>OV702287.1:576503875-579048875 GCA_916181665.1 Avena sativa
AACATTCTATAACAAAGCGGCGACATGAAATATCATTCAAATATCAATAAAAGGTGATCTAGCACAACAAATAACGATGCCTGTTGTGGGTATTGTGGGGTTTGAGAAGGATTAGTGTATGTGTGATGTGACAATTAGAAGATCCTAGATGCCCCACCCCTAGGTGTATGTGGGGAGGGTTTTTTCAAATTCCAGAACAAAACGACGACATGAAATATCATTCAGGTATCAATAAAGGGTGATCTAGCACAACAAGTAAGGGCGCTTGTTGTGGGTATTATGGGGTTTAACAAGTATTAGTGTATGTGTGATGTGACTATTGGGAGATCCTAGATACCCCACTCGTAGGTGGATGCGGGGATTTTTTTTTCACATTCCAGAACAAACCGATGACATGAAATATCATTCAGGTATCAATAAAAGGTGATCTAGCACAACAAATAAGGGATCCGATTGTGGGTATTGTGGGGTTTGAGAATGATTGGTGTATGTGTGATTTCACAATTGGGAGATCCAATATTCCCAGCCCTAGGTGGATGCGGGGAGGGTTTTTCACATTCCAGAACAAAACAATGACATGAAATATCATTCAGTTATAATTAAAAGGTGATCTAGCACAGCAAATAAGGGCGCCTATTGTGGGTATTCTGGGGTTAGAGAACAATTAGTGTATGTATGATGTGACAATAGAGAGATACTCGATGCTCCACCCCTAGGTGGATGTGTGGAGGGTTTTTTCACATTATAGAACAAAACGGCGACATGATATCATTCAAGTATCAATAAAGGGTGATATAGCATAGCAAATATGGGCGTTTATTGTGTGTAATTTGGGGTTTAACAAGGTTTAGTTTATGTGTGAAGTGACAATTGGGAGATCCTAGATACCCCACCCCTAGGTGGATGCGGGGAGGGTTTTTTCAGATTTCAGAACAAAATGGCAACATGAAATATCATTCAGGTATCAATAAAAGGTGATCTAGCACAACAAATAAGGGTGCCTTTGTGGGTATTGTGGGATTTGAGAAAGAGTAGTGTATGTGCAATGTTACAATTAGAATATCCTAGATGCCCCACCCCTAGGTGTATGCGGGGACGGTTTTTTCACATTCTAGAACAAAACGGCGACATGAAATATATTTTAGGTATCAATAAAAGGTGATCTCGCACAACAAATAAGGGCGCTTGTTGTGGGTATTGTGGAGTTTGACAAGGATTAGTGTATGTGTGATGTGACAATTGGGAGATCCTAGATACCCCACCCCTAGGTGGACGTGGAGAGGGTTTTTTCACATTCGAGAACAAAACGGTGACATGAAATATCATTCAGGTATCAATAAAAGGTGATCTTGCACAACAAATAAGGGCGCTTGTTGTGGTTATTGTGAGGTTTGACAAGTATTAGTGTATGTGTGATGTGACAATTGGGAGATCGTAGATATCCCACCCGTAGGTGGATGCGGGGAGGGTTTTTTCACATTCCAGAACAAACCGGTGACATGAAATATCATTCAGGTATCAATAAAAGGTGATCTAGCACAGCAAATGAGGGCGCCTATTGTGGGTATTGTGGGGTTAGAGAATGATTAGTGTATGTGTGATGTGACAATTGGGAGATCCTAGATTCCCCACCCCTAGGTGGATGTGGGCATGGTTTTTTAACATTCTATAACAAAGCGGCGACATGAAATATCATTCAAATATCAATAAAAGGTGATCTAGCACAACAAATAACGATGCATGTTGTGGGTATTGTGTGGTTTGAGAAGCATTAGTGTATGTGTGATGTGACAATTAGAAGATCCTAGATGCCCCACCCCTAGGTGTATGCGGGGAGGGTTTTTTCAAATTCCAGAACAAAACGACGACATGAAATATCATTCAGGTATCAATAAAAGGTGATCTAGCACAACAAGTAAGGGCGCTTGTTGTGGGTATTATGGGGTTTAACAAGTATTAGTGTATGTGTGATGTGACTATTGGGAGATCCTAGATACCCCACTCGTAGGTGGATGCGGGGATTTTTTTTTCACATTCTAGAACAAATTGATGACATGAAATATCATTCAGGTATCAATAAAAGGTGATCTAGCACAACAAATAAGGGATCCGATTGTGGGTATTGTGTGGTTTGAGAATGATTGGTGTATGTGTGATTTCACAATTGGGAGATCCAATATTCCCAGCCCTAGGTGGATGCGGGGAGGGTTTTTCACATACCAGAACAAAACAATGACATGAAATATCTTTCAGTTATAATTAAAAGGTGATCTAGCACAGCAAATAAGGGCGCCTATTGTGGGTATTCTGGGGTTAGAGAACAATTAGTGTATGTATGATGTGACAATAGAGAGATACTCGATGCTCCACCCCTAGGTGGATGTGAGGAGGGTTTTTTCACATTATAGAACAAAACGGCGACATGATATCATTCAAGTATCAATAAAGGGTGATCTAGCATAGCAAATATGGGCGTTTATTGTGTGTAATTTGGGGTTTAACAAGGTTTAGTGTATGTGTGATGTGACAATTGGGAGATCCTAGATACCCCACCCCTAGGTGGATGCGGGGAGGGTTTTTTCAGATTTCAGAACAAAATGGCAACATGAAATATCATTCAGGTATCAATAAAAGGTGATCTAGCACAACAAATAAGAGTGCCTTTGTGGGTATTGTGGGATTTGAGAAAGAGTAGTGTATGTGCAATGTTACAATTAGAATATCCTAGATGCCCCACCCCTAGGTGTATGCGGGGACGGTTTTTTCACATTCTAGAACAAAACGGCGACATGAAATATATTTTAGGTATCAATAAAAGGTGATCTCGCACAACAAATAAGGGCGCTTGTTGTGGGTATTGTGGAGTTTGACAAGGATTAGTGTATGTGTGATGTGACAATTGGGAGATCCTAGATACCCCACCCCTAGGTGGACGTGGAGAGGGTTTTTTCACATTCGAGAACAAAACGGTGACATGAAATATCATTCAGGTATCAATAAAAGGTGATCTTGCACAACAAATAAGGGCGCTTGTTGTGGTTATTGTGAGGTTTGACAAGTATTAGTGTATGTGTGATGTGACAATTGGGAGATCCTAGATATCCCACCCGTAGGTGGATGCGGGGAGGGTTTTTTCACATTCCAGAACAAACCGGTGACATGAAATATCATTCAGGTATCAATAAAAGGTGATCTAGCACAGCAAATGAGGGCGCCTATTGTGGGTATTGTGGGGTTAGAGAATGATTAGTGTATGTGTGATGTGACAATTGGGAGATCCTAGATTCCCCACCCCTAGGTGGATGTGGGCATGGTTTTTTAACATTCTATAACAAAGCGGCGACATGAAATATCATTCAAACATCAATAAAAGGTGATCTAGCACAACAAATAACGATGCATGTTGTGGGTATTGTGTGGTTTGAGAAGCATTAGTGTATGTGTGATGTGACAATTAGAAGATCCTAGATGCCCCACCCCTAGGTGTATGCGGGGAGGATTTTTCAAATTCCAGAACAAAACGACGACATGAAATATCATTCAGGTATCAATGAAAGGTGATCTAGCACAACAAATAAGGGCACTTGTTGTGGGTATTGTGGGGTTTGACAAGTATTAGTGTATGTGTGATGTGACTATTGGGAGATCCTAGATACCCCACTCGTAGGTGGATGCTTGGAGGTTTTTTTCACATTCTAGAACAAACCGGTGACATGAAATATCATTCAGGTATCAATAAAAGATGATCTAGCACAACAAAAAAATGAGCCTATTGTGGGGTTTGAGAATGATTTGTGTATGTGTGATGTCACGATAGGGAGATCCTATATTCCCCACCCCTAGGTGGATGCGGGGAGGGTTTTTTCACATACCAGAACAAAACGATGACATGAAATATCATTCAGTTATAACTAAAAGGTGATCTAGCACAGCAAATAAGGGCGCCTGTTGTTGGTATTGTGGGGTTTGAGAAGGATTAGTGTATGTGTGATGTGTTAGAATATCCTAGATGCCCCACCCCTAGGTGTATGCGGGGAGGGTTTTTCACATTCCGGAACAAAATGGTGACATGAAATATCATTCAGGTGTCAATAAAAGGTGATCTAGCACAACAAATAAGGGCGCTTATTATGGGTATTGTGGGGTTTGACAAGTATTAGTGTATGTGTGATGTGACAATTGGGAGATCCTAGATACCCCACCCGTAGGTGGATGCGAGGAGCGTTTTTTCACATTCCGAAACAAAACAGTGACATGAAATATCATTCACGTATCAATAAAAGGTGATCTAGCACGGCAAATGAGGGTGCCTGATGTGGGTATTGTGGGGTTAGAGAATGATTAGTGTATGTGTGATGTGACAATTGGGAGATCCTAGATGCCCCACCCCTAGGTGGATGCGGGCACGGTTTTTTAACATTCTACAACAAAGCAGCGACATGAAATATCATTCAAATATCAATAAAAGGTGATCTAGCACAGCAAATAACGATGCCTGTTGTGGGTATTGTGGGGTTTGAGAAGGATTAGTGTTTGTGCGATGTGACAATTAGAAGATCATAGATGCCCCACCACTAGGTGTATGCGGGGAGGGTTTTTTAAAATTCCAGAACAAAACAATGACATGAAATATCATTCAAGTATCAATAAAAGGTGATCTAGAAAAAAAAACAATGGCGCCCGTTGTGGGTACTGTGGTGTTTGACAAGGATTAGTGTATGTGTGATGTGACAATAGGGAGATCCTAGATACCCCACCCCTAGGTGGATGCGGGGAGGGTTTTTTCACATTCTAGAACAAACTGGTCACATGAAATATCATTTAGGTATCAATAAAAGGTGATCTAGCACAACAAATAAGGGAGCTTATTGTGGGTATTGTGGGGTTTTACAAGTATTAGTGTATGCGTGATGTGATAATTGGGAGATCCTAGATACCCCACCGTAGGTGGATGCGAGGAGGGTTTTTCACATTCCAGAACAAAACGGTGACATGAAATATCATTCAGGTATCAATAAAAGGTGATCTAGCACAGCAAATGAGGGCGCCTATTGTGGGTATTGTGGGGTTAGAGAATGATTAGTGTATGTGTGATGTGACAATTGGGAGATCCTAGATTCCCCACCCCTAGGTGGATGTGGGCATGGTTTTTTAACATTCTATAACAAAGCGGCGACATGAAATATCATTCAAACATCAATAAAAGGTGATCTAGCACAACAAATAACGATGCATGTTGTGGGTATTGTGTGGTTTGAGAAGCATTAGTGTATGTGTGATGTGACAATTAGAAGATCCTAGATGCCCCACCCCTAGGTGTATGCGGGGAGGATTTTTCAAATTCCAGAACAAAACGACGACATGAAATATCATTCAGGTATCAATGAAAGGTGATCTAGCACAACAAATAAGGGCACTTGTTGTGGGTATTGTGGGGTTTGACAAGTATTAGTGTATGTGTGATGTGACTATTGGGAGATCCTAGATACCCCACTCGTAGGTGGATGCTTGGAGGTTTTTTTCACATTCTAGAACAAACCGGTGACATGAAATATCATTCAGGTATCAATAAAAGATGATCTAGCACAACAAAAAAATGAGCCTATTGTGGGGTTTGAGAATGATTTGTGTATGTGTGATGTCACGATAGGGAGATCCTATATTCCCCACCCCTAGGTGGATGCGGGGAGGGTTTTTTCACATACCAGAACAAAACGATGACATGAAATATCATTCAGTTATAACTAAAAGGTGATCTAGCACAGCAAATAAGGGCGCCTGTTGTTGGTATTGTGGGGTTTGAGAAGGATTAGTGTATGTGTGATGTGTTAGAATATCCTAGATGCCCCACCCCTAGGTGTATTCGGGGAGGGTTTTTCACATTCCGGAACAAAATGGTGACATGAAATATCATTCATGTGTCAATAAAAGGTGATCTAGCACAACAAATAAGGGCGCTTATTATGGGTATTGTGGGGTTTGACAAGTATTAGTGTATGTGTGATGTGACAATTGGGAGATCCTAGATACCCCACCCGTAGGTGGATACGAGGAGCGTTTTTTCACATTCCGAAACAAAACAGTGACATGAAATATCATTCACGTATCAATAAAAGGTGATCTAGCACGGCAAATGAGGGTGCCTGATGTGGGTATTGTGGGGTTAGAGAATGATTAGTGTATGTGTGATGTGACAATTGGGAGATCCTAGATGCCCCACCCCTAGGTGGATGCGGGCACGGTTTTTTAACATTCTACAACAAAGCAGCGACATGAAATATCATTCAAATATCAATAAAAGGTGATCTAGCACAGCAAATAACGATGCCTGTTGTGGGTATTGTGGGGTTTGAGAAGGATTAGTGTTTGTGCGATGTGACAATTAGAAGATCAAAGATGCCCCACCACTAGGTGTATGCGGGGAGGGTTTTTTAAAATTCCAGAACAAAACAATGACATGAAATATCATTCAAGTATCAATAAAAGGTGATCTAGAACAAAAAACAATGGTGCCCGTTGTGGGTACTGTGGTGTTTGACAAGGATTAGTGTATGTGTGATGTGACAATAGGGAGATCCTAGATACCCCACCCCTAGGTGGATGCGGGGAGGGTTTTTTCACATTCTAGAACAAACTGGTCACATGAAATATCATTTAGGTATCAATAAAAGGTGATCTAGCACAACAAATAAGGGAGCTTATTGTGGGTATTGTGGGGTTTTACAAGTACTAGTGTATGCGTGATGTGATAATTGGGAGATCCTAGATACCCCACCGTAGGTGGATGCGAGGAGGGTTTTTCACATTCCAGAACAAAACGGTGACATGAAATATCATTCAGGTATCAATAAAAGGTGATCTAGCACAGTAAATGAGGGAGCCTGTTGTGGGTATTGTGGGGTTTGACAAGGATTAGTGTATGTGTGATGTGACAATTGGGAGATCCTAGATACCCCACCCCTAGGTGGATGCGGGGAGGGTTTTTTCACATTCTAGAACAAAACGGTCACATGAAATATCATTCAGGTATCAATACAAGGTGATCTAGCACAACAAAAAAATGAGCCTATTGTGGTGTTTGAGAATGATTGATGTATGTGTGATGTCACAATTGGGAGATCCTATATTCCCTACCCCTAGGTGGATGCGGCGAGGGCTTTTTCACATACCAGAACAAAACGATGACATGAAATATCATTCAGTTATAATAGAAAGGTCATCTAGCACAACAAATAAGACCGCTTGTTGTGGGTATTCTGGGGTTAGAAAACAATTAGTGTATGTGTGATGTGACAATAGCAAGATCCTCGATGCTCCACCCCTAGGTGGATGTGTGGAGGGTTTTTTCACATTATAGAACAAAACGACGACATGTAATATCATTCAAGTATCAATAAATGGTGATCTAGCACAGCAAATAAGGGCGCTTGTTGTGGGTATTTTGGGTTTAACAAGGTTTAGTGTATGTGTGATGTGACAATTGGGAGGTCCTAGATACCCCACCCCTGGGTGGATGCGGGGAGGGTTTTTTCACATTTCAAAACAAAATGGCGACATGAAATATCATTCAGGTATCAATAAAAGGTGATCTAGCACAACAAATAAGGGTGCCTTTGTGGGTATTGTGGGGTTTGAGAAGGATTAGTGTATGTGTGATGTGACAATTAGAATATCCTAGATACCCCACCCCTTGGTGTATGCGGGGAGGGTTTTTTCACATTCCAGAACAAAACGGCGACATGAAATATCTTTCAGGTATTAGTAAAAGGTGATCTCGCACAACAAATAAGGGCGCTTGTTGTGGGTATTGTGGAGTTTGACAAGGATTAGTGTATGTGTGATGTGACAATTGGGAGATCCTAGATTCCCCACCCTTAGGTGGATGGGAGGATTTTTCATATTCCAGAACAAAACAACAACATGAAATATCATTCAGGTATCAATAAAAGGTGATCTAGCACAACGAATAAGGACGCCTGTTTGGGTATTGTGGGGTTTGAGAAGGATTAGATTATGTGTGATATGAAAATTGGGAGATCCTAGATGCGCCACACCTAGGTGGATACGGGAGTGTTTTATCACATTCCAGAACAAAACGACGACATGAAATATCATTCAGGTATCAGGTGATCTAGCACAACGAATAAGGGCGCCTGTTGTGGGCACTGTGGGGTTTGAGAAGGATAAGTGTATGTGTGATATCACAATTGGAAGATCCTATATTCCCCACCCCTAGGTGTATGCGGGGAGGGTTTTTTCACATCCTAGAACAAAACGACGACATGAAAAATCATTCAGTCATCAATAAAAGGTGATCTCGCACAACAAATAAGGGAGCATGTTGTGGGTATTGTGGAGTTTGACAAGGATTAGTGTATGTGTGATGTGACAATTGGAAGATCCTAGATACCCCACCCCTAGGTGGATGCGGAGAGGGTTTTTTCACATTCGAGAACAAAACGGTGACATGAAATATCATTCAAGTATCAATAAAAGGTGATCTTGCACAACAAATATGGGCGCTTGTTGTGGTTATTGTGGGGTTTTACAAGTATTAGTGTATGTGTGATGTGACGATTGGGAGATCCTAGATATCCCACCCATAGGTGGATGCGGGGAGGGTTTTTTCACATTCCAGAACAAACCGGTGACATGAAATATAATTCAGGTATCAACAAAAGGTGATCTAGCACAGCAAATGAGGGCGCCTATTGTGGGTATTGTGCGGTTAGAGAATGATTAGTGTATGTGTGATGTGACAATTGGGAGATCCTAGATTCCCCACCGCTAGGTGGATGTGGGCATGGTTTTTTAACATTCTATAACAAAGCATCGACATGAAATATCTTACAAATATCAATAAAAGGTGAGCTAGCACAACAAATAATGATGCCTGTTGTGGGTATTGTGTGGTTTGAGAAGGATTAGTGTATGTGTGATGTGACAATTAGAAGATCCTAGATGCCCCACCCCTAGGTGTATGCGGGGAGGGTTGTTTCAAATTCCAGAACAAAACGACGACATGAAATATCATTCAAGTATCAATAAAAGGTGATCTAGCACAAAAAATAAGGGTGCCTGTTGTGGGTATTGTGGAGTTTGACAAGGATTAGTGTATGTGTGATGTGACAATTGGGAGATCCTAGATACCCCACCCCTAGGTGGATGCGGGGAGGGATTTTTCACATTCTAGAACAAAACGGTCACATGAAATATCATTCAGGTATCAATAAAAGGTGATCTAGCACAACAAAAAAATGAGCCTATTATGGGTATTGTGGGGTTTGATAATGATTGGTGTATGTGTGATGTCACAATTGGGAGATCCTATATTCCCCACCCCTAGGTGGATGCGGGGAGGGTTTTTTAACATACCAGAACAAAACGATGACAAGAAATATCATTAGGTTATAATTAAAAGGTGATCTAGCACAGCAAATAAGGGTTCCTGTTGTGGGTATTTTGGGGTTAGAGAACAATTAGGGTATGTGTGATGTGAAAATAGCGAGATCCTCAATGCTCCACCCCTAGGTGGATGTGTGGAGGGTTTTTTCACATTATAGAACAAAACAGCGACATATAATATCATTCAAGTATCAATAAAAGGTGATCTAGCATGACAAATATGGGTGCTTATTATAGGTATTTTGTAGTTTGACAAGGTTTAGTGTATGTGTGATGTGACAATTGGGAGATCCTAGATACCCCACAACTAGGTGGATGTGGGGAGGGTTTTTTCACATTTCAGAACAAGATGGCGACATGAAATATCATTCAGGTATCAATAAAAGGTGATCTAGCACAACAAATAAGGGTGCCTTTGTGGGTACTGTGGTGTTTGAGAAGGATTAGTGTATGTGTGATGGGACAATTAGAATATTCGAGATGCCCCACCCCTTGGTGTATGAGGGGAGGGTTTTTTCACATTCCAGAACAAAACAGTGACATGAGTTATCTTTTAGGTATCAATAAAAGGTGATCTCGCATAACAAATAAGGGCACTTGTTGTGGGTATTGTGGAGTTTGACAAGGATTAGTGTATTTGTGATGTGACAATTGGGAGATCCTAGATACCCCACCCCTAGGTGGATGTGGAGAGGGTTTTTTCACATTCGAGGACAAAACGGTGACATGAAATATCATTCAGGTATCAATAAAAGGTGATCTAGCACAACAAATAAGGGTGCTTGTTGTGGGTATTGTGGGGTTTGACAAGTATTAGTATATGTGTGATGTGACTATTGGGAGATCCTATATACCCCACTCTTCGGTGTATGCGAGGAGGGTTTTTCACATTCCAGAACAAACCGGTGACATGAAATATCATTTAGGTATCAATAAAAGGTGATCTAGCATAGCAAATGAGGGCGCCTATTGTGGGTATTGTGGGGTTAGAGAATGATTAGTGTATGTGTGATGTGACAATTAGGAGATCCTAGATGCCCCACCCCTAGGTGGATGTGGGCATGGTTTTGTAACATTCTATAACAAAGCGGCGACATGAAATATCATTCAAATATCAATAAAAGGTGATCTAGCACAACAAATAACGCTGGTTGTTGTGGGTATTGTGGGGTTTGAGAAGGATTAGTGTATGTGTGATGTGACAATTAGAAGATCCTAGATACCCCACCCCTAGGTGTATGCGGGGAGGGTTTTTTCAAATTCCAGAACAAAACGACGACATGAAATATCCGCATCGTCGAGGAAAAAAACCGCCGGGGCCGTCGTGGAGGATCGCCTGCAAGCTGCCGGGTGCTCAACGTAGCCATGGGAAATCCGATGAGCTTGAGACTGGGATGGGGAGACCGGGATCGGTGAGAGGGATGTGTATAGCGGGAGAAGCGCACGCCGCCATGCTTCGGCAGAGGAAAAGATGTGGCGGCGGCTCTAGGTTTTCCACGGTTTTCCTTTCTAAGTCACGGGAGAAGGAGAATTGATCCAATGGCCATCATTGGTGCTAGTAGTGGACTAAGATCTGAGCGTGTATATTTTGGGACGACCCGGATAGCGTCTCATGTAACGTCTCTATACAGTGTTTATTATTCGGCTAGAGACGAGCGTAAAAAGCGTCTACTAAATATCGTCCTTACGTGACTAGTTTGTTGTAGTGAATTGGGAGATCCTATATTCTCCACCCCTGGGTGGATGCGCGGAGGGTTTTTTCACATACCAGAACAAAACGATGACATGAAATATCATTCAGTTATAATTAAAAGGTGATCTAGCACAGCAAATAAGGTCACATGTTGTGGGTATTGTGGGGTTTGAGAAGGATTAGTGTATGTGTGATGTGATAATTGGGAGATCCTAGATGCGCCACCCCTAGGTGGATGTGTGGAGTTTTTTATAACATTCTAGAACAAAACGGCGACATGAAATATCATTCAGGTATCAATAAAAGGTGATCTAGCACAGCAAATAAGGGCGCCTGTTGTGGGCACTGTGGGGTTTGAGAAGGATAAGTGTATGTGTGATGTCACAATTGGGAGATCCAGTATTCCCCACCCCTAGGTGTATGCGGGGAGGGTTTTTTCACATCCCAGAACAAAACGGCGACATGAAAAATCATTCAGTTATCAATAAATGGTGACCTAGCACAACAAATAAGCGCGTCTGTTGCGGGCATTGTGGGGTTTGAGAAGGATTAGTGTATGTGTGATGTAACCATTGGGAGATCCTAGATGCCCGTTCCCTAGGTGGATGCGGGGAGGGTTTTATCACATTTCAGAACAAAATGACGACATGAAATATCATGCAGGTATCAATAAATGGTTATCTAGCACAACAAACAAGGGTGCCTTTTTGGGTATTATGGGGTTTGAGACGGATTAGTGTATGTGTGATGTGTTAGAATATCCTAGATGCCCCACCCCTAGGTGTATGCAGGGAGGGTTTTTTCATGTTCCAGAACAAAATGGTGACATGAAATATCATTCAGGTGTCAATAAAAGGTGATCTAGCACAACAAATAAGGGCGCTTATTGTGGGGATTGTGGGGTTTGACAAGTATTAGTGTATGTGTGATGTGACAATTGGGAGATCCTAGATATCCCACCCGTAGGTGGATGCGGGGAGAGTTTTTTCACATTCTAGAACACAAATAAGGGCGTCTGTTGTGGGTATTGTGGGGTTTGATAAGTATTAGTGTATGTGTGATGTGATAATTGGGAGATCATAGATACCCCACCCGTAGGTGGATGCGAGGAGGGTTTTGCACATTCTAGAACCAAACAGTGACATGAAATATGATTCAGGTATCAATAAAAGGTGATCTAGCACAGCAAATGAGGGTGCCTATTGTGGGTATTGTGGGGTTATAAAATGATTAGTGTATGTGTGATGTGACAATTGGGAGATCCTAGATGCCCCACCCCTAGGTGGATGTTGGCACGGTTTTTTAACATTCTATAACAAAGCAGCGACATGAAATATCATTCAAATATCAATAAAAGGTGATCTAGCATAGCAAATAACGATGCCTATTGTGGGTATTATGGGGTTTGAGAAGGATTAGTGTATGTGTGATGTGACAATTGGGAGATCCTAGATACCCCACCCCTAGGTGGATATGGAGAGGGTTTTTTCACATTCGAGAACAAAACGGTGATATGAAATATCATTCAGGTATCAACAAAAGGTGATCTTGCACAACATATAAGGGCACTTGTTGTGGTTATTGTGGGGTTTGACAAGTATTAGTGTATGTGTGATGTGACGATTGGGAGGTCCTAGATACCCCACCCGTAGGTGGATGCGGGGAGTGTTTTTTCACATTCTAGAACAAACCAGTGACATGAAATATCATTTAGGTATCAATAAAAGTTGATCTAGCACAGCAAATGAGGGCGCCCATTGTGGGTATTGTGGGGTTAGAGAATGATTAGTGTATGTGTGATGTGACAATTGGGAGATCCTAAATGCCCCACCCCTAGGTGGATGTATTCTTGGTTTTTTAACATTCTATAACAAAGCGGCGACATGAAATATCATTCAGGTACCAATAAAAGCTGATCTAGCATAACAAATAATGATGCCTGTTGTGGGTATTGTGGGGTTTGACAAGGATTAGTGTATGTGTGATGTGACAATTGGGAGATCCTAGATACCCCACCCCTAGGTGGATGCGGGGAAGGTTTTTTCACATTCTAGAACAAAACGGTCTCATGAAATATCATTCAGGTATCAATAAAAGGTGATCTAGCACAACAAAAAAAATAGCCAATTGTGGGGTTTGAGAATGATTGGTGTATGTGTGATGTCACAATTGGGAGATCCTATATTCCCCACCCCTAGGTGGATGCGGAGAGGGTTTTTTCACATACCAGAACAAAACGATGACATGAAATATCATTCAGTTATAATTAAAAGGTGATCTAGCACAGCAAATAAGGGCGCCTATTGTGGGTATTGTGGGGTTTGAGAAGGATTTGTGTATGTGTGATGTGATAATTGGGAGATCCTAGATGCACCACCCCTAGGTGGATGTGTGGAGGGTTTTATCACATTCTAGAACAAAACTGTGACATGAAATATCATTCAGGTATCAATAAAAGGTGATCTAGCACAACAAATAATGGCACCTATTTTCGGCACTGTGGGGTTTGAGAAGGATAAGTGTATGTGTGATGTCACAATTGGGAGATCCTATATTCCCGACCCCTAGGTGTATGCGGGGAGGGTTTTTTCACATCCCAGAACAAAACAGCGACATGAAAAATCATTCAGTTATCAATAAAAGGTGACCTAGCACAACAAATAAGGGCGTATGTTGCGGGCATTGTGGGGTTTGAGAAGGATTAGTGTATGTGTGATGTAACAATTGAGAGATCCTAGATGCCCGTTCCCTAGGTGGATGCGGGGAGGGGGTTTTCACATTTCAGAACAAAACGGCGACATGGAATATCATTCAGGTATCAATAAAAGGTTATCTAGCACAACAAATAAGGGTGCCTTTGTGGGTATTGTGGGGTTTGAGAAGGATTAGTGTATGTGTGATGTGTTAGAATATCCTAGATACCCCACCCCTAGGTGGATGCGGGGAGGGTTTTTTCACATACCAGAACAAAACGATGACATGAAATATCATTCAGTTATAAGTAAAAGGTGATCTAGCTCAACAAATAAGGGCGCTTATTGTGCGTATTGTGGGGTTTGATAAGTATTAGTGTATGTGTGATGTGACAATTGGGAGATCCTAGATACCCCACCCGTAGGTGGATGCGAGGAGGGTTTTGCACATTCCAGAACCAAACGGTGACATGAAATAGGATTCAGGTATCAATAAAAGGTGATCTAGCACAGCAAATGAGGGTGCCTATTGTGGGTATTGTGGGGGTAAAAAATGATTAGTGTATGTGTGATGTGACAATTGGGAGATCCTAGATGCCCCACCCCTGGGTGGATGTGGGCACGGTTTTTTAACATTCTATAACAAAGCAGCGACATGAAATATAATTCAAATATCAATAAAAGGTGATCTAGCACAGCAAATAACGATGCCTATTGTGGGTATTGTGGGGTTTGAGAAGGATTAGTGTATGTGTGATGTGATAATTGGGAGATCCTAGATACCCCACCCCTAGGTGGATATGGAGAGGGTTTTTTCACATTCGAGAACAAAACGGTGATATGAAATATCATTCAGGTATCAACAAAAGGTGATCTTGCACAACATATAAGGGCGCTTGTTGTGGTTATTGTGGGGTTTGACAAGTATTAGTGTATGTGTGATGTGACGATTGGGAGATCCTAGATACCCCACCCGTAGGTGGATGCGGGGAGTGTTTTTTCACATTCCAGAACAAACCGGTGACATGAAATCTCATTTAGGTATCAATAAAAGGTGATCTAGCACAGCAAATGAGGGCGCCTATTGTGGGTATTGTGGGGTTAGAGAATGATTAGTGTATGTGTGATGTGACAATTGGGAGATCCTAGATGCCCCACCCCTAGGTGGATGTATTCTTGGTTTTTTAACATTCTATAACAAAGCGGCGACATGAAATATCATTCAAATATCAATAAAAGCTGATCTAGCATAACAAATAAGAATGCCTGTTGTGGGTATTGTGGGGTCTGAGAAAGATTAGGGTATGTGTGATGTAACAATTAGAAGATCCTAGATGCCCCACCCCTAGGTGTATGCGGGGAGGGTTTTTTCAAATTCCAGAACAAAACAACGACATGAAATATCATTCAGGTATCAATAAAAGGTGATCTAGCACAAAAAATAAGGGCCCCTGTTGTGGGTATTGTGGGGTTTGAGAAGGATAAGTGTATGTGTGATGTCACAATTGGGAGATCCCATATTCCCCACCCCTATGTGTATGCGGGGAGGGTTTTTTCACATCCCAGAACAAAACGGCGACATGAAAAATCATTCAGTTATCAATAAAAGGTGACCTAGCACAACAAATAAGGGCGTATGTTGCGGGCATTGTAGGGTTTGAGAAGGATTAGTGTATGTGTGATGTAACAATTGGGAGATCCTAGATGCCCGTTCCCTAGGTGGATGCGGGGAGGGGTTTTTCACATTTCAGAACAAAACAACGACATGGAATATCATTCAGGTATCAATAAAAGGTTATCTAGCACAACAAATAAGGGTGCCTTTTTGGGTATTGTGGGGTTTGAGAAGGATTAGTGTATGTGTGATGTGTTAGAATATCCTAGATACCCCACCCCTAGGTGGATGCGGGGAGGGTTATTTCACAGTCTAGAGCAAAATGGTCACATGAAATATCATTCAGGTATCAATAAAAGGTGATCTAGCACAACAAAAAAATGAGCCTATTGTGGGGTTTGAGAATGATTGGTGTATGTGTGATGTCACAATTGGGAGATCCTATATTCCCCACCCCTAGGTGGATGCGGGGAGGGTTTTTTCACATGCCAGAACAAAACGATGACATGAAATATCATTCATTTATAATTAAAAGGTGATCTAGCACAGCAAATAAGGGTGCTTATTGTGGGTATTGTGGGGTTTGACAAGTATTAGTGTATGTGTGATGTGACAATTGGGAGATCCTAGATACCCCACCCGTAGGTGGATGCGAGTAGCGTTTTTTCACATTCCGGAACAAAACGGTGACATGAAATATCATTCAGGTATCAATAAAAGGTGATCTAGCACAGCAAATGAGGGCGCCTGATGTGGGTATTGTGGGGTTAGAGAATGATTAGTGTATGTGTGATGTGACAATTGGGAGATCCTAGATTCCCCACCACTAGGTGGATGTGGGCACGGGTTTTTTAACATTCTATAACAAAGCAGCGACATGAAATATCATTCAAATGCCAATAAAATGTGATCTAGCACAGCAAATAACGATGCCTGTTGTGGGTATTGTGGGGTTTGAGAAGGATTAGTGTTTGTGCAATGTGACAATTAGAAGATCCTAGATGCCCCACACCAAGGTGTATGCAGGGAGGGTTTTTTAAAATTCCAGAACAAAACAACGACATGAAATATCATTCAAGTATCAATAAAAGGTGATCTAGCACAAAAAAAATGGCGCCCATTGTGGGTATTGTGGTGTTTGACAAGGATTAGTGTATGTGTGATGTGAGAATTGGGAGATCCTAGATACCCCACCTCTAGGTGGATGCGGGGAGGGTTTTTTCACATTCTAGAACAAACTGGTCACATGAAATATCATTCAGGTATCAATAAAAGGTGACCTAGCACAACAAATAAGGGCGTATGTTGCGGGCATTGTAGGGTTTGAGAAGGATTAGTGTATGTGTGATGTAACAATTGGGAGATCCTAGATGCCCGTTCCCTTGGTGGATGCGGGGAGGGGTTTTTCACATTTCAGAACAAAACGACGACATGGAATATCATTCAAGTATCAATAAAAGGTTATCTAGCACAACAAATAAGGGTGCCTTTTTGGGTATTGTGGGGTTTGAGAAGGATTAGTGTATGTGTGATGTGTTAGAATATCCTAGATACCCCACCCCTAGGTGGATGCGGGGAGGGTTTTTTCACATTCTAGAACAAAACGGTCACATGAAATATCATTCAGGTATCAGTAAAAGGTGATCTAGCACAACAAAAAAATGAGCCTATTGTGGGCTTTGAGAATGATTGGTGTATGTGTGATGTCACAATTGGGAGATCCTATATTCCCCACCCCTAGGTGGATGCGGGGAGGGTTTTTTCATATACCAGAACAAAACGATGACATGAAATATCATTCACTTATAATTAAAAGGTGATCTAGCACAGCAAATAAGGGAGCCTCTTGTGGGTATTGTGGGGTTTGAGAAGGATTAGTGTATGTGTGATGTGATAATTGGGAGATCCTAGATGCGCCACCCCTAGGTGAATGTGTGGAGGGTTTTACCACATTCTAGAACAAAACAACGACATGTAATATCATTCAAGTATCAATAAAAGGTGATCCAGCACAGCAAATAAGGGCGCTTATTGTGGGTATTGTGGGGTTTGACAAGTATTAGTGTATGTGTGATGTGACAATTGGGAGATCCTAGATACCCCACCCGTAGGTGGATGCGAGGAGCGTTTTTTCACATTCCGGAACAAAACGGTGACATGAAATATCATTCAGGTATCAATAAAAGGTGATCTAGCATAGAAAATGAGGGCGCCTGATGTGGGTATTGTGGGGTTAGAGAATGATTAGTGTATGTGTGATGTGACAATTGGGAGATCCTAGATGCCACACCCTAGGTGGATGTGGGCATGGTTTTTTAACATCCTATAACAAAGCAGCGACATGAAATATCATTCAACTACCAATAAAATGTGATCTAGCACAGCAAATAACGATGCATGTTGTGGGTATTATGGGGTTTGAGAAGGATTAGTGTTTGTGCGATGTGACAATTAGAAGATCCTAGATGCCCCACACCTAGGTGTATGCAGGGAGGGTTTTTTAAAATTCCAGAACAAAACAACGACATGAAATATCATTCAAGTATCAATAAAAGGTGATCTAGCACAAAACATAATGGCGCCCGTTGTGGGTATTGTGGTGTTTGACAAGGATTCGTGTATGTGTGATGTGACAATTGGGAGATCCTAGATACCCCACCCCTAGGTGGATGCGAGGAGGGTTTTTCACATTCTAGAACAAAACAGTGACATGAAATATCATTCAGGTACCAATAAAAGGTGATCTAGCATAGTAAATGAGAGCGCCTATTGTGGGTATTGTGGGGTTTGACAAGGATTAGTGTATGTGTGATGTGACAATTGGGAGATCCTAGATACCCGACCCCTAGGTGGATGCGGGGAGGGTTTTTTCACATTCTAGAACAAAACAGTCACATGAAATATCATTCAGGTATCAATACAAGGTGATCTAGCACAACAAAAAAATGAGCCTATTGTGGTGTTTGAGAATGATTGGTGTATGTGTGATGTCACAATTAGGAGATCCTATATTCCCTACCCCTAGGTGGATGCGGCGAGGGTTTTTTCACATACCAGAACAAAACGATGGCATGAAATATCATTCAGTTATAACTAAAAGGTGATCTAGCATAGCAAATAAGGGCGCTTGTTGTGGGTAATCTGGGGTTAGAGAACAATTAGTGTACGTGTGATGTGACAATAGCAAGATCCTCGATGCTCCACCCCTAGGTGGATGTGTGGAGGGTTTTTTCACATTATAGAACAAAACGACGACAAGTAATATAATTCAAGTATCAATAAAAGGTGATCTAGCACAGCAAATAAGGGCGCTTATTGTGGGTATTTTGGGGGTTAACAAGGTTTAGTGTATGTGTGATGTGACAATTGGGAGATCCTAGATACCCCACCCCTGGGTGGATGCGGGGAGGGTTTTTTCACATTTCAAAACAAAATGGCGACATGAAATATCATTCAGGTATCAATAAAAGGTGACCTAGCACAACAAATAAGGGTGCCTTTGTGGGTATTGTGGGGTTTGAGAAGGATTAGTGTATGTGTGATGTGAGAATTAGAATATCCTAGATACCCCACCCCTTGGTGTATGCAGGGATGGTTTTTTCACATTCTAGAACAAAACGGCGACATGAAATATCTTTCAGGTATCAGTAAAAGGTGATCTCGCACAACAAATAAGGCTGCTTGTTGTGGGTATTGTGGAGTTTGACAAGGATTAGTGTATGTGTGATGTGACAATTGGGAGATCCTAGATTCCCCACCCCTAGGTGGATAGGAGGATTTTTCACATTCCAGAACAAAACGGCGACATGAAATATCATTCAGGTATCAATAAAAGGTGATCTAGCACAACAAATAAGGGCGCCTGTTGTGGGCATTGTGGGGTTTGAGAAGGATAAGTGTATGTGTGATGTCACAATTGGGAGATCCTGTATTCCCCACCCCTAGGTGTATGCGGGGAGGGTTTTTTCACATCCCAGAACAAAACGGCGACAT
This sequence comes from Avena sativa, assembly GCA_916181665.1. Lineage (NCBI taxonomy): Eukaryota > Viridiplantae > Streptophyta > Magnoliopsida > Poales > Poaceae > Avena > Avena sativa. Next base: position 576,523,275 of record OV702287.1, read on the forward strand.
GAAAAATCATTCAGTTATCAATAAAAGGTGACCTAACACAACAAATAAGGGCGTCTGTTGCGGGCATTGTGGGGTTTGAGAAGGATTAGTGTATGTGTGATGTAACAATTGGTAGATCCTAGATGCTCGTTCCCTAGGTGGATGCGGGGAGGGTTTTATCACATTTCAGAACAAAATGACGATATGAAATATCATTCAGGTATCAATAAAAGGTTATCTAGCACAACAAATTAGTGTATGTGTGATGTGTTAGAATATCCTAGATGCCCCACCCCTAGGTGTGTTTTTTCACATTCCAGAACAAAACGATGACATGAAATATCATTCAGGTATCAATAAAAGGTGATCTAGCATAGCAAATGAGGGTGCCTGATGTGGGTATTGTGGGGTTAGAGAATGATTATTGTATGTGTGATGTGACAATTGGGAGATCATAGATGCCCCACCCCTAGGTTGATGTGGGCACGATTTTTTATCATTCTATAACAAAGCAGCGACATGAAATATCATTCAAATATCAATAAAAGGTGATCTAGCACAGCAAATAACGATGCATGTTGTGGGTATTGTGGGGTTTGAGAAGGATTAGTGTATGTGTGATGTGACAATTGGGAGATCCTAGATACCCCACCCCTAGGTGGATGCAGGGAGGGTTTTTTCAGATTCTAGGACAAAATGGTCACATGAAATATCATTCAGGTGTCAATAAAAGGTGATCTAGAACAACAACAAAAATGAGCCTATTGTGGGTATTGTGGGGTTTGAGAATGATTGGTGTATGTGTGATATCACAATTGGGAAATCCTATATTCCCCACCCCTAGGTGGATGCGGGGAGGGTTTTTTCACATACCAGAACAAAACGATGACATTAAATATCATTTAGTTCTAATTAAAAGGTGATCTAGCATAGAAAATAAGGGCGCCCGTTGTGGGTATTTTGGGGTTAGAGAACAATTAGTGTATGTGTGTTGTGACAATAGCGAGATCCTCGATGCTCCACCCCTAGGTGGATGTGTGGAGGGGTTTTCCACATTATAGAATAAAACAGCGACATGTAATATCCTTCAAGTATAAATAAAAGGTGATCTAGCACAACAAATAAGGGCGCTTATTATGGGTATCTTGGGGTTTGACAAGGTTTAGTGTATGTGTGATGTGAAAATTGGGAGATCCTAGATACCCCACCCCTAGGTGGATGCGGGGAGGGTTTTTTCACCTTTCAGAACAAAATGGTGACATGGAATATCATTCAGGTATCAATAAAAGGTGATCTAGCACAACAAATAAGGGTGCCTTTGTGGGTATTGTGGTGGTCGAGAAGGATTAGTGTATGTGTGATGTGACAATTAGAATATCCTAGATGCCCCACCCCTTGGTGTATGGGGGGAGGGTTTTTTCACATTCCAGAAAAAAACGACAACATGAAATATCTTTCAGGTATCAACGAAAGGTGATCTCGCACAGCAAATAAGGGCGCTTGTTGCGGGTATTGTGGAGTTTGACAAGGATTAGTGTATGTGTGATGTGACAATTGGTAGATCCTAGATACCCCACCCGTAGGTGTATGCGAGGAGTGTTTTTTCACATTCCAGAACAAACCGGTGACACGAAATATCATTCAGGTATCAATAAAAGGTGATCTAGCACAGCAAATGAGGGCGCCTATTGTGGGTATTGTGGGGTTAGAGAATGATTAGTGTATGTGTGATGTGACAATTGGGAGATCCTAGATGCCCCACCCCTAGGTGGATGCGGGGAGGTTTTTTCACATCCCAGAACAAAACGGCGACATGAAAAATCATTCAGTTATCAATAAAAGGTGACCTAACAAAACAAATAAGGGCATCTGTTGCGGGCATTGTGGGGTTTGAGAAGGATTAGTGTATGTGTGATGTGACAATTGGGAGATCCTAGATACCCCACCCCTAGGTGGATGTGGAGCTGGTTTTTTCACATTCGAGGACAAAACGGTGACATGAAATATCATTCAGGTATCAATAAAAGGTGATCTAGCACAACAAATAAGGGTGCTTGTTGTGGGTATGGTGGGGTTTGACAAGTACTAGTATATATGTGATGTGACTATTGGGAGATCCTAGATACCCCACTCGTAGGTGTATGCGGGGAGGGTTTTTTCACATTCTAGAACAAACCGGTGACATGAAATATCATTCAGGTATCAATAAAAGGTGATCTAGAACAGCATTGTGGGGTTTGAAAAGGATTAGTGTATGTCATGTAACAATTGGGAGATCCTAGATGCCCGTTCCCTAGGCGGATGCAGGGAGGGTTTTTTTCACATTTCAGAACAAAACGACGACATGGAATATCATTCAGGTATCAATAAAAGGTGATCTAGCACAACAACAAAATGAGCCTATTGTGGGCTTTGAGATTTATTGGTGTATGTGTGATGTCACAATCACTACAAGGAAATAGTCATGTAGAGACGGAAAATCTAAGGGGTAAAGACATTTTATATCACCTCCACGGCATCATAGAGTCGCTGTGGTAAAGCGTCTCACGAGCGTCTTCTAATGCACCGTCTCAAAGATAATAGGGACGCTTTGGTGAGCGTGTTTATAAAAAGATGAGACGATTATTTTGCATCTCTACAGGTCTAAAGACGCTTTCCTATATGGATTGTCACTTCTCTACCATCCATATTGCACTACGTCTCAAATACATTAGGGGAATGGTTGCTTCAAGCTGGAGGGTTGACGCTAGTTGTCCTTTTTCTTTGAAATATTATTATAGCTTGTCGAAAAGAGACAATACACGACATACACACAACTAAAAGATGTTTCACGTGTTCCCCATACAGGCAATACATACGTATACAAAATTACACGGTTCATATATTATATATTATACAGACAACAACTTAAACTATCCACAAGCCGAAAGATACAATTGGAATATTTAAATATTTACAAACATTTTGTCTCAAAATAACATTATCTATCTAGGAACTTCCTATGTACAAGCATCCCATATCATCTGTCCGTTCAGTGCATCTGTACATGTCCTTGGCAGTGATCCAACACCCTACAGAGCATGTATGTTAACGAGACATGAGCTCCTCGAAATACTGCATCACACCAATTTAAAACGAGAATTCCAATGTCACGCAGCGTTTAGAGCAAGGCGAGAGAGGAAGCCAACTAACCAGACAAAAGAAAATTTTATGGTTCACCTTGATACATGACTATATAATTGCTTTTCTGGCAGCCAATTCCGTTGAATTTTCCCCAAGAAATCTGCAAGAAAAACAGTGTAAATATGTGCATTAGTTGAATATTTTAGCATAAACTGTATCCAAATGTCAAGGTAGTTTAATGCTCCAGGAAATATACCTGAAGACGGCTAACAAGAATGGTTATTCACATATTTTTTGTAGAAAATTGAGTAGATAGAAAATGTTTTTGTTTGACTGAAATTATATCTATATCAATGTCATTAGTCCAGTCATTACAATCTGCTCCTGTTTGTAAACGAAACCACACAAAAAGCATCAAATTTCAAATACAGTTACAGTTCAAGTTACTTAAATCGATATGGTAAGGAGAACGAGGCCAATATGAATTATACCTGTCATTGCAATCCTTGCAAAAACTGCACAATGCAAGATTCACATAACCGAGCGATAAAAGGAATCTGGGACCAATCGAGTTGTCATCTATTCAATAGTTCTGTAACATCAGCCACATGTTGTTCTCATTCATGTTAATATAAAAAGCTTAGATATGCATAAGCTAGTAGGTTGTCTGATATAGCTCTTATATACTACATCACTGTAAAATACCGAGTGTTGCCTGTACTGACGGAACTTAAAAAGCGATGACATCAGTACTCTTTGATTATACGCTTAGCTTCCAGCTCAAAAAGGGTTTCAGTTTGTCCAGAACTGTCAAAGCAGAGTGGAATATAAATCAACTATTCAGGCGAGCACTAATTTTAAGTAACATACAGTTAACGAGGAATGATACCAGTTGGGGGGCAAACCTTTTACTCGTTGATGCAAACCAGGTAGAGCCGAATGTAAAGGCTAGGCTAGGGGAAGGACCAGGAAGGAGGGACTTCGCCGAGCTTGCATTGCACGAAGAAGGGTGTGATAGTCTGGATGAAGGCAATGGGACGGGGCAGGATTTATGGAGAAAACCTCCGCATCGTCGAGGAAAACAACCGCCGGGGCCGTTGTGGAGGATCGCCTGCAAGCGGCCGGGTGCTGAGCGTAGCCATGGGAAATCCGATGAGCTTGAGACTGGGATGGGGAGACCGGGATCGGTGAGAGGGATGTGTATAGCGGGAGAAGCGCACGCCGCAATGCTTCGGCAGAGGAAAAGATGCGGTGGCGGCTCTAGGTTTTCCACGGTTTTCCTGTCTAAGTCACGGGAGAAGGAGAATTGATCCAATGGCCATCATTGGTGCTAGTAGTGGACTAAGATCTGAGCGTGTATATTTTGGGACGACCCGGATAGCGTCTCATGTAACGTCTCTATACAGTGTTTAATATTCAGCTCGAGAAGAGCATAAAAAGCGTCTAGTAAATATCGTCCTTACGTGTCTAGATTGTTGTAGTGAATTGGGAGATCCTATATTCCCCACCCCTAGGTGGATGCGCGGAGGGTTTTTTCACATACCAGAACAAAACGATGACATGAAATATCATTCAGTTATAATTAAAAGGTGATCTAGCATAGCAAATAAGGGCGCATGTTGTGGGTATTGTGGGGTTTGAGAAGGATTAGTGTATGTGTGATGTGATAATTGGGAGATCCTAGATGCGCCACCCCTACGTGGATGTGTGGAGGTTTTTATCACATTCAAGAACAAAATGGCGACATGAAATATCATTCAGGTATCAATAAAAGGTGATCTAGCACAGCAAATAAGGGCGCCTGTTGTGGGCACTGTGGGGTTTGAGAAGGATAAGTGTATGTGTGATGTCACAATTGGGAGATCCTGTATTCCCCACCCCTAGGTGTATGCGGGGAGGGTTTTTTCACATCCCAGAACAAAACGGCGACATGAAAAATCATTCAGTTATCAATAAAAGGTGACCTAACACAACAAATAAGGGCGTTTGTTGCGGGCATTGTAGGGTTTGAGAAGGATTAGTGTATGTGTGATGTAACAATTGGGAGATCCTAGATGCTCGATCCCTAGGTGGATGCGGGGAGGGTTTTATCACATTTCAGAACAAAATGACGACATGAAATATCATTCAGGTATCAATAAAAGGTTATCTAGCACAACAAATAAGGGTGCCTTTTTGGGTATTGTGGGGTTTGAGACGGATTAGTGTATGTGTGATGTGTTAGAATATCCTAGATGCCCCACCCCTAGGTGTATGCAGGGAGGGTTTTTTCACGTTCCAGAACAAAATGGTGACATGAAATATTATTCAGGTGTCAATAAAAGGTGATCTAGCACAACAAATAAGGGCGCTTATTGTGGGTATTGTGGGGTTTGACAAGTATTAGTGTATGTGTGATGTGACAATTGGGAGATCCTAGATACCCCACCCGTAGGTGGATGCAGGGAGGCTTTTTTCACATTCCAGAACAAAACGATGACATGAAATATCATTCATGTATCAATAAAAGGTGATCTAGGACAGCAAATGAGGGCGCCTATTGTGGGTATTGTGGGGTTAGAGAATGATTAGTGTATGTGTGATGTGACAATTGGGAGATCCTAGATGCCCCACCCCTAGGTGGATGTATTCATGGTTTTTTAACATTCTATAACAAAGCAGCGACATGAAATATCATTCAAATATCAATAAAAGCTGATCTAGCATAACAAATAACGATGCCTGTTGTGGGTATTGTGGGGTTTGAGAAGGATTAGTGTATGTGTGATGTGACAATTAGAAGATCCTAGGTGCCCCACCCCTAGGTGTATGTGGGGAGGGTTTTTTCAAATTCCAGAACAAAACGACGACATGAAATATCATTCAGGTATCAATAAAAGGTGATCTAGCACAAAAAATAAGGGCTCCTGTTGTGGGTATTATGGGGTTTGACAAGGATTAGTGTATGTGTGATGTGACAATTGGGAGATCCTAGATACCCCACCCCTAGGTGGATGCGGGGAGGGTTTTTGCACATTCTAGAACAAAACAGTCACATGAAATATCATTCAGGTATCAATAAAAGATGATCTAGCACAACAAAAAAATGAGCCTATTGTGGGGTTTGAGAATGATTGGTGTATGTGTGATGTCACAATTGGGAGATCCTATATTCCCCACCCCTAGGTGGATGCGGGGAGTGTTTTTTCACATACCAGAACAAAACGATGACATGAAATATCATTCAGTTATAATTAAAAGGTGATCTAGCACAGCATATAAGGGCGTCTGTTGCGGGCATTGTGGGGTTTGAGAAGGATTAGTGTATGTGTGATGTAACAATTGGGAGATCCTAGATGCCCGTTCCCTAGGTGGATGCGGGGAGGGTTTTTTCACATTTCAGAACAAAATGACGACATGGAATATCATTCATGTATCAATAAAAGGTTATCTAGCACAACAAATAAGGGTGCCTCTGTGGGTATTGTGAGGTTTGAGAAGGATTAGTGTACGTGTGATGTGTTAGAATATCCTAGATTCCCCACCCTAGGTGTATGCGGGGAGGGTTTTTTCACATTCCAGGACAAAATGGTGACATGAAATATCATTCAGGTGTCAATAAAAGGTGATCTAGCAAAACAAATATGGGCGCTTATTGTGGGTATTGTGGGGTTTGACAAGTATTAGTGTATGTGTGATGTGACAATTGTGAGATCCTAGATACCCCACCCGTAGGTGGATGCGAGGAGCGTTTTTTCACATTCCGGAACAAATCGGTGACATGAAATATTATTCAGGTATCAATAAAAGGTGATCTAGCACAACAAATGAGGGTGCCTGATGTGGGTATTGTGGGGTTAGAGAATGATTAGTGTATGTGTGATGTGACAATTGGGATATCCTAGATGACCCACCCCTAGGTGGATGTGGGCACGGTTTTTTAACATTCTATAACAAAGCAGTGACATGAAATATAATTCAAATACCAATAACAGGTGATCTAGCACAGCAAATAACGATGCCTGTTGTGGGTATTGTGGGTTTGAGAAGGATTAGTGTTTGTGCGATGTGACAATTAGAAGATCCTAGATGCCCCACCCCTAGGTGTATGCGGGGAGAGTTTTTTAAAATTCCAGAACAAAACAACGACATGAAATATCATTCAAGTATCAATAAAAGGTGATCTAGCACAAAAAATAATGGCGCCCGATGTGGGTATTGTGGTGTTTGACAAGGATTAGTGTATGTGTGATGTGACAATTGGGAGATCCTAGATACCCCACCCCTAGGTGGATGCGGGGAGGGTTTTTTCACATTCTAGAACAAACTGGTCACATGAAATATCATTCAGGTGTCAATAAAAGGTGATCTAGCACAACAAATAAGGGAGCTTATTGTGGGTATTGTGGGGTTTGACAAGTATTAGTGTATGTGTGATGTGACAATTGGGAGATCCTAGATACCCCACCAGTAGGTGGATGCGAGGAGGGTTTTTCACATTCCAGAACAAAACGGTGACATGAAATATCATCCAGGTATCAATAAAAGGTGATCTAGCACAGTAAATGAGGGTGCCTGTTGTGGGTATTGTGGGGTTTGGCAAGGATTAGTGTATGTGTGATGTGACAATTGGGAGATCCTAGATACCCCACCCCTAGGTGGATGCGGGGAGGGTTTTTTTCACATTCTAGAACAAAACGGTCACATGAAATATCATTCAGGTATCAATACAAGGTGATCTAGCACAACAAAAAATGAGCCTATTGTGGTGTTTGAGAATGACTGGTGTATGTGTGATGTCACAACTGGGAGATCCTATATTCCCTACCCCTAGGTGGATGGGGCGAGGGTTTTTCACATACCAGAACAAAACAATGACATGAAATATCATTCAGTTATAATTAAAATGTGATCTAGCACAGCAAATAAGGGCGCTTGTTGTGGGTATTCTGGGGTTAGAGATTAATTAGTGTATGTGTGATGTGACAATAGCAAGATCCTCGATGCTCCACCCCTAGGTGGATGTGTGGAGGTTTTTTTCACATTGTAGAACAAAACGACGACATGTAATATCATTCAAGTATCAATAAAAGGTGATCTAGCACAACAAATAAGGGCGCTTGTTGTGGGTATTTTGGGGTTTAACAAGGTTTAGTGTATGTGTGATGTGACAATTGGGAGATCCTAGATACCCCACCACTGGGTGGATGCGGGGAGGGTTTTTTCGCATTTCAAAACAAAATGGCAACATGAAACATCATTCAGGTATCAATAAAAGGTGATCTAGCACAAGAAATAAGGGTGCCTTTGTGGGTATTGTGGGGTTTGAGAAGGATTAGTGTATGTGTGATGTGACAATTAGAATATCCTAGATACCCCACCCATTGGTGTATGCGGGGAGGGTTTTTTCACATTCCAGAACAAAACGACGACATGAAATATCTTCCAGGTATCAGTAAAAGGTGATCACGCACAACAAATAAGGGCGCTTGTTGTGGGTCTTGTGGAGTTTGACAAGGATTAGTGTATGTGTGATGTCACAATTGGGAGATCCTAGATTCCCCACCCCTAGGTGGATGGGAGGATTTTTAACATTCCAGAACAAAACGACAACATGAAATATCATTCAGGTATCAATAAAAGGTGATCTAGCACAACGAATAAGGGCGCTTGTTTGGGTATTGTGGGGTTTGAGAAGGATTAGTGTATGTGTGATATGAAAATTGGGAGATCCTAGATGCGCCACCCCTAGGTGGATACGGGGAGTGTTTTATCACATTCCAGAACAAAACAGCGACATGAAATATCATTCAGGTATAAATAAAAGGTGATCTAGCACAACAAATAAGGGCGCCTGTTGTGGGCACTGTGGGGTTCGAGAAGGATAAGTGTATGTGTGATATCACAATTGGGAGATACTATATTCCCCACCCCTAGGTGTATGCGGGGAGGGTTTTTTCACATCCCAGAACAAAACGGCGACATGAAAAATCATTCAATCATCAATAAAAGGTGATCTCGCACAACAACTAAGGGCGCTTGTTGTGGGTATTGTGGAGTTTGACAAGGATTAGTGTATGTGTGATGTGACAATTGGAAGATCCCAGATACCCCACCCCTAGGTGGTTGTGGAGAGGGTTTTTTCACATTCGAGAACAAAACGGTGACATGAAATATCATTCAAGTATCAATAAAAGGTGATCTTGCACAACAAATAAGGCCGCTTGTTGTGGTTATTGTGGGGTTTGACAAGTATTAGTGTATGTGTGATGTGACGATTGGGAGATCCTAGATATCCTACCCGTAGGTGGATGCGGGGAGGGTTTTTTCACATTCCAGAACAAACCGGTGACATGAAAAATCATTCAGGTATCAATAAAATATGATCTAGCACAGCAAATGAGGGTGCCTATTGTGGGTATTGTGGGGTTAGAGAATGATTAGTGTATGTGTGATGTGACAATTGGGAGATCCTAGATTCCCCACCGCTAGGTGGATGTGGGCATGGATTTTTAACATTCTATAACAAAGCGGTGACATGAAATATCATTCAAATATCAATAAAAGGTGATCTACCACAACAAATAACGATGCCTGTTGTGGGTATTGTCTGGTTTGAGAAGGATTAGTGTATGTGTGATGTGACAATTAGAAGATCCTAGATGCCCCACCCCTAGGTGTATGCGGGGAGGGTTTTTTCAAATTCTAGAACAAAACGACGGCATGAATTATCATTCAGGTGTCAATGAAAGGTGTTCTAGCACAAAAAATAAGGGCTCATGTTTTGTGTATTGTAGGGTTTGACAAGGATTAGTGTATGTGTTATGTGACAATTGGGAGATCCTAGATACCCCACCCCTAGGTGGATGCGGGGAGGGTTTTTTCACATTCTAGAACAAAACGGTCACATGAAATATCATTCAGGTATCAATAAAAGGTGATCTAGCACAACAAAAAAAATGTGCCTATTGTGGGGTTTGAGAATTATTGGTGTATGTGTGATGTCACAATCACTACAAGAAAATAGTCATGTAGAGACGGAAAATCTAAGGGGTAAAGTCATTTTATATCATCTCTACGGCATCATAGAGTCGCTGTGGTAAAGCGTCTCACGAGCGTCTTCTAATGCACCGTCTCAAAGATAATAGGGACGCTTTGGTGAGCGTGTTTATAAAAAGATGAGACGATTATTTTGCATCTCTATAGGTCTAAAGACGCTTTCCTATATGGATTTTCACGTCTCTTCCATCCATATTGACGTGACACTGCGTCTCAAATACATTAGGGGAATGGTTGCTTCAAGCTGGAGGGTTGACGCTAGTTGTCCTTTTTCTTTGAAATATTATTATAGCTTGTCGAAAAGAGACAATACACGACATACACACAACTAAAAGATGTTTCACGTGTTCCCGATACAGGCAATAATACATACGTATACAAAATTACACGGTTCATATATTATATATTATACAGACAACAACTTAAACTATCCACAAGCCGAAAGATACAATTGGAATATTTAAATATTAACAAACATTTTGTCTCAAAATAACAAGATCTATCTAGGAACTTCCTATGTACAAGCATCCCATATCATCAGTGTCCGTTCAGTGCATCTGTACATGTCCTTGGCAGTCATCCAACACCCTACAGAGCATGTAAGTTAACGAGACATGAGCTCCTTAAAATAGTGCATCACACCAATTTAAAACGAGAATTCCAATGTCACACAGCGTTTAGAGCAAGGCGAGAGAGGAAGCCAACTAACCAGACAATAGAAAATTTTATGGTTCACCTTGATACATGACTATATAATTGCTTTTCTGGCAGCCAATTCCGTTGAATTTTCCCCAAGAAATCTGCAAGAAAAACAGTGTAAATATGTGCATTAGTTGAATATTTTAGCATAAACTGTATCCAAATGTCAAGGTAGTTTAATGCTCCAGGAAATATACCTGAAGACGGCTAACAAGAATGGTTATTCACATATTTTTTGTAGAAAATTGAGTAGATGGAAAATGTTTTTGTTTGACTAAAATTATATTTATATCAATGTCATTAGTCCCAGTCATTACAATCTGCTCCTGTTTGTAAACGAAACCACACAAAAAGCATCAAATTTCAAATACAATTACAGTTCAAGTTACTTAAATCGATATGGTAAGGAGAACGAGGCCAATATGAATTATACCTGTCATTGCAATCCTTGCAAAAACTGCACAATGCAAGATTCACATAACCGAGCGATAAAAGGAATCTGGGACCAATCGAGTTGTCATCTATTCAATAGTTCTGTAACATCAGCCACATGTTGTTCTCATTCATGTTAATATAAAAAGCTTAGATATGCATAAGCTAGTAGGTTGTCTGATATAGCTCTTATATACTACATCACTGTAAAATACCGAGTGTTGCCTGTACTGACGGAACTTAAAAAGCGATGACATCAGTACTCTTTGATTATACGCTTAGCTTCCAGCTCAAAAAGGGTTTCAGTTTGTCCAGAACTGTCAAAGCAGAGTGGAATATAAATCAACTATTCAGGCGAGCACTAATTTTAAGTAACATACAGTTAACGAGGAATGATACCAGTTGGGGGGCAAACCTTTTACTCGTTGATGCAAACCAGGTAGAGCCGAATGTAAAGGCTAGGCTAGGGGAAGGACCAGGAAGGAGGGACTTCGCCGAGCTTGCATTGCACGAAGAAGGGTGTGATAGTCTGGATGAAGGCAATGGGACGGGGCAGGATTTATGGAGAAAACCTCCGCATCGTCGAGGAAAACAACCGCCGGGGCCGTTGTGGAGGATCGCCTGCAAGCGGCCGGGTGCTGAGCGTAGCCATGGGAAATCCGATGAGCTTGAGACTGGGATGGGGAGACCGGGATCGGTGAGAGGGATGTGTATAGCGGGAGAAGCGCACGCCGCCATGCTTCGACAGAGGAAAAGATGCGGCGGCGGCTCTAGGTTTTCCACGGTTTTCCTGTCTAAGTCACGGGAGAAGGAGAATTGATCCAATGGCCATCATTGGTGCTAGTAGTGGACTAAGATCTGAGCATGTATATTTTGGGACGACCCGGATAGCGTCTCATGTAACGTCTCTATACAGTGTTTATTATTCAGCTGGAGAAGAGCATAAAAAGCGTCTAGTAAATATCGTCCTTACGTGACTAGATTGTTGTAGTGAATTGGGAGATCCTATATTCCCCACCCCTTGGTGGATGCGCGGAGGGTTTTTTCACATACCAGAACAAAACGATGACATGAAATATCATTCAGTTATAATTAAAAGGTGATCTAGCATAGCAAATAAGGGCGCATGTTGTGGGTATTGTGGGGTTTGAGAAGGATTAGTGTATGTGTGATGTGATAATTGGGAGATCCTAGATGCGCCACCCCTAGGTGGATGTGTGGAGTTTTTTATAACATTCTAGAACAAAACGGCGACATGAAATATCATTCAGGTATCAATAAAAGGTGATCTAGCACAGCAAATAAGGGCGCCTGTTGTGGGCACTATGGGGTTTGAGAAGGATAAGTGTATGTGTGATGTCACAATTGGGAGATCCTGTATTCACCACCCCTAGGTGTATGCGGGGAGGGTTTTTTCACATCCCAGAACAAAACGGCGACATGAAAAATAATTCAGTTATCAATAAAAGGTGACCTAACACAACAAATAAGGGCGTTTGTTGCGGGCATTGTAGGGTTTGAGAAGGATTAGTGTATGTGTGATGTAACAATTGGGAGATCCTAGATGCTCGTTCCCTAGGTGGATGCGGGGAGGGTTTTATCACATTTCAGAACAAAATGAAGACATGAAATATCATTCAGGTATCAATAAAAGGTTATCTAGCACAACAAATAAGGGTGCCTTTTTGGGTATTGTGGGGTTTGAGACGGATTAGTGTATGTGTGATGTGTTAGAATATCCTAGATGCCCCACCCCTAGGTGTATGCAGGGAGGGTTTTTTCACGTTCCAGAACAAAATGGTGACATGAAATATTATTCAGGTGTCAATAAAAGGTGATCTAGCACAACAAATAAGGGCGCTTATTGTGGGTATTGTGGGGTTTGACAAGTATTAGTGTATGTGTGATGTGACAATTGGGAGATCCTAGATACCCCACCCGTAGGTGGATGCTGGGAGGCTTTTTTCACATTCCAGAACAAAACGATGACATGAAATATCATTCAGGTATCAATAAAAGGTGATCTAGCACAGCAAATGAGGGCGCCTATTGTGGGTATTGTGGGGTTAGAGAATGATTAGTGTATGTGTGATGTGACAATTGGGAGATCCTAGATGCCCCACCCATAGGTGGATGTATTCATGGTTTTTTAACATTCTATAACAAAGCAGCGACATGAAATATCATTCAAATATCAATAAAAGCTGATCTAGCATAACAAATAACGATGCCTGTTGTGGGTATTGTGGGGTTTGAGAAGGATTAGTGTATGTGTGATGTGACAATTAGAAGATCCTAGGTGCCCCACCCCTAGGTGTATGTGGGGAGGGTTTTTTCAAATTCCAGAACAAAACGACGACATGAAATATCATTCAGGTATCAATAAAAGGTGATCTAGCACAAAAAATAAGGGCTCCTGTTGTGGGTATTATGGGGTTTGACAAGGATTAGTGTATGTGTGATGTGACAATTGGGAGATCCTAGATACCCCACCCCTAGGTGGATGCGGGGAGGGTTTTTTCACATTCTAGAACAAAACAGTCACATGAAATATCATTCAGGTATCAATAAAAGATGATCTAGCACAACAAAAAAATGAGCCTATTGTGGGGTTTGAGAATGATTGGTGTATGTGTGATGTCACAATTGGGAGATCCTATATTCCCCACCCCTAGGTGGATGCGGGGAGTGTTTTTTCACATACCAGAACAAAACGATGACATGAAATATCATTCAGTTATAATTAAAAGGTGATCTAGCACAGCATATAAGGGCGTCTGTTGCGGGCATTGTGGGGTTTGAGAAGGATTAGTGTATGTGTGATGTAACAATTGGGAGATCCTAGATGCCCGTTCCCTAGGTGGATGCGGGGAGGGTTTTTTCACATTTCAGAACAAAATGACGACATGGAATATCATTCATGTATCAATAAAAGGTTATCTAGCACAACAAATAAGGGTGCCTCTGTGGGTATTGTGAGGTTTGAGAAGGATTAGTGTACGTGTGATGTGTTAGAATATCCTAGATTCCCCACCCTAGGTGTATGCGGGGAGGGTTTTTTCACATTCCAGGACAAAATGGTGACATGAAATATCATTCAGGTGTCAATAAAAGGTGATCTAGCACAACAAATATGGGCGCTTATTGTGAGTATTGTGGGGTTTGACAAGTATTAGTGTATGTGTTATGTGACAATTGGGAGATCCTAGATACCCCACCCGTAGGGGGATGCGAGGAGCGTTTTTTCACATTCTGAAACAAAACGGTGACATGAAATATCATTCAGGTATCAATAAAAGGTGATCTAGCACAACAAATGAGGGTGCCTGATGTGGGTATTGTGGGGTTAGAGAATGATTAGTGTATGTGTGATGTGACAATTGGGATATCCTAGATGACCCACCCCTAGGTGGATGTGGGCACGGTTTTTTAACATTCTATAACAAAGCAACGACATGAAATATAATTCAAATACCAATAACAGGTGATCTAGCACAGCAAATAACGATGCCTGTTGTGGGTATTGTGGGGTTTGAGAAGGATTAGTGTTTGTGCGATGTGACAATTAGAAGATCCTAGATGCCCCACCCCTAGGTGTATGCGGGGAGAGTTTTTTTAAATTCCAGAACAAAAGAACGACATGAAATATCATTCACGTATCAATAAAAGGTGACCTAGCACAAAAAATAATGGCGCCCGATTTGGGTATTGTGGTGTTTGACAAGGATTAGTGTATGTGTGATGTGATAATTGGGAGATCCTAGATACCCCACCCCTAGGTGGATGCGGGGAGGGTTTTTTCACATTCTAGAACAAACTGGTCACATGAAATATCATTCAGGTGTCAATAAAAGGTGATCTAGCACAACAAATAAGGGAGCTTATTGTGGGTATTGTGGGGTTTGACAAGTATTAGTGTATGTGTGATGTGACAATTGGGAGATCCTAGATACCCCACCAGTAGGTGGATGCGAGGAGGGTTTTTCACATTCCAGAACAAAACGGTGACATGAAATATCATCCAGGTATCAATAAAAGGTGATCTAGCACAGTAAATGAGGGTGCCTGTTGTGGGTATTGTGGGGTTTGGCAAGGATTAGTGTATGTGTGATGTGACAATTGGGAGATCCTAGATACCCCACCCCTAGGTGGATGCGGGGAGGGGTTTTTTCACATTCTAGAACAAAACGGTCACATGAAATATCATTCAGGTATCAATACAAGGTGATCTAGCACAACAAAAAATGAGCCTATTGTGGTGTTTGAGAATGATTGGTGTATGTGTGATGTCACAACTGGGAGATCCTATATTCCCTACCCCTAGGTGGATGCGGCGAGGGTTTTTCACATACCAGAACAAAACAATGACATGAAATATCATTCAGTTATAATTAAAAGGTGATCTAGCACAGCAAATAAGGGCTCTTGTTGTGGGTATTCTGGGGTTAGAGATTAATTAGTGTATGTGTGATGTGACAATAGCAAGATCCTCAATGCTCCACCCCTAGGTGGATGCGTGGAGGTTTTTTTCACATTGTAGAACAAAACGACGACATGTAATATCATTCAAGTATCAATAAAAGGTGATCTAGCACAACAAATAAGGGTGCTTGTTGTGGGTATTTTGGGGTTTAACAAGGTTTAGTGTATGTGTGATGTGACAATTGGGAGATCCTAGATACCCCACCACTGGGTGGATGCGGGGAGGGTTTTTTCGCATTTCAAAACAAAATGGCAACATGAAACATCATTCAGGTATCAATAAAAGGTGATCTAGCACAAGAAATAAGGGTGCCTTTGTGGGTATTGTGGGGTTTGAGAAGGATTAGTGTATGTGTGATGTGACAATTAGAATATCCTAGATACCCCACCCATTGGTGTATGCGGGGAGGGTTTTTTCACATTCCAGAACAAAACGACGACATGAAATATCTTTCAGGTATCAGTAAAAGGTGATCACGCACAACAAATAAGGGCGCTTGTTGTGGGTCTTGTGGAGTTTGACAACGATTAGTGTATGTGTGATGTCACAATTGGGAGATCCTAGATTCCCCACCCCTAGGTGGATGGGAGGATTTTTAACATTCCAGAACAAAACGACAACATGAAATATCATTCAGGTATCAATAAAAGGTGATCTAGCACAACGAATAAGGGCGCTTGTTTGGGTATTGTGGAGTTTGAGAAGGATTAGTGTATGTGTGATATGAAAATTGGGAGATCCTAGATGCGCCACCCCTAGGTGGATACGGGGAGTGTTTTATCACATTCCAGAACAAAACAGCGACATGAAATATCATTCAGGTATAAATAAAAGGTGATCTAGCACAACAAATAAGGGCGCCTGTTGTGGGCACTGTGGGGTTCGAGAAGGATAAGTGTATGTGTGATATCACAATTGGGAGATCCTATATTCCCCACCCCTAGGTGTATGCGGGGAGGGTTTTTTCACATCCCAGAACAAAACGGCGACATGAAAAATCATTCAATCATCAATAAAAGGTGATCTCGCACAACAACTAAGGGCGCTTGTTGTGGGTATTGTGGAGTTTGACAAGGATTAGTGTATGTGTGATGTGACAATTGGAAGATCCTAGATACCCCACCCCTAGGTGGTTGTGGAGAGGGTTTTTTCACATTCGAGAACAAAACGGTGACATGAAATATCATTCAAGTATCAATAAAAGGTGATCTTGCACAACAAATAAGGGCGCTTGTTGTGGTTATTGTGGGGTTTGACAAGTATTTGTGTATGTGTGATGTGACGATTGGGAGATCCTAGATATCCCACCCGTAGGTGGATGCGGGGAGGGTTTTTTCACATTCCACAACAAACCGGTGACATGAAAAATCATTCAGGTATCAATAAAATATGATCTAGCACAGCAAATGAGGGTGCCTATTGTGGGTATTGTGGGGTTAGAGAATGATTAGTGTATGTGTGATGTGACAATTGGGAGATCCTAGATTCCCCACCCCTAGGTGGATGTGGGCATGGATTTTTAACATTCTATAACAAAGCGGTGACATGAAATATCATTCAAATATCAATAAAAGGTGATCTAGCACAACAAATAACGATGCCTGTTGTGGATATTGTCTGGTTTGAGAAGGATTAGTGTATGTGTGATGTGACAATTAGAAGATCCTAGATGCCCCACCCCTAGGTGTATGCAGGGAGGGTTTTTTCAAATTCTAGAACAAAACGACGGCATGAATTATCATTCAGGTGTCAATGAAAGGTGTTCTAGCACAAAAAAATAAGGGCTCATGTTTTGTGTATTGTGGGGTTTGACAAGGATTAGTGTATGTGTTATGTGACAATTGGGAGATCCTAGATACCCCACCCCTAGGTGGATGCGGGGAGGGTTTTTTCACATTCAAGAACAAAACGGTCACATGAAATATCATTCAGGTATCAATAAAAGGTGATCTAGCACAACAAAGAAAATGAGCCTATTGTGGGGTTTGAGAATTATTGGTGTATGTGTGATGTCACAATCACTACAAGAAAATAGTCATGTAGAGACGGAAAATCTAAGGGGTAAAGTCATTTTATATCATCTCTACGGCATCATAGAGTCGCTGTGGTAAAGCGTCTCACAAGCGTCTTCTAATGCACCGTCTCAAAGATAATAGGGACGCTTTGGTGAGCGTGTTTATAAAAAGATGAGACGATTATTTTGCATCTCTATAGGTCTAAAGACGCTTTCCTATATGGATTTTCACGTCTCTTCCATCCATATTGACGTGACACTGCGTCTCAAATACATTAGGGGAATGGTTGCTTCAAGCTGGAGGGTTGACGCTAGTTGTCCTTTTTCTTTGAAATATTATTATAGCTTGTCGAAAAGAGACGATACACGACATACACACAACTAAAAGATGTTTCACGTGTTCCCGATACAGGCAATAATACATACGTATACAAAATTACACGGTTCATATATTATATATTATACAGACAACAACTTAAACTATCCACAAGCCGAAAGATACAATTGGAATATTTAACTATTAACAAACATTTTGTCTCAAAATAACAAGATCTATCTAGGAACTTCCTATGTACAAGCATCCCATATCATCAGTGTCCGTTCAGTGCATCTGTACATGTCCTTGGCAGTCATCCAACACCCTACAGAGCATGTAAGTTAACGAGACATGAGCTCCTTAAAATAGTGCATCACACCAATTTAAAACGAGAATTCCAATGTCACACAGCGTTTAGAGCAAGGCGAGAGAGGAAGCCAACTAACCAGACAATAGAAAATTTTATGGTTCACCTTGATACATGACTATATAATTGCTTTTCTGGCAGCCAATTCCGTTGAATTTTCCCCAAGAAATCTGCAAGAAAAACAGTGTAAATATGTGCATTAGTTGAATATTTTAGCATAAACTGTATCCAAATGTCAAGGTAGTTTAATGCTCCAGGAAATATACCTGAAGACGGCTAACAAGAATGGTTATTCACATATTTTTTGTAGAAAATTGAGTAGATGGAAAATGTTTTTGTTTGACTAAAATTATATTTATATCAATGTCATTAGTCCCAGTCATTACAATCTGCTCCTGTTTGTAAACGAAACCACACAAAAAGCATCAAATTTCAAATACAATTACAGTTCAAGTTACTTAAATCGATATGGTAAGGAGAACGAGGCCAATATGAATTATACCTGTCATTGCAATCCTTGCAAAAACTGCACAATGCAAGATTCACATAACCGAGCGATAAAAGGAATCTGGGACCAATCGAGTTGTCATCTATTCAATAGTTCTGTAACATCAGCCACATGTTGTTCTCATTCATGTTAATATAAAAAGCTTAGATATGCATAAGCTAGTAGGTTGTCTGATATAGCTCTTATATACTACATCACTGTAAAATACCAAGTGTTGCCTGTACTGACGGAACTTAAAAAGCGATGACATCAGTACTCTTTGATTATACGCTTAGCTTCCAGCTCAAAAAGGGTTTCAGTTTGTCCAGAACTGTCAAAGCAGAGTGGAATATAAATCAACTATTCAGGCGAGCACTAATTTTAAGTAACATACAGTTAACGAGGAATGATACCAGTTGGGGGGCAAACCTTTTACTCGTTGATGCAAACCAGGTAGAGCCGAATGTAAAGGCTAGGCTAGGGGAAGGACCAGGAAGGAGGGACTTCGCCGAGCTTGCATTGCACGAAGAAGGGTGTGATAGTCTGGATGAAGGCAATGGGACGGGGCAGGATTTATGGAGAAAACCTCCGCATCGTCGAGGAAAACAACCGCCGGGGCCGTTGTGGAGGATCGCCTGCAAGCGGCCGGGTGCTCAACGTAGCCATGGGAAATCCGATGAGCTTGAGACTGGGATGGGGAGACCGGGATCGGTGAGAGGGATGTGTATAGCGGGAGAAGCGCACGCCGCCATGCTTCGACAGAGGAAAAGATGCGGCGGCGGCTCTAGGTTTTCCACGGTTTTCCTGTCTAAGTCACGGGAGAAGGAGAATTGATCCAATGGCCATCATTGGTGCTAGTAGTGGACTAAGATCTGAGCGTGTATATTTTGGGACGACCCGGATAGCGTCTCATGTAACGTCTCTATACAGTGTTTATTATTCAGCTAGAGAAGAGCATAAAAAGCGTCTAGTAAATATCGTCCTTACGTGACTAGATTGTTGTAGTGAATTGGGAGATCCTATATTCCCCACCCCTAGGTGGATGCGCGGAGGGTTTTTTCACATACCAGAACAAAACGATGACATGAAATATCATTCAGTTATAATTAAAAGGTGATCTAGCATAGAAAATAAGGGCGCATGTTGTGGGTATTGTGGGGTTTGAGAAGGATTAGTGTATGTGTGATGTGATAATTGGGAGATCCTAGATGCGGCACCCCTAGGTGGATGTGTGGAGGTTTTTATAACATTCTAGAACAAAACGGCGACATGAAATATCATTCAGGTATCAATAAAAGGTGATCTAGCACAGCAAATAAGGGCGCCTGTTGTGGGCACTGTGGGGTTTGAGAAGGATAAGTGTATGTGTGATGTCACAATTGGGAGATCCTGTATTCCCCACCCCTTGGTGTATGCGGGGAGGGTTTTTTCACATCCCAGAACAAAACGGCGACATGAAAAATCATTCAGCTATCAATAAAAGGTGACCTAGCACAACAAATAAGGGCGTCTGTTGCGGGCATTGTGGGGTTTGAGAAGGATTAGTGTATGTGACAATTAGAATATCCTAGATGCCCCACCCCTTGGTGTATGCGGGGAGGGTTTTTTCACATTCCAGAACAAAATGGCAACATGAAATATCTTTCAGGTATCAATAAAAGGTTATCTAGCACAACAAATAAGGGTGCCTTTGTGGGTATTGTGGGGTTTGAGAAGGATTAGTGTACGTGTGATGTGTTAGAATATCCTAGATGGCCCACCCCTAGGTGTATGCAGGGAGGGTTTTTTCACGTTCCAGAACAAAATGGTGACATGAAATATCATTCAGGTGTCAATAAAAGGTGATCTAGCACAACAAATAAGGCGCTTATTGTGGGTATTGTGGGGTTTGACAAGTATTAGTGTATGTGTGATGTGACAATTGGGAGATCCTAGATACCCCACCCGTAGGTGGATGTGGGGAGGGTTTTTTCACATTCCAGAACAAAATGATGACATGAATCATTCAGGTATCAATAAAAGGTGATCTAGCACAGCAAATGAGGGCTCCTGATGTGGGTATTGTGGGGTTAGAGAATGATTAGTGTATGTGTGATGTGAAAATTGGGAGATTATGGATGCCCCACCCCTAGGTGGATGTGGGCACGGTTTTTTAACATTCTACAACAAAGCAGCGACATGAAATATCATTCAAATATCAATAAAAGGTGATCTAGCACCGCAAATAACGATGCATGTTGTGGGTATTGTGGGGTTTGAGAAGGATTAGTGTATGTGCGATGTGACAATTAGAAGATCCTAGGTGCCCCACCCCTAGGTGTATCCGGGGAGGGTTTTTTCAAATTCCAGAACAAAACAACGACATGAAATATCATTCAAGTATCAATAAAAGGTGATCTAGCACAAAAAAAATAAGGGCGCCCGTTGTGGGTATTGTGGTGTTTGACAAGGATTAGTGTATGTGTGATGTGACAATTGGGAGATCCTAGATGCCCCAGACCTAGGTGTATGCAGGGAGGGTTTTTTCACGTTCCAGAACAAAATGGTGACATGAAATATCATTCAGGTGTCAATAAAAGGTGATCTAGCAGAACAAATAAGGGCGCTTATTGTGGGTATTGTGGGGTTTGATAAGTATTAGTGTATGTGTGATGTGATAATTAGGAGATCCTAGATACCCCACCCGTAGGTGGATGCAAGGAGGGTTTTTCGCATTCCAGAACCAAACGGTGACATGAAATAGCACAGCCAATGAGGGCGCCTATTGTGGGTATTGTGGGGTTGTAAAATGATTAGTGTATGTGTGATGTGACAATTGGGAGATTCTAGATGCCCCACCCCTAGTTGGATGTGGGCACGGTTTTTTAACATTCTATAACAACGCAGCGACATGAAATATCATTCAAATATCAATAAAAGGTGATCTAGCACAACAAATAACGATGCCTGTTGTGGGTATTGTGGGGTTTGAGAAGTATTAGTGTATGTGTGATGTGACAATTGGGAGATCCTAGATACCCCACCCCTAGGTGGATGCAGGGAGGGTTTTTTCAGATTCTAGAACAAAATGGTCACATGAAATATCATTCAGGTGTCAATAAAAGGTGATCTAGAACAACAACAAAAATGAGCCTATTGTGGGTACTGTGGGGTTTGAGAATGATTGGTGTATGTGTGATATCACAATTGGGAAATCATATATTCCCCACCCCTAGGTGGATGCGGGGAGGGTTTTTTCATATACCAGAACAAAACGATGACATTAAATATCATTTAGTTCTAATTAAAAGGTGATCTAGCATAGAAAATAAGGGCGCTTGTTGTGGGTATTCTGGGGTTAGAGAACAATTAGTGTATGTGTGTTGTGACAATAGCGAGATCCTCGATGCTCCACCCCTAGGTGGATGTGTGGAGGGGTTTTCCACATTATAGAATAAAACAGCGACATGTAATATCATTCAAGTATCAATAAAAGGTGATCTAGCACAGCAAATAAGGGCGCTTATAATGGGTATTTTGGGGTTTGACAAGGTTTAGTGTATGTGTGATGTGAAAATTGGGAGATCCTAGATACCCCACCCCTAGGTGGATGCGGGGAGGGTTTTTACACCTTTCAGAACAAAATGGCGACATGCAATATCATTCAGGTATCAATAAAAGGTGATCTAGCACAACAAATAAGGGTGCCTTTGTGGGTATTGTGGTGGTTGAGAAGGATTAGTGTATGTGTGATGTGACAATTAGAATATCCTAGATGCCCCACCCCTTGGTGTATGCGGGGAGGGTTTTTTCACATTCCAGAACAAAATGGCAACATGAAATATCTTTCAGGTATCAATGAAAGGTGATCTCGCACAACAAATAAGGGCGCTTGTTGTGGGTATTGTGGAGTTTGACAAGGATTAGTGTATGTGTGATGTGACAATTGGTAGATCCTAGATACCCCACCCGTAGGTGTATGCAAGGAGTGTTTTTTCACATTCCAGAACAAACCGATGACACGAAATATCATTTAGGTATCAATAAAAGGTGATCTAGCACAGCAAATGAGGGTGCCTATTGTGGGTATTGTGGGGTTAGAGAATGATTAGTGTATGTGTGATGTGACAATTGGGAGATCCTAGATGCCCCAACCCTAGGTGGATGTATTCATGGTTTTTTAAAATTCTATAACAAAGCAGCGACATGAAATATCATTCAAATATCAATAAAAGCTAATCTAGCATAACAAATAACGATGTCTGTTGTGGGTATTGTGGGGTTTGAGAAGGATTAGTGCATGTGCGATGTGACAATTAGAAGATCCTAGGTGCCCCACCCCTAGGTGTATGTGGGGAGGGTTTTTTCGAATTCCAGAACAAAACGACGACATGAAATATCATTCAGGTATCAATAAAAGGTGATCTAGCACAAAAAATAAGGGCTCCTGTTGTGGGTATTGTGGGGTTTGACAAGGATTAGTGTATGTGTGATGTGACAATTGGGAGATCCTAGATACCCCACACCTAGGTGGATGCGGGGAGGGTTTTTTCACATTCTAGAACAAAACAGTCACATGAAATTTCATTCAGGTATCAATAAAAGATGATCTAGCACAACAAGAAAATGAGCCTATTGTGGGGTTTGAGAATGATTGGTGTATGTGTGATGTCACAATTGGGAGATCCTATATTCCCCACCCCTAGGTGGATGCGGGGAGGGTTTTTTCACATACCAGAACAAAACGATGACATGAAATATCATTCAGTTATAATTAAAAGGTGATCTAGCATAGCATATAAGGGCGCCTGTTGTGGGTATTGTGGGGTTTTAGAAGGATTAGTGTATGTGTGATGTGATAATTGGGAGATCCTAGATCCGCCACCCCTAGGTGGACGTGTGGAGGGTTTTATCACATTCTAGAACAAAACGGTGACATGAAAAATCATTCAATTATCAATAAAAGGTGACCTAGCACAACAAATAAGGGCGTCTGTTGCGGGCATTGTGGGGTTTGAGAAGGATTAGTGTATGTGTGATGTAACAATTGGGAGATCCTAGATGCCCGTTCCCTAGGTGGATGCGGGGAGGGTTTTTTCACATTTCAGAACAAAATGACGACATGGAATATCATTCAGGTATCAATAAAAGGTTATCTAGCACAACAAATAAGGGTGCCTTTGTGGGTATTGTGGGGTTTGAGAAGGATTAGTGTACGTGTGATGTGTTAGAATATCTTAGATGCCCCACCCTAGGTGTATGCGGGGAGGGTTTTTTCACATTCCAGAACAAAATGGTGACATGAAATATCATTCAGGTGTCAATAAAAGGTGATCTAGCACAACAAATAAGGGCACTTATTGTGGGTATTGTGGGGTTTGACAAGTATTAGTGTATGTGTGATGTGACAATTGGGAGATCCTAGATACCCCACCCGTAGGTGGATGCGAGGAGCGTTTTTTCACATTCCGGAACAAAACGGTGACATGAAATATCATTCAGGTATCAATAAAAGGTGATCTAGCACAACAAATGAGGGTGCCTGATGTGGGTATTGTGGGGTTAGAGAATGATTAGTGTATGTGTGATGTGACAATTGGGATATCCTAGATGCCCCACCCCTAGGTGGATGTGTGGAGGGGTTTTCCACATTATAGAATAAAACAGCGACATGTAATATCATTCAAGTATTAATAAAAGGTGATCTAGCACAGCAAATAAGGGCGCTTATAATGGGTATTTTGGGGTTTGACAAGGTTTAGTGTATGTGTGATGTGAAAATTGGGAGATCCTAGATACCCCACTCCTAGGTGGATGCGGGGAGGGTTTTTACACCTTTCAGAACAAAATGGCGACATGCAATATCATTCAGGTATCAATAAAAGGTGATCTAGCACAACAAATAAGGGTGCCTTTGTGGGTATTGTGGTGGTTGAGAAGGATTAGTGTATGTGTGATGTGACAATTAGAATATCCTAGATGCCCCACCCCTTGGTGTATGCGGGGAGGGTTTTTTCACATTCCAGAACAAAATGGCAACATGAAATATCTTTCAGGTATCAATGAAAGGTGATCTCGCACAACAAATAGGGGCGCTTGTTGTGGGTATTGTGGAGTTTGACAAGGATTAGTGTATGTGTGATGTGACAATTGGTAGATCCTAGATACCCCACCCGTAGGTGTATGCGAGGAGTGTTTTTTCACATTCCAGAACAAACCGGTGACACGAAATATCATTTAGGTATCAATAAAAGGTGATCTAGCACAGCAAATGAGGGCGCCTATTGTGGGTATTGTGGGGTTAGAGAATGATTAGTGTATGTGTGATGTGACAATTGGGAGATCCTAGATGCCCCACCCCTAGGTGGATGTATTCATGGTTTTTTAACATTCTATAACAAAGCAGCGACATGAAATATCATTCAGATATCAATAAAAGCTAATCTAGCATAACAAATAACGATGTCTGTTGTGGGTATTGTGGGGTTTGAGAAGGATTAGTGCATGTGCGATGTGACAATTAGAAGATCCTAGGTGCCCCACCCCTAGGTGTATGTGGGGAGGGTTTTTTCGAATTCCAGAACAAAACGACGACATGAAATATCATTCAGGTATCAATAAAAGGTGATCTAGCACAAAAAATAAGGGCTCCTGTTGTGGGTATTGTGGGGTTTGACAAGGATTAGTGTATGTGTGATGTGACAATTGGGAGATCCTAGATACCCCACACCTAGGTGGATGCGGGGAGGGTTTTTTCACATTCTAGAACAAAACAGTCACATGAAATTTCATTCAGGTATCAATAAAAGATGATCTAGCACAACAAAAAAATGAGCCTATTGTGGGGTTTGAGAATGATTGGTGTATGTGTGATGTCACAATTGGGAGATCCTATATTCCCCACCCCTAGGTGGATGCGGGTAGGGTTTTTTCACATACCAGAACAAAACGATGACATGAAATATCATTCAGTTATAATTAAAATGTGATCTAGCATAGCATATAAGGGCGCCTGTTGTGGGTATTGTGGGGTTTTAGAAGGATTAGTGTATGTGTGATGTGATAATTGGGAGATCCTAGATCCGCCACCCCTAGGTGGATGTGTGGAGGGTTTTATCACATTCTAGAACAAAATGGTGACATGAAAAATCATTCAATTATCAATAAAAGGTGACCTAGCACAACAAATAAGGGCGTCTGTTGCGGGCATTGTGGGGTTTGAGAAGGATTAGTGTATGTGTGATGTAACAATTGGGAGATCCTAGATGCCCGTTCCCTAGGTGGATGCGGGGAGGGTTTTTTCACATTTCAGAACAAAATGACGACATGGAATATCATTCAGGTATCAATAAAAGGTTATCTAGCACAACAAATAAGGGTGCCTTTGTGGGTATTGTGGGGTTTGAGAAGGATTAGTGTACGTGTGATGTGTTAGAATATCTTAGATGCCCCACCCTAGGTGTATGCGGGGAGGGTTTTTTCACATTCCAGAACAAAATGGTGACATGAAATATCATTCAGGTGTCAATAAAAGGTGATCTAGCACAACAAATAAGGGCACTTATTGTGGGTATTGTGGGGTTTGACAAGTATTAGTGTATGTGTGATGTGACAATTGGGAGATCCTAGATACCCCACCCGTAGGTGGATGCGAGGAGCGTTTTTTCACATTCCGGAACAAAACGGTGACATGAAATATCATTCAGGTATCAATAAAAGGTGATCTAGCACAACAAATGAGGGTGCCTGATGTGGGTATTGTGGGGTTAGAGAATGATTAGTGTATGTGTGATGTGACAATTGGGATATCCTAGATACCCCACCCCTAGGTGGATGTGTGGAGGAGTTTTCCACATTATAGAATAAAACAGCGACATGTAATATCATTCAAGTATTAATAAAAGGTGATCTAGCACAGCAAATAAGGGCGCTTATAATGGGTATTTTGGGGTTTGACAAGGTTTAGTGTATGTGTGATGTGAAAATTGGGAGATCCTAGATACCCCACCCCTAGGTGGATGCGGGGAGGGTTTTTACACCTTTCAGTACAAAATGGCGACATGCAATATCATTCAGGTATCAATAAAAGGTGATCTAGCACAACAAATAAGGGTGCCTTTGTGGGTATTGTGGTGGTTGAGAAGGATTAGTGTATGTGTGATGTGACAATTAGAATATCCTAGATGCCCCACCCCTTGGTGTATGCGGGGAGGGTTTTTTCACATTCCAGAACAAAATGGCAACATGAAATATCTTTCAAGTATCAATGAAAGGTGATCTCGCACAACAAATAAGGGCGCCTGTTGTGGGTATTGTGGAGTTTGACAAGGATTAGTGTATGTGTGATGTGACAATTGGTAGATCCTTGATACCCCACCCGTAGGTGTATGCGAGGAGTGTTTTTTCACATTCCAGAACAAACCGGTGACACGAAATATCATTTAGGTATCAATAAAAGGTGATCTAGCACAGCAAATGAGGGCGCCTATTGTGGGTATTGTGGGGTTAGAGAAGATTAGTGTATGTGTGATGTGACAATTGGGAGATCCTAGATGCCCCACCCCTAGGTGGATGTATTCATGGTTTTTTAACATTCTATAACAAAGCAGCGACATGAAATATCATTCAAATATCAATAAAAGCTAATCTAGCATAACAAATAACGATGTCTGTTGTGGGTATTGTGGGGTTTGAGAAGGATTAGTGCATGTGCGATGTGACAATTAGAAGATCCTAGGTGCCCCACCCCTAGGTGTATGTGGGGAGGGTTTTTTCGAATTCCAGAACAAAACGACGACATAAAATATCATTCAGGTATCAATAAAAGGTGATCTAGCACAAAAAATAAGGGCTCCTGTTGTGGGTATTGTGGGGTTTGACAAGGATTAGTGTATGTGTGATGTGACAATTGGGAGATCCTAGATACCCCACACCTAGGTGGATGCGGGGAGGGTTTTTTGACATTCTAGAACAAAACAGTCACATGAAATTTCATTCAGGTATCAATAAAAGATGATCTAGCACAACAAAAAAATGAGCCTATTGTGGGGTTTGAGAATGATTGGTGTATGTGTGATGTCACAATTGGGAGATCCTATATTCCCCACCCCTAGGTGGATGCGGGGAGGGTTTTTTCACATACCAGAACAAAACGATGACATGAAATATCATTCAGTTATAATTAAAATGTGATCTAGCATAGCATATAAGGGCGCCTGTTGTGGGTATTGTGGGGTTTTAGAAGGATTAGTGTATGTGTGATGTGATAATTGGGAGATCCTAGATCCTCCACCCCTAGGTGGATGTGTGGAGGGTTTTATCACATTCTAGAACAAAATGGTGACATGAAAAATCATTCAATTATCAATAAAAGGTGACCTAGCACAACAAATAAGGGCGTCTGTTGCGGGCATTGTGGGGTTTGAGAAGGATTAGTGTATGTGTGATGTAACAATTGGGAGATCCTAGATGCCCGTTCCCTAGGTGGATGCGGGGAGGGTTTTTTCACATTTCAGAACAAAATGACGACATGGAATATCATTCAGGTATCAATAAAAGGTTATCTAGCACAACAAATAAGGGTGCCTTTGTGGGTATTGTGGGGTTTGAGAAGGATTAGTGTACGTGTGATGTGTTAGAATATCTTAGATGCCCCACCCTAGGTGTATGCGGGGAGGGTTTTTTCACATTCCAGAACAAAATGGTGACATGAAATATCATTCAGGTGTCAATAAAAGGTGATCTAGCACAACAAATAAGGGCACTTATTGTGGGTATTGTGGGGTTTGACAAGTATTAGTGTATGTGTGATGTGACAATTGGGAGATCCTAGATACCCCACCCGTAGGTGGATGCGAGGAGCGTTTTTTCACATTCCGGAACAAAACGGTTACATGAAATATCATTCAGGTATCAATAAAAGGTGATCTAGCACAACAAATGAGGGTGCCTGATGTGGGTATTGTGGGGTTAGAGAATGATTAGTGTATGTGTGATGTGACAATTGGGATATCCTAGATGCCCCACCCCTAGGTGGATGTGTGGAGGGGTTTTCCACATTATAGAATAAAACAGCGACATGTAATATCATTCAAGTATTAATAAAAGGTGATCTAGCACAGCAAATAAGGGCGCTTATAATGGGTATTTTGGGGTTTGACAAGGTTTAGTGTATGTTTGATGTGAAAATTGGGAGATCCTAGATACCCCACCCCTAGGTGGATGCGGGGAGGGTTTTTACACCTTTCAGAACAAAATGGCGACATGCAATATCATTCAGGTATCAATAAAAGGTGATCTAGCACAACAAATAAGGGTGCCTTTGTGGGTATTGTGGTGGTTGAGAAGGATTAGTGTATGTGTGATGTGACAATTAGAATATCCTAGATGCCCCACCCCTTGGTGTATGCGGGGAGGGTTTTTTCACATTCCAGAACAAAATGGCAACATGAAATATCTTTCAGGTATCAATAAAAGGTTATCTAGCACAACAAATAAGGGTGCCTTTGTGGGTATTGTGGGGTTTGAGAAGGATTAGTGTACGTGTGATGTGTTAGAATATCTTAGATGCCCCACCCTAGGTGTATGCGGGGAGGGTTTTTTCACATTCCAGAACAAAATGGTGACATGAAATATCATTCAGGTGTCAATAAAAGGTGATCTAGCACAAAAAATAAGGGCACTTATTGTGGGTATTGTGGGGTTTGACAAGTATTAGTGTATGTGTGATGTGACAATTGGGAGATCCTAGATACCCCACCCGTAGGTGGATGCGAGGAGCGTTTTTTCACATTCCGGAACAAAACGGTGACATGAAATATCATTCAGGTATCAATAAAAGGTGATCTAGCACAACAAATGAGGGTGCCTGATGTGGGTATTGTGGGGTTAGAGAATGATTAGTGTATGTGTGATGTGACAATTGGGATATCCTAGATGCCCCACCGCTAGGTGGATGTGGGCACGGTTTTTTAACATTCTATAACAAAGCAGCGACATGAAATATCATTCAAATATCAATAAAAGGTGATCTAGCACAACAAATAACGATGCCTATTGTGGGTATTGTTTGGTTTGAGAAGGATTAGTGTATGTGTGATGTAAAAATTGGGAGATCCTAGATACCCCACCCCTATTTGGATATGGAGAGGGTTTTTTCACATTCGAGAACAAAATGGTGACATGAAATATCATTCAGGTATCAAAAAAAGGTGATCTTGCACAACATATAAGGGCGCTTGTTGTGGTTATTGTGGGGTTTGACAAGTATTAGTGTATGTGTGATGTGACAATTGGGAGATCCTAGATACCCCACCCGTAGGTGGATGCGAGGAGCGTTTTTTCACATTCCGGAACAAAACGGTGACATGAAATATCATTCAGGTATCAATAAAAGGTGATCTAGCACAACAAATGAGGGTGCCTGATGTGGGTATTGTGGGGTTAGAGAATGATTAGTGTATGTGTGATGTGACAATTGGGATATCCTAGATGCCCCACCCCTAGGTGGATGTGGGCACGGTTTTTTAACATTCTATAACAAAGCAGCGACATGAAATATCATTCAAATATCAATAAAAGGTGATCTAGCACAACAAATAACGATGCCTATTGTGGGTATTGTTTGGTTTGAGAAGGATTAGTGTATGTGTGATGTAAAAATTGGGAGATCCTAGATACCCCACCCCTATTTGGATATGGAGAGGGTTTTTTCACATTCGAGAACAAAACGGTGACATGAAATATCATTCAGGTATCAAAAAAAGGTGATCTTGCACAACATATAAGGGCGCTTGTTGTGGTTATTGTGGGGTTTGACAAGTATTAGTGTATGTGTGATGTGACTATTGGGAGATCCTAGATAACCCACCCGTAGGTGGATGCAGGGACTGTTTTTTCACATTCCAGAACAAACCGGTGACATGAAATATCATTTAGGTATCAATAAAAGGTGATCTAGCACAGCAAATGAGGGCGCCTATTGTGGGTATTGTGGGGTTAGAGAATGATTAGTGTATGTGTGCTGTGACAATTGGGAGATCCTAGATGCCCCACCCCTAGGTGGATGTATTCATGGTTTTTTAACATTCTATAACAAAGCGGCGACATGAAATATCATTCAAATATGAATAAAAGCTGATCTAGCATAACAAATAACGATGCCTGTTATGGGTATTGTGGGGTCTGAGACGGATTAGTGTATGTGTGATGTGTTAGAATATCCTAGATGCCCCACCCCTAGGTGTATGCAGGGAGGGTTTTTTCACGTTCCAGAACAAAATGGTGACATGAAATATCATTCAGGTGTCAATAAAAGGTGATCTAGCACAACAAATAAGGGCGTTTATTGTGGGTATTGTGGGGTTTGACAAGTATTAGTGTATGTGTGATGTGACAATTGGGAGATCCTAGATACCCCACCCGTAGGTGGATGCGGGGAGGGTTTTTTCACATTCCAGACAAAATGATGACATGAAATATCATTCACGTATCAATAAAAGGTGATCTAGCACAGCAAATGAGGGCTCCTGATGTGGGTATTGTGGGGTTAGAGAATGATTAGTGTATGTGTGATGTGACAATTGGGAGATCCTAGATGCCCCACCCCTAGGTGGATGTGGGCACGGTTTTTTAACATTCTACAACAAAGCAGCGACATGAAATATCATTCAAATATCAATAAAAGGTGATCTAGCACAGGAAATAACGATGCCTGTTGTGGGTATTGTGGGGTTTGAGAAGGATTAGTGTATGTGTGATGTGACAATTGGGAGATCCTAGATACCCCACCCCTAGGTGGATGTATTCATGGGTTTTTAACATTCTATAACAAAGCGGCAAGATGAAATATCATTCAAATATCAATAAAAGATGATCTAGCATAACAAATAACGATGCCTGTTGTGGGTATTGTGGGGTCTGAGAAAGATTAGTGTATGTGTGATGTAACAATTAGAAGATCCTAGATGCCCCACCCCTAGGTGTATGCGGGGAGGGTTTTTTCAAATTCAGAACAAAACAACGACATGAAATATCATTCAGGTATCAATAAAAGGTGATCTAGC
The DNA here is from genome assembly GCA_916181665.1 of Avena sativa. Lineage (NCBI taxonomy): Eukaryota > Viridiplantae > Streptophyta > Magnoliopsida > Poales > Poaceae > Avena > Avena sativa. The sequence goes on from OV702287.1 coordinate 576,555,256, forward strand.
AGAACAAATAAGGGTGCTTATTGTGGGTATTGTGGGGTTTGATAAGTATTAGTGTATGTGTGATGTGACAATTAGGAGATCCTAGATACCCCACCCGTAGGTGGATGCGAGGAGGGTTTTTCACATTCCAGAACCAAACAGTGACATGAAATAGCACAGCAAATGAGGGCGCCTATTGTGGGTACTGTGGGGTTATAAAATGATTAGTGTATGTGTGATGTGACAATTGGGAGATTCTAGATGCTCCACCCCTAGTTGGATGTGGGCACGATTCTTTAACATTCAATAACAAAGCAGCGACATGAAATATCATTCAAATATCAATAAAAGGTGATCTAGCACAGGAAATAACGATGCTTGTTGTGGGTATTGTGGGGTTTGAGAAGGATTAGTGTATGTGTGATGTAACAATTGGGAGATCCTAGATACCCCACCCCTAGGTGGATATGGATAGGGTTTTTTCACATTCGAGAACAAAACGGTGACATGAAATATCATTCAGGTATCAATAAAAGGTGATCTTGCACAACATATAAGGGCGCTTGTTGTGGTTATTGTGGGGTTTGACAAGTATTAGTGTATGTGTGATGTGACGATTGGGAGATCCTAGATACCCCACCCGTAGGTGGATGCGGGGAGTGTTTTTTCACATTCCAGAACAAACCGGTGACATGAAATATCATCTAGATATCAATAAAAGGTGATCTAGCACAGCAAATGAGGGCGCCTATTGTGGGTATTGTGGGGTTAGAGAATGAATAGTGTATGTGTGATGTGACAATTGGGAGATCCTAGATGCCCCACCCCTAGGTGGATGTATTCATGGGTTTTTAACATTCTATAACAAAGCGGCAAGATGAAATATCATTCAAATATCAATAAAAGCTGATCTAGCATAACAAATAACGATGCCTGTTGTGGGTATTGTGTGGTCTGAGAAAGATTAGTGTATGTGTGATGTAACAATTAGAAGATCCTAGATGCCCCACCCCTAGGTGTATGCGGGGAGGGTTTTTTCAAATTCCAGAACAAAACAACGACATGAAATATCATTCAGGTATCAATAAAAGGTGAGCTAGCACAAAAAATAAGGGCTCCAGTTGTGGGTATTGTGGGGTTTGACAAGGATTAGTGTATGTGTGATGTGACAATTGGGAGATCCTAGATACCTCACCCCTAGGTGGATGCGGGGAGGGTTTTTTCACATTCTAGAACAAAACGGTCACATGAAATATCATTCAGGTATCAATAAAAGGTGATCTAGCACAACAAAAAAATGAGCCTATTGTGGGGTTTGAGAATGATTGATGTATGTGTGATGTCACAATTAGGATATCATATATTACCCACCCCTAGGTGGATGCGGGGAGGGTTTTTTCACATACCAGAACAAAACGATGACATGAAATATCATTCAGTTATAATTAAAAGGTGATCTAGCACAGCAAATAAGGGCGCCTGTTGTGGGTATTGTGGGGTTTGAGAAGGATTATTGTATGTGTGATGTGATAATTGGTAGATCCTAGATACCCCACCCGTAGGTGGATTTGTGGAGGGTTTTATCACATTCTAGAACAAAACTGTGACATGAAATATCATTCAGGTATCAATAAAAGGTGATCTAGCACAACAAATAAGGGCGCTTATTTTGGGCACTGTGGGGTTTGAGAAGGATAAGTGTATGTGTGATGTCACAATTGGGAGATCCTATATTCCCCTCCCCTAGGTGTATGCGGGGAGGGTTTTTTCACATCCCAGAACAAAACGGCGACATGAAAAATCATTCAGTTATCAATAAAAGGTGACCTAGCACAACAAATAAGGGCGTATGTTGCGGGCATTGTGGGGTTTGAGAAGGATTAGTGTATGTGCGATGTAACAATTGGGAGATCCTAGATGCCCGTTCCCTAGGTGGATGCGGGGAGGGGTTTTTCACATTTCAGAACAAAACGACGACATGGAATATCATTCAGGTATCAATAAAAGGTTATCTAGCACAACAAATAAGGGTGGCTTTGTGGGTATTGTGGGGTTTGAGAAGGATTAGTGTATGTGTGATGTGTTAGAATATCCTAGATACCCCACCCCTAGGTGGATGCGGGGAGGGTTTTTTCACATTCTAGAACAAAACGGTCACATGAAATATCATTCAGGTATCAATAAAAGGTGATCTAGCACAACGAAAAAATGAGCCTATTGTGGGGTTTGAGAATGATTGGTGTATGTGTGATGTCACAATTGGGAGATCCTATATTCCCCACCCCTAGGTGGATGCGGGAGGGTTTTTTCACATACCAGAACAAAACGATGACATGAAATATCATTCAGTTATAATTAAAAGGTGATCTAGCACAACAAATAAGGGCGCTTATTGTGGGTATTGTGGGGTTTGACAAGTATTAGTGTATGTGTGATGTGACAATTGGGAGATCCTAGATACCCCACCCGTAGGTGGATGCGAGGAGCGTTTTTTCACATTCCGGAACAACACGGTGACATGAAATATCATTCAGGTATCAATAAAAGGTGATCTAGCACAGCAAATGAGGGGGCCTGATGTGGGTATTGTGCGGTTAGAGAATGATTAGTGTATGTGTGATGTGACAATTGGGAGATCCTAGATGCCCCACCCCTAGGTGGATGTGGGCACGGTTTTTTAACATTCTATAACAAAGCAGCGACAGGAAATATCATTCAAATACCAATAAAATGTGATCTAGCACAACAAATAATGATGCCTGTTGTGGGTATTGTGGGGTTTGAGAAGGATTAGTGTTTGTGCGATGTGACAATTAGAAGATCCTAGATGCCCCACACCTAGGTGTATGCAGGGAGGGTTTTTTAAAATTCCAGAACAAAACAACGACATGAAATATCATTCAAGTATCAATAAAAGGTGATCTAGCACAAAAAATAATGGCGCCCAGTGTGGGTATTGTGGTGTTTGACAAGGATTAGTGTATGTGTGATGTGACAATTGGGAGATCCTAGATACCCCACCCCTACGTGGATGCGGGGAGGGTTTTTTCACATTCTAGAACAAACTGGTCACGTGAAATATCATCCAGGTATCAATAAAAGGTGATCTAGCACAACAAATAAGGGAGCTTATTGTGGGTATTGTGGGGTTTAACAAGTATTAGTGTATGTGCGATGTGACAATTGGGAGATCCTAGATAGCCCACCCGTAGGTGGATGCGAGGAGGGTTTTTCACAGTCCAGAACAAAACGGTGACATGAAATGTCACTCAGGTATCAATAAAAGGTGATCTAGCATGGTAAATGAGGGCGCCTGTTGTGGGTACTGTGGGGTTTGACAAGGATTAGTGTATGTGTGATGTGACAATTGGGAGATCCTACATACCCCACCCCTAGGTGGATGCGGGGAGGGTTTTTTCACATTCTAGAATAAAACGGTCACATGAAATATAATTCAGGTATCAATACAAGGTGATCTAGCACAACAAAAAATGAGCCTATTGTGGTGTTTGAGAATGATTGGTGTATGTGTGATGTCACAATTGGGAGATCCTATATTCCCTACCCCTAGGTGGATGCGGCGAGGGTTTTTTCACATACCAGAACAAAACGATGACATGAAATATCATTCAGTTATAATTAAAAGGTGATCTAGCACAGCAAATAAGGGCGCTTGTTGTGGGTATTTTGGGGTTAGAGAACAATTAGTGTATGTGTGATGTGACAATAGCAAGATCCTCGATGCTCCACCCCTAGGTGGATGTGTGGAGGGTTTTTTAACATTATAGAACAAAACAACGACATGTAATACATTCAAGTATCAATAAAAGGTGATCTAGCACAGCAAATAAGGGCGCTTGTTGTGGGTATTTTGGGGTTTAACAAGGTTTAGTGTATGTGTGATGTGACAATTGGGTCATCCTAGATACCCCACCCCTGGGTGGATGCGGGGAGGTTTTTTTCACATTTCAAAACAAAATGGCGACATGAAATATCATTCAGGTGTCAATAAAAGGTGATCTAGACAAACAAATAAGGGTGCCTTTGTGGGTATTGTGGGGTTTGAGAAGGATTAGTGTATGTGTGATGTGACAATTACAATATCCTAGATACCCCTCCCCTTGGTGTATGCGGGGAGGGTTTTTTCACATTCTAGAACAAAACGGCGACATGAAATATCTTTCAGATATCAGTAAAAGGTGATCTCGCACAACAAATAAGGGCGGTTGATGTGGGTATTGTGGATTTTGACAAGGATTAGTGTATGTGTGATGTGACAATTGGGAGATCCTAGAATCCCCACCCCTAGGTGGATCGGAGGATTTTTCACATTCCAGAACAAAACGACAACATGAAATATCATTCAGGTATCCATAAAAGGTGATCTAGCACAACGAATAAGGGCGCTTGTTTGGGTATTGTGGGGTTTGAGAAGGATTAGTGTATGTGTGATATGAAAATTGGGAGATCCTAGATGCTCCACCCCTAGGTAGATACGGGGAGTGTTTTATCACATTCCAGAACAAAACAGCGACATGAAATATCATTCAGGTATAAATAAAAGGTGATCTAGCACAACAAATAAGGGCGCCTGTTGTGGGCACTGTGGGGTTCGAGAAGGATAAGTGTATGTGTGATATCACAATTGGGAGATCCTATATTCCCCACCCCTAGGTGTATGCGGGGAGGGTTTTTTCACATCCCAGAACAAAACGGCGACATGAAAAATCATTCAATCATTAATAAAAGGTGATCTCGCACAACAAATAAGGGGGCTTGTTGTGGGTATTGTGGAGTTTGACAAGGATTAGTGTATGTGTGATGTGACAATTGGGAGATCCTAGATACCCCACCCCAAGGTGGATGTGGAGAGTGTTTTTTCACATTCGTGAACAAAACGGTGACATGAAATATCATTCAGGTATCAATAAAAGGTGATCTTGCACAACAAATAAGGGCGCTTGTTGTGGTTATTGTGAGGTTTGACAAGTATTAGTGTATGTGTGATGTGACAATTGGGAGATCCTAGATATCCCACCCATAGGTAGATGCGGGGAGGGTTTTTTCACATTCTATAACAAACCGGTGACATGAAATATCATTCAGGTATCAATAAAAGGTGATCTAGCACAGCAAATGAGGGCGCCTATTGTGGGTATTGTGGGGTTAGAGAATGATTAGTGTATGTGTGATGTGACACTTGGGAGATCCTAGATTCCCCACCCCTAGGTGGATGTGGGCATGGTTTTTTAACATTCTATAACAAAGCGGCGACATGAAATAGGTGATCTAGCACAACAAATAACAATGCCTGTTGTGGGTATTGTGTGGTTTGAGAAGGATTAGTGTATGTGTGATGTGAGAATTAGAAGATCCTAGATGCCCCACCCCTAGGTGTATGCGGGGAGGGTTTTTTCAAATTCCACAACAAAATGACGACATGAAATATCATTCAGGTATCAATGAAAGGTGATCTAGCACAACAAATAAGGGCGCTTGTTGTGGGTATTGTGGGGTTTGACAAGTATTAGTGTATGTGTGATGTGACTATTGGGAGATCCTAGATACCCCACTCGTAGGTGGATGCGGGGAGGTTTTTTTCACATTCCAGAACAAACCGGTGACATGAAATATCATTCAGGTATCAATAAAAGGTGATCTAGCACAACAAAAAAATGAGCCCATTGTGGGGTTTGAGAATGATTTGTGTATGTGTGATGTCACGATTGGGAAATCCTATATTCCCCACCCCTAGGTGGATGCGGGGAGGGTTTTTTCACATACCAGAACAAAACGATGACATGAAATATCATTCAGTTATAACTAAAAGGTGATCTAGCACAGCAAATAAGGGCGCCTGTTGTTGGTATTGTGGGGTTTGAGAAGGATTAGTGTATGTGTGATGTGTTAGAATATCCTAGATGCCCCACCCCTAGGTGTATGCGGGGAGGGTTTTTCACATTCCAGAACAAAATGGTGACATGAAATATCATTCAGGTGTCAATAAAAGGTGATCTAGCACAACAAATAAGGGCGCTTATTGTGGGTATTGTGGGGTTTGACAAGTATTAGTGTATGTGTGATGTGACAATTGGGAGATCCTAGATACCCCACCCGTAGGTGGATGCGAGGAGCGTTTTTTCACATTCCGGAACAAAACGGTGACATGAAATATCATTCACATATCAATAAAAGGTGATCTAGCACGGCAAATGAGGGCGCCTGATGTGGGTATTGTCGGGTTAGAGAATGATTAGTGTATGTGTGATGTGACAATTGGGAGATCCTAGATACCCCACCCCTAGGTGGATGCGGGGAGGGTTTTTTCACATTCTAGAACAAAACGGTCACATGAAATATCATTCAGGTATCAATACAAGGTGATCTAGCACAACAAAAAAATGAGCCTATTGTGGTGTTTGAGAATGATTTGTGTATGTGTGATGTCACAATTGGGAGATCCTATATTCCCTACCCCTAGGTGGATGCGGCGAGGGTTTTTTCACATACCAGAACAAAACGATGACATGAAATATCATTCAGTTATAATTAAAAGGTGATCTAGCACAGCAAATAAGGGCGCTTGTTGTGGGTATTTTGGGGTTAGAGAACAATTAGTGTATGTGTGATGTGACAATAGCAAGATCCTCGATGCTCCACCCCTAGGTGGATGTGTGGAGGGTTTTTTAACATTATAGAACAAAACGACGACATGTAATATCATTCAAGTATCAATAAAAGGTGATCTAGCACAGCAAATAAGGGCGCTTGTTGTGGGTATTTTGGGGTTTAACAAGGTTTAGTGTATGTGTGATGTGACAATTGGGAGGTCCTAGATACCCCACCCCTGGGTGGATGCGGGGAGGGTTTTTTCACATTTCAAAACAAAATGGCGACATGAAATATCATTCAGGTGTCAATAAAAGGTGATCTAGCACAACAAATAAGGGTGCCTTTGTGGGTATTGTGGGGTTTGATAAGGATTAGTGTATGTGTGATGTGACAATTAGAATATCCTAGATACCCCACCCCTTGGTGTATGCGGGGAGGGTTTTTTCACATTCCAGAACAAAACGGCGACATGAAATATCTTTCAGATATCAGTAAAAGGTGATCTCGCACAACAAATAAGGGCGGTTGTTGTGGGTATTGTGGAGTTTGACAAGGATTAGTGTATGTGTGATGTGACAATTGGGAGATCCTAGATTCCCCACCCCTAGGTGGATCGGAGGATTTTTCACATTCCAGAACAAAACGACAACATGAAATATCATTCAGGTATCCATAAAAGATGATCTAGCACAACGAATAAGGGCGCTTGTTTGGGAATTGTGGGGTTTGAGAAGGATTAGTGTATGTGTGATATGAAAATTGGGAGATCCTAGATGCTCCACCCCTAGGTGGATACGGGGAGTGTTTTATCACATTCCAGAACAAAACGGCGACATGAAATATCATACAGGTATCAATAAAAGGTGATCTAGCACAACGAATAAGGGCGCCTGTTGTGGGCACTGTGGGGTTTGAGAAGAATAAGTGTATGTGTGATATCACAATTGGGAGATCCTATATTCCCCACCCCTAGGTGTATGCGGGGAGGGTTTTTTCACATCCCAGAACAAAACGGCGACATGAAAAATCATTCAATCCTCAATAAAAGTTGATCTCGCACAACAAATAAGGGGGCTTGTTGTGGGTATTGTGGAGTTTGACAAGGATTAGTGTATGTGTGATGTGACAATTGGGAGATCCTAGATACCCCACCCCAAGGTGGATGTGGAGAGTGTTTTTTTCACATTCATGAACAAAACGGTGACATGAAATATCATTCAGGTATCAATAAAAGGTGATCCTGCACAACAAATAAGGGCGCTTGTTGTGGTTACTGTGAGGTTTGACAAGTATTAGTGTATGTGTGATGTGACAATTGGGAGATCCTAGATATCCCACCTGTAGGTGGATGCGGCGAGGGTTTTTTCACATTCTAGAACAAACCGGTGACATGAAATATCATTCAGGTATAAATAAAAGGTGATCTAGCACAGCAAATGAGGGCGCCTATTGTGGGTATTGTGGGGTTAGAGAATGATTAGTGTATGTGTGATGTGACAATTGGGAGATCCTAGATTCCCCACCCCTAGGTGGATGTGGGCATGGTTTTTTAACATTCTATAACAAAGCGGCGACATGAAATATCATTCAAATATCAATAAAAGGTGATCTAGCACAACAAATAACGATGCCTGTTGTGGGTATTGTGTGGTTTGAGAAGGATTAGTGTATGTGTGATGTGACAATTAGAAGATCCTAGATGCCCCAACCCTAGGTGTATGCGGGGAGGGTTTTTTCAAATTCCAGAACAAAACGACGACATGAAATATCATTCAGGTATCAATGAAAGGTGATCTAGCACAACAAATAAGGGCGCTTGTTGTGGGTATTGTGGGGTTTGACAAGTATTAGTGTATGTGTGATGTGACTATTGGGAGATCCTAGATACCCCACTCGTAGGTGGATGCGGGGAGGTTTTTTTCACATTCCAGAACAAACCGGTGACATGAAATATCATTCAGGTATCAATAAAAGGTGATCTAGCACAACAAAAAAATGAGCCTATTGTGGGGTTTGAGAATGATTTGTGTATGTGTGATGTCACGATTGGGAGATCCTATATTCCCCACCCCTAGGTGGATGCGGGGAGGGTTTTTTCACATACCAGAACAAAACGATGACATGAAATATCATTTAGTTATAACTAAAAGGTGATCTAGCACAGCAAATAAGGGCGCCTGTTGTTGGTATTGTGGGGTTTGAGAAGGATTAGTGTATGTGTGATGTGTTAGAATATCCTAGATGCCCCACCCCTAGGTGTATGCGGGGAGTGTTTTTCACATTCCAGAACAAAATGGTGGCATGAAATATCATTCAGGTGTCAATAAAAGGTGATCTAGCACAACAAATAAGGGCGCTTATTATGGGTATTGTGGGGTTTGACAAGTATTAGTGTATGTGTGATGTGACAATTGGGAGATCCTAGATACCCCACCCGTAGGTGGATGCGAGGAGCGTTTTTTCACATTCCGGAACAAAACAGTGACATGAAATATCATTCACGTATCAATAAAAGGTGATCTAGCATGGCAAATGAGGGCGCCTGATGTGGTATTGTGGGGTTAGAGAATGATTAGTGTATGTGTGATGTGACAATTGGGAGATCCTAGATGCCCCACCCCTAGGTGGATGCGGGCACGGTTTTTTAACATTCTACAACAAAGCAACGACATGAAATATCATTCAAATATCAATAAAAGGTGATCTAGCACAGCAAATAACGATGCCTGTTGTGGGTATTGTGGGGTTTGAGAAGGATTAGTGTTTGTGCGATGTTACAATTAGAAGATCCTAGAGGCCCAACCCCTAGGTGTATGCGGTGAGGGTTTTTTAAAATTTTAGAACAAAACAACGACATGAAATATCATTCAAGTATCAATAAAAGGTGATCTAGCACAAAAAACAATGGCGCCCGTTGTGGGTACTGTGGTGTTTGACAAGGATTAGTGTATGTGTGATGTGACAATTGGGAGATCCTAGATACCCCACCCCTAGGTGGATGCGGGGAGGGTTTTTTCACATTCTAGAACAAACTGGTCACATGAAATATCATTTAGGTATCAATAAAAGGTGATCTAGCACAACAAATAAGGGAGCTTATTGTGGGTATTGTGGGGTTTTACAAGTATTAGTGTATGCGTGATGTGATAATTGGGAGATCCTAGATACCCCACCCGTAGGTGGATGCGAGGAGGGTTTTTCACATTCCAGAACAAAACGATGACATGAAATATCATTCAGGTATCAATAAAAGGTGATCTAGCACAGTAAATGAGGGAGCTTGTTGTGGGTATTGTGGGGTTTGACAAGGATTAGTGTATGTGTGATGTGACAATTGGGAGATCCTAGATACCCCACCCCTAGGTGGATGCGGGGAGGGTTTTTTCACATTCTAGAACAAAACGGTCACATGAAATATCATTCAGGTATCAATACAAGGTGATAGTACAACAAAAAAATGAGCCTATTGTGGTGTTTGAGAATGATTGATGTATGTGTGATGTCACAATTGGGAGATCCTATATTCCCTGCCCCTAGGTGGATGCGGCGAGGGCTTTTTCACATACCAGAACAAAACGATGACATGAAATATCATTCAGTTATAATTGAAAGGTCATCTAGCACAGCAAATAAGGCCGCTTGTTGTGGGTATTCTGGGGTTAGAAAACAATTAGTGTATGTCTGATGTGACAATAGCAAGATCCTCGATGATCCACCCCTAGGTGGATGTGTGGAGGGTTTTTTCACATTATAGAACAAAACGACGACATGTAATATCATTCAAGTATCAATAAAAGGTGATCTAGCACAGCAAATAAGGGCGCTTGTTGTTGGTATTTTGGGGTTTAACAAGGTTTAGTGTATGTGTGATGTGACAATTGGGTGATCCTAGATACCCCACCCCTGGGTGGATGCGGGGAGGGTTTTTTCACATTTCAAAACAAAATGGTGACATGAAATATCATTCAGGTGTCAATAAAAGGTGATCTAGCACAACAAATAAGGGTGCCTTTGTGGGTATTGTGGGGTTTGAGAAGGATTAGTGTATGTGTGATGTGACAATTAGAATATCCTAGATACCCGACCCCTTGGTGTATGCGGGGAGGGTTTTTTCACATTCCAGAACAAAACTGCGACATGAAATATCTTTCAGATATCAGTAAAAGGTGATCTCGCACAACAAATTAGGGCGCTTGTTGTGGGTATTGTGGAGTTTGACAAGGATTACTGTATGTGTGATGTGACAATTGGGAGATCCTAGATTCCCCACCCCTAGGTGGATCGGAGGATTTTTCACATGCCAGAACAAAACGACAACATGAAATATCATTCAGGCATCAATAAAAGGTGATCTAGCACAACGAATAAGGGCGCTTGTTTGGGTATTGTGGGGTCTAAGAAGGATTAGTGTATGTGTGATATGAAAATTGGGAGATCCTAGATTCTCCACCCTAGGTGGATACGGGGAGTGTTTTATGACATTCCAGAACAAAACGGCGACATGAAATATCATACAGGTATCAATAAAAGGTGATCTAGCACAACGAATAAGGGCGCCTGTTGTGGGCACTGTGGGGTTTGAGAAGAATAAGTGTATGTGTGATACCACAATTGGGAGATCCTATATTCCCCACCCCTAGGTATTTGCGGCGAGGGTTTTTTCACATCCCAGAACAAAACGGCGACATGAAAAATCATTCAATCATCAATAAAAGGTGATCTCGCACAACAAATAAGGGGGCTTGTTGTGGGTATTGTGGAGTTTGACAAGGATTAGTGTATGTGTGATGTGACAATTGGGAGATCCTAGATACCCCACCCCAAAGTGGATGTGGAGAGGGTTTTTTCACATTCGTGAACAAAACGGTGACATGAAATATCATTCAGGTATCAATAAAAGGTGATCTTGCACAACAAATAAGGGCGCTTGTTGTGGTTATTGTGAGGTTTGACAAGTATTACTGTATGTGTGATGTGAAAATTGGGAGATCCTAGATATCCCACCCGTAGGTGGATGCAGGGAGGGTTTTTTCACATTCCAGAACAAACCGGTGACATGAAATATCATTCAGGTATCAATAAAAGGTGATCTAGCACAGCAAATGAAGGCGCCTATTGTGGGTATTGTGGGGTTAAAGAATGATTAGTGTATCTGTGATGTGACAATTGGGAGATCCTAGATTCCCCACCCCTAGGTGGATGTGGGCATGGTTTTTTAACATTCTATAACAAAGCGGCGACATGAAATATCATTCAAATATCAATAAAAGGTGATCTAGCACAACAAATAACGATGCCTGTTGTGGGTATTGTGTGGTTTGAGAAGGATTAGTGTATGTGTGATGTGACAATTAGAAGATCCTAGATGCCCCACCCCTAGGTGTATGCGGGGAGGGTTTTTTCAAATTCCAGAACAAAACGACGACATGAAATATCATTCAGGTATCAATGAAAGGTGATCTAGCACAACAAATAAGGGCGCTTGTTATGGGTATTGTGGGGTTTGACAAGTATTAGTGTATGTGTGATGTGACTATTGGGAGATCCTAGATACCCCACTCGTAGGTGGATGCGGGGAGGTTTTTTTCACATTCTAGAACAAAACGGTCACATGAAATATCATTCAGGTATCAATACAAGGTGATCTAGCACAACAAAAAAATGAGCCTATTGTGGTGTTTGAGAATGATTGATGTATGTGTGATGTCACGATTGGGAGATCCTATATTCCCCACCCCTAGGTGGATGCGGGGAGGGTTTTTTCACATACCAGAACAAAACGATGACATGAAATATCATTCAGTTATAACTAAAAGGTGATCTAGCACAGCAAATAAGGGCGCCTGTTGTTGGTATTGTGGGGTTTGTGAAGGATTAGTGTATGTGTGATGTGTTAGAATATCCTAGATGCCCCACCCCTAGGTGTATGCGGGGAGGGTTTTTCACATTCCAGAACAAAATGGTGACATGAAATATCATTCAAGTGTCAATAAAATGTGATCTAGCACAACAAATAAGGGCGCTTATTGTGGGTATTGTGGGGTTTGACAAGTATTAGTGTATGTGTGATGTGACAATTGGGAGATCCTAGATACCCCACCCGTAGGTGGATGCGAGGAGCGTTTTTTCACATTCCGGAACAAAACAGTGACATGAAATATCATTCACGTATCAATAAAAGGTGATCTAGCACGGCAAATGAGGGCGCCTGATGTGGGTATTGTGGGGTTAGAGAATGATTAGTGTATGTGTGATGTGACAATTGGGAGATCCTAGATGCCCCACCCCTAGGTGGATGCGGGCACGGTTTTTTAACATTCTACAACAAAGCAGCGACATGAAATATCATTCAAATATCAATAAAAGGTGATCTAGCACAGCAAATAACGATGCCTGTTGTGGGTATTGTGGGGTTTGAGAAGGATTAGTGTTTGTGCGATGTGACAATTAGAAGATCCTAGATGCCCAACCCCTAGGTGTATGCGGTGAGGGTTTTTTAAAATTCCAGAACAAAACAACGACATGGAATATCATTCAAGTATCAATAAAAGGTGAGCTAGCACAAGAAATAATGGCGCCCGTTGTGGGTACTGTGGTGTTTGACAAGGATTAGTGTATGTGTGATGTGACAATTGGGAGATCCTAGATACCCCACCCCTAGGTGGATGCGGGGAGGGTTTTTTCACATTCTAGAACAAACTGGTCACATGAAATATCATTTAGGTATCAATAAAAGGTGATCTAGCACACCAAATAAGGGAGCTTATTGTGGGTATTGTGGGGTTTTACAAGTATTATTGTATGCGTGATGTGATAATTGGGAGATCCTAGATACCCCACCCGTAGGTGGATGCGAGGAGGGTTTTTCACATTCCAGAACAAAACGGTGACATGAAATATCATTCAGGTATCAATAAAAGGTGATCTAGCACAGTAAATGAGGGAGCCTGTTGCGGGTATTGTGGGGTTTGACAAGCATTAGTGTATGTGTGATGTGACAATTGGGAGATCCTAGATACCCCACCCCTAGGTGGATGCGGGGAGGGTTTTTTCACATTCTAGAACAAAACGGTCACATGAAATATCATTCAGGTATCAATACAAGGTGATCTAGCACAACAAAAAAATGAGCCTATTGTGGTGTTTGAGAATGATTGATGTATGTGTGATATCACAATTGGGAGATCCTATATTCCCTACCCCTAGGTGGATGCGGCGAGGGCTTTTTCACATACCAGAACAAAACGATGACATGAAATATCATTCAGTTATAATTGAATGGTCATCTAGCACAGCAAATAAGGCCTCTTGTTGTGGGTATTCTGGGGTTAGAAAACAATTAGTGTATGTGTGATGTGACAATAGCAAGATCCTCGATGCTCCACCCCTAGGTGGATGTGTGGAGGGTTTTTTCACATTATAGAACAAAACGACGACATGTAATATCATTCAAGTATCAATAAAAGGTGATCTAGCACAGCAAATAAGGGCGCTTGTTGTGGGTATTTTGGGGTTTAACAAGGTTTAGTGTATGTGTGATGTGACAATTGGGAGGTCCTAGATACCCCACCCCTGGGTGGATGCGGGGAGGGTTTTTTCACATTTCAAAACAAAATGGCGACATGAAATATCATTCAGGTATCAATAAAAGGTGATCTAGCACAACAAATAAGGGTGCCTTTGTGGGTATTGTGGGGTTTGAGAAGGATTAGTGTATGTGTGATGTGACAATTAGAATATCCTAGATACCCCGCCCCTTGGTGTATGCGGGGAGGGTTTTTTCACATTCTAGAACAAAACGGCGACATGAAATATCTTTCAGGTATCAGTAAAAGGTGATCTCGCACAACAAATAAGGGCGCTTGTTGTGGGTATTCTGGAGTTTGACAAGGATTAGTGTATGTGTGATGTGAGAATTGGGAGATCCTAGATTCCCCACCTTTAGGTGGATGGGAGGATTTTTCACATTCTAGAACAAAACGACAACATGAAATATCATTCAGGTATCAATAAAAGGTGATCTAGCACAACGAATAAGGGCGCATGTTTGGGTATTGTGGGGTTTGAGAAGGATTAGATTATGTGTGATATGAAAATTGGGAGATCCTAGATGCGCCACACCTAGGTGGATACGGGGAGTGTTTTATCACATTCCAGAACAAAACGACGACATGAAATATCATTCAGGTATCAATAAAAGGTGATCTAGCACAACGAATAAGGGCGCCTGTTGTGGGCACTGTGGCGTTTGAGTAGGATAAGTGTATGTGTGATATCACAATTGGAAGATCCTATATTCCCCACCCATAGGTGTATGCGGGGAGGGTTTTTTCACATCCTAGAACAAAACGGCGACATGAAAAATCATTCAGTCATCAATAAAAGGTGATCTCGCACAACAAATAAGGGCGCTTGTTGTGGGTATTGTGGAGTTTGACAAGGATTAGTGTATGTGTGATGTGACAATTGGAAGATCCTAGATACCCCACCCCTAGGTGGATGCGGAGAGGGTTTTTTCACATTCGAGAACAAAACGGTGACATGAAATATCATTCAAGTATCAATAAAAGGTGATCTTGCACAACAAATAAGGGCGCTAGTTGTGGTTATTGTGGGGTTTGACAAGTATTAGTGTATGTGTGATGTGACGATTGAGAGATCCTAGATATGCCACCCGTAGGTGGATGCGGGGAGGGTTTTTTCACATTCCAGAACAAACCGGTGACATGAAATATCATTCAGGTATCAATAAAAGGTGATCTAGCACAGCAAATGAGGGCGCCTATTGTGGGTATTGTGGGGTTAGAGAATGATTAGTGTATGTGTGATGTGACAATTGTGAGATCCTAGATTCCCCACCGCTAGGTGGATGTGGGCATGGTTTTTTGACATTCTATAACAAAGCAGCGACATGAAATATCTTACAAATATCAATAAAAGGTGATCTAGCACAACAAATAACGATGCCCGTTCTGGGTATTGTGTGGTTTGAGAAGGATTAGTGTATGTGTGATGTGACAATTAGAAGATCCTAGATACCCCACCCCTAGGTGGATGCGGGGAGGGTTTTTTCACATTCTAGAACAAAACGGTCACATGAAATATCATTCAGGTATCAGTACAAGGTGATCTAGCACAACAAAAAAATGAGCCTATTGTGGTGTTTGAGAATGATTGATCATGTGTGATGTCACAATTGGGAGATCCTATATTCCCTACCCCTAGGTGGATGCGGCGAGGGCTTTTTCACATACCAGAACAAAACGATGACATGAAATATCATTCAGTTATAATTGAATGGTCATCTAGCACAGCAAATAAGGCCGCTTGTTGTGGGTATTCTGGGGTTAGAAAACAATTAGTGTATGTGTGATGTGACAATAGCAAGATCCTCGATACTCCACCCCTACGTGGATGTGTGGAGGGTTTTTTCACATTATAGAACAAAACGACGACATGTAATATCATTCAAGTATCAATAAAAGGTGATCTAGCACAGCAAATAAGGGCGCTTGTTGTGGGTATTTTGGGGTTTAACAAGGTTTAGTGTATGTGTGATGTGACAATTGGGAGGTCCTAGATACCCCACCCCTGGGTGGATGCGGGGAGGGTTCTTTCACATTTCAAAACAAAATGGCGACATGAAATATCATTCAGGTATCAATAAAAGGTGATCTAGCACAACAAATAAGGGTGCCTCTGTGGGTATTGTGGGGTTTGAGAAGGATTAGTGTATGTGTGATGTGACAATTAGAATATCCTAGATACCACGCCCCTTGGTGTATGCGGGGAGGGTGTTTTCACATTCCAGAACAAAACGGCGACATGAAATATCTTTCAGGTATCAGTAAAAGGTGATCTCGCACAACAAATAAGGGCGCTTGTTGTGGGTATTGTGGAGTTTGACAAGGATTAGTGTATGTGTGATGTGACAATTGGGAGATCCTAGATTCCCCACCTTTAGGTGGATGGGAGGATTTTTCACATTCTAGAACAAAACGACAACATGAAATATCATTCAGGTATCAATAAAAGGTGATCTAGCACAACGAATAAGGGCACCTGTTTGGGTATTGTGGGGTTTGAGAAGGATTAGATTATGTTTGATATGAAAATTGGGAGATCCTAGATGCGCCACACCTAGGACGATACGGGGAGTGTTTTATCACATTCCAGAACAAAACGACGACATGAAATATCATTCAGGTATCAATAAAAGGTGATCTAGCACAACGAATAAGGGCGCCTGTTGTGGGCACTGTGGGGTTTGAGTAGGATAAGTGTATGTGTGATATCACAATTGGAAGATCCTATATTCCCCACCCCTAGGTGTATGCGGGGAGGGTTTTTTCACATCCTAGAACAAAACGGCGACATGAAAAATCATTCAGTCATCAATAAAAGGTGATCTCGCACAACAAATAAGGGCGCTTGTTGCGGGTATTGTGGAGTTTGACAAGGATTAGTGTATGTGTGATGTGACAATTGGAAGATCCTAGATACCCCACCCCTCGGTGGATGCGGAGAGGGTTTTTTCACATTCGAGAACAAAACGGTGACATGAAATATCATGCAAGTATCAATAAAAGGTGATCTTGCACAACAAATAAGGGCTCTTGTTGTGGTTATTGTGGGGTTTGACAAGTATTAGTGTATGTGTGATGTGACGATTGAGAGAACCTAGATATCCCACCCGTAGGTGGATGCGGGGAGGGTTTTTTCACATTCCAGAACAAACCGGTGACATGAAATATCATTCAGGTATCAATAAAAGGTGATCTAGCACAGCAAATGAGGGCGCCTATTGTGGGTATTGTGGGGTTAGAGAATGATTAGTGTATGTGTGATGTGACAATTGGGAGATCCTAGATTCCCCACCGCTAGGTGGATGTGGGCATGGTTTTTTAACATTCTATAACAAAGCAGCGAAATGAAATATCTTACAAATATCAATAAAAGGTGATCTAGCACAACAAATAACGATGCCCGTTCTGGGTATTGTGTGGTTTGAGAAGGATTAGTGTATGTGTGATGTGACAATTAGAAGATCCTAGATTCCGCACCCCTAGGTGTATGCGGGGAGGGTTTTTTCAAATTCCAGAACAAAACGACGACATGAAATATCATTCAAGTATCAATAAAAGGTGATCTAGCACAAAAAATAAGGGTGCCTGTTGTGGGTATTGTGGAGTTTGACAAGGATTAGTGTATGTGTGATGTGACAATTGGGAGATCCTAGATACCCCACCCCTAGGTGGATGCGGGGAGGGTTTTTTCACATTCTAGAACAAAACGGTCACATGAAATATCATTCAGGTATCAATAAAAGGTGATCTAGCACAACAAAAAAGTGAGCCTATTATGTGTATTGTGGGGTTTGATAATGATTGGTGTATGTGTGATGTCACAATTGGGAGATCCTATATTACCCACCCCTAGGTGGATGCGGGGAGGGTTTTTTAACATACCAGAACAAAACGATGACATGAAATATCATTAGGTTATAATTAAAAGGTGATCTAGCACAACAAATAAGGGTTCCTTTTGTGGGTATTCTGGGGTTAGAGAACAATTAGGGCATGTGTGATGTGACAATAGCGAGATCCTCAAAGCTCCACCCCTAGGTGGATGTGTGGAGGGTTTTTTCACATTATAGAACAAAAGAGCGACATATAATATCATTCAAGTATCAATAAAAGGTGATCTAGCATGACAAATATGGGCGCTTATTATGGGTATTTTGCAGTTTGACAAGGTTTAGTGTATGTGTGATGTGACAATTGGGAGATCCTAGATACCCCACCACTAGGTGGATGCGGGGAGGGTTTTTTCACATTTCAGAACAAGATGGCGACATGAAATATCATTCAGGTATCAATAAAAGGTGATCTAGCACAACAAATAAGGGTGCCTTTGTGGGTATTGTGGTGTTTGAGAAGGATTAGTGTATGTGTGATGGGACAATTAGAATATACGAGATGCCTCACCCCTTGGTGTATGCGGGGAGGGTTTTGTCACATTCCAGAACAAAACAGTGACATGAGTTATCTTTCAGGTATCAATAAAAGGTGATCTCGCATAACAAATAAGGGCACTTGTTGTGGGTATTGTGGAGTTTGACAAGGATTAGTGTATGTGCGATGTGACAATTGGGAGATCCTAGATACCCCACCCCTAGTGGGTATTGTGGGTATTGTGGGGTTAGAGAATGATTAGTGTATGTGTGATGTGACAATTGGGAGATCCTAGATTCCCCACCGCTAGGTGGATGTGGGCATGGTTTTTTAACATTCTATAACAAAGCAGCAAAATGAAATATCTTACAAATATCAATAAAAGGTGATCTAGCACAACAAATAACGATGCCCGTTCTGGGTATTGTGTGGTTTGAGAAGGATTAGTGTATGTGTGATGTGACAATTAGAAGATCCTAGATTCCGCACCCCTAGGTGTATGCGGGGAGGGTTTTTTCACATTCCAGAACAAACCGGTGACATGAAATATCATTCAGGTATCAATAAAAGGTGATCTAGCACAGCAAATGAGGGCGCCTATTGTGGGTATTGTGGGGTTAGAGAATGATTAGTGTATGTGTGATGTGACAATTGGGAGATCCTAGATTCCCCACCCCTAGGTGGATGTGGGCATGGTTTTTTAACATTCTATAACAAAGCGGCGACATGAAATATCAATAAAAGGTGATCTAGAACAACAAATAACGATGCATGTTATGGGTATTGTGTGGTTTGAGAAGCATTAGTGTATGTGTGATGTGACAATTAGAAGATCCTAGATGCCCCACCCCTAGGTGTATGCGGGGAGGATTTTTCAAATTCCAGAACAAAACGACGACATGAAATATCATTCAGGTATCAATGAAAGGTGATCTAGCACAACAAATAAGGGCACTTGTTGTGGGTATTGTGGGGTTCGACAAGTATTAGTGTATGTGTGATGTGACTATTGGGAGATCCTAGATACCCCACTCGTAGGTGGATGCGGGGAGGTTTTTTTCACATTCCAGAACAAACCGGTGACATGAAATATCATTCAGGTATCAATAAAAGGTGATCTAGCACAACAAAAAAATGAGCCTATTGTGGGGTTTGAGAATGATTTGTGTATGTGTGATGTCACGATTGGGAGATCCTATATTCCCCACCCCTAGGTGGATGCGGGGAGGGTTTTTTCACATACCAGAATAAAACGATGACATGAAATATCATTCAGTTATAACTAAAAGGTGATCTAGCACAGCAAATAAGGGCACCTGTTGTTGGTATTGTGGGGTTTGAGAAGGATTAGTGTATGTGTGATGTGTTAGAATATCCTAGATGCCGCACCCCTAGGTCTATGCGGGGAGGGTTTTTCACATTCCAGAACAAAATGGTGACATGAAATATCATTCAGGTGTCAATAAAAGGTGATCTAGCACAACAAATAAGGGCGCTTATTATGGGTATTGTGGGGTTTGACAAGTATTAGTGTATGTGTGATGTGACAATTGGGAGATCCTAGATACCCCACCCGTAGGTTGATGCGAGGAGCGTTTTTTCACATTCCGAAACAAAACAGTGACATGAAATATCATTCACGTATCAATAAAAGGTGATCTAGCATGGCAAATGAGGGCGCCTGATGTGGGTATTGTGGGGTTAGAGAATGATTAGTGTATGTGTGATGTGACAATTGGGAGATCCTAGATGCCCCACCCGTAGGTGGATGCGGGCACGGTTTTTTAACATTCTACAACAAAGCAGCGACATGAAATATCATTCAAATATCAATAAAAGGTGATCTAGCACAGCAAATAACGATGCCTGTTGTGGGTATTGTGGGGTTTGAGAAGGATTAGTGTTTGTCCGATGTGACAATTAGAAGATCCTAGATGCCCCACCACTAGGTGTATGCGGGGAGGGTTTTTAAAATTCCAGAACAAAACAACGACATGAAATATCATTCAAGTATCAATAAAAGGTGATCTAGCACAAAAAACAATGGCGCCCGTTGTGGGTACTGTGGTGTTTGACAAGGATTAGTGTATGTGTGATGTGACAATAGGGAGATCGTAGATACCCCACCCCTAGGTGGATGCGGGCAGTGTTTTTTCACATTCTAGAACAAACTAGTCACATGAAATATCATTTAGGTATCAATAAAAGGTGATCTAGCACAACAAATAAGGGAGCTTATGGTGGGTATTGTGGGGTTTTACAAGTATTAGTGTATGCGTGATGTGATAATTGGGAGATCCTAGATACCCCACCCCTAGGTGGATGCGGGGAGGGTTTTTTCACATTCTAGAACAAAACGGTCACATGAAATATCATTCAGGTATCAATACAAGGTGATCTAGCACAACAAAAAAATGAGCCTATTGTGGTGTTTGAGAATGATTGATGTATGTGTGATTTCACAATTGGGAGATCCTATATTCCCTACCCCTAGGTGGATGCGGCGAGGGCTTTTTCACATACCAGAACAAAACGATGACATGAAATATCATTCAGTTATAATTGAAAGGTCATCTAGCACAGCAAATAAGACCGCTTGTTGTGGGTATTCTGGGGTTAGAAAACAATTAGTGTTTGTGTGATGTGACAATAGAAAGATCCTCGATGCTCCACCCCTAGGTGGATGTGTGGAGGGTTTTTTCACATTATAGAACAAAATGACGACATGTAATATCATTCAAGTATCAAAAAAAGGTGATCTAGCACAGCAAATAAGGGCGCTTGTTGTGGGTATTTTGGGGTTTAACAAGGTTTAGTGTATGTGTGATGTGACAATTGGGAGGTACTAGATACCCCACCCCTGTGTGGATGCGGGGAGGGTTTTTTCACATTTCAAAACAAAATGGCGACATGAAATATCATTCAGGTATCAATAAAAGGTGATCTAGCACAACAAATAAGGGTGCCTTTGCGGGTATTGTGGGGTTTGAGAAGGATTAGTGTATGTGTGATGTGACAATTAGAATATCCTAGATACCCCACCCCTTGGTGTATGCGGGGAGGGTTTTTTCACATTCCAGAACAAAACGGCGACATGAAATATCTTTCAGGTATTAGTAAAAGGTGATCTCGCACAACAAATAAGGGCGCTTGTTGTGGGTATTGTGGAGTTAGACAAGGATTAGTGTATGTGTGATGTGACAATTGGTAGATCCTAGATTCCCCACCCTTAGGTGGATGGGAGGATTTTTCATATTCCAGAACAAAACGACAACATGAAATATCATTCAGGTATCAATAAAAGGTGATCTAGCACAACGAATAAGGGCGCCTGTTTGGGTATTGTGGGGTTTGAGAAGGATTAGATTATGTGTGATATGAAAATTGGGAGATCCTAGATGCGCCACACCTAGGTGGATAGGGGAGTGTTTTATCACATTCCAGAACAAAACGACGACATGAAATATCATTCAGGTATCAGGTGATCTAGCACAACGAATAAGGGCGCCTGTTGTGGGCACTGTGGGGTTTGAGAAGGATAAGTGTATGTGTGATATCACAATTGGAAGATCCTATATTCCCCACCCCTAGGTGTATGCGGGGAGGGTTTTTTCACATCCTAGAACAAAACGACGACATGAAAAATCATTCAGTCATCAATAAAAGGTGATCTCGCACAACAAATAAGGGCGCTTGTTATGGGTATTGTGGAGTTTGACAAGGATTAGTGTATGTGTGATGTGACAATTGGAAGATCCTAGATACCCCACCCCTAGGTGGATGCGGAGAGGGTTTTTTCACATTCGAGAACAAAACGGTGACATGAAATATCATTCAAGTATCAATAAAAGGTGATCTTGCACAACAAATAAGGGCGCTTGTTGTGGTTATTGTGGGGTTTTACAAGTATTAGTGTATGTGTGATGTGACGATTGGGAGATCCTAGATATCCCACCCATAGGTGGATGCGGGGACAGTTTTTTCACATTCCAGAACAAACCGGTGACATGAAATATAATTCAGGTATCAATAAAAGGTGATCTAGCACAGCAAATGAGGGTGCCTATTGTGGGTATTGTGGGGTTAGAGAATGATTAGTGTATGTGTGATGTGACAATTGGGAGATCCTAGATTCCCCATCGCTAGGTGGATGTGGGCATGGTTTTTTAACATTCTATAACAAAGCAGCGACATGAAATATCTTACAAATATCAATAAAAGGTGATCTAGCACAACAAATAATGATGCCTGTTGTGGGTATTGTGTGGTTTGAGAAGGATTAGTGTATGTGTGATGTGACAATTAGAAGATCCTAGATGCCCCACCCCTAGGTGTATGCGGGGAGGGTTTTTTCAAATTCCAGAACAAAACGACGACATGAAATATCATTCAAGTATCAATAAAAGGTGATCTAGCACAAAAAATAAGGGTGCCTGTTGTGGGTATTGTGGAGTTTGACAAGGATTAGTGTATGTGTGATGTGACAATTGGGAGATCCTAGATACCCCACCCCTAGGTGGATGCGGGGAGGGATTTTTCACATTCGAGAACAAAACGGTCACATGAAATATCATTCAGGTATCAATAAAAGGTGATCTAGCACAACAAAAAAATGAGCCTATTATGGGTATTGTGGGGTTTGATAATGATTGGTGTATGTGTGATGTCACAATTGGGAGATCCTATATTCCCCACCCCTAGGTGGATGCGGGGAGGGTTTTTTAACATACCAGAACAAAACGATGACATGAAATATCATTAGGTTATAATTAAAAGGTGATCTAGCACAGCAAATAAGGGTTCCTGTTGTGGGTATTTTGGGGTTAGAGAACAATTAGGGTATGTGTGATGTGACAATAGCGAGATCCTCAATGCTCCACCCCTAGGTGGATGTGTGGAGGGTTTTTTCACATTATAGAACAAAACAGCGACATATAATATCATTCAAGTATCAATAAAAGGTGATCTAGCATGACAAATATGGGCGCTTATTATGGGTATTTTGCAGTTTGACAAGGTTTAGTGTATGTGTGATGTGACAATTGGGAGATCCTAGATACCCCACCACTAGGTGGATGCGGGGAGGGTTTTTTCACATTTCAGAACAAGATGGCGACATGAAATATCATTCAGGTATCAATAAAAGGTGATCTAGCACAACAAATAAGGGTGCCTTTGTGGGTATTATGGTGTTTGAGAAGGATTAGTGTATTTGTGATGGGACAATTAGAATATCCGAAATGCCCCACCCCTTAGTGTATGCGGGGAGGGTTTTGTCACATTCCAGAACAAAACAGTGACATGAGTTATCTTTCAGGTATCAATAAAAGGTGATCTCGCATAAAAAAATAAGGGCACTTGTTGTGGGTATTGTGGAGTTTGACAAGGATTAGTGTATGTGTGATGTCACAATTGGGAGATCCTAGATACCCCACCCCTAGGTGGATGTGGAGAGGGTTTTTTCACATTCGAGGACAAAACGGTGACATGAAATATCATTCAGGTATCAATAAAAGGTGATCTAGCACAACAAATAAGGGCGCTTGTTGTGGGTATTGTGGGGTTTGACAAGTATTAGTATATGTGTGATGTGACTATTGGGAGATCCTATATACCCCGCTCGTAGGTGTATGCGGGGAGGGTTTTTCACATTCCAGAACAAACCGGTGACATGAAATATCATTCAGGTATCAATAAAAGGTGATCTAGCACAGCAAATGAGGGCGCCTATTGTGGGTATTGTGGGGTTAGAGAATGATTAGTGTATGTGTGATGTGACAATTAGGAGATCCTATATGCCCCACCCCTAGGTGGATGTGGGCATGGTTTTTTAACATTCTATAACAAAGCGGCGACATGAAATATCATTCAAATATCAATAAAAGGTGATCTAGCACAACAAATAACGATGCCTGTTGTGGGTATTGTGGGGTTTGAGAAGGATTAGTGTATGTGTGATGTGACAATTAGAAGATCCTAGATACCCCACCCCTAGGTGTATGCGGGGAGGGTTTTTTCAAATTCCAGAACAAAACAACGACATGAAATATCATTCAGGTATCAATAAAAGGTGATCTAGCACAACAAGTAAGGGCGCTTGTTGTGGGTATTGTGGGGTTTAACAAGTATTAGTGTATGTGTGATGTGACTATTGGGAGATCCTAGATACCCCACTCGTAGGTGGATGCGGGGATTTTTTTTTCACATTCCAGAACAAACCGATGACATGAAATATCATTCAGGTATCAATAAATGGTGATCTAGCACAACAAATAAGGGATCCTATTGTGGGGTTTGAGAATGATTGGTGTATGTGTGATGTCACAATTGGGAGATCCAATATTCCCAGCCCTAGGTGGATGCGGGGAGGGTTTTTCACATACCAGAACAAAACAATGACAGGAAATATCATTCAGTTATAATTAAAAGGTGATCTAGCACAGCAAATAAGGGCGCCTATTGTGGGTATTCTGGGGTTAGAGAACAATTAGTGTATGTGTGATGTGACAATAGAGAGATACTCGATGCTCCACCCCTAGGTGTGTGGAGGGGTTTTTTCACATTATAGAACAAAACGGCGACATGATATCATTCAAGTATCAATAAAGGGTGATCTAGCATAGCAAATATGGGCGTTTATTGTGTGTAATTTGGGGTTTGACAAGGTTTAGTGTATGTGTGATGTGACAATTGGGAGATCCTAGATACCCCACCCCTAGGTGGATGCGGGGAGGGTTTTTTCCGATTTCAGAACAAAATGGCAACATGAAATATCATTCAGGTATCAATAAAAGGTGATCTAGCACAACAAATAAGGGTGCCTTTGTGGGTATTGTGGGATTTGAGAAAGAGTAGTGTATGTGGAATGTTACAATTAGAATATCCTAGATGCCCCACCCCTAGGTGTATGCGGGGACGGTTTTTTCACATTCTAGAACAAAACGGCGACATGAAATATCTTTTACGTATCAATAAAAGGTGATCTCGCACAACAAATAAGGGCGCTTGTTGTGGGTATCGTGGAGTTTTACAAGGATTAGTGTATGTGTGATGTGACAATTGGGAGATCCTAGATACCCCACCCCTAGGTGGATGTGGAGAGGGTTTTTGTACATTCAAGAACAAAACGGTGACATGAAATATCATTCAGGTATCAATAAAAGGTGATCTAGCACAACAAATAAGGGCGCCTGATGTGGTTATTATAGGGTTTGAGATGGATTAGTGTATGTGTGATGTCACAATTGGGAGATCCTATATTCCCCACCCTAGGTGGATGCGGGGAGAGTTTTTTCAGATTCCAAAACAAAATAATGACATGAAATATTATCCAGGTATCAATAAGAGGTGATCTAGCACAGCAAATAAGGGCCCCTGTTGTGGGTATTGTGGGGTTAGAGAACGATTAGTGTATGTGTGATGTGAGAATTGGGAGATCCTAGATCCCCCACCCCTATGTGGATTGGGCATGGTTTTTTAACATTTCAGAGCAAAGTAGCGACATGAAATATCATTAAGATATCAATAAAAGGTGATCTAGCATATCAAATAATGACATCTGTTGTGGGTATTGTGGGGTTTGAGAAGGATTAGTGTATGTGTGATGTGACAATTAGAAGATCCTAGATGCCCAACTCCTATCTAGTCCCGGTTCAGTTATGAACCGGAACTAGAGTCCAGTCATGTGGGTGGGAGGATCTTTAGTCCCTGTTGGTGATACCAACCGGGACTAGAGACCTGGGTACTAGATTTAGGGTTTTTAGGGATTTTTCATTTTCAATTATTTTTTATTTTTATATGCAATTTGGTGCATATATGGAGATCATTAAATCACTAGAATGTCATGCTTGTTGACGCATATATAATAAAACATATAACGTACATGTTGATACATATATAATATAACTCCTATTACGAGCATACATATATATACAATTTTGTTACGTGGAGATCACAACCGGGACTAGAGAGCTCATCTATTCGATTACATGGAGACCATTAAATCACTATAATCCCGTTATTGAATTTTCCCATTGGATCTATGACATGGTCAACCAAAAATCCAGCCAATTCCTCTTGAATTGCTACTAGGTGCTCCTTCGGTTGGACCTTCTCCCGCATTCTTTCCAACTACTCCCTCCGTTCCTTAATATAAAGTGTATAGTTTGTTGTGAAAAATTCTATAATATAAGGTGTATAGAGAATTCTGGGATTAATCCGATCAGGAGAGAACGATACCCAAATTTCATATGTTCTCTCTATATCACGTCAATCAACCGGGGTATTCTATTCACATCCGAAAGCAACAAAATTAGCCATGCCAGCTTGTACGTTAATATTCGTGCAAGAAAACTATACTCCTTATATTAAGAAACGGAGGGAGTATATATAAAAAAGGAGATCAACATGAATATCAATCGTCATAACAAATTTATGAATGACACTCAACAGAATTTATTGTAATAAAATCAAATTGTGAATATATTTTTCATGTACTACTATATGTTTTGCTCCGTCCCGCTCACTGACCTCTGAGCGAATGAAATCGCAAACGAAGTATCCACATAAATTTGTCCCTGGTGGATGCCTCTCGCACTTTACGAGAATAGAATTCAATCAAATAATAATCAATCATGATATAATGGCATTGAAACTAAAATTAAAGAGATGCGCGGACCTAGCTTGTACTACTTACCTCGACCGGATGAAAACTAAGCCGATCTTAAAAATCACCTACTGTACTCTTGGTGAATTCTTTCCAACCCCTACCAGGCAAAAAAATGAATAAATGAGTTATTAGTTACTTGATATCTCAGAAAATTAACGAAAGAGATCGATATAGTGCGATAATGACTGGAATAACCTTTGGAGCGCATCTATAATGCTTTTTACTCATTTTGTTATTTCTTTAGTAAGTCCTTGATTTCAACTCTTCCAGCGTCAACTTCAATGATTAGCATAATGTAATGGAAACTGCCGCATGTTTATATACATCAGTAACTCATAAATTACATTTAAAAGTGAATGTGTACAAGACAGTAACACTCTCACCTGAAGTTGTAAGGAAACATTTTTGTCACTTTGTAATGTTGCCTCTATATGAACCTTAGCGTCTTCTTGGAGTATTCCCGTAGCAATCGTTCACTAACTCGGCGTGGGTCGATGAACCCAGTGTCAAAGATTCCCTTTCGGTCACATTCCTCGCTCTTCATTCTGCATAATAGCTTAGTGAGAGGATAATTACAGGCTATGAACAAGCTGAGTTAGAGACTTTATCATAGGAATAAATGAATCACTAATAGACAATAGGTACATACGAGACTCAAGTAGAGGACGTCTTGTTTGTATAATATATATAATTCCTCAACAAAAATTTGGATCTCGTCTTCACCTATGAAATGCTCATTTGTAACTCTCACAAACAACGTTGTTGCTCGCTCTTTTCCCTTTGTGACTTTCATATACCACTCATGCAGTCATCGCATTTGTGTTTGTAGAAGGTTGACCTCATCAGGTCTGACCAGATACTTCAAGTATTCATATTTCCATGCTATTTTTGTTTGCATGGGGACATGTGCGCCTTGCGCTTGATGAACACTAATACCGGCATTTAGAGAAAAGTCCACCATATTCTGATCAACACTAGGTAACACCTTTAACTGGGAGATTGATTGTTTTGCTTGTTCTTCAAGTTAGGCAACATCTCTTTTCCTGCTTGCGCTAATACTTGTCTTCTTCATACAAACTATCATCAGACAAAATGTGTAGTCATCTGCCTTAATTATATCATATTGGGATGGTTGCTCAATAAAACTCTTAGCCCACTTTTTGAATTTCGGATCAAATATCTGCTTTGGCACAAGCTCTTTCTATGTAAAAAAGGCTTTCACTTGGGCATCACTAATCGCTTTCGTTTCCTCATCAGTCATCTCGTAAGGTAACTTGTCCGGAGGCGGCGGGGTTTTCTTCGCCCTTTTACCTTTCTTATGAGTAGTAGCACTAGTTGACCGAGCGGCGACCTTTCGAGTCGGCTGACACGGCGGCGGAGTCGGTTGACGCGAGGGCGGAGTCGGCTTACGCGGGAACGGACTCGCGCTACGGTGGTCGTCATCCCTCTCCTCATCATGTGGACTTGGAGGTGGTGAGTTGCAACTAGGAGGTGACAGTGGTGGCATGGGCACTGAGCCTGGAACCACGATGTATTTCTTGCACCATAGAATGATACCACCCCCGACTTCTCCTAGTGTTCTCTCATCTTTACCTCCAGGGATTTCAAGATCCAGTGATTCATACTTTACCTCCAGGAATTTCAAGATCCACTGATTCATATTGCAGTAGCACTTCATCCACCCTGACACAAGCAAAGCCATCTGGAATCTCGTTGCCATGCCAGCGTGCTCCAGGTTCACAAGATAAAGAAAAGCGGATAGCCGCCTTGAAGGATAAGTTGATCACTCTCCCACATCTAGCTCACAATACGTCCAAGGATTCCCGCAAAAATCAAGCTCGGCTTTGCGTACAGAGGCTCAGGAAACACTAACAGAGGCGAACATCAGCCGAGTCCATGTTGCGCACGCTTGGGTCGGTTACAGTAGCACACGATCCGGGAGCGACCGAAATAGGTTGACTGTTGACACGTCTGTCAAAACCTCACAAATTTTTCTGAGTAGCAAAAATAAAGCTCGGCTCTGCGAGATTCCTGCCACCCGCGGTGTGCGCCAATATCGTATGAGGAGGAGCGCACATCTAGCTCTCTTATTGTCACTCACTTACAAAGTGGTGCAACACACTACCTTATAAGATGGTGTAACTCTCCTCCAACTTTCCATGAGGGACTAAACTTTAGCTCCCACTCCACCCCCATGTGAGCTGCTCCAAACATGGTCCCAAACACATGTGAGTTGCCACAAACATGGGATTTGATATTTAGGGAAAATCTGAAATCTACATGGCCCATTTTAGGTTTGGCCCATTATTTCTAACAAATAACCTATTAAGTATATGACAACAACTGGGCAATTACTGTAAAATAACTCATTTTAATCCGGGAACTATGTAATGCATAATCAGTCGAAGTAACAAAAATCTGGCAATAGCGATAAAAGTTATTTTTCATCTAACGACTAAGTAGTGACAATCTGGTATGTGATAATAGTCGGCAACTTCTCGTGAAAAGAATGTTTTGTAAACATATCGACATGGTACTTAGTTTCGAAGACCTCTTTGTGAGGAAGCTTGTAGTGAAATCATATCATTAGTTAGTTGGGTTACGGTGTTAGAGATAAAATTAAAATTTGAAATCAAAGAAATAAGTATTAATCTGGTGCGTGCAAGCTAAATCATTTATTTATCATCCAATTGCTGAAATGATAAATACTTTTTTACACAAACTTCGTACAGTACAGGACTGGTTTATTTAGTTTTGCATCGCCCTCCCAAACTCCAATCTTACATATAGTACAGAACATGTCACAAACAAATCATGCCATATAAATAGTGATGAGGAAATTACATTACAGGTTCCTAACCACAAGAGGGAGCCCGTACCGTGGCGCCAGTGTCAAGAGGTATGTGGGCATGTGAACATACTGTGGAGAAAGTGTGAAGGAGAATTTCCTAATAATCATCGCCATGACAGTGTGCAGCTCAGTCATGGCATAGTTTTGCCCCGCGCAGACTCGGGGTCCATGTGAAAAGACCAACAACGCATGTTGGTTGTTGTTGGCCCTTGATTCGTCCTTTTTGAACCTCATAGGGTTGAACTCATCGGCATCAGGCCCCCAAATCTGCTTGTCCCGGTGAATCATGGCAATCGGAATTGTTATCATTGTTCCTTTAGGCACTTTGATTTTTCCTAGAACGGTGTCAGAAGCGACCTTCCTCAGCAAGAATGGCACGGGGCTATACAACCTTAGTGTTTCCAGGATGAACATGTGAAGCTGCATGGGTGTACACACCAATATGGGCATAATTTATAAGTTATGCAAAGGTTTTGTAATTTATGTCGATCAACACACATTGTGATAAAGTAGGAGCGCAACCCACCATGACCTTTCATGCACACGATACTACCCGAACTGTAAGCTACATGATAAATTGGTATCTTCTCTATCGACAACCTCAAGTGACAGAGCTGCTTTCAAAAAAAAATGTGACAGGGCTCGAGGCTCTCGTGCTGCTCCTGGATTCTACTAGAGTTTTCTTGTGCAACTATGCCTCCATGTTGCAATGTATTTTTTTTACAAGCTCCTCTAATTTTTTTTAGACAAGTCTTAAGTGCAAACAAGTGAATATCCTGGTTACCGTTGGATCAGTTGTTGATAAAGTTGGATCTATCGAATTAACCAAGTAAGTTCAAATAGGGCATGACCACATCTATAACTTTTACAATCAGGTCGATATATTTTGATCTAATGAATGGACTTATATTGTTCTTAATTAACTAGCACGGTGGCTCTCCCAAATGTGAGGCCATCATCTGAAGTGTTAATAAAATATTTGTTTATGTTTTTCACATAAACTTGGAGTATTATGTGAATGTAATTAACACCGAGTCATCGTACATATTTTGGTATATAATATATCACTCGTGTGCAAATTGTGTTTCATCATGTTTTTATTAATGGGCTAATAATTAATGTTGCCATGAAATCCAAGCGTAACAATGACCATTTATGGCTATTGTGTGGTGGTATTTGAGAAGTACATATACTTAAATTTATATTTGAAGCTAGGATGTAATTCTTATGTGTTATGGTACTTTAGTGGGTCAATACTAAGTCAAAACTCAGATTATAATCGTCGATTTTGATGGATTTAGAGTTAACAAAACCAATATGTTGATGTCTAAATAATCATTTCTTGCCCCATGCCTTTTTAGTATAGTTAGTAAAATTCATTTTTATTGTCTATTATAATAGTGATGCATCAGATTAATGGAAGTGAATATAAGAAATTCCATTGACTATTAGGGCAACTACATATTGATATTTTTTTATTTTGTGCTAAGTGATTTCTCCCCGCATTTCTCTCTCAATTATGAAATCCTTAATGTTCGCCATTCAGTAAAAAAATCAGATTACGGATAAAAAAATGACTTTAACCTTTTTTAAAGACATATTTTGAAGAAACAAAAATCAAGGAATTGTTTTTATGCTAAAAATTAATTATAGTATTTTGTTTAAGCTCCTCAATACTCTAGAAGGTTGTATATATTGATCCAAAGATAGTTATATTTTTATCATTCTTTTATGCTCAAAATTGACGTGTGACAAAACAGATCGTTAGTTATGAAGATATATTACCCATATATGAAAACAAATCATGATGTCACGGCACACAACAACATACATGATGATGGACAATAACTTAACAATAAGAACTACGTGAAAATGGTCCATCATGAGCTCTTAAGGGTAAATCGGCTACAAATTTGGGGAAGAAAAATATATACTACATTGACTTCATATTTAGTTAGCGAACGATTGGAATTTTACTTGCTCATGCTAGGAGAAATGAAAAGATCGATTAGCTAGTGATCAACTAATCTGTCCTCTTGTTTCTTGATTTCTAATGTGGTTCAAAATCTTACACTCAAGTAAACCAGAAGATTTATACTGAGAGAATCATCTATAGAGTTTTAGGATGAATGGATCAACTTTACTTATTAAACTATGGAACACGCTGAGCAGATCTTAATTCCCTAAGATAATAAGTGCTTAATTCCCTAAGATAATGAATGGGTGGTAGATTGACTATGGCCAAACTACAACGACCGGCAAGTTTGACCATAAGTAGAATTTGATCTTAGATTAAGTATAGTTAGTGTTAAAAACGAGATATGTGAGAGATTAACGAGTCAAACAATTCAAAAGTAATTCAAAAAAGAATATATATAAAAAATCTTTACTCCCGAATCGTAGCTGCAGTGAAAAACGGGCCTTTAGTCCCGGTTTTTGACCGACGAGGACTAAAAGGGAGACATTTACTCTCGATTCCGTAGTCCCGTCTGGAAAACAGGGACTAAAGGGCCTTATGAACCGGGACTACCTCTTTTCCAATAACCCTAGAGAGGTTATTATGTTAGGAAGACAGTTCACCTGGGCTATTTTCTATCAGAGCTTACATATAAAAAAATAGATAGATTTTTTATGGATACCGAATAGAAAGAAAAATTCCCTATTGTCACTATTCGCACTTTATAGCGTATCGTGGCTTTGTTGGATCGTGCTCCATTATTTTAATCTGTTGGAAGACCACCACGAAAATCCAAACATAGTTTTAAATTTGAACTTGGATGGATTGACCGTGATGGTTCCTATGACTTGGTGAAGGCTATTTGGGAGAAACCTGTTAGCGGTCAAATGTCTATACATCGATGAAATAATAAAATGCAAATTCCTTCGTGGTTGGGCCAGACATACTACCGGAATCCTTGAAAAGCAGAAAATACGTCTTTCATCTATTATTAAGGATTTAGAGGCTTCTGCGAAAGTCAGGCTATTAACTACACATGAGATTGAGATCAAAAGACAGTCGAATGCGGAAATTGCCAGACTACTTCGTGAGGAGGAACTCAAACCAATGCTCTAAAGCGAAATTCATCCTTAAAGGAGATACAAATACAAGATGCCAGATGTTGTTGCCAATGCAAGCATAAGAATAAACGTATTCACTCTTTAATTCAGGATGAAGGTATGATCGAGGGTCAGGAGCAACTAAAATCTTCTATTACAAGTTATTAAAAATCCTTGTTTGGGCCGGGGCACCATCGGAAAATTATTTCTCTTTGGATGAGTTCCAAACAGCGGATATTCCTTAGGTTTGTTGAGGAAAACATCTTTCTAACCGCTCCTTGTATGGAGGAGGAGCTCAAGAGAGCTGTTTTTTCTAACCGCTCTGTATATGGAGGAGGAGGTCAAGAAAGTTGTTTTCCAAAATGAAACATAACAAAGCGCCAGAGCCTGATGGCTTTCTAGCGATTTTTTTCAAAAGTTCTGAGAAGTTATCAAGGGGGACCTGATGCATTTGTTTGAGTTTTTGTAAGCCAGTCAGCTAGACCTATTTAGACTGAATTTTAGCAACATAAATTTACTACCTAAGGTTAATAATGCAGAATGTATACAACAGTATCGTCCAATCTGCCTTCTTAACATTAATTTTAAAATCTTCACAAAAGTTGCTACGATCAGACTAAATTCAGTAGCTGATCATGTTGTACGTCCATCTCAAACTGCTTTCATGCAAGGAAGAAACATCCTAGATAGTGTAGTAATCTTGCATAAAACAATCCATGAACTACACTCAAAGAAATTAAATGGTGTACTGTTCCAAACTGACTTTAAAAAGGCTTATGATAAAGTTAATTGGTCTTTTCTTCAGCAAACACTCTGTATGAAAGGTTTTTCGAAGGAGTGGCGTGCTCTCATACAGTCTTTTGTGTCTGGTGATAGTGTGGCCATAAATGTTAACGATGACACTGTTAAATACTTCTAGACCAAAAAAAGGCTAAGACAAGGGGATCCATTATCGTCTATAATATTTAACATAGTGACTGATATGTTGGCTATCCTTGTCGAGAGAGCCAAGGCTGATAGTCAAATTGAAGGATTAGTTCCACATATAGTTGATGGTGGTATCTCCATTCTTCAATACGCTGACGATACAATCTTATTTATTGAACATGATCTAGAGATAGCTCAGAATCTGAAATTAATATTATCAACAAGGCTAAAAACGAGGCCCACCTATACACTGGATTAAAAATTAACTTCCATAAAGTTGATTTGTATTGTTTTGGCGAGCTTAAAAACGAGGCCCACCTATAGACTGAACTATTCGGCTGTGGCCAGGGGAAATTTCTAATCAACTATGTGAGAATACCGATCCACTACCAGCGTCTCACAATTGTTGAATGGAAACTCGTTGAGGAAAGACTCCAAAAACTTCTTAATAATTGGAAAAGTAAATTGCTATCCCTTGACGGAAGACTTGTACTCATAAATTCAGTACTCACCAACATTATATTGTATATGATCTCATTTTTTCAGCTACCAAAAGGTGTCTGGAAGAAAGTGGATTATTTCTGATCAAGATTCTTTTGGCAAGGGGATAGTGAGAAAAACAAGTATTGACTAACCAGATGAAATATGGTTTGCCGACCAAAAGAATACGGTGGACTAGGCATACATGATTTGCAAGTCAAAAACACCACGCTTCTGGGTAAATGGCTTTTCAAGCAACTTACAGAGGATGGTGTCTGGCAAACCATTCTATGGAGGAAGTATGTTGACTCCAAAGTTGTGTCTCAAGTGGTTTGGAAACCTTGTTATTCACACTTTTGAGCTCGACTAATGGCACCCAAAAAACATTTTTTTTATTTTGGTGTTTTCAATATCAAGCATGGATCACAGATTAGGTTCTGGGAAGATAAATGCCTTGGCCAAACTTTTCTTCGAGAACAATATCCAGCTCTATACTCGATTGTCAGGCACAAAGGGGATACACTTTCCACAGTAATGGAATCTAATCCTCCTAATGTGTCTTTCAGAACAAGTCTCGTCGGTCCTAGGCTGGTATCTTAGAACAATCTTTAATTGCGATTATCCACGATACAGCTGTCGGAGGGTGTGGACGAATTGAAATAGAATTTAGTAGACAGTGGTAAATTTTCTATCGACTCGATGCATAGAGCTTTGATCCAACCTGATATTACAGTTGATGATAATAGTAAAATTTGAAAGGTGAAAATACACCTTAAAAAGAAGATATTCACTTGGTATTTTCCATAACGGGGTCATTCTTATACAAGATAATATTTTTAAGATGAGTTGGCATGGAAGTACATAATGCTTTTTTGTCACCATAATGAGACAATCCGACATTTATTCTTCCATTGTGAATTTGCACGTGCTATATGTTCAATCATCCAAATAGCCTCTGGTTTATCTCCTCCACTTTCTGTGGCCAATATATTTGGTAACTGGTTGCATGGGATAGAGGATAAATACGGGACTATGTTTAGGGTGGGAGTACTTGCTATTATTTGGTCCATTTGGCTATGTAGAAATGATAAGATTTTTTATAACATTGAGTCGTCTTCCTTGCAGGTTATCTATCGAGCCACAGCTATCCTCCCATCGTGGACTATTCTCCAACGTATGGAATTTCACGACTTGTTTGTGGATGGGTGTACGCGATTGGAGGACAAGGAGAGGGATATTTTCTCCCGACGTGGATGGCAGCGTGATCTACGGATAGATCTACCATAGCTTAAGGCTATTTATTTATTTTCATACCATGTTTTATAATTTTGGTACTTTTGCTTTGGTCACTGGTTGTGTGGTTGATTGGCTGTGTACATCCTATCCAGGGGCGGAGCCAGGATTTGAACATAGGAGGGGCAAGCCGAGAATGTCCCTATTGCCGTTTACTATATGAAGAAATCAAATGTAAAATAAAATTTAGGTTTATATTACGCAAATGTGTCCGCCCGCACGAGATGGCGCCACATCCACATGAATTTTCACCGACGGTCGACGAGCAAACGTCAACTTTGTGTTTTGCATGTCCACGTGCCAAACTGCCATTGGGTCACGTCAGAAATTGGCACACTATTATTGTCCAATAAAATAGCATATCATCAGATGTTCCATTTATATGAATATAAATTATCTCTCTTTGGCCCCGAATTAAATTTGATCTATTACCAACGATTTGATCTAAATTTGGCACTAGGCTAGATTTAAAATCCATGCAATTGGCATATTCTTTCTATTCCTAATCAGCTAGCTGTAGCTAAACTGAAGCAAAAGGGACTTCGTTTAGATTAGCAGTATAGCGTGTACCTTAGACAAATAGACCGGCGGTAAGTCGACGTAACGCCGATGTGGAGCAAGCGGGCAACGTCTACCGTGGGCAGCCTGGATACTCGCGGCTAGACTGCCTAGACAAGCCGTCAATCGAGTCCATGGCCGGCGGGAGCAGCTGGCGGAGGAAGACGATTCTATCTATCTTAAGCGAGATCGATTCAGGAAGAGAAAACGTTGGCATACAAAGGGCTTCCGCTTTCGCAGCCTAAACAGGAGCAGTCATGGGCTGCTTTTTTGGGCTTCCATGCGTGAAAAGTTGCATAGATTACTGCGGGCTTTAGGCTTAACTACTAATTATGTACATATTATACGACCATTAGTACCTACATATGTACCTGAGTATTGTTGGGGGGACGAGCGATTGGGGGGGCGGGGGGGGGGGGGGGGGGGGGGTGTCTAGCCCCTGCTCGCCCCCCCTTCTCCGCCCCTAATCCTATCTATGCATAGACCGGATGTAAACATTACTGTTAAGTAATAAAACGCCATTTCCAAAAAAAAAAGTATTGGTGTTGATGGGAGAAATCCCTTATTCACCATTCGTGTTGGATCAAAGGTCGTGCAACATATTCTGGGAGCATGGCGGCAAGGGCCTCGACACGCTTCGGACGTCTTCTTCTAGTTTATGTGAGGGCATCAGGCTCTTTTAGTGACATGATCCGACTATCGTGAAGTCATCAATCGGTGGAGTGGTTGCTTATGGATGGTTTTGATGCAAGTGTTTACGTACTTTGGTGGTAACACAAAATCTGTTAAGGTAATGTGTCGATGCTAGCATACAGAGGGAATTTTTCATATGCGCTTATTATGTTTTATGTTTTCTCCAAAACAAAAAAGAACGTTGAACTAGAAATTTAACAGCCTAGAAAAAAAAATCTGGTTTTTTGGTCAGTATTGTGTTGATAGCAATGTTGAACCCTATAAATTATAATGCTGGATCTTGATATTTCTACCATGAGAGACCATGGATCTTGATCCATGTGTGGGTGCGATCTCAGAAAACCCTTAATCATTTTAATTGTGTTTAAGTGGAACTACCGAAATCCCCGAAATATATGATAATACGGAGAATAGCAAAATTTTTTTTTGGAAAATATATAGAGAATAGCATGAGTGAGAAAGTCATGAACATACTAGATTCAGTTTGCCGAGGACGTCCATGCTCGGGACCTTGCCATCATCCGGCCATTCCCTTAAAACCTCCTCCCTGACTTGCTGTTGCCATTGTGGGTATATGCTAAGGAGGAACATCCCCCAGGTGAGCAGGTTGGCCGTCGTGTCCTGCCCTGCGGCGAAGAATGTCACGCACTCACCGATGATCTCCTTGATGCTCAAAATCTCAGCATCCTTCCTGCAGGCACGCAGCATGAGCCCGAGCAGGTCATGTCCGTAGTGAAATTCAGCAACACGTGCCCTTATGATCTGTGTGACCTTGGCCGTAACCAACTTCTCGAGTTTCCATGAACGACGGTTACGGCGAGTGGGCAGATATCTGTAAGAGAAAAAAATTGATATCATTTCTAATGCATACTAAATTTGACTGTGGAAGGACAACATCATACAGCGATTTGATCTCTCATATATGTAAAAAATCCGTCCTCTATACAGATTCGATCACCTGAATCCAGGTACCGGAGGATCTGCAAATGCATATACTGCAAGCTTCTGGAGCTCCTTGCCCGCAGCGAACGCCTCCCGAGCCTCCTTGTACTTCTTGCCAAAGATGACTTGTTCAATGATACCTAGAGTCAACTCTTCAGAGCAGGGCCTCATATTTAGCTGGGTTTGGTGGCCGTCGCCCTTTTCTATTTGCGTCAACCACTGTTCAATCATATTTTGTGTGCCATCCCACACCATAGCAAACAGAGACTGTATAAAAACATGGTAATAATTAGATCACAAAAATGTACTCTGAAAAGTTTAGTCCATAAAATGGAAAATAACTAACCTTTAGGTTTTCGTGGTTGAAAATCGGATAAACAATCCTGCGATGCCGCCTCCAGTCATCACCGTTTGCAGATATAACTCCGTTGCCGAGGATGCCTTCTAAGCTCGGATTCAGGTATTCCTTTTGGAACAATCCAGTCCTGTCTTCAAGCACTTGCTTGACTAGCTCCATGTCAGTAGAACATATGGCCGGTATTGGTCCAATCCAGTACAGAAACGTTTTTCCTAGAGTACAAACAGTATGGAAACTTGATGTGTTAGCAACTAACAGTCCTTAAGGATTGATGATTGGAGATGCGCAACAAACAATTGTCTGTACCATAATAAGAGACCCATTTGTGAAAGAAGGGATTCACGAGGGATGTGTAGTCGTGGCAGCCGGTAGCGAGAGGCCCCTTTTCCCTCCCGGCAACCAACATCCGTCTTATCTCCCACACTGACCCAGTGAGGAATCGATATGGTGGCCCTTGTATCCCCTGTCGTGCAAAACACCGGGCGACGGTGCACGGCCTCCACACAAGATGCCATAAGGCCCTTGTTGATATCAACGAAATTGCGAGGATAGCTGCCAGGGTGTTTATTACGTTGGCTTCCATGGATGTCTGTGGTTTGTTCAAGTTCGATCATGTTGATTCAGAATGTATATTATATAAGCTGGACCTCTGTCACTGTCTGGACGTTTTTCTGTTGGGAAGTCACAGTTGATATATAATATTCCACAACGTAGCGCACTTATGATGGACCTGACAATCTATATTCCACGAACGTCGGCGGTTGACAGCCATTTGTTCTGGAGGTAGCTACGCCACCGACTGGCGACTGCAATGTCGTTGTCCTAGTTTTTTCCTTCAAATGTTTTTATTTTTTTGAATCGTCTATTTTCAATCGTTTGACTCGTTAAACCCATGAGCTTCTTTTTTAACTCTAAGTATGCTCTCCCGTCAAATTGCAGTTATGGTCAAACTTTCCGATCGGTCACCTTTCCTCGCACTACTCCACCCACTTTCGATAAGAAAATTACATCTTAGGCAGTTCATCATCCTAATATAATAGGTAGATCATCATCCAAATATCATAGCTAGATCATCATCCAAATAACATAGCTAGTATCGATACAACAGGGTGGGCCACAAACCAGTCAAGCCTACAGTACAGGGGAAAGCGCTACTGTGTCCCAGCGCCGGTGCATTTAGGCGTCACCCGGTGCTTTAACGGTCAATTGAGGCTTTAGCGGTCAGCCAACAACGCCTCCCTCAGCTTGCACCCTTTGCACTTTGGCACAGTTGTCTTGTAGGATCGGCAGGGGCGACACGCCAGCCTGTTTGATGATGCAATGAGTCAGGGGCGCGCTCATTAAGGAGCATCACCCCCTGCGTAGCCTAGCCACCGAATCCGAGGCGGCCGGATGGAAGCGGCCACCCAACCTGTTCTTCTGGCCATCCGGCTAGACGGGCCAGCCGGGGACTCTTGAGGGCGGACCGGATGGAGTGGTCCATCCGGTTGTGGTTCCTTGTCTTGTGGCCATCCGACCAGTACAGATTTTGGTTTAAGGATTGGATGCACGAGAAGAATTCCCTCTCAGTACAGATTTTTGGCTAGCAAGGCTGGGTAGCAAGTATAAGAGTTGAAGGAAACAACCAAACATACAAGTGATAAAGACAAACGTGCAATCTTCCTTGGAAGCACAAAAGATCTTAACTAGAGAATACTAGACTCATGAGCAAATCAAGAAAGAAAGATGATGAAATTATTTTTCTTTAGAGTACTTTAATCTTTTTCATTCAACTCTCAAAAATAGTATTACTACTGACTGAGCCAGGTTTGCCAAAACCAACTAAATTAACTCAATGATCCTAAAGTGATACCACTACTAACAACAAGATCAATCATATAACCATGAATTGAAAACTAATATAAGCTATGCAAAAGAGTAAATGATAGAACTTCTCATTAATAATCCATAACGGCAACTCACACCAAGGGATACATATCTAACGAGAGAGGGGACACTTCCATAATGCAAACCATCCTACATGATAACTTCTCTATTCATGATATGACACTACTAAAAAGGTAAAAAGATAGAAGATAGTGATGTGATACCGCGGCACTCCCCCAAGCTTGGAACAAGCCAAGGGGATGCCAAACCTAATGACGGATTACTCCTTCGGTGGTGGTGGTATCTTCTCATCTTCGTCCGACTTCTAGGGTAAGGGCTTCCCATCAACAAAGGACATCGTGGTTTCCAGCATCCTAAAACTTCCAGCAGCACTTATGCGTTTAAACCTAACCTCATACTCACAGTTTTGATTTTGAACGTCATAGAACTGTGCTTGCAGTTCGTTGGTTGTTTGGCGGAGTGAGAGGACTTCATCCTTGAGTTCAACAGTCTCCTTTTTGTGCTCTGTGATGAGTTCGGAACAAATCTTCTGGATGATATCCACTTCACGCTCCGCCATCTTCTTGTACCTAAAGACTTCTTGCTCCAGCGCTTCCATCCTGTCCTAAAGACTTCCTTCACCTTTAGGGCATCGAACCTGTTTTATCCGGAGTTCCCCATCTTCAAGCAACAACTCCTTGGGATGAATCTTCAACTCTCTCATGTATGGGTTGATGATATCCTCTAAAGAATCCTCCTTAGTTGATCCAGAGGAAGACATTGTAGCTCCAAATTTGGGACTCTACCTGTCAGAAACAGACTGAAACGAAAACACGATATACGAACCTTGGGGGATCCGGGGGGTTATATATTACGAAGTTTCATGACTAAAGGAAGGTACTAGGAGAAAACGGGTCGGAGACGGAGTCTGGGGTGGCCACACCACCTGGTGGCGCGGCCAGGGGTGGGCCCGCGCCATAGGGTGGTGTGAGCAACCCTGGCTCCGTTCCCGTCCCTATTTCGCTTCGTAGCTTTCCTTATTGAGTGAAAACTGCAAAAATATAGTTGGATAGTATTTTCGCAGAACTTTTCTTACCAGAACTGTTACCTATTTGAAAGCGGACTCTCCAGGTCTCTGAATTTGGTCCTTGATAAATTTTTCTGGAGTTATAACTTGAAAGGCATCAACATCTTCATTATAAGAATCCCCAGCAATATAGTGTTTGAGTCGTTGCCCAATCACTACTTGTGTAGTATTATCTTTTAAAGAAGAAATTTTTATTGCTCCTGAAAAAATATATAGGGTCCTTCCCTAAGTATTCGCTACTTGTGTAGTATTCACTACTTGTGTAGTATTATGTTTTATAGGGTCCTTCCCATTTTGACAGTAGCTTTCCTGCAAAAAATGTGAGACGAGACCATACAATAGAACTTTCTCACCAACATGAAATTCTCTCTTAAGTATTCTCTTGGCATGCCATCTTTTAACTTTTTCCTTAAACAGCATAGCATTTTCATAGGCTTCACTCCTCCATTCATCTAAAGAACTTAAGTCAAATAATCTTTTCTCACCAGCGAGCTTACAATCTCTATTTAGTTCTTTAACTGCCCAGTAAGCTTTATGTTCTAATTCTAAAGGTTGGTGAAAATCTTTCCCATAAACCATTTTATAAGGAGACATCCCCATAGGATTTTTGTAGGCAGTTCTATAAGCCCATAAAGCATCATTCAACTTTTTAGCCCAGTTTTTTCTAGATCTATTAACAGTCTTTTGCAAGATGGATTTAATTTCTCTATTTGATAACTCTAGTTGCCCGCTAGTTTGAGGGTGATAGGCTGAAGCAAATATATGATTAACATCATATTTAGCAAGGGTCTTTCTAAAACCACCATGAATGAAATGAGAACCCCCATTAGTCATGAGATACCTAGGCACTCCAAACCTAGGGAAGATAACATTCTTAAGCATTTTTAGAGATGTTTCCCCGTCAGCACTCTTCGTAGGAATGGCTTCTACCCACTTAGTAACATAATCAACGGCAACAAGAATATGAGTATAACCTTTCGAGGGAGGGAAAGGACCCATAAAGTCAAATCCCCAACACTCAAAGGGTTCAATAACTAGAGAGTAGTTCATAGGCATTTCATTGCGTCTAGAAATATTACCAACACGTTGACATTCATCACAAGATAAAACAAATTTTCTTGCATCTTTAAAAAGGGTAGGCCAGTAGAAACCTGATTGTAGCACCTTTTGTGTAGTTCTATCTCCTGCATGATGTCCTCCATAAGCACTACCATGACATTTACGCAATATCTCCTTTTGTTCATATTCTGGAACACATCTTCGCATAATACCATCCACTCCTTCTTTGTATAAGTGTGTGTCATCCCAAAAAAATTGCCTCAAATCATAGAAGAACTTCCTTCTTTGTTGAGCTGTAAAAGTTGGAGGAAAATACTTGGAGACAATAAGTTGGAGGCAAATACTTGGAGACAATAAAGTTAGCATAATCAGCGTACCAAGGGCTCCCTCACGAGCTTACCCCTACTGTGGCTAACTGCTCATTTGGGAAATTATCATTAACAGGCATAGGGTCAAAAGATATGTTTTCCAATCGAGATAAATTATCAACTATAGGGTTTTGCTGAAAAGGGTAGGCTGAAGCAAATATTTGATAACTCTATTTGATAACTCTAGTTGCCCACTAGTTTGGGGGTGATAGGCGGAAGCAAATATATGATTAACATCATATTTAGCAAGGGTCTTTCTAAAACCACCATGAATGAAATGAGAACCCCCATCAGTTATGAGATAC
This sequence comes from Avena sativa, assembly GCA_916181665.1. Lineage (NCBI taxonomy): Eukaryota > Viridiplantae > Streptophyta > Magnoliopsida > Poales > Poaceae > Avena > Avena sativa. Next base: position 576,598,313 of record OV702287.1, read on the forward strand.
CTAGGCACTCCAAACCTAGGGAAGATAACATCCTTAAGCATTTTATAGATGTTTCCCCGTCAGCACTCTTTGTAGGAATGGCTTCTACCCACTTAGTAACATAATCAACGGCAACAAGAATATGAGTATAACCTTTTGAGGGAGGGAAAGGACCCATAAAGTCCAATCCCCAGCACTCAAAGGGTTCAATAACTAGAGCGTAGTTCATAGGCATTTCATTGCGTCTAGAAATATTACCAACACATTGACATTCATCACAAGATAAAAAAAAATTTCTTGCATCTTTAAAAAGGGTAGGCCAGTAGAAACCTGATTGTAGCACCTTTTGTGTAGTTCTATCTCCTGCATGATGTCCTCCATAAGCACTACCATGACATTTACGCAATATCTCCTTTTGTTCATATTCTGGAACACATCTTCGCATAATACCATCCACTCCTTCTTTGTATAAGTTTGTGTCATCCCAAAAAAATTGCCTCAAATCATAGAAGAACTTCCTTCTTTGCTGAGCTGTAAAAGTTGGAGGCAAATACTTGGAGACAATAAGTTGGAGACAATAAAGTTAGCATAATCAGCGTACCAAGGGCTCCCTCGCGAGCTTACCCCTACTGCGGCTAACTGCACATTTGGGAAATTATCATTAACAGGCATAGGGTCAAAAGATATGTTTTCCAATCGAGATAAATTATCAACTACAGGGTTTTTAGCATCTTTCCTATCTAATATATGTAGATCAAACTCTTGTAGAAGCAGCACGCATCTAATAAGCCTAGGCTTAGCGTCGTTCTTCGTCATAAGGTATTTAATAGCAGCATGATCAGTATGAATGGTGACTTTTGAGTCTACAATATAGGGTCTAAACTTATCACAAGAAAAAACGACAGCTAGAAATTCTTTTTCAGTAGTAGCATAATTCCTTTAAGAAGCGTCTAAAGTCTTACTAGCATAATGAATAACGTTTAACTTTTTATCAATTCATTGCCCAAGGACAGGACCTACAGCAAAATCACTACCATCACACATTATTTCAAAGGGTAAACTCCAATCAGGTGGTTGAACAATAGGAGCTGTAGTTTGAGCCTTCTTAAGAGTTTCAAAAGCTTCCTTACAATCATCATAAAAAATGAAGGGTACATCTTTTTGAAGAAGATTAGTGAGGGCTTTTGATATCCTAGAAAATTCTTTAATAAACCTTCTATAGAAACTAGCATGACCAAGGATACTACGAATACCTTTGATGTCTCTTGGGCATGGCATCTTCTAACAACCCAATTGGAGAGATGGTCTCTCTATTAGCAAGGTGAATAACCACATCAATGTCTTCCAATTCGCAGGGACTGATTTCATGCATAATTTCTCTGTAAAGCTCATAAGGAATAGCATTGGAACTTGCACCAATATCACATAAACCATAATAGCAATGATCACCGATTCACCGATTCTAACGGAAAGCATAGGGACACTAGCCTTTTTAGCTCTATTAGGATGTGAAACAATATTAGAAGCATCCTCACGAAAGACTATGTGTCCATCTTCTATGCTTTTACTGACAATGTCTTTCACAATTGCTACCATAGGTTCAACATTTATTTGTTCATCAGGTTTTACAGTTCTCTTTTCACTTTTAGTGATTACATTAGTTATCATAGGATGATCCTTTACCTTATCTGGGAAGGGAATCTTCTCGATATAAGGTTCAGGAAAAATGTGATCAATAGTGCAACAATCAGCACTCCCAGCAGGAACATAGTCAATAATATCTTTATAAGGTGCATGGTACTTGTTCCATCCACTTTTTGGAATTTCAATATAAGAAGCAAAAGCCTTAAAGCAATTCGTAATAACTCGTAAATCAAGACCATAAGCATTACTAATATTTTGAAAGTCATCGGTTCCCAGGAAAGATTCAATGCATTCATAATCATAATTTATACCTGACTTTCTACCTTTGTCATTCTCCCAAGCTTCAGCATTGTCTTGAATACGGTCCAGAAGATCCCATTTAGCTCCTTCTTCCATGCGAGTGAATGATCCATCACAAGAAGCATCCAGTAAATCTCTACCATGTAGAGGGAGCCTTGCATAAAAGTTATTGATAATAATATTGTTGGGGAGCTCATGAATGGGACATTCGAGAATTAGTAACTTCAATCTCCACCAAGCTTGAGTTGTACTCTCTCCACCAAGAGGCCAAAAGTTGTATATTTGATTCCTATCTTTATGAATCTCACTAGGAGGATAAAACTTTGAATAAAAGAGAGGCACTATTTCCTACCATTCCAGAGCTTAACCATTCTTTAGCAACTTATACCATTCCTCAGCTCTTCCTTTCAGTGATAATGAGAATAAATTCTTCTTAACTTGATCTGTAGTAATACCTGCACACTTGAACAACCCGCATAATCCGTGTATAAAGAGTAAATGATCACCGAGATGGACATTTCCATCCCCAACATAATATTTATCCATAACACGATCAATAATTCTTCTAGGTATTTTAAAAACATCATTCTCAGTAGGCGGTGGCTTTTCTACTACCTTAGCAGTAGTCGTAGCATTACCAAATAAGAAACTCGGCGAATTATCCATAACGAAAATAAAGAAACTAACAGAAGTAAACAATCCTCACAGTAGAAGTTTCCTTTACCAGTTGCACTCTCCAATAGCGCTTCACTCCCCGGCAACGACGCCAGAAAATAGTCTCGATGACCCACAAGTATAGGGGGTGTATCGTAGTATTTTCGGTAAGTAAGAGTGTCAAACCCAACGAGGAGCAGAAGTTGCTGGCTAGTGGTATGTATTAGGAATTCTCTGCAAATACTTAGCAAACGAATTTTTAAGGGTTTTTGATAAAGCAAGTAAACAAAGTACGAATAAATAAAAGACAGTAGGAATAAATGCAGCAAGTGGCCCAATCCTTTATGTACCAAAGGACACGCTGGTTGTATTACTTAAAATGACCAAACATTCTCGAGGACACATGGGAAGACTGTCAAGTGCTTTCGCTTCATATAGTTGATTAATCTTCTTTAGCTTGCTGAGTGTTGTGTGGGTGAACCTGTGCTAATGTACCGACCTTCCTAGGACTAATACATACTTGTGATTATACACATTGCAAACATCCGTAAGTACAAGAAAGTAATTAAGGTCAAAACCTAACCACAGCTTTAAACTCTAAGACCCTTACGTCCCTTGTGCAATGGTTTCCTAACGGGGGTTCAGGTTTCTGTCACTCCGGCAACCCCTACGATTAGTAGCCAAATACACAATGCATTCCCCTAGGGCCATATAGGTGAAGTGTCATGTAGTCGACGTTCACATGACACCACTAGAAGAAGTACACCACAACTTAAATATCAAACTATTGAATCTTTCTCAACACAACTCCACTACTAACAACATGACTTCTCCCATGTCCTCAAGAAAAAAACGAACTACTCACAAGACATCATATGGATCATGATCAAAGATGGAATAATGATGTATAACAATCTGAACATAAACAATAATTCAATGGTTCACTCAATAGTATCAACTACAAAGAGTAATCAACACCAGGAAAGTTTCCCCTAAGAACTAATGCAAGATTCAATGCAATTGTTACAACAATATGGAGATGGTGATGAGGGTGCTGATGGTGATGATGGTGGTGATGATGATGATGATCCCGATGAAGTCCAGCTTGATGGTGGTGTTGATGGAGACGATCTCCCCTCTCCAGGAAGGAATTCCCCTGGCAGAATTCTGTCTGCCGGAGAGATCTTTCTCTCTCGATGTTTTCCGCCCCGCAGAGGCAGCGAAATATTTCTGTGGTCGCTTCCCGAGTCTTTCGGGAGGAATATATACGCCAGAGGGGAGTGCCAGGGGTGGACCAGGGCGGCCACACCACCTGGTGGCGCGGCCTAGGATGGCCCACGCCACGGGGTGGTGTGGCCCCCCTGTGGCACATCTCCAGCCCCCCTTTTGGCTCCTTCGTGTTCTGGAAAAATAGGATTTTCCGTATATTTTCCTAGATTTTCTGATATTCGGGAATTTTGCCTCCAAAGAGCACCTTTTCCATCAGAATCCTGACTGCAGCGGTCCATGCTCCAAAAGTCATCAACCATGCAAAAACAGATGAAATAACATAAGTATCACCTCTCAATATGAAATATATCAATGAATAACAGTGAATTATGACATAGAATAGTGATGCAAAATGGACGTATCAAAGATACACATGGACGAATAAGCAGCTCGACCCGATCTCTGGTGTTCTTAATTTTGTCTTTGTCTCGATGGAATGGGAGGTGGACTTCCCTCTGTGTTTGTTGCGAGCGGTCACCAGGGTCGGCTTGGACCATACCCTCCTCCTCCTATCTACAGGAGGAGGCAACCTACCTAGACTGAATTGCTTTCACTTTGATTTCTTATGTCTTAGACAACCAGGTTTCATGGAGGTTGTTCGGAATAGGTGGGTGGAGGCAGCTGATGGCCCAAAATATATCGAGCTCGTTGGGGAACCCCACGAGGAAGGTATGATGAGCACAATAGTAAGTTTTCCCTCAGTACGAAACCAAGGTTATAAATCCAGTAGGAGCAAGTAAACACCACAAAGGTGTAGCTACCTGAACGTTGGCAGGGCGCACTACTGGTGCCAGCAGCAACGTGGAGACCTACACAACACAACCACAGAACTTTGCCCCCCAACTTGCGATGAGGTTGTCAATCTCACCGGTTTTGCTGAAAACAAAGGATTAAACGTATCGAATGGAAGGAAGTAATAGTTTGCAGAAAGTAAACACAAAGTAGTAAATAGTTTGTAGATTGTATGTAAAAGAAAGGATTGGGGTCCATAGTTCACTAGAGGTGCCTCTCCTTAAGATAGATAACATGTTGGGTGAACAAATTACTGCGGGGCAATTGTCAAACATCGAGAAAGCATACAAGCATATACTAATCATCTTGAATCCTTTGAGATTCGATTGGGCATTACAACATTATACATAGACCGCAATCCAACTGCATCTATGACTAATAATCCACCTTCAGGTTATCATCTGAACCCCCTCTAGTATTAAGTTGCAAGCAACAGATTATTGCTTTACGAAGTGCGTGTAAAGTAAACAATATGATTGTTCTATGAACAAAGGATTGTTGTTTTCTCCCTAGTAGCAACAACACATCTAGTACCTTCGAGATTTCTGTCACTTCCCCGGATTACCAGAGGCATGAACCCACTATCGAGCATAAATACTATCTCTTGGAGTTGCTGGCATCTACTTGGCCAAGATAGCTACTAACAACGGAAATCATGCAAGATCTCAAATAACAAAGACATGATAGAATCAATAATCAATCTGAAATAGCATCTCAATATCCATCGGATCCCCACAAACACAACATGTATGGATTACAAATAGGTGATCTTGATCATGAACGGAGCTCACAAGATCTAAACATGAAAGCACAAAGGAGGAGAAACCAGCCATCTAGCTACTACATGGATCCGTAGTCCAAGGATGAACTACTCACGCATCACACCGGAGGCCTGCATGGTGATGAAGAAGGCCTCCAGGGTGAATTCCCCTCTCCGGCAGGGTGCCGGGAAGAGATTCAGATCCCTCCTGATCTAGGGATGGAGATGACAGCGGCTACATACTCTTTCGTGGATTTTTATCGGGTACTTAGGTTTTCCGTATTAGAGGCAGTATATAGGCGGAAGGAGAGGCCGAGGGGGTGCATGGGCTGGCCACACCACCCCCTAGTGCGGGCCAGGCCTGGCCGCGCGGCCAGGTGGTGTGGCCGGGCCCCAGCCCCTCTCCATCTCGTATTCTGGCTCCAGATGCTCCTCAGTAAAATAATAACTTTAGCTTTTGTCCCGTCCAATTCCGAGAATATTCATTTGCTGACTTCCTGAAAGCAAAAACAGCAGAAAACAGGCAGCTGGCACTGTGGCTCTTCTCAATAGGTTAGTCCAAGAAATCATATGAAAAGTACTCCAAAGTGTGAACAAAACACAAGAAAGTAGATAAAACCAAGCATGGAACATCAAAAATTATAGATACATTTGCATGTATCAACATCCCCAAGCTTAACTCCTGCTCGTCCTCGAGTAGGTAAGTGATAAAAAGAAAGAATAATTTTCGAGGTGACATGCACCATCATAAACTTGATCAAAGTATTTGTAAAACATTCAAAGCTGGGATCTTAGTACTTCAATCATGAAATGAAAGACAAAGTTCTAGCAATAAGACAAAGAAACTATGATGCAACATGAAAAGGCACAAATAAAAGATTCATGAATAACAATGCTTTGCAAGACGTTTGTTTGTTTCACACAAAGAAAACATAGCATAGTAGCATTCAGCTTGTCCCTCATAGAGTAGCAAATATGAATGCATAGGACACCTTCAAAGTTCATAAGAATGACTGGATACAAATAGTTTGAAACAAGCAATACCAAGGTATGCATCAATCAACAAGTCTTGGGACAATGCACATATAACTAAGAATGGCCACTATGCTCTCAAAGTAAGTGCATCAAGGTAGAAAGTGGAGACTCAACATATAAGTGGAAGAAAGGCCTTCATAGAAGGAAGTAGGGATTCAAGTCTCATAAAGAGCTTCCAAAAATTATGGTACTTAATAGCTTTCAGCTCTCATTGCCCCTATCATAAGCATCTTGAAGTGATTAAGGTTAAAGTGAACAAATTATGGTGTACATGCTTGACGAAGTATAAGTTAGAAATCTCATGTCCCTTGAATACGAGGGTCGCTCCTCATGCTACTCAAGTTTAGTCACCGGTAAGTTCTTCTCATCGTAAGTACATGTGTATCATAGAGAACCGCCAACGGGGTACCCCTTGCCCGATGATATGGAAGAATCTCCATATCAAAATGACAAGACATACAGACAACGAGCATCTCAACAATCTTCTTATTTACCATGGGAATATGGTGCTTTTTTCTCTCTTTCCTCTTTTCATAATATCTCTTTTTTTCTTTTTTCTCAATATAGGACTCTTTTTTTTATAAAAAGAATGCTTCATAGACAACTCATTATGGTTACGCTGCAGGTTTCCACCATGTCAGCATGGATTAGACCAGCGGCCTAGGTGTTTCTGTAACACATATACATAACTCCATGGACTTACAAGCTCCCCTTTCATTTCACACCGACGACATCCATAGACAAAAGAGCATGATATCAACTAGGTACAAAGTACCAATGCAATGTTGAAAGCGTTCCTCATGACAACGTGGTTCTGCTAATTCCCAACAAATAAGTGCAAGCACATACAACACAGACGACACAATGGTTCAAGTTTATTAAGGGCAAGAAAAGTAAAGTGTGCCATCAAGTTCGTGAGAGCTTTAATCACTAGTTTTCTCATAACAAGTATAATTTGGAAGGTAAACAAAAACATAAATATACTTGGAATAGCATATGCTAATAGGTAGTTATTGTGGACTCTTTGGAATAACTTGGTGTAGGGAGTTGGATGCATGAGTGGAACTCATACTTGGTTGTGGAGGCTAGCAAAAGACTGGGAGCGGCAAACTAAGAGAGCAATACTGGCCATAATCATGCAGAGCGACAAAACATCATTGATCAAAGCATAAAGTGATACTACAAGTTGAAAACCTAAGGATCATAAAGGCTATGGTGACTTGAGATAGTCATAACATGGTGTGAGCATGCACCAAGTCAACCCAAATAAAGCATCAAAGGAGAATACCAATATACTATGCTTTAATATGCTAAAACAACGCATGATTAATCCAAGGCACATTAAGCAATATCAATTGTTTATAACAAGTCATGATACATAAAAGAATACTAAGCATAAAGCCAAAACAATATCAAGAATGGCATGACAAAGCATAGGCCATAGCCAAAAATAAGCTCCTTTTATCACTTAAGCATGGACTTTCCTACTCTTTTCCAAACCAAAGCAAACTATTTGAAAACCAATGTATGAAAGAGGGGGTCCAACCAATTTATTAAGAAAACTAAGAAAACAAAAGCAAACAAAAAACCAAAATGAAAACGAAAAAGAAGACGCTCCAAGAACAACACAACTGTGCATGAAACAATAAAATATTTATTGATGAAGAAGGGGATGCCCAAGGCATCCCCAAGCTTTGACACTTGTACTTCGTGGATATTTCTTTGGGTGACACGCGTGGCATTCCCAAGCTTGATCTTTATTCCATCCTTCACCTCATTACTCATTCTTTCCATACAACTAAAATTTTTCCTTCATACAAAACTTCACACAATCTTTATTAGCAACATTAGTGCACTGAAGATAATAAGTCTTTAGGTTCAGTTCTAACACCAATAAAACTTCCATTAAAACACTAGCTACTGTAGTACTTCCCTCAAAAAGCTCAATTCCCCAAAAGAACTAAAAAAGGAACCAACAAGAAGCAAATGCAGAAAAGGCTGAAATCTGTCAAAACAGACCAACAGGTAAAGAAGAATTTTTTCAAAGACCTTTTGTTGCTCAAATCAAAAAGTGTTGAACTAGCGAAAGTTACATACCAACCTGGGGAAAAAGAACAAAAATTCACACCTCAAAAGGAAGTACAGAGATTTTACGCGAATGTTTACGGTGAAGCACAGAAATCTGTTTCAGGACAGCAACTTTCCCAATCACTACTTCTCTCTCATTAGAGGTTACTCTTGGCACAAAAAGCAAATAAAAAGGATAAAGACCAGTTATTACTGAGGTAATAACTTTCAAGACTCATCTAAAACTTTTTGGTTATCTCCCAATAAGTACTCTTCTTTAACGCCTTTAAGTTCGGCATGATAGTTTGAGAAGATGCTCACAAAAGAAATATGAATTGGAGTAAAAGAGAGCATCAAGAAGCAAATTCAAAGTACATTTAAGTGTAACCCACTTCCTATGCATAGGAATCTTGTAAGAAAATAAATCAAAGAAGCACATAGTATCAAGAATGGGTAGATAAATCAAGAGCAAGTTCAAAACTTTCAGCACATAGAGAGGTGTTTCAGTACCATGAAAACTTCTACAACCATATTTTCCTCTCTCATAATAATTTTCAGTAGCTTCATGAATAAACTCAAAAACATAACTAACACATAAAGCATGATTTTCATGATCTACAAACACTAGAGCTTTATTATAAACATTTTCAGAAGAATCCTCAGGAACATAACATTCATCCTCCTTTAGTAAGCATGGGGGACAATCAAATATTCTAAGGGGTAAAGAGTTACTCTCATTAGAAGGTATGTATGGGTAGATCCATTCTTCCTCCTCTTTTTCATCCAATGAGCTTCCAGTTTCAGCAATTTCTTCTTCCATAGGCTCCTGCAAGGCATTAGTCTCTTCTGCTGGTGGAGAGAATGTATAAAGATATTCATGAATATAGCAATTTTCTTCCTTGTAATTATCAAAGCAAAATTGAAGTATATCATCAACCTCATATTTATAAGGTGCATCATCAGTATTTTCATGCAAATAAGCTACTTCGAATGCACCCTTCGAAGCAATAAATTCTTTAGTTTGTTCCACATCATAAAAGACATAATTTCCCTTAACATAAGACGATATGGTAACATCATCATTATACTCACATTGAAAAGGGAGGTGTTTATACCTCTTACATGAACAAGATTTATCAAAGCAATAAGTAACATTATAAATAGAGCACACGTTTCTAGCAATGGTATACAATTTATCAATTTGTTCCCATAAGTGTTTCCCTTTTTGTGACAAGCGGTGTTCCTTATAATAATATTTTTGTTCTTCCGAGAACCCACAATGCCAATTAGATTCAGTTTCAAAGAAACCAACCACTGATAAAAAGCATGATAAAGCAAGACAATAACAGACCAACGAAAATAACAACTATAGTAGGAACTAAATTTTTTGGATTTTTTATTAAAAGAACAAGCAAACAAAGCAAAAAGTAAACTAAGCAAAACAAAAATAACAAAGTAAAGAGATTGGTTATGAGAGACTCCCTTGTGAACATGTCCTTGACTCCCCAGCAACGGCGCCAGAAAAAGAGCTTGATGGCCCAAAATATATCGAGCTCATTAGGGAACTCCAAGAGGAAGGTATGATGAGCACAACAGCAAGTTTTCCCTCAGTACGAAACCAAGATTATCAATCCAATAGGAGCAAGGAAACACCCCAAAGGTGTAGCTAGCTGAATGTTGGCAGGGCGCACTACTAGTGCCAGCAGCAACGTGGAGACCTACACAACACAACCACAGAAATTTTCCCCCAACTTGCGATGAGGTTGTCAATCTCACCGGTTTTGCTGAAAATAAAGGATTAAACGTATCGAATGGAAGGAAGTAATAGTTTGCACAAAGTAAACACAAAGCAGTAAACAGTTTGTAGATTGTATGTAAAAGAAAGGACCAGGGTCCATAGTTCACTAGAGGTGTCTCTCCTTAAGATAGATAACATGTTGGGTGAAAAAAATTATAGCGGGGCAATTGACAAACATCGTGAAAGCATACAAGCATATACTAATCATCTTGACTCCTTTGATATTCGATTGGGCATTACAACATTATACATAGACCGCCATCCAAATGCATCTATGACTAATAATCCACCTTCGGGTTATCATCCGAACCCCCTCCAGAATTAAGTTGCAAGCAACAGAGTTATTGCTTTACGAATTGCGTGTAAAGTAAACAATATGATTGTTCTATGAACAAAGGACTGTTGTTTTCTCCCTAGTAGCAACTGCACATCTAGTACCTTAGAGATTTATGTCACTTCCCCAGATTACCAGAGGCATGAACCCACTATCGAGCATAAATACTAACTCTTAGAGTTGCTAGCATCTACTTGGCCAAGATAGCTACTAACAACGGAAAGCATGCAAGATCACAAATAACAAAGACATGATAGAATCAATAATCAATCTGAAATAGCATCTCAATATCCATCGGATCCCCGCAAACATAACATGCAGAATTACAAATAGATGATCTTGATCATGAACGGAGCTCATAAGATCTAGACATGAAAGCACAAAGATGCAGAACCAGCCATCTAGCTACTACATGGACCCGTAGTCCAGAGATGAACTACTCACGTATCACGTCGGAGGCTTGCATGATGATGAAGAAGGCCTCCAGGGTGAATTCCCCTCTCCAGCAGGGTGCCGGGAAGAGCTTCAGATCCCTCCCGATCTAGGGATGGAGATGACGACGGCTATAGACTCTTTCGTGGATTTTTGATCGGGTCCTTAGGGTTTCCGTATTAGAGGCAATATATAGGCGGAAGGAGGGGCCGAGGGGGTGCCTGGGGCGGCCAGACTACCCCTGGCGTGGGCCAGGCCTGGCTGCCCGGCCAGGTGGTGTGGCCGAGCCCTAGCCCCTCTCCGTCTCGTATTCTGGCTCCAGATGCTTCCCGATAAAATAATAATTTGTCTTTTGTCCCGACCAATTCCGAGAATATTCATTTTCTGACTTCCTAAAACCAAAACAATAGAAATCAGGCAGCTGGCACTGTGGCTCTTGTTAATAGGTTAGTCCAAGAAACACTACAAGGAATATGGCTATATATGACCCTCTATTTTCGTCACAATAGTGCGTTTATGATGATTCTATGACGATTTTGAGATCGTTGAAAGCTGAGCGTCGCAAATGAACTATAACGACGATTTTAGTGAAATCGTCATAATCGTTTATGACGATATTGGATCGTCATAACCATTATGACGATCCGATATCATCATGGGAAAACTGGCCTCGCCAGGTCAGATCCTACGTGGCAAAATTGTGACGAAATAAAATCGTTGTTATGCAAAATAAGCCCAGTCCATTTAGTTGGTATATATGGGCTGAGCCTAATAATTCTAGACTTGTTTTTACTATGTCTTGCCCTTTTATGATCCATTTCGCTTTTGGGCCTTAGCCTTTTTACAACCTTTTTCTATTCTAGGCCTTGGTCTATCTACGGTCCATTTCTTCTTGGGCTGGTCCTACTAGCCAGAGGGGTCCCAGTTGTCAGACTACTCGAATAATAATGTCAAATGTGACGATTCCATTTTCTACTGGCCCCACTTGTCAATTTTATTTCACCACAATTTGACAGCAATTAAACAACAAATAATAATTTAACCAGAACCAAAGTAATACATGAAATCCTTTCGATAGCAACTTTAAGTCTATTAGAATATTTCCCAGCTGCTAGTTACATATCACCACCGGTCCAACTGAATCACATACATACAATAATAACCATGCTACAACTGAATCTAGCTCATAGTGGAGACCCTCAAGACCATATACCTAGAGCAGGAATAATCCATCGTTAGTTGAAGCATCATGAGAACCCCCCTCTCCACCAATGAAAGGAAACCTGTCGACTACTCCCGATGTGCACAACTCCCTCCGGCACCATGTCCCAACAGCTGGGTACATACCACCATCGGTCCAAGAACAAGCCTCCATCATCATTCATCCATCCTGCATGATAACGACCATCCAAAGGAAAATTAGTCCATCATTATTCTTTGACATGTGACCAAGTTGTGCACCTACATCCAACTGGCAGTTGATTGGTCTAGCAATGCAAAATATAACCCCAGATGCAATAGATAAACTACATGCCTACAAAAGCTCAAAGTGGCAGTAGCTAAAAAACAGACATTGTTCAAAGACAAACATATTAAATCGTAATTCCACAATCATTATATCATGTTACAGGACCTCCATACATAGACAGAGGTCAACCGAGTATGATCACAGAATTAAAAAATAACTACAGTAATCACCATATAACAGAGTCTGCTAGTCAAAAAACAAAATAGCAGAGGTACACTACTGGTGTACGAATTCACCCTACTGCTACACCTAAAACAGATAACTGTAATCTGACAAACAGATTTTACATGCTAAGAAGATACATGCCCCAACACATACCTAAGGGCAAACAGCAGCAACAGGTACAAGCCTGCGTCCCCTCCCGTGCAGATCCAGTAAAGTGCTTGATGATGGCGGTCAGTGAGCAAGACAGTGTTGCTTTGTATACATCCACTCCTTAGGCAAATATATGGCTCGAAATCCTTGAGAAAAATTAAGCCATTAACAACAGCAATAGCCAGAATGTCTTATAGAAACCATAACAAAATCAATTGATAACCTAGATTCTAATTTCACAGTTCTCAGATCTTCCAAAGATACTGATGTGTCGACGCATCAATGGCATCTAGAAGATTTACAGAATAAAGAGAAATGAAATATATGAGAGATAGTGATGTGCGAAGATAACTCTAAAAAATTCCACTGTGGAAAACATACACAACTCACATAGTTTGTTTCATGCATGTCATATACGTATCAAGTCACATCAGTATAGTTTATAAAGGAAAATAAATGCATGCTCTATGATTTCTCTAGTAATATGAATGATGTCTCTGTTTGGCCAAGGATCACAAACCGAGACTAGCTACTTGCTGAGCCTACATTTGGCCAAGGAAAATTCCGCTATTCTAACAAGCGACCCCACCAGATGCACTCCTTGGATCCTGCAGCACCACCTTCATAAGAAATTAGAAGTATCAGAAACAGTCGACAAAAAATTTGATCAACTACATGGAAACTACAACAAGCGTACTAAAATAGCAAAGAAATAGTGATCTGGGTAGCTTTTCTTGCAAAGGGAAAAAAGATGAAGCAAACATATTAGAAACATAGGAATAAGGTAGTGTTGCTGCCGAACATGAATCTATAACAATACAAACAGAACCGACTGAAACAATGTGGCTACACAAGATAGCTTTGAATATTTCAAATAGTAATATTCATTCCCATTTCAAGCAACCTGCATCTCTGTAAGCTTCCATAATACATGCAGAAATAAACCCACTCCATGGTACTATCAGACTAGTTTGAAAATTAGATGTGGTAATCTGAATGCAGATTACAAATTTAATAACTTACATGAAAATTGCTCAAAGAACTCGTAGGCAACATTAAATTTTATTTGATTCTCGTTCAATCAATGTCACAATTGGAGCAATCTTGTTTAATAGAAAAATATATATCATGTTGATCTCAAAAATTAGTAGGGACGGTATAACACATAGAATATAGCCTACACAAAAATTATTGAGACACCTAGTGCTAATACAATCAGATCATGGCATTGTTTACTTGGAGACTGCAGTGCGCAATATATTGAGGCATCTAGTGTTAATACAAACTAAGTTACATTCTAAGCAGCAGGACATGGATATTTAGATCAACCTGTTGCAAAAATTTACTGACTGGCAAGCTTTTGCAAACAAGAACGACCACTAACCAAGAAATTCATATAAAACCGAACTCTACTGATAGTATGCATTTGTACCTGCTGGGAAGACAAGGCGACAACAAGGCTGAAGAAAAACAGACATAGAAGCCCTCCCTCGGCTGGAGGCAGAGCTTCGCTCATGGAGGAGATGGACACAGAGCCGGTGGAAGCGGGAGTGGCCATGGGCCACGGCTAGTGGTACAGCATGTGCTTGAATACAATCTTGGTACCTACGCATGGACGGAGACAAACCACGGGAGAACACCTTGCTAGGGTTTGCTAGGGAGACCAGACAACGAAGTAATCAGCAGGGCACACGCACAGAGGAAAGGGACTTTGGGGAGATAGGAGAGGAAGGGACTCACAGGGTGATGGCGTATCGGCTCTAAATTTGGACATCGCACAAAGTCATGGAGGCGGCCAGACTTTCGAGCGCTGTCGGGCCTGTCCGCCTTCCGCCGCAGTGACCTAGCATGGCTCGAGATCCGTAGTGGCCTACGGCGTTGCCCTTGGCCGAAGAACGAGGAGGAAGGATGGAGGTGGCGCCACAACGGTGTCCTCCTGCTGGCCCTTGATGCCCGCGATGGATGAGAGGATGAGGAAACGAGCGGTCCAGTCGATGAAGCTGAAGATGCCCGCAGTCCAGCGCCTCCTTGCTCCCCAGATTAGACGCAACGACGCGTGCTTATGACGGAGTGGGTCGGGCACATCGGCTACAGATCTAGGGTGTAGGTGGTGGCGGCGAGAGGTGGTGGCGGGGCCAGGTGAAATTGAGTGGAGGTGGAGATGGCGGAGGGGAGGATGGTCGTGGCTTGGGGAGAAGGGCGGCGCCGGAGGGGAGCTGTCGGCTAGGGGAGAAGTGGCGGCAGCGTTCGATCTGGAAGGAAGAGGAGGGGATCGCGGTGGTAGCACGAGGGAGAGAGAATAGGAGGTTGCCGTTGTGTTAGGTCATGGGCGTGTGGGGGTGAGGCGTGGGCGCGTGGGGAGTTGGTGAGGCCGTGGGTGTGCTTCTTTGAAATGGATTGTATGGGCACCTAGAGGGGGTGAATAGGTGCCACACCAAATTTTAATTCTTTTTCAATTTTACGCTTAGCATAAAGGTAAATTCTCTAGATAAACTAATGTGTGGAATTTCCCTCTATGCAAACCTATCTACTAGCGAGTAAGGACCGAGTGGAAGAGGAACGAGTGAACCGAAGTGAAGCACGCGGAGACACAAGATTTGTTTGACTGCAGTTCCTTCCTTGTTAAGGGAAGTACGTCTACGTTGGAGGGGTGGGCGGTACTAAGACCACCACGCCACAAAAGGCCTCACCCTGTTCTCCGATGGATCTCGCCACAACAGGCCTGATCCACCTTCCACTATAGGTACCCTTCGAGGCGGGCACCGGCGCCTTTACACAACTAGCGGGGCAACAACTCCATAACAACTTGGAGGCTCCCGAAATGACAACAAGCTGCCACAAGAACAAAGTTGTCAAACACAATAACAAGATCTAGGTATTGACAAGAATACTAGATCAGGGATTTCTCCAAGTGAATGGAGAGGAGTTGAAGCGCTTGATTCTTGATGTTGATGATGAACTTCTCCTCCTTCAATTCACCAAAGATCAAGCCCTTTGAGTGGTTGAAGTGGGAGATTGAGAATGAGAGCTCTTGCACAAGGTCTGGTCAATTTCGAATGAATCAAGAGTTCTGATCGTTAGGGAAGAAGGGGTACTTATACCCCCTTCCAAAAACCAGTCGTTGCACATTTTGGGGGCCGGATTATCCGGCCCAAGTGAGGGCCGGATTATCTGGCCTGGGGAAAACACCGCCCCAGACTAGGAATATCCAGCAGATAATCCGCCCCCTCACAGAGCGTCGCGCCGAGGTTTCCCTTGATCAACTTCTGGGGGCCGGATTATCTGGTCCTATGTGAAGGCCGGATTATCCAGCTTGGGGAAGAAAACCGCCCCAGTTCGGATTTTCCGGGAGAAAATCTTACCGGATACCGAGCGACGCGCCTTGGCTCCTTTTGCTCGAAAAGTAGGGGCCGGATTATCCGGCCCTTGCGAAACCCGGATTATCCGGCCTGGGAAGGAAAAACCGCCCAGTTTGGATTTTCCGGGAGAAAATCCGACTGGACGTGGAGTGACGCGCCTTGGCTTCCTTGAGAGATGAGGTAGGCCGGATTATCCGGCCCTTGGAAGGGCGGATTATCCGGCCCCCCTCAAAACTTCCTGCACACTTAGCACACATGAAAAGTCTCCATACTATTGTTATCTAACACGCAAAACATAGGAAAACATGAAATGTTCTTTCACTTCTTCAGTTGCGCTTGCATGCGTTGGATGGACACTGAATGGTCCAGATCAGGCCGAGATGGAGGATCCGTGGGAGTTTGTTTCGTGCGATTTGATTGGTTGCAAACGACCACACGCGGACGCCAAACGACTAATGTTATCGTTATAGTCGCAACACATTTTATGATAATGTGTTTATATAGTGCACACATGTACTTCTTAGAATGGCGAACAATGTTATCGGAGAAAATTTTCATATTCAATCCAAAAAAATCCATTTTTCATTTTCCAAGCGCAAAAATGGGACGTTTTGTGAAGCAACTACCAAATGACAATTTTAGAATACTACCACCCCATTTGAAAAAAATAGTAGACCACCTTACTTGGACAATGCCTCAACCGGGTATCTCAAACCTTTCTGTCCACCCATGGTCACATGGGTATACCCTGCATGTACTCGAGCTTGGTATATACGGTATAGATACATACAGGCCCACGGTGTCGCCAAGGCCCAAATGAAGGATTTGAGTAACCTGCGGACTCTCGATTGCTTGAAGAACAAGAAGAAGCTAAAGATAGAAAGTTCAAAGGGGGAAACCCTAAATTGTAACCGACTCGACCTCCTACCCGGGACCTAGCCTATCAATATAAAGGCTAGGAGGGGGCGGTGAGGAGGACACACATAACCCTAGTTTTCGCCACCCTTGCCAGATTGCATCTGCGCACCATTGTAACCTCCGGTTCCTTCGATAATTCCACGAGCAGACAAGCAGGGGTAGGGACCTCTAAGAGCCCTGACCCTGGGTAAATCTTTGTCCCCTGTGTGCTTGTCTGTTAGCCGATAGATGTCTCAAGCGCTCCCTCCTTCTCCAAAACCCAAGTCCATAACAATGGGCATTGATGAGTTAAACCCTCGTCAATTGCCGCCGTCTGTGGGAATTGGGAGTGCTGATGTTGTGGCTTCTTCGGCCCCATCAACTGTGATCTACAACACAGCAACAGCGGAGATTCTCCAGCTCTTCGGCGCGTTCGACTTCACCGTCCACACGCCAGCCACTCGCCTGGCCTTCGAGTCCGTGGGCGACGGAATCAGCCTGGTGATCGGGAGCTTCCGCTTCCAAGTTGGTCAGGTGGGCACGCTTCGCATGCCTGATCAGCCGTCAGCACCGGCGATTTCCCCAGCATCATGGTTCCCTCCATTGATCGGCACCCCTCTACCCTTCGGGTCCCCGCAAGAACTGCTGATGGGCTATCACTGGCTCCTAAAGGAAGAATTCAAGCGCCAACTCCAAACAATCGCGCAACTTGAAGCGCGTAAAAGGGCAGCGGATGAATCGAGCCTTCGTCGCGCCGGGCTCTCCTCCTACGGAGGATCCTCCTCAAGGGGCAATGAGTACCTCGCCAAGAAGAGGCAATCAAGGATGGCCCACCTCACCGAGCAATAACGCATAGAAGCCACAAAAGTCCTTGACTTCGGCTCTATGACAGTCGACACGCAAGGCAACGTGGTCCCCAGGATGGCGCATGCTGCAGTGACAGCGACCACCATGTACCTCCTCAATAACCAGCCGCCAGCTGGAGATCCTCGAGCTGGCATGCACCAATCTATGATCGCGGGCTTGGGATTAATCGAGGCTACCCTCGACAAGGAACCAACACAGGACCCAAAGAAGGGAAAAGCGCTACTCCTCGCCCTCGTCCAGCGATGACAGTCACGACCTGTCTCGACGCCGCCGCTCACGGCACCACGACGGTGACTATGATGCGCACGACGACCTCACGCAGCGCAAGATCGACAAATCAAGGGCACGACATGATCGGTCGACTGACTCAGAAGAGGAGGACGTGGAGCTCTGCGGTGCCAGATGCTTCAGCAGATCCATTAGGAAAAAGCGAATGCCTAAAGGGTTTAAACTCCTGTCGGAGAACCCGGAGTTTGACGGCCTACAGGACCCCAAGATCTGGCTGGAGGACCACATCTCCTCCGTCAGACTCCATGGAGGCAGTCGAAGAACTGCCATGCAATGCTTGCAGCTACAGCTGCAGGGCGCCGCCCGAGCATGGCTCAACAACCTCCCACGCGGATCAATTCGCAGTTGGGATGAGCTGGTTTACAGCTTCGTGCGCAACTTTAAGGGCATGTACAAGCGGCCCGTATCAATCGAAGAGCTGAGATGCTGCCAGCAAAGATCTAGCGAATCGCTGTGCTCCTACATCCAAAGGTGGTCCATCATCAAGAACTCTGCAGAGAACATCTCGAAAGACCGCGCGATTGATGCATTCAATGGTGGTTTTCGCCGCCTAGAACTCAGGGAGGAGCTGGGCCGCTCAAAGCCCAAGACCATCAACCACCTGATGGAGATCGCGAATCGGTGGGCCGATGGAGAGGACTGAGTGAAGAATCGTGTTCACTCCGACGAGGAGGAAGAGCTCGAGCGCAGACGCGATCGCCGAGGCAATTGTCGCATGCGCATTTACGATGACCACGACGATGTCAACATGGTCGTGGCTGGCTACGCCGAAAGACGCAACGACAACCGCAACAGCGGATATCGTAGCGGCGGATACCGCGACTCCGGGAAAACCATGCAAGTGTGGCAATGCCGCACTCGCGATGAGGCACCCGCGAGCTCCATTGAGGATAAACTGTCTGGGCCAAGTACGGTGCACTTCTACATCGACAAGCATGATGGCAAGAAGAAGTCCAGCCACCTCCTCAAGGATTGCCACGAATTCCTCAAGCTACATGAGGGACTAGCACCGGACCAGCACCACGGAGGCGAGCCGTAGCCACGAGCCATGGGCACCATGATGATCCAAAAGGGACGCCCCTCCAATAGGGTGCAGAAGGCCATCACTCGCCAAGTCAACTTGGCCACACACTCGCCACCATCCACCACTGAGTACCTCAGTGGAAGCGAGTCCTGAATCACCTTCGACAAACGCGATCATCCGCCTCAGGTAGCCCGTCCAGGCCATTGCCCCCTCGTACTCGAGGCGCAAATCGGAGGCTCCGACATGAGCAGCGTCTTCATGGATGGCAGAAGCGGCATCAACCTTATATTTTGAGTACCTTGCGAGCAATGAGGATCCCCCTAACTTGCCTAGAGGCCTCGGACACAACGTTCCATGGCATCGTCCCAGGGAAAGGCGTATACCCCCTGGGCAAAATCAACCTCGGCGTCATCTTCGGCACACCCAAGAACTTCCGGCGCGAGCGCATCGCCTTTGAGGTCGTCGACTGGCCCTCATAGTACCACTGCATCCTCGGGCGCATCGCGTTCGCTAGATTCATGGTAGTGACCCACTAAGCCTACCTGCAGATGTAAATGCCAGGTCCCAATGGCGTCATCACGATCAACGGGAGCCTCGAGCGATTTGACAGTTGCGACAGGGAATTCAACAGAATCTCCCAGTCCTTCGGCATGCAAGAAGAACTCGCGAGATTGAAGGAGACGACAGACAACAGTCTGCCTCCCCTGAGCAGGCCAAGCTCACCTGATCTCTCCTTCGACTCATATGTGCACACAAAGAAAGTGCACGTCCACCCATCGGATCCAGCCAAAACGGCCCTCATCACCAACAACTTGAGTCCCGCATAGGAACTCGCGCTCGTCGAATTCCTCCATGAGCACTGGGAAATTTTCGCCTGGTGTCCTGCGGACATGCCAGGAGTTCCCAGGGAATTCGTCGAGCACGCACTCAATGTCAACCCCGATGCAAGGCCAGTCAAGCAAACAATTCGGTGATTGTCTGAGCCACGAGCGCAGGCAGTTGGAATGGAGATCAATAGACTCCTCGAGGCCAAGTTCATACGCGAGATCAAGGAAAGCACTTGGCTCGCCAACACGGTGCTAGTACCAAAAAAGGACACGGATATCCTACGGATGTGCGTGGACTTCACTTCTCTGAACAAGCACTACCCAAAGGATCACTTCCCGCTGCCATGGATCGACCAGATCATCGACTCCATCGCAGGATACGAGCGCCTCTGCTTCCTCGACGCCTACTCAGGCTATAATCAAATTCGAATGAAGGAGGACGATCAAGAGAAAACAGCGTTTACAACGCCCTTTGGTGTGTTCTGCTACAACACAATGCCCTTCGGGCTAAATAACGCGGGAGCCACCTACCAGCGGTGCATGCAGGCTTGCCTCAAGGAGCAACTGGGTCGCAACATCCAAGTCTATGTCGACGACATAGTAATCAAGACCAAGGAGGAAGCCTCTCTAATCGATGATTTGCGCGAAACCTTCGCCAACCTCGACCGCTACCGGATCAAGATCAATCCGGACAAATGCGCCTTCGGCGTACCATCTGGGCAGCTACTCGGGTATCTCATCTCCGCAAGGGGAATCGAGGCAAACCCGAAGAAGATAAAAGCCATACTGGCCATGGAGAAGCCGAAGAACATAAGGGGCGTCCAGCAACTGGCCGGGCGAATCACGAACCTCAGTCGATTTATCAGTCGAATGGGTGAAAAGGCACTGCCCTCCTACTAGCTCCTCCACAAAGCTGAAAAATTCGAGTGGACCAATGAAGCGCAAGAAGCATTCGAAGATCTCAAGCGCCTGCTATCCACTTTGCCAGTGCTGGTGACTCCACGAGAAAGGGAACCACTGTTGCTGTACATCTCCGCCACCAACCAGGTGGTCAGCACAGTGCTCGTCGTCGAGCGAGCTGAGGAAAACAAGGTCCACGGCGTACAACGCCCAGTATACTACCTCAGCGAGGTCCTTACGCCAACAAAACAGCGGTACCCGCACTACCAGAAACTGGCGTACAGTGTCTTCATGACCGCCTGGCGACTGCGCCACTACTTCCTGGAACACCCAATCGTGGTGGTCAACGATGCCCCCTTGGGGCATATCCTCAATAACGCCTACGCCACGGGAAATATCATTCAGGTATCAATAAAAGGTGATCTTGCACAACAAATAAGGGCGCTTGTTGTGGTTACTGTGAGGTTTGACAAGTATTAGTGTATGTGTGATGTGACAATTGGGAGATCCTAGATATCCCACCTGTAGGTGGATGCGGGGAGGGTTTTTTCACATTCTAGAACAAACCGGTGACATGAAATATCATTCAGGTATAAATAAAAGGTGATCTAGCACAGCAAATGAGGGCGCCTATTGTGGGTATTGTGGGGTTAGAGAATGATTAGTGTATGTGTGATGTGACAATTGGGAGATCCTAGATTCCCCACCCCTAGGTGGATGTGGGCATGGTTTTTTAACATTCTATAACAAAGCGGCGACATGAAATATCATTCAAATATCAATAAAAGGTGATCTAGCACAGCAAATAACGATGCCTGTTGTGGGTATTGTGTGGTTTGAGAAGGATTAGTGTATGTGTGATGTGACAATTAGAAGATCCTAGATGCCCCAACCCTAGGTGTATGCGGGGAGGGTTTTTTCAAATTCCAGAACAAAACGACGACATGAAATATCATTCAGGTATCAATGAAAGGTGATCTAGCACAACAAATAAGGGCGCTTGTTGTGGGTATTGTGGGGTTTGACAAGTATTAGTGTATGTGTGATGTGACTATTGGGAGATCCTAGATACCCCACTCGTAGGTGGATGCGGGGAGGTTTTTTTCACATTCCAGAACAAACCGGTGACATGAAATATCATTCAGGTATCAATAAAAGGTGATCTAGCACAACAAAAAAATGAGCCTATTGTGGGGTTTGAGAATGATTTGTGTATGTGTGATGTCACGATTGGGAGATCCTATATTCCCCACCCCTAGGTGGATGCGGGGAGGGTTTTTTCACATACCAGAACAAAACGATGACATGAAATATCATTTAGTTATAACTAAAAGGTGATCTAGCACAGCAAATAAGGGCGCCTGTTGTTGGTATTGTGGGGTTTGAGAAGGATTAGTGTATGTGTGATGTGTTAGAATATCCTAGATGCCCCACACCTAGGTGTATGCGGGGAGTGTTTTTCACATTCCAGAACAAAATGGTGGCATGAAATATCATTCAGGTGTCAATAAAAGGTGATCTAGCACAACAAATAAGGGCGCTTATTATGGGTATTGTGGGGTTTGACAAGTATTAGTGTATGTGTGATGTGACAATTGGGAGATCCTAGATACCCCACCCGTAGGTGGATGCGAGGAGCGTTTTTTCACATTCCGGAACAAAACAGTGACATGAAATATCATTCACGTATCAATAAAAGGTGATCTAGCATGGCAAATGAGGGCGCCTGATGTGGTATTGTGGGGTTAGAGAATGATTAGTGTATGTGTGATGTGACAATTGGGAGATCCTAGATGCCCCACCCCTAGGTGGATGCGGGCACGGTTTTTTAACATTCTACAACAAAGCAACGACATGAAATATCATTCATATATCAATAAAAGGTGATCTAGCACAGCAAATAACGATGCCTGTTGTGGGTATTGTGGGGTTTGAGAAGGATTAGTGTTTGTGCGATGTTACAATTAGAAGATCCTAGAGGCCCAACCCCTAGGTGTATGCGGTGAGGGTTTTTTAAAATTTTAGAACAAAACAACGACATGAAATATCATTCAAGTATCAATAAAAGGTGATCTAGCACAAAAAACAATGGCGCCCGTTGTGGGTACTGTGGTGTTTGACAAGGATTAGTGTATGTGTGATGTGACAATTGGGAGATCCTAGATACCCCACCCCTAGGTGGATGCGGGGAGGGTTTTTTCACATTCTAGAACAAACTGGTCACATGAAATATCATTTAGGTATCAATAAAAGGTGATCTAGCACAACAAATAAGGGAGCTTATTGTGGGTATTGTGGGGTTTTACAAGTATTAGTGTATGCGTGATGTGATAATTGGGAGATCCTAGATACCCCACCCGTAGGTGGATGCGAGGAGGGTTTTTCACATTCCAGAACAAAACGATGACATGAAATATCATTCAGGTATCAATAAAAGGTGATCTAGCACAGTAAATGAGGGAGCTTGTTGTGGGTATTGTGGGGTTTGACAAGGATTAGTGTATGTGTGATGTGACAATTGGGAGATCCTAGATACCCCACCCCTAGGTGGATGCGGGGAGGGTTTTTTCACATTCTAGAACAAAACGGTCACATGAAATATCATTCAGGTATCAATACAAGGTGATAGTACAACAAAAAAATGAGCCTATTGTGGTGTTTGAGAATGATTGATGTATGTGTGATGTCACAATTGGGAGATCCTATATTCCCTGCCCCTAGGTGGATGCGGCGAGGGCTTTTTCACATACCAGAACAAAACGATGACATGAAATATCATTCAGTTATAATTGAAAGGTCATCTAGCACAGCAAATAAGGCCGCTTGTTGTGGGTATTCTGGGGTTAGAAAACAATTAGTGTATGTCTGATGTGACAATAGCAAGATCCTCGATGATCCACCCCTAGGTGGATGTCTGGAGGGTTTTTTCACATTATAGAACAAAACGACGACATGTAATATCATTCAAGTATCAATAAAAGGTGATCTAGCACAGCAAATAAGGGCGCTTGTTGTGGGTATTTTGGGGTTTAACAAGGTTTAGTGTATGTGTGATGTGACAATTGGGTGATCCTAGATACCCCACCCCTGGGTGGATGCGGGGAGGGTTTTTTCACATTTCAAAACAAAATGGTGACATGAAATATCATTCAGGTGTCAATAAAAGGTGATCTAGCACAACAAATAAGGGTGCCTTTGTGGGTATTGTGGGGTTTGAGAAGGATTAGTGTATGTGTGATGTGACAATTAGAATATCCTAGATACCCCACCCCTTGGTGTATGCGGGGAGGGTTTTTTCACATTCCAGAACAAAACTACGACATGAAATATCTTTCAGATATCAGTAAAAGGTGATCTCGCACAACAAATTAGGGCGCTTGTTGTGGGTATTGTGGAGTTTGACAAGGATTACTGTATGTGTGATGTGACAATTGGGAGATCCTAGATTCCCCACCCCTAGGTGGATCGGAGGATTTTTCACATGCCAGAACAAAACGACAACATGAAATATCATTCAGGCATCAATAAAAGGTGATCTAGCACAACGAATAAGGGCGCTTGTTTGGGTATTGTGGGGTCTAAGAAGGATTAGTGTATGTGTGATATGAAAATTGGGAGATCCTAGATTCTCCACCCTAGGTGGATACGGGGAGTGTTTTATGACATTCCAGAACAAAACGGCGACATGAAATATCATACAGGTATCAATAAAAGGTGATCTAGCACAACGAATAAGGGCGCCTGTTGTGGGCACTGTGGGGTTTGAGAAGAATAAGTGTATGTGTGATACCACAATTGGGAGATCCTATATTCCCCACCCCTAGGTATTTGCGGCGAGGGTTTTTTCACATCCCAGAACAAAACGGCGACATGAAAAATCATTCAATCATCAATAAAAGGTGATCTCGCACAACAAATAAGGGGGCTTGTTGTGGGTATTGTGGAGTTTGACAAGGATTAGTGTATGTGTGATGTGACAATTGGGAGATCCTAGATACCCCACCCCAAGGTGGATGTGGAGAGGGTTTTTTCACATTCGTGAACAAAACGGTGACATGAAATATCATTCAGGTATCAATAAAAGGTGATCTTGCACAACAAATAAGGGCGCTTGTTGTGGTTATTGTGAGGTTTGACAAGTATTACTGTATGTGTGATGTGACAATTGGGAGATCCTAGATATCCCACCCGTAGGTGGATGCAGGGAGGGTTTTTTCACATTCCAGAACAAACCGGTGACATGAAATATCATTCAGGTATCAATAAAAGGTGATCTAGCACAGCAAATGAAGGCGCCTATTGTGGGTATTGTGGGGTTAAAGAATGATTAGTGTATCTGTGATGTGACAATTGGGAGATCCTAGATTCCCCACCCCTAGGTGGATGTGGGCATGGTTTTTTAACATTCTATAACAAAGCGGCGACATGAAATATCATTCAAATATCAATAAAAGGTGATCTAGCACAACAAATAACGATGCCTGTTGTGGGTATTGTGTGGTTTGAGAAGGATTAGTGTATGTGTGATGTGACAATTAGAAGATCCTAGATGCCCCACCCCTAGGTGTATGCGGGGAGGGTTTTTTCAAATTCCAGAACAAAACGACGACATGAAATATCATTCAGGTATCAATGAAAGGTGATCTAGCACAACAAATAAGGGCGCTTGTTATGGGTATTGTGGGGTTTGACAAGTATTAGTGTATGTGTGATGTGACTATTGGGAGATCCTAGATACCCCACTCGTAGGTGGATGCGGGGAGGTTTTTTTCACATTCTAGAACAAAACGGTCACATGAAATATCATTCAGGTATCAATACAAGGTGATCTAGCACAACAAAAAAATGAGCCTATTGTGGTGTTTGAGAATGATTGATGTATGTGTGATGTCACGATTGGGAGATCCTATATTCCCCACCCCTAGGTGGATGCGGGGAGGGTTTTTTCACATACCAGAACAAAACGATGACATGAAATATCATTCAGTTATAACTAAAAGGTGATCTAGCACAGCAAATAAGGGCGCCTGTTGTTGGTATTGTGGGGTTTGTGAAGGATTAGTGTATGTGTGATGTGTTAGAATATCCTAGATGCCCCACCCCTAGGTGTATGCGGGGAGGGTTTTTCACATTCCAGAACAAAATGGTGACATGAAATATCATTCAAGTGTCAATAAAATGTGATCTAGCACAACAAATAAGGGCGCTTATTGTGGGTATTGTGGGGTTTGACAAGTATTAGTGTATGTGTGATGTGACAATTGGGAGATCCTAGATACCCCACCCGTAGGTGGATGCGAGGAGCGTTTTTTCACATTCCGGAACAAAACAGTGACATGAAATATCATTCACGTATCAATAAAAGGTGATCTAGCACGGCAAATGAGGGCGCCTGATGTGGGTATTGTGGGGTTAGAGAATGATTAGTGTATGTGTGATGTGACAATTGGGAGATCCTAGATGCCCCACCCCTAGGTGGATGCGGGCACGGTTTTTTAACATTCTACAACAAAGCAGCGACGTGAAATATCATTCAAATATCAATAAAAGGTGATCTAGCACAGCAAATAACGATGCCTGTTGTGGGTATTGTGGGGTTTGAGAAGGATTAGTGTTTGTGCGATGTGACAATTAGAAGATCCTAGATGCCCAACCCCTAGGTGTATGCGGTGAGGGTTTTTTAAAATTCCAGAACAAAACAACGACATGGAATATCATTCAAGTATCAATAAAAGGTGAGCTAGCACAAGAAATAATGGCGCCCGTTGTGGGTACTGTGGTGTTTGACAAGGATTAGTGTATGTGTGATGTGACAAATGGGAGATCCTAGATACCCCACCCCTAGGTGGATGCGGGGAGGGTTTTTTCACATTCTAGAACAAACTGGTCACATGAAATATCATTTAGGTATCAATAAAAGGTGATCTAGCACACCAAATAAGGGAGCTTATTGTGGGTATTGTGGGGTTTTACAAGTATTATTGTATGCGTGATGTGATAATTGGGAGATCCTAGATACCCCACCCGTAGGTGGATGCGAGGAGGGTTTTTCACATTCCAGAACAAAACGGTGACATGAAATATCATTCAGGTATCAATAAAAGGTGATCTAGCACAGTAAATGAGGGAGCCTGTTGCGGGTATTGTGGGGTTTGACAAGGATTAGTGTATGTGTGATGTGACAATTGGGAGATCCTAGATACCCCACCCCTAGGTGGATGCGGGGAGGGTTTTTTCACATTCTAGAACAAAACGGTCACATGAAATATCATTCAGGTATCAATACAAGGTGATCTAGCACAACAAAAAAATGAGCCTATTGTGGTGTTTGAGAATGATTGATGTATGTGTGATATCACAATTGGGAGATCCTATATTCCCTACCCCTAGGTGGATGCGGCGAGGGCTTTTTCACATACCAGAACAAAACGATGACATGAAATATCATTCAGTTATAATTGAATGGTCATCTAGCACAGCAAATAAGGCCTCTTGTTGTGGGTATTCTGGGGTTAGAAAACAATTAGTGTATGTGTGATGTGACAATAGCAAGATCCTCGATGCTCCACCCCTAGGTGGATGTGTGGAGGGTTTTTTCACATTATAGAACAAAACGACGACATGTAATATCATTCAAGTATCAATAAAAGGTGATCTAGCACAGCAAATAAGGGCGCTTGTTGTGGGTATTTTGGGGTTTAACAAGGTTTAGTGTATGTGTGATGTGACAATTGGGAGGTCCTAGATACCCCACCCCTGGGTGGATGCGGGGAGGGTTTTTTCACATTTCAAAACAAAATGGCGACATGAAATATCATTCAGGTATCAATAAAAGGTGATCTAGCACAACAAATAAGGGTGCCTTTGTGGGTATTGTGGGGTTTGAGAAGGATTAGTGTATGTGTGATGTGAAAATTAGAATATCCTAGATACCCCGCCCCTTGGTGTATGCGGGGAGGGTTTTTTCACATTCTAGAACAAAACGGCGACATGAAATATCTTTCAGGTATCAGTAAAAGGTGATCTCGCACAACAAATAAGGGCGCTTGTTGTGGGTATTCTGGAGTTTGACAAGGATTAGTGTATGTGTGATGTGAGAATTGGGAGATCCTAGATTCCCCACCTTTAGGTGGATGGGAGGATTTTTCACATTCTAGAACAAAACGACAACATGAAATATCATTCAGGTATCAATAAAAGGTGATCTAGCACAACGAATAAGGGCGCATGTTTGGGTATTGTGGGGTTTGAGAAGGATTAGATTATGTGTGATATGAAAATTGGGAGATCCTAGATGCGCCACACCTAGGTGGATACGGGGAGTGTTTTATCACATTCCAGAACAAAACGACGACATGAAATATCATTCAGGTATCAATAAAAGGTGATCTAGCACAACGAATAAGGGCGCCTGTTGTGGGCACTATGGCGTTTGAGTAGGATAAGTGTATGTGTGATATCACAATTGGAAGATCCTATATTCCCCACCCATAGGTGTATGCGGGGAGGGTTTTTTCACATCCTAGAACAAAACGGCGACATGAAAAATCATTCAGTCATCAATAAAAGGTGATCTCGCACAACAAATAAGGGCGCTTGTTGTGGGTATTGTGGAGTTTGACAAGGATTAGTGTATGTGTGATGTGACAATTGGAAGATCCTAGATACCCCACCCCTAGGTGGATGCGGAGAGGGTTTTTTCACATTCGAGAACAAAACGGTGACATGAAATATCATTCAAGTATCAATAAAAGGTGATCTTGCACAACAAATAAGGGCGCTAGTTGCGGTTATTGTGGGGTTTGACAAGTATTAGTGTATGTGTGATGTGACGATTGAGAGATCCTAGATATGCCACCCGTAGGTGGATGCGGGGAGGGTTTTTTCACATTCCAGAACAAACCGGTGACATGAAATATCATTCAGGTATCAATAAAAGGTGATCTAGCACAGCAAATGAGGGCGCCTATTGTGGGTATTGTGGGGTTAGAGAATGATTAGTGTATGTGTGATGTGACAATTGTGAGATCCTAGATTCCCCACCGCTAGGTGGATGTGGGCATGGTTTTTTGACATTCTATAACAAAGCAGCGACATGAAATATCTTACAAATATCAATAAAAGGTGATCTAGCACAACAAATAACGATGCCCGTTCTGGGTATTGTGTGGTTTGAGAAGGATTAGTGTATGTGTGATGTGACAATTAGAAGATCCTAGATACCCCACCCCTAGGTGGATGCGGGGAGGGTTTTTTCACATTCTAGAACAAAACGGTCACATGAAATATCATTCAGGTATCAGTACAAGGTGATCTAGCACAACAAAAAAATGAGCCTATTGTGGTGTTTGAGAATGATTGATCATGTGTGATGTCACAATTGGGAGATCCTATATTCCCTACCCCTAGGTGGATGCGGCGAGGGCTTTTTCACACACCAGAACAAAACGATGACATGAAATATCATTCAGTTATAATTGAATGGTCATCTAGCACAGCAAATAAGGCCGCTTGTTGTGGGTATTCTGGGGTTAGAAAACAATTAGTGTATGTGTGATGTGACAATAGCAAGATCCTCGATACTCCACCCCTAGGTCGATGTGTGGAGGGTTTTTTCACATTATAGAACAAAACGACGACATGTAATATCATTCAAGTATCAATAAAAGGTGATCTAGCACAGCAAATAAGGGCGCTTGTTGTGGGTATTTTGGGGTTTAACAAGGTTTAGTGTATGTGTGATGTGACAATTGGGAGGTCCTAGATACCCCACCCCTGGGTGGATGCGGGGAGGGTTTTTTCACATTTCAAAACAAAATGGCGACATGAAATATCATTCAGGTATCAATAAAAGGTGATCTAGCACAACAAATAAGGGTGCCTCTGTGGGTATTGTGGGGTTTGAGAAGGATTAGTGTATGTGTGATGTGACAATTAGAATATCCTAGATACCACGCCCCTTGGTGTATGCGGGGAGGGTGTTTTCACATTCCAGAACAAAACGGCGACATGAAATATCTTTCAGGTATCAGTAAAAGGTGATCTCGCACAACAAATAAGGGCGCTTGTTGTGGGTATTGTGGAGTTTGACAAGGATTAGTGTATGTGTGATGTGACAATTGGGAGATCCTAGATTCCCCACCTTTAGGTGGATGGGAGGATTTTTCACATTCTAGAACAAAACGACAACATGAAATATCATTCAGGTATCAATAAAAGGTGATCTAGCACAACGAATAAGGGCACCTGTTTGGGTATTGTGGGGTTTGAGAAGGATTAGATTATGTTTGATATGAAAATTGGGAGATCCTAGATGCGCCACACCTAGGACGATACGGGGAGTGTTTTATCACATTCCAGAACAAAACGATGACATGAAATATCATTCAGGTATCAATAAAAGGTGATCTAGCACAACGAATAAGGGCGCCTGTTGTGGGCACTGTGGGGTTTGAGTAGGATAAGTGTATGTGTGATATCACAATTGGAAGATCCTATATTCCCCACCCCTAGGTGTATGCGGGGAGGGTTTTTTCACATCCTAGAACAAAACGGCGACATGAAAAATCATTCAGTCATCAATAAAAGGTGATCTCGCACAACAAATAAGGGCGCTTGTTGCGGGTATTGTGGAGTTTGACAAGGATTAGTGTATGTGTGATGTGACAATTGGAAGATCCTAGATACCCCACCCCTAGGTGGATGCGGAGAGGGTTTTTTCACATTCGAGAACAAAACGGTGACATGAAATATCATGCAAGTATCAATAAAAGGTGATCTTGCACAACAAATAAGGGCTCTTGTTGTGGTTATTGTGGGGTTTGACAAGTATTAGTGTATGTGTGATGTGACGATTGAGAGAACCTAGATATCCCACCCGTAGGTGGATGCGGGGAGGGTTTTTTCACATTCCAGAACAAACCGGTGACATGAAATATCATTCAGGTATCAATAAAAGGTGATCTAGCACAGCAAATGAGGGCGCCTATTGTGGGTATTGTGGGGTTAGAGAATGATTAGTGTATGTGTGATGTGACAATTGGGAGATCCTAGATTCCCCACCGCTAGGTGGATGTGGGCATGGTTTTTTAACATTCTATAACAAAGCAGCGAAATGAAATATCTTACAAATATCAATAAAAGGTGATCTAGCACAACAAATAACGATGCCCGTTCTGGGTATTGTGTGGTTTGAGAAGGATTAGTGTATGTGTGATGTGACAATTAGAAGATCCTAGATTCCGCACCCCTAGGTGTATGCGGGGAGGGTTTTTTCAAATTCCAGAACAAAACGACGACATGAAATATCATTCAAGTATCAATAAAAGGTGATCTAGCACAAAAAATAAGGGTGCCTGTTGTGGGTATTGTGGAGTTTGACACGGATTAGTGTATGTGTGATGTGACAATTGGGAGATCCTAGATACCCCACCCCTAGGTGGATGCGGGGAGGGTTTTTTCACATTCTAGAACAAAACGGTCACATGAAATATCATTCAGGTATCAATAAAAGGTGATCTAGCACAACAAAAAAGTGAGCCTATTATGTGTATTGTGGGGTTTGATAATGATTGGTGTATGTGTGATGTCACAATTGGGAGATCCTATATTACCCACCCCTAGGTGGATGCGGGGAGGGTTTTTTAACATACCAGAACAAAACGATGACATGAAATATCATTAGGTTATAATTAAAAGGTGATCTAGCACAACAAATAAGGGTTCCTTTTGTGGGTATTCTGGGGTTAGAGAACAATTAGGGCATGTGTGATGTGACAATAGCGAGATCCTCAAAGCTCCACCCCTAGGTGGATGTGTGGAGGGTTTTTTCACATTATAGAACAAAAGAGCGACATATAATATCATTCAAGTATCAATAAAAGGTGATCTAGCATGACAAATATGGGCGCTTATTATGGGTATTTTGCAGTTTGACAAGGTTTAGTGTATGTGTGATGTGACAATTGGGAGATCCTAGATACCCCACCACTAGGTGGATGCGGGGAGGGTTTTTTCACATTTCAGAACAAGATGGCGACATGAAATATCATTCAGGTATCAATAAAAGGTGATCTAGCACAACAAATAAGGGTGCCTTTGTGGGTATTGTGGTGTTTGAGAAGGATTAGTGTATGTGTGATGGGACAATTAGAATATACGAGATGCCTCACCCCTTGGTGTATGCGGGGAGGGTTTTGTCACATTCCAGAACAAAACAGTGACATGAGTTATCTTTCAGGTATCAATAAAAGGTGATCTCGCATAACAAATAAGGGCACTTGTTGTGGGTATTGTGGAGTTTGACAAGGATTAGTGTATGTGCGATGTGACAATTGGGAGATCCTAGATACCCCACCCCTAGTGGGTATTGTGGGTATTGTGGGGTTAGAGAATGATTAGTGTATGTGTGATGTGACAATTGGGAGATCCTAGATTCCCCACCGCTAGGTGGATGTGGGCATGGTTTTTTAACATTCTATAACAAAGCAGCAAAATGAAATATCTTACAAATATCAATAAAAGGTGATCTAGCACAACAAATAACGATGCCCGTTCTGGGTATTGTGTGGTTTGAGAAGGATTAGTGTATGTGTGATGTGACAATTAGAAGATCCTAGATTCCGCACCCCTAGGTGTATGCGGGGAGGGTTTTTTCACATTCCAGAACAAACCGGTGACATGAAATATCATTCAGGTATCAATAAAAGGTGATCTAGCACAGCAAATGAGGGCGCCTATTGTGGGTGTTGTGGGGTTAGAGAATGATTAGTGTATGTGTGATGTGACAATTGGGAGATCCTAGATTCCCCACCCCTAGGTGGATGTGGGCATGGTTTTTTAACATTCTATAACAAAGCGGCGACATGAAATATCAATAAAAGGTGATCTAGAACAACAAATAACGATGCATGTTATGGGTATTGTGTGGTTTGAGAAGCATTAGTGTATGTGTGATGTGACAATTAGAAGATCCTAGATGCCCCACCCCTAGGTGTATGCGGGGAGGATTTTTCAAATTCCAGAACAAAACGACGACATGAAATATCATTCAGGTATCAATGAAAGGTGATCTAGCACAACAAATAAGGGCACTTGTTGTGGGTATTGTGGGGTTCGACAAGTATTAGTGTATGTGTGATGTGACTATTGGGAGATCCTAGATACCCGACTCGTAGGTGGATGCGGGGAGGTTTTTTTCACATTCCAGAACAAACCGGTGACATGAAATATCATTCAGGTATCAATAAAAGGTGATCTAGCACAACAAAAAAATGAGCCTATTGTGGGGTTTGAGAATGATTTGTGTATGTGTGATGTCACGATTGGGAGATCCTATATTCCCCACCCCTAGGTGGATGCGGGGAGGGTTTTTTCACATACCAGAACAAAACGATGACATGAAATATCATTCAGTTATAACTAAAAGGTGATCTAGCACAGCAAATAAGGGCACCTGTTGTTGGTATTGTGGGGTTTGAGAAGGATTAGTGTATGTGTGATGTGTTAGAATATCCTAGATGCCGCACCCCTAGGTCTATGCGGGGAGGGTTTTTCACATTCCAGAACAAAATGGTGACATGAAATATCATTCAGGTGTCAATAAAAGGTGATCTAGCACAACAAATAAGGGCGCTTATTATGGGTATTGTGGGGTTTGACAAGTATTAGTGTATGTGTGATGTGACAATTGGGAGATCCTAGATACCCCACCCGTAGGTGGATGCGAGGAGCGTTTTTTCACATTCCGAAACAAAACAGTGACATGAAATATCATTCACGTATCAATAAAAGGTGATCTAGCATGGCAAATGAGGGCGCCTGATGTGGGTATTGTGGGGTTAGAGAATGATTAGTGTATGTGTGATGTGACAATTGGGAGATCCTAGATGCCCCACCCGTAGGTGGATGCGGGCACGGTTTTTTAACATTCTACAACAAAGCAGCGACATGAAATATCATTCAAATATCAATAAAAGGTGATCTAGCACAGCAAATAACGATGCCTGTTGTGGGTATTGTGGGGTTTGAGAAGGATTAGTGTTTGTGCGATGTGACAATTAGAAGATCCTAGATGCCCCACCACTAGGTGTATGCGGGGAGGGTTTTTAAAATTCCAGAACAAAACAACGACATGAAATATCATTCAAGTATCAATAAAAGGTGATCTAGCACAAAAAACAATGGCGCCCGTTGTGGGTACTGTGGTGTTTGACAAGGATTAGTGTATGTGTGATGTGACAATAGGGAGATCATAGATACCCCACCCCTAGGTGGATGCGGGGAGTGTTTTTTCACATTCTAGAACAAACTAGTCACATGAAATATCATTTAGGTATCAATAAAAGGTGATCTAGCACAACAAATAAGGGAGCTTATGGTGGGTATTGTGGGGTTTTACAAGTATTAGTGTATGCGTGATGTGATAATTGGGAGATCCTAGATACCCCACCCCTAGGTGGATGCGGGGAGGGTTTTTTCACATTCTAGAACAAAACGGTCACATGAAATATCATTCAGGTATCAATACAAGGTGATCTAGCACAACAAAAAAATGAGCCTATTGTGGTGTTTGAGAATGATTGATGTATGTGTGATGTCACAATTGGGAGATCCTATATTCCCTACCCCTAGGTGGATGCGGCGAGGGCTTTTTCACATACCAGAACAAAACGATGACATGAAATATCATTCAGTTATAATTGAAAGGTCATCTAGCACAGCAAATAAGACTGCTTGTTGTGGGTATTCTGGGGTTAGAAAACAATTAGTGTTTGTGTGATGTGACAATAGCAAGATCCTCGATGCTCCACCCCTAGGTGGATGTGTGGAGGGTTTTTTCACATTATAGAACAAAATGACGACATGTAATATCATTCAAGTATCAATAAAAGGTGATCTAGCACAGCAAATAAGGGCGCTTGTTGTGGGTATTTTGGGGTTTAACAAGGTTTAGTGTATGTGTGATGTGACAATTGGGAGGTACTAGATACCCCACCCTTGTGTGGATGCGGGGAGGGTTTTTTCACATTTCAAAACAAAATGGCGACATGAAATATCATTCAGGTATCAATAAAAGGTGATCTAGCACAACAAATAAGGGTGCCTTTGTGGGTATTGTGGGGTTTGAGAAGGATTAGTGTATGTGTGATGTGACAATTAGAATATCCTAGATACCCCACCCCTTGGTGTATGCGGGGAGGGTTTTTTCACATTCCAGAACAAAACGGCGACATGAAATATCTTTCAGGTATTAGTAAAAGGTGATCTCGCACAACAAATAAGGGCGCTTGTTGTGGGTATTGTGGAGTTAGACAAGGATTAGTGTATGTGTGATGTGACAATTGGTAGATCCTAGATTCCCCACCCTTAGGTGGATGGGAGGATTTTTCATATTCCAGAACAAAACGACAACATGAAATATCATTCAGGTATCAATAAAAGGTGATCTAGCACAACGAATAAGGGCGCCTGTTTGGGTATTGTGGGGTTTGAGAAGGATTAGATTATGTTTGATATGAAAATTGGGAGATCCTAGATGCGCCACACCTAGGTGGATAGGGGAGTGTTTTATCACATTCCAGAACAAAATGACGACATGAAATATCATTCAGGTATCAGGTGATCTAGCACAACGAATAAGGGCGCCTGTTGTGGGCACTGTGGGGTTTGAGAAGGATAAGTGTATGTGTGATATCACAATTGGAAGATCCTATATTCCCCACCCCTAGGTGTATGCGGGGAGGGTTTTTTCACATCCTAGAACAAAACGGCGACATGAAAAATCATTCAGTCATCAATAAAAGGTGATCTCGCACAACAAATAAGGGCGCTTGTTATGGGTATTGTGGAGTTTGACAAGGATTAGTGTATGTGTGATGTGACAATTGGAAGATCCTAGATACCCCACCCCTAGGTGGATGCGGAGAGGGTTTTTTCACATTCGAGAACAAAACGGTGACATGAAATATCATTCAAGTATCAATAAAAGGTGATCTTGCACAACAAATAAGGGCGCTTGTTGTGGTTATTGTGGGGTTTTACAAGTATTAGTGTATGTGTGATGTGACGATTGGGAGATCCTAGATATCCCACCCATAGGTGGATGCGGGGACAGTTTTTTCACATTCCAGAACAAACCGGTGACATGAAATATAATTCAGGTATCAATAAAAGGTGATCTAGCACAGCAAATGAGGGTGCCTATTGTGGGTATTGTGGGGTTAGAGAATGATTAGTGTATGTGTGATGTGACAATTGGGAGATCCTAGATTCCCCATCGCTAGGTGGATGTGGGCATGGTTTTTTAACATTCTATAACAAAGCAGCGACATGAAATATCTTACAAATATCAATAAAAGGTGATCTAGCACAACAAATAATGATGCCTGTTGTGGGTATTGTGTGGTTTGAGAAGGATTAGTGTATGTGTGATGTGACAATTAGAAGATCCTAGATGCCCCACCCCTAGGTGTATGCGGGGAGGGTTTTTTCAAATTCCAGAACAAAACGACGACATGAAATATCATTCAAGTATCAATAAAAGGTGATCTAGCACAAAAAATAAGGGTGCCTGTTGTGGGTATTGTGGAGTTTGACAAGGATTAGTGTATGTGTGATGTGACAATTGGGAGATCCTAGATACCCCACCCCTAGGTGGATGCGGGGAGGGATTTTTCACATTCGAGAACAAAACGGTCACATGAAATATCATTCAGGTATCAATAAAAGGTGATCTAGCACAACAAAAAAATGAGCCTATTATGGGTATTGTGGGGTTTGATAATGATTGGTGTATGTGTGATGTCACAATTGGGAGATCCTATATTCCCCACCCCTAGGTGGATGCGGGGAGGGTTTTTTAACATACCAGAACAAAACGATGACATGAAATATCATTAGGTTATAATTAAAAGGTGATCTAGCACAGCAAATAAGGGTTCCTGTTGTGGGTATTTTGGGGTTAGAGAACAATTAGGGTATGTGTGATGTGACAATAGCGAGATCCTCAATGCTCCACCCCTAGGTGGATGTGTGGAGGGTTTTTTCACATTATAGAACAAAACAGCGACATATAATATCATTCAAGTATCAATAAAAGGTGATCTAGCATGACAAATATGGGCGCTTATTATGGGTATTTTGCAGTTTGACAAGGTTTAGTGTATGTGTGATGTGACAATTGGGAGATCCTAGATACCCCACCACTAGGTGGATGCGGGGAGGGTTTTTTCACATTTCAGAACAAGATGGCGACATGAAATATCATTCAGGTATCAATAAAAGGTGATCTAGCACAACAAATAAGGGTGCCTTTGTGGGTATTATGGTGTTTGAGAAGGATTAGTGTATTTGTGATGGGACAATTAGAATATCCGAAATGCCCCACCCCTTAGTGTATGCGGGGAGGGTTTTGTCACATTCCAGAACAAAACAGTGACATGAGTTATCTTTCAGGTATCAATAAAAGGTGATCTCGCATAAAAAAATAAGGGCACTTGTTGTGGGTATTGTGGAGTTTGACAAGGATTAGTGTATGTGTGATGTCACAATTGGGAGATCCTAGATACCCCACCCCTAGGTGGATGTGGAGAGGGTTTTTTCACATTCGAGGACAAAACGGTGACATGAAATATCATTCAGGTATCAATAAAAGGTGATCTAGCACAACAAATAAGGGCGCTTGTTGTGGGTATTGTGGGGTTTGACAAGTATTAGTATATGTGGGATGTGACTATTGGGAGATCCTATATACCCCGCTCGTAGGTGTATGCGGGGAGGGTTTTTCACATTCCAGAACAAACCGGTGACATGAAATATCATTCAGGTATCAATAAAAGGTGATCTAGCACAGCAAATGAGGGCGCCTATTGTGGGTATTGTGGGGTTAGAGAATGATTAGTGTATGTGTGATGTGACAATTAGGAGATCCTATATGCCCCACCCCTAGGTGGATGTGGGCATGGTTTTTTAACATTCTATAACAAAGCGGCGACATGAAATATCATTCAAATATCAATAAAAGGTGATCTAGCACAACAAATAACGATGCCTGTTGTGGGTATTGTGGGGTTTGAGAAGGATTAGTGTATGTGTGATGTGACAATTAGAAGATCCTAGATACCCCACCCCTAGGTGTATGCGGGGAGGGTTTTTTCAAATTCCAGAACAAAACAACGACATGAAATATCATTCAGGTATCAATAAAAGGTGATCTAGCACAACAAGTAAGGGCGCTTGTTGTGGGTATTGTGGGGTTTAACAAGTATTAGTGTATGTGTGATGTGACTATTGGGAGATCCTAGATACCCCACTCGTAGGTGGATGCGGGGATTTTTTTTTCACATTCCAGAACAAACCGATGACATGAAATATCATTCAGGTATCAATAAATGGTGATCTAGCACAACAAATAAGGGATCCTATTGTGGGGTTTGAGAATGATTGGTGTATGTGTGATGTCACAATTGGGAGATCCAATATTCCCAGCCCTAGGTGGATGCGGGGAGGGTTTTTCACATACCAGAACAAAACAATGACAGGAAATATCATTCAGTTATAATTAAAAGGTGATCTAGCACAGCAAATAAGGGCGCCTATTGTGGGTATTCTAGGGTTAGAGAACAATTAGTGTATGTGTGATGTGACAATAGAGAGATACTCGATGCTCCACCCCTAGGTGTGTGGAGGGGTTTTTTCACATTATAGAACAAAACGGCGACATGATATCATTCAAGTATCAATAAAGGGTGATCTAGCATAGCAAATATGGGCGTTTATTGTGTGTAATTTGGGGTTTGACAAGGTTTAGTGTATGTGTGATGTGACAATTGGGAGATCCTAGATACCCCACCCCTAGGTGGATGCGGGGAGGGTTTTTTCCGATTTCAGAACAAAATGGCAACATGAAATATCATTCAGGTATCAATAAAAGGTGATCTAGCACAACAAATAAGGGTGCCTTTGTGGGTATTGTGGGATTTGAGAAAGAGTAGTGTATGTGGAATGTTACAATTAGAATATCCTAGATGCCCCACCCCTAGGTGTATGCGGGGACGGTTTTTTCACATTCTAGAACAAAACGGCGACATGAAATATCTTTTACGTATCAATAAAAGGTGATCTCGCACAACAAATAAGGGCGCTTGTTGTGGGTATCGTGGAGTTTTACAAGGATTAGTGTATGTGTGATGTGACAATTGGGAGATCCTAGATACCCCACCCCTAGGTGGATGTGGAGAGGGTTTTTGTACATTCAAGAACAAAACGGTGACATGAAATATCATTCAGGTATCAATAAAAGGTGATCTAGCACAACAAATAAGGGCGCCTGATGTGGTTATTATAGGGTTTGAGATGGATTAGTGTATGTGTGATGTCACAATTGGGAGATCCTATATTCCCCACCCTAGGTGGATGCGGGGAGAGTTTTTTCAGATTCCAAAACAAAATAATGACATGAAATATTATCCAGGTATCAATAAGAGGTGATCTAGCACAGCAAATAAGGGCCCCTGTTGTGGGTATTGTGGGGTTAGAGAACGATTAGTGTATGTGTGATGTGAGAATTGGGAGATCCTAGATCCCCCACCCCTATGTGGATTGGGCATGGTTTTTTAACATTTCAGAGCAAAGTAGCGACATGAAATATCATTAAGATATCAATAAAAGGTGATCTAGCATATCAAATAATGACATCTGTTGTGGGTATTGTGGGGTTTGAGAAGGATTAGTGTATGTGTGATGTGACAATTAGAAGATCCTAGATGCCCAACTCCTATCTAGTCCCGGTTCAGTTATGAACCGGAACTAGAGTCCAGTCATGTGGGTGGGAGGATCTTTAGTCCCTGTTGGTGATACCAACCGGGACTAGAGACCTGGGTACTAGATTTAGGGTTTTTAGGGATTTTTCATTTTCAATTATTTTTTATTTTTATATGCAATTTGGTGCATATATGGAGATCATTAAATCACTAGAATGTCATGCTTGTTGACGCATATATAATAAAACATATAACGTACATGTTGATACATATATAATATAACTCCTATTACGAGCATACATATATATACAATTTTGTTACGTGGAGATCACAACCGGGACTAGAGAGCTCATCTATTCGATTACATGGAGACCATTAAATCACTATAATCCCGTTATTGAATTTTCCCATTGGATCTATGACATGGTCAACCAAAAATCCAGCCAATTCCTCTTGAATTGCTACTAGGTGCTCCTTCGGTTGGACCTTCTCCCGCATTCTTTCCAACTACTCCCTCCGTTCCTTAATATAAAGTGTATAGTTTGTTGTGAAAAATTCTATAATATAAGGTGTATAGAGAATTCTGGGATTAATCCGATCAGGAGAGAACGATACCCAAATTTCATATGTTCTCTCTATATCACGTCAATCAACCGGGGTATTCTATTCACATCCGAAAGCAACAAAATTAGCCATGCCAGCTTGTACGTTAATATTCGTGCAAGAAAACTATACTCCTTATATTAAGAAACGGAGGGAGTATATATAAAAAAGGAGATCAACATGAATATCAATCGTCATAACAAATTTATGAATGACACTCAACAGAATTTATTGTAATAAAATCAAATTGTGAATATATTTTTCATGTACTACTATATGTTTTGCTCCGTCCCGCTCACTGACCTCTGAGCGAATGAAATCGCAAACGAAGTATCCACATAAATTTGTCCCTGGTGGATGCCTCTCGCACTTTACGAGAATAGAATTCAATCAAATAATAATCAATCATGATATAATGGCATTGAAACTAAAATTAAAGAGATGCGCGGACCTAGCTTGTACTACTTACCTCGACCGGATGAAAACTAAGCCGATCTTAAAAATCACCTACTGTACTCTTGGTGAATTCTTTCCAACCCCTACCAGGCAAAAAAATGAATAAATGAGTTATTAGTTACTTGATATCTCAGAAAATTAACGAAAGAGATCGATATAGTGCGATAATGACTGGAATAACCTTTGGAGCGCATCTATAATGCTTTTTACTCATTTTGTTATTTCTTTAGCAAGTCCTTGATTTCAACTCTTCCAGCGTCAACTTCAATGATTAGCATAATGTAATGGAAACTGCCGCATGTTTATATACATCAGTAACTCATAAATTACATTTAAAAGTGAATGTGTACAAGACAGTAACACTCTCACCTGAAGTTGTAAGGAAACATTTTTGTCACTTTGTAATGTTGCCTCTATATGAACCTTAGCGTCTTCTTGGAGTATTCCCGTAGCAATCGTTCACTAACTCGGCGTGGGTCGATGAACCCAGTGTCAAAGATTCCCTTTCGGTCACATTCCTCGCTCTTCATTCTGCATAATAGCTTAGTGAGAGGATAATTACAGGCTATGAACAAGCTGAGTTAGAGACTTTATCATAGGAATAAATGAATCACTAATAGACAATAGGTACATACGAGACTCAAGTAGAGGACGTCTTGTTTGTATAATATATATAATTCCTCAACAAAAATTTGGATCTCGTCTTCACCTATGAAATGCTCATTTGTAACTCTCACAAACAACGTTGTTGCTCGCTCTTTTCCCTTTGTGACTTTCATATACCACTCATGCAGTCATCGCATTTGTGTTTGTAGAAGGTTGACCTCATCAGGTCTGACCAGATACTTCAAGTATTCATATTTCCATGCTATTTTTGTTTGCATGGGGACATGTGCGCCTTGCGCTTGATGAACACTAATACCGGCATTTAGAGAAAAGTCCACCATATTCTGATCAACACTAGGTAACACCTTTAACTGGGAGATCGATTGTTTTGCTTGTTCTTCAAGTTAGGCAACATCTCTTTTCCTGCTTGCGCTAATACTTGTCTTCTTCATACAAACTATCATCAGACAAAATGTGTAGTCATCTGCCTTAATTATATCATATTGGGATGGTTGCTCAATAAAACTCTTAGCCCACTTTTTGAATTTCGGATCAAATATCTGCTTTGGCACAAGCTCTTTCTATGTAAAAAAGGCTTTCACTTGGGCATCACTAATCGCTTTCGTTTCCTCATCAGTCATCTCGTAAGGTAACTTGTCCGGAGGCGGCGGGGTTTTCTTCGCCCTTTTACCTTTCTTATGAGTAGTAGCACTAGTTGACCGAGCGGCGACCTTTCGAGTCGGCTGACACGGCGGCGGAGTCGGTTGACGCGAGGGCGGAGTCGGCTTACGCGGGAACGGACTCGCGCTACGGTGGTCGTCATCCCTCTCCTCATCATGTGGACTTGGAGGTGGTGAGTTGCAACTAGGAGGTGACAGTGGTGGCATGGGCACTGAGCCTGGAACCACGATGTATTTCTTGCACCATAGAATGATACCACCCCCGACTTCTCCTAGTGTTCTCTCATCTTTACCTCCAGGGATTTCAAGATCCAGTGATTCATACTTTACCTCCAGGAATTTCAAGATCCAGTGATTCATATTGCAGTAGCACTTCATCCACCCTGACACAAGCAAAGCCATCTGGAATCTCGTTGCCATGCCAGCGTGCTCCAGGTTCACAAGATAAAGAAAAGCGGATAGCCGCCTTGAAGGATAAGTTGATCACTCTCCCACATCTAGCTCACAATACGTCCAAGGATTCCCGCAAAAATCAAGCTCGGCTTTGCGTACAGAGGCTCAGGAAACACTAACAGAGGCGAACATCAGCCGAGTCCATGTTGCGCACGCTTGGGTCGGTTACAGTAGCACACGATCCGGGAGCGACCGAAATAGGTTGACTGTTGACACGTCTGTCAAAACCTCACAAATTTTTCTGAGTAGCAAAAATAAAGCTCGGCTCTGCGAGATTCCTGCCACCCGCGGTGTGCGCCAATATCGTATGAGGAGGAGCGCACATCTAGCTCTCTTATTGTCACTCACTTACAAAGTGGTGCAACACACTACCTTATAAGATGGTGTAACTCTCCTCCAACTTTCCATGAGGGACTAAACTTTAGCTCCCACTCCACCCCCATGTGAGCTGCTCCAAACATGGTCCCAAACACATGTGAGTTGCCACAAACATGGGATTTGATATTTAGGGAAAATCTGAAATCTACATGGACCATTTTAGGTTTGGCCCATTATTTCTAACAAATAACCTATTAAGTATATGACAACAACTGGGCAATTACTGTAAAATAACTCATTTTAATCCGGGAACTATGTAATGCATAATCAGTCGAAGTAACAAAAATCTGGCAATAGCGATAAAAGTTATTTTTCATCTAACGACTAAGTAGTGACAATCTGGTATGTGATAATAGTCGGCAACTTCTCGTGAAAAGAATGTTTTGTAAACATATCGACATGGTACTTAGTTTCGAAGACCTCTTTGTGAGGAAGCTTGTAGTGAAATCATATCATTAGTTAGTTGGGTTACGGTGTTAGAGATAAAATTAAAATTTGAAATCAAAGAAATAAGTATTAATCTGGTGCGTGCAAGCTAAATCATTTATTTATCATCCAATTGCTGAAATGATAAATACTTTTTTACACAAACTTCGTACAGTACAGGACTGGTTTATTTAGTTTTGCATCGCCCTCCCAAACTCCAATCTTACATATAGTACAGAACATGTCACAAACAAATCATGCCATATAAATAGTGATGAGGAAATTACATTACAGGTTCCTAACCACAAGAGGGAGCCCGTACCGTGGCGCCAGTGTCAAGAGGTATGTGGGCATGTGAACATACTGTGGAGAAAGTGTGAAGGAGAATTTCCTAATAATCA
The DNA here is from genome assembly GCA_916181665.1 of Avena sativa. NCBI lineage: Eukaryota > Viridiplantae > Streptophyta > Magnoliopsida > Poales > Poaceae > Avena > Avena sativa. Next base: position 576,642,146 of record OV702287.1, read on the forward strand.
TCGCCATGACAGTGTGCAGCTCAGTCATGGCATAGTTTTGCCCCGCGCAGACTCGGGGTCCATGTGAAAAGACCAACAACGCATGTTGGTTGTTGTTGGCCCTTGATTCGTCCTTTTTGAACCTCATAGGGTTGAACTCATCGGCATCAGGCCCCCAAATCTGCTTGTCCCGGTGAATCATGGCAATCGGAATTGTTATCATTGTTCCTTTAGGCACTTTGATTTTTCCTAGAACGGTGTCAGAAGCGACCTTCCTCAGCAAGAATGGCACGGGGCTATACAACCTTAGTGTTTCCAGGATGAACATGTGAAGCTGCATGGGTGTACACACCAATATGGGCATAATTTATAAGTTATGCAAAGGTTTTGTAATTTATGTCGATCAACACACATTGTGATAAAGTAGGAGCGCAACCCACCATGACCTTTCATGCACACGATACTACCCGAACTGTAAGCTACATGATAAATTGGTATCTTCTCTATCGACAACCTCAAGTGACAGAGCTGCTTTCAAAAAAAAATGTGACAGGGCTCGAGGCTCTCGTGCTGCTCCTGGATTCTACTAGAGTTTTCTTGTGCAACTATGCCTCCATGTTGCAATGTATTTTTTTTACAAGCTCCTCTAATTTTTTTTAGACAAGTCTTAAGTGCAAACAAGTGAATATCCTGGTTACCGTTGGATCAGTTGTTGATAAAGTTGGATCTATCGAATTAACCAAGTAAGTTCAAATAGGGCATGACCACATCTATAACTTTTACAATCAGGTCGATATATTTTGATCTAATGAATGGACTTATATTGTTCTTAATTAACTAGCACGGTGGCTCTCCCAAATGTGAGGCCATCATCTGAAGTGTTAATAAAATATTTGTTTATGTTTTTCACATAAACTTGGAGTATTATGTGAATGTAATTAACACCGAGTCATCGTACATATTTTGGTATATAATATATCACTCGTGTGCAAATTGTGTTTCATCATGTTTTTATTAATGGGCTAATAATTAATGTTGCCATGAAATCCAAGCGTAACAATGACCATTTATGGCTATTGTGTGGTGGTATTTGAGAAGTACATATACTTAAATTTATATTTGAAGCTAGGATGTAATTCTTATGTGTTATGGTACTTTAGTGGGTCAATACTAAGTCAAAACTCAGATTATAATCGTCGATTTTGATGGATTTAGAGTTAACAAAACCAATATGTTGATGTCTAAATAATCATTTCTTGCCCCATGCCTTTTTAGTATAGTTAGTAAAATTCATTTTTATTGTCTATTATAATAGTGATGCATCAGATTAATGGAAGTGAATATAAGAAATTCCATTGACTATTAGGGCAACTACATATTGATATTTTTTTATTTTGTGCTAAGTGATTTCTCCCCGCATTTCTCTCTCAATTATGAAATCCTTAATGTTCGCCATTCAGTAAAAAAATCAGATTACGGATAAAAAAATGACTTTAACCTTTTTTAAAGACATATTTTGAAGAAACGAAAATCAAGGAATTGTTTTTATGCTAAAAATTAATTATAGTATTTTGTTTAAGCTCCTCAATACTCTAGAAGGTTGTATATATTGATCCAAAGATAGTTATATTTTTATCATTCTTTTATGCTCAAAATTGACGTGTGACAAAACAGATCGTTAGTTATGAAGATATATTACCCATATATGAAAACAAATCATGATGTCACGGCACACAACAACATACATGATGATGGACAATAACTTAACAATAAGAACTACGTGAAAATGGTCCATCATGAGCTCTTAAGGGTAAATCGGCTACAAATTTGGGGAAGAAAAATATATACTACATTGACTTCATATTTAGTTAGCGAACGATTGGAATTTTACTTGCTCATGCTAGGAGAAATGAAAAGATCGATTAGCTAGTGATCAACTAATCTGTCCTCTTGTTTCTTGATTTCTAATGTGGTTCAAAATCTTACACTCAAGTAAACCAGAAGATTTATACTGAGAGAATCATCTATAGAGTTTTAGGATGAATGGATCAACTTTACTTATTAAACTATGGAACACGCTGAGCAGATCTTAATTCCCTAAGATAATAAGTGCTTAATTCCCTAAGATAATGAATGGGTGGTAGATTGACTATGGCCAAACTACAACGACCGGCAAGTTTGACCATAAGTAGAATTTGATCTTAGATTAAGTATAGTTAGTGTTAAAAACGAGATATGTGAGAGATTAACGAGTCAAACAATTCAAAAGTAATTCAAAAAAGAATATATATAAAAAATCTTTACTCCCGAATAGTAGCTGCAGTGAAAAACGGGCCTTTAGTCCCGGTTTTTGACCGACGAGGACTAAAAGGGAGACATTTACTCTCGATTCCGTAGTCCCGTCTGGAAAACAGGGACTAAAGGGCCTTATGAACCGGGACTACCTCTTTTCCAATAACCCTAGAGAGGTTATTATGTTAGGAAGACAGTTCACCTGGGCTATTTTCTATCAGAGCTTACATATAAAAAAATAGATAGATTTTTTATGGATACCGAATAGAAAGAAAAATTCCCTATTGTCACTATTCGCACTTTATAGCGTATCGTGGCTTTGTTGGATCGTGCTCCATTATTTTAATCTGTTGGAAGACCACCACGAAAATCCAAACATAGTTTTAAATTTGAACTTGGATGGATTGACCGTGATGGTTCCTATGACTTGGTGAAGGCTATTTGGGAGAAACCTGTTAGCGGTCAAATGTCTATACATCGATGAAATAATAAAATGCAAATTCCTTCGTGGTTGGGCCAGACATACTACCGGAATCCTTGAAAAGCAGAAAATACGTCTTTCATCTATTATTAAGGATTTAGAGGCTTCTGCGAAAGTCAGGCTATTAACTACACATGAGATTGAGATCAAAAGACAGTCGAATGCGGAAATTGCCAGACTACTTCGTGAGGAGGAACTCAAACCAATGCTCTAAAGCGAAATTCATCCTTAAAGGAGATACAAATACAAGATGCCAGATGTTGTTGCCAATGCAAGCATAAGAATAAACTTATTCACTCTTTAATTCAGGATGAAGGTATGATCGAGGGTCAGGAGCAACTAAAATCTTCTATTACAAGTTATTAAAAATCCTTGTTTGGGCCGGGGCACCATCGGAAAATTATTTCTCTTTGGATGAGTTCCAAACAGCGGATATTCCTCAGGTTTGTTGAGGAAAACATCTTTCTAACCGCTCCTTGTATGGAGGAGGAGCTCAAGAGAGCTGTTTTTTCTAACCGCTCTGTATATGGAGGAGGAGGTCAAGAAAGTTGTTTTCCAAAATGAAACATAACAAAGCGCCAGAGCCTGATGGCTTTCTAGCGATTTTTTTCAAAAGTTCTGAGAAGTTATCAAGGGGGACCTGATGCATTTGTTTGAGTTTTTGTAAGCCAGTCAGCTAGACCTATTTAGACTGAATTTTAGCAACATAAATTTACTACCTAAGGTTAATAATGCAGAATGTATACAACAGTATCGTCCAATCTGCCTTCTTAACATTAATTTTAAAATCTTCACAAAAGTTGCTACGATCAGACTAAATTCAGTAGCTGATCATGTTGTACGTCCATCTCAAACTGCTTTCATGCAAGGAAGAAACATCCTAGATAGTGTAGTAATCTTGCATAAAACAATCCATGAACTACACTCAAAGAAATTAAATGGTGTACTGTTCCAAACTGACTTTAAAAAGGCTTATGATAAAGTTAATTGGTCTTTTCTTCAGCAAACACTCTGTATGAAAGGTTTTTCGAAGGAGTGGCGTGCTCTCATACAGTCTTTTGTGTCTGGTGATAGTGTGGCCATAAATGTTAACGATGACACTGTTAAATACTTCTAGACCAAAAAAAGGCTAAGACAAGGGGATCCATTATCGTCTATAATATTTAACATAGTGACTGATATGTTGGCTATCCTTGTCGAGAGAGCCAAGGCTGATAGTCAAATTGAAGGATTAGTTCCACATATAGTTGATGGTGGTATCTCCATTCTTCAATACGCTGACGATACAATCTTATTTATTGAACATGATCTAGAGATAGCTCAGAATCTGAAATTAATATTATCAACAAGGCTAAAAACGAGGCCCACCTATACACTGGATTAAAAATTAACTTCCATAAAGTTGATTTGTATTGTTTTGGCGAGCTTAAAAACGAGGCCCACCTATAGACTGAACTATTCGGCTGTGGCCAGGGGAAATTTCTAATCAACTATGTGAGAATACCGATCCACTACCAGCGTCTCACAATTGTTGAATGGAAACTCGTTGAGGAAAGACTCCAAAAACTTCTTAATAATTGGAAAAGTAAATTGCTATCCCTTGACGGAAGACTTGTACTCATAAATTCAGTACTCACCAACATTATATTGTATATGATCTCATTTTTTCAGCTACCAAAAGGTGTCTGGAAGAAAGTGGATTATTTCTGATCAAGATTCTTTTGGCAAGGGGATAGTGAGAAAAACAAGTATTGACTAACCAGATGAAATATGGTTTGCCGACCAAAAGAATACGGTGGACTAGGCATACATGATTTGCAAGTCAAAAACACCACGCTTCTGGGTAAATGGCTTTTCAAGCAACTTACAGAGGATGGTGTCTGGCAAACCATTCTATGGAGGAAGTATGTTGACTCCAAAGTTGTGTCTCAAGTGGTTTGGAAACCTTGTTATTCACACTTTTGAGCTCGACTAATGGCACCCAAAAAACATTTTTTTTATTTTGGTGTTTTCAATATCAAGCATGGATCACAGATTAGGTTCTGGGAAGATAAATGCCTTGGCCAAACTTTTCTTCGAGAACAATATCCAGCTCTATACTCGATTGTCAGGCACAAAGGGGATACACTTTCCACAGTAATGGAATCTAATCCTCCTAATGTGTCTTTCAGAACAAGTCTCGTCGGTCCTAGGCTGGTATCTTAGAACAATCTTTAATTGCGATTATCCACGATACAGCTGTCGGAGGGTGTGGACGAATTGAAATAGAATTTAGTAGACAGTGGTAAATTTTCTATCGACTCGATGCATAGAGCTTTGATCCAACCTGATATTACAGTTGATGATAATAGTAAAATTTGAAAGGTGAAAATACACCTTAAAAAGAAGATATTCACTTGGTATTTTCCATAACGGGGTCATTCTTATACAAGATAATATTTTTAAGATGAGTTGGCATGGAAGTACATAATGCTTTTTTGTCACCATAATGAGACAATCCGACATTTATTCTTCCATTGTGAATTTGCACGTGCTATATGTTCAATCATCCAAATAGCCTCTGGTTTATCTCCTCCACTTTCTGTGGCCAATATATTTGGTAACTGGTTGCATGGGATAGAGGATAAATACGGGACTATGTTTAGGGTGGGAGTACTTGCTATTATTTGGTCCATTTGGCTATGTAGAAATGATAAGATTTTTTATAACATTGAGTCGTCTTCCTTGCAGGTTATCTATCGAGCCACAGCTATCCTCCCATCGTGGACTATTCTCCAACGTATGGAATTTCACGACTTGTTTGTGGATGGGTGTACGCGATTGGAGGACAAGGAGAGGGATATTTTCTCCCGACGTGGATGGCAGCGTGATCTACGGATAGATCTACCATAGCTTAAGGCTATTTATTTATTTTCATACCATGTTTTATAATTTTGGTACTTTTGCTTTGGTCACTGGTTGTGTGGTTGATTGGCTGTGTACATCCTATCCAGGGGCGGAGCCAGGATTTGAACATAGGAGGGGCAAGCCGAGAATGTCCCTATTGCCGTTTACTATATGAAGAAATCAAATGTAAAATAAAATTTAGGTTTATATTACGCAAATGTGTCCGCCCGCACGAGATGGCGCCACATCCACATGAATTTTCACCGACGGTCGACGAGCAAACGTCAACTTTGTGTTTTGCATGTCCACGTGCCAAACTGCCATTGGGTCACGTCAGAAATTGGCACACTATTATTGTCCAATAAAATAGCATATCATCAGATGTTCCATTTATATGAATATAAATTATCTCTCTTTGGCCCCGAATTAAATTTGATCTATTACCAACGATTTGATCTAAATTTGGCACTAGGCTAGATTTAAAATCCATGCAATTGGCATATTCTTTCTATTCCTAATCAGCTAGCTGTAGCTAAACTGAAGCAAAAGGGACTTCGTTTAGATTAGCAGTATAGCGTGTACCTTAGACAAATAGACCGGCGGTAAGTCGACGTAACGCCGATGTGGAGCAAGCGGGCAACGTCTACCGTGGGCAGCCTGGATACTCGCGGCTAGACTGCCTAGACAAGCCGTCAATCGAGTCCATGGCCGGCGGGAGCAGCTGGCGGAGGAAGACGATTCTATCTATCTTAAGCGAGATCGATTCAGGAAGAGAAAACGTTGGCATACAAAGGGCTTCCGCTTTCGCAGCCTAAACAGGAGCAGTCATGGGCTGCTTTTTTGGGCTTCCATGCGTGAAAAGTTGCATAGATTACTGCGGGCTTTAGGCTTAACTACTAATTATGTACATATTATACGACCATTAGTACCTACATATGTACCTGAGTATTGTTGGGGGGACGAGCGATTGGGGGGGCGGGGGGGGGGGGGGGGGGGGGGTGTCTAGCCCCTGCTCGCCCCCCCTTCTCCGCCCCTAATCCTATCTATGCATAGACCGGATGTAAACATTACTGTTAAGTAATAAAACGCCATTTCCAAAAAAAAAAGTATTGGTGTTGATGGGAGAAATCCCTTATTCACCATTCGTGTTGGATCAAAGGTCGTGCAACATATTCTGGGAGCATGGCGGCAAGGGCCTCGACACGCTTCGGACGTCTTCTTCTAGTTTATGTGAGGGCATCAGGCTCTTTTAGTGACATGATCCGACTATCGTGAAGTCATCAATCGGTGGAGTGGTTGCTTATGGATGGTTTTGATGCAAGTGTTTACGTACTTTGGTGGTAACACAAAATCTGTTAAGGTAATGTGTCGATGCTAGCATACAGAGGGAATTTTTCATATGCGCTTATTATGTTTTATGTTTTCTCCAAAACAAAAAAGAACGTTGAACTAGAAATTTAACAGCCTAGAAAAAAAAATCTGGTTTTTTGGTCAGTATTGTGTTGATAGCAATGTTGAACCCTATAAATTATAATGCTGGATCTTGATATTTCTACCATGAGAGACCATGGATCTTGATCCATGTGTGGGTGCGATCTCAGAAAACCCTTAATCATTTTAATTGTGTTTAAGTGGAACTACCGAAATCCCCGAAATATATGATAATACGGAGAATAGCAAAATTTTTTTTTGGAAAATATATAGAGAATAGCATGAGTGAGAAAGTCATGAACATACTAGATTCAGTTTGCCGAGGACGTCCATGCTCGGGACCTTGCCATCATCCGGCCATTCCCTTAAAACCTCCTCCCTGACTTGCTGTTGCCATTGTGGGTATATGCTAAGGAGGAACATCCCCCAGGTGAGCAGGTTGGCCGTCGTGTCCTGCCCTGCGGCGAAGAATGTCACGCACTCACCGATGATCTCCTTGATGCTCAAAATCTCAGCATCCTTCCTGCAGGCACGCAGCATGAGCCCGAGCAGGTCATGTCCGTAGTGAAATTCAGCAACACGTGCCCTTATGATCTGTGTGACCTTGGCCGTAACCAACTTCTCGAGTTTCCATGAACGACGGTTACGGCGAGTGGGCAGATATCTGTAAGAGAAAAAAATTGATATCATTTCTAATGCATACTAAATTTGACTGTGGAAGGACAACATCATACAGCGATTTGATCTCTCATATATGTAAAAAATCCGTCCTCTATACAGATTCGATCACCTGAATCCAGGTACCGGAGGATCTGCAAATGCATATACTGCAAGCTTCTGGAGCTCCTTGCCCGCAGCGAACGCCTCCCGAGCCTCCTTGTACTTCTTGCCAAAGATGACTTGTTCAATGATACCTAGAGTCAACTCTTCAGAGCAGGGCCTCATATTTAGCTGGGTTTGGTGGCCGTCGCCCTTTTCTATTTGCGTCAACCACTGTTCAATCATATTTTGTGTGCCATCCCACACCATAGCAAACAGAGACTGTATAAAAACATGGTAATAATTAGATCACAAAAATGTACTCTGAAAAGTTTAGTCCATAAAATGGAAAATAACTAACCTTTAGGTTTTCGTGGTTGAAAATCGGATAAACAATCCTGCGATGCCGCCTCCAGTCATCACCGTTTGCAGATATAACTCCGTTGCCGAGGATGCCTTCTAAGCTCGGATTCAGGTATTCCTTTTGGAACAATCCAGTCCTGTCTTCAAGCACTTGCTTGACTAGCTCCATGTCAGTAGAACATATGGCCGGTATTGGTCCAATCCAGTACAGAAACGTTTTTCCTAGAGTACAAACAGTATGGAAACTTGATGTGTTAGCAACTAACAGTCCTTAAGGATTGATGATTGGAGATGCGCAACAAACAATTGTCTGTACCATAATAAGAGACCCATTTGTGAAAGAAGGGATTCACGAGGGATGTGTAGTCGTGGCAGCCGGTAGCGAGAGGCCCCTTTTCCCTCCCGGCAACCAACATCCGTCTTATCTCCCACACTGACCCAGTGAGGAATCGATATGGTGGCCCTTGTATCCCCTGTCGTGCAAAACACCGGGCGACGGTGCACGGCCTCCACACAAGATGCCATAAGGCCCTTGTTGATATCAACGAAATTGCGAGGATAGCTGCCAGGGTGTTTATTACGTTGGCTTCCATGGATGTCTGTGGTTTGTTCAAGTTCGATCATGTTGATTCAGAATGTATATTATATAAGCTGGACCTCTGTCACTGTCTGGACGTTTTTCTGTTGGGAAGTCACAGTTGATATATAATATTCCACAACGTAGCGCACTTATGATGGACCTGACAATCTATATTCCACGAACGTCGGCGGTTGACAGCCATTTGTTCTGGAGGTAGCTACGCCACCGACTGGCGACTGCAATGTCGTTGTCCTAGTTTTTTCCTTCAAATGTTTTTATTTTTTTGAATCGTCTATTTTCAATCGTTTGACTCGTTAAACCCATGAGCTTCTTTTTTAACTCTAAGTATGCTCTCCCGTCAAATTGCAGTTATGGTCAAACTTTCCGATCGGTCACCTTTCCTCGCACTACTCCACCCACTTTCGATAAGAAAATTACATCTTAGGCAGTTCATCATCCTAATATAATAGGTAGATCATCATCCAAATATCATAGCTAGATCATCATCCAAATAACATAGCTAGTATCGATACAACAGGGTGGGCCACAAACCAGTCAAGCCTACAGTACAGGGGAAAGCGCTACTGTGTCCCAGCGCCGGTGCATTTAGACGTCACCCGGTGCTTTAACGGTCAATTGAGGCTTTAGCGGTCAGCCAACAACGCCTCCCTCAGCTTGCACCCTTTGCACTTTGGCACAGTTGTCTTGTAGGATCGGCAGGGGCGACGCGCCAGCCTGTTTGATGATGCAATGAGTCAGGGGCGCGCTCATTAAGGAGCATCACCCCCTGCGTAGCCTAGCCACCGAATCCGAGGCGGCCGGATGGAAGCGGCCACCCAACCTGTTCTTCTGGCCATCCGGCTAGACGGGCCAGCCGGGGACTCTTGAGGGCGGACCGGATGGAGTGGTCCATCCGGTTGTGGTTCCTTGTCTTGTGGCCATCCGACCAGTACAGATTTTGGTTTAAGGATTGGATGCACGAGAAGAATTCCCTCTCAGTACAGATTTTTGGCTAGCAAGGCTGGGTAGCAAGTATAAGAGTTGAAGGAAACAACCAAACATACAAGTGATAAAGACAAACGTGCAATCTTCCTTGGAAGCACAAAAGATCTTAACTAGAGAATACTAGACTCATGAGCAAATCAAGAAAGAAAGATGATGAAATTATTTTTCTTTAGAGTACTTTAATCTTTTTCATTCAACTCTCAAAAATAGTATTACTACTGACTGAGCCAGGTTTGCCAAAACCAACTAAATTAACTCAATGATCCTAAAGTGATACCACTACTAACAACAAGATCAATCATATAACCATGAATTGAAAACTAATATAAGCTATGCAAAAGAGTAAATGATAGAACTTCTCATTAATAATCCATAACGGCAACTCACACCAAGGGATACATATCTAACGAGAGAGGGGACACTTCCATAATGCAAACCATCCTACATGATAACTTCTCTATTCATGATATGACACTACTAAAAAGGTAAAAAGATAGAAGATAGTGATGTGATACCGCGGCACTCCCCCAAGCTTGGAACAAGCCAAGGGGATGCCAAACCTAATGACGGATTACTCCTTCGGTGGTGGTGGTATCTTCTCATCTTCGTCCGACTTCTAGGGTAAGGGCTTCCCATCAACAAAGGACATCGTGGTTTCCAGCATCCTAAAACTTCCAGCAGCACTTATGCGTTTAAACCTAACCTCATACTCACAGTTTTGATTTTGAACGTCATAGAACTGTGCTTGCAGTTCGTTGGTTGTTTGGCGGAGTGAGAGGACTTCATCCTTGAGTTCAACAGTCTCCTTTTTGTGCTCTGTGATGAGTTCGGAACAAATCTTCTGGATGATATCCACTTCACGCTCCGCCATCTTCTTGTACCTAAAGACTTCTTGCTCCAGCGCTTCCATCCTGTCCTAAAGACTTCCTTCACCTTTAGGGCATCGAACCTGTTTTATCCGGAGTTCCCCATCTTCAAGCAACAACTCCTTGGGATGAATCTTCAACTCTCTCATGTATGGGTTGATGATATCCTCTAAAGAATCCTCCTTAGTTGATCCAGAGGAAGACATTGTAGCTCCAAATTTGGGACTCTACCTGTCAGAAACAGACTGAAACGAAAACACGATATACGAACCTTGGGGGATCCGGGGGGTTATATATTACGAAGTTTCATGACTAAAGGAAGGTACTAGGAGAAAACGGGTCGGAGACGGAGTCTGGGGTGGCCACACCACCTGGTGGCGCGGCCAGGGGTGGGCCCGCGCCACAGGGTGGTGTGAGCAACCCTGGCTCCGTTCCCGTCCCTATTTCGCTTCGTAGCTTTCCTTATTGAGTGAAAACTGCAAAAATATAGTTGGATAGTATTTTCGCAGAACTTTTCTTACCAGAACTGTTACCTATTTGAAAGCGGACTCTCCAGGTCTCTGAATTTGGTCCTTGATAAATTTTTCTGGAGTTATAACTTGAAAGGCATCAACATCTTCATTATAAGAATCCCCAGCAATATAGTGTTTGAGTCGTTGCCCAATCACTACTTGTGTAGTATTATCTTTTAAAGAAGAAATTTTTATTGCTCCTGAAAAAATATATAGGGTCCTTCCCTAAGTATTCGCTACTTGTGTAGTATTCACTACTTGTGTAGTATTATGTTTTATAGGGTCCTTCCCATTTTGACAGTAGCTTTCCTGCAAAAAATGTGAGACGAGACCATACAATAGAACTTTCTCACCAACATGAAATTCTCTCTTAAGTATTCTCTTGGCATGCCATCTTTTAACTTTTTCCTTAAACAGCATAGCATTTTCATAGGCTTCACTCCTCCATTCATCTAAAGAACTTAAGTCAAATAATCTTTTCTCACCAGCGAGCTTACAATCTCTATTTAGTTCTTTAACTGCCCAGTAAGCTTTATGTTCTAATTCTAAAGGTTGGTGAAAATCTTTCCCATAAACCATTTTATAAGGAGACATCCCCATAGGATTTTTGTAGGCAGTTCTATAAGCCCATAAAGCATCATTCAACTTTTTAGCCCAGTTTTTTCTAGATCTATTAACAGTCTTTTGCAAGATGGATTTAATTTCTCTATTTGATAACTCTAGTTGCCCGCTAGTTTGGGGGTGATAGGCTGAAGCAAATATATGATTAACATCATATTTAGCAAGGGTCTTTCTAAAACCACCATGAATGAAATGAGAACCCCCATCAGTCATGAGATACCTAGGCACTCCAAACCTAGGGAAGATAACATTCTTAAGCATTTTTAGAGATGTTTCCCCGTCAGCACTCTTCGTAGGAATGGCTTCTACCCACTTAGTAACATAATCAACGGCAACAAGAATATGAGTATAACCTTTCGAGGGAGGGAAAGGACCCATAAAGTCAAATCCCCAACACTCAAAGGGTTCAATAACTAGAGAGTAGTTCATAGGCATTTCATTGCGTCTAGAAATATTACCAACACGTTGACATTCATCACAAGATAAAACAAATTTTCTTGCATCTTTAAAAAGGGTAGGCCAGTAGAAACCTGATTGTAGCACCTTTTGTGTAGTTCTATCTCCTGCATGATGTCCTCCATAAGCACTACCATGACATTTACGCAATATCTCCTTTTGTTCATATTCTGGAACACATCTTCGCATAATACCATCCACTCCTTCTTTGTATAAGTGTGTGTCATCCCAAAAAAATTGCCTCAAATCATAGAAGAACTTCCTTCTTTGTTGAGCTGTAAAAGTTGGAGGAAAATACTTGGAGACAATAAGTTGGAGGCAAATACTTGGAGACAATAAAGTTAGCATAATCAGCGTACCAAGGGCTCCCTCACGAGCTTACCCCTACTGCGGCTAACTGCTCATTTGGGAAATTATCATTAACAGGCATAGGGTCAAAAGATATGTTTTCCAATCGAGATAAATTATCAACTATAGGGTTTTGCTGAAAAGGGTAGGCTGAAGCAAATATTTGATAACTCTATTTGATAACTCTAGTTGCCCACTAGTTTGGGGGTGATAGGCGGAAGCAAATATATGATTAACATCATATTTAGCAAGGGTCTTTCTAAAACCACCATGAATGAAATGAGAACCCCCATCAGTTATGAGATACCTAGGCACTCCAAACCTAGGGAAGATAACATCCTTAAGCATTTTATAGATGTTTCCCCGTCAGCACTCTTTGTAGGAATGGCTTCTACCCACTTAGTAACATAATCAACGGCAACAAGAATATGAGTATAACCTTTTGAGGGAGGGAAAGGACCCATAAAGTCCAATCCCCAGCACTCAAAGGGTTCAATAACTAGAGCGTAGTTCATAGGCATTTCATTGCGTCTAGAAATATTACCAACACGTTGACATTCATCACAAGATAAAACAAATTTTCTTGCATCTTTAAAAAGGGTAGGCCAGTAGAAACCTGATTGTAGCACCTTTTGTGTAGTTCTATCTCCTGCATGATGTCCTCCATAAGCACTACCATGACATTTACGCAATATCTCCTTTTGTTCATATTCTGGAACACATCTTCGCATAATACCATCCACTCCTTCTTTGTATAAGTTTGTGTCATCCCAAAAAAATTGCCTCAAATCATAGAAGAACTTCCTTCTTTGCTGAGTTGTAAAAGTTGGAGGCAAATACTTGGAGACAATAAGTTGGAGACAATAAAGTTAGCATAATCAGCGTACCAAGGGCTCCCTCGCGAGCTTACCCCTACTGCGGCTAACTGCACATTTGGGAAATTATCATTAACAGGCATAGGGTCAAAAGATATGTTTTCCAATCGAGATAAATTATCAACTACAGGGTTTTTAGCATCTTTCCTATCTAATATATGTAGATCAAACTCTTGTAGAAGCAGCACGCATCTAATAAGCCTAGGCTTAGCGTCGTTCTTCGTCATAAGGTATTTAATAGCAGCATGATCAGTATGAATGGTGACTTTTGAGTCTACAATATAGGGTCTAAACTTATCACAAGAAAAAACGACAGCTAGAAATTCTTTTTCAGTAGTAGCATAATTCCTTTAAGAAGCGTCTAAAGTCTTACTAGCATAATGAATAACGTTTAACTTTTTATCAATTCATTGCCCAAGGACAGGACCTACAGCAAAATCACTACCATCACACATTATTTCAAAGGGTAAACTCCAATCAGGTGGTTGAACAATAGGAGCTGTAGTTTGAGCCTTCTTAAGAGTTTCAAAAGCTTCCTTACAATCATCATAAAAAATGAAGGGTACATCTTTTTGAAGAAGATTAGTGAGGGCTTTTGATATCCTAGAAAATTCTTTAATAAACCTTCTATAGAAACTAGCATGACCAAGGATACTACGAATACCTTTGATGTCTCTTGGGCATGGCATCTTCTAACAACCCAATTGGAGAGATGGTCTCTCTATTAGCAAGGTGAATAACCACATCAATGTATTCCAATTCGCAGGGACTGATTTCATGCATAATTTCTCTGTAAAGCTCATAAGGAATAGCATTGGAACTTGCACCAATATCACATAAACCATAATAGCAATGATCACCGATTCACCGATTCTAACGGAAAGCATAGGGACACTAGCCTTTTTAGCTCTATTAGGATGTGAAACAATATTAGAAGCATCCTCACGAAAGACTATGTGTCCATCTTCTATGCTTTTACTGACAATGTCTTTCACAATTGCTACCATAGGTTCAACATTTATTTGTTCATCAGGTTTTACAGTTCTCTTTTCACTTTTAGTGATTACATTAGTTATCATAGGATGATCCTTTACCTTATCTGGGAAGGGAATCTTCTCGATATAAGGTTCAGGAAAAATGTGATCAATAGTGCAACAATCAGCACTCCCAGCAGGAACATAGTCAATAATATCTTTATAAGGTGCATGGTACTTGTTCCATCCACTTTTTGGAATTTCAATATAAGAAGCAAAAGCCTTAAAGCAATTCGTAATAACTTGTAAATCAAGACCATAAGCATTACTAATATTTTGAAAGTCATCGGTTCCCAGGAAAGATTCAATGCATTCATAATCATAATTTATACCTGACTTTCTACCTTTGTCATTCTCCCAAGCTTCAGCATTGTCTTGAATACGGTCCAGAAGATCCCATTTAGCTCCTTCTTCCATGCGAGTGAATGATCCATCACAAGAAGCATCCAGTAAATCTCTACCATGTAGAGGGAGCCTTGCATAAAAGTTATTGATAATAATATTGTTGGGGAGCTCATGAATGGGACATTCGAGAATTAGTAACTTCAATCTCCACCAAGCTTGAGTTGTACTCTCTCCACCAAGAGGCCAAAAGTTGTATATTTGATTCCTATCTTTATGAATCTCACTAGGAGGATAAAACTTTGAATAAAAGAGAGGCACTATTTCCTACCATTCCAGAGCTTAACCATTCTTTAGCAACTTATACCATTCCTCAGCTCTTCCTTTCAGTGATAATGAGAATAAATTCTTCTTAACTTGATCTGTAGTAATACCTGCACACTTGAACAACCCGCATAATCCGTGTATAAAGAGTAAATGATCACCGAGATGGACATTTCCATCCCCAACATAATATTTATCCATAACACGATCAATAATTCTTCTAGGTATTTTAAAAACATCATTCTCAGTAGGCGGTGGCTTATCTACTACCTTAGCAGTAGTCGTAGCATTACCAAATAAGAAACTCGGCGAATTATCCATAACGAAAATAAAGAAACTAACAGAAGTAAACAATCCTCACAGTAGAAGTTTCCTTTACCAGTTGCACTCTCCAATAGCGCTTCACTCCCCGGCAACGACGCCAGAAAATAGTCTCGATGACCCACAAGTATAGGGGGTGTATCGTAGTATTTTCGGTAAGTAAGAGTGTCAAACCCAACGAGGAGCCGAAGGTGCTGGCTAGTGGTATGTATTAGGAATTCTCTGCAAATACTTAGCAAACGAATTTTTAAGGGTTTTTGATAAAGCAAGTAAACAAAGTACGAATAAATAAAAGACAGTAGGAATAAATGCAGCAAGTGGCCCAATCCTTTATGTACCAAAGGACACGCTGGTTGTATTACTTAAAATGACCAAACATTCTCGAGGACACATGGGAAGACTGTCAAGTGCTTTCGCTTCATATAGTTGATTAATCTTCTTTAGCTTGCTGAGTGTTGTGTGGGTGAACCTGTGCTAATGTACCGACCTTCCTAGGACTAATACATACTTGTGATTATACACATTGCAAACATCCGTAAGTACAAGAAAGTAATTAAGGTCAAAACCTAACCACAGCTTTAAACTCTAAGACCCTTACGTCCCTTGTGCAATGGTTTCCTAACGGGGGTTCAGGTTTCTGTCACTCCGGCAACCCCTACGATTAGTAGCCAAATACACAATGCATTCCCCTAGGGCCATATAGGTGAAGTGTCATGTAGTCGACGTTCACATGACACCACTAGAAGAAGTACACCACAACTTAAATATCAAACTATTGAATCTTTCTCAACACAACTCCACTACTAACAACATGACTTCTCCCATGTCCTCAAGAAAAAAACGAACTACTCACAAGACATCATATGGATCATGATCAAAGATGGAATAATGATGTATAACAATCTGAACATAAACAATAATTCAATGGTTCACTCAATAGTATCAACTACAAAGAGTAATCAACACCAGGAAAGTTTCCCCTAAGAACTAATGCAAGATTCAATGCAATTGTTACAACAATATGGAGATGGTGATGAGGGTGCTGATGGTGATGATGGTGGTGATGATGATGATGATCCCGATGAAGTCCAGCTTGATGGTGGTGTTGATGGAGACGATCTCCCCTCTCCAGGAAGGAATTCCCCTGGCAGAATTCTGTCTGCCGGAGAGATCTTTCTCTCTCGATGTTTTCCGCCCCGCAGAGGCAGCGAAATATTTCTGTGGTCGCTTCCCGAGTCTTTCGGGAGGAATATATACGCCAGAGGGGAGTGCCAGGGGTGGACCAGGGCGGCCACACCACCTGGTGGCGCGGCCTAGGATGGCCCACGCCACGGGGTGGTGTGGCCCCCCTGTGGCACATCTCCAGCCCCCCTTTTGGCTCCTTCGTGTTCTGGAAAAATAGGATTTTCCGTATATTTTCCTAGATTTTCTGATATTCGGGAATTTTGCCTCCAAAGAGCACCTTTTCCATCAGAATCCTGACTGCAGCGGTCCATGCTCCAAAAGTCATCAACCATGCAAAAACAGATGAAATAACATAAGTATCACCTCTCAATATGAAATATATCAATGAATAACAGTGAATTATGACATAGAATAGTGATGCAAAATGGACGTATCAAAGATACACATGGACGAATAAGCAGCTCGACCCGATCTCTGGTGTTCTTAATTTTGTCTTTGTCTCGATGGAATGGGAGGTGGACTTCCCTCTGTGTTTGTTGCGAGCGGTCACCAGGGTCGGCTTGGACCATACCCTCCTCCTCCTATCTACAGGAGGAGGCAACCTACCTAGACTGAATTGCTTTCACTTTGATTTCTTATGTCTTAGACAACCAGGTTTCATGGAGGTTGTTCGGAATAGGTGGGTGGAGGCAGCTGATGGCCCAAAATATATCGAGCTCGTTGGGGAACCCCACGAGGAAGGTATGATGAGCACAATAGTAAGTTTTCCCTCAGTACGAAACCAAGGTTATAAATCCAGTAGGAGCAAGTAAACACCACAAAGGTGTAGCTACCTGAACGTTGGCAGGGCGCACTACTGGTGCCAGCAGCAACGTGGAGACCTACACAACACAACCACAGAACTTTGCCCCCCAACTTGCGATGAGGTTGTCAATCTCACCGGTTTTGCTGAAAACAAAGGATTAAACGTATCGAATGGAAGGAAGTAATAGTTTGCAGAAAGTAAACACAGAGTAGTAAATAGTTTGTAGATTGTATGTAAAAGAAAGGATTGGGGTCCATAGTTCACTAGAGGTGCCTCTCCTTAAGATAGATAACATGTTGGGTGAACAAATTACTGCGGGGCAATTGTCAAACATCGAGAAAGCATACAAGCATATACTAATCATCTTGAATCCTTTGAGATTCGATTGGGCATTACAACATTATACATAGACCGCAATCCAACTGCATCTATGACTAATAATCCACCTTCAGGTTATCATCTGAACCCCCTCTAGTATTAAGTTGCAAGCAACAGATTATTGCTTTACGAAGTGCGTGTAAAGTAAACAATATGATTGTTCTATGAACAAAGGATTGTTGTTTTCTCCCTAGTAGCAACAACACATCTAGTACCTTCGAGATTTCTGTCACTTCCCCGGATTACCAGAGGCATGAACCCACTATCGAGCATAAATACTATCTCTTGGAGTTGCTGGCATCTACTTGGCCAAGATAGCTACTAACAACGGAAATCATGCAAGATCTCAAATAACAAAGACATGATAGAATCAATAATCAATCTGAAATAGCATCTCAATATCCATCGGATCCCCACAAACACAACATGTATGGATTACAAATAGGTGATCTTGATCATGAACGGAGCTCACAAGATCTAAACATGAAAGCACAAAGGAGGAGAAACCAGCCATCTAGCTACTACATGGATCCGTAGTCCAAGGATGAACTACTCACGCATCACACCGGAGGCCTGCATGGTGATGAAGAAGGCCTCCAGGGTGAATTCCCCTCTCCGGCAGGGTGCCGGGAAGAGATTCAGATCCCTCCTGATCTAGGGATGGAGATGACAGCGGCTACATACTCTTTCGTGGATTTTTATCGGGTACTTAGGGTTTCCGTATTAGAGGCAGTATATAGGCGGAAGGAGAGGCCGAGGGGGTGCATGGGCTGGCCACACCACCCCCTAGTGCGGGCCAGGCCTGGCCGCGCGGCCAGGTGGTGTGGCCGGGCCCCAGCCCCTCTCCATCTCGTATTCTGGCTCCAGATGCTCCTCAGTAAAATAATAACTTTAGCTTTTGTCCCGTCCAATTCCGAGAATATTCATTTGCTGACTTCCTGAAAGCAAAAACAGCAGAAAACAGGCAGCTGGCACTGTGGCTCTTCTCAATAGGTTAGTCCAAGAAATCATATGAAAAGTACTCCAAAGTGTGAACAAAACACAAGAAAGTAGATAAAACCAAGCATGGAACATCAAAAATTATAGATACATTTGCATGTATCAACATCCCCAAGCTTAACTCCTGCTCGTCCTCGAGTAGGTAAGTGATAAAAAGAAAGAATAATTTTCGAGGTGACATGCACCATCATAAACTTGATCAAAGTATTTGTAAAACATTCAAAGCTGGGATCTTAGTACTTCAATCATGAAATGAAAGACAAAGTTCTAGCAATAAGACAAAGAAACTATGATGCAACATGAAAAGGCACAAATAAAAGATTCATGAATAACAATGCTTTGCAAGACGTTTGTTTGTTTCACACAAAGAAAACATAGCATAGTAGCATTCAGCTTGTCCCTCATAGAGTAGCAAATATGAATGCATAGGACACCTTCAAAGTTCATAAGAATGACTGGATACAAATAGTTTGAAACAAGCAATACCAAGGTATGCATCAATCAACAAGTCTTGGGACAATGCACATATAACTAAGAATGGCCACTATGCTCTCAAAGTAAGTGCATAAAGGTAGAAAGTGGAGACTCAACATATAAGTGGAAGAAAGGCCTTCATAGAAGGAAGTAGGGATTCAAGTCTCATAAAGAGCTTCCAAAAATTATGGTACTTAATAGCTTTCAGCTCTCATTGCCCCTATCATAAGCATCTTGAAGTGATTAAGGTTAAAGTGAACAAATTATGGTGTACATGCTTGACGAAGTATAAGTTAGAAATCTCATGTCCCTTGAATACGAGGGTCGCTCCTCATGCTACTCAAGTTTAGTCACCGGTAAGTTCTTCTCATCGTAAGTACATGTGTATCATAGAGAACCGCCAACGGGGTACCCCTTGCCCGATGATATGGAAGAATCTCCATATCAAAATGACAAGACATACAGACAACGAGCATCTCAACAATCTTCTTATTTACCATGGGAATATGGTGCTTTTTTCTCTCTTTCCTCTTTTCATAATATCTCTTTTTTTCTTTTTTCTCAATATAGGACTCTTTTTTTTATAAAAAGAATGCTTCATAGACAACTCATTATGGTTACGCTGCAGGTTTCCACCATGTCAGCATGGATTAGACCAGCGGCCTAGGTGTTTCTGTAACACATATACATAACTCCATGGACTTACAAGCTCCCCTTTCATTTCACACCGACGACATCCATAGACAAAAGAGCATGATATCAACTAGGTACAAAGTACCAATGCAATGTTGAAAGCGTTCCTCATGACAACGTGGTTCTGCTAATTCCCAACAAATAAGTGCAAGCACATACAACACAGACGACACAATGGTTCAAGTTTATTAAGGGCAAGAAAAGTAAAGTGTGCCATCAAGTTCGTGAGAGCTTTAATCACTAGTTTTCTCATAACAAGTATAATTTGGAAGGTAAACAAAAACATAAATATACTTGGAATAGCATATGCTAATAGGTAGTTATTGTGGACTCTTTGGAATAACTTGGTGTAGGGAGTTGGATGCATGAGTGGAACTCATACTTGGTTGTGGAGGCTAGCAAAAGACTGGGAGCGGCAAACTAAGAGAGCAATACTGGCCATAATCATGCAGAGCGACAAAACATCATTGATCAAAGCATAAAGTGATACTACAAGTTGAAAACCTAAGGATCATAAAGGCTATGGTGACTTGAGATAGTCATAACATGGTGTGAGCATGCACCAAGTCAACCCAAATAAAGCATCAACGGAGAATACCAATATACTATGCTTTAATATGCTAAAACAACGCATGATTAATCCAAGGCACATTAAGCAATATCAATTGTTTATAACAAGTCATGATACAAAAAAGAATACTAAGCATAAAGCCAAAACAATATCAAGAATGGCATGACAAAGCATAGGCCATAGCCAAAAATAAGCTCCTTTTATCACTTAAGCATGGACTTTCCTACTCTTTTCCAAACCAAAGCAAACTATTTGAAAACCAATGTATGAAAGAGGGGGTCCAACCAATTTATTAAGAAAACTAAGAAAACAAAAGCAAACAAAAAACCAAAATGAAAACGAAAAAGAAGACGCTCCAAGAACAACACAACTGTGCATGAAACAATAAAATATTTATTGATGAAGAAGGGGATGCCCAAGGCATCCCCAAGCTTTGACACTTGTACTTCGTGGATATTTCTTTGGGTGACACGCGTGGCATTCCCAAGCTTGATCTTTATTCCATCCTTCACCTCATTACTCATTCTTTCCATACAACTAAAATTTTTCCTTCATACAAAACTTCACACAATCTTTATTAGCAACATTAGTGCACTGAAGATAATAAGTCTTTAGGTTCAGTTCTAACACCAATAAAACTTCCATTAAAACACTAGCTACTGTAGTACTTCCCTCAAAAAGCTCAATTCCCCAAAAGAACTAAAAAAGGAACCAACAAGAAGCAAATGCAGAAAAGGCTGAAATCTGTCAAAACAGACCAACAGGTAAAGAAGAATTTTTTCAAAGACCTTTTGTTGCTCAAATCAAAAAGTGTTGAACTAGCGAAAGTTACATACCAACCTGGGGAAAAAGAACAAAAATTCACACCTCAAAAGGAAGTACAGAGATTTTACGCGAATGTTTACGGTGAAGCACAGAAATCTGTTTCAGGACAGCAACTTTCCCAATCACTACTTCTCTCTCATTAGAGGTTACTCTTGGCACAAAAAGCAAATAAAAAGGATAAAGACCAGTTATTACTGAGGTAATAACTTTCAAGACTCATCTAAAACTTTTTGGTTATCTCCCAATAAGTACTCTTCTTTAACGCCTTTAAGTTCGGCATGATAGTTTGAGAAGATGCTCACAAAAGAAATATGAATTGGAGTAAAAGAGAGCATCAAGAAGCAAATTCAAAGTACATTTAAGTGTAACCCACTTCCTATGCATAGGAATCTTGTAAGAAAATAAATCAAAGAAGCACATAGTATCAAGAATGGGTAGATAAATCAAGAGCAAGTTCAAAACTTTCAGCACATAGAGAGGTGTTTCAGTACCATGAAAACTTCTACAACCATATTTTCCTCTCTCATAATAATTTTCAGTAGCTTCATGAATAAACTCAAAAACATAACTAACACATAAAGCATGATTTTCATGATCTACAAACACTAGAGCTTTATTATAAACATTTTCAGAAGAATCCTCAGGAACATAACATTCATCCTCCTTTAGTAAGCATGGGGGACAATCAAATATTCTAAGGGGTAAAGAGTTACTCTCATTAGAAGGTATGTATGGGTAGATCCATTCTTCCTCCTCTTTTTCATCCAATGAGCTTCCAGTTTCAGCAATTTCTTCTTCCATAGGCTCCTGCAAGGCATTAGTCTCTTCTGCTGGTGGAGAGAATGTATAAAGATATTCATGAATATAGCAATTTTCTTCCTTGTAATTATCAAAGCAAAATTGAAGTATATCATCAACCTCATATTTATAAGGTGCATCATCAGTATTTTCATGCAAATAAGCTACTTCGAATGCACCCTTCGAAGCAATAAATTCTTCAGTTTGTTCCACATCATAAAAGACATAATTTCCCTTAACATAAGACGATATGGTAACATCATCATTATACTCACATTGAAAAGGGAGGTGTTTATACCTCTTACATGAACAGGATTTATCAAAGCAATAAGTAACATTATAAATAGAGCACACGTTTCTAGCAATGGTATACAATTTATCAATTTGTTCCCATAAGTGTTTCCCTTTTTGTGACAAGCGGTGTTCCTTATAATAATATTTTTGTTCTTCCGAGAACCCACAATGCCAATTAGATTCAGTTTCAAAGAAACCAACCACTGATAAAAAGCATGATAAAGCAAGACAATAACAGACCAACGAAAATAACAACTATAGTAGGAACTAAATTTTTTGGATTTTTTATTAAAAGAACAAGCAAACAAAGCAAAAAGTAAACTAAGCAAAACAAAAATAACAAAGTAAAGAGATTGGTTATGAGAGACTCCCTTGTGAACATGTCCTTGACTCCCCAGCAACGGCGCCAGAAAAAGAGCTTGATGGCCCAAAATATATCGAGCTCATTAGGGAACTCCAAGAGGAAGGTATGATGAGCACAACAGCAAGTTTTCCCTCAGTACGAAACCAAGATTATCAATCCAATAGGAGCAAGGAAACACCCCAAAGGTGTAGATAGCTGAATGTTGGCAGGGCGCACTACTAGTGCCAGCAGCAACATGGAGACCTACACAACACAACCACAGAAGTTTTCCCCCAACTTGCGATGAGGTTGTCAATCTCACCGGTTTTGCTGAAAATAAAGGATTAAACGTATCGAATGGAAGGAAGTAATAGTTTGCACAAAGTAAACACAAAGCAGTAAACAGTTTGTAGATTGTATGTAAAAGAAAGGACCAGGGTCCATAGTTCACTAGAGGTGTCTCTCCTTAAGATAGATAACATGTTGGGTGAAAAAAATTACAGCGGGGCAATTGACAAACATCGTGAAAGCATACAAGCATATACTAATCATCTTGACTCCTTTGATATTCGATTGGGCATTACAACATTATACATAGACCGCCATCCAAATGCATCTATGACTAATAATCCACCTTCGGGTTATCATCCGAACCCCCTCCAGAATTAAGTTGCAAGCAACAGAGTTATTGCTTTACGAATTGCGTGTAAAGTAAACAATATGATTGTTCTATGAACAAAGGACTGTTGTTTTCTCCCTAGTAGCAACTGCACATCTAGTACCTTAGAGATTTATGTCACTTCCCCAGATTACCAGAGGCATGAACCCACTATCGAGCATAAATACTAACTCTTAGAG
This sequence comes from Avena sativa, assembly GCA_916181665.1. NCBI lineage: Eukaryota > Viridiplantae > Streptophyta > Magnoliopsida > Poales > Poaceae > Avena > Avena sativa. The sequence continues at coordinate 576,665,844 of OV702287.1, forward strand.
TTGCTAGCATCTACTTGGCCAAGATAGCTACTAACAACGGAAAGCATGCAAGATCACAAATAACAAAGACATGATAGAATCAATAATCAATCTGAAATAGCATCTCAATATCCATCGGATCCCCGCAAACATAACATGCAGAATTACAAATAGATGATCTTGATCATGAACGGAGCTCATAAGATCTAGACATGAAAGCACAAAGATGCAGAACCAGCCATCTAGCTACTACATGGACCCGTAGTCCAGAGATGAACTACTCACGTATCACGTCGGAGGCTTGCATGATGATGAAGAAGGCCACCAGGGTGAATTCCCCTCTCCAGCAGGGTGCCGGGAAGAGCTTCAGATCCCTCCCGATCTAGGGATGGAGATGACGACGGCTATAGACTCTTTCGTGGATTTTTGATCGGGTCCTTAGGGTTTCCGTATTAGAGGCAATATATAGGCGGAAGGAGGGGCCGAGGGGGTGCCTGGGGCGGCCAGACTACCCCTGGCGTGGGCCAGGCCTGGCTGCCCGGCCAGGTGGTGTGGCCGAGCCCTAGCCCCTCTCCGTCTCGTATTCTGGCTCCAGATGCTTCCCGATAAAATAATAATTTGTCTTTTGTCCCGACCAATTCCGAGAATATTCATTTTCTGACTTCCTAAAACCAAAAACAATAGAAATCAGGCAGCTGGCACTGTGGCTCTTGTTAATAGGTTAGTCCAAGAAACACTACAAGGAATCTGGCTATATATGACCCTCTATTTTCGTCACAATAGTGCGTTTATGATGATTCTATGCCGATTTTGAGATCGTTGAAAGCTGAGCGTCGCAAATGAACTATAACGACGATTTTAGTGAAATCGTCATAATCGTTTATGACGATATTGGATCGTCATAACCATTATGACGATCCGATATCATCATGGGAAAACTGGCCTCGCCAGGTCAGATCCTACGTGGCAAAATTGTGACGAAATAAAATCGTTGTTATGCAAAATAAGCCCAGTCCATTTAGTTGGTATATATGGGCTGAGCCTAATAATTCTAGACTTGTTTTTACTATGTCTTGCCCTTTTATGATCCATTTCGCTTTTGGGCCTTAGCCTTTTTACAACCTTTTTCTATTCTAGGCCTTGGTCTATCTACGGTCCATTTCTTCTTGGGCTGGTCCTACTAGCCAGAGGGGTCCCAGTTGTCAGACTACTCGAATAATAATGTCAAATGTGACGATTCCATTTTCTACTGGCCCCACTTGTCAATTTTATTTCACCACAATTTGACAGCAATTAAACAACAAATAATAATTTAACCAGAACCAAAGTAATACATGAAATCCTTTCGATAGCAACTTTAAGTCTATTAGAATATTTCCCAGCTGCTAGTTACATATCACCACCGGTCCAACTGAATCACATACATACAATAATAACCATGCTACAACTGAATCTAGCTCATAGTGGAGACCCTCAAGACCATATACCTAGAGCAGGAATAATCCATCGTTAGTTGAAGCATCATGAGAACCCCCCTCTCCACCAATGAAAGGAAACCTGTCGACTACTCCCGATGTGCACAACTCCCTCCGGCACCATGTCCCAACAGCTGGGTACATACCACCATCGGTCCAAGAACAAGCCTCCATCATCATTCATCCATCCTGCATGATAACGACCATCCAAAGGAAAATTAGTCCATCATTATTCTTTGACATGTGACCAAGTTGTGCACCTACATCCAACTGGCAGTTGATTGGTCTAGCAATGCAAAATATAACCCCAGATGCAATAGATAAACTACATGCCTACAAAAGCTCAAAGTGGCAGTAGCTAAAAAACAGACATTGTTCAAAGACAAACATATTAAATCGTAATTCCACAATCATTATATCATGTTACAGGACCTCCATACATAGACAGAGGTCAACCGAGTATGATCACAGAACTAAAAAATAACTACAGTAATCACCATATAACAGAGTCTGCTAGTCAAAAAACAAAATAGCAGAGGTACACTACTGGTGTACGAATTCACCCTACTGCTACACCTAAAACAGATAACTGTAATCTGACAAACAGATTTTACATGCTAAGAAGATACATGCCCCAACACATACCTAAGGGCAAACAGCAGCAACAGGTACAAGCCTGCGTCCCCTCCCGTGCAGATCCAGTAAAGTGCTTGATGATGCCGGTCAGTGAGCAAGACAGTGTTGCTTTGTATACATCCACTCCTTAGGCAAATATATGGCTCGAAATCCTTGAGAAAAATTAAGCCATTAACAACAGCAATAGCCAGAATGTCTTATAGAAACCATAACAAAATCAATTGATAACCTAGTTTCTAATTTCACAGTTCTCAGATCTTCCAAAGATACTGATGTGTCGACGCATCAATGGCATCTAGAAGATTTACAGAATAAAGAGAAATGAAATATATGAGAGATAGTGATGTGCGAAGATAACTCTAAAAAATTCCACTGTGGAAAACATACACAACTCACATAGTTTGTTTCATGCATGTCATATACGTATCAAGTCACATCAGTATAGTTTATAAAGGAAAATAAATGCATGCTCTATGATTTCTCTAGTAATATGAATGATGTCTCTGTTTGGCCAAGGATCACAAACCGAGACTAGCTACTTGCTGAGCCTACATTTGGCCAAGGAAAATTCCGCTATTCTAACAAGCGACCCCACCAGATGCACTCCTTGGATCCTGCAGCACCACCTTCATAAGAAATTAGAAGTATCAGAAACAGTCGACAAAAAATTTGATCAACTACATGGAAACTACAACAAGCGTACTAAAATAGCAAAGAAATAGTGATCTGGGTAGCTTTTCTTGCAAAGGGAAAAAAGATGAAGCAAACATATTAGAAACATAGGAATAAGGTAGTGTTGCTGCCGAACATGAATCTATAACAATACAAACAGAACCGACTGAAACAATGTGGCTACACAAGATAGCTTTGAATATTTCAAATAGTAATATTCATTCCCATTTCAAGCAACCTGCATCTCTGTAAGCTTCCATAATACATGCAGAAATAAACCCACTCCATGGTACTATCAGACTAGTTTGAAAATTAGATGTGGTAATCTGAATGCAGATTACAAATTTAATAACTTACATGAAAATTGCTCAAAGAACTCGTAGGCAACATTAAATTTTATTTGATTCTCGTTCAATCAATGTCACAATTGGAGCAATCTTGTTTAATAGAAAAATATATATCATGTTGATCTCAAAAATTAGTAGGGACGGTATAACACATAGAATATAGCCTACACAAAAATTATTGAGACACCTAGTGCTAATACAATCAGATCATGGCATTGTTTACTTGGAGACTGCAGTGCGCAATATATTGAGGCATCTAGTGTTAATACAAACTAAGTTACATTCTAAGCAGCAGGACATGGATATTTAGATCAACCTGTTGCAAAAATTTACTGACTGGCAAGCTTTTGCAAACAAGAACGACCACTAACCAAGAAATTCATATAAAACCGAACTCTACTGATAGTATGCATTTGTACCTGCTGGGAAGACAAGGCGACAACAAGGCTGAAGAAAAACAGACATAGAAGCCCTCCCTCGGCTGGAGGCAGAGCTTCGCTCATGGAGGAGATGGACACAGAGCCGGTGGAAGCGGGAGTGGCCATGGGCCACGGCTAGTGGTACAGCATGTGCCTGAATACAATCTTGGTACCTACGCATGGACGGAGACAAACCACGGGAGAACACCTTGCTAGGGTTTGCTAGGGAGACCAGACAACGAAGTAATCAGCAGGGCACACGCACAGAGGAAAGGGACTTTGGGGAGATAGGAGAGGAAGGGACTCACAGGGTGATGGCGTATCGGCTCTAAATTTGGACATCGCACAAAGTCATGGAGGCGGCCAGACTTTCGAGCGCTGTCGGGCCTGTCCGCCTTCCGCCGCAGTGACCTAGCATGGCTCGAGATCCGTAGTGGCCTACGGCGTTGCCCTTGGCCGAAGAACGAGGAGGAAGGATGGAGGTGGCGCCACAACGGTGTCCTCCTGCTGGCCCTTGATGCCCGCGATGGATGAGAGGATGAGGAAACGAGCGGTCCAGTCGATGAAGCTGAAGATGCCCGCAGTCCAGCGCCTCCTTGCTCCCCAGATTAGACGCAACGACGCGTGCTTATGACGGAGTGGGTCGGGCACATCGGCTACAGATCTAGGGTGTAGGTGGTGGCGGCGAGAGGTGGTGGCGGGGCCAGGTGAAATTGAGTGGAGGTGGAGATGGCGGAGGGGAGGATGGTCGTGGCTTGGGGAGAAGGGCGGCGCCGGAGGGGAGCTGTCGGCTAGGGGAGAAGTGGCGGCAGCGTTCGATCTGGAAGGAAGAGGAGGGGATCGCGGTGGTAGCACGAGGGAGAGAGAATAGGAGGTTGCCGTTGTGTTAGGTCATGGGCGTGTGGGGGTGAGGCGTGGGCGCGTGGGGAGTTGGTGAGGCCGTGGGTGTGCTTCTTTGAAATGGATTGTATGGGCACCTAGAGGGGGTGAATAGGTGCCACACCAAATTTTAATTCTTTTTCAATTTTACGCTTAGCATAAAGGTAAATTCTCTAGATAAACTAATGTGTGGAATTTCCCTCTATGCAAACCTATCTACTAGCGAGTAAGGACCGAGTGGAAGAGGAACGAGTGAACCGAAGTGAAGCACGCGGAGACACAAGATTTGTTTGACTGCAGTTCCTTCCTTGTTAAGGGAAGTACGTCTACGTTGGAGGGGTGGGCGGTACTAAGACCACCACGCCACAAAAGGCCTCACCCTGTTCTCCGATGGATCTCGCCACAACAGGCCTGATCCACCTTCCACTATAGGTACCCTTCGAGGCGGGCACCGGCGCCTTTACACAACTAGCGGGGCAACAACTCCATAACAACTTGGAGGCTCCCGAAATGACAACAAGCTGCCACAAGAACAAAGTTGTCAAACACAATAACAAGATCTAGGTATTGACAAGAATACTAGATCAGGGATTTCTCCAAGTGAATGGAGAGGAGTTGAAGCGCTTGATTCTTGATGTTGATGATGAACTTCTCCTCCTTCAATTCACCAAAGATCAAGCCCTTTGAGTGGTTGAAGTGGGAGATTGAGAATGAGAGCTCTTGCACAAGGTCTGGTCAATTTCGAATGAATCAAGAGTTCTGATCGTTAGGGAAGAAGGGGTACTTATACCCCCTTCCAAAAACCAGTCGTTGCACATTTTGGGGGCCGGATTATCCGGCCCAAGTGAGGGCCGGATTATCTGGCCTGGGGAAAACACCGCCCCAGACTAGGAATATCCAGCAGATAATCCGCCCCCTCACAGAGCGTCGCGCCGAGGTTTCCCTTGATCAACTTCTGGGGGCCGGATTATCTGGTCCTATGTGAAGGCCGGATTATCCAGCTTGGGGAAGAAAACCGCCCCAGTTCGGATTTTCCGGGAGAAAATCTTACCGGATACCGAGCGACGCGCCTTGGCTCCTTTTGCTCGAAAAGTAGGGGCCGGATTATCCGGCCCTTGCGAAACCCGGATTATCCGGCCTGGGAAGGAAAAACCGCCCAGTTTGGATTTTCCGGGAGAAAATCCGACTGGACGTGGAGTGACGCGCCTTGGCTTCCTTGAGAGATGAGGTAGGCCGGATTATCCGGCCCTTGGAAGGGCGGATTATCCGGCCCCCCTCAAAACTTCCTGCACACTTAGCACACATGAAAAGTCTCCATACTATTGTTATCTAACACGCAAAACATAGGAAAACATGAAATGTTCTTTCACTTCTTCAGTTGCGCTTGCATGCGTTGGATGGACACTGAATGGTCCAGATCAGGCCGAGATGGAGGATCCGTGGGAGTTTGTTTCGTGCGATTTGATTGGTTGCAAACGACCACACGCGGACGCCAAACGACTAATGTTATCGTTATAGTCGCAACACATTTTATGATAATGTGTTTATATAGTGCACACATGTACTTCTTAGAATGGCGAACAATGTTATCGGAGAAAATTTTCATATTCAATCCAAAAAAATCCATTTTTCATTTTCCAAGCGCAAAAATGGGACGTTTTGTGAAGCAACTACCAAATGACAATTTTAGAATACTACCACCCCATTTGAAAAAAATAGTAGACCACCTTACTTGGACAATGCCTCAACCGGGTATCTCAAACCTTTCTGTCCACCCATGGTCACATGGGTATACCCTGCATGTACTCGAGCTTGGTATATACGGTATAGATACATACAGGCCCACGGTGTCGCCAAGGCCCAAATGAAGGATTTGAGTAACCTGCGGACTCTCGATTGCTTGAAGAACAAGAAGAAGCTAAAGATAGAAAGTTCAAAGGGGGAAACCCTAAATTGTAACCGACTCGACCTCCTACCCGGGACCTAGCCTATCAATATAAAGGCTAGGAGGGGGCGGTGAGGAGGACACACATAACCCTAGTTTTCGCCACCCTTGCCAGATTGCATCTGCGCACCATTGTAACCTCCGGTTCCTTCGATAATTCCACGAGCAGACAAGCAGGGGTAGGGACCTCTAAGAGCCCTGACCCTGGGTAAATCTTTGTCCCCTGTGTGCTTGTCTGTTAGCCGATAGATGTCTCAAGCGCTCCCTCCTTCTCCAAAACCCAAGTCCATAACAATGGGCATTGATGAGTTAAACCCTCGTCAATTGCCGCCGTCTGTGGGAATTGGGAGTGCTGATGTTGTGGCTTCTTCGGCCCCATCAACTGTGATCTACAACACAGCAACAGCGGAGATTCTCCAGCTCTTCGGCGCGTTCGACTTCACCGTCCACACGCCAGCCACTCGCCTGGCCTTCGAGTCCGTGGGCGACGGAATCAGCCTGGTGATCGGGAGCTTCCGCTTCCAAGTTGGTCAGGTGGGCACGCTTCGCATGCCTGATCAGCCGTCAGCACCGGCGATTTCCCCAGCATCATGGTTCCCTCCATTGATCGGCACCCCTCTACCCTTCGGGTCCCCGCAAGAACTGCTGATGGGCTATCACTGGCTCCTAAAGGAAGAATTCAAGCGCCAACTCCAAACAATCGCGCAACTTGAAGCGCGTAAAAGGGCAGCGGATGAATCGAGCCTTCGTCGCGCCGGGCTCTCCTCCTACGGAGGATCCTCCTCAAGGGGCAATGAGTACCTCGCCAAGAAGAGGCAATCAAGGATGGCCCACCTCACCGATCAATAACGCATAGAAGCCACAAAAGTCCTTGACTTCGGCTCTATGACAGTCGACACGCAAGGCAACGTGGTCCCCAGGATGGCGCATGCTGCAGTGACAGCGACCACCATGTACCTCCTCAATAACCAGCCGCCAGCTGGAGATCCTCGAGCTGGCATGCACCAATCTATGATCGCGGGCTTGGGATTAATCGAGGCTACCCTCGACAAGGAACCAACACAGGACCCAAAGAAGGGAAAAGCGCTACTCCTCGCCCTCGTCCAGCGATGACAGTCACGACCTGTCTCGACGCCGCCGCTCACGGCACCACGACGGTGACTATGATGCGCACGACGACCTCACGCAGCGCAAGATCGACAAATCAAGGGCACGACATGATCGGTCGACTGACTCAGAAGAGGAGGACGTGGAGCTCTGCGGTGCCAGATGCTTCAGCAGATCCATTAGGAAAAAGCGAATGCCTAAAGGGTTTAAACTCCTGTCGGAGAACCCGGAGTTTGACGGCCTACAGGACCCCAAGATCTGGCTGGAGGACCACATCTCCTCCGTCAGACTCCATGGAGGCAGTCGAAGCACTGCCATGCAATGCTTGCAGCTACAGCTGCAGGGCGCCGCCCGAGCATGGCTCAACAACCTCCCACGCGGATCAATTCGCAGTTGGGATGAGCTGGTTTACAGCTTCGTGCGCAACTTTAAGGGCATGTACAAGCGGCCCGTATCAATCGAAGAGCTGAGATGCTGCCAGCAAAGATCTAGCGAATCGCTGTGCTCCTACATCCAAAGGTGGTCCATCATCAAGAACTCTGCAGAGAACATCTCGGAAGACCGCGCGATTGATGCATTCAATGGTGGTTTTCGCCGCCTAGAACTCAGGGAGGAGCTGGGCCGCTCAAAGCCCAAGACCATCAACCACCTGATGGAGATCGCGAATCGGTGGGCCGATGGAGAGGACTGAGTGAAGAATCGTGTTCACTCCGACGAGGAGGAAGAGCTCGAGCGCAGACGCGATCGCCGAGGCAAGTGTCGCATGCGCATTTACGATGACCACGACGATGTCAACATGGTCGTGGCTGGCTACGCCGAAAGACGCAACGACAACCGCAACAGCGGATATCGTAGCAGCGGATACCGCGACTCCGGGAAAACCATGCAAGTGTGGCAATGCCGCACTCGCGATGAGGCACCCGCGAGCTCCATTGAGGATAAACTGTCTGGGCCAAGTACGGTGCACTTCTACATCGACAAGCATGATGGCAAGAAGAAGTCCAGCCACCTCCTCAAGGATTGCCACGAATTCCTCAAGCTACATGAGGGACTAGCACCGGACCAGCACCACGGAGGCGAGCCGTAGCCACGAGCCATGGGCACCATGATGATCCAAAAGGGACGCCCCTCCAATAGGGTGCAGAAGGCCATCACTCGCCAAGTCAACTTGGCCACACACTCGCCACCATCCACCACTGAGTACCTCAGTGGAAGCGAGTCCTGAATCACCTTCGACAAACGCGATCATCCGCCTCAGGTAGCCCGTCCAGGCCATTGCCCCCTCGTACTCGAGGCGCAAATCGGAGGCTCCGACATGAGCAGCGTCTTCATGGATGGCAGAAGCGGCATCAACCTTATATTTTGAGTACCTTGCGAGCAATGAGGATCCCCCTAACTTGCCTAGAGGCCTCGGACACAACGTTCCATGGCATCGTCCCAGGGAAAGGCGTATACCCCCTGGGCAAAATCAACCTCGGCGTCATCTTCGGCACACCCAAGAACTTCCGGCGCGAGCGCATCGCCTTTGAGGTCGTCGACTGGCCCTCATAGTACCACTGCATCCTCGGGCGCATCGCGTTCGCTAGATTCATGGTAGTGACCCACTAAGCCTACCTGCAGATGTAAATGCCAGGTCCCAATGGCGTCATCACGATCAACGGGAGCCTCGAGCGATTTGACAGTTGCGACAGGGAATTCAACAGAATCTCCCAGTCCTTCGGCATGCAAGAAGAACTCGCGAGATTGAAGGAGACGACAGACAACAGTCTGCCTCCCCTGAGCAGGCCAAGCTCACCTGATCTCTCCTTCGACTCATATGTGCACACAAAGAAAGTGCACGTCCACCCATCGGATCCAGCCAAAACGGCCCTCATCACCAACAACTTGAGTCCCGCATAGGAACTCGCGCTCGTCGAATTCCTCCATGAGCACTGGGAAATTTTCGCCTGGTGTCCTGCGGACATGCCAGGAGTTCCCAGGGAATTCGTCGAGCACGCACTCAATGTCAACCCCGATGCAAGGCCAGTCAAGCAAACAATTCGGTGATTGTCTGAGCCACGAGCGCAGGCAGTTGGAATGGAGATCAATAGACTCCTCGAGGCCAAGTTCATACGCGAGATCAAGGAAAGCACTTGGCTCGCCAACACGGTGCTAGTACCAAAAAAGGACACGGATATCCTACGGATGTGCGTGGACTTCACTTCTCTGAACAAGCACTACCCAAAGGATCACTTCCCGCTGCCATGGATCGACCAGATCATCGACTCCATCGCAGGATACGAGCGCCTCTGCTTCCTCGACGCCTACTCAGGCTATAATCAAATTCGAATGAAGGAGGACGATCAAGAGAAAACAGCGTTTACAACGCCCTTTGGTGTGTTCTGCTACAACACAATGCCCTTCGGGCTAAATAACGCGGGAGCCACCTACCAGCGGTGCATGCAGGCTTGCCTCAAGGAGCAACTGGGTCGCAACATCCAAGTCTATGTCGACGACATAGTAATCAAGACCAAGGAGGAAGCCTCTCTAATCGATGATTTGCGCGAAACCTTCGCCAACCTCGACCGCTACCGGATCAAGATCAATCCGGACAAATGCGCCTTCGGCGTACCATCTGGGCAGCTACTCGGGTATCTCATCTCCGCAAGGGGAATCGAGGCAAACCCGAAGAAGATAAAAGCCATACTGGCCATGGAGAAGCCGAAGAACATAAGGGGCGTCCAGCAACTGGCCGGGCGAATCACGAACCTCAGTCGATTTATCAGTCGAATGGGTGAAAAGGCACTGCCCTCCTACTAGCTCCTCCACAAAGCTGAAAAATTCGAGTGGACCAATGAAGCGCAAGAAGCATTCGAAGATCTCAAGCGCCTGCTATCCACTTTGCCAGTGCTGGTGACTCCACGAGAAAGGGAACCACTGTTGCTGTACATCTCCGCCACCAACCAGGTGGTCAGCACAGTGCTCGTCGTCGAGCGAGCTGAGGAAAACAAGGTCCACGGCGTACAACGCCCAGTATACTACCTCAGCGAGGTCCTTACGCCAACAAAACAGCGGTACCCGCACTACCAGAAACTGGCGTACAGTGTCTTCATGACCGCCTGGCGACTGCGCCACTACTTCCTGGAACACCCAATCGTGGTGGTCAACGATGCCCCCTTGGGGCATATCCTCAATAACGCCTACGCCACGGGACGAGCCGCGCTTTGGGGAATAGAGTTGTCTCCATGAGACATCACGTCCGAAAAGCGTGACGCAATCAAGTCGCAAGTTCTCCCGGATTTCCTCATGCACTGGATGGAAAACCAGCTCGCGGACAAGCCAGATATGTCCTACCTCTGGACAATGCACTTCGATGGTTCCAAGCGGAAAGACGGAGCAGGCGTACGTGTCATACTGACATCACCTCAAGTGGACAAGCTGAAATATATCCTACGAATGCAGTTCATAGCCTCAAACAACGAGGCTGAATACGAGGCCATGTTGCACGGGATGAGGATGGCAAAAGCCTGCGGCGCTAAGAGGCTCATCATATACGGCGACTTCAAGTTGGTCGTCAACCAAACAATGCATGAGTGCGACGCACTGAACGATAACATGATTGCGTACCGCGACCTCTATGACACACTCGAAGGAGACTTCGATGGTTGCGAGCTGCGACACGTAGGTCACGAAAGCAACGAGGAAGCGGACGCACTCGCCAACATAGGCTCTACCTGTGCCCCCATACCGCCTAGGGTATTTCTCGAGCGCATCTGCGAACGCTCCATCAAGCCAAAGGCCGCAGAGAAGAAAACAAGCGCATCAACGGGCTCGGGGGCTATGCCACCCAATGAGCCAATGGCACTTGATGACTTGGAGCGCGACACAGGACTCGAGAGACCAATGAGCGTCATGATGATCGAGCAATCTTGGACGCAGCCATACATCATGTACCTCCTCAGCAAAAGGCTACCAGACGATCCGACAGATGCACGGCACATCACGCGGCGATCCAAGGCATTCACTGTTATCAATGGCGAACTGTATAAATGCAGCAACACGGGAGTACTCCAACGATGCGTCTCCATCGCCGATAGAAAAGCAGTTCTCCTAGACATCCACGAAGGGACCTGTGGGCACCATGCTGGCAATCATTCCCTCGTTGCCAAAGCTCTATGAGCTGGATTTTACTAGCCTACGGCAATGCGCGACGCCAAGGACATAGTCCAAAAATGCAACGCTTGCCAGCGATTCGCGGACAAGCCACACGCACCAGGCGCAGAGCTACGGCCAATCCCACTGGCCTGGCCCTTCGCACAATGGGGGCTCGACATGGTCGGCAAACTTCCAAGGTCCTCGCGAGGAGGCTACGTCTACCTCTTGGTCGCAGTCGACAAATTCACTAAGTGGATTGAAGCCATGCCAATGACCAACCAATCAGGGCACAGCATAGTCAAGTTCTTCGAGTCCATCGTCTACCGCTTCGGGGTGCCGCACAGCATCATCACCGACAACGGGACGAACTTCCCATCCAAGGAGTTCCAAGAATTCTGCGAGAACTTGGGGATCAACATCATCTACGCCTCAGTAGCGCATCCACAGACCAACGGTCAGGTGGAAAAAGCAAACGGGCTCCTCTACAGCGGCATCAAGAATCGACTCCTCCGTCCACTCGAACAAGCCGCGGGTTGCTAGCCAGACAAGCTGCAATCCGTACTCTGGAGCCTACGTACAACTCCAAACAGCGCCACGGGCTACACGCCATTCTTTATGGTGCACAGAGCTGAAGCAGTGCTACCCGCCGAGGTACGGTACAAGGCGCCGCGTGTGGTCGCTTACAGCGAACAAGAGTCATCCCTCGCACTCGAAGACTCCGTCGACCTCCTTGATGAGGCAAGGGAAATCACCATTGAAAGATCCACGATCTACCAGCAGAACCTGCGCAACTACCACAGTAGGAGGCTTCGCCCCAGATCCTTCGTCGAAGGTGACCTGGTCCTGCGACTGAAGCAACAAGGGCATCTCAAGCTCGAGTCCCCCTGGGAAGGACCGGACGTGGTTACAAAAGTAATCCCAGGTGGCGCCTACCGCCTTCAAGATTTAGAGACAGGAGTCGCATACTCCAACTCCTGGAACGTCGCACAACTACGACGCTTCTACCCTTAGTCGTTTTTACCTTTCATCACAAATAAGGCACTCAGCCAAGGCTACTTATCCACACATTGTACCTCTCACTATTCTTCGAATAAATAAAAGCTAAGTACCCCAAAACTCTGTGTTCTCCTTTACTTTTTCAATTTACCTACTCGGGGGCTGCGCCACCCTATACACATCTGTTCTTCGAACCAAAAGGGGATATCCTGAGTAGCTGGTACCTCAATCGAAACCCTAAAGGACAACCTCAATCTAGCTGCAACGCACCCGACAGGTTGACAAGGGACTGAGATAAAACATGGCCAGGCTAACGAAAAGGACTCGCATAGTGCAACGCACTTCATGCTATCAAAGCTCTTTATGCACATTCGACAATAAATTATTTACAAAACCTATACGAACTTTACAACACAAGTGCACTTATGTGCATGATACAAATTAGGCTACTACTGCATCAAGAGAACCTTGGTTTGTTCCTCAAAGAAGTCGACGATCTCTTCTGCTGGGCGATCCACCGCTTGGTAGTGCAGCACCATATTCCAAGTAGAACCTGCTGGCGAGGTACGCGGCCTAGACGCAATCGCTGCAACATCCACGTCAGGCCTGTGCACTCGCACCATGGACAGGGCAGCCTTGGCACCAGCCACCAACTGTTGCCTCACGCATTCGGGAACCGCGGACAGATCTTGAAACTTGGCAAGGAGGTCCAGCAAGCTGGATGGAGTATCGTCCAGCGGGAACATCGCCTGATAAATGTTCTTCAAGCATGACTGCGACTTCTTCAGAAAAAGCAGCACTCGCGATCCTGTAGGGTCGCCAGCGCAGTTGCACGATCATGATCCACCCAAAAGTATCCACTCTCTTGAAGTTGCTCCTGGGTGAGATCATGCAGGCGAATGGCAATTCTACCCTTCTCCTCCTACGGACGATGTGCGCTAACAACTACATAAAGCAGCAATAGCAACATGAGTACAACGTACCACTGCGAGTGACTACAAGGAAAAGATGAGAACAAGCAAACTAACACTTGAATTGGTCGCCTAGCTGCGTCACCTCGCCAAGCAAATATTGCTCTCGGGCAGCGGCTTTCTTCGCCTTCGACTTCCACACGTCTGTGTTACCGTGGAGCACGGGCAACTCACGCTCCAGCTGCTTCACACGGTCACGTAGTCGTGACAGCAATGACAGTTCATCAACCCTGGAGCGCGGCGGTGCCGCGGTACCATCAAAGGTCGACGAGTCCTGAGTTTCGCTCAAAGGATCACTCGATGTACCCTACCACAAGTCAAGATAGAAGAAAAATAAGATGACCAAATCAACACAAAGACAAAAGGATCAGATGCATTCAATACTAGCAAAAGTATCAGCAGATACACTCGCCAGCAGGCATGTTCTTAAACAAAAGGACACAATCTAATTAACTATTACAAAGCTAGCTAAGGAGCAGCTGGCTTCTTCGACTTCGACGGCTTCGGAGGCTTCATCAAGTCCGTGGCAGTGTCAGATGCCACTAACTTTCCGTCGGCCCCTGACGCCGAAGCTTTCGCCGCCTTTTTGGCACGTTGGAGCTCCTTAGAGTACTTCGCAACAGTGTTTATCAAATGATGCCCATACTTGCCATAGGCAGTCGCGAAAGGAGCAAAGAGTACCTGCTGACCGTCTGCGCCAACAGGCATCGCCTTCGACACCGCGGCAGGATCGGTCTCGACTCCGTGGGCCTACACCATGGCAAGCGACATGGACGCGCCAGCCGCGCGGAGTGAGTTCATCCAGCTGGAGGGCACACCCCTGGCAAGTGACTCCACCAGCTCATCTATATTATCGATCAGCTCTGCCTTGGGCATCAACTCCTCCCGGAGGCGACTGAGGGTGCCCTTGGACTTGGAAAGTGTATCCTGAATGGCGGCGCTACGGTCTTCGAGCACCGACAGTGCACCCGCCAGAGCGTCATCGCGACGAAGGGCCTGCGGGTCGAAGCTCAAATCGCCAGCATCTATACATAAACCCACACATGGACAAAAACATCAGCGCCCCGGAAAAAACATTGGAAGAAGAGAAGGATAACAATATCCGCAAGCAAAAGTACCTGAGAGAGCCTTGACGATTGAGAAAAGTTGTTCTTCGAACAACTTCTCCCTGGTTGCGAAGGAGGCACGCAGCTCCTCTTAGCGCCTTCGTGCCTCGTCACGCACCACGATTGCCTCGTCGCGACCCTTCACAGCCGCGGCGAGTGTCTTCTCCAAGGTGGCGGCGTCACGCAATAGGGAATTATGTTCAGCTACATGAGAAACAAAAACTGACTATCATTCGACTATATTAAAAGGAGAAGACGAGGAACAATAAGTGTAGAACATTCACTTTCAACCACGCGGTGACGCGTCTCCAGCATTGCATGCTGGCGGCCCATCGCCATCACTTGTTCCACCAAATGCGTGTCTTCCTTCACAAGGAGCTGTCGCACAACAAAGAATCATCAGAAGCAATAGATAACATCGACTGCAACACTGCAAAGGAGAAAAGCTACACTTACATGGTCCTCCAATGACTCTGAAGATGTCTGTTGTACCGTCATCCGGGCAACCATTCGATGCTCCCCTGCATGAGGAGAACTGGAAGAATTGTGCCCGGAGTGGGCCGCCACTGGAGGGGAAGGAGCGCGCTCGACCTCTTCCTTGGCCTTTGAGGTCGCGACTCCTGATTCCTTTAAAAATTGGACGTCGCTAGAAGATGACGACACCTCTTGACTGTAAGATAACAACCATAGCAACAAATGGCAAACCCAGAGACAAGCCAACAAGGGCAAAACAAAAAAGGACAAGTAAGCTAGAAAACTTACCAGTCAAACTTGTCAAAATCAAATGTGGCCTCCTTCGACTCCGACGAAGACTCCTTGGGCAATCACATCTTCTTGCGAGAAGATAGTGCCACAACGCTCATAGGAACAGCAGGGATTGGCGACTCTGCACCAAGGCCCGTACCTTCCGGAGTCGAAGGAGATGACGCGTCGGAATCCTTGTTGCACGAACGCTTGCGAGTGTCCGGACTATCGGACTCGGGGGCTTCCTCCTCCACATCAGAAGGGACAGTCGACTCCGACTCGTCCTCCTCCAAAGCTTCGCGAGGAATAATCCCCTCAGGAAGAGGGGGCATACAAGGCGACACCGCCCAATCCTGCATACAGACAATGAAATTCAGCAAAAAGAAAGTAAGCAACAGAAAAGCAATCGACAAAATCAGCTACTGCGTAGCACAACTATACCTCAGGAGGAGGGTTCGAAGCATCAAAGGGAGGAACAAGTGGCTCACTGGGAAGCACATCCTTGATGGTGTACTTGGTGACCAGTCGAACCCTCTTGTCCACCTCACTCGCGGACATGCCATCGGTAGACACGCGAGTGGCATCATTAGCGCCAGCCCACTGAAACATGGGGTGGACTCTGGCTTGCAGGGGCTGGACGCGACGGCGCAGCCAAGTGTGGATGAGAGCACAACCTCCCTCCTCTTTGCCTATGCGACTCTCAAGGTCGCAGACACGCTGATACAGCACGTCTGTCTCCGCGAGCTCGCCAGGCATGACTACATTCTTCTAGGAGCGCATCCTCCTGCACGGCGTCGCAGGATCGAAGGGCGCGAGTCCAAAGTGTTCGCCATTTGCCTTCTGATGGCGGATATAGAACCATTTGTCCCTCCACCCTTGGACGGATACCATGAGCTTGATGTCGAAGTAGGTGGCGGATGGGTCGACGTGGATTCCGCAACCACCTACATCGTAAACTAAAGAGCCAGACGCTGACTGGCGCTTCAATTTGAAGATGCGCTTGAAAAGGCCAAAGTGTGGCTCGATTCCGAGCCAGCACTCGTAGAGTGTGATGAAGCAAGAGATATGAAGGATCGGATTTGGGGACATCAGATGGAGCTGGAGCCCGTAGAAACAAAGAAGACCCCTAAAAAAGGGGTGAAGAGGCAAGGAGAGACCACGAATGATGAATGCTAGAAACATCACTCGAAAACCAGCAGGAGGAGCAGGAATGGTCTCACCGCTGGGGACGCGGGCGTCGGCGACTGCGGCAGACAATACTCTGTCTTGGCGAAGAAGACGGAGATTAGACGCCTTGATGATGGAGGGTCACCACGCACCATTTGCGGGTGCCCGCGACCTTCTTCTTCCCGCCGGCGGCGGTGCTGGTGCCCGCAGCGGTGGAGCCGCCCTTCTTATTCGTTGCGGCCACAGTGGCAACGGAAATCAGCAGCAACGCCTCACTTCTTCTTCCATTGCACGGCGGTGATGCGAGCGAAGAAAGTAGCTCGAAAACGAGCGGAGCTGGTCCAGCGTCGTGGAGGAAACGGGCGCAGAGAAAAGCAGAGGAGCAGCGGCAATGGCAATGGCAGCAAGGATGAATGAGAACAGATGGGAAAATTACCGTCGCATCGCCGCTACTTAACCCCTGGAAGATGCAATCCAACGGCTCAGAAAAACCCTACTGGACGTGTGGCACACATCGCGTTGGACACGTGGAGAAAAGGAAGCGCGAACCATCCCTCCACTACTCCCATTACGCATGGAAATCGAGGAGACGCAGTTAAAATAAAGATTGCGCACGACCAGTCAAATCAAAGTCAGAAAGTGGGACCCACTGCTCGTCACGTCCCGTCAAACTCGCTCACGCGGGCAACTAAGGTCATACATGCGTCAGCGCTGACGTCACCAAAGCTACGCAATGGAAAACTTCGACTACTTTAGTCCTTGCTTGAGTCTTCGGCTCCACCAAGCAGTCGGGGGCTACTCCCATAGGGAGCGCTGGCCGCGCACCCTACAATTTTTTCTTTTCTTTTTACAGGAACATGGACAATCAAAAGCAAACCCAAACCACTCGAAATACGATTCGACTATGGACATGGGTTACTCCCATAGGGAGCGCTGGAAAAAAATTCGACTATAACAAGCAAGCAAAAGACGACAGCAGTCGCAAAAGTTCTTTAGTCCCTGCCTGAGTCTTCGACTCAACCAGGCACTCGTGGGCTACTCCCATAAGGAGCGCTGGTCGCGCACCCCATGATTATTTATACAGAAAACTGTGTATTGATAACATCCACACTCGAAGCTCATGGCGACACCGCCTCATAATTTTTCCCTACAAAGAGACTACGTCTCCTGGGTTACCCGAATCGTCTCCGCGATGATAAAATTCGGATGCCGCGCTTACAGCGTGAAGGTAAGACCTGAATAAGGCCTGGCAACGCATTTAGCTGCGCACTACCAGAAATGTATCCGTGCCTACAGGTACGATGAACATGCCTTGACAGACGTGTCGAGTACTCACACCCATATAACTGGAATTCGACTCCTGTAAGACCTCCGCGGCATGAGTCGAATTACGCCAGCACTTTTCCGGATTTAAGTCCGAGGACTCGAGTTCGAGTAGATTGCGTTGTTTCACCCTAAGATGGTTAACTGATCCCGATACTTCGGTTATATCAGGCACGTATATCAACAATCCCTATGACACAAATAAAGCAGTCGAAATACACTCGTTCGAGCACTCGAAAGACTTCATAAAGTCCCCAGTCGAATCTGCGATTCCACTGGACATTCGGGGGCTACTAACATGGGTATACCCTATAGGTACTCGAGCTTGGTATATACGGTATAGATACGTACAGGCCCACGGTGTCGCTAAGTCCCAAATGAAGGATTCGAGTAACCTGCGGACTCTCGATTGCTTGAAGAACAAGAAGAAGCTAAAGATAGAAAGTTCAAAGGGGAAAACGCTACATTGTAACCGACTCGACCTGCTACCCAGGACCTAGCCTATCTATATAAAGGCTGGGAGGGGGCGGCGAGGAGGACACACGCAACCCTAGTTTCCACCACCCTTGCCAGAATGCATCTGCGCACCATTCTAACCTTCGGTTCCTTCGATAATTCCACGAGCAGACAAGCAGGAGTAGGGACTTCTACGAGGCCTGAACCTGGATAAATCTTTGTCCACTGTGTGCTTGTCTGTTAGCCGATAGATGTCTCCAACGCTCCCTCCTTCTCCAAAACCAAGTCCATAACAATGGGCATTGATGAGTTAAACCCTCGTCACATGGCGAAAAAGACAAATTACTATCGAATCGGTAGGAAGTGGCTCCGATTTGAACTACACGTACATTATCGGATGACCATGATTTTTTGCAAAAATACTTTTTAGACTTGCAAAACGTTGTTTACTCAGAGGCTCGACCCCTAGCTAAGAACCTTCATCCGAACTATGTGAATCCGTCGCGTGGCGTCATGTTATGTGACATAGTTACAACGAAAATAATCAAACTTGGCAAAATTTATTGCGTCTCGAAAAAACCTTCTCAGAAATGACATTTCATGTTCGAGGTTTCATGGCTTTCGGGCCGAATGGCGAGTGTTATGGCTAGAATCAGGGCATCGTTTGTCATAATGTGCTCGTATTGTGCACGCGTGTGCATCTTGGGATGGCAAAAAGGGTTACAGGGGAAGTTTTCCTTTTCGTCGTATGGAAAATCCATTTTCCATTTTCCGAGCGCAAAAAACAATGTGTTTTGTGAAGAAACCACCAAATGAAAGTTTTAGAATGCTACCACCCCATTTAAAAAAAATATTAGACCACCTTAAATGGACAATGTCCCAACCGGGTATCTCAAACATTTCCTTCCACCCATGGTGAAAAAGACAAATTTCTGCCGAATCGGTAGGAAGTGGGTCCGGTTTTAACTACAGGTACATGATCTGATGCTCATGATTTTTGGCAAAAATCATTTTTAAACTCACAATATGATGTTTCTTCAGAGATCCAATGCAAGTTTAGCGAGGCTCGGCCCCTAGCTAAGAACCTTCATGCCCGCCGTTTTGACCATTGTTTGAAACTCGCATAAAAAATTCAAAAACGGTCCAAACTATGTGAAGCCTTCGCGTGGCGTCAACGTATGTGACATAGTTGCAAGGAAAAATATCAAACTTGGTAAATTTATTGCGTCTCGAAAAAACCTTCTCATAAATGACATATCATGTTCGAGGTTTCATGGCTTTCGGGGCAAACGACGAGTGTTATGGCTAGAATCAGGACATAGTTTGTCATAATATGCTCGTATTGTACACGCGTGTGCATCTTGGTATGGCAAACAATATTGCAGGAGGAATTATTCCTTTTCGTCGCACGAAAAATCCATTTTCCATTTTACGAGCACAAAAATGGGGCGTTTTGTGAAGCAACCACCAAATGACATTTTTAGAATGCTACCACCCCATTTTTTTAAAAAAGTAGACCACCTTACATAGACAATGTCCCAACCGGAGTATCTCAAAGCTTCTTCCACCCATGGCAAAAAAGACAAATTCCTGCCGAATCGGTAGGAAGTGGGTCTGGTTTGAACTACAGGTACATGATCTGATGCTCATGATGTTTGGAAAAAATCATTTTTAAACTCACAATATGATGTTTCTTCAGAGATCCAATGTATGTTTAGCGAGGCTCGGCCCCTAGCTAAGAACCTTCACGCCCGCCGTTTTTATCATTGTTTGAAACTGGCATAAAAAATTCAAAAACGGTCCGAACTATGTGAATCCTTCGCGTGGCATCATGTTATGTGACATAGTTGCAAGCAAAAATATGAAACTTGGTAAATTTATTGCGTCTCGAAAAAACCTTCTCAGAAATGACATACCATGTTCGAGGTTTCGTGGCTTTCGGGCCAAACGACGAGTGTTATGGCTAGAATCAGGGCATAGTTTGTCACAATGTGCTCGTATTATGCACGCGTGTGCATATTGGGATGGCAAACAATGTTGCAGGAAGAAGTTTTCCTTTCTGTCGCACGGAAAATCCATTTTCCATTTTATGAGCACAAAAAACAGGGCGTTTTGTGAAGCAACCACCAAATAAAAGTTTTAGAATGCTACCACCCCATTTTAAAAAAATATTAGACCACCTTACATGGACAATGTCCGAACCGGGGTATCTCAAACCTTTCCTTCCACCCATGGCGAAAAAGACAAATTCCTGCCGAATCGGTAGGAAGTGGGTCCGGTTTGACCTACAGGTACATGATCTGATTCTCATGATTTTTGTCAAAAATCATTTTTAAACTCATAATATGATGTTTCTTCAGAGATCCAATGCAAGTTTAGCGAGGCTCGGCCCCTAGCTAAGAACCTTCATGCCCGCCATTTTGACCATTGTTCGAAACTGGCATAAAAATTAAAAAACGGTCCGAACAATTTGAATCCTTCGCGTGGCATCATGTTATGTGAAATAGTTGCAAGGAAAAATATCAAATTTGGTAAATTTGTTGCATTTCTAAAAAACCTTCTCAGAAATGACCTATCATGTTCGAGGTTTCATGGCTTTCTGGCCAAACGACGATTGTTATAGCTAGAATCAGGGCATAGTTTGTCATAATGTGCTCGTATTGTGCACGCGTGTGCATCTTGGTATGGCAAACAATGTTGCTGGAGGAAGTTCTCCTTTCCGTTGCACGGAAAATCCATTTTCGATTTTCTGAGCGCAAAAAACGGGGCGTTTTGTGAAGCAACCAAAAAAAGACAGTTTTAGAATGCTACCACCCATTTAAAAAAATAGTAGACCACCTTACATGGAAAATGTCCCAACCGGGGTATCTCAAACCTTTCCTTCCACCATGGCAAAAAAGAGAAATTCCTTCCGGATCGGTAGGAAGTGGGTCCGGTTTGAACTACAGGTACATGATCTGATGCTCATCATTTTTGGCAAAAATCATTTTGAAACTCACAATATGATGCTTCTTCATATATCTAATGCAAGTTTAGCGAGACTCAACCCCAATATTTTGAATTCAAAACCCTAGTTTCAAAATCATATTTTAAATTATGATATTGTCCCTACTATGGACTAATGTGGGATTAGTAGAACGACAATTTAACGTAATCATACTATTCATAATTAACATCCTAGTATGATCTAATGAAATTTATAAAAATTTAGAGACAAAAGTCAATTATTTTGGACTTCTTATGTGAAAGATACAAAGGAATTATGAAAACAAAAAAAGAAAAAGAAAAAAAACCTAACCGGACCTAATCTACTGCACCCAATGGCTTCCCAGCGAAGCCCATTAGGGAAACCTGGCCACCAGGCCCAGTTGCAATCGCGGGAGATATTCAAATAACCTGAGCGCGGATATGTGTCAGCTAAGTTCTGTTGGTCTGGTGGTTAGGTGTTTGGTATCTGGTGGGAGGTCACCGGTTCGGGTCCCCCCTAAATATTGACACGTAGATATGCCACATATAAAAAATAACTGACACATAGACATGCCATGTATGGAAAAAATGACACATAGACATGCTACATAGATGAAATTTCTGGGGCAAACACTTACTCATTTCAACTGATTCTATTTTAGACGTTATGACCAATTTAAATCGTCACAATTAGCTACAATAAACGTCATAAGCTATATCCGCTATATTATGACGATTTTAGCTAGTTCAAATATGCCGTTTTTGAGTCAAAACGTCTTAATTTTTCAAGGTTTTGACCCCTCCGAATAGCTTATGACTATCTGGTGCAAAATCGTCATAGATCTATGACGATTTTGTTCACGGTCACTATCAGAAGGTCATAGGTTGTGACATTTCTTGTAGTGAAATCATATGAAAATTACTCCAAAGTGTGGAAAATATACAAGAAAGTAGATAAAACCAAGCATATACCATCACAAATTATAGATACATTTGCAATGTATTAGTAGCCGCCTCACCCCCTAGGATATACTATGCAATTGATGTCTAGCACCAATGTGCCAAGGATTCACGCAATGCGGGGTGGGGGAGAATCTAGGGGCTTCCCTTCGAGGTTAGAAAGAGAGTCTACTTCATGTGATTCATGCGTTGGATCAGGAGGCAGATAGTGTGGGACTCTCTGATGAGGCATGGTCCCATAGGAATTCCCTTGAGAACTTAATTATGGAGATCTATAAGGGAGAGGAGGCTTTCTGGCGTCAGCGAAGCCGCCTAAACTGGACCCTCCAGGTGGAGTTGAACATGGCCTACTTCCATGACATCGTGAACGGCAGCCATAGGAACTGCTCGATCCCTTGCCTCTGGGAGGATGATACCATTATGGAGAACTATAAGTATATCTGCACCCATATTTATGCTTTCTATAAGGACTTGTTCTTGGTGGCACCGTGATCTGGGATTTCATTGGCCCCTGACTTCTGGAGGGAGGGGCCATGGTTACCACTAATGAGAATGCAGAGCTCACGCTCCCATTTCTACACCCAGAGGTAAGATTAATTCTATGAAATCCAACTCGGTCCGAGGGCCAGATGGGTTGTTGGTCATATTCTTCCAAACATTCTAGATGAATTTACAGTCGGCCATCATGCCTATGTTCGAAGAGTTCTACACTGGTACGCTTGTGAAGTCCAGGCCAAACTTTGGCATGATTACCCTGATTCCCAAAATAGTGGGGGCCATGTATATCCGCCAATTTAAACTGATCACGGTGATCAATGCAATCTAGCGTATTTTTTCCAAAGTCTATGCCTTAAGGGTCGCCCCGGTCATGGAACGCATACCCCACCCACAGCAGTTTGTGTTCTTGTAAGGACACTTGATCCATGATTGTGCTTTGTCCTCCAAGAAATTATTCATGAGGAGATGGTACACCATCATAGAGGAGTGTTCCTTAAGCTGGACTTTCAGAAGCCTTACTTTAGGTTGTACTAGGCATTCTTGAGATAGGTCCTCGAGAGGAGAGGACTTGATGACAATGTAATTAGTTGGATCATGCAATTCGTGATGAGTGGTTGCAAGACAATGAATGTTAATGGGGAGGTGGGCCCGTACTTCAGGCCTACCTGCGGAGTTAAACAAGGGGATCCTATTTCTCCCCTACTGTTTAACCCTGCGATGGATGCCCTTCCAGATATTTTGGATAGGGCCAAAATCGATGGCTAGATCTCAGGGTGCTAGGGTCTGACATGATCAAGGTTTAGGGGTCCGAGCAGGACATTATTCATCTCAAATTATTGCTACTTTGGTTTGAGGCCATGTTAGGCATCAAGATTAACTTGATAAGAGTAAAGTAATGATCCTCATGTACTCGGATAAGGAATTCCATTGTATCGCCGACAAACTAAGCTACATGGAATGTCGATCAAGGACTCCCAGGGGGCACGCGTGTGCTCTAATGATGAACTTGGAGAGCAAGACTCACGTCCAAGTGGAGCAAAGACAGTCCTAATCAACTCCTGCTTCTCCATCCTTACCATATACCAGATGGGGCTATACCTACTACCTGAGGGGACCCACCAGAAATACCATATATGGTGAAATGGGCGGATATCTGCACTCCCAAGATCCTTGGGGTCCTAGGGATTCTAGATCCGTGGTACTTCAGTGTCGCCCTAATGCTTAATCCCTAATCCTCAAATGGGTCTGGCGCATCCTCCAGGACGATGGGGGTTGTGGCTCCAACTTATTAAAGCCAAATACCTCATGTGACGTCCTCTATTGGCTTATAAGCATCGGTAGGGCTCCCAGTTCGGGCGAGCCATACAAGACATTAAACACTACATCCGATGGGGGGCTCTCTTCACTGTAGCCGATGGGAGTGGTATCCTTTTATAGACAGATCTATGGCTTTCGTCCACTACCCTGTGCCAAGAGTTCCCGATACTATTCGCCATCTGCGTAGCGCCCACGATTTTAGTGGCTAAGGAAGGTCAGGGAGGCAAATAGAACATCTCGTTCTGATGTACCTTCAACGATGTCGAAGTTGCTGATCTCCTGAGCCGGCGGGGCGCTTTGCCTCTGGTCCTCTGAGAGGAGAGGGAAGGGGTATCGTGGCGCCAGTGTCATTTGGGAGCTTTTTCGGTCAACTCGGCCCATAGGTTCCTCTTCTAGGTTACAGAGCTTCCTTTGGACGAGCCTACCTGGTAGGCCCAAGACCTCGGCGAGTTCATTGGGACGGAGGCAAACCGTACTGGAAAAATGCTCCACGTCTTCTTTCTTTTTTGGCGGCCCTTACGTGGACCTTATGGAACATTCTTTATAAAATGGTGACATATCGGGTCTTTCTGAGGCGTGCTTTTGACTCTGTTTTTTCGTTTCATGCCTACCTTCAGCAG
Source organism: Avena sativa (assembly GCA_916181665.1). Taxonomy (NCBI): domain Eukaryota; kingdom Viridiplantae; phylum Streptophyta; class Magnoliopsida; order Poales; family Poaceae; genus Avena; species Avena sativa. The sequence goes on from OV702287.1 coordinate 576,690,562, forward strand.
TCCTACCGGGAGCACTTGGACAACCTCTTCCAGGCACGGAGAGAGTCAGCGTATCGCTTCGCGGCACCTCCGTGTATGATCTCCGAGGGTCATGTCTAGGGCTCGAGCTTCACCTTTTTTTCTCTTTTGGGCGTTCTCGTGCTATAGCCCCAGCGGAAGTGTTGTTACTTTTCTTTCTCTCATTGGCATCCCGTCGTCGGTGTCGGTCGTGAACCATGTACTCTAATTTGGCTTTATTTATAAAGCGGGGTAAATTTCTGTTTTGAGGAGGATATTTTGGGCAAAATTTGACCCAGGAGGTTCCCAATAAACTAGGGGATCTAGTAAGACAATCCTTCGGAGGTTTCGCTTCTCTTTTCTTGCATTCAACAACTTTGTGTAAATCCAAAACTACAAACTTCGTGTAAAAGATATGCAAACTACCAACTTTCACATGTTGAAAAGGTAACTACATAACTAAACATGTGCAAACTTAGATTTGAGGAAGTACTAAGTCTCTCGGCGGGGCTCATAAAAGTCCGTTGTGCATGCAATTTGTTCACGGGGGCTATTCTTCTTAGTGTGACTATTTGAGCCTATTCTATGTTTCTCAAAAAAAAAGTGCAACAACCCAACCACACATTTTAATCTTCAATTTGCACAATTTATCAATGGGGCAATTATCTATTAAACAAAGGAAATAATAAATATGAAATTAAAATGTATATGCAACAAAAATAAGAAACAATAGATCCCCTTTTTCCCAAACTTATGGAACTGAAAACACAAGAACAGCTAGATAGACCAATATCCCTTCAAGTATTACAAACCGAAGGGGTATCGGTCAATCCTGACCATCCTTGTGTCTTCGGTTTCGTAAGTTTGGTGGAGAGGGAGAGGGACACCGAAGCAAAAGCCAATTCAAATAGTTCAACTAATAACCGCACATTTTGAAGCCTCAATTTCGACAATTGAATCAATATAAATGGATTCTAGTTTGTTATCTACGGCTAAGGCAGGAAGCAGTATGATATAACTTGAATCATCGCTAACTCAGCGAGAAAAAGCGACCTCGTATCCACGTCGCCCCCAGGGAGGCGACACGGGCGAGGACTGAGCCATCGCACCTCGACCCCCTCCCCACTTCCGGGTGTCGTCGTCGGGCAAAGCGCGTGTAGTTGTCGGCAGTGGCTGGCTCTCCTCCCTCACATGCGGGGCCTATGGCTAGTGCAGCCCGGCGCCCTGGTTGGCGTGCTACATGAAGGGGAGCAGCTGCACCGCGGCAGCGGCTCCAGGATACTTCTGCAGGGATGACGGTCCTGGTGGCGGCTGGGGCTGCCCTATGGCTAGAGCTCGGGGCATAGTGGCAGATCTGCATGTCGGAAACCAGAGCGGCCGCTCCAAACGGTGGCGTCGATAGCCAGGGAGGTAGAGTGGCAGCCCGGTGCAAGAATCAATGGATCTGGTGCCTAGCGTACCGGATCTGGAGCGATTGGCTTGCCACTTTGGGCTCACATGAATAGGCTCCGAATAGTCGGGGATCTAGATCCCGATCGATCTAGGTGTTCTTTGGTGTCCTCTTCTCTACTCCGGCAGTGGTGGTGCATTGTCGGCGGTGACGTTTCTGCTAGAGCTTGTCTAGATTGCTTCAACGCGTGCATGTTGAAGGTTGGCCGCGATCCAAGGGTGTCGCCGACTTGCGGCCCTCTTCTGTCGTGTTGGGAGTTACAACATATGTTCGGGATGCCTAGTTTCGGCTGGTGGGCTTCCTGGGCTGAACTTTGGGAGGCTAGGATGTCGGGACGATGGCCCTGGATCGGTGGCAGCATGGCTGCGCAAATCTGGCGTATCCTGGACTGGCATGGTGTGTATGTCACGACGTGAGGTGCCCTGGAGGATACGTCTGTGCTGGAGGTTGGTGGTTGGTGGTGGAGGTTTCATCGCGCAACTGTTTGTTAGGAGCCTACTCGGGACACGGTTGGGTGACGGTGTTATGGGCTAATGCCTTACACTGTCTCTAGGCTAGTGTCGACGACTTTCTGGCGTTGCTATTTCTTCTTGGAAGCATCTCGCCGTGGAAAACCACCACATGTCAAGTTCGTCAGAATAACTCTGGGTGAAAACCTAAACTCCATTGGGGTGGGCGGTGGCGATGTGAACGTCCCAATCTTCTTGAAGACACCGCTTTGGAGTCCATGACTATGCGCGGGAGTTCTGGCGGTTGAACAGTTTGGCTGCATTGTCGAGGCGGTAGCCTTGAAAAGCGTTGCGGTGATGGCCCTTCGTTGCAGGGTTATCGTGTGCATTGTCGGTGTGCCGAATCAGCACTAGGAGGGTGGTTGGCTCGTCACCATGGTCTTTTTCTTTTTCTCCCTATTTTCTGTTCTTTTCGGATGTAATTTCGTTTGGGCGGCATATAACTTGTACAGGTTGTACGGGTTTTTCTCTGCTAATACATCGAAAGCTAGTATTTGCGTGATTTTTCAAAAAAGTATAGGAGCGTATATTTTTGCTTAAGGTGGATGCTGATTTCCACCTAAACGCGAAGATACCGTAAATTCCTTTCATTTTACACATGCAGTGAGATCGCACACATCCTCATGTCCAATATCCTAGGGTCGATTTTTTTTTCATGAACAGGTCTACGGTTGAATATTTGACTGTGTTTATTTCTAATGGTATAGCAAACGTAATAAAATGGATGGACCACATTAATTGTTCGGTGCACCCAAAACATCTTTAATATTGTAGTTCAGACCATGCATTAATGCGACCCCGTTGCAATGGAAAAGGTGTCCGGTTTAGACACGTACGTAGTTTAAGAACAAGTTTGAACATCAATATTGACCAATAAAATCTGCAATATAAGTCTAAAAAATATACCATTGAAAAGTACTTTTGAAGATGAAATTAATGGCCAAACTTGTCCTTAAACTACGTGCGTGTCTAATAAACCGGACCGGAGGGAGTATAAAATTTCATGCTATGTAGGTTAGATTCTTTTGGGGGCCCAAGCTCACACATGCACCACCTCTTTTGCATGCAATCGTAGCTGTTTCTCTATCCTTCCTTTCTCTCTCTAGTGTGAATCATCCTACCATGTTTTGCACTATGAATCTAACCAAAACATGAGTTGCGAGAGCTACCGAACAGATTCCCTGCTACGTGTTGATTCGAACAATGGAGACCTTTGAACGGATTTAAACGTAAACATAGTGTATGGTCTAACGTCCCCTATTGGTATAAATCCAAATGAGAGTGTATATGGTCCTGTTGCGCCATATGAGAAACATGGGCTACACAGGTAGTACCGTATGAGAAGATTCAATAGCCAATGAGAGTGTATATGGTCCTGTGTTGTCAAATGGTTGAGAAGTCGGCATTCATGGTGTCATACACTCATACGTACTAGTATTATCTAGCTCATGTCCTTTAGGAGAGTAGCCCCTAGGGTTTCCAACACACTGATGTCCCAGGGAGTCGAGCTATGATGCTAGACCGAGTGCAAAAAAACATGGTACGTTATGGGCCGAGGCCAAGACAGTTGAGACTTTCGCTGTTGTATGCTTTTCGAAAATCTTTAGAAGTACAACATTACAAGGGCACAGTATCATGCCTTTCTATATACAAATATCCCACCATGATAGTTCCCCCATCAAATCTCATAGTTAGCCCTCTGCAAACTGCGCAGCTACACTATACTAATCGCAACATGAGGTCGTGCTCTCATGTGAAGTGCTTCAGACAGTTATACCAACGACTAGCCAACATCATCGGCTTTCATATTGTCACCACCGTGGCACTCACAGCTGCTGTCCTCATGAAATTTGCACAATGGCTTGCCGGTGCAGATGAGCTGATGCCCCGTCTCAGTGCCATCAGTCCTATCCTCCTACTCCTGCTCGTAGTTCTTCTGACCGTCACGACAGCCATATACATTGCACTCCGTCCTAGAACCGTGTACCTTGTTGACTACGCTTGCTTCCGGCCAAGCTACAACACTAGATGGCCAAAGGCCACATTCCTCGAGCATGCACGTCTCTCGCCTATACTAACGGATTCTACCGTCAACTTCATAGCACGTGTTCTTGACCTCTCCGGTATGAGCGACAAGACACATGTCCCGCCTGCATTATCGTATATCGAGCCATACTGCAGACTTAGTGAAGCGCGCGCTGAGTACGAGTGGGTCGTCTTCTCCGTGATCGATGAACTCTTGGCCAAGACGTGCATTGACCTCCATGCCATTGATATTCTTATTACCAACTGCAGTGTTTTTTCCCCGGTGCCATGCATCACCGACAGTATCATGAATAGATACAAGTTGAGAGGTGACCTTCGTGTCATCAACCTCTCTGGGATGGGGTGCAGCGCAGCGATGACCGCAATGGGACTCGCGAGGAACATCCTGCGTACCATGCCTTGGGGGTCGCACGCGTTGGTGGTGTCAACCGAGACGATTGGACCATACTACTATGTGGGAAATAAGCGTTCCATGCTGTTCGTTAACATCTTGTTCCGTATGGGCGGTGTTGCAAAGCTCTTATCCACATCCAAGTCCATGGCTCGTTTTCGGCTCGCACATGTCATGCGGACGATCACTGCTGCAAACAATTCTGCCTACCGGTGTGTGTATCAAGAGGAGGATGAGAAGGGTAACCTAGGGGCCTCTCTCTCTAAGGATCGTATGACTATCGCTAGAGATGCACTCAAGACGAATATCACCGCAACCGCACCTCTTGTCCTACCGATATCAGAGCTTCTCAAGTTTTTGTTCTTCTATGTGGCTAAGAAGGTGCTCTATTGGAAGAGGATGGCACCATACAGTCCCAACTTCCGCACTGCGTTCAACCATTTCTGCATTCATGTCGGTGGACCAGCGGTTATCAGGTCAGTACAACACGGGCTTAATCTATCAGACAAGGATGTCGAGCCATCACGGATGACGCTGCATCGATTTGGAAACCAGTCGACCGCATCAGTGTGGTATGAGTTCGCATACATTGAGGCTAAATGCCGGATGAAGAAAGGCGACAGGGTGTTGATGATCGGATTCGGTGCAGGGTATGAGTGCAGCACGGTTGGGTGGGTGTGTATGCGACCATCTTCCAGTGCGGATGGCCCCTGGGCTAGCTCCATCCATCGTTATCCGGTGGATGTCTCCAAAAACATTTAAAGCTAAGAGGATTCTTATAGTGCCATGTACTACTTCCAAAGGAGCGAGTGAGTATCAAAAGCTTAATATGTCATCTATCCGAAACTGTAAACTTTTGTCATCCACTTGTGTATTTTCCGCATGTTTGTATAGAGTCTAAGTATGCAAAGTTTATTTTTTATATCTATTATATATAAATATATGTATGGACGTGGATTTGGTGCCTTTAGTTGTAGTGGTGCATAGGGTCATGACCGTTGGATAGCACGTATATTTACTCCCTTTATAATATCCTGCCAAACTTGGATGACGTCGTCGTGGGTGACGGAGTGTGCTCTCCGTTTGCCCAACAGTTTCGTTGTGCAAAACCGTCTACCTAATGTATTTATGCTGGCCTTTGTTTTTATTTGTTGTTGGTTGACGGCTATATATTGTAATTATTATGACGCCAAAAATAAACAAGACTCATAGTATTATTATTTTTTGCTATTAGCAGTAGCAAAAAACCAGAAAAAACATGAATCGATGGACTCACCAGTTTTTTAAGTGACACTGGTCCAAACAACCAAAAACCGGAAAAAATAGATGTTTACTACCACTAGTGGAGAACGGGCCTTTAGTCCCGGCCCGTAAGAGCCTTTAGTCCCGGTTATGGTACCGGGACTAGAGAGGCGGGACTAAAGACCCACTCACTAGTCCCGGCCCGCTTACCAGCCGGGACCAATGGGCATCCACGTGGCCGTCTCTACGGGCGTGAGGTGGCCCCCATTATCCCGGTTCGTATTACGAACCGGATCAAATGGTTCTCTGTCGCGGCAGAATTTTAGGCACTTTCTCTGCCGCGGCAGAGAATTCAATTTGGAACTTTTTTTTCATTTCAAAATAGTTTTCTACGCTACCACATATACCGTACATGTTCGTGCATACATAAGATCTTCATTCTGGACTAGAGCCCGTCTATTCATTACACGGTCGGGGATCATCGGCGCCTATTCACACTAAATTATCCGGCGTCATCTATCATCTCGTTCATCAAGAATCCTGCCAGTTCTTCAGCAACTCCTACTACGCATTGCTCTTGTAGGAGCTGATCCCACATTTTCTCGAACTATATAAGAAAAGGAGATCAATATGAATATCAATCATGTTAACAAAAAGTGACGGTAATAAAATAAAGTTGTGAATGTGTTGCTTACATCGACTCTATAATCATTCAGCTCACTGGTAAACTGGCGAATGAACTCGCAAACGTAGAATCCACATATATTCGTCTTCGGTGGCTGCCTCGCGCACTTTACGAGAATAGAATTTAGTCAAAATAATAATCTAGCATCATAATTTTATTGAAACTAGAAGTAAAGAGATGCGCGTACTACTTACTGAGACCGGCTTAAACGTCAACTTCTCACTAGAGTCACCCGTAACCGCTCTCTTGAACCGGTTACAAACCATGCCCGGTAAAGAAAATAAATGAGTTATTTATTACGTGATATCTCAGGAAATCAACGAAAGAGACCGATGTAGCACGAAAATTACCTTTGCAGCATGTCCTCCATGTCCCTAAACATTTCCAGGGGTCTCTTTAATGGGTCCATGACTTCAACTCTTTCCTTATCAACTTGAATGTCTAGCAGAATCCAGTGGAAACTGCACACGTTTATATATACATCACTAACTCATTAATTACACTTAACATTGTGTAACCAAAGATGGCAGCACAAAGCTCGGTACCACACTTGAACTGCTGAAATGGAAGGCAGAGACTGGCTTATCTGACAAGGGATTTGAGAAGTTACTGAAAATAATGAAGCCGAAGCTTCCAAAGGATAACGAGCTGCCCGAGACAACGTATGAAGCAAAGAAGACTATCTGCCCTCTAGGATTAGATGTGGAGAAGATACATGCATGCATTAATGACTACATCCTGTACCGCGGTGAGAAGTACGAGAATATGGATAAATGTCCGGTATGCAATACATGTCGATACAAGATCAGACAAGATGACCCTGGTGATGTTGAGGGCGATGATGAGCCCTCCAGGAAGAGGGTTCCTGCTAAGGTTATGTGGTATGCTCCTATAATACCACGGTTGAAACGTCTGTTCAAAAAAAAGAGCATGCTAGGTTGTTGCAATGGCACAAAGATAAGAAAGACGGGAAACTGAGACACCCTGTCGATGGGTCGCAGTGGAGAAACATCGAGAGAAAGTACTCGAACTTTGCAGGTGACGCGAGGAACTTATGGTTTGGTCTAAGTACATACGACATGAATCCTTTTGTGGAGCAGAGCTGTAGTCACAGCACCTGGCCAGTGACTCTATGTATCTACAACCTTCCTCCTTGGTTGTGCATGAAGCGGAAGTTCATTATGATGCCAGTGCTCATCCAAGGACCGAAGCAACCGGGCAACGACATTGATGTGTACCTAAGGCCATTAGTCGATGAACTTTTACAGTTGTGGGCATCATAATTTTATTGAAACTAGAAGTAAAGAGATGCACGTACTACTTACCGAGACCGGCTTAAACACCAGCTTCTCACTAGAGTCACCCGTAACCGCTCTCTTGAACTGGTTCCAAACCATGCCCGGTAAAGAAAATGAATGAGTTATTTATTACGTGATATCTCAGGAAATCAACGAAAGAGACCGATGTAGCACGAAAATTACCTCTGGAGCATGTCCTCCATGTCCCTAAACATTTCTAGTGGTCTCTTTAATGGGTCCATGACTTCAACTCTTCCCTTATCAACTTGAATGTCTAGCAGAATCCAGTGAAAACTGCACACGTTTATATATACACTAGTAACTCATTAATTACACTTAACATCGTGTAACCAAAGTGAATGTGTACAATAGAGTAAGACCCTCACGCAAAATTGTAAGGAAACAGTATGTGGTCACAGAAATTTTGCTCCGCTAGAAACCTTAGAAGGTTTTCCTGCGTCTCCTCGGATTTATCCGTTAGCTTTATATGTATTTTATCTGGGTCAATGAACCCAACGCTAAAGATGGACCTTCTTTTACATTCCATGATCTTCATTCTGCATAATAATATAGTACAAAAGGATATAATTAGGATAATTACATGCAATGAACTGAACAACTGAAAAAATGAACAACTTATATATAGATAATGAATTCAACAACTTACAGACAATAGCAACTCATGATAGATTTGTCGAGGGCGTCGAAAGCGTATAACTGCAAGAGTTCTGGAAACTCAACATGGACCTCTTCTTCTTGGAAGTAGTAGTCATGTGGGACTTTCGCCACGATCATTATTCTCTCCTGCTTTGCGGCTTTCAAGTACTAGTTATGTAAACTCCGCATTTGTGTTGGCAGTTGTTGGAACTGCTCAAAGCTGACCAGAGGCTTCCCTGGGACATATGTATGGACTACCTGAGTCTTGGGTAACTTGTCGTCCTTGGGACCTAGCAATTCCTCAACTAGCACATTCATAGAGGCCGCAAGCTTCGCAGCTTCTTCCATATTCTGCTAGGGAATGTCATGGGATACCACCTTGAGGGGTGGGGTCGATTTTTTGGCCTGTTCCCCGAGCTGGGGGACATCCTTTCTTTTCCCGGTTGCACTTTGACTTGATGATTTGATCCCGCTTGCACTTCTTGATTTGCTCTTCTTCACTTCCTTCTGAAGTGCGCGTAGATAGTCATCTGGCTTATGGTGCAAGTCATATTGCGATTTTGTGTTGAGAAAATAAAGTACATACGCTTTTTGTTTCTCGGTGTATACCGGGGCGGGCTCGGGTTTCTTTCTTATGAAGCTGCGCAACACATTCGGCCTTTACGATCATGTTGTTTTCCTCGTCAGTCCGATCGTAAGGTCTGATGGGAAGATCCTTATGAATTACTCTTGGGAGGGGCGACATTTGTCATTTTGGGCTGTTGCATCGTTTAGTCCTTATCGACGGAGCACGCTTCCGCTTTTTGTCCTTAGCGGGCGGCGAAGGAGGCTGACCCTCTGGCGGAGATCAAGATGGACTCGTGCTGTGGTGGTCGTAGTCATGGGGTGGGCTTGTTGGAGGTGATGGAGGTGAAGGTGACATGCGATGACTCGGAGGCGGTGTTGGCCTTGGCGCTGAGCATGGAAGCTTGATGTTGTTTTTGTCCCATAGAATGATGCCACCCAATACTTCTCCGAGTGTCCTCTCACCTTCAGGTCCAGGGATGTCAAGCTCCATTGAGTCGTTGCGATTTCATCCAACGCGACTTTAGCATAGACAGCTGGAATCTCACGGCCATGCCAGCGTGCCTCAGGTGCACAAGGTAAAGCACATCTGACCGCCACCTTGATGGATAGGTTCTTCACCTTATGATGGAGCTCACAAGATGCCTGCTCCTTGATTCCATCCACGGGGTAGCCAGGACCGCCATCTACCATTCGTGCATCGTCAGACGGGGCCTCCGATTCAGCCACGCTGCTTCTCCACTGAGATGGAACAGCGGTAATATCGAGTGCAGGATCTTGCAGGCGCACTACTCCTCGAAGTTCGTCAATCTGTTGCTGATGCATTCGAAGTGTTCCTAGACTCTCGGTGAACCTGTCTCCATCCTCCTCCTGCCGTCGCCTCTTTGCTCTCTCTCGGCTCCTATAAGTATCTCTGTCTTTAGGAAACCCCATCTCCCAAGTATAACTAGGGCCAAGGCCTCGTACTCGTCCTCCGTGTTCTTTATTCCCGAGGGCCTTTGTCAGCAAGTCATTCTATCTATCAGGACATAACTTTGTTGTCCGCTCTATAATTTCCTTAACCACTCTCTGCCATGTCTCCCGGGGTATCCTAATCCCGTCACTGCAAATAAGGTCCCCTGTTTTTTCATCATACTCACACCCATGCCCAAGGAACCAATTTCTTGCCCTCAGATCCCATTCTTCGTGTATTGGTTCTGGAGTGATCCCTTTGAAGGAAATATGCCCTGAGAGGCAATAATAAAGTTGTTATTATGTATTCCTTGTATATGATAGATGTTTTATTTTACATGCTATAATTATCTTGATAGGAAACATCAATACATGTGTGTTTAATAAACAAAAAGGGTTCCTAGTCATGCCTCTCTTATAGACTAGCTTGTTGATTAAAAAGATGATCAAAGTTTCCTGATCATGGACATTGGACGTTGTTAATAACAAGGTCACACCATTGGTGGAATGATGTGATGAACATTCATCCGAAGTATAGCATTACGATCAATTCATTGTGTTTATATTGCTATAACATCATACGAAGTAATCTTTATCCTTAGACCATGAGATCATGTTAATTGCTAACACCGGAAGAGTATCTTGATAACATCAAACGTCACACCGTAACAGGGTGACTATAAAGATGGGTTCAGTGCTACGAAGGTGTTATGTTGAGGCTCATGGATCAAGAGTGGAATTTGTCAATCCAGATGATGGATAGATATACTCTGGGCCCTCTCGGTGATATCACATTAGGATAGCTTGCAAGCAAGTGATGTGATCACTAGAATGTTGTATCACGGGAACGAGAAAAGAGTGCATGTCGGTAACGAGATCAAACTAGGTATGGAGATACCGACGATCGAATCTCGGACATGTAATATATCAAGAGATAAAGGGATTTAGTTACACGCGTTAAAGGTTGTCACGATCACAGGAGTCATCGTTGAATGTGTAGGAGTCAGTACGGATCTCTAGGTCCCGCTGCTGATTATTGATCGGAGAAGGGTCTCGATCATGTCTGCATTATTCGCGAACCGTAGGGTGGCACACTTATGAGTTACCGGACACCATTTTGGAGCACATATGTTTCAGACGAAAGAATTGCAAAGCGCAGGAATTGTTTCAATAGAAACCGAAAATTGTTTCGGGTGAAATTGCAGAAGGTGGTTCTACATGTGATATTGAAATATTGCAAGGGGCTATATGTGAATGTTTGTTAATTAAAGTAATTAACAAAATTCTGAATAAATTTAATAAAAGAGTTTTATTAAATGAGAGAGCATTACATTTGGAGAAACTTAATGCATTTAAAGTGGAGACTTTAAAAGGGAATGTGAAGAGGCATTTTAATGTGGAGGAGTTACCACCACATGAATGGGGGAGGTGAGGGGTCACCCCCCCCATGCGTCGGCCATGGAGAGAGGGGGCACCCCCCTCCTCCTATAAAAGGCCACCCATTCCCTCCTTCATCCTCACACCTCCTTGTGAAGGATCTCTCTCCCCCTCTAGAATTATTCCCCCATGGTCTCGGATTAGCGAGATACATGTTCCCGGTGGCATTTCGTCTGGGAGGAGTTGCTGCTTCCACTGGATCGCTAGAGCGAGGAGGTGGAGGTTGTCCGGTGGCTTGAACGTGTGTGCGAGTGCGGATGCGCTGCTGAGTTGCGGTGCTCGGACTTCCTCACGATCTTGAGATCGGCAAGTGTACGACTACATCAACCACGAGTTCCTACTCGTTAACAAAGCTCGTTGTCTTCGAGGGTAAGTTCTTTATGGATGTATGTCCACCCGTTTGCTTTGTACCTAGTAGATAGATCTTGGCGTGTAGTTCACACCGTAGGAAAATTTTTGTTTTCTATGCTGCGGACCCAACACCCTTTAGCCAGCAGCTCACTCTCTTTAGCATCCCATTTTGGCATGGCAGTCGCATAGCCCCCTGGCCCCAGGTGATGGTGATATTTCTTCATCGCGGCATTTTTCTTGTTTTTTTTTCTGACTTTTCCATAGCAGGTTCTGACTCCTTGTACTTCACAAATGCATCCCAGTTAGCCTGCTGCTTCGTTATATAGCATTCGAATTTAGGTGCAGTCTTCGTCTTCTGATACTTCTGCCATAATGCTTTCTTCCAGTTTTTGAATAGTTCGGCCATCTTTGTACCTGTCGGCGACATACTCACCCTCTTCCGCCCCTTTGGTTTTATTCCACTCTCGAACGGTGATCGGGATGTGATCCCTAACCATAACTCCGCATTGTTGTACAAATACACTTTTAGCCTTTTCGGGTTCCAACGGTTCACCTCGTGGTGATACCACCGTAATTGTATAACGCATAGATGCATCCAACTTTTTGGCCGGGCCTCGTTTGGAATATTTTTTGCTCGATGTGGAGGCCTAAGAGAAGAAACATTCATCAATTTATATATATACAACTCAATTAATGTATCTACTAATCACCGGACTTCAATATATACCTCGCCGGACTTCGTTAAGGTTCCACCGAGGCCGTCGGCTTCTCCATCAACAGAGCCATCGGCTTCTCCCTGATCATTTCGGTCGACCTAATCACCCTCACCGGAGGGGTTCAGCTACATCGACGAAGATTCGGGTGGATCAAAATGGGGGGCGTCGTTGATCATATCCTCGAGAATTTCTTCTTGTGCTAGGTCTCTGCGCATTGGACTAGGTGGATCCATAGTTTCTGCAAAATGCGAGATGCACAAAGTATTATTTCCTATATACAAATATTTCCTATATACAAATATTTCCTATATACATAAATATATTTCCTATATACAAAAAGTCTGGGGGACAGCGAGCACTACCACCCTAACCCTAAGTTCGGGGGCCCGCGAGCACTACCACCCTAACCCTATGTCCGGGGGCCCACGAGCACTACCACCCTAACCCTAAGTCCGGGGGCCTGCGAGCACCACCACCCTGACCCCAAGTCTGGGGGCCCGTGAGCACTACCACCCTAACCCTAAGTCCGGGGGGGCGAGCACCACCACCCTAACCCTAAGTCCGGGGGCCCGCGAGCACTACCGGACTTAGGGTAGTTATTTCTTTAGCTCATCTTTATTTGGCACTAATGCTTGTCTGTCTCAATCGACTATGGCATGTATCTATATTACACTACACTATACAATATACTACTATACAATAGTACTATATAATAATATATACACTATACAATATTATTATATAATACTATATACACTACAATAGTACTATATAATACTATATACACTATATACACTATACAATAGTACTATATAATACTATTGTATATACACTATACAATAGTACTATATAATATTATATACACTACAATAGTACTATATAATACAATATACGATATACTATATACTACTATACAATATACATACTATACAAAATAAAAAATACACTACAAAAATACACTATAATACTATATACCATACTAAAAAATACACTACATACTACATACTATATATAATACTACTATTACACTACTATATACAATACAAAATAAAAAAAACTAGAAGTAGCCGGGGGTGCCGCCCCGGCCTAATAGCCCGCACCGTCGCCAACGTGCACGGCTGTTGCCGGCCCCGGCCTGCTCGCCCACAGTGGCCGGCTCCGCCGCGCGCCGCCGTAGCCAGACATACAGGAGGGAAAGGGTGGGGTACCTGGCCGGGGACGTGCGCGCGGTGGCTAGAGTAGGCGCGGTGGCTGGACTTGGGGCAGCGAGTGGCGGCGACTGGAGAGTTGGGCAGCCTGCCAGCATCCTTCGCCGTCCTCGCGTGCTCCCCTACGTGCGTCCTCGAGTGTGGTGATTTGGGAGAAAAAGGGCGCAGCAATATAAAGGCCGAGGACCTTTAGTCCCAGTATGTAGCACGCACCGGGACTAAAGGGTCTTTAGTCCCAGTGCATGATACGAACCAGGACTAAAGGTCCCCCCCTTTAGTCCCGGTGCGTGCCACGCACTAGGACTAAAAGGTTTTTGGCCACTCGCTGCCCCCACTCCAGCCGCCACCACTCGCTGCCCCCACTCCAGCTGCCGTGCGCGTGCCCCCGGCCACCCCGGAGTTTGCATTTCCACCGTATAATTGGTCATTAAACGATCTGTAGTCATCAAAAAATTTCTATCTCTTTGAGAATACCTTCTTATCCCAAAACTTAACGAAATACCTTTTTTTGACAGAAAATTGATAGAAGAAACCGTCGACCAACATTAGCGTATTTAGAGCAAAATTTTAGCTTCTTTAGATGAAAAACTCAAACTTTTATTTCTATTCTTATTCTACACTCATTCAATCAATGTTTCTACTACTTTTTGATAGCTGCATCTTCACGGGCGCGCTTCCCCAAGAATCTCTGTGAAAAAGTTGTAGGAATGTGATGAACTTTTTATTCCTAGTTTATTTTATTGATGAGATGGGTTGACTTTTATTAAGCATTTTGTTAAGCATGGTTGAGTAACTCAACCTCTTTTTGTTCTCGAATTCTTACCTTATGTTGCCTCTTATCAAAGGCACTTACCATATGAATTCGTTTTACTGGTGGAATATGTCTTTCTCCTTCTTCTAACTTCTTTGGAAAATACCGAATGATTTTAGCATCATAAACATCAAAAATTATATTTCCTTCAGCACAATCAACTGATGCCCTGCAGTACTAAAAAAAGGTCTTCCATGTATTATCACTACAAGGAATCTGGCTATATATGACCCTCTATTTTCGTCATAGAATCGTCACAATAGCTGTTTATGACGATTCTGTGATGATTTTGAGATCGTCAAAAGCTGAGCGTCGCAAATAAACTATAACGATGCTTTAACTGAAATCGTCATAACCGTCTATGAAGATATTGAATCGTCATAAGCGTTATGAAGATCGAATATCGTCAAGAGAAGTCTAGTCTCGCCAGGTCAGATCCCACGTGGCCGATCCTACGTGGCATAGAATTAGCCCGGTCCATTTCAAAAATTATATGGGCCAAGCCCAACATCTCAGTCCATTAATATTTTCCTATCAATTCTGGTTGCTACTTCGGCCAAGCCCAACATTTTGGCCTTTTTTGTTTTTAGGGCCGTGGCCTTTTTATTTTTAGGGATGTGAACTTTTTACCGTCCAACTCTTTTTACTTTTAACCATTTTTTTCAGGAATTGTAAATTGATCTAGTCCAATATATTTTAGGCTGTGGCTTTTAACAAGTAGCACTTGGATAAATACACAGGCATTACACAAATACTATTTTGGTAAGCACATCTCACATCACATTTAATAATTGTAACAAAAATTGTAACATATATTACAATCATACGTAATTCACATAACCCAAGAATAGAAAACAACTACAAAAGTACTATGCAGTATATTACAAACATTCCAAAGTGCAAATCACCCACGGCCACAAAAATATGAAAACTAACTCTTTGCTAAGTACGAAGCCTTCAGTTCTTCGATCTTTAGCCTGCAGCTCATGTAAAAGAGTGGAAATGATGGTTAAGTCTGTCAATCAAAGAAAGCAATATCTTCTAAAATTAACTTAGATTAGGTAGAAAGAAAATAAACATATGTGCATATCAATTCTGAAGCTATTAGCAAACATTAAACTAGTGATACAAACCTACATAACTCTTAACTAGCACTCAAATATACAGATGTCATAGTTAAGGAAATGCATGGCTTGGACATTAAAAATACCAAAAAGGAACAACTAATGTACAACACACAAATTATCTTACAAGCAACCAAATTTACATTTCACACAGTTTCATGACTTCAAGCAACCCTGAATTCACAGTACAGGCATCAACACCCATTGTCATTACTATAACACTTTGCATATACCTCTGGTTGATAACGTGAGAGAGTGAGAGATAAGATCTCATCCTTAAAGTAATAGCGTTAAGCATGTCAACTTTCTTTACCTATTCAAGGAAAGGGAGGGATGTCAGTGCAACAGGACTGTCACAACTACTATTCAGTTATTACTGGTTTCACATTCCAATATGATGTGAAATGCTACTGCACTTTTTATAATATAGCTAGAACATACATTCAATGTCCATTATAATTAAATTTTATAATAATAAAAGAGCTTCAGCCAGTAACATATTGAGCCTATGAATTAGGTTCAGTAGAAGATTATAACAAGAGTTTTTTGTGTGTACCACAAAAGAATAAGATCATACTTCTAACTATGAATTAATTTCTAGCTCCAGGTAAATATGTTACAGGATGACACCTTATGAAAATGCATAGAAGGATTATAGCATGAGATTATTGGGAAGGTACACTACAAATGAGCATAACTACAATCAAAAGTAATTAAGGAGTTTTAATACACAATAGCGGAAAATCCTACCAGTAGCAACAATTTAGCAGAACCTGAGGCTGAGAGGGTAGGACAGGCAGATACCTGCGGCATAGGCGGGGTCGGAGGCGATGAACTCATCGATGTCGGCGTCGGAGAACTTAGCGAGGGTATTATCATAGCCTAGACCAGCATGTGGAGCGCGTCCAGATCCCGCCCCGTCAGGTCGCGCCGCACCACCAGCCCCGCCACCATTGTCGGGAGTCGACGATGAGCGGGAGGCGCAGGAGCCGACGCCGCACATCATAGATACCAAACAAAAAGTAACATGAAATAGTGACCATAAAATAACATCATAGAGGAACAACTAGATCCTAATACAAATATATTCAGAGCATAGCTTCAACATCACATAGGAACTCTACAAAATATGAGGACCATATGTGCAGAAACAAAGTTATTTCTAGTTTTTGAACATTCTATAATTCGATTATGCAATGGAACCTACAGGTCATTGATAACTACAAACTCAATTGCTCCTTACCAAGCTAGAGGTCATTTTCTAGCTTATTGCTACTGTTTCTTCATCATGTACGGGAGGCTGAACTCCCCAACAACCCAAGATATATACAGTTATATCACCACACCCAACTGGAGTGTGTGTGGTCATGTGGATCATCAAGGTGTGGATTTGAGAATATATAAACACATGGATTGATATCTAGAGAGAGACTCCGTGTGTGTCAAACCCATGGTCAGAAAGCCCAAAGAGCCCATGGAATATACAACTGCCACATGGGCATGGTGAACTAGTGTGACAGAAGCAGTTGCATCACCACACTCAACTGGAGTGTGTGTGGTCATGTGGATCATCAAGGTGTGGTTTTTAGAATATATAAATACATGCATTGATCTCTAGAGAGAGACTCCATGTGTGCCAATCCCATGGTGGTCCGAAAGGCCAAAGAGCCCCAGGAATATGCAACTGCCACATGGGGATGGTGAACCAGTGTGACAGAAGCAGTTGCATCACCACACCCAACTGGAGTGTGTGGTCATGTGGATCATCAAGGTGTGGTTTTGATAATATATAAACACATTGATTGATCTCTAAAGAGAGATTCCATGTGTGTCAAACCCATGGTGGTCAGAAAGCCTAAAGAGCCCCTAGAATATGCAACTGCCACATGGGGATGATGAACAAGTGTGACAGAAGTAGTTGCATCAACACATCCAAGTGGAGTGTGTGTGGTCATGTGGATCATCAAGGTGTGGTTGCGAGAATATATAAACAAATGGATTGATCTTTAGAGAGAGACTCTATGTGTGTCAAACCCATGGTAGTTAGAAAGCCCAAAGAGCCCCTGGAATATGCAACTGCCACATGGGGATAGTGAATCAGTGTGACAACCAGTTGCATCACCACACCCAACCGGAGTGTGTTTGGTCATGTGGATCATCAAGGTGTTTGAGAATATATAAACACATGCATTGATCTCTAGAGAGAGACTCCATGTGTGTCAAACCCATGGTGGTCAGAAAGCCCATAGAACCCCTGGCACTACTAGGAAACAGCTTATCAGTGGCGCACCTTTTTTGACTATCCGTGGCGCATATCTTAGTCACCACTGATACCTTGCCATTGATAACTATCTTCTGTGGCGCATTTCAAAATGCGCCACAGAAGTCTCAAACTTCAGTGGCGCATATGGCCAATATGTGCCACAGAAGTTTTTTCCAAAATTTAAAAAAAAGGTGGGACAGATCTCAAACTTCTGTGGCACATATGGCCAATATGCGCCATAGAAGTTTTTTTCAAATTTCAAAAAAAACAGGGCCAGATCTGGCCGGAGGTGGGGGGTCGCCGGAGATGGATCAGATGTGATGGTCAGAGGAGAAGGAGGCCGTCACAGGTGGTCAGAGTAGTAGGAGGAGGAGGCCGCCGCCGCAGGTGGAGGAAGGGCTCGCCGGAGATGGTTGGAGGAGGCCGCCGGAGATGGTGGTGTTGGAGGAGGAGGTCGCAGGTGGTGTTGGATGCCACCGGAGGAGGAGGTCATCTATGTGGAGGAAGTCACCGAGGTAGCCATGGACGGAGGTGGATGTCGCCGGAAAGTGGAGGAGAAGGGGAGAAGTATGGAGGGGAGGAATAGTGGAGGGAGAAGTGGAGGAGAAGGGGAGAAGTATGGAGGGGAGGAGAAGTGGAGGGAGAAGTATGGAGTGGAGTTGAAGTGGAGGAGAAGGGGAGAAGAAGGAGAAGAAGTGGAGGAATATAAGGTGAAGGGGCGCCGGCGGGATTCAATTTTCGAATCCCGCCCAAGGCTTCTGTGGCGCATATGGGGGAAATGCGCCACAGAAGTTTCTCCCTCTTTTTTATTTTTTTGCAGGAAAAAATCTTCTGTCTGCCATAACTTTTTACTCTTTTGTAATTTGGGGAATCTAAAAAATCTTCAACGGCTTCCAGGTTTGGGGAAATGTGACATAGTTGCAAGGAAAAATATCAAACTTGGTAAATTTATTGCGTCTCGAAAAAACCTTCTCATAAATGACATATCATGCTCGAGGTTTCATGGCTTTCGGGCCAAACGACGAGTGTTATGGCTAGAATCAGGACATAGTTTGTCATAATGTGCTCGTATTGTGCACGCGTGTGCATCTGGGTATGGCATACAATATTGTAGGAGGAATCTTTCCTCTTCATCGCACGAAAAATCCATTTTCCATTTTACGAGCACAAAAAATGGGGCGTTTTGTGAAGCAACCACCAAATGACATTTTTAGAATGCTACCACCCCATTTTTTTTAAAAGTAGACCACCTTACATAGACAATGTCCCAACCGGAGTATCTCAAACCTTTCCTTCCACCCATGGCAAAAAAGACAAATTCCTGCCGAATCGGTAGGAAGTAGTTCCAGTTTGAACTACAGGTACATGATCTGATGCTCATGATTTTTGGAAAAAATCATTTTTAATCTAACAATATGATGTTTCTTCAGAGATCCAATGCACGTTTAGCGAGGCTCGGCCCCTAGCTAAGAACCTTCACGCCCGTCGTTTTGATCATTGTTTGAAACTGGCATAAAAAATTCAAAAACGGTCCGAACTATGTGAATCCTTCGCGTGGCGTCATGTTATGTGATATAGTTGCAAGGAAAAATATCAAACTTGGTAAATTTATTGCGTCTCGAAAAAACCTTCTCAGAAATAACATATCATGTTTGAGGTTTCATGGCTTTCGGGCCAAACGACGAGTGTTATGGCTAGAATCAGGGCATAGTTTGTCATAATGTGCTCGTAATATGCATGCGTGTGCATCTTGGGATAGCAAACAATATTGCAAGAAGAAGTTTTCCATTATGTCGCATGGAAAATCCATTTTCCATTTTACGAGCACAAAAAACGGGGCGTTTTGTGAAGGAACCACCAAATGAAAGTTTTAGAATGCTACCACCCCATTTTTAAAAAATAGTAGACCACCTTACATGTACAATGTCCCAACCGGGATATCTCAAACCTTTCCTTCCACCCATGGCGAAAAAGACAAATTTCTGCCGAATAGGTAGGAAGTAGGTCCGGTTTGAACTACAGGTACATGATCTGATGCTCATGATATTTGTCAAAAATCATTTTTAAACTCATAATATGATGTTTCTTCAGAGATCCAATGCAAGTTTAGCGAGGCTCGGCCCCTAGCTAAGAACCTCCATGCCCACCATTTTGACCATTGTTTGAAACTGGCATAAAACATTAAAAAACGGTCTGAACTATGTGAATCCTTCACGTCATGTTATGTGACATAGTTGCAAGGAAAAATATGAAACTTGGTAAATTTATTGCATTTCGAAAAAACCTTCTCAGAAATGACCTATCATGTTCGAGGTTTCATGCCTTTCTGGCCAAATGACGAGTGTTATAGCTAGAATCAGGGCATAGTTTGTCATAATGTGCTCGTATTGTGCACGCGTGTGCATCTTGGGATGGCAAACAATGTTTCTGGAGGAAGTTCTCCTTTCTGTTGCACGGAAAATCCATTTTCGATTTTCCGAGCGCAAAAAACAGGGCGTTTTGTGAAGCAACCACCAAATGACAGTTTTAGAATGCTATCACCCATTTTAAAAAAATAGTAGACCACCTTACATGGACAATGTCCCAACCGGGGTATCTCAAATCTTTCCTTCCACCATGGCAAAAAAGATAAATTCCTGCCAAATCGGTAGGAAGTGGATCTGGTTTAAACTACAGGTACATGATCTGATGCTCATCATTTTTAAACTCACAATATGATGTTTGTTCATATATCTAATGCAAGTTTAGCGAGACTCAACCCCAATATTTTTAATTCAAAACCCTAGTTTTAAAATCATATTTTAAATTATGATATTGTCCCTACTATTCAAAGTAATCATATTTTAAATTATGGGATTAGTAGAACGACAATTTAAAGTAATCATACTATTCATAATTTACATCCTAGTATGATCTAATGAAATTTATAAAAATTTAGAGACAAAAATCAATTATTTTGGACTTCTTATGTGAAAGATACAAAGGAATTATGAAAAAACAAAAAGAAAAACGAAAAAAACCTAACCGGACCTAATCTAATGTGCCCAATAGCTTCCCAGCGAGGCCCATTAGGGAAACCTGGCCGCCAGGCCCAGTTGCAATCGCGGGAGATATTCAAATAACCTGAGCGCGGATATGTGTCAGCTAAGTTCTGTTGGTCTGGTGGTTAGGTGTCTAGTATCTGGTGGGAGGTCACCGGTTCGAGTCCCCCCTAAATATTGACACGTAGATATGCCACGTATAAAAAATAACTGACACATAGACATGCCACATATGCAAAAAATGACACATAGACATGCTACATAGATGAAATTTCTGGGGCAAACACTTACTCGTTTCAACTTATTCTATTTTAGACGTTATGACCAATTTAAATCGTTGCAATTAGCTACAATAAACGTCGTAGGCTATATCCGCCATATTATGACGATTTTAGCTAGTGCAAATATGCCGTTTTTGAGTCAAAACGTCTTAATTTTTCAAGGTTTTGACCCCTTCGAATAGCTTATGACTATCTGGTGCAAAATCGTCATAGATCTATGACGATTTTGTTCACGGTCACTATCAGAAGGTCATAGGTTGTCACATTTCTTGTAGTGAAATCATATGAAAATTACTCCAAAGTGTGGACAAAATACAAGAAAGTAGATAAAACCAAGCATGGAACATCACAAATTATAGATACATTTGCAATGTATCAGCAGCCGCCTCACCCCCTAGGATATACTATGCAATTGATGTCTAGCACCAATGTGCCAAGGATTCATGCCATGCGGGGTGCCAAGCAGATAGTGTGGGACTCTCTAATGAGGGATGGTCCCATAGGAATTCCAAGATCTTAATTATGGAGATCTATATAGGAGAGGAGGCTTTCTGGCGTCAGCGGAGCCGCCTAAACTGGACCCTCCAGGTGGAGTTGAACATGTCCTACTTCCATGACATCGTGAACAACAGCCATAGGAACTGCTTGATCCCATGCCTCTAGGAGGATGATAACATTATGGAGAACTATAAGTATATCTGCACCCATATTTACGCTTTCTATAAGGACTTGTTCTTGGTGGCACCGTGATCTGGGATTTCATTGGCCCCTGACTTCTGGAGGGAGGGGCCATGGTTACCACTGATGAGAATGTAGAGCTCACGCTCCCATTTCTACGACCAGAGGTAAGATTAAGTCTATGAAATCCAACTCGGTCCGAGGGCCAGATGGGTTGTCGGTCATATTCTTACAAACGTTGGGTCCGAGCAGGGTGCTGGGGTGTGACATGATCAAGGTTTAGGGTCCGAGCAGGACATTATTCATCTCAAATTATTGCTACTTTGGTTTGAGGGCATGTTATGTTGGGTCCGCAACATAGAAAACAAAAAAAATCCTATGGTGTGAACTACACGCCAAGGTCTATCTACTAGGTACAAAGCAACGGGTGGACATACATCCAACGAGAACTTACCCTGGTAGACAACCAGCTTTGTTAACGAGTAGGAACTCGTGGTTGATGTAGTTGTACACTTGCCAATCTCAAGATCGTGACGAAGTCCGAGCGCCGCAACTCAGCGGCGCATCCGCACTGGCACACACGTTCAAGCCACCGAAACACCTCCACCTCCTCGCTCCAGTGATCTAGCAGAAGCAGCAACTCCTTCCAGACGAAATGCCACCGGGAACATGTATCTCGCTAATCCGAGACCATGGGGGAATAATTCTAGAGGGGGAGAGAGATCCTTCACAAGGAGGTGTGAGGATGAAGGAGGGAATGGGTGGCCTTTTATAGGAGGAGGGGGTGCCCCCTCTCTCCCTGGCCGGTGCATGGGGGGTGACTCCTCACCTCCCCCATTCATGTGGTGGTAACCCCTCCACATTAAAATGCCTCTTCACATTCCCTTTTAAAGTCTCCACTTTAAATGCATTAAATTTCTCCAAATTTAATGCTCTCTCATTTAATAAAACTCTTTTTATTAAATTTATTCAGAATTTTGTTAATTACTTTAATTAACAAACATTCACATATATCCCCTTGCAATATTTCAATATCACATGCATAACCACCTTCTGCAATTTCACGCGAAACAATTTCCGGTTTCTATTGAAACAATGCCTGCGCTTTGCAATTCTTTCGTCTGAAACATATGTGCTCTAAGGTTCGCAAATAATGCAGACATGATCGAGACCCTTCTCCGATCAATAATCAGCAGTGGGACCTGGAGATCCGTACTGACTCCTACACATTCAACGATGACTTCTGTGATCGTGAGAACCTTTAACGCTTGTAACTAAATCCCTTTGTCTCTCGATATATTACATGTCTGAGATTCGATCATCGGTATCTCCATACCTAGTTTGATCTCGTTACCGACATGCACTCTTTTCTCGTTCCCATGATATAACATTCTAGTGATCACATCACTTGCTTGCAAGCTATCCTAATGTGATATCACCGAGAGGGCCCAGAGTATATCTATCCGTCATCTGGATTGACAAATTCCACTCTTGATCCATGAGCCTCAACATAACACCTTCGTAGTACTGAACCCATCTTTATAGTCACCCTATTACGGTGTGACGTTTGATGTTATCAAGATACTCTTCCGGTGTCAGCAATTGACATGATCTCATGGTCTAAGGATAAAGATTACATTGTATGATGTTATAGCAATATAAACATAATGACTTGATTGTAATGCTATACTTCGGATGAATGTTCATCACATCATTCCACCAATGGTATGACCTTGTTATTAACAACCTCCAATGTCCATGATCAGGAAACCTTGATCATCTTGTTCATCAACAAGCTAGTCTATAAGAGAGGCATGATTAGGAACCCTTTTTGTTTATTAAACACACATGTATTGATGTTTCCGAATCAATACAATTCTAGAATGTAAAATAAACATCTATCATGTATAAGGAATATATAATAACAACTTTATTATTGCCTCTCAGGGCATATTTCCTTCAGTCTCCCACTTGCACTAGAGACAGTAATCTAGTTCACATAGTGATAAATCTAACACCCATGGAGTTCTGGTGTTGATCATGTTTTTCCCTATGGAGAACTTTAGTCAACGGATCTGCTACATTTAGGTCCGTGTGTACTTTACAAATCTTTATATCTCCATCCTTGACATGCTCGCGAATGGAGTGAAACCGACGCTTAATATGTTTGGAATTCTTGTGAGACCTCGATTCCTTTGCGTTGGCTATGGCTCCATTCTTGTCACAATAGATCACCATCGGGTCCAACGCACTGGGAACCACACCCAGTTACGTAATGAACTCTTTCATCCAAACCGCTTCCTGCGCCGCTTCTGAAGCAGCAACATATTCCGCCTCCGTCGTTGATCCAGCCACCACAGGTTGTTTGGAACACCTCCAACTAACTGCTGCTCCGTTCAAGACAAATATGTATCCGGATTGAGACTGAGAGTCATCGGGATCGGTGTCAAAGCTAGCATCAACATAACACTTAGCGACTAGCTCTTCTTCACCTCCGTATATAAGAAACATATCCTTAGTTCTTCTCAAGTAATTGAGGACGTTCTTTACCGCTATCCAGTGTTCCGAACCTGCATCAGATTGGTACCTACTAGTCAAACTGATACCATGTGCAACATCCGGTCTTGTACATAGCATGGCATACATAATAGAGCCTATGGCCGAGGCATAGGGGATCTTATCCATCATCTCTCTTTCTTTCGCCGTAGCCGGACTTTGAGTCTTACTCAATGTCTTGCCTTGCAACATAGGTAAGAACCCCTTCTTACTTTCGTCCATATTAAACTTCTTTAATATCTTATCAAGGTATGTACTCTACGATAGCCCAATTAGGCGCCTTGATCTATCTCTATAGATTTTAATGCCTAATATATATGACGCTTCACCAAGGTCTTTCATTGAATTTTTTTTAGATAACTTTTAACACTGTTTAAAAGATCTACATCATTTCCAATCAATAATATGTCATCCACATATAATATCAGAAATTCCACATTGCTCCCACTCACTTTCTTGTAAATACAAGCCTCTCCATAAGTTTGGACAAATCCAAACTCTTTGATCACCTCATCAAAGCGGAGATTCCAACTCCGTGATGCTTGCTTCAGTCCATAGATGGATCGCTGAAGTTTGCATACCTTATTAGCATCCTTAGGATCGACAAAACCCTTAGGTTGTATCATATACAACTCTTCTTCAATCTTACCATTGAGGAACGCAGTTTTGACATCCATCTGCCATATTTCATAATTGTAATATGCAGCAATTGCTAACATAATCCTAACCGACTTAAGCATCGCTACGGGAGAGAATGTCTCATCATAGTCAACTACTTGAATTTGTCAAAACCCCTTTGCGACAAGTCGAGCCTTATAGATGGTCACATTACCATCAGCATCAGTTTTTCTTTTGAAAATCCATTTATTCTCAACGGCCTTTCGGTCGTGAGGTAAGTCCACCAAGTTCCAAACTTGGTTCTCGTACATGGATTCCATCTCGGATTTCATGGCTTCTAACCATTCGTTGGAATCCGGGCTCATCATCGCTTCTTCATACGTCGTAGGGTCATCTATTTCATCAACCATGAAATTCACAACAGGATTGCCGTACAGTTCAAGAGCTGCACGTGTCCTGCTTGACCTGCTAGGTTCGGTAGTGTCCTCTTTCGGAGTTTCATGATCATTATCATTAGCTCTCTCTTCATCAGGTGAAGTTAACTCCGAAACAACTTCCGGTGTTGCGCCACTCGCCATTCCATGAAGAGAAGGTTCAATAACCACTTCGAGTTCTACCTTCCGACTACTCACACCTTTCGTGAGAAACTCCTTCTCCAGAAAGGATCCATTCTTGGCAACAAAAACCTTGCCCTCGGATCTGTGATAGAAGGTATACCCAATTGTTTCCTTAGGGTATCCTATGAAGACGCATTTTTCCGCATTGGGTTCGAGTTTATCCGGTTGAAGTTTCTTCACATAAACATCGAATCCCCAAACCTTAAGATATGAAAGCTTAGGTTTGTTTCCAAACCATAATTCATACGGTGTCGTCTCAACGGATTTAGATGGTGCCCGATTTAAAGTGAATGCAGCTGATTCCAGTGCATAACCCCAAAATGATAGAGGTAAGTCAGTTAGAGACATCATAGATCGAACCATATCCAATAAGGTACGATTACGACGTTCCGACACACCATTACGTTGTGGTGTTCCGGCAGGCGTGAGTTGTGAAACTATTCCACACTCTTTCATGTGTGTGCTAAACTCGTAACTTAGATACTCTCCTCCACGGTCAGACCGTAGAAATTTGATCTTTCTATTATGATGATTTTCCACTTCATTCTGAAATTCCTTGAACTTTTCAAAAGTTTCAGACTTGTGTTTCATCAAATAGATATACCCATATCTACTCAAATCATCCGTGAAAGTAATAAAATAACGATATCCACCTCGCGCCGACACACTCATTGGTCCACACACATCAGTATGTATGATTTCCAATAGATCTGCCGCCCGTTGCATTGAACCAGAAAACGGCGTTCTAGTCATCTTGCCCATAAGGCATGGCTCACATGTATCAAATGATTCAAAATCAAGTGATTCCAAAAGTCCATCAGAATGGAGTTTCTTCATGCGTTTAACGCCAATATGACCTAGACGGAAGTGCCACATATATGTAGACATATCATCATCAAGTTTAATCTTTTTAGCATTAACATTATGAATGTGCGTAATATTCTATCGAGATCCAACAGAAATAAACCATTCAAAATAGGTGCATGACCATAAAAGATATCATCCTTATAAATCGAACAACCGTTGTTTTCAGATTTAAAGGAATGACCACTTTGCATCAAACACGATCCAGATACAATGTCCATGCTCAGTGCAGGCACCAAATAACAATTATTTAGGTTTATAACTAATCCCGATGGCAAATGGAGAGGTAGCGTTCCGACGGCGACCACATCAACTCTTGATCCATTGCCGACCCGCATCCTGACCTCATCCCTTGCTAGTTGCCGCTTGTTCCGTAGCCCCTGAACCGAGTTAGATATATTAGCAGCCGATTCGGTATCAAATACCCAGGTGCTACTGCGAGTACTAGTCAAGTACACATCAATAACATGTATATCACATATACATTTGTTTGCCTTGCTGGACTTCTTGTCCGCCAAATACTTGGGGCAGTTGCGCTTCCAATGGCCATTCCCCTTGTAATAGTAGCACTCGGTGTCAGACTCAGGGCCAGCCCGGGGTTTCTTTTCAGGCGTGGCAACAGACTTGCCACCCTTCTTTCCCTTGTGCTTGCCTTTCTTGTCCTTCTTTAAACCGGTGGTCCTATTGATCATCAACACTTGATGTTCTTTCCTAATCTCCACTTCTGCAGTCTTAAGCATTGACAGAAGCTCGGGAAGAGACTTCTTCATGCCCTGCATATTATAGTTCATCACGAAGCTCTTGTAGCTAGGTGGCAAAGATTGGAGAACACGATGTATGCCTAAGTCAATGGGAATCGTTATTCCCAAGGACACAAGCTTATCGGCGTACCCAGACATTTTGAGTACGTGCTCACTAACAGAGCTGTTTTCCTCCATCATGCAGCTAAAGAACTTTTCTGTAGCCTTATAACTCTCTACGGCAGCATGGGTATCGAAAATCATTTTCAATTCTCCCACGGTATCAAAGGCATTGCCATTTTCGAAACGCTTTCGAAGTTCTGGCTCTAGCCCATATAGTATGACGCAATGAACTAAGTTGTGGTCCTCCTGACGAGTCACATAGACATTCTTTTCCTCGTCAGGGGCATCAGGAGCTGGTGGGGGGCCTAGCGGCGCATCTAGCACATATTGCTTTTGTGCAGTAGTGAGGAGAATCCTCAAATTCATAGCCCAGTTGGTGAAGTTGCTACCATTTGCAGCAAGTTTCTCTTTCTCCATGAACACATTGAAATTAAAAGCAGGTGGTGCCATCTACAACAGAATTTGTAAAGTTTATTTAGACTAAGTTTATGATAGATTGAGTTCAACTAATCCAAATTACTAATGAACTCCCACTAAAAAACAACATCCCTCGTGTCCTTTTGGTGATTACATGAACCAAATCCACTACACCAAGTCCGATCATCACGTGAGTTGATATAGCTTCAAAGGCGAGCATCTATATGGGCATCATATCAACCATATGACTCATGCTTAACCTTTCGGTCCGTGTTCCGAGGCCATGTATGTACATGCTAGGCTCGCCAAGTAAGAACCTTAGTATTCGCGTGTGTAAAACCGTCTTACACCCGTTCCTATGAAAGCGTAGATTCGAGTACACCCGATCATCACGTGATGTCTCGAAAAACGATCCATAGAAAGGTGCATACTCAAGGAAGAACACATTTTTATCTTGATATCTAAATGAAGGATCATCTTATAATGCTACCAAACACGCCAAACTAGCAGTATAAGATGCTAACATCTAATGTATAAAGTGAGATGATATGGTCCATGCATTTGATCTCTTATCACTTCCATCGTGGTATCATCTCTATCATTCCTTTGTGTGTACGGCCAAGGTCTATGAAACTTACACGTTGAGTGTCTTGTAAGAGTATCTACCATACATCTACTTACAACAATACCATATCAATACACTAGCCCAGCAACGATCTAAACTAGACGCCTCTAATTTATCAATTGCAAGTTTTACGTGGCTTAGTTCGGAGATAGAACCGTTCTCACCTACGAACATGAACCACACCGAGGATAACTAAGTTATTAGCAACTCGTTGTAAATCAGATATTGACTATAGTAGGAGAGACAGACACCCGCTAGCCACTTATGCAAAACAAGTTGCATGTCAGTTGTGGAACCGGTCTCATGTACGATGACATGTAAGGTTGGTCCGGGCCGCTTCATCCCACTCTACCACCAATATCTAAAATACATAGAAGATGCAATAACATGATCATCATCACCTACATATCAACATATGTGTACTACCCGTGCTAAGCACCTACGCACAGATCAGGCTCTGATACCACTGTTGGGTCCGCAACATAGAAAACAAAAATTTTCCTACGGTGTGAACTACACGCCAAGATCTATCTACTAGGTACAGAGCAACGGGTGGACATACATCCAACGAGAACTTACCCTCGTAGACAACGAGCTTTGTTAACGAGTAGGAACTCGTGGTTGATGTAGTCGTACACCAGCGATCCAGCGGAAGCAGCAACTCCTTCCAGACGAAATGCCACCGGGAACATGTATCTCGCTAATCCGAGACCATGGGGGAATAATTCTAGAGGGGGAGAGAAATCCTTCACAAGGAGGTGTGACGATGAAGGAGGGAATAGGTGGCCTTTTATAGGAGGAGGAGGGGTGCCCCCCTCTCTCCATGGCCGGCTCATGGGGGGTGACTCCTTACCTCCCCTATTCATGTGGTGGTAACCTCTCCACATTAAAATGGCTCTTCACATTCCCTTTTAAAGTCTCCACTTTAAATGCATTAAATTTCTCCAAATTTAATGATCTCTCATTTAATAAAACTCTTTTCATTAAATTTATTCAGAATTTTGTTAATTACTTTAATTAACAAACATTCACATATAGCCCCTTGCAATATTTCAATATCACATGCAGAACCACCTTCTGCAATTTCACCCGAAACAATTTCCGGTTTCTATTAAAACAATTCCTGCGCTTTGCAATTCTTTCGTCTGAAACATATGTGCTCCAAAATGGTGTCCGGTTACTCTTAAGTGTGCCACCCTATAGTTCGTGAATAATGCAGACATGATCGAGACCCTTCTTCGATAAATAATCAGCAGCGGGACCTGGAGATCCGTACTGACACCTACACATTCAACTATGAGTTATGTGATCGTGAGAACCTTTAACGCTTGTAACTAAATCCTTTTGTCTCTCGATATATTACATGTCCGAGATTCAATCATCGGTATCTCCATACCTAGTTTGATCTCGCTACCGACATGTACTCTTTTCTCGTTCCCGTGATATAACATTCTAGTGATCACATCACTTGCTTGCAAGCTATCATAATGTGATATCACTGAGAGGGCCCAGAGTATATCTATCCGTCATCTGGATTGACAAATTACACTCTTGATCCATGAGCCTTAACATAACACCTTCGTAGTATTGAACCCATCTTTATAGTCACCCTGTTACGGTGTGATGTTTGATGTTATCAAGATACTCTTCCGGTGTCAGCAATTAACATGATCTCATGGTCTAAGGATAAAGATTACTTCGTATGATGTTATAGCAATATAAACATAATGACTTGATCGTAATGCTATACTTCGGATGAATGTTCATCATATCATTCCACCAATGGTGTGACCTTGTTATTAACAACATCCAATGTCCATGATCAGGAAACCTTGATCATCTTGTTAATCAACAAGCTAGTCTATAAGAGAGGCATGACTAGGAACCCTTTTTGTTTATTAAACACACATGTATTGATGTTTCCGAATCAATACAATTCTATCATGTAAATTAAACATCTATCATGTATAAGGAATATATAATAACAACTTTATTATTGCCTCTCAGGGCATATTTCCTTAATGTTAGGCATCAAGATTAACTTGATAAGAGTAAAGTTATGATCCTCAGGTACCCGGATATGGAATTCCATTGTATCGCCGACAAACTAAGCTACATGGAATGTCGATCAAGGACTCTCGGATGTTGATCAAGGATCTGACTCCCTAGGGGGCACGAGTGTGCTCTAAGGATGAACCTGGAGAGCAAGACTCACATCCAAGTGGAGCAAAGACGGTCCTAATCAACTCCTGCTTCTCCATCCTTACCATATACCAGATGGGGCTATACCTACTACCGGAGGGGACCCACCAGAAATACCACATATGGTGAAATGGGCGGATATCTGCACTCCCAAGATCCTTGGGGTCCTAGGGATTCTAGATTCGTGGTACTTCAGTGTCTCCCTAATGCTTATTCCCAAATGCTCAAATGGGTGTGGCGCATCCTCCATGACGATGGGGGTTGTGGCTCCAACTTATTAAAGCCAAATACCTCATATGACATCCTCTATTGGCTTACAAGCATCGGTAGGGCTCCCAGTTCGGGCGAGCCATACAAGACATTAAACCCTGCATCCGATGGGGGCTCTCTTCGCTCTGGCCAATGGGAGTGGTATCCTTTTATAGATAGATCTGTGGCTTTCGTCCACTCCCCTGTGCCAAGAGTTCCCGACACTATACGCCATCTGCGTAGCGCCCACGATGTTAGTGGCTAAGGAAGGTCAGGGAGGCAAATAGAACATCCCGTTCCGATGTACCTTCAACGATGTCGAAGTTGCTGATCTCCTGAGCCGGCGGGGCGCTTTGCCTCCGGCCCTCTGAGAAGAGAGGGAAGGGGTATCGTGGCGCCAGTGTTATTTGGGAGCTTTTTCGGTCAACTCGGCCTATAGGTTCCTCTTCTAGGTGACAGAGCTTCCTTTGGACGAACCTACCTGGTAGGCCCAAGACCTCGGCGAGTTCATTGGGACGGAGGCAAACCGTACTGGAAAAATGCGCCACGTCTTCTTTCTTTTTTGGCGGCCCTTATGTGGACCTTATGGAACATTCTTTATAAAATGGTGACATATCGGGTCTTTCCGAGGCGTGCTTCTGACTCTGTTTTTTCGTTTCATGCCTACCTTCAGCAGTCCTACCGGGAGCACCTGGACAACCTCTTCCAGGCACGGGGAGAGTCAGCGTATCGCTTCGCGGCACCTGCGTGTATGATCTCCGAGAGTCATGTCTAGGGCTCGAGCTTCACCTTTTTTTTATCTTTTGGGCGTTCTCGTGCTATAGCCCCAACGGACGTGTTGTTACTTTTCTTTCTCTCGTTGGCATCCCGTCGTCGGTGTCAGTGAACCATGTACTCTAATTTGGCTTTATTTATAAAGCGGGGCAAATTTCTGTTTTGAGGAGGATATTTTGGGCAAAATTTGACCCAGGAGGTTCCCAATAAACTAAGGGATCTAGTAAGACAATCCTTCGGAGATTTCGCTTCTCTTTTCTTCCATTCAACAACTTTGTGTAAATCCAAAACTACAAACTTCGTGTAAAAGATATGCAAACTACCAACTTTCACATGTTGAAAAGGTAACTACATAACTAAACATGTGCAAACTTAGATTTGAGGAAGTACTAAGTCTCTCGGCGGCAATTTGTTCATGCAATTTGTTCACGGGGGCTATTCTTCGTACTGTGACTATTTGAGCCTATCCTATGTTTCTCAAAAAAAAGTGCAACAACCCAACCACACATTTTAATCTTCAATTTGCACAATTTATCAATGGGGCAATTATCTATTAAACAAAGGAAATAATAAATATGAAATTAAAATGTATATGTAACAAAAATAAGAAACAATAGATCCCCTTTTTCCCAAACTTATGGAACTGAAAACACAAGAACAGCTAGATAGACCAATATCCCTTCAAGTATTACAAACCGAAGGGGTATCGGTCAATCCTGACCATCCTTGTGTCTTCGGTTTCGTAAGTTTGGTGGAGAGGGAGAGGGACACCGAAGCAAAAGCCAATTCAAATAGTTCAACTAATAACCGCACATTTTGAAGCCTCAATTTCGACAATTGAATCAATATAAATGGATTCTAGTTTGTTATCTACGGCTAAGGCAGGAAGCAGTATGATATAACTTGAATCATCGCTAACTCAGCGAGAAAAAGTGACCTCGTATCGACGTCGCCCCCAGGGAGGCGACACGGGCGAGGACTGTGCCATCACACCTCGACCCCTCACTCCTCGACCCCCTCCCCACCACCAGGTGTCGTCGTCGGGCAAAGCGCGTGTAGTTGTCGGCAGTGGCTGGCTCTCCTCCCTCACATGCGGGGCCTATGGCTAGTGCAGCCCGGCGCCCTGGTTGGCGTGCTACATGAAGGGGAGCAGGTGCACCGCGGCAGCGGCTCCAGGATACTTCTGCAGGGATGACGGTCCTGGTGGCGGCTAGGGCTTCCCTATGGCTAGAGCTCGGGGCGTAGCGGCAGATCTGCATGTCGGAAACCAGAGCGGCCGCTCCAAACGGTGGCGTCGATAGCCAGGGAGGTAGAGTGGCAGCCCGGTGCGAGAATCAATGGATCTGGTGCCTAGTGTACCGGATCTCGAGCGACTGGCTTGCCACTTTGGGCTCACATGAATAGGCTCCGAATAGTCGGGGATCTAGATCCCGATCGATCTAGGTGTTCTTTGGTGTCCTCTTCTCTACTCCGGCAGTGGTGGTGCATTGTCGGCGGTGACGTTTCTGCTAGAGCTTGCCTAGATTGCTTCAACGCCTGCATGTTGAAGGTTGGCCGCGATCCAAGGGTGTCGCCGACTTGCGGCCCTCTTCTGTCGTGTTGGTTGTTACAACATATGTTCGGGATGCCTAGTTTCGGCTGGTGGGCTTCCTGGGCTGAACTTTCGGAGGCTAGGACGTCGGGACGATGGCCCCGGATCGGTGGCAGCATGGCGGCGCAAATCTGGTGTATCCTGGACTGGCATGGTGTGTATGTCACGACATGAGGTGCCCTGGAGGATACGTCTGTGCCGGAGGTTGGTGGTTGGTGGTGGAGGTTTCATCGCGCAACTGTTCGTTAGGAGCCTACTCGGGACACGGTTGGGTGACGGTGTTCTGGGCTAATGCCTTACACTGTCTCTAGGCTAGTGTCGACGACTTTCTGGCGGTGCTATTTCTTCTTGGAAGCATCTCGCCGTGGAACACCACCACATGTCAAGTTCGTCAGAATATCTCTAGGTGAAAACCTAAACTCCATTGGGGTGGGCGGTGGCGATGTGAACGTCCCTATCTTCTTGAAGACACCGCTTTGGAGTCCATGACTATGCGCGGGAGTTCTGGCGGTTGAACAGTTTGGCTGCGTTGTCGAGACGGTAGCCTCGAAAAGCGTTGCGGTGATGGCCCTTCGTTGCAGGGTTATCGTGTGCATTGTCGGTGTGCCGAATCAGCACTAGGAGGGTGGTTGGCTCGTCACCATGATCTTTTTCTTTTTCTCCCTATTTTCTGTTCTTTTCGGATGTAATTTCGTTTGGGCGGCATATAACTTGTACAGGTTGTACGGGTTTTTCTCTGCTAATACATCGAAAGCTAGTATTTGCGGGATTTTTCAAAAAAGTATAGGAGCGTATATTTTTGCTTAAGGTGGATGCTGATTTCCACCTAAACGCGAAGATACCGTAAATTCCTTTCATTTTACACATGCAGTGAGATCGCACACATCCTCATGTCCAATATCCTAGGGTCGATTTTTTTTTCATGAAAAGGTCTACGGTTGAATATTTGACTGTGTTTATTTCTAATGGATAGCAAACGTAATAAAATGGATGGACCACATTAATTGTTCAGTGCACCCAAAACATCTTTAATATTGTAGTTCAGACCATGCATTAATGCGACCCCGTTGCAATGGAAAAGGTGTCCGGTTTAGACACGCACGTAGTTTAAGAACAAGTTTGAACATCAATATTGACCAATAAAATCTGCAATATATGTCTAAAAAATATACCATTGAAAAGTACTTTTGAAGATAAAATTAATGGCCAAACTTGTCCTTAAACTACGTGCGTGTCTAATAAACCGGACCGGAGGGAGTATAAATTTTCATGCTATGTAGGTTAGATTCTTTTGGGGGCCCAAGCTCACACATGCACCACCTCTTTTGCATGCAATCGTAGCTGTTTCTCTATCCTTCCTTTCTCTCTCTAGTGTGAATCATCCTACCATGTTTTGCACTATGAATCTAACCAAAACATGAGTTGCGAGAGCTACCGAACCGATTCCCTGCTACGTGTTGATTCGAACAATGGAGACCTTTGAACGGATTTAAACGTAAACATAGTGTATGGTCTAACGTCCCCTATTGGTATAAATCCAAATGAGAGTGTATATGGTCCTGTTGCGCCATATGAGAAACATGGGCTACACAGGTAGTACCGTATGAGAAGATTCAATAGCCAATGAGAGTGTATATGGTCCTGTGTTGTCAAATGGTTGAGAAGTCGGCATTCATGGTGTCATACACTCATACGTACTAGTATTATCTAGCTCATGTCCTTTAGGAGAGTAGCCCCTAGGGTTTCCAACACACTGATGTCCCAGGGAGTCGAGCTATGATGCTAGACCGAGTGCAAAAAAACATGGTACGTTATGGGCCGAGGCCAAGACAGTTGAGACTTTCGCTGTTGTATGCTTTTCGAAAATCTTTAGAAGTACAACATTACAAGGGCACAGTATCATGCCTTTCTATATACAAATATCCCACCATGATAGTTCCCCCATCAAATCTCATAGTTAGCCCTCTGCAAACTGCGCAGCTACACTATACTAATCGCAACATGAGGTCGTGCTGTCATGTGAAGTGCTTCAGACAGTTATACCAACGACTAGCCAACATCATCGGCTTTCATATTGTCACCACCGTGGCACTCACAGCTGCTGTCCTCATGAAATTTGCACAATGGCTTGCCGGTGCAGATGAGCTGATGCCCCGTCTCAGTGCCATCAGTCCTATCCTCCTACTCCTGCTCGTAGTTCTTCTGACCGTCACGACAGCCATATACATTGCACTCCGTCCTAGAACCGTGTACCTTGTTGACTACGCTTGCTTCCGGCCAAGCTACAACACTAGATGGCCAAAGGCCACATTCCTCGAGCATGCACGTCTCTCGCCTATACTAACGGATTCTACCGTCAACTTCATAGCACGTGTTCTTGACCTCTCCGGTATGAGCGACGAGACACATGTCCCGCCTGCATTATCGTATATCGAGCCATACTGCAGACTTAGTGAAGCGCGCGCTGAGTACGAGTGGGTCGTCTTCTCCGTGATCGATGAACTCTTGGCCAAGACGTGCATTGACCTCCATGCCATTGATATTCTTATTACCAACTGCAGTGTTTTTTCCCCGGTGCCATGCATCACCGACAGTATCATGAATAGATACAAGTTGAGAGGTGACCTTCGTGTCATCAACCTCTCTGGGATGGGGTGCAGCGCAGCGATGACCGCAATGGGACTCGCGAGGAACATCCTGCGTACCATGCCTTGGGGGTCGCACGCGTTGGTGGTGTCAACCGAGACGATTGGACCATACTACTATGTGGGAAATAAGCGTTCCATGCTGTTGGTTAACATCTTGTTCCGTATGGGCGGTGTTGCAAAGCTCTTATCCACATCCAAGTCCAAGGCTCGTTTTCGGCTCGCACATGTCATGCGGACGATCACTGCTGCAAACAATTCTGCCTACCGGTGTGTGTATCAAGAGGAGGATGAGAAGGGTAACCTAGGGGCCTCTCTCTCTAAGGATCTTATGACTATCGCTAGAGATGCACTCAAGACGAATATCACCGCAACCGCACCTCTTGTCCTACCGATATCAGAGCTTCTCAAGTTTTTGTTCTTCTATGTGGCTAAGAAGGTGCTCTATTGGAAGAGGATGGCACCATACAGTCCCAACTTCCGCACTGCGTTCAACCATTTCTGCATTCATGTCGGTGGACCAGCGGTTATCAGGTCAGTACAACACGGGCTTAATCTATCAGACAAGGATGTCGAGCCATCACGGATGACGCTGCATCGATTTGGAAACCAGTCGACCGCATCAGTGTGGTATGAGTTCGCATACATTGAGGCTAAATGCCGGATGAAGAAAGGCGACAGGGTGTTGATGATCGGATTCGGTGCAGGGTATGAGTGCAGCACGGTTGGGTGGGTGTGTATGCGACCATCTTCCAGTGCGGATGGCCCCTGGGCTAGCTCCATCCATCGTTATCCGGTGGATGTCTCCAAAAACATTTAAAGCTAAGAGGATTCTTATAGTGCCATGTACTACTTCCAAAGGAGCGAGTGTGTATCAAAAGCTTAATATGTCATCTATCCGAAACTGTAAACTTTTGTCATCCACTTGTGTATTTTCCGCATGTTTGTATAGAGTCTAAGTATGCAAAGTTTATTTTTTATATCTATTATATATAAATATATGTATGGACGTGGATTTGGTGCCTTTAGTTGTAGTGGTGCATAGGGTCATGACCGTTGGATAGCACGTATATTTACTCCCTTTATAATATCCTGCCAAACTTGGATGACGTCGTCGTGGGTGACGGAGTGTGCTCTCCGTTTGCCCAACAGTTTCGTTGTGCAAAACCGTCTACCTAATGTATTTATGCTGGCCTTTGTTTTTATTTGTTGTTGGTTGACGGCTATATATTGTAAATATTATGACGCCAAAAATAAACAAGACTCATAGTATTATTATTTTTTGCTATTAGCAGTAGCAAAAAACCAGAAAAAACATGAATCGATGGACTCACCAGTTTTTTAAGTGACACTGGTCCAAACAACCAAAAACCGGAAAAAATAGATGTTTACTACCACTAGTGGAGAACGGGCCTTTAGTCCCGGCCCGTAAGAGCCTTTAGTCCCGGTTGTGGTACCGGGACTAGAGAGGCGGGACTAAAGACCCACTCACTAGTCCCGGCCCGCTTACCAGCCGGGACCAATGGGCATCCACGTGGCCGTCTCTACGGGCGTGAGGTGGCCCCCATTATCCCGGTTCGTATTACGAACCGGATCAAATGGTTCTCTGTCGCGGCAGAATTTTAGGCACTTTCTCTGCCGCGGCAGAGAATTCAATTTGAAACTTTTTTTTCATTTCAAAATAGTTTTCTACGCTACCACATATACCGTACATGTTCGTGCATACATAAGATCTTCATTCTGGACTAGAGCCCGTCTATTCATTACACGGTCGGGGATCATCGGCGCCTATTCACACTAAATTATCCGGCGTCATCTATCATCTCGTTCATCAAGAATCCTGCCAGTTCTTCAGCAACTCCTACTACGCATTGCTCTTGTAGGAGCTGATCCCACATTTTCTCGAACTATATAAGAAAAGGAGATCAATATGAATATCAATCATGTTAACAAAAAGTGACGGTAATAAAATAAAGTTGTGAATGTGTTGCTTACATCGACTCTATAATCATTCAGCTCACTGGTAAACTGGCGAATGAACTCGCAAACGTAGAATCCACATATATTCGTCTTCGGTGGCTGCCTCGCGCACTTTACGAGAATAGAATTTAGTCAAAATAATAATCTAGCATCATAATTTTATTGAAACTAGAAGTAAAGAGATGCGCGTACTACTTACTGAGACCGGCTTAAACGTCAACTTCTCACTAGAGTCACCCGTAACCGCTCTCTTGAACCGGTTACAAACCATGCCCGGTAAAGAAAATAAATGAGTTATTTATTACGTGATATCTCAGGAAATCAACGAAAGAGACCGATGTAGCACGAAAATTACCTTTGCAGCATGTCCTCCATGTCCCTAAACATTTCCAGGGGTCTCTTTAATGGGTCCATGACTTCAACTCTTTCCTTATCAACTTGAATGTCTAGCAGAATCCAGTGGAAACTGCACACGTTTATATATACATCACTAACTCATTAATTACACTTAACATTGTGTAACCAAAGATGGCAGCACAAAGCTCGGTACCACACTTGAACTGCAGAAATGGAAGGCAGAGACTGGCTTATCTGACAAGGGATTTGAGAAGTTACTGAAAATAATGAAGCCGAAGCTTCCAAAGGATAACGAGCTGCCCGAGACAACGTATGAAGCAAAGAAGACTATCTGCCCTCTAGGATTAGATGTGGAGAAGATACATGCATGCATTAATGACTACATCCTGTACCGCGGTGAGAAGTACGAGAATATGGATAAATGTCCGGTATGCAATACATGTCGATACAAGATCAGACAAGATGACCCTGGTGATGTTGAGGGCGATGATGAGCCCTCCAGTAAGAGGGTTCCTGCTAAGGTTATGTGGTATGCTCCTATAATACCACGGTTGAAACGTCTGTTCAGAAATAAAGAGCATGCTAGGTTGTTGCAATGGCACAAAGAAGAGCGTAAGAAAGACGGGAAACTGAGACACCCTGTCGATGGGTCGCAGTGGAGAAACATCGAGAGAAAGTACTCGAACTTTGCAGGTGACGCGAGGAACTTATGGTTTGGTCTAAGTACATACGACATGAATCCTTTTGGGGAGCAGAGCTGTAGTCACAGCACCTGGCCAGTGACTCTATGTATCTACAACCTTCCCCCTTGGTTGTGCATGAAGCGGAAGTTCATTATGATGCCAGTGCTCATCCAAGGACCGAAGCAACCGGGCAACGACATTGATGTGTACCTAAGGCCATTAGTCGATGAACTTTTACAGTTGTGGGCATCATAATTTTATTGAAACTAGAAGTAAAGAGATGCACGTACTACTTACCGAGACCGGCTTAAACACCAGCTTCTCACTAGAGTCACCCGTAACCGCTCTCTTGAACTGGTTCCAAACCATGCCCGGTAAAGAAAATGAATGAGTTATTTATTACGTGATATCTCAGGAAATCAACGAAAGAGACCGATGTAGCACGAAAATTACCTCTGAAGCATGTCCTCCATGTCCCTAAACATTTCTAGTGGTCTCTTTAATGGGTCCATGACTTCAACTCTTCCCTTATCAACTTGAATGTCTAGCAGAATCCAGTGAAAACTGCACACGTTTATATATACACTAGTAACTCATTAATTAAACTTAACATCGTGTAACCAAAGTGAATGTGTACAATAGAGTAAGACCCTCACGCAAAATTGTAAGGAAACAGTATGTGGTCACAGAAATTTTGCTCCGCTAGAAACCTTAGAAGGTTTTCCTGCGTCTCCTCGGATTTATCCGTTAGCTTTATATGTATTTTATCTGGGTCAATGAACGCAACGCTAAAGATGGACCTTCTTTTACATTCCATGATCTTCATTCTGCATAATAATATAGTACAAAAGGATATAATTAGGATAATTACATGCAATGAACTGAACAACTGAAAAAATGAACAACTTATATATAGATAATGAATTCAACAACTTACAGACAATAGCAACTCATGATAGATTTGTCGAGGGCGTCGAAAGCGTATAACTGCAAGAGTTCTGGAAACTCAACATGGACCTCTTCTTCTTGGAAGTAGTAGTCATGTGGGACTTTCGCCACGATCATTATTCTCTCCTGCTTTGCGGCTTTCAAGTACTAGTTATGTAAACTCCGCATTTGTGTTGGCAGTTGTTGGAACTGCTCAAAGCTGACCAGAGGCTTCCCTGGGACATATGTACGGACTACCTGAGTCTTGGGTAACTTGTCGTCCTTGGGACCTAGCAATTCCTCAACTAGCACATTCATAGAGGCCGCAAGCTTCGCAGCTTCTTCCATATTCTGCTAGGGAATGTCATGGGATACCACCTTGAGGGGTGGGGTCGATTTTTTGGCCTGTTCCCCGAACTGGGGGACATCCTTTCTTTTCCCGGTTGCACTTTGACTTGATGATTTGATCCCGCTTGCACTTCTTGATTTGCTCTTCTTCACTTCCTTCTGAAGTGCGCGTAGATAGTCATCTGGCTTATGGTGCAAGTCATATTGCGATTTTGTGTTGAGAAAATAAAGTACATACGCTTTTTGTTTCTCGGTGTATACCGGGGCGGGCTCGGGTTTCTTTCTTATGAAGCTGCGCAACACATTCGGCCTTTACGATCATGTTGTTTTCCTCGTCAGTCCGATCGTAAGGTCTGATGGGAAGATCCTTATGAATTACTCTTGGGAGGGGCGACATTTGTCATTTTGGGCTGTTGCATCGTTTAGTCCTTATCGACGGAGCACGCTTCCGCTTTTTGTCCTTAGCGGGCGGCGAAGGAGGCTGACCCTCTGGCGGAGATCAAGATGGACTCGTGCTGTGGTGGTCGTAGTCATGGGGTGGGCTTGTTGGAGGTGATGGAGGTGAAGGTGACATGCGATGACTCGGAGGCGGTGTTGGCCTTGGCACTGAGCATGGAAGCTTGATGTTGTTTTTGTCCCATAGAATGATGCCACCCAATACTTCTCCGAGTGTCCTCCCACCTTCAGGTCCAGGGATGTCAAGCTCCATTGAGTCGTTGCGATTTCATCCAACGCGACTTTAGCATAGACAGCTGGAATCTCACGGCCATGCCAGCGTGCCTCAGGTGCACAAGGTAAAGCACATCTGACCGCCACCTTGATGGATAGGTTCTTCACCTTATGATGGAGCTCACAAGATGCCTGCTCCTTGATTCCATCCACGGGGTAGCCAGGACCGCCATCTACCATTCGTGCATCGTCAGACGGGGCCTCCGATTCAGCCACGCTGCTTCTCCACTGAGATGGAACAGCGGTAATATCGAGTGCAGGATCTTGCAGGCGCACTACTCCTCGAAGTTCGTCAATCTGTTGCTGATGCATTCGAAGTGTTCCTAGACTCTCGGTGAACCTGTCTCCATCCTCCTCCTGCCGTCGCCTCTTTGCTCTCTCTCGGCTCCTATAAGTATCTATGTCTTTAGGAAACCCCATCTCCCAAGTATAACTAGGGCCAAGGCCTCGTACTCGTCCTCCGTGTTCTTTATTCCCGAGGGCCTTTGTCAGCAAGTCATTCTCTCTATCAGGACATAACTTTGTTGTCCGCTCTATAATTTCCTTAACCACTCTCTGCCATGTCTCCCGGGGTATCCTAATCCCGTCACTGCAAATAAGGTCCCCTGTTTTTTCATCATACTCACACCCATGCCCAAGGAACCAATTTCTTGCCCTCAGATCCCATTCTTCGTGTATTGGTTCTGGAGTGATCCCTTTGAAGGAAATATGCCCTGAGAGGCAATAATAAAGTTGTTATTATGTATTCCTTGTATATGATAGATGTTTTATTTTACATGCTATAATTATCTTGATAGGAAACATCAATACATGTGTGTTTAATAAACAAAAAGGGTTCCTAGTCATGCCTCTCTTATAGACTAGCTTGTTGATTAAAAAGATGATCAAAGTTTCCTGATCATGGACATTGGACGTTGTTAATAACAAGGTCACACCATTGGTGGAATGATGTGATGAACATTCATCCGAAGTATAGCATTACGATCAATTCATTGTGTTTATATTGCTATAACATCATACGAAGTAATCTTTATCCTTAGACCATGAGATCATGTTAATTGCTAACACCGGAAGAGTATCTTGATAACATCAAACGTCACACCGTAACAGGGTGACTATAAAGATGGGTTCAGTGCTACGAAGGTGTTATGTTGAGGCTCATGGATCAAGAGTGGAATTTGTCAATCCAGATGATGGATAGATATACTCTGGGCCCTCTCGGTGATATCACATTAGGATAGCTTGCAAGCAAGTGATGTGATCACTAGAATGTTATATCACGGGAACGAGAAAAGAGTGCATGTCGGTAACGAGATCAAACTAGGTATGGAGAT
The DNA here is from genome assembly GCA_916181665.1 of Avena sativa. Taxonomy (NCBI): domain Eukaryota; kingdom Viridiplantae; phylum Streptophyta; class Magnoliopsida; order Poales; family Poaceae; genus Avena; species Avena sativa. The sequence goes on from OV702287.1 coordinate 576,732,641, forward strand.
ACCGATGATCGAATCTCGGACATGTAATATATCAAGAGATAAAGGGATTTAGTTACACGCGTTAAAGGTTGTCACGATCACAGGAGTCATCGTTGAATGTGTAGGAGTCAGTACGGATCTCTAGGTCCCGCTGCTGATTATTGATCGGAGAAGGGTCTCGATCATGTCTGCATTATTCGCGAACCGTAGGGTGGCACACTTATGAGTTACCGGACACCATTTTGGAGCACATATGTTTCAGACGAAACAATTGCAAAGCGCAGGAATTGTTTCAATAGAAACCGAAAATTGTTTCGGGTGAAATTGCAGAAGGTGGTTCTACATGTGATATTGAAATATTGCAAGGGGCTATATGTGAATGTTTGTTAATTAAAGTAATTAACAAAATTCTGAATAAATTTAATAAAAGAGTTTTATTAAATGAGAGAGCATTACATTTGGAGAAACTTAATGCATTTAAAGTGGAGACTTTAAAAGGGAATGTGAAGAGGCATTTTAATGTGGAGGAGTTACCACCACATGAATGGGGGAGGTGAGGGGTCACCCCCCCATGCGTCGGCCATGGAGAGAGGGGGCACCCCCCCTCCTCCTATAAAAGGCCACCCATTCCCTCCTTCATCCTCACACCTCCTTGTGAAGGATCTCTCTCCCCCTCTAGAATTATTCCCCCATGGTCTCGGATTAGCGAGATACATGTTCCCGGTGGCATTTCATCTGGAAGGAGTTGCTGCTTCCACTGGATCGCTAGAGCGAGGAGGTGGAGGTTGTCCGGTGGCTTGAACGTGTGTGCGAGTGCGGATGCGCTGCTGAGTTGCGGTGCTCGGACTTCCTCACGATCTTGAGATCGGCAAGTGTACGACTACATCAACCACGAGTTCCTACTCGTTAACAAAGCTCGTTGTCTTCGAGGGTAAGTTCTTTATGGATGTATGTCCACCCGTTTGCTTTGTACCTAGTAGATAGATCTTGGCGTGTAGTTCACACCGTAGGAAATTTTTTGTTTTCTATGCTGCGGACCCAACACCCTTTAGCCAGCAGCTCACTCTCTTTAGCATCCCATTTTGGCATGGCAGTCGCATAGCCCCCTGGCCCCAGGTGATGGTGATATTTCTTCATCGCGGCATTTTTCTTGTTTTTTTTTCTGACTTTTCCATAGCAGGTTCTGACTCCTTGTACTTCACAAATGCATCCCAGTTAGCCTGCTGCTTCATTATATAGCATTCGAATTTAGGTGGAGTCTTCGTCTTCTGATACTTCTGCCATAATGCTTTCTTCCAGTTTTTGAATAGTTCGGCCATCTTTGTACCTGTCGGCGACATACTCACCCTCTTCCGCCCCTTTGGTTTTATTCCACTCTCGAACGGTGATCGGGATGTGATCCCTAACCATAACTCCGCATTGTTGTACAAATACACTTTTAGCCTTTTCGGGTTCCAACGGTTCACCTCGTGGTGATACCACCGTAATTGTATAACGCATAGATGCATCCAACTTTTTGGCCGGGCCTCGTTTGGAATATTTTTTGCTCGATGTGGAGGCCTAAGATAAGAAACATTCATCAATTTATATATATACAACTCAATTAATGTATCTACTAATCACCGGACTTCAATATATACCTCGCCGGACTTCGTTAAGGTTCCACCGAGGCCGTCGGCTTCTCCATCAACAGAGCCATCGGCTTCTCCCTGATCATTTCGGTCGACCTAATCACCCTCACCGGAGGGGTTCAGCTACATCGACGAAGATTCGGGTGGATCAAAATGGGGGGCGTCGTTGATCATATCCTCGAGAATTTCTTCTTGTGCTAGGTCTCTGCGCATTAGACTAGGTGGATCCATAGTTTCTGCAAAATGCGAGATGCACAAAGTATTATTTCCTATATACAAATATTTCCTATATACAAATATTTCCTATATACATAAATATATTTCCTATATACAAAAAGTCTGGGGGACAGCGAGCACTACCACCCTAACCCTAAGTTCGGGGGCCCGCGAGCACTACCACCCTAACCCTATGTCCGGGGGCCCACGAGCACTACCACCCTAACCCTAAGTCCGGGGGCCCGCGAGCACCACCACCCTGACCCCAAGTCTGGGGCCCGTGAGCACTACCACCCTAACCCTAAGTCCGGGGGGGCGAGCACCACCACCCTAACCCTAAGTCCGGGGGCCCGCGAGCACTACCGGACTTAGGGTAGTTATTTCTTTAGCTCATCTTTATTTGGCACTAATGCTTGTCTGTCTCAATCGACTATGGCATGTATCTATATTACACTACACTATACAATATACTACTATACAATAGTACTATATAATAATATATACACTATACAATATTATTATATAATACTATATACACTACAATAGTACTATATAATACTATATACACTATATACACTATACAATAGTACTATATAATACTATTGTATATACACTATACAATAGTACTATATAATATTATATACACTACAATAGTACTATATAATACAATATACGATATACTATATACTACTATACAATATACATACTATACAAAATAAAAAATACACTACAAAAATACACTATAATACTATATACCATACTAAAAAATACACTACATACTACATACTATATATAATACTACTATTACACTACTATATACAATACAAAATAAAAAAAAACTAGAAGTAGCCGGGGGTGCCGCCCCGGCCTACTAGCCCGCACCGTCGCCAACATGCACGGCTGTTGCCGGCCCCGGCCTGCTCGCCCACATTGGCCGGCTCCGCCGCGCGCCGCCGTAGCCAGACATACAGGAGGGAAAGGGTGGGGTACCTGGCCGGGGACGCGCGCGCGGTGGCTAGAGTAGGCGCGGCGGCTGGACTTGGGGCAGCGAGTGGCGGCGACTGGAGAGTTGGGCAGCCTGCCAGCATCCTTCGCCGTCCTCGCGTGCTCCCCTACGTGCGTCCTCGAGTGTGGTGATTTGGGAGAAAAAGGGCGCAGCAATATAAAGGCCGAGGACCTTTAGTCCCAGTATGTAGCACGCACCGGGACTAAAGGGTCTTTAGTCCCAGTGCATGATACGAACCAGGACTAAAGGTCCCCCCCTTTAGTCCCGGTGCGTGCCACGCACTAGGACTAAAAGGTTTTTGGCCACTCGCTGCCCCCACTCCAGCCGCCGCCACTCGCTGCCCCCACTCCAGCTGCCGTGCGCGTGCCCCCGGCCACCCCGGAGTTCGCATTTCCACCGTATAATTGGTCATTAAACGATCTGTAGTCATCAAAAAATTTCTATCTCTTCGAGAATACCTTCTTATCCCAAAACTTAACGAAATACCTTTTTTTGACAGAAAATTGATAGAAGAAACCGTCGACCAACATTAGCGTATTTAGAGCAAAATTTTAGCTTCTTTAGATGAAAAACTCAAACTTTTATTTCTATTCTTATTCTACACTCATTCAATCAATGTTTCTACTACTTTTTGATAGCTGCATCTTCACGGGCGCGCTTCCCCAAGAATCTCTGTGAAAAAGTTGTAGGAATGTGATGCACTTTTTATTCCTAGTTTATTTTATTGATGAGATGGGTTGACTTTTATTAAGCATTTTGTTAAGCATGGTTGAGTAACTCAACCTCTTTTTGTTCTCGAATTCTTACCTTATGTTGCCTCTTATCAAAGGCACTTACCATATGAATTCGTTTTACCGGTGGAATATGTCTTTCTCCTTCTTCTAACTTCTTTGGAAAATACCGAATGATTTTAGCATCATAAACATCAAAAATTATATTTACTTCAGCACAATCAACTGATGCCCTGCAGTACTAAAAAAAGGTCTTCCATGTATTATCACTACAAGGAATCTGGCTATATATGACCCTCTATTTTCGTCATAGAATCGTCACAATAGCTGTTTATGACGATTCTGTGATGATTTTGAGATCGTCAAAAGCTGAGCGTCGCAAATAAACTATAACGATGCTTTAACTGAAATCGTCATAACCGTCTATGAAGATATTGAATCGTCATAAGCGTTATGAAGATCGAATATCGTCAAGAGAAGTCTAGTCTCGCCAGGTCAGATCCCACGTGTCCGATCCTACGTGGCATAGAATTAGCCCGGTCCATTTCAAAAATTATATGGGCCAAGCCCAACATCTCAGTCCATTAATATTTTCCTATCAATTCTGGTTGCTACTTCGCCCAAGCCCAACATTTTGGCCTTTTTTGTTTTTAGGGCCGTGGCCTTTTTATTTTTAGGGATGTGAACTTTTTACCGTCCAACTCTTTTTACTTTTAACCATTTTTTTCAGGAATTGTAAATTGATCTAGTCCAATATATTTTAGGCTGTGGCTTTTAACAAGTAGCACTTGGATAAATACACAGGCATTACACAAATACTATTTTGGTAAGCACATCTCACATCACATTTAATAAATGTAACAAAAATTGTAACATATATTACAATCATACGTAATTCACATAACCCAAGAATAGAAAACAACTACAAAAGTACTATGCAGTATATTACAAACATTCCAAAGTGCAAATCACCCACGGCCACAAAAATATGAAAACTAACTCTTTGCTAAGTACGAAGCCTTCAGTTCTTCGATCTTTAGCCTGCAGCTCATGTAAAAGAGTGGAAATGATGGTTAAGTCTGTCAATCAAAGAAAGCAATATCTTCTAAAATTAACTTAGATTAGGTAGAAAGAAAATAAACATATGTGCATATCAATTCTGAAGCTATTAGCAAACATTAAACTAGTGATACAAACCTACATAACTCTTAACTAGCACTCAAATATACAGATGTCATAGTTAAGGAAATGCATGGCTTGGACATTAAAAATACCAAAAAGGAACAACTAATGTACAACACACAAATTATCTTACAAGCAACCAAATTTACATTTCACACAGTTTCATGACTTCAAGCAACCCTGAATTCACAGTACAGGCATCAACACCCATTGTCATTACTATAACACTTTGCATATACCTCTGGTTGATAACGTGAGAGAGTGAGAGATAAGATCTCATCCTTAAAGTAATAGCGTTAAGCATGTCAACTTTCTTTACCTATTCAAGGAAAGGGAGGGATGTCAGTGCAACAGGACTGTCACAACTACTATTCAGTTATTACTGGTTTCACATTCCAATATGATGTGAAATGCTACTGCACTTTTTATAATATAGCTAGAACATACGTTCAATGTCCATTATAATTAAATTTTATAATAATAAAAGAGCTTCAGCCAGTAACATATTGAGCCTATGAATTAGGTTCAGTAGAAGATTATAACAAGAGTTTTTTGTGTGTACCACAAAAGAATAAGATCATACTTCTAACTATGAATTAATTTCTAGCTCCAGGTAAATATGTTACAGGATGACACCTTATGAAAATGCATAGAAGGGTTATAGCATGAGATTATTGGGAAGGTACACTACAAATGAGCATAACTACAATCAAAAGTAATTAAGGAGTTTTAATACACAATAGCGCAAAATCCTACCAGTAGCAACAATTTAGCAGAACCTGAGGCTGAGAGGGTAGGACAGGCAGATACCTGCGGCATAGGCGGGGTCGGAGGCGATGAACTCATCGATGTCGGCGTCGGAGAACTTAGCGAGGGTATTATCATAGCCTAGACCAGCATGTGGAGCGCGTCCAGATCCCGCCCCGTCAGGTCGCGCCGCACCACCAGCCCCGCCACCATTGTCGGGAGTCGACGATGAGCGGGAGGCGCAGGAGCCGACGCCGCACATCATAGATACCAAACAAAAAGTAACATGAAATAGTGACCATAAAATAACATCATAGAGGAACAACTAGATCCTAATACAAATATATTCAGAGCATAGCTTCAACATCACATAGGAACTCTACAAAATATGAGGACCATATGTGCAGAAACAAAGTTATTTCTAGTTTTTGAACATTCTATAATTCGATTATGCAATGGAACCTACAGGTCATTGATAACTACAAACTCAATTGCTCCTTACCAAGCTAGAGGTCATTTTCTAGCTTATTGCTACTGTTTCTTCATCATGTACGAGAGGCTGAACTCCCCAACAACCCAAGATATATACAGTTATATCACCACACCCAACTGGAGTGTGTGTGGTCATGTGGATCATCAAGGTGTGGATTTGAGAATATATAAACACATGGATTGATATCTAGAGAGAGACTCCGTGTGTGTCAAACCCATGGTCAGAAAGCCCAAAGAGCCCATGGAATATACAACTGCCACATGGGCATGGTGAACTAGTGTGACAGAAGCAGTTGCATCACCACACTCAACTGGAGTGTGTGTGGTCATGTGGATCATCAAGGTGTGGTTTTTAGAATATATAAATACATGCATTGATCTCTAGAGAGAGACTCCATGTGTGCCAATCCCATGGTGGTCCGAAAGGCCAAAGAGCCCCAGGAATATGCAACTGCCACATGGGGATGGTGAACCTGTGTGACAGAAGCAGTTGCATCACCACACCCAACTGGAGTGTGTGGTCATGTGGATCATCAAGGTGTGGTTTTGATAATATATAAACACATTGATTGATCTCTAAAGAGAGATTCCATGTGTGTCAAACCCATGGTGGTCAGAAAGCCTAAAGAGCCCCTAGAATATGCAACTGCCACATGGGGATGATGAACAAGTGTGACAGAAGTAGTTGCATCAACACATCCAAGTGGAGTGTGTGTGGTCATGTGGATCATCAAGGTGTGGTTGCGAGAATATATAAACAAATGGATTGATCTTTAGAGAGAGACTCTATGTGTGTCAAACCCATGGTAGTTAGAAAGCCCAAAGAGCCCCTGGAATATGCAACTGCCACATGGGGATGGTGAATCAGTGTGACAACCAGTTGCATCACCACACCCAACCGGAGTGTGTTTGGTCATGTGGATCATCAAGGTGTTTGAGAATATATAAACACATGCATTGATCTCTAGAGAGAGACTCCATGTGTGTCAAACCCATGGTGGTCAGAAAGCCCATAGAACCCCTGGCACTACTAGGAAACAGCTTATCAGTGGCGCACCTTTTTTGACTATCCGTGGCGCATATCTTAGTCACCACTGATACCTTGCCATTGATAACTATCTTCTGTGGCGCATTTCAAAATGCGCCACAGAAGTCTCAAACTTCAGTGGCGCATATGGCCAATATGTGCCACAGAAGTTTTTTTCCAAAATTCAAAAAAAAGGTGGGACAGATCTCAAACTTCTGTGGCACATATGGCCAATATGCGCCATAGAAGTTTTTTTCAAATTTCAAAAAAAAACAGGGCCAGATCTGGCCGGAGGTGGGGGGTCGCCGGAGATGGATCAGATGTGATGGTCAGAGGAGAAGGAGGCCGTCACAGGTGGTCAGAGTAGTAGGAGGAGGAGGCCGCCGCCGCAGGTGGAGGAAGGGCTCGCCGGAGATGGTTGGAGGAGGCCGCCGGAGATGGTGGTGTTGGAGGAGGAGGTCGCAGGTGGTGTTGGATGTCACCGGAGGAGGAGGTCATCTATGTGGAGGAAGTCACCGAGGTAGCCATGGACGGAGGTGGATGTCGCCGGAAAGTGGAGGAGAAGGGGAGAAGTATGGAGGGGAGGAATAGTGGAGGGAGAAGTGGAGGAGAAGGGGAGAAGTATGGAGGGGAGGAGAAGTGGAGGGAGAAGTATGGAGGGGAGTTGAAGTGGAGGAGAAGGGGAGAAGAAGGAGAAGAAGTGGAGGAATATAAGGTGAAGGGGCGCCGGCGGGATTCAATTTTCGAATCCCGCCCAAGGCTTCTGTGGCGCATATGGGGGAAATGCGCCACAGAAGTTTCTCCCTCTTTTTTATTTTTTTGCAGGAAAAAATCTTCTGTCTGCCATAACTTTTTACTCTTTTGTAATTTGGGGAATCTAAAAAATCTTCAACGGCTTCCAGGTTTGGGGAAATGTGACATAGTTGCAAGGAAAAATATCAAACTTGGTAAATTTATTGCGTCTCGAAAAAACCTTCTCATAAATGACATATCATGCTCGAGGTTTCATGGCTTTCGGGCCAAACGACGAGTGTTATGGCTAGAATCAGGACATAGTTTGTCATAATGTGCTCGTATTGTGCACGCGTGTGCATCTGGGTATGGCATACAATATTGTAGGAGGAATCTTTCCTCTTCATCGCACGAAAAATCCATTTTCCATTTGACGAGCACAAAAAATGGGGCGTTTTGTGAAGCAACCACCAAATGACATTTTTAGAATGCTACCACCCCATTTTTTTTAAAAGTAGACCACCTTACATAGACAATGTCCCAACCGGAGTATCTCAAACCTTTCCTTCCACCCATGGCAAAAAAGACAAATTCCTGCCGAATCGGTAGGAAGTAGTTCCAGTTTGAACTACAGGTACATGATCTGATGCTCATGATTTTTGGAAAAAATCATTTTTAATCTAACAATATGATGTTTCTTCAGAGATCCAATGCACGTTTAGCGAGGCTCGGCCCCTACCTAAGAACCTTCACGCCCGTCGTTTTGATCATTGTTTGAAACTGGCATAAAAAATTCAAAAACGGTCCGAACTATGTGAATCCTTCGCGTGGCGTCATGTTTTGTGATATAGTTGCAAGGAAAAATATCAAACTTGGTAAATTTATTGCGTCTCGAAAAAACCTTCTCAGAAATAACATATCATGTTTGAGGTTTCATGGCTTTCGGGCCAAACGACGAGTGTTATGGCTAGAATCAGGGCATAGTTTGTCATAATGTGCTCGTAATATGCATGCGTGTGCATCTTGGGATAGCAAACAATATTGCAAGAAGAAGTTTTCCATTATGTCGCATGGAAAATCCATTTTCCATTTTACGAGCACAAAAAACGGGGCGTTTTGTGAAGGAACCACCAAATGAAAGTTTTAGAATGATACCACCCCATTTTTAAAAAATAGTAGACCACCTTACATGTACAATGTCCCAACCGGGATATCTCAAACCTTTCCTTCCACCCATGGCGAAAAAGACAAATTTCTGCCGAATAGGTAGGAAGTAGGTCCGGTTTGAACTACAGGTACATGATCTGATGCTCATGATATTTGTCAAAAATCATTTTTAAACTCATAATATGATGTTTCTTCAGAGATCCAATGCAAGTTTAGCGAGGCTCGGCCCCTAGCTAAGAACCTCCATGCCCACCATTTTGACCATTGTTTGAAACTGGCATAAAACATTAAAAAACGGTCTGAACTATGTGAATCCTTCACGTCATGTTATGTGACATAGTTGCAAGGAAAAATATCAAACTTGGTAAATTTATTGCACTTCGAAAAAACCTTCTCAGAAATGACCTATCATGTTCGAGGTTTCATGCCTTTCTGGCCAAATGACGAGTGTTATAGCTAGAATCAGGGCATAGTTTGTCATAATGTGCTCGTATTGTGCACGCGTGTGCATCTTGGGATGGCAAACAATGTTTCTAGAGGAAGTTCTCCTTTCTGTTGCACGGAAAATCCATTTTCGATTTTCCGAGCGCAAAAAACAGGGCGTTTTGTGAAGCAACCACCAAATGACAGTTTTAGAATGCTATCACCCATTTTAAAAAAATAGTAGACCACCTTACATGGACATTGTCCCAACCGGGGTATCTCAAACCTTTCCTTCCACCATGGCAAAAAAGATAAATTCCTGCCAAATCGGTAGGAAGTGGATCTGGTTTAAACTACAGGTACATGATCTGATGCTCATCATTTTTAAACTCACAATATGATGTTTGTTCATATATCTAATGCAAGTTTAGCGAGACTCAACCCCAATATTTTTAATTCAAAACCCTAGTTTTAAAATCATATTTTAAATTATGATATTGTCCCTACTATTCAAAGTAATCATATTTTAAATTATGGGATTAGTAGAACGACAATTTAAAGTAATCATACTATTCATAATTTACATCCTAGTATGATCTAATGAAATTTATAAAAATTTAGAGACAAAAATCAATTATTTTGGACTTCTTATGTGAAAGATACAAAGGAATTATGAAAAAACAAAAAGAAAAACGAAAAAAACCTAACCGGACCTAATCTAATGTGCCCAATAGCTTCCCAGCGAGGCCCATTAGGGAAACCTGGCCGCCAGGCCCAGTTGCAATCGCGGGAGATATTCAAATAACCTGAGCGCGGATATGTGTCAGCTAAGTTCTGTTGGTCTGGTGGTTAGGTGTCTAGTATCTGGTGGGAGGTCACCGGTTCGAGTCCCCCCTAAATATTGACACGTAGATATGCCACGTATAAAAAATAACTGACACATAGACATGCCACATATGCAAAAAATGACACATAGACATGCTACATAGATGAAATTTCTGGGGCAAACACTTACTCGTTTCAACTTATTCTATTTTAGACGTTATGACCAATTTAAATCGTTGCAATTAGCTACAATAAACGTCGTAGGCTATATCCGCCATATTATGACGATTTTAGCTAGTGCAAATATGCCGTTTTTGAGTCAAAACGTCTTAATTTTTCAAGGTTTTGACCCCTTCGAATAGCTTATGACTATCTGGTGCAAAATCGTCATAGATCTATGACGATTTTGTTCACGGTCACTATCAGAAGGTCATAGGTTGTCACATTTCTTGTAGTGAAATCATATGAAAATTACTCCAAAGTGTGGACAAAATACAAGAAAGTAGATAAAACCAAGCATGGAACATCACAAATTATAGATACATTTGCAATGTATCAGCAGCCGCCTCACCCCCTAGGATATACTATGCAATTGATGTCTAGCACCAATGTGCCAAGGATTCATGCCATGCGGGGTGCCAAGCAGATAGTGTGGGACTCTCTGATGAGGGATGGTCCCATAGGAATTCCAAGATCTTAATTATGGAGATCTATATAGGAGAGGAGGCTTTATGGCGTCAGCGGAGCCGCCTAAACTAGACCCTCCAGGTGGAGTTGAACATGTCCTACTTCCATGACATCGTGAACAACAGCCATAGGAACTGCTTGATCCCATGCCTCTGGGAGGATGATAACATTATGGAGAACTATAAGTATATCTGCACCCATATTTACGCTTTCTATAAGGACTTGTTCTTGGTGGCACCGTGATCTGGGATTTCATTGGCCCCTGACTTCTGGAGGGAGGGGCCATGGTTACCACTGATGAGAATGTAGAGCTCACGCTCCCATTTCTACGACCAGAGGTAAGATTAAGTCTATGAAATCCAACTCGGTCCGAGGGCCAGATGGGTTGTCGGTCATATTCTTCCAAACATTGGGTCCGAGCAGGGTGCTGGGGTGTGACATGATCAAGGTTTAGGGTCCGAGCAGGACATTATTCATCTCAAATTATTGCTACTTTGGTTTGAGGGCATGTTATGTTGGGTCCGCAACATAGAAAACAAAAAAAATCCTATGGTGTGAACTACACGCCAAGGTCTATCTACTAGGTACAAAGCAACGGGTGGACATACATCCAACGAGAACTTACCCTGGTAGACAACCAGCTTTGTTAACGAGTAGGAACTCGTGGTTGATGTAGTTGTACACTTGCCAATCTCAAGATCGTGACGAAGTCCGAGCGCCGCAACTCAGCGGCGCATCCGCACTGGCACACACGTTCAAGCCACCGAAACACCTCCACCTCCTCGCTCCAGTGATCCAGCAGAAGCAGCAACTCCTTCCAGACGAAATGCCACCGGGAACATGTATCTCGCTAATCCGAGACCATGGGGGAATAATTCTAGAGGGGGAGAGAGATCCTTCACAAGGAGGTGTGAGGATGAAGGAGGGAATGGGTGGCCTTTTATAGGAGGAGGGGGTGCCCCCTCTCTCCCTGGCCGGTGCATGGGGGTGACTCCTCACCTCCCCCATTCATGTGGTGGTAACCCCTCCACATTAAAATGCCTCTTCACATTCCCTTTTAAAGTCTCCACTTTAAATGCATTAAATTTCTCCAAATTTAATGCTCTCTCATTTAATAAAACTCTTTTTATTAAATTTATTCAGAATTTTGTTAATTACTTTAATTAACAAACATTCACATATAGCCCCTTGCAATATTTCAATATCACATGCATAACCACCTTCTGCAATTTCACGCGAAACAATTTCCGGTTTCTATTGAAACAATGCCTACGCTTTGCAATTCTTTCGTCTGAAACATATGTGCTCTAAGGTTCGCAAATAATGCAGACATGATCGAGACCCTTCTCCGATCAATAATCAGCAGCGGGACCTGGAGATCCGTACTGACTCCTACACATTCAACGATGACTTCTGTGATCGTGAGAACCTTTAACGCTTGTAACTAAATCCCTTTGTCTCTCGATATATTACATGTCTGAGATTCGATCATCGGTATCTCCATACCTAGTTTTATCTCGTTACCGACATGCACTCTTTTCTCGTTCCCGTGATATAACATTCTAGTGATCACATCACTTGCTTGCAAGCTATCCTAATGTGATATCACCGAGAGGGCCCAGAGTATATCTATCCGTCATCTGGATTGACAAATTCCACTCTTGATCCATGAGCCTCAACATAACACCTTCGTAGTACTGAACCCATCTTTATAGTCACCCTATTACGGTGTGACGTTTGATGTTATCAAGATACTCTTCCGGTGTCAGCAATTGACATGATCTCATGGTCTAAGGATAAAGATTACATTGTATGATGTTATAGCAATATAAACATAATGACTTGATTGTAATGCTATACTTCGGATGAATGTTCATCACATCATTCCACCAATGGTATGACCTTGTTATTAACAACCTCCAATGTCCATGATCAGGAAACCTTGATCATCTTGTTAATCAACAAGCTAGTCTATAAGAGAGGCATGACTAGGAACCCTTTTTGTTTATTAAACACACATGTATTGATGTTTCCGAATCAATACAATTCTAGAATGTAAAATAAACATCTATCATGTATAAGGAATATATAATAACAACTTTATTATTGCCTCTCAGGGCATATTTCCTTCAGTCTCCCACTTGCACTAGAGACAGTAATCTAGTTCACATAGTGATAAATCTAACACCCATGGAGTTCTGGTGTTGATCATGTTTTTCCCTATGGAGAACTTTAGTCAACGGATCTGCTACATTTAGGTCCGTGTGTACTTTACAAATCTTTATATCTCCATCCTTGACATGCTCGCGAATGGAGTGAAACCGACGCTTAATATGTTTGGAATTCTTGTGAGACCTCGATTCCTTTGCGTTGGCTATGGCTCCATTCTTGTCACAATAGATCACCATCGGGTCCAACGCACTGGGAACCACACCCAGTTACGTAATGAACTCTTTCATCCAAACCGCTTCCTGCGCCGCTTCTGAAGCAGCAACATATTCCGCCTCCGTCGTTGATCCAGCCACCACAGGTTGTTTGGAACACCTCCAACTAACTGCTGCTCCGTTCAAGACAAATATGTATCCGGATTGAGACTTAGAGTCATCGGGATCGGTGTCAAAGCTAGCATCAACATAACACTTAGCGACTAGCTCTTCTTCACCTCCGTATATAAGAAACATATCCTTAGTTCTTCTCAAGTACTTGAGGACGTTCTTTACCGCTATCCAGTGTTCCGAACCTGCATCAGATTGGTACCTACTAGTCAAACTGATACCATGTGCAACATCCGGTCTTGTACATAGCATGGCATACATAATAGAGCCTATGGCCGAGGCATAGGGGATCTTATCCATCATCTCTCTTTCTTTCGCCGTAGCCGGACTTTGAGTCTTACTTAATGTCTTGCCTTGCAACATAGGTAAGAACCCCTTCTTACTTTCGTCCATATTAAACTTCTTTAATATCTTATCAAGGTATGTACTCTACGATAGCCCAATTAGGCGCCTTGATCTATCTCTATAGATTTTAATGCCTAATATATATGACGCTTCACCAAGGTCTTTCATTGAATTTTTTTTAGATAACTTTTAACACTGTTTAAAAGATCTACATCATTTCCAATCAATAATATGTCATCCACATATAATATCAGAAATTCCACATTGCTCCCACTCACTTTCTTGTAAATACAAGCCTCTCCATAAGTTTGGACAAATCCAAACTCTTTGATCACCTCATCAAAGCGGAGATTCCAACTCCGTGATGCTTGCTTCAGTCCATAGATGGATCGCTGAAGTTTGCATACCTTATTAGCATCCTTAGGATCGACAAAACCCTTAGGTTGTATCATATACAACTCTTCTTCAATCTTACCATTGAGGAACGCAGTTTTGACATCCATCTGCCATATTTCATAATTGTAATATGCAGCAATTGCTAACATAATCCTAACCGACTTAAGCATCGCTACGGGAGAGAATGTCTCATCGTAGTCAACTACTTGAATTTGTCGAAACCCCTTTGCGACAAGTCGAGCCTTATAGATGGTCACATTACCATCAGCATCAGTTTTTCTTTTGAAAATCCATTTATTCTCAACGGCCTTTCGGTCGTGAGGTAAGTCCACCAAGTTCCAAACTTGGTTCTCGTACATGGATTCCATCTCGGATTTCATGGCTTCTAACCATTTGTAGGAATCCGGGCTCATCATCGCTTCTTCATACGTCGTAGGGTCATCTATTTCATCAACCATGAAATTCACAACAGGATTGCCGTACAGTTCAAGAGCTGCACGTGTCCTGCTTGACCTGCTAGGTTCGGTAGTGTCCTCTTTCGGAGTTTCATGATCATTATCATTAGCTCTCTCTTCATCAGGTGAAGTTAACTCCGAAAAAACTTCCGGTGCTGCGCCACTCACCATTCCATGAAGAGAAGGTTCAATAACCACTTCGAGTTCTACCTTCCGACTACTCACACCTTTCGTGAGAAACTCCTTCTCCAGAAAGGATCCATTCTTGGCAACAAAAACCTTGCCCTCGGATCTGTGATAGAAGGTATACCCAATTGTTTCCTTAGGGTATCCTATGAAGACGCATTTTTCCGCATTGGGTTCGAGTTTATCCGGTTGAAGTTTCTTCACATAAACATCGAATCCCCAAACCTTAAGATATGAAAGCTTAGGTTTGTTTCCAAACCATAATTCATACGGTGTCGTCTCAACGGATTTAGATGGTGCCCGATTTAAAGTGAATGCAGCTGATTCCAGTGCATAACCCCAAAATGATAGAGGTAAGTCAGTTAGAGACATCATAGATCGAACCATATCCAATAAGGTACGATTACGACGTTCCGACACACCATTACGTTGTGGTGTTCCGGCAGGCGTGAGTTGTGAAACTATTCCACACTCTTTCATGTGTGTGCTAAACTCGTAACTTAGATACTCTCCTCCACGGTCAGACCGTAGAAATTTGATCTTTCTATTATGATGATTTTCCACTTCATTCTGAAATTCCTTGAACTTTTCAAAAGTTTCAGACTTGTGTTTCATCAAATAGATATACCCATATCTACTCAAATCATCCGTGAAAGTAATAAAATAACGATATCCACCTCGCGCCGACACACTCATTGGTCCACACACATCAGTATGTATGATTTCCAATAGATCTGCCGCCCGTTGCATTGAACCGGAGAACGGCGTTCTAGTCATCTTGCCCATAAGGCATGGCTCACATGTATCAAATGATTCAAAATCAAGTGATTCCAAAAGTCCATCAGAATGGAGTTTCTTCATGCGTTTAACGCCAATATGACCTAGACGGAAGTGCCACATATATGTAGACATATCATCATCAAGTTTAATCTTTTTAGCATTAACATTATGAATGTGCGTAATATTACTATCGAGATCCAACAGAAATAAACCATTCAACGTAGGTGCATGACCATAAAAGATATCATCCTTATAAATCGAACAACCGTTGTTTTCAGATTTAAAGGAATGACCACTTTGCATCAAACACGATCCAGATACAATGTCCATGCTCAGTGCAGGCACCAAATAACAATTATTTAGGTTTATAACTAATCCCGATGGCAAATGGAGAGGTAGCGTTCCGACGGCGACCACATCAACTCTTGATCCATTGCCGACCCGCATCCTGACCTCATCCCTTGCTAGTTGTCACTTGTTCCGTAGCCCCTGAACCGAGTTACATATATTAGCAGCCGATTCGGTATCAAATACCCAGGTGCTACTGCGAGTACTAGTCAAGTACACATCAATAACATGTATATCACATATACATTTGTTTGCCTTGCTGGACTTCTTGTCCGCCAAATACTTGGGGCAGTTGCGCTTCCAATGGCCATTCCCCTTGTAATAGTAGCACTCGGTGTCAGACTTAGGGCCAGCCCGGGGTTTCTTTTCAGGCGTGGCAACAGACTTGCCACCCTTCTTTCCCTTGTGCTTGCCTTTCTTGTCCTTCTTGAAACCGGTGGTCCTATTGATCATCAACACTTGATGTTCTTTCCTAATCTCCACTTCTGCAGTCTTAAGCATTGACAGAAGCTCGGGAAGAGACTTCTTCATGCCCTGCATATTATAGTTCATCACGAAGCTCTTGTAGCTAGGTGGCAAAGATTGGAGAACACGATGTATGCCTAAGTCAATGGGAATCGTTATTCCCAAGGACACAAGCTTATCGGCGTACCCAGACATTTTGAGTACGTGCTCACTAACAGAGCTGTTTTCCTCCATCATGCAGCTAAAGAACTTTTCTGTAGCCTTATAACTCTCTACGGCAGCATGGGTATCGAAAATCATTTTCAATTCTCCCACGGTATCAAAGGCATTGCCATTTTCGAAACGCTTTCGAAGTTCTGGCTCTAGCCCATATAGTATGACGCAATGAACTAAGTTGTGGTCCTCCTGACGAGTCACATAGACATTCTTTTCCTCGTCAGGGGCATCAGGAGCTGGTGGGGGGCCTAGCGGCGCATCTAGCACATATTGCTTTTGTGCAGCAGTGAGGAGAATCCTCATATTCATAGCCCAGTTGGTGAAGTTGCTACCATTTGCAGCAAGTTTCTCTTTCTCCATGAACACATTGAAATTAAAAGCAGGTGGTGCCATCTACAACAGAATTTGTAAAGTTTATTTAGACTAAGTTTATGATAGATTGAGTTCAACTAATCCAAATTACTAATGAACTCCCACTAAAAAACAACATCCCTCGTGTCCTTTTGGTGATTACATGAACCAAATCCACTACACCAAGTCCGATCATCACGTGAGTTGATATAGCTTCAAAGGCGAGCATCTATATGGGCATCATATCAACCATATGACTCATGCTTAACCTTTCGGTCCGTGTTCCGAGGCCATGTATGTACATGCTAGGCTCGCCAAGTAAGAACCTTAGTATTCGCGTGTGTAAAACCGTCT
Source organism: Avena sativa (assembly GCA_916181665.1). Taxonomy (NCBI): domain Eukaryota; kingdom Viridiplantae; phylum Streptophyta; class Magnoliopsida; order Poales; family Poaceae; genus Avena; species Avena sativa. The sequence continues at coordinate 576,749,937 of OV702287.1, forward strand.
TACACCCGTTCCTATGAAAGCGTAGATTCGAGTACACCCGATCATCACGTGATGTCTCGAAACACGATCCATAGAAAGGTGCATACTCAAGGAAGAACACATTTTTATCTTGATATCTAAATGAAGATCATCTTATAATGCTACCAAACACGCCAAACTAGCAGTATAAGATGCTAACATCTAATGTATAAAGTGAGATGATATGGTCCATGCATTTGATCTCTTATCACTTCCATCGTGGTATCATCTCTATCATTCCTTTGTGTGTACGGCCAAGGTCTATGAAACTTACACATTGAGTGTCTTGTAAGAGTATCTACCATACATCTACTTACAACAATACCATATCAATACACTAGCCCAGCAACGATCTAAACTAGATGCCTCTAATTTATCAATTGCAAGTTTTACGTGGCTTAGTTCGGAGATAGAACCGTTCTCACCTACGAACATGAACCACACCGAGGATAACTAAGTTATTAGCAACTCGTTGTAAATCAGATATTGACTATAGTAGGAGAGACAGACACCCGCTAGCCACTTATGCAAAACAAGTTGCATGTCAGTTGTGGAACCGGTCTCATGTACGATGACATGTAAGGTTGGTCCGGGCCGCTTCATCCCACTCTACCACCAATATCTAAAATACATAGAAGATGCAATAACATGATCATCATCACCTACATATCAACATATGTGTACTACCCGTGATAAGCACCTACGCACAGATCAGGCTCTGATACCACTGTTGGGTCCGCAACATAGAAAACAAAAATTTTCCTACGGTGTGAACTACATGCCAAGATCTATCTACTAGGTACAGAGCAACGGGTGGACATACATCCAACGAGAACTTACCCTCGTAGACAACGAGCTTTGTTAACGAGTAGGAACTCGTGGTTGATGTAGTCGTACACCAGCGATCCAGCGGAAGCAGCAACTCCTTCCAGACGAAATGCCACCGGGAACATGTATCTCGCTAATCCGAGACCATGGGGGAATAATTCTAGAGGGGGAGAGAAATCCTTCACAAGGAGGTGTGACGATGAAGGAGGGAATAGGTGGCCTTTTATAGGAGGAGGAGGGGTGCCCCCCTCTCTCCATGGCCGGCTCATGGGGGGTGACTCCTTACCTCCCCTATTCATGTGGTGGTAACCTCTCCACATTAAAATGCCTCTTCACATTCCCTTTTAAAGTCTCCACTTTAAATGCATTAAATTTCTCCAAATTTAATGATCTCTCATTTAATAAAACTCTTTTCATTAAATTTATTCAGAATTTTGTTAATTACTTTAATTAACAAACATTCACATATAGCCCCTTGCAATATTTCAATATCACATGCAGAACCACCTTCTGCAATTTCACCCGAAACAATTTCCGGTTTCTATTAAAACAATTCCTGCGCTTTGCAATTCTTTCGTCTAAAACATATGTGCTCCAAAATGGTGTCCGGTTACTCTTAAGTGTGCCACCCTATAGTTCGTGAATAATGCAGACATGATCGAGACCCTTCTTCGATAAATAATCAGCAGCGGGACCTGGAGATCCGTACTGACACCTACACATTCAAATATGAGTTATGTGATCGTGAGAACCTTTAACGCTTGTAACTAAATCCTTTTGTCTCTCGATATATTACATGTCCGAGATTCAATCTTCGGTATCTCCATACCTAGTTTGATCTCGCTACCGACATGTACTCTTTTCTCGTTCCCGTGATATAACATTCTAGTGATCACATCACTTGCTTGCAAGCTATCCTAATGTGATATCACCGAGAGGGCCCAGAGTATATCTATCCGTCATCTGGATTGACAAATTACACTCTTGATCCATGAGCCTTAACATAACACCTTCGTAGTACTGAACCCATCTTTATAGTCACCCTGTTACGGTGTGATGTTTGATGTTATCAAGATACTCTTCCGGTGTCAGCAATTAACATGATCTCATGGTCTAAGGATAAAGATTACTTCGTATGATGTTATAGCAATATAAACATAATGACTTGATCGTAATGCTATACTTCGGATGAATGTTCATCATATCATTCCACCAATGGTGTGACCTTGTTATTAACAACATCCAATGTCCATGATCAGGAAACCTTGATCATCTTGTTAATCAACAAGATAGTCTATAAGAGAGGCATGACTAGGAACCCTTTTTGTTTATTAAACACACATGTATTGATGTTTCCGAATCAATACAATTCTATCATGTAAATTAAACATCTATCATGTATAAGGAATATATAATAACAACTTTATTATTGCCTCTCAGGGCATATTTCCTTAATGTTAGGCATCAAGATTAACTTGATAAGAGTAAAGTTATGATCCTCAGGTACCCGGATATGGAATTCCATTGTATCGCCGACAAACTAAGCTACATGGAATGTCGATCAAGGACTCTCGGATGTTGATCAAGGATCTGACTCCCTAGGGGGCACGAGTGTGCTCTAAGGATGAACCTGGAGAGCAAGACTCACATCCAAGTGGAGCAAAGACGGTCCTAATCAACTCCTGCTTCTCCATCCTTACCATATACAAGATGGGGCTATACCTACTACCTGAGGGGACCCACCAGAAATACCACATATGGTGAAATGGGCGGATATCTGCACTCCCAAGATCCTTGGGGTCCTAGGGATTCTAGATTCGTGGTACTTCAGTGTCTCCCTAATGCTTATTCCCAAATGCTCAAATGGGTGTGGCGCATCCTCCATGACGATGGGGGTTGTGGCTCCAACTTATTAAAGCCAAATACCTCATATGACATCCTCTATTGGCTTACAAGCATCGGTAGGGCTCCCAGTTCGGGCGAGCCATACAAGACATTAAACCCTGCATCCGATGGGGGCTCTCTTCGCTATGGCCAATGGGAGTGGTATCCTTTTATAGATAGATCTGTGGCTTTCGTCCACTCCCCTGTGCCAAGAGTTCCCGACACTATACGCCATCTGCGTAGCGCCCACGATGTTAGTGGCTAAGGAAGGTCAGGGAGGCAAATAGAACATCCCGTTCCGATGTACCTTCAACGATGTCGAAGTTGCTGATCTCCTGAGCCGGCGGGGCGCTTTGCCTCCGGCCCTCTGAGAAGAGAGGGAAGGGGTATCGTGGCGCCAGTGTTATTTGGGAGCTTTTTCGGTCAACTTGGCCTATAGGTTCCTCTTCTAGGTGACAGAGCTTCCTTTGGACGAACCTACCTGGTAGGCCCAAGACCTCGGCGAGTTCATTGGGACGGAGGCAAACTGTACTGGAAAAATGCGCCACGTCTTCTTTCTTTTTTGGCGGCCCTTACGTGGACCTTATGGAACATTCTTTATAAAATGGTGACATATCGGGTCTTTCCGAGGCGTGCTTCTGACTCTGTTTTTTCGTTTCATGCCTACCTTCAGCAGTCCTACCGGGAGCACCTGGACAACCTCTTCCAGGCACGGGGAGAGTCAGCGTATCGCTTCGCGGCACCTGCGTGTATGATCTCCGAGAGTCATGTCTAGGGCTCGAGCTTCACCTTTTTTTTATCTTTTGGGCGTTCTCGTGCTATAGCCCCAACGGACGTGTTGTTACTTTTCTTTCTCTCGTTGGCATCCCGTCGTCGGTGTCAGTGAACCATGTACTCTAATTTGGCTTTATTTATAAAGCGGGGCAAATTTCTGTTTTGAGGAGGATATTTTGGGCAAAATTTGACCCAGGAGGTTCCCAATAAACTAAGGGATCTAGTAAGACAATCCTTCGGAGATTTCGCTTCTCTTTTCTTCCATTCAACAACTTTGTGTAAATCCAAAACTACAAACTTCGTGTAAAAGATATGCAAACTACCAACTTTCACATGTTGAAAAGGTAACTACATAACTAAACATGTGCAAACTTAGATTTGAGGAAGTACTAAGTCTCTCGGCGGCAATTTGTTCATGCAATTTGTTCACGGGGGCTATTCTTCGTACTGTGACTATTTGAGCCTATCCTATGTTTCTCAAAAAAAAAGTGCAACAACCCAACCACACATTTTAATCTTCAATTTGCACAATTTATCAATGGGGCAATTATCTATTAAACAAAGGAAATAATAAATATGAAATTAAAATGTATATGTAACAAAAATAAGAAACAATAGATCCCCTTTTTCCCAAACTTATGGAACTGAAAACACAAGAACAGCTAGATAGACCAATATCCCTTCAAGTATTACAAACCGAAGGGGTATCGGTCAATCCTGACCATCCTTGTGTCTTCGGTTTCGTAAGTTTGGTGGAGAGGGAGAGGGACACCGAAGCAAAAGCCAATTCAAATAGTTCAACTAATAACCGCACATTTTGAAGCCTCAATTTCGACAATTGAATCAATATAAATGGATTCTAGTTTGTTATCTACGGCTAAGGCAGGAAGCAGTATGATATAACTTGAATCATCGCTAACTCAGCGAGAAAAAGTGACCTCGTATCGACGTCGCCCCCAGGGAGGCGACACGGGCGAGGACTGTGCCATCACACCTCGACCCCTCACTCCTCGACCCCCTCCCCACCACCAGGTATCGTCGTCGGGCAAAGCGCGTGTAGTTGTCGGCAGTGGCTGGCTCTCCTTCCTCACATGCGGGGCCTATGGCTAGTGCAGCCCGGCGCCCTGGTTGGCGTGCTACATGAAGGGGAGCAGGTGCACCGCGGCAGCGGCTCCAGGATACTTCTGCAGGGATGACGGTCCTGGTGGCGGCTAGGGCTTCCCTATGGCTAGAGCTCGGGGCGTAGCGGCAGATCTGCATGTTGGAAACCAGAGCGGCCGCTCCAAACGGTGGCGTCGATAGCCAGGGAGGTAGAGTGGCAGCCCGGTGCGAGAATCAATGGATCTGGTGCCTAGAGCGACTGGCTTGCCACTTTGGGCTCACATGAATAGGCTCCGAATAGTCGGGGATCTAGATCCCGATCGATCTAGGTGTTCTTTGGTGTCCTCTTCTCTACTCCGGCAGTGGTGGTGCATTGTCGGCGGTGACGTTTCTGCTAGAGCTTGCCTAGATTGCTTCAACGCCTGCATGTTGAAGGTTGGCCGCGATCCAAGGGTGTCGCCGACTTGCGGCCCTCTTCTGTCGTGTTGGTTGTTACAACATATGTTCGGGATGCCTAGTTTCGGCTGGTGGGCTTCCTGGGCTGAACTTTCGGAGGCTAGGACGTCGGGACGATGGCCCCGGATCGGTGGCAGCATGGCTGCGCAAATCTGGTGTATCCTGGACTGGCATGGTGTGTATGTCACGACGTGAGGTGCCCTGGAGGATACGTCTGTGCCGGAGGTTGGTGGTTGGTGGTGGAGGTTTCATCGCGCAACTGTTCGTTAGGAGCCTACTCGGGACACGGTTGGGTGACGGTGTTCTGGGCTAATGCCTTACACTGTCTCTAGGCTAGTGTCGACGACTTTCTGGCGGTGCTATTTCTTCTTGGAAGCATCTCGCCGTGGAACACCACCACATGTCAAGTTCGTCAGAATATCTCTAGGTGAAAACCTAAACTCCATTGGGGTGGGCGGTGGCGATGTGAACGTCCCTATCTTCTTGAAGACACCGCTTTGGAGTCCATGACTATGCGCGGGAGTTCTGGCGGTTGAACAGTTTGGCTGCGTTGTCGAGGCGGTAGCCTCGAAAAGCGTTGCGGTGATGGCCCTTCGTTGCAGGGTTATCGTGTGCATTGTCGGTGTGCCGAATCAGCACTAGGAGGGTGGTTGGCTCGTCACCATGATCTTTTTCTTTTTCTCCCTATTTTCTGCTCTTTTCGGATGTAATTTCGTTTGGGCGGCATATAACTTGTACAGGTTGTACGGGTTTTTCTCTGCTAATACATCGAAAGCTAGTATTTGCGGGATTTTTCAAAAAAGTATAGGAGCGTATATTTTTGCTTAAGGTGGATGCTGATTTCCATCTAAACGCGAAGATACCGTAAATTCCTTTCATTTTACACATGCAGTGAGATCGCACACATCCTCATGTCCAATATCCTAGGGTCGATTTTTTTTTCATGAAAAGGTCTACGGTTGAATATTTGACTGTGTTTATTTCTAATGGATAGCAAACGTAATAAAATGGATGGACCACATTAATTGTTCAGTGCACCCAAAACATCTTTAATATTGTAGTTCAGACCATGCATTAATGCGACCCCGTTGCAATGGAAAAGGTGTCCGGTTTAGACACGCATGTAGTTTAAGAACAAGTTTGAACATCAATATTGACCAATAAAATCTGCAATATATGTCTAAAAATATACCATTGAAAAGTACTTTTGAAGATGAAATTAATGGCCAAACTTGTCCTTAAACTACGTGCGTGTCTAATAAACCGGACCGGAGGGAGAATAAATTTTCATGCTATGTAGGTTAGATTCTTTTGGGGGCCCAAGCTCACACATGCACCACCTCTTTTGCATGCAATCGTAGCTGTTTCTCTATCCTTCCTTTCTCTCTCTAGTGTGAATCATCCTACCATGTTTTGCACTATGAATCTAACCAAAACATGAGTTGCGAGAGCTACCGAACCGATTCCCTGCTACGTGTTGATTCGAACAATGGAGACCTTTGAACGGATTTAAACGTAAACATAGTGTATGGTCTAACGTCCCCTATTGGTATAAATCCAAATGAGAGTGTATATGGTCCTGTTGCGCCATATGAGAAACATGGGCTACACAGGTAATACCGTATGAGAAGATTCAATAGCCAATGAGAGTGTATATGGTCCTGTGTGGTCAAATGGTTGAGAAGTCGGCATTCATGGTGTCATACACTCATACGTACTAGTATTATCTAGCTCATGTCCTTTAGGAGAGTAGCCCCTAGGGTTTCCAACACACTGATGTCCCAGGGAGTCGAGCTATGATGCTAGACCGAGTGCAAAAAAACATGGTACGTTATGGGCCGAGGCCAAGACAGTTGAGACTTTCGCTGTTGTATGCTTTTCGAAAATCTTTAGAAGTACAACATTACAAGGGCACAGTATCATGCCTTTCTATATACAAATATCCCACCATGATAGTTCCCCCATCAAATCTCATAGTTAGCCCTCTGCAAACTGCGCAGCTACACTATACTAATCGCAACATGAGGTCGTGCTCTCATGTGAAGTGCTTCAGACAGTTATACCAACGACTAGCCAACATCATCGGCTTTCATATTGTCACCACCGTGGCACTCACAGCTGCTGTCCTCATGAAATTTGCACAATGGCTTGCCGGTGCAGATGAGCTGATGCCCCGTCTCAGTGCCATCAGTCCTATCCTCCTACTCCTGCTCGTAGTTCTTCTGACCGTCACGACAGCCATATACATTGCACTCCGTCCTAGAACCGTGTACCTTGTTGACTACGCTTGCTTCCGGCCAAGCTACAAACACTAGATGGCCAAAGGCCACATTCCTCGAGCATGCACGTCTCTCGCCTATACTAACGGATTCTACCGTCAACTTCATAGCACGTGTTCTTGACCTCTCCGGTATGAGCGACGAGACACATGTCCCGCCTGCATTATCGTATATCGAGCCATACTGCAGACTTAGTGAAGCGCGCGCTGAGTACGAGTGGGTCGTCTTCTCCGTGATCGATGAACTCTTGGCCAAGACGTGCATTGACCTCCATGCCATTGATATTCTTATTACCAACTGCAGCCCCGGTGCCATGCATCACCGACAGTATCATGAATAGATACAAGTTGAGAGGTGACCTTCGTGTCAGCAACCTCTCTGGGATGGGGTGCAGCGCAGCGATGACCGCAATGGGACTCGCGAGGAACATCCTGCGTACCATGCCTTGGGGGTCGCACGCGTTGGTGGTGTCAACCGAGACGATTGGACCATACTACTATGTGGGAAATAAGCGTTCCATGCTGTTGGTTAACATCTTGTTCCGTATGGGCGGTGTTGCAAAGCTCTTATCCACATCCAAGTCCAAGGCTCGTTTTCGGCTCGCACATGTCATGCGGACGATCACTGCTGCAAACAATTCTGCCTACCGGTGTGTGTATCAAGAGGAGGATGAGAAGGGTAACCTAGGGGCCTCTCTCTCTAAGGATCTAATGACTATCGCTAGAGATGCACTCAAGACGAATATCACCGCAATCGCACCTCTTGTCCTACCGATATCAGAGCTTCTCAAGTTTTTGTTCTTCTATGTGGCTAAGAAGGTGCTCTATTGAAAGAGGATGGCACCATACAGTCCCAACTTCCGCACTGCGTTCAACCATTTCTGCACTCATGTCGGTGGACCAGCGGTTATCAGGTCAGTACAACACGGGCTTAATCTATCAGACAAGGATGTCGAGCCATCACGGATGACGCTGCATCGATTTGGAAACCAGTCGACCGCATCAGTGTGGTATGAGTTCGCATACATTGAGGCTAAATGCCGGATGAAGAAAGGCGATAGGGTGTTGATGATCGGATTCGGTGCAGGGTATGAGTGCAGCACGGTTGGGTGGGTGTGTATGCGACCATCTTCCAGTGCGGATGGCCCCTGGGCTAGCTCCATCCATCGTTATCCGGTGGATGTCTCCAAAAACATTTAAAGCTAAGAGGATTCTTATAGTGCCATGTACTACTTCCAAAGGAGCGAGTGAGTATCAAAAGCTTAATATGTCATCTATCCGAAACTGTAAACTTTTGTCATCCACTTGTGTATTTTCCGCATGTTTGTATAGAGTCTAAGTATGCAAAGTTTATTTTTCTATATCTATTATATATAAATATATGTATGGACGTGGATTTGGTGCCTTTAGTTGTAGTGGTGCATAGGGTCATGACCGTTGGATAGCACGTATATTTACTCGCTTTATAATATCCTGCCAAACTTGGATGACGTCGTCGTGGGTGGCGGAGTGTGCTCTCCGTTTGTCCAATAGTTTCGTTGTGCAAAACCATCTACCTAATGTATTTATGCTGGCCTTTGTTTTTATTTGTTGTTGGTTGACGGCTATAGGTTGTAAATATTATGACGCCAAAAATAAACAAGACTCATAGTATTATTATTTTTTGCTATTAGCAGTAGCAAAAAACCAGAAAAAACCTGAATCGATGGACTCACCAGTTTTTTAAGTGACACCGGTCCAAACAACCAAAACCAGAAAAAATAGATGTTTACTACCACTAGGGGAGAACAGGCCTTTAGTCCCTGCCCGTAAGAGCCTTTAGTCCTGGTTGTGGTACCGGGACTAGAGAGGCGGGACTAAAGACCCACCCACTACTCCCGGCCCGCTTACCAGCCGGGACCAATGAGTATCCACGTGGCCATCTCTGCGGGCGCGAGGTGCCCCCCATTAGTCCCGGTTCGTATTATGAACCGGATCAAATGGTTCTCTGCCGCGTCAGAATTTTAGGCACTTTCTCAGAGAATTCAATTTGTATCTTATTTTTTCATTTCAAAATAGTTTTCTACGCTACCACATATACCGTACATGTTCGTGCATACATAAGATAACTTCTCTTAAGATCGATCATACAAATATATACATGATAGTTACACATGGAGATCACAATTATCGGGACTAGAGCCCGTCTATTCATTACACGGTCGGGGATCATCGGCGCCTATTCACACTAAATTCTCCGGCGTCATCTATCATCTCGTTCATCAAGAATCCTGCCAGTTCTTCAGCAATTCCCGGTAAAGAAAATGAATGAGTTATTTATTACGTGATATCTCAGGAAATCAACGAAAGAGACCGATGTAGCACGAAAATTACCTTTGGAGCATGTCCTCCATGTCTCTAAACATTTCCAGGGGTCTCTTTAATGGGTCCATGACTTCAACTCTTCCCTTATCAACTTGAATGTCTAGCAGAATCCAGTGGAAACTGCACACGTTTATATATACATCTGTAACTCATTAATTACACTTAACATCGTGTAACCAAAGATGGCAGCACAAAGCTCGGTACCACACTTGAACTGCTGAAATGGAAGGCAGAGACTGGCTTATCTCACAAGGGATTTGAGAAGTTACTGAAAATAATGAAGCCGAAGCTTCCAAAGGATAACGAGTTGCCCGAGACAACGTACGAAGCAAAGAAGACTATCTGCCCTCTAGGATTAGATGTAGAGAAGATACATGCATGCATTAATGACTACATCCTGTACCGCGGTGAGAAGTACGAGATATGGATAAATGCCCGGTATGCAATGCATGTCGATACAAGATCAGACAAGATGACCCTGGTGATGTTGAGGGCGATGACGATCCCTTCAGGAAGAGGGTTCCTGCTAAGGGTATGTGGTATGCTCCTATAATACCACGGTTGAAACGTCTGTTCAAAAATAAAGAGCATGCTAGGTTGTTGCAATGGCACAAAGAAGAGCGTAAGAAAGACGGGAAACTGAGACACCCTGTCGATGGGTCGCAGTGGAGAAACATCGAGAGAAAGTACTCGAACTTTGCAGGTGACGGGAGGAACTTATGGTTTGGTCTAAGTACATACGGCATGAATCCTTTTGGGGAGCAGAGCTGTAGTCACAGCATCTGGCCAGTGACTCTATGTATCTACAACCTTCCTCCTTGGTTGTGCATGAAGCGGAAGTTCATTATGATGCCAATGCTCATCCAAGGACCGAAGCAACCTGGCAACGACATTGATGTGTACCTAAGGCCATTAGTCGATGAACTTTTACAGTTGTGGGCATCATAATTTTATTGAAACTAGAAGTAAAGAGATGCGCGTACTACTTACCGAGACCGGCTTAAACGCCAGCTTCTCACTAGAGTCACTCGTAACCGCTCTCTTGAACTGGTTCCAAACCATGCCCGGTAAAGAAAATGAATGAGTTATTTATTACGTGATATCTCAGGAAATCAACGAAATAGACCGATGTAGCACGAAAATTACCTCTGAAGCATGTCCTCCATGTCCCTAAACATTTCCAGTGGTCTCTTTAATGGGTCCATGACTTCAACTCTTCCCTTATCAACTTGAATGTCTAGCAGAATCCAGTGGAAACTGCACACGTTTATATATACATCAATAACTCATTAATTACACTTAACATCGTGTAACCGAAGTGAATGTGTACAACAGAGTAAGACCCTCACGCGAAATTGTAAGGAAACAGTATGTGGTCACTGAAATTTTGCACCGCTAGAAACCTTAGAAGGTTTTCCTACGTCTCCTTGGGTTTATCCGTTAGCTTTATATGTATTTTATCTGGGTCAATGAACCCAACGCTAAAGATTGACCTTCTATTACATTCCATGATCTTCATTCTTCATAATAATATAGTACAAAAGGATATAATTAGGATAATTACATGCAATGAACTGAACAACTGAAAAAATGAACAACTTATATATAGATAATGAATTCAACAACTTACAGACAATAGCAACTCATGATAGATTTGTCGAGGGCGTCGAAAGCGTATAACTGGAAGAGTTCTAGAAACTCAACATGGACCTCTTCTTCTTGGAAGTAGTAGTCATGTGGGACTTTCGCCACGATCATTATTCTCTCCTGCTTTGCGGCTTTCAAGTACTAGTTATGTAAACTCCGCATTTGTGTTGGCCATTGTTGGAACCGCTCAAAGCTGACCAGAGGCTTCCCTGGGACATATGTACGGACTACCTGAGTCCTGGGTAACTTGTCGTCAATGGGACCTAGCAATTCCTCAACTAGCACATTCATAGAGGCCGCAAGCTTCGCAGCTTCTTCCATATTCTGCTAGGGAATGTCATGGGATACCACCTTCAGCAGTGGGGTCAATTTTTTGTCCTGTTCCCCGAGCTGGGGGACATCCTTTCTTTTCCCGGTTGCACTTTGACTTGATGATTTGCTCCCGCTTGCACTTCTTGATTTGCTCTTCTTCACTTCCTTCTGAAGTGCGCGTAGATAGTCATCTGGCTTATGGTGCAAGTCATATTGCGATTTTGTGTTCAGAAAAGAAAGTACATACGCTTTTTGTTTCTCGGTGTATACCGGGGCGGGCTCGAGTTTCTTTCTATTGAAGCTGCGCAACACATTCGGCCTTTACGATCATGTCGTTTTCCTCGTCAGTCCGATCGTAAGGTCTGATGGGAAGGTTCTTATGAATTACTCTTGGGAGGGGCGACATTTGTCGTTTTGGGCTGTTGCGTCGTTTAGTCCTTATCGACGGAGCACGCTTCCGCTTTTTGTCCTTAGCGGGCAGCGAAGGAGGCTGACCCTGCGGCGGAGATCAAGATGGACACGCGCTCTGGTGGTCGTAGTCATGGGGTGGGCTTGTTGGAGGTGATGGAGGTGAAGGTGACATGCGATGACTCGGAGGCGGTGTTGGCCTTGGCGCTGAGCATGGAAGCATGATGTTGGTTTTGTCCCATAGAATGATGTCACCCAATACTTCTCCGAGTATCCTCTCACCTTCAGGTCCAGGGATGTCAAGCTCCATTGAGTCGTTGCGATTTCATCCACCCTGACTTTAGCATAGCTAGCTGGAATCTCATGGCCATGCCAGCGTGCCTCAGGTGGACAAGGTAAAGCACATCCGATCGCCACCTTGATGGATAGGTTCTTCACCTTCTGATGGAGCTCACAAGATGTCTGCTCCTTGATTCCATCCACGGGGTAGCCGGGACCGCCATGTACCATTCGTGCATCGTCAGATGGGACCTTCGATTCAGCCACGTTGCTTCTCCGCTGAGATGGAACGACGGTAATATCGAGTGCAGGATCTTGCAGGCGCACTACTCCTAGAAGTTCGTCAATCTGTTGCTGATGCATTCGAAGTGTTCCTAGACTCTCGGTGAACCTGTCTCCATCCTCCTCCTGCCGTCGCCTCTTTGCTCTCTCTCGGCTCCTATAAGTATCTCTATCTTTAGGAAACCCCATCTCCCAAGTATAACTAGGGCCAAGGCCTCGTACTCGTCCTCCGTGTTCTTTATTCCCGAGGGCCTTTGTCAGCAAGTCATTCTCTCTATCAGGACAGAACTTTGTTGTCCGCTCTATAATTTCCTTAACCACTCTCTGTCATGTCTCCCGGGGTATCCTAATCCCGTCACTGCAAATAAGGTCCCCTGTTTTTTCATCATACTCACTCCCATGCCCAAGGAACCAATTACTTGCCCTCAGATCCCATTCTTCGCGTATTGGTTCTGGAGTGATCCCTTTAGCCAGCAGCTCACTCTCTTTAGCATCCCACTTTGGCATGGCAGTCGCTTAGCCACCTGTCCCCAGGTGATGGTGATATTTATTCATCGCGGCATTTCCTATATACAAAAATATATTTCCTATATACAAAAAGTCTAGGGGACCGCGAGCACTACCACCCTAACCCTAAGTTCGGGGGCCCGCGAGCACTACCACCCTAACCCTATGTCCGGGGGCCCACGAGCACTACCACCCTAACCCTAAGTCCAGGGGTCCGCGAGCACCACCACCCTGACCCCAAGTCCGGGGGCCCGCGAGCACTACCACCCTAACCCTAAGTCCGGGGGGGGCCGAGCACCACCACCCTAACCCTATGTCCGGGGGCCCGCGAGCACTACCGGACTTAGGGTAGTTATTTCTTTAGCTCATCTTTATTTAGCACTAATGCTTGTCTGTCTCAATCGACTATGGCCTGTATCTATATTACACTACACTATACAATATACTACTATACAATAGTACTATATAATACTATATACACTATACAATAGTATTATATAATACTATATACACTACAATAGTACTATATAATACTATATACACTATATACACTATACAATAGTACTATATAATACTACTGTATATACACTATACAATAGTACTATATAATACTACTGTATATACACTATACAATAGTACTATATAATATTATATACACTACAATAGTACTATATAATACTATATACCATATACTATATACTACTATACAATATACATACTATACAAAAACAAAAATACACTATAATACTATATACCATACTAAAAAATACACTACATACTATATATAATACTACTATTACACTACTATATACACTACAAAATAAAAAAATAAAAAAAAACTAGAAGTAGCCGGTGCGCCGCCCCGGCCTGCTAGCCCGCACCACCGCCGACGTGCACGGCTGTTGCCGGCCCCGGCCTGCTCGCCCACAGTGACGGGCTCCGCCGCGCGCCGCCGTAGCCAGACGTATGGGAGGGAAAGGGCGGGGTACCTGGCCGGGGGCGCGCGCGCGGTGGCTGGAGTAGGCGCGGCGGCTAGACTGGGGGCAGCGAGTGGCAGCGACTGGAGAGTTGGGCAGCCTGCCAGCGTCCTTCGTCATCCTCCCGTGCTCCCCAGCGTGCGTCCTCGAGTGTGGTGATTTGGGAGAAAAAGGGCACAGCAATATAAAGGGCGGGGACCTTTAGTCCCGGTCTGTAGCACGCACCGGGACTAAAGGGTCTTTAGTCCCGGTGCATCATACGAACCAGGACTAAAGGTCCGTCAGCCCCCTTTAGTCCCGGTGCGTGCCACACACTAGGACTAAAAGGTTTTCGGCCCCGCCCAACGGGCCCGCGCCAACACCACACTCGAGCCGCCGCCACTCGCTGCCCCCACTCCAGCTGCCGCGCGCGCCCCCGGAGTTTGCATTTCCACCGTATAATTGGTCATTAAACGATCTGTAGTCATCAAAAAAATTCTATTTCTTCGAGAATACCTTCTTATCCCAAAACTTAACGAAATGCCTTATTTTTGACAGAAAATTGATAGAAGAAACTGTCGACCAACATTAGCGTATTTAGAGCAAAATTTTAGCTTCTTTAGATGAAAAACTCAAACTTTTATTTCTATTCTTATTCTACACTCATTCAATCAATGTTTCTACTACTTTTTGATAGCTGCATCTTCACGGGCGCGCTTCCGCCAGAATCTCTGTGAAAAAGTTGTAGGAATGTGATGAACTTTTTATTCCTAGTTTATTTTATTGATGAGATGGGTTCACTTCTATTAAGCATTTTGTTAAGCATGGTTGAGTAACTCAACCTCTTTTTGTTCTAGAATTCTTACCTTAGGTTGTCTCTTATCAAAGGCACTTACCATATGAATTCGTTTTACCAGTGGAATATATCTTTCTCCTGCTTCTAACCTTTTTGGAAAATACCGAATGATTTTAGCATCATAAACATTAAAGATTATATTTCCTTCAGCACAATCAACTGATGCCCCTGTAGTACTAAGAAAAGGTCTTCCATGTATTATCACTACAAGGAATCTGACTATATATGACCCTCTATTTTCGTCACAGAATCGTCACAATAGTCTGTTTATGACGATTCTGTGATGATTTTGAGATCGTCGAAAGCTGAGCGTCGCAAATAAACTATAACGATACTTTAACTGAAATCGTCATAACCGTCTATGATGATATTGAATCGTCATAAGCGTTACGACGATCGAATATCGTCACGAGAAGTTTAGTCTCGCCAGGTCAGATCCCACGTGGCCGATCCTACGTGGCATAGAATTAGTCCGGTCCATTTCAAAAATGATATGGGCCAAGCCCAACAACTCAGTCCATTAATATTTTCCTATCAATTCTGGTTGCTACTTCGGCCAAGCCCAACATTTTGGCCTTTTTTGTTTTTAGGGTCGTGGCCTTTTTATTTTTAGGGATGTGAACTTTTTACCGTCCAACTCTTTTTACTTTTAACCATTTTTTCCAGGAATTGTAAATTGATCTAGTCCAATATATTTTAGGCTGTGGCTTTTAACAACTAGCATTTGGATAAATACACACGCATTACACAAATAATATTTTGGTAAGCACATCTCGCATCACATTTAATAATTGTAACAAAAATTGTAACATATATTACAATCATACGTAATTCACATAACCCAAGAATAGAAAACAACTACAAAAGTACTGTGCAGTATATTACAAACATTCCAAAGTGCAAATCACCCACAGCCACAAAAATATGAATACTAACTCTTTGCTAAGTATGAAGCCTTTAGTTCTTCGATCTTTAGCCTGCAGCTCATGTAAAAGAGTGGAAATGATGGTTATGGCTGTCAATCAAAGAAAGCAATATCTTCTAAAATTAACATATATCAGGTAGAAAGTAAATAAACATATGTGCATATCAATTCTGAAGCTATTAGCAAACATTAAACTAGTGATACAAACCTACATCACTCTTAACTAGCACTCAAATATACAGATGTCATAGTTAAGGAAATGCATGGGTTGGACATTTAAAATACCAAAAATGAACAACTTATGTACAACACACAAATTAGCTTACAAGCAACCAAATTTACATTTCACAAAGTTTCATGACTTCAAGCAACCCTGAATTCACAGTACAGGCATCAACACCCATTGTCATTACTATAACACTTTGCATATATCTCTGGTTGATAACGTGAGAGAGTGAGAGATAAGATCTCATCCTTCAAGTCAGAGCGTTAAGCATGTCAACTTTCTTTACCTATTCAAGGAAAGGGAGGGATGTCAGTGCAACAGGACTGTCACAACTACTATTCAGTTATTACTGGTTTCACATTCCAATATGATGTGAAATGCTACTGCACTTTTTATAATATAGCTAGAACATACGTTGAATGTCCATTATAATTAAATTTTATAATAATAAAAGAGCTTCAGCCAGTAACATATTGAGCCTCTGAATTAGGTTCAGTAGAAGATTACAACAAGAGTTTTTTGTGTGTACCACAAAAGAATAAGATCATACTTCTAACTATGAATTAATTTCTAGCTCTAGGTAAATATGTTACCGGATGACACCTTATGAAAATGCATAGAAGGGTTATAGCATGAGATTATTGGAAAGGTACACTACAAATGAGCATAACTACAATCAAAAGTAATTAAGGAGTTTTAATACACAATAGCGCAAAATCCTAGCAGTAGCAACAATTTAGCAGAACCTGAGGCTGAGAGGGTAGGACAGGCAGATACCTGCGGCATAGGCAGGGTCAGAGGCGATGAACTCATCGACGTCGGCGTCGGAGAACTTAGCGAGGGTATTATCACAGCCTAGACCAGCATGTGGAGCGCGTCCAGATCCCGCCCCGTCAGGTCACGCCGCACCACCAGCCCCGCCACCATCGTCGGGAGTCAACGATGAGCGGGAGGCGCAGGAGACGATGCCGCACATCATAGGTACCAAACAAAAAGTAACATGAAATAGTGACCATAAAATAACATCATAGAGGAACAACTAGATCCTAATACAAATATATTCAGAGCATAGCTTCAACATCACATAGGAACTCTACAAAATATGAGGACCATATGTGCAGAAACAAAGTTATTTCTAGTTTTTGAACATTGTATATTTCGATTATGCAATGGAACCTACAGGTCATTGATTACTACAAACTCAATTGCTCCTTACCAAGCTAGAGGTCATTTTCTAGCTTATTGCTACTGTTTCTTCATCATGTACGAGAGGCTCAACTCCCCAACAACCCAAGATATATACAGTTATATCACCACACCCAACTGGAGTGTGTGTGGTCATGTGGATCATCAAGGTGTGGATTTGAGAATATATAAACACATGGATTGATCTCTAGAGAGAGACTCCGTGTGTGTCAAACCCATGGTCAGAAAGCCCAAAGAGCCCATGGAATATACAACTGCCACATGGGCATGGTGAACCAGTGTGACAGAAGTAGTTGCACCACGACACTCAACTGGAGTGTGTGTGGTCATGTGGATCATCAAGGTGTTGTTTTGAGAATATATAAACACATGGATTGATCTCTAGAGAGAGAATACATGTGTGCCAAACCCATGGTGGTCCGAAAGGCCAAAGAGCCCCAGGAATATGAAACTGCCACATGGGGATGGTGAACTAGTGTGACAGAAGCAGTTGCATCACCACACCCAACTGGAGTGTGTGGTCATGTGGATCATCAAGGTGTGGTTTTGATAATATATAAACACATGGATTGATCTCTAGAGAGTGATTCCATGTGTGTCAAACCCATGGTGGTCAGAAAGCCCAAAGAGCCCCTAGAATATGCAACTGCCATATGGGGATGATGAACAAGTGTGACAAAAGTAGTTGCATCACCACATCCAAGTGGAGTGTGTGTGGTCATGTAGATCATCAAGGTGTGGTTCTGAGAATATATAAACAAATGGATTGATCTTTAGAGAGAGACTCTATGTGTGTCAAACCCATGGTAGTTAGAAAGCCCAAAGTGCCCCTGGAATATGCAACTGCCACATGGGGATGGTGAATCAGTGTGACAACCAGTTGCATCACCACACCCAACCGGAGTGTGTGGTCATGTGGATCATCAAGGTGTTTGAGAATATATAAACACATTCATTCATCTCTAGAGAGAGACTCCATGTGTGTCAAACCCATGGTGGTCAGAAAGCCCATAGATCCCCTGGCACTACTAGGAAACAGCTTATCAGTGGCACACCTTTTTTCACTATCTGTGGCGCATATCTTAGTCGCCACTGATACCTCGCCATTGATAATTATCTTCTGTGGCGCATTTAAAAATGCGCCACAGAAGTCTCAAACTTCAGTGGTGCATATGGCCAATATGTGGCACAGAAGTTTTTTTTCCAAAATTCAAAAAAATGATGGGACAGATCTCATACTTCTGTGGCACATATGGCCAATATGCGCCATAGAAGTTTTTTTCAAATTTCAAAAAAAACAGGGCCAGATCTGGCCGAAGGTGGGGGGTCACCGGAGATGGATCAGATGTGATGGTCGGAGGAGAAGGAGGCCATCAGAGGTGGTCAGAGTAGTAGGAGGAGGAGGCCGCCGCCGGAGGTGGAGGAAGGGCTCGCCAGAGATGGTGGTGGTGGAGGAGGAGGTCGTCGGTGGTGTTGGATGTCGCCGGAGGAGGAGGTCATCTAGGTGGAGGAATTCACCGAGGTAGCCATGGCTGGAGGTGGATGTCGCCGGAAAGTGGAGGATAAGGGGAGAAGTATGGAGGGGAGGAATAGTGGAGGAGAAGGGGAGAAGTATGGAGGGGAGGATAAGTGGAGGGAGAAGTATGGAGGGGAGAAGTATGGAGGGGAGAAGTATGGAGGGGAGTTGAAGTGGAGGAGAAGGGGAGAAGAAGGAGAAGAAGTGGAGGAATATAAGGAGAAGGGGCGCCGACGGGATTCAATTTTCGAATCCCGCCCAAGGCTTCTGTGGCGCATATGGGGGAAATGCGCCACAGAAGTTTCTCCCTCTTTTTTATTTTTTTGCAGGAAAAAATCATCTGTCTTCCATAACTTTTTACTCTTTTGTAATTTGGGGAATCTACAAAATCTTCAACGGCTTCTAGGTTTGGGGAAATGTGACATAGTTGCAAGGAAAAATATCAAAATTGGTAAATTTATTGCGTCTCGAAAAAACCTACTCATAAATGACATATCATGTTCGAGGTTTCATGGCTTTCGGGCCAAACGACGAGTGTTATGGCTAGAATCAGGACATAGTTTGTCATAATGTGCTCGTATTGTGCACGCGTGTGAATCTGGGTATGGCAAACAATATTGCAGCAGGAATTTTTCCTTTTCGTCGCACGAAAAATCCATTTTCCATTTTACGAGCACAAAAAATGGGGCGTTTTGTGAAGCAACCACCAAATGACATTTTTAGAATGCTACCACCCCATTTTTTTTAAAAAAGTAGACCACCTTACATAGACAATGTCCCAACCGGAGTATCTCAAACCTTCTTCCACCCATGGCAAAAAAGACAAATTCCTGCCTTACATAGACAAATTCCTCCAACTAACTGCTGCTCCGCTCAAGACAAATACGTATCCGGATTGAGACTTAGAGTCATCCGGATCGGTGTCAAAGCTAGCATCAACATAACACTTAGCGACTAGCTCTTCTTCACCTCCGTATATAAGAAACATATCCTTAGTTCTTCTCAAGTACTTGAGGACGTTCTTTACCGCTATCCAGTGTTCCGAACCTGGATCAGATTGATACCTACTAGTCAAACTAATAGCATGTGCCACATCCGGTCTTGTACATAGCATGGCATACATAATAGAGCCTATGGCCGAGGCATAGGGGATCATATCCATCATCTCTCTTTCTTCCGCCGTAGCCGGACTTT
This sequence comes from Avena sativa, assembly GCA_916181665.1. Lineage (NCBI taxonomy): Eukaryota > Viridiplantae > Streptophyta > Magnoliopsida > Poales > Poaceae > Avena > Avena sativa. Next base: position 576,769,954 of record OV702287.1, read on the forward strand.
GAGTCTTACTCAATGTCTTGCCTTGCAACATAGGTAAGAACCCCTTCTTACTTTCGTCCATATTAAACTCCTTTAATATCTTATCAAGGTATGTACTCTGCGATAGCCCAATTAGGCGCCTTGATCTATCTCAATAGATTTTAATGCCTAATATATATGACGCTTCACCAAGGTCTTTCATTGAAAATTTGTTGTTTAGATAACTTTTAACACTGTTTAAAAGATATATATCGTTTCCAATCAATAATATGTCATCCACATATAATATCAGAAATGCCACATTGCTCCCACTCACTTTCTTGTAAATACAAGCCTTTCCATAAGTTTGGACAAATCCAAACTCTTTGATCACCTCATCAAAGCGGAGATTCCAACTCCGTGATGCTTGCTTCAGTCCATAGATGGATCGCTGAAGTTTGCATACCTTATTAGCATCCTTAGGATCGACAAAACCCTTATCATATACAACTCTTATTCAATCTTACCATTGAGGAACGCAGTTTTGACATCCATCTGCCATATTTCATAATCGAAATATGCAGCAATTGCTAACATAATCCTAACCGATTTAAGCATCGCTACGGGAGAGAATGTCTCATCGTAGTCAACTCCTTGAATTTGTCGAAACCCCTTTGCGACAAGTCGAGCCTTATAGATGGTCACATTACCATCAGCATCAGTTTTTCTTTTGAAAATCCATTTATTCTCAACGGCCTTTCGGTCGTGAGTTAAGTCCACCAAGTTCCAAACTTGGTTCTCGTACATGGATTCCATCTCGGATTTCATGGCTTCTAACCATTTGTTGGAATCCGGGCTCATCATCGCTTCTTCATACGTCGTAGGGTCATCCATTTCATCAACCATGAAATTCACAACATGATTGCCGTACAGTTCAAGAGCTGCACGTATCCTGCTTGACCTGCGAGGTTCCGTAGTGTCCTCTTTCGGAGTTTCATGATCATTATCATTAGCTCTCTCTTCATCAGGTGAAGTCAACTCCGAAACAACTTCCGGTGCTGCGCCACTCGCCATTTCATGAAGAGAAGGTTCAATAACCTCTTCGAGTTCTACCTTCCGACTACTCACACCTTTCGCGAGAAACTCCTTCTCAAGAAAGGATCCATTCTTGGCAACAAAAACCTTGCCCTCGGATCTGTGATAGAAGGTATACCCGATTGTTTCCTTAGGGTGTGGTTCTGAGAATATATAAACAAATGGATTGATCTTTAGAGAGAGACTCTATGTGTGTCAAACCCATGGTAGTTAGAAAGCCCAAAGTGCCCCTGGAATATGCAACTGCCACATGGGGATGGTGAATCAGTGTGACAACCAGTTGCATCACCACACCCAACCGGAGTGTGTGGTCATGTGGATCATCAAGGTGTTTGAGAATATATAAACACATTCATTCATCTCTAGAGAGAGACTCCATGTGTGTCAAACCCATGGTGGTCAGAAAGCCCATAGATCCCCTGGCACTACTAGGAAACAGCTTATCAGTGGCACACCTTTTTTCACTATCTGTGGCGCATATCTTAGTCGCCACTGATACCTCGCCATTGATAACTATCTTCTGTGGCGCATTTAAAAATGCGCCACAGAAGTCTCAAACTTCAGTGGCGCATATGGCCAATATGTGGCACAGAAGTTTTTTTTCCAAAATTCAAAAAAATGATGGGACAGATCTCATACTTCTGTGGCACATATGGCCAATATGCGCCATAGAAGTTTTTTTCAAATTTCAAAAAAAACAGGGCCAGATCTGGCCGAAGGTGGGGGGTCACCGGAGATGGATCAGATGTGATGGTCGGAGGAGAAGGAGGCCATCAGAGGTGGTCAGAGTAGTAGGAGGAGGAGGCCGCCGCCGGAGGTGGAGGAAGGGCTCGCCAGAGATGGTGGTGGTGGAGGAGGAGGTCGTCGGTGGTGTTGGATGTCGCCGGAGGAGGAGGTCATCTAGGTGGAGGAATTCACCGAGGTAGCCATGGCTGGAGGTGGATGTCGCCGGAAAGTGGAGGATAAGGGGAGAAGTATGGAGGGGAGGAATAGTGGAGGAGAAGGGGAGAAGTATGGAGGGGAGGATAAGTGGAGGGAGAAGTATGGAGGGGAGAAGTATGGAGGGGAGAAGTATGGAGGGGAGTTGAAGTGGAGGAGAAGGGGAGAAGAAGGAGAAGAAGTGGAGGAATATAAGGAGAAGGGGCGCCGACGGGATTCAATTTTCGAATCCCGCCCAAGGCTTCTGTGGCGCATATGGGGGAAATGCGCCACAGAAGTTTCTCCCTCTTTTTTATTTTTTTGCAGGAAAAAATCATCTGTCTGCCATAACTTTTTACTCTTTTGTAATTTGGGGAATCTACAAAATCTTCAACGGCTTCTAGGTTTGGGCAAATGTGACATAGTTGCAAGGAAAAATATCAAAATATGTAAATTTATTGCGTCTCGAAAAAACCTACTCATAAATGACATATCATGTTCGAGGTTTCATGGCTTTCGGGCCAAACGACGAGTGTTATGGCTAGAATCAGGACATAGTTTGTCATAATGTGCTCGTATTGTGCACGCGTGTGAATCTGGGTATGGCAAACAATATTGCAGCAGGAATTTTTCCTTTTCGTCGCACGAAAAATCCATTTTCCATTTTACGAGCACAAAAAATGGGGCGTTTTGTGAAGCAACCACCAAATGACATTTTTAGAATGCTACCACCCCATTTTTTTTAAAAAAGTAGACCACCTTACATAGACAATGTCCCAACCGGAGTATCTCAAACCTTCTTCCACCCATGGCAAAAAAGACAAATTCCTGCCGAATCGGTAGGAAGTGGGTCCGGTTTGAACTACAGGTACATGATCTGATGCTCATGATTTTTGGAAAAAATCATTTTTAAACTCACAATATGATGTTTCTTCAGAGATCCAATGCATGTTTAGCGAGGCTCGGCCCCTAGCTAAGAACCTTCACGCCCGCCGTTTTGATCATTGTTTGAAACTGGCATAAAAAATTCAAAAACGTTCCGAACTATGTGAATCCTTCGTGTGGCGTCATGTTATGTGACATAGTTGCAAGGAAAAATATCAAACTTGGTAAATTTATTGCGTCTCGAAAAAACCTTCTCAGAAATAACATATCATGTTCGAGGTTTCATGGCTTTCGGGCCAAACGACGAGTGTTATGGCTAGAATCAGGGCATAGTTTGTCATAATGTGCTCGTATTATGCACGCGTGTGCATCTTGGGATGGAAAACAATGTTGCAAGAAGAAGTTTTCCATTCTGTCGCATGGAAAATCCATTTTCCATTTTACGAGCACAAAAAACGGGGCGTTTTGTGAAGCAACGACCAAATGAAAGTTTTAGAATGCTACCACCCCATTTTTTAAAAATATTAGACCATCTTACATGTACAATGTCCCAACCGGGATATCTCACACCTTTCCTTCTACCCATGGCGAAAAAGACAAATTCCTACCGAATCGGTAGGAAGTGGGTCCGGTTTGAACTACAGGTACATGATCTGATGCTCATGATATTTGTCAAAAATCATTTTTAAACTCATAATATGATGTTTCTTCAGATATCCAATGCAAGTTTAGCGAGGCTTGGCCCCTAGCTAAGAACCTTCATGCCCGCCATTTTGACCATTGTTTGAAACTGGCATAAAACATTAAAAACGGTCTGAACTATGTGAATCCTTCGCGTCATGTTATGTGACATCGTTGCAAGGAAAAATATCAAACTTGGTAAATTTATTGCATTTCGAAAAAACCTTCTCAGAAATGACCTATCATGTTCGAGGTTTCTTGGCTTTCTGGCCAAACGACGAGTGTTATAGCTAGAATCAGGGCAGAGTTTGTCATAATGTGCTCGTATTGTGCACACGTGTGCATCTTGGGATGGCAAACAATGTTTCTGGAGGAAGTTCTCCTTTCCGTTGAACGGAAAATCCATTTTCGATTTTCCGAGCGCAAAAAACGGGGTATTTTGTGAAGCAACCACCAAATGACAGTTTTAGAATGCTACCACCCATTTAAAACAAATAGTAGACCACCTTACATGGACAATGTCCCAAACGGGGTATGTCAAACCTTTCCTTCCACCATGGCAAAAAAGATAAATTCCTGCCAAATCGGTAGGAAGTGGATCCGGTTTAAACTACAGGTACATGATCTGATGCTCATCATTTTTGGCAAAAATCATTTTTAAACTCACTATATGATGTTTGTTCATATATCTAATGCAAGTTTAGCGAGACTCAACCCCAATATTTTTAATTCAAAACCCTAGTTTTAAAATCATATTTTAAATTATGATATTGTCCCTACTATTCAAAGTAATCATATTTAAATTATGGGATTAGTAGAACGACAATTTAAATTAATCATACTATTCATAATTTACATCCTAGTATGATCTAATGAAATTTATAAAAATTTAGAGACAAAAATCAATTATTTTAGACTTCTTACGTGAAAGATACAAAGGAATTATGAAAACACAAAAAGAAAAACGAAAAAAACCTAACCGGACCTAATCTACTACGCCCAATAGCTTTCCAGCGAGGCCCATTAGGGAAACCTGGCTGCCAGGCCCAGTTGCAATAGGGAAACCTGGCTGCCAGGCCCAGTTGCAATCGCGGGAGATATTCAAATAACCTGCGCGCGGATATGTGTCAGCTAAGTTCTGTTGGTCTGGTGGTTAGGTGTCTAGTGTCTGGTGGGAGGTCACCGGTTCGAGTCCCCCCTAAATATTGACACGTAGATATGCCACGTATAAAAAATAACTGACACATAGACATGCCACATATGCAAAAAATGACACATAGACATGCTACATAGATGAAATTTCTGGGGCAAACACTTACTCGTTTCAACTTATTCTATTTTAGACGTTATGACCAATTTAAATCGTTGCAATTAGCTACAATAAACGTCGTACGCTATATCCGCCATATTATGACGATTTTAGCTAGTGCAAATATGCCGTTTTTGAGTCAAAACGTCTTAATTTTTGAAGGTTTTGACCCATTCGAATAGCTTATGACTATCTGGTGCAAAATCGTCATAGATCTATGACGATTTTGTTCACGGTCACTATCAGAAGGTCATAGGTTGTCACATTTCTTGTAGTGAAATCATATGAAAATTACTCCAAAGTGTGGACAAAATACAAGAAAATAGATAAAACCAAGCATGGAACATCACAAATAATAGATACATTTGCAATGTATCAGCAGCCGCCTCACCCCCTAGGATATACTATGCAATTGATGTCTAGCACCAATGTGCCAAGGATTCATGCCATGCGGGGTGGGGGAGAATCTAGGGGCTTCCCTTCGAGGTTAGAAAGAGAGTCTACTTCATGTGATTCATGCGTTGGATCAGGAAGCAGATAGTGTGGGACTCTCTGATGAGGCATGGTCCCATAGGAATTCCGAGATCTTAATTATGGAGATCTATATAGGAGAGGAGGCTTTCTGGTGTCAGCGGAGCCGCCTAAACTGGACCCTCCAGGTGGAGTTGAACATGGCCTACTTCCATGACATCGTGAACGGCAGCCATAGGAACTGCTCGATCCCTTGCCTCTGGGAGGATGATACCGTTATGGAGAACTATAAGTATATCTGCACCCATATTTACGCTTTCTATAAGGACTTGTTCTTGGTGGCACCGTGATCTGGGATTTCATTGGCCCATGACTTCTGGAGGGAGGGGCCATGGTTACCACTATTGAGAATGCAGAGCTCACGCTCCCATTTCTACGACCAGAGGTAAGATTGAGTCTATGAAATCCAACTCGGTCCGAGGGCCAGATGGGTTGTCGGTCATATTCTTCCAAACGTTGGGTCCGATCAGGGTGCTGGGGTGTGACATGATCAAGGTTTAGGGTCCGAGCAGGACATTATTCATCTCAAATTATTGCTACTTTGGTTTGAGGCCATGTTATGTTGGGTCCGCAGCATAGAAAACAAAAAATTTCCTACGGTGTGAACTACACGCCAAGGTCTATCTACTAGGTACAAAGCAACGGGTGGACATACATCCAACAAGAACTTACCCTCATAGACAACGAGCTTTGTTAACGAGTAGGAACTCGTGGTTGATGTAGTCGTACACTTGCCAATCTCAAGATCGTGAGGAAGTCCGAGCGCCGCAACTCAGCAGCGCATCCGCACTCGCACACACGTTCAAGCCACCGGACAACCTCCACCTCCTCGCTCCAGCGACCCAGCGGAAGCAGCAACTCCTTCCAGAAGAAATGCCACCGGGAACATGTATCTCGCTAATCCGAGACCACGGGGGAATAATTCTAGAGGGGGAGAGAGATCCTTCACAAGGAGGTGTGAGGATGAAGGAGGGAATTGGTGTCCTTTTATAGGAGGAGGGGAGGTGCCCCCTCTCTCCATGGCCGGCGCATGGGGGGGTGACTCCTCACCTCCCCATTCATGTGGTGGTAACCCCTCCACATTAAAATGCCTCTTCACATTCCCTTTTAAAGTCTCCACTTTAAATGCATTAAATTTCTCCAAATTTAATGCTCTCTCATTTAATAAAACTCTTTTTATTAAATTTATTCAGAATTTTGTTAATTACTTTGATTAACAAACATTCACATATAGCCCCTTGCAATATTTCAATATCACATGCAGAACCACCTTCTGCAATTTCACGCGAAACAATTTCCGGTTTCTATTGAAACAATTCCTGTGCTTTGCAATTCTTTCGTCTGAAACATATGTGCTCTAAAATGGTGTCCGGTAACTCTTAAGTGTGCCACCCTACGGTTCGCGAATAATGCAGACATGATCGAGATCCTTCCCCGATCAATAATCAGCAGCGGGACCTGGAGATCCGTACTGACTCCTACACATTCAACATAACACCTTCATAGTACTGAACCCATCTTTATAGTCACCCTATTACGGTGTGACGTTTGATGTTATCAAGATACTCTTCCGGTGTCAGCAATTAACATGATCTCATGGTCTAAGGATAAAGATTACTTTGTATGGTGTTATAGCAATATAAACATAATGACTTGATCGTAATGCTATACTTCGGATGAATGTTCATCACATCATTCCACCAATGGTGTGACCTTGTTATTAACAACATCCAATGTCCATGATCAGGAAACCTTGATCATCTTGTTAATCAACAAGATAGTCTATAAGAGAGGCATGACTATTGATGTTTCTGAATCAATACAATTCTAGAATGTAAAATAAACATCTATCATGTATAAGGAATATATAATAACAACTTTATTATTGCCTCTCAGGGCATATTTCCTTCAGTCTCCCACTTGCACTAGAGACAATAATCTAGTTCACATAGTGATAAATCTAACACCCATGGAGTTCTGGTGTTGATCATGTTTTGCCCTATGGCGAACTTTAGTTAACGGAGATGCTACATTTAGGTTTGTGTGTACTTTACAAATCTTTATATCTCCATCCTTGACATGCTCGCGCATGGCGTGAAACCGGTGCTTAATATGTTTGGAATTCTTGTGAGACCTCGGTTCCTTTGCATTGGCTATGGCTCCATTCTTGTCACAATAGATCACCATCGGGTCCAACGCACTAGGAACCACACCCAGTTACGTAATGAACTCTTTCATCCAAACCGCTTCCTGCGCCGCTTCTGAAGCAGCAACATATTCCGCCTCCGTCGTTGATCCAGCCACCACAGGTTGTTTGGAACTCCTCCAACTAACTGCTGCTCCGCTCAAGACAAATACGTATCCGGATTGAGACTTAGAGTCATCCGGATCGGTGTCAAAGCTAGCATCAACATAACACTTAGCGACTAGCTCTTCTTCACCTCCGTATATAAGAAACATATCCTTAGTTCTTCTCAAGTACTTGAGGACGTTCTTTACCGCTATCCAGTGTTCCGAACCTGGATCAGATTGATACCTACTAGTCAAACTAATAGCATGTGCCACATCCGGTCTTGTACATAGCATGGCATACATAATAGAGCCTATGGCCGAGGCATAGGGGATCATATCCATCATCTCTCTTTCTTCCGCCGTAGCCGGACTTTGAGTCTTACTCAATGTCTTGCCTTGCAACATAGGTAAGAACCCCTTCTTACTTTCGTCCATATTAAACTCCTTTAATATCTTATCAAGGTATGTACTCTGCGATAGCCCAATTAGGCGCCTTGATCTATCTCAATAGATTTTAATGCCTAATATATATGACGCTTCACCAAGGTCTTTCATTGAAAATTTGTTGTTTAGATAACTTTTAACACTGTTTAAAAGATATATATCGTTTCCAATCAATAATATGTCATCCACATATAATATCAGAAATGCCACATTGCTCCCACTCACTTTCTTGTAAATACAAGCCTTTCCATAAGTTTGGACAAATCCAAACTCTTTGATCACCTCATCAAAGCGGAGATTCCAACTCCGTGATGCTTGCTTCAGTCCATAGATGGATCGCTGAAGTTTGCATACCTTATTAGCATCCTTAGGATCGACAAAACCCTTATCATATACAACTCTTATTCAATCTTACCATTGAGGAACGCAGTTTTGACATCCATCTGCCATATTTCATAATCGAAATATGCAGCAATTGCTAACATAATCCTAACCGATTTAAGCATCGCTACGGGAGAGAATGTCTCATCGTAGTCAACTCCTTGAATTTGTCGAAACCCCTTTGCGACAAGTCGAGCCTTATAGATGGTCACATTACCATCAGCATCAGTTTTTCTTTTGAAAATCCATTTATTCTCAACGGCCTTTCGGTCGTGAGTTAAGTCCACCAAGTTCCAAACTTGGTTCTCGTACATGGATTCCATCTCGGATTTCATGGCTTCTAACCATTTGTTGGAATCCGGGCTCATCATCGCTTCTTCATACGTCGTAGGGTCATCCATTTCATCAACCATGAAATTCACAACATGATTGCCGTACAGTTCAAGAGCTGCACGTATCCTGCTTGACCTGCGAGGTTCCGTAGTGTCCTCTTTCGGAGTTTCATGATCATTATCATTAGCTCTCTCTTCATCAGGTGAAGTCAACTCCGAAACAACTTCCGGTGCTGCGCCACTCGCCATTTCATGAAGAGAAGGTTCAATAACCTCTTCGAGTTCTACCTTCCGACTACTCACACCTTTCGCGAGAAACTCCTTCTCAAGAAAGGATCCATTCTTGGCAACAAAAACCTTGCCCTCGGATCTGTGATAGAAGGTATACCCGATTGTTTCCTTAGGGTATCCTATGAAGACGCATTTTTCCGCTTTGGGTTCTAGTTTATCCGGTTGAAGTTTCTTCACATAAACATCGAATCCCCAAACCTTAAGAAATGACAGCTTAGGTTTGTTTCCAAACCATAATTCATACGGTGTCGTTTCAACGGATTTAGATGGTGCCCGATTTAAAGTGAATGCAGCTGTTTCTAGTGCATAACCCCAAAATGATAGAGGTAATTCAGTCAGAGACATCATAGATCGAACCATATCCAATAAGGTACGATTACGACGTTCCGACACACCATTACATTGTGGTGTTCCGGCAGGCGTGAGTTGTGAAACTATTCCACACTCTTTCATGTGTGTGCTAAACTCGTAACTTAGATCCTCTCCTCCACGGTCAGACCGTAGAAATTTGATATTTCTATTACGATGATTTTCCACTTCATTCTGAAATTCCTTGAACTTTTCAAAAGTTTCAGACTTGTGTTTCATCAAATAGATATACCCATATCTACTCAAATCATCCGTGAAAGTAACAAAATAATGATATCCACCTCGCGCCGACACACTCATTGGTCCACACACATCAGTATATATGATTTCCAGTAGATCTGCCGCCCGTTGCATTGAACCGGAAAACGGCGTTCTAGTCATCTTGCCCATAAGGCATGGCTCACATGTATCAAATGATTCAAAATCAAGTGATTCCAAAAGTCCATCAGAATGGAGTTTCTTCATGCGTTTAACGCCAATATGACCTAGACGGAAGTGCCACATATATGTAGACATATCATCATCAAGTTTAATCTTTTTAGCATTAACATTATGAATGTGCGTAATATTACTATCGAGATCCAACAGAAATAAACCATTCAACATAGGTGCATGACCATAAAAGATATCATTCTTATAAATCGAACAACCATTGTTTTCAGATTTAAAGGAATGACCACTTTGCATCAAACACGATCCAGATGCAATGTCCATGCTCAGTGCAGGCACCAAATAACAATTATTTAGGTTTATAACTAATCCCGATGGCAAATGGAGAGGTAGCGTTCCGACGGCGATCACATCAACTCTTGATCCATTGCCGACCCGCATCCTGACCTCATCCCTTGCTAGTTGTCGCTTGTTCCGTAGCCCCTGAACCGAGTTACATATATTAGCAACCGATTCGGTATCAAATACCCAGGTGCTACTGCTAGTACTAGTCAAGTACACATCAATAACATGTATATCACATATACATTTGTTTGCCTTGCTGGACTTCTTGTCCGCCAAATACTTGGGGCAGTTGCGCTTCCAATGGCCATTCCCCTTGTAATAGTAGCACTCGGTGTCAGACTTAGGGCCAGCCCGGGGTTTCTTTTCAGGCATGGCAACAGACTTGCCACCCTTCTTTCCCTTGTGCTTGCCTTTCTTGTCCTTCTTGAAACCGGTGGTCCTATTGATCATCAACACTTGATGTTCTTTCCTAATCTCCACTTCTGCAGTCTTAAGCATTGACAGAAGCTCGGGAAGAGACTTCTTCATGCCCTGCATATTATAGTTCATCACGGAGCTCTTGTAGCTAGGTGGCAAAGATTGGAGAACACGATGTATGCCTAAGTCAATGGGAATCGTTATTCCCAAGGACACAAGCTTATCGGTGTACCCAGACATTTTGAGTACGTGCTCACTAACAGAGCTGTTTTCCTCCATCATGCAGCTAAAGAAATTTTCTGTAGCCTTATAACTCTCTACGGCAGCATGGGTATCAAAAATCATTTTCAATTCTCCCATGGTATCAAAGGCATTGCCATTTTCGAAACGCTTTCGAAGTTCTGGCTCTAGCCCATATAGTATGACGCAATGAACTAAGTTGTGGTCCTCCTGACGAGTCACATAGACATTCTTTTCCTCGTCAGGGGCATCAGGAGTTGGTGGGGGGCCTAGCGGCGCATCTAGCACATATTGCTTTTGTGCAGCAGTGAGGAGAATCCTCAAATTTATAGCCCAGTTGGTGAAGTTGCTACCATTTGCAGCAAGTTTCTCTTTCTCCATGAACACATTGAAATTAAAAGCAGGTGGTGCCATCTACAACAGAATTTGTAAAGTTTATTTAGACTAAGTTTATGATAGATTGAGTTCAACTAATCCAAATTACTAATGAACTCCCACTCAAAAACGACATCCCTCGTGTCCTTTAGGTGATTACATGAACCAAATCCACTACACCAAGTCCGATCATCACGTGAGTTGATGTAGCTTCAAAGGCGAGCATCTATATGGGCATCATATCAACCATATGACTCATGCTTAACCTTTCGGTCCGTGTTCCGAGGCCATGTCTGTACATGCTAGGCTCGCAAAGTAAGAACCTTAGTATTCGCGTGTGTAAAACCGTCTTACACCCGTTCCTATGAAAGCGTAAATTCGAGTACACCCGATCATCACGTGATGTCTCGAAACACGATCTATAGAAAGGTGCATACTCAAGGAAGAACACATTTTTATCTTGATATCTAAATGAGGGATCATCTTATAATGCTACCAAACACGCCAAACTAGCAGTATAAGATGCTAACATCTAATGTGTAAAGTGAGATGATATGGTCCATGCATTTGATCTCTTATCACTTCCATCGTGGTATCATCTCTATCATTCCTTTGTGTGTAAGCCCAAGGTCTATGGAACTTACACGTTGAGTGTCTTGTAAGAGTATCTACCATACATCTACTTACAACAATACCATATCAATACACTAGCCCAGCAACGATCTAAACTAGACGCCTCTAATTTATCAATTGCAAGTTTTACGTGGCTTAGTTCGGAGATAGAACCGTTCTCACCTACGAACATGAACCACACCGAGGATAACTAAGTTATTAGCAACTCGTTGTAAATCAGATATTGACTATAGTAGGAGAGACAGACACCCGCTAGCCACTTATGCAAAACAAGTTGCATGTCAGTTGTGGAACCGGTCTCATGTACGATGACATGTAAGGTTGGTCCGGGCCGCTTCATCCCACTCTACCACCAATATCTGAAATACATAGAAGATGCAATAACATGATCATCATCACCTACATATCAACATATGTGTACTACCCGTGCTAAGCACCTACGCACAGATCAGCCTCTGATACCACTGTTGGGTCCGCAACATAGAAAACAAAAAAATTCCTACGGTGTGAACTACACGCCAAGATCTATCTACTAGGTACAAAGCAACGGGTGGACATACATCCAATTAGAACTTACCCTCGTAGACAACGAGCTTTGTTAACGAGTAGGAACTCGTGGTTGATCTAGTCGTACACTTGCCAATCTCAAGATCGTGAGGAAGTCCGAGCGCCGCAACTCAGCAGCGCATCCGCACTCGCACACACGTTCAAGCCACCGGACAACCTCCACCTCCTCGCTCCAGCGATCCAGCGGAAGCAGCAACTCCTTCCAGACGAAATGCCACCGGGAACATGTATCTCGCTAATCCGAGACCATGGGGGAATAATTCTAGAGGGGGAGAGAGATCCTTCACAAGGAGGTGTGAGGATGAAGGAGGGAATAGGTGGACTTTTATAGGAGGAGGGGGGGTGCCCCCCTCTCTCCATGGCCGGCGCATGGGGGGTGACTCCTTACCTCCCCTATTCATGTGGTGGTAACCTCTCCACATTAAAATGCCTCTTCACATTCCCTTTTAAAGTCTCCACTTTAAATGCATTAAATTTCTCCAAATTTAATGCTCTCTCATTTAATAAAACTCTTTTTATTAAATTTATTCAGAATTTTGTTAATTACTTTAATTAACAAACATTCACATATAGCCCCTTGCAATATTTCAATATCACATGCAGAACCACCTTCTGCAATTTCACCCGAAACAATTTCCGGTTTCTATTGAAACAATTCCTGTGCTTTGCAATTCTTTCGTCTAAAACATATGTGCTCCAAAATGGTTTCCGGTAACTCTTAAGTGTGCCACCCTATAGTTCATGAATAATGCAGACATGATCGAGACCCTTCTCCGATAAATAATCAGCAGCGGGACCTGGAGATCCGTACTGACACCTACACATTCAACTATGAGTTATGTGATCGTGAGAACCTTTAATGCTTGTAACTAAATCCTTTTGTCTCTCGATATATTACATGTCCGAGATTCGATCATCGGTATCTCCATACCTAGTTTGATCTCGTTACCGACATGTACTCTTTTCTCGTTCCCGTGATATAACATTCTAGTGATCACATCACTTGCTTGCAAGCTATCCTAATGTGATATCACCGAGAGGGCCCAGAGTATATCTATCCGTCATCTGGATTGACAAATTCCACTCTTGATCCATGAGCCTTAACATAACACCTTCATAGTACTGAACCCATCTTTATAGTCACCCTGTTACGGTGTGATGTTTGATGTTATCAAGATACTCTTCCGGTGTCAGCAATTAACATGATCTCATGGTCTAAGGATAAAGATTACTTAGTATGATGTAATAGCAATATAAACATAATGACTTGATCGTAATGCTATACTTCGGATGAATGTTCATCATATCATTCCACCAATGGTGTGACCTTGTTATTAACAACATTCAATGTCCATGATCAGGAAACCTTGATCATCTTGTTAATCAACAAGCTAGTCTATAAGAGAGGCATGACTAGGAACCCTTTTTGTTTATTAAACACACATGTATTGATATTTCCGAATCAATACAATTCTATCATGTAAATTAAACATCTATCATGTATAAGGAATATATAATAACAACTTTATTATTGCCTCTCAGGGCATATTTCCTTCATGTTAGGCATCAAGATTAACTTGATAAGAGTAAAGTTATGATCCTCAGGTACCCGGATATGGAATTCCATTGTATCGCCGACAAACTAAGCTACATGGAATGTCGACCAAGGACTCTCGGATGTTGATCAAGGATCTGACTCCCTATGGGGCACGAGTGTTCTCTAAGGATGAACCTGGAGAGCAAGACTCACATCCAAGTGGAGCAAAGACGGTCCTAATCAACTCCTGCTTCTCCATCCTTACCATATACCAGATGGGGCTATACCTACTACCTGAGGGGACCCACCAGAAATACCACATATGGTGAAATGGGCAGATATCTGCACTCCCAAGATCCTTGGGGTCCTAGGGATTCTAGATTCGTGGTACTTCAGTGTCGCCCTAATGCTTATTCCCTAATGCTCAAATGGGTGTGGTGCATCCTCCATGACGATGGGGGTTGTGGCTCCAACTTATTAAAGCCAAATACCTCATGTGACATCCTCTATTGGCTTACAAGCATCGGTAGGGCTCCCAGTTCGGGCGAGCCATACAAGACATTAAACCCTGCATCCGATGGGGGATCTTTTCGCTATGGCCAATGGGAGTGGTATCCTTTTATAGATAGATCTGTGGCTTTCGTCCACTCCCCTGTGCCAAGAGTTCCCGACACTCTTCGCCATCTGCATAGCGCCCACGATGTTAGTGGCTAAGGAAGGTCAGGGAGGCAAATAGAACATCCCGTTCCGATGTACCTTCAACGATGTCGAAGTTGCTGATCTCCTGAGCCGGCGGGGCGCTTTGCCTCCGGCCCTCTGAGAGGAGAGGGAAGGGGTATCGTGGCGCCAGTGTTATTTGGGAGCTTTTTCGGTCAACTCGGCCTATAGGTTCCTCTTCTAGGTGACAGAGCTTCCTTTGGACGAACCTACCTGGTAGGCCCAAGACCTCGGCGAGTTCATTGGGACGGAGGCAAACCGTACTGGAAAAATGCGCCACGTCTTCTTTCTTTTTTGGCGGCCCTTACGTGGACCTTATGGAACATTCTTTATAAAATGGTGACATATCGGGTCTTTCTGAGGCGTGCTTCTGACTCTGTTTTTTCGTTTCATGCCTACCTTCAGCAGTCCTACCGGGAGCACCTGGACAACCTCTTCCAGGCACGGGGAGAGTCAGCATATCGCTTCGCGGCACCTGCGTGTATGATCTCCGAGAGTCATGTCTAGGGCTCGAGCTTCACCTTTTTTTTCTCTTTTGGGCGTTCTCGTGCTATAGCCCCTACGGACGTGTTGTTACTTTTCTTTCTCTCGTTGGCATCCCGTCGTCGGTGTCGGTCGTGAACCATGTACTCTAATTTGGCTTTATTTATAAAGCGGGGCAAATTTCTGTTTTGAGGAGGATATTTTGGGCAAAATTTGACCCAGGAGGTTCCCAATAAACTAGGGGATCTAGTAAGACAATCCTTCGGAGATTTCGCTTCTCTTTTCTTCCATTCAACAACTTTGTGTAAATCCAAAACTACAAACTTCGTGTAAAAGATATGCAAACTACCAACTTTCACATGTTGAAAAGGTAACTACATAACTAAACATGTGCAAACTTAGATTTGAGGAAGTACTAAGTCTCTTGGCGGGGCTCATAAAAGTCCGTTGTGCATGCAATTTGTTCAGGGGGGCTATTCTTCGTATTGTGACTATTTGAGCCTATCCTATGTTTCTCAAAAAAAAAGTGCAACAACCCAACCACACATTTTAATCTTCAATTTGCACAATTTATCAATAGGGAAATTATCTATTAAACAAAGGAAATAATAAATATGAAATTAAAATGTATATGTAACAAAAATAAGAAACAATAGATCCCCTTTTTCCCAAACTTATGGAACTGAAAACACAAGAACAGCTAGATAGACCAATATCCCTTCAAGTATTACAAACCGAAGGGGTATCGGTCAATCCTGACCATCCTTGTGTCTTCGGTTTCGTAAGTTTGGTGGAGAGGGAGAGGGACACCGAAGCAAAAGCCAATTCAAATAGTTCAACTAATAACCGCACATTTTGAAGCCTCAATTTCGACAATTGAATCAATATAAATGGATTCTAGTTTGTTATCTACGGCTAAGGAAGGAAGCAGTATGATATAACTTGAATCATCGCTAACTCAGCGAGAAAAAGCGACCTCGTATCGACGTCGCCCCCAGGGAGGCGACACGGGCGAGGACTGAGCCATCACACCTTGACCCCTCACTCCTCGACCCCCTCCCCACCACCAGCTGTCGTCGTCGGGCAAAGCGCGTGTAGTTGTCGGCAGTGGCTGGCTCTCCTCCCTCACATGCGGGGCCTATGGCTAGTGCAGCCCGGCGCCCTGGTTGGCGTGCTACATGAAGGGGAGCAGGTGCACCGCGGCAGCGGCTCCAGGATACTTCTGCAGGGATGACGGTCCTGGTGGCGGCTAGGGCTGCCCTATGGCTAGAGCTCGGGGCGTAGCGGCATATCTGCATGTCGGAAACCAGAGCGGCCGCTCCAAACGGTGGCGTCGATAGCCAGGGAGGTAGAGTGGCAGCCCGGTGCGAGAATCAATGGATCTGGTGCCTAGCGTACCGGATCTGGAGCGATTGGCTTGCCACTTTGGGCTCACATGAATAGGCTCCGAATAGTCGGGGATCTAGATCCCGATCGATCTAGGTGTTCTTTGGTGTCCTCTTCTCTACTCCGCCAGTGGTGGTGCATTGTCGGCGGTGACGTTTCTGCTAGAGCATGCCTAGATTGCTTCAACGCCTGCATGTTGAAGGTTGGCCGCGATCCAAGGGTGTCGCCGACTTGCGGCCCTCTTCTGTCGTGTTGGGAGTTACAACATATGTTCGGGATGCCTAGTTTCGGCTGGTGGGCTTCCTGGGCTGAACTTTGGGAGGCTAGGACGTCGGGACGATGGCCCCGGATCGGTGGCAGCATGGCTGCGCAAATCTGGTGTATCCTGGACTGGCATGGTGTGTATGTCACGACGTGAGGTGCCCTGGAGGATACGTCTGTGCCGGAGGTTGGTGGTTGGTGGTGGAGGTTTCATCGCGCAACTGTTCGTTAGGAGCCTACTCGGGACACTGTTGGGTGACGGTGTTCTGGGCTAATGCCTTACACTGTCTCTAGGCTAGTGTCGACGACTTTCTGGCGGTGCTATTTCTTCTTGGAAGCATCTCGCCGTGGAACACCACCACATGTCAAGTTCGTCAGAATATCTCTGAGTGAAAACCTAAACTCCATTGGGGTGGGCGGTGGCGATGTGAACGTCCCTATCTTCTTGAAGACACCGCTTTGGAGTCCATGACTATGCGCGGGAGTTCTGGCGGTTGAACACTTTGGCTGCGTTGTCGAGGCGGTAGCCTTGAAAAGCGTTGCGGTGATGGCCCTTCGTTGCAGGGTTATCGTGTGCATTGTCGGTGTGCCGAATCAGCACTAGGAGGGTGGTTGGCTCGTCACCATGGTCTTTTTCTTTTTCTCCCTATTTTCTGTTCTTTTCGGATGTAATTTCGTTTGGGCGGCATATAACTTGTACAGGTTGTACGGGTTTTTCTCTGCTAATACATCGAAAGCTAGTATTTGCGTGATTTTTCAAAAAAGTATAGGAGCGTATATTTTTGCTTAAGGTGGATGCTGATTTCCACCTAAACGCGAAGATACCGTAAATTCCTTTCATTTTACACATGCAGTGAGATCGCACACATCCTCATGTCCAATATCCTAGGGTCGATTTTTTTTTCATGAACAGGTCTACGGTTGAATATTTGACTGTGTTTATTTCTAATGGTATAGCAAACGTAATAAAATGGATGGACCACATTAATTGTTCGGTGCACCCAAAACATCTTTAATATTGTAGTTCAGACCATGCATTAATGCGACCCCGTTGCAATGGAAAAGGTGTCCGGTTTAGACACGTACGTAGTTTAAGAACAAGTTTGAACATCAATATTGACCAATAAAATCTGCAATATATGTCTAAAAAATATACCATTGAAAAGTACTTTTGAAGATGAAATTAATGGCCAAACTTGTCCTTAAACTACGTGCGTGTCTAATAAACCGGACCGGAGGGAGTATAAATTTTCATGCTATGTAGGTTAGATTCTTTTGGGGGCCCAAGCTCACACATGCACCACCTCTTTTGCATGCAATCGTAGCTGTTTCTCTATCCTTCCTTTCTCTCTCTAGTGTGAATCATCCTACCATGTTTTGCACTATGAATCTAACCAAAACATGAGTTGCGAGAGCTACCGAACCGATTCCCTGCTACGTGTTGATTCGAACAATGGAGACCTTTGAACGGATTTAAACGTAAACATAGTGTATGGTCTAACGTCCCCTATTGGTATAAATCCAAATGAGAGTGTATATGGTCCTGTTGCGCCATATGAGAAACATGGGCTACACAGGTAGTACCGTATGAGAAGATTCAATAGCCAATGAGAGTGTATATGGTCCTGTGTTGTCAAATGGTTGAGAAGTCGGCATTCATGGTGTCATACACTCATACGTACTAGTATTATCTAGCTCATGTCCTTTAGGAGAGTAGCCCCTAGGGTTTCCAACACACTGATGTCCCAGGGAGTCGAGCTATGATGCTAGACCGAGTGCAAAAAAACATGGTACGTTATGGGCCGAGGCCAAGACAGTTGAGACTTTCGCTGTTGTATGCTTTTCGAAAATCTTTAGAAGTACAACATTACAAGGGCACAGTATCATGCCTTTCTATATACAAATATCCCACCATGATAGTTCCCCCATCAAATCTCATAGTTAGCCCTCTGCAAACTGCGCAGCTACACTATACTAATCGCAACATGAGGTCGTGCTCTCATGTGAAGTGCTTCAGACAGTTATACCAACGACTAGCCAACATCATCGGCTTTCATATTGTCACCACCGTGGCACTCACAGCTGCTGTCCTCATGAAATTTGCACAATGGCTTGCCGGTGCAGATGAGCTGATGCCCCGTCTCAGTGCCATCAGTCCTATCCTCCTACTCCTGCTCGTAGTTCTTCTGACCGTCACGACAGCCATATACATTGCACTCCGTCCTAGAACCGTGTACCTTGTTGACTACGCTTGCTTCCGGCCAAGCTACAAACACTAGATGGCCAAAGGCCACATTCCTCGAGCATGCACGTCTCTCGCCTATACTAACGGATTCTACCGTCAACTTCATAGCACGTGTTCTTGACCTCTCCGGTATGAGCGACGAGACACATGTCCCGCCTGCATTATCGTATATCGAGCCATACTGCAGACTTAGTGAAGCGCGCGCTGAGTACGAGTGGGTCGTCTTCTCCGTGATCGATGAACTCTTGGCCAAGACGTGCATTGACCTCCATGCCATTGATATTCTTATTACCAACTGCAGCCCCGGTGCCATGCATCACCGACAGTATCATGAATAGATACAAGTTGAGAGGTGACCTTCGTGTCATCAACCTCTCTGGGATGGGGTGCAGCGCAGCGATGACCGCAATGGGACTCGCGAGGAACATCCTGCGTACCATGCCTTGGGGGTCGCACGCGTTGGTGGTGTCAACCGAGACGATTGGACCATACTACTATGTGGGAAATAAGCGTTCCATGCTGTTGGTTACAACTTGTTCCGTATGGGCGGTGTTGCAAAGCTCTTATCCACATCCAAGTCCAAGGCTCATTTTCGGCTCGCACATGTCATGCGGACGATCACTGCTGCAAACAATTCTGCCTACCGGTGTGTGTATCAAGAGGAGGATGAGAAGGGTAACCTAGGGGCCTCTCTCTCTCTAAGGATCTTATGACTATCGCTAGAGATGCACTCAAGACGAATATCACCGCAACCGCACCTCTTGTCCTACCGATATCAGAGCTTCTCAAGTTTTTGTTCTTCTATGTGGCTAAGAAGGTGCTCTATTGAAAGAGGATGGCACCATACAGTCCCAACTTCCGCACTGCGTTCAACCATTTCTGCACTCATGTCGGTGGACCAGCGGTTATCAGGTCAGTACAACACGGGCTTAATCTATCAGACAAGGATGTCGAGCCATCACGGATGACGCTGCATCGATTTGGAAACCAGTCGACCGCATCAGTGTGGTATGAGTTCGCATACATTGAGGCTAAATGCCGAATGAAGAAAGGCGACAGGGTGTACATACATACATTGAGGATTCTTATAGTGCCATGTACTACTTCCAAAGGAGCGAGTGAGTATCAAAAGCTTAATATGTCATCTATCCGAAACTGTAAACTTTTGTCATCCACTTGTGTATTTTCCGCATGTTTGTATAGAGTCTAAGTATGCAAAGTTTATTTTTCTATATCTATTATATATAAATATATGTATGGACGTGGATTTGGTGCCTTTAGTTGTAGTGGTGCATAGGGTCATGACCGTTGGATAGCACGTATATTTACTCGCTTTATAATATCCTGCCAAACTTGGATGACGTCGTCGTGGGTGACGGAGTGTGCTCTCCGTTTGCCCAACAGTTTCGTTGTGCAAAACCGTCTACCTAATGTATTTATGCTGGCCTTTGTTTTTATTTGTTGTTGGTTGACGGCTATAGGTTGTAAATATTATGACGCCAAAAATAAACAAGACTCATAGTATTATTATTTTTTGCTATTAGCAGTAGCAAAAAACCAGAAAAAACCTGAATCGATGGACTCACCAGTTTTTAAATGATACCGGTCCAAACAACCAAAACCAGAAAAAATAGATGTTTACTACCACTAGGGGAGAACGGGCCTTTAGTCCCGGCCCGTAAGAGCCTTTAGTCCCGGTTGTGGTACCGGGACTAGAGAGGCGGGACTAAAGACCCACCCACTACTCCCGGCCCGCTTACCAGCCGGGACCAATGAGCATCCACGTGGCCATCTCTGCGGGCGCGGGTGCCCCCCATTAGTCCCGGTTCGTATTACGAACCGGATCAAATGGTTCTCTGCCGCGTCAGAATTTTAGGCACTTTCTCAGAGAATTCAATTTGTATCTTTTTTTATCATTTCAAAATAGTTTTCTACGCTACCACATATACCGTACATGTTCGTGCATATATAAGATAACTTCTCTTAAGATCGATCATACAAATATATACATGATAGTTACACATGGAGATCACAATTATCGGGACTAGAGCCCGTCTATTCATTACACGGTCGGGGATCATCGGCGCCTATTCACACTAAATTCTCCGGCGTCATCTATCATCTCGTTCATCAAGAATCCTGCCAGTTCTTCAGCAATTCCCGGTAAAGAAAATGAATGAGTTATTTATTACGTGATATCTCAGAAAATCAACGAAAGAGACCGATGTAGCACGAAAATTACCTTTGGAGCATGTCCTCCATGTCCCTAAATATTTCCAGGGGTCTCTTTAATGGGTCCATGACTTCAACTCTTCCCTTATCAACTTGAATGTCT
Source organism: Avena sativa (assembly GCA_916181665.1). NCBI lineage: Eukaryota > Viridiplantae > Streptophyta > Magnoliopsida > Poales > Poaceae > Avena > Avena sativa. The sequence continues at coordinate 576,791,371 of OV702287.1, forward strand.
AGCAGAATCCAGTGGAAACTGCACACGTTTATATATACATCAGTAACTCATTAATTACACTTAACATCGTGTAACCAAAGATGGCAGCACAAAGCTCGGTACCACACTTGAACTGCTGAAATGGAAGGCAGAGACTGGCTTATCTCACAAGGGATTTGAGAAGTTACTGAAAAAATGAAGCCGAAGCTTCCAAAGGATAACGAGTTGCCCGAGACAACGTACGAAGCAAAGAAGACTATCTGTCCTCTAGGATTAGATGTGGAGAAGATACATGCATGCATTAATGACTACATCCTGTACCGCGGTGAGAAGTACGAGAATATGGATAAATGCCCGGTATGCAATGCATGTCGATACAAGATCAGACAAGATGACCCTGGTGATGTTGAGGGCGATGACGAGCCCTCCAGGAAGAGGGTTCCTGCTAAGGGTATGTGGTATGCTCCTATAATACCATGGTTGAAACGTCTGTTCAGAAATAAAGAGCATGCTAGGTTGTTGCAATGGCACAAAGAAGAGCGTAAGAAAGACGGGAAACTGAGACACCCTGTCGATGGGTCGTAGTGGAGAAACATCGAGAGAAAGTACTCGAACTTTGCAGGTGACGGGAGGAACTTATGGTTTGGTCTAAGTACATACGGCATGAATCCTTTTGGGGAGCAGAGCTGTAGTCACAGCATCTGGCCAGTGACTCTATGTATCTACAACCTTCCTCCTTGGTTGTGCATGAAGCGGAAGTTCATTATGATGCCAGTGCTCATCCAAGGACCGAAGCAACCTGGCAACGACATTGATGTGTACCTAAGGCCATTAGTCGATGAACTTTTACAGTTGTGGGCATCATAATTTTATTGAAACTAGAAGTAAAGAGATGCGCGTACTACTTACCGAGACCGGCTTAAACGCCAGCTTCTCACTAGAGTCACCCATAACCGCTCTCTTGAACTGGTTCCAAACCATGCCCGGTGAAGAAAATGAATGAGTTATTTATTACGTGATATCTCAGGAAATCAATGAAATAGACCGATGCAGCACGAAAATTACCTCTGAAGCATGTCCTCCATGTCCCTAAACATTTCCAGTGGTCTCTTTAATGGGTCCATGACTTCAACTCTTCCCTTATCAACTTGAATGTCTAGCAGAATCCAGTGGAAACTGCACACGTTTATATATACATCAGTAACTCATTAATTACACTTAACATCGTGTAACCGAAGTGAATGTGTACAACAGAGTAAGACCCTCACGCGAAATTGTAAGGAAACAGTATGTGGTCACTGAAATTTTGCTCCGCTAGAAACCTTAGAAGGTTTTCCTGCGTCTCCTTGGGTTTATCCGTTAGCTTTATATGTATTTTATCTGGGTCAATGAACCCAACGCTAAAGATTGACCTTCTTTTACATTCCATGATCTTCATTCTGCAGAATAATATAGTACAAAAGGATATAATTAGGATAATTACATGCAATGAACTGAACAACTGAAAAAATGAACAACTTATATATAGATAATGAATTCAACAACTTATAGACAATAGCAACTCATGATAGATTTGTCGAGGGCGTCGAAAGCGTATAACTGGAAGAGTTCTAGAAACTCAACATGGACCTCTTCTTCTTGGAAGTAGTAGTCATGTGGGACTTTCACCACGATCATTATTCTCTCCTGCTTTGCGGCTTTCAAGTACTAGTTATGTAAACTCCGCATTTGTGTTGGCCATTGTTGGAACTGCTCAAAGCTGACCAGAGGCTTCCCTGGGACATATGTACGGACTACCTGAGTCTTGGGTAACTTGTCGTCCTTGGGACCTAGCAATTCCTCAACTAGCACATTCATAGCGGCCGCAAGCTTCGCAGCTTCTTCCATATTCTGCTAGGGAATGTCATGGGATACCACCTTCAGCAGTGGGGTCAATTTTTTGGCCTGTTCCCCGAGCTGGGGGAAATCCTTTCTTTTCCTGGTTGCACTTTGACTCGATGATTGGCTCCCGCTTGCACTTCTTGATTTGCTCTTCTTCACTTCCTTCTGAAGTGCGCGTAGATAGTCATCTGGCTTATGGTGCAAGTCATATTGCGATTTTGTGTTCAGAAAAGAAAGTACATACGCTTTTTGTTTCTCGGTGTATACCGGGGCGGGCTCGAGTTTCTTTCTATTGAAGCTGCGCAACACATTTGGCCTTTACGATCATGTCGTTTTCCTCGTCAGTCCGATCGTAAGGTCTGATGGGAAGGTTCTTATGAATAACTCTTGGGAGGGGCGACATTTGTCGTTTTGGGCTGTTGCGTCGTTTAGTCCTTATCGACGGAGCACGCTTCCGCTTTTTGTCCTTAGCGGGCAGCGAAGGAGGCTGACCCTGCGGCGGAGATCAAGATGGACTCGCGCTCTGGTGGTCGTAGTCATGGGGTGGGCTTGTTGGAGGTGATGGAGGTGAAGGTGACATGCGATGACTCGGAGGTGGTGTTGGCCTTGGCGATGAGCATGGAAGCTTGATGTTGGTTTTGTCCCATAGAATGATGTCACCCAATACTTCTCCGAGTGTCCTCTCACCTTCAGGTCCAGGGATGTCAAGCTCCATTGAGTCGTTGCGATTTCATCCACCCCGACTTTAGCATAGCCTGCTGGAATCTCACGTCCATGCCAACGTGCCTCAGGTGGACAAGGTAAAGCACATCTGATCGCCACCTTGATGGATAGGTTCTTCACCTTCTGATGGAGCTCACAAGATGCCTGCTCCTTGATTCCATCCACGGGGTAGCCGGGACCGCCATCTACCATTCGTGCATCGTCAGACGGGACCTTCGATTCAGCCACGCTGCTTCTCCGCTGAGATCGAACGACGGTAATATCGAGTGCAGGATCTTGCAGGCGCACTACTCCTAGAAGTTCGTCAATCTGTTGCTGATGCATTCGAAGTGTTCCTAGACTCTCGGTGAACCTGTCTCCATCCTCCTCCTGCCGTCGCCTCTTTGCTCTCTCTCGGCTCCTATAAGTATCTCTATCTTTAGGAAACCCCATCTCCCAAGTATAACTAGGGCCAAGGCCTCGTACTCGTCCTCCGTGTTCTTTATTCCCGAGGGCCTTTGTCAGCAAGTCATTCTCTCTATCAGGACAGAATTTGTTGTCCGCTCTATAATTTCCTTAACCACTCTCTGCCATGTCTCCCGGGGTATCCTAATCCCGTCAGTGCAAATAAGGTCCCCTGTTTTTTCATCATACTCACTCCCATGCCCAAGGAACCAATTTCTTGCCCTCAGATCCCATTCTTCGCGTATTGGTTCTGGAGTGATCCCTTTAGCCAGCAGCTCACTCTCTTTAGCATCCCACTTTGGCATGGCAGTCGCTTAGCCACCTGGCCCCAGGTGATGGTGATATTTATTCATCGCGGCATTTCCTATATACAAAAATATATTTCCTATATACAAAAAGTCTGGGGGACCGCGAGCACTACCACCCTAACCCTATGTTCGGGGGCCCGCGAGCACTACCACCCTAACCCTATGTCCGGGGGCCCACGAGCACTACCACCCTAACCCTAAGTCCGGGGGTCCGCGAGCACCACCACCCTGACCCCAAGTCCGGGGGCCCGCGAGCACTACCACCCTAACCCTAAGTCCGGGGGGGGCCGAGAACCACCACCCTAACCCTAAGTCCGGGGGACCGCGAGCACTACCGGACTTAGGGTAGTTATTTCTTTAGCTCATCATTATTTAGCACTAATGCTTGTCTGTCTCAATCGACTATGGCCTGTATCTATATTACACTACACTATACAATATACTACTATACAATAGTACTATGTAATACTATATACACTATACAATAGTATTATATAATACTATATACACTACAATAGTACTATATAATACTATATACACTATATACACTATACAATAGTACTATATAATACTACTGTATATACACTATACAATAGTACTATATAATACTACTGTATATACACTATACAATAGTACTATATAATATTATATACACTACAATAGTACTATATAATACTATATACCATATACTATATACTACTATACAATATACATACTATATAATACTACATACTATACAAAAAATACACTACAAAAATACACTATAATACTATACCATACTAAAAAATACACTACATACTACATACTATATATAATACTACTATATACACTACAAAATAAAAAAATAAAAAAAACTAGAAGTAGCCGGGGGCGCCGCACCGGCCTGCTAGCCCGCACCACCGCTGACGTGCACGGCTGTTGCCGGCCCCGGCCTGCTCGCCCACAGTGACGGGCTCCGCCGCGCGCCGCCGTAGCCAGACGTATGGGAGGGAAAGGGCGGGGTACCTGGCCGGGGGCGCGCGCGCGGTGGCTGGAGTAGGCGCGGCGGCTGGACTGGGGGCAGCGAGTGGCAGCGACTGGAGAGTTGGGCAGCCTGCCAGCGTCCTTCGTCGTCCTCCCGTGCTCCCCTACGTGCGTCCTCGAGTGTGGTGATTTGGGAGAAAAAGGGCACAGCAATATAAAGGGCGGGGACCTTTAGTCCCGGTCTGTAGCACGCACCGGGACTAAAGGGTCTTTAGTCCTGGTGCATCATACGAACGAGGACTAAAGGTCCGCCCCCTTTAGTCCCGGTGCGTGCCACACACTAGGACTAAAAGGTTTTCGGCCCCGCCCAACGGGCCCGCGCCAACGCCACACTCGAGCCGCCGCCACTCGCTACCCGCACTCCAGCTGCCGCGCGCGCGCCCCCGGAGTTTGCATTTCCACCGTATAATTGGTCATTAAACGATTTGTAGTCATCAAAAAAATTCTATTTCTACACTCATTCAATCAATGTTTCTACTACTTTTTGATAGCTGCATCTTCACGGGTGCGCTTCCGCCAGAATCCCTGTGAAAAAGTTGTAGGAATGTGATGAACTTTTTATTCCTAGTTTATTTTATTGATGAGATGGGTTGACTTCTATTAAGCATTTTGTTAAGCATGGTTGAGTAACTCAACCTCTTTTTGTTCTCGAATTCTTACCTTAGGTTGCCTCTTATCAAATGCACTTACCATATGAATTCGTTTTACTGGTGGAATATATCTTTCTCCTGCTTCTAACCTCTTTGGAAAATACCGAATGATTTTAGCATCATAAACATTAAAGATTATATTTCCTTCAGCACAATCAACTGATGCCCCTGTAGTACTAAGAAAAGGTCTTCCATGTATTATCACTACAAGGAATCTAGCTATATATGACCCTCTATTTTCGTCACAGAATCGTCACAATAGTCTGTTTATGACGATTCTGTGATGATTTTGAGATCGTCGAAAGCTAAGCGTCGCAAATAAACTATAATGATACTTTAACTGAAATCGTCATAACCGTCTATGATGATATTGAATCGTCATAAGCGTTACGACGATCGAATATCGTCACGAGAAGTTTAGTCTCGCCAGGTCTGATCCCACGTGGCCGATCCTACGTGGCATAGAATTAGCCCGGTCCATTTCAAAAATTATATGGGCCAAGCCCAACAACTCAATCCATTAATATTTTCCTATCAATTCTGGTTGCTACTTCGGCCAAGCCCAACATTTTGGCCTTTTTTGTTTTTAGGGTCGTGGCCTTTTTATTTTTAGGGATGTGAACTTTTTACCGTCCAACTCTTTTTACTTTTAACCATTTTTTCCAGGAAATGTAAATTGATCTTGTCCAATATATTTTAGGATGTGGCTTTTAACAAGTAGCATTTGGATAAATACACAGGCATTACACAAATAATATGTCGGTAAGCACATCTCGCATCACATTTAATAATTGTAACAAAAATTGTAACATATATTACAATCATACGTAATTCACATAACCCAAGAATAGAAAACAACTACAAAAGTACTGTGTAGTATATTACAAACATTCCAAAGTGCAAATCACCCACGGCCACAAAAATATGAATACTAACTCTTTGCTAAGTATGAAGCCTTCAGTTCTTCGATCTTTAGCCTGCAGCTCATGTAAAAGAGTGGAAATGATGGTTATGGCTGTCAATCAAAGAAAGCAATATCTTCTAAAATTAACATAGATCAGATAGAAAGTAAATAAACATATGTGCATATCAATTCTGAAGCTATTAGCAAACATTAAACTAGTGATACAAACCTACATCACTCTTAACTAGCACTCAAATATACAGATGTCATAGTTAAGGAAATGCATGGCTTGGACATTAAAAATACCAAAAAGGAACAACTAATATACAACACACAAATTAGCTTACAAGCAACCAAATTTACATTTCACAAAGTTTCATGACTTCAAGCAACCCTGAATTCACAGTACAGGCATCAACACCCATTGTCATTACTATAACACTTTGCATATACCTCTGGTTGATAACGTGAGAGAGTGAGAGATAAGATCTCATCCTTCAAGTCATAGCGTTAAGCAGGTCAACTTTCTTTATCTTTTCAAGGAAAGGGAGGGATGTCAGTGCAACAGGACTGTCACAACTACTATTCAGTTATTACTGGTTTCACATTCCAATATGATGTGAAATGCTACTGCACTTTTTATAATATAGCTAGAACATACGTTGAATGTCCATTATAATTAAATTTTATAATAATAAAAGAGCTTCAGCCAGTAACATATTGAGCCTCTGAATTAGGTTCAGTACAAGATTATAACAAAAGTTCTTTGTGTGTACCACAAAAGAATAAGATCATACTTCTAACTATGAATTAATTTCTAGCTCTAGGTAAATATGTTACCGGATGACACCTTATGAAAATGCATAGAAGGGTTATAGCATGAGATTATTGGAAAGGTACACTACAAATGAGCATAACTACAATCAAAAGTAATTAAGGAGTTTTAATACACAATAGCGCAAAATCCTAGCAGTAGCAACAATTTAGTAGAACCTGAGGCTGAGAGGGTAGGATAGGCAGATACCTGCGGCATAGGCAGGGTCAGAGGCGATGAACTCATCGACGTCGGCGTCGGAGAACTTGGCGAGGGTATTATCACAGCCTAGACCAGCATGTGGAGCGCGTCCAGATCCCGCCCCGTCAGGTCGCGCCGCACCACCAGCCCCGCCACCATCGTCGGGAGTCGACGATGAGCGGGAGGCACAGGAGACGATGCCGCACATCATAGGTACCAAACAAAAAGTAACATGAAATAGTGACCATAAAATAACATCATAGAGGAACAACTAGATCCTAATACAAATATATTCAGAGCATATCTTCAACATCACATAGGAACTCTACAAAATATGAGGACCATATGTGCAGAAACAAAGTTATTTCTAGTTTTTGAACATTGTATATTTCGATTATGCAATGGAACCTACAGGTCATTGATAACTACAAACTCAATTGCTCCTTACCAAGCTAGAGGTCATTTTCTAGCTTATTCCTACTATTTCTTCATCATGTACGAGAGGCTCAACTCCCCAACAACCCAAGATATATACAGTTATATCACCACACCCAACTGGAGTGTGTGTGGTCATGTGGATCATCAAGGTGTGGATTTGAGAATATATAAACACATGGATTGATCAATAGAGAGAGACTCCGTGTGTGCCAAACCCATGGTCAGAAAGCCCAAAGAGCCCATGGAATATACAACTGCCACATGGGCACGGTGAACCAGTGTGACATAAGCACTTGCATCACCACACTCAACTAGAGTGTGTGTGGTCATGTGGATCATCAAGGTGTGGTTTTGAGAATATATAAACACATGCATTGATCTCTAGAGAGAGACTCCATGTGTGCCAAACCCATGGTGGTCCGAAAGGCCAAAGAGCCCCAGGAATATGCAACTGCCACATGGGGATGGTGAACCAGTGTGACAGAAGCAGTTGCATCACCACACCCAACTGGAGTGTGTGGTCATGTGGATCATCAAGGTGTGGTTTTGATAATATATAAACACATGGATTGATCTCTAGAGAGAGATTCCATGTGTGTCAAACCCATGGTGGTCAGAAAGCCCAAAGAGCCCCTAGAATATGCAACTGCCACATGGGGATGATGAACAAGTGTGACAAAAGTAGTTGCATCACCACATCCAAGTGGAGAGTGTGTGGTCATGTAGATCATCAAGGTGTGGTTCTGAGAATATATAAACAAATGGATTGATCTTTAGAGAGAGACTCTATGTGTGTCAAACCCATTGTAGTTAGAAATCCCAAAGAGCCCCTGGAATATGCAACTGCCACATGGGGATGGTGAATCAGTGTGACAACCAGTTGCATCACCACACCCAACCGGAGTGTGTGGTCATGTGGATCATCAAGGTGTTTGAGAATATATAAACACATGCATTGATCTCTAGAGAGAGACTCCATGTGTGTCAAACCCATGGTGTTCAGAAAGCCCATAGAGCCCCTGGCAGAACTAGGAAACATCTTATCAGTGGCGCACCTTTTTTCACTATCTGTGGCACATATCTTAGTCGCCACTGATACCTCGCCACTGATAACTATCTTCTGTGGCGCATTTCAAAATGCGCCACAGAAGTCTCAAACTTCAGTGGCGCATATGGCCAATATGTGCCACAGAAGTTTTTTTCCAAAATTAAAAAAAAGGTGGGACAGATCTCAAACTGCTGTGGCACATATGGCCAATATGCGCCATAGAAGTTTTTTTCAAATTTCAAAAAAAAACAGGGCCAGATCTGGCCGGAGGTGGGGGGTCACCGGAGATGGATCAAATGTGATGGTCAGAGGAGAAGGAGGCCGTCAGAGGTGGTCAGAGTAGTAGGAGGAGGAGGCCGCCGCCGGAGGTGGAGGAAGGGCTCGCCAGAGATAGTGGTGGTGGAGGAGGAGGTCGCCGGTGGTGTTGGATGTCGCAGGAGGAGGAGGTCATCTAGGTGGAGGAAGTCACCGAGGTAGCCATGGCCGGAGGTGGATGTCGCCGGAAAGTGGAGGATAAGGGGAGAAGTATGGAGGGGAGGAATAGTGGAGGGAGAAGTGGAGGAGAAGGGGAGAAGTATGGATGGGAGGAGAAGTGGAGGGAGAAGTATGGAGGGGAGAAGTATGGAGGGGAGTTGAAGTGGAGGAGAAGGGGAGAAGAAGGAGAAGAAGTGGAGGAATATAAGGAGAAGGGGCGCCGGCGGGATTCAATTTTCGAATCCCGCCCAAGGCTTCTGTGGCGCATATGGGGGAAATGCGCCACAGAAGTTTCTCCCTCTTTTTTTTTGCAGGAAAAAATCTTCTGTCTGCATAACTTTTTACTCTTTTGTAATTTGGGGAATCTACAAACTCTTCAACGGCTTCCAGTTTTGGGGAAATGTGACATAGTTGCAAGGAAAAATATCAAACATGGTAAATTTATTGCGTCTCGAAAAAACCTTCTCATAAATGACATATCATGTTCGAGGTTTCATGGCTTTCGGGCCAAACGACGAGTGTTATGGCTAGAATCAGGACATAGTTTGTCATAATGTTCTCGTATTGTGCACGCGTGTGCATCTTGGTATGGCAAACAATATTGCAGGAGGAATTTTTCCTTTTCGTCGCACGAAAAATCCATTTTCCATTTTACGAGCACAAAAATGGGGCGTTTTGTGAAGCAACCACCAAATGACATTTTTAGAATGCTACCACCCCATTTTTTAAAAAAAGTAGACCACCTTACATAGACAATGTCCCAACCGGAGTATCTCAAACCTTCTTCCACCCATGGCAAAAAAGACAAATTCCTCCCGAATCGGTAGGAAGTGGGTCCGGTTTGAACTACAGGTACATGATCTGATGCTCATGATTTTTGGAAAAAATCATTTTTAAACTCACAATATGATGTTTCTTCAGAGATCCAATGCATGTTTAGCGAGGCTCGGCCCCTAGCTAAGAACCTTCACGCCCGCCGTTTTGATCATTGTTTGAAACTGGCATAAAAAATTCAAAAACGGTCCAAACTATGTGAATCCTTCGTGTGGCGTCATGTTATGTGACATAGTTGCAAGGAAAAATATCAAACTTGGTACATATATTGCGTCTCGGAAAAACATTCTCAGAAATAACATATCATGTTCGAGGTTTCATGGCTTTCGGGCCAAACGACGAGTGTTATGGCTAGAATCAGGGCATAGTTTGTCATAATGTGCTCGTATTATGCACGCGTGTGCATCTTGGGATGGCAAACAATGTTGCAGGAAGAAGTTTTCCATTCTGTCACACGGAAAATCCATTTTCCATTTTACGAGCACAAAAAATGGGGAATTTTGTGAAGCAACCACCAAATGAAAGTTTTAGAATGCTACCACCCCATTTTTAAAAAATAGTGGACCACCTTACATGTACAATGTCCTAACCGGGATATCTCAAACCTTTCCTTCTACCCATGGCGAAAAAGACAAATTCCTGCCGAATCGGTAGGAAGTGGGTCCGGTTTGAACTACAGGTACATGATCTGATGCTCATGATATTTGTCAAAAATCATTTTTAAACTCATAATATGATATTTCTTCAGAGATCCAATGCAAGTTTAGTGAGGCTCGGCCCCTAGCTAAGAACCTTCATGCCCGCCATTTTGACCATTGTTTGAAACTGGCATAAAACATTCAAAAACGGTCTGAACTATGTGAATCCTTCGCGTCATGTTATGTGACATAGTTGAAAGGAAAAATATCAAACTTGGTAAATTTATTGCATTTCGAAAAAACCTTCTCAGAAATGACCTATCATGTTCGAGGTTTCATGGCTTTCTGGCCAAACGACGAGTGTTATAGCTAGAATCAGGGCATAGTTTGTCATAATGTCCTCGTATTGTGCACGCGTGTGCATCTTGGGATGGCAAACAATGTTTCTGGAGGAAGTTCTCCTTTCCGTTGCACGGAAAATCCATTTTCGATTTTCCGAGAGCAAAAAACGGGGCGTTTTGTGAAGCAACCACCAAATGACAGTTTTAGAATGCTACCACCCATTTAAAAAAAATAGTAGACCACCTTACATGGACAATTTCCCAACCGGGGTATCTCAAACCTTTCCTTCCACCATGGCAAAAAAGATAAATTCCTGCCAAATCGGTAGGAAGTGGATCCGGTTTAAACTACATGTACATGATCTGATGCTCATCATTTTTGGCAAAAATCATTTTTAAACTCACAATATGATGTTTGTTCATATATCTAATGCAAGTTTAGCGAGACTCAACCACAATATTTTTAATTCAAAACCCTAGTTTTAAAATCATATTTTAAATTATGATATTGTCCCTACTATTCAAAGTAATCATATTTTAAATTATGGGATTAGTAGAACGACAATTTAAAGTAATCATACTATTCATAATTTACATCCTAGTATGATCTAATTAAATTTATAAAAATTTAGAGACAAAAATCAATTATTTTGGACTTCTTATGTGAAAGATACAAAGGAATTATGAAAACACAAAAAGAAAAACGAAGAAAACCTAACCGGACCTAATCTACTGCGCCCAATAGCTTCCCAGCGAGGCCCATTAGGGAAACCTGGCTGCCAGGCCTAGTTGCAATCACAGGAGATATTCAAATAACCTGAGCGCGGATATGTGTCAGCTAAGTTCTGTTGGTCTGGTGGTTAGGTGTCTAGTATCTGGTGGGAGGTCACCGATTCGAGTCCCCCCTAAATATTGACACGTAGATATGCCACGTATAAAAAATAACTGACACATAGACATGCCACGTATGCAAAAAAGACACCTAGACATGCTACATAGATGAAATTTCTGGGGCAAACACTTACTCGTTTCAACTTATTCTATTTTAGACGTTATGACCAATTTAAATCGTTGCAATTAGCTACAATAAACGTCGTAGGCTATATCCGCCATATTATGACGATTTTAGCTAGTGCAAATATGCCGTTTTTGAGTCAAAACGTCTTAATTTTTCAAGGTTTTGACCCCTTCGAATAGCTTATGACTATCTGGTGCAAAATCTTCATAGATCTATGACGATTTTGTTCACGGTCACTATCAGAAGGTCATAGGTTGTCACATTTCTTGTAGTGAAATTATATGAAAATTACTCCAAAGTGTGGACAAAATACAAGAAAGTAGATAAAACCAAGCATGGAACATCATAAATTATAGATACATTTGCAATGTATCAGCAGCCGCCTCACCCCCTAGGATATACTATGCAATTGATGTCTAGCACCAATGTGCCAAGGATTCACGCCATGCGGGGTGGGGGAGAATCTAGGGGCTTCCCTTCGAGGTTAGAAAGAGAGTCTACTTCATGTGATTCATGCTTTGGATCAGGAAGCAGATAGTGTGGGACTCTCTGATGAGGCATTGTCCCATAGGAATTCCGAGATCTTAATTATGGAGATCTATATAGGAGAGGAGGCTTTCTGGCGTCAGCGGAGCCGCCTAAACTGGACCCTCCAGGTGGAGTTGAACATGGCCTACTTCCATGACATCGTGAACGGCAGCCATAGGAACTGTTCAATCCCTTGACTCTGGGAGGATGATACCATTATGGAGAACTATAAGTATATCTGCACCCATATTTACGCTTTCTATAAGGACTTGTTCTTGGTGGCACCGTGATCTGGGATTTCATTGGCCCCTGAATTCTGGAGGGAGGGGCCATGGTTACCACTGATGAGAATGCAGAGCTCACGCTCCCATTTCTACGACCAGAGGTAAGATTAAGTCTATGAAATCCAACTCGGTCCGAGGGCCAAATGGGTTGTCGGTCATATTCTTCCAAACGTTGGGTCCGAGCAGGGTGCTGGGGTGTGACATGATCAAGGTTTAGGGTCCGAGCAGGACATTATTCATATGAAATTATTGCTAGTTTGGTTTGAGGCCATGTTATGTTGGGTCCGCAGCATAGAAAACAAAAAAATTCCTACGGTGTGAACTACATGCCAAGGTTTATCTACTAGGTACAAAGCAACAAGTGGACATACATCCAACGAGAACTTACCCTCGTAGACAACGAGCTTTGTCAACGAGTAGGAACTCGTGGTTGATGTAGTCGTACACTTGCCAATCTCAAGATCGTGAGGAAGTCCGAGCGCCGCAACTCAGCAGCGCATCCGCACTCGCACACACGTTCAAGCCATCGGACAACCTCCACCTCCTCGCTCCAGCGATCCAGCGGAAGCAGCAACTCCTTCCAGACGAAATGCCACCGGGAACATGTATCTCGCTAATCCGAGACCATGGGGGAATAATTCTAGAGGGGGAGAGAGATCCTTCACAAGGAGGTGTGAGGATGAAGGAGGGAATGGGTGGCCTTTTATAGGAGGAGGGGAGGTGCCCCCTCTCTCCATGGCCGGCGCATGGGGGTGACTCCTCACCTCCCCCATTCATGTGGTGGTAACCCCTCCACATTAAAATGCCTCTTCACATTCCCTTTTAAAATCTCCACTTTAAATGCATTAAATTTCTCCAAATTTAATGCTCTCTCATTTAATAAAACTCTTTTTATTAAATTTATTGAGAATTTTGTTAATTACTTTGATTAACAAACATTCACATATAGCCCCTTGCAATATTTCAATATCACATGCAGAACCACCTTCTGCAATTTCACGCGAAACAATTTCCGGTTTCTATTGAAACAATTCCTGTGCTTTGCAATTCTTTCGTCTGAAACATATGTGCTCTAAAATGGTGTCCGGTAACTCTTAAGTGTGCCACCCTACGGTTCGCGAATAATGCAGAAATGATCGAGACCATTCTCCGATCAATAATCAGCAGCGGGACCTGGAGATCCGTACTGACTCCTACACATTCAACGATGACTTCTGTGATCGTGAGAACCTTTAACGCTTGTAACTAAATCCTTTTGTCTCGTTACCTAGTTTGATCATCGGTATCTCCATACCTAGTTTGATCTCGTTACCGACATGCACTCTTTTCTCGTTCCCGTGATATAACATTCTAGTGATCACATCACTTGCTTGCAAGCTATCCTAATGTGATATCACCGAGAGGGCCCAGAGTATATCTATCCGTCATCTGGATTGACAAATTCCACTCTTGATCCATGAGCCTTAACATAACACCTTCGTAGTACTGAACCCATCTTTATAGTCACCCTGTTACGGTGTGACGTTTGATGTTATCAAGATACTCTTCCGGTGTCAGCAGTTAACATGATCTCATGGTCTAAGGATAAAGATTACTTCGTATGATGTTATAGCAATATAAAAATAATGGCTTGATCGTAATGCTATACTTCGGATGAATGTTCATCATATCATTCCACCAATGGTGTGACCTTGTTATTAAAAACATCCAATGTCCATGATCAGGAAACCTTGATCATCTTGTTAATCAACAAACTAGTTTATAAGAGAGGCATGGCTAGGAACCCTTTTTGTTTATTAAATACACATGTATTGATGTTTCCGAATCAATACAATTCTATCATGTAAATTAAACATCTATCATGTATAAGGAATATATAATAACAACTTCATTAGGGCATATTTCCTTCATGTTAGGCATCAAGATTAACTTGATAAGAGTAAAGTAATGATCCTCAGGTACTCGGATAAGGAATTCCATTGTATCGCCGACAAACTAAGGTACATGGAATGTCGATCAAGGACTCTCGGATGTTGATCAAGGATCTGACTCCCTAGGGGGCACGAGTGTGCTCTAAGGATGAACCTGGAGAGCAAGACTCACATCCAAGTGGATCAAAGACGGTCCTAATCAACTCCTGCTTCTCCATCCTTACCATCTATATGGGGCTATACCTACTACCTGAGGGGACCCACCAGAAATACCATATATGGTGAAATGGGCGGATATCTGCACTCCCAAGATCCTTGGGGTCCTAGGGATTTTAGATTCGTGGTACTTCAGTGTCGCCCTAATGCTTAATCCCTAATGCTCAAATGGGTGTGGCACATCCTCCAGGACGATGGGGGTTGTGGCTCCAACTTATTAAAGCCAAATACCTCATGTGACATCCTCTATTGGCTTACAAGCATCGGTAGGGCTCCCAGTTCGGGCGAGCCATACAAGACATTAAACCCTGCATCCGATGGGGGCTCTCTTCGCTGTGGCCAATGGGACTGGTATCCTTTTGTAGATAGATCTGTGGCTTTCGTCCACTCCCCTGTGCCAAGAGTTCCCGACACTATTCGCCATCTGCGTAGCGCCCACGATGTTAGTGGCTAAGGAAGGTCAGGGAGGCAAATAGAACATCCCGTTCCGATGTACCTTCAACGATGTCGAAGTTGCTGATCTCCTGAGCCGGCGGGGTGCTTTGCCTCTGGCCCTCTGAGAGGAGAGGGAAGGGGTATCGTGGCGCCAGTGTTATTTGGGAGCTTTTTCGGTCAACTCGGCCTATAGGTTCCTCTCCTAGGTGACAGAGCTTCCTTTGGACGAGCCTACCTGGTAGTCCCAAGACCTCGGCGAGTTCATTGGGACGGAGGCAAACCGTACTGGAAAAATGCGCCACGTCTTCTTTCTTTTTTGGCGGCCCTTACGTGGACCTTATGGAATATTCTTTATAAAATGGTGACATATCGGGTCTTTCCGAGGCGTGCTTCTGACTCTGTTTTTTCGTTTCATGCCTACCTTCAGCAGTCCTACCGGGAGCACCTGGACAACCTCTTCCAGGCACGGGGAGAGTCAGCGTATCGCTTCGCGGCACCTGCGTGTATGATCTCCGAGGGTCATGTCTAGGGCTCGAGCTTCACCTTTTTTTTCTCTTTTGGGCGTTCTCGTGCTATAGCCCCAGCGGACGTGTTGTTACTTTTCTTTCTCTCGTTGGCATCCCGTCGTCGGTGTCGGTCGTGAACCATGTACTCTAATTTTGCTTTATTTATAAAGCGGGGCAAATTTCTGTTTTGAGGAGGATATTTTGGGCAAAATTTGACCCAGGAGGTTCCCAATAAACTAGGGGATCTAGTAAGACAATCCTTCGGAGATTTCGCTTCTCTTTTCTTCCATTCAACAACTACAAACTTCGTGTAAAAGATATGCAAACTACCAACTTTCACATGTTGAAAAGGTAACTACATAACTAAACATGTGCAAACTTAGATTTGAGGAAGTACTAAGTCTCTCGGCGGGGCTCATAAAAGTCCGTTGTGCATGCAATTTGTTCACGGGGCCTATTCTTCGTACTGTGACTATTTGAGCCTATCCTATGTTTCTCAAAAAAAAAGTGCAACAACCCAACCACACATTTTAATCTTCAATTTGCACAATTTATCAATGGGGCAATTATCTATTAAACAAAGGAAATAATAAATATGAAATTAAAATGTTTATGTAACAAAAATAAGAAACAATAGATCCCCTTTTTCCCAAACTTATGGAACTGAAAACACAAGAACAGCTAGATAGACCAATATCCCTTCAAGTATTACAAACCGAAGGGGTATCGGTCAATCCTGACCATCCTTGTGTCTTCGGTTTCGTAAGTTTGGTGGAGAGGGAGAGGGACACCGAAGGAAAAGCCAATTCAAATAGTTCAACTAATAACCGCACATTTTGAAGCCTCAATTTCGACAATTGAATCAATATAAATGGATTCTAGTTTGTTATCTACGGCTAAGGCAGGAAGCAGTATGATATAACTTGAATCATCGCTAACTCAGCGAGAAAAAGCGACCTCGTATCGACGTCGCCCCCAGGGAGGCGACACGGGCGAGGACTGAGCCATCACACCTCGACCCCTCACTCCTCGACCCCCTCCCCACCACCAGGTGTCGTCGTCGGGCAAAGCGCGTGTAGTTGTCGGCAGTGGCTGGCTCTCCTCCCTCACATGCGGGGCCTATGGCTAGTGCAGCCCGGCACCCTGGTTGGCGTGCTACATGAAGGGGAGCAGGTGCACCGCGGCAGCGGCTCCAGGATACTTCTGCAGGGATGACGGTCCTGGTGGCGGCTGGGGCTGCCCTATGGCTAGAGCTCGGGGCGTAGCGGCAGATCTGCATGTCGGAAACCAGAGCGGCCGCTCCAAACGGTGGCGTCGATAGCCAGGGAGGTAGAGTGGCAGCCCGGTGCGAGAATCAATGGATCTGGTGCCTAGCGTACCGGATCTGGAGTGATTGGCTTGCCACTTTGGGCTCACATGAATAGGCTCCGAATAGTCGGGGATCTAGATCCCGATCGATCTAGGTTTTCTTTGGTGTCCTCTTCTCTACTCCGGCAGTGGTGGTGCATTGTCGGCGGTGACGTTTCTGCTAGAGCTTGCCTAGATTGCTTCAACGCCTGCATGTTGAAGGTTGGCCGCGATCCAAGGGTGTCGCCGACTTGCGGCCCTCTTCTGTCGTGTTGGGAGTTACAACATATGTTTGGGATGCCTAGTTTCGGCTGGTGGGCTTCCTGGGCTGAACTTTGGGAGGCTAGGACGTCGGGACGATGGCCCCGGATCGGTGGCAGCATGGCTGCGCAAATCTGGTGTATCCTGGACTGGCATGGTGTGTATGTCACGACGTGAGGTGCCCTGGAGGATACGTCTGTGCCGGAGGTTGGTGGTTGGTGGTGGAGGTTTCATCGCGCAACTGTTCGTTAGGAGCCTACTCGGGACACGGTTGGGTGACGGTGTTCTGGGCTAATGCCTTACACTGTCTCTAGGCTAGTGTCGACGACTTTCGGGCGTTGCTATTTCTTCTTGGAAGCATCTCGCCGTGGAACACCACCACATGTCAAGTTCGTCAGAATATCTCTGGGTGAAAACCTAAACTCCATTGGGGTGGGCGGTGGCGATGTGAACGTCCCTATCTTCTTGAAGACACCGCTTTGGAGTCCATGACTATGCGCGGGAGTTCTGGCGGTTGAACAGTTTGGCTGCGTTGTCGAGGCGGTAGCCTCGAAAAGCGTTGCGGTGATGGCCCTTCGTGGCAGGGTTATCGTGTGCATTGTCGGTGTGCCGAATCAGCACTAGGAGGGTGGTTGGCTCGTCACCATGATCTTTTTCTTTTTCTCCCTATTTTCTGTTCTTTTCGGATGTAATTTCGTTTGGGCGGCATATAACTTGTACAGGTTGTACGGGTTTTTCTCTGCTAATACATCGAAAGCTAGTATTTGCGGGATTTTTCAAAAAAGTATAGGAGCGTATATTTTTGCTTAAGGTGGATGCTGATTTCCACCTAAACGCGAAGATACCGTAAATTCCTTTCAATTTACACATGCAGTGAGATCGCACACATCCTCATGTGTGCAATATCCTAGGGTCGAATTTTTTTTCATGAAGAGGTCTACGGTTGAATATTTGACTGTGTTTATTTCTAATGGTATAGCAAACGTAATAAAATGGATGGACCACATTAATTGTTCGGTGCACCCAAAACATCTTTAATATTGTAGTTCAGACCATGCATTAATGCGACCCCGTTGCAATGGAAAAGGTGTCCGGTTTAGACACGTACGTAGTTTAAGAACAAGTTTGAACATCAATATTGACCAATAAAATCTGCAATATATGTCTAAAAAATATACCATTGAAAAGTACTTTTGAAGATGAAATTAATGGCCAAAGTTGTCCTTAAACTACGTGCGTGTCTAATAAACCGGACCGGAGGGAGTATAAATTTTCATGCTATGTAGGTTAGATTCTTTTGGGGGCCCAAGCTCACACATGCACCACCTCTTTTGCATGCAATCGTAGCTGTTTCTCTATCCTTCCTTTCTCTCTCTAGTGTGAATCATCCTACCATGTTTTGCACTATGAATCTAACCAAAACATGAGTTGCGAGAGCTACCGAACCGATTCCCTGCTACGTGTTGATTCGAACAATGGAGACCTTTGAACGGATTTAAACGTAAACATAGTGTATGGTCTAACGTCCCCTATTGGTATAAATCCAAATGAGAGTGTATATGGTCCTGTTGCGCCATATGAGAAACATGGGCTACACAGGTAGTACCGTATGAGAAGATTCAATAGCCAATGAGAGTGTATATGGTCCTGTGTTGTCAAATGGTTGAGAAGTCGGCATTCATGGTGTCATACACTCATACGTACTAGTATTATCTAGCTCATGTCCTTTAGGAGAGTAGCCCCTAGGGTTTCCAACACACTGATGTCCCAGGGAGTCGAGCTATGATGCTAGACCGAGTGCAAAAAAACATGGTACGTTATGGGCCGAGGCCAAGACAGTTGAGACTTTCGCTGTTGTATGCTTTTCGAAAATCTTTAGAAGTACAACATTACAAGGGCACAGTATCATGCCTTTCTATATACAAATATCCCACCATGATAGTTCCCCCATCAAATCTCATAGTTAGCCCTCTGCAAACTGCGCAGCTACACTATACTAATCGCAACATGAGGTCGTGCTCTCATGTGAAGTGCTTCAGACAGTTATACCAACGACTAGCCAACATCATCGGCTTTCATATTGTCACCACCGTGGCACTCACAGCTGCTGTCCTCATGAAATTTGCACAATGGCTTGCCGGTGCAGATGAGCTGATGCCCCGTCTCAGTGCCATCAGTCCTATCCTCCTACTCCTGCTCGTAGTTCTTCTGACCGTCACGACAGCCATATACATTGCACTCCGTCCTAGAACCGTGTACCTTGTTGACTACGCTTGCTTCCGGCCAAGCTACAAACACTAGATGGCCAAAGGCCACATTCCTCGAGCATGCACGTCTCTCGCCTATACTAACGGATTCTACCGTCAACTTCATAGCACGTGTTCTTGACCTCTCCGGTATGAGCGACGAGACACATGTCCCGCCTGCATTATCGTATATCGAGCCATACTGCAGACTTAGTGAAGCGCGCGCTGAGTACGAGTGGGTCGTCTTCTCCGTGATCGATGAACTCTTGGCCAAGACGTGCATTGACCTCCATGCCATTGATATTCTTATTACCAACTGCAGCCCCGGTGCCATGCATCACCGACAGTATCATGAATAGATACAAGTTGAGAGGTGACCTTCGTGTCATCAACCTCTCTGGGATGGGGTGCAGCGCAGCGATGACCGCAATGGGACTCGCGAGGAACATCCTGCGTACCATGCCTTGGGGGTCGCACGCGTTGGTGGTGTCAACCGAGACGATTGGACCATACTACTATGTGGGAAATAAGCGTTCCATGTTGTTGGTTAACATCTTGTTCCGTATGGGCGGTGTTGCAAAGCTCTTATCCACATCCAAGTCCAAGGCTCATTTTCGGCTCGCACATGTCATGCGGACGATCACTGCTGCAAACAATTCTGCCTACCGGTGTGTGTATCAAGAGGAGGATGAGAAGGGTAACCTAGGGGCCTCTCTCTCTCTAAGGATCTTATGACTATCGCTAGAGATGCACTCAAGACGAATATCACCGCAACCGCACCTCTTGTCCTACCGATATCAGAGCTTCTCAAGTTTTTGTTCTTCTATGTGGCTAAGAAGGTGCTCTATTGAAAGAGGATGGCACCATACAGTCCCAACTTCCGCACTGCGTTCAACCATTTCTGCACTCATGTCGGTGGACCAGCGGTTATCAGGTCAGTACAACACGGGCTTAATCTATCAGACAAGGATGTCGAGCCATCACGGATGACGCTGCATCGATTTGGAAACCAGTCGACCGCATCAGTGTGGTATGAGTTCGCATACATTGAGGCTAAATGCCGAATGAAGAAAGGCGACAGGGTGTACATACATACATTGAGGATTCTTATAGTGCCATGTACTACTTCCAAAGGAGCGAGTGAGTATCAAAAGCTTAATATGTCATCTATCCGAAACTGTAAACTTTTGTCATCCACTTGTGTATTTTCCGCATGTTTGTATAGAGTCTAAGTATGCAAAGTTTATTTTTCTATATCTATTATATATAAATATATGTATGGACGTGGATTTGGTGCCTTTAGTTGTAGTGGTGCATAGGGTCATGACCGTTGGATAGCACGTATATTTACTCGCTTTATAATATCCTGCCAAACTTGGATGACGTCGTCGTGGGTGACGGAGTGTGCTCTCCGTTTGCCCAACAGTTTCGTTGTGCAAAACCGTCTACCTAATGTATTTATGCTGGCCTTTGTTTTTATTTGTTGTTGGTTGACGGCTATAGGTTGTAAATATTATGACGCCAAAAATAAACAAGACTCATAGTATTATTATTTTTTGCTATTAGCAGTAGCAAAAAACCAGAAAAAACCTGAATCGATGGACTCACCAGTTTTTTAAGTGACACCGGTCCAAACAACCAAAACCAGAAAAAATAGATGTTTACTACCACTAGGGGAGAACGGGCCTTTAGTCCCGGCACATAAGAGCCTTTAGTCCCGGTTGTGGTACCGGGACTAGAGAGGCGGGACTAAAGACCCACCCACTACTCCCGGCCCGCTTACCAGCCGGGACCAATGAGCATCCACGTGGCCATCTCTGCGGGCGCGAGGTGCCCCCCATTAGTCCCGGTTCGTATTATGAACCGGATCAAATGGTTCTCTGCCGCGTCAGAATTTTAGGCACTTTCTCAGAGAATTCAATTTGTATCTTATTTTTTCATTTCAAAATAGTTTTCTACGCTACCACATATACCGTACATGTTCGTGCATACATAAGATAACTTCTCTTAAGATCGATCATACAAATATATACATGATAGTTACACATGGAGATCACAATTATCGGGACTAGAGCCCGTCTATTCATTACACGGTCGGGGATCATCGGCGCCTATTCACACTAAATTCTCCGGCGTCATCTATCATCTCGTTCATCAAGAATCCTGCCAGTTCTTCAGCAATTCCCGGTAAAGAAAATGAATGAGTTATTTATTACGTGATATCTCAGGAAATCAACGAAAGAGACCGATGTAGCACGAAAATTACCTTTGGAGCATGTCCTCCGTGTCCCTAAACATTTCCAGGGGTCTCTTTAATGGGTCCATGACTTCAACTCTTTCCTTATCAACTTGAATGTCTAGCAGAATCCAGTGAAAACTGCACACGTTTATATATACATCAGTAACTCATTAATTACACTTAACATCGTGTAACCAAAGATGGCAGCACAAAGCTCGGTACCACACTTGAACTGCTGAAATGGAAGGCAGAGACTGGCTTATCTCACAAGGGATTTGAGAAGTTACTGAAAATAATGAAGCCGAAGCTTCCAAAGGATAACGAGTTGCCCGAGACAACGTACGAAGCAAAGAAGACTATCTGTCCTCTAGGATTAGATGTGGAGAAGATACATGCATGCATTAATGACTACATCCTATACCGCGGTGAGAAGTACGAGAATATGGATAAATGCCCGGTATGCAATGCATGTCGATACAAGATCAGACAAGATGACTCTGGTGATGTTGAGGGCGATGACGAGCCCTCCTGGAAGAGGGTTCCTGCTAAGGGTATGTGGTATGCTCCTATAATACCACGGTTGAAACGTCTGTTCAGAAATAAAGAGCATGCTAGGTTGTTGCAATGGCACAAAGAAGAGCGTAAGAAAGACGGGAAACTGAGACACCCTGTCGATGGGTCGCAGTGGAGAAACATCGAGAGAAAGTACTCGAACTTTGCAGGTGACGGGAGGAACTTATGGTTTGGTCTAAGTACATACGGCATGAATCCTTTTGGGGAACAGAGCTGTAGTCACAGCATCTGGCCAGTGACTCTATGTATCTACAACCTTCCTCCTTGATTGTGCATGAAGCGGAAGTTCATTATGATGCCAGTGCTCATCCAAGGACCGAAGCAACCTGGCAACGACATTGATGTGTACCTAAGGCCATTAGTCGATGAACTTTTACAGTTGTGGGCATCATAATTTTATTGAAACTAGAAGTAAAGAGATGCGCGTACTACTTACCGAGACCGGCTTAAACCCCAGCTTCTCACTAGAGTCACCCGTAACCGCTCTCTTGAACTGGTTCCAAACCATGCCCGGTAAAGAAAATGAATGAGTTATTTATTACATGATATCTCAGGAAATCAACGAAATAGACCGATGTAGCACGAAAATTACCTCTGAAGCATGTCCTCCATGTCCCTAAACATTTCCAGTGGTCTCTTTAATGGGTCCATGACTTCAACTCTTCCCTTATCAACTTGAATGTCTAGCAGAATCCAGTGGAAACTGCACACGTTTATATATACATCAGTAACTCATTAATGACACTTACCATCGTGTAACCGAAGTGAATGTGTACAACAGAGTAAGACCCTCACGCGAAATTGTAAGGAAACAATATGTGGTCACTGAAATTTTGCTCCGCTAGAAACCTTAGAAGGTTTTCCTACGTCTCCTTGGGTTTATCCGTTAGCTTTATATGTATTTTATCTGGGTCAATGAGCCCAACGCTAAAGATTGACCTTCTTTTACATTCCATGATCTTCATTCTGCATAATAATATAGTACAAAAGGATATAATTAGGATAATTACATGCAATGAACTGAACAACTGAAAAAATGAACAACTTATATATAGATAATGAATTCAACAACTTACAGACAATAGCAACTCATGATAGATTTGTCGAGGGCGTCGAAAGCGTATAACTGGAAGAGTTCTAGAAACTCAACATGGACCTCTTCTTCTTGGAAGTAGTAGTCATGTGGGACTTTCACCACGATCATTATTCTCTCCTGCTTTGCGGCTTTCAAGTACTAGTTATGTAAACTCCGCATTTGTGTTGGCCATTGTTGGAACTGCTCAAAGCTGACCAGGGGCTTCCCTGGGACATATGTACGGACTACCTGAGTCTTGGGTAACTTGTCGTCCTTGGGACCAAGCAATTCCTCAACTAGCACATTCATAGAGGCCGCAAGCTTCGTAGCTTCTTCCATATTCTGCTAGGGAATGTCATGGGATACCACCTTCAGCAGTGGGGTCAATTTTTTGGCCTGTTCCCCGAGCTGGGGACATCCTTTCTTTTCCCGGTTGCACTTTGACTTAATGATTTGCTCCCGCTTGCACTTCTTGATTTGCTCTTCTTCACTTCCTTCTGAAGTGCGCGTAGATAGTCATCTGGCTTATGGTGCAAGTCATATTGCGATTTTGTGTTCAGAAAAGAAAGTACATACGCTTTTTGTTTCTCGGTGTATACCGGGGCGGGCTCGAGTTTCTTTCTATTGAAGCTGCGCAACACATTCGGCCTTTACGATCATGACGTTTTCCTCGTCAGTCCGATCGTAAGGTCTGATGGGAAGGTTCTTATGAATTACTCTTGGGAGGGGCGACATTTGTCGTTTTGGGCTGTTGCGTCGTTTAGTCCTTATCGACGGAGCACGCTTCCGCTTTTTGTCCTTAGCGGGCAGCGAAGGAGGCTGACCCTGCGGCGGAGATCAAGATGGACTCGCGCTCTGGTGGTCGTAGTCATGGGGTGGGCTTGTTGGAGGTGATGGAGGTGAAGGTGACATGCGATGACTCGGAGGCGGTGTTGGCCTTGGCGCTGAGCATGGAAGCTTGATGTTGGTTTTGTCCCATAGAATGATGTCACCCAATACTTCTTCGAGTGTCCTCTCACCTTCAGGTCCAGGGATGTCAAGCTCCATTGAGTCGTTGCGATTTCATCCACCCCGACTTTAGCATAGCCAGCTGGAATCTCACGTCCATGCCAGCGTGCCTCAGGTGGACAAGGTAAAGCACATCCGATCGCCACCTTGATGGATAGGTTCTTCACCTTCTGATGGAGCTCACAAGATGCCTGCTCCTTGATTCCATCCACGGGGTAGCCGGGACCGCCATCTACCATTCGTGCATCGTCAGACGGGACCTTCGATTCAGCAACGCTGCTTCTCCGCTGAGATGGAACGACGGTAATATCGAGTGCAGGATCTTGCAGGCGCACTACTCCTAGAAGTTCGTCAATCTGTTGCTGATGCATTCGAAGTGTTCCTAGACTCTCGGTGAACCTGTCTCCATCCTCCTCCTGCCGTCGCCTCTTTGCTCTCTCTCGGCTCCTATAAGTATCTCTATCTTTAGGAAACCCCATCTCCCAAGTATAACTAGGGCTAAGGCCTCGTACTCGTCCTCCGTGTTATTTATTCCCGAGGGCCTTTGTCAGCAAGTCATTCTCTCTATCAGGACAGAACTTTGTTGTCCGCTCTATAATTTCCTTAACCACTCTCTGCCATGTCTCCCGGGGTATCCTAATCCCGTCACTGCAAATAAGGTCCCCTGTTTTTTCATCATACTCACTCCCATGCCCAAGGAACCAATTTCTTGCCCTCAGATCCCATTCTTCGTGTATTGGTTCTGGAGTGATCCCTTTAGCCAGCAACTCACTCTCTTTAGCATCCCACTTTGGCATGGCAGTCGCTTAGCCACCTGGCCCCAGGTGATGGTGATATTTATTCATCGCGGCATTTCCTATATACAAAAATATATTTCCTATATACAAAAAGTCTGGGGGACCGCGAGCACGACCACCCTAACCCTAAGTTTGGGGGCCCGCGAGCACTACCACCCTAACCCTATGTCCGGGGGCCCACGAGCACTACCACCCTAACCCTAAGTCCGGGGGTCCGCGAGCACCACCACCCTGACCCCAAGTCCGGGGGCCCGCGAGCACTACCACCCTAACCCTAAGTCCGGGGGGGGCCGAGCACCACCACCCTAACCCTAAATCCGGGGGCCCGCGAGCACTACCGGACTTAGGGTAGTTATTTCTTTAGCTCATCTTTATTTAGCACTAATGCTTGTCTGTCTCAATCGACTATGGCCTGTATCTATATTACACTACACTATACAATATACTACTATACAATAGTACTATATAATACTATATACACTATACAATAGTATTATATAATACTATATACACTACAATAGTACTATATAATACTATATACACTATATACACTATATACACTATACAATAGTACTATATAATACTACTGTATATACACTATACAATAGTACTATATAATACTACTGTATATACACTATACAATAGTACTATATAATACTACTGTATATACACTATACAATAGTACTATATAATATTATATACACTACAATAGTACTATATAATACTATATACCATATACTATATACTACTATACAATAAACATACTATATAATACTACATACTATACAAAATAAAAATACACTACAAAAATACACTATAATACTATATACCATACTAAAAAATACACTACATACTACATACTATATATAATACTACTATTACACTACTATATACACTACAAAATAAAAAAATAAAAAAAACTAGAAGTAGCCGGGGGCGCCGCACCGGCCTGCTAGCCCGCACCACCGCCGACGTGCACGGCTGTTGCCGGCCCCGGCCTGCTTGCCCACAGTGACGGGCTCCGCCGCGCGCCGCCGTAGCCAGACGTACGGGAGGGAAAGGGCGGGGTACCTGGCCGGGGGCGCGCGCGCGGTGGCTGGAGTAGGCGCGGCGGCTGGACTGGGGGCAGCGAGTGGCAGCGACTGGAGAGTTGGGCAGCCTGCCAGCGTCCTTCGTCGTCCTCCCGTGCTCCCCTGCGTGCGTCCTCGAGTGTGGTGATTTGGGAGAAAAAGGGCACAGCAATATAAAGGGCGGGGACCTTTAGTCCCGGTCTGTAGCACGCACCGGGACTAAAGGTTCTTTAGTCCCGGTGCATCATACGAACCAGGACTAAAGGTCCGCCCCCTTTAGTCCCGGTGCGTGCCACACACTAGGACTAAAAGGTTTTCGGCCCCGCCCAACGGGCCCGCGCCAACGCCACACTCGAGCCGCCGCCACTCGCTACCCCCACTCCAGCTGCCGCGCGCGCGCCCCCGGAGTTTGCATTTCCACCGTATAATTGGTCATTAAACGATTTGTAGTCATCAAAAAAATTCTATTTCTTCGAGAATACCTTCTTATCCCAAAACTTAACGAAATGCCTTATTTTTGACAGAAAATTGATAGAAGAAACTGTCGACCAACATTAGCGTATTTAGAGCAAAATTTTAGCTTCTTTAGATGAAAAACCCAAACTTTTATTTCTATTCTTATTCTACACTCATTCAATCAATGTTTCTACTACTTTTTGATAGCTGCATCTTCACGGGCGCGCTTCCGCCAGAATCTCTGTGAAAAAGTTGTAGGAATGTGATGAACTTTTTATTCCTAGTTTATTTTATTGATGAGATGGGTTAACTTCTATTAAGCATTTTGTTAAGCATGGTCGAGTAACTCAACCTCTTTTTGTTCTCAAATTCTTACCTTAGGTTGCCTCTTATCAAAGGCACTTACCATATGAATTCGTTTTACCGGTGGAATATATCTTTCTCCTGCTTCTAAGCTCTTTGGAAAATACCGAATGATTTTAGCATCATAAACATTAAAGATTATATTTCCTTCAGTACAATCAACTGATGCTCCTGTAGTACTAAGAAAAGGTCTTCCATGTATTATCACTACAAGGAATCTGGCTATATATGACCCTCTATTTTTGTCACAGAATCGTCACAATAATCTGTTTATGACGATTCTGTGATGATTTTGAGATCGTCGAAAGCTGAGCGTCGCAAATAAACTATAACGATACTTTAACTGAAATCGTCATAACCGTCTATGATGATATTGAATCGTCATAAGCGTTACGACGATCGAATATCGTCACGAGAAGTTTAGTCTCGCCAGGTCAGATCCCACGTGGCCGATCCTACGTGGCATAGAATTAGCCCGGTCCATTTCAAAAATTATATGGGCCAAGCCCAACAACTCAGTCCATTAATATTTTCCTATCAATTCTGGTTGCTACTTCGGCCAAGCCCAACATTTTGGCCTTTTTTATTTTTAGGGTCGTGGCCTTTTTATTTTTAGGGATGTGAACTTTTTACCGTCCAACTCTTTTTACTTTTAACCATTTTTTCCAGGAATTGTAAATTGATCTAGTCCAATATATTTTAGGCTGTGGCTTTTAACAAGTAGCATTTGGATAAATACACATGCATTACACAAATAATATTTTGGTAAGCACATCTCGCATCACATTTAATAATTGTAATAAAAATTGTAACATATATTACAATCATACATAATTCACATAACCCAAGAATAGAAAACAACTACAAAAGTACTGTGCAGTATATTACAAACATTCCAAAGTGCAAATCACCCACGGCCACAAAAATATGAATACTAACTCTTTGCTAAGTATGAAGCCTTCAGTTCTTCGATCTTTAGCCTGCAGCTCATGTAAAAGAGTGGAAATGATGGTTATGGCTGTCAATCAAAGAAAGCAATATCTTCTAAAATTAACATAGATCAGGTAGAAAATAAATAAACATATGTGCATATCAATTCTGAAGCTATTAGCAAACATTAAACTAGTGATACAAACCTACATCACTCTTAACTAGCACTCAAATATACAGATGTCATAGTTAAGGAAATGCATGGCTTGGACATTAAAAATACCAAAAAGGAACAACTAATGTACAACACACAAATTAGCTTACAAGCAACCAAATTTACATTTCACAAAGTTTCATGACTTCAAGCAACCCTGAATTCACAGTACAGGCATCAACACCCATTGTCATTACTATAACACTTTGCATATACCTCTAGTTGATAACGTGATAGAGTGAGAGATAAGATCTCATCCTTCAAGTCATAGCGTTAAGCATGTCAACTTTCTTTACCTATTCAAGGAAAGGGAGGGATGTCAGTGCAACAGGACTGTCACAACTACTATTCAGTTATTACTGGTTTCACATTCCAATATGCGAAGAAGGAGGCCGTCAGAGGTGGTCAGAGTAGTAGGAGGAGGAGGCCGCCGCCGGAGGTGGAGGAAGGGCTCGCCAGAGATAGTGGTGGTGGAGGAGGAGGTCGCCGGTGGTGTTGGATGTCGCCGGAGGAGGAGGTCATCTAGGTGGAGGAAGTCACCGAGGTAGCCATGGCCGGAGGTGGATGTCGCCGGAAAGTGGAGGATAAGGGGAGAAGTATGGAGGGGAGGAATAGTGGAGGGAGAAGTGGAGGAGAAGGGGAGAAGTATGGAGGGGAGGAGAAGTGGAGGGAGAAGTATGGAGGGGAGTTGAAGTGGAGGAGAAGGGGAGAAGAAGGAGAAGAAGTGGAGGAATATAAGG
Source organism: Avena sativa (assembly GCA_916181665.1). NCBI lineage: Eukaryota > Viridiplantae > Streptophyta > Magnoliopsida > Poales > Poaceae > Avena > Avena sativa. Next base: position 576,820,308 of record OV702287.1, read on the forward strand.
AGAAGGGGCGCCGGCGGGATTCAATTTTCGAATCCCGCCCAAGGCTTCTGTGGCGCATATGGGGGAAATGCGCCACAGAAGTTTCTCCCTCTTTTTTTTTGCAGGAAAAAATCTTCTGTCTGCATAACTTTTTACTCTTTTGTAATTTGGGGAATCTACACTCTTCAACGGCTTCCAGGTTTGGGGAAATGTGACATAGTTGCAAGGAAAAATATCAAACTTGGTAAATTTATTGCGTCTCGAAAAAACCTTCTGATAAATGACATATCATGTTCGAGGTTTCATGGCTTTCGGGCCAAACGACGAGTTTTATGGATAGAATCAGGACATAGTTTGTCATAATGTTCTCGTATTGTGCACGCGTGTGCATCTGGGTATGGCAAACAATATTGCAGGAGGAATTTTTCCTTTTCGTCGCACGGAAAATCCATTTTACGAGCACAAAAAATGGGGCGTTTTGTGAAGCAACCACCAAAAGACATTTTTAGAATGTTACCACCCCAATTTTTTTAAAAAATAGACCACCTTACATAGACAATGTCCCAACTGGAGTATCTCAAACCTTCTTCCACCCATGGCAAAAAAGACAAATTCCTGCCGAATCGGTAGGAAGTGGGTCCGCTTTGAACTACAGGTACATGATCTGATGCTCATGATTTTTGGAAAAAATCATTTTTAAACTCACAATATGATGTTTCTTCAGAGATCCAATGCATGTTTAGCGAGGCTCGGCCCCTAGCTAAGAACCTTCACGCCCGCCGTTTTGATCATTGTTTGAAACTGGCATAAAAAATTCAAAAACGGTCCGAACTATGTGAATCCTTCGTGTGGCGTCATGTTATGTGACATAGTTGCAAGGAAAAATATCAAACTTGGTACATCTATTGCGTCTCGGAAAAACCTTCTCAGAAATGACCTATCATGTTCGAGGTTTCATGGCTTTCTGGCCAAACGACGAGTGTTATAGCTAGAATCAGGGCATAGTTTGTCATAATGTCCTCGTATTGTGCATGCTTGTGCATCTTGGGATGGCAAACAATGTTTCTGGAGGAAGTTCTCCTTTCCGTTGCACGGAAAATCCATTTTCGATTTTCGGAGAGCAAAAAACGGGGCGTTTTGTGAAGCAACCACCAAATGACAGTTTTAGAATGCTACCACCCATTTAAAAAAAATAGTAGACCACCTTACATGGACAATTTCCCAACCGGGGTATCTCAAACCTTTCCTTCCACCATGGCAAAAAAGATAAATTCCTGCCAAATCGGTAGGAAGTGGATCCGGTTTAAACTACAGGTACATGATCTGATGCTCATCATTTTTGGCAAAAATCATTTTTAAACTCACAATATGATGTTTGTTCATATATCTAATGCAAGTTTAGCGAGACTCAACCCCAATATTTTTAATTCAAAACCGTAGTTTTAAAATCATATTTTAAATTATGATATTGTCCCTACTATTCAAAGTAATCATATTTTAAATTATGGGATTAGTAGAACGACAATTTAAAGTAATCATACTATTCATAATTTACATCCTAGTATGATCTAATGAAATTTATAAAAATTTAGAGACAAAAATCAATTATTTTGGACTTCTTATGTGAAAGATACAAAGGAATTATGAAAACACAAAAAGAAAACGAAAAAAACCTAACCGGACCTAATCTACTGCGCCCAATAGCTTCCCAGCGAGGCCCATTAGGGAAACCTGGCCGCCAGGCCCAGTTGCAATCGCAGGAGATATTCAAATAACCTGAGCGCGGATATGTGTCAGCTAAGTTCTGTTGGTCTGGTGGTTAGGTGTCTAGTATCTGGTGGGAGGTCACCGATTCGAGTCCCCCCTAAATATTGACACGTAGATATGCCACGTATAAAAAATAACAGACACATAGACATGCCACGTATGCAAAAAAGACACATAGACATGCTACATAGATGAAATTTCTGGGGCAAACACTTACTCGTTTCAACTTATTCTATTTTAGTCGTTATGACCAATTTAAATCGTTGCAATTAGCTACAATAAATGTCGTAGGCTATATCCGCCATATTATGACGATTTTAGCTAGTGCAAATATGCCGTTTTTGAGTCAAAACGTCTTAATTTTTCAAGGTTTTGACCCCTTCGAATAGCTTATGACTATCTGGTGCAAAATCTTCATAGATCTATGACGATTTTGTTCACGGTCACTATCAGAAGGTCATAGGTTGTCACATTTCTTGTAGTGAAATCATATGAAAATTACTCCAAAGTGTGGACAAAATACAAGAAAGTAGATAAACCAAGCATGGAACATCACAAATTATAGATACATTTGCAATGTATCAGCAGCCGCCTCACCCCCTAGGATATACTATGCAATTGATGTCTAGCACCAATGTGCCAAGGATTCACACCATGCGGGGTGGAGGAGAATCTAGGGGCTTCCCTTCGAGGTTAGAAAGAGAGTCTACTTCATGTGATTCATGCTTTGGATCAGGAAGCAGATAGTGTGGGCCTCTCTGATGAGGCATGGTCCCATAGGAATTCCGAGATCTTAATTATGGAGATCTATATAGGAGAGGAGGCTTTCTGGTGTCAGCGGAGCCTCCTAAACTGGACCCTCCAGGTGGAGTTGAACATGGCCTACTTCCATGACATCGTGAACGGCAGCCATAGGAACTGCTCAATCCCTTGACTCTGGGAGGATGATACCATTATGGAGAACTATAAGTATATCTGCACCCATATTTACGCTTTCTATAAGGACTTGTTCTTGGTGGCACCGTGATCTGGGATTTCATTGGCCCCTGACTTCTGGAGGGAGGGGCCATGGTTACCACTGATGAGAATGCAGAGCTCACGCTCCCATTTCTACGACCAGAGGTAAGATTAAGTCTATGAAATCCAACTCGGTCCGAGGGCCAGATGGGATGTCGGTCATATTCTTCCAAACATTGGGTCCGAGCAGGGTGCTGGGGTGTGACATGATCAAGGTTTAGGGTCCGAGCAGGACATTATTCATATCATTATTGCTACTTTGGTTTGAGGCCATGTTATGTTGGGTCCGCAGCATAGAAAACAAAAAAATTCCTACGGTGTGAACTACACGCCAAGGTTTATCTACTAGGTACAAAGCAACGGGTGGACATACATCCAACGAGAACTTACCCTCGTAGACAACGAGCTTTGTTAACGAGTAGGAACTCGTGGTTGATATAGTCGTACACTTGCCAATCTCAAGATCGTGAGGAAGTCCGAGCGCCGCAACTCAGCAGCGCATCCGCACTCGCACACACGTTCAAGCCACCGGACAACCTCCACCTCCTCGCTCCAGCGATCCAGCGGAAGCAGCAACTCCTTCTAGACGAAATGCCACCGGGAACATGTATCTCGCTAATCCGAGACCATGGGGGAATAATTCTAGAGGGGGAGAGAGATCCTTCACAAGGAGGTGTGAGGATGAAGGAGGGAATGGGTAGCCTTTTATAGGAGGAGGGGAGATGCCCCCTCTCTCCATGGCCGGCGCATGGGGGGTGACTCCTCACCTCCCCCATTCATGTGGTGGTAACCCCTCCACACTAAAATGCCTCTTCACATTCCCTTTTAAAGTCTCCACTTTAAATGCATTAAATTTCTCCAAATTTAATGCTCTCTCATTTAATAAAACTCTTTTTATTAAATTTATTCAGAATTTTGTTAATTACTTTGATTAACAAACATTCACATATAGCACCTTGCAATATTTCAATATCACATGCAGAACCACCTTCTGCAATTTCACGCGAAACAATTTCTGGTTTCTATTGAAACAATTCCTGTGCTTTGCAATTCTTTCGTCTAAAACATATGTGCTCCAAAATGGTGTCCGGTAACTCTTAAGTGTGCCACCCTACGGTTCGCGAATAATGCAGACATGATCGAGACCATTCTCCGATCAATAATCAGCAGCGGGACCTGGAGATCCGTACTGACTGCTACACATTCAACGACGACTTCTGTGATTGTGAGAACCTTTAACGCTTGTAACTAAATCCCTTTGTCTCTCGACATATTACATGTCCGAGATTTGATCATCGGCATCTCCATACCTAGTTTGATCTCGTTAGCGACATGCACTCTTTTCTCGTTCCCGTGATATAACATTCTAGTGATCACATCACTTGCATGCAAGCTATCCTAATGTGATATCATCGAGAGGCCCAGAGTATATCTATCTGTCATCTGGATTGACAAATTCCACTCTTGATCCATGAGCCTCAACATAACACCTTCGTAGTACTGAACCCATCTTTATAGTCACCTTATTACGGTGTGACGTTTGATGTTATCAAGATACTCTTCCGGTGTCAGCAATTAACATGATCTCATGGTCTAACGATAAAGATTACTTTGTATGATGTTATAGCAATATAAACATAATGACTTGATCGTAATGCTATACTTTGGATGAATGTTCATCACATCATTCCACCAATGGTGTGACCTTGTTATTAACAACATCCAATGTCCATGATCAGGAAACCTTGATCATCTTGTTAATCAACAAGCTAGTCTATAAGAGAGGCATGACTAGGAACCCTTTTTGTTTATTAAACACACATGTATTGATGTTTCCGAATCAATACAATTCTAGAATGTAAAATAAACATCTATCATGTATAAGGAATATATAATAACAACTTTATTATTGCCTCTCAGGGCATATTTCCTTCAGTCTCCCACTTGCACTAGAGAAAGTAATCTAGTTCACATAGTGATAAATCTAACACCCATGGAGTTCTGGTGTTGATCATGTTTTCCCCTATGGAGAACTTTAGTCAACGGATCTGCTACATTTAGGTCCGTGTGTACTTTACAAATCTTTATATCTCCATCCTTGACATGCTCGCGGATGGAGTGAAACCGGCGCTTAATATGTTTGGAATTCTTGTGAGACCTCGGTTCCTTTGCGTTGGCTATGGCTCCATTCTTGTCACAATAGATCACCATCGGGTCCAACGCACTGGGAACCACACCCTGTTACGTAATGAACTCTTTCATCCAAACCACTTCCTGCGCCGCTTCTGAAGCAGCAACATATTCCGCCTCCGTCGTTGATCCAGCCACCACAGGTTGGTTGGAACTCCTCCAACTAACTGCTGCTCCGTTCAAGACAAATATGTATCCGGATTGAGACTTAGAGTCATCCGGATCGGTGTCAAAGCTAGCATCAACATAACACTTAGCGACTAGCTCTTCTTCACCTCCGTATATAAGAAACATATCGTTAGTTCTTCTCAAGTTCTTGAGGACGTTCTTTACCGCTATCCAGTGTTCCGAACCTGGATCAGATTGGTACCTACTAGTCAAACTGATACCATGTGCCACATCCGGTCTTGTACATAGCATGTCATACATAATAGAGCCTATGGCCGAGGCATAGGGGATCTTATCCATCATCTCTCTTTCTTCCGCCGTAGCCGGACTTTGAGTCTTACTCAATGTCTTGCCTTGCAACATAGGTAAGAACCCCTTCTTACTTTCGTCCATATTAAACTCCTTTAATATCTTATCAAGGTATGTACTCTGCGATAGCCCAATTAGGCGCCTTGATCTATCTCTATAGATTTTAATGCCTAATATATATGACGCTTTACCAAGGTCTTTCATTGAAAATTTGTTGTTTAGATAACTTTTAACACTGGTTAAAAGATCTATATCATTTCCAATCAATAATATGTCATCCACATATAATATCAGAAATGCCACATTGCTCCCACTCACTTTCTTGTAAATACAAGCCTCTCCATAAGTTTGGACAAATCCAAACTCTTTGATCACCTCATCAAAGCGGAGATTCCAACTCCGTGATGCTTGCTTCAGTCCATAGATGGATCGCTGAAGTTTGCATACCTTATTAGCATCCTTAGGATCGACAAAACCCTTAGGTTGTATCATATACAACTCTTCTTCAATCTTACCATTGAGGAACGCAGTTTTGACATCCATCTGCCATATTTCATAATCGAAATATGCAGCAATTGCTAACATAATCCTAACCGACTTAAGCATCGCTACGAGAGAGAATGTCTGATCGTAGTCAACTCCTTGAATTTGTCGAAACCCCTTTGCGACAAGTCGAGCCTTATAGATGGTCACATTACCATCAGCATCAGTTTTTCTTTTGAAAATCCATTTATTCTCAACGGCCTTTCGGTCGTGAGGTAAGTCCACCAAGTTCCAAACTTGGTTCTCGTACATGGATTCCATCTCGGATTTCATGGCTTCTAACCATTTGTTGGAATCCAGGCTCATCATCGCTTCTTCATACGTCGTAGGGTCATCCATTTCATCAACCATGAAATTCACAATAGGATTGCCGTACAGTTCAAGAGCTGCACGTATCCTGCTTGACCTGCGAGGTTCGGTAGTGTCCTCTTTCGGAGTTTCATGATCATTATCATTAGCTCTCTCTTCATCAGGTGAAGTCAACTCCGAAACAACTTCCGGTGCTGCGCCACTCGCCATTCCATGAAGAGAAGGTTCAATAACCTCTTCGAGTTCTACCTTCCGACTACTCACACCTTTCACGAGAAACTCCTTCTCAAGAAAGGATCCATTCTTGGCAACAAAAACCTTGCCCTCGGATCTGTGATAGAACGTATACCCAATTGTTTCCTTAGGATATCCTATGAAGACGCATTTTTCTGCTTTGGGTTCTAGTTTATCCGGTTGAAGTTTCTTCACATAAACATCGAATCCCCAAACCTTAAGAAATGACAGCTTAGGTTTGTTTCCAAACCATAATTCATACGGTGTCGTTTCAACGGATTTAGATGGTGCCCGATTTAAAGTGAATGCAGCTGTTTCCAGTGCATAGCCCCAAAATGATAGAGGTAATTCAGTCAGAGACATCATAGATCGAAGCATATCCAATAAGGTACGATTACGATGTTCCGACACACCATTACGTTGTGGTGTTCCGGCAGGCGTGAGTTGTGGAACTATTCCACACTCTTTCATGTGTGTGCTAAACTCGTAACTTAGATCCTCTCCTCCACGGTCAGATCGTAGAAATTTGATCTTTTTTTACGATGATTTTCCACTTCATTCTGAAATTCCTTGAACTTTTCAAAAGTTTCAGACTTGTGTTTCATCAAATAGATATACCCATATCTACTCAAATCATCCGTGAAAGTAACAAAATAACGATATCCACCTCGCGCCGACACACTCATTGGTCCAGACACATCAGTATGTATGATTTCCAATAGATCTATCGCCCGTTGCATTGAACCAGAAAACGGCGTTCTAGTCATCTTGCCCATAAGGCATGGCTCACATGTATCAAATGGTTCAAAATAAAGTGATTCCAAAAGTCCATCAGAATGGAGTTTCTTCATGCGTTTAACGCCAATATGACCTAGACAGAAGTGCCACATATATGTAGACATATCATCATCAAGTTTAATCTTTTTAGCATTAACATTATGAATGTGCGTAATATTACTATCGAGATCCAACAGAAATAAATCATTCAACATAGGTGCATGACCATAAAAGATATCATTCTTATAAATCGAACAACCATTGTTTTTAGATTTGAAGGAATGACCACTTTGCATCAAACACGATCTAGATACAATGTCCATGCTCAGTGCAGGCACCAAATAACAATTATTTAGGTTTATAACTAATCCCGATGGCAAATGGAGAGGTAGCGTTCCGACATCGATCACATCAACTCTTGATCCATTGCCGACCCGCATCCTGACCTCATCCCTTGCTAGTTGTCGCTTGTTCCGTAGCCCCTGAACCGAGTTACATATATTAGCAACCAATTCGGTATCAAATACCCAGGTGCTATTGCGAGTACTAGTCAAGTACACATCAATAACATGTATATCACATATACCTTTGTTTGCCTTGCTGGACTTCTTGTCCGCCAAATACTTGGGGCAGTTGCGCTTCCAATGGTCATTCCCCTTGCAATAGTAGCACTTGGTGTCAGACTTAGGGCCAGCCCGGGGTTTCTTTTCAGGCGTGGCAACAGACTTGCCACCCTTCTTTCCCTTGTGCTTGCCTTTCTTGTCCTTCTTGAAACCGGTGGTCCTATTGATCATGAACACTTGATGTTCTTTCCTAATCTCCACTTCTGCAGTCTTAAGCATTGACAGAAGCTCGGGAAGAGACTTCTTCATGCCCTGCATATTATAGTTCATCACAAAGCTCTTGTAGCTAGGTGGCAAAGATTGGAGAACACGATGTATGCCTAAGTCAATGGGAATCGTTATTCCCAAGGACACAAGCTTACCGGCGTACCCAGACATTTTGAGTACGTGCTCACTAACGGAGTTGTTTTCATCCATCATGCAGCTAAAGAACTTTTCTGTAGCCTTATAACTCTCTACGGCAGCATGGGTATCGAAAATCATTTTCAATTCTCCCATGGTATCAAAGGCATTGCCATTTTCGAAACGCTTTCGAAGTTCTGGCTCTAGCCCATACAGTATGCCGCAATGAACTAAGTTGTGGTCCTCCTGACGAGTCACATAGACATTCTTTTCCTCGTCAGGGGCATCAGGAGCTGGTGGGGGGCCTAGTGACGCATCTAGCACATATTGCTTTTGTGCAGCAGTGAGGAGAATCCTCAAATTCATAGCCCAGTTGGTGAAGTTCCTACCATTCATAGCAAGTTTATCTTTCTCCATGAACACATTGAAATTAAAAGCAGGTGGTGCCATCTACAACAGAATTTGTAAAGTTTATTTAGACTATGTTTATGATAGATTGAGTTCAACTAATCCAAATTACTAATGAACTCCCACTCAAAAACGACATCCCTTGTGTCCTTTTGGTGATTACATGAACCAAATCCACTACACGAAGTCCGATCATCACGTGAGTTGATATAGCTTCAAAGGCAAGCATCTATATGGGTATCGTATCAACCATACGACTCATGCTTAACCTTTCGGTCCGTGTTCCGAGGCCATGTCTGTACATGCTAGGCTCGCCAAGTAAGAACCTTAGTATTCGCGTGTGTAAAACCGTCTTACACCCGTTCCTATGAAAGCGTAGATTTGAGTACACCCGATCATCACGTGATGTCTCGAAATACGATCCATAGAACGGTGCATACTCAAGGAAGAACACATTTTTATCTTGATGTCTAAATGGGGATCATCTTATAATGCTACCAAACACGCCAAACTAGCAGTATAAGATGCTAACATCTAATGTGTAAAGTGAGATGATATGGTCCATGCATTTGATCTCTATCACTTGCATCGTGGTACCATCTCTATCATTCCTTTGTGTAAGGCCAAGGTCTATGGAACTTACACGTTGAGTGTCTTGTAAGAGTATCTACCATATATCTACTTACAACAATACCATATCAATACACTAGCCCAACAACGATCTACACTAGACGCCTCTAATTTATCAATTGCAAGTTTTACGTGGCTTAGGGCTTTCGGAGATAGAACCGTTCTCACCTACGAACATGAACCACAACGAGGATAACTAAGTTATTAGCAACTCGTTGTAAATCAGATATTGACTATAGTAGGAGAGACAGACACCCGCTAGCCACTTATGCAAAACAAGTTGCATGTCAGTCGTGGAACCGATCTCATGTACGATGACATCTAAGGTTGGTCCGGGCCGCTTCATCCCACTATGCCACCAATATCCAAAATACATAGAAGATGCAATAACATGATCATCATCACCCACATATCAACATATGTGTACTACCCGTGCTAAGCACCTACGCATAGATCAGGATCTGATACCACTGTTGGGTCCGCAACATAGAAAACAAAAAATTTCCTACGGTGTGAACTACACGCCAAGATCTATCTACTAGGTACAAAGCAACGGGTGGACATACGTCCAACGAGAACTTAACCTCGTAGACAACGATCTTTGTTAACGAGTAGGAACTCGTGGTTGATGTAGTCGTACACTTGCCGATCTCAAGATCATGAGGAGTCCGAGCGCCGCAACTCAGCAGCGCATCCGCACTCGCACACACGTTCAAGCCACCGGACAACCTCCACCTCGTCGCTCCAGCGATCCAGCGGAAGCAACAACTCCTTCCAGACGAAATGCCACCGGGAACATGTATCTCGCTAATCCGAGACCATGGGGGAATAATTCTAGAGGGGGAGAGAGATCTTTCACAAGGAGGTGTGAGGATGAAGAAGGGAATAGGTGGCCTTTTATAGGAGGAGGGGGGGTGCCCCCCTCTCTCCATGGCCGGCGCATGGGGGGTGACTCCTTACCTCCCCTATTCATGTGGTGGTAACCTCTCCACATTAAAATGCCTCTTCACATTCCCTTTTAAAGTCTCCACTTTAAATGCATTAAATTTCTCCAAATTTAATGCTCTCTCAATTAATAAAACTCTTTTTATTAAATTTATTCAGAATTTTGTTAATTACTTTAATTAACAAACATTCACATATATCCCCTTGCAATATTTCAATATCACATGCAGAACCACCTTCTGCAATTTCACCCGAAACAATTTCCTGTTTCTATTGAAACAATTCCTGCGCTTTGCAATTCTTTCGTCTGAAACATATGTGATCCACAATGGTGTCCGGTAACTCTTAAGTGTGCCACCCTACAGTTCACGAATAATACAGACATGATCGAGACCCTTCTCCGATCAATAATCAGCAGCGGGACCTGGAGATCCGTACTGACACCTACACATTCAACGATGAGTTCTGTGATCATGAGAACCTTTAACGCTTGTAACTAAATCCTTTTGTCTCGTTACCTAGTTTGATCATCGGTATCTCCATACCTAGTTTGATCTCGTTACCGACATGCACTCTTTTCTCGTTCCCGTGATATAACATTCCAGTGATCACATCACTTTCTTGCAAGCTATCCTAATGTGATATCACCGAGAGGGCCCAGAGTATATCTATCCGTCATCTGGATTGACAAATTCCACTCTTGATCCATGAGCCTTAACATAACACCTTCGTAGTACTGAAACCATCTTTATAGTCACCCTGTTACGGTGTGACGTTTGATGTTATCAAGATACTCTTGCGGTGTCAGCAGTTAACATGATCTCATGGTCTAAGGATAAAGATTACTTCGTATGATGTTATAGCAATATAAACATAATGGCTTGATCGTAATGCTATACTTCGGATGAATGTTCATCATATCATTCCACCAATGGTGTGACCTTGTTATTAACAACATCCAATGTCCATGATCAGGAAACCTTGATCATCTTGTTAATCAACAAACTAGTCTATAAGAGAGGCATGACTAGGAACCCTTTTTGTTTATTAAATACACATGTATTGATGTTTCCGAATCAATACAATTCTATCATGTAAATTAAACATCTATCATGTATAAGGAATATATAATAACAACTTCATTATTGCCTCTCAGGGCATATTTCCTTCATGTTAGGCATCAAGATTAACTTGATAAGAGTAAAGTAATGATCCTCAGGTACTCGGATAAGGAATTCCATTGTATCGCCGACAAACTAAGGTACATGGAATGTCGATCAAGGACTCTCGGATGTTGATCAAGGATCTGACTCCCTAGGGGGCACGAGTGTGCTCTAAGGATGAACCTGGAGAGCAAGACTCACATCCAAGTGGATCAAAGACGGTCCTAATCAACTCCTGCTTCTCCATCCTTACCATCTATATGGGGCTATACCTACTACCTGAGGGGACCCACCAGAAATACCATATATGGTGAAATGGGCGGATATCTGCACTCCCAAGATCCTTGGGGTCCTAGGGATTTTAGATTCGTGGTACTTCAGTGTCGCCCTAATGCTTAATCCCTAATGCTCAAATGGGTGTGGCGCATCCTCCAGGACGATGGGGGTTGTGGTCCAACTTATTAGAGCCAAATACCTCATGTGACATCCTCTATTGGCTTACAAGCATCGGTAGGGCTCCCAGTTCGGGCGAGCCATACAAGACATTAAACCCTGCATCCGATGGGGGCTCTCTTCGCTGTGGCCAATGGGACTGGTATCCTTTTATAGATAGATCTGTGGCTTTCGTCCACTCCCCTGTGCCAAGAGTTCCCGACACTATTCGCCATCTGCGTAGCGCCCACGATGTTAGTGGCTAAGGAAGGTCAGGGAGGCAAATAGAACATCCCGTTCCGATGTACCTTCAACGATGTCGAAGTTGCTGATCTCCTGAGCCGGCGGGGCGCTTTGCCTCTGGCCCTCTGAGAGGAGAGGGAAGGGGTATCGTGGCGCCAGTGTTATTTGGGAGCTTTTTGGGTCAACTCGGCCTATAGGTTCCTCTCCTAGGTGACAGAGCTTCCTTTGGACGAGCCTACCTGGTAGTCCCAAGACCTCGGCGAGTTCATTGGGACGGAGGCAAACCGTACTGGAAAAATGCGCCACGTCTTCTTTCTTTTTTGGCGGCCCTTACGTGGACCTTATGGAATATTCTTTATAAAATGGTGACATATCGGGTCTTTCCGAGGCGTGCTTCTGACTCTGTTTTTTCGTTTCATGCCTACCTTCAGCAGTCCTACCGGGAGCACCTGGACAACCTCTTCCAGGCACGGGGAGAGTCAGCGTATCGCTTCGCGGCACCTGCGTGTATGATCTCCGAGGGTCATGTCTAGGGCTCGAGCTTCACCTTTTTTTTCTCTTTTGGGCGTTCTCGTGCTATAGCCCCAGCGGACGTGTTGTTACTTTTCTTTCTCTCGTTGGCATCCCGTCGTCGGTGTCGGTCGTGAACCATGTACTCTAATTTGGCTTTATTTATAAAGCGGGGCAAATTTCTGTTTTGAGGAGGATATTTTGGGCAAAATTTGACCCAGGAGGTTCCCAATAAACTAGGGGATCTAGTAAGACAATCCTTCGGAGATTTCGCTTCTCTTTTCTTCCATTCAACAACTTTGTGTAAATCCAAAACTACAAACTTCGTGTAAAAGATATGCAAACTACCAACTTTCACATGTTGAAAAGGTAACTACATAACTAAACATGTGCAAACTTAGATTTGAGGAAGTACTAAGTCTCTCGGCGGGGCTCATAAAAGTCCGTTGTGCATGCAATTTGTTCACGGGGCCTATTCTTCGTACTGTGACTATTTGAGCCTATCCTATGTTTCTCAAAAAAAAAGTGCAACAACCCAACCACACATTTTAATCTTCAATTTGCACAATTTATCAATGGGGCAATTATCTATTAAACAAAGGAAATAATAAATATGAAATTAAAATGTTTATGTAACAAAAATAAGAAACAATAGATCCCCTTTTCCCCAAACTTATGGAACTGAAAACACAAGAACAGCTAGATAGACCAATATCCCTTCAAGTATTACAAACCGAAGGGGTATCGGTCAATCCTGACCATCCTTGTGTCTTCGGTTTCGTAAGTTTGGTGGAGAGGGAGAGGGACACCGAAGAAAAAGCCAATTCAAATAGTTCAACTAATAACCGCACATTTTGACGCCACAATTTCGACAATTGAATCAATATAAATGGATTCTAGTTTGTTATCTACGGCTAAGGCAGGAAGCAGTATGATATAACTTGAATCATCGCTAACTCAGAGAGAAAAAGCGACCTCGTATCGACGTCGCCCCCAGGGAGGCGACACGGGCGAGGACTGAGCATCACACCTCGACCCCTCACTCCTCGACCCCCTCCCCACCACCAGGTGTCGTCGTCGGGCAAAGCGCGTGTAGTTGTCGGCAGTGGCTGGCTCTCCTCCCTCACATGCGGGGCGTATGGCTAGTGCAGCCCGGCGCCCTGGTTGGCGTGCTACATGAAGGGGAGCAGGTGTACCGCGGCAGCGGCTCCAGGATACTTCTGTAGGGATGACGGTCCTGGTGGCGGCTGGGGCTGCCCTATGGCTAGAGCTCGGGGCGTAGCGGCAGATCTGCATGTCGGAAACCAGAGCGGCCGCTCCAAAGGGTGGCGTCGATAGCCAGGGAGGTAGAGTGGCAGCCCGGTGCGAGAATCAATGGATCTGGTGCCTAGCGTACCGGATCTAGAGTGATTGACTTGCCACTTTGGGCTCACATGAATAGGCTCTGAATAGTCGGGGATCTAGATCCCGATCGATCTAGGTTTTCTTTGGTGTCCTCTTCTCTACTCCGGCAGTGGTGGTGCATTGTCTGCGGTGACGTTTCTGCTAGAGCTTGCCTAGATTGCTTCAACGCCTGCATGCTGAAGGTTGGCCGCGATCCAAGGGAGTCGCCGACTTGCGGCCCTCTTCTGTCGTGTTGGGAGTTACAACATATGTTCGGGATGCCTAGTTTCGGCTGGTGGTCTTCCTGGGCTGAACTTTGGGAGGCTAGGACGTCGGGAGGATGGCCCCGGATCGGTGGCAGCATGGCTGCGCAAATCTGGTGTATCCTGGACTGGCATGGAGTTCTGGCGGTTGAACAGTTTGGCTGCGTTGTCGAGGCGGTAGCCTCGAAAAGCGTTGCGGTGATGGCCCTTCGTGGCAGGGTTATCGTGTGCATTGTCGGTGTGCCGAATCAGCACTAGGAGGGTGGTTGGCTCGTCACCATGATCTTTTTCTTTTTCTCCCTATTTTCTGTTCTTTTCGGATGTAATTTCGTTTGGGCGGCATATAACTTGTACAGGTTGTACGGGTTTTTCTCTGCTAATACATCGAAAGCTAGTATTTGCGGGATTTTTCAAAAAAGTATAGGAGCGTATATTTTTGCTTAAGGTGGATGCTGATTTCCACCTAAACGCGAAGATACCGTAAATTCCTTTCATTTTACACATGCAGTGAGATCGCACACATCCTCATGTCCAATATCCTAGGGTCGATTTTTTTTTCATGAAGAGGTCTACGGTTGAATATTTGACTGTGTTTATTTCTAATGGTATAGCAAACGTAATAAAATGGATGGACCACATTAATTGTTCGGTGCACCCAAAAAATCTTTAATATTGTAGTTCAGACCATGCATTAATGCGACCCCGTTGCAATGGAAAAGGTGTCCGGTTTAGGCATGCACGTAGTTTAAGAACAAGTTTAAACGTCAATATTGACCAATAAAATATGCAATATATGTCCAAAAAATATACCATTGAAAAGTACTTTTAAAGATGAAATTAATGACCAAACTTGTCCTTAAACTACGTGCGTGCCGAATAAACCGGACCGGAGGAAGTATAAATTTTCATGCTATGTAGGTTAGATTCTTTTGGGGGCCCAAGCTCACACATGCACCACCTCTTTTGCATGCAATCGTAGCTGTTTCTCTATCCTTCCTTTCTCTCTCTAGTGTGAATCAGCCTACCATGTTTTGCACTATGAATCTAACCAAAACATGAGTTGCGAGAGCTACCGAACCGATTCCCTGCTACGTGTTGATTCGAACAATGGAGACCTTTGAACGGATTTAAACGTAAACATAGTGTATGGTCTAACGTCCCCTATTGGTATAAATCCAAATGAGAGTGTATATGGTCCTGTTGCGCCATATGAGAAACATGGGCTACACAGGTAGTACCGTATGAGAAGATTCAATAGCCAATGAGAGTGTATCTGGTCCTGCGTTGTCAAATGGTTGAGAAGTCGGCATTCATGGTGTCATACACTCATACGTACTAGTATTATCTAGCTCATGTCCTTTAGGAGAGTAGCCCCTAGGGTTTCCAACACACTGATGTCCCAGGGAGTCGAGCTATGATGCTAGACCGAGTGCAAAAAAACATGGTACGTTATAGGCCGAGGCCAAGACAGTTGAGACTTTCGCTGTTGTATGCTTTTCGAAAATCTTTAGAAGTACAACATTACAAGGGCACAGTATCATGCCTTTCTATATACAAATATCCCACCATGATAGTTCCCCCATCAAATCTCATAGTTAGCCCTCTGCAAACTGCGCAGCTACACTATACTAATCGCAACATGAGGTCGTGCTCTCATGTGAAGTGCTTCAGACAGTTATACCAACGACTAGCCAACATCATCGGCTTTCATATTGTCACCACCATGGCACTCACAGCTGCTGTCCTCATGAAATTTGCACAATGGCTTGCCGGTGCAGATGAGCTGATGCCCCGTCTCAGTGCCATCAGTCCTATCCTCCTACTCCTGCTCGTAGTTCTTCTGACCGTCACGACAGCCATATACATTGCACTCCGTCCTAGAACCGTGTACCTTGTTGACTACGCTTGTTTCCGGCCAAGCTACAACACTAGATGGCCAAAGGCCACATTCCTCGAGCATGCACGTCTCTCGCCTATACTAACGGATTCTACCGTCAACTTCATAGCACGTGTTCTTGACCTCTCCGGTATGAGCGACGAGACACATGTCCCGCCTGCATTATCGTATATCGAGCCATACTGCAGACTTAGTGAAGCGCGCGCTGAGTACGAGTGGGTCGTCTTCTCCGTGATCGATGAACTCTTGGCCAAGACGTGCATTGACCTCCATGCCATTGATATTCTTATTACCAACTGCAGCCCCGGTGCCATGCATCACCGACAGTATCATGAATAGATACAAGTTGAGAGGTGACCTTCGTGTCATCAACCTCTCTGGGATGGGGTGCAGCGCAGCGATGACCGCAATGGGACTCGCGAGGAACATCCTGCGTACCATGCCTTGGGGGTCGCACGCGTTGGTGGTGTCAACCGAGACGATTGGACCATACTACTATGTGGGAAATAAGCGTTCCATGTTGTTCGTTAACATCTTGTTCCGTATGGGCGGTGTTGCAAAGCTCTTATCCACATCCAAGTCCATGGCTCGTTTTCGGCTCGCACATGTCATGCGGACGATCACTGCTGCAAACAATTCTGCCTACCGGTGTGTGTATCAAGAGGAGGATGAGAAGGGTAACCTAGGGGCCTCTCTCTCTAAGGATCTTATGACTATCGCTAGAGATGCACTCAAGACGAATATCACCGCAACCGCACCTCTTGTCCTACCGATATCAGAGCTTCTCAAGTTTTTGTTCTTCTATGTGGCTAAGAAGGTGCTCTATTGGAAGAGGATGGCACCATACAGTCCCAACTTCCGCACTGCGTTCAACCATTTCTGCATTCATGTCGGTGGACCAGCGGTTATCAGGTCAGTACAACACGGGCTTAATCTATCAGACAAGGATGTCGAGCCATCACGGATGACGCTGCATCGATTTGGAAACCAGTCGACCGCATCAGTGTGGTATGAGTTCGCATACATTGAGGCTAAATGCCGGATGAAGAAAGGCGAAAGGGTGTTGATGATCGGATTCGGTGCAGGGTATGAGTGCAGCACGGTTGGGTGGGTGTGTATGCGACCATCTTCCAGTGCGGATGGCCCCTGGGCTAGCTCCATCCATCGTTATCCGGTGGATGTCTCCAAAAACATTTAAAGCTAAGAGGATTCTTATAGTGCCATCTACTACTTCCAAAGGAGCGAGTGAGTATCAAAAGCTTAATATGTCATCTATCCAAAACTGTAAACTTTTGTCATCCACTTGTGTATTTTCCGCATGTTTGTATAGAGTCTAAGTATGCAAAGTTTATTTTTTATATCTATTATATATAAATATATGTATGGACCTGGATTTGGTGCCTTTAGTTGTAGTGGTGCATAGGGTCATGACCGTTGGATAGCACGTATATTTACTCCCTTTATAATATCCTGCCAAACTTGGATGACGTCGTCGTGGGTGACGGAGTGTGCTCTCCGTTTGCCCAACAGTTTCGTTGTGCAAAACCGTCTACCTAATGTATTTATGCTGGCCTTTGTTTTTATTTGTTGTTGGTTGACGGCTATATATTGTAATTATTATGACGCCAAAAATAAACAAGACTCATAGTATTATTATTTTTTGCTATTAGCAGTAGCAAAAAACCAGAAAAAACATGAATCGATGGACTCACCAGTTTTTTAAGTGACACTGGTCCAAACAACCAAAAACCGGAAAAAATAGATGTTTACTACCACTAGTGGAGAACGGGCCTTTAGTCCCGGCCCGTAAGAGCCTTTAGTCCCGGTTGTGGTACCGGGACTAGAGAGGCGGGACTAAAGACCCACCCACTAGTCCCGGCCCGCTTACCAGCCGGGACCAATGAGCATCCACGTGGCCGTCTCTGCGGGCGCGAGGTGCCCCCCATTAGTCCCGGTTCGTATTACGAACCGGATCAAATGGTTCTCTGCCACGGCAGAATTTTAGGCACTTTCTCAGAGAATTCAATTTGTATCTTTTTTTTTCATTTCAAAATAGTTTTCTACGCTACCACATACCGTACATGTTCGTGCATACATAAGATAACTTCTCTTAAGATCGATCATACAAATATATACATGATAGTTACACATGGAGGTCAAAATTATCGGGACTAGAGCCTGTTTATTCATTACACGGTCGGGGATCATCGGCGCCTATTCACACTAAATTCTCCGGCGTCATCTATCATCTTGTTTATCAAGAATCCTGCCAATTCTTCAGCAATTCCCGGTAAACAAAATGAATGAGTTATTTATTACGTGATATCTCAGGAAATCAACGAAAGAGACCGATGTAGCACGAAAATTACCTTTGGAGCATGTCCTCCATGTCCCTAAACATTTCCAGGGGTCTCTTTAATGGGTACATGACTTCAACTCTTCCCTTATCAACTTGAATGTCTAGCAGAATCCAGTGGAAACTGCACACGTTTATATATACATCAGTAACTCATTAATTACACTTAACATCGTGTAACCAAAGATGGCAGCACAAAACTCGGTACCACACTTGAACTGCTGAAATGGAAGGCAGAGACTGACTTATCTGACAAGGGATTTGAGAAGTTACTGAAAATAATGAAGCCGAAGCTTCCAAAGGATAACGAGCTGCCCGAGACAACGTACGAAGCAAAGAAGACTATCTGCCCTCTAGGATTAGATGTGGAGAAGATACATGCATACATTAATGACTACATCCTGTACCGCGGTGAGAAGTACGAGAATATGAATAAATGCCTGGTATGCAATGCATGTCGATACAAGATCAGACAAGGTGACCCTGGTGATGTTGAGGGCGATGACGAGCCCTCCAGGAAGAGGGTTCCTGCTAAGGTTATGTGGTATGCTCCTATAATACCACGGTTAAAACGTCTGTTCAGAAATAAAGAGCATGCTAGGTTGTTGCAATGGCACAAAGAAGAGCGTAAGAAAGACGGGAAACTGAGACACCCTGTCGATGGGTCGCAGTGGAGAAACATCTAGAGAAAGTACTCGAACTTTGCAGGTGACGCGAGGAACATATGGTTTGGTCTAAGTACATACGGCATGAATCCTTTTGGGGAGCAGAGCTGTAGTCACAGCACCTGGCTAGTGACTCTATGTATCTACAACCTTCCTCCTTGGTTGTGCATGAAGCGAAAGTTCATTATGATGCTAGTGCTCATCCAAGGACCGAAGCAACCTGGCAACGACATTGATGTGTACCTAAGGCCAATAGTCGATGAACTTTCACAGTTGTGGGCATCATAATTTTATTGAAACTAGAAGTAAAGAGATGCGCATACTACTTACCGAGACCGGCTTAAACGCCAGCTTCTCACTAGAGTCACCCGTAACCGCTCTCTTGAACTGGTTCCAAACCATGCCCGGTAAAGAAAATGAATGAGTTATTTATTACGTGATATCTCAGGAAATCAACGAAAGAGACCGATGTAGCACGAAAATTACCTCTGGAGCATGTCCTCCATGTCCCTAAACATTTCCAGTGGTCTCTTTAATGGGTCCATGACTTCAACTCTTCCCTTATCAACTTGAATGTCTAGCAGAATCCAGTAGAAACTGCACACGTTTATATATACATCAGTAACTCATTAATTACACTTAACATCGTGTAACCAAAGTGAATGTGTATAATAGAGTAAGACCCTCACGCGAAATTGTAAGGAAATAGTATGTGGTCACAGAAATTTTGCTCCGCTAGAAACCTTAGAAGGTTTTCCTGCGTCTCCTCGGGTTTATCTGTTAGCTTTATATGTATTTTATCTGGGTCAATGAACCCAACGCTAAAGATTGACCTTCTTTTACATTCCATGATCTTCATTCTACATAATAATATAGTACAAAAGGATATAATTAGGATAATTACATGCAATGAACTGAACAACTGAAAAAATAAACAACTTATATATAGATAATGAATTTAACAACTTACAGACAATAGCAACTCATGATAGATTTGTCGAGGGCGTCGAAGTTTTAAAACCATTTGAAAAAAGGAATTTTAGTCTCGGTTTATGCAAACAACCGGGACTAAAGGTCCTCTCTGTGCGTCGCTTTGGAAAAAGAAAAAAAACATACGTCCCGGTTGGTCGCTCCAACATGAATGTATGCTCTGGTCTTTCGTCCAGGTTAGCGCCACCAACGGGGACTAAAGTCCTTTTCGTCCCGGTTGGTGGCAACAACCGGGACGAAAGGCCGTCCCATATATAAATCACGCGCCGTTCCTCTTATTCCCCCATCTCGCATTTGCGAAGTCCCCGACGCAAGTGCCTCCGAACCCGTCACTACAAGGCTGCCCGATTTCGGCGCGGTGGTCGTCCCACTCTCGTCGTGCACGCCATCGCTCACGCCGCGCACGCCGCTATGCACGCCGTGTCGTCCCCAGCTCCGGCGCTGCCACTCTGTCCTAGAGTCCGCCGCGCTCTCATCGCACAACGCCACCGCTCGCCCCCTATCAATCGGTGCCATTCTTCCCCGTCGCACATCGCTGCGACGCTGCCTCCGTCACGTGACGCTCCCCAAGTATTGCTCTGCCATGGCCGGATGCCACGCACACACCTCTCCGCCCCTTTGTTTATTAATTAGTTTAATTAGTTAGTTATTAGGGTTTGTTATTTGCTAGTGTATATTAGCTAGGGACAATTAGATAAGTTATTTAGTTAGTAGCACGTGGACCGCCCTTTCGTCTCGGTTCGCAGCAGAACTGGGACTAAAGAGTTGGGGCTTTTGTCCCGATTGCCCCGTCCCGGTTAGGAAACCGGGACTAAAGCCCGTTACAAACCAGGACAAGATGTCCCTTTTCCACAACTGGCGTTAGCTATACCATTAGAAATAAACATAGTCCAATATTAAACCGTAAACCTGTTCAGAAAAAATTAACCGTAGGATATTGGACACGATGATGTGTGCGAGCTCAGTGCATGTGTAAAAAGAAAGAAAATTAGGGTATCTTGCCTTTAGGAAGAAATCCTCATTCACCTCCTATACTTTTTTTTAAAAATCCAGCAAATGCTAGCTTTCGATGTATTGGTAGAGGGAAACCGGTACAACTTGTAAAAACAATGTGCCGCCGAATGAAATTACGTCCTATAGAGAAAAAGGAGCATGGCAATACATAGTGCTAGTCCGGCACACCTGCAACAGATGCGACAACCCTGCAAACGAATGGCATCATCGCAACGCTTTTCGAGGCCGGCTTCTCAACAACCCGGCCAAACTACACAACAGCCAGAACCCCCACGGATATTCATGGACCCCAAATTAAAGCGGTGTCTTCAAGCAGATAGCGATGTCGATGCCGCCACCGCCAACTCAAATGGGGTTTGGATTTTCACCTGGAGATACCGTGATGAACTTGTCATGTGGCGGTGTTCCATAATGAATACAAGAAGGAATAGCGACGCTAGAAGGCGGCGCCATCGATGATACTGGCCCGGAGAAAGTGTGAGGCATTAGCCCGAAACACCATCATTGTCCGTGTTCGGGGGAGGCTCCTAACAAACAGTTGCCGAAACAAGCTCCACCACTGACCACCAACCTCCTACACATACTGCATGTGCCAGGAACAAGATCGGCTACATCAACATCAACAATAACGTCTACAGCTACACAACAACAACTCTAGTCAACAACGTCCACGTCATCACATGCATCCACGACACTCTGGTTGTGACAGCGGGAGGGAAGAGAGGCACTAGAAGGGGATGCAGTCACCGCCCCTAGGTGTTGGCCATGATCATCAAAGACGGAGTTAATGATGACAAGGAGGAGAAGGCGAGAGACTTCAATCCAGTTACAATCATCCGCTTCTCTCCCGCTGCGACTGAGAGGGAAAGTTAGAATACATATAGGACTTAGAGATAGACTAGGACTCATCTTCTTGTACTCCAAGTCTCTCCACTCCTTGTACGTCTATATATAGCATGCGAGAGGGTCACATCAAATACAACAAAATATTAGGGATTCATCAATATTTTTCTACAGACTCGAATGCCATGTCGTAGCTTGTATGTATTCATGATATTGTCGGTGATCCACGGTATAGGGCAAAAGATACTACAATTAGTGATAAGAATGTCGATGGCATTAATGTTGAAGCACGACTTGGCCAATAAGTCATCAATCACCGAGAAGATGACCAACTCTGCCTCGGCGTGTGCTTCGTGTAGCCTACAATATGGATTGGTGTAGAATAGTGCAAGTGGTAGATATGTCTCATGGCTCATCCCAGAGTTCTCAAGAACACGGCCTATGAACTTGACATTACAATCAGCGAGGTGAGGCCAGAGATAGATGTGCATGCTCGAGGACCGTGGCCTTTGGGAATCTACAGTTGGAGCTTGGCCGGAAGGATGTATAGTCCATAAGGTATACACTTCTTGGATGGAGAGAAAGGTATAAGGTTGTCGTGATAGTAGTCAGAAGAATGACGGCAAGGAGCGCTAGTGGAAAAAGGGCCTCTAGTCCCGTTAATAAGGGCCATTGGTCTCGGTTTCCGAACCGGGACCAATCACTCGGAACTAATGCTGGTCCCGGTTCAGGCACGAACCGGGACCAATGGGTCTCGACGTGGGCGGGCGCGCGATAAGGGGGGTGGATCATTAGTCCCGGTTCGTGGAACAAACCAGGACCAATGGGTCTCCACGTGGTAGCGCGAGAGACGAGTGGGTGTGGATCATTGGTCCCGGTTCGTGGCACGAACCGGGATCGTTGGTCTCTGTGCTGCAGCAGGGTTTTGTGCCGCGGCAGGATTTTCGGGTTATTTTTGTGCCGCGACAGGGTTTTATTTATTTATTTATTTGGTGTTTTGTATTCAATTTAATAGTACTACATATATACAACAATAATGAAACCATGATATATATATTACACATCATGCATGATCACAAATATATTATACACCATCTCGTCTGTCTTCTTGGTCAAAAAATATTATAATTACAAACAGTACTCTCACACGAATTTGATCTAATTTACATCTTTTTTTTACATTTCACCCTTCCAAATGAAGCGGGTAATAGTATTCTCCTTTCGGATCTATGACTTGTTCTAACAAGAATCCGGCAATTTCCTCTTGAATTGCTTGCACGCGTTCTTGTGATAGAAGACCGTCCCACATCCATTTGATCTAATTTAAAGAAGGGGATCAATATATATGAATGAAACTAAACACAATTGGTGGTAATAAAATAAAGTGGTGATTATTGTTTATCGTACTTCAATGTTTTCGATGTTCTGGTCTGCACCCTTCTCTTTGGTCGTATGGCAATTGAACTCACATACATAGTATCCACATAAGTTATTTCCGGCTTCATGCATCAAGCACTTTACGAGAACGGAGTTCAATCAAAATAATAATAAAGCATGACAATGGTGGTATTAAAACTAGAATCAAAGAGATGCGTGGATCTAGTAAGTAGTACTTACAGTCAATGGTTGAAATGTAAGCTCTGGCTTCCAAACACCCCTAGGTTTGGCGGTGAACCGTTTCCAAGCCTTCTGGAGTCATTCCTGCATGTTCGCCCACTTTTCTAATGGTGTGCGTTTCGAGTCCAGGACTTTTACTACTCCGGTGTCAACAGCAATGATTAACAGAATATAGTGGAAGCTGGACACACTAACAAAATATAACACGAGTCAATTATACGCTTAACATCGAGTAAGCGAAAATAGAATGTGTACAAGACAGTAACACTCACCTAGCATTGTAAGGAAATAGTATTTCCCTTTTGTTGTTGAAATGCTTCAACACTTAATTACAGAAATTAATAATACGTACAAACAATAGGCACTGACGATAGTTTTTGTCGAGGGCGTTTTCTTGGTAAAATTGAAATAATTCTAGAAATTCGATCATTAGGAAGCCATCTCCATGACCGTAATGGTAGTGTTTATATGCAGCATAGATCCAGTTTTTGGATTCAGCACAGGCTTGCATGTACCAGTTATGCAATCTTCGCATTTTTGTTGGTAGATCTTTGACTAACTCGGGTTTGACGAGAGGAGCCCCGTACTGGTACATGTATGCTGTTTCTTGGTACGCCTCAAATCATCCATACGGCTCATATACTCAGTAATAGACAGTCGATATAATTGGGCCTTTTTTCCGTACGGTCGAACAAACTCCGGATCAATGTTCGGATCATGCCCCTCCTGGGCTCTACACTCATTGGTATCGTACACTTTGAGCGGTTCGATCGATTGGCTTTTCTGTTGTCCGAGCTGGGCAACTTCTTTCCCGACTCTTCGCTCTTTTGCCTCAACCGACTTGGTAATAGAGCGATTATAGTCGGATGTGAGCGCTATTGGTTGGTGAAGCTGAATCTTAAGCGCGACTGGTTTGGCTTTATCTTCTGCGGTGACCGGGAAGATTGCCTCTATCGGCTTTTTCTTGTTAGCCATGTCAATCTTCCACTTTTCATAATGGGCATCTGCGGCCGCAACAGTTTCCTCATCTGTCTTCTCGCAAGGTAGCTTCTTCATATTCTTATGAGGTACTTTTGGGAGGGGCGATAGCTTATGTTTCGGTGATCGGAACGTGCTGCTGCTGCTGCTGGTGGTGCCGCCCCTCTTAGTACACTTCCGCTTTTGTCTCTGAGGCTCAGGGGACGGAGACGGCTGAGGCGGCGATGTAGACGGTTGCACTAAGTGGTGAGGCGGTGAAGGCGACGGTTGCGCTAGAGAATGGTGAGGTGGCGGCGAAGGTGGATTGCTGCTCTGAGGAGTGGTTGGCCTTGGCGGAACATAATTTGGAAGCACGATGCGCTCCTTTGGCCATAGAATAGTCCCCATTTGGCTTCTCCTAGTTGAGTCAGCTCCATATGTTTCCCCGCAGGGTGGGCTAGCTTCAGCTCCTCAAAATCTTCCTTCACACATCCACCGTGACTACAGCGTACCCTTTTGGAACCGGTTTGCAATGCCAAATTGGGTTAGGCGCAATTGCTACGGCCATGCCGACCGCCGCCGTCACCCTTAAGTTCACAACCTGCACCTTTAGCTCACAAGATGTGGTCTCCGTGATATCATCCAATGGGTAGCGTTTAGGAGGAGATGTCGTTGGTGCATCATCATCAACAACATGGAGTTGTGATGTGCTCGTCGTTCGACGTAGAGCTTGTTGGGATCCCCAAGAGGAAGGTATGATGATCACAGCAGCAAGTTTTCCCTCAGTTGTGAAACCAAGGTTTAATCGAACCAGTAGGAGCAAGGAAACACCCCAAAGGTGTTACTAGCTGAGCTTTGGCAGGGCGCACTACAGGTGCTAGTAGCAACGTGGAGACCTACACAACACAACCACAGAACTTTGTACCCAACTTGCGATGAGGTTGTCAATCTCACCGTGTTTTGCGGAAAACAAAGGATTAAACGTATCGAATGGAAAGAAGTAAAAGTTTGCAGAAAGTAAACACAAAGCAGTAAAAGATTATAGATTATATATAAAGAAATAGGACCGGGATCCATAGTTCACTAGAGGTGGCTCTCTTTAAGATAGATAACATGTTGGGTGAACAAATTACAGCGGGGCAATTGACAAACACCGAGAAAGCAATACATGCATATACTAATCATGTTGACTTCTTTGAGACTTTCTTGGGCATTACAACATAATACATAGACCGCCATCCAACTGCATGTATGACTAATAATCCACCTTCAGGTTATCATTCGAACCCCCTCCAATATTAAGTTACAAGCAACAAATTATTGATTTACAAACTGCGTGTAAAGTAAACAATATGATTGTTCTATGAACAAAGGATTGTTGTTTTCTCCCTAGTAGCAACATCACATCTAGTACCTTAGAGATTTCTGTCACTTCCCCAGATTACCAGAGGCATGAACCCACTATCGAGCATAAATACTAACTCTTGGAGTTGCTAGCATGTACTTGGCCAAGATAGCTACTAACAACAGAAAGCATGCAAGATCACAAATAACAAAGACATGATAGAATCAATAATCAATCTGAAATAGCATCTCAATATCCATCGGATCCCCGCAAACACAACATGCAGAATTACAAATAGATGATCTTGATCATGAACGGAGCTCACAAGATCTAGACATGAAAGCACAAAGGAGGAGAACCAGCCATCTAGCTACTACATGGATCCGTAGTCCAAGGATGAACTACTCACGCATCACACCGGAGGCTTGCATGGTGATGAAGAAGGCCTCCAGGGTGAATTCCCCTCTCCGGCAGGGTGCCGGGAAGAGCTTCAGATCCCTCCCGATCTAGGGATGGAGATGACGGCCGCTACAGATTCTTTTGTGGATTTTTGATCGGGCCCTTAGGGTTTTCATATCGAGGGCATATTTTAGGCGGAAGGGGAGGCCGAGGGGGTGCCAGGGTCGACCACACCACCCCCTGGCGCGGGCCTAGCCTGGCCGGGTGGCCAGATGGTGTGGCCGGCCTCTGGCCCCTCTCGTATTCTGGCATCTGATGACTTTCGGAAAAATAGGCACTTTGGCTTTTGTCCCGTCCATTTTCGAGAATATTAATTTTCTGACTTTCCTGGAACCAAAAACAGCAGAAAACAGGCAGCTGGCACTGTGGCTCTTGTTAATAGGTTAGTCCAAGAAATCATATGAAAAGTACTACAAAGTGTGGACAAAACACAAGAATGTGGATAAAACCAAGCATGGAACATCAAAAATTATAGATACATTTGCAATGTATCAAGGCTCAGCCCCGGGCTAAGACGCTTCATGCCCGCCGTTTGTCAATTAATTAGTACTAATCTAAAAAACAAAATTAAAGCCAACAACCGGGACTAAAGATATGATGAACTTTTAGTCCCGGTTGGAGGCACCAACCAGGACTAAATGTGGATGTGGCGACAACATGTCGACACTATGTCCTCAGTGGGAAGCACTAAGCCAGTAAATGATGACACTATTTTGGGTGGGTGGCAGCACTATGCCAGCAGTGAGTGTGTCGATATTATGTCATCAGTGCCAGGGGTTGGTGGCAGCACTATGCGGGTGGGTGGGAGCACTATGTCCCTAGAGGCACTCCCTAATTTAATTTCGTAGCTCCCCGACATGTTCATGTTTCTGGTTTTCTTAAACATTCGGTGATTAAAATGCTACGGTGCCACTATATATATGTATGCCTTCATAGTTTTGGTTCTCATTTTTGTTGCAATGGATTTTAGTACTAATCTAAACAACAAAATTAAAGCCAACAACCGGGACTAAAGATATGATGAACCTTTAGTCCCGGTTGGAGGCACCAACCAGGACTAAATGTGGGCAACACTAAGCCAGTAAATGATGACACTATTTTGGGTGGGTGCCAGCACTATGCCAGGGGTCAGTGCATCGACATTATGTCATCAGTGCTCGACACTATGTTGTGCTGCTTGATCTATAAATAGGTATGCATTCTTGTGAAGAACTGCAAGATGGTGTGCGAGACCAGAGACACCACTACGGCGGAGCTTCTCGAAGATGTCTTAGGATCCCGTCCTCAAGCATCTTCGAGGAGCTCGCCGTAGAAGCACTCTCTAATATGTGAAATTAGTTAGCTCCACCAGCATACCGATCTAGCTATAGAAGATATAAACCGAAAGATGGTGTGTGAGAGCAGGGACACGACTACGGCAAAGCTTCTCAAAGATGTCTTAGGATCCCGTCCTCAGACATCTTCGAGGAGCTCACCATAGAGGCACTCCCTAATTTAATTTGGTAGCTCCCCGACGTGTTCATGTTTCTGCTTTGCTTAAATGGTCGGTGATTAAAATGCTAGGGCGCCACTGTATATATGTATGCCTTCATAGTTTTGGTTCTTATTTTTCTGCAATGGATTTTATTACTAATCTAAAAAACAAAATTAAAGCCAACAACCGGGACTAAAGATATGATGAACCTTTAGTCCTAGTTGGAGGCACCAACCGGGACTAAATGTGGGCAGCACTAAGCCAGTAAATGACGACACTATTTTGGGTGGGGGGCAGCACTATTCCAGGGTGAGTGTGTCGACATTATGTCATCAGTGCCAGGGGTGGGTGGCAGCACTATGCGGGTGGGTGGCAGCACTATGTCCAAAGAGGCACTCCCTAATTTAATTTGGTAGCTCCCCGACGTGTTCATGTTTCTGGTTTGCTTAAACGGCCGATGATTAAAATGCTAGGGCGCCACTATATATATGTATGCCTTCATACATCACATAAAGTTTTCATACATCACATTAAGTTTCCATACATTACATAGATTTACATAGGGTTTAGGGTTTAGGGTATGAATCCTTCATCGCGTATGTCGATCCCTTGCCTATGATCGCTTCTTAGGCTGTAACCATGGAGCATCTTCTTTGCTTAACGGGATGCTTGGGTCAGTTTTCATGGTGAAGGGCAGAATTTCATCAAACTTATCATAATCTGCTGACATGTCTGTCTTGTCCTTGACTCCCGCGATGTTTCTTTTCCTTGAAACAACTATGTGACGCCCGGGCTCATCGTCTGATGTATTCGTTTCCTTATTTTTTTTTCTTTTTTCGGTCTAGAGGACATGTCCTTCACATAAAAAACCTGAGACATATCATTGGCTAGGACAAATGGTTCATATCTATAACCAATATTCTTGAGATCCACTGTTGTCATTCCGTACAACTGGTCTACCTTTACCCTTCTCCATTCATGTTGACCCAACCGCACCAAAACAAAGGGACCTTAAAAGTAGGTCCATAGTCAAGTTCCCATATCTCCTCTATGTAACCATAGTATGTGTCTTTTTTCCCATTCTCGCATGTTGTATCAAAGCAGACACCACTGTTTTGGTTGGTTCTCTTTCTATCTTGGGCAATCGTGTAAAATGTATTCCCATTTATCTCGTACCCTTGGAAAGTCAATACAGTCGCAGACGGTGTCGCGGCCAACAAGTAGAGCTGACCTCCAATAGTGGTGTCGCTCATGAGATGTAATTGCAACCAAGTGCCGAAAGTCTCCATGTGATTTTATTTAATCCAGTATTCGTCCTTCCCTGGGAACTTGAAGCATACAACATTCATGTGTTCCTCGATATACGGAGCCACAAAGGTAGAACTTTGTAGAACTGTGTAGTGTGCTTGATTCAAAGAATGACCGTCCCTAAATATCATTGCCTTCTTTCCTAGCGTTCCTTTTCCACTCAGTCTCCCCTCATACCATGATTCAGGAACACCAATCGGCTTAAGGTCAGGAAGAAAGTATACACAGAACCCAATGACCTCCTCTTTTCCATAGCCCTTCGAGATGCTTCCTTCTGGCCTACCACGGTTACGAACATATTTCTTTAAGACTCCCGTGAACATCTCGAAGGGGAACATATTGTGCAGAAATGCAGGACCGAGAATGAAAATCTCTTCGACTAGGTGAACTAAGAGATGCGTCATAATATTGAAGAAGGACCAGGGGAACACCAACTCAAAACTGACAAGACATTGGACCACATCCTTCTTTAGCCTTTCTAGACTTTCTCGATCCATTACCTTCTGAGATATTGCATTGAGTAATGCACATAGCTTGACAATCGCTAATCGAACATTTTCTGGTAGAAGCCCCCTCGATGGAACTGGAAGCAAATGCGTCATAATCACGTGGCAATCATGAGACTTCAGGTTTTGAAATTTTTTCTCTGCCATATTTATTATTCCCTTTATATTTGATGAGAAGCTAGCCGGGACCTTGATACTGTAAAGGACTTCAAAAAATATTTCCTTCTCTGCTTTGGTAAGAGCGTAGCTGCTTAAGTATTCACGTCCTTTATCAGTATGCTTGTTGTATGGCTCTTTGATACGTTGCTGGTCCTCCCGTGCTTCTGGTGTATCTTTTGTCTTCCCATACACGCCCAGGAAGCCTAGCAGGTTCACGCAAAGATTCTTCGTCACGTGCATCACGTCGATTGAAGAATGGACCTCTAGGTCTTTCCAATACTCAAGCTCCCAAAATATAGATTTCTTTTTCCACATGGCCATGTGTCCGGTAATGGGATCTTTCGGAACAGATTGACCGCCAGGACCCTTTCCAAATATTACTTCTATGTCCTGCACCACACCAAATACATCAGCACCTTTAGGGAGCTTAGGCTTCTTCCGGTAATCTGCCTCACCGTTGAAATGCTTGCCTTTCTTTCTTACTTGATGATTGGTCGGAAGAAATTTACGACACCCCAGGTACACAACCTTCTTACATTTATCCAAATATGTACCTTTAGTCTTATCTAAATAGTGCGTGCATGCATTGTATCCCTTGTTTGACTGTCCTGAAATGTTACTAAGAGTAGTCCAATCATTGATGGTTATGAACAACAACGCGCGTAGGTCAAATGGCTCCTGTTTGTGCTCATCTCACACCTTTACGCCTGGTTCTGCCCACAACTGCAAAAGTTCATCGACTAATGGCCTTAGGTACACATCAATGTCGTTGTCGGGTTGCTTCGGTCCTTGGATGAGCACTGGCATCATAATGAACTTCCGCTTCATGCACAACAAAGGAGGAAGGTTGTAGATACATAGAGTCACTGGCCAGGTGCTGTGACTGCAGCTCTGCTCCCCAAAAGGATTCATGTCGTCTATACTTAGACCAAACCATAAGTTCCTCACGTCAGCTGCAAACTTCGAGTACTTTCTCTTGATGTTTCTCCACTGCAACCCATCGGCGAGGTGTCTCAGTTCCCCGTCTTTCCTACGCTCTTCTTTGTGCCATCGCAACAACCTGGCATGCTCTTTGTTTCTGAATAGACGTTTCAACCGTGGTATTATAGGATCATACCACATAACCTTAGCAGGAACCCTCTTCCTAGGGGGCTCGTCATCGCCCTCAACATCACCAGGGTCATCTTGTCTGATCTTGTATCGACATGCAGTGCATACCGGGCATTTATCCATATTCTCATACTTCTCACCGCGGTACAGGATGCAGTCATTAATGCATGCATGTATCTTCTCCACATGTAATCCTAGAGGGCAGATAGTCTTCTTTGCTTCGTATGTTGTCTCGGAAAGCTCATTATCCTTTGGAAGCTTTGGCTTCATTATTTTCAGTAACTTCTCAAATCCCTTGTTAGATAAGCCAGTATCTGCCTTCCATTTCAGCAGTTCAAGTGTGGTACCGAGCTTTGTGCTGCCATCTTTGCAATTTGGGCACAACAACTTTTTGTGATCCTTTTGCATGGCCTCCAACTTAAGCTTCTCCCTTTCTGTATCGCATTGTTGCTTTGAATCAGAAATGACCCGACCAAGACCATCAGCAGGCTCATCGGATGCCCGGTGTTCTTCTTCATTGCCGCCTCCCTCTTCTTGATTGTCTTCCATTGCAGTATCACCGTATTCTCCAGGGGACATAGGATAGCTGTCATCATCCTCCTCTTCTTCATTTTCTTCTAGCCTAACCCCTCTTTCTCCATGCATGGCCCAACAATAATATCCGGGCATGAAACCTCTCCGAAGTAGATGGCTTTGAAGGATTATCAGGGCAGAGTGCTCCGCCACATTCTGACAGTCGATGCAGGGACAAGGCATAAAATTATCCACTTTGTTTGCCTTAGCCAAATCGATAAATTTATGCAGGCCTGCAATGAAATCGGAATTGTGTTGGTCGCCATACATCCATCGCATCCGTGCATCGATTTGCGTCATAATAATTAACCATGACAATGACATCATGAATAGTGAAATGACCATCCTACAGGGACACATGCAATATTTTTGTATCAATTACAGATAAATATATAAGGTTGCTAACCTCGGCCGAGGATACTGTGATGTGCGAACTTAAGCGTGGCTCGGACATTTCGTCGAACACCTTGTGTGCAGTGTGAAGAAAAAACCTAACATCCACCTCCCACACAAAATTCCAGAAAAAATAAGTGGATGGACTGTGCTTATAAATAGCCAGGGGAGGGTTTTTGGTCCCGGTTAATACCATGAACCGAGACCAAAGCCCCTCCACGCGACACGTGGCGGCCAATGACCTGGGTGGGGGGCACGTTGCTGCGCCGCCACGTGTCACCGGGAGGGGCTTTGGACCCGGTTCGTGGCATTAACCGGGACCAATGCCCATTGTCGCTTCATAGTCCCCGTGTACAAATATGAGGCCACAACGCGTCACTTTCGCCATCGCCTCGGCCTCTCTGCAGTCTATCTCCACGGCGCCATCGCCTCGGCCTCTGCACCTCTCCACTGCACCGTCATCTTGCCTCCCCTCCCTCTCCAATCTCCACCGCCCCGCCATGGAGGTGCCCACGCTCAACTTCTATGAGGCGGCGATGTTCGCGTACTACGGCATCCTCGCGCCGCCGCGCGTGACGGTGCCCGCCGGATGGCGCATCAGCGAGGCGGGTGTGCTGGTGGCTCCACTCCTCGTCCCCGGTGGATACGAGATGGAGAGCGTAATCACTGAGCGTCGCCGCCAGATGCCCGCGTGGAAGAGGGCATTGCCCCGGTACGCGGCGGCCAGCCCGTACTGGCCCCGACTGTTCAAGAAGGAGCGGAAGGCCAAGATTGGCAACCACATCGTGGACGGGCCCGTGGTCCACCTGGATCTCTGCAACCGAGAAGGGCGGGAGATGTTCTGGTCCGTCCCTGGACGGACCATCTACACCGCCATCGATGCCGCTAGCCGTACAGAGGAGCTCCGTCTCCCGAACAATGCCGAAATCGTGGAGGTTTCGTCCGACGACGACGAGGAAGCCGGCGGCTCAGAGGACAGCGGCAGCGGAAGTGAAATTGTCGACTAGGAAAATTTGTAAAATCGCACCTTTATTTGGAAAGAATTTGTGGTCGAATTAATAAAATGTCTCAATTTAGATCTTTGTCTCGATTAATTTGTGGAAGATTTTTTGAAAAATACTGATCAATTCAATTTCTGCCTCGAAATAATTTTGGCCTCGAATTAATTTCTGCCTCAAATTAATTTAGATTGTCCTGGATTGCGGACCGTCACGGGGGCTTTGGTCCCGGTTCATGGCATGACCTGGGACCAATGCTCCGCAGAGCGCCACGTGTGCATCGTGGTGGCATTGGTCCCGGTTCATGCCACGAACCGGGACCAATGGTTAGAGTTGAACCGGGACCCACTAGTAGAAAATAGACCTTTGGTCCAGGGGTATTAGCCCCGGTTTTGCTACAAACCAGGACTAATGCCCCGGTCCAACAGCTAGAACTGGCCCCAGGGGGGTGGCAGGCACTAGCCCTGGTTCGAACGAGACCTTTAGCCCCGGGTCGTGTAACAAACCAGGGCTAAAGGGTTTCAGGCAGGCCAGGTCAGGCGCTATTCCCTTTAATCCCGGTTTGTTATAAGACCTGGGGCTAAAGGTCTGGCTATATCTTCTTCCCCTTCCCGAGCCACCATTCAAGCTGGTGGCTCTCCTGTCTCTCTCTTTCTTGCTTCAAGCTCGAGTTCATGCCCTTTTTTTCCTCAAGATTTGTCTATATTTTGTGGTGCCCCATCTATCCAAAGGTTCTAAAAGGTGAGCAACTTCATCCTTTGAACTCTCATTGCTATATTAGCTCATTTCATGCTCTATCTTATAGATGGATTTGTGGATTTAGTTCGGTAGTAATTTTTGCAATGATAGCATGAGATCGATGTTTAGATTCTATATATATCTTGTATTAATGTAAGGAACTCTAAGGTAAATATCACAATGTGTGAATTCTATCTATATATATCTTGTTTTGGCACATAGTCTCGAAATTTGATTTTAGAAGCACACACATGCGTGAGTTCATCATTCTAACTAGCTAGCTGGGCAAAATATCCTTCTTCGTCTACCTGCATTCAACAAACTGAAAAAATTGTAACAAAGATAGGGTTAATTCATAAAAGCTTGATAAGAATACATCACAATTCTTATATTAGGGAGTGCCTCTATGGCGAGGGCCTCGAAGATGTCTGAGGACGGGATCCTAAGACATCTTCGAGAAGCTCTGCCGTAGTGGTGTCCCTGCTCTCCCACACCATCTTTCGTTTTATATCTTCTCTAGCTAAATCAGTATGCTGGTGGAGCTAACTAATTTCACATATTAGAGAGTGCCTCTACGGCGAGCTTCTCGAAGATGTCTGAGGACGAGGTCCTAAGACATCTTCGAGAAGCTCTGTTGTAGTGGTGTCCCTGGTCTCGCACACCATCTTGCAGTTCTTCACAAGAATGCATACGTATTTATAGATTAAGCAGCACAACATAGTGTCGGGAACTAATGACATAATGTCGACACACTCACCGTAGCATAGTGCTGCCACCCACCCAAAATAGTGTCGGCATTTAATTTACTGGCTTAGTGTTCCCACTAAGAACATAGTGTCGACATGTTGTCTCCACATCCACATTTAGTCCCGGTTGGTGCCTCCAACCGGGACTAAAGGTTCATCATATCTTTAGTCCCGGTTGCTGGTTTTAATTTTGTTTTTTAGATTAGTACTAATTAATTATGATTATGCTGCCACACACCCAAAATAGTAGAGTCATTTAATTTACTGGCTTAGTGCTGCCCACTGAGGACATAGTGTCGTCATGTTTTCTCCACATGCACATTTAGTCACGGTTGTTGCCTCAAACCGGAACTAAAGGTTCATCATATCTTTAGTCCCGGTTGCTGGCTTTAATTTTGTTTTTTTAGATTAGTACTAATTAATTATCATTATGTTTGATGTACTTAATTAATTATATAATGCAAATGAGCTCAATGGATGTACGCTGACCGACTCTCTAACGAGTTCATTAAAGGCTTGCATTCTTTTCTTCTTGTGGCCGAGGCAAACAAGCGGAATGGTTTTATGTCTTGTCCATGTGGTGTCTGTCGGAATCATAAAAAATACTCTTCCTCAAGAGTCCTTCACAGCCACCTGTTTCGGTCCGGCTTCATGACCGGCTATAATTGTTGGACCAAGCACGAAGAAAGAGGGGTTATGATAGAAGACAATAAAGAAGAAGAGAATGACAACGACTACCCTGAATACGATGGTACTACAATGGAAGACATTGATGAAGAAAAAGATGAAGAACGGGCATCAAATCTGCCTGATGATGATCTTAGTCGGGCCATTGCTGATGCCTAGGAAGAATGCGTAACTGAAAGGGAGAGGTTGAAGTTCAAGAATATGTTAGAGGATCACAACAAATTGTTGTACCCAAATTGTGAAGATGGGCACAAAAAACTGGGTAGCACACTGGAATTGCTGCAATGGAAGGCAGAGAACGGTGTGACTGACAAAGGATTTGAAAAGTTGCTAAAAATAATTAAGAAGTTGCTTCCAAAGGATAACAAACTGCCCGCCAGTACCTACAAAGCAAAGATGGTTGTCTGCCCTCTAGGATTAGAGGTGCAGAAGATACATGCATGCATTGATGACTACATCCTCTACCGCGGCGAGGAGTACGAGAAGTTGGATGCATGCCCAGTATGCATGGCATTGCGGTATAAGATAAGACGAGATGACCATGGTGATGTTGAGGGCGAGCACCGCATGAAGAGGGTTCCTGCCAAGGTGATGTGGTATGCTCCTATAATACCACGGTTGAAATGTTTATTCAGGAACAAAGAGCATGCCAAGTTGTTGCGATGGCACATGGAAGACCGTAAGAAAGACGAGATGTTGAGACACCCCGCTGATGGGTCGCAGTGGGGAAAAATCGAGAGAGAGTTTCCGGACTTTGCTGGGGATGCGAGGAACTTATGGTTTGGTCTAACGACAGATGACATGAATCCTTTTGGGGAGCAAAGCTGCAGTCATAGCACCTGGCCTGCGACGCTGTGTATCTATAACCTTCCTCCTTGGTTGTGCATGCCATTATGATGCCAATGCTCATCCAAGGCCCGAAGCAACCCGGCAATGACATTGATGCGTACCTAAGGCCAGTAGTTGATGAACTCTTATAGTTTTGGCACAGACAAGGTGTACGTGTATGGGATGAGAACAAGGAGGAGGAATTTGACCTACGACCATTGTTGTTCATAACAATCAATGATTGACCTGCTCTTAGTAACATTTCAGGATAGACAAACAAGGGATACAATGCATGCACACACTGTTTAAACGATACTGAAAGTATATATTTGGATAAATGTAAGAAGAATGTGTACCTGAGGAATCGTTGTTTTCTTCCGCCCACGCACATCCTAAGAAAGAAAGGTAAGCATTTCAATGGTGAGGCAGACAGCCGGTGTAAGCCTATCCGCCGTACTGGTGATGATGTATTTGACATGGTCAAGGATTTAAAAGTAATCTTTGGAAAGGGTCCTGGTAGACAATCTGTTCCGAAGGACGATGTCGGACACGCACCCATGTGGCAAAAAATCAATATTTTGGGAGCTACCCTATTGGAAAGTCCTAGAGGTCCGCTCTGCAATTGACGTGATGCACCTGACGAAGAATCTTTGCGTGACACTGCTAGGCTTCTTGGGCATGTATGGGAAGAGCAAAGATACACCTGAAGCACGGCAGGACCAACAACATATAAAATACCGAGACGGCATGCATCCAGAGATGTTTGAAGGTACTGCTAGCTACGCTCTTACCAAAGAAGAGAAGGAAATCTTTTTTGAAGTCCTTTACAGTATCAAGGTCCCGTCTGGTTTCTCGTCGAACATAAAGGGAATAATAAATATGGCGGAGAAAAAATTTCAAAACCTAAAGTATCATGACTGCCACGTGCTTATGACCCAGCTGCTTCCGATTGCATTGAGGGGACTCCTGCCGGAAAATGTTCGAGTACCCATTGTGAAGCTATGTGCGTTTCTCAATGCAATTGCTCATAAGGTAATAAGTCTAGATAGTCTACTAAGGTTACAAAAAGATGTGGTCCAATGTCTTGTCAGCTTCGAGTTGGTGTTCCCACCATCCTTCTTCAATATTATGACTCACCTCCTAGTTCACCTAGTCGATGAGATTAACATTCTTGGTCCTGTATTTCTACACAATATGTTCCCCTTTGAGAGGTGCATGGGAGTGTTAAAGAAATATGTTCATAACCGTGCTAGGCCAGAAGGAAGCATCTCAAAGGGATATGGAACAGAGGAGGTCATTGAGTTTTGTGTTGACTTTATTCCTGACCTTAAGCCCATCGGTGTTCCTGAATCAGGGCATGAGGGTAGAGTTAGTGGAAAAGGCATGCTGGGAAAGAAAGCAAGGACATGTATGGACGAACATTCTCTCACTCAAGCACACTACACAGTTCTAAAAAGTTCCACCTCGGTGGCTCCGTATATCGAGGAACACAAGAATATTGTACACTCCAACAACCCGGGGAAGCCTAGCTCCTGGATTAGCGATGAACATATGAGGACTTTCGGCGGTTGCTTGCAGACACATCTCATGAATGACATAAATTTTGGAGAGCAGTTGTACTTGTTGGCAAGGGCACCATCTTCGACTATATTGACTTTCCAAGGGTATGAGATAAATGGGAATACATTTTACACAATCGCCCAAGATAAAAAGAGCACCAATCAAAACAGTGGTGTCCGATTTGATGCAACATACGAGAATGGGCAAAAAGATACATATTATGGTTACATATAGGAGATATGGGAACTTGACTATGGACCTTTTTTTAAGGTTCCTTTGTTTCGGTGCAAATGGGTCAAGCTGACAGGAGGCGGGGTTGAGGTAGACAAGAAATACAGAATGACAACAGTGGATCTCAACAACCTTGCGTATAGAGATGAACCATTTGTCCTAGCCAATGATGTGGCTCAGGTTTTTTATGTGAAGGACATGTCTACCAAACCGAGAAAAAGGAAAGATAAGCAAAAGAATACAGCATCCGATAAGCCAAAGTGCCACATAGTTCTTCCAGGAAAAAGAAACATCATAGGGGTGGAGGATAAGACAGACATGTCAGACGATTATGATAAGTTTCATGAAATTCTGCCCTTCGCTGTGAAGGATGGCCCAAGCATCCCATTAAGTAAGGAAGATGCTCCATGGTTACGGATTAGAAGAAAACCCTAACATGTGTGGATGTTGGTGATGTACAATATTATTAAACCTTTATCTTTAATGATCTTCTTATATGTATATGGATATGAACTATCTCGATCTCAATAGGTAGTATTGCAACTTGTTGTGGCCAGACATTTATTAATATTAAAACGTAAAAATTAGTCATAATCATATCTAGCCCTGTAGTACACAGCTTCTGGGTCATCTTCAGAATCGTCATCGTCATCGTCGTCGCTTGTAGCACGCGGATGGATCCTTAGCCCTTCCTCGTAGCACGCGGATGGATCCTCCGGCCTCGTATTCACGACGCGTGGGGGAGGGGGCTCCCGGATGATGACCCTAGTACGCCCTAGGCCTTCACCACCACCACCATTCTTGTGGCTATGCTGCTGGTGAAAGTGTGGGTACCTCAGGCGAGGATGGTCTCCCATGGCGATATAGCGCATCACACGGGCGATAGTCCGGTTCGCCCACCACAGGCGACGACCAGCCTCGTTGTGGTTCACTGGGGGCGGGCCGTCACCCTCGTACCTGGCGAGCTCCCTTTCCCTCCGGTTTGCAAAGAAGGCATTCCAGGTGTCGAGGTTGTCGGGATCCCAATGGGGATCCATCCGCTGCTCCGACGTGAGCTCGAGGTAGAAGTGGTTCGTGATGGCCGCCTGGCGGGCCGAACCTTGAGGCACAGGAGGAACAATAACCCCTCCGACGCTCAGTATCCAGCCAGTGGGCAGCCCCTACCCTGGCGGGCATGGGTAGCTGGAGGCGCACAGCGCCTTGGTCTCCTCGAGCATCAGAAAAGCCCAGAAAGTGGTGTCCATTGTTGTGAGAGAGAAGGTGTGGATGGGTGGATGGACATGGCGGTCGGCCTAGATATAGAGGGACATGGCGGGAGAACATGGCGGGAAGCGGGGGAAATGGCAGGAGAACATGGCGGGAAGCAGGGGAAATGGCGAGAGAACATGGCGGGAAGCGGGGGAAATGGCGGGAAAACATGGCGAGAAGCGGGGGAAATGGCGGGAAGCGGGGGAAATAGCGAGAAAATATGTTTTAGTCCTAGTTAATAGTTTTAGTATTAAATATTAAATTTAAGTTGTATAATAAAGTATGATAATAGATTTAAATTATAGATCTTCTTTTTCTAAAAATTTTGATATATAATACATAATTTTCTAAAAACTATAAACCATTTTTGGTTATGGCGCCAAAAACAACCTTTAGCCCCGGTTTGTAATACAAACCGGGGCTAAAGGGGTATGACGCGCGGGAAGTGCGGCGGGCCGAAAACACCTTTACCCCCGGGTTGTAATACAACCCGGGCTAAAGGGGTAGGGGTATAAATAGCCCACCTCCAACCCCAGGTCGTGCCACGACCCGGATCAGTTTCTTCTTCCCGACGCTGCCGCAAGCTCGCCGCGCTCCCCGAGGCCGCCGTAGGCTCGCTGCGCTGTCCCGCTGTGCCGCCCGTGTCGAGGCTGTCCCGCCGCGTCCGTCCCTCCTCGCCGCGCCCATCCCAGCCCCGCCCGTCCACCTGCCGCTCGTCCCAGCCCCGCTCGTCCGTCGCACGCACCGTCGCCGCTCGTGCCATCGAGGAGGGATCGCCGCCGGTGCCCATGCCCTCGCCCGTCCCGCCTCGTCGCTCGCCATCGTCCATCCCGCCGCGCCGCGCCGCCCCCTATAGGTGAGAGATTTTGTGATTTTATTTAGTTAGGGATTTTAGTGATTTTGTTAGTTAGGGATTTTATTTAGTTAGGGATTTTATTTAGTGTTTTAGTTAGTGAATTAGTTAGTGATTTTATTTAGTTATGGATTTAGTTAGGGATTTTATTTAGTTAGGGATTTAGTTAGGGATTTTATTTAGTGATTTAGTTAGTGATTTTATTTTGTTAGGGATTTAGTTAGGGATTTTATTTAGTGATTTAGTTAGTGAATTAGTTAGTGATTTTATTTAGTTAGGGATTTTATTTAGTTAGGGATTTAGTTAGGGATTTTATTTAGTGATTTAGTTAGTGATTTAGTTAAGGATTTTAGTAGTATTAGTGTTAGTTAGTATTAGTATTAGGTTAATTGTATAGGTTAGTATTATCTAGGGTTAGTTAGAATACTTAGTTAATTAGGTTTAGTTTAGTTAGTGTTAGGTTTAGGGTTAGTGTTATTAGTTTAGTTAGTTAATTATATTTTATGATTGTAATTTATTGCTATTATTTAGTTATGCCGCGTCCACCTTGTCCGAGCCTACTGGACTCCGTCAGGGATGTTCGAGTCTGGGCTCCGCCGGGTTGGCACTAGGAGGTGCTACCTGTCGGGACTCGTACCTTGGTGAGGAATCCGGGTATCATCGTCGACCCGGAGCTTCTTTGGTGGCGTCCACGAGGTCCAGGAGCGGTCCAGAGGGAGCCAGCCCCCGAGGAGGTGGTACGTCGTCGTATCAGGGAGGAGGACGAGCATGTACGACGATATATGTATCTTTTGGAGACTAGGTTCTCCTATATCTGGCAGGTTCACGGATCCCACCCGAGCTATTCTCCGGTGATGGTTCCTCTTCTGTGGCTGCAGAGCTCCCGTAGCACAGAACACGGCAGCCGCGTTCGCTAATTTGATATGAGCGAGATGTATGAATAATGTACTTTATATTATGAGCGAGATGTATTAATAATGTACTTTATCTTAATCACTAAGTACTGTATTTGAGTTGTCGCAGTTGTAATATTCTTTTACTTAATGCAATATTCTTTTTCTATATTAGTTAAGCTATGGACGGTAGACAGAATGAAGAGGAGCTTCTCAACATTATAGATGAGGGTACTAGGGGGTCTTATTATGATGGCTCCGAATATCTTAATTTGTCTGGAGGAGACGATGGTGGAGAAAATAGTGGAGACGATGGTGCTGACCATGGTGAAGACACCATAATAATGACAAACTCCGTTGAGGTATGTAAAGCCTCTATCGATCGTTCACTAGTATAGATGCACTAATTGATTCGTATATATGTACTGACGAATGTTTCTTCTCTTAGACCTCCGCTTCCAGCCAATCTTCAACAAGGACAAGAGGCCCGACACACAAGTTGCCCGCTGATGTCCGTTTCAGCATTGACTTAGTCTCTCCGCAGGGTCAACCGCTGGAGCCCAAAGAATCTGCGAATGCATTTACAAGTCAATGCAGAGTGATTGTTAGAGACAAAGTCCCGATCACCTCCCGAAATTGGAACAAGCCAGGAAAGAAAAAGGATCCAGCTGGGGCTAGTTTTGTAGATGACAGAGCGAAAGATACGATGTGGAATTCTCTCATGACACATTTGACCCTACCAGTCTTGGAGACTGATGAGCTCACACAGCAAATGAGGAGGAAAGTCATGCACTTTGCTCTTAAGAAGATGGCCGAACTATTCAAGGAATGGAAAAAAAGATTGTACCACCAGTATGTCTTGAAGAAAAAAACTCCTCCATTCACTGGCCCACTAGAGTTGCAGCGGAATACAAGACCTCGTAACCAGCTAAGGCAATATCAGCAAAAAAATAAGTTAAATGCAGCCAAAAAGAAATATCACCATCATATTGGCACAGGTGGCTACAGGAGTGCCATGCCTAAGTGGGATAAAGCTGAGGCTGACCTGGAGGCTAAAGGGGTCACTCCAGCTACGTCTAGTTGGCCCTTGAGGTCATGAAATTGGGTATTCGGGCATGGGGCATCATTAGACCCAGAAACATGCGAGATTGTTGCAGCCGAAGAAATTTCTTCACCCAAGAAAGAACTTATTAAAGTGATAAAAGAGGTTGAAGAGGAAACGTTTGTTCCCGACAGAGAGAACGATGAGCAGATAAAGGCTCTCGGGAATCCTGAAAAGGCTGGACGGACAAGAGGGTTCGGACCTTCTTATCCATGGGTTATCGGGTTTCCCGAGCACCTTGACAGGTATAGAAGCCGATCGAGAAGAATAAAGTGGCAAAAAGAGGAGTATACGGATCGGTTCGCGAGGTTTGAAGCCATGCTGCGGGAGCATCGCCAGGAGCTTAATGAACTTAAAGGAGTCTGACGGCAAGATCCTGCACCGAACAGTACGGTCGGCCCATCGCAACGAAAAAGTAGCATGGCTTCCACGGAGGGCCACGATAATGATGCGACGATGGATTTGTACCCTGTGGATGCAATTAAGGAGAAGACTAGTTGTGAGCCGCATGTTGAACTGAAGAATATTTCCATGAAGGTGGCGGTCGGCTTTGCTTTACCTTCTGCACCGGGAGCGACCTACCATTGCAATCCGATTCCAGCTGGCTATGCTCGTGTCAGTGTGGATGAAATTCTACCTATGTGTCAGTCACTACAGCTTGACATCCCTGGAGGTGAAGGGGAGACGACACTGGGAGAAGTCACGAGTGGCTTCATTCTTTGGAAAATAGAATACATCAAGTTTCCAGGCTCGACACCAAGGCCACCTTCTCCACCGAGAAACAATCCATCACCTCCAAGGAAACCGTCTCCTCCCAGTGCACTGTCTCCTCCAAGTCCACCTCCAAGTGCAACGTCTCCTCCCAGTAATAGTCCAATCCATGACCCCAACACGAGTCCATCTCAATCTACGCAGCCGCCTCCACCCACTAAGGGCCAAAAGCGGCAGAATACCACCGCGCCGTCGAGAGATAACCGACACCCAAAGAAATAGTTGTCGCCCCTCCCAAGAGTACCACCAGTTCCTCCCAAGAGCGCTTACGACCTGACCGATGAGGAGACCGAAGCGGTCGGACGGGCCGAATTGGATGCTCATTTTAAAAAGAAACAACCTGGGCCAGAGGTCCAAATAAAAACGGAAACCAAGGAGCACTTTAGGAAATTACTAACGTAGCCATCCCAAGCTCAGTTAAATGCACCATATGACTATACACGATGTCTTCAGAGGACACTGAAACATAAGAGATCAAGCGGTAGAGGAAGCATCACAAAAGAGGTTCCCCAGCAGGGGGAACAAGCAGAACAATCGAGTGGTAGCGGAAGCATCAGAACAGACGTCCCCTAGCTGGGGAAACAAGCAAAACAATCGAGTGGTAGCCGAAGAACCAAAAAAGATGTTCCCCAGCTGGGGAAACAAGCAAACCAATCGCTTCCCCCACTCCAGGTGAACATACCCGAACCTCAACTATATGAGGTAGAACCTATGGATCCGGGAACGGCTAGGATATTGGCCGAGCAATGTGGTATGCCTATTCATGAAATTCTTCACGGCGATATGCCCAAGGCGGAGGTAGCACCAAAATTTGTTCACGGGGAGCCTCTGGTTAGTTCTGAGAGGCTTCGGGATATGCCAACACAAATGCGATGATTCCATGAATAGTACATGACAGCATCAAAAGAACAGCGAAATTGGCTCTTAGTGAAAGTTCGAAAATCGCATTACTTCACTGAAGACGAGGTCCCTATTGAATTTACAGAATTATTTCAGTTATTCAATCTAAAGGAACTCGACAAAAATATCCTCAGTTCGTATTGTCTATAAGTGATTACTTTATTTATGTAATTAGGTCTCTATCTTAGCTTATTCAATTTATTGCCGGTAAGTATACTCACTATATTATTTTGTACGCTATATATAATGATGCAGAATGAAGATGCTCGATTGTAAAAGAAAGGTTATCAATGGATTTGGGGTCATTGACCCACATCGAGTTCATGGAGCTATACTAAAGGATAAACCACTGGAGACCGAGCACAACTTGTTGCGGTTTCTCATGAAACAACATTTCTGTAATGAAATACTATTTCCTTACCACGGCGGCAATTGAGTTATTGTACACATTAACTTTTGCTTACTCGATGTTCAGTGTAAATGATGAGTTACTGACGTATGTAAACCTTGCGTAGGTACCACTAGATTCTTCTAAGCATTTCACTTGACTTGGAAAGAGTTCACATCATGGACTCACTAAACAAAGACATTGAAAACTACCGCAGCATTATCGATGCGCTCCAGAGGTAATTTCAACCATTATCGCACTATATCGGTTTATTTCGTTCATTTTCTGGGATATCAAGTAGTTATTAACTCATACATTAATTTTCTTTGTCGGGTAGGGTTTGGACACAGTTCAAGAACCATGTCCGCGGTCAATGGCGTGAGGAGCTATTTTTTAAATCACTCTCGGTAAGTAGTACGAGCTAAGTCCACACATCTATTTAATTCTACTTTACATGCATTTATCATGATAGAGTTATTATTTGATTGAATTCTATTCTTGTAAAGTGCGCGAGGAAGCCATAGGGAACTAATCTATGTGGATTCTACGTGTGCGAGTTCATTCGCATCGGTATTGAGAAGCCCTCGGAAAATATTCGAGTAAGTAAACAATATATTCAACCTTTATTTTTATTACAAAAAGTTGTGTTGAGTCTAATTCATACGATCTCCTTTTTATATAGTTGGACGCGATCCAGGACAAGCTCCTACCAGAGGACCGCCTAATAGCAATCCAAGAGGAATTTGCTGCATTTTTTGTCGACGAGGTCATAGACCCACGCGGAGAATACTCTATACGTAGACCCTAAA
Source organism: Avena sativa (assembly GCA_916181665.1). Taxonomy (NCBI): domain Eukaryota; kingdom Viridiplantae; phylum Streptophyta; class Magnoliopsida; order Poales; family Poaceae; genus Avena; species Avena sativa. The sequence continues at coordinate 576,864,961 of OV702287.1, forward strand.
GCATCTATGTAATGATCTCCATATAATCAAATAGACATGCTCTGAACCCGGTTGGGACTCCATGTATACTTGTAAGAGAAATTATATTATATATTGCATCAATGTGTACAAGTACTGTGTAGTAGCGTCCTGTATGTATACGAAAACTTTTCTCTAATGAAAACACAGAATAAAAAATAATTGAACACAAAACACAAAATGAAAAGAAAAACACAAAACCCCAAAACCCTATCCCCTGCAGCGGCAGCCAAATGGCCCAAAATGTTGCCGCGGCAGGGAACCTTTAGTCCCGGTTCGTAACATGACCCGGTGCTAAATGTCCTGCCGTCCAGCGCGCCTCGCAGTCCACGTGGTTGGACCTCTAGCCCCGGTTCATAACAGAACCGGGGCTAAAGGTTGAACCTTTAGTCCTGCTTTTGCAGTCCCGGTTCGCAATCTGAAACTAAAGGCCCTTACGAACCGGGGCAAATGGCCTAGTTTCCTATAGTGACCAATGCCCAGGCGGCATGAACCGGGATCGGTGCCTGGCATTGTGTCCGATTAAGGAAACAAACCGGGACCAATAAAATTTGGGTGCTGGACAAAGACCATTTTTCTACCTGTGGAGTAATAATGTGACTGATGGCATTGGGATGGGGCATCAGCTCGTCTGCACCGGCAAGCCTTTGTGAAAATTTTACGAGGACAGCGGATGCGATTAGTCGTTGTATAACAGTCTGAAGCTCTTCACATGAGACCACAAAGTCGTGTCGTTCGATTAGTGTAGTGTAGCTGCAGTGTGCAGAGGGCTACCTATGAGGATTGGATGAGGGAACTATCACGGTGGGATAATTGTATAAAAGGACGTCATACAGTGCCCTAGTAATGTTGTGCTCCTAAAGATTAGCAAGCATACAATAGAGAAAGTCTCAACTGTCTTGGCCTCGGGCCCTAAGAGCAATGGCAATAGTATAGTTGTTGGCTATAAGCCAAGTGTCATGTCATCTATAGCCGTCTTAGAGCTAGCATGTACAATACTGAGCTAAAACATATACAATTTTAACACTATATGGCCAACGTTTCACTTTCTCTAAGTGCCTAGAAGCACGTGCTAGAGCTGGCTCTTGCATGAGAGCCCACTCTTCTTCTACTTCTATTCTCTCTCTTCCAACTAGGCAAGGAAACAATATTTTAATCCGTATAGCCAGCTGACTAGAACTTATTGTACTTGCTCTAAGATACCATGTTTCTTTGCACTCGGTCTAGCGTCATAGACTCCCTGAGATATCAGTGTGCTAGGAACCCTAGGGGCTACTCTCCTGTAGGACATGACCTAGATATAGTACGTATGAGTGTACGACATCATGCATGCTGACTTCTCAACCATTTGACGACATATTATTCATGTTGGACACGACTGTGTAGCCCATGTTTCTCATATGGCGCAACAGGACCCGATACACTTTCATTTAGATTACTTCTCATATTTAAGATGTTTTGGGTGTACCGACCAACTAATGTGGTCATCTATTTGAATGCGTTTGCCATATCATTAGAAATAAACATAGTCAAATATTCAACCGTAAACCTGTTCAGAAAAAAATCAACCCTAGCATATTGGACACGATGATGTGTGCGAGCTCAGTGCATATGTAAAAAGAAAGAACGCCTTTAGGTAGAAATCCGCATTCACCTCCTATACTTTTTTTTTTTTGAAAAATCCAGCAATTGCTAGCTTTCGATGTATTAGTAGAGGGATACCGGTACAACTTGTACAAGCGACTTGCCGCCCGAACGAAATTACGTCCTAGAGATAAATAAAAGACCCTGCCGACGAGCCAACCACCCTCATAGTGCTGGTTCGGCACAACTGCAACACATATGCGACAACCCTGCAAACGAAGGGCCATCATCGCAACGCTTTTTGAGGCCGGCTGCTCGACAACCCGGCCAAACTACACAACAACCAGAACCCCGCGGATAGTCATGAACCCCAAATTAAAGTTGTGTCTTAAAGCACATAGCGATGTCGATGCCGCCCCCCCAACTCAAATGGGGTTTGTCTTTTCACCCAGAGATACCATGATGAACTTGCCGTGTGGCGGTGTTCCACCATGTTGAGCCCAAGAAGGAATAGCGACGCTAGAAGGCGGCATCATCGACGACACTGGCCCCGAGACAGTGTGAGGCATTACCCAGGAACACCGTCACCGGCCGTGTTCCGGGGAGGCTCCTAACAGACAGTTGCCGACACAAGCTCCACCACCGACCACCAACCTCCTGCACATACTGCATCTGCCAGGAACCTCACGTCCTGACGTACACATCATGCCAGTTCGGGTTACGATAGATCTGCGCACCCAAGGAGCCACTGATCAGCCCCGATATCCTAGACTCCCGACGTTCAGCCTAGGACACCCATCAACCGAAAATGGGCACCCCGATTAGCTTGCAAGTCCCAACACGGCGGAAGAGGGCCACAAGTTGGCGACACTGTTGGGTCGTGGAAAACCCAGCTCTGCAGCAACCTAGGCAACCTCCAAGAAAAACCTCGTTGTCGACAACACACCACCGCTGTTGGAGAAGAGAAGAACACCAAGAATGGTCGTGATCTAGATCCCCGACCATCCGATCCCTATCTGTGCGAGCCCAAAGTGATAGCCCAAACACGGCAGATCCGTGCTACGCACCAGATCCACAGCTTCCTGCGTCGGGCTGCCACTCCACCGCGCTGTTCATCGACGCCACCAACAACCGCAGGGGCTTTGCGCAGCGGAGACACCCGGTGGAGACGAGGCGGACGGACCCATCATCGACACCAATGTCTGGAGCCACTCCTTTGGCGCACGACATGCAGATCCGCTGTCGCGCCCCGAGATCTAGCCGTAGGGAAGCCCTAGCCGCCACCACGACTATCATCCCTACTGAAGAATCCTGGGGCTGCCACCCTGGCGCACCTACTCCGCTGCCTGTAGCACGCCGACTAGGGCACCGCTGTTCACTAGCCAGAGGTCCCATGCATGAGGGAGGAGAGCTTGCCGGCGGCCACCACCAACAACTGTACGGGCTTTTCCCACTGCAGATACCCGGTAGAGACAAGGAGGATGGAGGAGGAGAACGTATCTAGTGAAACGGATGAATCTGTGCAATAGCTGAACCCATGGCACATAAACCGTTGGATTGGAAATAGAGGTACATGATCCATGTACACGGTGGCCTGCTGATACATTTGCAGAAAGGACCTTCTAATTTTTCAGTCAAACGGATGGACCTCCCTGAACCCAGTTCGTCTCTCTCCATGTTGTCCATGTGCCTCTCTCACCAGAGGCATTGAAACTCCGTGTAAGTGATCCTTTTTTCTTAGTGTGAACTGACAAAGCTGAGATCAGGTGAACCAGCGGTATAAAATTCCCGTATGAGTTATGGACTATATTAAAAGAACATATCGTGTACTGAAAACCCCTGGAAAAATCAACAAGATCACCGTTAAATTTCAGTACATGACTTCATATGAATAAACCAGACAAGGCAGTGTGTACATCCAGGATGTTACTTTAGCAATACAGAACAAATCAAACAGTGTTATTTTCATATGATTGCAGCAAACAGAATCAGGTTCAAGAACCACCAGTATTGCTTTCACAAAGTTCAGTGGATATGGTAAGAGCACATTCCTATTAAATTTCCATTTCCTAATTAAGGATCAGATGAGACAGCACATCAGTTTGTTTATTTACCCTTTTAACAGAAGCACGTGCAAAAAAATTAGTACACATACACATTTTTTAGTTGGTTGGAACATCACCGGTCATGCCTATCTCCCAGTTTCTATTTCAAAAAGAGTTGGGAAAAAAGTGGTGACAAGATGTAAAAATGAAATATAACCTTTATCGACGAAGATTCTTAGATGCTGCAGATGGTCGGTTCCTAAGCTGCTACGATGCTGATGTCGGCGTCTCTACTTTGATGAACTTATGACGAGTTGGCTTTGCCTGCCAACACTGGCGTTGGTACACTGATGCACTCACACCGAGCCGTCACCACTGCTGCTTCAGATGTTAGAGCGTAGGAATTGTTTTATAGAGTAGTCCTGAAACTGAACATTCATAGTGGGCGTAAGAAACAGAAACATTATATCTTTTTAGATGTACATCCAGAGAAGACATAAATAAAAGTCTGTTGGAATAACAATTATCTTTATACTTCTGAAAATCTAGTAATATTAATACGTATTTCTATTTCGGTACCAGGTCATGCACATTCAATAATATTGGTTAGGATTTCAGTACTAGATCAGGTTTATTACTCCTAAAATCCTCGATAGTTTTAGTTAGGTTTCGTGTCCTCGACAGTTTCAGTTAGGTGTTCGTGTCCTCGACAGTTTCAGTTAGGTGTTCGCGTCCTCGATAGTGTCAGTAGCGTTGTTCGTCCTCGACAGTGTCAGTTAGATGTTAGCGTCCTCAACAATTTCAGTTAGATGTTCGCGTCCTCGATAGTGTCAGTTTAGGTGTTCATCCTTGACAGTATCAGTTTAGGTGTTCGTACTCTGATTATAGTTTCATAAGAATGAACTGCTCCTATGTTTTATGTATGTGTGTCGCTGAGTGAATGAACTGCATATACTCTGATTATCATTATCTTAATTCACAAAAAAGAGTCTGCCTAATACTCAGATTATAGTTTCATAAGAAATTACTGCTCCCATGTTTTATGTATGTGTGTAGGTTCTAGTTTATGTATGTAGCCTAGTTCGCATTGCATGGACAAGAACATCACCATATCGCTCCCTGCGAACTTTGTTGTTAGGACGGTATGTTCTCTGAAATTCATGTGGAGAATGTAAATATATATATGTTTAATGAAAATCATGACTAATTGTTCTGTCCTATGATTTTACTCAGTCAATCCCTTGTGGTGCACGACTTGGCTTCATGGACCATCTCCATAGAAGCATGGATGAGGTTGTCGTGTTTCTTGTCACTTTGACGCATCATAATCACCCCGATAGGACGTACCAGGTTAGCGTCACAAACGAGGAGGCCCGAACATATTTTAGTGGTCATGGATGGAACAGACTCCTCATCTTGTATAACGACCTGAAAGAGGGACAGGACAAGTTTTTTCTCAGTCATACTTGTGGCATCGTCAATTTCACTTGCTTTCCTCCCGACTCTTCCGACGAGGGTGAACATGAGTGAACTGTAGATAATGCTATATGAACCAATGTCCCAGCTATATTGAACATTTGGTGGATACTGCTATTGTTTCCTATGTTAATATGTATTTTCCTGTCATTATCCTGTATACTGTGTATTCCTGTATTCTTCTACATATTCTGCCTATTTATTTATTATTTGCTCTGATACATAATACTCCCGGCGAACAAATTGTATTACCCCTGGTGAAGGGATGTGCACCAGTGTTAGAGGACATCATACCCGACGAATGTCGGCGAATCGTATGGTTCGCCGGCTGTAGTGCATTACTGCCTGCGAGATGGTCACCAGCGAACATGTACTCATCCGTGGTAGGCTATTTTGGTGCGCCGACGGTGAGCCTTTGCCTACTAGTGGGTAGCTGGAGGCACATAGCTCCTCGGTCTTCCTCGAGTGTCAGAATGGCCCAGTATGTGGTGTCGATGTGTGGATATCCATGGCACGGTCGGCCTAGATATAGAGTGAAAGGGCGGAAAAACATGGCATGAAGCGGTGGGACTTGGCGGAAAATATCTTTAGTCCCGGTTAGTGGCTCCAACTGGGACTAAAAGGCCCGGTTAGAGGTCAAGGGTGGCAAAACATAGTAGCTTTGGGAAATGGTGGGAAATATCTTTAGTCCCGGTTAGGGGCTCCAACTAGGAATAAAAGGCCCGATTAGAGGAAAAGGGCGGGAAAGAACATAGCAGGAAGCGGTGGGAAATGGCGGGAAATATCTTTAGTCCCGGTTAATGGCTCCAACCGGGAGTAAAATACCTCGACAAGAGTGTTGACATTATGGTGTGAGTGTCGACACTATGTTGTGCTGCTTAATCTATAAATAGGATCTTGGTATTTTACTGCGTTCACGCGCATATTTTATGTCTGTTTTCACCAGGATCAGGACTGATGATGGATCCAATGGATACAATTCTTGGAGCAGTTGTACTGTGGAGACAAGGAGTCCAAAACAACGTAAATTACTTGTTTGGGAAATATTAATAATACCAGAACAAAACCAAAAGCGAACAAGGGAGGCAGAGAGTTTCACCCCGTGCAATTGGTTCGAGGAGATGACCAACTATGTGTGCAGAGCAATTTTCCGCCCATATAGCTCTGGCTGTATAGTTGGCGCCGCCTCGTCAAATAGTTTCACCCCGTGCAATTGGTTCGAGGAGACAACATATAGAACACCAGAAATCATAGAAACCTGACCTCTAGATGGCATATGGAGGGGGAACTCATCCACCGGGGATCCATCTTCCCCTGCGCAGATCCAGGAGGCTAAGGCATCGATCTTCATCATCCATCCCATGTACATCTTGTCTAGATCTTGTTGTAATTCCTATACTCGCTGTGGATTTATACAAGTACTATTCATCTATGATTGTTTCAATTACCATTGCCATGATGTTGATTGCCTCCATGTCTGAGTAGATCACTAGTTCTTGAGGAGATGGAGAAACCCTAGTATGAGATTGAAATAAGATAAAGTCTATTATGATATTCATCGCTGTGACCATGTGTTAGATTTTCTACATCTTGATGTTGAGACAAGTCGACCTCTCAACATTTGCCTCTTGTGGGGACTTGATGGAGGAAACTACTTGTTGGTAGACGGAGGAGTGATATCACTTAGAGTGACAGAAAGCTGTTGGCACTCCTTACATTTCAACTTAGGAAACCGAGGAAACTCACGGAACACTGTCCATGCCATGGGATACGTCCTACGGGATTACGTCCCTTAATAGCGCAGTAATTTGATTGATATCGATTGCTGACTGTTGTGGTTATGAGGATGATATGAGCAGCGGTTGTTGCCTATTCATCCAAATACGGTGTTCCTCCCACACATACATAGATCAGAATGTTCATGATGATAATCTTTATCTTAGATGTTTACAATACTAGTGTTTTATCTGCTATTTTCTAAGAACACCTTTTCCCTACTGCAGTTCCAATCTCTCTTACATACACGATACTTACTTACTGAGCTCAGTTGTTTTTACTGTGCTTTACTTTATTGCTCTTATACCTAAAACCCCAAAACACCTTTCTACGCAATACTCGCATTTTATCTTGTCACTTAGAACTTTATCTAGCATTTCTATCGTAATATTTACTTCAAGAGTTATTAGACTTCAGACTCCTTCTCCCTGTGGGGTCGATATCTTTATTTTGAAACTAGCTACAAACGATCTGTGCTCTTGCAGTCATCAAGCTATTTTTTGGCAACGTTGTTGGGGAGCTAAGTACTATAGGTCTTTTAGTTTTTGCTTATTAATTTTTGTCTTGCTAAATTTTGTTTTGAGTTACAGGTATCCACCAACATGATGGAGTTTGAGGATATGACTAGTGCTAACCCGCTCAACCACTTTGGGAAGCCCTGTGATATTTATAAGAGAGACAACTCCAATGAGAAGACAAGGGGGTTTGAACTAAATCCTCTACTACTTAGTATTCTACATAAGAAGCAATTTACTGGATATGAAGAAGATCCTGATCCATATGAGCATATTGCATGTTTTAAGGATATATGTGGCACTTTTCTATTGACGGGATATACCGCCGATGAGGTAAGGGTTAAACTTTTTTGTCAAACTTTGACAAGTACAACTCTCTCATGGCATAGATCTCTACCCCCTGAAGCCACTACTACTTGGGATAATCTAGCCTGTGAATTTCTATCAAAATATTATCCATTATCAAAATCTTTTGGAATCTGGCGGCTTATAATGACTTGGAAGAATCGTTCTAATGAAGGACTACTAAGAGCTTATATTAGATTTAAAGATTTACTACGGCTATGTCCTCATCATGATTTGCGTGAATGGTATTTACTACATATCTTTTATGGCGCTTTAATTGAACCTAATAAAATTGAACTAGACTCTTCCGCAGAAGGAGCCTTTATGAATCTTCCTATACCTAAAGCTTGGGCTTTAATTAATAGAATTCTTGATCATAGAGTTTCAAGGAATTTTGGTCTAGGAAGGGAAGGAGGCGTAGAAATAGAGCATGATTGTATTCATGACTATAATAAAAAGGGTAATGTTAAAGAATTATCAAAAGAACTTGTGTTGTAAGCTCTTAAAGCTTGTACAGAACATATTAAAGCTCCAAGGGAGGGTCCAGTCAAGTATAATATGTTGGGTTCATAGCATAGAAAACAAAAATATTCCTACGATGGGAACCATACGCCAAGATCTATCTACTAGATAAAAGCAACGGGTGGATATACATCCATAGAGAACTTACCCTCGAAGAAAAAAAAGCTTCGTTAAAGAGATGGAACTCGTGGATGATGTAGTCGTACACTTGACGATCTCAAGATCGTGATGAAATCCTTCAGATCCAGCAGTTCCAACACCATCAGGTCCAGCACCATCAAGTCCAGCATCGCAAAGTAGTGGTGCATCCGTGATCGCACACACGTCCGGTCCACCGAACAACCTCCGGCTCCTCGCTCCAGCGATGCATCGGAAGCAGCAACTCCTTTCCAGATAAAGCCACCATGAACATGTATCTCGCTAATTCGAGACCATCGGGAATAACTAGAGGGAGAAGAGAACCTTCACGATTAGGTGGGGCAAGAGGAGATGACCCATGGGGCTCCTTTTATAGGTCAGGGGGCGCAGCCCCAAGGCCATGGCTGGCCGGCCATGGTGGGTGCCCCCACCTCTCCCTCATTCATGTGGGTGGAGCTTCCACTAAGTCCACTCACATCAATTTCAACTCCACTCACTTTGCATTTAATGTCCACCAAATTAAATGCATTTTCTGTTTAAATAAAACAGTTTTATTTATTTTATGCAGAATTTTGTTAATTACTTTAATTAACAAACATTCACATAAAACTCACTACAACATTTCAATATCACATGCAGAACTAGTTTCAACAATTTCACCCGAAACAATTCTAGTTTCCATCGAAATGATTCTAGCTCTTTCTTAATCTTTATCTGAGACATATTGGCTCCAAATGGTGCCAGTATCCCTTAAGTGTGCCACCCTACGGTTCGCGAATAATGCAGATATGATCGAGACCCCTCTCCGGTCAATAATCAGTAGTGGGACCTAGAGATCCGTACTGACTCCCACATATTCAACAATGACTCTTGTGATCGTGTGAACCTTTAATGTCGTAACTAAATCCCTTTGTCTCGTGATATATTACATGTCCAAGATTCGATCATCGGCATCCAAATACCTAGTTTGATCTCGTTACCGACATGCACTCTTTTCTCGTTCTAGTGATATAACATTCTAGTGATCACATCACTTGCTTGCAAGCTATCTTAATGTGATATCACCCAGAGGGCCCAGAGTATATCTATCCGTCATCGGGATTGACAAATTCCACTCTTGATCCATGAGCCTCAACATAACACCTTCGGAGTATCCGAACCCACCTTTATAGTCACCCTGTTATGGTGTGACCTTTGATGTTATCAAGTTACTCTTCCGATGTTAGCAATTAACATGATCTCATTGTCTAAGGACTAAGATTACATTGTATGATGGTATAGCAATATAAACATAATGACATTGATCTTATTGTAATCATTTAGTTTGTGTTTTAGGATGATTAGTTTGTAATCAAGAGATTGTGAACTTCTTTAGTGTGTCTCACACTTCGTGAGACGGTTATTCATTTTAGTTTGTAACAAACAGTTGTTCTGCTTTGATGAATGATTTCTATTCGTGACCATATCTTGTTTGATTACTTGTGAATTATCCTCGTTGTTTGAAACTAATTGATAATGTATGAACATTTGTAAAACATTAAAATGCCTTGTTTAAAATACCCAACTTAATGATATGATCATTAATGAATGAAAAACCATTGTTTAGATTCAAAGTTATGTGATAATATGTGAAGGTCATTCGATTTCTTCTCACATATAAATCATGCCTAAGTTCAGCAAAATAACTTGAGCACCATGTATTACTTGAATACAAAGTGTTTGATGAATTGTTAAATAGAATACATATTCGATGTATTGTGTTTTAACGAAAATGGTAATTATCATTATATGATTGTTTAAATGTGTAAAGTAGTTTACCAAAGGAAACATGCATATGAAACTATTTGATTTGATCAAAGTGTTTCATCAACAAAGGGTATAAGTATAAAAGAGAATCCAATTACTATGATTTGATCAATAGTAATGAAGTTTAACTTTATAAGAATGGAATAAAAGTGATTGTGAAATGCGAAGCGTTTTGAAACGTCAAAATGCAAAGCATCACAATGTGATATTAGATATCAAAGGGGTTGAATAGAAGGCACCAAATAAATCGTTGTAGTGTAGATGTAGAGACCATTAGCTTAGAAATAGTTAGTACTCAATTAGAAGGTAGTGAACGATTTGAATTCGTGAAAGTTTTGGGGTTATTCGATATAACCAAAACAATAGCGAATAAGTCCTTGTAGCGTATTCATTGGAAACCTTGTATATGAAATCCATAGCTGAAACTAAAAGGGAAGCAAAATTCGTATTGCTTCGATTTTAGTGCATTCTTGAGAAAGCTCACTTTTAGTGATATTTCCCGATTATAGAGCAAATGGAAGATAGTGTAAAACACGATGAGGATTCAAAACCCTGCATCAGAATGTTGAGAAGTGCAACGGACAACGTTTCTGAACGATTCTCTTCATAAAAGGAAAGAGTCAATGATATTGATCATTGTGTTTTTCCCCACTGGTGTTTTCACTACATGAAGTAGGATTCATAATGTAATCCATATCTTGTATGGAGACATTTGTGAATCATTTGTCATCATTCTTGGAATATGACATACCTACGAACTACAAAGGAAATAATGGTAAACTAAATTATGAGAAATCCTAGAAGCAAACTTCCCTTGAGATTAGAAAGGAGTATGACAAGTAAAAGGAGTTGCTTGAATTTTCCCAAATGACTGCAAAGCCATAGTGGAAAAAGGGGTAAATGACAAAAGCACAATTTGTCAGGTATTGGACAAATTCAAATGAATTTGATTCAAGTGTGCTGAATGCCTAGAGGATTTAAAACTAGTAGGGTACAGTGTCTCATAATAAATCTCCAAATTTGATATTTGATAAAAGTTTTTGAAGTTATTCAAAATAGTAAGGAGATATGCAATTTGCATAAAATTGAGTGGGAGATATGAAAGTCTTCCTGAAACAATATGTGATTGACATATTTTTGAGTGGGAGCAATACAAGTCTCGAATTCAAATATGTAGGAACATATTTTGAGTGGGAGCTTATAGGAGTAATTCTTAAGTATGTTAAGAATGAAAGGCGCAAATACTTATAAATAATGATTTATAAGATGTAGAATTCAAAAATAAACTGTATTATGATATGATGTAGTATTCCTTAAAGGATTCTGAAAAGCGTTTCAGAATAGAAGTTAATTAGGGAACTGGTCCTTAATAACTCAAATTTGGAATAGTATTAAGTTTAACATCAATGGTTGAAAGAAAGAAAAGGATGATCATCATCCACTATGTTGAGACATAGGTTCTATCTTAGTAAACCATGATGATAACTTAGCATAATATGTGATCCAATAAGGAACGTTTAAAAGTGATTGAGTTCGAATCACAGAACATTGAGCTAAGTTTGTCCACAGTGACTAAATAGAGAACTGTAGACATGTTTTCCAAATCCATAAATGATGACATATCTTAAAGCATAAAGGGTCATGTTATAAGGGAATATGTTGGAAACTCCTGTAGATACCAATTAAAGTCAAGTAGGAAGCGAGGTGAACAAAGACATTGAAAGTTGCACAGAGTGCACTAGTGTTTCGATGAATACATTTATAATAAAATATAAGGGTACCATCTAAAGTGTTGTATAATGTTATGGCGAGGCTAGTTCGCTTTTAACATAGAATGATGTGTCCTAGGGCATAGTTCCCATGAGAAAGCCCTCGAGGTTGATCTAACGTCACTGTAGGCTCCTGGAATCAGGCCTCATTCTGCTGCCATAGCGACGATACATACACACAGATGCTATCATGTGATGATAAAGTATTAATGTCAATCAAGGTGACATTAGTAAGTTGCAAAGGATTTGGGACTGTAAAGTACAGACCCAAGACTCAACCTCTTCCATGAGCAAGCATGTTCAAGGTACCGGACATATGGTGCCACAGATTGAGGAAAAATGCGGCTAGTGTATTTGTACTCTAGTGCAAGTGGTAGACTGTTGGAAATATGCCCTAGAGACAAATAGTAGTATGACTATTATCATATTTCATATAGTTTATGATTAAGTTTTATATCATGCTATAACTATATTGAGTGGTAACATCCATACACGTGTGATATACAAACAAACCAGGGGTTCCTAGTGAAACTCTAGTCACTGGTTCATTGGTCAACAGATGATCGTGTTTCCTGATCATGTGGCATTTATGCCAGTTGGAAATGAGTTCATCTCATTCTGAGAATAGGATGATGAACCAATACCCAATCTAAACATCGTGATCCGATCATGTCACAAAGTTCAAGTTACGATGATTAGAAAAGGATCCTCGTAGACTATTCCTTAGACCGTGAGGCTATATCAATCACTGTCTCTCGAGAGTGCTTAGATAGCATCAAACGCCATCTGGTAATTCGGTGGTTATAAAGGTGTGTTCAGGTACTTGGAGGAAACCGTAGAGGCAATATATGTCAAGAGCGGGATTTGTCTGTCCATGTGACGTGAAGATACTCAAGGGCCCACTTGGAGAGGTTATATCCAATAGTTGCGCAGCGTGTGATTTGATCACGGGGATATCACTTGTCGGAATGAGTCAAGTAGCATTGTTGAGTAACGAGATTGAACATGACATGGTGATGCCATTGATCAGATCTCAGGAAATGCAAGTATCAAGTGACAAAGGGAATAAGACACGACTGTCCCGGTTCAAACGACGAAAGATCTTCGTGGAACGCAGAGGGGTCACATGGCCATTGATACCTGATACATTGCAAATGATTGGCCTGCTCTTAGTAACATTTCAGGACAATCAAACAAGGGATACAATGCATGCACGCACTGTTTAGATAATACTAAAGGTATATATTTGGATAAATGTAAGAAGGTTGTGTACCTGGGGTGTCATAAATTTCTTCCGACCAATCATCAAGTAAGAAAGAAAGGCAAGCATTTCAATGGTGAGGCAGATTACCGGAAGAATCCTAAGCTCCCTAAAGGTGCTGATGTATTTGGTATGGTGAAGGACCTAGAAGTAATCTTTGGAAAGGGTCCTGGCGGTCAATCTGTTCTGAAAGACCCCATTACCGGACACATGGCCATGTGGAAAAAGAAATCTATATTTGGGGAGCTTGAGTATTGGAAAGACCTAGAGGTCCGTTCTTCAATCGACGTGATGCACGTGACGAAGAATCTTTGCGTGAACCTGCTAGGCTTCCTGGTCGTGTATGGGAAGACAAAAGATACACCAGGAGCACGGGAGGACCAGCAGCGTATCAAAGACCCATACAACAAGCATACTGATAAAGGACGTGAATACTTAAGCAGCTATGCTCTTACCAAAGCAGAGAAGGAAATCTTTTTTGAAGTCCTTTACAGTATCAAGGTCCCGGCTGGCTTCTAGTCAAATATAATGGGAATAATAAATATGGCTTCCGGTTGCATTGAGGGGGCTTCTACCGAAAAATGTTTGATTAGCCATTGTGAAGCTATGTGCATTCCTCAATACAATATCTCAGAAGGTAATCGATCGAGAAAGTCTAGAAAGGCTATAGAAGGATGTGGTCCAATGTCTTGTCAGTTTTGAGTTGGTGTTCCCCCCGTCCTTCTTCAATATTATGACGCATCTCTTAGTTCACCTAGTCGAAGAGATTTCCATTATCGGTCCTGTATTTTTGCACAATATCCCCTTAGAGACTTTCATGGGAGTCTTAAAGAAATATGTTCGTAACCGTGCTAGGCCAGAAGGAAGCATCTCCGAGGGCTATGGACCAGAGGAGGTCATTGGGTTCTATGTAGACTTTCTTCCTAACCTTAAGCCGATTGGTGTTCCTGAATCATGGTATGAGGGGAGACTGAGTGGAAAAGGCACACTAGGAAAGAAAGCAATGATATTTAGGGACGGACATTCTTTGAATCAAGCACACTACATAGTTCTCCAAAGTTCTACCTTCGTGGCTCCGTATATCGAGGAACACATGAATGCTGTACGCTCCAAGTTCCCGGGGAAGGATGACTGCTGGATTAAAGAAAATCACATGGAGACTTTCGGCACTTGGTTGCAATTACATCTCATGAATGACATCACTATTGGAGATCAGCTCTACTTGTTGGCTGCGACACCATCCGCGACTATGTTGACTTTCCAAGGGTAGGAGATAAATGGAAATACATTTTACACGATTCCCCAAGATAAAAAGAGCACCAACCAAAACAGTGGTGTCCGCTTTGATGCAACATACGAGAATGGGAAAAAGGACACATACTATGGTTACATAGAGGAGATATGGGAACTTGACTATGGATCTACTTTTAAGGTCCCTTTGTTTCGGTGCAGTTGGGTCAACATGAATGGAGAAGGGGTAAAGGTAGACCAGCTGTACGGAATGACAACAGTGGATCTCAAGAATCTTCGTTACCGAGACGAACCATTTGTCCTAGCCAATGAGGTGGCTCAGGTTTTTTATGTGAAGGACATGTCCTCTAGACCGAAAAAAAGAAAAAATAAGGAAACGAATACATCAGACGATGAGCACAGGCGTCACATAGTTCTTTCAGGGAAAAGAAACATCGCGGGAGTCGAGGACAACCCTTCACCGTGAAAACTGACCCAAGCATCCCGTTAAGCAAAGAAGATGCTCCATGGTTACGGCCTAAGAAGCGATCATAGGCAGGGGATCGACATACACGACGAAGGATTCATATCCTAAACCCCTAAACCCTATGTAAATCTATGTAATGTATGGAAACTTTATGTGATGTATGGAAACTTTATGTGATGTATGGAAACTTTATGTGATGTATCGAAACATTATGTAATGGATTCTTTCACGGGCCTGCAGGGAAATTTTTCCGAGGCGGAGCTTCCAAAGATGTCGTAGGGCGTGTGCACCAGCGACATCTTCGAGAAGCTCCGCCACAGGAGATTTCCCAACCCTTTCCCCAACACTGTTAGAGGAGATGGAGTCTTTCACGGGCTTGCAGGAAAAATTTTCCGAGGCAAAGCTTCCGAAGATGCCGTAGGGCGTGTACACCAACGACATCTTCGAGAAGCTCCGCCATGGGAGATTTCTCAACCCTTTCCCCAACACTGTTAGAGGATATGGAGTCTTTCGCGGGCTTGCAGGGAATTTTTTTTGAGGCGGAGCTTCCGAAGATGCCGTAGGGCGTGTGCACCCACGACATCTTCAAGAAGATCCGCCACGGGAGATTTCCCAACCCTATGCACTCGAGAGAGTGGGGAAGTCGGGTGGTACTGGACAGGCGGTGAGGGAGGCAACAGAGCAAAATTCTCTAACCCTAGCTTCCCATCTCGAGTGGTACAGAGGTGCAGGAGACGATGGGATTGGGGAATATGGGTACTGTGCGCAAATGACCAACTCTACGAGGTCCACTTCGTAAATGTACCACCAACCCACCTGGTAGTTCAATCTTGTCCCTCCATTTCCAATCCAATGGTCCATGTTCTAACTGTTGGTTCCGCAGCATAGAAAACAAAAAATTTCCGACGGTGTGAACTACACGCCAAGATCTATCTACTAGGTACAAAGAAAACGGATCGACATACATCCATAGAGAACTTACCCTCGAAGATAACGAGCTTTGTTAACGAGTAGGAACTCGTGGTTGATGTAGTCGTACACTTGCCGATCTCAAGATCGTGAGGAAGTCCGAGCGCCGCAACTCAGCAGCGCATCCGCACTCGCACACACGTTCAAGTCACCAGACAACCTCCACCTCCTCGCTCCAGCGATCCAGCGGAAGCAACAACTCCTTCCAGACGAAATGCCACCGGGAACATGTATCTCGCTAATCCGAGACCATGGGGGAATAATTCTAGAGGGGGAGAGAGATCCTTCAGAAGGAGGTGTGAGGATGAAGGAGCGAATGGGTGGCCTTTTATAGGAGGAGGGGGGGGTGCCCCCTCTCTCCATGGCCGGCGCATGGGGGGTGACCCCTCACCTCCCCCATTCATGTGGTGGTAACTCCTCCACATTAAAATGCCTCTTCACATTCCCTTTTAAAGTCTCCACTTTAAATGCATTAAGTTTCTCCAAATTTAATGCTCTCTCATTTAATAAAACTCATTTATTAAATTTATTCAGAATTTTGATAATTACTTTAATTAACAAACATTCACATATAGCCCCTTGCAATATTTCAATATCACATGCAGAAACACCTTCTATAATTTCACCCGAAACAATTTCCGGTTTCTATTGAAACAATTCCTGCACTTTGCAATTCTTTCGTCTGAAACATATGTGCTCCAAAATGGTGTCCGGTAACTCTTAAGTGTGCCATCCTACGGTTCGCGAATAATGCAGACATGTTAGACCCTTCTTCGATCAATAATCAGCAGCGGGACCTGGAGATCCATACTGACTCCTACACATTCAACGATGACTCCTGTGATCGTGAGAACCTTTAACGCTTGTAACTAAATCCCTTTGTCTCTCGATATATTACATGTCCGAGATTCGATCATCGGTATCTCCATACCTAGTTTGATCTTGTTACCGACATGCACTCTTTTCTTGTTCCCGTGATATAACATTCTAGTGATCACATCACTTGTTTGCAAGTTATCCTAATGTGATATCACCGAGAGGGCCCAGAGTATATCTATCCGTCATCTGGATTGACAAATTCCACTCTTGATCCATGAGCCTCAACATAACACCTTCGTAGCACTGAACCCATCTTTATAGTAACCCTGTTACGGTGTGACGTTTGATGTTATCAAGATACTCTTCCGGTGTTAGCAATTAACATGATCTCATGGTCTAAGGACAAAGATTACTTCATATGATGATATAGCAATATAAACAGAATAACTTGATTGTAATGCTATACTTCGGATGAATGTTCATGACATTATTCCACCAATGGTGTGACCTTGTTATTAACAACATCCAATGTCCATGATCAGGAAACCTTGATCATCCTGTTAATCAACAAGCTAGTCTATAAGAGAGGCATGACTAGGAACCCTTTTTCTTTATTAAACACACATGTATTGATGTTTCCTATCAATACAATTATAGCATGCAAAATAAACATCTATCATATACAAGGAATACATAATAACAACTTTATTATTGCCTCTCAGGACATATTTCCTTCACTACCGGTGCAGCAGGTGCATAAATTGAGTGGTTTCATCGGATACGTTCTCGATGGAGGAGGAAGGTGTTGAGGCGTGGTGGCTCGCCCGTGTTTTATTTCGTGGCCTAGTCCTAGAGAGCAAACTATAATATATTTATTTCTATTGATTCAATAGTGGAAATTCAGGCATAAAAATTTGCGTTTTAGTAGTTGAACTATTTAAATCTACAGAAATACTGATTCTTTTTGTTGTTACATATACATTTTCATTTCAAGTTTATACTTTCCGTTGTTTAATACTCCCTCTGTCCCAAGTCGCCTAAGGATTAGTCAAAAGTGAAATCTTGCCAACTTTGACCCAATATTTAGAAAAAAAAAATCTGTATCTACAATATTAGATGGACATATTAGTAAAATATAGTATATGGTGAATCTAATGATATTGATTCGGTATTGTAAATGTTCATATTTTTGTGTATAAACTTGGTCCAACTTAGAAAACGTTTACTTTTGACTAAGCTATAGATGTCTTATATTTTGGGACCAAGGGAGTAGATAGTTCTACCATTGAAAAAATATGCAAATTGGGGCTTAAAAATGTGTGGTGGGGTAGTTGCATTTTTTTTTGAGAAACACAGAACATGCCCAAACACTCACCATACAAATAATGGTCTTTGTGAAACAAACGGCACGCACACCGTACCTTTATGAGCACCGTCCAGAGACTTAGCACTCCTCTGAAATCTAAATTTTCACATATTTTATTCCGTAATTTTGTGTTCAAAATGTGCAAGTTGGTAGTTTGTATTATTTTTACACGTAGTTTGCAATTTTGGATTTACACAAAGTTGGTAAATGGAAGATGAGAGAAGCGAATTATCCGGAGGATTGCCTTAATGGATTCCCCTACTTAATTGGGAATCTCCTTGGTCAATTTTTTTCCAAAATATCCGAGGAAGCTCCCAGCTGGAATGCTTGGGTGAGCAAGATCTATAACGGACATGGTCATCTCAATGGCCAATGCTTATGGTTATGTAGTATGTACAAAGTCCATGCTAAAATAGTACTTGGAACGGAGGTAGTATCTACAAAATCCATGCTAAACTTTACATAGCTTGACTTCTCAAAAAAATTATATGGCTTAAGCCTTGGAATGGAGGTAGTACAGAAGCAGGACAATTATGGGCGGCCATACCAGGTTAGCTGGCAAGAAAGGGGAAGAGAAAAACCCTGCAACATCCAACTGCTCTCATCATAAATCACACACACTATATGAACACAACGAAATCGGGATACTCTTTAGGCAGACTGAACGTGTATATCACATCCAAGAAACTGATGATGGAGCTGATTCCTCTTTCTGCAGTACCAATGATGCTGGCAATCACGCTGACCATGGCATGCCTGGCGTGGAAGGCCGCCTCCCATCGTCGTCGGCATTCACAGTGCTACCTCCTTGATTACGTCTGCTACAAACCATCAGATGACCGCAAGATGACGACGGATATGGCGGGCGCGGTGGCCGAGCGTAACAGGCAGTTCGGCACCGCTGAGTTACGCTACCTCTTCCGCCTGACCGCTCGCGCCGGTCTTGGTGAGCAGACCTACGTGCCATCTACTTTCTTGGAAGGCTGCGAGAACTTACGCAGTCACCAGGAAGGGCTGAACGAGATGGGCGCCTTCTTCAACGATGCCATCGCTGGACTTTTCGCCAAGACAGGATTCGGCCCGAGGGACGTCGACGTGCTAGTCGTCAACGTGAACGTCTTCTGCCCGGAACCATGCCTTGCGTCCAGGATTGTGCAACACTATGGCATGCGCGAGGACATCACGGCTTACAACGTCTCGGGCATGGGCTGCAGCGCCACGCTAGTCTCCTTGGGCATCGCCCAGAATATCATGCGGGCACGGGCACCGCGCCTGGTACTGGCGCTCGTGGTTTCGTCGGAGGCGCTCTCACCCGTGTGGTACGGGGGCAAGGACAAGTCCATGATGCTGGGGTTTGCCCTTTTCCGCTGTGGCGGGGCAGCGGCGCTTCTCACCAACAACCCCGCGCTCAGCGGTCGCGCAAAAATGAAGCTACGTCACATCGTGCGTGCCACCGTCGCGTCCAACGACAATGATTACTCTGCCATCCTGCAGCGTGAGGACTCGGACAACTTTGTCGGGTTCAGCATCTCTAAAACCCTACCAAAAGCTGCTGTCCGAGCCTTCGCTACCAACCTGAAACGCCTCGTACCACGCATCCTCCCTGCTAGGGAGCTCGTCCGACTTGCCACCGACTTGATCCGTCAGAAAATGTTGCGCCGAGAGCGTGTCAAGATCAACGTGAACCTGAAGACTGGGGTCGACCATTTCTGCCTTCACTCTGGCGGGGTCGCAGTGATCGAAGCAGTGAAGAAGAACTTCAGGCTCGATGAGGTCGACGTGGAGCCGTCGAGGATGACGCTTCACAGGTGGGGAAACACGTCGGCCAGCAGCGTGTGGTACGTGCTCTCATACATGGAGGCGAAGGGGAGGCTGAAGAGAGGGGACAGGGTGCTCATGGTGACATTCGGCTTGGGGTTCAAGTGCAACAGCTGCATGTGGGATGTGATGGGCGATATAGCGGACAAGGGTGCGTGGGAGGAATGCATCGATGAGTACCCGCTGGAGAGCACGGTTAATGCGTCCCTGGACAAGCATGGCTGGATCAACGATGCCGAGGACGACTCCACCTCTTTTTAACTCGTAATAACTACGCGTGTGCCTCGATGCTATATCAACGATGCTACACGTCACTACGAGTAAGTAGGTACTCCGTTCCTTCAGAAATATAAGACGATTTTAGCTTTGTGAATAGAATGTATCTAGACATCTTTTAGTGTATAGATTCGTAGAGGTTTGGAGTGAACCTATACACTAAAAAGAGTCTAGATACATTCGATTCACAAAGCTAAAATGTCTTATATTTCTGAACGGAAGGAGTACATACTATTCAGATTGGGTGTCAAGTGGGATGCCGGCAAAGTCCCACCTCTAGTTCATTTGTCAAAATCTAGTTCAAATTTTGAAGAAAAATTTATACTAAATTTTGACAAATGAACTAGAGGTGGGATTTAGGAGGGATCCCACTTGACACCTTATATTCGGACTTTCAATAATCGTTCCTCGCTACAAAGTTAGTGTCAGGAATTGTAACTTCCATGCATGGCCCTTCGCAAGGTTTAAGTTTTTTCGTAAAGGAGAGTGAAACCTGGCCTATGCATCGGGTTTGATGCACACAATATCTTCTATATCTAAATAGGAATCCCCACTACCTTATTTCTCTCAAGCATCCAAAAAATATTTAAAACTAGTACAAACTCAAACTCAAGGATCGCTGAGCGTTGACACATGAATCAATCAGCAAAAAATATACAACATGAGGTGACTAAGCATCGTGTAGTCATAAAGAAGCTGTCGGACTATTGGTACAGAGGGTACCGCATCCCGTCAAGTTGCCGGGCCCACATGGCCTGCTCCTTGGAGCCTCAAGAGCTGTGCATCCCTTTAGAGGCCAGGAAAAGCCTCAGCAAGGCCACCCCTCGGCGAGGAACCACGGAGGGACACGGCCATAACTATGTTTTCACCAAAAGACTACAATTCAACGGGAAGCCCCGCTGCGCCCACATTCCTCGGTAATGGAAGATGCTTCGTGGCCGCTTTGGTGTCAAAGGCGGTGTGACGACAACTGAACCCCGCAGACCCTGACATTACCACTTTGGTGCAAGAAGACCGAGCCCCAGCGAGCAAGAAAAAGAACATCACATGTAGGTCGCGAACTTATCCCTATAGGGCTCACCGTTGAATAGCACAAGAAAAAAAACTGTCGTTGCAATGTGTTTCGTGGGCGGACCCGGGGCCGAAAAAATTCCGTGACATTTGACCTTGTGCATTTGTCACCGCTGTAGAGCCCGGCGCTGACGAGAATGTAAAATAAGTTTGTCGCTGGGTTGTCCAAAAAACTAGTGGCATACCTGATTCTCATTGGTTATAGGTATATCGCTGATCACCTGATTTAGAAACACCTCTGATGGTTCTGATGGTTAGTACAAACGATCACCTTATTGGGTTATAGGCCTCGTTTCCACTAGTGTTGGAACATCACCGGTCATGCCTATCTCCCAGTTTCTATTTCAAAAAGAGTTGGGAAAAAAGTGGTGACAAAATGTAAAAATGAAATATAACCTTTATCGATGAAGATGCTTAGATGCTGCAGATGGCCGGTTCCTAAGCTGCTACGATGCTGATGTCGGCATCGTTACTTTGATGAACTTATGACGAGTTGGCTTTGCCTGCCAACGGCGGCGTTGGTACACTGACGCACTCACACCGAGCCGTCACCACTGCTGCTTCAGATGTTAGAGCGTAGGAATTGTTTTATACAGTAGTCCTGAAACTGAACATTCATAGAGGGCCTAAGAAACACAAACAATATATCTTCTTAGATGTACGTCCAGAGAAGACATAAATAAAAGTCTGTTGGAATAACAATTATCTTTATACTGCTGAAAATCTAGTAATATTAATATGTATTCCTATTTCTGTATCAGGTCATGGTTCTTACTCCTAAAATCCCCTTTTAGCACATTCAATAATATTGGTTAGGATTTCAGTACTAGATCAGGTTTATTACTCCTAAAATCCTTGATAGTTTTAGTTAGGTGTTCGTGTCCTCGACAGTTTCACTTAGGTGTTCGTGTCCTCGATAGTTTCAGTTAGGTGTTCACGTCCTTGACAGTGTCAGTAGAGATGTTCGTCCTCGGTAGTGTCAGTTAGATGTTCGCGTCCTCAACAGTTTCTGTTAGATGTTCGCGTCCTCGATAGTGTCAGTTTAGGTGTTCATCCTCGACAGTGTCAGTTTATGTGTTCGTACTCTGATTATAGTTTCATAAGAATGAACTGCTCCTATGTTTTATGTATGTGTGTCGCTGAATGAATGAACTGCATGATACTCTGATTATTATTATCTTAATTCACAAAATAGAGTCTGCCCGATACTCTGACTATAGTTTCATAAGAAATTACTGATCCCATGTTTTATGTATGTGTGTAGGTTCTAGTTTATGTATGTAGCCTAGTTCGCATTGCACGGACAGGAGCATCCCCATATCGCTCCCTACAAACTTTGGTGTTAGCACGGTATGTTCTCTGAAATTCTTGTGGAGAATGTAAATATATATATATATATATATATATATATATGTCCAATGAAAATCACGGCTAATTGTTCTGTCCTATGATTTTACTAAGTCAATCCCTTGCGGTGCACGACTTGGCTTCATGGACCATCTCCATAGAAGCATGGATGAGGTTGTCGTGTTTCTTGTCACTTTAACGCATCATAATCACCCCTATAGGACATACCAGGTTAGGGTCACAAACGAGGAGGCCCGAACATATTTTAGTGGTCATGGATGGAACAGACTCCTCATCTTGTATAATGACCTGAAGAGGGACGGGAGTTCAAGTTTTTTCTCAGTCATACTTATGTCATCATCTATTTCACTTGCTTTCCTCCCGACTCTTCCGACGAGGATGAACATGAGTGAACTCTAGATAATGCTATATGAACAAATGTCCCAACTATATTGAACATTTGGTGGATACTGCTATTGTTTCCTATGTTAATATGTATTTTCCTGTCATTATCCTGTATACAGTGTATTCTTGTATTCATTTGCATATTCTGCCTATTTATTTATTTTTTGCTCTGATACATAATACTGTCGGTGAACAAATTGTATTACCCCTGGCGAAGGGATGTGCACCAGTGTTAGAGGACATTAGAACCGGCAAATGGCCTACTCGCTGGTGATATTATCATTTGTCATCGGCGAATCGTATGGTTTGCCGGCTGTAATGCATTACTGCCTGCGAGATGGTCACCAGCGAACAGGTACTCATCGGTGGTAGGCTATTTTGGTGCGCCGGCGGTGAGCCTTTGCCTACTAGTGGGTAGCTGGAGGCACACAGCTCCTCGGTCTCCACAGAATGGCCCAATATGTGGTGTCCATTGTTGTGAGAGAGGAAGGTGTCGATGTGTGGATATCCATGGCGCGGTCGGCCTAGATATAGAGGGAAAGGGCGGAAAAACATGGCAGGAAGGGGTGGGACTTGGCGGGAAATATCTTTAGTTCCGGTTAGGGGCTCCAACTGGGACTAAAAGGCCCGGTTAGAGGAAAAGGGTGGGAAAACATAGTAGGAAGCGGTGGGAAATGGTGGAAAATATCTTTAGTCCCGGTTAGGGGCTCCAATTAGGACTAAAAGGCCCGATTAGAGGAAAAGGGCGGGACAAATATAGCGGGAAGCGGTGGGAAATGGCGGGAAATATCTTTAGTCCCGGTTAATGGCTCCAACCGCGACTAAAATACCTCGACAAGAGTGTTGACATTATGGTGTGAGTGTCGACACTATATTGTGCTGCTTAATGTACAAATAGGCATCCTTATGAAGTTATCAACTACAAACATGATGGTGTGCGAGAGCCCAGTCCTCCGGCATCTCCAACAAGTTGGCCATAGATGTACTCTAATGAATGCATATTTGCATCATGTTTTACATTATTATTTTGCATCGTAGATGTAGGATCTTGGTATTTTACGGCGTTCGCGTGCACATTTTATGTCTGTTTTCACCAGGAATAGGACAGATTATGGATCCAATGGATACAATTCTTGGAGCAGTTGTACTGTGGAGACATGGAGTCCAAAACAACGTAAATTGCTTATTTGAGAAATATTAATAATACCAGAACAAAACCAAAAGCGAACAAGGGAGGCAGAGAGTTCAACGACCAACTATACGGGCAGAGCAATTTTCTGGCCATATAGCTCTGCTGTATAGTTGGCGCCGCCTCGTCAAATAGTTTCAGCCTGTGCAATTGGTTCGAGGAGACGACATATAGAACACCAGAAATCGCAGAAACCTCACCTCCAGAAGGCATCTGGAGGGGGAACTCATCCACCGGGAATCCATCTTCGCCCTTCGCAGATCCGAGAGGCTAAGGCATCGATCTTCATCATCCATCCCATGTACATCTTGTCTAGATCTTGTTGTAATTCCTATACTCGTTGCGGATTTATACAAGTACTATTCAGCTATGATTGTTTCAATTACCATTGCCATGATGTTGATTGCCTCCATGTCTGAGTAGATCATTAGTTCTTAGGGAGATGGAGAAACCCTAGTATGAGATTGAAATAGGATAAAGTCTATTATGATATTCATCGTTGTGACCATGTGTTAGATTTTCTACATGTTGATGTTGAGACAAGTCGACCTCTCAATATTTGCCTCTTGTGGGGACTTGATGGAGGAAACTACTTGTTGGTAGACGGAGGAGTGTTAGCACTTAGAGTGACAGAAAGCTGTTGGCACCCCTTACATTTCAACTTTGGAAACCGAGGAAACTCACAGAACACTATCCATGCCATAAGATACGTCCTACGGGATTACGTTCCTTAATAGCGCAGTAATTCGGTTGTTGCCTATTCATCCAAATACGGTGTTACTCCCACACATACATAGCTGAGAATGTTCATGATGATAATCTTTATCTTAAATCTTTACAATACTAGTGGTGTATCTGCTATTTTCTGAGAACACCTTTTCCCTACTGCAGTTCCAATCTCTCTTACATACGCGATACTTACTTCCTGAGCTCTGTTGTTTTACTTTGCTTTACTTTATTTCTCTTATACCTAAAACCCCAAAACACCTTTTTACACAATACTCGCATTTTATGTTGTCACTTAGAACTTTATCTAGCATTTCTATCGTAATATTTACTTCAAGAGTTATTAGACTTCAGACTCCTGCTCTCTGTGGGAACGATATCTTTATTTCGAAACTAGCTACAAACGGTCTGTGCTCTTGCAGTCATCAAGCTATTTTCTGGCGCCTTTGTTTGGGAGCTAAGTGCTATAGGTCTTTTAGTTTTTCCTTATTTATTTTTGTCTTGCTAAATTTTGTTTTGAGTTACAGGTATCCACCAACATGATGGAGTTTGAGGATACGACTAGTGCTAACCCACTCAACCACTTTGGGAAGCCCTATGATATTTATAAGAGAGACAACTCCAATGACAAGACAAGGGGGTTTGAAATAAATCCTCTACTACTTAGTATTCTACATAAGAAGCAATTTACTGGATATGAAGAAGATCCTGATCCATATGAGCATATTGCATGTTTTAAGGATATATGTGGCACTTTTCTATTGACGGGATATACCGCCGATGAGGTAAGGGTTAAACTTTTTTGTCAAACTTTGACAAGTACAGCTCTCTCATGGCATAGATCTCTACCCCCTGAAGCCACTACTACTTGGGATAATCTAGCCTGTGAATTTCTATCAAAATATTATCCATTATCAAAATCTTTTGGAATCAGGCGGCTTATAATGACTTGGAAGAATCGTTCTAATGAAGGACTACTAAGAGCTTATATTAGATTTAAAGATTTACTACGACTATGTCCTCATCATGATTTGCCTAAATGGTATTTACTACATATCTTTTATGGCGGTTTAATTGAACCTAATAAAATTGAACTAGACTCTTTCGCAGAAGGAGCCTTTATGAATCTTCCTATACCTAAAGCTTGGGCTTTACTTAATAGAATTCTTGATCATAGAGTTTCATGGAATTTTGGTCTAGGAAGTGAAGGAGGCGTAGAAATAGAGAATGATTGTATTCATGACTATAATAAAAAGGGCAATGTTAAAGAATTATCAAAAGAACTTTATTTAGATTCAGATCTTGTGTTGTAAGTTCTTAAACCTTTTACAGAACATAATAAACCTCCAAAGGAGGGCCAGTCAAGTATAATTTGTTGGGTTCGCAGCATAGAAAACAAAAAAATTCCTACGATGGGAACTATACGCCAAGATCTATCTACTAGATACAAGCAACGTGTGGATATACATCCATAGAGAACTTACCCTCGAAGAAAACAAAGCTTTGTTAACGAGATGGAACTTGTGGATGATGTAGTCGTACACTTGCCGATCTCAAGATCGTGATGAAGTCCTTCAGATCCAGCAGTTCCAGCACCATCAGGTCCAGCACCATCAAGTCTAGCACCGCAAAGTAGCGGTGCATCCATGATCGCACACACGTCCGGTCCACCAAACAACCTTCGGCTCCTCGCTCCCGCGATGCAGCGGAAGCAGCAACTCCTTTCGAGATAAAGCCACCATGAACATGTATCTCGCTAATTCGAGATCATGGGGAATAAATAGAGGGAGAAGAGAACCTTCACGAGGAGGTGGGGCAAGAGGAGAGGAGCCATGGGGATCCTTTTATAGGGGAGGTGGCACAACCCCAAGGCCATGGCTGGCCGGCCATGGTGGGTGCCCCCACCTCTCCCTCATTCATGTGGGTGGAGCTTCCACTAAGTCCACTCACATCAATTTCAACTCCATTCACTTTGCATGTAATGTCCACCAAATTAAATATTCTCTTTAAATAAAATAGTTTTATTTATTTTATTCAGAATTTTTTTAATTACTTTAATTAACAAACATTTACATAAAACTCCCTGCAACATTTCAATATCACATGCAGAACCAGTTTCAGCAATTTCACCCGAAACAATTCCAGTTTCCATCGAAATGATTACAACGCTTTCTTAATCTTTATCTGAAACATATTGGCTCCAAATGGTGTCGGTATCCCTTAAGTGTGTCACCCTACCGTTCGCGAATAATGCAGACATGATCGAGACCCCTCTCCGATCAATAATCAGTAGTAGGACCTGGAGATCCGTACTGACTCCCACATATTCAACAATGACTCCTATGATCGTGTGAACCTTCGTAACTAAATCCCTTTGTCGCGTGATATATTACATGTCTGAGGTTCGATCATCGGCATCCAAATACCTAGTTTGATCTCATTACCTACATGCACTCTTTTCCTGTTCCCGTGATATATGATTCTAGTGATCACATCACTTGCTTGCAAGCTATCATAATGTGATATCACCGAGAGGGCCCAGAGTATATCTATCCATCATCGGGATTGACAAATTCCACTGTTGATCCATGAGCCTCAAGATAACACCTTCGGAGTATCTTAACCCTCCTTTATAGTCACCCTTTTATGGTGTGACGTTTGATATTATCAAGTTACTCTTTCGATGTTAGCAATTAACATGATCTCATGGTCTAAGGACTAAGATTACTTCATATGATGTTATAGCAATATAAACATAATGACTTTGATCATAATGCTATACTTCGGATGAATGTTCATCACGTCATTCCACCAATGTTGTGACCTCGTTATTAACAACATCCAATGTCCATGATCAGGAAACCTTGATCATCTTATTAATCAACACGCTAGTTTATATGAGAGGCATTACTAGCAAGTTTGTATTTTGTTTATTAAACACATATGTATTAATGTTTCCGATTAATACAATTATAGCATGCAAAATAAACATGGAATAAGGTAATAACCACTTTATTATTGCCTCTCGGGCATATTCCCTTCAGTCTCCCACTTGCACTAGAGTCAATAACCTAGTTTGAAAAACTTTGCATATTGAACACCTATGGCTTTCTGGTGTTGCATGTACGCGATTGCTAGTGGTTAACATAATCTCCGGATCTGACAGTTTTAGGTCCGTGTGTATTTGCATGTCTTTGCGTCTCTACGCATTACTCATTCTCAAATGAGATGGCATTGTATAAATCTGGTCCTTTGGTGAGACCTTTAGTTCGTTCGGGTTAAAATATGTTGATATTATTGTCATGCAATATATCTTTATAATATTAGCCCACTTTGAACCACACCTAGTTTGATAACAAACTACTTAACACAAATGCCCTCCTTTGCTGCTACTATAGCAGTCATATACTTAGCCTTTTGTTGTAGTATCCGTCACATTGTCTCAACTTTGGAACTCATCCAAATCCATCATGGAACATCCTTTCCATTACATTGTGCCACCCATATTATAAATTGAGATAAATTTAATTTGTATCTTGTGACAAAACTAGTATCAATGTAATACTTTACAATGAACTACCTTCAACTATTTGTCAATTATACATGATATATTCGTAGTTCTCCCAAAGCTCTTAAGAATATATTTACTATCGTCCAATGATCATCTTATGAATCATTCTGGTATGTGCTCATAACATTTAGAGCATAGGATATATCTCGATATATACATATCACGGTATAATCGATCAAAATATTCACGTGATTTTACTCACCAAGTGTCGAAACACTTGAATCTTGATACAATCCTTTCCATGCAGCAAGTACCTTTCTTGTTATTTCCATATTGAACCCTTTCAATATCTCATATATGTACGTCTGGCATAACCATATTAGCGCCTCAATCTATCCATAGAGACATTGATGCCAAATATTCTGGTTTTGCCCAAGTCTTTCATCGAAATCCTATTTTAATGAAATTCTTAACTTGTATCAATAAAAGATACATCATTTCCAATCAACAATATGTAATATGCATAATGTATTGGAAATTTGTCTCAGGGCTCCCACTTAATTTCTTGTAAATGCAAGCATCTTTATCATCTTCGATGAAATTAAACTGCTTTAACATTTTCATCATGGTGAAGATTCCAAATCCGCTATGCTCACTTTAATTATTGAAGTTTGCATGCCCTTTTTGGCACCCTTTGAATTAACAAAACCCTTCGGACCGTGTCATGTACACGTCCTAGGATACCATTCTATTAGAAGAACCTTGTTTTGTTTATTCAACTATCATATAGCAAATTATATGTAGTGGTTGCTACATTAATCCGTCAAGACTAAATATCGCTATGAAAGATCAAATCTTGCCATAGTCAACTCCTTGAACATTGCCGAAAACTTCTTTCCGACATGTCGACTATTTCATAGATATTAAACATCCATGTCTATTTCTTTATAGATTCAAACACGAACGATAGGCTTCACGCCTTTTCGGAGGGTCTTCCAAGTTCAGAAACTTGATTTCTCGTGTATGGATACTATCACGAATTCTATGACTTCTAGTCATTTTATAGAGTCAGGGCCCATCATCGCTTCTTTGCATGCAGTCGGTTCATTATTGTCAAAACAATAACGACATCTGTTTCAAATCTTATTATTTGATTCTTACCGACCCACATGGTTCAATAACTCTAATCTTCAAGATCACACCCTTTGTAATCACGGGAGCCATGAGCATTGTGGCCGCCACCGGGACACTTTCCGGCGCTGTGCTACTTAGCACATATAGCTAAGGTTCAACAACCTTATCATAGTTCTATTGTCCTCCCACTTAATTTTTCACAAAAAATTCCTTCTCAAGAAACTTGACGTTCTAAGCGAAAAACTCTTTTGTCCTCGGTGTTATGGAGGAAATCACAACAATTTTTTTGGGATAACCTACAAAGAAGTTCTTATCCGACTTTGGTTGTAAACATTTTACTGATGCATAGCATACCAAAATTTAAATGAAGATAATTCGGGTTTTATCCCAAACCATAACTCATATGGTGTCAGTTCATTCGACCATGATGGTGCTCTTTTCAGTGTAAAAGCGGTAGTCTCTAAAGCTTTAATCCTTAAAACATAATGGCAATTATATAAAAGACACCTTTGATCTTACCATGTCAAACAAGGTTTGATTTGATCTCTCAAACATACCATACTCCTGTGCTTTATCGGGAAATGCAAACTCATGGAAAAATTCCTGAAATCATTGGTGTTTTGCTAAACCTGTAACTCAAATATCTTCATTTATGATCAAATCATAAACTCTTTTATTTTCTTGTTATAATGATTTTTCACTTCATATTGAAAGTCTTATGAAGTAAATATAGAGATATACTCACTCAAATTTCTGGTGAAAGCATATGAAGCAAATAGATCCATCGCATATGGCTACACATAATGGACCATATACATCAACATGCATAATATCCAATAAGTTAGTCATCCGTTCCCCTTTGGCCTATGGACGGAGTTTCAATTATCTCTAGGAAAGTTTCACAAGCGTCAATTGATCAAAATCAAAATACTCCAAAAATCCATCAACATGGAGTTTCTTCATGTTTACTTTCTAATATAATTGAAACAACAATGTCACTTCATAAGTGATCTTCCAATCATTTTGGATGTGATTTCTCCAACTAGACTTGTAAAAGTTCATCCATCCTTTATGGAATACAGTAATTATTTGAACAACCATTGTTCTCCTAATACCAGAACAAAATAATAATTATTAAAACAAATCTTGAAGGCTAGGTTTGACGACAACGAAAATGCAATTACACTTTATTTGTTTTTGATGAACATCATCACTTATTCTCTTCCCAGTTACTTAGGCCATTGTAGTTCATGAATTGTGTTGTTCTGTATGACACTTCACACCAACCAATTCGGTATCCAATACCGGTATCTAATACCTCAAAACCACATCGTTTAACAAGCAAGGAATACAACCATAACATGTATATCTTCTATATACCTAAGTTGGACATCTCCAACCTTTTCTTTTCTGCCAAATATTTTATAGATTCTCTTTCAACAATTCCTTTTTCTTTTAAAAGAATCTATCAACGTGAATAGTGGTGTCATTCACATGACACATAGTACAAAGTGTTTATAGTCAAATACTAATACCTTTGGACTTGCACTTTTAGGTGGATCACCATCATCAAATATTTGGTGTTCTTTCAAAAATCCATTGTTTAGTAATCTAATAGTGTAGTAAACATTTTACTTACATCTTCTATTCGTCCTTATCATGACAACTTTCATGATCAAGCGACTATAGCCTATAAGGAAGAATTGCGAGTATAATGTTAGTTCCCAAAACCTTTTTGGGAGATCCGGATGCCTAGCATCTCCATCCTTCACAATGTCTCATACAATATGAGAACATGTATTTTGCTAAATTATACTCTATCATAATGCAACCAAAAACATTGTTTCTCGATTTGATGATGATCAAAGAATTTTGGAATGTCCAAGATTATTGAGAGGACCTAGATTTGAGTGGGAGCAAATTAGCTTGGCTAATTCATAATATGTAGCTGACATATTTTGAGTTGGAGCTAAGTAAAACCCCTGCATCTCAAACATGAATGTCATATTTTGAGTGGGAGCTAAGTAAAATCCCTAGATCTCAAACATGAATGTCATATTTGAGTGGGAGCGTGAAATCTTTCTGGAATATGTAAACAACATATGTGAATGATGTGATTGGTGTTAATAGTATTTAAGTTAGGATGACGTTGAAGTTATTAAACAAAAGATCTATCAAGATAGATTGGTGAGTTTAATAAACACTGAATGTCGAATGCTTCCTAGACTTGATTCTGAAAGATGTTCAGAATGTCCTAAGCAAGATTCTGAAGAAGCTCAGAATGGAACAAGGTGAAAAAGTAGTCCATGAGAAAGCCCTCGAGGTTGATCTAAAGTCACTGTCAGCTCCTGGAATCCGGCCTCGTTCTGATGCCATAACTATATTATATACACAAAGGATAGCAAAGTGTGTTTCGAAGTTTAGATGACAACGATGAAAACGACCGTCATCATAAACACTAGAAACAAAGTCTCACTTTGTCGTCAAACAAATGCTTTGACCCATTATAAGATAATGGTGTGAATGTCAAATTAGAAAGACATTAACGATTTGCAAAATACATAATGATCTACTAAAACAGAACATGAACATAACATTTCCCATAAGCAGGCATGATCTGTAAACTCATATAGTATATGGTTTATATGAGTACAATGCGAGCTGGATAATTTTTACTCTAGTGCAAGTGGGAGACTGACAGAGATATGCCCTGGAGGCAAATAATAAATAGGTTTTTATTGTCATATCTCAATTAGTTTATAATAGTTTCATATTATGCTAGAACTGTGCCAAGTAGAAACATTGGTACAGGTGTGGTATGAAACAACCAAGTACCTAGTAGCCTCTATTCATACTAGTTCGTTGGTCACGAAGATGATCTGGATTTCAAGATCATGGGTATTTATGCCGACTGACAACGAGATCATATCATTGGAGAATGATGTGGTTAGACATTCCTTGAAGGATTGTAACACGATCAAGTCATATAGTTCATTGTTGCAATAGCTATACCTAGACTCCTTCTCCTTAGACCGTGAGCTCATATTACTCACTGTTTCCCGAGGCTGCTTAGACTGCATCAAGCGCCACTTGGTAATACAGTGGTTATAAAGGTGTACGTTGCGTATTATAAAGGACCATTAGATGACATGTGACTGCAAGACCGGGATTTGTTCACCCACATGACGGGTAAAGATACATACGGCCGGCTTGGTGAGATTATATCCATAAATATTGCAATATGTGACTAGGTCACGGGGATGTAATATCACGGTAACAAGAAAACAGAACTTGTTGTGAACGAGATTGAACAAGGTATGGGATACCAATGATCGGATCTCAGACAAGTTGTATCGAGAAACAAAAGGAAGAGGATGCTACATTTAGCGGTTCAAACGACATTGTCATCAAGAATACATAGGGGTCACATGGACATCCCTAGTCCCTCTGTTGATCAGTGATACAGATCAAGTCTAGAGCATTCCCGAGCCGTGAGAGGATACACTCAAGGGTACGATGATAGCGATCATTCGTAAGAAGGAATCACAGTAGAGAAAGAGAGAAAGCTGGAATCGTTCTGTAGAGAGATCCGAAGTTGTTCGGAGAAAGAATAAAGGAAAAGACCGGAAAAGTGTTTTCGGATAAGTTGGAATTTAAATATATATTTATTATATGTTAATTGTGAATTAATAAATTCTAAATAATATTTAAGTTAAGATTTATAAAGGCAACTTTTATATTAGGCCAAATCCCGGAGGGAAAAGGCCTAGAATAAAAGCTGCAGAAAAATAAATGGAAAAAGGAAAAGAAACAACCCACGTGGGTGGTTTTTATTAACCGCCGCACAGGGGCGGACCATAGCTACCAGCCTCCACCGGGGCCTGCTTGACCTGGCCCATCCGGGCGGTGCGAGGCGCAGGCCACCGCCGGGGGGTGAGCTGGGCCGCGGGGGGAGCAACGGGCCCACCCGGGCACCAGCCACCGCCGCAAGCTGAGCCGCCGGGGCGCCAAGGCCCACCCGGGGCTTCCTCTGCCTCGCGGCGAGCTGGGCCGCTGGTGTGGCGCCAGGCCCACCCGACTGACTGCTGCTAGCTGCTACCCCTTTTTCTTTTTATTTTTTATTTTCTGTTTGGCTATTGGGCTAAGTTCTTTTGTCCCATCCGGCCAGGACGAAAATTCCTGTAATTTTCCTTTAACTAATAGTCCCACATGGCTAACGTAATGGGGAGGGCACACCCCTCTGCCTATATAAAGGGGTGCCCGTGGGTGGGATTAAACACACAATATGAGAAGTCCTTTGGTTGACTTTCTCCCTCCCTCTCTCTATACCTTGTGACCATGGCCCCAAGTCTGGGCTGTGCGATCGAGGCACACCTACAGTATGCCGTTGCGCTGCAGGTATTCCTAGCCAGATATCAACTTCCGCACTCCTGGCGGGGTCAGGGGCGCTTAAATGTCGTGAGCCGGAGCTGCTGCACGATGAAGATGAAGAAGGAGCAAGGGATGACCTGCGAGGAGCTTTGCGACCTTGAGGTCGGCTACAAGTACGACTAGTTCAACCACGTTCCCCGCGGAATGTTAACCGCGTACGGTCTACAAGGGTATGTATTCTATACGCATTGGATGTTACTGCATTACTAGATAGATAGATCATAGGCAGTTTTAGGGTTATATCGTAGGAACAATTTTGTTTTGTGCTACGATCCCCAACAGATGTGAGCAGCAGTTGTTGCCTATTCGTCCAAATACGGAGTTCCTCCCACACATACATAGCTGAGAATGTTCATGATGATAATCTTTATCTTAGATCTTTACAATACTAGTGGTGTATCGGCTTTTCCCTGAGAACACCTTTTCCCTACTGCAGTTCCAATCTCTTTACGTACGTGATACTTACTTTCTGAACTCAGTTGGTTTTACTTTGCTTTACTTTATTGCTCTTATAACTAAAACCCCAAAACACCTTTTTACACAATACTCGCATGTTATCTTGTCACTTAGAACTTTATCTAGCATTTCTATCATAATATTACTTCAAGAGTTATTATACTTCTGACTACTGCTCCCTGTGGGATCGATATCTTTATTTCGAAGCTAGCTACAAATGATCTGTGCTCTTGCAGTCATCATACTCCCTGATATGTGAAATTAGTTAGCTCCTGGCGTATTGATCTAGTTAGAGAAGTTATAAACTGCAAGTTGGTTCTGCTACACATGTATGAAGTCACACCTCAAGAACACCAACACGACCTTCCATATGTTGATACACATCAACCTGAGAGCGTAGTTGGGCAGGAATGTGAGACCCTACACTGGTGACATCGTGGTCATGACTTGCGAGAAGGACGTGCTCATGGCGGACCATGAAGAGACCTTCACCAACCTACCAAAGGTTAACCTCAAGCTCAACTCAGCCAAATGTGTATTCAGGGTCTCGTCAGGCAAGCTCCGGGAATTCTTGGAGTCACGTCATGGTATCAGGACGAACCCAGGCAAAATCAAGGTCATCAAAAAGATGCGACCTCCCGGGCGGCTCAAGGACACAGAGTGCTTGACAGGATGCATGGAGTTGCTAGGGAGATTCTCCTCTAAGCTCTGCAAGAAGGACCCTCTTGCTAATTTTCTAAAATTCAGTTCTATTCCAAAAACTATAGGCAGTCATTCAGAAGAAGATGGCTCCATTTGTTTCAGAAGATGGCACTGAGGAAGAACAAATTTCTACCATTGAGGCTGTGCACTTTGCACTCTCCAAGAACAACAAGGGAAAACCAATTTTCCTAAAGAATGTTGGCCTCTATCCAAGTACTTCAAGACGAAGCAGGTTTGGCCTTGAAGCGGAACTAGAGGTTGAGAGATCATAGACTGACAAACTAGGTTGTACCATAGAGGAGTTGTAGAAACCGAAAGAAGCTGCCAAGGTAGAGTGGCTGCAATATGTTCAAGAAATGCAAGATATGCGGAACAAGCAAGAAGAGTTGCTGCTAAACAAGACCATTCAAATCTGTCTCAGATGACTCAGCAGAAGCAGCAACAACAACATCAGCTTTAGGTGTTTCAAGGTAAGTGAAGTAGTGGTTGAAACTTATGAGGTTTTGGGTAGGAAAACTTGTGGTGAGCTAGGAAAGTTAACTAGTGTGGAAACTTGTGAGGATTTTGGCTCAGAAAATGTTGTGGAACTTTCAGTAGTTTCTGTCAAATCTACATGGTTCAAAAACTACTATGAAAATTTATAAGGAAACTTGTCCTGAAATTTATTATCAAATTCTATCATTTGATGCATGTGATGTGAAATGGGCCAAAAACGATTAGGGATAGTAGAAATTTACACGAAAGCATTATGTGCACAAATGACCCTTGACGCCATCTCGCATTACTGACCAAAACAAAATCGTCTCCATTGTTCAAGATGAAATATTTCCATCATAGATAAAAAATGGTCTGGCCCGCTTTAATTGGTCAACTACCTAGACAAACCAGAAATTTCATGGCCAATGATGATGTCATCAGATAGACGTCGCCAGGGAAAGGAGATACGTGTCCCGTTCTGATTAACCCATGTGTCGTAGCACGGGTGGTCCACGTGGCATCATCCAATTGGTGCACGCGTCATGTTGATAATCGCCCACGTGTTTAGTTGGCCGAAAACAGGTGGCAATGAAAACAAATTCGTCACGGCCTAGATGACATCTGGAATGGGATGGATGACATCAGGAACAGGATGGATGATGTCATGAAATCTTCGACAATAGAATCAAGCTATGACGATAAAACGTCAGGACACTGATGACGTCACTGACAGCCAGCGTGACGGCTACTTTCTGTGTCGTCTACCATGTGGCATCTTATGTGACAAAAAAGTCACGACTAATTGGGCCTGGGCTGGTCCGGTCCCATTGTCCGCGACAAAATTAAAGGAATTTCACGGACAACCGTGTAGGTTTTAGAAAGAAAAAACATCATGGATGAGATTATGACGTGTAGTTTTTCGTCGCAGAATTCGTCTCGGATGATCATCTATGAAATTTTGCCCCTGATCCATGATGAAACAAATCGTCATGTGCCGTCCAGATTCTTGTAGGGATAATTCTCTACCTCCAGACCATTCTAGAGCTGCTCGTGATATCAGGGATCTCATCTGAAACTCCTACATTTGATTCTCAGCATACATATTCTCAAACAAAGACTATCAACATTGTAGTTTAAGTGTGTGACCCGACAAGTTCGAGAATATGCAGACATGATAGAGAAAACTATTTGATCAATAACCTTCAAACAGACCAGGATGCCCATGATGACTCCTACAAATTTAGGGAAGTACTTTTCGATTGAACCACAATGTTAAAGATTCAAATAATCTGGTATATGATTCCTTTTGTGTCACGATATGCTACTTTTCCGAGATTCAATTGTCGGTATCACTATACCTAGTTCAATATTGTTACCGACAAGTTCTCTTTAGTCACACTGTCGCATAGAATCCATGTGACCAACTACTTCAGTCACTGGGATTTTGGATGCTATACTACCGAGAGGGCCAGAGATATCCTACACCCCTTCGTACGAAGGAACAAATCCCAACCTTCATTCACACAACCCAATAGACACCAAGAAAGATACCTAAAAGCCACCTTTATAATCACCCAATTACAGAGTGACATTTGATGTCCAGAAGGTATTCCACCGATGCCTAGGAGTAACATGATATCATGTTCTAAAGAAACTATACTTGACATATACTTAAAGCGATAGAAAACCAACTAGACACTGTGATCAGAAGCTATGCTTATTATTAAGGGTCTTATTACTACAAGAATCTAGGTGCTCCATGGAGATCTGATATCGTCGTGGATTGGGGTAAAAACGTCATAGATGGCCATCCGCGACAAATTCTGCGACGAAAAAATAGGTCATAGAACTCATGTCATAATTCAATCCGTGACGTTTTTTGTCTAAAACTGTCACGGGTTGTCCGTGACGTTCCTCTAATTTCATCGCGACAAACTGGACCGGACCAGCCCAGGCCCAGTCTTTCATGACGTTTTTATTTCGTCATGAACGATGCCACGTGGCGGACGACACCCCGAGCTACCATCAGTGAAGTTTGCTGACGTCATTGTTGTCGTCAATGATGTCATCCCTTTCAGCATGTTTTTTCTGTCATGACTTGATTCCGTAACCGCCACTTCTTTATGTCATCATGTCGTCTATGATGTCGTGCCAGCGTGACGAAATTCGTTTTGTTGCTGCCGATAGGTAGACACGTGGTACATTCAAATGATAACACGTGGGTCAATTCCAGGACAAGACGTCGACCAAGACGTGGACCAATCAACACCGGACACGTATCCTCTAGAAGAAATGATGATGTCATCATATCATAACGTTACTAACCATGACGGAAATATTTCGTAAAGAAACACTCAAGATGTTTATAGGATTACAAAACATAATTTGACAGAAAATTCCAGGACAAATGTGTTACTCTAGAGAAATGAATACCAGACTCGAATAAGATATAAGAAGGTTCAACTCATGCTACACACATTTCCATAGATTCACCAAATTGCCAGTTGTGGTTAGGACAGCTGAGCTAACACTTGTTGTATTAATGCATTTTCCTCTTCTTGTTTCTTTCTTAGGTCTTCTTGTTTCTTCCGCATTGCTTGTAGGTCTTACAAATACTTCAGCCTCTTAGCCTTGCCAGATTCGTTCACCTTCTACAACTCCTCAATGGCACAGGTCAGTTCCACATACCTACTTTATGAGACTCAGTTGAGCTTCTAGCTGAGACTTGGTTGCTTTTGAAGTACTTGCAAGGATGCTGATGTTCTTCAAGACAGTTGGCTTTCTCTTGTTCTGAGACAGCACAAAGTGCACACTATCGGTGGAAGGAATTGCTTCATCCTGTGTGCCATCTTCTGGAGGATATGAAACCAACTTGCTTTCCAAGACTGCCTACAAGTTTTAGGAACATTCGTTTTCCCTTGTTGTTCTTGGAGAGTGCAAAGTGCACAACCTCAATGGCAGAAAGTTGTTATTCGTCACTGCCATCTTCTTCTGAATGACTTCCTACATTTTTTGGAATAGAACTGAATTTTAGAAAAATAGCAAGAGGGGCCTTCTTGCGGAGCTTAAAGGAGAATCTCCCTAGAACCTCCATGCAAACTTCCTGGCATTGCGTGTCCTTGAGCCGCCCAGGAGGTCGCATCTCCTCGATGACCCTGATTTCGCCTAGGTTCATCTTGATACCGTGACGTGACTCCAAGAATTCCCGGAGCTTGCCGTATGAGACACTGAATACGCATTTGGCTGAGTTGAGCTTGAGGTTAACCTTGCGTAGGTTGGTGAAGGTCTCTTCGAGGTCCGCCATGAGGGTCTCTTTTCGTGGGTCATGACCATGATATCACCAGCGTAGGCCCTCACATTCCTACCCAACTATGCTCTCAGGGCCATGTGTATCAGCATATGGAAGGTCGTGTCAGTGTTCTTGAGGCCTGACTGCAGAACCAACTTGTAGTTTATAACTTCTCTAACTAGATCAATATGCCAGGACCTAATTAATTTCACATATTGGGGAGTACATCTATGGCCAACTTGTTGGAGATGCCGGAGGACTGGGCTACGCTAGCATCTCCCTCAAGTTGGCCGTATTGTTGTCCCTGCTGTCGCACACCCTCTTGCAGTTTATAACTTCTCTCACTAGATCAATACACCGAGAGATAACTAATTTCACATATTAGGGAGTACATCTATGGCCAGCTTGTTGGAAATGATGGAGGACTGGGCTCCGCCAGCATCTCCCTCAAGTTGGCCGTAGTGTTGTCCCTTCTCTCGCACACCATCATTTTTGCAGTTGATAACTTCACAAGGATGCCTATTTATAGATTAAGCAGCACAACATAGTGTCGACACTCACGACAGAATGTCGACACTCTTGTCGA
This sequence comes from Avena sativa, assembly GCA_916181665.1. NCBI lineage: Eukaryota > Viridiplantae > Streptophyta > Magnoliopsida > Poales > Poaceae > Avena > Avena sativa. Next base: position 576,904,505 of record OV702287.1, read on the forward strand.
GGTGTTTTAGTCTCGATTGGATCCACTAATCGGGACTAAAGATATTTCCCGCCATTTTCCACCGCTTCCTGCTATATTTTTTCCCACCCTTTCCCTCTAACCGGGCCTTTTAGTTCTAGTTGGAGCCACTAACCGGGACTAAAGATATTTCCCTTCATTTCCCAACACTTCCTACTATGTTTTCCTGCCCTTTCCCTCTAAATGGGCCGTTTTGTCCCAGTTGGAGCCACTAACCGGGACTAAAGATATTTCCCGCCATTTCCCACTACTTCCCGCCATGTTTTCCCTCCCTTTACCTCTATATCTAGGCCGACCATGCCATGGCTATCCACACATCCACACCTTCCTCTCTCAAAACAATGAACACCACATACTGGGCCATTCTGACACTCGAGGAGACCGAGGCACTATGTGCCTCCAGCTACCCACTAGTAGGGAAAGGATCACCGCCGGCACACCAAAATGGCCTAGCACCGGCGAGTACCTGTTTGCCGGTGACCATCTCGCTGGCGGTAATGCATTACAACTGGAAAACCATACGATTCGCCGGCGATAAATGATAATACCACTAGTGAGTAGCCCATTCGCTGGGGATAATGTCCCCTAACACTAGCACACAACCCTTCGCCAGGGGTAATACAATTTGTTCGATGATAGTATTATGTATCAGAGAGAAAAAAAATAGGCAGAATATGTAGATGAATACAAGAATACACAGTATACAGGATAATGACAGCAAAATATATATTAACATAGGAAATAGTAGCAGTATCCACCAAATGTTCAATATAGCTCGGACATTGGTTCATATAGCATTATCTAGAGTTCGCTCATCTTCACCCTCGTCGGAAGAGTCGGGAGGAAAGAAAGTGAAATAGATGATGCCATAAGTATGACTGAGCAAAAACTCTAACTCTCATACCTCTTTCATGTCGTCGTACAATATGAGGAGTTTGTTCTATCCAGGACCACTAAAATATGTTCGGGCCCTCCTTGTTGGTGACCCTAACCTGGTACGTCATATCGGGGTGATTATGATGAGTCAAAGTGACAATAAACATGACAAACTCATCCATTCTTCTATCGAGATGGTCCATGAAGCCATGTCATCCACCACAAGGGATTGACTGAGTAAAATCATAGGACAAAACAATTAGTCGTGATTTTCATTTAACATATGTATATTTACATTCTCCACATGAATTTTAGAGAACATACCGTCCTAACACCAAAGTTCACAGGGAGCAGTATGGTGATCTTCTTGTCCATGCAATGCCAACTAGGCTACATACATAAACTAGCATCTACACACATTAAAACATGGGAGCAGTAATTACTTATGAAACTATAATCAGAGTATCACTCAGACTCTATTTTGTGAATTAAGATAATGTGAATCAGAGTATCAGGAAGTTCATTCATTCAGCGACACACATACATAAAACATGGGAGCAGTTCATTCTTATGAAACTATAATCACAGTACGAACACCTAAACTCACACTGTCGAGGACGAACACCTAAACTCACACTATCGAGGACGCGAACATCTAACTGAAACTATTGAGGATGCAAACACCTAACTAACAGTGTCAAGGACGAACATCGCTACAGACACTGGCGAGGACGCGAACACCTAACTAAAACTGTCAAGGACGCGAACACCTAACTGAAACTATCGAGGACTCGAACACCTGACTGAAACTGTCGAGGACGAGCACCTAAACTGACACTGTCGAGGACGAACATCACTGCTGACACCTAACAACGGCGAGGACGACGACATCAAATCAAACCTGGACGGGCGACGGCAAGGCAGACAACAATGGTGAGGACCTCCTCCTCCTTCCCTTCGGTGAGGCGGACGGCAGAGCGGGGGGCACCTCCTCCTCCTTCCCTTCGACAACTATAAGAGGCAGACGACGGAGCGGTGGTTAGGGTTGCACACGGGTGGGGATTAGATTTTTCGTTGGTGAGATCAATGGCTGGGATGGGGGTGGGGGTTACCTCGTTGTGCTGATAGGTGGACCCCCGACGCCTAAGGTCCTAATTCACCGAGGATAAATATTTCGGCCCGGACAGGCCCATCCAACCCACTCTACCCTTGGCGCCTAAGGGCCTAATTCACTAGTGGTAATCGCCAGCCCATCCGGGGGGCATGTGGCCCACAACATCCCAGGCATGCACCCGACCTCTTCGATGGCGCTAATTGGGCCAGCCCCGGTGCTTACGTTTTACTCTCGCCGGCGGTAGCACGAGGAAGGCCTGGATGGCCTTACCGCTGGCGACCCCTGTGCCCGCTTCAGCGACGGTGAGGAATCCGGCTATAAGGTTTTCCCTACTAGTGACCCATGCACGTCAGTGTACCGGCTGCCCGCTAACTAGATGATGAGCGTTGGAGCAGTTCATGTCCCTCTTGTGCCTCAAGGTTCCGCCCGCTAGGCGGGGATCATGAATATCTTCTACCTAGATCACACGCCAGAGCAGCGGATGGATCCCCATTGCGATCCTGACAACTACGACACCTAGAATGCCCGCTTCGCTAACAGGCAGGAAAGGGAGCTTGCCAGGTACGAGGATGATGACCCGCCCTCGGTGAACCACAACGAAACCTGTCGTGGAAATGGCCACGGCAGTCGCTGCCACTGGCAGCGATTGATTGTAACGTGAGGAAGAGTTGGTAGCCATCTGCGGTGTGTGATGGGGGCAGATGCACATGGGTTTACCCAGGTTCGGCCCCCAGGAGGGTAAAGACCTACTCCTGCTAGATTAGATTATTGGAGAGCAAGTTACAGGGGTGGCGAGCTTGGCGTCTAAGCTGCGAGTCGCTTTAGGGGGTGTATGATGGAACGTGAGTCCTTAGGATACCCTAGGGAGGTTTATATAGGAGTCACCTCGCTAGGGTTTACAAGTTACAACTGAGCCAGATATGGACTCGGAGGCTTTCTGACCTAATCCGATTAGGCTTCAGATATGCTTCAGGGCCTTCAGCTTCCAGTCGCCAGGCTTCTCCTTCTGTCATAGTCCAGTCACCGTCCTTCGGGCACACTCACAAGCCCTTCGGCCCAATCGGAACGTCCTGCTGAGCATACCCCCTTTGGCATATCCCCATCAGTAGTCCCTGAGGCCATCGTTGATTCAGGCGCAGGGGTCCCTTTAGCGATCGAAGTAGGCGAGCCCAATTTGGACGCCCAGTTGAGTCGACGATGGACTCCATTAGAACCAAGGAGAATTTCCCCAGGTTTCCACTCGCCACCCCGACGAACATTACTGCTGTCAAGTCGCCGCTTTGGTGAGTGGAGAAGACTAGTGGGTAGCGGGTGGAATGGAGGAGTTGGACTGTCAGTTCTGGTCAAACTATCCATTGGAATTTCCAATGGTAATTTCGGCGCAATTACCGTGGGTAACGGCTACCCCGATTTTGGCGGGTGGCGTTCCCATATAAGGGGAGTGATGATTCAGTTCTGCAAATCTTCCCCGCATTCTTCATTCTGCCATATTCGGTCTTCCTGTCTCCAATCTCCCTGCCTTCATCCTTCCGATTCGTCCACACTATGCAATTCCACATCCTACATGTTGGGTCCGCAGCATAGAAAACAAAAAATTTCCTACGGCGTGAGCTACACGCCAAGATCTATCTACTAGGTACAAAGCAACGGGTGGACATACATCCAACGAGAACTTACCCTCGTAGACAACGAGCTTTGTTAACGAGTAGGAACTCGTGGTTGATGTAGTCGTATACTTGCCGATCTCAAGATCGTGAGGAAGTCCGAGCGCCGCCACTCAGCAGCGCATCCGCACTCGCACACACGTTCAAGCCACCGGACAACCTCCACCTCCTCGCTCTAGCGATCCAGCGGAAGCAGCAACTCCTTCCAGACGAAATGCCACCAGGAACATGTATCTCGCTAATCCAAGACCATGGGGGAATAATTCTAGAGGGGGAGAGAGATCCTTCACAAGGAGGTGCGAGGATGAAGGAGGGAATGGGTGGCCTTTTATAGGAGGAGGGGGTGCCCCCTCTTTCCATGGCCGGCACATGGGGGGTGACCCCTCACCTCCCCCATTCATGTGGTGGTAACCCCTCCACATTAAAATGCCTCTTCACATTCCCTTTCAAACTCTCCACTTTAAATGCATTAAATTTCTCAAAATTTAATGCTCTCTCATTTAATAAAACTCTTTTTATTAAATTTATTCAGAATTTTGTTAATTACTTTAATTAACAAACATTCACATATAGCCCCTTGCAATATGTCAATATCACATGCAGAACCACCTTCTGCAATTTCACCCGAAACAATTTCCGGTTTCTATTGAAACAATTCCTGCGCTTTGCAATTCTTTCGTCTGAAACATATGTGCTCCAAAATGGTGTCCGGTAACTCTTAAGTGTGCCACCCTACGGTTCGTGAATATTGCAGACATGATCGAGACCCTTCTCCGATCAATAATCAGAAGCGGGACCTAGAGATCCGTACTGACTCCTACACATTCAACGATGACTCCTATGATCGTGAGAACCTTTAACCCTTGTAACTAAATCCCTTTGTATCTCGATATATTACATGTCCGAGATTCGATCATCGGTATCTCCATACCTAGTTTGATCTCGTTACCGACGTGCACTCTTTTCTCGTTCCCGTGATATAACATTCTAGTGATCACATCACTTGCTTGCAAGCTATCCTAATGTGATATCACCGAGAGGGCCCAGAGTATATCTATTCCACTCTTGATCCATGAGCCTCAAAATAACACCTTCGTAGTACTAAACCCATCTTTATAGTCACCCTGTTATGGTGTGACGTTTGATGTTATCAAGATACTCTTCCGGTGTTAGCAATTAACATGATCTCATGGTATAAGGATAAAGATTACTCCGTATGATGTTATAGCAATATAAACATAATGACTTGATCGTAATGCTATACTTTCGATGAATGTTCATCACATCATTCCACCAATGGTGTGACCTTGTTATTAACAACATCCAATGTCCATGATCAGGAAACCTTGATCATCCTGTTAATCAACAAGCTAGTCTAGAAGAGAGGCTTGACTAGGAACCTTTTTTGTTTATTAAACACACATGTATTGATGTTTCCGAGTCAATACAATTCTAGCATGTAAAATAAACATCTATCATGTATAAGGAATATATAATGACAACTTTATTATTGCCTCTCAGGGCATATTTCCTTCACTACCTGATGGCGCCTCCCAAAGGCTCATGGGGAAAATCCAAATGCACCAAAGCCTAGCTCAAGTCTTTTGAGGACGCCGGAGTCCTCCGCAAGGGGAACTGGCGGGTTCACCCCTCCTCCGAGATCAAGTCGAAGCCACGAGCCAGTGAATTCATTTGCTTCCCCAGCCATCTTGAAAGGGGTCTGGGATTCCCCACCTCACTCTTCTTCCGCCGCTTATGCGCGTATTACGCGATCAAACCGTCATATCTCGGCCCGCACAGCATCGAGCAGCTGGGAATCTTCGTCGCCTTCTGCGAGTGCTATCTCGGCTACATGCCATACTTTCCGCTGTGGATGGAGCTCTTCCATGGCCGCATCGGGCGCGAGGCGTCCGGTGGCTTGATATTGGCCATAGGCGGTGTCACGTTCCAATTGAAGCCGAAGGCTAATTTCATCAAGCTCCTCCTACCGAAGAAGGCCGCCAGCGAGTGGAAGAAGAGCTGGTTCTACGTAAAAAGAATCCACTCCCTCCGGCGAAGTGGCACTTCCAGAGTTCGTCGCCGAGAGGAGCGAGCCTTGCCGGTTGGCACCGAAGAAGATTCCCGAAGACCAGAGGATGGTCGTCGCGGAGATGATGGACCAGATCCAGAAGCTAAAGGACCAGGGGTTGACTTCGATCGATCTTTACAACTGCTGGCTCGGGCAGCGTCTGGTTCCGCTGGCGGCTCGGCCGCATTGGATGTATGAATACAGCGGGAAGCACGACCCCTCCCGAACCAGCAAGGAATCATGGGAGGCCGAGGACTACAAGGCCGCCCTGAAGAAGATCACTGACGGGGAGTTCAACAGCGTGTTGGTCGGGCTCGCCCCGTACACTCCCGTGAAGAACGAAGCCCCCACAGTAAGTTTTCTCCCTAGTCGCAATTTCCGCTACTCAATTCTCAGTCGCTGCATTTGGTGTTTACTCTTGGTGGTTCTCAGCTTTTTCAGGTGTTGGACGGCTGGCTTCCTCCGCTCGACGAAGAGGTTCCGCAGGAGCTCGAGGAGAACTCCGAGAGAGACTCTTCCGACAGCAGCGGGGAGGAGGAGGAGGTTCCTCCCCCAGTGCCTGTGGCTCGCAAGACCCGCATGCAAAAACAGCGTGAGTTCGAGGCAAGTCGCAGCTTGGATGAACACGACGGAGGCGACGAGGTCGCGCAGGAGCACAAGTCCAGGCGCACTACTACACCGTCGAAGCCCGCACGCAAGCCGAAGTCACCAACAAAGAAGCCAATGTCGCCGTCCAAGTCGGCGGTGGTGTTTGAGTCGGATGACGACTCCGACGATGACGACTCCCCCGAAGTCTCGTGCAAAGCCCCAAAGGACGCGATCCCGACAAATTGGTTGGAGGGCGAGGACACCAAGGCAGCGGTAGAGGTTCCCCTAGCGGTGATCGCGCCAACGGTTTCGGGGGTTCCAAGCCAGGAAGCCGCTGAGGCGGCGATGTCTAAGTTGAGGAAGCGAGGGATGTCGACCTGTGTCACCATGTTGACAGTGACTGCGTGGGCGAGCACCTTCTTCTCGCGCTTGGTGCCAAGACCGGTGAAGGTGTGTAGCGAGCCGACGGTGGTGCCGAAACCGCCGCCATTTCTGTTGTCCTGAGGTGGGTTGTTATTAGGGGTCCTCCCTTGCTCGTCTTGCCTTCTCAATCTCTTTGAGAGAGTGGCAATCAGCGGTGGTGTGGGTGGCGGGTTTTCCCTCCCTGTTATGGTAGATGCAGGGCTGATTGAGCAGGGCAGCGGGGTCGAATTTCGGCCTTGCTGTATTGCTGGAGCGGTAGTTTCCGCTGTCGGGGTAATTTCCTCTGTCGCGGCGGTAGTTCTTGGGGTCGCGCTGGCTGTAGCCGGTGTTGGCGACGAAGTCGACTCGCCCGTCCGTGCGGCGCTTGCCGGTGATGCGGGTGTTGCTGTAGCACATGTCGCGTAGGCGCCCGCTGTCGTGGATGCTGGTTCAGCACCGTCCTCCCGACTCGTCGTCATAGTCTTGGCCAGGGTCCTCCTCCGCGTAGCGCTTGGCGATCTTGAGGAGGTCGAGGATGTTGTCGAGCATCCGGTAGACCCTCTTGATCTTAGAAACCAGGGGTTCGTACCGGCACGCGTTCTTGAAGCAATGTAGACCCTCTTGATCCGTGTCTGGGTGGATGCCGGAGGCATTGATCCAAAGTTCTTGCCATCTTGGAATCCTGCGGCGAGTCGACTCGCGTTTTCCCTGGATGCATCGCTCCAGGTCTTCTATGGTGGTGGCGTGGGTGTAGGAGCCCTCGAAGTGCCTGATGAAGGCGTCCCGCATTTCTTCCCAGGAATCGATGTTGTCGGCACGGAGGGTGTTGATCCATTGCCGAGTCGCACCATCCATCATCAGGGGGAGGTAGCGAGCGGCGAGCAGGTCGGTGTGGCCTGCGATTACCATCGCCATGAGGTATGTGTCCAGCCAGACAGTGGGATCGTTCGTCGGATCGTACTTTTCGATCTCCTTTGGAGCCTTGACGTTGGCGGGGTATTTTTCCCCACGAATCATGGGCACGAAGCATTGCGTTCCGACTTGACTGAGCGAACCTCTTGGTTCCAGGTTGCCGCGGTTGGTGAGGGTGTGCCTCAAGTCATTGGGCTGGCGCGCTCGCCACGCCTGGTTGTTGATGATGTTTGTTCGGGCGTCGATGGGCTGCCCGTTGGTGGCGACCGTGTTATTCGCCGGTCGCGGCTTGTTGGTGGACTGCGCGGGGTTGGCGGCCCGTGGTTGGTTCACCAGGGGCAGCGGTGGTGGGCAAGTCAATGCGTTGGCGATGGTGGGGTGGTCGCTTGATGCCGCCCTGCCTGCTGAAGAGGGGAGTACATCCGCCCCCGCGGGTCAACTCCCGCAACTTGTTGCTCGACGGACCTGATGAGTAGGGCCTTGGCGCACTGCATCTATAGCGCGTCATCGCCTTGGACGTCGAGGTTGGCGATCGCGTCGTCGGTCGTGACGACGTTGTCCATCGGGGTGGAGTATAGTGGTAGTCTGTTGGCGTCACGGCCTTTAGGCGAGATGATGATCCGCGGTTGGTCCGGCGGGGGCGTGCGGCCGATGGGTGGTGGAGGGGCTCCGATTGCCGGTGCGCCTGGTGGTGGCCTCGCGGGGTTGCTTCCGCCTGGCGGCGCGTTCTCACAGTATTCGCGCTCGGTGGCGTGTGCGGGGTCGCTTTCATCGTTGAAGTTCAGGACGCGGCCCTGGACGTTGGAGTTCAGGCGGGTCCTGATGCGGCGCTAGAGATAGAGCGATAGCTCCCGCACCGTTTCCCGCTCGAGGCGGTATTTCTCACGCTCGGCGAGTTCATTCCGTTGCGCCTCCGCGAGCCGCAGTCGGGCTTCCTCCACCTCTGTGGCCGTCACGGTTGGCGCGATCAGCGTGGCGAACGGATCTGGCGGGGCGGCTGTGCTGCCCGCCATGTAGATCGCGTTGAAGCAATTGGATCTGGCACGGAAGTCTTTGGGTGATTCAGAGCCGGAGTCGGAGTCGAAGATCCCGAGGATGGAGGGGTCCTCGAAATCCTCCGGGTTGGAGACTCGCATGATGGAGTCCTCTCTTGATGCGGCGGTGATGGATCCGTCGACTGAGGTAGGGGTCGCGGAGTCGGTGTCGTCGTTTAGGGCCTCGTCGTTGTTGGCGGCGTTGGTCTCGGCCACGTCGCTGGCGGCCGAGTCATACTCGGTGAGGAGGTTCCTGATGGAGCGGACCTGCTCCTCCGAGAGCAGATCGTGGTGCGGCGGCGATCCGCCGATGATCACCGTTGCAGCTGGGTCGACCGCACCGGTGAAGCCGACGAAGAGGTTGATGGAGCAGACCGCCATCACCGCGATGTGAGTGACCGGGCTTGACGCCGTGATGTAGCTGCTGGGCAGGATCTGTAAGATCCCGCCGATGGCGATCATGCGACCGATGGCGAGCGGCCAATCGATCGGCGAGTAGGGTCTCGCAGCAGAACTCGGGCCAGTCCCACTATGCCCCACGGTGGGCGCCACTGTCGTGGAAATGGCCACGGCAGTCGCTGCCACTGGCAGCAATTGATTGTAACGTGAGGAAGAGTTGGCGGCCATCTGCGGTGCGAGATGGGGGCGGATGCACATGGGTTTACCCAGGTTCGGCCCCCCGGAGGGTAAAGACCTACTCCTGCTTGATTAGATTATTGGAGAGGGAGTTACAGGGGTGGCGAGCTCGGCGTCTAAGCTGCGAGTCGCTTGAGGGGGTGTATGATGGAACGTGAGTCCTTAGGATACCCTAGGGAGGTTTATATAGGAGTCACCTCGCTAGGGTTTACAAGTTACAACCGAGACAGATATGGACTCAGAGGCTTTCTGACCTAATCCGACTAGGCTTCAGATATGCTTCTGGGCCTTCAGCTTCTAGTCGCCAGGCTTCTCCTTCCGTCGTAGTCCAGTCGCCGTCCTTCAGGAACACTCACAGGCCCTTCGCCCCAATCGGAACGTCCTGCTAGACATACCCCCTTTGGCATATCCCCATCAAAACCGGTTGTCTCCTGTGGTGGGCGAACCGGACTATCGCTGGTGTGATGCACTACATCGCTAAGGGAGATCATCCTCGGTGTGGTACCCGCACTTTAACCCGTCGCAAATCCCAAGAAGGATGGCGGTGGTGAAGGCCACGGGCGTAGTGGCATCATCATCCTAGAGCCCCCTCCCCCGCGCGTCGTAAAATCAAGGTCGGAGTGGCAGGTTCCCCCGGAATATGCCATGGTTCACGGTCCCTGGTTCCCCCCTACACAAGTCGGGGTAGGGCTGAGGATCCCCGGAATATGCCAGTGACCACGACGAAGATGAATCGGAAGATGACCCTGAAACTTTGTACTATAGGGCTAGACATGATTATGACTAATCTATTGGCTAGGACAAATGGTTCGTCTGTGTATCCAGGATTGTCGAGATCTAGTGTTTTCATTATGTATTACTCGTCTACCTTTACCCCGCCTCTCCTGTCTGTTTGAAAACAAAAAATTGTTTTGGATTAGTTATTAAAATTCAAACACTTCTCATGTTGAAAGTTTCTATCAAATTCAAAAGTAAGCAACAATTATTAGTTAATGCATTTTTATTTGAAAATGGCAAAATGGTTAATAGTTTGAATAGTTTGAACAATTATTTTAGAAAACAGAAAATGATTATGGATTAGTTATTCAAATTCAAACACTTTTCACGTTGAAAGTTCTTTCAAATTAAAATTTAAACCATTTCAGAAATTTCAAATTTAATAGTTTGACTAGTTAGAATAATTATTTTAGAAAAGAAAAAGTTTTTCAAATTCAAACCATTTCAAATTTAAACACCTAAATAAGAAATAAGGCGGAAACATTAGGAAAGTTTGAAAAACATTTGAAAAAAGGACTTTTAGTCCCGGTTTATGCAAACAACCAGGACTAAAGGTCCTCTCTGCGTGCCGCTTTGGGAAAAGAAAAAAAGAACATGCGCCCCGGTTGGTGGCTTCAACCGGGACGTATGCTCTGGTCTTTCGTCCTAGTTAGTGCCACCAACTGGGACTAAAGACCTTTTCGTCCCGGTTGGTGGCAACAACCGGGACGAAAGTCCCTCCCGTATATAAATCACGCGATGTTCCTCTTATTCCCCCGTCTCACATTTTCTAAGTCCCCGACGCAGGTGCCTACGAACGCAATACTAGAAGGCTGCCTGATTTCGGCGTAGTGGTCCTCCCCCTCTCGTTGCGCACGCCATCGCTCATGCCGCGCACGCCGTTATGCACGCCGTGTCGTCCCCAGCTCCGCCGCCGCCGCTTTGTCCCAGAGTCCGCCGCGCTCTCATGGCACGGCGCCGCCACTCGCCCCCATCACTCAGTGTCATTCTTCCCCCGTCGCATGTCGCCGAGGCGTTGCCTCTGTCACTCTACGCTCCCCTGGTATTGCTCTCGCGCGGCTGGATGCCACGCGCACGCCCTCTCTGCCCCTTCTCTGTTTATTCATTAGTTTAGTTAGCTAGTTAATTAGTTAGTTATTAGGGTTTAGTTATTAGCTAGGGTATATTAGCTAGGGACAATTAGATAAGTTAATTAGTTAGGATTATTAGCTAGGATTCTTAGTTATTAGCTAGGTTAATTAGTTGTTTTTTACATATTAATAAATAGGGAATTAGGGCTAGGGAATTATTAGTTATTAGTTGTTTTTAGGTTTATTTGGATTATATATATGTGTAGATATTGTATGTATATGGATTAGGGGTAGGGCTAGGGCTATATGTACAAATTGTAAGGATTATTTTTGTGTATGTATATACTTTTATTACGTAGTGGGTATGTATAAATTTGGATTATTATGTGAAATGCCAATCCATTCACATTTTTTGGGGGGAGTACTGTCTTCAGGTCGGGCGTGGCAACGCGCGCCATATAGGGAAGATGGACGGGTGCGGCAACACGCGCCATGTAGGGACGATGGACGGGTGCGGCAACGTGCACCATATATTAGGGTTTCTTCGAATTATGGTTTATATCCCTCAAACCCCGTTTTAAATTGTCAAGCATGTATTAGGGTCACATTTAAGGTGATCTCATCGTCAAACCACAGCACAATAGCCCCTCAAATCTCGCCTACCTAACCTCCTCGCTTGGCCGCTTCGACTCATCCGCTTTTCCCCTTTTTGTAGAAACTATGGAACGAGGAGACGAAAAAAAGAAAGGGCGCTTGAGGATATGATCAACGAGGGAGGACATATCGATAACGATGTCACCTTGCTATAGTTGAACAACTTCGGTGAGGGAGATTCGGGTTTCTACTGAACATATGGCTCTAGTGAGGGGGAAGCCGACGAGGGAGAAGCCGACGAGGGAACATTAAATAATACAAACTCCGACGAGGTGCATCTACATATATTTATTAAGCCTCCGTTGTCTATATACATATATTAACGCTCTTTCTTGTTTTAGCCCTATGGATTGAGCAAATCTTCTGGAAAGAATAAACGAGGCCCAGCCAGAAAGTTGGTAGACCATGAAAGGTCAGGATCGAAGAATTATCTTTAGACGGCAAACCGAAGGATCCCATTGATTCTGCACATAAATTTGTAAGGCCATGCGGAGTTATTGTTAAGAAGTACATCCCGATCACCATTAGAGAATGGAATAGGCCAAAAGATCTGGAAGCTCTATAGGTCAGTGACTTAGCCAAAGATAGGCTTTGGAAAAATCTCACGGTTAATTTCACCCTACTGACGCTATAGGTGGATCCAGATTTGGAGATTCCAACTCAGGAGGAACTAAAGAAACACATGGAGGAAAAAGTCAAGGAGTAGGCTCTTAAAAAGATGGCCCAACAATTCAACAACTGGAAGAAAAGATTGCACCTTGACTATGTACTGAAAAAGAAGACTCTGGAATTCACTAGAGCGTTTGAGAAGCTAAAAGACTACTGGGCTGATTTTGTGGCGTACAAGACATCGATGCTAGCTAAGAAAAGGTCTGAAATGAATAAGCAAAATGCTGCTAAAAAGCACTATCACCATACTATGGGGCAAGGTGGATAACAAGGACAGCAAGCCTAAGTGGGAGAAACTCAAGGCCGACCTGCTCGCTAAAGGGATCACTCCAGAGCCATACAATTGGATCGAACGGGTAAGAAATTGGTTTTATCGGCATGGGGACGTTGGACTCAGAAGGGAAGTGCATATATAACATAAGACATAAATAAACTCCCATACCCATCGAGGACATTAGAAATGCAATAAAGGTTGTTGAAGATGGGGCGTTCATTCCCGATAGAGAGAATGACGATCTCGCACTAGCCCTTGGGAACCCTGAACACGAGGGACGAACATGAGGCACAGAAGGCTCCAAACCATGGAAACTTGGGTTTCCCGACCACAGGAAGAAATATCCTGATAGAAGCCGTAAGAGGAGAAAGGAAAAGGAGGAAATTGAAGTAATGAAAGGAAGACTAGATGCGCAACATAGAAGAACAATTAAAGCGACAGGGGGATCAACATGACACACTTAGCCATGAAGCTACCGGCCCATCTAAGCGGCACATGGTAGACGAAGCTGCCTTCGATGCTACCGGCCCATGCACTAATCGAAAAAGCAGCGTGGCTTCCACGGAGTTTCCCGGTGATGATGTGATGATCCACCGGCGTAAGCTACATGTGAAAGTTGTCAACATAACCATGAAGGTGGCGGTCGGCTATGCCTTACCATTAGTTCGACCGGTACCAACTTACCATTGTTGTCCGGTTCCACAGGGCTACGCTATTGCCGGGGAGGATGAAGTTATGGATGGATTCACGCATCTCAAGCTTGACTACCCTGAAGGTGAAGGGGATGTGACTGAAATGGGAGAAGCAAAAAAATGACCATTCTATGGCAAAAGTAACACATTGCTTCCAAATCGGATGCCAAGGCCATCCACTCCTCAGAGCACTCCATCTTCATCGCAACCTCACGGGTCTCCGCCACAACATGCCCTTTCTCGACCACAGCCTTCTTCGCCACCGCGTCAGTCGTCTCAGCCCCTCCCAAAAGAATGAAAGGCTCATGTCCAACATAGGAAGAGTAAACGATCACCAAAACATCTACTAGAGCCCCTCCCAAAAGTATCAAAGGTTCCTCCCATGAGACCTTACGACTATACTGAAGAGGAGAATACGGTGATCGCAAATGCCCATAAGGAACAGTGGTTTGATAGCAAGAGTTCCCCGGCACAAAATGTTCAAGACCCTTCATCAACCTGAGCCAAGGCTGTCATCAGAGTATGACCGCTCTATTATCAAGTCACATCAGTCAATGGTGCGGTCGAAGAGAAGCACTGCAAGCGGGAATTCAGTTCCCCAACTCGCTTTACAGAAAAACCAATCGTTCTCCCCGCTCAAAGTGATTTCTGATACCTGGGTGGAGTCGAGCAAAGGTGCGGACGAGCAGTATGATCCAGAAATTGTTGCACTGTACGGAGATGCGGCCACTGCTCATGGTTTGACTATTGCTACTTACGTAGCCCAGTTAGAGTTCCCTGTTGTTGAGGAAGCATACAAATAGCGGTACGGGAAACCTCTCGTTAAACCTGAGAACATCAACTGTCTACGAACAAAAATGCGAAGATTGCATAATTGGTACATGAAAGCCACAAAGGAAGAGACAAACTAGATAGTGATGGGAGTTCGAAACGAGCATTACGGGAATGGAGATGCCTAGTTTCTGATTGAATTTTCTAAACTACATCAGTTTTACAATCAAGACGCCCTCGACAAATCGATCGGCAATGCCTATTGTCTGTAAGTATTGGATCTGTAATTAAGTCTCTAGTTAGCTCACCTTGTTTATCGCATGTATAATCATACTCACTATATTATGCAGATTGAAGATTCTCGAATGCAGAAGAGGACAGATCTATGACATTGGGTTCATTGACCCATATTGGCTACAAGAAGTTACTGTGAAACTTAATCCCAAGGAAACACAGGATAAAATTGTAATGGTGTTAAGGTTTCAAAAAAACAAGAGGGAAATATTATTACCTTACAACTTCGAGTGGTTGTTATTGTCTTGTACACATTCTATTTTGCTTACTCGATGTTAAGTGTATGATGGATGAGTTATGCATGCGCCACTTCCATTTTATTCTACTAATCATTCATCCTAACAATGGAGTAGTACAAGTCATGGACTCTAAATGTAAACCTCTTGAGAAGTGGGCCCCCATGCAGGATATGCTCTAGCGGTAATTTCAGTCATTATGACACTATATCGGCAACTTTCGTTCATTTACTGATATCAAGTAATTAATAACTCATTTTATTTAGTTTCTTTGCCGGGCAGCACTTGGAAACGGTTCACCAAGAAGGCTAAATGTTCCTAGAAAGAGAAGCTTACATTTAAACCACTAAATGTAAGTACTACTAGCTAGATCCGTGCATATCTTTAATTATAGTTTCGATACCATTATCATGCTTAATTATTATTATTTTGGTTGAACTTTGTTCTCCTAAAGTGTCTGAGGCAGGAAGACGGAAATAATGTATGTGGATACTATGTTTGCGAGTTCATTCGTGAGATGAAATGTGAGAAGGGTAGAAATTTAGAACAACTTCAAGTATGTAAACAATATTCAGAATTTTGTTTTATTATCATCAATTGTGTTTAGTTTCTTCATATTTGTTGACTCCTTTTTTTAAATTAGATCAAACGGTTGCGGGATCATCTTCTACCAAAGGATCATGTACAAGCAATCAAAGAGGAAATTACGGGATTCTTAGATGCAAAGATCTTAGATCCAAAAGGAGAATACTATCGGAAGATAATGATAATGTAATGGGGATCGTAAAATACTTTATATTGTATATATGCATGAATGTAATATATTCGATACTTGCTCTGTAATATAATCAGATGATGTTTTGTAATATAATGGTTCCTTCATTACTCAGTGCAAAACACAAAATAAAAAGTAAATAGATAAAGGGGAAACAAAATAAATGAAAATATACAAAATGAATTCTCTGTCACGGCACAAAAAGTGCAAAACTCCTGCCGCGGCAGAGACACATAAACGAAAATATAAAAAATGAATTCACTGTTGCGGTATCGAAAGTCCACAAAATGTTGCCGTGGCAGAGACCCATAGATCCCGGTTCGTATTACGAACCGCGACGAATGCCGCTCCCCCCCTTGCGATAGCCAGCGGCCACGTGGACCGCCTTTTCGTCCCGGTTCGCAGCACAACCGGAACTAAAGGGTTGGGGGTTTAGTCCGGAATGCCCCGTTCCGGTTGGGCAAATAGTATTAAAGCCCGTTACAAACCAGGACAAGATGTCCCGTTTCCACAAGTGGCGTTTGCTATACCATTAGAAATAAACATAGTCCAATATTAAACCGTAAACCTGTTCAGAAAAAATTAACCGTAGGATATTGGACACGATGATGTGTGCGAGCTCAGTGCATGTGTAAAAAGAAAGAAAATTAGGGTATCTTCACCTTTAGGTAGAAATCCGCATTCACCTCCTATACTTTTTTTAAATCCAGCAAATGCTACCTTTCGATCTATTGGTAGAGGGCAACCGGTACAACTTGTACAAGCGATGTGCCGCCCGAACGAAATTACGTCCTATAGAGAAAAAGGAGCATGGAAACACATAGTGCTGGTTCGGCACACCTGCAACACATGCGACAACCCTGCAAAAGAATAGCCATCATCGCAACGCTTTTCGAGGCCGGCTGCTCGACAACGCGGCCAAACTACACAACAGCCAGAACCCCCGCGGATATTCATGGACCCCAAATTAAAGTGGTGTCTTCAAGCAGATAGCGATGTCGATGCCGCCACCGCCAACTCAAATGGGGTTTGGCTTTTCACCCGGAGATACCGTGATGAACTTGCCGTGTGGTGGTATGCTCGATCTTAAGATAAGTTATTTTATATATGCACGAACGTGTACGGTATGTGGTAGCGTAGAAAACTATTTTTGAAATAAAAAAGAGAAAAATGGATACAAATTGAATTCTCTGCCGCGGCAGAGAAAGTGCCTAAACTTCTGCCACGGCAGAGAACCATTTCTCCTGGTTCGTAATACGAACCGGGACTAATGGGGGGGGGCACCCAGCGTCCGCAGAGACAGCCACGTGGATACCCATTAGTCCTGGATGGTAAGCGGTTCGGGACTAGTGGGGGCGCCTTTAGTCCCGCCCCCCAGTCCCAGTTACTAGGACCGGGACTAAAGCCCCTTACGGGTCGGGACTGGAGGCCCTTTTTTCACGAGTGTATTATGGTGGGATAATTGTATAGGAGGACGTGATACAGTGCCCTAGTAATGTTGTGCTCCTAAAGATTAGCGAAAAGCATACAATAGAGAAAGTCTCGGGTGTCTTGGCCTCGGGCCCTACGGTACCATGTTTCTTTGCACTCGGTCTAGCGTCAGACTCCCTGAGACATCAGTGTGCTAGGAACCCTATGGGCTACTCTCCTGTAGGAGTGAGCTTAATGATAGTACGTATGAGTGTACGACATCATGCATGCTGACTTCTCAACCATTTGACGACATATTATTCATCTTGGACACGACTGTGTAGCCCATGTTTCTCATATGGCGCAACAGGACCCTATACACTTTCATTTAGATTACTTCTCATATTTAAGATGTTTTGGGTGTACCGACCAACTAATGTGGTCATCTATTTGAATGCGTTTGCCATACCATTAGAATTAAACATAGTCAAATATTCAACCGTAAACCTGTTCAGAAAAAAATCAACCCTAGGATATTGCGCACGATGATGTGTGCGAGCTCAGTGCATATGTAAAAAGAAAGAAAATTAGGGTATCTTCGCCTTTAGGTAGAAATCCGCATTCACCTCCTATACTTTTTTTTTGAAAAATCCAGCAAATGCTAGCTCTCGATGTATTAGTAGAGGGAAACCGGTACAACTTGTACAAGCGACTTTCCGCCCGAACGAAATTACGTCCTAGAGAGAAATAAAAGACCCTGCCGACGAGATAACCACCCTCATAGTGCTGGTTCGGCACAACTGCAACACATATGCGACAACCCTGCAAACGAAGGGCCATCATCGCAACGCTTTTCGAGGCCGGCTGCTCGACAACCCGGCCAAACTAAACAACAACCAGAACCCCCGCGGATAGTCATGAACCCCAAATTAAAGCGGTGTCTTCAAGCACATAGCGATGTCGATGCCGCCCCCGCCAACTCAAATGGGGTTTGTCTTTTCACCCGGAGATACCGTGATGAACTTGTCGTGTGGTGGTGTTCCACCATGTTGAATCCAAGAAGGAATAGCGACGCTAGAAGGCGGCATCATCGACCACGCTAGCCCGGAGACAGTGTGAGGTATTAGCCAGGAACACCATCACCGGGCGTGTTCCGGGGAGGCTTCTAACAGACAGTTGGCGACACAAGCTCCACCACCGACCACCAACCTCCTGCACAAACTGCATCTGCCAGGGACCTCACGTCCTGACGTACACATCATGCCAGTTCGCGTTACGATAGATCTGCGCACCCAAGGTGCCAGTGATCAGCCCCGATATCCTAGACGCCCGATGTTCAGCCTAGGACACCCATCAACCGAAAATGGGCACCCCGATTAGCTGCTGCAAGTCCCAACACGGCAGAAGAGGGCAACAAGTTGGCGACACTGTTGGGTTGTGGCAAACCTAGCTCTGCAGCAACCTAGGCAACCTCCAGGAAAAACTTCGCTGTCGACAACACACCACCGCTGTCGGAGAAGAGAAGAACACCAAGAATGGCCGTGATCTAGATCCCCGACAATCTGATCCCTATCTGTGCGAGCCCAAAGTGATAGCCCAAACAAGGCAGATCCGTGCTGGGCACCAGATCCACAGCTTCCTGCGTCGGGCTGCCACTCCACCTCGCTGTTCATCGACGCCACCAACAACCGCAGGGGCCATCATCGACACCAACGTCCGGAGCCACTCCTTCGGCGCACGACATGCAGATCCGCTGCCGCGCCCCGAGACCTAGCCGTAGGGAAGCCCTAGCCGCCACCACGACTATCATCCCTGCTGAAGAATCCTGGGGCTGCCACCCTGGCGCACCTGCTCTGCTGCCTGTAGCACGCCGACCAGGGCACCGCTGTTCACTAGCCAGAGGTCCCGCGCATGAGGGAGGAGAGCTTGCAGGTGGCCGCTACCAACAACTGTACGGGCTTTGCCCACTTCAGATACCCGGTGGAGGAGAACGTATCTAGTGGAACGGATGAATCTGTGCAACAGCTGAACCCATGGGACATGAACTGTTTGATTGGAAATAGAGGTACATGATCCATGTACACGGTGGCCTGCTGATACATTTGCAAAAAGGACCTTCTAATTTTTCAGTTAAACGGATGGACCTCCCTGAACCAAGTTCGTCTCTCTCCATCTTGTCCATGTGCCTCTCTCACCAGAGGCATTGAAACTCCGTGTAAGTGATGCTTTTTTCTTAGTGTGAACTGACAAAGCTGAGATCAGGTGAACCAGCGGTATAAAATTCCCCTATGAGTTATGGACTATATTAAAAGAACATATAGTCAGTGGTAGAAACAAGGCCTTTGCTCCAGCGCCCAAATTTCATTGTTCCCGGTTCGTTTCCATAATCGGGACCAATGCCAGGCACCGGTCCCGGTTCATGCCGCTTGGGCATTGGTCCCAGTTCATCTCTAAGCATTGGTCCCGGTTCGTGGCATGAACCGGGACAAATGCCCCCGCGACGCACATGTGGCGCTCTGCGGGGCATTGGTCCCGGTTCATGCCACGAACCAGGACCAAAAACCCCGCGACGGTCAGCAGGCCAGGACAATTAATGTAAATTAATTCGGGGCAGAAATTAATTCAAGACAGAAATTAATTCGAGGTAGAAATTGAAATGATTAGTATTTTTGAAAAAATCTTTCACAAATTAATCGAGACAAAGATCTGAATTGAGACATTTTATTATTCGAGCACAAATTTTTCCATACAAAGATACGACTTTACAAATTTTCCTAATCGACAACACTTCCGCTGCCGCTGTCCTCCGAGCCGCCGGCTTCCTTGTCGTCGTCGGACGAAATCTCCACGATTTCTGCGTTGTTCGGGAGACGGAGCTCTTCTGTGCGGCTAGTGGCGTCGATGGTGGTGTACATGGTCCGTCCAGGGACGGACCAGAACATCTCCCGCCCTTCTTGGTTGCGGCGATCCGGGTGCACCAGGCGCCCGTCCACGATGCGGTTGCCAAGCTTGGTCTTCCGCTCCTTCTTGAACAGCCGGGGCCAGTACTCGCTGGCCACCGCGTACCGGGGCAACGCCCTCATCCACGCGGGCAGCTGGCGGTGACGCTCTGCGACGACGCACTCCATCTCGTACCCGCGGGGGTTGAGGAGCGGAGCCACCGGCACACCCGCCTCGCTGATGCAAAATCCGGCGGGCACGGTCGCGCACGGCGGCGCGAGGATACCGTAGTACGAAAACATCGCCGCCTCGTAGTGGTTGAGGGTGGGAAACTCCATGGAGGCGCGGTAGAGATTGGAGAGGGAGGGGAGGCGAGACGACGACGCGGTGGAGAGGCGATGGCTAAAGGGGTGGGGTGGAGATGGACTGCAGAGAGGCCGAGGCGATGTCGAAAGTGAGCGCTGTGGCCTCATATATATACACGGGGACGACGAAGCGATGGTGGGCATTGATCCCGGTTATTGCCACGAACCGGGACCAAAGCCCCTCCCGCGCGACACGTGGCGGCCCAACAGCGGGCCCCCACCCAGGTCATTGGTCCCGGGTCGTGCCATTAATCGGGACCAATGACCTGGGTGGGGTGCGAGATGCTGGGCTGCCACGTGTCGCGCGGGAGGGTCTTTGGTCCCGGTTCGTGGCAATAACCGGGACCAAAAACCCTCCCCTGGCTATATATAAGCCCAGCCCTTTGCCCACCAAATTTTGCTGGATTGTGTGTGAGGTGTGGGTGCTAGCTTTTTTTTATTGCACACAAGGTGTTCGACGAAATGTCCGAGCCACACTTTAGTTCGCACAACACGGTATCCTCAGCTGAGGTTAGCAACCTTATCTTCTTTATCTGTAATTGATACAAAAATATTGCATGTGTCCATGTAGGGTGGTCATTTACTATTCACGATGTTATTGTAATGGTTAATTATTATGACGCAGATCGATGCACGGATGCGATGGATTTATGGCGACCGACGCCATTCCGATTCTATTGCAGGCCTGCATAAATTTATCGATTTGGCTAAGGCAAACAAAGTGGATAATTTTATGCCTTGTCCCTGCATCGACTATCGGAACGTGGCGGAACACTCTACCCCGAGAATCCTTTAGACCCATCTGCTTCAGAGAGGTTTCATGCCCGGATATTATTGTTGGGCTATGCACGGAGAAAGAGGGGTTAGGATGGAAGAAAATGAAGAAGAGGAGGATAATGACAGCTATCCTATGTCCCCTGAAGAATACGGTGATACTGCAATGGAAGACAATGAATAAGAGGGAGGCGGCAATGAAGAAGAACAACGGGCATCGGATGATCCCGCTGATGGTCTTGGTCAGGTCATTTCTGATGCAAAGCAACAATGTGATACAGAAAGGGAGAAGCTTAAGTTGTAGGCCATGCAAAAGGATCACAAAAAGTTGTTGTACCCAAATTGCAAAGATGGCAGCACAAAGCTCGGTACCGCACTTGAACTGCTGAAATAGAAGGCAGAGACTGGCTTATCTGACAAGGGATTTGAGAAGTTACTGAAAATAATGAAGCCGAAGCTTCCAAACGATAAGAAGCTGCCCGAGACAACGTACGAAGCAAAGAAGACTATTTTTCCTCTAGGATTACATGTGAAGAAGACACATGCATGCATTAATGACTGCATCCTGTACCGCGGTGAGAAGTACGAGAATATGGATAAATGCCTGGTATGCACTGCATATCGATACAAGATCAGACAAGATGACCCTGGTGATGTTGAGGGCAATAACGAGCCCTCTAGGAAGAGGGTTCCTGCTAAGGTTATGTGGTATGCTCCTATAATACCACGGTTGAAACGTCTGTTCAGAAATAAAGAGCATGCCAGGTTGTTGCGATGGCACAAAGAAGAGCGTAAGAAAGACAGGAAACTGAGACACCCCGCCGATGGGTCGCAGTGGAGAAACATCAAGAGGAAGTACTCGAACTTTGCAGGTGACGCGGGGAACTTATGGTTTGGTCTAAGTACAAATGACATGAATCCTTTTGGGGAGTAGAGCTGTAGTCACAGCACCTTGCCAGTGACTCTATGTATCTACAACCTTCCTCCTTGGTTGTGCATGAAGCGGAAGTTCATTATGATGTCAGTGCTCATCCAAGGACCGAAGCAACCCGGCAACGACATTTATGTGTACCTAAGGCCATTAGTCGATGAACTTTTGAAGTTGTGGGCAGAACCAGGTGTAAAGGTGTGGGATGAGCACAAACAAGAGCCATTTGACCTACGAGCGTTGTTGTTCGTAACCATCAATGATTGGCCTGCTCTTAGTAACATTTCAGGACAGTCAAACAAGGGATACAATGCATGCACGCACTATTTAAATAATACTAAAGGTACATATTTGGATAAATGTAAGAAGGTTGTGTACCTGGGGTGTCGTAAATTTCTTCCGACCAATCATCAAGTAAGAAAGAAAGGCAAGCATTTCAACGGTGAGGCAGATTACCGAAAGAAGCCTAAGCTCCCTAAAGGTGCTTATGTATTTGGTATGGTGAAGGACCTAGAAGTAATCTTTGGAAAGGGTCCGGGCGGTCAATCTGTTCCGAAAGACCCCATTACCGAAAACATGGCCATATGGAAAAAGAAATATATATTTTGGGAGCTTGAGTATTGGAAAGACCTAGAGGTCCGTTCTTCAATCGACGTGATGCACGTGATGAAGAATCTTTGCGTGAACCTGCTAGGCTTCCTGGGCGTGTATGGGAAGACAAAAGATACACCAGAAGCACGGGAGAACCAGCAACATATCAAACACCCATACATCAAGCATACTGATAAAGGACGTGAATACTTAAGCAGCTACGCTCTTACCAAAGCAGAGAAGGAAATATTTTTTGAAGTCCTTTACAGTATCAAGGTCCCAGCTGGCTTCTCATCAAATATAAAGGGAATAATAAATATGGCAGAGAAAAAATTTCAGAACCTGAAGTCTCATGATTGCCACGTGATTATGACACAGTTGCTTCCGGTTGCATTGAGGGGGCTTCTACCGGAAAATGTTCGATTAGCCATTGTGAAGCTATGTGCATTCCTCAATGCAATATCTCAGAAGGTAATCGATAGAGAAAGTCTGGAATGGCTATAGAAGGATGTGGTCTAATGTCTTGTCAGTTTTGAGTTGGTGTTCCCCCCATCCTTCTTCAATATTATGACGCATCTCTTAGTTCACCTAGTCGACATAGAGGAAAGGGCAAGGCGACGTAGAAGAATCTGGGAGCGAGATTGGCACACGATGTACCCAGGTTCACGCCCCCTCGGTGGAGGATCGCTACGTCCTGCTATCAATCCAGTATATGTTCGTAGATTGGTTTACAATGGAGTCGCCGGAGGCAGTGGGAGAGACTAAATCTTATGAGATGTGGGAGAGACTAGATCTAATGAGATGTGGGAGAGACTAGATCTAATGAGATATGGGAGAGACTAGATCTAATGAAATGTGGGAGAGACTAGATCTAATGAGATGTGGGAGAGAAATCCCCCAAAGGGATGCCCCTAGTAGCTTTATATATGCAGCCAGTTAGGGTTTACAAGTGCTAATGGGCTTTCTGTTGGAGTCGCCTTCTTGGGCCTCCAGTCGGCGAGTCGTTTGCACCAGTCGCCGTGTTTGGCGAGTCGATCCGCCATGGCGACTCCGCTTCATGGGTATACCCCGATTGATATTCCCCCATCACAACCTACAACAGGAACATGACCAATATGGTCGAGCACCACCATCGGGGACTCGACTACAAATCAGTCCTACTCGCACTCGGGGACTCGCCACTCAGAAGACGCGAGAGATAAAATAGTGCACAACCAAAACAATACACAAAAGTATACAATCGAGTTATACCCCATTAAAGAGCGGACATGCTCGGGGACTCTCTCAACCAAAAACAAACACACCACACATTCCTAGTCACAATACGAGTCGATTGACTCCACTTGGCATACATCACAAATTGCACAATTACATTGTTTATTCCACAGGCCCTGATGAAGAAGCAGCACCACCCCCATTGACACGAACAAAAGGCTGCCACTGGTTCGTCGGGTACGTCGTCAACCACTTCGACAACAATGACCGGAAGGGCTGCTCCGACTTCATATCGCGATTCTCCGGCTCGGGGTCGCCAGGCGCCAACACCGTCTCCTGGTACGGCAGCAGAACCCCCACAGCCAAGACCCGATCGGCGTAAGGGGCGGCCTTCGCAGTCAGCTTCAGCACCTTTGACATCTCCACCGTGCTGGTCGCCGACAGGTAGCCACTCGTCACGTCGTCAAGGTCGAAGTCATCGGGGAAGTGGGCGAGACCTAAGCTCAACGCTGTGGTGGCCCCGCGCCTGAACGCTGAGCGTGCCATCCACTCCACGACGGCAGGCACCTCCTCCAGATAGCGCCACACCTTTGTAAGCCCCCCATGAATAACTTTGGTGGGGGACATGCCTTGAAGAGACGCTTGGACGCACAACGCCGAAGCCGTGTCTGCGTTCACCACGGCAGTCACGCACTACGAAGCATTGTAGGTCTACACCATCGGATTGCTTTAGCCTATCATAGCTGCAAAATCAGGCGTTAGTGAAACTATGAAACTCCCCAATCAGGGACTCGACAAATGGGCCAGGCAAAGACGGAGACTCACCAAGGAGTTTGCGGCAGTTCTCCGTGACATGCTTCTCCAAGGCGGTTTGCTCGTTGTGCAGCCCCACGATGATGGAATCCGTGGCTTTGCGTTCTTCCTCAGCCGCAGCAACGGCAGCCTTCGCTCGCTCCTCCGAAGAAACTGAGGCCGCTTTCGCCTCCTCCAAGTCTTGGACTAGGGAGGCTATTCGTCCATTCGCCGCGTCCAGCTCGGCGACTGGAACATACCCTTCACGGGCCTTGGAAATCGCAGCCGAGAAACCATCTGAAAGAGAAACCATCAGCATGCTGCACACCACTAGTTCACACCTGAAAGAGGAAAAGAAAGAAAAACAGATACTCACCAATAGTTTCCTGAAGCCGCTGGTTCACTTCTTTTTCCTCGCGCAGATCACGCTCCAAGCGCTCTCTCGTGGCCTGCTGATCGGTCGACACCCTTTGCAGTCCCTGCAAACACACAACACGTCCTAGCATTTGAAACAACAAAAACCCAGTTCCTCACCACCGAAATTCAGCAACCAGGAACTTGGGGACTGGAGAGGAGAAAGAAGCTCAATTCCTAGCCACCGAAATTCAGTGACTAGGAATTCGGGGACTGGAGAGGAGAAAGAAGTTCAATTCCCAGCCGCTGAAATTCAGCGACTAGGAACTCGGGGACTGGACATACCTGAATAGCGGCGCCGAGCATCCTGTGAAGTTCTTCGGCGTCAGTCGACGGGATCGTAAAGGAAGTGTGCCCACGATGGGACCCAATGTCCTCATCCACGATCTCTGGACTCTGCGGAGACTGTGTGTCCGCCACGCCTGGAAACCCCCTAACCATGAAGCGCGGGAACGTCGCCGATGCTCTGGCAGGGGCACTGGTTGTTAGGGCCGGCGCTTCCGGCACGGACACAGCCAAGACTGGTCCGATCGCGCCGCCACCACTTCTTCAACGACTGACGCAACGTCGGGCTCCGTGGCGCTGTCCTTGGCTACGACGTCGGTGGCGCCCCCTTCTGCTTCTTCGTGCCTTCCGTGGTCGCCACATCTCCGGCAGCCTTTCTCTTCTTGGGGAGGTCGCCCTCTTCTGTAGGGGCGGCCGGTGGAATCTTAGCCACCGAAGGACGGCCAATCTTCTTGGCCCCAGACCTGCACGAGTTCCCACAATCAATATAACGACAATACAAAAAGAGCAAGGCGAATCGGGATGAAGAACCAATACTCACTTAGCGACCGGGAGGACGTGAAGCCCGGTGTTGATGTGGGTAGGATTGTCCAACTCGGGACCCAGCTTGCGAGTGAGCCCCCTCTTGAAGACGTTTGAAGCCCAGGACACCGCGGGCTTCCTCGATAATGAAGCCGCAGTCGTCGGGATCTCCGGTTCCGAAGACGCGGCTGCCCTTGACGGCTGTGGAGACTTAGACGTCATCGCCTCAGCCGCTTCTTGGCTTGGAACCCCCGAGACCGTCGGTGCAATCGCCACCAGGGGAACCTCTACCACTACCTCGGTGTCCTTGCCCTCCAACCCCTTTTTCGGGATCGCATCCTTTGGGGCCTTGTGCGAGACTTCGAGGGAACCTTTATCATCGGAGTCGCCATCCGACTCGAGCACCACCACCGATTTGGACGGTGACATTGGCCTCTTCGCTGGTGACTTGGGCTTGCGTGCGGGCTTCAACAGCGTAGCAGTATGACGGGATGTGTGCTCCTGCGTGACCTCGTCGCCTCCATCGTGTTCGTCCAGGCTGCGGCTCGCCTTGAACTCACGTTGTTTCTGCATATGGGTCTTGTGAGCCACAGGCGCTGGGGGAGGAACCTCCTCCTCCCCGTCACTGTCGGAAGAGTCTCCCTCGGAGTCTTCCTCCATTTCCTGGGGAACCTCTTCATCAAGCGGAGGGAGCCAGCCCTCCAGCACCTGAAAAAGCTGAGAACCACCACGAGTAAAACACCAAATGCGGCGACTGAGAACTGAGGTACGGACATAATGACTGGGCAGAAAACTTACTGTGGGTGCTTCATTCTTCACATGAGTGTATGGGGCGAGCCAGACTGCCACGCTGGTGAACTCTGCATCAGTGATCTTTTTCAGGGCCGCCTTGTAGTACTCGTCCTCCCATGACTCCTTGCTGGTTCGGGAGGGGTCGTGCTTCCCGCTGTATTCATACATCCAATGTGGCCGAGCCGCCAGCGGAACCAGACGCCGCCCGATCCAGCAGTTGTAGAGGTTGATCGGAATCAACCCCTGGTCCTTCAGCTTCTGGATCTGGTCCATCATTTCCACGACGGCCATCTGCTGGTGTTCGGGAAGCTTCTTCGGCACCAACCGGCGAGGCTCGCTCCTCTCGGCGACGAACTCGGGAAGTGCCACCTCGCCGGAGGGAGTGGATTCTTTTGGAGAAGGAGGGAGCGCTGGAAGTCTTGATCGGCTAGGAAACAAGCACACAGGGACGCAAGCTTTACCCAGGTTCAGGCCTCGTAGAGGACCCTACTCCTGCTTGTCTGCTCTTGATTGATGATGATCCGAAGGATTACAAGGTCGCCGATGGCGGTGTCATGCAGATTGGATATGGCGTATGTGCGAGAGATCGATGTCTAGATCTATTGTCTATTGTGGCGATGTGGGAGATTGTAGATCTATCTATTTGGGGAGTCGTGATTGAGAGATTATTGCCTTCTCGTTGGACCCTCCTAGCCTTTATATATGGGGAGGCTAGGTCTCAGGTACCAATACGAGTTGGTTTACAAGTTAGAGTTCGTATCTAGTCTAGTGTTGTACTTTCCATGTCTTGTTATGCCAGGAGTTTGTGTCCTTGTAGGCTTCATATCAGTCGAACCGTCATGGGCGTCATGGACCTGTGCAGATTGTCGAGTGCGCCTTTCGTTGGGCCGCACCAGGTACGCTGTAGTTGAGTGCCTATTGGGCATACCCATGCCAGTTAGAGTCTAATAAAGTCGTTGTTTCAAAACATGGACAATTTATTGGTAAAGGTTAGGAGTTTGGAGGCTTGTTCTGTTTCTCTCGTTCAGAGTTTTGTAATAAATCTATGAATCATATTTGTGGTGATGTTAGTGATGATACCAGTGTTTGGCATTCTTGTTTATGTCACATTAATTTTGGTTTGATGTCTCAGATGTCCAGCATGAGTTTAATTCCGAAGTTCACTATTGCCAAAGGTTCTAAGTGCCATAGTTGTGTGCAATCAAACCAACCTAGAAAGCCCCACAAGGCGGCCGAGGAGAGAAACTTGGCACCTCTAGAACGCATACATTATGATCTATGTGAGATGAATGGTGTGTTGACAAAAGGTGAAAAGAGATATTTCATGACATTGATTGATGATGCGACTAGATACGGCTATGTTTATTTGTTGCGCACTAAAGATGAAGCTTTAGACTACTTTAAAGTTTATAAAGCCGAAGTTGAAAATCAACTAGAGAGAAAGTTCAAACGTCTTAGGTCGGATCGTCGTGGTGAATATTTTCCTAAAATCTTCGACGAGTTCTGTGAGGAACATGGCATTATTCACGAGAGGACGCCTCCCTACTCGCCCCAATCAAACATGGTTGCCGAGAGCAAAAACATCATGGTTTATCAAAGGCATGGTGGGGGAAGGCTTTGTTGACTTCATTTCATGTCGTGAATAGAGTTCCTAACAAGAATAAAGAAAAGACCCCCTATGAGGAGTGGGCTGGGAGAAAACCATCACTTGCATATTTGCGCACTTGGGGGTGTTTAGCTACGGTCAACATACCGATTCCGGAGAAACACAAACTTGGACCTAAGACAGTGGATTGTATCTTTCTAGGATATGCTCCACGGAGTATAGGCTATAGATTTGTAGTAGTTAAGTCTGAGGTTCCTGATATGCATGTTGATACTATAATGGAATCTCGTGATGCAACATTCTTTGAGAATATGTTTCCTATGAAGGATATGCATAGCATTACTAGAGTTTCTTCTGGAATACTTCCTGAATCTAGTGCATCTATTGAGAATTTTGAACAAACACATGAGGAAGTCCTAGAGAAGGATGACGATGAACCTCGCACAAGGAGTAATAGACAGAGGATTGCAAAATCCTTTGGTAATGATTTCATCGTGTACCTTGTGGACGATACTCCCAGATCCATTACATAGTCATATGCATCCCCTGAATCAGATGATTGGAAAGAAGTTGTCCAAAATGAGATGGACTCGATTCTGTCTAATGGAACTTGGGAACTATCAGAACGACCCTATGGTTGCAAACATGTGGGCTGTAAGTGGGTGTTCATGAAGAAGTTAAGGCCTGATGGTACTATTGAGCAGTACTAGGAACGGCTTGTAGCAAAGGGCTACACACAGAAAGAAGGCGAAGATTACTTTGAATCCTATTCACCTGTCGCTAGACTGACCACCATTCGAGTACTACTATCCCTGGCTGCCTCTTATGGTCTTCTCGTTCATCAAATGGATGTGAAGACAGCTTTCCTTAATGGAGAGTTGGAAGAGGAGATATATATGGATCAGCCGGATGGGCTTGTAGTAAAAGGTGAAGAGACAAAGGTGTGCAAGTTGTTAAAATCATTATATGGCCTGAAACAAGCACGTAAGCAATGGCATGAGAAGTTTGACAGAACTCTACTTTCTGCTGCCTTTGTCATTAATGAGGCTAATAGGTGTGTGTAATATCGCCATGGTGGGGGCGATAGCGTTATATTATGTTTGTACGTGAATGATATTCTGATCTTTAGTACAACCATGGATGTGATAAATGAAGTCAAGTCTTTCCTATCAAAGAGTTTTAATATGAAAGATCTGGGAGATGCTGATGTGATTCTGAACATCAATCTTATTAAGAACAAGAATGGGATTACTTTAACGCAATCTCATTATGTTGAGAAGGTCTTGAGCCGTTTTGGCTTTATTGATGCCAAGACTTCTCCAACACCTTATGATCCCAGTTTGACATTGCGAAAGAATAAGAAGGAACCAACAAACCAGTTGAAATATTCTTAAATTGTTCGTTCTCTCATGTACTTAGCAAGCGCTATAAGACCCGATATCTCTTTTGCTGTGAGCAAGTTGAGGAGGTTCATGTCTAACCCGGGTATTGATCATTGGCATGCACTTGAAAGGGTCATGCGCTATCTATGTGGTACAATGAGCTATGGGATTCACTATTCAGGGCCTATTGTGCTTGAAGGATATAGTGATTCGAACTAGATATCTGACGTTGATGGACTCTATGCCACCAGTGGATATGTGTTTACACTTGGAGGTGGCGCGGTCTCATGGAGATCTCGTAGACAGACCATATTGACAAGGTCAACTATGGAAGCAGAACTTAATGCTTTAGAAACACCTACTGTTGAGTCAGAATGGCTGCGTGAACTCTTGATGGACTTGCCTGTGGTTGAAAAACCTCTGCCGACAATCCTTCTGAATTGTGACAACGAAACTGTTATTGTCAAAGTGAACAATTTTATGGATAACGCGAAGTCATTAAGACATGTCAAGAGACGTATGAAATCTGTCAGGAAATTGAGAAACTCCAGAGTAATAACCGCTACGTATATTCAAACAGATAAAAACCTGGCAGATCCCTTTATAAAGGGACTATCACGAATTGTGATAGAAAATGCATCGAGGGAGATGGGGTTGAGACCCATGGATGTCACACCATAGTGGTAACTCGACCTATGTGATCGGAGATCTCGTGAATTAGGATCTGGGAAGAAAAAGCTAGTGGTTTGACTGAGGAGAGAATTTTGTAACCCTCTCTATGTGAAGATGCATGACTCTCAAAATCTGTAAGGCAGGTTGGCAACATGCCTTAATGTGTTTTTGTTGGCTATAACTAAGCAAAGATGCCATTCTACAGGGCATTCTTCAAAGAACACACCTATATGAGCTCGACTGTAAACGTCACAGACTATGAGACTTGGGTGGTCTCTAGTAAAATCATGAAGAGACCAGGGAGTATGACGTATATGCTCCAACCCGCGGGGTAGGCTACTGGCAGCCACGTACTAGTTATTATTTTGAGTGAAATCTATTGGCACCAAACTTGCAATTCAAGGTTCGTCCATTGTTCAAGTTGCTGATAGACGTAGTTCAAGATTCTAGGCGGATGTTCAACTTAACAGTCTCTGATGAAACACTGGTATACAAACAAGTAGCGAGGATTGGCAAATCTTCAAATGAGCATTTGAGATCTGGTGGGGGATTGTTACAAATAATGGGCTAATCTATTTAATCCCATATGTGATTTCAGTGTTTTCCTAAATCTCAAAGCCCATGTGTGTGGTAGCCCATGTGTGATTTAGCCCAATTTGGTGGAAGCTCACATATGAGTGGAGTGGGAGTTAAAGTTTAGTCCCACATGAAATGTTGGAGGAGAGTAACACCACCTTATAAGGTGGAGTGGTTCACCACTTAGTAAAGTGAGTGAGAAGAGGAGAACTACACGCGCGCTCCTCCTCCGATGACGCTGCAGCTGGCCCGCCCGCCCGCCCGCTCGTATTGTCACGACGCACGCGCGTGCCGCCGGTTGCGGGAATCTCGCCGAGCCAAGCTTTTTTTTGCTGCTTGGGAAAACTTGTGCGGTTTTGACAGACGTGTCTGTTGGGGATATACTTTCCGGGTATCCTCACAGTTCCTCACTGACTAGGTTGTCCCACTTTGGGTTAGAGATTTGCTTCACGAGCGGCCCAGTCAGGGAGAGAAGACGGAGTCCAATCCCGGCTACGGGAAGGCCTAGAAGACTTACCAACTTAGGCCCATAGTGTTACTTGTAGTTCAAGATGTACTCTGTAACCGACTCTTAGTCGTAGATGGATAGATCTCTCCTGTAAACCCTAGGCCGGATATCTATATAAGCCGTCCTAGGGAGAGCCTTTAGGGCAACACTCTAGACCCTCAATAGTCTACAATCTCAACTCACACAGGCGAACCCTTGTAACCCATATTCCGGCTCTGCCGTATTGCTAGATTGCTAGCAGGAGTAGGATCCGTCCAAAGCCGGCAGATTCAAACCTGGGTAAACTTGTGTGCTCACCGTCCCGGAACACCGTACGTCTCACACCCCTCTCTTCCGCACGCCTCGAGGACCCCCTCATGGCGTACTTGTAATCAATCCGACGTCAGTTGGCGCCTACCGTGGGGCAAGTAAGCTTCGGATCTATGTTCCGAGCGGAATCTGCAAGAATCGAGATCGGCGAGACTATCACCGTCGGTCGCATCCTCTATGCCAGCGAAGTCCCTCTCATCGTTCTCGACGAGACTTGGATTCCGGCTAGGGAGGCCGTGACCGCCTACACAATCATGTCTTTTGGCGAGATCGATGTTTACATCGGTTTCGCTGAACCTGCCCCACCCACCCTAGTGGTGATGATAGAGGCAGAAGAATCTTCTAGGTCCCCTTTGTCCGTGGAGGCGGCAGAGTTCCGGATCTCAGAAAACCCTAATCCCACCCAGCCCACACCAGTTGCGAAGATAGTGGAGAAATCCGAGCCTGAGGAAGACCTAGCGGTCAAAGTCGAATCTGGAGTGGATCTCCTTGGAGAAGCCGGATCCCAGATCGACCCACCCATGAAAGTCGAAATCTGGGAGGAGCTCATCAACGACACTGATTCCAGCTCTGATGACACCGGGACAAACATGTCTTTCCTAAGGTACACACTGCAACGTATGATAATGCAAGACGCAAGCGCATATGCAATTCTCGAGACCATCAAAAGTTTCGACGAAGCTGATCGCGAGAGACACAGGTACCTTAGGAAGCACGCATCACACTTCGCCGGATATGTGGGATCCGGATCCGGCTCTTCCGATGCTGGAGAAAACACCGACTCTGTGGTGGAGGCAATTGGAACAAACGCTGACTTAACCGCATCCTCGGATGAATCGATGATGTCAGCAGATTTCCGAAAGAGGAGTACAACTCCAAAGCTACAGAAGAAGGAGAAGCCATGGATGAAGGATCCGAGGAACACTATCTCAAAGCACACGATGACATGGAAGTCGGAGATAATGCCGAAGTCCAGATGTCCGAAAGTACCGATCAAAGCTTGACTCCGGGAAACGGACCCAAAGCCGTCTTTGCTACCGGCGCTGCCAAGAAGGCAAAGAAGAATCACAAGAAGAACAAGACCCCGGCAAAAGACCCTCTAACAAAGGAGGTGATTGCCGAGGAATTTGAGGAAGACTCGGATGGAGCACTTATCCCAGACGAGCCGAAAAAAGAAGAATCGATGGATGGACACGTGATCATTGAAGATGCGCGTAAACTCATCGATGCTGCATTAACCACACCTATTCCTACAGCTGCAGAACTTACTGCTGAAGAACTAGACGAGAGGGCACATGCCCTAGAAGCACGTCGTCAAGTACTCCTCGATGAAGCCAAAAACATTAAGGAGGAAAAGAAGCGCATAGCCTCTGCGGGGAAGTACAACTCCAGCAAATACCAGAAGACCAGGAAGCGTCACACCAATGACAACCAATTCCTGCAGATCCATGCCGTCCTTTTCGGAGATGAGATGGGGAAGCCTCGGAAAGATAGCAAAGGAGATTGGGTATATCCAACCCCACTACAGAATACCGTGGCAGCCCGAGAAATTCTATCGGCTAACCCAGGACCGGAGGAAATCCAGTTGGGAATCAAACTACTCAACAAGGAACTGGAGCAGCAAAAGGTCGCCATGTCCAGAAGTCAAAAACTGGTCTCAGATTCCAACCAATGTTGCGCAGATCCGGCATGGGCTGACATAAGACCCCATCGCGATCCGGAGCAGCATCATCGTCCCGAACACCGGGAAGACAATTATTCGAGAACCGGATCATCGGGACAGCATCACAGAACTGTGCGTGACTGGAGCAATGTCGCCCTAGCGGCCGAAAAGGAGGCCATTGCTACACTGTATCCGAGGAATCCTCCCCGATGAGAGTCGAACAATCAAAGGGGATAAGATAAAGAGAAACGTCGAGAGGAGGATCGTCAAAAAATGCCATCTCCTAGACATGCAAGCCCTCCAGCTGAGCCTTACCGTCGTGGGAATGACAAACGAAGGAACGATGGAAACCATGCCGACACAAGCCGGCAGGAAGCATGTCGTAGTGAAGACCCTCCCCAGAACCGGAATAATGACGCTTCAGACGGAGGCCGGCGATCAGCCGGAAAATATCCAGCTGCCCCACCCTCTCCACCAAACAGTCATCACAACGACTCTCAAAGGGGACAAGGAGGACAACATGGTGGAGAATGTGGTGGCAGAAGCCGAAGTCCGGCTCCAAGGCACCGCAGCCACAGCCGACATTCGGGACGATCTCTATCCCCGAACGACGCAAGGCACAAGATCAACTCCAATATAGAGGCGCGGCGCTATGAAAACGATGATATCTACGTGGGCCCAAAGTGCTTCGGACCACGCATCAGAGCTACAAGATTCCCGGAAGGATTTGCTATCTCAAGACATATCCAAGCCTACGACGACATTGCTCTGCCAGATACCTGGCTACAGGATTTTTTCCAAGCTCGCTGCATCGCCAAAGGCGGAAACAGCCTGGTCACAACCCGACATCTCCCGCTTATGTTGCGGAAGACGGCATGATCATGGCTCAATGAACTTCCGGAGAACACCATCCATAACTGGTATGACATGCAAAGTGCGTTCTTTCGGAATTTCGAAAGCACATATCTGAGGCCCTGTACGGTCAGAGACCTACAGCATTGCACCCAGAAGGCCACAGAAACTTGTCGGGATTACCTTGGACGATGGATTGACACCAAGAACTCATGTGAGGGAGTAAATGATCAAACTGCGATTGAAGCTTTCATTGCAGGTCTCCGAATTGGTCTACTGCGCCATCGCTTGAAGTGTGACAAAGTCACTGATTTGGGAGAGATGATAGAAACAGCGATCAAGTATGCAGATGCTGACGACGATGCAGAGGGATTGCTCAATGCCCTAGCTGTGCCTCAGTCGGCAAAACAACCAAAGCAACAAACTTAGAAGAGCGAAAATACCTCGGAAGAGAAACCCAACACGGAAACAGCAGTGGTGACTGCTACTTTCGGGTCTGGAGGACACGACGGAGGCCGCGGGTGTGGCCGTGGGACTTCAAGGGTCCAAGGAAGAGGAGACTAGCAACTAGGCAAAACCTACTCTTGTGCCGACATTGCCAATAACCCATGTGTGCATCACATAGACGCCAATGGGGGCTCGTCCCACACCAACGCCGAATGTCGTTTCAATGACGACATCAAAAGAGATGACACCGCGGGCTACAAAGCTAAGCGGAAGAAGGGAAAGAAGAATCCCGAAAAAGACAAAGAGACCAAGGAAGATTCCGACATGGAGGAAGCTGATGCTTCAAATCCTAGGCCGGAAGGGAAGAAAAATTTTCCGACCAAGAAAGACACTTATGTCATCTTCCTCGGATCTCAACCAGCAAAGGTCAAGAAAGCAGTTCTACATGAGCTCAACGCAACAGTTCCGGCTGTCCCCCAATTTTTGGACTAGTCAGAAGTGGCAATGACATTTGACCGCGCTGATCATCCGCCTAAGCTACACAGGCGAGGAAAATACGCCTTAATTGTCAATCCACTTATTGACGATTATGGTTTCTCCAAGACCCTCATGGACGGTGGTAGCAGTATCATTATTCTCTATGTCGAAACGCTACGCCGAATGAAGATCTCGGAGACCCAGCTGAATCACAGCACTGTGATTTTTCACGGAGTTGTCCTAGGAAGACAAGCTAATACCCTATGTGAAATCACTTTGGATGTTACCTTTGGAACTCCAAAGAACTATCGGACGGAGGCACTTTCTTTCGAAGTAGTCCCGTTCAAGAGCGCATACCACGCTATATTCGGACATCTGGCTTACTAGGCTTTTATGGCTCGTCCGTGTTACATTTACAATACAATGAAAATTCCAGGTCCCAACGGCGTAATCACTATCAGGGGAGACCCGAAGAAAGCGCGAGAGTGCAAGGATGGAAATGCCGCCTTTGCTGAAGCCGTGCTGCACGCCCAGGAGTACCAGGAGATCAAGAAGAGCATAGATCCGTCCGAGATGCCCGCAACAAAGAAGGAGGTGACAAAGCCAAATCCGGAGTTCAAGGCATCAGAAGAGACGAAGAAGACGCCGTTGAAGGATGATGACCCCTCCAAGGTGACCCAGATAGGCGTAGGCCTAGGTAGCGCATAGGAAGGCGCGCTCGTCAAGTTCCTCCAAGCAAATCAAGATATCTTCGCATGGCAGCCATCTGACATGACCGGAGTACCTAGGGAACTTGCCGAGCACTCTATAAATGTAAACCCGAACGCTAAACCTGTCAAACAGTTCCTACGACGTTTTGGCAATGAAAAGCGTAAGGCAATAGCTAAGGAACTAGCACGACTCGAGTTAGCCGGATTCATAGAAGAGGTCATCCACACTGAGTGGTCGGCCAATCCTGTAATGGTCCCTAAAAAGTACACGACTAATTTAAGGATGTGTGTTGATTATATTGCCTTGAACAAGGCTTGTCCAAAAGATCTGTTTGCTCTGCCTAGAATTGATCAAGTTATTGATTCTACGGTAGGCTCGGAACTCCTCTGTTTTCTCGACGCATATTCCGGTTATCACCAAATTCGGATGAAGGAATCTGACAAAGTCAAAACTTCATTCATAACCTCCTTGGGAACCTTCTGTGTCGTTACGATGCCCTTTGGGCTGAAGAACGCAGGAGCTACCTACCAGCGCACGATGCAATGTTGCCTCCATGACCAACTCGGACGCAATGTACATGCATATGTGGATGATATTGCGGTGATGTCCAAAAAGAAGGAAACGTTGATTTCCGACTTGGAGGAAACATTGCCAATCTACGAAAATACAACATCATGCTTAACCCGAAGAAATGCTTCTTTGGGATTCCAGCCAGAAAATTGTTAGGTTTCATCGTTTCTCAAAGAGGCATTGAGGTGAACTGGGACAAAATCAAGGCTATACTCAATATTTCCAGGCCAACTCACCTGAAGGACGTACAAAGATTAACTGGTTGCATTGCTGCGGTCAGTCGATTTGTAAGCCGGCTTGGTGAAAGAGCTGCACCATTATACAAACTCCTGAAAAAGACCAAGGATTTTGTTTGGACAGACGAAGCTGAAGCTACACTACAAGACCTGAAGAAAGTACTCTCATCTGCTCCTATCCTTGTAGCGCCGGAACCTCAGGAACCGATGTTGCTCTATCTTGCTGCGACAAATAAGGTCGTTAGAATCGTCATGGTGGTGGAGAGACCAGAGGAAAATCAGGAACACCTGGTGCAGCGTCCGACTTACTTTGTAAGTGAGGTCCTAACAGAATCAAAACAGTGTTTTTCTAGCATCTCGTAAGTTACGACACTATTTCTAGGAGCATCCAATTACCGTGGTGAGCACAGCTCCCATGAGAGATATAATAAACAACAGTGACGCCACAGGACGCGTCGCCAAATGGGGCATAGAGCTTTCAGCTTTTGATATTGAGTATAAACCCCGGACAGCAATCAAATCCAGATCCTTGCCAACTTTGTCGCTGATTGGACAGAGACGAAGTAAAATATGACCCTCCCGGAGTCAGAATATTGGACCCTCTACTTTGATGGGTCTAAGGCTCGAGTGGGCTCGGGGACTGGCATGGTGCTCAAATCACCCCAAGGAGATAACCTTCTATACGTGTTGCAGATCCACTTCACAACGACAAACAATATTGCCGAGTATGAAGCACTGCTGCATGGAATCCGGATTGCTAAGAATATTGGCATCCGACGTTTAATGTGTTACGGAGATTCGGATCTTGTTGCTCAACAAGTGTTGGATATTTGTAATGCAAATAAACACATGGCAACATATAAAGCTGTCGTGGATGATCTATCTAAATCGTTCGAAGGGTTTGAGGTTCAACACATCCCTCGGGCAGAAAATGAGGAAGCAGATGCATTATCTCGGATAGGCTCTGCACGGAAAGAGGTCCCGGATAGCGCTTTTTTAGAGCACCTCAAAGTTCCCTCAATAAAGGGAGTAGATGAGGAATATTCGACCAAATCCGACTCACCTTTGATAGCAGTTCTGGCTGTAATTCCCAGCTGGACTCAACCCTACCTTGATTATTTGGTAGATGCCAAATTACCCGAAGACGAGGTTCTGAGCCGGTAGATTATCCGACGAGCGAAAGCCTATACTATTGCTAAAGGTGAGCTCTATAAACGGAGTGTTTCTAGGGTTTTTTAGCGCTGCTTATCTCCGGAAGAAGGAGTGGAAATCTTAAGGGAAATCCACGAAGGCGTGTGTGGTCACCACGCTGCAGCCAAATCTTTAGTGGCAAAAGCTTTTACACACGGATTTTTCTGGCTTACAGCTCAGGCAGATGCCGAACGATTAGTCAAGACATGCAAAGGCTGCCAAAAATACGCCAAACAATCTCATGTTCCGGCTGATCAGCTGCGAACAATAACTATAACATGGCCTTTTGCGGTCTGAGGGCTTGATATGGTAGGACCATTTAAACGAGCTCCAAGTGGATTTACTCACCTCTTAGTGATGGTGGATAAATTCACCAAATGGATTGAGCCTAAACCTGTCACTAGTTGTGATGGAGAAACAACCAAAAGATTTGACGAGGATGTTATAACCCGGTATGGTTATCCACATAGCATTATCACGGACAACGGGAGTAACTTTTCTATGGGAGAATTGGCTGAATTCTGCAACGAGCAGAATATCCGGCTTGACAATGCGTCAGTCGCACATCCACAGGCTAACGGACAAGTCGAAAGAGCAAATGGTTTAATCCTACAAGGCCTAAAACCGAGACTCGAAGCACCACTACGACGTGATGCGGGGGCTTGGGCAGAGGAATTACCCTCTGTGGTATGGAGTTTACAAACAACTCCAAACAGGTCAACAGGATACACACCTTTCTTCTTGGTCTATGGCGCAGAAGCATTTCTTCCTAGTGATTTAATTCACACTTCTCCTAGGGTGGTCGCGTATATTGAAGAGGATGCCGAGATTTCTCGACAAAACGATCTCGACTTAGTCGAAGAAGTTCGCGTCGTTGCTGAAATGAGATCAACAGCCTATCAGCAGAAGTTACGCAAGTAACATAGCCAGAGAGTCCGAAACAGATGTTTCAAGAAAGGTTATTTGGTTCTTCGGCTCGTGCAACAAAGAAAGCACAAACTTTTCCTAGTATGAGAAGGGCCCTTTTTCACTAGTCGAGTATTCAACAATGGTTCGTACTACTTAACTGACATGAGGCCAGTCAAAGAAAGACCTGCTACTAAGAAGAGAAAGAGAGCTAGAGGCAGTACAAATCCGGATGAGTTAGACAGAGCATGGAATATTGCTTAGCTACGTCCCTTTTATTCTTAGTTTATCCTTCTTTGTAATCATATATATGTACATGTTTTGTGAGAAATAAAAGTTTTGGTTGCCTCAAGTTTTTCTGAGAAGTTTTTACCATCTTATTTCCGAATGATCATGTCATAGTCGAAAATCCCAGAATGCATGAAAGTACTTTATGCTCATGTTCGTTCTGGTTTAGATTTCCGATTCTAAAAATGCTACCTTCAAGTATAACTCTAAAGTTTCTAGTCTATACTTTGGTTTTTTGTCTGATTGCTGGATGCGGGTATTTTCCGAGT
The DNA here is from genome assembly GCA_916181665.1 of Avena sativa. Classification (NCBI taxonomy): domain Eukaryota; kingdom Viridiplantae; phylum Streptophyta; class Magnoliopsida; order Poales; family Poaceae; genus Avena; species Avena sativa. The sequence continues at coordinate 576,943,720 of OV702287.1, forward strand.
AGTGTGTTTTTGGTACTGGAAGCCGGCTTTGTTTCCGAGTTTAAACTGGTTTAGCAATTGAGCTCCGTTTCTCGGCAAAGTTTCCGAGCAGAAGGTTTAGCCGGCTCATGAAAGGGACGAGGCGGAAATCCAGATAAATGATAAGTGTAGGCGAAAAAATACAAGTGCTTATGTAAACATTTCAGGCACGCAAAAAATTTAAAGCCAAAAAGTGCTGAATAGATCAAAATCTTAGCACTAGCAAAATTATAGTACTGCATATTTACAGGCCCATCATGTTTTTCAGAATAACACAAATGTTTCCGGGATTCTATGATGCAGGAGAGGAAGGAGCTGCCGGCTCGCTGGATACGTCGCCTTGATATCATTCCTAGATGTGCACGTTCGAGGTGGTGCGTTCATCGTCGGAAACTTCTGCTGATTCTTCGGGAGGCGGAGGCAGAGTGTCCACGCGGGTGAAGAAAGGAGTCTCGTAGCTGGTCAAATTAGCCACGTGACACCCATATCCGGCGCAGGAGTCCATAATGGCCTTGATGTCTTGCTCCTGGCCGTCTTCATCTACTTTGCAGTACCCTCTGGTCACTTGCCATATTTCCATGTTTACATGATGGCTCATGACCATGGTGAGAGCGTTCTGCGCTGCGGTCTGCGCATAGGACATGTTCCAATCCAGGACAAGTTGCGGCATCTCCTTTGCTTTGTCCTGCACCTGAAAGTCGGACATGCTATGCATGTCCGGAATCTTGAGAGCTTCGCAATGTCCTCAAGGGATTGGCGGAAGTCATGAAGCTGGTCACTGACTTGGGTAAGCCGGTGGGTGCGGGGCTCAACGGAGGTGGAGTCCGTCAAGTTCAGAGGACCTATAAACAAAAACAGTTAAAGAAAATCAGATATTGAAAGAAGTCGAAGAAAATAGACAAATCAGACAGATGGAACATACCGAAGATGACTTCGTCAACTTTGGTCTTCTCTTCCTGAAGACTCCGGAGTTTAGCCCGGAGCGCCTCGGAAAGGTCCATCTCTCTGTACAACTCATTATTGAGGTCCGAGATTTTTTGATCTTGAGCAGCAATCTTACGATCAAGCTCGTCAGTAGCCATGGAGGAGGACTCAAGGATTTGAGCAATGCTCTTTTCATGATCCGCCTTGAGATGATCCAGCTCTTGGCGAAGCTCCTTGTTTTCCACCACCAAAGTCTTGAGGTTCTCGGCCTCTTCAATCATGGTGTGGGACTGTTTTACTAGTGTTGTAAGTCAAAAAAGAACAACAGTTCAGTAAAAAATTCAACTATGAAAACATGAAAGACAAGGTTTGAGTCTCGGAATGTTTACCTTCGGCCTCATCCTTGGCAACTTTAAGCTCAACATTTTTTAGTTGGAGAGCTTTGATCTCGCTCCGCTTATCACAAACATTCTTCAACAAATCCTGGTTATAGGAATATACTTTTTGTCAGTCAGAATACCTAAAGTCAGAAAGCTACTAAAGACTCGGGCTAATATTTTTGCTAATATCAACACGAGCCTTGGGGGCTACACTAGTTCGTTCTTTGGCATCCTAAGGAAGCATAAACCCGGATTATTTATCCTACTTCATGCTTGGGGTCTAGAGGATATGATATGAAATAAAGGAAAACAAGAGTTAGAATTCCGACTTACATATTGTTCGCGAGTAAGTTTATCCAAACTCGCATTTACTTCTACAGCAACCTTCTCAGCGAGAGTCAGAGGAGTCAATGGAGCAGTTGGAAGCTCACCGGACCTGATCCTCTTGTTGCAAAGACGCACTTGTTCAAGAAGATCAGAGTGCTTGAGGTCCTCTGCTTCTCGCGATTCTTATTCGGTAGATAAGTTTATTTTCTCCAAGCATTGCCTAGCCAGCCGCTGGATCTCTTCAGCAGATTTCCGGGACATGCCAAACTTGGCAAGTCCAGGATTGCTGAGAAGGTTGTCGGCAAAGGTTTCTGTCGAGGGATCATTACCCAAAGAGGGTTCACCCTTATCTAAACCTGACTCACCCATGGTGACGTCAGTTTGTGATTCAAGGATCGCAGGCCCCATTGAAGGAGCCGGATCTTCTGCGATAGCCAGAGAAGGAATGATCACCGGTGTTGCGGAAGGTTGAGGGGCAGGAGTTGGAGGAGCCACGGCAGCAGAAGCTATGGTAAGCTTCGTCTGTTGCAGGGGCTTCAAAGAAATTCCCTTCCCCTTGCCCTTGATGAGTTGTTTAGCTCTGAGAATGTAATAAAGTCGGAAACATTACATCTTGGAAGGAAATTCGAGTAAAGTGCAAAGGCAGAAGTTGTGATTGAAAGTTACCTCTTCACGACGGGCACCACCTTTGTGCCAACAGCCACTGTCAGAGCTTTGCGCTTCTTGAGCGCAATGTCCGGCAATGGAACCACTTCTGTCTCCTGAGAAAACTCTGGAGGATATCCTTCGAGCGGAGCAAATTCCGACTAGGGGAGGTCAGCAAGCTGAAAAAAGAAAAATATATCAGTATTGCAATGTAACTTAAAGATTGAAACACATAAAAAGGTTTACTGTTAGAAGCTTACCGGCACTACGAGGTTTTCCACCATATGCATGTCCAGAGAAACCTCCGGGATCCTCCTCTCGATCCGCTCCCTTATCAGCCATTTTATCTGGCTTATGTAGCCTTGCGTGGTGTAGGCTCTAGGGTTGATGCGGAGGGAGTCTTTCTTGGACGACGTGATGGAGTGCATCATTCGGTCTCCGTGGTACTAAAGGGGCTGGATCCGGCGTGGCACCCAGCATTGGACTAAGTCGGATCCCTTCAGTCCTTTGTGTTTGATCAAGTATTCGATCCGCCTCTTAGCGAGGATCAGATCGTAGGTGAGAGACGGAGGAGCCTCGTCCCAAGACGGTTGGGCCGTGGCAGCTCCGTCGATGAAAGCCGACAAAGCAGTAGATTTGTCGGGAGCTGGAATATCCTTGTGATAAAAGAATGTGGCTGCCCACTGTTTGACCGAGTCACTAGGTAAGATCTTGGGATATGCGCGCTCGCGCCTAAGTGAAAAACTAATGGTATTGGAAATAATACCGGAATAAGGTCAAACTCGGCCTAATGCCGAGAAATCCCTCGCACAAAGCCGCATAGGCGCTCATCTCTAGGAGAGAGTTGGAAGCAAGATGGTGGAGCTGAACACTATAATGATCTATCACCTCAAAAAAGAATTCTGAGGGAGGAAACGACAAACCTCTATAGAGGTGGGTGCTGAAGTGGACCCGCTCGTCCGCGTGCGGGTTGGGGACGGTCTCCAAAGCGCCGCTCTGCCAGTCGCCGGCGCAGAGGAGCCCTTCTGTCTCCACGCCACGGAGCTTCTCGTCATCTAACACGCAGGGGATCCAGACCCTGCGGAAGCTTTCCTTCTCCGTTGCCGCTTCCGTCGCCGCCGTCGCCGCCGCTGCCGCAAAGCCGGAAGAGGATGAAGAAGCCATTTCTCCGGTGGCAGATGACCTAGGATGGGCGGCGCTGGGAGTTTTTGGGGGAAAGCAGAGGATCTCTGTGCGCGCGGGGGAGATTTAGAGGAGAAGAAACGGCAGGGGAACAAGTGAAGAAAGGAGGAGGAGAATCCTCACCCCTTATATCCACCTAACCGCGCCAAGATTCGTGCAAATGCTACAGTGTAACCGCCACGCGTCGTGGAAGGAACTGGGAAGGAACCCCGCGATGATTACGTCGCCGCAATCTCCGCGTTCGCATTAAAACGGCGCCTCGGTCCCATGAACCGTGGACCCACCAACGGTCGTGCTGACAGGATGTCTATCAGATGACGTGACTTGACCATGACTTGTGTCAGGTGGCATTAGAGATCAAGTTCCGGCTTAGTTTGAAATCAAGCTGGAAAATCCGAGTAACCTGTTGATAGGTCTGACTTATTTTTAAGACCCAGATCGTATTTTTTGTTGTGAAGTTTCAGGAACCCTTCAAGATTTTGCAAGCCAAAGATCAAGCTAGACGACGATGAATACGACTTTGGATCTTGGAGGCCTCCGGGGGCTGCTGTTGGGGATATACTTTCCGGGTATCCTCACAGTTCCTCACTGACCAGGATGGCCCACTTTGGGTTAGAGCTTTTCTTCACTGGCGACCCAGTCAGGGAGAGAAGACGGAGTCCAATCCGGCTCAGGAAGGCCCATAAGACTTACCGACTTAGGCCCATAGTATTACTTGTAGTTCAAGATGTACTCTATAACCGACTCTTAGTCGTAGCCGGATAGATCTCTCCTGTAAACCCTAGGCCGCATATCTATATAAGACGTCCTAGGGAGAGCCTTTAGGGCAACACTCTAGACCCTCAATAGTCTACAATCTCAACTCACACAGGCGAACCCTTGTAACCCATATTCTGGCTCTGCCGTATTACTGGATTGCTAGCAGGAGTAGGATCCGTCCAAAGCCGGCGGATTTGAACCTGGGTAAACTTGTGAGATCACCGTCCCAGAACACCGTACGTCTCACACCCCTCTCTTCCACACGCCTCGAGGACCCCCTCATGGCGTACTTGTCAACAGTCAGCCTATTCGGGTCGCTCCCGGGTCATGGGCTATCTGTAACCGACCCGAACGTGTGCAACGTGGGCTTGGTCCACGACGTACCCTATGCGGGATTCCTGAGCCGCTCTATATAAACGCCAGTGTGGCTTCCACCACGAACACACTGAAAACCAATCTAGGGTTTTGCCTCCTCTCTGCCTTGTGCTGCCACCGTAGTCTACTCCATCCCGCTTGCCGGCGTGCACCGGCGAATGGGAGAGCAGGTCTCCAGAACCACTTGCCTTTGCGATCCTGTACGGGAGAGGGAGAATAAGGTTTTTGGGAAGCGCTCTGCGCGACTACTCGAGTTCTTCATCACGGGTCGTCTTCCATCCAAGTCGACCGGTGCTGCCTATTGTCGTCTTCGCCATCGTCTGCTTCGATCAATCTTCCCCAAGGTTACTGCAGCGACTACTGCAATTGAACGATACATGTGATGTGCTGCTGTCTGGTTATTCATCATGTTCTGTGAGTACATGTTTAGCTGTTGCATGTTTCCGTTCATCTAGTTGTTTAGTACATCTAGTATGTTTGAGTTACATGTGCTAGTAGCTGGTATTGTCATGTTTAATATTCTGGAATTAATCATGGAAATTGTGCCTAATTATCCAACACAACCAACATGAGCTAGCTCCTACATATTTTTTGTATTGCATACAAGAGTACCGGCAAGCAGAAGATCAAATATGTGAAGCATCGATGAGAAAGTACTTCATTGAACCAAGTATAATGTCTCAAGGCATGGACAAAAAGGACTGTCGGCGTGAAGGCGTGGAGAAGGGCGCGGACAAAAAGGATTGTCGGCGTGAAGCCATGGAGAAGCCGACAAAAGCAAAGTCGGTGACATGGAGGATGACGCTTGGAGCAGCAAAAGCAATGCCGAGGATGACGCCCGCAAGGAGCAGTTGGTGCATTTGTGACCCGGGTCGAGGTGAAGCGCACGTCGTGCTTAGGGGGTGATTGTTAGAAAAGGTAAGGACAACCGATGCCGGTACGACATCGTGTGCATTTTGGACGTACGTATACGTCTCCGTCTCTGTGTAGGGTTAGAGTTCTACACCGATTAGGTTAGCAAGTATTCCCTCTGTGCGTGTATATAAGCTGCCTATCCCTGTAACTTGTAAATGAAGGAAATATGCCCGAGAGGCAATAATAAAGTGGTTATTATCTTATTTCATGTTTATGATAAATGTTTATTTTACATTCTATAATTGTATTAATTGGAAACGTTAATACATGTGTGTTTAATAAACAAAATACAAAGTTCCTAGTAATGCCTCTCATATAAACTAGCTCGTTGATTAACAAGATGGTCAATGTTTCCTGATCATGGACATTGGATGTTGTTAATAACGAGGTCACAACATTGGTGGAATGATGTGATGAACATTCATCCTAAGTATAGCATTACGATCAAAGTCATTATGTTTATATTGCTATAACATCATACGAAGTTATCTTAGTCCTTAGACCATGAGATCATGTTAATCACTAACACCGGAAGAGTATCATGATAACATCAAACGTCACACCGTAACAGGGTGACTATAAAGGTGGGTTCAGTGCTACGAAGGTGTTATGTTGAGGCTCATGGATCAAGAGTGGGATTTGTCCATCCCGATGACGGATAGATATACTCTGGGCCCTCTCGGTGATATCACATTGAAATAGCTTGCAAGCAAGTGATGTGATCACTAGAATGTTATATCACGGGAACGAGAAAAGAGTACATGTCGGTAACGAGATCAAACTAGGTATAGAGATACCGATGATCAAATCTCGGACATGTAATATATCGCGAGACAAAAGGATTTCGTTACTAGCGTTAAAGGTTCTCACAATCACAGAAGTCATCGTTGAATGTGTAGGAGTTAGTATGGATCTCCAGGTCCCGCTTCTGATTATTCATCTGAGAGGGGTGTCGATCATGTCTGTATTATTCGCGAACCGTAAGGTGACACACTTAAAGGATACCGACACCATTTGGAGCAAATATGTTTCAGATAAAGATTTAAGAAAGTACTAGAATTATTTCAATAGACACCGAAACTGTTTCGGGTGAAATTGCAGAAATTGGTTCTGCATGTAATATTGAAATGTTGCAAGGGTTTTATATGAATGTTTGTTAATTAAAGTAATTAATAAAATTTTGAATAAAATTAATAAAAGTGCTTTATTAAATGAGAGAGCATTAAATTTGGAAGAAATTTAATGCATTTAAAGTGGAGACTTTAAAAGAGAATGTGAAGGGGCATTTTAATATGGAGAGGGTTACCACCACATGAATGGGGGAGGTGAGGGGTCACCTCCATGAGGCGCCGGCCATGGGAAGGAGCACCCCCCTCTCCTATAAAAGGCCCCCCTCATGCCCCTTCTTCCAGACACCTTCCCGTGAAGGATCTCTCTCCCCCTTTAGTATTTTTCCCCCATAGTCTCGGATTAGCGAGATACATGTTCTCGGTGGCTTTATCTAGAAAGAAGCTACTGCTTCCGCTGCTTTGATGGAGCGAGAGATGGAGGTTGTCAGGGTACCGGACGTGTGTGCGATCACGGATGCACCGCTGCATTGTGGTGCTGGACTTGCTGGAGCTTGATCTGATGGACGTGCTGGAGCCGGACATGCTGGACTTCATCCTGATCTTGAGATCGGAAAGTGTACGACTACATCATCCATGAGTTCCATCTCGTAACAAAGCTTTTTGTCTTCGATTGTAAGTTCTCTATGAATGTATATCCACCCGTTGCTTGTATCTAGTAGATAGATCTTAGCGTATAGTTTACATCGTATGAATTTTTTTATTTTCTATGCTGCGAACCCTAGCAGTAAACTACCGAGACAGAAGGAATAAAGAAAATTACGAGGCGCGATATGCACCTTTGGCTATAGTGTTTCTTGTGATGGGTACGTGAGCTAGCTGCATAGAAGAATCGATCAAGCTACATGTGTGCCTACTTAGGTTCTACATACGTGTGTCTCGGCAACTTGTGTCTCACCGGACTGATTCGAGCCAAGCCGATCACATTGCGACTATTGATGAGAAAGCACTTCATCAACTTGCTGAAAAGTACACGGCAGACAGTGTTGCAGATTGGGCCAGTTTCAACAAACACAAGTGAAGCACTGTGAACCGGTGCCAATGCTAGGAAGAGCAGCGATGAGTAATACAGTCATTGTGGCCGACAATGTCAAAAAAGTTAGGGTAGAAAACTATCCGAGCAGTCATGGATGTTTCAGTGTATTCAGGAACTAGAATTATGGGAGCAATCATACGAGATTCTGGCGGTAACTTTATGCTTAGCTAACTCATGTGATTATAAGGACCGTGTGATTGATGTTTCAACCATTGAAGCAATGGCGTTGCTTATGTACTTCAGTTGGCAGAAGGGATTGGGTGCCAATCGATCATCATTGAATCTGATTCAGTGGAGGTAGTTGACGTTGTGATTAATCCATTTGATTACAGAGGTACTGGAGCGGTTGATTATCGAGAGCTGTCAAGGTTTCTTGATGACTCTAAGGCTCTAGGCAGGACGACTTTACAACACTGTCCGCGAGAGGCTAATGAATGTGAACGAGAGCTTGCTAGCTGAGGTGTTATCGATAGCTGTCAGAGTTATTGATGACTCTAAGCTTGATATTTTCCCTCATTTTCTCCACTACTTGAGAACGACCTTATTATAATTTAATAAAGTTTCCGAAAGTTTAAAAAAATCAATTGGCGCGAACGTCTGCGCTGCCGGCAGCAAAGTTGTCGGGCTAAAATAAATTGTGTGACCGGCAATTTTTTTAATGGAAAAATCAAGAGTTCTGCATAAATTTAATCATGTCGTACACGTATTGTAATATTCAAATTCCCATCTTGGCGCGATAGATTTTATATATTAGAAAGTACTAATAGGTAAAGAAGGATCCGCCCCTGCTTGTCGCACCCCACAGTGCCACCAGGGACGTCGCCGCTGCCGTCGGCCTCGCCGCCCGGCCGCCGAAGGTGGTCTGGGGTGGGTGGACGCCGGAGTTGGCCGCCATGGCTGCTGGGGCAGAGATGGCCGGATCAACGACGACTAGCGACCAGTGCAGCGCCCCTGGTTGGGGTGGTGGCGGAGGTCCCTCCCGACGGCGCCATGACCGGCGGTGGAAACCCTAGATCTTGCGATCTGGTGCTCCGGTGTTGGTAGAGCCATATCTGGTAGAGCCATATCTGGTGGGGGTCGACCCTGCTCTGCTGTCATCTCCGCTGTCATCTCACTTGTTACTAGCCTAGTCGCAGGGCTGCTAGTAGCGTTTGGTGCGGCGGAACATGCAGGTTGCCGGCGGGTGGCGAGGGGGCTGCCGGCTCGTTTTGAATAAAGGGGGTGGTCCTCAGATCCCTCTCACACCAAGACGAAGATCTACTTGATGTGTGTCTCCATTGATCTAGACGGAGTGTCTGGTTTCGGAAGGCTCCGTCGATGAACTCCTATGGGCGCATATGCCTGGAACTTGCTAGATCGGATGCAATTCGGTCATGTGCACCTGTGTTTTTCTTACCGTTTGGTTTTAGTGGGAGTGTGGTGAAGCTCTCTGCTACCTGTTACCATCATGTGATATGTCTTTGACCATACATATGGTGAAGTCAGATGCAGAGAATGTCACGAAGTCAGAGACATGTGGGCTAGCTGTGGTGGTTTAAGTCTTTATGAAGATGAGGATCTGGCTTGGTTATCTGTGATTCGCAGCAGCGCCTGTTAGAGGGTGCAACATTACAAGAGGAGTTCACAATCTTATCTTGCAGGGTGAAAACCCAAGGACTGGTCTTCATTGCTTGTGCCTAGCAATGGTCTCGCAGAAGGCAATGTTTTGCGAGCGAGAACTTTCTCCAGGGTGAAAAACTAAGATCTTTGACCTAGCTATGGTAGCGCTTGTGCATTGTTTCCTTTTTGGAGACGTCGCTTTTGGAGGGGGTGGACTTCCGGTGTTGTTTTGGTGGTGGTTGTGTCGTTTCTCCTAAGGATCTGATTACTATAGCGAGACTTTTCATTTTGTAATTTTTCTTTCCCTTCTCAGCTGTGTTTATCCGTATTGCCAATAGGGTATGCGTTATTGCAGACATATTGGTATCCGTGTGGTATTAATATATGCTCATTTAAAAAAAAGGTAAATAAGGACCTATAGGGAGCGCTCCTTCCCTATATATATCACGTTATCATCCCTACATAGCCAGCAGTCGCTAAAAATCAAATAGCCACTGACGGAAGATACAATGAACTCTGTAGCCACTCCGCCAAACCTGCCGCTCTCTGTGCGTGTCTCTGCAGAGACGGAGTGGTCAGAAGAACCCATGAGCCCTACCGGGAGACTAATGGAAGATATGGGCATCCACATCGTCGCCATTTTAGGGCTTGGCAAACCAATAGACCTACCTGTCTTTCACGCTGGTATCGAAACAGATTTACTTCCTCGGTACCCACGCTTCTCCTGTATTCAAGTAATTCTCTAAGCTCTCTGCCTCTTTCATTCATATCAACGTAATTTGCATGTTCGTAGCAACGTACATGAATCCGGAAAGTTTATTACTAGTGATTTCTTTTGCTGACCCTAAAATAGAACATAGCCATGGCCCATGGAATCGTGGGTCTACTTTTTACTAGTACTGATTTACTTTTTCTTCACGGAAAATAGCATTGGTGGATGGGCTCCATGGATCCCGTTTTAAATCTATCTATATCATCTATCATATACTAAAAGCCGATCCTGAAATAGAGACGCCACATTGAATTTACGGCTGAGATTTTGCTTCTTTTCATAACATGTACGAGAGAAATTTGCTTTAAACGGACAAAATATGTCACGCTAGTCACCTACCTACCTGTCCCACGTTTATTGTATGAGCCAGGAAATAACGGAATTAATTTAGCATCTTACCTAACGTTATAAAAGGCAGTCAACCTATTCACGCCCTCATACAAAAAAAAAATTCTCATGTTACCGTGTGAATCAAAGATTTGTTCACCACTGCCTCTGGTCCGGACACCATGACTAAATGCCATGTTGATCAGATTAACTACTCCCTCCTCGAAAGGATGTCGCGGCTTTCTCCTAATTTTAGATGTATCTATTTTTATTTTTATTTGCGGCTAATTTTAGATGTATCTATGTACTACAATTTATTATGATTACAGTTTAGGAAGAATATGGCACGTGCTGGACCATGGAGCAGTTAAAAAAAACTCAATGCTGGAGTTTCGGACGTGAAAGTTCTCCATCTAGCAAAAAAATACATGGTAATAATGAACAAAATTCTCAGAAGAAATAATATGTTGTTAATCTGGTGGACCCTTTTTTAAGGTGATTCATTACCGATACATATTCATAAATATATCTACAAAATCATGAACAATATATCTTTATAACCGCATTTTTACATATAACTTCCATTATATCTGAATTATTAAATTAAAATATCGCATAATCACATAGAGTAATTAAGTAAATATGTAAATATAATCTTACCTCCAATTCAAAACAAATATCACTCTAAGAAACTGTGCCCGAACTTCTGTAGCTATGATTATAGGTATATAAACACGTATTACAATGTGAAAAGGGAAAATCATATCTTTTTAATTACCGCTAAAACATATGTTTAACGGTCATAGTTGCATCTTCGAGCCATGACAAGAAAGATTATGTATTTTACAAAACTGAGAGAACATCATGTACACTAGAACCAAGGAAGCACGAGAGAAGATATCTTGAAAAAGTGAAACTAAAATTCTTATTTTTCAGCTGCCTTTCAAAAATGACCGATTCAGTTCAGTAACTAGGGGTGCAAAAACAATTAGTTCATATGATCTAACATTACATAAAATTTATTTTCTGCCACAGAGTAACATACACGCGGTTCATGTGGGCATTAATATGGTGCTTTTGGAATGACAATCATCTTCACCCACAAGATCATGAAATAATTGAATTCCATTCCTACACTTGTGATATCTTACTTAGCATTAGTGTGACAATGGTTGTGGAAGCATATTATTTATTAAACGGAGATATCCATTAAGCAATAAACATATTTATTGGCCAATTTATAACACACAAATGATGACAAATTGACATTTACGAGGGTCACCATGCTAGTTATATACTAAAAGAAATATAATGATGTTTTTCGAGCCATTAGGTTGATCCACATCACCTGAATTATTTTGATAGTTAGATCTAAATTTGGTGGATAGGATTTACAAAAAAAATTGCTATTTAACTTTGTTAGTCTAGGTGGACAACCATTGATTGGTTATTCTAATAAAGGGATGTGCCCCAGGAATATATCAGGTTCAGCACCATGTCAGTATTATCTTAGCCTATAAGAAAGGAGGAGGTGACGACATTATGCATACAACGAATCTTTTCCAAATTCAAAATAATTTATCTTCTAAACTGTTAATCCGATTGATGATCCGTCTTCACTACTAGGATCGTCTCGACGAGTACTTCAAAACAAGGTCCCATCTTGATATGTTTTGACGTTCTTTTTTTCCGTCACTAGTTGCCAGATTACTATACTATAGCTACCAGATTGATAGTTAATAGTTATCAACCAAATAATACACGGTCATCAGATAATTTTTATATGTTTCTAATGATAATACTGATTTATATGTACAAAAAGTAGGTACTTGAAGCATTCTAAACATGTAAAGTACCGTATTACCATCATATAAGGCTTATATTGTTGAGATACAATGTTCAGAAATCTCTAGTAACCATTTGATTTTAATCTGGTAACCAACTTGACTTTACTTGGTAACCAAGTGTCAGTAATCTGGTAACTAGAGTCCAAAAAGAAGTTGTCAAAATATATTAACATGGGATCTACTTTTGATGACCTTGACGTGAAAAAGCTAACTATCAAAACATATTTGAATTTGGAATTACGGTTCAAAAGATAAAACATTTTAACGTTGGGAACTCGAAAAGAATCCCATGTGGCGAGTGAACTACATGCATGAATGCATGGGTGGGTTGGCAAATTTAATGCATGACGGAAAGGTAAACTGGGGCATATACCATAGATAGCACGGTCCACCATTGATACGTTAATCATATATATGCATAGTTTCATTTAATTATGAACGATAAAACTGATCAAAACCACCTACCACATAGACGACGTCCGAGCTAGGATGTGTAAACAACAGACTCTTAGGCTATCATTCGGTTGTAGTACAGGCACGAAAAAGAATGTACTCCCTCCGAATCTAGACAAATTCATAAACATTAATTTGGATCAGAGGGTAGTTGCTGTCTTTTATTGTCTAGGTTCACTTCGAATATATACACAAAAGTCGTATAAATATATTCGTTTTACAAATCTAAAACATACTCCCTATGTCTGCAAATAAGTGTACTTCAAGCTTTTGGCTAAGTCAAACTTTATTAAAGTTGACCAACTTTTTAGATAAATATATCAACATATATTATATAAAATTGTTAGATTTTGAAACTAAATTTGAAAACAAATCTAGTGGTGCCAGTTTTAATGTTATAAATATTGCTATGTTTTTTTATAAAGTAGTCAAAGTTTACTAAGTTTGACTTAGGAAAAATTTATAATAACACTTACTAGCACAAAGCGCGCGTTGCTGCGGAATAGAAAAATAATTATTTACTTCCCATAGGCTACCTCTAGTCTTCCAGAGTGAGAGACAGCTAGTGTCATATTGCACATATCAGATAATTTTCTAATAATAAACTGCAATATCAACACCTAGCCCATGAAGCTATCGACTACCAGTTGCTCGCCTCCACGGTCGATGGGTGGAGCAAAGACGAATCTCTATAAACGGAAGCAATTAGCAAAAGTTACAACCTCAGAAGAAGTCGGTGCTGGAATCAAAAGAGGGCAGACATGATGGAGGGATGTAGGCCATTTGGACATGAAACGGTAGCCACAGGCGACATCAAAACACCACCGACCATGCGGAACATTGGATTGAATTTTTATTTTCGTGGCAAGCGTTGCTGGAGATAAGTGTTGATTCTTTTTAAACTTTTAATGCCACGAGGATTGGAAAAAAATTATATAGACAGTCAGGAGTTAACTGAACACTTTTCTCTCAAGCAAACTTCAATAGTTTGTTGAATCAATGGTTTAGCCACAAAAATAATTATGATTTAACACGGGTCAGAAACAAACTTCAAATATCCAGCCATGAAATTAGCCAAGAAATTTTTGTCAAAGAACTGATTTCTATTTCTCGTAGGTTGATGTATACATATAAGCACTAAAGGGGCAAGAAAAGGATACCACCAAAAAAGCTCACAAGCTTAGTGTGTGCAAGAAAGTTCCACTAAAGGGGCACTAAAGGGGCAAGAAAGTTCCATGAGCACACCATAATTTGCGTATTTACCGCAAATCATTAAAATGTGTGTTAGCTCACAAGCTTAGTGTGTGCAAAGATGAGAGATAATCTGTCTGTTTACAGTCAGGAATTTAATGAATCATTATTCGCAGAATCCTTAGCTCGCCTAATTGGGTATATATCTTCAGCATTTTGTCTAAACAATCCTTTGCTCACCAGAGGTTTCTTGTCCCATGATTGGGTATATATTCTTCATCATTTTATCTACAGAATCCTTAGCTCACCAGAGGTTTCCTTCTTTATCCTGATTCAGACAAAACATTTGCCAATGAAGTACCATGGTGAAGCTGCAGGAAAGATGATGATCCACACAACTAGTCATTCACCAGAGATATTTGATTGTACCCCCAAACTACTAAAAGATCTTCTAAATAAAAAGTTACCCAACAAATCAATGAATGCCTGTCTCACATACAAACATGATACTAAGCATGTCAGCTATCAACTAAGTTCTAACAAAATTAAGGCATTTATGCAAACACACATGCCGATAATTTTTTTAATTACCTAAATATAAGAGCTGGTTTCTCTCATACGTCTTGATTAGTACTCCAATGTCTCTTTGTCCTTTGCCAAGGCGCAGATGCCTACAAAACAATGAATTGTGGTAAACTGGGACACAAATTCTTCAAATAAATAATATGCAGAACTTATTTTGACATCACTACACAAACACTAAGTACTCCATTGGACGGAGTACTGATCAATCTCAAAAATAACTTCTGATAAATACTACTCCCTCCGTCCCAAAATAAGTGACTTGTGTTTGTTTAGATATTTATTAGCTGAAATCAATGAAGATCACACCAACACAACTTGCATATATATAAATTCTCAAAGAAACAGCGAACTATGTAGATGGCACACACAGGCACAAATTGTATAATCTTCTATTGCCAGAAAACATGTAGTACTCTTCCACAAATAGATTTCCTCAACTCCAAGAAATATCAATCCTAAGCTCTAAGAGTAGTTCGATGCTGAGAAAAAGCTACTATAGGTGTTTCCATTTTCTTAAACGCATGCTTGTAATCTCAGTGGAGTTTTCACAATTGCATGTGAACATAGAATTATCAAAGCTTCACAGTACATGCATGGCTAGTGAAATTGAACCTAATGGAGATAACCGAAACTTGGGCAACAATCCCCATCTTAAATTGAACCTAATGGAGATAACCGAAACTTGGGCAACAATCCCATGAGATATTACAATATCTGGCCTTGTTGTATTGTAATTCTTGAACAGATTCCCATGAGAGATGTATTTTGTATTTTAACCAAAGCGTACCGCATACTAAGGCTGCTGATTTGGAAGAATCAAAGAGGTCCAGATCATCAAGTTAGAATGCAAACGATTTGGTAGAATCAAAGAGGTCTAGACCAGCAAGTTAGAATGCAAACGATGTTAGATGATACAGAGGAGAACAAGTCACCTGAAGCACGCTCGTTCTGGACTCGCATCCCTTGTACAGGAACCTCGCGCATAGCCCTACATCACACGGGAGTGAATTCGGTGGGGTGGGGCAGTAGGGAACCAACGCTGAAGAAGTTCAGAGGGGCGGCGCCGCTGGAGATCGACCATGGGTTGGAGACTGGGAGGGCCGTGTTGGCGGCGGATCTCGCCAGAATCCGGCCGGGTAGAAGGGTTAGGATGGCCGCGACTCCCCTGGCGGATGATGCGTGTATGTGTGGCCATCGTCAGCGCGGGATCGGGATTCCGGGGGGGAATAGACTCGTACGTGGCACAGATACCTAGTCCCAAGGCCACCAACGATCACCTGCATGCGAGAAGCCCTGCAGAAGCCGAGCTCGTCGGCGATGCAGCTGAGTGAAGACGTGAAGAACGCCAGAACATCAGAAAGCACGTCTGCCGTCACCGGCGCTGAGACTCGAAAGATCGGCAGGAGAAACTATGGGCAGGGGAGAGGAAGGACGCCACTTAAATCGAGACGCTGCAGCGGAGGAACGGGAGCTACGGCAGTGGTTTGGAAGGAGGCCGGTTCAACGGCGGTGGTGGACCTTACAGCTTCTGAGAGGGGGGGTTGGATAGTAGGGGGCGGAGCCAAAGGGAAGGCAGAGGATCTCTAGGGGATTCATTCGGTAACCTCTGCGGCGCACACCGGACGAGCGCCGGAGCGGGGTCTACGGCAGGTCTGGGATACCGTGGAGCCGGTCGGCGGCGGGGCAGGGCCAGGCGGAGCAGAGTCCTTCGGTCGCACTGTTGGGGATTTTCTTTTTCAAGGAACGTGGGTTTCACTTATGAGGTGGCAGGGCTGTAATATCACCGAAAGGTTAGGAGCAAAATCGTCTTTTGACGGCAGACGGAAAATATCTAGTGCGACGAACGTACCACTATATAAATTAGTAGATAGATAGATAGATAGATAGATAGAAGATAGTAGATAGAAGATAGATAGATTTGTGGACGGAGGGAGTATTATATTTATACACCAAGGGAGTAGATCTTATATTTCTAGAGAGAGGGAGTAGATCGCAAGTCCAAATAAGTAGACGTGTTGTCTATGGACACTAAAAAAAGAGCATGTGCACAATACGGACAAACCATGCGCTGGTTTTTTCTGTGTCCATTAACTGCATGCTAGACTACTTAGGATGATATAGCAATTAAAAATCATACTTCTTTTTGATTGGACACCAAGGGAGGAAGAAAACCCTGGACTTGAATTTTTCATTTATATCTTGGCCCAAGGCCAGTATACAATATACGAATTTTTACATGGGGGGTTGATGGGAAAACAGCGCACCCGCAACTTAGCATGATCTTGTTTATACAGCGGCCCTCATATACGGCAGCCTTACACCGGGCCCTTATAGGGCGGCAGAGCTTATACGGCAGCCTTACATGCCAGAGTAGGGCATCCTCGCGACAGAGCTTGATTTTTAACACGGGGCCCTTTCGGTTTTTTCTTTTCTCTTTTTTTCAGTGATTCTACCAATCGCAAAACACTCTCTGAGCATCATCAAACCCTTAAGAGTGATACCCCACAGTTAGAGAATACTCCAAACATGGTCGGGATCCTCCCACACCAATGATCAACAGAGGGACCTGGATGGTCATGTGATCCCTGTGCATCAACGAAATCTTTCATCGTTGGACCATGAACATCGTGTCATATTCCTTTTATCTCTCGATACTTGCATTGTCCGACATCTGATCAGTGACATCACCATGTCATGTTCAATCTCGTTACCAACAAATGTTTCTTGACTCTTTCGGACAAGTGATATCCCTATGATCAAATCACATGATGCGCAGCTATTGGATATAACTTCTCTGAGTGGTTCCTCAAGTATCTTTTCTGTCACGCGTTTAGACAAACCCCACTCTTGACGCATATTGCCTCAAATGTTCCTCTGAATACCTGAACACAACTTTATGATCACCGAGTCACCAGATGATGTTTGATGCTATCAAAGTACCCTCCGATAATAGTGATTGATATGGCCTACGGTCTAAGAAATAGGACACTGGGTCTATTCTAATCATCGTAACTTGAACTTCGTGACATGATCAGGTCACGATGCTTAGGTTGAGTATGGCTCATCATCTTATTCTCCCAATGAGGTGACTCCATTGTCAACTTGCATAAATGCCACATGATCAGGAAACATTGATCATCTGTTGACCAATGAACCAGTGACTAGAGCTTCACCAGGAACTCCTGGTTTGTTTATATATCACACGGGTATTGACGTTTCCTTTCAATATAGGTATAGCATGCTATAAACCTTAATCATAAACTTTATGTGATATGATAACTGTCCTTATTATTATTTGTCTCAAGTTCATATTTCCAATAGGAACACCACACCATTCCGGTGTTTCCAGAGATGCCAGTAACACAACAACGTGAACATCGCAGGGAGGCAATTGGCACAACACGGGGGAAGCTGATGAATTTCCTAACCGAGGCACCACTGGCACAGATGGCGCCGACCATTTCCCAGAACCTTTTCGCAAAGCTGCGATCGAAGAACAACTTTGAGCTTGTCACAAGGGCAACAGTGTCGGCGTCCGGGGTAGGGGCGGGAGCACGGGGAAATTAATCTTACGAGTCCCGGTCTATTGATAGACACTCTCCTATGGCTTACACTTGTCTATCTATTTAGTTTTCTAGTTTTCTTTTCGTTAGTTAATTAGCCTTTTTCTAGTTGTTATGCATCAAGGTGGGTCTATCATGTAGGAAATAGACCGGGTCTCATAGTTGTTTGGATAATATTATGAGACTCGGTTTATTGATAGACCCTCTCCTATGTCTGACATGTTTTTCTTTTTAGTTTTCTAGTCCTTTTTTGCTAATCAACATGCCCATGGTGGGCATGGAATGAGGCATGTCGCACCCACGGAGGAGGTGACCGGATAACCCACAACCACGGCAACATACAGGGTCCCTACACTTACTGAAAAAAGTGCTCTGGGGAGATCTCGCAAAAGAAACAGTCGACGATGGGAACGAGGGATCTAGGGCGAGAAGGGTTTGGAGGTTGAGCAACTAAGGGAGAGAGCAACACATGTAGATAGGAGTGGGGTTCGTTGTGCAAAGTGGGAGTAGTAAGGGCACTCTTAATGCTCAGGGAAGCTCGGGAAGTAAAGGAGGTATGGGGTGGGCGGTGACAAATTCCTCACACGCGACTGGCTCAATCCCATGAGAGTAACTGGGCATTGAAGGAGTGCAAGATTTCGGCATCGACAGAGTATGCATGTGTGGAGAAAGAGAGGGGGAGCCACATGGGAGAACATGGAATAAATGATTAGACTCTAGAAGAACTCACCAGAGTGCCCATCCACGATGCGTGTGCAACCACAATTGTCTCCGTGAGGACGAAGTGGACGTCTGTTACTTGCGGCAGGAGAGGCGTAGGAGCCCGTAGAGGTGGGGGGAGGGCTGGCTAAAACTACTGCTACTCGGGAGGGGGAGGTGAGGCGCTATCGCATCATACTTTACTATAAGTTGTTATGTTATTTATTTATACTAAACATAAAATGTATATTTAATTGTTACATGAAATGAAAAATATCAAAATAATCAAGTGGTTACTGGCTCATGTTCGATACATCAATCATGAACCTTGTGTGGTTTGAGGACGAATTCAGCATAGATAGGGGGCTTTGCAAAACTTGGGCGTAACATGGATTGGTATGTGTTCATGTCTCCACTACGTCGTGGTTGCTAAAACTCGTGCAAGTCTATTAATGTATTGCCTCAAGCATGCACTTAAATTCACCTCTCTGCCCCTAACATCACTAAAATCTTTTTGAAATAATTTTGAATATTTACTTCAAAATTCAATCACTATTTTTCTGATAATGTTTTTTCAAATTTGGAAGTACATTTGAAAATTTAAGTCCTTACTAACTGAAATGTTACTAGTAAATAAATCGGTACCATCCAAATGTTTATTTTTCTTAGATTAAGCGACCATTCTACAGTTGATCAAAAACATCAAGTATTGTGCGGTGGGTTCGAATTATTAGTTAGTCAAAAAATAACACAGTAATGTCGCAGATAGACACACCTTCCATAATGGATGGATACATACATTGAACCATGTATTATTTTCCCAAGTTTACAATTCTTCATGTGAGTGTTGATAGTGGGTACACGAGAATCAAGGCTTGAAGTCAAACATGTTGATTACTTTAAATTTGGTTGGTTGTTTTGATAATATGAACTTATACATGCAGCCTACAACAGCAACACTAGGATGCCACGTGGGGAGCGTCTCATAACAACCTCATGAGTTATCATTGCTCAGATATGAACTATATTTAAATTATTTTATTTGGAGCATTTTGAAAATGATGAAACCGTCATTCATAATATTTTAGCACAATTTTGTGTCCACCGATTTGACAAATCGATGGAAAAATGTCATTGGAGGTGGATGATCATTGATCAACAATCAGCCATGTGGTTTCACAATGAATCTATGATATCACTAGGGAAATTTCAATACCGAAATCAATGTTGTTCAGATAATTATGGATAATGTTTTCTCTTATGTTCTCCTAACTCAAACCAGGATCCTTACATTCAAAGAATTTTTAAAATTGTGGAATTCTAATTTTCTAGCTGACATAAGAAATATAATATCATTGTTAATAACGACCCGTTGTTATATTGACATAATAATCTAACACTACATAAACATACTCATTAGCTTGTGATGTGAATTTATGGAATATATTTATCCAATGTAATGTAGAAACAACACATGTTGCCACTGATATGTTCTTTCCGGAAATGCCATTACAATTGCTAGCGCAAAATTATAAAAGATCTTTTAGAACAAGTAGCATTTTATTTATCATAATTTGACTTGGTATTAGATCTGTATCATTTCCCGATAGATAATATAAATACACGCACCTCTATAAATTTGCTTATTTGACGCACTAAAGGTAGTGCCCTCGCATTATCAAGGGCCACCTGCTACTTTTTGTAAAAAGAATCAAAAAAATTAAAGTCCTACATTGTGCCCGTCCAGCAAATCGACACTCTGCTTCACAGAAAATAGCATTGGTGACATGATCAACATACAACAATGATATATAGAAAATAGAATTGACAAAACATGCATATGGACTCCAGCTACTTAATCCGTTGCACGGTTGCTTCGTCCAAAAATAATGTATGTGTAATGTGTCATAGGAAATATACCATTGGAATTTTTTTGGGGTAACCCATTTTTTTTTTCAAACTGATTATCAAATTTGAATCTTGCGATACTTGTACGACATGTAATTGGGGACAGGGAAGTGCCACCTTCGCACGCCCCTCGAAGATCATACTATACTGTTTAATCCATTTAGAGCAAGTACAATAAGTCCTATTCAGCTGACTATAAAAATTAAAATATTGTTTCCATGCCTAGTTGGAAGAGAGGCAATAAGAGAGAGAAGAAGAGTGGACTCTCATGCAAAAGCCATCTCTAGCACGTGCTCCTAGGCACTTTGAGAGGGTGAAAGGTGGGCCATGTAGTGAAAAATAGTATATTTTTGTAGCTCACTATTGTACATGCTAGTTCTAAGTTGACTATAGATGATATGGCACTTGGCTTATAGCCAACAACTGACTATACTATTGTCCTTTCTCTCATTAACCCACACTACGTATTTATAGGTAATGAATGATTGCACGGGTGGCAAGCCACGGTGGAAGCGAACGAAGGTAAACGTGGACGACCACATTATCGTCCCGAGGGTCGATGCTACTTCAGCCGCAGCTGACCCTGAAAAGGCTGTGGAGGACTACATGGCAGCGCTGACCATGGTCCCCATGGATAGGCGCCGCCCTCTCTGGGAATTTCACATACTCGACTTTCCGACCTCCAAGGCGGCCTCAACCATGGTGCTACGCGTGCACCACTCCATCGGCGATGGCATGTCATTCATGACACTCTTCGTAGCATCATCCAGCAGCACGGCTGACCCATCCAGGCAAGCGGCCATGCCACCCCCACCCAAGCGTACCGGGGCGATCTACCAACGGAGGCCACGGCCTCCAGTGTCATCAGGCAAGGCCTTGCTCGGGTGGTTTTTTTCTTACCTTGTGCTGGCCTGGCACACACTTGTGGACAGTGTGTTGCTTCTTGCAACCATACTGTTCTTGAGTGATCCGCGCACGCTGTTCATGCGTGTGGGCAGCAGTCGCAAGGCTCACCGTGGCAAGCGCTTTGTGCATCGGAGCCTTCGTCTCGATGACGTTAAGCTCATCAAGACAGTCATCAACTGCGTATGTTAACCACCCCCCTCCTCATCAAGAAGCTAATGCTACTGCTACACTGAAAATAAAGTTTGCATATAAACAACATATAAATTAAGAATAGCAAGTCAATTGCATATTATCATTTTTGTATAGAAACCAATCAAGTTATAATGTTTGTTTTTCTATTTAACTGTCTTGCTTAGATTTTATTTTAGTACAGTTGAGTATGATCGGGTCATTACTCAATGGGCATCATCTTCTTCTCTATTTTGTTTATGCAGACCATCAACGACGTGCTAGTCGGCGTTACTTCGGCAGCTCTTTCACAGTATTACTTCCGAAATTCTGGTAAGTGGTCTGTATCACTGTCTGACAACGACGGTGGATTCTATATACAAGAATAAACATGCGGCAATTTTTACACATTTCTTTTATATTCAATACAAGGTGACATCAAAACTAAGAAAATCTGTTTGCGGTCATTCCTCCTTGTCAACACAAGGCCGGCCTCTAATCGACAAGTAAGATATGCTTTCTTCTAAGAAATACTAGCCACCACATGAAAATTATTATACCCTCTTCATTGTCAGAAATAAAATATACTGCACATCCCTTTCCTCCGGTTTGAACTTATGATTTAGTTGTCTGGTGCATCAATTTAATATGTTATCAGAGCCAGATGCTTAGACTCTAGAGTTCAAATCCTAGTAAATGCAATATCAAAATAAATATCTGCTGACACCCTAAATCCACGTCCTAAACTTGTGAAGAGAAAAAGTCGACAACCTAGGACGTGGACTTAGCGGGGTTGGCTAGATATTATATTTCTGACATTCATAACAACTTCTTAGAAAAGAAATTAATTTCATCTTGTTTTCACAACTATGAACAGCCATATGTTACCAAGGTGGAGACAGGGAATCGATTTAGCAGCCTCATCTGCCCGTTCCACATAGGCGTGCATGATGATCTCCTTGAGCATGTTCGGAAGGCCAAAAGGGTCATGGATAGGAAAAAAAGCTCTTTAGAAGTGATGCTCATACAAGTGTTTGGTGATTTTTTTGTGAAATACCTCAGTGTGAAGGTATATTTCCTATTAGCTCAATTATACTCTCTATATCCCAAATTACTCTGCCTTTTAGCTTTAGCTGAAGTCACGCTTAGAAATTTTTGACTTAATATATAGAAATAACAATATCTACAATATGAGATAAATATTATTAGGACTATAATCGAATACAGTTTGTAGCAGTAGTACTAACACCATCAAGATAACACCATAAGTCAACTTGCTCCAATAGCGACACCTCCAAAACGGAAATGATGCACAAACACTGTCGTCACCCGATCATAGATCATAGTTTTTCACCCTGAAGAAAATCCACTCTCACAAAACAATATATTCTATAAGGACATTGGATTTTCACCCTGCAAGGTATGTGTAAGATAGGGGAAACACACATTAGGTGGCCTTGTATTGCTCATTATGTAAGAGGATTACAAGGAGTCCCGGTTGCATACAACACGGACATATATACAAGGAATACACACGCATACGTATCCTACATCTATATAAACACGTGTAGGATATGTATTCTAACACCCTCCCTCAGTCGAAACTCGGCACCCGACGAATGTTGAGACTGTACCGAAAGTCTAAGAAGAGAGACGATGGTAATCCTTTGGTGAATATGTCCGCGAACTATGATCAACTTGGAATGTGTAGCATCTTAACCTCGCCAGTTGTCACGCAATCTCTGACGAAGTGTAGATCAATCTCCACATGCTTGGTATGCTGGTGATGCACTGGATTCTGTGTCATGTAAACATAGCTCACATTGTCACAGAAGACCACTGAAGCATCATGCACCGGTCGATGAAGCTCCAAAAGTGGCTGTCGAAGCTAAGAAGATTCAGCCACCACATTTGCTACCGCCCGATACTCAGCCTCCACACTCGATCGGGAAACAGTGTGCTTCCTCTTAGCCGACCAAGACACCAAATTTGCGCCGAGGAACACATAATAGCCTGAAGTAGACCGTCGAGTGTTTGGACAACCTGCTCTGTCAGCGTCAGAGTAGGCCAGCAATTTGTTCGATGTGCGTCGATACAAAGTGAGACCATAGTCGGTGGTGCTGCGGATGTAGCATAGAACATGCTTCACAAGGAGCAAGTGATTAGCCCGTGGATCATGCATATGAAGACATACATACGAGATATCTGGCCAAGTGAAAGTGAGGTATTGAAGACCTCTTGCAATACTGCGTTATTCTGTAGGATCAGCCATGGGATCACTAGACTGAGCTACAAGATTAGAAGCTGTATCAACTGGAGTGGAGATAGATTTACACTGTAACATACCAGCTTTGTCAAGAAGATCCAATGCATACTTCTCCTGTGAGAGGAACAAACTGTCCTTAGTGTGTCTGACTGAGATGCCCAGAAAATAGTGAAGCTCAACCATATCTGTCATGCTGAACTCTTTACAAAGAGAAGCAATTAAACTATGCAACAAAGTCAGAGAAGACGCTATCAGAATAATGTCATCCATATAGAGCAGGAGATAGGACATGTCAGTGCCACGACGGTAGACAAACAGGGAGCTATCGGACTTGGAGTCAACAAAACCAATAATATCAATGAACGAAGCAAACCGCTGAAACCATGCTCAAGGCACCTGCTTCAAACCGTAGAGAGATTTGTTGAGGCGATACACCTTGTCAGGAAATCTGGGATCAGTAAACCCGGAAGGCTGTCGAGCATACACAATCTCGATGAGTGTGCCATTGAGGAAGGCGTTTTTGACATCAAGCTGATGAATCGGCCAATTACTAGAGAGCGTAAGTGATAACACCGTGCGTATGGTGGCTGGCTTGACCACGGGGCTGAAAGTCTCATCAAAATCAATACCTTCGCGCTTAGTAAAACGCCCGAGGACCCAACGAGATTTGTATCGTTCCAACGAACCATCAGACTTCATCTTGTGACGAAAGATCCACTTGCCGGTGACAATGTTGGCACGGTGAGGAGGAGGATAGCAAGTTGACAATGTTGCCGGTGACAAAGTCCCAAGTTTTGTTGGAGAGGAGCGCACTGTACTCTTCAATCATTGCAGCATGCCAGTTGGGGTCTTTGAGAGCACCACAATAAGTCTTCGGTATTGGAGATAATCCTTCAACATGAAGATCAAAAATCGTCTTGGGCTGCACAATGCCATGCTTGGCACGCGTGAGCATGGTGTGAGACGGTGGCGGCGGTGTTTCTCAAGGACGACGAGCCCTAGGAGCATCCGTGGCGGGAGGCGGGGTAGAAGCCATGGATGCGGCGTGCACGGAGCGGGAGATCCTGCCAGGGCAGGCTGCCGAATGCCCACAGCAGGCTGCCGAGTGGCCACGATAGCGCCCGCGGCAGAAGTTCCCGCGGTAGGCGCGGTGAATGGCATCGGCAACATCGGCTGCTCAACCTGCAGAACATCATAACTTTGCAAAGTAGGAGTAGAGGATGGTGGTGATGCGTTAGAGGCAAAGAGAAAGACAGACTCGTCAAACACAACATGGCGAGAGATGATGATCTTTTGGGTGGAACGATCAAGGCAGCGATAGCCATGATGTTGAGATGGATACCCAAGGAACACACACGGCACGGAGCGAGGCGGAAGTTTATGTGGGGCAATAACGGTGGTGTTGGGGTAGCATAAGCATCCGAAGACGCTAAGACCGGCATATGTAGGGTCGACACCATGAAAGGCTCGAAAAGGCATGTGATCTGCGATGGCCTTGGAAGGCAGCCGATTGTGCAACAGAACGGCTGTATGGAGAGCCTCGGCCCAGAAGCGAGGTGGCATGCTAGCTTGAATTAGAAGGGTGCGAGTGATGTCATTTAGGGCGCGAATAATACTCTCGGCTTTACCGTTTTGTTGTGAAGTATAGGGACATGAGAAGCAGAGTGCTATCCCATGGCGTTGGGCAAACGATTGTAGGGAGGAATTATCGATTGTCACACTGGATGGCTTTCAAGGGTGCATGAAACTGAGTTTGGACTAAGGTGTGGAGGGACGACAAGTGTGAGAAGGCTTCTGACTTGGCATGTAAAGGATAAACCGAAGCGTATTGAGTGAAATCATCGAGACAAGCGAGATAATACTTAAAGCCAGAAATACTCTCAACAGGAGATTTCCACAAATCACAATGTATAAGTTGAAACGGAGAATGTATTATATGATTGGTAGAAGAAAAAGGTAGACGAACATGGCTACCTAATTGACAAGCATGTCACAAACAAGATTTATTTTTATCCCTAGAAATAATGCAGGAGCGAGCTAATGACTCCATGACCGGCCGTCCAGGGTGTCCAAGGCACTGATGCCCACATAGCAGGGTCGACAACGAGGAAGGCGTGTGGGCGGCTGGGGGAGCAGGTGCTGAAAGGGTAGAGGGCTCCGGGACTATTGCATCTGAGAATGTCAGTCCTGGTTAGAAGGTCCTTCACAGAAAAACCAACAGGGTCAAATTCGACGGAAACACGATTACCAATGGTGAATTGACGAACGGACAGGAGGTTTTTGACTATATCGGGAGCTAATAAGACATTGCGAAGATGCAAAGGATGCGAGAGAGTGGAAATAGGAAAACATGCATGCCCGGTAGCGGTGATCGGAAGGGTGGAACCATTACCGACAATGACAACACGAGAGGAAGAAGAAGGAGGAGACACGAAGGTGAGCATACCGGGGTTTGATGCAAAGTGGGAGGTGGCGCCGGTGTCCATGACCCAATCGGTGGTGGGAGCTTGAAGGCCCATCGTCTGGAACTGATTCATCAGCGCGAACTGGTCCCATGAGGCAGTAGATGAAGCTGGTGATGACGGGGGTGCAGCGCCGCGCCCATATGTAGGAGCCTGAGGAGCATATCCTCCGTAGCCGTAGCCATAGGCATGTGACACGGTGTAGGGCCCTTGTGCGTAGAAGGCGTGCTGCGGGGGCGGTGGGTGGTGCATTTAGCTGGGGGGTCGAGCCTGCATACCAAGGCCGTATGGCCACATCTGGATCACGCCTTTCCAGGGCAGGAGCAGCGCGGGCCAGGTTGGAGGAGCGGCGGCCGAAGGTGTGACGGCGGGGCCGCCTTGGATGATAGCGGTGTCCTTGCGTTGCGGCCTTCTTCTTTTTCTTGCCCTTGCTATCGTTGCCCCGTCCAGAGTTGGGGGCGGTGGCGGCGTTCGAGTAGAGGGTCGTGTCGCCGTTGCCATTGCGCGAGCAACGATTCTTGCGCTTCATGTCTTGGAGTGCGAGAAGAGAACGACATGTCGGGCATGAGGGTGATGATATCGGCGGCGCCCTCGTATTGCTCGGAAAGTCTGTTGAGGCAGTGGATCACCAGCTTGGCATCGTCTTCCGGGGAGCCGAGATCCGCGAGGCCGTCGGCGAGGGCCTTGATCTTCTTCAAGTACTCGGTCATGTTCATCTCGCCCATCTTGATCTCACCCATCTTGGTGGAGAGGTGGAGCTGGCGGTTGATCTTGTGGTCGTTGAAGAGCCCGTTGATGCTTGTCCACAGCTCGACGGCGAGGGGGTCTTCGCTCGGTGTCATCATAGCGTCGAGGAGGCCGAGGGACACGGACCCGTAGAGCCAGGAGACGACCATGGCATCCAAGAGAGCCCACTCCGGAGTCAGAACGGACGGAGCAGGGGCGTCGACATGGTCGAGTAGGGCATACTTGCGGAGGGCGGCGCGAAAGAAGGTGCGCCATTGGCGATGAACGCCGGTGTCGAGGGCCAGCTCGACAGGGACGTGCCCTTTGATGGAGTGGAGGCCAACGGCTTGGGCATGCAACGAGGTGAGAGAGAAGGCCCCCGCGCTAGAGGAGGGGGCGGTGGCGAGGGCAAGCTTCGACTGGGAGTCAGTAGCTTCTGGGCCTCGCGGTCTTCTTTTTCCTTCATGGCTTGCACGATCCGTGCGGCGGCGTCACCCATTGCAGAGGGGCGGCGAGGCTAGAAGGGGAGAGGTGGGTGGTTTGCAGAGGCCGGGCGCTGAGATCGGCTGCTGCGGCGGCGGCGGAAGCGGGAGGAGGCGCATGTCCGGTTAGGGTTTTGTGTCTGATACCATGTAAGATAGAGGAAACACACGTTAGGTGGCCTTGTATTTCTCATTATATAAGAGGATTACAAGGAGTCCGGGTTGCATACAACACGGACATATATACAAGGAATACACACGTATACGTATCCTACATCTATACAAACACGTGTAAGATATGTATTATAACAGTATGACTTTGAACTTCTCATGTGTTGTCGCCACACTTGCCAATTCCATTGCTATGAGTCACGAAATCCCAAGCCAGGTCCTCATTGCCACCAAGAGTTGAACCACCATTTATAGTCCTCAGATCTCTACTTTCATAATATTCTCACTAACTTCACCATGGAACAAAACACGTGTCCCATGATGGTAACAAATAGCAGAGTTTTGCAAGGCTCTTATAAAACCAATCAGTCAGTAAAAAACACGGGTGCACAAGACAGAATCCCATCCGATTCAGCAATCTCCAGACATGAGGCATTCATAGGAGTTCAATGGAAGAGACTTTCGGAACTCGACACTCTCTCCTGATCAACGAGGTTAGGCATCAAGAAAACCTTCGTGTAGCTTGGAGTGAGAAGAAACCAAGAACCGCCTCAATTATACATGCCTAGCTAGCACCGCCAACACCTAGGACCAGCCACCGTGCCGCCGTTGCGGCCACCAAATCCGTCCAACCGCAGGATCCCAAGGCCGCCGCCCCGACCCCCATTTCCTCCAAGATCCTGGGGCTCCCGCCCTGGCTACCTTGTACTCCATCCACGGCTTGCAGTCCAGGGCCGCCACGCCGCACCGGTTAGGTGTTCCCGCAGCGCGAAGGGATGAGATCCGCACGGGCTTTGGTAGCTGCGCCGTCCGGCGGAGGTGGAATACACTTGCATTCTATATGCATTTGTTATTATAAAGGTTGCTATTTTTTTAATGTAACTTCCGAAAGTTTGTATTGGAGCAAATCAGAAAAGGAAGGTAGTTTAAGAACGTGGACGTACTTCTATGGATTCCCAGACGTTCCACAAAACTTGCGTAAAGAATGTATATTTATTCCTGCTTCTAATATGTTACAACTTGTCAACGGGAAGCAGGTTGGAGCTTGTATCTTGCGGCTCTTTCTGACACGTACAACTATAATGTTATCAAATGTCCTTGGACCAGCTGAAAAGATAACATTATGTGGACACCCAGTTGTCTTCATGGCAGGAAGCATCTACGGTCAACCACAAGTAAGTCATCCATGTTCTGACGTCCAAAACATAAGCACTATTAGGTTGCACTGAAAAAACAATCCTGAATAATATGTGTTTTTTTCAACACAAAGGTCAACTTGCTATACGGATATTGCTCCTATTTTTTGACCTATGCGACATTTTATGTCAATATTTTATTTTAATTTGTATGGTAATATGTAATGTGTATTTGAAATTTGAATTATTTTTGAACCTACATGTATTTCAATATTTATCTTGAGATTTATAAAGGTTGTACGATATGGTGTGTAGTAGAATAGGAAATCACAAAGAAATATGAAGGAATATAAAAATGAACAAATGGGGTGGACAAATGTGGTTAAAAAATAGCGGATGCCCTTGGATAGTATGGGTAATCTTGTGCACCAGTTTGTTCCTTGGAGTCAGTGGAGAATCCAGGATGAAAAGGAAGGGTGGGCTCAAAGTAGCAACTAAGCCGGGCCAAGAAATCAATGAGCAACTAAGGAAGGGTGTCATTTTCGTTAAAAAGCAGAAACCAAAAAATCAATGAGCTAAATTTGCAATAAATATTATGCACTAATGTAGTCCACAATGATAGGATTTCGAGTCCTGTCGAGACCTAATTGATGGAATTCTCACCAAGAAGCGCTGCTACCTTAGCTTAATGAAAATTCGGCAAGACTCCTTTCCTCAAATACTTGTTTTATAGGTTGTCTGATAGTTGTAATGTAGCAAAATAATAGCAATGAAACCTGAGCTATTTTTAGTATACATGATCAAAAACTATGAGAAAATATCTTTTAGGAATGAAATACTACTAATAGAGGAGAATGGAGAGTAATACTCTCAGGGGACATACCTAGCGTTAGAGTGATATTCGTATCGGGTCCATGCTCTATTCATGTACTCTAATTGAGCCACAAAACCATGGGTTTTCCTCCCTTTTTACCATCAGACAATTGTTTGCTTAGTACGAAACACTAATGGATTATCAATGGACCTGGAGCCATTACCTTTAAATATAATTACACTTTCGCTTTAGATAAAGGCCCACGAGGCCACGACCAAGGCCCATGTGAAGCGACCAATCATCCTCTTCAACAGACGAAGAAAACCTACAGAACATTCTAATGGCGCCGCCAACGAGATAACAGGAGGAAGACTAACTAGCTGATGAACTTCTGGGTGAAATCAGAGGGTAGGCTCGAGCCTATCGACGCCTACCTGGTAGATTCGCCCCTGCTTGGAGTTACTCTGATCTGGATATGACACTGGGTACCGATGGTACATTTCCTTGAGATTTTTCCTTTCTCCAATGTAGGGGTTTATCTAGTTTTTTTTCTTGGATTTCAAAAAAGATATCATAGATGTGGTCCACATTATAACGTGTGCACCTTCAAATTTCCATGCAACACTGATCAAATCCATCGTGTACATACAATATCAAGTGGTGCTCCAATATTGTTTCAAATCCACTCTCTATTGTATTCAGTCCAATTTGTATTAAAGTGTCCTTATTTCTTATGTAGGCTCTCACTGTGCACTACGAAAACTATGGTAACACTATTGAGATAACTCTAGCAGTAGATGATGCACAATTTCCAGATTGTCATCAACTTTTGGATGATTTTTCCGAAGCAATCAGAGTCATGAAGGATGAAACCATCCTCCTCACATCAAGGTCGATCTAAGATATGGACAAATGGATACGAGCCCCATATCATGGCCCTTATAAACTACCATGTGCAATACTATTCATATGTGTATTTTAATTATGCTTGTGTATGTATTTGTATTCTATATTGCACCTTTTTGTTTTGGCAAAAGGGATATCTATTGATTAAATCAGTGGATTACAATCTTCCTAGCAAAGGGCCAGGACTTCAGCCGGCATAGTTCCATAAACGACCAAATTCACTATTTCGTGGCTAACTTTATTTTCCTCCTGTCTAATAGTCCCTACAGTTCATAATATAAGTTGTGTTGGTCGGTGTTGGTACGGATGTTATGGGTTTGGTTCGGACTCGACGAACTGACCTGGTTAAAGAACAACCGCGTGCTTCCAGTATGCCATAATTAATTAGCCTGACCAGAACTCGTACATGCACGCACATGCCATAATTAGTGAGCTTGTCGCAGGGGCAGTTTCGGCCGAAATTGCTCAAATTAGTTCTACATGTGATATTTAAATGTTGCAGGGGTTTATGTAAATATTTGTTAATTAAAGTAATTAACAAATTTCTGAGTAAAATAAATAAAAGGAGTTTTATTAAATGAGAGCTTGCAATAAATTTTGTGAAAATTTAATGGGATGAGTGGAATTTTGAGTGGAGTCAAATTATTGTTAGTGGGAGCTCTACCACATGAATGTGGAAGAGGTGGGGGCACCTCTCTTGGCCACCGGGCATGGAGAGGGGCTGCCCCCTCTCCCTTATAAAAGTCCGCTCACTCCTCCTCTCATCTCACACCTCCCCGTGAATGATCTCTCTCCTCCTCTAGAATTATTCTCCCATGGTCTCAGATTAGCGAGATACATGTTCCCCGTGGCTTTTCAGCTGGAAGGAGTTGTTGTTTCCGCTGCATCGCTAGAGCGAGAAGGCGGAGGTTGTTAGGTCGACAGTACGTTTGTGCGAGAACGGATGCGCTGCTGATTAGCAGCGCTGGACTTCCGCTCGATCTTGAGATCGGGAAGTGTTCGACTACATCATCCACGAGTTCAACCTCGTTACACTTTGTCGGTCTTCAAGGATATATTCTCTATGGATGTAATATCCACCCGTTGTTTGTATCTAGGTAGATAGATCTTGGTTCTTAGTAGTTCCTATTGTAGGATTTTTTTGTTTTCTATGCTGCGAACCCAACAGTGGCATCAGAGCCTGATCTATATGTAGATGCTTTACACGGGTAGAACACATAAGACTATATGGACAATGATGATCATATTATTGCATCTTATATATATTTAGGATATTGGTGGCATAGTAGGATGAAGTAGCTCGAACCTATTTACATGTCCTCGCACATGAGACATGTTCCATGCTTGATATGCAACTAGTTTTGTATAAGTGGCTAGCGGATGTCTGTATCTCCTACTATAGTCAATATATGATTTACAACGAGTTGCTAATAATTTGATTATCATCGTTGCGGTTCCATGTTCGTAAGTAAGACCGGTTCTATCTTTGAAAGCCCTAAGCCACATAAAAACTTGCAATTGTTAAATTAAAAGCGTCTAGTTTAATTATTGTTGGGCGAGTGTCATGATATGGTAATGTTATAATTTGAAGTATAGTTGATACTCTTAGAAATTATAGCACACCTAACATGTAAGTTCCATAGACCTTGGCCTTACACAGAAAGGAATGATAAAGATCATACCACGATGCACATGATAATGATTGACATGGGCATACCTTACAGGTACCTAAGAATAGCCTATACCTAACAAAGGAAGGAGTCCACGGTGCGATCGAAGGATAACAAAGATTTGGGTGGCTCATTGGAGTTCGATTTCTTAGAAGACACGACAAAGTGTAGAGAGAAACTTAAAGGGGGATCCCTAACTTGTAAACAACTCGACCTGCTACTTCGAGACCTAGCCTCTCTATATAAAGGCTAGGAGGGGGCGGCAAGGAGGACCTATACTCATACCCCTACATACACCTCGCCAGATTGCATCTGCTCACCCTTGTAATTTTCGACTCCCTCATAATCAAGAGCGGACAAGGAGGAAGCGGGAGTTCTGATGTTGCGGCTTCCTCGGCCCCATCAACGGCGATCTACGACTCCGCTGCAGTGGAGACTCACCTTCTCTTTTGCGCTCTCGACTTCGCTATCCACGCGCCGACGACTCGCCCGGATTTAGAGTCCGTGGGCGACGGAATCGGCCTAGCGATCGGAAGCCTACATTTCCATGTTGTTCGGCTTGGCACGCTTCGCCTTCCTAATCAGCTAAGGACTCCCGCGATTGCTCCTACGTCGTGGATCTCACCGCGATAGGCACCCTGAGCGAACTCAACTCCTCGGCATTAGTCGAGAATATAGATGGAAACAACAGTTGCAAGTCCGATCTAGGTGATCTGGCGTCCGAAGATGGAGTCTATAGCTCCAGATCTGAGGGTTGTAGAAGCAACACCTTCCCCATACATTACTTGTGCGCCGTCATCAACACCGGCGATGGAGGTACTTCAAGGGAAAACACCAACGGCGGACCGACCAACAACGGGCCAACAACCGACCCTTTGTCGTCGGCCCCGTCCAATAAGACCATCACCCGCATATCCCTATGGGTGAACGCACCAATGAGCGGCAGCTGATTGAGCTCAACGACCTCAAGTGGGCACGATGCAAGGAGGCCCACCCCTGCCCCAAAACTCACCACATCACATGCTGATGGGTTATCATTGGCTGCTCGTGCAGGAGTTCAGGTGCCAGCAACAGGTGAGCGCTCAACTTGAGGAGCGTAAAAGAAGGGCGGATGAATCAAGCCTCTGACGAGCTGTGCTCTCTTCTATCAGAGGATCCTCTTCCAAGGAAATGACTATGTAGCCACCAAAAGGCGCTCCCGACTAGTCCAACTCAATGAAAAGGAGCGAGAGGAGGCTACTCGAGTCCTCAACTTCTCGTCCATGATGGTGGACTCGTGGGGCGACCTGCTCCCAAAGACACCACACGCGGCGGTGACAGCAGCCACCATGTACCTGCTCAACAATCAGCCACCAGCTGGGGATCCATGATCCGCCATGCACCGATCTATCATCGCTGGCTTGGGACTAGTCGAAGCCTCGCTCACCAAGGATCCAACGTTGGAGCCAAAGAAAACCAAGGCTATAGTCAAGTACTACTCGCTCTCCTCCAGCGATGATGAGCACGACCTATTGCGGCGATGCCGCTCACGCCGACATGATCGCGACTATGACCCGCGTGACAACATCACACAATGCAAAGTAGACAAGATGTACGCATGGCGTGCCCGCTCGGCAGACTCGAAGGATGAAGGAACAGACCTTTGCGGCGCTGGCTGCTTCAGCAGAGCTATACGACAAACATGAATGCCGAAGGGGTTGATACATCCATTTTGCATCACTATTCTATGTCTTAATTCACTATTATTCATTGATATATTTTGTATTGAGAGGTGATACTTATGTTATTTCATCTGTTTTTGCATGGTTGATGACTTTTGGAGCATGGACCGCTGCAGTCAGGATTCTAATGGAAAAGGTGTTATTTGGAGGCAAAATTCACGAAGATCAGAAATCAGGGAAAATATACGTAAAATTATATTTTTCTAGAAGACTCAAGATGCCAGAAGATGGAGTGGAGGTGGGCCACAGGGGGCCCACACCACTCCATGGCGCGGGCAAGCCCAGGGCGCGCCAGGGAGTGGTGTGGCCACCCTGGCTCACTCCAGGCTCTCCCCTCTAGCGTGTATCTTCCTCCTGAAACCCTAAGACTCGGGGAGCAACCACAGAAAGATTCCGCCACCTCTGCGGGGCGAAAAACACCGAGAGAGAAAGATCTCTCTGGTAGACAGATTTCTGCCAGGGGAATTCCTTCCCGGAGAGGGGAGATCGTCGCCATCAACACCTCCATCAAGCTGGACTTCATCGGGATCATCATCATCATCATCACCATCATCACCATCAGCACACTCATCACCATCTCCATATTGCTGTAACAATTGGTTGAATCTTGCTATAGTTCATAGGGGAAACTTTCCCGGTGTTGATTACTCTTTGTAGTTGATGCTATTGAGTGAACCATTGAATTATTGTTTATGTTCAGATTGTTATACATCATTATTCCATCTCTGATCATGATCCATATGATGTCTTGTGAGTAGTTCGTTTTGTTCTTGAGGACATGGGAGAAGTCTTGTTGTTAGTAGTGGAGTTGCGTTGAGAAAGATTCAATAGATTGTTATTTAAGTTGTGGTGTACTTCTTCTAGTGGTGTCATGTGAACGTCGACTACATGACACTTCACCTATATGGGCCTAGGGGAATGCATTGTGTATTTGGCTACTAATCGTAGGGGTTGCTGGTGTGACAGAAACCTGAACCCCTGTTAGGAAACCATTGCACAAGGGACCTAAGGGTCTTAGAGTTTAAAGTTGTGGTTAGGTTTTACCTTAATTACTTTCTTGTACTTACGGATGTTTGCAAGGGGGTTTAATCACAAGTATGTATTAATTCTTGGATGGGACGATACATTACCATAGGTTCACCAACACAACACTTAGCAAGCTAGAGAATATTAATCGACTATATGAAGCGAAAGCACTTGACAGTCTTCCCATCTGTCCTCGAGAACGTTTGGTCATCTATAGAAATACAACCGGCTTGTCCTTTGCTGCATAAAGGATTGGGTCACTTGCTGCATTCATTCTTACTGTCTTTTGTTTACTCGTACTTTGTTTTCTTGCTTTATCGAAAACCCCTAAAAATCCGTTTGCTAAGTATTTGTAGAGAATTCCTGATCCATACCACTAGCCAGCACCTTCTGCTCCTTGTTGGGTTCGACACTCTTACTTATCGAAAACACTGCGATACACCCCTATACTTGTGGGTCATCAAGACTATTTTCTGGCGCCGTTGCCGGGGAGTGAAGCGCTATTGGAGAGTGGAACTGGTAAAGGAAACTTCTACTGTGAGTATTGTTTACTTCTGTTAGTTGCTTTATTTTCGTTATGGATAATTCGCTGAGTTTCTTATTTGGTAATGCTACTACCACTGCTAATGTAGTAGATAAGCCACCACCTGCTGAGAAAGATGTTTTCAAAATACCTACAAGAATTATTGACCGTGTTATGGATAACTACTATGTTGGGGATGGAACTGTCCATCCCGGTGATCATTTACTCTTTATACACGAATTATGCGGGTTGTTCAAGTGTGCAGGTATTACTACAGGTCAAGTTAAGAAGAAGTTATTCTCATTATCACTGAAAGGAAGAGTTGAGGAATGGTATAAGCTGTTGAAGAATGGTCAAGCTCTGGAATGGGAGAAAATAGTGCCTCTCTTTTATTCAAAGTTTTATCCTCCTAGTGAGATTCATAAAGATCGGAATCAAATATACAACTTTTGGCCTCTTGATGGAGAGAGTACAGCTCAAGCTTGGGGGAGATTGAAGTTACTAATGCTCAAATGTCCCATTCATGAGCTCCCCAACCATATTATTATCAATAACTTTTATGCAAGGCTCCCTCTACATGACAAGGATTTATTAGATGCTTCTTGTGCTGGATAATTCACTCGCATGGAAGAAGAAGTTAAATGGGACCTTCTAGATCGTATTCAAGACAATGCTGAAGCTTGGGAGAATGACAAAGGTAGAAAGTCAGGTATAAATTATGATTATGAATGCATTGAATCTTTTATGAGAACTGATGACTTTCAAAATATTAGTAATGCTTATGGTCTTGATTTGCAAGTTATTACGAATTGCTTTAGAGCTTTTGCTTCCTATGTCGAAATTCCAAAAAGGGGATGGAACAAGTACCATGCACCTTACAAAGATATTGTTGACTATGCCCCTATTGGAAGTGCTGAGTATTGCATCATCGACCCCATCTTACCTGAACCTTATATCGAGAAGATTCCCTCCCCCAAAAAGGTAAAGGATCATCCAATGATAACTAATGTAATCACCAAAGGTGAAAAAAGAACTGTAAAACCTGATGAACAAATAAACATTGAACCTGTGGTAGCAATTGTGAAAGACCTTGTCACTAAAAGCATAGAAGATGGGCACATAGTCTTTTGTGAGGATGCTTCTAATATTTTTTCACATCCTAATAGAACTAAAAAGGCTAGTGTTCCTGTGCTTTCTGTTAAAATTGGTGATCATTTCTATTATGGTTTATGTGATATTGGTGCAAGTTCCAGTGCTATTCCTTATGAGCTTTATAGAGAAATTATGCATGAGATCAGTCCTTGCGAGTTGGAAGAGATTTATGTGGTTATTCACCTTGCTAATAGAGAGACTATCTCTCCAATTGGTATTGTGCGAGATGTGGAAGTTCTTTGCGGTAAGATTAAGTACCCCGCTGATTTTCTAGTACATGGTTCAGCTGCTAGTAAAACTTATCCTATCATTTTTGGTAGACCTTTCTTGAGTACTTGTGGAACTATTATTGATTGCAAGAGGGAGAAAATCTTGACTAAGTTTGATGGGGAATCTTATGAGTTTAATTTTTCGAAATTTGCTAAAGAACCTTGCGAAGAGGAAACCCATAATGAGGATTTTAGGGTTGAACAACTTGCTTCTATTTCTCTTGCTCCTAATAATGCTTTGCAGCAATTTATGGAAGAACATGAAAGTGAAATCTTCATGGAAGAAAGGAACGAGATTGACATGATTCTCCGAGATCAACCTGTGATGCTTAAGCACGACTTGCCTATAGAAGAGTTGGGTACCACGATGCCACCTAAGAAGGATCCGATTTTCGATCTAAAACCTCTCCCTGATAATCTTAAATATGCTTTTATTGATGATAAAAAGATATATCCTGTTATTATTAGCGCTAAACTTTCAGGGGAGGAAGAAGAAAGATTATTGGAAGTTTTGAAGGAACACCGAGGAGCTATGGGCTATACTCTGGATGATTTGAAAGGGATTTCACCTACTATATGTCAGCATTCTATCAACATAGAACCAGATGTGAAGCCAGTAGTGGAGCACCAACAACGTTTAAATCCTAAGATGAAGGAAGTGGTAAGGAATGAGGTATTGAAACTCCTTGATGCTGGTATTATTTACCCTATTGCTGATAGTGAATGGGTTAGTCCTTTTCATTGTGTTCCTAAAAAGGGAGGTATTACCGTTGTCCCTAATGATAACGATGAGCTTATTCCTCAAAGAATAGCAGTAGGCTATAGGATGTGCATCGATTTTAGGAAAGTCAATAAAGTTACTAAGAGAGACCACTACCCGCTTCCTTTTATTGATCAAATGTTGGAAAGATTGTATAAAAAGATCCATTTTTGTTTTCTTGATGGTTATTCTGGTTTCTCTCAAATTGCTGTTAAACAACAAGATCAAGAAAAAACTACTTTTACTTTCCCTTATGGAACTTATGCTTATAGACGTATGCCTTTTGGTTTATGTAATGCTCCTGCTACTTTCCAAAGGTGCATGTCTGCTATCTTTCATGGCTTTTGTGAGGAAATTGTAGAAGTGTTCATGGATGACTTTTCTGTCTACGGAACTTCTTTTGATAATTGTTTGCACAACCTTGATAAAGTTTTGCAGAGACGTGAAGAAACTAATCTTGTTCTGAATTGGGAGAAATGCCACTTCATGGTTAACGAAGGGATTGTTCTTGGGCATAAAGTTTCTGAAAGAGGCATAGAAGTTGTTAGAGCTAAGGTTGAGGCAATTGAGAAGATGCCATGCCCAAGAGACATCAAAGGTATTTGTAGTATCCTTGGTCATGCTGGTTTCTATAGAAGGTTTATTAAAGACTTTTCTAGGATATCAAAACCCCTTACTAATCTTCTTCAAAAAGATGTACCCTTCGTTTTTGATGATGATTGTAAGGAAGCTTTTGAAACTCTTAAGAAGGCTTTAACTACTGCTCCTATTGTTCAACCACCTGATTGGAGTTTACCCTTTGAAATAATGTGTGATGCTAGTCATTTTGCTGTAGGTGCTGTCCTTGGGCAACGTATTGATAAAAAGCTAAACGTTATCCATTATGCTAGTAAGACTTTAGACGCTACTCAAAGGAACTATGTTACTACTGAAAAGGAATTGCTAGCTGTTGGTTTTGCTTGTGATAAGTTTAGGCCCTATATTGTGGACTCAAAAGTAACCATTCATACTGATCATGCTGCTATTAAATATCTTATGACGAAGAAGGACGCTAAGCCTAGGCTTATTAGATGGGTACTGCTTTTACAAGAGTTTGATCTACATATAGTAGATAGAAAGAGTGCTGAAAATCCTGTAGCTGATAATTTATCTCATTTGGAGAACATCTCTTTTGATCCTATGCCTGTTAATGATAGTTTCCCAAATGAGCAATTAGCCGCAGTAGGGGTGGACTCGCGAGGAAGCCCTTGGTATGCTGATTATGCTAACTTTATTGTCTCCAAGTATTTGCCTCCAACTTTTACAGCTCAGCAAAGAAGAAAGTTTTTTTTATGATTTGAGGCATTATTTTTGGGATGACCCACACTTATACAAAGAAGGGGTTGATGGTATTATGCGAAGATGTGTTCTAGAGTATGAACAAAAAGAGATATTGCGTAAATGTCACGGGAGCGTCTATGGAGGACATCATGCAGGAGATAGAACTACACAAAAGGTATTACAATCAGGTTTCTACTGGCCTACCCTTTTTAAGGATGCAAGAAAATTTGTTTTATCTTGTGATGAATGTCAGCGTGTTGGTAATATTTCTAGACGCAATGAAATGCCTATGAACTACTCTCTAGTTATTGAACCTTTTGATTGTTGGGGATTCGACTTTATGTGTCCTTTCCCTCCTTCGAAGGGTTACACTCATATTCTTGTTGCCGTTGATTATGTTACTAAGTGGGTAGAAGCAATTCCTACGAAAAGTGCCGACGGGGAAACCTCTCTGAAAATGCTTAAGGACGTTATCTTTCCTAGGTTTGGAGTGCCTAGGTATCTCATGACTGATGGGGGTTCTCATTTCATTCATGGCGGTTTTAGAAAGACCCTCGCTAAGTATGATGTTAATCATAGAATTGCTTCAGCTTACCACCCCAAAACTAGCGGGCAAGTAGAGTTACCAAATAGAGAAATTAAATCTATCTTGCCAAAGACTGTTAATAGGTCTAGAAAAAACTGGGCTAAGAAGTTGAATGATGCTTTATGGGCTTATAGAACGGCTTACAAAAATCCTATGGGAATGTCTCCTTACAAAATGGTTTATGGGAAAGCTTGCCACTTACCCCTAGAATTAGAACACAAAGCTTACTGGGCAGTGAAAGAACTAAATAGAGATTATAAGCTAGCTGGTGAGAAAAGACTTTTTGACTTACGCTCTTTAGATGAATGGAGGAGTGAAGCCTATGAGAATGCTAGGCTCTTTAAAGAAAAAGTTAAAAGATGGC
The DNA here is from genome assembly GCA_916181665.1 of Avena sativa. Classification (NCBI taxonomy): domain Eukaryota; kingdom Viridiplantae; phylum Streptophyta; class Magnoliopsida; order Poales; family Poaceae; genus Avena; species Avena sativa. The sequence continues at coordinate 576,983,780 of OV702287.1, forward strand.
ATGACAAGCGAATACTTAAGAGAGAATTTCATGTTGGTGAGAATGTTCTATTGTATAGGTCTCGTCTCAGATTTTTTGCAGGTAAGCTACTATCAAAATGGGAAGGACCTTTCATCATTGAAGAAGTATACCGTTCAGGAGCAATAAAATTTTCTTCTCTAAAAGATAATACTACACAAGTAGTGAATGGACAGCGACTCAACCACTATATTGCTGGAGATTCTTACAATGAAGATGTTGATGCTTTTCAAGTTATAACTCTCGAGAAATTCATTGAGGATCAAATTCAGAGACCTGCAGAGTCCGTATTCAAATAGGTAACAGTTCTGGTAAGAAGTTCCGCGAAAATACATTCCAACTATATCTTTGCAGTTTTCAGTCAATATGGAAAGCTACGAAGCAAAAAAGGGACGGAAACGGAGCCAGGGTGGCCCACACCACCCCATGGCGCGGGTCCACCCCTGGCCGCGCAACCAGGTGGTGAGGCCACCCAGGACTGCGTCTCCGACTCGTTTTCTCCCAGTACCTTCCTTTTGATATGAAACTCCGTAATATAGAACCCCTCGGATCCCCGAGGTTCGTATATCGTGTTTTCGTCTTGTTTTTGTTTCGATCTGTTTCTGCCAGGAAGAATCCCAGTTTTGGAGCCACAATGTCTTCCTCTGGAACATCCAATGGAGATTCCTTAGAAGATATCATCAACCCATACATGAGAGAATTGAAGATTCATCCCAAGGAGTTGTTGCTCGAAGGTGGGGAGGTCCGGATTAAGGAGGTTCAAGGCCCTAAAGGTGAAGGAAGTCTGCATGACTGAATGGAAGCATTGGAGCAAGAAGGCTTTAGGTACATGAAGATGGCGGAGCGCGAAGTGGACATCATCCAGAAGATTTATTCCGAACTCATCGCCGAGCACCAAAAGGAGACTGCTAAACTCAAAGATGAAGTCCTTTCACTCCGCCAAACAACCAACAAACTGCAAGCACAGTTCTATGACGTTCAAAATCAAAACTGTGAGTATGAGGCTAGATTTAAACACATAAGTGCTGCTGCAAGTTTCAGGATGTTGGAAACCACGATGTCCTTTATTGATGGGAAGCCTTTACCCTGGAAGACGGACGAAGATGAGAGTATACCACCACCACCAAAGGAGTAATTCATCATCAGGTTTGGCATCCCCTTGGATTGTTCCAAGCTTGGGTGGTGCCGCGGTATCATATCACTATCTTCTATCTTTTTACCTTATTAGTAGAGTCATATCTTGAATAGAGGAGTTATTTTTTAGTATGGTTTGCATTATGGAAGTGTCCCCTCTCTCGTTAGGTTTGTATCCCTTGGTGTGAGTTGTCGTTATGGATTATTAATGAGAAGTTCTTTCATTCACTCTTTTGCATAGCTTATATTAGTTTTCAATTCGTGGTTATATGATTGATCTTGTTGTTAGTATTGGTAGCACTTTGGGATCTTTGAGTTAATTTAGTTGGTTTTTGCAAACCTGGCTCGGTCAGTAGCAACACCTTTTTGAGAGTTGAAAAGAAAAAGATAAAAGTACTAGAGAGAAAAATAATTTCATCATCTTTCTTTCTTGATTTGCTCATAAGTTTAGTATTCTCTAGTTAAGATCTTTTGTGCTTCCAAGGAAGATTGCATGTTTGCCTTTATCACTTGTATGTTTGTTTGTTTCCTTCAACTCTTGTACTTGCTACCCAGCCTTGCTAGCCAAAAACCTGTACTTCTTCTCGTGCATCCACCTCCTTTAAACCAAAACCTTTGCCATTTGTGTCCACCATACCTACCTAGTAGCATTATTGCTATTCCAAGTAAATTCCTGTTTTGTCTACCTCCCAAATTAAACTTGTTATGAGAAAATTAGTGATTAAAGCTCTCACGAACTTGATGGCACACTTTAGTTTCTGCACTTAATAAACACGAACCATTGTGAACTCTCCATGAAAGTTATATGCTTGCAAATTATAGGCTGGGGATTAGCAGAACCGTGCTGTCACGGGGAACGCTTTCAACACTTGTAAATATATACCCAGTTGATACCTTGCTCTTTTGTTTGTGGATGTCGTCGGTGTGAAATAAAAGGGGAGCTTGTAAGTCCATGGAGTTATGTATGTGTGTTAGAGAAACGCCTGGGTCGCTGGTCTAATCCAGGTTGACATGGTGGAAACCTGCAGCATAACCATAATGATATCTATGAAGCATTCTTCTTATAAAAAAAAGAGAGAGATATCTATTGAGAAAAAGAAAAGAAAAAAAGAGATACTATGAAAAGAGGAAAGAGAGAAAAAAGCACCATTTTCCCATGGTAAATAAGAAGATTGCTGAGATACTCATTGTCTGCTTGCCTTGTCATTTTGATATGGGGATTCTTCCGTATCATCGGGCAAGGGGTACCCCGTTGGCGGTTCTCAATGATACGCACATACTTACAATGACAAGAACTTACCGATAACTAAAGTTGAGTAGCATGAGGAGCGGCCCTTGTACTCAAGGGACTTGGGATCTTCAGTTTATAGTCTGACAAGCATATAACTTAGATTGGACCTCACTTTAACCTTAATCACCTAAAGATGCCTATTATAGGGGCAATGAGAGCTGAAAGCTAGTAAGTATCATAATTTTTGGGATCTCTTAATGAGACTTGTAATCCCTGCTTCCCTCTTTGAAGGTCCCTTTCTTTCACTTTGTAGTTGAGTCAGTAAACATATTCCCTTCTATCTCAGCAAGTATTTTGAGTTGATGTGTTTCATTCATTTATATGATTATTTATTCAATCATGTTTCTTATGTTCCTTGTTTTGCACATTGCTCTTATCTTGAAGTTTACTACTTTGAAAGCTTTCTTTGAAAAAACCAACTATTTGTGAACTCCAGCAAATTATCAACTATTCTTGGACCAAGAGCTAAGTTTGCCATTACCAATGATGTTTTACTCTATGTATCTTTATTGTGTTCTCTTTACTCATTGCAAGTTGAGTTGTATAATAGTGAGTTGTCTTCTATTATGATCCATGTATTTGATGAATGTGATGCTTCTTGTCCATATTCTTTTATCGACTCTTCACTCCATAAACCTGAGGTCATGTTTATTGAGCTCAGTTTCGCTTGGGGACAAGTGAAGTCTAAGCTTGGGGGGAGTTGATACGTCCATTTTGCATCACTATTCTATGTCTTAATTCACTATTATTCATTGATATATTTTGTATTGAGAGGTCATACTTATGTTATTTCATCTGTTTTGCATGGTTGATGACTTTTGGAGCATGGACCACTGTAGTCAGGATTCTGATGGAAAAGGTGCTGTTTGGAGGCAAAATTCGCGAAGATCAGAAAATCCGGGAAAATATACGGAAAATTCTATTTTTCCAGAAGACTCAAGATGCCAGAAGATGGAGTGGAGTTGGGCCACAGGGGGCCCACACCACCCCATGGCGCGGGCAAGCCCAGGCCGCGCCAGGGAGTGGTGTGGCCACCCTGGCCCACTCCAGCCTCTCCCCTCTAGCGTATATCTTCCTCCCGAAACCCTAAGACTCGGGGAGCGACCACAGAAAGATTCTGCCACCTCTGCGGGGCGGAAAACACCGAGAGAGAAAGATCTCTCCGGCAGACAGATTTCTGCCGGGGGAATTCCTTCCCGGAGAGGGGAGATCATCGCCATCAACACCACCATCAAGCTCGACTTCATCGGGATCATCATCATCATCACCACCACCATCATCACCATCAGCACCCTCATCACCATCTCCATATTGCTGTAACAATTGGTTGAATCTTGCTATAGTTCATAGGGGAAACTTTCCCGGTGTTGATTACTCTTTGTAGTTGATGCTATTGAGTGAACCATTGAATTATTGTTTATGTTCAGATTGTTATACATCATTATTCCATCTCTGATCATGATCCATATTATGTCTTGTGAGTAGTTCGTTTTGTTCTTGAGGACATGGGAGAAGTCTTGTTGTTAGTAGTGGAGTTGCGTTGAGAAAGATTCAATAGATTGTTATTTAAGTTGTGGTGTACTTGTTATAGTGGTGTCATGTGAACGTCGACTAGATGACACTTCACCTATATGGGCGTAGGGGAATGCATTGTGTATTTGACTACTAATCGTAGGGGTTGCCGGTGTGACAGAAACCTGAACCCCCGTTAGGAAACCATTGCACAAGGGACCTAAGGGTCTTAGAGTTTAAAGTTGTGGTTAGGTTTTACCTTAATTACTTTCTTGTACTTACGGATGTTTGCAAGGGGGTTTAATCACAAGTATGTATTAATTCTTGGATGGGACGATACATTACCATAGGTTCACCAACACAACACTTAGCAAGCTAGAGAATATTAATCGACTATATGAAGCGAAAGCACTTGACAGTCTTCCCATCTGTCCTCGAGAACGTTTGGTCATCTATAGAAATACAACCGGCTTGTCCTTTGCTGCATAAAGGATTGGGTCACTTGCTGCATTCATTCTTACTGTCTTTTGTTTACTCGTACTTTGTTTTCTTGCTTTATCGAAAACCCCTAAAAATCCGTTTGCTAAGTATTTGCAGAGAATTCCTGATCCATACCACTAGCCAGCACCTTCTGCTCCTTGTTGGGTTCGACACTCTTACTTATCGAAAACACTGCGATACACCCCCTATACTTGTGGGTCATCAAGACTATTTTCTGGCGCCGTTGCCGGGGAGTGAAGCGCTATTGGAGAGTGGAACTGGTAAAGGAAACTTCTACTGTGAGTATTGTTTACTTCTGTTAGTTGCTTTATTTTCGTTATGGATAATTCGCTGAGTTTCTTATTTGGTAATGCTACTACCACTGCTAAGGTAGTAGATAAGCCAACCTGCTGAGAAAGATGTTTTCAAAATACCTACAAGAATTATTGACCGTGTTATGGATAACTACTATGTTGGGGATGGAACTGTCCATCCCGGTGATCATTTACTCTTTATACACGAATTATGCGGGTTGTTCAAGTGTGCAGGTATTACTACAGATCAAGTTAAGAAGAAGTTATTCTCATTATCACTGAAAGGAAGAGGTGAGGAATGGTATAAGCTGTTGAAGAATGGTCAAGCTCTGGAATGGGAGAAAATAGTGCCTCTCTTTTATTCAAAGTTTTATCCTCCTAGTGAGATTCATAAAGATCGGAATAAAATATACAACTTTTGGCCTCTTGATGGAGAGAGTACAGCTCAAGCTTGGGGGAGATTGAAGTTACTAATGCTCAAATGTCCCATTCATGAGCTCCCCAACCATATTATTATCAATAACTTTTATGCAAGGCTCCCTCTACATGACAAGGATTTATTAGATGCTTCTTGTGCTGGATAATTCACTCGCATGGAAGAAGAAGTTAAATGGGACCTTCTAGATCGTATTCAAGACAATGCTGAAGCTTGGGAGAATGACAAAGGTAGAAAGTCAGGTATAAATTATGATTATGAATGCATTGAATCTTTTATGAGAACTGATGACTTTCAAAATATTAGTAATTCTTATGGTCTTGATTTGCAAGTTATTACGAATTGCTTTAGAGCTTTTGCTTCCTATATCGAAATTCCAAAAAGGGGATGGAACAAGTACCATGCACCTTACAAAGATATTGTTGAGTATGCCCCTATTGGAAGTGCTGAGTATTGCATCATCGACCCCATCTTACCTGAACCTTATATCGAGAAGATTCCCTCCCCAAAAAAGGTAAAGGATCATCCAATGATAACTAATGTAATCACCAAAGGTGAAAAAAGAACTGTAAAACCTGATGAACAAATAAACATTGAACCTGTCGTAGCAATTGTGAAAGACCTTGTCACTAAAAGCATAGAAGATGGGCACATAGTCTTTTGCGAGGATGCTTCTAATATTGTTTCACATCCTAATAGAACTAAAAAGGCTAGTGTTCCTGTGCTTTCTGTTAGAATTGGTGATCATTGCTATTATGGTTTATGTGATATTGGTGCAAGTTCCAGTGCTATTACTTATGAGCTTTATAGAGAAATTATGCATGAGATCAGTCCTTGCGAGTTGGAAGAGATTTATGTGGTTATTCACCTTGCTAATAGAGAGACTATCTCTCCAATTGGTATTGTGCGAGACGTGGAAGTTCTTTGCGGTAAGATTAAGTACACCGCTGATTTTCTAGTACTTGGTTCAGCTGCTAGTAAAACTTATCCTATCATTTTTGGTAGACCTTTCTTGAGTACTTGTGGAACTATTATTGATTGCAAGAGGGAGAAAATCTTGACTAAGTTTGATGGGGAATCTTATGAGTTTAATTTTTCGAAATTTGCTAAAGAACCTTGCGAAGAGGAAACCCATAATGAGGATTTTAGGGTTGAACAACTTGCTTCTATTTCTCTTGCTCCTAATAATGCTTTGCAGCAATTTATGGAAGAACATGAAAGTGAAATTTTCATGGAAGAAAGGAACGAGATTGACATGATTCTTCGAGATCAACCTGTGATGCTTAAGCACGACTTGCCTATAGAAGAGTTGGTTTCCACGATGCCACCTAAAAAGGATCCGATTTTCGATCTAAAACCTCTCCCTGATAATCTTAAATATGCTTTTATTGATGATAAAAAGATATATCCTGTTATTATTAGCGCTAAACTTTCAGGGGAGGAAGAAGAAAGATTATTGGAAGTTTTGAAGGAACACCGAGGAGCTATGGGCTATACTCTGGAAGATTTGAAAGGGATTTCACCTACTATATGTCAGCATTCTATCAACATAGAACCAGATGCGAAGCCAGTAGTGGAGCACCAACAACGTTTAAATCCTAAGATGAAGGAAGTGGTAAGGAATGAGGTATTGAAACTCCTTAATGCTGGTATTATTTACCCTATTGCTGATAGTGAATGGGTTAGTCCTTTTCATTGTGTTCCTAAAAAGGGAGGTATTACCGTTGTCCCTAATGATAACGATGAGCTTATTCCTCAAAGAATAGCAATAGGCTATAGGATGTGCATCGATTTTAGGAAAGTCAATAAAGTTACTAAGAGAGACCACTACCCGCTTCCTTTTATTGATCAAATGTTGGAAAGATTGTCTAAAAAGATCCATTTTTGTTTTCTTGATGGTTATTCTGGTTTCTCTCAAATTGCTGTTAAACAACAAGATCAAGAAAAAACTACTTTTACTTGCCCTTATGGAACTTATGCTTATAGACGTATGCCTTTTGGTTTATGTAATGCTCCTGCTACTTTCCAAAGGTGCATGTCTACTATCTTTCATGGCTTTTGTGAGGAAATTGTAGAAGTGTTCATGGATGACTTTTCTGTCTACAGAACTTCTTTTGATAATTGTTTGCACAACCTTGATAATGTTTTGCAGAGACGTGAAGAAACTAATCTTGTTATGAATTGGGAGAAATGCCACTTCATGGTTAACGAAGGGATTGTTCTTGGGCATAAAGTTTCTGAAAGAGGCATAGAAGTTGTTAGAGCTAAGGTTGAGGCAATTGAGAAGATGCCATGCCCAAGAGACATCAAAGGTATTTGTAGTATCCTTGGTCATGCTGGTTTCTATAGAAGGTTTATTAAAGACTTTTCTAGGATATAAAAACCCCTTACTAATCTTCTTCAAAAAGATGTACCCTTCATTTTTGATGATGATTGTAAGGAAGCTTTTGAAACTCTTAAGAAGGCTTTAACTACTGCTCCTATTGTTCAACCACCTGATTGGAGTTTACCCTCTGAAATAATGTGTGATGCTAATCATTTTGCTGTAGGTGCTGTCCTTGGGCAACGTATTGATAAAAAGCTAAACGTTATCCATTATGCTAGTAAGACTTTAGACGCTACTCAAAGGAACTATGTTACTACTGAAAAGGAATTGCTAGCTGTTGGTTTTGCTTGTGATAAGTTTAGGCCCTATATTGTGGACTCAAAAGTAACCATTCATACTGATCATGCTGCTATTAAATATCTTATGACGAAGAAGGACGCTAAGCCTAGGCTTATTAGATGGGTACTGCTTTTACAAGAGTTTGATCTACATATAGTAGATAGAAAGGGTGCTGAAAATCCTGTAGCTGATAATTTATCTCATTTGGAGAACATCTCTTTTGATCCTATGCCTGTTAATGATAGTTTCCCAAATGAGCAATTAGCCGCAGTAGGGGTGGACTCGCGAGGAAGCCCTTGGTATGCTGATTATGCTAACTTTATTGTCTCCAAGTATTTGCCTCCAACTTTTACAGCTCAGCAAAGAAGAAAGTTTTTTTTATGATTTGAGGCATTATTTTTGGGATGACCCACACTTATACAAAGAAGGGGTTGATGGTATTATGCGAAGATGTGTTCTAGAGTATGAACAAAAAGAGATATTGCGTAAATGTCACGGGAGCGTCTATGGAGGACATCATGCAGGAGATAGAACTACACAAAAGGTATTACAATCAGGTTTCTACTGGCCTACCCTTTTTAAGGATGCAAGAAAATTTGTTTTATCTTGTGATGAATGTCAGCGTGTTGGTAATATTTCTAGACGCAATGAAATGCCTATGAACTACTCTCTAGTTATTGAACCTTTTGATTGTTGGGGATTCGACTTTATGGGTCCTTTCCCTCCTTCGAAGGGTTACACTCATATTCTTGTTGCCATTGATTATGTTACTAAGTGGGTAGAAGCAATTCCTACGAAAAGTGCCGACAGGGAAACCTCTCTGAAAATGCTTAAGGACGTTATCTTTCCTAGGTTTGGAGTGCCTAGGTATCTCATGACTGATGGGGGTTCTCATTTCATTCATGGCGGTTTTAGAAAGACCCTCGCTAAGTATGATGTTAATCATAGAATTGCTTCAGCTTACCACCCCAAAACTAGCGGGCAAGTAGAGTTACCAAATAGAGAAATTAAATCTATCTTGCAAAAGACTGTTAATAGGTCTAGAAAAAACTGGGCTAAGAAGTTGAATGATGCTTTATGGGCTTATAGAACGGCTTACAAAAATCCTATGGAATGTCTCCTTACAAAATGGTTTATGGGAAAGCTTGCCACTTACCCCTAGAATTAGAACACAAAGCTTACTGGGCAGTGAAAGAACTAAATAGAGATTATAAGCTAGCTAGTGAGAAAAGACTTTTTGACTTAAGCTCTTTAGATGAATGGAGGAGTGAAGCCTATGAGAATGCTAGGCTCTTTAAAGAAAAAGTTAAAAGATGGCATGACAAGCGAATACTTAAGAGAGAATTTCATGTTGGTGAGAATGTTCTATTGTATAGGTCTCGTCTCAGGTTTTTTGCAGGTAAGCTACTATCAAAATGGGAAGGACCTTTCATCATTGAAGAAGTATACCGTTCAGGAGCAATAAAATTTTCTTCTCTAAAAGATAATACTACACAAGTAGTGAATGGACAGCGACTCAACCACTATATTGCTGGAGATTCTTACAATGAAGATGTTGATGCTTTTCAAGTTATAACTCTCGAGAAATTCATTGAGGATCAAATTCAGAGACCTGCAGAGTCCGTATTCAAATAGGTAACAGTTCCGGTAAGAAGTTCCGCAAAAATACATTCCAACTATATTTTTGCAGTTTTTAGTCAATATGGAAAGCTACGAAGCAAAAAAGGGACGGAAACGGAGCCAGGGTGGCCCACACCACCCCATGGCGCGGGTCCACCCCTGGCCACGCCACCAGGTGGTGAGGCCACCCAGGACTGCGTCTCCGACTCGTTTTCTCCCAGTACCTTCCTTTTGATATGAAACTCCGTAATATAGAACCCCTCGGATCCCCCGAGGTTCGTATATCGTGTTTTCGTCTTGTTTTTGTTTCGATCTGTTTCTGCCAGGAAGAATCCCAGATTTGGAGCCACAATGTCTTCCTCTGGAACATCCAATGGAGATTCCTTAGAAGATATCATCAACCCATGCATGAGAGAATTGAAGATTCATCCCAAGGAGTTGTTGCTCGAAGGTGGGGAGGTCCGGATTAAGGAGGTTCAAGGCCCTAAAGGTGAAGGAAGTCTGCATGACTGAATGGAAGCATTGGAGCAAGAAGGCTTTAGGTACATGAAGATGGCGGAGCGCGAAGTGGACATCATCCAGAAGATTTATTCCGAACTCATCGCCGAGCACCAAAAGGAGACTGCTAAACTCAAAGATGAAGTCCTTTCACTCCGCCAAACAACCAACAAACTGCAAGCACAGTTCTATGACGTTCAAAATCAAAACTGTGAGTATGAGCCTAGATTTAAACACATAAGTGCTGCTGCAAGTTTCAGGATGTTGGAAACCACGATGTCCTTTATTGATGGGAAGCCTTTACCCTGGAAGACGGACGAAGATGAGAGTATACCACCACCACCAAAGGATTAATTCATCATCAGGTTTGGCATCCCCATGGTTTGTTCCAAGCTTGGGGGAGTGCCGCGGTATCATATCACTATCTTCTATCTTTTTACCTTATTAGTAGAGTCATATCTTGAATAGAGGAGTTATTTTTTAGTATGGTTTGCATTATGGAAGTGTCCCCTCTCTCGTTAGATTTGTATCCCTTGGTGTGAGTTGTCGTTATGGATTATTAATGAGAAGTTCTTTCATTCACTCTTTTGCATAGCTTATATTAGTTTTCAATTCGTGGTTATATGATTGATCTTGTTGTTAGTATTGGTAGCACTTTGGGATCTTTGAGTTAATTTAGTTGGTTTTGGCAAACCTGGCTCGGTCAGTAGCAACACCTTTTTGAGAGTTGAAAAGAAAAAGATAAAAGTACTAGAGAGAAAAATAATTTCATCATCTTTCTTTCTTGATTTGCTCATAAGTTTAGTATTCTCTAGTTAAGATCTTTTGTGCTTCCAAGGAAGATTGCATGCTTGCCTTTATCACTTGTATGTTTGTTTGTTTCCTTCAACTCTTTTACTTGCTACCCAGCCTTGCTAGCCAAAAACCTGTACTTCTTCTCGTGCATCCACCTCCTTTAAACCAAAACCTTTGCCATTTGTGTCCACCATACCTACCTAGTAGCATTATTGCTATTCCAAGTAAATTCCTGTTTTGTCTACCTCCCAAATTAAACTTGTTATGAGAAAATTAGTGATTATAAAGCTCTCACGAACTTGATGGCACACTTTAGTTTCCGCACTTAATAAACACGAACCATTGTGAACTCTCCATGAAAGTTATATGCTTGCAAATTATAGGCTGGGGATTAGCAGAACCGTGCTGTCACGGGGAACGCTTTCAACACTTGTAAATATATACCCAGTTGATACCTTGCTCTTTTGTTTGTGGATGTCGTCGGTGTGAAATAAAAGGGGAGCTTGTAAGTCCATGGAGTTACGTATGTGTGTTAGAGAAACGCCTGGGCCGCTGGTCTAATCCAGGTTGACATGGTGGAAACCTGCAGCATAACCATAATGATATCTATGAAGAATTCTTCTTATAAAAAAAGAGAGAGATAGCTATTGAGAAAAAGAAAAGAAAAAAAGAGATACTATGAAAAGAGGAAAGAGAGAAAAAAGCACCATTTTCCCATGGTAAATAAGAAGATTGCTGAGATACTCATTGTCTGCTTGCCTTGTCATTTTGATATGGGGATTCTTCCGTATCATCGGGCAAGGGGTACCCCGTTGGCGGTTCTCAATGATACGCACATACTTACAATGACAAGAACTTACCGATAACTAAAGTTGAGTAGCATGAGGAGCGGCCCTTGTACTCAAGGGACTTGGGATCTTCAGTTTATAGTCTGACAAGCATATAACTTAGATTGGACCTCACTTTAACCTTAATCACCTAAAGATGCCTATGATAGGGGCAATGAGAGCTGAAAGCTAGTAAGTATCATAATTTTTGGGAGCTCTTTATGAGACTTGTAATCCCTGCTTCCCTCTTTGAAGGTCCCTTTCTTTCACTTTGTAGTTGAGTCTGTAAACATATTCCCTTCTATCTCAGCAAGTATTTTGAGTTGATGTGTTTCATTCATTTATATGATTAATTATTCAATCATGTTTCTTATGTTCCTTGTTTTGCACATTGCTCTTATCTTGAAGTTTACTACTTTGAAAGCTTTCTTTGAAAAAACCAACTATTTGTGAACTCCAGCAAATTATCAACTATTCTTGGACCAAGAGCTAAGTTTGCCATTACCAATGATGTTTTACTCTATGTATCTTTATTGTGTTCTCTTTACTCATTGCAAGTTGAGTTGTATAATAGTGAGTTGTCTTCTATTATGATCCATGTATTTGATGAATGTGATGCTTCTTGTCCATATTCTTTTATCGACTCTTCACTCCATAAACCCGAGGTCATGTTTATTGAGCTCAGTTTCGCTTGGGGACAAGTGAAGTCTAAGCTTGGGGGGAGTTGATACGTCCATTTTGCATCACTATTCTATGTCTTAATTCACTATTATTCATTGATATATTTTGTATTGAGAGGTCATACTTATGTTATTTCATCTGTTTTGCATGGTTGATGACTTTTGGAGCATGGACCACTGCAGTCAGGATTCTGATGGAAAAGGTGCTGTTTGGAGGCAAAATTCGCGAAGATCAGAAAATCCGGGAAAATATACGGAAAATTCTATTTTTCCAGAAGACTCAAGATGCCAGAAGATGGAGTGGAGTTGGGCCACAGGGGGCCCACACCACCCCATGGCGCGGGCAAGCCCAGGCCGCGCCAGGGAGTGGTGTGGCCACCCTGGCCCACTCCAGCCTCTCCCCTCTAGCGTATATCTTCCTCCCGAAACCCTAAGACTCGGGGAGCGACCACAGAAAGATTCCGCCACCTCTGCGGGGCGGAAAACACCGAGAGAGAAAGATCTCTCCGGCAGACAGATTTCTGCCGGGGGAATTCCTTCCCGGAGAGGGGAGATCATCGCCATCAACACCACCATCAAGCTAGACTTCATCGGGATCATCATCATCATCACCACCACCATCATCACCATCAGCACCCTCATCACCATCTCCATATTGCTATAACAATTGGTTGAATCTTGCTATAGTTCATAGGGGAAACTTTCCCGGTGTTGATTACTCTTTGTAGTTGATGCTATTGAGTGAACCATTGAATTATTGTTTATGTTCAGATTGTTATACATCATTATTACATCTCTGATCATGATCCATATGATGTCTTGTGAGTAGTTCGTTTTGTTCTTGAGGACATGGGAGAAGTCTTGTTGTTAGTAGTGGAGTTGCGTTGAGAAAGATTCAATAGATTGTTATTTAAGTTGTGGTGTACTTGTTATAGTGGTGTCATGTGAACGTCGACTACATGACACTTCACCTATATGGGCGTAGGGGTTGCCGGAGTGACAGAAACCTGAACCCCCGTTAGGAAACCATTGCACAAGGGACGTAAGGGTCTTAGAGTTTAAAGCTGTGGTTAGGTTTTACCTTAATTACTTTCTTGTACTTACGGATGTTTGCAAGGGGGTTTAATCACAAGTATGTATTAAGTCTTGGATGGGACGGTACATTAGCACAGGTTCACCCACACAACACTTAGCAAGATAGAGAAGATTAATCGACTATATGAAGCGAAAGCACTTGACAGTCTTCCCATGTGTCCTCGAGAATGTTTGGTCATCTATAGAAATACAACCGGCTTGTCCTTTGCTGCATAAAGGATTGGGCCACTTGCTGCATTCATTCTTATTGTCTTTTGTTTACTCGTACTTTGTTTGCTTGCTTTATCGAAAACCCCTAAAAATCCGTTTGCTAAGTATTTGCAGAGAATTCTTGATCCATACCACTAGCCAGCACCTTCTGCTCCTCGTTGGGTTCGACACTCTTACTTATCGAAAATACTGCGATACACCCCCTATACTTGTGGGTCATCAGGGGTTCAAACTCCAATCAGAGAACCCAAAATTTGATAGCCTCCATGACCCAAAGATTTGGTTGGAGGACCACATCTCCTCCATCAAGCTACATGGCAGGAACAAAAGCACAGCCATGCAGTGCCTCCAACTACAACTATAGGGCGCTGCTCGCGCATGCCTCAATAATCTCCCCCATAGGTCGATTTGCAGCTGGGAAGAGCTAGTCTACCGCTTTGTGTGCAACTTCATGGGCACTTACAAAAGGCCCGCATCAATCGAAGAGCTAAAATCCTTCTATTAGAAGCCTGGCGAATCACTGCGCTCCTACATCCAGAGATGGTCCATCATCAAAAACTCAGCAGAGGACATCTCCGAGGACCTCGCAATCGACGCGTTCAATGGCGGCGTACACCGTAGAGACCTCAGAGAGGAACTGGGCCGCACGAAGCCCAGAACAATCGACCACCTGATGGAGATTGCTAATAGGTGGGACAATGGAGAGGACTTGGTGAAAAACAACCGTGTCCACTTAGACGACGACGATCTCGGACACAGATGCGACCGCCGAGGAAAGCGTCAGATGCATGGCTACGAGGACCGCGAAGAAGTCAACATGGTCGTAGCTGGATACGCCGACAGATGCAATGATGGCAACTATAGCAGCGGATACCGTAGAGGTGGCTACCACAACAGCGGGAAAACCACGCAGGTTTGGCAACACCATACCCGCGATGAAGCTCCTAGAACATCAATCCAGGATAAACTATCTGGACCTTGCAATGTCCACTTCTATATCGACAAACACGACAGCAAAAAGAAGTCTAGCCACCTCCTAACGCAATGCCGCGAGTTTCTCAAGCTCCAAGGAGGCCTCAACAAGATGAATCACGATGCGATAAATCAGGGTTACGGAGCTGCCCCGGGTGCTTTGGCTCACGGAGAACTGCCACAACCACCCGGACCACCACCATCTATGGCTACACCAGCCCAGAACAATGGAGGAAATCAATACCCACTAGTGTTGGGGAATATGGGCATGATCGAAAAAGGACACCCATCCAATCGAGTGCAAAAATCAACCACTCGCCAAATCAATCTGGAGGTTAACTCTCCACCCTCATCTACTCAGTACCTTGCCCAGGCCACTCTCCCTTGGTGCTCAGAGCACAAATCGGGACCTTTGAGATAAGTCGTGTCTTCATGGATGGCGACAATAAACCTCATGATCGCTAGCACCTTCTGTGACATGCGGATTCTCCTCTCGTCCCTGGAAACATACGACATGACATTCCACGGCATCGTCCCAGGGAAGGGCATGTACCCCTTGGGCAAAATCAACTTGGACGTCATCTTTGGCACGCTGGAAAATTTCCAACGAGGGCGCCTCGAATTCATAGTGGTCGACTGGCCCTCGTAGTACCATTGTATCCTCGGACGTGTCATGTTCGCGAGGTTAATGGCGGTGCCACACAAAACTTACCAGCAGATGAAGATGCCGGGTCCTAATGGCATTATTACCGTCAATGGAAAATTTGTGTGGTTAGACAACTATGACGGGGAATTCAATAGAATTTCCTACAATTTTGGCATGCAGGAAGAGCTGGCGAGGCTGAAGGAGTGGACAAACAACAGTCTACCCCCTCCACGTAAGCCAATCTCACCTTACCAGTCCTTCGACTCATCGGTGTACACTAAGGCGGTCCAGGTCCACCCGACGGATCCAACCAAGAGAGCCCTCATCGCCAACAACTTAAGTTCCGCATAGGAACTCGCGCTCGTCGAATTCCACCATGATCACTGGGAAATCTTCGGCTAGTGTTTAGCGGACATGACAAGAGTCCCCAAGGAATTCACTGAGCACTCACTCAACATGAATCCTGAAGCTAGAGTAGTGAAGTAGTCGATACATTGACTGTGCGAACCATGAGAAAAGGCGGTCCGTATGGAAGTCAACAGACTCCTCGACGCCAACTTCATACAAGAAATCAAGGAGAGCACCTAGGTACTAAACCCTGTGCTTGTTCCAAAAAGTACACAGATATCCTGCGGATGTGCGTGGAATTCACATCTGTGAATAAGCACTGCCCCAAAGACCACTTCCCATTACTGCGGATCAACCATATAATCGACTCTACCGCAAGATGCGAACACCTCTGTTTCCTCGACGCCTAATCAGGCTATCACCAGATTCGAATGAAGGAAGAGGACTAGGAAAAACCGGACTTCATCACCTCCTTCCGCGTCTTCTGCTACACAACAATGCTTTTCGGGCTAAAGAATCAAGGAGCCACCTACCAGCGGTGTATGCAGGCCTGCCTCAAGAGCCAGCTTGGCCAGAACGTACAAGTCTATGTGGACGACATCGTTGTCAAAACCAAAGAGGAGGCCTCACTACTCGACTATCTCCGCGAGACCTTCGACAAACTCGACCATTACCGGATTAAACTAAATCTGGATAACTACGCCTTCAGCGTACCATCTAGGAAACTGCTCAGGTACCTCATATCCACCAGGGGAATCGAGACCAACCCAAAGAATAAAATGCCATAATGGCCATGGAGAAGCCTAAGAACATCGAAGGTGTCCAACATCTAGCTGGGCGAATTGCAGCGCTAAGTTGATTCATCAGTCAAATGGGCGAAAAGGCACTACCGTTCTATCAGCTCATCTGAAAAGCTGAGAAGTTTGAGTGGACGGATGAAGCGCAAGATGCATTTGAAGATCTCAAGGGCCTACTCTCCACCTCCCCTGTGTTGGTGACTGATGTCTACAAGTCCACAAATCATCTGTAGCTAGTTTCAAAGTATACATATCGATCCCACAACGAGCCCAAAGGTAAGTGTTTATGAGTGAATCTCTCTCACACTCAAAGTTGTCACAGGTCTTCGAGTGGATTTACTGCAAGTGTGGGAAATAAGAATGAAATTTGGATTAAACTGGATGTATTTAAATAAAACTAAAATTTAAAATTCTGGAATAAAAAGCATAAAAGTAAAGAACGATTTGATTGTTTCTTCTTTTCTGCAGATGACGAAGAAGGCTCGGGGAGATACAGTTCATCGTGATAGTGATTGTGCCAGGTGGACAAATGATAATTGTAACAATTATAATCTTATAAATATATGTGTAGGCGAGCAACCCATAATTAGCCAGAACTCCTCTTGGTAGATTTCATCCCAAGTTCAATAATCCTACTAGCCTGTTACCAAAACCATGGTTAGTCACTAGGCAATTAAGATCCTTCAGGTTACTTAGCAATGAAGCTCCTTGGATCGGACTAATGCAATAAGCATAGTGGTTTCTCATTATCCTCGAGTCAAACTAGTTTCCCATTCATAACCCCGTGTCACTCGGGGGTCGTCGGTCTGCTAGCGAACAAGATCCTATCTATGTAAAAGAAAGCATCATGTTGTTTGGGCCCTTAATTGGACAATAAGAATTAGGCATCCTACATATAGTCAAGCACACATAATATAGTAACTAAAATCAATCACAAACTAATGGAAAATATATGGAGGCAGATCACATCTCACCAATCCCTTACATCTCCCACGCCCAAGGAACTTACTCACATATGAGAGAAGAAAGCATCATCGATATAATTAAATAAAGGGATTTGTTCTTGATATTACCATGGAGATCCACAATAAGAATAGAAAAGTAATCCAACACAATTTAAGATAGGAAGAAACAATCTCAAACCCTAATCTTGTAAGGTGAAGATCTCTATCTCTCTGAAGTACAAGTAATGGCTATGAGGGTGTGATGGCTAGGAGGTCGAAGATCGTGGAGCAAGATGAAGAACATCTTCTCCACCTTATCCGAATCTCTTCTTTCTCCTTTCTGGATGGGATGGCGGCTGCTGTGTTATGATTTTGCCTCTGGCCTCTTCATGGAAGTTGTCCCTTTTGACAAGACGGAGCCGGCGTTAGCTATATGGCAGGAACTATACGGCTAGAAAAATATTCCCGCCGTATCGTTGCTCGTTAAATCTTCTGTATGCCTCCCTCGATTGCATCCATAAAGAGACTTGCTTGTCTTCGCCTGAATATTGTGTTTCTCTTGTTAAAAGCTTCTATTGACGTCCAGAACCTGAAACACACATTAAAACCTAAGTTTTCTTCTCTACCGAAGTATTAGCGTTAGGTAAAGCTAGAAAACGATTAAATCCAGAAGAAAACTATCAATAAAAACCATAAAAAATATGTCAAATCTCACAACTATCAACTCCCCCAAGCTTAGATGTTGCTTGCGCTCGAGTGACAAGAAAATAATGTAGAATAGTGGAGATTCTAGATTGAAATAAAAGAACTTACCAGCTCGAATTGGTGTCAATTTTTTTTCTTCAGAACTCCTGCAATCCTAAACATGATCATACAAGGATTCACAAGATTGCACTGTATCCACTTCCTAACCATGTATATATTGCTAGCAAATAAACCATATGCCCGTGTGATGTCTACGCACTTCTGTTCTTGTAGACAGTTGTTGGGCCTCCAAGTGCCGAGGTTTGTAGAACAGTAGCAAGTTTTCCCCTAAGTGGATCACCCAAGGTTTATCGAACTCAGGGAGGAAGTGGTCAAAGGTATTCCTCTCAAGCATCCCTGCAATCAAGATACAAGAAGTCTCTTGTGTCCCCAACACACCCAATACACTTGTCAAGTGTACAGGTGCACTAGTTTGGCGAAGAGATAGTGAAATACAAGTGGTATGAATAAGACAATGGTGACAGAAAATAGCTTGATGGCGTGAAAGAGACTAAAGGAAAATGAAATAAAGCTGGAAGCAAGCAAACATATAATAGATCTAATAGCAAACGGTGTTTCAGTGCTTAGAAACAAGGCCTAGGGATCATACATTCACTAGTGCACACTCTCATATAAATATCTTCTCTTTATGATACTACTCTTAACTACTCTCCGGTTGAACACTCTAATCGATGGTAGGGCTATAACAACACACCTCAAAGTAAGCCTTTCCCATCTAGAAAACCCCGCACTGTCACCTTGAGCACTAGATGAGTCCAAGAAACACCACAATTTCATAAATACATCCAACTCCAAATATAACTCATAACGAGTATTTGTAATCTCTAGCCTAAGTGCCACCATGGTGAGCAAGCTTTCACTTTCACACACATGGGGAGAGCAGAGATTCATTAAAGCACTTGAGTAGCAAGGTAGATATATAGATTACAAGCTCATGATCACAATATGATCATGCATAGATAGAGATATGAACACATATCTACCGGTAGAACCCATAGCCTCGAGAGAGAACTACTCCCTCCTCATCATGGGCATCAGCAACGGTGATGGAGATGGTGGTGGAGATCGATGGAGATGGCTCCGAGGGCACTTCCTCGTCCCGGCAGGGTGCCGGAACAGAGACTTTCTGTCCCCCGAATCTCCCCTTCGGTGGTGGCGGCACTGCGGAACTTTTCATGGCTGGAGGCTTGACTATTTAGGGTTGATGCCTCGGGAGGCTTCTTATAGGCTAGAGGGAAAGGTCGGTGGGCGGCCAGGGGGCCCACACCATTCCCTGACGCGGCCTAGGGGGACCCGCGCCATGGGGTGGTGTGGCCACCCTGTGGCCCCTCTCCAACTCTCCTTCTGGCTCCGTGAGTCTTCCGTGAAAATATCAACTTTGGCTTTTGTCCGTTCCAATTCCGAGAATGTTGATTTTCTGACTTTCTTAGAACCAAAAACAGTAGAAAACAGGCAACTGGCACTGTGGCACTTGCTAATAGGTTAGTCCAAGAAATCATATGAAAAGTACTCCAAAGTGTGGACAAAACACAAGAAAGTAGATAAAACCAAGCATGGAACATCAAAAATTATAGATACATTTGCAATGTATCACCGTGCAAGTGTCAAAAGTTTAGCTAGAAAAGTGAGACAAATTCTTTGGTGTCTCTCTTTGTTGAGAGATGAAAACTTTTTGCTCTTGTTTCTTTAATAAATTAAGAGTACTGAAGTGGCAACAAAAACATTCAATTTAAGAACAACTAATCTATTCCCACGTCAAAATTTCATGACTCTCAGAGCACCTTTTTTTACTTTCCTTACTTTTCATAGAGAAATCATGCCACTGTTTTTAACATGTTAATTGGAACTATGTTGTGGGCACTCGTGACCATGCCAATAAATAATTGTTAAGCAATAGTGGGCAAGAGGAGTACTACAACATCACTTGGAACGTGAAACCACGAGGAGACTAAAATTTTACCCGTCATAACATTGCTGCTACAGCCGTTTACATAATTCAATAACTGAAATCAAGTGGTTTCCCATATTTAGATCGTTCATTGGCCAGCGGAGTTAATAGTCCCCATGGATCACGATAGTGTTGTAATGACACGCGTAAAGCAATATCTTACGGTAATTATTAGAAAAAGAAGTGGCATAATCTCTACTACTTCGAAGCATCCATTTTATCAGACAATTTCATTCAAGGATGCTATCGAGTCTATTTACATTAAGCTCAAATGGGATGGAGTAGTTCTAAAATCAAATCCATTGGTGTAAACATGTGCTCAAATCATCTTTTGGATGCTTTTTCTTGTTGTAAATAATGTAGGAAATATTTTTAACCAAGTTCTTGCTCATTGTTTCAAAGCTAAAAAGGATACAATGGCAAATGAATAGAATTTATAGGATAGCAAGCTAAGCGGGGAGTGACTCCAGTGCAAGCGAGTAAATAATTGTAGGATCAATTTAAAGTTCCAGACAAGGTGATGAAAGGAATGTGATACCTCCTCTTGCTTGCTTCGTTCTCGTACTTGAGTCGAACCCCCTCTATCTTTCCCTATTGCCAAGTCACCTAAAATTGAGCAATCTCAGAGAGAAACAAAGAAACGAATTTGCAATAAAAGTTACAACTGATTTTTTTATGTTTTTGGTTTAGGAATGCAAACTGAAAGTAAACATGCAATTTTGAAGAAGTAAAATAAATCAAAATGAGAAATAAAAATATGAATGCAAGGTTTGGAGGTTTTCAAACCTCCACTAAGCTTAGCTATTAACATGCCCCGTCATTCGATGGCTGGTGCGGATATTCCTGTGTGTAGTCGGGGAAGTTGGTCCTGAAGTGACTAAAGTTTCGAGTTAAGGCACTCATATCTTCATTTACTCCTTGTAGAGTGTGGTCAATCTCCCCAACGCGATGGTTGAGATGCTAAAATTCTTAATAAGGGACGTAGTTAAACCCCTAGTGCGGTTGATTGGGGCATGTGTCCCAGGATCCCCCTTGTTGCTGCTGTTGTCCCTCCCAAGAAGGGTTGTATTCCTACTCCTGCTCCTGCTCATCCTCATCATATTGCTATCCTTCTTCATCTTCTTCTTGATCAGGCTGGAATTCAGCCATGATCTCCACCACTTGATCCTTGGTGAGGATCCAGGTGTCCTTCTCCACAACCGTGAAGGCTGGTGGACAAGGCAATGAAACCTGCTCAACCTGTGCATCACCAAGATAACCAAACTAATATGCTCGGAGCCTCTTGTTAGCTTGATAAACACCGAGGAAACCACAAGCAGTTAAATATTTGACATCTATAACTTTGGAGCCATCAACAGGTTGCATCACAGGTAATATAATGTTTAATGCATGGGCAAGGTGGGTTACCAATCCACCAATGCGAAAGTCACCTTTCGTCTTGTTGCTCTGGTGACAAAAGTGTTGGATGAGTAGAGCCATAGGATTGGGGCGTTGCGGTGCATTGGGAAGAGTGCCTTGGTGATCATGGCCATGTCCACATTGTCCATGGAACCGGTATCTCCTCTTCCAAGCAGTGTGTTGGCGAGGAACAAGGTGTAGTACCAAATCGTTGGGTTCTGAATGATGGACATATTCTTCTGGTAGAAGTCCCTGCCACCGTTAACAGAAACAACCTCCCAAGTTTCTCCACTTGCTATCCTATATAGATTAGTAACAGTTGACTCCCCATCATGAGGGAAGCCAAAAGCATGACAAAATTGTTCGAAAGTTATTTCATAATGCTGCTAGTTCATGGTGAAGCTTACCATGCACAGATTACCTTTCTCCCTGTGGTCATCGTAGAAGGATGCAAGGAACTCATAGGTGAGCTCGGCATAGGTATTGTGGCTTGCATAGGAGAGTAGTGCTAGCTTTGAATTTGCACACATGAGGTCGAAGTCCGCCCTCATCCCTGCCGCGGCGAGAAAGCTATCATCGACCCAACGTGTGGGCATCATCCTCCTTGATGAAACTATGGCCAGCTTGGGGTTGAGCTCAGCCCGGTGCCCCGAACTCTCGGCACGTTGGTGCTTGTTCTTGCAAAAAATGCTACCTATTTTGTTCATCTTGATGCACGATCTATTGATTCCCCCACTCAAACGAACGAAATCTGCGAAGAATCATGAGATCTAGGTGGGTTTTGAGTGGTTTGGAGAGAGAATATTAGAGAAAAAAATGAGGAGAGAGAAGAAACCTAGCCGTCCCGGCGCGATTAAAAGGTCGCGGCGAACTATACGGGTAGGATAAGTAGTTCCCGCTGTATAGTTGCGGCGCGCCGCCAATTAGGGTCTATTTAAGCTAGAACACAGCTATACGGGCGCAACTATATGGTCGGATCATAATGGTCCCACCGTATAGTTGGTCGTCAAAACGTCTATGTCCTCAAGATAAATTTTCTTGGACAGGCCTCGATAACTATATGACCAAAGTATACAGCTGGAATTTTTATTCACACCGTATAGTTGGTCGTCAAACCATCAGTACCTTTGAGACGAAATTAAATGAAGGCATCGATATCTATACGGTCGGAACTATACGGCCGGAATTTTTATTCCCGCCGTGTAGTTGGTCGTTAAATCCTCTGTGCCTACGAGAGAAAATTTATTGATGGCAAAGATATCTATACAACCAGACTATACGGCCGGAATTTTTTTCCTGCCGTATAGTTGGTCGTTAAACCTTCTGTACTCATCAAAAAATTTCTATTTATTCGAAAATACCTTCTTATCCTGAAACTTAGCGAAACACCTTGTTTTTGGCAGAAAAATGACAGTAAAAATCATCGACCAAAAACAGCGTGTATAGAGCAAGATTTCTAGTACTACGTAACTTCTTCTCCTCAAACGGAGGTTCACTTTTTAATCTGGACAAAATGATTAAGCTTGTTTTTGTAGATCAAACTCAAACTTTTATTTTTATATTTATTCTACACTTGTTTAATCGATGTTTCTACTATGTTTTGACAGTTGCATCTTCACGGGCGCCCTTCTGCAAGAATGTCTGTGAAAAAGTTGTAGGAATGCGATGAACATTTTTTTCTTTAATTTATTTTATTGATGTGATGGGTTGACTCCCATTAAGCATTTTATTAAGAACGGTTGAATAGTTCAACCCCTTCTCTGTTCTCGAATTCTTACCTTCGGTTTCTCCTTATCAAAGGCACTTACCACATGAACTCGTTTTGCTGGTGGAATATATCTTTCTCTAGTTTGTAGCTTCTTTGGAAAATACCAGATGATTTCAGCATCATAAACATTAAAGATTATTTTTTCCCTCAGCACAATCAACTGATGCTCCTGTAGTACTAAGGAAAGGTCCTCCATGTATTATGGATAATTTTCATCCTCTTGCATTTCAAAAACAATAAAATCAGTGGGAATACCGTGCTCACCTATTCTAAGTAGAACATCCTCAGTCATACCATCTGTAAAGTGATAGTAGTAGGGGAATACTCCCCTAATCCTAACCTTTTATAGAGGGAATATGGAATTACACTAACTCCTGCACCTAAATCACACAAGGTATTGCGAATATCCGTTTTGCCAATTGAGCATGAAATAGTTGGTATTTCAGGATCTTTTGATTTAGACAATAGCTTCCCATTAGCAGGATAACTAGTCACCATGGCAACAGTTTCAGTTATTTCTTTCTTTGTACTAAGAATATCACTGAGGAATTTGGAATAGGTGGGAACTTTTATTGCATCCGCAAATGGAATTTCTAGACGAAGATCACCAAGTGCCTTTTTGAAAGAATCATAAATTACCTGATCTGGTGCTTTCTTTTTTCGATCTGGATACGGAATCTTTTGCTCACCTTTCTTATTTTTGTCTTTTACCTTTTGTGGGGGATTAGGCTCTTTTGTTGCTTTCTTTTGTTGTTGCTTGTCGCTTTTCTTCTTCCGTACTACAACAACTTCATCTTCATTGCTTATATTTTTTTCTTCTCTTGGATCAACCGTCTGTGCATCAGAGTCATAACGGTCATCCTGTGCATCATTTTGGTTCTCCTTGGTTTGATCTTGTGTTTCTTGCACTACTAGGAAAACGGCTATAGGTAATCAGCACATCCGTGGCTCACATGGTTGAAGTGCCCCACGGCTAAAACAGGCGTGGCTCACCTGTGGGCAGTGGCGCACATGACTATAGTGCGCCACAGATGTGTGTGGGCCAGGGCCATGTTGGCCGCACGCCAAACATCTATAGCGCACTATAGTCATGTGCACCATGGTTGTTAGGGTCATCTATGGTGCACATGGGTCTGGTGCGCTACGCCTAAGCGCATGCCCCCCTCTGCTCTGAAACGTCCACAAACTTCTGTGGCGCACTCGGCCTAGTGCGCCATAGGGAGTAGGAGCATCCGTGGCGCACATGGCCTACTGCGCCACAGATGTTTGTACTCCCTGCACCAACTCCACCCCCCCCCCCCCCCCCCCCCGTGGATCGCCTTTTAAGGCTTTGCAAAAAATAAAAGAAAATGATAAACACTTCAAAAAATTAAATCCTTTCATATTTAGGTAGGTAATGTGGTATAGCTTCTAGTAAAATTAACAAACATGAGTTTCGACTTTTTATACAAAAAAGTTTATGCCACGGTAAAACAGCCATAACTTTTGCATACGATATCGAAAAAAATCGTATAATATACCAAAATGACGAGAACGAGATTTCGCATCTGCTCGCAACCACCTACGGTCGTTTAGCGATTTTTTAGATTTTCAAAATTTGAAAAGAGTAAAAATTTACGGTCAAAAAACCGTTTTTTCCTGCAGAAAAAAAAACAGGGCGACTTATCCGTAGCGCACCTACACCTAGTGCGCCACGGATAAGCTTGGGCGGGATTCAAATTTGAATCCCCACCCCGCCCTCCTCCCTTTTCCTTTCCCCTTTTCCTTTCCCCTTTTGCCTTCCCCTTTTCCCTCTTCCTCTCCCTTTCCCTTCTCCTTCTTCCTTCTTCCTTCTCCCTTCTCCCTTCTCCTCCTTCCCCTTCTCCTCTCCTTGCAGTGACGGCGCGACGTCGACCTCCTTCTCCTCCTCCTCGCAGTGACAACGGGCGACGTCGACCTCCCTTACTCCCTCTCTTCCTCCATCTCTCCCTACCTCCCTCTCTTCTTCTCCTCCTCCTCTTCTTCTCCTCCTCTGCCTCCTCTTCTTCTCCTCCTCTGCCTCCTCTTCTTCTCCTCCTCTTCCTCCTCTGCCTCCTCTTCTTCTTCTCCTCCTCTTCCTCCTCTTCTTCTCCTCCTCCTCTTCTTCTCCTCCTCTGCCTCCTCTTCTTCTTCTCCTCCTCTTCTCCTCCTCTTCCTCCTATTCTCCTCCTCCTCCTTGCAGTTCCGACGACGACAACGAGGTGACGACGAGGAGGCGATGACGGCGACCTGCACCGACGCGCGACGACACTGATGACGAGATCCAGATCTGCTGCTTTTTTTTTTGAATTTTGAAATTTATATCTGTGGCGCACAGCACCTAGTGCGCCACGGTTATCGTTTCATACGCGTGGCGCACCTACCCAAACTTCTGTGGCGCACTGGCATGTGCGCCACGCCCAAACTGCTCAACACTACTAGGAAAATGGCCTTTAGTGGCGCACCATGAGACATCATCTGTGGCGCACTAGCAGTGCGCCACGGTGAGAGATAGCCGTGGCACAAGGCACATGGCGCACTGCTAGTGCGCCACAGATGATGTCTCATGGTGCGCCACTAAAGGCCATTTTCCTAGTAGTGTTGAGCAGTTGCATCTTGAGGATCCACTAGTGTATCATCTTCTTGGCTTGCTTTGAGCAAGGATTTTTCCTTTCGCTCTTTTTCAGCTTTATATTTTGGTGGCCCTAATGGTCCTGTAACAACGGCTCCTCTTCTTGTAACAACATTAGTAGAAACAGGAATATCTATATCATCTCAAAGAAAAATTTGATAACTAGATGCTATTTGTTCACATTGGGTTTCAGTCATACTAAGGTACTTATGAAATAATTTTATTTCTTGGCTAACCTCATCATAATTGTCCGTGATATCTGCCAAAATCTTTTTATGTTTTTGAAAGTTCTTATGCAGGTTATTATGAGATTTTGCTTGTCGATGTTTTAATTCTTGAAAACCTTTTCTAGTTTCATCTTCTTCAGTAAAATTTGTAACAATTCTACTTTTTTTTCGTAACAAGTTCAGAAGGTATACTTTTTTCTTTCATTGTTTTGCGTACTTCAGGCATAATATCGGGATTTATACGAAGCATCCCTTCTTCTAGCTTAGTGTCGAAATCAGGATTGTAAAAAGAATCATTCTTAGCCCTAGTAGACATCAATTCGAAACATGCTTTAACAGTCAAACTATTTATCGATCCTCTTGCTGATAAGACCATGGTAAAATAAATGGCAAATAGTTGATCCAGAATAGCCATGATTAGGAATTCTATTGATCATTCCAAAGAATCTATCCCATGCTTGTAGGTAGTTTTCTTCCACGTTCTAACTAAAGTTTCCTATATTCTTTCCAGTTTCAGTTACCTTTTAAAAAGGATTAATCCTGTTTATGATTTTGGTAATACAGTTTTCCCAACATTTAATGTAATCACGAGGGAGAGAATATAACTAGTCTAGATCTGTACCTTTAAGAGACCAACAAAAAGAAATTAGACGAGAGAAGTCTGTTGGCAAACCTTTTGGTCCAAGTGTTGTCATCAAATCGTCAAACTCTCTAATATGTCTTCCTAGGTCGTCATCTTCCCTTCCACTGAAAGCTTTTTCCTGCACAATTTTAATAATTACACCATCAAATCGATATTCTCTAACTCCAGGGTTAGGAAATTCTATTGGTCGTTTAAGGAAAGCAGAGTTTGGAGCACTGTATTCTCTGAGAGTTTTCTCAGTTTTCTTGGGAGTTGTCCTGTAAATAGACATGATTTTCATAAAATCACTAAAGTTTTCAACTTCAACCTTGTCGGATCTTAAAAGTTTTTCAATAATTTCTTCACGCCTTTGAATAGGCACGCGCTCAGAATAATCTGGTAATTAGATCCTACCAGAGCGTGTGACCCTTTGTCTCCTAGGGAGACCATTTTGTAGTAGTACACCTGAAATGTCAACAGATAAACACTTAGTGCTTAGCTCCCTGGCAACAGCGCCAGAAAATAGTTTGATGTCTACAAGTGCACAGATCGTTTGTAGCTAGTTTTGAAGTATAGATATCGATCCCATAGGGAGCCCAAAGGTAAGTGTTTATGAGTGAAGTCTCTGTCGCACTCAAAGTTTTCACAGGTCTTCGAGTTAATTGACTGCAAGTGTGGAAAGAAGAATGAAATTTGGATTAAATTGGATGTATTTAAATAAAACTAAAATGTAAACTACAGGAATAAAAAACATAAAAGTAAAGAACAATTCGATTGTTTGTGGTTTTCTGCAGATGTCGAAGAAGGCGCGGGGAGATATAGTTCATGGTGATAGTGACTGTGCCAGGTGGACGAATGATAAATGTAACAATTATAATCTTATAAATATATGTCTAGGCGAGCAACCCATAATTAGCCGGAACTCCTCTTGGTAGATTTCATCCCAACTTCAATAATCCTACTAGCCTGTTAACAAAACCATGCTTAGTCACCAGACGATTAAGATCCTTCAGGTTGCTTAGCAATTAATCTCCTTGGATCGGACAAATGCAAAAAGCAAATTGGTTTCTCGTTATCCTCGAGTAAAACTAGTTTCCCATTGATATCCCCGTGTGACTCGGGGGTCGCCGGTCTACTAACGAACAAGCTCCTATCTATGTAGAACAAAGCATCATGTTGTCTGTGCCCTTAATTGGACAACAAGCATTAGGCATCCCACAGATAGTCAAACACACATAATATAGTAATTAAAATGAATCACAAACTAATGGAAAATTTATGGAGGCACATCACATCTCACCAATCCCTTACATCTCCCATGCCCAGGGAACTTACTCACACATGAGATAAGAAAGCATCATCGATATAATTAAATAAAGGGAGTACTTATCGATATTACCGTGGAGATCCACAATAAGAATAGAAGAGTAATCCAACACAATTCAAGATAGGAAGGAACAATCTCAAACCTTAATCTTGTAAGGTGAAGATCTCTCTCTCTCTCTCTCAAGTACAAGTAATGGCTATGAGGGTGTGATGGCTAGGAGGTCGAAGATCGTGCAGCAAGATGAAGAACATCTTCTCCTCCTTCTCCAGATCTATTCTTTCTTGTTTCTGGATGGGATGGCGGCTGCTGTGTTATGATTTGGCCTCTGGCCTCTTCATGGGAGTTGTCTCTTTTGACAAGACAGAGGCGGCTACAGCTATACGGCAAGAACTATACGGCCAGAAAAATATTCCCGCCATATAGTTACTTGTTAAAACTTCTGTATGCCTCCCTCGATTGCTTCCAAAAAGGGACTTGCTTGTTTTCGCCTGAATATTGTGTTTCTCTTGTTAAAACCTACTGTCGACGTTCAGAACCTGAAACACACATCAAAAACCAAGTTTTCTTTGCTACCAAAGTATTAGAGTTAGGTAAAGCTAGAAAACGATCAAATCCAGAAGAAAACTATCAATAAAAACCATCAAAAATATGTCAAGTCTGACACCTATCAGTGACGCCCAGGGAGAACGAGCCCATGTTGATATTCATCTCTGCCACCAACCAGGTGGTAAGAACAATGCTGGTTGTAGAATGAGCCAAACATAACAAGGTCCATGGCGTACATCGCAGAGTCTACTACCTCAGTGAGGTGCTCACGCTGACAAAACAACGGTACCTGCATTATCATAAACTGCCTTACAACATCTTCATGACCACACGGCGACTGCGCCACAACTTCCAGGAGCACCCCATCATCGTGGTGAACGATGCTCCACTGGGGCACATCCTCAACAACCCCGACACCATAGGACGAGTCGCGCTTTGGGGGATCGAATTATCACCAAGAGACATTACATACGAGAAGCGAGATGCGATCAAGTCTCAAGTTCTCCCGGACTTCCTTGTTTACTAGATGGAGAACCAACTCCTAGGCACACCAGGTATGTCCTGCCTATGGACAATGCACTTCGATAGGTCCAAGCGTCAAGAGTGAGCTGGTACTGGTGTCATCCTCACATCGCCAGAAGGTGATAAGATGAGGTACGTCTTGCGGATGCACTTTCGTGCCTCCAACAACGAGGCAGAATATGAGGCCCTAATCCATGGGATGAGGATGGCCAAAACCTGCGGCGCAACACGATTCATCATCTATTGAGACTTCAAGATTATGCTGAACCAAACCATGCACGAGTGCGATGCTCTGAGAGACAACATGATCACTTACCGCAACCTCTATGATACACTCAAAGGTGACTTCGATGGTTGTGAGTTGCGACACGTGGGTCGCGAAAGCAAGGAGGAGGCTGATATCCTTGCCAACATAGGGTCCACCTGTGCTCAGGTACCACCCGGAATTTACCTAGAGCAGATCTGTGAATGCTCCATCAAACCAAAGACTCCTAAAGGATCATCTGCCACATCAAAGGACTCGGGGATGCATCACCCGAAGAAATCGAAGGTCCCAGCAATATGGACCAAGGGCCCAAGGAATTCAAAGGCCCCATGGAAGTCATTCTCATCGAGCCATCCTGGACGCAACCATATATCACATACCTAATCAGCGGCATGCTACCAGAAGAGCCAACTATTGCGTGAGACATAGCGCGGTGCTTTAAAGCCTTCACAATCAACAACATGAGCTGTACAAATGTAGCATTACATGAGACTTCTAGCAGTGCGTTTTGAATGGTGATGGAAGAGCCGTACTCCTCAAAGTACACAAAGGCACCTACGGTCATCACGCCGGGAGTCGCGCCCTCATCGCCAAAGCTCTACGAGCTGGTTTCTATAGGACAACGACGATGCGTGATGCAAAGGACATCGTCCAGAAGTGCAATGCTTGCCAAAGATTCGCGGATAAGCCCCACACACTAGGCGCATAACTCAGGCCAATACCTGTGGCCTGGACCTCCATGCAATGGGGACTCGACATGGTGGGCAAACTGCAGAAATCCTCACCTGGAGGATACACCTATCTTCTCGTTGCAGTCGACAAATTCACCAAGTGGATTGAGGTCATGCTGGTGACTAACCAGTCAAGAGCCACGGCCCTCAAATTCTTCCAGTCCATCGTATTTAGATTTGGGGTGCCACATAGCATCATCACCGACAACAGGAAGAACTTCACCTCTAATGAGTTCCAGGATTTCTGCGAAAACCTATGAATCAACATCAGCTACGCTTCGGTAGCACATCCCTAGACCAACGGTCAAGTCGAGAAGGCCGACAGCCTCGTCTGCAATGGCATCAAGAAAAGGCTCTTCTGTCCACTCGAATGAGCAGCTGGGTGCTGGCCTGAGGACCTACTATCAGTATTATGGAGCCTGCGCACAATTCCAAATAGCACCATAGGCTACACCCCGTTCTTCATGGTACATGCTGCCGAGGCTGTACTACCTACAAAAGTGTGTTATAAGGCCCTAAGGGTCGTGGATTACAACGGGGCCGATTCAACAACCGCACTCGAAGACTCCATCAACCTCCTTGACAAAGCACGTGAGATCGCGGTGGAACGATCCATGATCTACCAGTAGAGCCTCCACAACTACCACAGCTGACGGCTGCGCCCAAAGTCCTTCGTCGAAGGAGACCTTGTCCTGCGACATGAAGTAGAAAGGACACCTCAAGCTTGAGTCCGCCTAGGAGGGACCCTTTGTGATTACCAAAGTAATTCTAGGTGGCGGCTTTCGCCAGAAAGATGTAGAGAGGAGAGTCTCATACTCCAACCCCTAGAACATCGTGCAGCTACGCCGTTTCAACCCTTAGATATTTTTAATTTTACAATAAGGTTACTTGGCCAAACATTGTACCTCCTGATATTCTCCAAATAAATAAAGTTAAGTGCCTCCTACTTTGTATTTTTTTTCATTTACATTACTATTTCTACACTTGGGGGGCTGCGCCACCTTATCAACCTCATCACTCGAAGATAACAATGACCCGAGTAGCTGACCACTATGTCAATCAAACCCTTGGTTAAACCAACCCAGTTGCAGCACAATTAGCAGGCTGGAAAGGCAGTGAGATGGGAAAGCGTCAGGCTAACAAAAGGCATTACATACAATATCGCACTCGTGAAACAACTAAATCTAAACAACTATACATACAAACATGTGTATCAAGACCTATACAATTATACAAGTTTACAACACCTATACATCTTGTGCATGTCTAACAACTATACTACTGATGTCAAAGAAGAACATTGGTGGATAATCGAAGAAGTCGATGATTTCTTCAACTGGTTGGTCAACTACTTGATAGTGGGGCACCAAGTTCCATGCCATCCCTGCCGGAGGTGGTGGCAGCCCTATAGCAACAACGCCCAAGTCTATGTCAGGTCACTGCATGCGCACAAGTGCTAGCGAAGCCTTGGCACCTGCAACCAGCTGTTGATGAACACACTAGCGCACTGGACCGACATTATGGAATTCCCTCATCAGGGACAATAGGCTCGAGGGCACAACATCCAAGGGAAATATTGCCCGAAAGATATGCTTCAAGCATGACTGCGCCTTCTTCGAGTAGTGCAGCACCTGTGACACATGATGTTGTAAGGCGCTAACGCGACTGCACGATTCCGGACGACCCAAAAGTACCCGATTGCTTCCAATTGCTCTTAGTTCAGGTAGTTCCATCGTATACGTACATGATCTTTTTCTTCCCGCGGGAGACGAAGACTCACAACTACAAAGGGCAATCAAACAACATAGGAGTAAGTATCCATTACAAATGATACAGAAAAGAACAACGAGTCATAAAAACAAACATTGCAATTGCTCATTAAGTTGGTCCCCTTGCGGAGAACATAGCTTTTTCTGCTTTCGACTTCGAGACGTCGGCAATACCACGGATGACTGGTGCCTCTCGCTCTAAGAGTTTCACACGGTCGCATAGTCGAGACAACTACGATAGCTCTTCCACCTTCGAACGTGGCTATGCCATAGGTCCACCAGGAGAGGATTGACCAGGCGCGTCATCAGAAGGCATATCATGAGAATCACTCGAAGGACCCTATCTAGGCAAAAGAATAGAAGGATAAGAGCCATCATTCGAAAGAAACAACGCACAAAAGAATCAAGCATCAAACTTAACAAGTTTCGATAAGGGGTACTCCCCACAAACATAATTCAGGACAAGGCCTGCAAGTACCGGCATGATTACAAAAGGAAAACATGATTAAGCCGACAGCTATGCATTGGCACTCGGGGGCTTCTTCGATTATGTGGCAGCCACCAATGTCGTGGTCTTCACTGAGTGCCATCTGACGCTGAAGCCTTGGCTACAGTGGCACCTGACGCCATGGCCTTTGCCGCTTTCAGCCATTTTTGCCCCTCTGAGTACCTCGCTAGTATCTCTATGAGCCAAGGCCCATATTTGTGACAGCTAGAGGCAAAGGTAGCGAAAACTACATGCTGGCCATCCGCGGTCATCGGCATATTCGAGGAGACCTTGCTGGCATTCAGGTTGACAACATGGGCCTGTACCATTGCCAGACCCACGGAGGCACCGAGCCCTTTCTAGAAATTCTTGAAGTCCGCAGGGACACCTTTGGTGAAGGAATCAATCAGGACCTCCAGGTCTTCAATAATTCGCAGTTGGGGACCATCTCCTCTCGAAGACACCCAAGAACATGTTTGGCCTTCTTGAGTGAGTCCTGGACCTAGAAAGAGCCTGGAGGTTGGAACTCATCCCAGAAGCGTCTACAGTAGATCCATGTAACACCATAAAATACCAACCACGTGAAGAAAGAAAAACTCCAATGGCACAAAGAATGCAATAGAAGCATACCTGAAAGCGCTTTTGCAAAAAGAGAAGCTATTCCATGAACTTTTTCTCTCTGTTCGCGGCAAGTGACCTGAGCTCCTATTCGCGCTATTTATACTCCTACTTGAGGCGCTCAAGGGCCTCAAGTGCCTCGTCCTGTTTGGTCTCTGCCATGCTGATTCCCTTCTCAAGGGAATTCACCTAACGATGCAAATCATTTTTATCCTCTTCAAAACAAGAAGAATATATCAAGATCAATCGAAATAAATGTGCAGCATCACAACACAAACCGATGAAACTTACTTTGCAGCTGGCAGTTTTTGATTTCAAGACGAACATGATGCTGGCCTAGGTCGATGATCTGTTCGCCAAGGCGAATAGACTCCTGAAGAATGGGCTGCAGTAGAAGGATAGATATCATGACTCGTTCTGACTCTAAGCAAAAGTTATTCGAGTAACAAAGGTTTGCAAATACTCACATGGCCATCCAAAGACTCCGACGTTTCTTGGTGAGTTGACATCCGAGCAAGAAACAGGTGCTCACCCACGTTGGGAGAACTCGAGGAATTTGCACCGGAGTTGGCCGCTATATTTGGAGGGGCGCAGGCTCCACCACATCCTTCTTCTTGGAGTCCAGGACTCCCGCGTCCTCCAGGAGATGAAAATTTTCTGATGACGACAACGAGGCGGTCATGCTGAAGCAAATTATAAAACATGTCATAATCAACGCAAGAAGCAGGACTCAAAAATTTAGGACAAACAACAAAGTCAAAGGATTACCCGTCAAATTTGTCGAGGTCGAAGGAGTCATCCGACTCCCCCTTCGGTTTCCTAGGCTTCTTCCATGATGGAGGAGAAACAACGCGTAGAGGCACCACTGGAATCGGATCTGCATCGCCCACCCTAATCGAAGGATCCTCCGCCGTCTTCGGAGAGGAAGTATCCGAGTCCTCTCTTCAGGAGCGTTTGTGAGTGGTGCCCTCGCTGCACTAGGGGCTGATACCTTCGATCCGGATTACAGATGTAGTATGGCTATTTTTCCCTAGTAGACCTTGGTTATCGAATCCCGGGGAAGCTAAAAGCGTAGTGAAGTTACTTTAACGGACCTTCGGGTGTTTTAGAATTCTTTTTGTGTTTTATCGGACCAAGAGTTTGTTGTCTTTTGTTGTTGTCGATGATGGAGAGAGAGGGCCTAGGGCTTTTAGTTTCACCTGTAGCTGTGCAAAACATCTGATGGGAATAAAAGATAATAATAAAGTTTGCATGTAATCGTTAGAGGAAGATAATTATATGTGGTTGTGCATCCATAAATGCTATTGCCTTCACAACCTCTTATAGCAATAGACTACTAGTCTCATTCATAGAAGAAAGAGAACTAATCATATCCATAGTGATGTCACCCTTAACCCCAAGTATATCCCTCACATACAGTCGTACTACCCCTTCTGTCACATGGATTTCCAACCTTCAGATTAGTTATTAGTCATACTCACTATACATTGCTCAATCCTCGGGGTCTTGGGTACCTGACAAGTCCTTGTATTGAGGCAAGAGATGATACAATAATCATCATGTCATACAAACTAATACATGATCCCATCTATGATAAATAACATGCACAAAAGCTACATGGCTAGGCCCAAGCCCTTCGCCCAAAGAGAATTACTCACGTATAGAGATGAAATCAACAATCATAAACATTTTGCAATAGGAATCATGAGATTGATAGAAAATAGTCTTACAATGTGCCAATCGAAGATGAGATCTACTATTACAAGTGGTGGAATATAGATATGGTGGTGGAGAAGGGTTTGGAGATTAGATCTAAGTCTAATTGTGGCGCAGCACCGGAAATTGTTCCGGAGTTGAGTTCACCGAATGAAGAAGGAACTTATAATAATGATCATGAAACTCTGAAACAAGACAATACCGAACCTCACAGGTCAAGTAGGACACGTGTTGCTCCTGAACTATACGGAAATCCTGTCATGAATGGTTGATGAAATAGATGACCCTGCGACGTATGAAGAAGCGATGATGAGCCTAGATTCCAACAAATGGCTAGAAGCCATGAAATCTGAGATGGAATCCATGTACGAAAACCAGGTTTGGACCTTGGTGGACTTACCTCATGTCCGGAAGGCCGTTGAGAATAAATGGATTTTCAAGAATTAAACTAATGCTGATGGTAATCTAACCATCTATAAAGATCGACTTGTCACAATGTGGTTTCAACAAATTCAAGGAGTTGACTTTGCCTGTTTTCTGCTTTTTTTGGTTTTAGAAAAGCTAGTAAGGAGATATTCTCGGAATTGGACCGGACGAAATCCCAAGTTAATATTTCACCAGAAGGAATACGGAGTCCAGAGGGGAGACGAAGAGGGGAACCAGGGCGGCCACACCTGGTGGTGGTGCGGCCAACCTTAGCCATGCCACCAAGGGTGTGCGCCACCTAGCTCTCCACCGACCTTGCCCCTTAGCCTATATATTTCCTCCGGGACAAAAACCCTAAGGACCCGATCAAAATTCCACGAAAGAGTATGTAGCCGCTGCCATCTCCATCCCTAGATCAGGAGGGATCTGAAGCTTTTCCCGAGACCCTGCCAGAGGGGAGAGATTACCCTAGAGGCCTTCTTCATCACCATGACTTCCTTCGGTGTGATGCGTGAGTAGTTCATCCCTGGACTACGGGTCCATGTAGTATCTAGATGGTTGGTTGTTCTCGTTTGTGCTACCATGTTTAGATCTTGTGAGCTCTGTTCATGATCAAGATCATCTATTTGTAATCCTACATATTGTGTTTGCGGGGATCCAATGGATATTGAGATGCTATTTTAGATTGATTATTGATTCTATCATGTCTATGTTATTTGTGATCTTGCATGCTTCCTGTTGTTAGTAGCTATCTTGGCCAAGTAGATGCTAGCAATTCCAAGAGGGAGTATTTATGCTTGATAGTGGGTTCATGCCTCTAGTAATCTGGGGAAGTGACAGAAATCTCTAAGGTACTAGATGTGATGTTGCTACTAGGGAGAAAACAACAATACTTTGTTCATACAGCAATCGTATTGTTTACTTTACACACTTTGATTAATGCAATTATCTGTTGCTTGCAACTTAATACTGGAGGGGGTTCGGATGATAAACTGAAGGTGGATTATTAGTCATAGATGCAGTTGGATTATGGTCTATGTATAATGTTGTAATGCCCAATGAAATCTCATAGGAGTCAAGATGATTAGTATATGCATGTATGCTTTCTCGGTGTCTGTCAATTGCCCCGCTGTAATTTGTTCACCCAACATGGCATCTACCTTAAGGAGAATCACCTCTAGTGAACTATGGACCCCAGTCCATTCTTTTACCATCAATCTACAACTATTTACTGTTTTCTATTTACTTTCTGGAAGCAATTACTATCTTCCATACAATACGCTTAATCCTTTGTTTTCAGCAAAACCAGTGAGATTGACAACCTCACTATAAGTTGGGGCAAAGTTCCATGGTTTTGTTGTGCAGGATTCCAAGTTGGAAACAACACCTTGGGGGTGTTTCCTTGCTCCTACTGGTTCAATAACCTTGGTTTCATAACTGAGGGAAAACTTGCTACTGTACTCATCATACCTTCCTCTTGAGGTTCCCCAACAAGCTCGATACATGTTGAGTCCATCATCATGATGCTAAAGTCAGTTAGGATTATGTTAGCAATTGCTGCATATTTCGATTATGAAATATGACAAATGGATGACAAAACTCCGTTCCTCAATGGTAATATTGAAGAAGAGTTGTATATGATACAATCAACGGGTTTTGTCGATCCTAAGAATGCTGGCAAGGTTTGGAAACTTCAGCCGTCCATCTATGGACTGAAGCAAGCATCCCGGAGTCGTAACCTCCGCTTTGATGAGGTGATCAAACAGTTTGGATTTGTCCAAACTTATGGAGAGGGTTGTATTTAAAAGAAAGTGAGTGGGAGCAATGTGGAATTTCTAATATTATATGTGGATGACATATTATTGATTGGAATTGATATAGATCTTTTAAACATTGTTGAAAGTTATCTAAACAACAAATTTTCGAAGAAGGACCTTGGTGAAGCATCATACATATTAGGCATTGAGATCTATAGACATATATCAAGATGCCTAATTGGGCTATCACAAAGTACATACCTTGATAAGATTTTAAAGAAGTTTAAAATGGACAGAAGTAAGAAGGTGTTCTTACCTATGTTGCAAGGAAAGACATTGAGTATGACTCAAGGTCCAACTACGACGGAAGAAAGAGAGATAATGGATAAGATCCCATATGCTACAACCATAGGCTCTATAATGTATGCCATGCTATGTACAAGTCCGGATATGGAACATGCTATTAGTTTGACTAGTAGGTACCAATCTGATCCAGGTTTGAAACAATGGATAACCGTCAAGAATATCCTTAAGTACTTAAGAAGAACTAACGGAATGTTTCTTATGTACGAAGGTGAATAAGAGCTAGTCGCTAAGTGTTATCTCGATGCTAGCTTTGACACCGATCCGGATGACTATAAGTCTCAATCCGGATATGTATTTCTCATGAACGGAGCTGCAATTAGTTAGAGGCACTCCAAGCAACCTATGGTGGTGAGATCAACAACGGAGGTGGAATATGTTGATGCTTCAGAAGCGGCTCAGGAAGCGGTTTGGATGAAGGAGTTCATAACTGAACTAGGTGTGGTTCCTAGTGCATTGGAACTAATGGTGATATATTATGACAACAATGGACGCATAGCCAATGCCAAGGAACCAAGGTCTCAGAAGAATTCCAAACATATTAAGCGCCGATATCACTCCATTCGTGAGCATGTCAAGGATGGAGATATAAAGATTTGTAAAAAACACACGGATCTCAATGTAGCAGATCTGTTGACTAAAGTTCTCCCTAGGGCAAAATATTAGCAGCACCAGAACTCCATAGGTGTTGGATTTATCACTATGTAAACTAGATTATTGTCTCTAGTGCCAGCGGGAAACTGAAGGGAAAATGCCCTAAGAGGCAATAATAAAAGGTTAATACATGTGTGTTTGGAGTTCCAAGTATATGATAGATGTTTATTTTGCATGCAATAATTGTATAGATTGGAAACGTTAATACATGTGTGTTTAATAAACAAATAAAAGGTTCCTAGTTATGCCTCTCTTATAAACTAGCTCGTTGATTAACAAGATGATCAAGGTTTCCTAATCATGGACATAGGATGTTGTTAATAACAAGGTCGCAATATTGGTGGGATGATGTGATGAACATCTAAAGTATAGCAATACAATCAAAGTTATTGTGTTTAAATTTCTATAACGTTATATAGAGTAATTCTAGTCCTTAGACCATGAGATCATGTCAATCACTAACACTAGAAGAGTATCTTCATAACATCAAATGTCACACCGTAACGGGGTGACTATAAAGGTGGGTTAAGATACTCCGAAGGTGTTATGTAGAGGCTCATGGATAAAGGGTCGATATACTCTAGTCCCTCTCGGTGATATCCCATTGAGATAGCTTACAAGCAACTGATGTGATCACTAGAATGTTATATCACAGGAACAAGGAAAGAGTGCATGTCTGTAACAAGATCAAACTAGGTATGGAGATACAGATGATCGAATCTCAGACATGTAATATATCAGGAGACAAAGGGATTTATTTACTAACATTACAGGTTCTCACGATAATAGAAGTCACCGTTGAATGTGTGAGAATTAGTATGCATGTCTAGGACCCACTGCTGATTATTGATCGGAGAGGGGTGACACACTTAAGGGATACCTCTTGGAAATATGCCCTAGAGACAAATAATAATATCGATTATTATCTTGTTTCATTTAGTTTATGATTAAGTTTTATATCATTATATAACTGTATTAATAGGAAACGTCAATACACATGTGATATATAAACAACCAGGAGTTCCTAGTGAAGCTCTATTCACTAGTTCATTGGTCAACAAATGATCAAGGTTTCCTAATCATGTGGCATTTATGCTAGTTGGAAATGGAGTCAGCTCATTAGGAGAATGAGATGATGAGATATATCCAACGTAAACATCCAGACCCAATCATGTCACAAAATTCAAGTTACGATGATTAGAATATACCTCGTATCCTATTTCTTAGACTGTGAGGCCATATCAATCACTGTTACCCGAGGGTACTATTATAGCGTCAAACGTCATCTGGTGACACGGTGATTATAAAGGTGTGTTCAGGTATTCGTAGGAACAGTTGAGGAAATTGGCCTCAAGAGTGGGATTTCTCCATCCGCGAGATGGAAAATATACTCGAGGGCCCACTCAGGAAAGTTATATCCAATAGCTGCGCAGCGTGTGATTTGATTACAGGGATATCACTTGTCGGAATGAGTCAAAGAGCATTGGTTGGTAATGAGATTGAACACGACATGGTGATGTCATTGATCAGATCTCGGACAATGCATGTGTCGAGAGACAAAAGGAGTTGTGCCCTAGAGGCAAAAAATAAAGTGTATTATTTGATATATCTCTTATATGTTCATAATATGTTTCATACTATTCTATAACTGTGTTAATACGAAATGTTAATAATGTGTGGTTTGTAGACAAACCGTGTCTCTAATTACCTCTAGCGAACTAGTCCATTGCTAATGAGGATGATCTGAGTTTCAAGTTCATGGGCATTTATGCCTATTGACAATGGGGTCATGTTATTAGTTGAATAACATGGTAGACATACGTCCGACCGTTATATCTTGAATGAGATCTAGTTACAAAGTTCACCATTGATGATAAAACAAAGAGAACCTCGTGACCTGATCCTTTGACTGTGAGGTAATGCAAATCACCATTCTGGAGGAAGCTTAGATGGTTATGAAGAATCATCTCGTAAAAGGGTGATCAAAAAGGTGACACTCATGTTTTCCAAAGGGATGCGTAGGGCAGTACATATCAAGACCAGGATTTGTCTAATCCATGTAACGTATAGATACATGTGGCCATCTCGATGACGTTGTATTAATGAAGATTGCAAGCATGTGACTTGGTCACAGAATGAAACGACTTGAGAACAAGTAAACAAGTTCATCGGTAATGAGACCAAACTAAGGTATGGAGATACCGAAGATCAAGTCTCAGATGAATTAGGTATCAAATGACAAAGGTAACGGGAAACGACTATCTCATGGTTCGAGCGATTATATTTGTGAAACGCACGGGGGTCACATGGCCATCCAAGTCCCTCTGTTGATCATTGATGTCAGAATGGTCTCGATTATGTCCAGAGTGTTTCCGAACTGAAGGATGTCACACTTATAGGTGGGGACGCTTAGGGTAGATGAGGTATCGTAGGACAAATAGAAAGAGAGAAACCGGAATAGTTCCGGGTAACATCTGATGGAGATCAGAAGGGGTCCGGAAGATGTTCCGGAGAAAAGTAATATGATAATTTATGTATTTGAATGTTAATGAGATAATTCATATTAAATATATATTTTATTATTAAAGGCTTCCTAATGCTAATGGGCCTCACCCAAAGGGAGGCCCAATAGGGCATGGTGCCTAGGGAGAGGGGGCCAGCCGGCCTAGGCTTGGTAGGCCGCCCTAGTGGGGCCCACCTATGGTCGGCGTCTACCTCTGGGTGGCCGACGGGTGTGGGGATTAGTCCCACACCGCCTGGCCCCCGAGTGGTGCGCCCCTCCCACTATATATAGGGGTCCCCTCCCCCTTTGGAAACACACCATTCCCTCTTATTCTATCTCTCTCATACATTGAGGACTTCTCCATAATATTGGGGAGTACCTCGTGGGTGAGTTCTCCAGCTTCACACCACCGTCGTGTGATCAGCGATCCGACATCTACTTCTTCCGCTGCTCGGCTGGATTGGAGTCTGGTTGACGTCACCCACACTAGACATGTGACGAACTTCAGAGGCATCACACTTGAGGTACTGCTCGTCTTCATCAATATACGCTTTCCTGTGTAAGGTGTGCCTCGGTCTTCAAAAGTTATGAATACCGTCTTTCTCTTCTGTTGCTTATGTCTACATAGTATAGATCCTGGTATTAGTGTTCGAGTAGATAGAATTTTTTTTGTTTTCTGCTACGGAACCTCTTCAGTGGTATCTGAGCGGGTCTATGGGTAGACATGTTGTACGGATAGAACACATAGCAATATATGGGCATTTATTCTCTTGCTGCTACCCTCTTTTAATGTTCTTGTTCATATCGCGACACTGTTTGATGAAGCGGCCCCAACCAACCTCACGTGGTGATTCACGAGACTGGTCCACGAATCAAAGTGGCTTAGGGGGTCTCTGTCTCTCTGTAGTTGTTCATATGGCATCGACATTGGAGGGCCTTGATATGTTGCTAACGTATCTACAATTTTTGATGTTCCATGCTTGTTTTATATCTACATCCTTATGTTTTGTCCACACTTTGGAGTATTTTTATACACTTTGTTGGACTAACCTATTAACAAGATGACACAGTGCTAGTAGCCTGTTTTCTGCTGTTTTTGGTTCCAGAAAGTCAGAAAATGAGTATTCTCGGAATTGGACAGGACAAAAGCCAAAGTCAATATTTCACCGAGGGGGACACAGAGCCAAAAGACGAGACGAAGAGGGGCCATAGGCCGACCACACCACCTGACCGCGTGGCCAGGCCTGTCCCGCGCCAGGGGATGGTGTGGCCGCCTAGGGCACGCATCGGCCTTCCCTTTCGCCTATATATAGCCTCCGATACAGAAACCCTAAGTACCCAATCAAAATTCCATGAAAGAGTCTGTAGCTGCCGTCATCTCCGTCCCTAGATCGGGAGGGATCTAAAACTCTTCCCTGCACCCTGCCTGAGGGGAGAATTTATCCTGGAGGCCTTCTTCATCAGTTCGAGAACCTTGGTTTCATAACTGAGGGAAAACTTGTTGTTGTGCTCATCATACCTTCCTCTTGGGGTTCCCCAACAAGCTCGATATATTTTGGGCCATCAAGCTATTTTTCTGGCGCCGTTGTGGGGGACTGAAGAAGAAGAAGCTCCCACGTCAACCACGCGCCATCAAAGCTAATTTTCTGGCGCCGTTTCCAGGGACATCTTCACAAGGGGAGTCCCTCATAACCAATCTCTTTACTTTGTTTTATTTGTTTTGCTTAGTTTATTTCTATTTTGTTTGCTTGTTTCTTATCAAAAACAAAAAAATTAGTTGTTCTAGTTATCTTCTTTATACTAAAAAACACAAAAAATTTAAGTCTTTCTAGTTGCTACCTCTTTCTTAGCTCACCATGTTGATCCCTAAGTTCACCCTGAAAGACCTTTTAATAGGTAGTGGCTCAATAATTGGAAAAGATAATATTGAAGAATTCTTTAATCATGTTAGTAAGCCTGAGGATATTGAGGATAGATCCCTTGGAGAACTTGCTCCGAATTATAAAATTGCTGCAGCATCTTTAGTTCACATGTTGGAAGCTAGGTTTGTTAACCTTAACCCCTTAATGCAAGTAATGTTTCTTAAACTTAGAGAAATTGAGGACACTGAAAAGAGGAATTTCATTCTGGAAACTTTGCTTAAAGAATTCTATGATGTTGCTAAGGAAGATAGAAAGGTCTTTGAACGTTTTAATATGCTATGCTCATGTATAGATGTTATTGGTACACAAGAGAAGATGGGAAAAACCGAACCTAATGGGGAGGAAATTAAGATACCAATACCCTTTAAACTTGTAACAATACATGAAGCCTTCGAAAAGAATTTTGATTGGATTGTTCTGAAAACTCATTTGATGAAAATAGTGAACCCAAGAGCATTGAGAGAGGATCCTCTATAACTTATTTGGATGAGATACCTTCCCTTGTTTAAGATATTTATGTTATCAATCTTAATGCTTCTTCATTTGAAAACACTTGACTTTTCTTGCTTCTTATGCCTAACTTAAAGGCGTTAAAGAAAAGTACTTATTGGGAGATAACCCAAAAGTTTTAGATGAGTCTTGGAGGTTAATACCACTGTAATAACCTCTCCTTATCCTTTTTATTTGTTTTTTGTGCC
Organism: Avena sativa; assembly: GCA_916181665.1. Classification (NCBI taxonomy): domain Eukaryota; kingdom Viridiplantae; phylum Streptophyta; class Magnoliopsida; order Poales; family Poaceae; genus Avena; species Avena sativa. The sequence goes on from OV702287.1 coordinate 577,026,723, forward strand.
AAGAGTAACCTCTAATGAGAGAGAAGTAATGCTTGGGAAAGTTGTCGTCCCGAAACAGATTTTCATGCTTCGCTGTAAAAATTCGTGCAAAATCTTTGTACGTTGGTTTGAGCCGTAATTGTTTGTGCTTATGCCCCAAATTGTTATCCAACTTTAGTTAGTTCAACACTTTTCGATTTGAGAAACAGAAGGTCTTTGAAAAAAATGGTTTTTACTTACTGGTCTGTTTTGACAGATTTCTGCCATTATTTGCATTTGCTTCTTGTTGATTCCTTTTTGGGTTCTTTTTGGGGAATTTAGTTTTTGAGGGAAGTGCTGCAGTATCTTGTGTTTTAATGGAAGTTTTATTGGTGTTGAAACTGAACCCAAAGACTTATTATCTTGAGTACACTAATGTTGCTAATAAAGATTGTGTGAAGTTTTGTATGAAGGAAAAATTTCAGGTGTAAAGAAAGAATGATGTAATGAGATGAAGAATGGACTAAAGCTCAAGCTTGGGGATTCCACCCGTGTCACCCCCAGAAATATCCAAGAAGTACAAGCGTCAAAGCTTGGGGATGCCCAAGGCATCCCCTCCTTCATCAATAAAAGTCTCAGGTTTCTTCCAAACACTTCATTTTTATTGTTTCATGCACAGTTGTGTTGTTCTTGGAGCGTCTTTGATTTTGTTTTTGGTTTTCGTTTTCTTAGTTTGCTTAGTTTTCTTGAATAAGTTTTCAAATAAGTTTTGTTTGATTTGGAAAAGAGTAGGAAAAGTTCAGGTTTAAGTGGTAAAAGGAGCTTGTTTTTTGACTGTGGCCTATTCTTTGTCATGTCATGCTCGTTATTGTTTTAGCTTTATGCTTAGTGATTTTTGCTGTAGCATGACATGTTATAAACAATTGAGATTGCTTAATGTGCCTTGAAAGAATCATGCATTGTTTTAGCATACTAAAGCATAGTATTGTGGTATTCTCCTTTGATGCTTTATTTGGGTTGACTTGGCACATGCTCACACCATGTTATGACTATCCCAAGTCACCATAGCCTTTATGATCTTTTAGTTTTCGACTTGTAATATCACTTTATGCTTTAATTAATGATGTTTTGTCGCTTTGCAAGATTATGGCCATTATTGCTCTCTTAGTTGGTCGCTCCCAGTATAATCCTAGCCTCCATAACCTAGTATGAGTTCCACTCATGCATCCAACTCCAAATAAAACCAAGTTATTCCAAAGAGTCCCCCAAACCTACCGATTAGCATTTTCTACTCCAAGTATATTCATGTTTTTATCTACCTTCCAAATTAAACTTGTTATGTGAAAATTAGTGATTAAAGCTCTCACGAACTTGATGGCACACTTTACTTTCTTGCACTTAATAATATTGAACCATTGTGTTCATCTTTGTTGCGTATATGCTTGCGCTTTATATGTTGAAGTTAGCATAACCATGTATCACGGGGAACGCTTTCAACATTGCACTTATATTCCGTTGATATCATGATTCTTTTGCTTATGGATCCCGACGGTGTGAAATAAAAGGGGAACTTGTAGATCATGGAGTTTGTATGTGTGTTAGAGAAACGCCTGGGCCGCTAGCCTAAGCCATGCCTAAACATGGTGGAAACTTGCAGCATAACCATAATGGGCACTCTATGAAGCATCCTCAATAAACACCTATGCAAATAGCAAATAAAAAGATCGTTGAGATCCTCATTCTCTGCTTGCCTTGTCATTTTGATATGGGATAGCTCTTGTGTCATGGGGTAAGGGGTACCCCGTTGGCGCTTCTCTATGATACATACGTACTTACAATGACAAGATCTTACTTGTGACTGAAGTTGAGTAGCATGAGGTTCGGTACTCGTAAGTAAGGGGCATGAGATTTCAACTTTTAACTTGTCAAGCATATCCTCTTAGTTGTGTCACTTTAACCATAATCACCTAAAGATGGTTATGATAGGGGCAATGAGAGCTGAAAGCTAATAAGTACCATAATTTTTGGAAGCTCTTTATGAGATTTAAATCCCTGCTTCCTTCCATGAAGGCCTTTCTTCTACTTTTATGTTGAGTATCCATCTTCTATCTTTATGCACCTATTAAGAGAGCATAGTGGCCATTCTTATTTTAATGTGCATTGTCCCAAGACTTGTTGAATGATGCATATCTTTGATATTGCTTGTTCTTAAACTATTTGTATCTAGTCACCCTTATGAACTTTGAAGGTGTCCTATGCATTTATGTTTTGCAACTCTATGAGGGACAAGCTGAATACCATTCTTATTATGCTTTCTTTATGTGAAACAAATAAACGTCTTGCCAAGCATTGTTATTCATGAATATTTTGTTTGTGCCTTTTCATGCTACAACATAGTTGCTTTATCTTATTGTTAGAACTATATCTTTCATGGTATGTTGAAGTTTATGATCCTAGCTATCAATGTTTTACAAATACTTTGATCAAATTTATGATGGTGCATGTCACCTCAAAAATTATTCTTTCTTTTTATCACTTACCTACTTGAGGACGAGCAGGAGTTAAGCTTGGGGATGTTGATACGTTGCTAACGTATCTATAATTTTTCATGTTCCATGCTTGTTTTATATCTACTTTCTTATGTTTTGTCCACACTTTGGATTATTTTTATACACTTTCTTGGACTAACCTATTAACAAGATCCCACAGTGCCAGCTGCCTATTTTCTGCTGCTTTTGGTTCCAAGAAAGTAAGCAAATGAATATTCTCGGAATTGGACGGGACAAAAGCCAAAGTCAATATTTCACCGAGGGGGACACAGAGCCATAAGACGAGGCGGAGAGGGGCCAGAGGCCGACCACACCACTAGGCCGCGCGGCCAGGCCTGGCCTATGCCAGGGGGTGGTGTGGCTGCCAAGGGCACCCCCTCGGCCTCCCCTTTCGCCTATATACCGCCTCCGATACAGAAACCCTAAGTACCCGATCAAAATTCCACGAAAGAGTCTGTAGCTGCCGTCATCTCCATCCCTAGATCGGGAGGGATCTGAAGCTCTTCCCGGTACCTTGCCTGAGGGGAGAATTTATCCTGGAGGCCTTCTTCATCACCATGCCTGCCTCCGGTGTAATGCGTGAGTAGTTCATCCTTGGACTACGGGTACATGTAGTAGCTAGATGGTTCGTTTTCCTCCTTTGTGCTATCATGTTTAGATCTTGTGAGCTCCGTTCATGATCAAGATCATCTATTTGTAATCCTACATGTTTTGGTTGCGGGGATCCGATGGATATTGAGATGTTATTTCAGATTGATTATTGATTCTATCATGTCTTTGTTCTTTGTGATCTTGCATGCTCTCTGTTGTTAGAAGATATCTTGGCCGAGTAGATGCTAGCAACTCCAAGAGGGAGTATTTATGATCGATAGTGGGTTCATGCCTCTAGTAATCTGGAGAAGTGACATAAATCTCTAAGGTACTAGATGTGTTGTTGCTACTAGAGAGAAAACATCAATCCTTCATTCATAGAACAATCGTATTGTTTACATTTCACGCAATGCTTAATGCAATTATCTATTGCTTGCAAATTAATACTAGAGGGGGTTCGGATGATAACCTGAAGGTGGATTATTAGTCATAGATGCATTTGGATTATGGTCCATGTATAATGTTCTAATGCGCAATCAAATCTTATAGGAGTCAAGATGATTATTATATACATGTATGCTTTCTCGATGTTTGTCAATTGCCCTGTTGTAATTTGTTCACCCAACATGTCATCTATCTTAGGGACAATCACCACTAGTGAACTATGGACCCTGGTCCTTTCTTTTACCATCAATCTACAAAGCTATTTACTATTTTCTGTTTGCTTTCTGCAAGCTATTACTATCTTCCACACAATACGTTTAATCCTTTGTTTTCAGCAAAACCGGTGAGATTGACAACCTCACTGTAAGTTGGGGGCAAAGTTCTGTGGTTGTGTTGTGCAGGATTCCAAGTTGGAAACAACACCTTGGAGGTGTTTCCTTGCTCCTACTGGTTCGAGAACCTTGGTTTCCTAACTGAGGGAAAACTTGCTGCTGTGCTCATCATACCTTCCTCTTGGGGTTCCCCAACGAACTCAATATATTTTGGGCCATCAGGCCCTGAAAAGGGAAGAAGAACGACAATCATTGAATCCATGTTATGGATCCACATTCATAGGTGATAAGGGGTTCTACCGTGAAAGTCGTAAAGCCACGTAAAACTTGCAATAGATAATATAGAAGCGTCTATTTTAATTATTGCATATGGGCATGTATTATGGCATGGCAATGACAAGTTTGTGAAACTTTCATTGAAGCTATTGATGATGATCAAAATGCTATAACCATGTCATAACACTTTACTTTATGAAGTATTACTTATTGTGCTGGTATAATTATATATTCGATGGTAGCATAATAAGATAATCCTCAACACGATTCCAGTTAATCATATTCCCCTTGTGTGTGCACCACCAAGAAAGTTCTTCGGTATGAGGCATGCTGTGATGAGCGGGTGTCAGACATATCTGTTCGCATATAGTGGGTGTAAGCCATGTTGCACTTCGAATACACAAAAGTTAGAACTAGTGAGCCTAGCATGTTACAGAGACATGGCCTCAGAATACATGAGACTGAAAGGTCGAGCATGAATCACATAGTTGATGTGATCGACATTAGGGAATTTCCACCTTTGGTACTGCACTGATGGCCATGATGATCGGGGGAGGTGCAGGGTATTGAGATCATTTGATTACTAAACGAGTGGTGGGATGTTCGTTTGAGTGGGAGTTCTTTTGTTAGTATAAATTAAACCTTGAACGCATTATTATGAACATGGTATAAACACTTTGCAAATCCATTGTAGTTGTCTCGCCCACCCACCTTCAACCTTAGCACTTTCCTCGAGAAGGACAAGCTGAAAACTGATGGAACTAACATCACCGCATGGTTCCGCAACCTTAGGATCCTCCTAGTCCCTGATATGTTGCTAACATATCTATAATTTTTGATGTTCCATGCTTGCTTTTATCTACTTTCTTATGTTTTATCCACACTTTGGAGTACTTTTACACATTTTCTGGAACTAACCTATTAACAAGATGCCACAGTGCGAGTTGCATGTTATCTTCTGTTTTTTGGTTCCAGAAAAACCAAAAAATGAATATTATAGGAATTGGACTGGACAAAAGCCGAAGTCGATATTTTATAGGAAGACTCATGGAGCCAGAAGACGAGGCAGAGAGGGGCCAAGGGCTGGCCACACCATGTGGTGGCGCGGGTCCCCCTGGCTGTGCCACCAGGTGGTGTGGGCCCCTGGTCTACCCTCTGACATCGCCCTTTCGCCTATAAGAAGCCTCCGATGAGAAAACCCTAAATAATCCAGCCTCCAGCCACGAAAAGTTCCGCAGTGCCGCTGCCACCGAAGAGGGATATGGGGGACATAAGTCTCTGTTCCGGCACCCTGCCGCGACGTGGAAGTGCCCCCGGAGCCATCTCCATCACCGTTGCTGATTCCAATGATGATGAGGGAGTAGTTCTTCCTCGAGGCTAAGGGCTCTACCGGTAGCTATGTGTTCATCTCTCTCTATGCATGATCATATTGTGATCATGAGCTTTGTAATCAAGTAGATCTACCTTGCTACTCAAGTTCTTTAATAGATCTCTGCTCTCCCCATGTGTGTGAAAGTGACTGTGTGCACACCATGGAGGCACTTAGGCTAGAGATTACAAATACTTGTTATGAGTTATATTTGGAGTTGGATGTCTCTATGAAATTTTGGTGTTTGTTTGAACCATCTAGTGCACAAGGTGATTGTGTGGGGTTATCTAGATGGGGAAAGCGAACTTTGAGTAGTGTTGTTATAGCCCTACCATGGATTAGAGTGTCCAACCGGAGAATAGTTCAGAGTAGTATCATGAAGAGAAGATATTTATATGAGAGTGTTCACTAGCGTAAGTATGATCCTTAGGCCTTGTTTCTAAGCATTGAAACACTGTTTGCAACTAGATCTGTTACATGCTTGATTGCTGCCATCTTTATTTTAGTTTGCCTTTAGTCTCTTCCACGTCATCAAGCTATTTTCTGGCACCATTGTCTTATATGCATACCATTTATATTTCACTATCTCTTCACTGAGCTAGTGCAGCTATACACTTGAAAAGTGTATTCGGTGTGTTGGGGATACAAGAGACTTCTTGTATCTTGATTGCAGGGTTGCTTGAGAGGTATACCTTTGACCACTTCCTCCCTGAGTTCGATAAAGCTTGGGTAATCCGCTTAAGGGAAAACTTGCTGCTGTTCTACAACCTCTGCACTTGGAGGCCCAACAACTATCTACAAGAATAGAAGTGCGTACACATCAAGCTATTTTCTAGCGTCGTTGCCGGGGAGGTAAGGTAAAAGGTACTCACATACTTTGGCTACTAAGCTATCTTCTAGTGCGGTTGCTGGTGTGTGAGTCCTCGAAGTTATTTTCTTTATATTCTGCAATTAAATCTTTTTGTTTCTTGTTTTTATTTTCACTAGTTAGGCTTAATGGAAAACAACAACAAAATTAGAGAGCTTTATAGTATTTATCTTGAGTTAGGACATGAAGTGTTTGAAGAGAAAATTAAAAAACCTATGGAACTTTATTTGCATGCTAATAGTAATATTATTAGTATGAATTCTTTGAACACCACTATTGCTAATGCTCTGGAAAAGTCTAATCTTGGGGAAGCTAGTTTTTATGAAAATGATCTTTTTAGTCCCCCACGAAGGGAGGAGAAAATTTACTTTGATGATACTATGCCTCTAATATATGATGATTACAATGATGAATATGGTATTTTCAGTCCACCTAATATTGAGGAGAAAATTAATTATGATTACAATATGCCTCCTATATTTGATGATTATGGTGATGATAATACTAATGATAGCTATTTTGTTGAATTTGCTCCCACTACAATTAATAAGAATGACTATGTTCATGTGGGGAGTATTAATTCTTTTATGCATATGGCTCATGATAAGAATGTTCTATGTGATAGTTTTATTGTTAATTTTATTCATGATGCTACTGAAAGTTATTATGAGAGAGGGAAACATGGTTTTATGTATCTCAACAGTATCAAGTTTCCCCTCTTTATGTTGAAAATTTTGAAGTTGCACTTGTTTTGCTTTCCTATGCTTGTTGCTTTGTGCTTTCATGAATTGTTTCTTTACAAGATTCCTGTGCATAGGAAGTGGGTTAGACTAATGTGCTTTGAATTTTCTTCTTGATGCTCTCTTTTACTTCAATTCATATTTCTTATGTGAGCATCTTCTCAAACTATCATGCCTAGCTCAAAGGCCTTAAAGAAAAACACATACTGGGAGATAAACCAAATTTTGTTAGGAACCTTTTTGTTTGAGTCTTGGAAGTTATTACCTCTGTAATAACCGCTCCTTATCATTTTTGTGTGGTTTTTATGCCTAGAATAACCTCTAATGATAGGGAAGTAAGATTTGGGGAAGTGTTGTCCTGAAACAGATTTTTGTGCTTCACTGTAAAAATTTGCGAAAAATCTGTTTATGTCGAATTGATCTGTAACTTGCTGAATAAATCCCCCCGGTTGTTAGCTAACTTCCGTTAGTTCAACACTTTTCGATTTGAGCAACATAAGGTCTTCGAAAAAATCGGTTTTCACCTGCTGGTCTATTTTGACAGATCTCTGCCATTATTTGCATTTGCCTTGTAATCTCTTTCTCTTTGAGTTCTCTTTGATCACTTGAACTTTTTAAAGGAAGTGATACAGTATCTTGTGTTTTAATGAAAGTTTTACTTGAGTTGAAACTGAACCAAAAGACTTATTATCTTGAGTGCACTAATGTTGCTAATGAAGATTGTGTGAAGTTTTGTATGAAGGAAATTTTTAGGTGTACGGAAAGAATGATGTAATGAGATGAAGAATGAACTAAATCTCAAGCTTGCGGATGCCACCCGTGCCACCCGAATAAATATCCAAGAAGTACAAGCTTCAAAGCTTGGGGATGCCCAAGGCATCCCCTTCTTCATCAATAAAAATCGCAGGTCTTTCTAGACACTTCGTTTTTATTGTTTCATGCACTGTTGTGTTGTTCTTGGAGCGTCTTTGTTTTTGTTTTTATCTTTCTTTTGCCTTGTTTGCTGCAATAATTTGGTTGGATCCCAGCTTCTTTTGGAGAGAGACACACTCTGCTTTCATTATTTAGAACACACTAGTTTTCATTCTTATTGTTTTGTGAGTGTTCTCTTTTGCTAGCACTTTGTTTAGCCTTAGTTTTCTTGTGCTTTCAGCTTAGAAATTTTTAGTTCTTCATTGTAGACAAGCTCACTGATCTTTATTTATTATTATCTTTGTGAGTTCTTTCAAATAGGTTGATTTGGTGTTGGAAGAGAGTAGAAAGCTTCATGCTTAAGTGGTATAAAAGGAGCTTGTTTTTTACTATTACTTAGACTTTATCATGTCATGCTTGATATCGTTTTGGCTTTATGCTTAGTGATTTTTTCTGTAGCATGACATGTTATAAACAAGTGAGATTGCTTAATGTGCCTTGAAAGAATCATGCGTTGTTTTAGCATATTAAAGCATAGTATTGTGGTATTCTCCTTTGATGCTTTATTTGGGTTAGTAGGTTAGACTCATTTTCTGACTTTCCTGGAACCAAAAACAGCAGAAAACATACAACTGACACTATGGCATCTTGTTAATAGGTTAGTTCCAGAAAATGTATAAAAAGTACTCCAAAGTGTGGACAAAATATAAGAAAGTAGATATAAACCAAGCATGGAACATCAAAAATTATAGATACGTTAGCAACGTATCAACATCCCCAAGCTCAACTCTTGCTCGTCCTCGAGTAGGTAAGTGGTAGAAAAGAAAGAATAATTTTTGAGGTGACATGCACCATCACAATCAAGATCAAACCATTTGCAAGCATTGAAATCTGGGATCAAGGTACTCTAAACATGAGCATGAAAGATGAAGTTCTAACAATAAGACATAGTAACTATGCATGCAACATGAAAGGATACAGACAAAAATCATGAATAACAATGCATTGAAAGACGTTTGTTTGTTTCACATAGAAAACATATCATAGTGGCATTCAGCTTGTCCCTCATAGAGTAGCAAATCATAATACTACGCACTTCTATTCTTGTAGACAGTTGTTGGGCCTCCAAGTGCAGAGGTTTGTAGAACAAAAGCAAGTTTTCCCTTAAGTGGATTACCCAAGGTTTATCGAACTCAGGGAGGAAGTGGTCAAAGGTATCCCCTCTCAAGCAACCCTGCAATCAAGATACAAGAAGTTTCTTGTGTCCCCAACACACCCAATACACTTGTCAGGTGTATAGATGCACTAGTTCAGCGAAAGAGATAGTGAAATACAAGTGATGTAGATATAAGACAATGGTGCTAGAAAATAGCTTGATGGCGTGGAAGAGACTAAAGGCAAACTGAAATAAAGGTGGAAACAAGCAAACATGTAATATATCTAATTTCAAACGGTGTTTCAATGTTCAGAAACAAGGCCTAGGGATCATACTTTCACTAGTGAACATTCTCATATAAATATATTCTCTTTATGATACTACTCTTAACTACTCTCCGGTTGGACACTGTAATCCATGGTATGGCTTTAATAGCACACCTCAAAGTAAGCCTTTCCCATCTAGATAACCACACACTGTCACCTTGAGCACTAGACAGTTCCAACAAACACCACAATTTCATAAAGACATCCAAATATAAATCATAACAAGTATTTGTAATCTCTAGCCTAAGTGCCACCATGGTGTGCATGCTGTCACTTTCACACACATGGGGAGAGCAGAGATCTAGTAAAGCACTTGAGTAGCAAGATAGATCTACTTGGTTACAAAGTTCATGATCACAATATGATCATGCATAGAGAGAGAGAGATGAACACATAGCTAACGGTAGAACCCTTAGCCTCGAGGAAGAACTACTCCCTCATCATCATGGGATTAGCAATGGCGATGGAGATGGTGGTGGAGATCAATGGAGATGGCTCCGGGGGCACTTCCCATCCCGGCAGGGTGCCAGAACAGAGATTTTTTGTCCCCTGAATCTCCCCTTTGGTTGCAGCGGCGCTGTGGAACTTTTCATGGCCGGAGGCTTTTATATTTAGGGTTTTTGCATCGGGGGCTTCTTATAGGCGAAGGAGGCGAAGGAGGCAACGTTGGGGGCTCCATGTGTCTCCCGGTAAAATATTAACTTTGGCTTTTGTCCCGTCCAATTCCGAGAATATTCATTTTCTGACTTTCCTGGAACCAAAAACAACAGAAAACAGGCAACTGGCACTGTGGCATCTTGTTAATAGGTTAGTTCCAGCAAATGTATAAAAAGTACTCCAAAGTGTGGACAAAAAATAAGCAAGTAGATATAAACCAAGCATGGAACATCAAAAATTATAGATACATTAGCAACGTATTAGTACGTGCATTGATTATGAATATTGTGAGTGGGTCTTGCTTGTTGCAAGATCATTATTCGTTTAAATCAGGAACAAATGGTTGTTCAATGTATATGAATGATATTTTCTATGTTCATGCCCCTGCGTGTGATGGTTTATTCTTACTTGATCTTGATTGTGATACACACATCCATAGTGTTGATGCTAAACGTTGTAAGCATAATGATGATAATTCCATGTTTATGTGGCATTGCCGTCTTGGTCACATTGGCGTAAAACGCATGAAGAAGCTTCATTCAGAAGGGCTTCTTGGCTCATTGGATTTTGAATCCCTTGATACATGTGAGCCATGCCTCATGAGCAAGATGACTAGGACACCATTCTCCGGGACAATGGAGAGAGCTGTAGACCTACTGGGAATCATACATACGGATGTATGTGTACCAATGAGCGTCTCAACACACAATGGTTATCATTAGTTTGTTACCTTTATTGACAACTTAAGCAGATATGGATATATCTACTTAATGAAGCACAAGTCTGAAACCTTTGAAAAGTTCAAGGAATTTCAGAAAGAAGTAGAGAATCAACTTAACAAGAGAATCAAGCATCTTCGGTCGGATCGGGGAGGCGAATATTTGAGTTATGAGTTTAACATGCACTTGAAGGACTGTGGGATTATCCCACAGCTTACACCAGCTGGAACACCACAACGTAATGGTGTGTTGGAACAACATAACCGAACCCTATTAGATAGTGTGTGGTCCATGATGTCTTAACTAATTTTTCTGTGTCTTCTGGGGATACGCGTTGGAAACCGCTGCTTTTATTTTAAACCGAGCACCATCCAAATCCATGGAGACAACTCCATATGAGATATTGTATGCACAGAAGCCAAAGTTGTCGTTTCTAAAAGTTTGGGGTTGTGAGGCTTACGTCAAGAAACTACAGCCTAACAAACTCGAACCCAAATCAGAAAAGTATATCTTTGTGGGATATCCAAGGGAAATCGTTGGGTATACTTTCTACAACCAGGGTGAAGGCAAAATGTTTGTCGCAAAAACCGACACCTTTCTTGAGAAAGAGTTTCTTGATAAAGGAGTTAGTGGAAGGAAAATTGAGTTAGATGAAGTTCTTGACGCTTCTTTCCATATACCGAGTAGCACAACGGAAGCAGTTCCGAAACCGCTCTCCAACATGGAGGAAGAGCCCAATAATGATGATCAAAGCAACAACATCGAAACTCCTGAGGTTCGTAGGTCTACAAGAATTCGTGCCACTCTAGATTGGCACAGTAGCCTTGTGATATATGTCATCCTAGATGAACAGGAAGAACCTACAAACTACAAAGAAGCTATGGATAGTTCTGACTCCGAGAAATGGCTAGAAGCCATGAAATACGAAATAGGATCCATGTATGAGAACCAAGTTTGGACCTTGGTAGATCTTCTAGAAGGCCGCAAGGCCGTTGAAAATAAATGGATTTTTAAGAAAAAGACAGATGTGAATGGTAATGTGACAGTTTACAAAGCTCGACTTGTCGCAAAAGGGTTTCGACAAATTCAAGGAGTTGATTACGACGAGACTTATTCTCCTGTAGTGATGCTTAAGGCCGTCTGAATTTTAATAGCATTTGTTGCACATTTCGACTATGAAATTTGGCAGATGGATGTCAAGACCGCATTCCTCAATGGTCACATTTATGAAGAGTTGTATATGATGCAGCCAGAATGTTTTGTTGATCCTAAGGATGCTAGAAAGGTATACATGCTTCAGCGGTCCATTTATGGATTAAAGCAGGAATCTCAGAGCTGGAACCAATGTTTTGATCAAGAGATCAAGAGTTTTGGATTTGTCCAAAATCAACAAGAGTTCTGTGTTTGCAAGAAAGCGAGTGGGAGCTCAATTGTTTTCTTAGTAGTATATGTGGATGACATATTACTCATGGGAAACGATGTGGATCTTATGAGAAGCATGAAAGCATATTTGTGTAGTCAATTTTCCATGAAGTATCTAGGTGAAGCTCCATACATATTAGGCATCAAGATCTATAGAGATAGATCAAGATGCTTAATTGCATTAAGTTAGAGTACTTACATCGAAAAGATTTTGAAAAGGTTCAAACTGGACAATGCCAAAAAGGGCTATGTGCCAATGACGACGAATTGCAAAATGAGTGTGACTCAATGTCCGGTAACGGATAATGATAGAGAAAATATGTCCTACGTCACCTATGCCTCATCCGTAGGATCTATCATGTATGCAATGCTAAGTACGTGACCTGATCTGGCATTGGCTCTTAGTTTGATGAGCCGATGCCAAAGTAATCCAGGACTGGATCACTGGACAGTTGTGGAAAATATCCTAAAGTATCTCAAAAGAATAAAGGATATGTTCCTAATCAATGGAGGAAGTGATGAAGCTCTAAACATAATGGGTTACGTGGATGCGAGCTGGAACTCAGATCATGATGACTCGAAGTCTCAAACATGATTTGTGATCCTAGTAAATGGTGAGGCGGTTAGCTGGAAGAGTAAGAAGCAACCGGTGGTGGCGCAGTCTTCAATGGAGTCTAAATACATTGATGCAGCTGATGCAGCGAATGAAGCTATTTGGCTAAGGAATTTCATCATCGAATTAGGAGTTTTCCTAATGCGCATGAGCCTGTTACAATCTATTATGATAACAAAGGAGCTGTTGCAAACGCAAACGAACCAAGGACTCATTTAGCAGCCAAACACATCAAGCTTAGATTTCACGTCATCTGGTAGAATGTTGATGAAGGTGAAGTCAAGATTTGCAAAGTAGATACGGAACTGAATATGGAAGATCCGTGGACTAAATCTCTCCTACAAGACAAGCACGAACAACACCGAGATTCCATTGGTGTTAGGTTCCTGGCTATTGTAAACTAGTTTTATCTGTACTCTAGTGCAAGTGGGAGACTAAAGGAGTTATGTCCTAGAGGCAAATAATAGTGTATTATTTGATATATCTCCTATATGTTCATAATACGTTTCATACTATTATATAACTGTGTTAATACGAAACATTAATACACGCGTGGTATGTAAACAAACCGTGTCTCTAGTTACCTCTAGCGAACAAGTTCATTGGTCATGAGGATGATCTGAGTTTCAGGATCATGGGCATTTATGCCAATTGATAATGGGGTCATGTTATTAGTTGAATAACATGGTAGACATACATCCAACTGTTATATCTTGAATGAGATCCAGTTACAAAGTTCACCATTGATGACAAAACAAAGAGAACCTCGTGACCTAATCCTTTGACTGTGAGGAAATGCAAATCACCATTCTGGAGGAAGCATAGATAGTTATCTAGAATCATCTTGTAAAAGGGTGATAAAAAAGGTGCCACTCAGGTTTTCGGAAGGGATGCGTAGAGGAGTACATATCAAGGCCAGGATTTGTCTAATCCATGTAACAGATAGATACATGTGGACTTCTCGGTGACGTTGCATTAATGAAGCTTGCAAGCATGTGACTTTGTTAAGGAATGCAACAACATGAGAATGAGTAAACAAGTTCATCGGTAAGGAGACCGCACTAAGGTATGGAGATACCAAGATCAAGTCTCGGATGAATTAGGTATCAAATGACAAAGGGAACGGGAAAGGACTATCTCACGGTTCGAGCAATTATATTCGTGAAACACACGGGGGTCACATGGCCATCGAGGTCCCTCTTTTGATAATTGATGTGAGAATGGTCTCAATCATGTCTGGAGTGTTTCCGAACCGATGGATGTCACGCTTAAGGGTGGGGATGCTTAGGGTAGAAGAGGTATCATAGGAGAAATAGAAAGAGAGAAACCAAAATAGTTCCAGGTAACATCCGATGGAGATTGTAAGGGGTCCGGAAGATGTTCCAGAGAAAAGGAATATGATAATATATGTATTTGAATGTTAATTAGAGAATTAATATTAAATATATGTTTTATTTTATTATTAAGGTCTTCCTAATGCTAATGGGCCTCACCTGAAGGGAGGCCCAATAGGGCATGTTGCCTAGGGAGAGGGGGCCAGCCGGCCTGGGCTTGGTGGGCCGCTCTAGTGGGCCCACCTAGGTCCGGCGGCTGCCCCTAGGTGTCCGGCGAGTGTGGGGATTAGCCCCACACCGCATCGTGCCTTGGTGGTGCACCCCCTCCCACTATATATAGGGGTCCCCCCTCCCGCTTTGGAAAGACACCATTCCCTCTCATTCTCTCTCTCATCCATTGAGGACTTCTCCGTAATATTGGGGAGGACCTCGTGGGTGAGTTATGCACCTTAAACTCAACCGTCGTGTGATCAGCGATCCGACATCTACTTCTTCCGCTGCTCGGCTGGATCGGTGTCCGATTGACGTCACCCACACCGGACATGTGACGAACCTCGTAGGCACCACACTTGAGGTTCTGCTTGTCTTCATCAATATACGCCTTCCTACGTAAGGCATGCCTCGTTCTTCAAAAGGGATGAATACCGTCTTTCTCTTCTGTTGCATATGTCTACATAGTATAGATCCTGGTATTAGTGTTCGAGTAGATAGACATTTTTTTGTTTTCTGCTATGGAACCCCTTCAAAGGTGTTATGTAGAGGCTCATGGATCAAGAGTCGGATTTTCCATCCCGATGATGGATAGATATACTCTGGTCCCTCTCGGTGATATCACATTGAGATAGCTTGCAAGCAAGTGATGTGATCACTAGAATGTTATATCACGAGAACGAGAAAATAGAGCATGTCGGTAACAAGATCAAACTAGGTATGGAGATACGGATGATCGAATCTCAAACATGTAATATATCAGGAGACAAGGGGATTTTGTTACTAACATTAAAGGTTCTCACGATAATAGAAGTCATCGTTGAATGTGTGGGAATTAGTATGGATCTCTAGGTCCTGCAACTGATTATTGATCGGAGAGGGGTGACACACTTAAGGGATACCTATTGGAAATATGCCCTAGAGACAAATAATAATATGGATTATTATCATGTTTCATTAAGTTTATGATTAAGTTTTATATCATTATATGACTGTATTAATAGGAAATGTCAATACACGTGTGATATATAAACCACCAGGAGTTCCAAGTGAAGCTCTATTCACTAGTTCATTGGTCAACAAATGATCAAGGTTTCCTAATCATGTGGCATTTATGCCAGTTGGAAGTGGAGTCACCTCATTGGGAGAATGAGATGATGACCTATATCCAACCTAAACATCCTGACCCGATCATGTCATGAAGTTCAAGTTACGATGATTAGAATAGACCTAGTATCCTATTTCTTAGACCGTGAGGCCATATCAATCACTGTTACCCGAGGGTACTTTTATAGCATCAAACGTCATCCGGTGGCACGGTGATTATAAAGGTGTGTTCAGGTATTCGCAGGAACAGTTGAGGAAATTTGCGTCAATAGCGCGATTTCCCCATCCGCGAGACGGAAAAGATACTCGAGGGCCCACTCAGGAAAGTTATATCCAAGAGCTGCGCAGCGTGTGATTTGATTACACGGATATCACTTGTCAGAATGAGTAAAACAACATTTGTTGGTAATGAGATTGAACACGACATGGTGATGTCATTGATCAAATCTCGGACAATGCATGTATCGAGAGACAAAAGGAATATGACATGACATTCTTAGTTTAGTGAAAAAAGATTTCATGGAATGCATAGGGGTCACATGGCCATCTAGGTCCCTCTGTTGATCATTGGTGTGGGAGGGTCCCGACCATGTCTGGAGCATTCTGGAACCATGGGGTATCACGCTTAAGGGCCTGATGATGCTTGGATAGTGTTTTAGGATCGGCATAATCACCAAAGAATAGAGGAGAGAAAACCGGAAGGGTTTCGGTATGTCCAAAGGATTTCTTGAATGAGAGGGAATGAGTTCCACATCAACGGGGATTGAATAATATGTAAGTGAATGATGAATATTGATTTAATGATTCATTTATATTTATTCAATAAAATAAAAAGAATTAAAAGGTCAAATACCTTAATGGGCCAAATCCGGAGGGAAAAGGGCCCATGAGAGAAAGATCGAAGGGACGAAGGAGGAGGGGGTGGCCGGCTATGCGAAGGCACCACGTGTGGGGCCCAGTTGGTCCCTAGCCGGTGGCAGCTAGCCCTCCCCCTCTACCCTCTCCCTTGTTTAGTCCCACATGGATAAGCTAGTGAGATATGGGGGTTCCCCTATATAAAGAGAGGTATTTTGGCAAATTAAATACACAATAATCAATAAAAGGTTTCCTCTCTTTTGGAAAGACCTCTAGTTTATTCCCTCTCTCCCGTGAGTGCGGTCCCAAGTCTGGATTGCGTGAGAGAGGGTCTTCTTCACCGTGGAGCACTGTCGCACTTCAGGATTCAGATCTAGGAGCTCTACTTCCGCAACTGCTACCAGATCGGAGGAGTGGGAGTCATCGTTAGGCACCAGACGTGTGTAGCTCCTTACGAGGGGTAACACTTGGGGCACAAGGAGTCGTTCGAGCCGCAAGAGCTGTCAGGACTTCATCATGACCTTGAGGTCGGCTTCGGTCGTCTATATGAACCACGCTCCATCGAGCGTTGACAATGCTTTTCGGTCTTCAAGGGTATGTTCGCGAAAAGACCCTCTCATTACTGCATTACTAATAGATAGGCCCTGGCAACTGTGTTCTTGGCATAGGGAAAATTTTATTGTTTTCATGTGCGAACCCCTACAATACCAACACCATTTGGAGCAAATATGTTCCAGAGAAAAGAATTACAAAGTGCTAGAATTATTTCAATGGACACCGGGATTAGTTCGGGTGAAATTTCTAAAATTGGTTCTACATGAGATATTGAAATGTTGCAGGGGGGTTTATGTTAATGTTTGTTAATTAATGTAATTAACAAAATTCTGAATAAAATAAATAAAAGGAGTTTTATTAAATGAGAGTCTGCATTAAATTTGGTGGAAATTTAATGGGGATGAGTGGAATTTTGAGTGGAGTCAAATTTATGTGAGTGGGAGCTCCACCACATGAATCTGGAAGAGGTGGGGGCACCTCTCTTGGCTACCGGCCATGGAGAGGGGCTGCCCCCCTCTCCCCTATAAAAGGACCCTCACTCCTCTCATCTCACACCACTAGTAGAAAATGGGCCTTTGGTTCGGGCCATTAGTCCCGGCCGTGGCTGGGGACGAGACTAATGGTCCGAACCAGACGGACCGAGGAGGCCAAGGCACTATGTCCCGGTCCGTAAGAAGCCATTTGTCCCGGTTTGAGATACAAACCGGGACAAATAGGTCTAGGTCGGCACGCAGAACCTTTAGTCCCGGTTTGTATCTCAAACCGGGACTAATGGCCTAGCCCTATATATATGCACCCAACCCTCCACTCTCTCCTGTTTTTTTCCTATGTGAGAGGTGGGTATAACTTTGTGCTAACTTTTTTTCTTCATATGCACTAGAGGTGTTTGGTGAAATGCCTATTAGAGCGATGCCACTTGAGTTCACACAAGACAAAATATGATATGAGCTGCCAGAGCGACACTTAAGGTTTCTCCTCTTTTTTTTGAAGTGTCCTAAAAGGTTAGCAACTATTTTCTCGTTTTGACTGCGCGGTACTAATTTAAGCATCGTGATTGCGTTTGATATATATGCGTGGTTGTATGATGCATGTCAGCCACCCTTGGATGTACGGTCACCGACGCTCTGACGCTTACAGAGAAGGCGTGTGTTCTTTTCGCCTTGTGGCCGAGGCGAACAAGCAGCGGGATGGTTTTATGTGTTGTCCATGTGTTGAATGTCAGAATGAGCAGGATCACACTTCCTCAAGAGTCATTCAGAGCCACCTGCTTCGGTCCGGTTTCATGTCCGGCTATAATGTTTGGACCAAGCACGGAGAAAGAGGGGTTATGATGGAAGACGGCGATGAAGAAGAGAACGATGATGACAACTACCGATCTATGTTTCCTGAATACGATGATACCGCAGTTGAAGATAATGAAAAAGAAGGGGGTGAAGGACGGGAACCAGATGATCCCGTTGATGATTTTGGTCGGGTCATTAGTGATGCAAGGCGAGACTGCGACACTGAAAATGAGAGGTTGCAGTTCGAGCAGATGTTACAGGACCACAACACATTGCTGTATCCAACTTGTGAAGATGGCCAGAAGAAGCTGGGTAGCACACTGGAATTGTTGAAGTGGAAGGCAGAGACCGGTATGACTGACTCGGGATTTGAAAAGTTGCTGGTAATAATGAAGAAGATGCTTCCAAGAAATAACCAATTGCCCTCCAGTACGTACGAAGCAAAGAAACTTGTCTGCCCTCTAGGATTAGATGTGCAGAAGATACATGCATGTCCTAATGACTGCATCCTCTACCGCGGTGAGAAGTACGAGAAGATGGATAAATGCCCGGTATGCACTGCATTGCGGTATAAGATCAGAAAAGATGACCCTGGTGATGTTGAGGGCGAGCAACCCAGGAAGAGGGTTCCTTCCAAGGTGATGTGGTATGCTCCTATAATACCACGGTTGAAACCTTTGTTCAGAAATTGCTAGGTTCCCAGGATGACAAGTTACCCAAGGCTCAGGTAGTCCATACATATGTCCCAGGGAAGCCTCTGGTCAGCTTTGAGCAGTTCCAACAACTGCCAACACAAATGCGGAGTTTACATAAATGGTACTTGAATGCCGTAAAGGAGGAGAGAATAATGATCGTGGCGAAAGTCCCACATGACTACTACTTCCGAGAAGAAGAGGTCCATGTTGAGTTTCCAGAACTCTTCTAGTTATACACTTTCGACGCCATCGACAAAAGTCTCATGAGTTGCTATTGTCTGTAAGTTGTTGAATTCATTGTCTATATATAAGCTGTTCATTTTTTTCAGTTGTTCAGTTCATTGCATGTAATTATCCTAATTATATCCTTTTGTACTCTATTATTATGCAGAATGAAGATCATGGAATGTAAAAGAAGGTCAATCTTCAGTGTTGGGTTCATTGACCCAGATAAAATACATTGTCGGACGCTAAAGGAAAAACCCGAGGAAACACAGGAAAACCTTCTAAGGTTTCTAACGGAGTAAAATTTCTGTGACCACATACTATTTCCTTACAATTTCGCGTGAGTGTCTTACTCTATTGTACACATTCTCTTTTGCTTACTCGATGTTAAGTGTAATTGATGAGTTACTAATGTATATATAAACGTGTACAGTTTCCACTGGATTCTCATGGACATTCAACTTGATAAGGGAAGAGTTGAAGTCACCCATTAAAGAGACCCCTGGAACAGTTTAGTGACATGCAAGACATGCTCCAGAGGTAATTTTTGCGCTACAGCGATCTCTTTTGTTGATTTCCTGAGATATCACGTAATAAATAACTCATTCATTTTCTTTACCGGGTAGGGTTTGGAACCAGTTCAAGAGTGCAGTTACGGGTGACTTTACTGAGAAGCTGACGTTTAAGCCGGTCTTGGTAAGTAGTAGGCGCATCTCTTTACTTCTAGTTTCAATACAATTATGATGCATGTTTATTATTTTGATTGAATTCTATTCTCGTAAAGTGCGCGAGGCAGCCACAGGGGACGAATCTATGTGGATTCTACGTTTGCGAGTTTATTCACACGTTTACCAGTGAGCTGAATGATTATAGAGTCGACGTAAGCAATACATTCATAACATTATTTTTATTACCGTCACTTTTTGTTATCATGATTGATATTCATATTGATCTCCTTTTCTTATATAGTTCGAGAAAATGCGGGATGAGGTCCTACCACAGCAACGCGTAGTAGCAATTGCTGAAGAACTGGTAGGATTCTTGATGAACGAGATGATAGACGACGCCGGAGAAATTAGTGTGAATATGCGCCGATGATCCCCGACCGTGTAATTGAATAGACGGGCTCTAGTCTCGATAATTGTGATCTCCATTCGTAACTATCATGTATATATTTGTATGCTCGATCTTAAGAGAAGTTATCTTATGTATGCGCGAACATGTATGGTATGTGGTAGCATAGAAAACTATTTTGAAATGAAAAAAAAGAATACAAATTAAATTCTCTACCGCGGCAGAGAAAGTGCCTAAAATGCTGCCGTGATAGAGAACCATTTGTCCCGGTTCGTAATACGAACCGGGACTAATGGGGGGCACCCAGCGCCCGCAGAGACAGCCACGTGGATGCCCATTGGTCCCGACTGGTAAGAGGGCCGGGACTAATGGGTGGGCCTTTAGTCCCGCCCCTCCAGTCCCGGTTATCAGGACCGGGACTAAAGCCCCTTACGAGCCAGGACTAGAGGCCCGTTTTCCACTAGTGCACCTTCTCATGAAGGATCTCTCCCCCTTCTAGAATTATTCCCCCATGGTATCAGATTAGCGAGATACATATTCCCGCTAGCTTTTCATCTGGAAGGAGTTTCTGCTTCCGCTCCATTGCTGGAGCGAGGAGGCGAGGTTGTTAGGTAGACCGGACGTCTGTGCGAGCACGGATACGCTACTGTTTTGCAGCGCTGGACTTCCTCTCGATCTTGAGATTGGCAAGCGTTCGACTACATCATCCCCGAGTCCAACCTTGTTACACTTTGTCGGTCTTCAAGGGTATGTTCTCTATGGATGTATATCCACCCGTTGTTTGTATCTAGATAGATAGATCTTGGTTCTTAGTAGTTCCCATCGTAGGATTTTTTTTGTTTACTATGCTGCGAACCCAACAGTTACTTCCACTTGCACTTATAGGGGTAATGGACAATCCTGTTCTGGAAACAATGTACAAATGCCACTACTAAAGTCATAGTACCAAAACCATTTTATATGAACGCCGCTACTACAGCAAAGTGGATATGATAAACATTGTGTATTCAGATCGAGCCATTTCCCCCACCTCGCCGACACGTCTGCCAGCTCCTCCGCCCCATGTCGCTGACCCCTCCACGCCATGACCTCCCCGACCCCGTCCGCACCAGACCGGGCGGTCCTGCCAACTCCCTCGACGCATATTCCACGCCTCCACCGTATGCGCCGCCACGCTGGTCCCACGCCGCCACCTCCCTGACCACGTCTGCACCGGATCAGGCGGTCCCGCCATATCCCACGATCTAATTCTGCACCTCCACCATCTACGCTGCCACGCTGGTCCCGTGCCGCCACCTCTCCGACCCCGTCCATGCCACCACTTCCTTGACCCCGTCCGTAGTGGACCGGGCGACCCCGCCATCTCCACCGATGCCGATTCCGTGCCGCCACGTTGGTCGCACGCCACCACCTCCCCCACCCCATCCGTGCCGCCACCTCCCCGACCCTGTATGCGCTAAACCTGGTGGTGCCACCATCTCCTCCGACACCGGTTCCGTGCCTCCACCTTCCCGTACGGCTAGCGCTCGGCCACGGCGCCACCTCACTAACGCCTCCCCACGTCCCCGATGCCTCCGTGGTGTCGCCGACACCCCATGCCACCACCTCGTCGATGCCTCAACCTCCACGACTCCCGTGGTGGTGAGTTCGCCGTCTCTCCACCCGACACCGGCGGTATTCCGACGTTCCCGACTCCTGCATGCGAAGAGTACCTCCTTTTATTGTAGGTGTGATGTATATATGTCTTTCCTATACTCTTACAAAAATTGTCTACGCAACTTTATATTTAGATCGATGATTGCCAAG
This sequence comes from Avena sativa, assembly GCA_916181665.1. Classification (NCBI taxonomy): domain Eukaryota; kingdom Viridiplantae; phylum Streptophyta; class Magnoliopsida; order Poales; family Poaceae; genus Avena; species Avena sativa. The sequence goes on from OV702287.1 coordinate 577,048,799, forward strand.
AAAAGATGGTATGTGGTATGTCGATGAGAGGTTTCAGGAGTCTACGATTCATGGGGTAAATGTAGTAAACAAGTTTTAGGCTATCCCAACAACTCCTTCAAATAGATGGCGGAAGAGGAGTACTTCAACTTCCTGAGCCGGAGGAAAAGAGAAACAACTATGAAGTTGAAAAGCAATTGGCCGGGTCTACTAGCTTCAAGAACTACATAATTCTTGTCATATTTATCGTTCTTGTGTACTTGTTCATCTTCTATGTTATGTGATAACATTTTCTATGTTCATCTTGTAAGTAGTTGAAACCATCTTGTATGTAGCCATGGATTAGTTGATCCAATTAGTTCTTATGTAAGACAATTTTCATTACGTTACTAGCTCTTTTGAGTGAGATTTGTAATTAAGTATTTCGATTGTAACCTCGAAATAATTGAATGCGACAGCGGCAGCGAATTTAAATTTTTTTTGACCCTAGAATAATCAGTCGTGGTGTTCGATAATAAGGAAACGCCGCCAGAAATTACAGCTGGTGGCGCTTTGCGTGAACGCCACCATTATACCGATAATAAAAGCGTGTATGCCAAACGCCACTGGTAGAGATCGAACGTCACTGGTAGTTTCATAGTCGTGGCGTTGAACCTAAAGTCAACTACTACGGGTTCTACAGGTGGGGTTCGGTGGAGACGACATCACTAGGACCTACCAGTGACGCGAGGTTAGTGGCATGTGGGTTTAACGCAACGAACCCCTTTTCTAAACGCCGTCACTAGACCTTTTCCTACTAGTGCATGTGTTGGTTGGTTGTGAAAAAGCAGCAGAGCGCCAATAACCAAGGCCGTTGAAGTAGACTTGGCTGGATCAATGGTCCTAGAGGAGTTGGCGTGTTCAGAAAATTAAGGAGGATCGGTACCCTACAATACTATACTGAAACTATTACAGTGTCTTGCTACTATATCAGGTGTATGAGAACACAAGTGAAGCACTGTGAACCGGTGCCAATGCCAGGAAGAGCAGCGATGAGTATTACAGTCATTGTGGCCGGCAGTGTCAAAAAAGTAGGGTAGAAAACTATCCGAGCAGTCATGGATGTTTCAGTGTATTCAGGAACTAGAACTATGGGAGCAATCATACGAGTTTCTCGCGGTAACTTTATACTTAGCTAACTCATATGATTATAAGGACCGTGTGATTGATGTTTCAACCATTGAAGCAATGCCGTTGCTTATGTACTTCAGTTGGCAGAAGGGATTGGATTCCAATCGATCATCATTGAATCTGATTCAGTGGAGGTAGTTGACGTTGTGATTAATCCATTTGATTACAGAGGTACTGGAGCGGTTGATTATCGATAGCTGTCAAGGTTTCTTCATGACTCTAGGGCTCTAGGCAGGACGACTTAACGACACTGTCTGCTGAGAAGCTAATGAATGTGAACGACAGCTTGCTAGCTGAGGTGTTATCGATAGCTGTCAGAGTTATTGATGACTCTAAGCTTGATATTTTCCATCATTTTCTTCACTACTTGAGAACGACCATGTTATCGATAGCTGCCTGATAGGGCGATTGAGGCGTTGGCCAAGCTTTTCAAGCTGAACATCCGAAGTATGGCGGAGGTTGATGCGGCCCTGATTGCCATGGGAGGGCCAAGCGGTTCCGATCCAGCCGCTCAAGACCTGGTCGTTTAGTTTTTTTGTGGGAATGTCCTCCTCCCCACCCGCGTGTGTTGCTTTTCTTTCAGTCTATCGGGTCACCTCTCTGATCACTCATCTGTGGGTGTTGGTACGGATCGACTTGTTATCAGGTTCTGCGCGTTTGTTCTGACTACTTTTTGCACTTCAGCGGCATGATTGGACCAAACCTCAACATCGCTGACTGGAACACCCGAGGGCTTAATGACCAAGCCCGTAAGGACACCGTTCACGTCTTCCTTGTGGATACGCCCTATCACATTGCGTGTATCCAAGTAACCAAGCTCGACTTCATCGACCATCAAACCGCGGCTTATCTTTGCGGTTTCAGGCTTCGCTCCTTTGTGCATCGTCCGGCTGTTGGAACTCGCATGGGCATTTTGTTGCTTTGGGATGACGACCATGTTGACGTCTCCAATATCCACATTGGCACTCACCTTATCTCGGCTTCCGTCATCATCCGTACATGGGGTACCATGTTCAAACTCACCACTGTCTAGCAATGATGCGGACAAAGAGGCTTTTCTTGAGAAAGCTATCGCTGCCAAAACCGACGACGACACTAAGTGGCTCATCATCAGAGATTTCAATCTCATCTGTCAAGCAGAGGATAAGAGTAATGACAACCTATATTTTCGCCTCATGGGGCTTTTTAGACGGGCCCTCACCACCTGTCAGATGAAAGAAATTAAGCTCCAGAACAGAAAGTCCACGTGGAGCAACGAGAAGGATTCGCTGACTCTGGTGAGGCTAGACCGAGCTTTCAGCAACTCAAGTTGGGATCTGGCCTTTAAACATAACATTATGCATGCTCTTTCGTCCTCCCTCTCAGATCATCGCCCCCTCCTGCTCTCAAATCAGAGTGGCCCTCGGAGACCTCCGGCCTTCAGCTTCGAGACTTTTTGGACCAAGATGCCGGGTTTCCAGGAGACGGTCCAGCGGACTTGGTCTGCGCCTTCAACCCAGACCCAGCCAATCCATATCATCAACCACAAGCTGAAAACGACGGTGTCGGGTTTCAGATCTTGGAGTAAAAGCCTATTTTCGAATTGCAATCTCTAGCTTATTATGGCCCTCGATATCATCTTCCAGCTAGATGTGGCTCAGGAATCCCGGACCCTTTCTCTGGAAGAGAGGGCTCTTCGCGCTGATCTTAAGCGTCATGTGAAAGGCCTTGCTGCCCCGGAAAGATCTCCGAAATGGCAAGCCTCTAGAATCAGTTATCTTCGTGAAGGAGATGCCAACACAAAGTTTTTCCACTTGCGGGTTAATGCGAGGAAACGGAAAATTACATTACAAGGCTGAAGCATCACAACGGTTGGTCTGTTACTCATGTGGACAAGGAGAACCTCATTTTTAATAACTTCTCCAAAGATCTTGGCCGTCCTCCTCCTCGTCAGCTGGATTTCAAATGGGTTGTCTTGAACCCCACGGTCCATCCTTTGGAGGACCTTGGTTTGCCTTTCTCCGAACTCGAAATCAAAGAGGCAACCAACGACATGGCTGCGGAAAAAGCCCCAGGTCCTAACGGTTTCTCCGTCTCTTTTGTCCGCTCTTGATGGGAGACCATCAGGGTTGATCTTATGAGGGCAGTCAATTCTGCCAATATCGTTCTGGTGCCAAAAATGGATGCAGTGGTGTCCATCACTAATTTAAGGCCCATTAGCTTCATTCATGTGGCCCCGAAGATCATCACCAAAGCTATAGCCCGCCGGCTCAGTCCCAAGATGAACAAGATTGTTTCTTGCAGCCAGAGTGCTTTCATTAAATCCAGAACCATCCACGACAATTTCATGTACGTCAGGAATACTGCTCGCCAACTTCATCGCAGCAAAACCCTGGTCCTTCAATTGAAGCTTGATATCGCCAAAGCTTTTCACATTGTTCGATGGGACTAATTGCTAGACCTCATCCAATGCCTTGGTTTCCCACAAAGATGGTGTGCTTTGATGTCAACCCTGTTCACTACAGCCTCATCCCGCGTCTTCTTGAACGGGGTCCCGAGAAAGGACATCCCTCATAGACGCGGCCTCCGACAAGGTGACCCCCTGTCGTCGCTCCTTTTCGACATCGTCATCAATCCCTTCAGGGCATCCTGGCGAAAGCCACCGCTTCTAGGCTGTTGCACGAAATGCCTGGCGGTTTGCAATGATCCCAGGTGTCCTTATATGCGGATGATGCTGCCATCTTCTTGACCCTGACGGAGCATGACGTTTCGGCCCTATCCAGTATCCTACAGAGTTTTAGGGGAGTCTCTGGCCTGATGAAAAATGTTGCAAAATATTCCATAGCTCCAATTCGATGCGAAAATTTGACCTCGCGCTGGTTCTGACCCGTGTAATAACGAGCTCGTTGGGGAACCCCAAGAGGAAGGTATGATTAGCACAGCATTAAGTTTTCCCTCAGTTATGAAACCAAGGTTATCGAACCAGTAGAAGCAAGGAAACACCTCCAAGGTGTTGCTAGCTGGACTTTGGCAGGGCGCACTACCGGTGCCAGCAGCGACGTGGAAACCTGTACAACACAACCACAAAACTCTGCCCCCAAGTTGCAGTGAGGTTGTCAATCTCACCGGTTTTGCTAAAAACAAAGAATTAAATGTATTGTGTGGAAGAAAGTAAAAGCTTGCAGAAAGTAAGGAGAAAACAGTAAACAATTGTAGATTGATGATAAAAGAAAGGAACGGGGTCCATAGTTCACTAGTGGTGATTCTCCTTAAGATATATAACATGTTGGGTGAACAAATTACAGCGGGGCAATTGACAAACATCGAGAAAGAAATACATGCATATACTAATCATCTTGACTCATTTGAGATTCGATTGGGTATTACAATATTATACATAGACCATAATCCAAGTGTATCTATGACTAATAATCCACCTGTTATCATCCGACCCCCCTCCAGTATTAAGTTGCAAGCAACAGATAATTGCATTATGCTTTGCGTGTAAAGTAACAATATGATTGTTCTATGAACAAAGGATTGTTGTTTTCTCCCTAGTAGCAACAACGCATCTAGTACCTTAGAGATTTCTGTCACTTCCCCAGATTACTAGAGGCATGAACCCACTATCGAGCATAAATACTAACTCTTGGAGTTGCTAGCATCTACTTGGCCAAGATAGCTACTAACAACAGAAAGCATGCAAGATCACAAATAACAAAGACATGATAGAATCAATAATCAATCTAAAATAGCATCTCAATATCCATCGGATCGCTGCAAACACAACATATAGGATTACAAATATATGATATTGATCATGAACAGAGCTCACAAGATCTTAAACATGATAGCACAAAGGAGAAGAACAAGCCATCTAGCTACTACATGGACCCGTATTCCAAGGATGAACTACTCACGCATCACACTAGACGCTTGCATGGTGATGAAGAAGGCCTCCAGGGTGAATTCTCTCCTCCAGCAGGGTGCCGGGAAGAGCTTCAGATCCCTCCCGATCTAGGGATGGAGATGATGGCAGCTACAGACTCTTTCATGGAATTTTGATTGGGTACTTAGGGTTTCTATATCGGAGGCATCTTATAGGCGAAAGGGGAAGCCGAGGGGGTGCCCTAGGCGGCCACACCACCCCCTGGCATGGCCAGGCCTGGCCAGGTTGTGTGGTGGCCCTCTGGCCCCTCTCCGTCTCGTATTCTGGCTCCGTGTCCCCCTCGATGAAAAATTGACTTTGGCTTTTGTCCCGTCCAATTCTCAGAATATTAATTTTCTGACTTTCCTGGAACCAAAAACAGTAGAAATCAGGCAGTTGGCATTGTGGCATCTTCTTAATAGGTTAGTCCAAGAAAGTGTATAAAAATTACTCCAAAGTTGGACAAAACATAAGAAATTAGATAAAATCAAGCATGGAACATCAAAAATTATAGATACGTTAGCAACGTTTCAACATCCCCAATCTTAAATCCTACTCGTCCTCGAGTAGGTAAGTGATAAAAAGAAAGAATAATTTTTGAGGTGACATGCACCATCATAAACATGATCAAAGTATTTGTAAAACATGGATAGCTGGGATCATAGTACTTCATCATAGCATGAAAGACAAAGTTCTAACAATAAGACATAGCAACTATGTTGCATCATGAAAAGGCACAAACAAAAGATTCATGAATAACAATGCTTTGCAAGACGTTTGTTTGTTTCACATAAAGAAAACATAGCATAGTGGAATTCAGCTTGTCCCCCATAGAGTAGCAAACATAAATGTATAGGAAACCTTCAAAGTTCATAAGAGTGACTAGATACAAATAGTTTAAAAACAAGCAATATCAAGTTATGCATCAATCAACAAGTCTTGGGAAAATGCTCATAGAACTAAGAATGACCACTATGATCTCAAAGTAGGTGCATAAAGATAGAAGGTGGAGACTCAACATAAAAGTAAAAGAAGGGCCTTGATGACCCACAAGTATAGGGGGTGTATCGCAGTATTTTCAATAAGTAAGAGTGTCGAACCCAACGAGGAGCAAAAGGTGCTGGCTAGTGGAATGAATCAGGAATTCTTGTGTTTGCTAAGTGTTGTGTGGGTGAACCTGTGCTAATGTACCGACCTTCCTAGGACTAATATCTTCTTTAGTTTGCTAAGTGTTGTGTGGGTGAACCTGTGCTAATGTACCGACCTTCCTAGGACTAATACATACTTGTGATTATACCCCTTGCAAACATCCGTAAGTAAAAGAAAGTAATTAAGGTAGAAACCTAACCACAACTTTAAACTCTAAGACCCTTACATCCCTTGTGTAATGGTTTCCTAACGGGGGTTCAGGTTTCTGTCACTCCGGCAACCCCTACGATTAGTAGCCAAATACACAATGCATTCCCTTAGGCCAATATAGGTGAAGCGTCATGTAGTCGACGTTCACATGACACCACTAGAATAAGTACACCACAACTTAAATATCAAACTATTGAATCTTTCTCAACACAACTCCACTACTAACAACATGACTTCTCCCATGTCCTCAAGAACAAAACGAAATACTCACAAGACATCATATGGATCATGATCAGAGATGGAATAATGATGTATAACAATCTGAACATAAACAACAATTCAATGGTTCACTCAATAGCATCAACTATAAAGAGTAATCAACACCGGGAAAGTTTCCCCTAAGAACTAATGCAAGATTTAACCCAATTGTTACAGCAATATGGAGATGGTAATGAGGGTGCTGATGGTGAAGATGGTGGTGATGATGATGATGATCCCGATGAAGTCCATCTTGATGGTGGTGTTGATGGCGACGATCTCCCCTCTCCGGGAAGGAATTCCCCCGGCAGAAATCTGTCTGCCGAAGAGATCTTTCTCTCTCGGTATTTTCTGCCCCGCAGAGGCGGCGGAATCTTTCTGTGGTCTCTCCTCGAGTCTTAGGGTTTCGGGAGGAATATATACGCCAGAGGGGAGATCCAGAGGTGGGCCAGGGCAGCCACACCACCTAGTGGCGCGGCCTAGGCAGGCCCGCGCCAGGGGGTGGTGTGGGCCCCCTGTGGCCCACCTCCACTCCTCCTTCTGGCTTCCTTCGTCTTCTGGAAAAATAGGGTTTTCCGTATATTTTCCTGGATTTTATGATCTTCGCGAATTTTTCCTCCAAACAGCACCTTTTCCATCAGAATCCTTACTGCAGCGGTCCATGCTCCAAAAGTCCTCAACCATGCAAAAACCGATGAAATAACATAAGTATCACCTCTCAATACGAAATATATCAATGAATAATAGTGAATTATGACAGAGAATAGTGATGCAAAATGGACGTATCAACTCCCCCCAAGCTTAGACTTCGCTTTTCCCCAAGCGAAAATGAGCTCAATAAACATGACCTCAGGTTTATGGAGTGAAGAGTCGATAAATGAATACAGACAAGAAGCATCACATTCATCGATACATAGATCATAAAAGAAGACAACTCACCATTACATAACTTAACTTGCAATAAGTAAAGGAAACACAATAAAGATACATAAAGTAAATCATAATTGGTAATGGCAAACTTAGCTCTTGGTCGAAGAATAGTTGATAATTTGCTGGAGTTCACAAATAACTGATTTCCAATGATAGCTTTCAAAGTAGTAATAACCAAGATAAGAGCAATGTGCAAAACAAGGAACATAAGAAACATGATTGAATAAATCATCATATGAATGAATGAAACACAACAACTCAAAATAGTTGCTGAGATAGAAAGGAATAGGCTTACTGACTCAACTAAAGAAGTAAAAGAAGGGCCCTTCGCAGAGGGAAGCAGGGATTTCAACTTTCATAAAGAGCTCCCAAAAATTATGGTACTTATTAGCTTTCAGCTCTCATTGCCCCTATCATAGGCATCTTTAGGTGATTAAGGTTAAAGTGACACAACTAAGAGGATATGCTTGAAAAGTTATAAGTTGAAATCTCATGCCCCTTACTTACGAGTACCGAACCTCATGCTACTCAACTTCAGTCACAAGTAAGCTCTTGTCATTGTAAATACATATGTATCATTGAGAACCGCCAACGGGGTACCCCTTGCACATGATACAGGAGTTATCCCATAATCAAAATGACAAGTCAAGCAGACAATGAGCACCTCAGCGATCTTTCTATTTGCTATTTGCTTAGGTTTTTACTAAGTATGCTTCATAGAATGCTCACTATAGTTATGCTGCAAGTTCCCACCATGATTAGGCATGGCTTAGGTTAGCGGCCCAGGCGTTTCTCTAACACACATATGAACTCCATTATCTTACAAGTTCCCCTTTTATTTCACACCGCCAGAATCCATAGGCAAAAGAATCATGCTATCAACTAGGTACAAGGTACCATGGCAGTGTTGAAAGCGTCCCCCATGGTACGTGGTTCTGCTAACTTCAACTCATAAAGCGCAAGCATATACGCAACGAAGAACGACCCAATGGTTCAAGTTTATTAAGTGCAAGAAAAGTAAATTGTGCCATCAATTTCGTGAGAGATTTAATCACTAATTTTCACATAACAAGTTTAATTTGGAAGGTAGATAAAAACAAGAATTTACTTGGAATAGCAATAATGCTAATAGGTAGGTATCGTCGACACAAATGGCATAGGTTTTGGTTTTAATGATTGGATGCACGAGAATAATTCCCTCTCAGTACAGGTTTTTGGCTAGCATCAAACTTAACAAGTTTCGATAAGGGGTACTCCCCACAAACATAATTCAGGACAAGGCCTGCAAGTACTAGCATGATTACAAAAGGAAAACATGATTAAGCCGACACCTATGCATTGGCACTCGGGGGCTTCTTCGATTCTGTGGCAGCCACCAATGTCGTGGTCTTCATTGAGTGCCATCTGACGCTGAAGCCTTGGCTACAGTGGCACCTGACGCCGTGGCATTTTCCGCTTTCAGCCATTTTTCCCCTCTGAGTACCTCGCTAGTGTCTCTATGAGCCGAGGCCCATATTTGTGACAGCTAGAGGCAAAGGGAGCAAAAACTACATGCTGGCCATCCGCGGTCACCGGCATATTCGAGGAGACCTTGCTGGCATTCAGGTTGACAACATGGGCCTGTACCATTGCCAAACCCACGGAGGCACCGAGCCCTTTCTAGAAATTCTTGAAGTCCGCAGGGATACCTTTGGTGAATTAATCAATCAGGACCTCCAGGTCTTCAATAAGTTCGCTGTTGGGGACCATCTCCTCTCGAAGACACCCAAGAACATGTTTGGCATTCTTGAGTGATTCTTGGACCTAGAAAGAGCCTGGAGGTTGGAATTCATCCCAGAAGCGTCAGTAGATCCATGTAACACCATCAAATACCAACTAAGTGAAAGAAAAACTCAAGTGGTACAAAGAATGCAATAGAAGCATACCTGAAATCGCTTTCGCAACAAAGAGAAGCTATTCCATGAACTTTTTCTCTCTGTTCGCGGCAAGTCACCTGAGCTCCTCTTCGCGCTATTTATACTCCTACTTGAGGCGCTCATCCTGTTTGGTCTCCGCCATGCTGATTCCCTTCTCAAGGGAATTCACCTAATGATGCAAATCATTATTATCCTCTTAAAAACAAGAAGAATATATCAAGATCAATTGAAATAAAAATGCAGCATCACAACACAAACCGATGAAACTTACTTTGTAGCTGGCAGTTTTTGGTTTCAAGACAAACATGATGCTGGCCTAGGTGGATGATCTGTTCGCCAAGGCGAATAGACTCCTGAAGAATGGCCTGCAGTAGAAGCATAAATATCATGACTCGTTCTGACTCTAAGCAAAAATTATTCAAGTAACAAAGGTTTGCAAATACTTACATGGCCATCCAAAGACTCCGATGTTTCTTGGTGAGTTGACATCCGAGCAAGAAATAGGTGCTCACCCACGTTGGGAGAACTCGAGGAATTAGCACCGGAGTTGGCCGCTATCTTTGGAGGGGCGCATGCTCCACCACATCCTTCTTCTTGGAGTCGAGGACTCCCGCGATCTCCAGGAGATGAAAATTTTCTGATGACGACAACGAGGCGGTCATGCTGAAGCAAATTATAAAACATGTCATAATCAACACAAGAAGAAGGACTATAAAATTTAGGACAAACAACAAACTCAAAGGATTACCCATCAAATTTGTCGAGGTCGAAGGAGTCATCCGACTCCCCCTTCGGTTTCCTAGGCCTCTTCCATGATGGAGGGGAAACAACACGCAGAGGCACCACTGGAATCAGATCTGCATCGCCCACCCAAATCGAAGGATCCTCCGCCGTCTTCGGAGAGGAAGTATCTGAGTCCTCTCTTCAGGAGCGTTTGTGAGTGGTGCCCTCGCTGCACTAGGGGCTGATACCTTCGATCCGGATTACAGATGTAGTATGGCTATTTTTCCCTAGTAGACCTAGGTTATCGAATCCTCGGGAACCTAAAAGCATAGTGAAGTTACTTTAACGGACCTTCGGGTGTTTTAGAATTCTTTTTGTGTTTTATCGGACCAAGAGTTTGTTGTCTTTTGTTGTTGTCGATGATGGAGAGAGAGGGCCTAGGGCTTTTAGTTTCACTTGTAGCTATGCAAAACATCTGATGGGAATAAAAGATAATAATAAAGTTTGCATGTAATTGTTAGAGCAAGATAATTATATGTGGTAGTGCATCCATAAATGCTATTGCCTCCGTAACCTCTTATAGCAATAGACTACTAGTCTCATCCATAGAAGAAAGAGAACTAATGATATCCATAGTGATGTCACCCTTAACCCCAAGTAAATCCCTCACATACAGTCGTACTACCCCATCTGCCACTTGGATTCCCAACCTTTAGATTAGTCATTAGTCATACTCCCTGTACATTGCTCAATCCTCGGGGTATTGGGTACCTGATAATTCCTTGTATTGAGGCAAGAGAGGATACAATAATCATCATGTCATACAAACTAATACATGATCCCATCTATGATAAATAACATGCACAAAAGCTACATGGCTAGGCCCAAGCCATTCGCCCAAAGAGAATTACTCACGTATAGAGATGAAATCAACAATCATAAACATTGCAATACGAATCATGAGATTAATAGAAAATAGTCTTACAATGTTGCCAATCGAAGATGAGATCTACTATTACAAGTGGTGGAATATGGATATGGTGGTGGAGAAGGGTTTGGAGATTAGATCTAAGTGTAATTGTGGCGCAGCACCGGAAATTGTTCCGGAGTTGACTTCACCGAATGAAGAAGGAACTTATAATAATCATCATGAAACTCCGAAACAAGACAATACCGAACCTCGCAGGTCAAGTAGGACACGTGTAGCTCCTGAACTGTACGGAAATCCTGTCATGAATGGTTGATGAAATAGATGACCCTGCGACGTATGAAGAAGCGATGATGAGCCTTATTCCAACAAATGGCTAGAAGCCATGAAATCCGAGATAGAATCCATGTACGAAAACCAGGTTTGGACCTTGGTGGACTTACCTCACGTCCGGAAGGCCGTTGAGAATAAATGGATTTTCAAGAAGAAAACTAATGCTGATGGTAATCTGACCATCTATAAAGCTCGGCTTGTCACAAAGTGGTTTCGACAAATTTTTTATGAGACTTCGATGAGACTTTCTCTCCCGTAGTGATGTGATATGTTGTGAACGTATCTATAATTTTTGATGTTCCATGCTTGTTTTATATCTACTTTCTTATGTTTTGTCTACACTTTGGAGTACTTTTACACATCTTCTAGAACTAACCTAGTGACAAGATGACACAATGTCAGTTGCCTGTTTTCTACTGTTTTTGGTTCCAAAAAAGCTAGTAAGGAGATATTCTCGGAATTGGACTGGACAAAATCCCAAGTCAATATTTCACCAGAAGGAATACGGAGTCCGGAGGGGAGACGAAGAGGGGAACCAGGGCGGCCACACCTGGTGGTGGCGCGGCCAACCTTAGCCACGCCACCAGGGGTGTGGCCCCCTGGCTCTCCACCGACCTTGCCCCTTAGCCTATATATTGCCTCCGGGACGAAAACCCTAAGGACCCGATCAAAATTCCATGAAAGAGTATGTATCCGCCGCCATCTCCATCCCTAGATCAGGAGGGATCTGAAGCTCTTCCCGGGACCCTGCCGGAGGGGAGAGATTACCCTGGAGGCCTTCTTCATCACCGTGACTTCCTCCGGTGTGATGCGTGAGTAGTTCATGCCTGGACTACAGGTCCATGTAGTAGCTAGATGGTTGGTTATTCTTGTTTGTGCTACCATGTTTAGATCTTGTGAGCTCCGTTCATGATCAAGATCATCTATTTGTAATCCTACATATTGTGTTTGCAGGGATCCAATGGATATTGAGATGCTATTTCAGATTGATTATTGATTCTATCATGTCTATGTTATTTGTGATCTTGCATGCTTCCCGTTGTTAGTAGCTATCTTGGCCAAGTAGATGCTAGCAACTCCAAGAGGGAGTATTTATGCTTGATAGTGGGTTCATGCCTCTAGTAATCTGGGGAAGTGACAGAAATCTCTAAGGTACTAGATGTGATGTTGCTACTAGGGAGAAAACAACAATCCTTTGTTCATAGAACAATTGTATTGTTTACTTTACACACTTTGATTAATGCAATTATCTGTTGCTTGCAACTTAATACTAGAGGGGGTTCGGATGATAAACTGAAGGTGGATTATTAGTCATAGATGCAGTTGGATTATGGTCTATGTATAATGCTGTAATGCCCAATCAAATCTCATAGGAGTCAAGATGATTAGTATATGCATGTATGCTTTCTCGGTGTCTGTCAATTGCCCCGCTGTAATTTGCTCACCCAACATGTCATCTACCTTAAGGAGAATCACCTCTAGTGAACTATGGACCCCGGTCCATTCTTTTACCATCAATCAACAACTATTTACTGTTTTCTGTTTACTTTCTGCAAGCAATTACTATCTTCCACACAATACGCTTAATCCTTTATTTTCAGCAAAACCAGTGAGATTGACAACCTCACTGTAAGTTGGGGCAAAGTTCCGTGGTTTTGTTGTGCAGGATTCCAAGTTGGAAACAACACATTGGGGGTGTTTCCTTGCTCCTACTGGTTCAATAATCTTGGTTTCATAACTGAGGGAAAACTTGCTACTGTACTCATGATACCTTCCTCTTGGGGTTCCCCAACGAGCTCGATACATGTTGAGTCCATCATCACGATGCTAAAGTCAGTTAGGATTATGTTAGTAATTGCTGCATATTTCGATTATGAAATATGACAAATGGATGTCAAAACTCCGTTCCTCAATGGTAATATTGAAGAAGAGTTGTATATTATACAACCAAAGGGTTTTGTCGATCCTAAGAATGCTGGCAAGGTTTGGAAACTTCAGTCGTCCATCTATGGACTGAAGCAAGCATCCCGGAGTTGGAACCTCCGCTTTGATGAGGTGATCAAACAATTTGGATTTGTCCAAACTTATGGAGAGGGTTGTATTTACAAGAAAGTGAGTGGGAGCAATGTGGAATTTCTAATATTATATGTGGATGACATATTATTGATTGGAAATGATATAGATCTTTTAAACAGTGTTAAAAGTTATCTAAACAACAAATTTTCGAAGAAGGACCTTGGTGAAGCATCATACATATTAGGCATTGAGATCTATAGACATATATCAAGCAGCCTAATTGGGCTATCACAAAGTACATACCTTGATAAGATTTTAATGAAGTTTAAAATGGACGGAAGTAAGAAGGGGTTCTTACCTATGCTGTAAGGAAAGACATTGAGTGTGACTCAAGGTCCATCTACGGCGGAAGAAAGAGAGATAATGGATAAGATACCATATGCTACAGCCATAGGCTCTATAATGTATGCCATGCTATGTACGACACCGGATATGGAACAAGCTATTAGTTTGACTAGTAGGTACCAATCTGATCCAGGTTTGAAACAATGGATAACTGTCAAGAATATCCTTAAGTACTTAAGAAGAACTAAGGAAATGTTTCTTATGTACGAAGGTGAATAAGAGCTAGTCGCTAAGTGTTATCTCGATGCTAGCTTTGACACCGATCCGGATGACTATAAGTCTAAATCCGGATATGTATTTCTCATGAATGGAGCTGCAATTAGTTAGAGGCACTCCAAGCAACCTATGGTGGTGAGGTCAACAACGGAGGTGGAATATGTTGATGCTTCAGAAGCGGCTCAGGAAGCAGTTTGGATGAAGGAGTTCATAACTGAACTAGGTGTGGTTCCTAGTGCATTGGAACTAATGGTGATATATTATGACAATAATGGACCCATAGCCAATGCCAAGGAACCAAGGTCTCAGAAGAATTGCAAACATATTAAGCACCGATTTCACTCCATCCGTGAGCATGTCAAGGATGGAGATATAAAGATTTGTAAAAAACACACGGATCTCAATGTAGCAGATCTGTTGACTAAAGTTCTCCCTAGGGCAAAAGATTAGCAGCACCAGAACTCCATAGGTGTTGGATTTATCACTATGTAAACTAGATTATTGTCTCTAGTGCCAGCGGGAAACTGAAGGGAATATGCCCTAAGAGGCAATAATAAAAGGTTAATACATGTGGTATTGGAGTTCCAAGTATATGATAGATGTTTATTTTGCATGCTATAATTGTATTGATTGGAAACGTTAATACATGTGTGTTTAATAAACAAATAAAAGGTTCCTAGTTATGCCTCTCTTATAAACTAGCTCGTTGATTAACAAGATGATCAAGGTTTCCTAATCATGGACATAGGATGTTGTTAATAACGAGGTCGCAATATTGGTGGGATGATGTGATGAACATCTGAAGTATAGCAATACAATCAAAGTCATTGTGTTTAAATTTCTATAACATTATACAGAGTAATTCTAGTGCTTAGACCATGAGATCATGTCAATCACTAAGACTAGAAGAGTAGCTTGATAACATCAAATGTCACACCGTAACGGGGTGACTATAAAGGTGGGTTAAGATACTCCGAAGGTGTTATGTAGAGGCTCATGGATAAAGGGTCGGATTTGTCCATCCCGATGATGGATAGATATACTCTAGTCCCTCTCGGTGATATCACATTGAGATATCTTGAAAGCAAGTGATGTGATCACTAGAATGTTATATCACAGGAACAAGGAAAGAGTGCATGTCGGTAACAAGATCAAACTAGGTATGGAGATACAGATGATCGAATCTAAGTCATGTAATATATCATGAGACAAATGGATTTATTTACTAACATTACAGGTTCTCACGATAATAGAAGTCACCGTTGAATGTGTGAGAATTAGTATGGATGTCTAGGTCCCACTGCTGATTATTGATCGGAGAGGGGTGACACACTTAAGGGATACCTCTTGGAAATATGCCCTAGAGACAAATAATGATATGGATTATTATCATGTTTCATTTAGTTTATGATTAAGTTTTATATCATTATATAACTATATTAATAGGAAACGTCAATACACATGTGATATATAAACAACCAGGAGTTCCTAGTGAAGCTCTATTCACTAGTTCATTGGTCAACAAATGATCAAGGTTTCCTAATCATGTGGCATTTATGCTAGTTGGAAATGGAGTTAGCTCATTGGGAGAATGAGATGATGAGCTATACCCAACCTAAACATCCAGACCTGATCATGTCACAAAATTCAAGTTACGATGATTAGAATAGTCCTCGTATCCTATTTCTTAGACTGTGAGGCCATATCAATCACTGTTACCCGAGGGTACTTTTATAGCGTCAAACGTCATCTGGTGACATGGTGATTATAAAGGTGTGTTCAGGTATTCGCAGGACCAGTTGAGGAAATTTGCATCAAGAGTGGGATTTCTCCATCCGCAAGATGGAAAATATACTCGAGGGCCCACTCAGGAAAGTTATATCCAATAGCTGCGGAGCGTGTGATTTGATTACAGGGATATCACTTGTCAGAATGAGTCAAAGAGCATCTGTTGGTAATGAGATTGAACACGACATGGTGATGTCATTGATCAAATCTCGGACAATGCATGTGTCGAGAGACAAAAGGAGTTATGCCCTAGAGGCAAATAATAAAGTGTATTATTTGATATAACTGTGTTAATAATATGTTTCATACAGTTCTATAACTGTGTTAATACAAAATGTTAATAATGTGTGGTTTGTAAACAAACCATGTCTCTAATTACCTCTAGCGAACTATTCCATTGGTAATGAGGATGATCTGAGTTTCAAGATCATGGGCATTTATGCCTATTGACAATGGGGTCATGTTGTTAGTTGAATAACATGGTAGACATGCGTCCGACCGTTATATCTTGAACGAGATCTAGTTACAAGGTTCACCACTGATGATAAAACAAAGAGGACCTCGTGACCTGATCCTTTGACTGTGAGGTAATGCAAATCACCATTCTAGAGGAAGCTTAGATGGTTATGAAGAATCATCTCGTAAAAGGGTGATCAAAAAGGTGCCACTCAGGTTTTCCAAAGGGATGCGTAGGGCAGTACATATCATGACCAAGATTTGTCTAATCCATGTAACGTATAGATACATGTGGCCATCTCGATGACGTTGTATTAATGAAGCTTGAAAGCATGTGACTTGGTCACAGAATGAAACGACTTGAGAACAAGTAAACAAGTTCATCGGTAACGAGACCAAACTAAGGTACGGAGATACTGATGATCAAGTCTCAGATGAATTAGGTATCAAATGACAAAGGGAACGGGAAACGACTTTCTCACGGTTCGAGCGATTATATTTGTGAAACGCACGGGGCTCACATGCCATCTAAGTCCCTCTGTTGATCATTGATGTTAGAATGTTCTCGATTATGTCATGAGTGTTTTCGAACTGAAGGATGTCACCCTTATGGGTGGCGACGCTTAGGGTAGATGAGGTATCGTAGGAGAAATAGAAAGAGAGAAACCGGAATAGTTCCGGGTAACATCCGATGGAGATCAGAAGGGGTCCGGAAGATGTTCCGGAGAAAAGTAATATGATAATTTATGTATTTGAATGTTAATTAGAGAATTCATATTAAATATATATTTTATTATTAAAGGCTTCCTAATGCTAATGGGCCTCACCCAAAGGGAGGCCCAATAGGGCATGGTGCCTAGGGAGAGGGGGCCAGCCCTAGTGGGGCCCACCTATGGCCGGCGGCTACCGCTAGGTGGCCGGCGGGTGTGGGGATTAGTCCCACACCGCCTGGCCCCTGAGTGGTGCGCCCCTCCCACTATATATAGGGGTCCCCCTCCCCCTTTGGAAACACACCATTCCCACTTATTCTATCTCTCTCATACATTGAACTCTTCTCCATAATATTGGGGAGTACCTCGTGGGTGAGTTCTCCACCTTCACACCACCGTCGTGTGATCAACGATCCGACATCTACTTCTTCCGCTGCTCGGCAGGATCGGAGTCCGGTTGACGTCACCCACACTAGACATGTGACGAACTTCAGAGGCATCAAACTTGAGGTACTGCTCGTCTTCATCAATATACGCCTTCCTGCGTAAGGTGTGCCTCGGTCTTCAAAAGGTATGAATACCGTCTTTCTCTTCCGTTGCTTATGTCTACCTAGTATAGATCCTGGTGGTAGTGTTCGAGTAGATAGAATTTTTTTTGTTTTCTGCTCCGGAACCTCTTCAGTGGTATCTGAGCGCGTATGGGTAGACATGCCCCATCAGATTTCCTGATTGGCTTCACTTCAATCCATTTAGTAAATTTGTCCACCATAACTAGGATATGGGTCATTCCTCCTTTAGTCGGCTTAAATGGTCCTACCATGTCTAGGCACCATACAACAAATGGCCAAGTTTTGAGCTCCGACATTGGCAGGTGGGTTTTTGTGGCGTATCTCTAGTAGCCATTGCATTTCCTTACCAAATCCTCTGCTTGCTCCAAAGCCTTTGCTATCAATTCTCTTGAGGATGCATGGTGGCCACATTCTCCTTGGTGGATATCCCAGAGTATGTCAAGTCCTTCCTCCGGGTCAACACATCGTTGCAGGACTGTGGTTACACTTCTCTTGTATAGTTTGGCATTGATAATGATATAGGCCATTGCTCTTCTCTGGATCATCCTTGTGAGTACCTCATCATCCGGCAAGATTCCCTCTTTTAGGAAGTCAAATATTGGCTTGGCCCAACTGGGTATACCTCGGACAGGGAAAGGTTCCTCATCAATTTCCATCGCATCCACCAACATAACTCCTGCCGGGTTTGGCTTAACAGTCCCCGGGTTTACGGAAGCAGTCCCCGGGTTTGCTGAGGTTCCGCCCCAATCTGTCTCCATTGGCATAGCTTCTGGCCCAGAGAAGGCCGGGATATAAATTGATTTGGATTCCGGCGATGGGGTAATATATGGTTTTCTTAAGTCCTCCAAGGAAACATTTGGCGGGATTGGTTGTCGGGATGAACCCAACTTAGACAGTATGTCGGCCGCCTCATTTTCAATCCGAGGTACATGGTGGAATTCACATCCTTCGAAGAATCCAATTATTTTTGGGACATGAAATATGTAAAGGGCCATGTTGGCATCCAAGGCATCCAGTTGCCAGATACTTGCTGCACCACCAAATCTGAGTATCCAAAGCACTATATCCGATGTATCCCCAATTCTTTTGCCACTTTGAGGCCATGCACCAGTGCCTCATATTCTGCGACATTATACGTGGCGCTGCATTGGATTTGGAGGACATATTTTAGTTGATCTTTCTTGGGAGAGGTAAGAACTACTCCAGCGCCCAGCCCTTCTTTCAGTCTTGACCCGTCAAAGTGCAGTCTCCAATAATTGGAGTCCGGTAGAGGTGGTTCATATTGCATCTCGGCCCAGTCCACAAAGAAATCTGCCACATCCTGTGATTTGATTGCATCTCTTCTGCCAAACTGTGGTGCATATGGGGCTATCTCAATTGCCCATTTCTCTATTTGGCCACTAGCATCTTTGTTACTCATAATCTATGATATGGGTGCCTCACATATCACCTCGATGGGATGTTCCTCAAAGTAGTGTTTGAGTTTCTTGGCCGACATATACACGCCATACGCCATCTTTTGATAGTGAGGGTAGTTCTGTTTTGACACCGATAACACTTCACTCAAATAATACACCGGCCTTTGCACCGACTTTCCTTCTTCTTCGTGCTCCACTACAGTTACTACACTTATGACTCGGTTGGTCGCGGCTATATAGAGAACATTGGCTCCTTGGGTAGTGGTTCGGCTAGGATTGGTGCAGCAGCCAGCATCTTTTTTAATTCTCGAAATGCGCTATGCGCTTGTGGCGTCCATGGAAATTTGTCTGCCTTTTTCATTAACTGGTAGAGGGGAAAAGCCATCTCTCCCAGCCGACATACGAACCGCCTTAACGAGGCCAAGTAGCCAGTGAATTTATGTACATCGTTAAGGCATTTTGGCAGTTCCATTCTCTCTATAGCCCGGATTTTCGTCAGGTTAGCTTCAATACCTCGGTTGGACACCAGAAAACCGAGTAATTTCCTTGTGGGCACAACAAAAGTGCATTTCTCCAGGTTAAGCTTCATTCGGAACCGTCTCAAGTTCACGAACGTCTACCGGATGTTAGCAAGGAGCGTATTACTTTCCTTAGTTTTTATCACCACATCATCCACATAAACCTGCACATTTCGACCTATTTGGTCATGTAAACATTTTTCCATGCATCACTGGTATGTTGCTCCAGCATTACGTAATCCAAACGGCATAGTGCGATAGCAATAAGCCCCGTACAGGGTAATAAACGCAGTCTTTATTTGATCATCCGGGTGTAGGGGTATATGGTGGAAACCAGAATACACATCGATGAATGCTAACAGTTCACATCCGGCAGTTGAGTCTATGACTTGGTCTATTCTAGGGAGTGGGAATGGATCTTTAGGACATGCCTTATTCAGGTTCGTGTAATGAATGCACATGCGCCATACCACGAACATGTTCATATCATATTTCTTCTTTTCCACAAGCACTGGATTAGAGAGCCAATCTGGATAGAGTACTTCAATGATAAATTAGGCTGCAAGGATCCTAGCTATCTCATCCCCAATGACTTTTCTTCTGTCCTCGGCGAAACGTCAGAGAGGTTGCTTCACCAGCTTAACACCGGGTCTCACATTCAAAGAGTGCTCGGCCAACTCCCTCGGCACAACTTGCAGATCCTGTGTGGACCAAGCAAGGATATCCCGATTCTCACGGAGAAGCTGACGAGCTTGCTTTCCTATTTGCTTCTTAACCCGACACGGATGGTTATGGTGCGCTCTAGGTACTGATCATCTATTGGCACTTTCTTTGTATCCTTGGTTGCTTGGAATGATACACTTCCATGCGGGTTGGTCAGGGCCAGCATATGTTGCTGCGCGGATTGAGCCAATGCCGCCACTTCCTGTATCCTCCTGTTTTCCTGAGCTATCATGAGTTACTCGGCTAAGTTAGATCTGGTAGAAGTGCACTCGATCGAACGCCTAAACTCCCCTGATACGGTTATCACTCCCCTAGGTCCGGGCAGTTTCATCTTTAAGTAACTGATGTGAGTACTTGCCATGAACTTGTTCAGCATGGGCCTGCCGAGCAACGCGTGATAGGCGCTCTCAGATTCACCACTTTGAACTCCAAATTTTCAGTCCGGCAATTATCCCTTGTACCGAATAGTACATCAACCCGGACCTTACCAATCGGCTGACAGAAGATACCTAGCACAATGCCATGAAAGGTGGTCCTTGTAGCTTGCATCATATTCTCTGATATCCCCAACTTGTGCATGATATCCTTGTACATGATGTTAATGCTACTGCCATTATCAATCAACACCTTGGAAAACCTCACATTAAGATTGGCCCGATGAACATCAGATCCAGGACTAGTGCATAGGTCCCTAGGCTAGGCATGAGCTTCGGGTGATCCTTGATACTCCCCGTAATCTCCTAATCCGACCAAGGCATATATCTCACCACTACTGGCATTACCGCATTTACCTCCATATGCCGGCGCTGCAAGCTTTTCTGGTAAGTTTCTTGTGTAGTAAACACACAGTAGCTTTGGTGATGCTCCCTGTATTCGTTTCGTCCCTAATTTGCATGGTAACCTTGGTCCTTCTGTGGGTTATTGTTTACTTGATGCACATCGTCCCTCCTTTCCTAATTTTCATATCTCAGTGGAGGTGGAGGGAACATTAGTTGCTGTCCATTCCCCCTGTTAGTAATGGCTGCCGAGGTGCTTCACTCCCGGGTGCTTCGTTCCGAGGTGCCTGAGCATTCCCCGAACTACCCTGTTCTCGATTCCTCATCCACTCACACGGCCGGGTTGTATGGTTTGCCGGGCTACTCGGACTTGGCATATGAAATTTACAAGGTTGATCCAGCATAGACTCGAACGTATACCTCAGATGATCTTTTCGCACCTACCATTGCCTTTTCTGCTCCGGGGTCCAAGGCTTCTCCCCCTCACTCTTCTATTGCCAGTTCTGCCCTCTAGTTTTCTAGTGCTCGTTGGCGCCGGCATTGGGCTGATCTTGGTCCACCGCTGCCACCTGCTGCGGGTTATACCTATAATCCAGATGCTCGTCCCTTCATTTTCCTCGGAAATCGTTTCTCCTTGATGACCCAGAGCCATCTCGGTTGTAATACTTCTCTCTTGCCTCACTTGACATTAGCCAGGGTTGAGTTGGGTCTCCCAAAGCATATGAATCTGCAATCCGGGTCGTTTCAGCCAAAGTGGTTGGCATATCTCGCGTATCTTGTAGCCCACCAACTTTATGCAATCGAACGAGCGTATCTCCTGTACTTGTGCAACACGAGCTTATAGTCTTCGCTAGGTAATCATTTGGTTCTTAGCTCACTTTCTCCATCACACAAGTTGCATTTATCCCACTGTGTGTGTTTCCTTGTATATAATTCCTATCTTGTGGATTGACTTGTTTTGCTTTGTGATCATCGTGGTTCTTTACTTGCCATTACAATATCTTGATGTCGGATTGTTCTTGGAAACGCCACCTTCCATACCTATCCACCATAAGCTTTAGTGGTTAGTTGGTTTTGGTGTTCCACGTGAACTTCACTTTGTTTGGTTTTGATTGCTCTCAAGTGTTGCCACTTGCACGATACTATCTTCCAAGGAAAATTAAGGTTTGACGTTGCATCCCTTACCCCCTACCACTTCCATATACACCACTTGGTCTTGTGAATCATGTCTAGGGACTCCAGAACCGAGGATGATATCTATGAAGAATCCACGATGAGCCACCATGCATATGCCTCCACAAGCATGGATGACATGATGGAGCACTACACCGACAATGGATCCACATGCTTGGGTGATATGGAGTTCTACAACAACAATAACTCCCCAAGAATGGATGACTTCAAGGACGACAACGACAAGCTCCTCAAGTCGCATCGACCAAGAGGAAGCATCCACCTCGAGAGCGCCACGGTCCACCATCAAATGGACAAGTTCGAAAGCTCCCTCGACAACTTCAAGAGAGACATGGATAACAACTTCACCAAAACCATGATCATGAGGGCCAAGACTAATGTTGCTTTGCGCTCATTACAACGCCTCACCAAGAAGAGTGCCATGGAAAAGGAGAATCATCGCGAGCATCATGTGGATGACCAAGTGCGCCATCTATATCAACCTTTGGCAAGGAACGCCATTGACCTCCATCGACACCATCATAAGGCGCCTTCAACTACTCGTGCCACCACCAAAATGGCACCAAGAGCAAGCTCTCCTCCAAGCCATCAAGCTTCACACTGTGAGTCTACACTTCAAGATGGAGGAAGCCAAGGCCACATATGTGATGAAGTCGATTCGAGCACCGCTCTCGACAACAACATGAGCCTACTTCCAGCACTACTTCAAGACGGCAACAAGGGAGAGAATGGTGAACATGGGACTTACCCTTCACCAAAGGAGGCACATGGAGTTGAGAGAACCGAGCCTATCCCTACATGCTTGAGTGATGATGTGGTACCAATACCATGTGAGTATGCGAGCCACTTAGCCCACTTGAGTGAGAGCAAGAGTGAGATGAGTGAGTCCATATTACGCGAGATTGAGTGCTTCCACTTCAGGGGCATGAGTGATACACCGAGTGAGTTGAGAGTGGTAGTTGATAGGTCTTGTGAGACCACTTTAATTTCTAACGACTTACCCTCTACCTCTAGTGTGTTTTGTCATGATGTTCTAGGTTCCATGGATCAAGAAGCGCCAAGCTTGGAGTTGATGATGCCTCTGACCGCGAAGATGAACATGGTGGATGAAGCTAAGGCCATCCCCATACAAGAAGAAGTCTCCCACATGGATGCCACTACTACCACAACACCCACATCATTTGAGAGGTATGAACAAGGTAAAAGTAAGGGTGTTGATGATGCCATGATTCCACTAGTGTACATGATGATTTGTGATGACTTGCATGCTATGGATAATACTTGTGACATGACATATGTTCCATTATTATTCCCACGTGTTGACTTTGCTATGCATCATGATGACCATGTGGAATCCTTTTATTGTCATGATATTGCCATAGATATGATATGCTCTACACGTTACGTTGATGACATTATTTATTGGACTTTGTTGAACAATGTCTCTCGAATGTTTTTCTTGCAATGATGATAACAACGCTACCCCTAGGACCATGCTTTCTCATGGATGTTTTACAATTTCTCCCGTTGCTTGCAATAAGATGAATAATTGCTCTTTGACTTGTTTTCCTTGCAACAATAATTCACATATGTTTTCTATTGAGATGGCCCCCATAGCCTTCTCAAATTTTGGAGATTTTGATGATTGCCATGATAATAATGCTCCCCACTTGCATATTCACCATGCATCTATTTCATACTTGATTGACATTCATGGTGATGTGCACAAGAAGAGATACATCATGATGGATGATGTGTTTCTCTACCATGCACAAACGTTCTTCCTTTTGTGTTTGATGTGTCTAGGTACCCGCACGATAATGTCAACCTCGGTTGAGCACGAGTTAACAAAAAGAGCTCTAGAGAGCATCCCCCAAGTGAGTTAAAGATCAAACCTAGCTCTGATACCTTTTGTATGCTTTGCATCTTTCATATTGAAAAAATGCTCTTTCCTATGGTTTGATTGCAAGCATGTTAATGGTATTCTTTCACCTTGTTACAATCATGTTTCTTTGCTATTAGATATTGATGCTTTGTGTGTTGAAACAAAAATGTTGAACAATTGATCTTTCCGATGTTTTGTGTGCAACCATAATGCCATTATGAGCATGTATTGTCATGAGAGCTTACAAGTTCCTCGTATAGATGTTGCAACAAACATAAGGACCACTTTCCCTTTCATTTGGTTTGTTTGCAAACACGTTACTTTGGCTTTCGCTTGCGATACTCACATTTCCATGATGTCTTCTTTTAATGATATGTGTATGATATCCAACATATTGAACAATTTCTCTTTCCAATGGTTAGTTTGTGCAGATAATGATGTTGTTTGGGATATTCTTCCTCATGTGTTTTTGCTGAATTCTCCTATTCTTGCATCAAAGATGTTGTTCAATATTTTAGTCAATTTCTTTGAGTGCCACACTAAGACGTTATATGGAGTTTTTGAGTGCCCACATTTGGATGATGTTCAAACAATTTCCATGCACTTTGACCTCGCATATGCATTTCATTTGCTATACTTGAGTTGTGCTAATAATGTTGTGAACAAGAATGGACATGCCACAAATGGCATGCTCCTCTATCACACACAAACATATGTTGATGTTGGGTTCGCAGTATAGAAAACAAAAAAATTCCTACGATGAGAACTATACACCAAGATCTATCTACTAGATACATAACAACGGGTGGATATACATCCATGGAGAACTTACCCTCGAAGACAACAGAGTTTTGTTAACGAGTGGGAACTCATGGATGATGTAGTCATACGCTTACCGATCTCAAGATCGTGTGAAAGTCCGAGCGCTGCAAATCAGCAGCGCATCCGTCCTCGCACACACATTCAAGCCACCAGACAACCTCAACCTCCTCGCTCTAGCGAATTAGCGGAATCAACAACTCCTTCCAGATGCAAGGCCATCGGGAACATGTATCTCGCTAATCCGAGACCATGGGGAATACTAGAGGGGGAGAGAGATCCTTCACGAGGAGGTGTACTTTGTGAGGGAGGAGAGGGGGGCCTTTTATAGGAGAGGGGGGATCGTCCCCTCCCATGGCCGGCGGCCAAGGGGGGTGCCCCCACCTCTTCCTCATTCATGTGGTGGAAGCTCCATTCACATCAATTTTGACTCCATCCAAAATTCCACTCACATCCATTAAATTTCCACCATATTTAATGCAACTGTCAATTAATAAAACTCTTTTATTTATTTTATTCAGAATTTTGTTAATTACTTTAATTAACAAACATTCACATAAAACCCCTTGCAACATTTCAATATCACATGCAGAACCACTTTCTGCAATTTCACCCGAAACAATTCCGATTTCTATCGAAACAATTCCTGTGCTTTGTAATCCTTTCATCTGAAACATATGTGCTCCAAAATGGTGTCCGGCAACCCTTAAGTGTGTCACCCTAAGGTTCGCGAATAATGCAGACATGATTGAGACTCCTCTCAGATCAATAATCAGAAGCAGTACCTGGAGATCCATACTTACTCCTACACATTCAACGATGACTTCTGTGATCGTGAGAACCTTTAACACTAGTAACTTAATCCCTTTGTCTCATGATATAATACATGTCCGAGATTCGATCATCGATATCCAAGTACCTAGTTTGATCTCGTTACCGACATGCACTCTTTTCTTGTTCCCGTGATATAACATTCTAGTGATCACATCACTTGCTTGCAAGCTATCTTAATGTGATATCACCGAGAGGGCCCAGAGTATATATATCCATCATCAGGATTGAAAAATTCCACTCTTGATCCATGAGCCTCATCATAACACCTTCGTAGCACTGAACCCACCTTTATAGTCACCCTATTACGGTGTGACGTTTGATGTTATCAAGATACTCTTCTGGTGTTAGCAATTAACATGATCTCATGGTCTAAGGACTAAGATTACTTCATATGATGTTATAGCAATGTAAACATAATGACTTTGATCGTAATGCTATACTTCGAATAAATGTTCATCACATCATTTCACAAATGATGTGACCTTGTTATTAACAACATCCAATGTCCATGATCAGGAAACCTTGATCATCCTGTTAATCTACGAGCTAGTCTGGAAGTGAGGCATAACTAGGAACCCTTTTTTGTTTATTAAACACACATTTATTAACATTTCCTTTCAATACAATTACAGCATGCGGAAGAGCCCCCACTGAAGGGAATATGCCCGAGAGGCAATAATAAAGTGGTTATTATCTTATTCCATGTTTATGATAAATGTTTATTTTACATGCTATAATTGTATTAATTGGAAACATTAATACATGTGTGTTTAATAAACAAAATACAAAGTTCCTAGTACTGCCTCTCATATAAACTAGCTTGTTGACTAACAAGATGATCAAGGTTTCCTGATCATGGACATTGGGTGTTGTTAATAACAAGGTCACAACATTGGTAGAATGATGTGATGAACATTCATCCGAAGTATAGCATTACGATCAAAGTCATTATGTTTATATTGCTATAACATCATATGAAGTAATCTTAGTCCTTAGACCAAGAGATCATGTTAATGGCTGACATCGGACTAGTATCTTGATAACATCAAATGTCACACCGTAACAGGGTGACTATAAAGGTGGTTCATTGGTACAAAGGTGTTATGTTGAGGCTCATGGATCAAGAGTGGGATTTTTCCATCCCGATGACGGATATATATACTCTGGGCCCTCTCGGTGATATCACATTAAGATAGCTTGCAAGCAAGTGATGTGATCACTAGAATGTCATATCACGGGAACGAGAAAAGAGTGCATGTCGGCAACGAGATCAAACTAGGCCGATGATCGAATATCGGACATGTGATATATCATGAGACAAATGGATTTAGTTACTAGCGTTAAAGGTTCTCACGATCGCAGAAGTCTTCAATGAATGTGTAGGAGTCAGTATGGATCTCTAGGTCCCGTTTTTGATTATTGATTTGAGAGGGGTCTCGATGATGTCTGCATTATTCGCAAACCGTAGGGTGACACACTTAAGGGATACCGACACCATTTGGAGCAAATATGTTTCAGATAAAGGATTAAGAAAGCGCTGGAATTATTTCAATAGACACCGAAACTGTTTCGGGTGAAAGTGCTGAAATTAGTTCTACATGTAATATTGAAATGTTGCAGGGGGTTTTATGTGAATGTTTGTTAATTAAAGTAATTAACAAAATTCTGAATAAAATTAATAACATAGTTTTATTAATTGAGAGAGCATTAAATTTGGAGAAATTTAATGCATTTAAAGTGGAGACTTAAAAGAGAACGTGAAGGGCATTTTAATGTGGAGGGGTTACCACCACATGAATGGGGGAGGTGAGGAGTCACCCTCCCATGGGGCGCCGGCTATGGGGGAGGGGTACCCCCCTCCTCCTATAAAAGGCCCCCCTCACACCCCTTCTTACACACACCTCCTCGTGAAGGATCTCTCTCCCCCTCTAGTATTATTCCCCCATGGTCTCGGATTAGTGATATACATGTTCCTGGTGGCTTTATCTGGAAAGGAGTTGCTGCTTCTGCTGCTTTGCTAGAGCAAGGGATGGAGGTTGTCGGGGTACCGGACGTGTGTGCGGTCACGGATGCACCACTGCTTTGCGGTGCTGGACTTGGTGGTGCTGGACTTGCTGGAGCTGGATCTGAAGGACGTGCTGGAGCCGGACCTGTTGGACTTCATAATGATCTTGAGATCGGCAAGTGTACGACTACATCATCCACGAGTTCCAACTCGTTAACAAAGCTTTGTTTTCTTCGAGGGTAAGTTCTCCATGGATGTATATCCATCTGTTGCTTGTATCTAGTAGATAGATCTAGGTGTATAGTTCCCATCGTAGGAATTTTTTTGTTTTCTATGTTGCGAACCCCAACACCCACCCCTCATGTATCCCTTAGGCGTAGATGATAGACTAAAGACAACCCCCTTTATGGAATCAGATGTTTTCCATCATCCCCTTCTACCAAAGTGGATCGACTATCGTCACCACCTTGTTGGAGTTTGCATCGCGCCTCCCTTGTTGTACAAGGCCTTGGCATCGGTGTCCCTTTGCCAAGGTGTCAAGACCCTCTCCAAGATCTTCTTCCCTCTTCGCTTGGGATCGAGGGAGCACGTTGACGTATCTTTCCTTGCGAGGATTCTATCGGACCGGTGCCTGATACGTCCATTTTGCATCACTATTCTATGTCATAATTCACTATTATTCATTGATATATTTCGTATTGAGAGGTGATACTTATGTTATTTCATCTGTTTTTCCATGGTTGATGACTTTTGGAGCATGGACCGCTGCAGTCAGGATTCTGATGGAAAAGGTGCTGTTGTAGGGGAACGGGTAGGCTACACTAGCGTAAAATCAAAATTTTCTACCGCGTCAAGCAGGAATGCTATTTTCATAGATCATAGGATTACCGCTAGACGCGCAGTTGTGGAACTTGACGAAGATCGTCACGACAGTGTAGATGTTCTACTTCTCCTCCTTGTCCTCGTCCCACGAGCAGCTCCCCTTTGTGCGGCTCGTCCAAGTGCTACAGCTATAGCACCTCCGAGGTATCCACACGTCCGGAGTGGAAGGTCACACGGCAGATTGCTAGGTCCGCTCGTGCAAAACAGTCGTAAGAGGAGTGGCGGCTGGGTGGAATGCTCAACCCTATTCAGCTCGCCTCACTCTCTCTTATATAGGCATCCCTCGTGGGCTTCTACTTTAGCAGCCCATTCGCAGCATAAGCCTGGTCTAATTTGGATCCAATCCTTATTTGGCTTCCAGCCCCTAAAGTGTGTGACCCTATAGGTTCATACACGTATAGACGTGACAGGAGTAAACTTACTCCATCAATAGTTGGTAGCATCCTCTAGCAAGACATGCCAACTCCTAAATGCATATAAAGATCATTCGGACGAACCATCACAAGGTTGAGTACATGTCTGTCCCTTTGCCTCACGATATTTTTTCTTGCTCCAAGCTGACCTCTCTTTCTCGATACTATGATTCAGAATCCCTTTACTAGGTTAACTCTTAACCATATGTAGCACGACCATGAATTTCTGGATCCGATTACTCGAGGGGCCCAGAGATATCTCCCTCAAGTAGAGAGGGGCAAATTCCATCTTGATTGACCGATGCCTGGCAGCATGTATCTGGACAAACCCGAAAGCTACCTTTATAACTACCGCGTTACGGAGTAGTGTTTGATAGCCCCAAAGTAGGTCAATCCACATCTCAAGTACATGCGACAATCTCAGGTCTAAGGACAAAACATACACGATGTGTAGAGAGAGCTGCAAGTATTATTGCCAGTCTCTTGTTGGGTCAGTCCAACCCCATGTTCATAACATGTGTCCACATCATTGGTTTGACATCTCCATGTCTATGACTTGCGAAACATAGTCATCAACCAATCAATGTGCTAGTCTAATATTCACGTCTGTCCTCACATGAACTCCGACTAGGGACAACTATTTGATAACCATACAAATAATGAGTTTCACAAGCAATTCACATAATTGCCAATCAATACAAGTTGCCTGATATATGGATATTGAAGGAACATTATAAAAACTCATGGATACAAATGAAATACAATCATCTCTATGATTGCCTCTAGGGCATATTTCCTTCAGTCTCCCACTTGCACTAGAATCAATCTAGATAGTATCTAATACCTATTACTCTTGTGTTCGCTTCATGCGCAGGTTGCGGGAGTGGCTTTGTCAAGGGATCAGCAACATTTGAGTCCGTATGTATTTTGCATAACATGACACTACCATCATCAATGAACTCACGAATCAGATGGTAACGCATGCAAATATGTTGGTTCTTTTGGTGCTCTCCAGGTTCCTTGGCTTGTGCAATAGCACCATTGTTGTCACAATAAACATCTATGGGATTGGACGCGCCCTGAACCACACCAAGAGCAATCAGGAAATTCCTAATCCAAACAGCTTCCTTTGTAGCCTCCGAGGCAACAATATATTTAGATTCTGTTGAAGAAGAGGCCACTGTATCTTGCTTGGAACTTTTCCAGCTCACAACACCACCATTCATGACAAACACATAACCTGATTGCGATTTCGAGTCATCTGAGTCGTTAAGGTAACTCGCATCTGTGTAACCCTTTACACTGAGTTCAACCTCACCTCCATAAACTAGGAACATATCCTTAGTCCTTCTCAAGTACTTAAGGATATTCTTTACCGCTGTCCAGTGACACTCACCTGGATCAGCCTGGTATCTGCTCATAACACTTAGAGCATAGGAAACATCTGGGCGAGTACATGTCATTGCATACATGATGGATCCAATATCCGAAACATATGGAACCCTACTAATGCATTCTCTCTCATCAGTGGTCGAAGGACACTGAGTCTTAATGAGTTTAATGCCGTGAGGCATGGGCAAGAACCCCTTCTTAGCCTCTTCCATGCTGAACCATTTCAACACTTTGTCAATGTACGTACTCTGGCTTAATCCAATTAGCCTTCTTGATCTATCTCTATAGATCTTGATACACAGAATATATGCCGCTTCTCCCAAGTCCTTCATAGAAAAACTATTTTTCAATGAGGCCTTAACAGACTCGAGCATAGGAATGTCATTTCCAATCAGTAATATGTCCTCCACATATAAGATTAGAAATACAAGTGATTTGCCATTTTCTTTCTTATACACACAAGGTTCTTGTTCGTTTTTGGTGAAGCCAAACTCCTTTACAACTTCATCAAATCGAATGTTCCAACTCCGAGATGCTTGCTTCAGCCCATAAATAGACTTTTGAAGTTTGCATACCTTTCCATCATTGTTTGGATCGACAAAACCTTCGGGATGCATCATATACACGTCCTCAGTAAGGATTCCATTTAAGAAAGTCGTCTTGACGTCCATCTGCCATATCTCATAATCGAAATATGCTGCAATGGCTAGAATGATCCGTATAGATTTAAGCAATAATATGGGCGAGAAAGTCTCGTCATAGTCAACTCCTTGAACTTGTCGAAAACCTTTTGCAACAAGTCGAGCTTTATGGATGTGAACATTTCCATCCATATCAATCTTCTTCTTTTAGATCCATTTGCACTCGATGGCTTTAAAACCATCAGGCAGGTCAACCAAGTTCCAAACTTGATTGTCTCCCATGGACTCTATCTCGGATCTCATGGCAATCAGCCATTTCTCAGAGTCTGGGTCCACCATCGCTTATGCATGGGTCGTAGGCTCATCATTGTCTGACAATAATAACTCTCGCGCTTCGTGGAGCCTCGCCGACCTTCGTGGTTGTGGTGCTTCTATTGCCACGGGTTCCTCAACTTGTTCTACTATAATACCATCACTTGTAGAAGCATCCCCAACTGGCTCATCTTGAACTTCTTCAAGTCGCACCGACCTTCCACTCGTTCCCTTTGTGAGAAACTCTTTCTCTAGGAAAACACTGCTACGAGCGACAAACACTTTGCCCTCTTCTCGGTTGTAGAAGTAATACCCTAAGGTTCCCTTGGATATCCCACGAAAATGCATTTGTCCGATTTGGGTGTTATCTTGTCCGACTGAAGTCGCTTGACAAATGGATCACAACCCCAAATCTTTAGAAAAGACAAACTAGGATTCTTTCCAGTCCACATCTCATATGGTGTCTTAACTACGGATTTATACGGTACCCTGTTTAGTGTGAAAGCTGTTGTTTCTAGCGCGTAACCCCAAAATGATAATGGTAAATCCGACTGGCTCATCATCGATCGAACCATGTCCAACAAAGTTCGATTACGCTGTTCAGAAACACTGTTTCTTTGAGGCGTTCTGGGCGGCATGAGCTGTGGAACAATTCCACAACTCTTAAGATGATTGCTAAACTCGTGACTCAAATATTCACCTTCACGATCAGATCGCAGGGTCTTTATTTTCTTGCCACGTTGATTCTCTACCTCACTCTAAAACTCTTTGAATTTCTCAAAAGTTTCAGACTTATGCTTCATCAAGTAGACATAGCCATATCTACTGAAATCATTAGTGAAAAGTAATGAAGTAGTGATATCCTCCTCTGGCTGTCGTGCTCATTGGTCCACATACATCACTATGTATGAGTTCCAACAAGTCTGTCGCTCTCTCGGGAAAACCCATAAAAGGCGTGTTGGTCATCTTTCCAAGTTAACAAGCTTGACATGTCTCGTATGATTCGAAATCAAACAAAGTTAGAAGACCATCACCATGGAGCTTCTTCATGCGCTTTTCACTTATATGCCCCAAACGACAATGCCATAAATAGGTAGGACTCAAATCATTAGGCCAAGGCCTTTTACCACTAACATTGTAAACATATGCATTATCAAGATTTAAAATAAATAACCCATTCACAATGGGAGCATCAACCACAAACATAGCATTCTTAGAGACTACACAACCATTGTTTGTACTCGCGAATGAATAACCACCCCTCATGAAACATGAAGGTGATAAAATGTTTCGACCCATACTAGGAATGTAATAACAATTATTTAACTCCATAATAGATCCTGACGGAAGGTGAAGTTGCATGACGCCGACGAACAATGCAACAACCCTTGCTTTATTTCTGACGTGAAAATCCACTTCGCCTTTCTGCACTTCTCTAGTTCTTATTAGCCCCTGCATCAAATTGCAAATATGAGCAACCGATCCAGTATCAAATACCCAAGAGTTAACATAAGAATCTGCGAGAAAAATGTCCACAACATTTACAACAAGCGTACCTGAGTGGGAAGTACTCTTACTTCCACTCTTCTTCAAAGAAGCCTAGTACTTGCAGCAGTTTCTCTTCTAGTGGCCATATTCGTGACAAAAGAAACACCCAGTGTCTCCTGCAGGTCCAGGCTTTTGTTTGGTTGCCGGGTTGGGCTTAGGGATCGTATCCTTAGCCTTGCCCTTCTTCTTCTGCCAAGAAGTGCCCTTTTTCTTGAAGCTAGGCTTGTTCTGCACAGCCATCACATGGCTATGCCCTGCACACTTCTTAATGTCACATTCTGTTGTTTTCAGCATCCCACATAATTCATTAAGGCCCCTCTCCACCCCATGCATATGGTAGTTCAAAATGAAATGCCCATAGCTAGATGGAAGAGATGCCAAAATGAAATCAGTGGCCAACTCTTGGCCTAATGGAAAACCGAGCTTTTCCAAAGTCTGACAGTAACCAACCATTTTGATCACATGGGGCCCTACAGCTTCTCCTTCTGCCAGCTTGCATTCCACAAAGGACTTAGCGACATTCTACCTCTCAGTCCTAGCCTGAGTCTGGAACATGTCCTTAAGCGCAACGATCATATCGTACGCTTCCGGATCCTCAAACTGTTTTTGAAGATTAGGTTCCATGCATGCAAGCATAAAGCAGCTAACCTCAAGTGATTCATCACATGCTTTCTTGTAGGCATTCTTAAGGGCAGCAGTTGCATTATCAGGAGGTTCATCCGGGATTGGGGTATCCAGAACAGTTTCCTTTTTCTAACCTAAGAATTTTTCTCACCCCTGAGAAAAATTCTCAGGTTACGGACCCAGTCCGAATAGTTTGTTCCATTTAGTTTATCCTTTTCAAGAATCGAACACAAAGCAAAAGGTGATGAATTGTTCGGTGCCATTGAGCTACAACAAAAAAATGCAAAATACTAAGCCATGTAACCATGAAAGAGTAAAACATATTAAACAATTTAATAGCTTATACTCCCACTTAAATCAACATCCCTCTATTGATACTAAGTGATTCAAGATCCCCAATTAACTAGTCGACTAGTGAGCTTTAGCATCACTCCTAGAAGGGAAGGTAAATCGGTAAGCAACCTTTGCTAATCATATCACATATGACTCTTGTTGTTGGGTGACATCTCTATGTCAAAACTAGGCGCCCAACCTTTATGCCCCAAGGTCCTTAACTTTTAAGATGACCTTGTGAAGCTCACCAACCCTTATGCATGTAGGTATCCGATACAAACCCATCTAGCCAAGGAAAACCGCGGCACCCTAATTTCATAGACCCACCAACGATTGTACATGGAATAGGATGGTGCAATGTTTGGTTGGAAGGGCATGGTTTAACTTAAACTTTGTGAGGGATCGTTCTAGTTCTATCATCTTAGCATGCATAGTAGTAAAACGTATAAGAATAGCATTCACATAGATGTGATACAGTACGGCCCATTTTTCTCATGGTGATCTCCATCGCCATAGAACCTGTCCACCATGATGATCTCCATCTTCATGCTCCATGCGAGCCATCCTCCAAGTGATGAGTTCTCCAAGAACTAATACAAGCTATTACTCCTAACAGCTAGTAATCAAAATTACATGGTAATGGGATCATCACAAGTTGGCACGCAGGCCATTACAATAATTGACAACACATATGGCTCCAGCCGTGTTGCCCTACTCACGACATGCAGGTCATGAAAAAATTGCATACATGCATCACATACATTTTTAGGCCATACTGATCACATACATCCTGCACAAACAAGTTGTGCATAGAATCGCATTCTACTGGATCATGTGAAAACGTAGCACCTATGAACCTTAACGTGATACCAAAGGGGGCTACGATTAAAGGGGGGGGTCTAGGGGTCTCCCCCTGCGGGGTTCGAAGGGGCAGCACCCCTCGTGGTATCTATACAATTTCATTAAGGATTTTTATCAGAAAATCGAATTTACCACAAACCGACTAATGTTCCGATTCGACCAAACTCCTTTGATCATGGTACATCGATTCAGATCTAGTTACCGATTCGATTAATCATATTGATCTTCGCGTGATTCAAATGGATTCATGTGTCACTGTCTACCCCAATGGCAGAAACCGACCAGTAGGGGTAAGTCGTTCGACGACCTTAGAATCACGATCACGGAAAGTAAGATCATAGATCAATCCAGAACCACCGCCATACAAACGATCACATCATTCATATCAGTCTACATGTCACCATATGCAAACTTCCCGAACCTATGAATGAACAACATCGGCTCTGATACCACTGTAGGGGAACGGGTAGGCTACAGTGGCGTAAAATCAAATTTTCTACTGCGTCAACCAGGGATTACAGCTTCACACGCAGTTGCGGAACTTGATGAAGCACGTCGCGGCAGTGTAAATGTTCTACGTCTCCTCCTTGTCCTCGTCCCACGAGCAGCTCCCCTTTGCGCGACTCGTCCAAGTGCTACAGTTGCAGCACCTCTGAGGTATCCACACAAGGTTGAGTACATGTCAACTCCTAAATGCATATAAAGATCATTCGGACGAACCATCACAAGGTTGAGTACATGTCTGTCCCTTTGCCTCACGATATTTGGTCTTGCTCCAAGCTGACCTCTCTTTCTCGATACTATGATTCAGAATCCCTTTACTAGGTTAACTCTTAACCATATGTAGCACGGCCATGAATTTCTGGATCCGATCACTCGAGGGGCCCAGAGATATCTCCCTCAAGTAGAGAGGGGCAAATTCCATCTTGATTGACCGATGCCTGGCAGCATGTATCTGGACAAACCCGAAAGCTACCTTTATAACTACCGCGTTACGGAGTAGTGTTTGATAGCCCCAAAGTAGGTCGATCCACATCTCAAGTACATGCGACAATCTCAGGTCTAAGGACAAAACATACACGATGTGTAGAGAGAGCTGCAAGTATTATTGCCAGTCTCATGTCGGGTCAGTCCAACCCCATGTTCATAACATGTGTCCACATCATTGGTTTGACATCTTCATGTCTATGACTTGCGAAACATAGTCATCAACCAATCAATGTGCTAGTCTAATATTCACGTGTGTCCTCACATGAACTCCGACTAGGGACAACTATTTGATAACCATACAAATAATGAGTTTCACAAGCAATTCACATAATTGCCAATCAATACAAGTTGCCTGATATATGGATATTCAAGGAACATTATAAAAACTCATGGATACAAATGAAATACAATCATCTCTATGATTGCCTCTAGGGCATATTTCCTTCAGTCTCCCACTTGCACTAGAGTCAATCTAGATAGTATCTAATACCTATTCCTCTTGTGTTCGCTTTATGCGCAGGTTGCGGGAGTGGCTTTGTAAAGGGATCAGCAACATTTGAGTCCGTATGTATTTTGCATAACATGACACTACCATCATCAATGAACTCACGAATCAGATGGTAACGCATGCAAATATGTTGGTTCTTTTGGTGCTGTCCAGGTTCCTTGGCTTCTGCAATAGCACCATTGTTGTCACAATAAACATCTATGGGATTGGACGCGCCCTGAACCACACCAAGAGCGATCAGTAAATTCCTAATCCAAACAGCTTCCTTTGTAGCCTCCGAGGCAACAATATATTTAGATTCTGTTGAAGAAGAGGCCACTATATCTTGCTTGGAACTTTTCCAGCTCACAACACCACCATTCATGACAAACACATAACCTGATTGCGATTTCGAGTCATATGAGTCGTTAAGGTAACTCGCATCTGTGTAACCCTTTACACTGAGTTCAACCTCACCTCCATAAACTAGGAACATATCCTTAGTCCTTCTCAAGTACTTAAGGATATTCTTTACCGCTGTCCAGTGATACTCACCTGGATCAGCCTGGTATCTGCTCATAACACTTAGAGCATAGGAAATATCTGGGCGAGTACATGTCATTGCATACATGATGGATCCAATATCCGAAGCATATGGAACCCTACTAATGCATTCTCGCTCATCAGTGGTCGAAGGACACCGAGTCTTAATGAGTTTAATGCCGTGAGGCATGGGCAAGAACCCCTTCTTAGCCTCTTCCATGCTGAACCATTTCAACACTTTGTCAATGTACGTACTCTGGCTTAATCCAATTAGCCTTCTTGATCTATCTCTATAGATCTTGATACACAGAATATATGCCGCTTCTCCCAAGTCCTTCATAGAAAAACTATTTTTCAATGAGGCCTTAACAGACTCGAGCATAGGAATGTCATTTCCAA
Source organism: Avena sativa (assembly GCA_916181665.1). NCBI lineage: Eukaryota > Viridiplantae > Streptophyta > Magnoliopsida > Poales > Poaceae > Avena > Avena sativa. Next base: position 577,086,059 of record OV702287.1, read on the forward strand.
TCAGTAATATGTCCTCCACATATAAGATTAGAAATACAAGTGATTTGCCATTTTCTTTCTTATAAACACAAGGTTCTTGTTCGTTTTTGGTGAAGCCAAACTCCTTTACAACTTCATCAAATCGAATGTTCCAACTCCGAGATGCTTGCTTCAGCCCATAAATAGACTTTTGAAGTTTGCATACCTTTCCATCATTGTTTGGATCGACAAAACCTTCGGGCTGCATCATATACACGTCCTCAGTAAGGATTCCATTTAAGAAAGTCGTCTTGACGTCCATCTGCCATATCTCATAATCGAAATATGCTGCAATGGCTAGAATGATCCGTATAGATTTAAGCATCACTATGGGCGAGAAAGTCTCGTCATAGTCAACTCCTGGAACTTGTCGAAAACCTTTTGCAACAAGTCGAGATTTATGGATGTGAACATTTCCATCCATATCAATCTTCTTCTTTTAGATCCATTTGCACTCGATGGCTTTAAAACCATCAGGCAGGTCAACCAAGTTCCAAACTTGATTGTCTCCCATGGACTCTATCTCGGATCTCATGGCAATCAGCCATTTCTCAGAGTCTGGGTCCACCATCGCTTATGCATGGGTCGTAGGCTCATCATTGTCTAACAATAATAACTCCCGCGCTTCGCGGAGCCTCGCCGACCTTCGTGGTTGTGGTGCTTCTATTGCCACGGGTTCCTCAACTTGTTCTACTATAATACCATCACTTGTAGAAGCATCCCCAACTGGCTCATCTTGAACTTCTTCAAGTCGCACCGACCTTCCACTCGTTCCCTTTGTGAGAAACTCTTTCTCTAGGAAAACACTGCTACGAGCGACAAACACTTTGCCCTCTTCTCGGTTGTAGAAGTAATACCCTAAGGTTCCCTTGGATATCCCACGAAAATGCATTTGTCCGATTTGGGTGTTAGCTTGTCCGATTGAAGTCGCTTGACAAATGGATCACAACCCCAAATCTTTAGAAAAGACAAACTAGGATTCTTTCCAGTCCACATCTCATATGGTGTCTTAACTACGGATTTAGACGGTACCCTGTTTAGTGTGAAAGCTGTTGTTTCTAGCGCGTAACCCCAAAATGATAATGGTAAATCCGACTGGCTCATCATCGATCGAACCATGTCCAACAAAGTTCGATTACGCTATTCAGAAACACTGTTTCTTTGTGGCGTTCTGGGCGGCATGAGCTGTGGAACAATTCCACAACTCTTAAGATGATTGCTAAACTCGTGACTCAAATATTCACCTTCACAATCAGATCGCAGGGTCTTTATTTTCTTGCCACGTTGATTCTCTACCTCACTCTGAAACTCTTTGAATTTCTCAAAAGTTTCAGACTTATGCTTCATCAAGTAGACATAGCCATATCTACTGAAATCATTAGTGAAAAGTAATGAAGTAGTGATATCCTCCTCTGGCTGTCGTGCTCATTGGTCCACATACATCAGTATGTATGAGTTCCAACAAGTCTCTCGCTCTCTCGGGAAAACCCATAAAAGGCGTCTAGGTCATCTTTCCAAGTTAACAAGCTTGACATGTCTCGTATGATTCGAAATCAAACAAAGTTAGAAGACCATCACCATGGAGCTTCTTCATGCGCTTTTCACTTATATGCCCCAAACGACAATGCCATAAATAGGTAGGACTCAAATCATTAGGCCAAAGCCTTTTACCACTAACATTGTAAACATATGCATTATCAAGATTTAAAATAAATAACCCATTCACAATGGGAGCATCAACCACAAACATAGCATTCTTAGAGACTACACAACCATTGTTTGTACTCGCGAATGAATAACCACCCCTCATGAAACATGAAGGTGATAAAATGTTTCGACCCATACTAGGAATGTAATAACAATTATTTCACTCCATAATAGATCCTGACGGAAGGTGAAGTTGCATGACGCCGACGAACAATGCAGCAACCCTTGCTTTATTTCTGACGCGAAAATCCACTTCGCCTTTCTGCACTTCTCTAGTTCTTATTAGCCCCTGCATCGAATTGCAAATATGAGCAACCGATCCAGTATCAAATACCCAAGAGTTAACATAAGAATCTGCGAGAAAAATGTCCACAACATTTACAACAAGCGTACCTGAGTGGGAAGTACTCTTACTTCCACTCTTCTTCAAAGAAGCCTAGTACTTGCAACAGTTTCTCTTCTAGTGGCCATATTCGTGACAAAAGAAACACCCAGTGTCTCCTGCAGGTCCAGGCTTTTGTTTGGTTGCCGGGTTGGGCTTAGGGATCGTATCCTTAGCATTGCCCTTCTTCTTCTGCCAAGAAGTGCCCTTTTTCTTGAAGCTAGGCTTGTTCTGCATAGCCATCACATGGCTATGCCCTGCACACTTCTTAATGTCACATTGTGTTGTTTTCAGCATCCCACATAATTCATTAAGGCCCCTCTCCACCCCATGCATATGGTAGTTCAAAATGAAATGCCCATAGCTAGATGGAAGAGATGCCAAAATGAAATCAGTGGCCAACTCTTGGCCTAATGGAAAACCGAGCTTTTCCAAAGTCTAACTGTAACCAACCATTTTGATCACATGGGGCCCTACAGCTGCTCCTTCTCCAAGCTTGCATTCCACAAAGGACTTAGCGACATTCTACCTCTCAGTCCTAGCCTGAGTCTGGAACATGTCCTTAAGCGCAACGATCATATCGTACGCTTCCGGATCCTCAAACTGTTTTTGAAGATTAGGTTCCATGCATGCAAGCATAAGGCAGCTAACCTCAAGTGATTCATCACATGCTTTCTTGTAGGCATTCTTAAGGGCAGCAGGTGCATTATCAGGAGGTTCATCCGGGATTGGGGTATCCAGAACAGTTTCCTTTCTCTAACCTGAGAATTTTTCTCAACCCTGAGAAAAATTCTCAGGTTACGGACCCAGTCCGAATAGTTTGTTCCATTTAGTTTATCCTTTTCAGGAATCGAACACAAAGCAAAAGGTGATGAATTGTTTGGTGCCATTGAGCTACAACAAAAAAATGCAAAATACTAAGCCATGTAACCATGAAAGAGTAAAACATATTAAACAATTTAATAGCTTATACTCCCACTTAAATCAACATCCCTCTATTGATACTAAGTGATTCAAGATCCCCAATTAACTAGTCGACTAGTGAGCTTTAGCATCACTGCTAGAAGGGAAGGTAAATCGGTAAGCAACCTTTGCTAATCGTATCACATATGACTCTTGTTGTTCGGTGACATCTCTATGTCAAAACTAGGCGCCCAACCTTTATGCCCCAAGGTCCTTAACTTTTAAGATGACCTTGTTAAGCTCACCAACCCTTATGCATATAGGTATCCGATACAAACCCATCTAGCCAAGGAAAACCGCGGCACCCTAATTTCATAGACCCATCAACGATTGTACATGGCATAGGATGGTGCAATGTTTGGTTGGAAGGGCATGGTTTAACTTAAACTTTGTGACGGATCATTCTACTTCTATCATCTTAGCATGCATAGTAGTAAAACGTATAAGAATAGCATTCACATAGATGTGATACAGTACGGCCCATTTTTCTCATGGTGATCTCCATCGCCATAGAACCTGTCCACCATGATGATCTCCATCTTCATGCTCCATGCGAGCCATCCTCCAAGTGATGAGTTCTCCAAGAACTAATACAAGCTATTACTCCTAACAGCTAGTAATCAAAATTACATGGTAATGGGATCATCACAAGTTGGCACGCAGGCCATTACAATAATTGACAACACATATGGCTCCAGCCGTGTTGCCCTACTCACGACACGCAGGTCATGAAAAAATTGCATACATGCATCACATACATTTTTAGGCCATACTGATCACATACATCCTGCAAAAACAAGTTGTGCATAGAATCGCATTCTACTGGATCATGTGAAAACGTAGCACCTATGAACCTTAACGTGATACCAAAGGGGGCTACGATTAAAGGGGGGGTCTAGGGGTCTCCCCCTGCGGGGTTCGAAGGGGCAGCACCCCTCGCGGTATCTATACAATTTCTTTAAGGATTTTTATCAGAAAATCAAATTTACCACAAACCGACTAATGTTCCGATTCGACCAAACTCCTTTGATCATGGTACGTCGATTCAGATCTAGTTCCCGATTCGATTAATCATATTGATCTTCGCGTGATTCAAATGGATTCATGTGTCACTGTCTACCCCAATGGCAGAAACCGACCGGTAGGGGTAAGTCGTTCGACGACCTTAGAATCACGATCACGGAAAGTAAGATCATAGATCAATCCAGAACCACCGCCATACAAACGATCACATCATTCATATCAGTCTACATGTCACCATATGCAAACTTCCCGAACCTATGAATGAACAGCATCGGCTCTGATACCACTGTAGGGGAACGGGTAGGCTACAGTGGCGTAAAATCAAATTTTCTACTGCGTCAACCAGGGATTACAGCTTCACATGCACTTGCGGAACTTGATGAAGCACGTCGCGGCAGTGTAGATGTTCTACGTCTCCTCCTTGTCCTCGTCCCACGAGCAGCTCCCCTTTGCGCGACTCGTCCAAGTGCTACAGCTGCAGCACCTCTGAGGTATCCACACGTCTAGAGTGGAAGGTCACACGGCAGACTGCTATGTCCGCTCGTGTAAGACAGGCGTAAGAGGAGTGGCGGCTGGGTGGAATGCTCAACCCTATTCAGCTCGCCTCAATCTTTCTTATATAGGCATCCCTCGTGGGCTTCTACTTTAGCAGCCCATTAGCAGCCTAAGCCTGGTCTAATTCGGATCCAATCCTCATTAGGCTTCGAGCCCCTAAAGTGTGTGAACATATAGGTTCATACACGTATAGACATGACACGAGTACACTTACTCCATCAATAGTTGGTAGCAGCCTCTAGCAAGACATGCCAACTCCTAAACACATATAAAGATCATTCAGACGAACCATCACAAGGTTGAGTACATGTCTTTCCCTTTGCCTCACGATATTTGGTCTAGCTCCAAGCTGACCTCTCTTTCTCGATACTATGATTCAGAATCCCTTTACTAGGTTAACTCTTAACCATATGTAGCACGGACATGCATTTCTGGATCCGATCACTCATGGGGCCCAGAGATATCTCTCTCAAGTAGAGAGGGGCAAATCCCATATTGATTGACCGATGACTTGCAGCATGTATCAGGACAAACCCGAAAGCTACCTTTATAACTACCCAGTTACGGAGTAGTGTTTGATAGCCCCAAAGTAGGTCGATACACATCTCAAGTACATGCGACAATCTCAGGTCTAAGGACAAAACGTACACAATGTGTAGAGAGAGCTGCAAGTATTATTGCCAGTCTCATGTTGGGTCAGTCCAACCCCATGTTCATAACATGTGTCCACATCATTGGTTTGACATCTCCATGTCTATGACTTGCGAAACAAATTTATCAACCAATCGATGTGCTAGTCTAATATTCACGTGTGTCCTCACATGAACTCCGACTAGGGACAACTATTTGATAACCATATAAGTAAAGAGTTTCACAAGTAATTCACATAATTGCCAATCAATACAACTTGCTTGATATATGGATATTCAAGGAACATTATAAAAACTCATGGATACAAATGAAATACAATCATCTCTATGATTGCCTCTAGGGCATATTTCCTTCAGCTGTCTGGAGGCAAAATTCATGAAGATCAGAAAATCTGGAAAAATATACGGAAAATCCTATTTTTCCAGAAGAAGAAGGATGCTAGAAGGAGGAGTGGAGATGGGCCACAGGGGGCCCACACCACCCCCTGGCGTAGGCCACCCTAGGCCGCGCCACCAGGTGGTGTGGTCACTCCGGACTCCGCCTCTGACTCGTTCTCTCAGTACGTTCCATTTGATGTGAAACTTCGTAATATATAATCCCCCGAGGTTTGTATATTGTGATTTCGTCGTGTTTTCGTTTTGATATGTTTCTGCCAGCAACTATCTTTGAAGCACAATGGTGTCCGCCAAGGATAAAGGAAAGGAGTCTATGGAGGAAGATCTCCAAGACCCTGGGCAGGAGAAGGAGATCAAGAGTGAAGACGAAGCGGAAGCAAAGCACACTGGCACTACCATTGCGAGCATTGGAGTGGTGGAAAACCCTGCCAGAACTATGTCAATTTGAGGGAAGCCTCCTCATCACCGTTCAGATCCCTGGTCACTTCCTCCACGGATCAAGAATCCTTTCCATACTCTTATCCATGAGCATCAATACCAGAATATGCCCAAGGGGAAATTACCCTCCAATTGGGATTTGCCTCGTTCTAGCCATGCATGAAAAGAAGACTTCAAGGAGGTAGAGTGGGGAAAGAATCGCAAGAGCTGGGATTCTCAACCCGACATGATCATGAGCCGCACTGAGCAAAACTCACAACTTATTCGTAATCTCACCTTCGAGATTGAGGACTTGGGGAAACTGATCAAAGAGCTCATCAAGAAGATACCACCACCAAAGGAGTAATTCATCATCAGGTTTGGCATCCCCTTGGTTTGTTCCAAGATTGTGGGAGTGCCGCGGTATCATATGACTATTTTCTATCTTTTTCCCTTTTTAGTAGAGTCATATCATGAATAGAGCAGTTATCATGTAGGATGGTTTGCATTATGGAAGTGTCCCCTTTCTCGTTAGATATGTTTCCCTTGGTGTGAGTTGCCGTTATGGAATATTAATGAGAAGTTCTATCATTTACTCTTTTGCATAACTTATATTAGTTTTCAATTCATGGTTATATGATTGATCTTGTTGTTAGTGTTGGTATCACTTTGGGATCATTGAGTTAATTTAGTTGGTTTTGGCAAACCTGGCTTGGTCAGTAGCAACACTATTTTTGAGAGTTGAATGAACAAGATAAAAGTACTCTAAAGAAAAATAATTTCATCATCCTTCTTTCTTGATTTGCTCATAAGTCTAGTATTCTCTAGTTAAGATCTTTTGTGCTTCCAAGGAAGATTGCATGTTTGTTTTTATCACTTGTTTATTTGTTTCCTTCAACTCTTATACTTGCTACCCAGCCTTGCTAGCGAAAAACCTGTACTGAGAGGGATTACTTCTCGTGCATCCAATCCTCAAAACCAAAACCTATGCCATTTGTGTCCACCATACCTACCTATTAGCACTATTGCTATTCCAAGTAAATTCTTGTTTTATCTACCTATGAAATTAAACTTGTTATGTGAAAAGTAGTGATTAAAGCTCTCACGAACTTGATGTCACACTTTACTTTCTTGCACTTAATAAACTTGAACCATTGTGCTCACCTATGTTGCATATATGCTTTCTCTTTGTAATTTGTGAATTAGCAGAACCATGTTGTCATGGGGAACGCTTTCAACATTGCACTGGTACTTTGTACCTAGTTGATATCATGTTCTTTTGTCTATGGATGTCATCGGTGTGAAATGAAAGGGGACCTTGTAAGTCCATGGAGTTATGCATGTGTGTTAGAGAAACGCCTGGGCCGCTGGTCAAATCCATGCTGACATGGTGGAAACCTGCAGCGTAACCGTAATGAGCTGTCTATGAAGCATTCTTCTTATAAAAAAAAGAGTCCAAAAATGAGAAAAAAATGAGAAAAAGAAAAAAAAGAGATTATGAAAAGAGGAAAGAGAGAAAAAAGCACCATATTCCCATGGTAAATAAGAAGATTGTTGAGATGGTTGTTGTCTGCTTGCCTTGTCATTTTGATATGGGGATTCTTCCGTATCATCGGGCAAGGGGTACCCCGTTGGTGGTTCTCTATGATACACAAATGCTAAAAATGACAAGAACTTACCAGTGACTAAACTTGAGTAGCATGAGAAGCGGCCCTCGTATTGAAGGGACATGAGATTCGCAATTTACAACTTGTCAAGCATATCCTCATATTTGATCACTTTAACCTTAATCACCTAAAGATGCCTATGATAGGAGCAATGAGAGATGAAAGCTAATAAGTATCATAATTTTTGGGAGCTCTTTTTGAAACTTGCAATCCTTGCTTCCCTCTGTGAAGGTCCTTTCTTTTACTTTTCAGTTGAGTCAGTAAACCTATCCCCTTCTATCTCAGCAAGTATTTTGAGTTGTTGTGTTTTAGTCATTCAGATGATGTTATTCAATGTTTCTTATGTTCCTTGTTTTGCACATTGCTCTTATCTTGATGTTTACTACTTTGAAAGCTATCATTGAAAACTAGTTATTTGTGAACTCCAGCAAATTATCAACTATTCTTCGACCAAGAGCTAAGTTTGCCATTACCAATTATGAATTACTTTATGTATCTTTATTGTGTTTCCTTTACTTACTGCAAGTTAAGTTATATAATAGTGAGCTGTCTTCTATTATGATCTATGTATTGATGAATATGATGCTTCTTGTCCGTATTCTTTTATCGACTCTTCACTCCATAAACCTGAGGTCATGTTTATTGAGCTCAGTTTCGCTTGGGGACAAGTGAAGTCTAAGCTTGTGGGAGTTGATACGTCCATTTTGCATCACTATTCTATGTCATAATTCACTGTTATTCATTGATATATTTCTTATTGAGAGGTGATACTTATGTTATTTCATCTGTTTTTTCCTGGTTGATGACATTTGGAGCATGGACCGCTGCCGTCAGGATTCTAATGGAAAAGGTGCTGTTTGGAGGCAAAATTCGCAAAGATCATAAAATCCGGGAAAATATATAGAAAATCCTATTTTTCCAGAAGACGAAGGATGCCAGAAGGAGAAGTGGAGATGGGCCACAGGGGCCCACACCACCCCTTGGCGCGGGCCACCCTAGGCCATGCCACCAGGTGGTATGGCCGCTCTGGCCCACCTCTGGCTCTCCCCTCTGGCGTATATATTCCTCCTGAAACCCTAAGACTCGAGGAGCAACCACAGAAAGATTCCATCGCCTCTGTCGGGCGAAAAACACTGAGAGAGAAAGATCTCACCGGCAGACAGAATTCTGCCGGGGGAATTCCTTCCTGGAGAGGGGAGATCGTCGCCATCAACACCACCATCAAGCTGGACTTCATCGGGATCATCATCATCATCATCACCACCATCAGCACCTTCATCACGATCTCCATATTGCTGTAACAATTGGGTTGAATCTTGCATAGTTCTTAGGGGAAACTTTCCCGGTGTTGATTACTCTTTGTAGTTGATGCTATTGCGTGAACCATTGAATTATTGTCTATGTTCATATTGTTATACATCATTATTCCATCTCTGATTATGATCCATATGATGTCTTGTGAGTAGTTCGTTTTGTTCTTGAGGACATGGGAGAAGTCATGTTGTTAGTAGTGGAGTTGTGTTGAGAAAGATTCAATAGTTAGATATTTAAGTTGTGGTGTACTTCTTCTAATGGTGTCATGTGAACGTCGAGTACATGACATTCACCTATATGGGCCTAGGGGAATGCATTGTGTATTTGGCTACTAATCATAAGGGTTGCCAGAGTGACAGAAACTTGAACCCCCGTTAGGAAACCATCGCACAAGGGACGTAAGGGTCTTAGAGTTTAAAGATATGGTTAGGTTTCTACCTTAATTACTTTCTTGTACTTACGGAAGTTTGCAAGTGGTATAATCACAAGTATGTATTAGTCCTAGGAAGTTCGGTACATTAACACAGGTTCACCCACACAACACTTAGCAAGCTAAAGAAGATTAATCAACTATATGAAGCAAAAGCACTTGACAGTGTTCCCATGTGTCCTCGAGAACGTTTGGTCATCTTAAGTAATACAACCGGGTTGTCCTTTGCTGAATAAAGGATTGGGCAACTTGCTGCATTTATTCCTACTGTCTTTTGTTTACTCGCACATTGTTTACTTGCTTTATCAAAAACCCCTAAAAATCCATTTGCTAAGTATTTGCAGAGAATTCCTGATCCATACCGCTAGCCAGCACCTTCTGCTCCTCGTTGGGTTCGACACTCTTACTTATTGAAAATACTGCGATACACCCCCTATACTTGTGGGTCATCAAGACTATTTTGTGGCGCCGTTTCTGGGGAGTGAAGCGCTATTAGAGAGTGGAACTGGTAAAGGAAACATCTACTATGAGTATTGTTTACTATTGATAGTTGCTTTATTTTTGTTATGGATAATTCGCTGAGTTTCTTATTTGGTAATTCTACTACCACTGCTAAGGTAGTAGATGAACCACCACCTGCGAAGAATGATGCATTTAAAATACCTACAAGAATTATTGATCGTGTTATGAATAACAATTATGTTGGGGATGGAACCGTCCATCCCGGTGATCATTTGCTCTTTATACACGAATTATGCGGGTTGTTCAAGTGTGCAGGTATTACTACAGATCAAGTCAAGAAGAAGTTATTTTCATTATCACTAAAAGGAAGAGCTGAGGAATGGTATAAGCTGTTGAAGAATGGTCAAGCTCTGGAATGGGAGGAAATAGTACCTCTCTTTTTGACATGGGTATACCCTACAAGTACTCGAGCTTGGTATATACGGCCTGAATAAGTGGAGTCCCACGATATCGCCAAGGCCCAAATGAGGAACTCGAGTAACCTACGGACTCTCGATTGCTTGAAGAACAAGAAGAAGCTAAAGATAGAAAGTTCAAAGGGGGAAACCCTAACCTTTAACCGACTCAACCTGCTATCCGAGACCTAGCCTATATATATAAAGGCTAGGAGGGGGCGGCGAGAAGGAGACACATAACCCTAGTTTCCACAACCCTTGCCAGATTGCATCTGCGCACCACTGTAATCTTCGATTCCTTCGATAATTCCACGAGCAGACAAGCAGGAGTAGGGACCTCTACGAGGCCTGAACCTGGGTAAATCTTTGAGTCTCCTGTGTGCTTGTTTGCTAGCCGATAGGTGTCTCCAGTGCTCCCTCCTTCTCCAAAACCCAAGTCCATAACAATGGGCATTGATGAGTTAAACCCTCGTCAATTGGCGCCGTCTGTGGGAATCGGGAGTGATGATGTTGCGGCTTCTTTGGCCCTATCAACCGCGATCTACAACTCCGGAACATCCGAGATTCGCCAGATCTTCGGCGTGTTCGACTTCACCGTCCACATGTCGGCCACTCGCCCGGCCTTCGAGTCCGTGGGCGATGGAACCATCCTGGCGATCGGGAGCTTCCGCTACCAAGTTGGTCAGATGGGCACGCTTCGCATTCCTGACCAGCCGATAGTGCCGGTGATTGCCCCAGCATCATGGTTCCCTCCATCGATCGGCACCCTCAATGAGCTCAACGCCCCGACAACAGTCGAGAACATGGTCAGCGACAGCAGTCGCGACTCCGATCTGAGCGATCTGGCCACTGAAGATGGGGCCTACGGTTCCGTATCTGAAAGTTGCAGGAGCAGCAGCTTCCCCAACCACTTCATGTGCGCCGTCATCAATGCGGGTGACACTTCCGCCAACCGTGGCAACACGGGCAACCGTGGCAACGAAACCGACCCGCCTAACGGCGGCATACCCAATGGTGGACCAACGCCCAATGGCGGTAACGGCGGCAATCGCGTCCCCGTCGACAACGGTGGAGCAGTCGAACCTCCAACCATAATAAACGAGCAAACCGGCGAGCGCGTCGTGATCAGGCTCAACGAGCAAGAATGGGCTCGCCGCCGCGAGGCCCTGCGAGGCAGTCCTCTACCCTTCGGATCTCCACAAGAACTGTTGATGGGCTACCACTGGCTCCTGAAGGAAGAATTCAAGCGCCAAGTACAAACAATCGCGCAACTCGAGGCGCGCAAAAAAGCAGCAGACGAGTCGAGCCTTCGTCGTGCTGGGCTATCCTCTCATGGAGGATCCTCCTCAAAGGGCAACGAGAACATCGCCAAAAAGAGGCAATCTCGGATGGCCCATATTACCGAGCAAGAACGTATAGAAACTGCAAAAGTCCTCGACTTCAGCTCTATGACAGGCAATGTGGTCCCCAAGACGCCGTAGGCTGCCGTGACAGCGGCCACCATGTACCTCCTTAACAACTAGCCACCAGCTAGAGATCCCCGTGCCGCCATGCACCAATCTACAATCGCGGGCTTGGGATTAATCGAGGCTGCCCTCGACAAGGATCCAACACCGGGTCCAAAGAAAGGCAAAGCACCTAGCAAAGCGCTACTCCTCGCTCTCATCCAGCGATGACAGTCACGACCTGTCTCGATGCCGCCGCTCACGGCGACACGACCGCGACTATGATGCGCGCGATGACCTCACACAGCACAAGATTGACAAATCAAGGGCGTGACGTGCTTGGTCGACTGACTCGGAAGAGTAAGATGTGGAGCTATGCGGCGCCAGATCCTTCAGCAGATCCATCAGGCAAAAGCGAAAGCCTAAGGGGTTTAAACTCCCGTCGGAGAACCCGAAGTTTTACGGCCTACAGGACCCGAAGATCTGGCTGGAGGACCACATCTCCTCTGTTAGGATCCACGGCGGCAGTCGAAGCATGGCCATGCAATGCTTATAGCTTCAGCTGCAAGGCGTCGTCCGAGCATGGCTCAACAACCTCCCACACGGATCCATTCGCAGTTGGGATGAGCTGGTTTACAGCTTCGTGCGCAACTTCAAGGGCACGTACAAGCGGCCTGCATCAATCGAAGAGCTGAGATGCTACCAGCAAAGGTCGGGCGAATCGCTACGCTCCTACATCCAAGAACTCCGCAGAGAACATCTCGGAAGATCGCGCGATTGACGCATTCAACGGCGGCGTCCGCCGCCTAGAACTCAGGAAGGATCTAGGCTGCTCAAAGCCCAAGACCATCGACCACCTGATGGAAATCGCGAATCGGTAGGCCGATGGAGAAGATTCGGTGAAGAATCACGTTCACTCCGACGAGGAGGCGGAGCTCGAGCGCAGACGCGATCGCCGAGGTAAACGCCGCATGCGCATCTACGATGACCGCGACGACGTCAACATGGTTGCAGCTGGCTATGCCGACAGACGCGACGATAACCGCAACAGTGGACACCATAGCGGCAGATACCATGACTCTGGGAAATCCACGCAAGTGTAGAAACGCCGCAATCGCGATGAGGCACCCGCGACATCCATCGATGACAAACTGTCTGGGCCATGTACAATGCACTTCTACATCGACAAGCATGATGGAAAGAAGAAGTCCAGCCACCTCCTCAAGGACTGCTGCAAGTTCCTCAAACTACATGAGGGATTGGTCCGGATGAATCGCAACGCAGTCGAAAGAGGCTACGGAGCCACTCTAGGCGCCGTGGCACATGGCGCTCCGCCACCACCACCAGGGCAACCTCCAAATGTAGCTGCGCCGGACCAGCACCACGGAGGCGAACCACACCCACGGGCGATGGGTACCATGATGATTCAAAAGGGATGCCCCTCGAATCGAGTGCAGAAGGCCATCACTCGCCAAGTCAACTTGGCCACGCACTCGTCAGCATCTACCACTGAGTACCTCAGCGGAAGTGAGTCATGCATCACCTTCGACAAACGAGATCATCCGCCTCAAGTACCCCGTCCAGGCCATTGCCCCCTCGTACTCGAGGCCCAAATCGGAGGCTTCGACATGAGACGCGTCTTCATGGATGGCGGGAGCTGCATCAACCTTATATTTGCGAGTACCTTGCGAGCAATGAGAATCCCTCTAACCTGCCTGGAGGCCTCGGACACAACATTCCACGGCATCGTCCTAGGAAAAGGTGTATATCCCTTGGGCAGAATCAACCTCGACGTCATCTTTGGCATGCCAAAAAACCATCGGTGCGAGCGCATCGACTTTGAGGTTGTCGACTGGCCCTCGCAGTACCACTGCATCCTTAGGCGCGTCGCGTTCGCTAGGTTCATAGCGGTGCCACACTACGCATACCTGCAGATGAAAATGCCAGGTCCCAATGGTGTCATCACAATCAACGGGAGCTTCGAGAGATTTGACGGTTGCGCCAGGGAATTCAACAGAATCTCCTAGTCCTTCGGCATGCAGGAAGAACTCGCGAGACTGAAGGAGTCGACAGACAACAGTCTACCTCCCCTAAGAAGGCCAAGCTCACCTGATTTGTCCTTCGACTCATCGGTGCACACAAAGAAAGTCCACGTCCACCCGTCGGACCCCGCCAAGACGGCCCTCATCGCCAACAACTTGAGTCCCGCATAGGAACTCGCGCTCGTCGAATTCCTCCGTGAGCACTGGGAAATCTTTGCCTGGTGTCCAGCGGACATGCCAGGAGTTCCTAGGGAATTCGCCGAGCACGCACTCAACGTCAACCTAGATGCAAGGCTAGTCAAGCAAACAATCCGGCGATTATCTAAACCAAGAGCAAAGGCAGTTGGGATGGAGATCAACAGACTCCTCGACGCCAAATTCATACGCGAGATCAAGGAGAGTACTTGGCTCGCCAATACGCTGCTAGTACCAAAAAAGGACACGGATATCCTGCGGATGTGCGTGGACTTCACCTCTTTAAATAAGCACTGTCCAAAGGATCACTTCCCGCTATCGCGAATCGACCAGATCATCAACTCCACCGCAGGATGCGAGCGCCTCTACTTCCTCGATGCCTACTCAGGCTATAACCAAATTCTAATGAAGGTGGAGGACCAATAAATAACAGCGTTTACAACGCCCTTCGGTGTGTTCTGCTACAACACAATTCCTTTTGGGCTAAAAAACGCAGGAGCCACCTACCAGCGGTGCATGCAGGCTTGCCTCAAAGAGAAACTTGGTCGCAACATCCAAGTCTATGTCGACGACATAGTAATCAAGACCAAGGAGGAAGCCTCCCTAATCGACGATTTGCGCGAAACCTTTGCCAACCTCAACCACTACCGGATCAAGCTCAATCCAGACAAATGCGCCTTCGGTGTACCATATGGGTAACTACTCGGGTATCTCATCTCCGCAAGGGGAATCGAGGTGAACCCGAAGAAAATAAAAGCCATACTGGCCATGGAGAAGCCGAAAAACATAAGGGACGTCCAACAACTGGCTGGGCGAATCGCGGCCCTCAGTTGATTCATCAGTCAGATGGGAGAAAAGGCACTGCCCTTCTACCAACTCCTCCGCAAAGATGAAAAGTTCGAGTGGACCAATGAAGCACAAGAAGCATTCGAAGACCTCAAGTGCCTGCTATCCACTTCGCCAGTATTGGTGACCCCGCGAGAAAGGGAAGCGCTGCTACTGCAAATCTCCACCACCAACCAAGTGGTCAGCATAGTGCTCATCATCGAGCGAGCCGAGGAAAAAAAGGTCCACGGGGTACAACGCCCAGTCTACTACCTCAGCGAGGACCTCACACCAACAAAACAGCGGTACCCGCACTACCAGAAGCTGGTGTACGGCGTCTTCATGACCGCCTGGCGACTGCACCACTACTTCCAGGAACACCCAATTATGGTGGTCAATGACGCCCCGTTGGGGCATATTCTCAAAAACCCCGACGCCACAGTACGAGTCGCGCTATGGGGAATAGAATTGTCTCCACGAGACATTACATACGAAAAGCACGACGCAATCAAGTCACAAGTTCTCCCTGAGTTCCTCGTGCACGGGATGAAGAACCAGCTCCCTGACAAACTAGATATGTCCTACCTCTCGACAATGCACTTCGATGGATCCAAGCGAAAGGACATACCAGGTGCAGGTTTCATACTGACATCACCTCAAGGGGACAAGCTGAAGTACATCCTGCGAATGCAGTTCACCGCCTCCAACAACGAAGCTGAATACGAGGCCCAGCTGCATGGGATGAGGATGGCAAAAGACTGCGGCGCCAAGAGGCTCATTATATACGGCGACTCCAAGTTGGTTGTCAACCAAACAATGCATGAGTGCGACGGACTGAATCACAACATGATTGCGTACCGCGACCTCTACGACACACTCGAAGGAGACTTCGACGGTTGCGAGCTGCGACACGTAGGTCGCGAAGGCAATGAAGAGGCGGACGCACTCGCCAACATAGGCTCTACCTGCTCCCCCATACCACCTGGGGTATTTCTCGAGCGCATCTGTGAACGCTCCATCAAGCCAAAGGCCGCAGAGAAGAAAACAAACGAAGCAACGGACTCGGGGGCTACACTGCCCAATGAGCCAATGGCACTCGATGACTTGGAGCTAGAAAAAGGACTCGAAGGACCAATGAGTGTCATGATGATTGAGCAATCCTGGACGCAACCGTACATCACGTACCTGCTTAGCAAAAGGCTACCGAATGATCCGACTAATGCTCGGCACATCGCGCGACGATCCAAGGCATTCGCTGTTATCAACGGCGAATTGTATAAACACAGCATCATAGGAGTACTCCAACGATGCATCTCCACGGCCGATGGAAGAGCTGTTCTCCTCGACATCCATGAGGGAACCTGCGGGCACCACACTGGCAGTCGCACCCTCATTGCCAAAGCTCTATGAGCTGGTTCTATTGGCTTACGGCCATGCGCGATGCCAAGGACATCGTCCAAAAATGCAACGCTTGCCAGCGATTCGCGAACAAGCCGCACGCACCTGGCGCAGAGCTACGGCCAATTCCATTGGCCTGGCCCTTCGCGCACTGGGGACTTGACATGGTTGGCAAACTTCCAAGGTCCTCACGAAGAGGGTATGTCTACCTCTTGGTCGCAGTCGACAAGTTCACCAAGTGGATTGAGGCCATGCCAATGACCAACCAATCAGGGCATAGCATAGTCAAGTTCTTCGAGTCCATCATCTACCGCTTCGGAGTACCGCACAACATCATCACCGACAATGGGATGAACTTTACATCCAAGGAGTTCCAAGAATTCTGCGAGAATCTGGGGATCAACATCAACTACGCCTCGGTAGCACATCCACAGACCAACGGTCAGGTGGAAAAGGCGAACGGGCTCGTTTGTGGCGGCATCAAGAAGCGACTCCTCCGGCCACTCGAACAAGCCACGGGTTGCTGGCTAGACGAACTGCAATCAGTACTCTAGAGCCTACACACAACTCCAAACAGTCCTACGGGGAACACCCCGTTCTTTATCGTGCACGGGGCCGAGGCAGTGCTACCCGCCAAGGTACGGTACAAGGCGTCACGCGTGGTCGCTTACAGCGAACAAGAGTCATCCCTCGCACTCAAAGACTCCGTCGACCTCCTTGACGAGGCAAGGGAAATCGCCGCGGAAAGATCAACGATCTACCAGCAGAACCTACGCAACTACCACAGTAGGAGGCTACGCCCCAGATCCTTCTTCGAAGGCGACCTGGTCCTGCGACTGAAGCTCGAGTCCCCCTGGGAAGGACCATACGTGATTATAGAAGTAATCCCAGGTGGCTCCTATCACCTTCAAGATTTAGAGATAGGAGTCGCATACTCCAACCCTTGGAACATCGCACAACAGCGACGCTTCTACCCTTAGCCAGTTTTCTTTTACATTACAAATAAGGCACTCAACCAAGGCTACTTAGCCACACATTGTACTCCATACTGTCCTTCGAATAAACAAAGATAAGTGCCCCAAAACTCCGTGTTCTCCTTTATTTTTCCACAATTTATCTACTCGGGCGTTGCGCCACCCTACATACATCTGTTCTACGAACCAAAACGCGATATCCTGAGTAGCTGGCACATCAATCGAAACCCTTGACACAACATCGACCCAGCTGCAATGCACCTGACAGGTTGACAAGGGACTGAGATAAGAGCATGACCAGGCTAACGAAAAGGAATCACATAGTGCAACACACTTACATGCTAACAACCTCTTTATACATAATCGATAGTCAGTTATACACCATCTATACGAACTTTACAACACTGGTACACTTATGTGCAGGATACAAACTAAGCCACTACTGCAACAAAAGAACCTCGGTCTGCTCCTCGAAGAAATCGACGATCTCCTCTGCTGGGTGATCCACTGCCAGGTAGTGCGGCACCATATTCCAGGCAGAACCTGCAGGTGGCCCAGCCGCAATTGCTGCAACATCTACGTCAAGCCTATGACGTCGCACCAGCGATAGAGCAGCCTTGGCACCAGCCACCAACTATTGCCTTACGCACTCGCGAACCGCAGTCAAGTCTTGGAACTTGGCAAGAAGGGCCAGCAAGCTTGAGGGAGCAACATCCAGCGGAAACATCGTCCGATAAATGTTCCCCAAACATGACTGCGACTTCTCCAGAAACTGCAGCACTCGCGACGGACGGTCCTGCAGGGTCGCCAGCGCAATCGCACGATCATGATCCACCCAGAAGTACCCACTCTCCTGAAGTTGCTCTTGGGTCAGATCATGCATGCGAATGGCAATCCTATCCTTCTCATCGTGCGGATTGCGCGCGCTGACAACTATTCAAAGCAACAATGGAAGCATAAGGACAACACATCACTGCGAGTGACTACAAAGGAAAAGATAAGAGTAAGCAAACTAACACTTAAATTGGTCGCCAAGCTGCGTCATCTCCCCTAGCTGATACTGCTCTCGGGCGGTGGCTTTCTCCGCCTTTGACTTCCATACATCCGCGTTACCATGGAGTACGGGCAACTCACGCTCCAGCTGCTCTACGCGATCACGCAGTCGCGAAAGCAGCGACAACTCATCTACCCTGGAGTGCGGCGGTGCCAAAGTATCATGAAGGGGCAGCAAGTCCTGAGTTTCTCTCAAATGATCAATTGATGTACCCTACCACAGGCCAAGATAGAAGCAAATAAGACGACCAAATCGACACAAAGACAAAGACTCAAGTGCATTCAAGACTAGCAAAAGTATCAGCAGATACACTCGCCAGCAGGCATGTTCTTAACATAGGACATAAGCTAATTAACTATTACAAAGCTACTGAGGAGCGATTGGCTTCTTCGACTTCGACATATTCAGGGGCTTCATCGAGTCCGTGGCAGTGTCAGATGCCCCTGACTTTCCGCCAGCCCCTGATGCCGCAGCTATTGCGGCCTTCTTGGCTCGCTGCAGCTCCTCAGAGTACTTCACAACCGTGTTAATCAGCTGTGGCCCATATTTGCCATAGGAAGTCGCGAAGGGAGCAAAGACTACCTGCTGGCCATCCGCACTAACGGGCATCGCCTTCAAAACCGCTGCAGGATCAACCTCGACTCCGTGGGCCTACACCATGGCAAGTGACATGGACGCGCCAGCCGCACGGAGGGAATTCTTGAAGCTTGAAGGAATGCCCCCGGCGAGAGACTCCACCAGCTTGACCATATTCTCGATTAGCTCAGCCTTGGGCATCAACTCCTCCCGGAGGCGACTGAGCACGCTCTTGGCCTTGGAAAGCGTATCTTGAACGGCGGCGCTGCGGTCCTCGACTGCTGAAAGCGCACCCGCCAAAGCGTTGCGGAGGGCCTAAGGATCGAATCTCAAACCGCTAGCATCTGTACACAAACCAACACATGGACATAAACATCAGCGCCAATGGCAAACACCGAATAAGATATCAACAATGATATCCAACCAAATTACCTGAGAGGGCTTTGGCAATCTAGAAAAGCTGTTCTCCGAACAACTTCTCCCTAGCTACGATGGAGGCCCGGAGATCCTCTTCACGCCTCTGCGCCTCATCACGCGCCGCGATTGCCTCATCACGACCCTCCACAGCCGCGGCGAATGTCTTCTCCAAGGTGGCGGCATCGCGCAAAAGGGCATTATGCTCAGTTACAAAGACAACAAGGGATGGACTATCAGTCGAACTACACAAAAACGGCACAGAAAAGAGAGAAGTAAAAAACACTTACTTTCAACCACGTGATGACGCGTCTCCAGCATTGCATGCTGGTGGCCCATCGCAAGCACTTGCTCCGCCAAGTGAGCGGATTCCTTCACAAGGAGCTATCGCACAACAAAGGATCAGCAGAAGCCATCGATTACAACATCAAAAAGAAGAAATCCTACACTTACATGATCCTCCAATGACTCCGAAGTTGTTTGGTGTGCAGTCATCCAGGCAACCACTCGATGCTCCCCTTCATGAGGAGAACTAGATGAGTTGTGCCTGTTTCTTGGCCCTTGAGGTCGCCACTGGAGGGGAAGGAGCACGCTCGACCTCTTTCCTGGCCCTTGAGGTCGCGACTCTTGATTCTTTCAAAAATTGGACGTTGCCAGAAGATAACGACGCCTCTTGACTGCAAGACAAAAACAACATCAAGAAAAGGCAAATCTAGAGACGAATCAAAAAGGGCAAATCAGAGAAGAGCAAACAAACTAGAAAACTTACCAATCAAACTTGTCTAAGTCAAAAGTGGGCTCCCCCGACTCTGACGAGGACTCCTTTGGCAGTCGCATCTTCTTGCGAGAGGATGGTGCCATGGCGCTCACAGGAATGGCAGGGATCAGCGACTCCGCACCAACACCTGCACCTTCTGGAGTCGAAGGAGACGACGCATCGGAATCCTTACTGTGGGGGGCTTCCTCCTCCACATTAGATGGGACGGTCGACTCCGACTCGTCCTCTTCCAAGGCTTCGCGAGGGATAATCCCCTCAGGAAGAGGGGGCATACAGGGTGACACCGCCCAATCCTGCATACAGACAACAAAATTAGCACAAAGATAAGAAGATGCAATCCAACGGCTCAAAAAAACCCTACCGGATGCGCGGCAATCATCGTGCTAGATACGTGAAGGAGCGGAAACACGAACCGTCCCCCCGCTGCTCCCATTACGTGCAGAAATCGAGGAGGCGCAGTTAAAATAAAGATTACGCATGCCCAGTCAAATCAAAGTCAGGGAGTAGGACCCACGGCTCGTCACGTCCCGTCAAACTCGCTCACGCGGGCAACTGAGGTCATGAAATCATCAGCACTGACGTCATCAAAGCTACGCAGTAGAAGACTTCAACTACTTTAGTCCTTGCTTGAGTCTTCGACTACACCAAGCACTCGGGGGATACTCCCACAGGGAGCGCTGGTCGCACACCGTACGATTTTTCTTTTCCTGTGCAGGAACATGGACAACCAGGGCAAACCCAATTACTCGAAACACGGTTCGACTATGGATGTGGGTTACTCCCATAGGGAGCCCCAGAAACAAATTCGACTGAAACAAGCAAGCAAAAGACGACAACAGTCGCAAAAGTTCTTTAGTCCCTACCTGAGTCTTCGACTCAACCAGGCACTCGGGGGCTACTCCCATAGGGAGCGCTGGTCGCGCACCCTATGTTTATTTGTACAAAGAACTGTGTGTTGATAACATCCACATTCGAATTTTATGGCGACACCGCCTCATAAATTTCCCCTACAAAGAGACCGCGTCTCCTGGGTCACCAGCATCATCTCCGCGATGATAAAATCCGGATGCCGCGCTTGCAGCGTGAATGTAAGACTTGAATAAGGCCTGGCAACGCATTAAGCTGCGCACTACCAGAAATATATCCGTGCCTGCAGGTACGATGAACATGCCTTGACGGATGCGTCGAGTGCTCACACCCATATAACTAGAATTTGACTCCTGTAAGACCTCCGCGGCTCGAGTCGAATTACACCAGCACTTCTCCGGATTCGAGTCCGGGGACTCGAGTTCGATTAGATTGCGCTGTTTTACCCTAAGGTAGTTAACTGATACCGATACATCGGTTAAAGCAGGCACGCACATCAACAATACCTATGATACAAACAAAGCAGTCGAAATATACTCATTCATGCACTTGAAAGGCTTCATAAAAGTCCCCAGTCGAATCTGCGATTCCACTGGACACTCGGAGGCTATTGACATGGGTATACCCTACAAGTACTCGACCTTGGTATATACGGCCTGAATATGTGGAGGCCCACGATGTCGCCAAGGCCCAAATGAGGAACTCGAGTAACCTACGGACTCTCGATTGCTTGAAAAACAAGAAGAAGCTAAAGATAGAAAGTTCAAAGGGGAAAACCCTAACCTGTAACCGACTCGACCTGCTATCCGAGATCTAGCCTATCAATATAAAGGCTAGGAGAGGCGGCGAGAATGACACACGCAACCCTAGTTTCCACAACCCTTGCCAGATTGCATTTGCGCACCATTGTAATCTTCGATTCCTTCGATAATTCCACGAGGAGACAAGCAGGAGTAGGGACCTCTACGAGGCCTGAACCTGGGTAAATCTTTGAGTCCCCTGTGTGCTTGTTTGCTAGCCGATATATGTCTCCAGCGCTCCCTCCTTCTCCATAACCCAAGTCCATAATAATGGGCATTGATGAGTTAAACCCTCCTCACTTTTATTCAAAGTTTTATCCACCTAGTGAGATTCATAAAGATCGGATGGAGAGAGTATAGCTCAAGCTTGTGGCCTCTTGATGGAGAGAGTATAGCTCAAGCTTGTGGGAGATTGAAGTTACTAATGCTCAAATGCCCCATTCATGAGATCCCCAACAATATTATTATCATTAACTTTTATGCAAGGCTCCCTCTACATGACAAGGATTTATTGGATGCTTCTTGTGCTAGACCATTCACTCGCATGGAAGAAGAATCTAAATGTGATCTTCTGGACTGTATTCAAGATAATGCTGAAGCTTGGGAGAATGACAAAGGAAGAAAGTTAGGTATAAATTATGATTATGAATGCATTGAATCTTTTATGGGAACTGATGACTTTCAAAATATTAAAAATGCTTATGGTCTAGACTCTCAGGCTATTGCTTCTTATTTTAAGGCTTTTGCTTCCTACATTGAAGTGCCTAAAAAGAAGTGGAATAAGTATCATGAACCTTATAAAGATATTGCTCAGAGTGTTCCTACAAGAAATACTAAAGTTTATATTGCTAATCATGTTTTACCTGAACCTTATATTGAGAAAATGTCTTTCCCAGTTAAGATAAGGGAACATTCTATGATAGCTAGTATGGTTGATGAAGTAGAAGTAAAGCTGTTGAACCTGATAAACAAATGGTTGATGAACCTATAGTAGAAAATGTGAAAGACTTTGTCACTAAATATGTAGAAGAGGGACACACTATCCTTTGTAAGGATACCTCTAATATTGTTTCACAAAGCAGTGTTATGAGAGCTAGTATTCCTGTGTTTTCTGTTAGGATAAGTGATCATTGTTACGATGGTCCTTGTGATAGTTATATTATTAAGTTTATGCATGATACTGAAAGTTACTATGAGAGAGGGAAAAGTGTTCTTATGCATCTCAATAATATCAAGTTTCCTCGTTTTATGCTGAAAGTTTTTATGTTGCACTTATTTTGCCTTCCTATGCTTGTAGCCTCTGGTTTCAACAACTTGTTTGTTTAAAAAATTACCTTGCATAGGAAGTGGGTTAGACTTAAATGTGTGTATTTTTGGTTCTTAATGATCTCTTTCACTTCAATTCCTATTCCTATCTGAGCATCTTCAAAATTATCATGCATATCTTAATGGCTATAAAGAAAGAGCTTTTTGGGAGACAACCCAGTTTATTTTTTCTTTCAGTTTTTTTTTTGTTTCTTTGAGTCTTGGAAGTCATTACTTTGGTAATAACCTCTCCTTATCATTTTTGTTTAGTTTTTGTGTCAAGATCAACCTATAATGAGAGAGAAGTAAGATTTGGGGAAGTTGCTGTCATTAGAATTTGGGTCAGCAGCACAAAAATCTGTTTCAGGACAGCAACTTCCCCAAATATTACTTCTCTCTCATTAGAAGTTGATCTTGACACAAAAACCAAACAAAAAGGATAATGATAGGTTATTACCAAATTAATAACTTACAAGACTCAAAGAAACAAAAACAACTGAAAGCACAAATAAATTGGGTTGTCTCCCAAAAAGCTCTTTCTTTTTAGCCATTAAGATGGGCATGATAATTTTGAAGATGCTCACATAGGAATATGAATTGAGGTGAAAGAGAGCATTAAGAAACAAAAACACACACGTTTAAGTCTAACCCACTTCCTATGCAAGGGAATTTTGTAAACAAACAAGTTGTTGGAGCCAAAGGCTAGTTGCATAAGAAGACAAAAGAAGTGCAACATAAAAACTTTCAGCATAAAATGAGGAAACTTGATATTATTGAGATACATAAGAACACTTTCCCCTTTATCATAGTAACTTTCAGTATCATGCATAAACTTAACAATATAACTGTCACAAGGGCCATCATAGCAATGATCGCTTATTCTAACAGAAATCACAGGAATACTAGCTCTCATAACACTACTATGTGAAACAATATTAGAGGTATCCTTACAAAGGATAGTGTGTCCCTTTTTCTCATATTTAGTAACAAAAGTCGTTCACATTTGCTATTATAGGTTCATCAACCATTTGTTTATCAGGTTCAATAGCTTTACTTGTACTTTC
Organism: Avena sativa; assembly: GCA_916181665.1. Lineage (NCBI taxonomy): Eukaryota > Viridiplantae > Streptophyta > Magnoliopsida > Poales > Poaceae > Avena > Avena sativa. Next base: position 577,110,235 of record OV702287.1, read on the forward strand.
ATTAACCATACTAGCTATCATAGAACGTTCCTTCATCTTAACTGGGAAAGGTATTTTCTCAATATAAGGTTCAGGTAAGACATGATTAGTAGTATAAACTTCAGTATTTCTTGCAAGAACACTCTTAGCAACATCTTTATAAGGTTCATGATACTTATTCCACTTCCTTTTAGGCACTTCAATGTATGAATCAAAAGCCTTAAAATAAGAAGCAATAGGTTGAGTGTCTAGACCATAAGCATTTTTTATATTTTGAAAGTCATCAGTTCCCATAAAAGATTCAATGCATTCATAATCATAATTTATACCTGACTTTCTACCTCTGTCATTCTCCCAAGCTTCTGCATTATCTTGAATATGGTCCAGAAGATCCCATTTAGCTTCTTCTTCCATACGAGTGAGTGATCCACCACAAGAAGCGTCCAATAAATCCTTGTCATGTAGAGGGAGTCTTGCATAAAAGTTATTGATAATAATATTGTTGGGGACCTCATGAATGGGACATTTGAGCATTAGTGACTTCAATCTCCCCCAAGCTTGAGTTGTACTGTCTCCATCAAGAGGCCAAACATTGTATATTTGATTTCGATCTTTATGAATCTCACTAGGAGGATAAAACCTTGAATAAAAGAGAGGTACTATTTCCTCCCATCTAGAGCTTGACCATTCTTTAGCAGCTTATACCATTCTTCAGCTCTTCCTTTCAGTGACAATGAGAATAACTTCTTCTTAACTTCATATGTATTAATACCTGCATACTTGAACAACCCAGATAATTCGTGTATAAAGAGTAAATGATCATCGGGATGGATTGTTCCATCCCCAACATAGTAGTTAACCATAACACGATCAATAATTCTTGTAGGTATTTTAAAAACATCATTCTCAGCAGGTGGTGGTTTATCTACTACCTTAGCAGTGGTAGTAGCATTACCAAATAAGAAACTTAGTGAATTATCCATAACGAAATTAAAGCAACTAGCAGAAGTAAACAATACTTACAGTAGAAGTTTCCTTTACCAGTTCCACTCTCCAATGGCGCTTCACTCCCCGACAATGGTGCCAAAAAATAGTCTTGATGACCCAAAAGTATAGGGGGTGTATCGCAGTATTTTCGATAAGTAAGAGTGTCAAACCCAATGAGGAGCAGAAGGTGCTGGCTAGTTGTATGGATCAGGAATTCTCTGCAAATACTTAGAAAACGGATATTTAGGGGTTTTTGATAAAGAAAGTAAACAAAGTACGAGTAAATAAAAGACAGTAGGAATAAATGCAGCAAGTGGCCCAATCCTTTATCCATCAAAGGACAAGCCGGTTGTATTACTTAAGATGACCAAACGTTCTCGAGGACACATGGGAAGACTGTCAAGTGCTTTCACTTCATATAGTTGATTAATCTTCTTTAGCTTGCTAATTGTTGTGTGGGTGAACCTGTGCTAATGTACCGACCTTCCTAGGACTAATACATACTTGTGATTATACCCCTTGCAACCATCCATAAGTACAAGAAAGTAATTAAGGTAGAAACCTAACCACAGCTTTAAACTCTAAGACCCTTACGTCCCTTGTGCAATGGTTTCCTAACGGGGGTTCAGGTTTCTGTCACTCCGGCAACCCCTACGATTAGTAGCCAAATACACAATGCGTTCCCCTAGGCCCATATAGGTGAACTGTCATGTAGTCGACATTCACATGACACCACTAGAAGAAGTACACCACAACTTAAATAACAAACCATTGAATCTCTCTCAAAAAAACTCCACTACTAACAACATGACTTCTCCCATGTCCTCAAAAACAAAGCGAACTACTCACAAGACATCATATGGATCATGGTCCGACATGGAATAATTATGTATAACAATCTGAACATAAACAATAATTCAACAGTTCACTCAATAGCATCAACTACAAAGAGTAATCAACACTGGGAAAGTTTCACCTATGAACTATGCAAGATTCAACCCAATTGTTACAGCAATATGGAGATGGTGATGAGGGTGCTGATGGTGATGATTGTGGTGGTGATGATGATGATCCCGATGAATTCCATCTTGATGGTCGTGTTGATGGCGACAATCTCCCCTCTCCGGGAAGGAATTCCCCCGACAGAAATCTGTCTGCCGGAGAGATCTTTTTCTCTCGGTGTTTTCTGCCCCATAGAGGCGGCAGAATCTTTCTGTGGTTGCTCCCCGAGTCTTAGGGTTTCAGGAGGATGATATACGCCAGAGGGGAGAGCCTGGAGTGGGACAGGGTGGCCACACCACCTGCTGGCGCGACCTAGGGCTGCCCGCGCCAGGGGGTGGTGTGGGCCCCCTGTGGCCCATCTCCAGCCCCCCCTTCTGGCTTCCTTCGTCTTCTGGAAAAATAGGATTTTCCGTATATTTTCAAGGATTTTCTGATCTTTGCGAATTTTGCCTCCAAACATCACCTTTTCCATCAGAATCCTGACTGCAGCGGTCCATGCTCCAAAAGTCATCAACCATGCAAAAACAGATGAAATAACATAAGTATCACATCTCAATACGAAATATATCAATGAATAACAGTGAATTATGACATAGAATAGTGATGCAAAATGGACGTATCAGATTGCATGTTTGTTTTTATCACTTGTATGTTTGTTTGTTTCCTTCAACTCTTATACTTGGTACCCAGCCTTGCTAGCCAAAAACCTGTACTGAGAGGGATTAGTTCTCGTGCATCCAATCCTCAAAACCAAAACCTATGCCATTTGTGTCCACCATACCTACCTATTAGCACTATTGCTATGGCAAGTAAATTCTTGTTTTATCTACCTCCGAAATTAAACTTGTTATGTGAAAAGTAGTGATTAAAGAGCTCACGAACTTGATGGCAGACTTTACTTTCTTGCACTTAATAAACTTGAACCATTGTGCTCACCTATGTTGCGTGTATGCTTGCGCTTTGTAAGTTGTGAATTAGCAGAACCATGTTGTCATGGGGAAAGCTTTCAACATTGCACTGGTACTTTGTACCTAGTTGATATCATGTTCTTTTGTCTATGGATGTCGTCGGTGTGAAATGAAAGGGGAGCTTGTATGTCCATGGAGTTATGCATGTGTGTTATAGAAACGCCTAGGCCGCTGGTCTAATCCATGCTGACATGGTGGAAACCTGTAGCGTAACCATAATGAGCTGTCTATGAAGCATTCTTCTTATAAAAAAAGAGTCCAATATTGAGAAAAAAAGAGAAAAAGAAAAAAAAGAGACTATGAAAAGAGGAAAGAGAGAAAAAAGCACCATATTCCCATGGTAAATAAGAAGATTGCTGAGATGCTTGTTGTCTACTTGCCTTGTCATTTTGATATGGGGATTCTTCCATATCATCAGGCAAGGGGTACCCCGTTGGCGGTTCTCTATGATACACATATGCTTACAATGACAAGAACTTACCAGTGACTAAACTTGAGTAGCATGAGGAGCGACCCTCGTATTTAGGGACATGAGATTCGCAATTTACAACTTGTCAAGCATATCCTCATATTTGATCACTTTAACCTTAATCACCTAAAGATGCCTCTGATAGGGGAAATGAGAGCTGAAAGCTATTCCCTCCCTCCCAAAATATAAGGCGCCTAAGCATTGGTCAAAAGTCAAAGCTTACTAATTTTGACCAAATATTTAGAAAAAATATGTACATCTATAATATTGAATGGACATATTAAGAAAATATACTTTATGGTGAATCTATTGATATTAATTTAGTATTATAATTTTTTATAATTTTGTGTTTAATCATGGTCAAACTTAAAAAATGTTGACTTTTGACTAATCCTTAGGCGCCTTATATTTTGGGACAGAGGGAGTAATAAGTATCATAATTTTTGGGAGCTCCTTTTGAAACTTGCAATCCCTGCTTCCCTCTGCGAAGGGCCTTTGTTTTACTTTTTAGTTGAGTCAGTAAACCTATTCCCTTCTATCTCAGCAAGTATTTTGAGTTGTTGTGTTTCATTCATTCATATGATGATTTATTCAATCATCTTTCTTATGTTCCTTGTTTTGCACATTACTCTTATCTTGATGTTTACTACTTTGAAAGCTATCATTGAAAACCAGTTATTTGTGAACTCCAGCAAATTATCAACTATTCTTCGACCAAGAGCTAAGTTTGCCATTACCAATTATGATTTACTTTATGTATCTTTATTGTGTTTCCTTTACTTATTGCAAGTTAAGTTATATAATAGTGAGTTGTCTTCTATTATGATCTATGTATTGATGAATTTGTCCGTCTTCTTTTATCGAGTCTTCACTCCATAAACCCGAGGTCATGTTTATTGAGCTTAGTTTCTCTTGGGGACAAGCGAAGCCTAGGCTTGGGGGGAGTTGATACGTCCATTTTGCATCACTATTCTATGTCATAATTCAGTGTTATTCATTGATATATTTCGTATTGAGAGGTGATACTTATGTTATTTCATCTGTTTTTTCCTGGTTGATGACATTTGGAGCATGGACCGCTGTAGTCAGGATTCTGATGGAAAAGGTGTTGTTTGGAGGAAAAATTCGCGAAGATCAGAAAATCTAGGAAAATATACGGAAATCCTATTTTTCCAGAAGACGAAGGATGCCAGAAGGGGGAGTGGAGATGGGCCACAGGGGGCCCACACCACCTCCTGGTGTGGGCTGATGGCTCAGTGTCGGCACTAGGAAAATGCTAGTGCGATGTTGATGTAGAGCTCGTTGGGAACCCCAAGAGGAAGGTATGATGAGAACATCAGCAAGTTTCCCTCAGTTAACGAAAACCAAGGTTTGATCGAACCAGTAGGAGCAAGAAAACACCCCAAAGGTGTTGCTAGCTAAGCCTTGGCAGGGCGCACTGTGGGACCCCTGGATTGATCCTCCGAGAATCCCTGTTATGCATACAACCACGATCCCATGATCAGTTAGTCGTGGCACATAACCGACAAGTATCATTACAACATCCGAGAATATACCTAAATACAAGACTTACATAAATGCCATTAAGGCTACATCAATAAACATCAGCGGATCTTCATCAAGCGCAGAGCCCGAGCCATGCCTTAACCTATAGGCAACTGACTGGGAGAATGTCCTAGCTCGCATAGACGTCCACTTCACCGTCTTCTTGATATCTGACCAAGTTAATAGCCAGGGACAATGCCAGTTGATGCACTCGACTTTCAACGTAGAGCTCGTTGGGAACCCCAAGAGGAAGGTATGATGAGCACAGAAGTAAGTTTTCCCTCAGTTATGAAACAAAGGTTTAATCGAACTAGTAGGACCAAGGAAACACCCCAAAGGTGTTACTAGCTCAGCTTTGGCAGGGCGCACTACCGGTGCTAGTAGCAACGTGGAGACCTGCACAACATAACCACAAAACTTTGTCCCCAACTTGCGATGAGGTTGTCATTCTCACCGTGTTTTGCGGAAATCAAAGGATTAAACGTATTGAATGGAAAGAAATAAAAGTTTGCAGAAAGTAAATACAAAGCAGTAAAATATTGTAGATTGAATATAAAAGACAAGGACCGGGATCCATAGTTCACCAGAGGTGGCTCTCCTTAAGATAGATAACATGCTGGGTGAATAAATTACAGCGGGGCAATTGACAAACACCGAGAAAGCAATACATGCATATACTAATCATCTTGACTCCTTTGAGACTTGATTGGACATTACAACATAATACATAGACCGCCATCCAACTGCATCTATGACTAATAATCCACCTTCAGGTTATCATCCGAACCCCCTCTAGTATTAAGTTGCAAGCAATAGATTATTGCTTTATGAACTGCGTGTAAAGTAAACAATACAATTGTTCTATGAACAAAGGATCGTTGTTTTGTCCCTAGTAGCAACAGCACATCTAGTACCTTAGAGATATCTGTCACTTCCCCAAATACTAACTCTTGGAGTTGCTAGCATCTACTTGGCCAAGATAGCTACTAACAACAGAAATCATGCAAGATCACAAATAACAAAGAGATGATAGAATCAATAATAAATCTGAAATAGCATCTCAACATCCATCGGATTCCCACAAACACAACATGTATGGATTACAAATAGATGATATTGATCATGAACGGAGCTCACAAGATCTAAACATGAAAGCACAAAGGAGGAGAAACCAGCCATCTAGCTACTACATGGATTCGTAGTCCAAGGATGAACTACTCACGCATCACACCGGAGGCTTGCATGGTGATGAAGAAGGCCTCCAGGGTGAACTCCCCTCTCCGGCAGGGTGCCGAGAAGAGCTTCAGATCCCTCCCGATCTAGGGATGGAGATGACAGCGGCTATAGACTCTTTCGTGGGTTTTTGATCGGGTCCTTAGGGTTTTCGTCCCGAGGGCAATATATAGGGAGAAGGAGACACCGAGGGGGTGGTGGGGTCGGCCAGAACACCCCCTGGCGCGGGCCAAGCCTAGCCGCGTGGCCAGGTGGTGTGGCCGGCCCCCAGCCCTTCTCCATCTCGTATTGTGGCATCTGATCCCTTCCGGAAAAATAGGCACTTTTGCTTTTGTCCCGTCCAATTCCGAGAGTATTCATTTTCTGACTTTCCTGGAACCAAAAACAGCAGAAAACAGGCATCTAGCACTGTGGCTCTTGTTAATAGGTTAGTCCAAGAAATCATATGAAAAGTACTCCAAAGTTGGAACAAAACACAAGAAAGTGGATAAAACCAAGCATGGAACATCAAAAGTTATAGATACATTTGCAATGTATCACCAGTGAGTACATTGAATGTACTCGCAAACCACCTTAAGATAATAATAATAGCAAGAAGAGTATGCAATATGGCTGTGGTAATAGGAGGGCTCCAAGAGTGGTTCTTTTCTAAAATAGTTTCTCTTGTAGATATAGCATCTACATATCTTTGTTGAAAACTTTTTGTAAAACATTTTGGAAAACATTTTGAAAAGTTTTGGAAAACATCAGGATTAGGTCACCCATTTGTTCCCGCCTTTAGGCCATCCCACGACCAAACTCCTTCCATACCTCTCAGACCATCCCATGGTCAAAGAAGGTATCCTTCCCAACCATCCCATGGTCAAAACATTTTCAAAGTCATTTCTTTTCCGAAATTATTTTTGAAAACAAAACCAGCACCACTCTACAGAACTTTTTCCAACCCGTCCTTAACCGCGGACATGGCTATTCGAATAGATTTACACTCTGCAGAGGTTGTACACTTTACCCGCACCATCCGGGTACACTACCCTGATCTTCATTGATTGTGGGTCGAGTAACCGATCAAGACTCTCCGGATGCCCACTCCAATATAAGTGCCTACCCTATGGGTGTTAATCCCCTCAACACCGGGACGTCGGGCGAGGACCAACCAAAGAGCTTTTTCCACTCCTCGAGAGTGTGCACTTTCAATGAGGGGCCCATAGTAACGTGTGGAGGCCTGCCGACGCTTTGTTCCTTCTCCAGGTCCCACCTTTATTGGAGAAGGCCCACCCTCCACGGATCCCCGATCCCCTGTAGTTGTTGCGAGGTAGCTTATACCGGAATAGACAACCATCAAATCCAGCCCTGTCCCATACTAGAGTAATGTGGTTGCACATGGTTAAGTTGTTATAGCTAGACTGCAAAGAACCAGGTGCGTTTTCATAAACCTTTTTCCTCTGGTTTTCCTCCAGCATTTTGTAAAATAAAACATTTTTCTTTCTCAACAAATCTTGGGAGGTCCCACCTCACCAAGGTTTTCTCATAAAACATTTGGTAAAACTTTTTCCGGGGTCTGCCCATCCTCTAGCTTTGCTTTGGCTAATTCGTGGTCTCCAAAGGGGTATGGTGTAATACACCATCTATTCTACTATGGGAAAATATGTATCATCAAGAGGGTTGTACTTGGTAGTACCATTGAGTAAGGGTTGGAGGACCCAAACCACTACCCAATATATATACATCAATATATAGCAAAACAATGCAGTTTTAATGAGCAGTTCGTAAAACATGCATAAGTAAAACAGTAGGACACGGGTTATGAGCAAGAAGGTGGCTTGCGTGATGATCAGCAATATGGCCATATGTCCCTGGACTTCTCCTTAGAAAACCATAATAACCAATAGAAACCATCATCTTCTGCACTCTGATATAATCGCAACTATCGTCGATAGGGAACACATGCAAACAAACAAGAGGGCACAATCAAGACACGGCGTACAATCACCAATTCATACAACAAACAATGAAATAATAGCCGATTTAGATTCATATGGTTTTGAGAGGATTGATAGGAGCTTGAGATGGCCTTGGAGAAGGGAATGAATACCCCTTAGGATTTATAGTCTAGAAACTACCTAAGAGATGGATTTTTGGACAAGACCATATTCTATATGTTATCATTGTAAAAACATTATACCAATAGGTGGAGGTTGATAATGTGAAGCCAACAAAGTGGTCTCACTATTTTATCAATTACCAATAATTTATAGTGATTTTTATAGTGAATAAGGCTCTAGTTTTAGGAAATAATTCACCAGAAAAGTTCTGGAGCTCCAAAAATTATTTCCTTGGAGGGTTCAGTAGGGTTTTAAGTACTTGATCACTGAAAGTTGGAATCAGGTCAAGATAATTATCAAAAATTCCCTCAGGAAATTCCCAAAGGCAGTTATGTAGGCAATTTGTCTTTCTCACCAGATTTAATCTATAGCAGGTTTTGAGATGAATCCAAGGACACATTATAGACAGTTGGAATACCTTTCTGTAGAATTTGTAATTACCCTTTTTTGAGCTGTATAGATACTATAGTGAATTTAGAGGTGAATAAACTATGCACAGAAGGGTTTAATTCATAGAGAAAGAGCCAAGGCTCAATAAATCTTGAGCTCCTAGATTTGGATAGGTATTGAAGTATCACATCACTGGGAGGTGGAATTGGTTCAATTGGACTCATGGTTTGGTGTAGGGAATTTCCAAAGGCCTAACTGCATGGATTTTGCTATTTTTGCTACAGGCAGACTGTAGTTCACCTTGACATGAGACCTATGTTGTTTGATTGGCATGGAATTTACCTTCTTGGGGAACTTTGATTCATCCCAATTGGATAGGTACAACTTCCTGAGGAATTTTATTTAGTGTAAAAGACACATTTTAGTAGAATAAATGCCAGAAAATAATAAAGATTATTTTTGGCAAGAGGCTAGTTCTGCATGTTGTACAAAACACTTGGGTACTTGGTAAAAAATATATCTGGGCATTTGGAGGAATTTTCCATTTTTATTTTGAATTAATCCAGCAGCTAATTTCTCAGATCTGGAATATTAGAAATGAAAAAGGAAAAAGAGGATGGCCGAAACTGGGCTGGTCCAAGCGGTTGCCAGTGGTCCGGCCCAATCACCACCGCGGCCTCGGGCGGGAGACTAGTTCGAACTCCGGCGGGTGGGGCCCGCCCGTCAGCGGCCTGCGGGGACCGAAGCGGTATGGAGGGCTGGGGGCCGTTCGATCAAGTTGGGATCGACGGCCCCTGCGGCTTCTTCAACCTCGCGCCGGCGATAGAGGGAGGAAACCCTAGGGAGGCTCGAGCGACGGCGGGGAGCTCACCTGGGGCGCAGAGGGATGCTGGGAGGTGCCGAGGCGACACGGTGGACGACGGCGACCGCAACGATGGGCGGCAAGGGCCGGTTCGACGGCGGTGCATGGCCTGCGCGAGGACGCCTGAGGGAGATCTCGTCGAAGCTCGACGCCGGCAACGAAAGGGGTGGTCCCTGGCCAAAAGAGGATTAGGGTTAGATAGAGGAGGAGAAGGGGGTCCTGGAGTAGCCGCATGCAGCAGGAGAGAGGCAGGGATGGGGAGCTTAGCTCGATTAATGGAGGAGGCCGAAGCTTTCTCTCCCTCTCTCTCTCCGGCAGAGGAGTGCAGCGAAGAGGGAGTGGGGGGTGCTGGGGTGGTAAGAGGAGGCAGATGAGGCAAATGAGCTAGGAGCTGGGGGCTGGGTGGCCTGTGCCCTTTTATCTCGAGTGGGGGAAGGTGCACCATGGACATGGTCCATGAGGGGTGAGGAGGATGAGGTGAGACCAGAGGAGGGTTTTCTGGGGGCGGTGGAGGTGGTATCTGGTGGTGTTGCAGGTCAGAGAGGAGGAGTGGTAGCAGCAGCAAGGGGAGAAGAAGTTTGCAAGCAAAGCACTCATATGAGGATAAGTACTAGTGTCCAAGCACTAGAGGACAAGATGGTACAGGGGATGCTACAGTGCTGGTCGACCTGGGGGAGTGGTCCTAATGCTGAGGAGATGCATTGGGCAAGATTGGTGGTGTTTTGGTTTGGTTTTGGATCAATGCTTGATTCATTTGGCAAGATTGACCACTGGGAGGTATGTGATGTAAGTTCCTCAAGTTTTATTGGACAAGGTGGGGAGTTGATACTGGTAGGAAGATGAGGTCAAAATAGATATCCAGGAATTATTTGGGATTTTTCTAAGGATTTAAAGTCCACTTAGATCCATTTATCCAAAAAGTGCAGAAGTGGTTTATAGATGCTCATTTGATAAATTTACATTGGACAAGGTTGGTTTTTAGTTTGAGATGGTCCCAAATGTGCATACACACTTAGGGGAATTTTCCCAAGATTTATTGGGGCGTAAAAGTATTTAAAACATTTATTATTCCATTTCAGCCATTTAAGAAAATGGGCAAAAAGAAATAATAAGGCTCGTCAAAAATATTTATTTTTGAAGTGGGAAGATAGGGTATGGTGTATAGGACTCAATTGAGCCAAAGGTTAGGGAAGTGTTTTGGAAAAAACCAAACTTTCCTTTATGGGAGAAGTTTTGGAGATTCTGACTATTAAAGAGATTTAGTAGATTTGGAGCCCTAATAATTATGGATAATATTTGATAAATCTTGATGATCAAGGTAGATTATGTAGATAAGGGGTAGCAAGCATTTTCAACCTTGGGATTGGAGAATCCAAGTTGATTTTGGTGAAATTCCCTAGATTAAGGATCTAGGGTGATGTTAACTTCATACCATCAAAACCATGTTAGATCTTGGGGCTCAGAGGTCCCCTTGGGGCATGAGGGATATGGATGGATAGACCACGTTATGTAGATTGCAATGGTGTAGAGGTTTGAGCTTGATCCTGCTTGAGCTCACCAAGACAGGCTTTCAAACATTGAATAAAATAAGCTTGCCAAAGCAGATTATCAACTAACCTCAAAAACCTTGTGGGTTTATGAATCACAAAGATCCACATGGAACAAGTGAAGTAGGTAATGATAGACCTATATGAGTATAACGCAACCATGGAAAGAGTTGGTCCATAGAAGGTTGGATGGTGGTGTGAGCTTCTATCAAAGTAGGCATGTTGACTAGATTTGCAGGAAAAGTTATTTTCTTGCCTGCAAAACCATCAAGAACAAGTGGGTTGGAGGAGGATTTAACCAAGGGAAAGAGTGGGCCTTGGTAGTCCTTAATATGGTTAATAATATGGTTCAAGTGCATTAACCAAAATGCACAAGGGTTGGGAAAAGGAGGCATTAAAAGGGTGATGTTGGAAACAGATTTCCAGACTTAGCCAAATTTGGCAGGACTAGAGAACTTTGTCCTCAACTTGCGATGAGGTTGTCAATCTCACCGTGTTTTGCGGAAAACAGAGGATTAAACGTATCGAATGGAAAGAAGTAAAGGTTTGCAAAAAGTAAACACAAAGCAGTTTATAGATTGTATGTAAAAGAAAAGGACCGGGATCCATAGTTCATTAGAGGTGGCTCTCCTTAAGATAGATAACATGCTGGGTGAACAAATTACAACGGGGCAATTGACAAACATCGAGAAAGCAATACATTCATATACTAATCATCTTGACTCCTCTGAGATTCGATTGGGCATTACAACATTATACATAGACCGCCATCCAACTTCATCTATGACTAATAATCCACCTGCAGGTTATCATCTGAACCCCCTCCAGTATTAAGTTCCAAGCAACGGATTATTGCTTTACGAACTGCGTGTAAAGTAAACAATACGATTGTTCTATGAACAAAGGATTGTTGTTTTCTCCCTAGTAGCAACAGCACATCTAGTACCTTAGAGATTTCTGTCACTTCCCCAGATTACCAGAGGCATGAACCCACTATTGAACATAAATACTAACTCTTCGAGTTGCTAGCATCTACTTCGCCAAGATAGCTACTAACAACAAAAAGCATGCAAGATCACAAATAACAAAGACATGATAGAATCAATAATCAATCTGAAATAGCATCTCAATATCCATCGGATCCCCACAAACACAACATGCAGAATTACAAATAGATGATCTTGATCGTGAACGGAGCTCACAAGATCTAAACATGAAATCACAAAGGAGGAGAACCAGCCATCTAGCTACTACATGGATCCGTAGTGCAAGGATGAACTACTCACGCATCACACCGGAGGCTTGCATGGTGATGAAGAAGGCCTCCAGGGTGAATTACCCTCTCCGGAAGGGTGCCGGGAAGAGCTTCAGATCCCTCCCGATCTACAGATGGAGATGACGGCGGCTACGGACTCTTTCGTGGATTTTTGATCGGGCACTTAGGGTTTTCGTCCCGAGGGAAATATATAGGCGGAAGGAGAGGCGGAGGGGGTGCCTGGGCTGGCCACACCACCGCCTGGCGTGGGCCAAGCCTAGCCGCACGACCAGGTGGTGTGTCCGCCCTCTGGCCCTTCTCCGTCTCGTATTCTGGCATCTGATGACTTCCGGAAAAATACGCACTTTGGCTTTTGTCCTGTCCAATTCTGAGAATATTCATTTTCTGACTTTGCTAGAACCAAAAACAGCAGAAAACAGGCAGCTGCCACTGTGGCTCTTGTTAATAGGTTGGTCCAAGAAATCATATGAAAAGTACTCCAAAGTGTGGACAAAACACAAGAAAGTGGATAAAACCAAGCATGGAACATCAGAAATTATAGATACATTTGCAATGTATCAACATCCCCAAGCTTAACTCCTGCTCGTCCCCGAGTAGGTAAGTGATAAAAAGAAAGAATAATTTTTGAGGTGACATGCACCATCAAAGACTTGATAAAAGTATTTGTAAAACATTCAAAGCGGGGATCATAGTAGTTCATTCATAACAAGAAATACAAAGTTATAGCAATAAGACAAAGAAACTATGATGCAACATGAAAAGGCACAAACAAAAGATTCATGAACAACAATGCTTTGCAAGACGTTTGTTTGTTTCACATAAAGAAAACATAGCATAATAGTATTCAGCTTGTCCCTCATAGAGTAGCAAATATAAATGCATAGGACACCTTCAAAGTTCATAAGAGTGACTAGATACAAATAGTTTAAAGCAAGCAATATCAAGTTATGCATCAATCAACTAGTCTTGGGACAATGCACATAGAACTAAGAATGGCCACTATGCTCTCAAAGTAGGTGCATAGATATAGAAGGTGGAGACTCAATATAATGGTGGAAGAAAGGCCTTCATAAAAGGAAGTAGGGATTCAAGTCTCATAAAGAGCTTCCAAAAATTATGGTACTTATAGCTTTCAGCTCTCATTGCCCCTATCATAAGCATCTTGAAGGTGATCAAAGTTAAAGTGACAAAACTAAGAGGATATGCTTGACAAGTTATAAACCGAAATCTCATGCCCCTTACTTACGAAGACCTATCCTCATGCTACTCAACTTTATTCACAAGTAAGATCTTGTCATTGTAAGTATATGTGTATCATAAAGAACTGCCAACGGGGTACCCCTTGCACACGATACGGGAGCTTTCCCATAATCAAAATGACAAGGCAAGCAGATAATGAGCATCTCAGCGATCTTTTTATTTGCTATTTGCATAGGTTTTTATTGAGGATGCTTCATGGAGTGCTCATTATGGTGATGCTGCAAGTTTCCACCATGATTAGGCATGGCTTAGGCTAGCGACCCAGGCGTTTCTCTAACACACATACAAACTCCATGATCTTACAAGTTCCAGTTTTATTTCACACCGCCAGGATCCGTAAGCAAAAGAACATGATATCAACGGGGTACAAAGTATAAGTGCAATGTTGAAAGCGTTCCCCATGAAACATGATTCTGCTAATTTCAACTTATAAAGCGCAAGCATATACGCAACAAAGAAGGACCCAATGGTTCAAGTTTCTTAGATGCAAAAAAATAAAGTGTGCCATCAAGTTCGTGAGAGCTTTAATCATTAGTTTTCTCATAACAAGTTTAATTGGTAAGGTAAACAAAAGCATGAATATACTTGGAATAGCATAAGCTAGTAGGTAGGTATGGTGGACTCTTTGGAATAACTTGGTTTAGGGAGTTGGATGCATGAGTGGAACTCATACTTGGTTGTGGAGGCTAGCAAAAGACTGGGAGCGACAAACTAAGAAAGCAATAATGTCCATAATGATGCAGAGCGACAAAACATCATTTATCAAAGCATAAAGTGATACTACAAGTTGAAAACTAAAGGATCATAAAGGCTATGTTGACTTGATAAAGTCATAACATGGTGTGAGCATGCGCCAAGTCAACCCAAATAAAGCATCAAAGGAGAATACCACTATACTATGCTTTAATATGCTAAAACAACGCATGATTCATCATAGGCACATTAAGCAATCTCAATTGTTTATAAAAAGTCATGCTAAAACAAAGAATACTAAGCATAAATCCAAAACAATATCAAGCATGGCATGATAGAGCATAGGCCACAGTCAAAAACAAGCTCTTTTTACCACATAAGTATGAACTTTCCTACTCTTTTCCAAACCAAACCAAACTATTTGCAAACCAATGTATGAAAGAGGGGGTCCAACCAATTTATTCAGAAAACTAAGCAAACAAAAGAAAACAAAAAACCAAAATGAAAATGAAAAAGAATACGCTCCAAAAACAACACAACTGTGCATGAAACAATAAAAATGAAGCGTTTAGAAGAAACCTGGGATTTTTATTGATGAAGAAGGGGATGCCTTGGGAATCCTCAAGCTTTGACGCTTGTACTTCTTGAATATTTCTTGGGGTGACACGTGTGGCATCCCCAAGCTTGATCTTTAGTCCATCCTTCATCTCATTACTCATTCGTTCCATACACCTGAAATTTTTCCTTCATACAAAACTTCACACAATCTTTATTAGCAACATTAGTGCACTCAAGATAAATAAGTCTTAAGGTTCAGTTCTAACACCAAATAAACTTCCATTAGAACACTAGCTACTGTAGGACTTCCCTCGAAAAGCTCAATTCTCCAAAAGAACTCAAAAAGGAACCAATAAGAAGGAAATGCAAAAAATGGCAGAAATCTGTCAAAACATACCAGCAGAAAAAGATGAATTTTTTGTAAGCCCTTCTGTTGCTCAAATAAAAAGGTGTTGAACTAACGAAAGTTAGATAACAACCTGGGGCAGAAGCACAAATATTCACGCCTCAAAAATCCATTCAGAGATTTTACACGAATTTTTACGGTGAAGCACATAAATCTGTTTCGCGACAGCAACTTTGCCAATCATTACTTCTCTCTCATTAGAGGTTACTCTTGGCACAAAAAGAAAATAAAAAGGATAAGGAGCGGTTATTACTGAAGTAATAACTTCCAAGACTCATCTAAAACTTTTGGGTTATCTCCCAATAAGTACTTTTCTTTAACGCCTTTAAGTTAGGCATGATAGTTTGAGAAGATGCTGACATTAAAAATATGAATTGAAGTAAAAGAGAGCATCAAGAAGCAAATTCAAAACAGATTTAAGTCTAACCCACTTCCTATGCATAGGAATCTTGTATGCAAATAAATTCACAAAGAACAAAGTGACAGGCATAGGAACATAAAACAAAAGTAACTTCAAAACTTTTAGCATATAGAGAGGTGTTTTAGTATCATGAAAACTTCTACAACCATATTTTCTTCTCTCAAAATAATTTTCAGTAGCCTCATGAATAAACTCAACAATATAACTATCACATACCACATGCTTTAAATCAAATGAATCCACGGGAACATAACATTCATCCTCCTTTGGTAAGCATGGGGGACAATTAAATAATGTAAGGGGTAAAGTGTTACTCTCATTAGAAGGTAGGCATGGATAGATCCATTATTCTTTCTTTTGTTCATCACTCTCCTCCTCTTTTTCATCTAATGAGCTTTCAAGTTCAGCAATTTCTTCTTCCATAGGCTCCTGCAAGGCATTAGTCTCTTCCATTTGTGGAGAGCATCTATTAAGATATTCTAGAATATAGCCATTTTCTTCCTTGTAGTTATCAAAGCAAAATTTAAGTATATTATAAACCTCATATTTATAAGGTGCATCATCAATATTTTCAAGCAAATAAGCAAGTTCGAATGCACCCTTCCAGGCAATAAATTCTTCAATTTCTTCCACATCATAAAAGTCATAATTTCCTTAACATAAGAAGATATGGTAACATTATGATTATACTCACATTGAAAAGGGAGGTGTTTATACCTCCTACAGCAACAAGATTTATCAAAGCAATAAGTAACATTATAAGTAGATCATATGTTTCTAGCAATAATATTCAATTTATCAATTTGTTCCCATAAGTGTTTCCCTTTTTGTGACTAGCGGTGTTCCTTATAATAATATTTTTGTTTTTCCGTGAACCCACCTTGACAATAAGATTCAGTTTCAAAGAAACCAACCATTGATAGAAAGCATGATAAAGCAAGACAATAACAGACCAATGAAAATAACAACTATAGTAGGAACTAATTTTTGTGTGTTTTTGATAAAGAAACAAGCAAACAAAGCAAAAAGAAACTAAGCGAAATTAACAAAGTAAAGAGATTGTTTATGAGGGACTCCCCTTGTGAAGATGTCCTTGACTCCCCGGCAACGGCGCCAAAAAAATGCTTGATGGCTTAGTGTCAGCGCCAGTAAAATGCTGGTGCGATGTTGATGTAGAGCTTGTTGGGAACCCCAAGAGGAAGGTATGATGAGCACAACAGCAAGTTTCCCTCAGTTAAGAAACCAAGGTTTAATCGAACCAGTAGGAGCAAGGAAACACCCCAAAGGTGTTGCTAGATGAGCCTTGGCAGGGCGCACTACCGGTGCTAGTAGCAACATGGAGACCTGCACAACACAACTACAGAACTTTGTCCCCAACTTGCGATGAGGTTGTCAATCTCACCGTGTTTTGCGGAAAACAAAGGATTAAACGTATCGAATTGAAAGAAGTAAAAGTTTGTAGAAAGTAAACACAAAGCAGTAAACAGTTTATAGATTGTATGTAAAACAAAAGGACTGGGATCCATAGTTCACTAGAGGTGGCTCTCCTTAAGATAAATAACATGCTGGGTGAACAAATTACAGCAGGGAAATTGACAAATAACGAGAAAGCAATACATGCATATACTAATCATCTTGACTCCTTTGAGATTCGATTGGGCATTAGAACATTATACATAGACCGCCATCCAACTGCATCTATGACTAATAATCCACCTTCAGGTTATCATTCGAACCCCCTGCAGTATTAAGTTGTAAGCAACAGATTATTGCTTTACGAATTGCGAGTAAAGTAAACAATACGATTGTTCTATAAACAAAGGATTGTTGTTTTCTCCCTGGTAGTAATAGCACATCTAGTACCTTAGAGATTTCTGTCACTTCCCCAGATTACCAGAGGCATGGACCCACTATCGAGCATAAATACTAACTCTTTGAGTTGCTAGCATCTACTTGGCCAACATAGCTACTAACAACGGCATGCAAGATCACAAATAAGAAAGACATGATAGAATCAATAATCAATCTGAAATAGCATCTCAATATCCATCGGATCCCCTCAAACACAACATGCAGGATTACAAATAGATGATCTTGATCATGAACGGAGCTCACAAGATCTAAACATGAAAGCACAAAGGAGGAGAACCAGCCATCTAGATACTACATGGATCTGTAGTCCAAGGATCAACTACTCACGCATCACACCGGAGGCTTGCATGGTGATGAAGAAGGCCTCCAGGGTGAATTCCCCTCTCCGGCAGGGTGCCGGGAAGAGCTTCAGATCCCTCCCGATCTAGGGATAGAGACGACGGCGGCTACCGACTCTTCGTGGATTTTTGATCGGGCACTTAGGGTTTTTGTCCCGAGGGCAATATATAGGCGGAAGGAGAGGCGGAGGGGGTGCCTGGGCTGGCCACACCACCCCTTGGCACGGACCAAGCCTAGTCACACGGTCAGGTGGTGTGGCCGCCCTTTGGTCCTTCTCCGTCTCGTATTCTGGCATATGATGACTTCCGGAAAAATAGGCACTTTGGCTTTTGTCCCGTCCAATTCCGAGAATATTCATTTTCTGACTTTCCTGGAACCAAAAACAGCAGAAAACAGGCAGTTCGCACTTTGGCTCTTGTTAATAGGTTAGTCCAAAAAATCATATGAAAAGTACTCCAAAGTGTGGACAAAACACAAGAAAGTGGATAAAACCAAGCATGGAACATCAAAAATTATAGATACATTTGCAATGTATCACGGGCCACCCTAAGCCGCGCCACCAGGTGGTGTGGCCGCCCTGGCCCACCTCTGGCTCTCCCCTCTGGCATATAATCATGCATTGTTAAGCAACTGAAATGACAAGTTTAATTAGAAGAACAAACTAACCCCTCTCATATGCATCCGGGGTTTCTCCGAATTAGGGTATGCACCCCTCGGACCCCGTTTTAAATTGCCAAGCATGTCCTAGGGTTTAATTTCAATACATTTTAACTTGTCATATCGTCATCATTGCTTGAGCATTGCATCGATGCCATGTGTTGATTGTTGCTTCCCTTTCCAGTGTTTCTACTTCTTATCGGTAGACCTTAGAGTTGATGTGAGCAAGGAGATCGATTCCAACATTGAAGACCGAGATCAACACCATCGAAGGTTATCGACGAATGATGCCAAGCAGATGAACCTAAAGTTCTGTACCTGAGTGTCAACAGGCAATGGAAAGCGTAGCCCCAGACATGATACAATCTTATGATTTCAAAGTATTTCATTCTTGTCATGTGCATACAATTCCAAAGTCTTTTATCGATAGATAGAGTAATCCTATCTGATGCATGTTTCCTTGTAGCCTATATTCCCTGATCCACTACTCCTAGCATAACTAGGGTTTGGCTTATGTGCTTCGCTAGAGCTGTTATATTCGTTTGTGCTTAGCCATGCGTAGCTATTGCCGCTGATCCATCCGGTTGATGAATTTGAGCTACGAATGAACCTAGTATGACAGGATGACGTGGTATGATCAGAGATGAAAGTTAAACATGCTAAGGCTTGTATGGGAGGCCACGGTGGGTTGTGGTTTTTGCAGTCCCATACTTGCCACTACTAGGACCTTAGTTCTTGCCTCTTGAACCAAGACGAGCGTACAACCACACGGGGGCTGGAAACCCCCTCGACCAACTAACTTGCCTAGTAGATTCCATGAGTCACATATTTCAGGCGTTCCATTCGACATATCCATTGTGGTCGTTTTTGAACGAGGTGGAGGAGGTGTATTCATACAGGTAGGTAAACGTGGCAGGGAATGGGAGATGCACGTCCTCCGTAATCTCAAACCCTGTTCACATCTCTAGGGACCGGCTTCGGGATTTGACCCATTACAGCGGCATCTCCTTATGGCGTGACTCATGGTCTCGGCAAAAGCAAGGTAAAGGTAGTGTCCATCCACTCTCTGCCGGCCTTCCAAGGAAGAGGGCTAATAATATTTGGCATTAAGAGGAGGATGGTACATGTGGGTAAAGTTGTGCACCCCTGTAGGGTATTAATCTTTTTAGAAAGCCGTGTCCATGATTATGGATGACTTGGGAACAGATTCTAAGTTCATAGAGAAGAATAACCTAATCATAAAACTTGATCAGAGATGTGAGGTGTGCTTAAGGATGCTTCCTGAGGGATCGAGGGGGTGATCCTAGTTAGTAGGTTCAGCTGATAAAGATTCAGCGGACATCAAAAGAAGATCAAAGCTAGAGATATCGCTTTCTTATCCCCTTTGAAATGTTCTACTTATTCGATCTTCTCCTACCTCTTTTACAAACAAAGTTAGCTTTATGCAAATGAACCCCACAAGCCATAAGTCTTGCGGAGTACACCCTGTACTCAACCTTGCTTTGTTGATACTTTTGCAGCAGGTAAGTGTTACCGCGGAAGGTGAGTTTGTTACAAGATCAACATCGACGAGTAGCTTGGGGTTCCCGGTCGGCAGCCTGGAAACTATGGATTGGAACGTCATCGTTATGCTTCAGGCCTCTTAGGCCATTTGTTAAGTTTTCTATACTTAATAGCATAATTTTCGTTCCGTTGTTTGATGTTTGTGGCGAGTGACCTCTGCTTGTAATATTTGGTTCTTTGCTCAGTTATGAGCTTGCTGTAATAATTTTTATGTTGTAGGGTCATTGTAATGTTATCGATTCTTTCTCTGTATGCTTTCGAGATTTAGGTTAGGCTTATATCAGATAGAGGTTTGGGATTTGTCTAGCATTAATCCTGGGGGTGTCACAGGTTTTGGTATCAGAGCAGTACCGACTGTAGGAAAACCTTGCTACTGGACGATGTTGAGTCTAGTATTTGTGAAAACTATTTGAAAGATGAAAAGTATTTGTGAAAACTATAGTATGCTTGTTTTTGTCCTTATCCAGTTTCGCTCTACCTCTGGGTCATCTTATCTTCTGTTCATTTGGAAAAGTTTTTACTATCTCGTCTTGTCTTTCAAAACTTAGGTGCCTTTTTGGCATGTCGTTTCTTAACCAGTTAACCTAGTGTTGAGTTCTCCAAAGTCAGATGTGTGTGTTCCTTGTTTCCCTCTGTTCTTCTTCAGCCGAGAGATTCCTTTCCATCATAATCTCTCTATCTTATGGGCCCACAACATTGCGTTGATGGTTCCGTAGTGATCTGTTCTAGGCCTCGAAGTTTCCTTTCGCCTCGTGTGCCTCCTTTTCATTTGTTTGCGTACTTCAGAAGTTAATTCTTCTCTTGGAAGCTACCTCGTGGTTACTGCCTTGTAGTACCCTCTATATTACGGAGATAGTAGTTACTCCTTTCTCTGGGTTTTAACCCTTGTACTTGAACCAAAGATCCCGAATTATGCTGGATTCTGGTGTCGATAATCTTATACATGATGCTGACCTTTAACCCAATATCCATTTTGTTGACCCTGTCGTAAATGTGCAAACATTACCTCAGGATGGCCAGTACCTTCTAGTATAGACTTCAAGCTTGTGGTTATTGTCACGATTGAATCCCAACAATTTAAGGACTTCCCCTACCACTAGCTATGGAAGATGCTCTTTAATGGAACCAAATAGATCACGACAAAAGAGCTCCTCTTGAGTCCCACTTTTATACTTGTGACTTTGCCACCCCTACCTTTCTCGCATCGGTCCTCGGAAGATTGTTGCCTTATGCATCCAGATCTCGGGATTCTATCCTGAGCATGTTCTTTTTCTCTTGTTGTTTCTAACCTTTGTTTACCAGTTGGTAGCCAAGAAGTAAAGCACATTGGTGTCTTTTAATGGAAGATACTCTTGTGGTCCGTCAAGACAAACCATTTCGGGATGTCAGGAGAAACAAACTCTAGTACCTTGTCATATCTAGGACCAGGTCAAATTATTGTAATTCGTAGGTCAATAAGCAATGATTAGCTTCATTTCCGTTCTACCTCGAAGAATCACACTCCTTTATACTAAGAGGTCGTGCTGAGTTTCATGACCCCCTTAATGAAGTGATGCTCTTACACATACTTACCACCCTTCCTTCGAGCTTTCCTGCTCATGAATGATGCGTGTGTGTAACAATGTGGCCATCTGAGATTCTTAGCAAGCATTATTGCTTTGGACCTCAACAAGGCCAATTGTGTCATTCTTAGTGCGATGTTTAGCTTGTCACTAAGCAAAGGATGATTGTGCTACCAAGTATGCTATTCTGGTACACTCTCTTCGGTCAAAGAGTTAGGCTTGTGCCGAAGCTCTAAGACTATGTCTCCTTGCCTTACTAAGCAAGTTCATCTCGAACAAAGTGACATATCGGTGGTCCGTGACATTCTAGATGTCTTTCTAGAAGTATCGCCATGTTCCCACATGACCGTGTTTGTCAAGTTCTTGAGCAAGCAGGTTCTCTAAACTGCCCTTCTCCAAGGATCCGTACTGGATACCCCTGAACTAGTTGGTTGAGCTTAAACAACAACTGGGATAGTTGTAAGACAAAAGTTCTACCAGACTCTTTCCTCCTAAAGGGATGCCTATTTTTTTCGTGTTGAAGAAAGATAGCATCTCCTTCATGGATATGTTAAATTCCCCGCCTTTGATTTGATTTGGGCTATCATCAAATCAAACTCAGTCATAAGGACTATCCTGATGGTGTATCTATTCGTGATGTTTCACCTGGGTACATCTTCATGATCTTTGGTCTGACCAATATCTATGTCAGGTTTGTATAGTATTTGAGTCTATCCTCTTGGAGTATATTGGTAAGTTTGTTATTGAGCCCATCGATGACATCCATATCTTCTCCTTTCTATATTAGATTCATATGGAATAGTTGGCATTAATTTTGGAAACTTTTGAGAACCATCTCTGTGTTATCTCGAATGATGTGTTCTGGATGTTAGAAGTGACCCTCTCTGGTTCACGTGCAATTGCTGAAAGATGTCGCCATGGATTAGAGTAGAGTTATCTTTATTCCCTCAGTAATCGTTTCAAGTCAGTCAAGCATGTGCGAAGTATTCTTGATATGGTAGGTTGATACCCACCAATCTAGAGAATATTCCTTACGCACCCAAAGCCACTAACCGATTTGTCATGGAAGAGAAGAAGTTTTAGAAAACTTCAGTATCCTCCTAAATGTCTCCCGATAATAAGGATGCATTTGTGTTTCGTTGCAATCAATTCATATAGGAGCAATTATCTTTTGATAACTTGCTAATGAATGGTTTTGCAACCTAGATCATTAATTTGGAGCTTGACAATGTAATCCATAACTTGAGAATCTAGTAACTTTACCTTTGTGGTAAATGTTACAAACTTTCTATCGGACATGCTGAGTATGAAGTATCTTTCCACTTAACTAAATCTGAATCTCAAGCAAAAATGATGGTTAATGTTCATAAAGGTTTTTGACATGGGTCTCTTTGAAAATCTGGCACGATTGATGTGATGGTTAACATAATTAGCTGGAAGACCTATTGCCACATTCTCTTGAATCAGCAATAGCAACCACTCCTCATGAGGCATCTTCTATGATTTGCCATAGGAGTTGTGCTCATGGTTCCTTTGTATCCGAAGTCCAACCTTTCACTTGATGTCCCGTGTCTCGAACATCAAGGAGAACATTTAAAGTAGAGTTGCTAAATGTCTCTCGGTTGATCCTCTAGACCCTTTTATGTTGGCAAGCATCTTGTGGTGCCAAGTAATTGAAGTCTAAGAATGAAGTTTCTTTTTCCTCGTGTCATCAGGAATCTTCTTATATATCCATCTTAGTGGTGTAAAGTGATATCACGATCTTTCGCCAAGATTTTGATAAAGCTGGATGAATAAAGAGTTTCCTTCGGTGCCTCTAACATGTTCGAAGAGTCACTATGATTTTGGTAATCATCAGTTTCTCTTGTTACATGTTCTTTGTGACTCTTACGAGTCCTCTCCACTAAAACACTTTTCTGTCTTAACCTTCTGTTGAGCGAAGAGTGACTTGTCTGTATCAAAAGTAGTTCAACATCTTGGTTCTCCATATCTATATACCCTTGGAAGCTCTACTTAAGCCGTCTAGTAGAGTTTCATCGTTCGAAGTCTGTGGTCATGTTCTTTCCGTTGTATGCTCTTTCCTTTTCAGAACCTTAAACTCTTCTGAAGTTCTATGGTCTCAATCCTTATGAAGGCAAGCTATCTAACAACTTGAAACCTCTATTACCTTCACGTGTTTCATCCTCGTTGGCTCTAGAGATGCTATGAAGCATCTATCCATGAGTTGACCATGAGATACTCTGTTTGTGGTTTGTGTCTTTTCCTCTCCTATTTAGTGTGTCCACTTACCTTGAAGAAATGAAGCATTTCATTAATTCAATAATGGTGCATGGAACAATCTCTTGCAATAGATCGTCGAAGTTTAGTGTAACCCTGTTTCTTCTATCTTCCTACCTAGGAATCTCGGGACAAGATTCTGTTAAGGGGGATAGCACTATAACACCCGTAGTTTTAGTAATCCTGAATTAGGGTTTTGTTTTATGCATCATGAGCATCCTCTACTTTAAATTGCATGCAAGAAAGAAGAACTAATGAAAAACCCCAACCTAGCTATTTTCCCCCTCTCTAAAATATAGTCAAAAGTGGTTTTGTATTTTGAAAACTACCAAAATAATGGAGCCCAACCTAAATAGAAGGGCCCCTGCTATATTTTCATATTTTATAAACATTATGGTATATTTGAAAAGTGGTATATTTTTATATTTTATAAATAGAAAAGAATTTGAAAATAGAAATGGAAAAAGTAAAGGATTTTCGAAATAAAAACCCAACCCTAGCTCTAACTGGGCCGAAGCCCACCTTCCCTCTCCCCTCTGCCTGTCGTCCGTGCAGCAGCCTGCTTGCAGCCCAGTATCAGGCCCAGTAGCAACCTACCTCGGCCTGACCCAACTTACCCCTTTGTTTCGTCGTCTTCCTCGCGGGGACAAGCTCCTCCGTGTCATCGTCGGCACCGTCCACCGTCGCCAGGATGCGCGCCCCACGCCGTGATGACTGCCGCTGCCCCCGAGCGCCTACAAGATCCCCCGGCTACCATAGAACAAACCCTAGCACGTCTTTCTCCCTTCCTCTTCTTCTTGCGTAGAGGCGACCTAACTCTAGCTCACCAGCTGTCGTCGTCTTCACTGATTCTGGCCTCCCCGAGCCACGACGCCATGCCCAGGAGCTCCGTCGTGACAGACTACATCTCCCTGCCAGAGAAATCGACTACGTGGGCTCACAATCTACCCGTCCGATCTCGACATCACCGATGGCCGCTGCAGCCAAGATCGATGATTGCGTCACCGCCCGACCTCCCCTAGCCTCATCGACCCCTCCGTTGCAACCCTCGTGAGCACGCGATCCTCCTGTACCTTCCCTCCCTCTCGCTCTCGCTCTGGTTCACCCCAGCCTTGTAGCACGCCATCACGCTCCGCTAGTAACCACAGTTGCCACCATGTGGTTCAGCGCGCTCCCGCGCATCGAATGCCCCCAGCTGCGCCAGCCCGCATCGTCGCTAGCACCGGATTCGACCCAGCTGTGGGAATCTCCATTGCCGACGTCATGATGACGTCAGCATGACACAATAAAGCCTTTTATTTTATTAAATGATTTCTGTAATTGTTTGATTAAATGAAAATGCTGACAGGTGGGTCCCTGCTATCAGATATGTAATCATTTCCATAATTGTTTCTGAAATGAATAAATATATGACATGTGGGCCTAGGTTGCAAAATAATTTATATAATATCCAGAAATATTTAATTGTTTTAATAATGATTTAAAAATGAATTAAAAATGATAAAAATTATAACTAATTCATTTTAAATTAGAAAACTATGTATAATATATCAAAATGTCTAGAAAAATGAGATCTACACAATAGACTCATAATCATGCATTGTTAAGAAACTTAAATGACAAGTTTAATTAGAAGAACAAACTAACCCCTCTCATATGTATCCGGGGTTTTTCCAAATTAGGGTTTGCACCCCTCGGACCCCGTTTAAATTGCCAAGCATTTCCTAGGGATTAATTTCAATACACTTTAACTTGTCATATCATCATCATTGCTTGAGCATTGCATCGATGCCATGGGTTAATTATTGCTTCCCTTTCTGGTGTTTCTACTTCTTCTGGGTAGACCTCGGAGTTGATGTGAGCAACGAGATCGAGTCCAACATTGAAGACCGAGATCAACACCATCGAAGGTTATCGACAAATGAGGCCAAGCAAATGAACCTAAAGTTTTGTACCCGAGTGTCAACAGACAAAGGCAAGCGTAGCCCCACACATGATACGATCCTATGATTTCAAAGTATTTCATTCTTGTCATGTGCATATGATTCCAAAGTCTTTTATCGATATATAGAGTAATCCCATCTGATGCATGTTTCCTTGTAGCCTATATTCCCTGATCCACAGCTCCTAGCATAAATAGGGTTTGGCATGATTATGGACGACTTGGGAAGGGATTCTAAGTTCATAGAGAAGAATAACCTAATCATAAAACTTGAAAAGAGATGTGAGGTGTGCTTAAGGATGCTTCCTCAGGGATCGAGGGGGTGATCCTAGTTAGTAGGTTCACTTGATAAAGATTCGGTCGACATCAAAAGAAGATCAAAGCTAGAGATATCGCTTTCTTATCCCCCTTCAAATGTTCTACTTAGTCGAGCTTATCCTACCTATTTTACAAACAAGGTTAGCTTTTTGCAAATGAACCCCACCAGCCATAAGTCTTGCGGAGTACACCCTGTACTCAGCCTTGCTTTGTTGATACTTTTGCAGCAGGTAAGTGTTACCACAGAAGGTGAGTTTGTTATAAGATCGACATCGACGAGTAGCTTGGGGTTCCCGATCGGCATCCTAGAATCTATGGATTGGTACGTCATCGTTATGCTTCATGCCTCTTAGGCCATTTGTTAAGTTTGCTATACTTAATAGCATCATTTTGCTTCCGTTGTTTGATGTTTGTGGTCAGTGACCTATGCTTGTAATATTTGGTTCTTCGCTCAGTTATGAGCTTGTTGTAATAATTTTTGTGTCGTAGGGTCTCTGTAATGTTACCGATTCTTTGTCTGTATGCTTTAAAGATTTAGGTTAGGCTTATATCAGACAGAGGTCTAGGATTTGTCTAGCCTTAATCCCGGGGCTGCCATAGTGCAGGCCAAGCAATGCAACTGCAAAACGCTTGTCCGGATTAGGATAGATACAATGATGGTTACTCAGCAATGGCAGATGCCAGATTCCCAAGACCAGAGCACCATGTGATTCGATCAAGATTGGGAAACATGAACCTACAGCCGGATGATGCAAGGCTGAAGCTGGATCAGATCTATAGGTCGGAAATGATTGAGGTATATGGACCACCGGGTTTGGCATGTTTTGGACCTCTGATCATGAGAGAACCACCTGTGTCGAACTTTCTGTTGGCCAGAGGAATAAATACATACGATGGAAGCACAAAGCCGAATGATTGGCTTATGGATTACGCAACTGTAGTTAAAATTGCAACAGGTAATTTGAGATGGGCAATGAGATATGTGCCCCAGATGCTGGAAGGACCAACAAGGGTTTGGCTGAACAACTTGCCACCAGGGAGTATCAATTGTTGGCTGCATTTTGAGCAGCTTTTCATCAGCAAGTTCTCAAGCATCTACAAGAGGCCGAACATGCCACAAACTTTGGCGTTGTGCAAGCAGAAACCAAATGAGCCAGACCGAGAGTTTCTGACTCGGTGGTGTAATGTGCGCAATTCATGCGAAGTGGTAATAGAATCACAAGCTATAGCATGGTTCACCCAAGGTTGTAGGTATGTGAGTATGTTGTGGTAGATGCTGCAGCAAGATATGCCAACCACCTTGGCTGAGATGATCCGGATCGCAGATTTGTATGCCTTGGGAGACCCAACACAACCTCGGCTAATGTCAAGCGAGTAGAACAAGGAATATAACAATAGAGATGGTTCTGGATCATCTAGGAGGAATGATTTATGAGCTAAAAGAAGGGATGATAGTTCGGATTACCAGTATAGCTCGCCGCAAGTGGATGCTGTGGACCAGGATCAACCCAATGCCAGCGTAAGCTAGCGCCAGAAAACTTGAGGGCAACAATGGCAACAAAAGAGTGAGGGTAAGAAACCTTGGACCCCGGAACAGAAAAAATAGTGATAGGAAAGAAAGGACCGTCTGAGATACATGTTCGATTCTATGCTGGATCAACCATGCAAGTTCCATACGCCAAGTCCAAATAGTTCGGCGAACCATACGACCCGACAATGTGAATGGATGAGGAAATTAGAGCAAGGTAGTTCGGGGAATGCTCAGGCACCTCGGCACGATGCACCACAGCATGATGGACCTCGGAATGAAGCACCTCGGCAGCAACTTCTCACTAGGGGAAATGGACAGTAGCTAATGTTGCCTCCACTAAGGTATGAGAATCCGGAAAGGAGGGATGCGGTGCATCGAGTGAATAACCAGCAACAACAAGACCAAGGATATCATGGAAATAAGGGGAGAAATGAGTATAGAGAGCATCACCAAAGTTACTGTGTGTTTACCATAGAAGACACAGACGGAAAGAGTTTGAAGTGCCAACATATGGAGGTAAATGCAGTAATGCCAGCCGTGGTGATGTATATTCCTTGGTCGGATCAGGAGATTACTTAGAGCATCAAGGACCACCCAAAGCTTATGCCAAGTCCAGGGACCTACGCGCTGGTACTAGATCCGACATTCATTGGGCCAAATATCAATGTAAGGTTCTCCAAGGTGCTGATAGGCAACAGCAGTAGCAATAACATCATGTGCAAGGATACCATGCACAAGTTGGGGATATCAAAGAATATGCTCTAGGCAACAAGGACCACTTTCCATGGCATCGTTTCGGGTATTTCCTGTGAGCCGATTGGTAAGGTCCGGTTTCATGTGCTATTCGGTACAAGGGACAATTTCTGGAGTCAGAACATGGAGTTTGAGGTGGTGAACTTGGAAAGCGCATACCATGCGTTACTCGACAAGCCTACTTTGAACAAATTTATGGGAGGTACTCACATTAGCTACCTGAAGATGAAATTACCTGGACCAAGGGGGTGATTACCATAGCCGGGGACTTCAGGCATTCTATTGAGTGTGCATCCGATGGATCTAACCTAGACGTGTCACTCATGATCGCTCAAGAGAAGAGGAAAATCCTGGAAGCGGATGCACTGGCTTAGTCCGTGCAGCAACATATGCCGGCTTTGAGTAACTCGCAAGGGAGTGTTTCATTTCAAGCGACAAAAGATACAAAGAATGTGACCATTGATGATCAGTTTTCGGAGCACACCATAACTATTGGTGTCGGGTTAAGTGACAAATAGGAAAGCGAGCTCGTCAACTTCCTCCATGAGAATTGGGACATCTTTGCTTGGTCTACACAAGACCTACAAGGTGTGACGAGGGAGTTGGACAAGCATTCTTTCAACATAAGACCCAGGGCAAAGCCGGTGAAGCAACCTCATCGTCGTTTCGCCAAAGACAGGAGAAAGGCCATTCGAGATGAGATAGCTCGGCTCCTCGCAACCGGATTTATCATGGAGGTACTTTACCCGGATTGGCTCTCTAATCCGGTGCTCGTGGAGAAAAAGAAAGATGATCCGAATGTGGCAATGGTATGGCGCATATGTATCGATTACACAAACCTGAATAAGGCATGTCCAAAAGATCCATTCCTGCTGCCAAGGATAGATCAGGTCATAGATTCAACTGCTAGGAGTGAGTTGTTATCATTCATAGATGCATACTCTGGTTTCCACCAGATACCCCTAAATCCGAAAGATCAAATAAAGAATGTGTTTATCACCCCGTATGGGGCTTATTGCTATCGCACTATGTTGTTCGGATTAGGTAATGCAGGAGCAACGTATCAACGATGCATGCAAAAATGTCTATATGACCAAATAGGTCGGAATGTGCAAGTTTATGTGGATGATGTGGTGATAAAAACCAAGGAAAGGAAAATGTTCCTTGAAGATATCTGGTAAACATTCGCGAACCTAAGGAGGTTCCGGATGAAGCTTAACCCGGAAAAATGTACCTTTGGTGTGTCGGCAGGGAAGTTACTGGGTTTCCTTGTATCCAACCAAGGTATTGAAACAAATCCCAAAAAATTCTGAGCCATCGAGAAAATGGAACTGTCGAAGTGCCTTAACGATGTGCAGAAGTTCACTAGTTGCTTGGCATCGTTAAGGCGGTTTGTAAGTCGGTTGGGAGAGAAGGCATTTCCCCTCTACCAGTAAATGAAAAAGGCAGATAAATTTACGTGGACACCGCAAGCTAATAGCGCGTTCCAGGAGTTAAAAAAGATGCTATCCTCTACACCAATATTAGCCACGCCACTACCCAAGGAGTCAATGTTGCGACCAACTGAGTCGTAAGCGCAGTAATAATGGTGAAACGCGACAAGGAAGGAAAGTTGGTGCAAAGGCCGGTGTATTACTTGAGCGAGGTATTGTCGGCATCAAAACAGAATTACCCTCATTATGAGAAGATGGCATATGGTGTGTACATGGCGGCTAAGAAACTCAAACATTACTTTGAAGAACACCTCATCAAAGTAGTGTGTGAAGAACCCATATCCGAAATTATGGGCAATAAAGATGTTAGCGGCCAAATTGCAAAATGGGCAATTGAGTTAGCCCCGTAAGCACCACAATTTGATAGAAGGGATGCGATCAAGTGACAAGTAGTGGCAGATTTCTTCGTGGATTGGGCTGAGATGCAATACAAACCACCTCTACCATACTCGAATTACTGGTGAATGCACTTTAATGGGTCAAAGCTAAAGGAAGTACTGGGGGCTAGGGTAGTGCTTACCTCGCCCAAGAAGGACCAGCTGAAATATGTCCTCTAGATCCATTTTAGCACATCAAACAATGTGGCCGAATACGAAGAACTTGTGCATGGACTCAAAGTAGCAAAGGAGGTAGGCATACGTCGGATACTATGTTTTGGAGGTTCGGATTTGGTGGTACAGCAAGTGTCTGGCAAATGGAAGCTCTGGATGCAAACATGGCACTTTACAGATTTTATGTCCAAAACATAAGTGGTTTCATAGAGGGGTGTGAATTCCATCACGTACCTCGAATTAAAAATGAGGCAGCTGATGTATTATACATGTTGGGGTCATCCCGACAACCAATACTACCAGGCATTGCACTAGAACACTTGAGAAAACCATCTATTACACCATCACCATAATCCGAATCAATCTATATCACGACCCTCTCCAGATCAAAAGCTACCCCCATGGAAATAGACTGGGGAAGCACCTTACAAAACTCGGGGACTACTTCAACAGACCCGGGGACTGCCTCGCATAACTCGGGGATTGTTGAGCTTAGTCCGGATGGATATATATCGGTGGATGTAGTGGAAGTTGATGAGCAGATTTTTCCCATATGAGTTATACATGCATGGGAAAAGCCGATATTTGAATTCCTAAAGGAGGAATCTTTGCTGAATGATGAGGTACTCTCAAGGAAAATCCAGAGAAGAGCAAAGGCATACACTATCATCAATGCTGAGTTATATAAAACATGTGTCACCAGTGTTCTACAGTGATGCGTAGAGCCAGACGAAGGGCTTGATATACTCCGAGATATTCATCAAGGAGAGTGTGGTCATCATGCATCTTCTAGAGAATTAGTGAAAAAAGCTTTCCGACATGGATTTTATGGGCCAAGTGCCTTGGAGAAAGCAGAGGATCTAGTGAGAAAATGCAATGTATGTCAGAGATATGCCACAAAAACCCATATGCCAATGTCGGAACTCAAGACCATCCCCATTACCTAGCCATTTCTATATGGTGCCTGGATATGGTGGGACCGTTTAAGTCGACAAGGGGAGGTATGACCCACATCTTGGTTATGGTGGACAAGTTTACCAAATGGATTAAAGTTAAGACAATCAGGAAATGTGATGGGGCAACAACAGTAACATTCCACAAAGATATAATCATGAGAAATGGCTATCCCCACGGTATCATAACTGATAATGGCACAAATTTTGTTGAAGGAGCATCTGCAAGGTACTGCCGAGAAAAGAAGATCCAGCTAGATGCTTCCTTTGTAGCCCACCTCGCATCAAACGGACAAGTGGAAAGATCCAATAGACTAGTATTGTCCGGGATAAAACCCCGGTTCATTGAGCCACTGCAAAGATCAGCGGGGTGCTGGATAGAAGAACTACCAGCGGTACTTTGGAGTTTAAGAACAACTCCGAATCAATCAACGGGCTATACGCCATTTTTATGGTATATGGGGGCAGAAGATGTACTACCAGCCGGCATAGAGCATTATTCACCAAGGGTCACCCAATACACAGAAGCCGAAGTGCGTGAAGCCCGGCAAAATGATGTTGATCTGCTAGAAGAAGTGATATAACTAGCCTTGTCTAGATCCGCCATATATCAGCAAAAACTCCAACGCTACCATAGCCTGAAAGTAAACCCCCGAGTCTTCTGGGAAGGTGATCTCATACTTCGGCTAGTGCAACACACTACTGGCATGGATAAGTTATCCCCTCCATGGGAGGGACCCTTCATTGTAAGCAAAACTTTGTACAATGATTCCTATTATCTTATCAAAGCACAGCCACAGGAGAAGAACAAGGCAGACATGCCCGAAGAGGAATCGAAACGTCCATGGAATGTATCTCTACTTTGTCCATTTTACACCTGACAAAGAGGTGAATGTATCTGAGTTACTCATATGTCGGTATTTATATCGGAAATGAGCATATCAATGAAACTTCGACACCCCTAGCAGAAACCCGGGGACTGCATTAATAATTGTCTTTCCTATATTTAGTTTTTATATGTCGGCTAGCTTAAATTGCTTAATCCTTAGCCAGATTAGTAGTGTGTAAGCACCAAAAACCTAAGTCTTCGACTTTGCTATTGTCCAACAAGAATTGGCTTCATGGCAAGCAAGAGAACAAGTTTGCAATCATGAAGCACATGAAAAACGACGAAGGAAAGGAAAGTAATCGAGCCGACCTTTGTTATTTGGAATAACCTTCTATTTACTTTATCTATATTGCGTCGGATTATTTTGAGCCAATCTCAAAGTTTCAATATTGTTAAATCAATTTTTTGAACCTCAGACTCATAAGTCAAAAACCGAATGAAGGTAGATGCGAGCCGAGTCATAAATTTGGAGGAACAAGAAAAGGAAACTCGGGGACATCGCCCAAGTTAACCCGGCATTAAAAATTTAGTAGCAAAAACATAACACATCTTAGCAGAATGAACCATTGTGCATAGATAAAACTGCACCCGGCATACTGGGGATCTAATGAATACCATTAAGTGTTTATAGCTCATGGAGCAGCAGCTGGAGACAGATCATTGGCGGAGGGAGGAGGTTCTTCAGCGTCAGTAGGCGGGCACTGGTCCCTGCCTCATCTTCGGGGTTAGCATCCTCATCCTCCAGGTCTTCGGAACCGTTGCCAAGCTCGGAGGCTCCTTCCTCATCTTCTTCGCCCTCAGCACCATCGGAGACATAGGCATCGTCAATAGCTTCGAGAAAGCTTGGACCCTCATTATAGCAATGGAAGAAGGCATACTGAATACGATTGTTGGTATAGGCCTTACGTTGAGCGATGCACTCCGGATCATTGGACCACTTAGATCCGGTGTGCATACGATCAAGCAATTCCAGGTCCAGCTCTTCGTACCATGAGAGAACAAAGTTGAAAGCCATATTTGCCCCGGCCCATGCCGCAGATTCCTGCCACAGGTTCAATTGGGTCTCACACTCCATCAGTTTTGCTATAAAAGCAATACTTCCTTTGGCAGTGGGCTCAGTGGGCTAGAGAGCATTGAACATCCGAACTGCTGCTGGCATAATTTTTGGGCCATAGTTTTTCAGAACTTCAATGTGGGCTGCGAGGATCACTAGCAAATCCTCCATGTCATAAGGAATAGACCCAGCAGCAGGGCCAGTTGGAATACCCCGCTGCAGGTGAGACTTGGCCACAGTAGCAGAAGTGAGAGGTTCACTCTCTGGGAACTTGCCTGTGAGCAAAACGGAAAATAACAATGAGTAAAAGCACATGACCTAGAGAAACAAACGTCGGAAGAAGGAAAAGTACTCACGACCGATCTGGCTGAGAATCCGTGTCAGCTCGTTATGCTCATATGCATTCCTCGCCTCGAGCTTCTCATACTCAGAGGTCGTCGACTTAAGTTTTATGTCGGCTTCCTACAGCAGATTCATGTCCTTGGTGATCTGAGTCTTCAGGCGCTCTTTCTCCTCAGAGAACTCCTGGTCGGCCTTGTCCAGCTCGTATTTATGGAGATCCTTGAGATTTTGGATTTCGGCATTCACCCGAGTAATCTCATTGTCCTTGAGGAGCAGCTAAGCGATTTCATCATCCTTTTTCTTCAGCTCGACCTGATGCTTCCCTTGTTGTTCCAAAAAGTGAAGTATCATGTCAAGGATGGGCACGCTGTCTTGAAGTATAACTGCAATAATGGGTTGACCCGGCAGAGCCGAGGTTTAAATATCTGCCAAGTCAAGGAAAGAGCATGTAGAGGATAAGCGAGCAAGATAAGTTACCTTGGATCTCAACCAAGTTCTTGCACATAATGACATTTTCAGCATCGGCCTCGGCTGCATAATCTGGATAATAAGTTAATACGGTTAGCAAATAACTCGAGGGAACAAAAATGAAAAGGTCTTAAGCAAAGAAATTTACCCTTCTTCTGGTGATCAACAATCAGCTTGCCGTATTTGGCGCGAAGATCCTTGTATGAGTCCAGCAGACGCTGGAACTCAGCAGTTCGGCGGTTGGTGCTGATCTGAAACAAGACAATGTTAGTTCACAAATAGGAAGAAGGATATTCGAAGTATACAAGATCCAAGTGCACTGGAACTTGACCAGGCTCTAGGTGTGTGGATATTCGAAGTCTACAAGATCCGGGCCAAATGGAAATTAACCCGGCTCTAGGTGTGTGGATATTCGAAGTCTACAAGATTCGGACCAAGTAGAACTTAACCCAGCTCTAGGTGCGTGGATATTCGAAGTCTACAAGATCCGGGCCAAGTGGAACTTAACCCGACTCTAGGTGAGTGGATATTTGAAAATACTAAGGACTTACGCTAATTCTCTAAGAGCATCCGACCGAGTAATGAATTACTGCCCCAGAGGCTCGGGTACAAGTGGGTATATCTCTAAATGTTTGCATATATAAGAAGCATAACGGAAAAGGGCTTACCCCCATCATCCGGCCAGCAAGGGAGATGGCCCTAGTGGCGGTGTTCATCTGAGCGCTAAACTCCATCGGACCAAACTTCTCTAGGAGATCGTCTAGTGGGTTTATAAATTCGGTGTCATTCTAGTTGTTGACATACTCGATGAGCCCAGACTATAACTCTCCCTTCTAAGCGACTTGCTCATCACCAGGCCCTTAGCATGGGCCTCCCGCCTTGCGGACTGAGCAGCAGGCAGGCTAGTATGCAAGGTCAATTGTTTGCTGCTCTTTAGTCCGATAGGAGAAGGGCCAGGGGATGGATCCTTGGCTGTCTCGGCAACCTTCTTGCTTTTGCTGACAAATTTTGGCCGCAGCAGAAGAGCCGAGGTTGCTGCTCCGGAGTGAGCTTGAGGGGCCAGCTGAAGTATGTCTTTAATAGACATAGCTGATCCAGATGCTGCAGCTGGAGACTTCTTCTTGGAGGAGGGATTTGTTGTTGCTGCTATTGCTGATGCTGGTGCTGCTGATGCTGCTGGTGCTGATGTTGTTGGTGCCGCTGGTGCTGCTAGTGTTGCTGGTGCTGGTGTTGGTGCTACTGATGCTGGTACTTGTGCTGGTGCTGGTGCTGGTTCTGCTGGTGCTAGTGCTGGCGCTATAGGAGAAACTGGAATTGAAGAAGTTGTCTGGGGTGGTGCTGATGATGCTAGCACCTCAGAGGCTGAGGGTTGCGATGGAGCCAAAGAGCTAGGGATATCCGGCATCACCGTATCCTCGGCCGCTCCACTACCCCTCGCATCGATGTTGCCCTCCTCGTGGCAAGGTGGGCTCAGATCCGGCGCCGCCGTGGAATCCTCTTGGATAGGGCTCAGCGGACGAACATCGTCGTCACGCGGGGGAGATTGGATGCTCCGAATTGGAGAGGAGATGCTGGGGCCAATCTGGGAAATCACC
Organism: Avena sativa; assembly: GCA_916181665.1. NCBI lineage: Eukaryota > Viridiplantae > Streptophyta > Magnoliopsida > Poales > Poaceae > Avena > Avena sativa. The sequence continues at coordinate 577,146,092 of OV702287.1, forward strand.
CTGGGGGGCTGCAGAATTAGAGAACAAAAAATTACAAAGAGAAATATAAAAAGTGATATGCATAAATGGGGAAGCAAGACCCGGAAACAAGCAGAGAAAGAAAAATGACTTACTCAGTCGAGGTTGGGGGCTCCCGAAGCTTGGGCGCTCTCCGGATGGTGCTCTTGGCCATAGGCTTGACCGGACCCTTGACCCTAGATTTCTTCTACCTCTTCCTGGGCGGGGGCACCTCCGAAGCTGTGGCTGAGGTTGCTGGATGCTTCTGGGAAGGGGCAGGTGCCGGATCATCCATGGCAAGAGGAGGAACCTCATGGACCTGACCGGCCGAGTTAGATGAAGATTCGGAGGTAACCGGGAACGCGCAATAGTGGGCAACAGATCAAGTACCTCCATAACCTCAACATCGGAGTCGTCATCATCAGGCCAATCCTTTAAAGAAGAGGACTTACCAGAGGTCCGCTTGGTGCTATCTGGAGTGGGCAAGAATCTCTCTGGGATAGGCTCGTCTGTGTCCGGCTTTGCGTGGTCCTTCACCTATTTGAGGGCTGGCTCCATGCTGTCAAATTAGGATGCAATCAGATATACCGCAAGACTCGGAAAGAATAATAGGAGAAGAACATACGTTAAGTGGCAAGTTGGCCCGGGTGAAGGGTGCAAGCCCCCACTTCCACTCCTCGGAGAACTCCTTCTCTATCTTGAAAATGGCCTTAACCCGGCGGAATGCCTCGAAGTTGCTAAGCTCGAAAGAGGAGGTCCGGTTGGGGTCAAGGGGGGCGTTGCAATGGAAGATCTTGTGGGAGCGTTTCTATAGGGGGAGACCCGACTGCTGACGAAAGTGATCATGACGTCCTCGCTGCTCAGCTGCAGCATGACAAGCTCCTTGATCCGGCGATCCACTTGGTTCGCCAGTGTAGTAGGTCGTTTCGAAATTTTCTCCCACAAGGAGGTGTCCGGAGGACCCATCTTGAAGGGGAGCATCCGGGTCAAGTGTGTGTCAGCAAGGGCAAGATGGGGATCTGGGATAACATTTTTCTTGAGACCAAAGAACTTGATCCAAAGTTGTTTGGTATGTCAGAGGCCGACGTAACCCTCTATCCGGAGGCGAAAGAGGAAAGGCATGTGATTGCATTGGTAGGAAGGTGGTGAGGCTGGAGCTGGTAAATGTTGATAAAATCGTGGAAGAAATCACTCGCAAGGAAGCCAAAGCCGTGTTGAATGTGAGAGAGAAAGACAATGAACTCGCATAGGTTTGGAGAAGGGGTAATTTCCTCGGCGGCGAGGCGACATGTGATGCCTGCGGGGATCTGGTGGTTCGCATAGAGCCAATCGATGTCGTCATGGCAGACGAACGTGCCTGCCCAGGTGCCACGCTCGTGGACTCCTTCTTCCTCCTCCTCCTAAGTAACAATGGAGACTTCTTGCTCAGTCATGTCTGTATTGGGGTTTGCGAAAGAATAGTATACAATAGGAAACGGAGATTTGGAGCTCTAGGACCCCGTAGAGGACATCTTGTGAAGAAGCGGTGGCGTAGTTTCGGAGGAGCGGCAAGGCACGGTTGCAACGGCGTTATGCTAGAGCAGATGCAGGAGAGGCGGCGCTGTAGATAAGAAGGCGGCAAAGGGAAGGGGAGCGCGCGAAGTGGGGGAACTTCCCCAAGAGAGCCCTTGTCCCCTATTTAACCGCGCCTCAGGAGCGCTTAGTGGGATCAACCACTGCGGCACAAACACACGATGTGGCCATGTATTTACCAAGCCCGCCAATCAGGATTGTGCCACCGCAAGGGCCACAAGGAGCAGGGGATCCCATGACATGATGTTATGAAACAGTTAACACGGGGGTGCCGCGAGGTGACGCACGCAACAGTTATTCCTAACAATCAATACAGTAACCGGCACAGTAAACTGGCGCAACCCTTGAAATGAGGCAAAGTGATGATTTCCCTCCATGTGCGACGTGGGGAGGCGTACGAGAGAAGGAAAGATAGCCCGGATACATAGAAAATAACCCGGCCAACGAGAAGTGACTCGGATTGAGTCAACGGAACATCAAAGCAAAGATATCGGGTTACATAATAACTCGGCAAAGAAAGTGCTGATCTTGATAATTGGAACCTGCTGTGGCCTTATTAACTGAAGTTTCCAAGACAGCACCAGCTTCAGGCACTAATGTTGGGGGATACCCCCCGGTTGGGTCACGCTAGGGTATAAGGGCCGAGTTAGCCGAGGTACGACATGGTCAAAGCAAGTGCTTTCCGGGTCTCCTCAAGGCAGGCTGACTTACGAGGTAACCCAGCCTAGCAGGTATTCACCAAACTCTAACCCGGCCGACATAAAACGCATGTCGGCTATACTTGATTTGACATATATGCAGGTACCCTCGTAACCTGATTGGCCAGGCGCTAGCCGGGCTACCTCTTGGCTTCCAATAGAAGGAAGGAACCTCTCGCTGGTCAAAAGATGGCCTTTGTCTAATGTAGCGTGAGCGAAGTGAGCAGAGGGAAGGACCAGCAGGGCGTGGCCGACAAAGGTGACGCGGGCAGTGTCGGCTGACATGATCCGTGTCTAGTGACGCCAAAGGACAAGGAGCTCACAGAGGATTACGTCCATAGTCCGGACTAGCCGTTTAAAGTGAATAAAGAGGCATCTAGCTTTTGATAAAGGGCATATTTGGGGAATATTCCCCCACGTATGCCCTAACTTTGTAACCTGGATTCCCCTATATAAGGAGCATTAGGGCCTCCATAGAAGAGGAACGATCATTTTGTCTAGGAAGAACTCTAGAGCAATGTAGTGGGGGTAAGATATCTAGTCTCCTCCTCACGAACATCTCAAGGAACCCTTGTAATCCCACATTGATACAGTGAAAATACAAAGAGCTGTGTGTCGAATCACCACACTATCCCTCCTTGGATTCCTCTAGTGCTCATTGGCCCCATCTTTAGCCTATCCATGGCATTTGCCGTGCCACCACCATGACAGGCGTGGGAACATCTGCCACCTCATCCTCACTACTAGAGGATCCTTCCTCCTCCTCTTCAAGCTCCTTGGGAATCTCTTCGTCGAGTGGAAGAACACAATTCTCGAGGATTTGGAATACCTAGCAAAATAAAGAAAGGATGATGGTCAGTCGACAAAGGTGACTACAAAACTACGACTTCAAAATGAAATCACAAGGCAAGGAAACTCACCGTAGGGGCCTAACCTTTCCCGGCGGTATATGGAGCAAGCCCGGACTTCGGCTCACAATACTCCGCCTCCGTGATCTTCTTCTGCGCGGCGACGTAGTCCTTGGTTTCCCACTCCTCGGTCCTGGCATCGTCCTTGCTGGTGTACTAGTACATCCAGTGGGATTGGGTGGCCAATGGCACCAGCCGTCGCCGGAGCCAACAATTGTAGGAATATATGGTCTTAAGTCCCTCCTTCTTCAAATCCTAATCCGATTCAGCATCTCGTCCATGGCCATCCTCTGGTCGTCAGGTGACTCCGCCTGCCGCCAGGATCTGGCCACCTGCCCCCTCAAGGCTAAGGTGACCGCAGAAAAGATCCAACAACGAGGGGAAATAAGGGCAGCATCCAAGATAACACACGCAGAAGGCAACGAAAATTGCGAGTTCCTCTATGCTATGCGACCAAGATCCCAAGGCTTGATCGCATAATATGCGTATAATCTGGAAGAAAATCAAAGTAGGGAACCCCAATCCCTTCTCCAGATGGCTATAGAAACTGATGAATTACCCAGGGTGGGGTTTGGGTTCCGTCTCGCCGGACCCGTGGATCCGCCAATGTACCTTGTAGAGGATGCCCACGTCCTAGAATGTCTTTAGGGAAGCTGTGGTGCAGTTTGATTTGCCCCAAAGATCCTTCGGAGGCGCCATCAGGAAGGAACAAGCTCACTTGGTCCAAATTTTTTGGATCATGGGAATATCGGAAGACTAAGGGTGTGTAGGGTCAGAGAAATGCGAATAAGGCTTGCGACTCTCCCTCGAATTCCACCGAAGTTACTGTTGGATTACCCGACGGATAGTTTGAACAAGCTGACGGTCCAACTTCATTCACTCGATTTGCCTGCTCACTCGCCCTTCCAGTCGGCTGGGCATGGCGACTTGGGCACATTTCCATTTGCCAATGCTGCGATTGAAGACACGTTGAAGAGATTCCTTCCTTCATTGAGGGAGTCCATCACTGATTCGACTGGGCGTCTAATTGGACTCGCTTACTCAGGACTGCCAAAACGAACACCTGCGCCGGACCAGCTTTGGCCTCAGGGACTACTAATGGGGATATGCCAAATGGGGTATGCCAGCAGGAAATTTCGACTAGACCAAGGCATCCGCGAGTGGGCCTGCAGGACGATGACTAGAATGCAACTAAAGATGGAGCCTATAGACTAGAAGCTGAAGGCCCACAACCGTAGTTAGGCCTAGTCAGATTATGTCAAATCCTCCGAGTTACTATTTGATTCGGTTCAATATTTGTAAACCCTAGCGAGGAACCCCCTGTATAAGCCTCCCTAGGGTACTCTCTGAACATATGTTCCATCATACACCCCATAGACTCGCCGCCTAGCCAGTGATCTCACATGCATTGTACTCACTTGATAATACAATCTAGCAGGAGTTGGTCTTTACCCTCTAGGGGGACGAACCTAGGTAAAACACCGTGTCTTTGCCCTCATCTCGATTCGTAGATGGCTGCACGCTCTTGCCCCAAATCCTTTCAATCGCTACACCTGGTAGCGACTGGCATGGTCATTCCCACGACATGGATCATCAAGGTGTGGCTTTGAGAACATCACATGCATTGATCTCTAGAGACTCCTTGTGTGTCAAACCATGGTCCAAAATCCCAAAGATCCCCTGGAATGAAACTGCCACATGCGAATGGTGAACCAGTGTGACGGAAGTTGAATCACCACACCTACTGGAGTGTGTGTGGTCATGTGAATCATCAAGGTGTGGTTTTGGGAATAACACATGCATTGATCTCTAGAGACTCCATGTGTGTCAAACCATGGTTAGAAAGACCAAATATCCCTTGGAATGCAACTGCAACATGGGAATGGTGAACCAGTGTGACGGAAGTTGCATCACCACACCCACTTGAGTGTGTGTGGTCATGTGGATCATCAAGCTGTGGTTTTGAGAACATCACATGCATTGATCTCTAGAGACTCCATGTGTATCAAACCATGGTTAGAAAGCCCAAAGAGCCCCTGGAATGCAACTGCCACTTGGGAATGGTGAACTAGTGTGACCGAAGTTGCATCACCACACCTACTGGAGTGTATGTGGTCATGTGGATCATCAGGGTGTGGTTTTGATAACATCACATGCACTGATCTCTAGAGACTCTATGTGTGTTAAACCATAGTCAAAAAGCCCAAAGATCACCTGTAATGCAACTACCACATGGGAATGGTGAACCGGTGCGACGGAAGTTGCATCACCACACCCACTAGAGTGTTTATGGTCATGTGGATCATCAAGGTGTGGTTCTGAGAAGATCACATGCCTTGATCTCTAGAGACTCCATGTGTGTCAAACCATGGTCAGAAATCCCAAAGAGCCTCTGGAATACAACTACCACATGGGAATGGTGAACTAGTGTGACGGAACTTGCATCACCACACCCAATGGAGTGTGTGTGGTCAAGTGGATCAGCAGGGTGTGGTTGTGACAAGATCACATGCATTTATCTCTAGAGATTCCATGTGTGTCAAACCATGGTCAGAAAGCCCAAAGAGCCCCTAGAATGCAACTTCCACATGGGAATGGCGAACTAGTGTGACGGAAGTTGCATGACCACACCCACTGGAGTGTTTGTGGTCATGTGGATCATCAAGGTGTGGTTTTGAGAAGATCACATGCATTGATCTCTTGAGACTCCATGTGTGTCACACCATGGTCAGAAAGCCCAAAGAACCCTTGGAATGCAACTGCCACATGGTAATGGTGAACCAGTGTGACGGAAGTTGCATAACCACACCCACTGGAGTGTGTGTGGTCATGTGGATCATCAAGGTGTGGTTTTGAGAATAACACATGCATTGCTCTCTAGAGTCTCCATGTGTGTGAAACCATGGTTATAAAGCCAAAAGAGCCCCTGGAATGCAACTGCCACACGGGAATGGTGAACCAGTGTGACGGAAATTGCATCATCACACCCACTGGAGTGTGTGTGGTCATGTGGATCAACAAGGTGTGGTTTTGAGAGGATCACCTGGATTGATCCCTAGGGGCTCCTTGTGTGTCAAACCATGGTCAGAAAGCCCAAAGATCCCCTCGTCTGCAACTGGAACATGGGAATGGTGAACTAGTGTGACGAAAGTTGCATCACCGCATCCACTGGAGTGTGTGTGGTAATGTGGATCATCAAGCTATGGTTTTGAGAACATCACATGCATTGATCTCTAAAGACTCCATGTGTGTTAAACCATGGTCAGAAATCCCAAAGAGCCCCTGGAATGCAACTGCGACATGGGAATGGTGAACCAATGTGACGGAAGTTGCATCACCACACCTACTGGAGTGTGTGTTGTCATGTGGATCATCAAGGTGTGGTTTTGATAACATCACATGCATTGATCTCTAGAGACTCAATGTGTGTCAAACCATGGTCAGTAAGCCCAAAGATCCCCTGGAATGCAACTGCCACATGGATATGGTGAACTAGTGTGATTGAAGTGGCATCACCACACCAACTAGAGTGTTTGTGGTCATGTCGATCATCAAGGTGTGGTTTTGAGAAGATCACATGCACTGATCTCTAGAGACTCCATGTGTGTCAAACCATGGTTAGAAAGCCCAAAGATCCCCTAGAATGCAACTGCCACATGGGAATGGTGAACCAGTGTGACAAAAGTTGCATCACCACACCTACTGCAGTGTGTGTGGTCATGTGGATCATCAAGGTGTGCTTTTGATAACATCACATGCACTGATCTCTAGAGACTCTATATGTGTTAAACCATAGTCAGAAAGCCCAAAGATCACCTGGAATGCAACTGCCACATGGGAATGGTAAACCAGTGTGAACAGAAGTTGCATCACCACACCCACTAGAGTGTTTGTGGTCATGTGGATCATCAAGGTGTGGTTCTGAGAAGGTCACATGGCTTGATCTCTAGAGACTCCATGTGTGTCAAACCATGGTCAGAAATCCTAAAGAGCCCCTGGAATGCAACTGCCACATGGGAATGGTGAACTACTGTGACGGAACTTGCATCACCACACCCACTGGAGTGTGTGTGGTCAAGTGGATCATCAAGGAGTTGTTGTGAGAAGATCACATGCATTTATCAGTAGAGATTCCATGTGTGTCAAACCATGGTCAGAAAGCCCAAAGAGCCCCTAGAATGCAACTGCCACATGGGAATGGCGAACTAGTGTGACGGAAGTTGCATGACCACACCCACTGGAGTGTTTGTGGTCATGTGGATCATCAAGGTGTGGTTTTGAGAAGATCACATGCATTGATCTCTAGAGACTCCATGTGTGTCACACCATGGTCAGAAAGCCCAAAGAGCCCTTGGAATGCAACTACCACATGGTAATGGTGAACCAGTGTGATGGAAGCTGCATAACCACACCCACTAGAGTGTGTGTGGTCATGTAGATCATCAATGTGTGGTTTTGAGAATAACACATGCATTGGTCTCTAGAGTATCCATGTGTGTGAAACCATGGTCAGAAGGCCAAAAGAGCCCCTGGAATGCAACTGCCACACGGGAATGGTGAACCAGTGTGACGGAACTTGCATCATCACACCCACTGGAATGTGTGTGGTCATGTGGATCAACAAGGTGTGGTTTTGAGAGGATCACCTGGATTGATCCCTAGGGGCTCCTTGTGTGTCAAACCATGGTCAGAAAGCCCAAAGATCCCCTCGTCTGCAACTGGAACATGGGAATGGTGAACTAGTGTGACGAAAGTTGCATCACCGCATCCACTGGAGTGTGTGTGGTAATGTGGATCATCAAGCTATGGTTTTGAGAACATCACATGCATTGATCTCTAAAGACTCCATGTGTGTTAAACCATGGTCAGAAATCCCAAAGAGCCCCTGGAATGCAACTGCGACATGGGAATGGTGAACCAATGTGACGGAAGTTGCATCACCACACCTACTGGAGTGTGTGTTGTCATGTGGATCATCAAGGTGTGGTTTTGATAACATCACATGCATTGATCTCTAGAGACTCAATGTGTGTCAAACCATGGTCAGTAAGCCCAAAGATCCCCTGGAATGCAACTGCCACATGGGAATGGTGAACTAGTGTGATTGAAGTGGCATCACCACACCAACTAGAGTGTTTGTGGTCATGTGGATCATCAAGGTGTGGTTTTGAGAAGATCACATGCACTGATCTCTATAGACTCCATGTGTGTCAAACCATGGTTAGAAAGCCCAAAGATCCCCTAGAATGTAACTGCCACTTGGGAATGGTGAACTAGTGTGACAAAAGTTGCATCACCACACCTACTACAGTGTGTGTGGTCATGTGGATCATCAAGGTGTGGTTTTGATAACATCACATGCACTGATCTCTAGAGACTCTATGTGTGTTAAAGCATAGTCAGAAAGCCCAAAGATCACTTGGAATGCAACTGCCACATTGGAATGGTGAACTACTGTGACGGAACTTGCATCACCTGACGAGGTTTAATCTCGTCAATGCCCATTGTTATGGACTTGGGTTTTGGAGAAGATGGGGATGCTGGAGATCGGGGCACGGTTAACAGACAAGCAACCAGGGGACACGAGATTTACCCAGGTTCAGGCCCCCGGAGGGAAAACCCTACTCCTGCTTGTCTGCTCTTTGATTACGGTGGAACCGAAGGTTACAGGGGTGCGCAGATTAGATCTGGCGTGGAGGTGTGTATGTCGTAATCTAGTAGCTGCCCTCTCGTTGGACCCTCCTAGCCTTTATATATGGGGAGGCTAGGTCTCGGGTGCCGATACGAGTAGGTTACAAGTTGTATTCAAACTCTAGTCTTGTTCTCCAAGGACTCGAAGGCGTCATGGGCCTGGGCCACCCGAAAATCTTCATGGGCCAGCATATATTTGCCGTGGGCCTTCCTTGGGCTGGACCGGGTATGCTGAAGTTACGTACCCGTAGGGTATAACCATGTCAGTAGCCCCCGAGTGATCAGTTGAATCGTAGATTCGGTTGAGGACTCTTCAGTCTTTCGGGTGCAGCTCTGTCTTTCAAGAGAATGTGTAGGGATTGTTGATGTGTGTGCCTGACTCACCCGACAGATCAGGGTCAGTTAATCGTCTTAGGACAAAACAACACGATCTTCTTCAGGTGCGAGTCCCTCGACTCGAACCCGGAACATATGCTGGCGTAATTCGACTCAGGCCGTGGAGGACTTATAGGAGTGGAATTCCAGTGTTTTTAAATGATGTACCCAATGCGTCCGTCGGGATTTTTCATCGTACCTGCTGGTACGGATTCATACTAGCAGAGCGCAGTCAGGTGCGTTGCCAGGCCATCAGATGATATCTATAGGTCTTATCTTTGCGTCGCAGACGCAGCATCCGAATGTTTATCACCGCGGAGGTGTTTCGGGTGGCCAAGGAGGATGTTACTCACTTAGCATTAATTGGGGCAGAGTTGCCGAAAAGTTTTTGCATGCGGATCCGGAAGATCGCAGTCGAAGATTTCATAGGGTGCGCGGCCAGCGCTCCCTATGGGAGTAGCCCCCGAGTGTCTGTTCGAGTCGTTGACTCGAGCGGAGACTTTAGTGCAAGCATTGCTCAGCTATTTAGTCCGTAGGACTCGAAAATTTTCGGATGCTTGAATCCTTCCTCCCTATGGGAGTAGCCCCCGAGTCCGTAGTGGAGTCGTAGACTCGACGTAGGACTCAGAGAAGTGCGTTGTCTTCATTTGTCTTTCGGGTGCGCGGCCAGCGCTCCTGATAGGAGTAGCCCCCGAGTATTTAGTCGAATCGTAGATTCGAGTGAGTACTCTTAGCTGTGTAGTCGAAGTTGGTGCTAGTATAGCTTTTGATGACGTCAGTGCTGACGATCGATTACCTCAAGCGTCTGCTGCGCCAGAGATGACTTGACTTGACGAAGTGCGGGTCCCACTTCCTGACTTTGAATTGACCGGTCACGCGCGGCGTGGAGATGATTACGGCGTTTCCTCGATTTCCGCGCGTAGTGGACGTCGTGGGAACGACGGTTCGTTTTGGTGCTGACACGTGTACGGCCAGAACTGTCGTTGGCGTTAGGTCTTCTCGATGGACGGCCAACGTGCGTCGTCTTTGCTGTTATAATCCGTGGTGAAATCGTGGTGTGTTTTTTACCGCAGCAGTTCATCTGTCCATTGCTTCCTTGCGCTCGAGCGATTCTTGCTGCGTGCTAAGTGTTCCTTTCGCATTTCCTTTGTCTTCGTCGTTGGCCACGCCACCACCGCCGTAGCGCCATGGGGAAGCCAAAGAAGTCTTCGTCTGTAGTGGGGACCAGCGCCGCCGGAGGCAAGAAGGGCGCCGCCGCTACTCGTGTCACCGATGGTGGCTGGCGGCGATCAGAGACGCGGGAGAGTGATCTCCGCAAGCTACGCGAGCGGAGCCTGATCCCGCAGGATACGACGGCCGTGAGGCTCCCAGGCAACGAGGTAATCCCCCGTCCCCCATCTGGGTATCGGGTTATGTTTGTCGCCTTCGTTTTGCGTGGGTTTGCGTATCTAGTCCATGACTTCCTTCGTGGACTGCTTTTTTTCTATGGGGTTCAACTCCATCATCTGTCTCCCAACTCCCTTCTCCACATTGCGTGTTTTATCACGCTTTGCGAGTGTTGGCTTGGCATTGAGCCGCACTTTGGCCTCTTCCGGAAGCTGTATTCCGTGAGGAGACAGTCTGGTTCGGATGGTGTGTATCCCATTGGGGGTTTCACCATCTCTCTTAGTCCCGATATCCAATTCTTTCCAGTACTGGCGGAGGAAATGGTTTTACATCCGTGACTCCGTGCTGCCTGGGCAAGAGTTTGGTCTTGTTCCTTTTGACCCCTCCCAGTTGATTGTGAAGAAAAGATCTTGGAAAAACCAAATCTTGGATGGTGAGGTGGCGGAGATAGAGGCCTTGTACCGTCGGGTGGAGGAGCTCCAATTGATTCCTGAGAAGGAGGTGAACGGTGTTGACATCATCCGGACGTTTCTTGAGCGTCGGGTGCAGCCTCTCCAGGCGAGAGCGCACCCGATGTTTCTTTACTCTGGGCGCCGTGATCCGACGAGGGTTTCGAATGAGAAGATCTCTGAGGTGGAGCTTGACAAGGATCTTCGCGTGCTGTTGAAGTTCAAGGCCGACGAAAAAATCCCGGGGAAGTCGTTGACTCCTCCCTTTTCTTCGACGTTGGCCGTGCCGAAGGTGTAGATTTGCACACGTAGTGCTTCCCTTTTATTTTTGTCAGTTGTGTACTTTTTCCTTTGTTTGCTAACAAAGTTTCTCTTCCTTGTGCAGAGCTTCAAGGTGCCGGGCATGGCACCACCATTGCCCGAAAGGTATCCGAATGCCCCGGATAATGAAGTGGTGGATTCCGTGTCCGAGCTTCCTTCGGCGCGATCTCCGGCGGAGGATGCCGATGAATCGAGTGAGGACCATTCGAGCAAGCGATCACGGAGCTCGAGCGAGTCTTCGGATGCCTCGACTCCTCCGACTCCTAGGAATCCTCTGGGTCTTGAGCGTCATGATGATGTTCAGGGGGGTTCTTCTTCTCCTATTCCTGTCGTTCCTGTGCGAGCTGTTGCTCCGCACCGGCCAGCAAAGCGGAAGAAGGAAGAGAAGAAGGAGGAGAAGAAGGAGGAGAAGAGGGCCTGGAGGGCTTCTCCTATCTTCGAACTGAGTGCGTTGGGCTCGTAAGTGTTCTTGTTAGACTGTTGTCCTTTATTCCCTTGCTATTTTTGCGCTTGTGTTGATTGATGCGTATGCAGGCAATCATCCGACGGCTCTAGTGATGGAGCACGCGAGATGATGGGGGAGTCGAATATTGCGTCGTCTCCTCCTCAGACGGTGGCGACTTCGGGTGGCGCTGCTCCAGATCCTCCTGTGCAGGAGAGGCTGGTGGTTGCGCCTCAAAATTTTGTAGGCGGGCCTGCGGGTTCGCCTTTGGAGCACGTTAGTTTTTCTGCTTCATGTCACGGGGGGAGCCCTCGGGCATTTTCGCGTGCTGATGTTGTGTTTGCTTCTTTGTTTTGGGCGTAGCCCCCAAGTCCTGCTCTTACTGCTATTGCCTTTTCCTGCAACCTTGTATCCGAGAGGCCAAGCGGCTGGTGGAGGAGCACCTGACGCTGGAGGTGAAACTGCGGCAGCTGCAAGGTATTCGTCTGCCTTGTAGTACTTTTCTTGTTTATCCTTGTCCTGTTTGTTGACACTGGCTTGTTGTGAATGCAGAGGAGCATAACGACTCTCTCCGTGAGGTTGATTCTCTGAAGAAGAGCCTTGGCCAATCGGAGAAGAAGGCCGAAGCTGCCGCTGAGGCGAAAGAGCGCCTTGAGCTGGAGCGGTCGAAGGCAGCCGAAGCGAAAGAGCGTCTGCAGCAGGAAGCCGCAGATCGTGAGAGGGGAGCGGCGGAGAAGCTCATGGCTGCTGCCAAGGGTATTTCGGGTGAGTGTTTGCTTTTGCACTTGCTCCTTTTTCTGCGGGTCTTCTTCTATGTTAACTTTCTTCATATATTCGCCTTTTTGTCTCAGATGCCGCAGGCATCGAGTTCGACCGCGGTGCTCTGGAGCACGGGAGTGCTCTGGATGATGCCACTGTAGCGGTCGAAGACCGCTGCAGCACCGTCGTCAACTCCCTTGCCAAGGCGAAGGAGGTCCTTGGTCGCTTCTACCAGGAGCACTTCCCGAAGGGCGCATCCCTTGAAGACGTGGGTGCCCTGGCAGAGGCTCTGTCAGCCGAAGCGCCTGCAGCGTACAAGCGCAAGCAGAAGGGCATCGGCGCGTCCGTCGGGCTGGCGATGGCCATGGCGGCTAGGGCGGAGCTGGACTTGCCCCAGATCACTTCTCGGATGCCGACGGATGCGGATGGATCAGAGGTAGCCTTCGCCGCCTACTCCGCTCGTTGCAGACGATATGGGCCCAAGCTCATTGACTTGCTGTCTGAGTACACGCTGCGGCAGCAGGGCGAGGCCAAAGCTAGGCAGTCTGGCTCTGAGGCGACTCGGTGTCCTACGCCTTAGGCATAGGAGATGTAGGGTAGTATGTAGTTTACTTTTGCTGTAAATATCTTGTTTGTAGCACCATCCTTGTGCCACGCAGTGGCCTTATTTGAATGAATTCCTCCAAGTTGAGCTTTTCCCTTGGCTGAATGTTTGTGTGCTTTCTTTTTTCTGCTGCTATAGGTTCCTTCGGGTGCTGACCCGGTTGACACGTCATCCGAAAGGCCCTTGCGAGCATCATTGGATGATTCCTCGCAGCTCGCGTTTCTTCGAGATCGCGTGCGTAGCTTGGAGAGAGATTTGCTTGGGTTGCGCGGTCGCGCTGATGTTTGGAAGTCCAAAGCAGATCGTAGTGCAGCCAGAGAGGAGTACTTGATGGCGGAGCTGGGTCGGCTGTTCGAGCAGCTGCAATGTAAGTTGATCCTTCTTTCGAGTTGTGGCTCGGTTCTTCGGGTGAGCCTGCTGGCCTTACCCTTGTTCTGTGTTGTTTTCGCAGGTGCGAATCTTGCTCCGAGGGAATAAAAGGAGCGCATTGCTGTTCGAGTCAATTGCTTGACTCAACAGGACATGGAAGCCGGCGGCTTCTTCTGGATGGATCGCGATCGCGCCATAGTTCTGGCGACGGTGCCGGATCGTGTCTACCAGGTTTCGCGGGTGCTCCGCCAGGTGCAGACGTCGCTGTCCTCGGTGCTGCACGTCATGTTTCCGTTGGATGGCGTGCCAACGACCCTTGCAGGTCTTCTGGCGAAGTTTCGGAGTGCCAGCAATGTCAAGGAGCTGGTGCGGCAGCAGCTTGTCGCAGGGGTGAAGGCTGCCTTGTCTCTTGTGAGGGTGCACCGTCCTGATGTAGATTTGGCTGCTGTGGCGACTGGGCCACCTCCTCGACCAGATGGTGGTGAGTGGAATATGCGTCCGCATTACGCGGCTGTAAGGCAGTATGCCGAACAGATTGTAGATTTGTTTGAGCAGCGTGCTCAGGCTATTCTTCAGAATAGGTAGGACCTGAAAATAAACAGATAGATGTAAAATTTGTATATTGCGGCTGGGCGTGTATGTGCCCTTTGTTGTAAAGGTTCGCTTGTTAGCGAGCAAGCAGTGCTTTGATTTAGTACGTGTCCTTTTCGTTTGCCTGACGTGGTCAGCTACTCAGGTGTACACGTTTTGTCCTTAGTCGATGAAATTGTGAGGTGGGGGGAGCCCCCGAGCACGCAGTGCTTTGATTTAGTACGTGCCCTTTTCGTTTGCCTGACGTGGTCAGCTACTCAGGTGTACACGTTTTGTCCTCAGTCGATGAAATCGTGAGGTGGGGGAAGCCCCCAAATGCATATGTAGCATGTAGTAAAATTGCAGAGAAATGGTCAACCAAAGGTTGGGGACGAGACACTTAGCTTTTATTTGCATCGTACTGAAGGAGGTACATGGTTCGGCTGAGTAGCCTTGGCTATAAGCCTTATTGAGAGTAAAGGGGGGTACACTGCCCATTGTTATGGGTAGAATCGTCGCAGGTGCGATACGTTCCACGGGTTGGAGTATGCGACTCCAGACTCCATGTGCTTGAGGCAATAGGCGCCACCTGGGATGACTTCGGTGATGACATAGGGTCCTTCCCATGGCGAATCGAGTTTGTTCGGTCGCTTTTGCTTCAGTCGCAAGACGAGGTCTCCTTCGACGAAGGACCTTGGGCGCAGCCGGCGGCTGTGATAGTTGCGGAGACTCTGCTGGTACACCGCGGATCTAGCTTCTGCTATATCCCGTGCTTCATCGAGTGTGTCGACGGCGTCTTCGAGTGCAGCCGTGGATTCGGCTTCGCTATTAGCGACGACTCGTGGAGCCTGATGGCGTACTTCGGCTGGCAGCACTGCCTCGGCTCCGTGTACCATGAAGAATGGTGTGTAGCCGGTGGAGCTGTTTGGCGTAGTTCGTAAGCTCAGACGGTAGCTCTTTCGTCCAGTTTCCAGCTTTATGCTCGAGTGAGCTCATGAGGCGCTTCTTGATGCCGGCGCCGATTAGGCCGTTGGCCTTTTCCACTTGCCCGTTTGTTTGCGGGTGCGCTACTGAGGCATACGTGATATTGATTCCGAGGCCTTCGCAGAAGTCCTGGAATTCTTCGGAGATGAAGTTCGATCCGTTGTCGGTGATGATGATGTGCGGTACGCCAAATCGGTAGACAATGGATTCGAAGAACTTGACGGCGGTTTTGCCCTTCTGGTTGGTGACTGGAATGGCCACGATCCACTTGGTGAATTTGTCGACTGCGACCAAGAGGAAGACGTGTCCTCCCTTCGAAGATTTTGGCAGTTTGCCGATCATGTCAAGGCCCCATTGAGCAAAAGGCCAAGCTATGGGTATGGGTCGAAGTTCGGACCCAGGTGCGTGCGGTTTGTCGGCGAACCGTTGGCATCCGTTGCATCTTCGGAGGATGTCCTTTGCGTCGCTCATGGCCGTTGGCCAATAGAATCCTGCTCGTAGAGCTTTGGCGACAAGGGAGCGGCTGCCTGCGTGGTGGCCGCAGATGCCCTCGTGGATATCTTGGAGTATGGCCTTGTCGTCGTTGATGGTGACGCGCCGTTGTAGGACGCCTGTAATGCTGCGTTTGTATAGCTCACCGTTGATGATGGTGAAGGCTTTTGACCGACGACATATGCGCCGGGCATCTGTCGGGCTGTCTGGCAATTCTTCGTTTATCAGGAACTGGAGGTATGGACGTGTCCAAGTTTCTTCGACTGCCATGACCTGCATCAGGTTGACCATGGCGACTTCGGTATCCAACTTTTCGGGTCCTTCATGACCTTCGGGTAGCATAGCCCCCGAGTGTTCTGCTTCTTCGGGTTATCCCTTGGGGAATTTCCGCTTGATGGATGGTACGCAGATCTGTTCGACGAAGACACCTGGTGGTACTTTTGCACAAGTGGAGCCGATGTTGGCAAGTCTATCGGCCTCCTCGTTGCTCTCTCTTCCAACGTGCTGAAGTTCGCAGCCGTCGAATTCTCCTTCGAGTGCGTTGTATAGTGCGCGGTACGCGATCATGTTTTCGGCGTGTGCGTCGCACTCATTCATCGTCTGCTGGACGACAAGGTTGGAGTCACCGTAGATGACCAGGCGCGTTGCGCCGCATATTTTTGCCATCTTCATGCCATGGATGAGGGCTTCGTATTCGGCCTCGTTGTTGGAGGCTCTGAATTTCATCCGAAGGACGTACCTCATCTTGTCACCTTGCGGGGAGGTCAGTATGACTCCTGCCCCTGCTCCGGCTTCGCGTTTGGAGCCGTCAAAATGCATTGTCCAGGATTGCGACATGTCTGGGGTGTCAGGCAGCTGCGGCTCCATCCAGTGCACCAGAAAGTCCGGAAGGACTTGAGATTTGATTGTGTGTCGCTTCTCATAGATGATGTCCAAGGGTGATAATTCGATGCCCCACAGGGCCACGCGTCCTATGGCCTCTGGGTTATTCAGGATGCTGATGAGGGGTGCCTCATTGACGACCATCACCTGATGTTCCTGGAAGTAGTGGCTCAGTCGTCGAGCCATCATGAACACGCCGTAGGCCAGCTTCTGGTAGTGCGGGTACCGCTGTTTTGTTGGAGTGAGAACCTCGCTGAGGTAGTAAATTGGGCGTTGTACCCCGTGGGTCTTGCCTTCTTCGGGTCGTTCGACCACGAGTACTGTGCTGACCACCTGGTGTGTGGCTGCTATGTACAGCAACAGGGGCTTGCGCTCTTTTGGCGTGACCAAAACTGGCGAGGTGGAGAGGAGCCGCTTGAGGTTTTCGAATGCGTCGTTGGCTTCTGGTGTCCACTCGAACTTGTCTGCCTTGCGTAGCAGCTGGTAAAATGGTAGGGCCTTCTCGCCCATGCGGCTGATGAACCTGCTTAGTGCCGCTACTCGCCCTGCGAGCTGCTGAACGCCCTTGAGGTTTTTCGGCTTCTCCATTGTCATGATAGCTTTGATTTTCTTCGGGTTCGCTTTGATCCCTCGTTGAGAGATGAAGTACCCGAGCAGCTGACCCGAGGGGACGCCGAAGGAGCACTTTTCTGGATTGAGCTTGATCCTGTAGCGATCGAGGTTGTCGAACCTCTCGCGGAGATCGTCGATAAGTGTTCTTGCCTCCTTGGTTTTGATGACTATGTCGTCGACATAGACTTGGATGTTGCGACCGATCTGGTCTTTGAGGCAGGCCTGCATGCATCGCTGGTACGTGGCACCCGCGTTCTTTAGCCCGAAGGGCATTGTGTTGTAGCAGTATACTCCGAACGGTGTGATGAACGCCGTTTTCTCTTGATCTTTGACCTTGAGTCGAATCTTATTATAGCCTGAGTAGGCGTCGAGGAAGGAGAGTTTCTCACAACCTGCAGTCGAATCGATGATCTGGTCGATCCGAGGGAGAGGGAAGTGGTCCTTAGGGCAGTGTTTGTTTAGTGACGTGAAGTCCGCGCACATCCGCAGGATGTCCGTGTCCTTCTTCGGGACCATCACTGTGTTTGTCAGCCACTCGCTTTCCTTGATTTCCCGGATGAAGTCTGCTGCGAGTAATCTGTTGATCTCTTTGCCGATGGCTTCGGCTCGTGGCTCCGACAGTCTTCGGATGGACTACTTGACTGGCTTGGTGTCTGGGAAGACATTGAGTGCGTGCTCGGCGAATTCCCTGGGAACTCCTAGCATGTCCGCAGGACACCAGGCGAAGATTTCCCAGCGCTCACGGAGGAATTCGACGAGCGCGCCTTCCTATGCGGGGCTGAGGTCGTTGGCGATCAGCGCCGTTTTGGAGGCATCCGTTGGATGGACCTGCACCTTCTTGGTGTTGATGGTTGAGTCGAAAGACATGTCAGGTGCATTCTGCTTGGTGACTGGGGGTAGCCCATTGTCTGTTACTTCGAGGAGCTTGACAAGCTCGTCTTGCATGCCGAAAGACTGGGAGATTTTGTTGAAATCTCTGTCGCATTGGTCCGATCGGGTGAAGCTCCCGTGGACTATGATGACGCCCCTTGGTCCTGGCATCTTGAGTAGTACGTATGCGTAGTGTGGGACGGCCAAGAACCTTGCGAATGCTACGCGTCCCAGGATGGCGTGGTATTGTGACGGCCAGTCCACCACTTCGAATTCTAGGCGCTCCTGCCGGAAGTTGTCCGGTGTCCCGAAGATGACGTCGAGCCCTATTTTGCCCAGGGGGAAGATGCCCTTCCCTGGGACAATGCCGTGGAACGTGGTGTCTGATTGTTAAAGGCTGCATTGCGGGATCCGCATAGCTGCTAGAGTGCTTGTGAACATTAGGTTGATGCCGCTGCCACCGTCCATGAAGACGCGACTCATCTCGAAACCTCCGATCTGTGCCTCCAGCACCAGGGCAGCATGACCTGGGCGAGGGATCTGGATAGGGTGATCCGCGCGAGTGAATGTGATGCAGGACTCCGATCCACTGAGGTACTCAGGGATTGCAGGAGGAGTTGTCACAGCCATGTTGATTTGTCGGGTGATTTTCTTCTGTACCCTGTTGGTGGGACGTCCCTTCTGTATCATATTTAGTGCTCCCTTTGGTGGGGGGTATGCGACTCCGGTGTTGTTTTGCGCTTGTGCGGCTGGTTGATGTGGGCCTCCGATAGGCGGCGGTGGAGGAGCTCCGTGTGCTATTTCGCTTGGCGCAGGCGCGTTTCCGAACGCAGGGATTGGAGCTTGTTGCCTCATCTGCATCATGCCTTCGCTGAGTTTCTGGAACTCGCGGCAGTCCTTGAGCATGTGGCTAGCTTTCTTTTTGCCATCTTGTTTGTCGATGTAGAAGTGGATGGTGCATGGACCCGAAGTTTGTCGAATGCTGAAGGTCCGTTGTCGCGGTCGTGGCGTTGCCACGACTGCGTTGGTCGTCCGTTGTCGCGGAAGTTTCCGCTGCGGTATCCTGCGCTGTTGCGGCTGATGTCGTTACGGCGGTCGGCGTAGCCGGCTGCGACCATATCGGGTCCGTCGCGGTCCTCATAGACGCGCGGTCTCCTCTTTCTGCGGCATTCGTGTCTTCGGCCGTAGTCGTCCTCTTCATCTGATTGCGCCTGCTGGATGCAATCTTCGCTGTCTGCCCAACTGTTGGCAATTTCCATGAGTTGGTCGAGTGTCTTGGGCTTTACGCGTCCAAGTTTCTCCTTGAAGTCTGGGCTTTTGACGCCGTCCCTGAAGGCGTCGATGGCCCGTTCTTGGTCGTAGACCAGCGTAGTATGTACGAGCGAATAGATTCACCCGTTCTCTGAGTGCAGGCTCGCAACTCTTCGATTGAGGCGGGCCTTTTGCTGGTGCCTTTGAAATTTCGGATGAAGCTATAAGCGAGCTCCTCCCAGCTTCGGATGGATCCTGATGATAGGCTGCTGAGCCAAACCCGCGCCGCTCCTGTCAGCTGCAGCTGAAGGCATTGCATGGCGGTTTCTTTGTTGCCTCCGTCAAGATTGACAGATGACAGATGGTCGCTGAGCCAGGACTTTGGATCTTGCGTGCCGTTGAACTTCGGAGTATCTGAAGGAAGCTTGAAGTTGCGTGGCATCTGTGTTCGCCGGACGGATCTGCTGAAGCATCGAGCCCCGTAGAGCTCTCCTTCATCTTCATCCATCTCAGATTCGGATGAGCATGCGCGTTTTGCGCGTGCTTTGTCGATCTTGCGCTGTGTAAGCCTGTCTCTGGCGTCGTAGTCGTGTTTACGGCGGTGCGAGCTCTTCTTCCTTCGAGGAAGATCGTGTTCTTCTTCATCTTCGGATGAGGGAGTGGGGATCCGGTCGCGCCTGGCCGGAGCTTTCTTCTTCGGCTCCGTAGGAGCGTCTTCGTGGAGCGCAGCTCCGATTAGTCCTAATTCGGTGAGTGCGGACCTATGCATGGCCCTTTTCGGGTCCCCCTCCGGAGGTGGGTGAGCCGCGAGATACGCAGTGGCTGCCATGATCGCAGCTTGTGGCGTCTTTGGAGTGATGTTGCCGTCGGCGTCCATATCCATGAACGATGTGTGGAGGGTTCGGGTCACGTCACGCCGTTCCTTCGGGTCCAGGTTTTCCACCCGAGAGCGGTGCTTGTTTCCTTGGTTTCCATTTGTGCTAGAGCCGGGTCCCATGGCGGAGAGCACAGCTCGTCGCGCACTGGACTCAGAGGTTGCTTTCTTGCGTTTGTCGAGCATCTCCTGCATCTTGACTTGCTTCTTGTGCTCCTCGATGAGGAGGTAGTGGTACGCCATCAGCAAATCACGTGGGGAGTCCAGAGGTAGGACTATTTTGCCTGCGACGGCGCGGCGTGCTTCGGCCCATCCTTCTTTGCTAAGTTGGATGAGGTGGCCCCTGTTTTCCCTGTCTTCGCCGTTTCTGTCCTGCGGGTTGGGGTTGGGCGGCGGGTTAGGCGTTTCCTCGTCGGTTTGGATGATTGCGGCGCACAGATAGCGCCTGCAAATTGGTTGGCTGCTGCCGCAACTTTCGGATCAGGAACCGTAGGTCCCTTCATCCGAAGGTGGATCGCACAGATCGGAGTTGCAGCTGCTGCCGCTGTAGAACTCATCTGTTGATGGTGACGTGCGTACCACGGGGTGCGGAGCCCACGAAGCGGGCCTGATGGATGGCACGGGCACCCGCTCAGGAAGGCGGAGGGTGCCAGTTTGTCCCACCTGGAAGCAGAAGCTCCCGAACAGAATTTCGAGTCCGTCGCCTACGGGCTCGAAATCCTTCATGGTATCCGGCGAGTGGGCGGTGAAGTCGAAAGCGCCGAAGAGGAGGTGATTCTCCATCGCTGAGGAGCTGTAGATCGATCGGGTCGGAACCGTCACGACCGCACAATCAGCAGCCCCAGTTCCCACAGACGGCGCCAATTGACGAGGTTTAATCTCGTCAATGCCCATTGTTATGGACTTGGGTTTTGGAGAAGATGGGGATGCTGGAGATCGTGGCACGGTTAACAGACAAGCAACCAGGGGACACGAGATTTACCCAGGTTCAGGCCCCCGGAGGGAAAACCCTACTCCTTCTTGTCTGCTCTTTGATTACGGCGGAACCGAAGGTTACAGGGGTGCGCAGATTAGATCTGGCGTGGAGGTGTGTATGTCGTAATCTAGTAGCTGCCCTCTCGTTGGACCCTCCTAGCCTTTATATATGGGGAGGCTAGGTCTCGGGTGCCGATACGAGTAGGTTACAAGTTGTATTCAAACTCTAGTCTTGTTCTCCAAGGACTCGAAGGCGTCATGGGCCTGGGCCACCCGAAAATCTTCATGGGCCAGCATATATTTGCCGTGGGCCTTCCTTGGGCTGGACCGGGTATGCTGAAGTTACGTACCCATAGGGTATAACCATGTCATCACCACACCCACTAGAGTGTTTGTGGTCATGTGGATCATCAAGGTGTGGTTGTGAGAAGATCACATGCATTTATCAATAGAGATTCCATGTGTGTAAAACCATGGTCAGAAAGCCCAAAGAGCCCCTAGAATGCAACTGCCACAAGGGAATGGTGAACTAGTGTGACGGAAGTTGCATGACCACACCCACTGGAGTGTGTGTGGTCATGTGGATCATCAAGGTGCGGTTTTGATAAGATCACATGCATTGATCTCTAGAGACTCCATGTGTGTCACACCATGGTCAGAAAGCCCAAAGAGCCCTTGAAATGCAACTGCCACATGGTAATGGTGAACCAGTGTGACGGAAGTTGCATCACCACACCCACTGGAGTGTGTGTGGTCATGTGGACCATCAAGGTGTGGTTTTGAGAATAACAAATGCATTGGTCTCTAGAGTCTCCATCTGTGTGAAACCATGGTTAGAAAGCAGAGAAAGAAAAATGACTTACTCATTCGAGGTTGGGGGCTCCGAAGCTTGGGCGCTCTCCGGATGGTGCTCTTGGCCATAGGCTTGACCGGACCCTTGACCCCAGATTTCTTCTACCTCTTCCTGGGCGGGGGCACCTCCGAAGCTGTGGTCGAGGTTGCCAGATGCTTCTGGGAAGGGGCAGGAGCCGGATCATCCATGGCAAGAGGAGGAACCGGGAACGCGCAAGAGTGGGCAGCAGATCAAGTACCTCCATAACCTCAACATCGGAGTCATCATCATCCGGCCAATCCCTGAAAGAAGAGGCCTTACCAAAGGTCCGCTTGGTGCTGTCTGGAGTGGGCAAGAATCTCTCTAGGATAGGCTCGTCTGTGTCTGGCTTTGCGTGGTCCTTCACCTATTTGAGGGCTGGCTCCATTCTGTCAAATTAGGATGTAATCAGATATACCGCAAGACTCGGAAAGATTACTAGGAGAAGGACATACGTTAAGTGGCAAGTTGGCCCGGTTGAAGGGTGCAAGCCCCCACTTCCACTCCTCGGAGAACTCCTTCTCTATCTTGAAAATGGCCTTAACCTGGCGGAATACCTCGAAGTTCCTATGCTCGAAAGAGGAGGTCCGGTTGGGGTCAAGGGGGGTGTTGAAATGGAAGATCTTGTGGGAGCGTTTCTATAGGAGGGAGACCCGACTGCTGACGAAAGTGATCATGACGTCCTTGCTGCTCAGCTGCAGCATGACAAGCTCCTTGATCCGATGATCCACTTGGTTCGCCAGTGTAGTAGGTCGTTTCAGAATTTTCTCCCACAAGGAGGTGTCCGGAGGACCCATCTTGAAGGGGAGCATCCGGATCAAGTCTTCATTCATGCTGATCCTGACATAGAAGAAGGTCCGGGCTGGTAACCCGGGGGAAAGCACAATTTTTGCAGGAGAAATTGAGGCTCCACCACACAGGGTCAAGTGTTTGTCAGCAGGGGCAAGATGGGGATCAGAGATAACATTTTTCTTGAGACCAAAGAACTTGATCCAAAGTTGTTTGGTAGGTCAGAGGCCGACGTAACCCTCTATGCCGGAGGCGAAAGAGGAAAGGCATGTGATTGCATTGGCAGGAAGGTGGTGAGGCTGAAGCTGGTAAATGTTGATAAAATCATGGAAGAAATCACTCACAAGGAAGCCAAAGCCTTGTTGAATGTGAGAGAGAAAGACAATGAACTCGCATAGGTTTGGAGAAGGGGTAATTTCCTCGGCGGCGAGGCGACATGTGATGCCTGCGGGGATGTGGTGGGTCGCGTAGAGCCAATCGATGTCGTCATGGCAGGCGAACGCGCCTGCCCAGGTGCCACAATCGTGGACTCCTTCTTCCTCCTCCTCCTAATTAACAATGTAGGCTTCTTGTTAAGTCATGTCTGTATTGGGGTCTGCGAAAGAATAGTACACAATAGGAAACGGAGATTTGGAGCTCTAGGACCCCGTAGCGGACAGCTTGTGAAGAAGCGGTGGCGTAGTTTCGGAGGAGCGGCAAGGCACGGTTGCAACTGCGTTATTGTAACTACCTCGGTGAATTACGCTCCTAGTTACAAGCCTGGATGAGCAGAAATGGTTGAAATAGTACGGTGGGGCCCAAATGCCACTCACAGGTAGACCTTTCGGCCGTCCCAACCATTTCCACACATCGGAACAAGAACGGGCGGCGTAATCGGCATGCGAAGGGATCAACTACATACACAAGTGAGTATGTATGCGAGCCACCATACAACAGTACATCAGAGCCATTCCATCTAAAAAGAAAGGAAATATAGCAACGCCATACGACAAGATCCAAATATCCTAGATAGATATAATAGTTTAGGATATCTCCTCATACATCAATCAACAGAGTATCAAGCGGAAGCGGAAGACAAAATCCGAGTACGGATAAGAAGCAAATCGGCATAAGATGCCCCATAAATAAGCAGATCCCGCCCACATATCTCACGGATCCCCGTTCCCGGAATCGCTACACCGAATGATCGTTGCCCACATCGTCCGTCTCTTCCACCCAGTATCCATCTTGCGAGTGTACCTGTTCGTCTGAATCAAACAATTTATCGTGTGAGACCCTAGGGGTACTCAGCAAGTCTTTATGCCTCTAAAGGGGACACAACCTGGGGTGACACAATTGCAGCAAAAGATAAACCCTAACAATTCTACAGATACTCGCTAACCATCCGCCTAACCATAGATAGACGGATGTCCGTGAATTAATAACAACAGTTATAACAGTAATAACGGTAATATCCACAGATCCGTCCTCCTCCTCGCTTACCGACGAGGAAGCGGACGAACAACCCCCATCCGTTGGCAGTTTTATTAACCATTCCATGAGTGTTGCACTATTTACTAGTCAGGTACTTAGTCAGATTAAAAGCGGTACTTTAGTTATACTTGTCTATGATCGAGAAACTGTGCTCCAAGTCGTCCATAACCGCGGACACGGCTTTCAGAAAGTTTTACCCTGCAGGGGTGCACAAATAGCAACACACACTCGATATGCCTCGGAAAAACCAAAACAAAACCCAACGAGGCAGTCACGACAAAGCAATTACAGGATTCAGAAATATTTCGGGGGGCCACCACATTGAGCTACCCGCAACGAAGTTAGCTGACTCCGAGACGGCCTCAAGGTTTGTGGAGCCGGCTGTAAACGACTGGAAACCCGAAAGTGTGACTGGGCTTGTCGATACAGCGAAAACGGGTCACGGACCTAAACAGTACAGTGTGCATTACCTCGCACAATTTAAATTAAAGCAGTAAGGCATGGCATAAGTACAGGATAGTAAATAAAACCTCAAACTAGTTTGTGGCCCCAAGAAATAAGAATGAATCAAGCTCTGGCTCAGGGGGGTTCATAAGCCTCCCGGATGTGGATAGCGCGAATATTCAAGGAACAGGAATCAAGTACTCGGGGTCCTACGGGACACAAGTGAGCCTGAAAAAACCAAATAGCGAATATGGCTCACCGATGCCACTTTCATTAGTTATCCCATTACTACTCAGATTAAGTTGTATAGGTACCTCGTTATCCTTCAGACACTCACATACCCTACACATGCTGTTCTACGACTCTCATGGCTCAAACAACTCCTGTAGTAATGGCTCATGGGGTGGAGGAACAAGCTTCGGTGGGGTTTAAAGGTAAAGGCTATGCAATACTTGGGATTCAGATTAATGCAATCGCAACTCAATGATGCAAGAATAAGATAGAGGCAATAGGTACTATATGTATGCGAGCATGTGGTAGTGCTTGCCTGGCAACTCAGTTGAAGCAAGGAATGGATCTGGGTAGTGCTCCTGGTTCTCTTGATATATCCCCTGCTCAGCGTATATTCGAAGAAGAACCAAACAAACAAGGGCCAACATAAATAAAGTGCACAAGCATATGAATAAATGCATCAAGCAAACAACCATGCCATGATGAATGATGCACAATTTGCATGGCAATAAGTAGCATGGCATGGGTGAGGTGTGGAATACAAGAAATAAACATTTTATTGAGTTTTAGCCCCATTTTAACTTAAATTAAGTTGCTGTACACATTATATTTATATGATGCATGCTTCAGCTGAAACCATGGAATGCATAAACAGAAAGGTCTCGTCGAGCTAATCATTTTAGACATATTATTTGGTAAATTTGGAGTTATAAATCAAAAGTTATTAATTTATTAAGGTGGAAGGGCATTTTATTGTAATTTTAATTAACTTGGAAACTAAATTGTTCAAAATATAGTTTGAATGGCATATTTGAATTCCTCATATTTTTCTGATTTGAAAACACATATTACTTGTATTATTTGGATTAGTATTTTAAAAGATAATTAAAAACAGAATTAAATTTGAATTTGAATTAATTTTGAAAAGATTTGAATTAAAAACAGATTACAGAAATATTTTTTATACTCAAGTTTATCTAGCCTCAGACACTGACTGGTGGGGTCACTGGCTGACTCAGCAGCACACTGCGCAGAAAAGGGTTTTACACCGCGGGTGCTGCCAGACACAGAGAATGACAGGTGGGGCCTGGGCGTCCTCGGGGCCACACGCGGGCGCGCCAGCGGGGGCGTGCCACGTGGGGAAGCCAGGGAGTGCGGGTTGAGGAGTACCAAACTCCGGGACCCTTTTTGCAAAAATGCCACGGAAGCCGACAAGTGGGCCTAGCGGAGCGCGGGTTGATGCAACAAAAAGTGCAGGGGGTTAAGCGTAAAGTGGCGACGGCTACTGTACTTCTTCTCTCTCTCTCTGCACCGAGCGACGGGTCGGTGCACGGCGCGGGCGGGGATCAATCCTGTGACCTAGGGCTCGCGCGCGGAGGCGGAGCCACTGTGCTGGCCTGGGCTTGGTGTCAGGGAGGGTCGGCGCGGCCTAGATGAGGGCTAAGTGATGCTAGCGCGAGCAGACAGAAAAGAGCGGCGGCGAGCAGAGGGCGTTCGATGAAACGATCGGTGCACACAGGAAGCGACGCTGGACAGGGACTTGTCCAGGGTGGTCAGAGGCTCACCGAGAGTGCGTCGGTGTAGGTGGTTCGGCTCGAGGCGCAGCAGGGCGACGATGATGCAGAGGCCCCGCGAGCTAGGGTTTCTGTTCGGCGTCGTCGGCGTGCCGGGGTTCTGGGGCTCCTCTTGCTCAGCTCCGGGTACAGGTCGACGCTAGGAAGCTCCACGGCCTTCCTCGACACCAACGATCACCACGCCACCGGCTGGAAGAGGGGGATCGGTAGAGACCGAGGGTTTGGCCGGCGATGAGGGGGGTAGATGGAGGGGAAGCGGAAGGGGAGAAGGGCAAGGTTCTAGCGGATCTGGGGGAAGAGGAGAGCCAGGGGATGGTGGTAGGTAGGAGAGAGAGGGGGAGATGCCGTGGTAGCAGGTAGGGTTAAAGGTGGCCTCGGTGCCACCTTTCTCTCCTCCTCTCCGATCACGTGCTCGGTCGAGGCAGGGGCAGGGCAGGCAGGGGTGGCTTACAGGTGGGGCCAGAGGGCGAGACCAGGGAGGCAGGGGTAGGCTCGGGCTAGGGGGCCACAAGGCAGGGAGAGAAGAGAGGGAGAGAGGGTAGGCTCGGGTTAGGGTTTGGGGGAGCCTCGGGTGAGCTAGGCTCGGGTATGGTTTGGTTTGGGGTAGCTAGGGTTGGGGTGGTCAGGTGCTAGGTGGGTCCAGGGAGGTGGAGAGAAGAGAGAGGCCGAGAGGGGGAGATGTGGTGGTAGCTTAGGGTTTTGGTTCTAGGGGGGTGTATGGTTTAGATTAGAGGAGATGGTGGTAGCTAGGGTAGGTCATAGGGAGGCCTAGATAGAGGGTAAGAGAGAAGGGGTGGGGCTTAGGTTTGTTTAGAAACTAGCATGCTCCCAACTAGATCAAGCAACAACATGTGGAATAGGGGTAGGGTTTGGTTTTAGCTAAGATATAGACTAGGGGAGAGGTTTAGAGAGAGAGGAGAGATTAGATGGAGTGGTCCTTTGATGAGATCAAGCAACAAGGCTAGCTCCAGCAAGACCTAAGCATCGAAAAGGAGAGGGAGGTGATGATGGGTGGATGGAGATGATGATGAGGTTTAAGCAAGATCAAAATAGATCAAGCCCAAAAGAAGGGATAGAGATAGAGTTGATCCTCTCAAGATTCAAATAAAAACCAAATGCTAGAAAAAGGTGGCACTTGCATGGCCCATGCAAAAATATTTATTGCCATGTTGATTCTTGTGAAAACAATATTATCACATGGCATTATTATTATGCATTCCCAAAATTGGAATAAAAGCCAAGCAAAAAGAATTAAAAAGGAGGCCCCATGTGGAATAGATGGAGATGACCATTTTTGAAATACAATGGGACTTGCTAGTGTGTATATGCCACCAGGTAGTTAATAAGCCCACAAAATATCCCAACATGATGATAACCCCAAAACAACACATATGGGAGCTAGAAATAGGGTTCCACCCACAAGGCATGCAAAGGTGGCCATGTGGCTCTCATATATCAATAATGTGAAAACAAAATGATGCCAGGATGAGAGCATGTGGAAAAAGAATTGGATCCATCCCAACCCACATGAGCTAGAGGTAAAACCCAAATAAGTTGCAATGCTCATATATGATGGAATGGTGGAATTATAAGGTGGTGAAAGAAAAGGTGGTGAAGTTGAATAAAAGATATGCCCCCAACTCAACTTGGGCATTAAACAATATATCAAGAACCAAATACAATATCAAGAGGCAAATACAATTAATAATGCATATGAGATAAGAACCAGATGAAAAGGGGTTTTATATGATGCTCAAATGCAAGGTGGCATGATGACATGAGCATGATATAATGATGATGCAACAATTATATATTTGAAGTAGCCATTATATTACTAGACCAAGTAGCATTACAATTGTTAGACAATTGGGATGCTACAACTCTCCCCCACTAAATAGGAATCTCGCCCCGAGATTCTAGGATGAAGAAGAAGACACAAAGAGGGTAGGATACTTGGCACGGAGATCATCTTCACGTTCCCAAGTGGCTTCATCAATGGAATGGTGCGACCACTGCACCTTGCAGAACTTGATGGACTTGTTGCGAGTCCTTCTTTCTGCGACTTCAAGGATTTTTGTGGGGTGTTCTTGATAAGACAGGTCTTCTTGGAGATTGATAAGCTCATGGTCCACGGTCCTACCGGGATCCTTGAAGCACTTCTTGAGCTGAGAGATGTGGAAAACATCATGGACCTTGAGTTTTTCCGGGAGCTCAAGAGCATAAGCAACTTCTCCTCTTCTTCCACGAATTTTGAAAGGACCGATGTATCTAGGAGCCAGCTTTCCTTTGATACCAAAGCGGTGCGTTCCTCTCATGGGAGTGACGCGAAGGTAAACGAGATCACCATGGACATACTCCATGTCTGTGTGCTTCCTGTCATAATTGCTCTTCTGGCGACTTTGAGCAATCCTCAGATTTTCAAGAATGATGTGAACCTTCTCCTCCGCGTGAGTCACAATGTCAGGGCCAAACAAGATCCTTTCACCTGCACCCGACCAACCAATCGGAGTTCTGCATTTGCGACCATAGAGAGCCTCAAATGGCGCCATCTTTAAACTTTTCTGGAAGCTGTTGTTGTAAGAGAATTCAGCATAAGGAAGACATTCTTCCAACTTCATGCCAAAAGAGATGACGCATGCACGAAGCATATCCTCCAGAATCTGATTGATCCTTTCAACTTGTCCTTGCGACTGAGGGTGGTAAGCTGTGTTGAAGTTCAACTTTGTTCCCAAAGCATTTTGGAAACTCTCCCAGAACTTGGAAGTGAAGATGCTTCCACGGTCCGAACTGATCTCGAGAGGAACCCCATACAGAGAGACAATTCTGTTGATATAGAGCTCCGCCAACTGAATTGCAGAGATGGTTTCCTTGACGGGGAAGAAGTGAGCCACTTTAGAAAGCCTGTCAATGACAACAAAGATTGCATTGTTGCCCTTCTGCGACCTTGGAAAACCAGTGATGAAGTCCATCTCTACTTTCTCCCATTTCCATTCCGGGGGTTTCAATGGCTGTAGAAGACCGGAAGGTTTCTGATGGACAGCTTTCACTCTGCGGCAGACATCACACTCCGAGACATACTTGGCACAATACCTTTTCAAACCAGGCCACCAATATTGTGTTTTCAAATCCATGTACATCTTTGTGCTGCCAGGGTGGATAGAAAGAACAGAATCATGCGCCTCCTTGAGAACTTGCTCTCTCAAACCGGGGTAGTTCAGAACAAACATCCGGTGTTCAAAGAAGAGCGTGCCTTGATCATCGACGTGGAAGGACTCATACTTCGGAAGCTGAATCCTGGAGATGATCTTTCTTGTGTATGGATCACCAAGCTGAGAAGAGCGAACCTTTTCTTCCAAGAGAGGTGTTGCTAGAAGGTTCAGGAGATACCCTTGTTCCACAATTTCCAGGTTGAGCTGACGGAATTCCTCGCACAAGAGAGGCTGTTGCTCTTCCATCATGAGGTTGTTGACATAAGCTTTGCGGCTGAGAGCATCTGCCATGACATTAGCTTTGCCCGGAGTGTAGTTGATGGTCAAATCGAAGTCATTGATTGCTTCAATCCATCTCCTTTGCCGAAGGTTGAGATCAGGCTGAGTATATATATACTTCAGACTCTTGTGATCAGAAAAGATCTCACAACGGTTGCCAAGCAAGTAGTGCCTCCATACGTTCAAAGCAAAGACAACTGCTGCGAGTTCGAGGTCATGTGTAGGATAGTTGATCTCATGCGTCTTCAACTGGCGAGAGGCATAAGCAACAACTTGTTTTTCTTGCATGAGGACCGCACCCAATCCTTGCAAAGAGGCGTCACAGAAGATCTGGAACGGCTTGGATGTATCCGGAGGAACCAAGACTGGTGTGGAAGTGAGCTTCTCTTTGAGTGTCTCAAAGCTTGCTTGACATGCCGGAGTCCAAAGGTATTTCTTTCCTTTCTTAAGGAGATCGGTAAGAGGCTTCGCTATCTTCGAAAAGTTCTGAACGAAGCGACGGCAATAACTAGCCAAACCAAGGACACTCCGCACTTCTTTGACATTGACAGGAGGAAGCCATTCAACAATTGTCTTCACAGTTTCCGGGTTGACTGCAATGCCCTTGGCAGAGATGACGTGACCAAGATAGGTTACTTGAGGCAGCCAAAACTCACACTTGGAGAACTTTGCATACAGGCGGTTCTCACGAAGCTTGCTTAGGACACACCGGAGGTGTTCTTCATGCTCTTCCTTTGACTTAGAAAAGACTAGGATGTCATCCAGGTAGACCACAACGAACTTATCAAGATAGTCCATGAAAACCGAGTTCATGAGCCTCGAGAAGGTAGCAGATGCGTTGGTGAGACCGAAAGACATGACCGTGTACTCATACAGGCCATAGCGGGTGGTGAAAGCTGTCTTAGGAACATCTTCCTTGCGAATCTTGATTTGGTGATAACCACTTCTCGAGTCAAGCTTAGAGAACACCACAGCTCCAGCTAGCTGATCAAAGAGATCATTAATCCGCGGAAGGGGATATTTATTCTTGATGGTTTTAGCATTGAGAGACCGATAGTCAACACAAAGTCTATCAGTCTGGTCTCGCTTCTTCACAAAGAGAGTTGGGCTACCCCAAGAAGAAGTACTATGCTGAATAAAACCCAACTTCTCTTGTTCATCAAGTTGATGTTTGAGTTCAGCCAACTCAGCAGGACCCATTTTATAAGGCCGCTTGGAGATAGGAGCGGTACCAGGTTCAAGCTCAATAACAAACTCAACCTCACGATCCGGAGGCATACCTGGCAACTCTTCAAGGAAGACATCTGGGAACTCACAGACCACCGGAACACTCAGAATAGCTTCCATAGCATCAACATTCAGAGCCGCCAAAGAGAAAAGCTGGATAGCAGGAGTCAGACTTGGAGAAAAGACTATATGGCCTTCAGGAATCTTCAGAGAAACCGAGCGTTCAGCACAATCAATCACAGCTGCATTTGCTGTCAACCAATCCATGCCCAAGATGACATCAATGTCAGAATTGCCCAGAACAATTAAGGACGCCGAGAACGAAGAGCCACCAATCTCAATTTGATTGCCATGGCTGATATGAGCAGCCCTCATGTTTGACCCAGGAGATAGAACCACCAGACGATGTGCTAAGGGAACCATATCCAGATCCTGCTCATGCGCAAACTTATGCGAAACAAAAGAATGCGAAGCACCATAATCAACAAAACTCTTGGAGGAACTGAGTTAACGGGAAGCATACCCATCACAACTCTAGGTGCATGCTCAGCTTGAGCGGCGTTGACACAGTTGGCACGAGCAAAAGTAGACCCGGGCTTGGTGTTGATGTTGAGAGCCCGAGGTGGTGGTGCACGAACCAAAGGAGAGCTTGCCGCAGATCTTGGAGGTGGTGGAGGAAGAGCCTTGTTCTTTATCGGACAGTTCCAGCTTTGATGCCCAGTGTCTCCACACGTGTAACAAGCACCAGGTGGACGTGGAGCAACGTAGCCAGGGACTCCGCCAGGCGCTCCAGGGTAGTGGTGGTTGTAGCCCCTGGGAGCAGCAGTGAGGAAGTTTGGTGGCCTTGCCGCGTAGATTGAAGGTCTTGGTGGAGCCGGGAGCGACGGTGGGGTGTTAGGAATCCAGACACGACGCTTAGAAGGAGCTGACATAGCTGAAGATCCTGCTGCATCACGGCTGTGTTTCTTTGACTCCTCAAACACATGCCTACTTACCTCTTCCTGCAGAGCTGTATGCTGAAGTTCCAGAAAAGACGCCGGCCTTGCATGTGTGATTGCATACTTGATCGATGCATTGAGCCCTTGCCTGAACCTCTTTTGCTTCTTCTTGTCATCAGAGATCTCATCGCCACCATAACGAGAAAGGTTCATGAAGTTCCTGATGTAGGTTTTGACATTATCATTGCCCTGCTTGAGGTTGAGAAACACTTCCTTCATCCTCTCCATGACAATTTCTGACAGATACTGCTCCTTGAAAGCTCCAGTGAACTGTCGCCAAGTAGGCTGAAAACCAGTGCAGTTTGCCTTCAGGTAATTCTCCCACCAAAGAGCTGCATCTCCCTTCAGAAGGTGAGTAGCACACTTTACACATTCTTGCTTAGGAACATCAGCAGTTGCCAGTAACCTTGAAATCTCACGCAACCAATCATCAGCGTCAAGTGGTTGATCAGAAACATCAAATTGGCGTGGGTTGAACTTCAGGAAGCTCTTGATGTCTCCTCGCTTGGGAGGTGGAGGTAGCGGCACAAACTCATTTCTCCTGACACTTTCCTCAAATCGCTGCTGGTTCTGCTGCATTGCTGCCAAGGCATTGGCGATGCTTGACAAAGCTGCCCCTAGTTCAGGTTGTATGTCCTCCTCAGAACGGCGTGGCGGTGCCATCCTGTGATTGATATAACACACAAGTCAGTACTATGATGGAGAATAATAATAATCCAAAATAGTACCAAGATGGAATTACTCAAGATTAAGGATACAATTTACTAAGATGATATTAAAATATCAACAAAGTTCAAAGCACCTAGAAGATATTAAGCATATCGCACATGACTGAAAAGGAGTGTAGTACACAAATATATCCAAGAAAATTTTTCCACAAATTTCGGCATTAAAATACCAATAGATGCGCAAAATTACTTAACGGATCAAGATTAGTGACTCTACCCATTCAATATACAAGAGCGAATGATAAGAGTAGTGGTATGGTCGCGACTCCATCCCGCACTCAAATCATTACTCCGCACATGAATAAGTAAAACACATATCTCAACACCTTCTTCTCACGGTAAACCTAATGATTAGCAACTACGGAAACGAACATCCCAAACAAGATGACGTCGGATGACAAAGAGTAAGACAGATCACGGCGGTATACAACGAATCAGATAGATCGCGTCGGTTTGCAAAAGCCTGTCAGTATGGAATGTACCAACAGTTGATAACCAAAAGGTCGATAAAGATAACAACTTGGATGCAATAGATAGACAAAGCATTCACACGCACACACACACACACAACCTATGGTACTACGGAACCCAGAACACGTGAATCCTAGTTTGAATTTTGAGAAGAGGATTGAAAACGTTACACTTCCTTACCAGAAAAGGGTCGGTGGGTGGGTAAGAAGAAAAGTGGAAGCAGTCCTACTCTCGCGTTTTGTTTTTTCCTAGTATACATAACTACCAAAATATTTTCTAGACAGACAACGACCATTTGGCTGAGACCCTGAAGGGCGGGATGGCTCTGATACCAATTGTAACTACCTCGGTGAATTACGCTCCTAGTTACAAGCCTGGATGAGCAGAAATGGTTGAAATAGTACGGTGGGGCCCAAATGCCACTCACAGGTAGACCTTTCGGCCGTCCCAACCATTTCCACACATCGGAACAAGAACGGGCGGCGTAATCGGCAGGCGAAGGGATCAACTACATTCACAAGTGAGTATGTATGCAAGCCACCATACAACAGTACATCAGAGCCATTCCATCTAAAAAGAAAGGAAATATAGCAACGCCATACGACAAGATCCAAATATCCTAGATAGATATAATAGTTTAGGATATCTCCTCATACATCAATCAACAGAGTATCAAGCGGAAGCGGAAGACAAAATCCGAGTACGGATAAGAAGCAAATCGGCATAAGATGCCCCATAAATAAGCAGATCCCGCCCACAGATCTCACGGATCCCCGTTCCTGGAATCGCTACACCGAATGATCGTTGCCCACATCGTCCGTCTCTTCCACCCAGTATCCATCTTGCGAGTGTACCTGTTCGTCTGAATCAAACAATTTATCATGTGAGACCCTAGGGGTACTCAGCAAGTCTTTATGCCTCTAAAGGGGACACAACCTGGGGTGACGCAATTGCAGCAAAAGATAAACCCTAACAATTCTACAGATACTCGCTAACCATCCGCCTAACCATAGATAGACGAATGTCCGTGAATTAATAACAACAGTTATAACAGTAATAACGGTAATATTCAGAGATCCCTCCTCCTCCTCGCTTACCGACGAGGAAGCGGACGAACAAACCCCATCCGTTGGCAGTTTTATTAACCATTCCATGAGTGTTGCACTATTTACTAGTCAGGTACTTAGTCAGATTAAAAGCGGTACTTTAGTTATACTTGTCTATGATCGAGAAACTATGCTCCAAGTCGTCCATAACTGCGGACACGGCTTTCAGAAAGTTTTACCCTGCAGGGGTGCACAAATAGCAACACACACTCGATATGCCTCGGAAAAACCAAAACAAAACCCAACGAGGCAGTCACGACAAAGCAATTACAGGATTCAGAAATATTTCGGGGGGCCACCCCATTGAGCTACCCGCAACGAAGTTAGCTGACTCCGAGACGGCCTCAAGGTTTGTGGAGCCGGCTGTAAACGACTGGGAACCCGAAAGTGTGACTGGGCTTGTCGATACAGCGAAAACGGGTCACGGACCTAAACAGTACAGTGTGCATTACCTCGCACAATTTAAATTAAAGCAGTAAGGCATGGCATAAGTACAGGATAGTAAATAAAACCACAAACTAGTTTGTGGCCCCAAGAAATAAGAATGAATCAAGCTCTGGCTCAGGGGGGTTCATAAGCCTCCCGGATGTGGATAGCGCGAATATTCAAGGAACAGGAATCAAGTACTCGGGGTCCTACGGGACACAAGTGAGCCTGAAAAACCAAATAGCGAATATGGCTCACCGATGCCACTTTCAATAGTTATCCCATTACTACTCAGATTAAGTTGTATAGGTACCTCGTTATCCTTCAGACACTCACATACCCTACACATGCTGTTCTACGACTCGCATGGCTCAAAGAACTCCTGTAGTAATGGCTCATGGGGTGGATGAACAAGCTTCGGTGGGGTTTAAAAGTAAAGGCTATGCAATACTTGGGATTCAAATTAATGCAATTGCGACTCAATGATGCAAGAATAAGATAGAGGCAATAGGTACTATATGTATGCGAGCATGTGGTAGTGCTTGCCTGGCAACTCAGTTGAAGCAAGGAATGGATCTGGGTAGTGCTCCTGGTTCTCTTGATATATCCCCTGCTCAGCGTCTATTCGAAGAAGAACCAAACAAACAAGGGCCAACATAAATAAAGTGCACAAGCATATGAATAAATGCATCAAGCAAACAACCATGCCATGATGAATGATGCACAATTTGCATGGCAATAAGTAGCATGGCATGGGTGAGGTGTGGAATACAAGAAATAAACATTTTATTGAGTTTTAGCCCCATTTTAACTTCAATTAAGTTGCTGTACACATTATATTTATATGATGCATGCTTCATCTCAAACCATGGAATGCATAAACAGAAAGGTCTCGTCGAGCTAATCATTTTAGACATATTATTTGTTAAATTTGGAGTTATAAATCAAAAGTTATTAATTTATTAAGGTGGAAGGGCATTTTATTGTAATTTTAATTAACTTGGAAACTAAAGTGTTCAAAATATAGTTTGAATGGCATATTTGAATTCCTCATATTTTTCTGATTTGAAAACACATATTATTTGTATTATTTGGATTAGTATTTTAAAAGATAATTAAAAACAGAATTAAATTTGAATTTGAATTAATTTTGAAAAGATTTGAATTAAAAACAGATTACAGAAATATTTTTTATACTCAAGTTTATCTAGCCTCAGACACTGACTGGTGGGGTCACTGGCTGACTCAGCAGCACACTGCACAGAAAAGGGTTTTACACCGCGGGTGCTGCCAGACACAGAGAATGACAGGTGGGGCCTGGGCGTCCTCGGGGCCACACGCGGGCGCGCCAGCGGGGGCGTGCCACGTGGGGAAGCCAGGGAGTGCGGGTTGAGGAGTACCAAACTCCGGGACCCTTTTTGCAAAAAGTGCGGGGGGTTAAGCGTAAAGTGGTGACGGCTACTGTACTTCTTCTCTCTCTCTGCACCGAGCGACGGGTCGGTGCGCGGCGCGGGCGGGGATCAATCCTGTGACCTAGGGCTCGCGCGCGGAGGCGGAGCCACTGTGCTGGCCTGGGCTTGGTGTCAGGGAGGGTCGGCGCGGCCTAGATGAGGGCTAAGCGATGCTAGCGCGAGCAGACAGAAAAGAGCGGCGACGAGCAGAGGGCGTTCGACGAAACGATCGGTGCACACAGGAAGCGACGCTGGACAGGGACTTGTCCAGGGTGGTCAGAGGCTCACCGAGAGTGTGTCGGTGTAGGTGGTTCGGCTCGAGGCGCAGCAGGGCGACGATGATGCAGAGGCCCAGCGAGCTAGGGTTTCTGTTCGGCGTCGTCGGCGTGCCGGGGTTCTGGGGCTCCTCTTGCTCGGCTCCGGGTACAGGTCGACGTTGGGAAGCTCCACGGCCTTCCTCGACACCAACGATCACCACGCCACCGGCTGGAAGAGGGGGATCGGTAGAGACCGAGGGTTTGATCGGCGATGAGGGGGGTAGACGGTGGGGAAGCGGAAGGGGAGAAGAGGGCGAGGTGCTAGCGGATCTGGGGGCAGAGGAGAGCCAGGGGATGGTGGTAGGTAGCAGAGAGAGGGGGAGATGCCGTGGGAGCAGGTAGGGTTAAAGGTGGCCTCGGTGCCACCTTTCTCTCCTCCTCTCCGATCACGTGCTCGGTCGAGGCAGGGGCAGGGCAGGCAGGGGTGGCTTACAGGTGGGGCCAGAGGGCGAGACCAGGGAGGCAGGGGCAGGCTCGGGCTAGGGGGCCACAAGGCAGGGAGAGAAGAGAGGGAGAGAGGGTAGGCTCGGGTTAGGGTTTGGGGGAGCCTCGGGTGAGCTAGGCTCGGGTATGGTTTGGTTTGGGGTAGCTAGGGTTGGGGTGGTCAGGTGCTAGGTGGGTCCAGGGAGGTGGAGAGAAGAGAGAGGCCGAGAGGGGGAGATGTGGTGGTAGCTTAGGGTTTTGGTTCTAGGGGGTGTATGGGTTAGATTAGAGGAGATGGTGGTAGCTAGGGTAGGTCATAGGGAGGCCTAGATAGAGGGTAAGAGAGAAGGGGTGGGGCTTAGGTTTGTTTAGAAACTAGCATGCTCCCAACTAGATCAAGCAACAACATGTGGAATAGGGGTAGGGTTTGGTTTTAGCTAAGATATAGACTAGGAGAGAGGTTTAGAGAGAGAGGAGAGATTAGATGGAGTGGTCCTTTGATGAGATCAAGCAACAAGGCTAGCTCCAGCAAGACCTAAGCAAGGAAAAGGAGAGGGAGGTGATGATGGATGGATGGAGATGATGATGAGGTTTAAGCAAGATCAAAATAGAGATAGAGCTGATCCTCTCAAGATTCAAATAAAAACCAAATGCTAGAAAAAGGTGGCACTTGCATGGCCCATGCAAAAATATTTATTGCCATGTTGATTCTTGTGAAAACAATATTATCACATGGCATTATTATTATGCATTCCCAAAATTGGAATAAAAGCCAAGAAAAAAGAATTAAAAAGGAGGCCCCATGTGGAATAGATGGAGATGACCATTTTTGAAATACAATGGGACTTGCTAGTGTGTATATGCCACTAGGTAGTTAATAAGCCCACAAAATATCCCAACATGATGATAACCCCAAAACAACACACATGGGAGCTATAAATAGGGTTCCACCCACAAGGCATGCAAAGGTGGACATGTGGCTCTCATATATCAATAATGTGAAAACAAAATGATGCCAGGATGAGAGCATGTGGAAAAAGAATTGGATCCATCCCAACCCACATGAGCTAGAGGTAAAACCCAAATAAGTTGCAATGCTCATATATGATGGAATGGTGGAATTATAAGGTGGTGAAAGAAAAGGTGGTGAAGTTGAATAAAAGATATGCCCCCAACTCAACTTGGGCATTAAACAATATATCAAGAACCAAATACAATATCAAGAGGCAAATACAATTAATAATGCATATGAGATAAGAACCAGATGAAAAGGGGTTTTATATGACGCTCAAATGCAAGGTGGCATGATGACATGAGCATGATATAATGATGATGCAACAATTATATATTTGAAGTAGCCATTATATTACTAGACCAAGTAGCATTACAATTGTTAGACAATTGGGATGCTATAGTTATGCTAGAGCAGATGCAGCAGAGGCGGCGCTGTAGATAAGAAGGCGACAAAGGGAAGGGGAGCGTGCGAAGTGGGGGAACTTCCCCAAGAGAGCCCTTGTCCCCTATTTAACCGCGCCTCAGGAGCGCTTAGTGGGATCAACCACTGCGGCACAATCACACGATGTGGCCATGTATTTACCAAGCCTTCCAATCAGGATCGTGCCACCGCAAGGGCCACAAGGAGCAGGGGATCCCATGACATGATGTTATGAAACAGTTAACACGGGGGTGCCGCGAGGTGACGCACGCAGCAGTTATTCCTAACAATCAATACAGTAACCGGCACAGTAAACTGGCGCAACCCTTGAAATGAGGCAAAGTGATGATCTCCCTCCATGTGCGACGTGGGGAAGCGTACGAGAGAAGGAAAGATAGCCCGGATACATAGAAAATAACCCGGCCAACGAGAAGTGACTCGAATTGAGTCAACGGAACATCAAAGCAAAGATATCGGGTTACATAATAACTCAGCAAAGAAAGTGCTGATCTTGATAATTGGAACCTGCTGTGGCCTTATTAGCTGAAGTTGCCAAGACAGCACCAGCTTCGGGCACTAATGTTGGGGGATACCCCCGGGTTGGGTCACGCTAGGGTATAAGGGCCGAGTTAGCCGAGGTACGACATGGTCAAAGCAAGTGCTGGCCGGGTCTCCTCAAGGCAGGCTGACTTACAAGGTAACCCGGCCTAGCAGGTATTCACCTAACTCTAACCCGGCCGACATAAAATGCATGCCGGCTATAGTTGATTTGACATATATGCAGGTACCCTCGTAACCTGATTGGCCAGGCGCTAGCCGGGCTACCACTTGGCTTCCAATAGAAGGAAGGAACCTCTCGCTGCTCAAAAGATGGCCTTTGTCTAATGTAGCGTGAGCGAAGTGAGCAGAGGGAAGGACCAGCAGGGCGTGGCCGTCAAAGGTGACGCGGGCAGTGTCGGCTGACATGATCCGTGTCTAGTGACGCCAAAGGACAAGGAGCTCACAGAGGATTACGTCCATAGTCCGGACTAGCCGTTTAAAGTGAATAAAGAGGCATCTAGCTTTTGATAAAGGGCATATTCGGGGAATATGCCCCCACGTATGCCCTAACTTTGTAACCTGGATTCCCCTATATAAGGAGCACTAGGGCCTCCATAGAAGAGGCACCATCATTTTGTCTAGGAAGAACTCTAGAGCAATGTAGTGGGGGTAAGATATCTAGTCTCCTCCTCACGAACATCTCAAGGAGCCCTTGTAATCCCACATTGATACAGTGAAAATACAAAGAGTTGTGTGTGGAATCACCACACTATCCCTCCCTGGATTCCTCTAGTGCTCATTGGCCCCATCTTTAGCCTATCCATGGCATCTGCCGTGCCACCACCATGACAGGCGTGGGAACCTCCACCACCTAATCCTCACTACTAGAGGATCCTTCCTCCTCCTCTTCAAGCTCCTTGGGAATCTCTTCGTCGAGTGGAAGAACCCAATTCTCGAGGATTTGGAATACCTAGCAAAATAAAGAAAGGATGATGGTCAGTCGACAAAGGTGACTGCAAAACTACGACTGCAAAATGAAATCACAAGGCAAGGAAACTCACCGTAGGGGCCTGACCTTTCTCGGCGGTATATAGAGCAAGCCCGGACTTCGGCTCACAATACTCCGCCTCCGTGATCTTCTTCTGCGCGGCGACGTAGTCCTTGGTTTCCCACTCCTTGGTCCTGGCATCGTCCTTGCTGGTGTACTAGTACATCCAGTGGATCGGGGGGCCAATGGCACCAGACGTCGCCGGAGCCAACAATTGTAGGAATATATGGTCTTAAGTCCCTCCTTCTTCAAATCCTAATCCGAGTCAGCATCTCGTCCACGGCCATCCTCTGGTCGTCAGGTGACTCCGCCTGCCGCCAGGATCTGGCCACCTGCCCCCTCGCGGCTAAGGTGACCGTGGAAAAGATCCAACAACGAGGGGAAATAAGGGCAGCATCCAAGATAACACACGCAGAAGGCAACGAAAATTGCGAGTTCCTCTATGCTATGCGACCAAGATCCCAAGGCTTGATCGCATAATATGCGTAGAATCTAGAAGAAAAACAAAGTAGGGAACCCCAATCCCTTCTCCAGGTGGCTATAGAAACTGATGAATTACCCAGGGTGGGGTTTGGGTTCCATCTCGCCAGACCCGTGGATCCGCCAATGTACCTTGTAGAGGATGCCCACGTCCTAGAAGGTCTTTAGGGAAGTTGTGGTGCAGTTTGATTTGCCCCAAAGATCCTTCGAAGGCGCCATCAGGAAGGAACAAGCTCACTTGGTCCAAATTTTTTGGATCATGGGAATATGGGAAGACTAAGGGTGTGCAGGGTCAGAGAACTGCGAATAAGGCTTGTGACTCTCCCTGGAACTCTCCTTATAAAGGGACATTACCCGCCAATCTCGGGGTAGCCGTTACCCAGTGGTAATTCCACCGAAGTTACCGTTGGATTACCCAACGGATAGTTTGACCAAGCTGACGGTCCAACTTCATTCACTCGATTTGCCTGCTCACTCGCCCTTCCAGTCGGCTGGGCATGGCGACTTGGGCACATTTCCATTTGCCAATGCTGCGATTGAAGACACGTTGAAGAGATTCCTTCCTTCATTGAGGGAGTCCATCATCGATTCGACTGGGCGTCTGATTGGACTCGCTTACTCCGACTGCCAAAACGAACACCTGCGCCGAACCAGCTTTGGCCTCAGGGACTACTGATGGGGATATGCCAAATGGGGTATGCCCAGCAGGAAATTTCGACTAGACCAAGGCCTCCGCGAGTGGGCCTGCAGGACGATGACTAGGATGCAACTAAAGATGGAGCCTATAGACTAGAAGCTGAAGGCCCGCAAGCATAGTTAGGCCTAGTCAGATTACGTCAAATCCTCCGAGTTATTATTTGATTCGGTTCAATATTTGTAAACCCTAGCGAGGAACCCCCTATATAAGCCTCCCTAGGGTACTCTCTGAACATATGTTCCATCATACACCCCATCGACTCGCCGCCTAGCCACTGATCTCACATGCATTGTACTCACTTGATAATACAATCTAGCAGGAGTTGGTCTTTACCCTCTAGGGGGCCGAACCTAGGTAAAACACCGTGTCTTTGTCCTCATCTCGATTCGTAGATGGCTGCACGCTCTTGCCCCAAATCCTTTCAATCGCTACACCTGGTAGCGACTGGCATGGTCATTCCCACGACATGGATCATCAAGGTGTGGCTTTAAAAACATCACATGCATTGATCTCTAGAGACTCCTTGTGTGTCAAACCATGGTCCGAAATCCCAAAGATCCCCTGGAATGCAACTGCCACATGCGAATGGTGAACCAGTGTGACGGAAGTTGAATCACCACACCTACTGGAGTGTGTGTGGTCATGTGAATCATCAAGGTGTGGTTTTGGGAATAACACATGCATTGATCTCTAGAGACTCCATGTGTGTCAAACCATGGTCAGAAAGACCAAATATCCCCGGGAATGCAACTGCAACATGGGAATGATGAACCAGTGTGACGGAAGTTGCATCACCACACCCACTAGAGTGTTTGTGGTCATGTGGATCATCACGGTGTGGTTCTGAGAAGGTCACATGGCTTGATCTCCAGAGACTCCATGTGTGTCAAACCATGGTCAGAAATCCTAAAGAGCCCCTGGAATGCAACTGCGACATGGGAATGGTGAACTACTGTGACGGAACTTGCATCACCACACCCACTGGAGTGTGTGTGGTCAAGTGGATCATTAGGGTGTGGTTGTGAGAAGATCACATGCATTTATCACTAGAGATTCCATGTGTGTCAAACCATGGTCAAAAATCCCAAAGAGCCCCTCGAATGCAACTGCCACAAGGGAATGGTGAACTAGTGTGACGGAAGTTGCATGACCACACCCACTAGAGTGTGTGTGGTCATGTGGATCATCGAGGTGTGGTGTCGATAAGATCACATGCATTAATCTCTAGAGACTCCATGTGTGTTACACCATGGTCAGAAAGCCCAAAGAGCCCTTGAAATGCAACTGCCACATGGGAATGGTGAACCAGTGTGACGGAAGTTGCATCACCACACCCACTGGAGTGTGTGTGGTCATGTGGACCATCAAGGTGTGGTTTTGAGAATAACAAATGCATTGGTCTCTAGAGTCTCCATGTGTGTGAAACCATGGTTAGAATGCCCAAAGCGTCCCTAGAATGCAACTGCCACACGGGAATGGTGAACCAGTGTGACGGAAGTTGCATCATCACACACATTGGAGCGTGTGTGGTCATGTGGGTCATCAAGTTGTGGTTTTGAGAAGATCACATGGATTGATCACTAGAGACTCCTTGTGTGTCAAACCATGGTCAGAAAGCCCAATGAACCCCTGGAATGCATCTACCACATGGGAATAGTGAACTAGTGTGACGGAAGGTGAATCACCACACCTGCTGGAGTGTGTGTGGTCATGTGGATCATCAAGGTGTGGTTTTGATAATAACACATCCATTGATCTCTAGAGACTCCATGTGTGTCAAACCATGGTCAGAAAGCCTAAAGATCCCCTCGAATGCAACTGCAACATGGGAATGGTGAACTAGTGTGACGAAAGATGCATCAGTACATCCACTGGAGTGTGTGTGGTAATGTGGATCATCAAGGTCTGGTTTTGAGAACATCACATTCATTGATCTCTAGAGACGCCATGTGTGTTAAACCATGGTCAAAAAGTTCAAAGAGCCCCTGGAATGCAACTGCGACATGGGAATGGTGAACCAGTGTGATGGAAGTTGCATCACCACACCTACTGGAGTGTGTGTGGTCATGTGGATCATCAAGGTGTGGTTTTGATAACATCACATGCATTGATCTCTAAAGACTCAATGTGTGTCAAACCTTGGTCAGAAAGCCCAAAGATTACCTGGAATGCAACTTCCACATGAGAATGGTGAATTAGTGTGATTGAAGTGGCATCACCACACCCACTAGAGTGTTTTTGGTCATGTGGATCACCAGGTGTGGTTTTGAGAAGATCAGATGCACTGATCTCTAGAGACTCCATGCATGTCAAACCATCGTCAGAAATCCCAAAGAGCGCCTGGAATGCAACTGCCTCATCATAATGGTGAACTAGTGTGATGGAAGTTGCATCACCACACCCACTGCAGTGTGTGTGGTCATGTGGATCATCAGGGTGTGGTTTTGATAAAATCACATGCATTGATCTCCAGAGATTCCATGTGTGTCAAACCATGGTCAGAAAGCCCAAAGAGCCCCTAAAATGCAACTACCACAAGGGAATGGTGAACCAGTGTGACGATAGTTGCATGACCACACTC
The DNA here is from genome assembly GCA_916181665.1 of Avena sativa. NCBI lineage: Eukaryota > Viridiplantae > Streptophyta > Magnoliopsida > Poales > Poaceae > Avena > Avena sativa. The sequence continues at coordinate 577,189,971 of OV702287.1, forward strand.
ACTGGAGTGTGTGTGGTCATGTGGATCATAAAGGTGTGGTTTTGAGAATATCACATGCATTGATCTCTAGAGACTCCATGTGTGTCACACCATAGTCAGAAAGCCCAAAGAGCCCCTAGAATGCAACTGCCACATGGTAATGGTGAACCAGTGTGAAGGAAGTTGCATCGCCACACCCACTGGAGTGTGTGTGGTCATGTGGATCATCAAGGTGTGGTTTTGAGAATAACACATGCATTGATCTCCAGAGACTCCATGTGTGTCAAACCATGGTCAGAAAGGCCAAAGAGCCCCTGGAATGCAACTGCCACACGGGAATGGTGAACCAGTGTGATGGAAGTTGCATCACCACACCCACTGGAGTGTATGTGGTCATGTGGATCATCAAGGTGTGGTTTTGAGAAAGCCACATGCATTGATCTCTATAGACTCCATGTGTGTAAAACCATTGTCAGACAGCCCAAAGAGCCCCTGGAATGCAACTTCCACATGGGAATGGTGAACTATTGTGACAGAAGTTGCATCACCACACCCATTGGAGTGTGTGTGGTCATGTGGATAATCATGGTGCGGTTTTGAGAAAATCACATGCATTGATCTCTATAGACTCCATGTGGGTCAACCCATGGTCAGAAAGCCCAAAGATCCCCTGGAATGCAACTGCCACATGGGAATGGTGAACTAGTGTGATGGGAGTTGAAGAACCACACCCACTGGAGTGTGTGTGTTCATATGGATCAGCAAGGTGTGGTTTTGAGAAGATCACATGCATTAAACTCTAGAGACTCCATGTGTGTCAAACCGTGGTCAGAAAGCCCAATGAGCCTGTGGAATGCAACTACTACATGGTAATTGTGAACTAGTGTGACAGAACTTGAATAACCACACCCGCTGGAGTTTCTGTGGTCATGTGGATCATCAAAGTGTGGTTTTGAGAATAACACATGCATTGATCTCTCGAGACTCCATGTCTATCAAACCTTGTTCAAAAAGCCCAAAGATCCTCTAGAATGCAGATGCAACATGGGAATGGTGAACCAGTGTGATGGAAATTGCATCACGACACCCACGAGAGTGTGTATGGTCATGTGGATCATCAAGGTGTGGTTTGAGATCATCACATGCATTGATCTCTAGAGAATCCATGTGTGCGAAACCATGGCCAGAATGCCCAAAGAGCCACTTGTCGTGGAAATGGCCACGGCAGTCGCTCCTACTAGCAGCGATTGATTGAGTTGGGGGCGAGAGATGGCGGCCATCTGCGGTGCGAGATGGGGGCGGATGTAAAGACCTACTCCTGCTAGATTAGATTTATGGAGAGCGAGCTACAGGGGTGCCGAGCTTAGCGTCTAAGCAGCGAGTCACTTGAAGGGGTGTATGATGGAATGTAAGTCCTCGGGATACCCTAGGGAGGTTTATATATGAGGCACCTCGCTAGGGTTTACAGTTTACAACCAAACAGGATATGGATTCAGAGGCTTTGACCTAATCCGACTGGGCTTCGAGTATGCTTCTGGGCCTGCAGTCTCCAGTCGCTAGGCCTTCTCCCCAGTCGCATTCCAGTCGTCGTCCTGTAGGCCCACTGGTGAGACCTTTGGCCCAATCGGAATGTCCCACTGGGCATACCCCATTTGGCATATCCCCATCTGTAGTCCCCAAGGCCATCGTTGATTCAGACGTAGGTGTTAATTTGGCAGTCGGAGTAGGCGAGTCCAATTTGGACGCCCAGTCGAATCAGCGGTGGACTCCACCAAAACCAAGAAAATTTTACCCAGGTTCTCAGTCGCTGCTTCGGCGAGTGCATCCGCTGTCAAGTCGCTGCTTCGGTGAGTGGACAGGGCTTAGTTGCAAGCGAGTTGAATGGAGGAGTTGGACCATCAACTTGGTCAAACTAACCATTGGATATGCCAATGCTAACTTCGGCATAATTACTGCGGGTAACGGCTACCCAAGATTGGCGGGTAGCATTCCCTTATAAGGGAAGTGACAGATTAGTCCTGCAGATCCTTCTCCGCAGTTTCCATTCTCGTGCATCCATTTCTCCTTTCTTCCCTCGATGCACACCTTTCTAGACCAAGAGACTCCGTCTTCCTTCTCGATGGCACCTCCGAGAGGCTCGTGGGGGAAGTCAAAGTGCACCGCGGCGCAACTCAGGTCCTTTGATGATGCCTGGGTCCTCCGCATGGGAAATTGGCGAATCCCCGTGTCTTCCGAGATTGTGCCGAAGCCACGCGCCGGCGAATTCATCTACTTCCCAAGCCATCTGGAGAGGGGCTTGGGATTTCCTACTCGCTATTGTTGCAGCAATTATGCGCGTACTATGAGATCAAGCCATCAGATCTTGGCCGGTAAAGCATCGAGCAGCTGGCGATCTTTGTAACCTTCCACGTGTGTTATCTTGGCTGCAGGCCATACTTTCTGTTGTGGCTAGACCTTTTCCACGGCCGCATCGGACGCGAAGGGTCCGGTGGCCCGATCTTTGCGACCGGAGGCGTCACCTTTTAGTAGTAGCCGAAGGCCAACTTAATCAAGCTTATGCTTCCAAAGAAGGCCGCTAGCGAGTGGAACAGGAGCTGGTTCTATGTGAAGGAGTCCACTCCCTTCGGCGAGGTAGCATTGCCGGAATTCATCGTGGAGAGAAGTGATCCCTGCCGGCTAGCGATGGACAAGCTCCCCGATGATATAAGGATGGCTATCGCGGAGGTGATGGACCAGATCCAGAAGCTGAAGGACCAAGGTTTGTCCTCGATCAACCTGTACAATTGCTAGCTCGTGCGGTGATTGGTCCCATTGGCGGATCGGCCGAGTACAGCGGGAAGATTGATCCTTCCCGGACCAGCAAGGAATCATGGGACGCCGAAGATTACATGGCCATCCTAAAGAACATCACTGACGCGGAATTCACAACCACGTCAGCCGGGCTCGCTCCGTACGTTCCTGTGAACAATTTAGCCCCCATAGTAAGTTCTTCTCTATGAATTTAACTTTAGTCGTAATTCTCGTGGTGAGATTTGCAACCGCATCATCTAAATATTATTTATGTCCACTCTTAGTTGTTTCAGGTTTTGGAGGGCTGGCTCCCCCCACTCGACAAGAGGTTCCCCACGAGTTCGAGGAGGGTGCCTCAGGAGAATCTTTTGAGGAGGAAGAGGAGGAGGTAGAGGTTCCTCCACCAGCGCCTGTGGGTTGCAAGACTCGCATGCAGAAGCAACGCGAGCTCGAGGCGAGACGTAGTCTCGAAGAACGTGAAGAAGGCGATGAAATCTTGCAAGAGCACACTTCTCGGCGAACAGCCATGCCGGTGAAACCCTGGCGCAAGTCGAAGTCGCTAGCAAAGAAAGCGGCGTCACCATCCAGGTCGGCGGTGGTGTTTGAGTCGGATGACGAGTCCGAGGACGACACGACTGAGACCTCGTGCAAGATCCCAGAGGGCACGGTTCCGATGATAGGATCGGAGGCTGAAGGCACCGAGGTGGCGGTGGAGGTTCCTCTCGCAGTGATCGCGCGACCAGCTTCGACGACGCCAGACCAGGAGGCAACTGAGGCCGCTGCGTCAAAGTCGTCATGACCTTCGGGAATGGCGGCGTCTTCTAAACTGGAGGTTCCTGCGACTGCGGCCTCATCATCGAAGAGGCATGCGGTGTTGTGGGCTTTGGATGTCTTTGAAAGAGGTCTGACGCGCAAGCTAGGCCTAGAGTTGGATAAACCTGCCCATATCAGCACGGGGTTGCATTTTCTTCCGGTCGCCAAGTAAGACTCGGGTTCTCCCTTCCCATTTTTGATCCTCTTTTTTCTGTGACTTCTAAACTGACTTTGGAGGTTTGGCAGGTCCGGCGCCAAGAAGATTGGTCGCCCTTCAGTGGCGAAAATTCCGCCAGTCGCTACCGCAGGGGAAGGCGATCTCCCTAAGAAGAGGAAGCCTGGTGCAGACGTCGCTCCTGTGGATGGCACGAAGAAGCGGAAGGAAGGTGTCGACGATGTTGTGGCAGTAGATAGTGCCAAGGGGAGTGACCCTGCTGCGGGCGTCGAGGAGGTGGCAGTTACACGATCGGAGCTAGCCACAGGAGCTCCGACGATGGAACCATCGGCTCCCATGACTAGTGCCCCAGCTAGAGCTTCAGCGACGTTTCCATGCTTCATGGCGAAGGGGTTTCCGGGTGTGGCGGAAAAACAGTCTCTGTAGAGCCCGCAGATTGTTGACGAGGATGTCGGGTCTCGTCGCGGGCGTACCTCCTTCGTGGTCCCTTCGACGGATGCCAGAGAACTTCACAATATACTTGGCGCCGCCATTAAGGTACGTCCAGTCCCCCAGTGTCTAGTCGCTGAATTTCAGAGGCTAGGCACTGAGTTTCTTCTAGTATCCAGTCGCTGAATTTTTGTGGCTATGAACTGAATTTTTTCTAGTCGCCAGTCCCTGAGTGTCTAGTCGCTGAATTTAAGCGGATGGACACTTATTTTGTGTTTTTGTAATTGCTAACATTTCGTTATGCTTACAGGGCTTGCAGAGGGAGTCGACAGATCGACATGCCGTAAAGGAGCGTCTGGAGCGTGATCTGCGTGTGGCGTAGGAGCCAAACCGGAGACTCCAGGAGACTGTTGGTGAGTACTTGATTCATTTTTCGGATACAAATTGTTGGTGTTCTGGAGTGCTGACAGTCATTGCATTTCTGTTGAGATGGTCTTCCGGCTACGATTGCCAAGGCTCGAGAAGAATATGTCCCAATTGCCGAGCAATACGTGGCGAATGGGAGTATCGACTCACTGGTTAAGGAGTAGGAGGAGGCGAAGGCAGCCTCGATATCTTCAGAGGATAGGGTGAAGGCTTCAGTCGCTGCAGCCGAAGAGGAGCGGAAGGCCGCAGACTCGATCATTCTTGGGCTGCAAAGCAATCACGCCACCCTGGAGAAGCACGTCACCGAGAACTGCTGGAAGCACCTTGGTGAGTCGCTACTCTTTTGTTTAATGTATACGGTGAATCCCCGGGTGGGGGAATCCGTAGTGGCACTGACATCTGAAGTTGCAGCGGTGATATGGCAAAGTGACCTAGTGGTGAAGACCTTCAACACCTCGCAGTGTGTGACTGTGGTGGTGAACTTGGCCACTACCTCGGCATTGTGCGTCCAGGCAGTTCTTCAAGGAATGTCCCCCACCGAGGTCATTCCTGGGGGACTGACTGAAGTGTGGCGCTATATGGAGGAGGTACCCAGCATTGTGGACTGGATGGCGCGCACGGCATTCAGGCGCGGGGCCACCACAACGTTGAGTCTGGGGCTTGCTCACTTCCCTGACGACTTCGACCTTGACGACGTCACCAGCGGCTACCCTTCAGTGTCTGGTACGATGGAGATGTCGGAGGTATTGAAGCTGAACGCCAAGGCTGCCCCCTTCGCTGATCGGGTGTTGGCGATGGGGGACCTTCTGTCGTACCAGGAGACGATGGTGGCGCCAGGTGACCCTGAGCCGGAGCATCGTGATCTAAAGTCGGAGCAGCCCTTCCGGTCGGTGCTGTCGACCTACTTGATGAACCCGTGGCAACCATTCATTTGTGTCAAGAGTGGGGCAGATCCTTCTTCATCAAGTCCTGCAAAATAGATAGATTTTCTAGGGGATTTGTAAGATATGCCAAGTGGCGACTTCTTGTAATATGAAGAATATTTTGTATGATAGAAAGAGGAGTCAATCGACTCGCAATGCAAGCTTGATTTTTTAGTGTGTTTAACTTTTTGTGTGAGCGAGTCCCCGAGCGCGTCCGCCCTTTAGTGGGGTATAACTCGTTGGTACACGTATGTGTTTGCTTTGGTTTTTGTTGTTTGTCAATTGCGTTTTCTGAAGGGGCGAGTCCCCGAGCGCGAGTAGGATTGTTTGTAGGCATGTCCCCGAGTGTAGTACTTAGCCGTTTTGGGCGCGTGCCTGTTGGGAGTTACCGGTGCATTGTTTGTAATGCGTCTCCTCCCCTGGCTCGGTGAACCAGTCGCTGGGCGAGTCCAAGGTAGCTCTCTTACTTGGTGTGTTCCCGAGCCACGTGAGGGTTTCCACTTTTGCGGAGTCCTCGTGCGTGGTACTTAACTGTTCGAGTCGCTTGGCGCGAGGATGGGAAGGACAAGTCGCTATGAGAAGTGTATACCGGTTTTCTTGGCCCGATGGGCTAGTCGAGCTAGGCGACTCCAATGGTGGCACTGGGTTGGCGTATTCATGGATGGTGCAAGTCCCGAATATTTTCGGTGCCCTTGGGCCGCACTACTTAGCTGTGCCGGTCGCTCGACCATGGGTTGACTTCCGTGGTTAGCATATTGTTAATTCTACGATTTCGAGTGGCACAAGGGTATGGCAAGTGATCTGAATGAATTTCATTATATATCATCTGGGTACAAGTTTGAGTTCTATGTATAGAACTTTCAGAGAAGGTTTACATTCCATGGTATCCCGACCTCGAGATGGCCGTCGTCTCGTATGTCGATGAGGTAGTAGGCGTCGTTGCCAAGGACTCGCGCTATGGCGAATGGCCCCTCCCATGGGGGGAGAGTTTGTGCATGCCCTTCTTGTCCTGGGCCAGTCGTAGGACCAAATCGCCCTCCTGGAAGGTGCGGGTCCGGAATCGGCGGTTATGGTAGCGGCGGAGCCCCTGCTGGTAGATGGCGGTGCATTAGCGAGCCAGGTCGCGTACCTCGTCGATCTGGTCGATGCTATCTTGGGGGCGATTTCATTTGTCGCCTCAACGTAGTTGGTGACTCGAGGTGAATCGTGCTCTAGGTCAGTTGGCATCACAGCTTCGGCACCGTACACCATGAAGAAGGGTGTAAACCCTATGGAGCGGTTGATGGAGGTGCGGATTCCCCATATTACAGAAGGGAGCTCTTCGACCCAGCATCCTGGGGTGCGCTCGAGGGGTGCTTTGAGTCTCGGCTTGAGCCCGTGGAGGATGCTCTGATTGGCGTGTTTTGCTTTGCCGTTCGACTCTAGGTGGGCGACTGAGGCGAGGTCGAGTCGTATGTCGTGTTCTTCACAGAATTCTACCAAGGCACCCTTGGCGAAGTTGGTATCGTTGTCCGTTATGATGCTATGCGGGTAGCCATACCGGTAGATGAGCTCGAGTAAGCACTTGGTGGCCGTCTTGCCATCACACTTTTTGATCGGCTTGGCCTCGACCCATTTGGTGATCTTGTTGACTATGACTAGGATGTGGGTGAAGCCGGAGTGGGCCTTCTTGAACGGGCCGACCATGTCCATGCCCCATACAGCGAATGGCCATGTGATGGGGATGGTCTTGAGTGCTGAACTAGGGAGGTACATCTGGTTGGCATACTTCTAGCACCCGACGCATCGTTGGACAATGTCGGTGGTGTCGGCATGCGTGGTGAGCCAGTAGAAACCGTGCCACATGGCCTTGGCGACCAGCGACTTGGCGCCGGCATGATGGCCGCAGTCACCAGCGTGGATGTCCTGGAGGATCTTGCGGCCTTCTTCTGGCTGTACGCAGCGCTAGAACACGCCAGTCATACTGTCTTTGTGGAGCTCGCCGTTGATGATGACAAAGGATTTGAAGCGGCACACAATCATTCGCGCTTTCGTCTCATTGCTTGGGAGGATCTTGTGCTCGAGGAAGGCGACATACGGTGCCGTCCAGTCACTGGGCTCCACGATCATGGCGACTAGGGCCGGCTCGGGTTGTAGTGGTATCTCGATGTCGATCTCCTTTGGTGGGCAGACCGAAGGCTTGTGGATAATGTCGAGGAAGACGCCTGCGGGTGGCGTTTGCCGAGTCGGCCCGATGCGGGAAAGGGCATCTTCCTCCTTGTTCTTTTGCCTATCGATCCACTCGACGGAGTAGGTGTCGAAGTGTCCTCCTAGCTGGTCTACAGCTTGGCGGTACGATATCATTGTTGGGGAGATGGCGTCACAGGTTCCGGTGACTTGGCCGATGACTAGATTGGAGTCTCCATGGCACCGTAGGTGGTTCATGTTCATCTCCTTGGCGGCCCGCATGCCATGGAGGAGGGCCTCGTATTCTGCCATGTTGTTGGTGCCGGGCTTGAAGTTGAGGTGGAGCACGTAGCGGAGCTTATCTCCTTTGGGGGAGGTCAATATGACCCCTGCCCCTGCGCCGTCGGTGTTTTTGGAGCCGTTGAAATGGAGCGACCAGTAGTGGAGGTATGGTAGCTTCTCCAGCTGTTGTGCTTCTTCCTAATCTGGGAGGAAATCAGCGATGGCTTGTGACTTGATCGCTTTGCGGGGCTCATATTTGATGTTGCGGACGCCGATTTAGACGGCCCACTTGGCGACTCACCCAGTTGCCTCGCGATTGCGTATTATGTCTTGTAGTGGTGTGGAGGAGACTACCGTGATTGGGTGCTCCTGGAAGTAATGGGGGAGTCGCCGTTGAGCTCGGAATACCGCGTATAACAGTTTCTGGTACTGCGGGTAGCGCTGACGTGAGTCCATCAAGACTTCACTCATGTAGTAGACGGGGCGCTGTATGGGGTGCTCCTTACCCTCTTATGGTCGTTCGATGACCATTATGGCGCTGACGACTCGAGTGGAGGCCGCCAGATAGACGAGCATTGGCTCTTTGTCGATTGGAGCGGCAAGTAGTGGGGCCGCGAGTAGCACTTCTTTGAGCGCTTTGCGTGCATCCTCCGCCTACGTGTCCCATTGGAACGTGGGGTTCTTGTGCATCAGGCAGTAGAGGGGCATTGCCTTCTCGCCTATTCGAGGAATGAAGCGACTGAGAGCCGTGACTCGCCCGGCCAACTTCTGGACGTCGTGGAGGCACTCGGGTTTCCCGAGTCGCGCGATGGTGTCGATCTTGGTCGGGTCGGCTTCGATGCCTCGCTTGGAGACCTCATATCCCAAGAGCTGTCCGGTGGGGACGCCAAAGGTGCATTTTCATGGGTTCAGCTTGATTTTGTACCTCCGTAGGTTTGCGAAGGATTCAGCCAGGTCGGCGAGCAGGTCGTCCTGGCAGGTGGATTTTACCACCATGTCATCGATGTAGACGTGAATGTTGCGGCCAATTTGGCTCGCAAGGCACTCCTGCATGCACCTTTGATATGTGGCGCCAGCGTTCTTGAGGCCGAACGTCATGCCCGTGTAGCAGAAGGCTCTGAATGGCGTGATGAACGCCGTCTTCTCCTCATCCTCGACTGCCATTTTGATCTGGTTGTAACCAAAGTATGCGTCGAGGAAGCACAGCGATTCCGATCCCGCGGTCGAGTCGATGATCTGGTCGATGCGTGCTAGGACAAAGTCCTCCTTCGGGCAGGCGCTGTTGAGGTTGGTGTAGTCGATACACATTCTCCACGTGTTGTTATTTTTCAGAACCAGGACTGGTTTGCCAGCAACTTGGAGTATTTTATTAGCCGAATTAAGCCTGTGGCTAGCAGGTGTTGTACTTCTTCGGCGATTGCTCGACGGTGCTCTTCATTTAAGGGCCGTAGCGACTGCTTTACTGGTCGCACTTTGGGGTCGGTGTTTAGTTTGTGCTCAGCGAGTTCCCTCGGGACACCTGGCATGTCAGATGGTTTCCATGTGAAGATGTCGCGGTTCTCATAGAGGAACCCGATGAGCGCACTTTCCTATGCGGGGCTCATGTGCGCCACAATTGTGACCGTCTGGCTGGAGTTTCTCGGGACGAGCTCGACGGTGCGGGTGTGCGTGGTCGCCTCAAATGTGGAGTTCGCGGTGGTTGGCTTCTTTAGGATGGTGGGTTCATCCTTGTTGATGTTTCCCGCGTATTTCGCGAGCTGCTCCGCGTGGCACTCTCCGCAGCGATGATGGCGTTAGCGAGCTCAGCGCCATTGTCCTCACATTCCACGACCATATCAGGGTCACCGTGGACGGTGATGATGCCGCTCGGCCCTGGAAGCTTCATCATGTTGTTTACGTAGTGGGGGGGTAGCCATGAATTTAGTGAACATTTGGCGTCCTAGAACACAGTGGTAGGGGATACAGGAGTTCACCATCTCGAACATGATCCTCTCCATTTGGTAATTTGCCGATGTGCCGAAGGTGACTGGCAGCTTCACTTTTCCAATCGGATACGCCTTCCGACCGGGGATGATGCCGTGGAAGGCTGTCAGGGTCGGCTCGATTGCTACTTCTGGGAGCTGGAGCCTCTTCAACGTGTCTAGGTACATGATGTTGATGGAGCTTCCGCCATCGATCAGTGTCTTTGGCAGCCAGTAGTCGGCCACCTTGGGCCTGACCACCAAGGCGACTCACCCTGGGTATTCGATCATGGGCACGTGGTCCTGGTGACTCCAGGTGATGCTTTGCTCAGACTAGTTGAGGAAGCCAGGGATGTTAACTTGGGTCACCGCATGACGGTGACCGCGCGGGCAAGGGCCTTCTTCTCGCGTTTGGTGCCGAGCCTAGTGAAGGTGTCTAGCGAGCCGACAGCGTTGCCAAAGCTGCCGGCGTTTCCGTTATCCCGAGGCGAGTTGTTGTTGGGGTCCTCCCTTGCTCGCCTTGCCTATTTGATCTCTTTGAGAGAATGGCAGTCCGCGGTGGTGTGGGTGGCAGGTTTCCCCTCCCTACTGTGGTAGATGCAGGGCTGGTTGAGCAGGGCAGCGGGGTCAAATTTCGGCCTCGCCGTGTTGTGGGAGCAGTAATTTCCACGGTCGCGATAGTTTCCTCCGTCACGGCGGTAGCTCTTGGGGTCGCATTAGCCGTAGCCAGCATTGGCGACAAAGTCGACTCCCCCATCCATGCGGCGCTTCCCGGTGATGCGAGTGTTGCTTTAGCGCATGTCGTGTTGTCATCCTCTGTCGTGCTGTCATCCTCTGTCGTGGCCGTTGGTGCGGCGATTTCCTCCTGACACATCGGCGGAGTCCTGGTTGGGGTCCTCCTCCGCATAGCGCTTGGCAATCTCGAGGAGGTGGGGGATGTTGTCGAGCATCCGGTAGACCCTCTTAATCTTAGCGACCAGGGGTTCGTACCGGCACGTGTTCTTGAAGCAATTTATCGTCGTGTCCGGGTGGAGGCCGGAGGCATTGATCCACAGTTCCTGCCACCTGGATGCATCGCTCCAGGTCCTCGATGGTGGTGGCGCGGGTGTAGGATCCCTCGAAGTGCCCGACGAAGGCATCCCGCATTTCCTCCCAGGAGTCGATGCTCTCGGCGGAAAGGGTGTTGATCCATTGTCAGGTCGCACCCTCCATCATTAGGGGGAGGTAGCGAGCGGCTAGCAGGTCGGTGTGGCCGGCGATTCCCATCGCGATGAGGTATTTGTCCAGCCAGACCGATGGATCGTACGTCGGGTCGTAATTTTCGATCTCCTTGGGCGCCTTGAACTTGGCGGGGTACTTTTCCGCTCGGATCATAGGTCCAAAGCACTGGGGGCCTACTTGGCTGAGTGAGCCCCTCGGTTCGGGGTTGCCACGGTTACTGAGGGTGTGCCTCAAGTCATTTGGTTGGCACGCCCGCCAAGCCTGGTTGTTTACGATGTGCATGCGGGCGTCGATGGGCTGCCCGTTGGCGGTGACCGCGTTGTTCACCATTCATGGCTCGTTGGTGGAGAGCGTGGGGTTGGCGGCCGGTGGCTAGTTCGTCAGGGGCTGTGGTGGTGGGCAGGTCACGACGTTGGCGATTGTGGGGTGACCGCTTGAGGACACCTTGGTTGCCAAGGAGCGGGAATACATTCGCCCCCGCACGTCGACTCGCGTGGCTTGTTGCTCGATGGCCCTGGCGAGTAGAGCCTTGGCGTACTGGATCTGTAGCACGCCCTCTCCCTGGACGTGGAGGTTGGCAACCGTGGCGTCGGTCGCGACGACGTTGTCCATCGGGGTGGAGTAGAGTGGGAGTCCGTTGGCGTCGCGCGCCTGTGAAGAGATTATGATTCGCGGATGGTCCGGCGGGGCCGTGCGACTAGTGGGTGGTGGTGGGGCCCAGTCGCCGATGCGCCTGGTGGTGGTCGGTTGCTTCCACCAGGTGGCGCGTTCTCGCAGTACTCGCGATCAGTAGCGCGTGTGGGGTCGCTTTTGTCATTGATGTTTAGGATGCGGCCTTGGAGTTTAGGCAGTCCTGATGCGGCTGGTGGTAGAGCGATAGCTCCCGCGCCGTTTACCCCTCGAGGCGGCATCTCTCATGCTCGACGATATCATTGTGCTGCACCTGCGCAAGTCGTAGGCGGGCTTCCTCCACCTCAGTGGCCGTGGCGGTTGGCAGGATCAGCATGGAGAATGGATCTTGCGGAGCGACCGTGATGCCCGCCATGTATATTGCGTTGAAGCGATTGGATTTGGCGCTGAAGTCCTCGGGGGACTCCGAGTCAGAATCGGAGTCGAATATCCCTAGGATAGAGGAGTTCTCGAAGTCCTCAGGGTTGGATACCCGCGTGATGGTGTACTCCCGTGATGCTGCGGTGATAGATCCGTCGACCAAGGCAGGGGTTGCCGAATCGGCGTCGTAGTGGAGGCCGCGTCTTCCATGTCGGCATTGGTCCCGGCTGCGCTGTTGGCGGCCGAGTCGTACTTGGTGGCGAGGCTCCTGATGGAGCGGATCTGCTCCACTGAGAGCAGATCGCGGTGCAGCGGCGATCCACAATGATCACCATCGCCGCTGGGTCTACCGCGCCGATGAAGCCGACGAAGAGGTTGATGGAGCCGACCGGCATTATCACGCTATGGGTGATAGGGCGCGACGCCGAGGTGTAGCTGTTGGGCAGGATTTGTAAGATCCCGCCGATGGCGATCATGCGGCCGGTGGTGATCGGCCGATCGATCGGCGAGTAGGGTCTTGCCGCAGAACTCAGACCATTCCTGCTGGACCCCATTGTGGGCGCCACTGTCATGGAAAGGGCCACGATAGTCGCTGCTACTGGAAGCGATTGATTGAGTCGTGGGAGAGAGCTGGCGGCCATCTGCGGTGCGAGATGGGGGCGGATGCACATGGTTTACCCGGAGGGTAAAGACCTACTCCTGCTAGATTAGATTGATGGAGAGCGAGCTACAGGGGTAGCGAGCTCGGCGTCTAAGCAGCGAGTTGCTTGAAGGGGTGTATGATGGAACATAAGTCCTCAGGATACCCTAGGGAGGTTTATATATGAGGCACCTCGCTAGTTTGTAGTTTATTACCGACCAGGATATGGATTCAGAGGCTTTGACCTAATCCGACTGGGCTTCGAGTATGCTTCTAGGCCTCCACTCTCTAGTCACCAGGCCTTCTCCCCAGTCGCATTCCAGTCGCTGTCCTACAAGCCCACTCCTGAGACCTTTGGCCCAATCGGAACGTCCCGCTGGGCATACCCCATTCGACATATCCCCATCACCACTATAATGCAACTGCCACATGGGAATGGTGAACTAGTGTGACCGGAGTTGCATCACCACACCTACTGGAGTGTGTGTGGTCACGTGGATCATCAAAGTGTGGTTTTGAGAACACCACATGCATTGATCTCTAGAGACTCCATGTGTTTCAAACCATGGTCAGAAAGCCCAAAGAGCCCCTGGAATGCAACTAGCACATGGTAATGGTGAACCAGTGTGATGGAAGTTGCATCACCACACCCACTAGAGTGTGCGTGGTCATGTGGATCACCAAGGTGTGGTTTTGAGAATACCACATGCATTGATCTCTAGAGACTCCATGTGTGTCAAACCATGGTCAGAAAGCCCAAAGATCCCCTGGAATGTAACTGCCACATGGAAATGGTGAACCAGTGTGACGGAAGTTACATGACCACACCCACTGCAGTGTGTGTGGTCATGTGGATCATTAAGGTGCTGTTTTGAGAACATCACATGCATTTATCTCTATAGACTCCATGTGTGTTAAACCATGGTCAGAAAGCCCAAAGCGCCCCTGGAATGCAACTGCCACATGGGAATGGTGAACCAGTGTGATGGAACTTGCATCACCACACCCACTGGTGTGTGTGTGGTCATGTGGATCATCAAGGTGTGGTTTTGAGAACATCACATGCATTGATCTCTAGAGAGTCCATGTGTGTCAAACCATGTCTAGAAAGCCCAAAGAGCCCCTGGAATGCAACTGCGACATGGGAATGGTGAACTAGTGTGACGGGAGTTGAATCACCACGCCCACTAGATTGTGTGTGGTCTTGTGGATCATGAAGGTGTGGTTTTGAGAAAATCACATGCATTGGCCTCTACACACTCCATGCATGTCAAACCAAGGTCAGAAAGCCTATAGAGCCCGGGAATGAAAATTTCACATGGTAATGGTGAACCAGTGTGACCGAAGTTGCATCACCGCACCTACTAGAATGTGTGTGTGATCATGTGGATCATCAAGGTGTAGTTTTCCGAACATCACATGCATTGATCTCTAGAGACTCCCTGTGTGTCATACCATGGTAAAAAAGCCCAAAGAGCCCCTAGAATGCAACTGCCACATGGGAATGGTGAACCACTATGATGGAAGTTGCATCACCACACTCACTGGAGTGTGTGGGTTATCATGTGGATCATCAAGGTGTCGTTTTGAGAACATCACATGCATTGATCTCTAGAGACTCCATGTGTGTCAAACTGTAACGCCCCAGAATCCAATCTATGTAGATCTTAGCATTTCCTGCCAAAACCCGCATAGAAGCGATTCAAAGACGCGCACTAGACACTTTCATGTGGGTGAGATTTTATTACAATTAGTTACATCACAACAGTTTACAACTGAATCCACAAGAAGACTCATATATACAATGACTTAATGAGTCAAGAATACAAAGATACAATACAAGATACAAATCAGAAACAAAGCCAAATAGTATCCGAGTACGGATAAGATCCAAATTTGACTAATAACCCTGAAGAATAACCAAGTGGTTTCCATAAACCCTGCCCAGGCCAAGCCAGAAGGGTATCCTTGCTAACATCGACAATCACATTCATGTCCAAGCCAAAGGGGTGCCGACACAGGGCAAAGAAAAAATAGACCGGTCAGTACTAAGGCCAGTACAGGGCGAGTCTAGAATTCAGCGGTCCTCGCCTACATAGGTATGGTGGGCCAAGCGGCGGCAAAACTTGCACTATCTAACTTATAGAGACATGCTACAACTTCTTCTATTAGAGAGAGATAAGAGAGCGTTGTATGATAGGTATAATATAGCGACAAACATAACCCATCCGAAGATTTTCCCCCTCGAAGACCAGTCGAGGAAGTCCTCTTGCGGAACACACATGGTGGAAATTTTAGTTAAGAAGGTGTTTAGTTGATAAGGCTAATTAGTAGTCATATTATTAGAGGAAAAACATTAGTAGCGTTGTCTATGATCATGACACACGGCTTCTCGAAAAGATTTACCCTGCAGGGGTGCACTACTGTACCCAAACGCATGTTCAACCCTTCAGGCAACATAATACGTGTGCCTTCTGAATCTCACAACAAGAACTGTCCCGTAATTACGTGTGTATCCAGAGGTATCACCTACTGTATTGACCCAACCAGGAGGCACGATGATTCCCAAGGGAGTACAACGATTGCGTCTATGGTCAAGAAGGATCGGAGCTCCACTATGGAAGATGACCTCTTGGCCATACCACGTTTATGTATGGAATGCAGCTGCTGTCCACCAAAATATCATATCATCGGCATGTCCGAATACATATTTAACTCACCCATGTCAGAGGACATATTATGTGTATGCACCAAAGGGAAAACCAATTTGTGACCCTCTGGATAAACAAATAGCACTGGTAGTTGAGGGGGGATCCCAGGGGCCCCCACGTTTGGTTAGCACGATTAACTCAGAACTGGTATCGTAGAATGAACGGATCCTAGGTCGGCTCAAGTTGTTCCCAAAGGTGGTCCCTATCGGGGCCTTATCATTAGGTGAAACCATAACCATAATCATAACCAACATCACCAATTTAACTTATCATGTTATCAACCATAACTAGATATCACGGTTCACCTGTATGAGAGCGGGCAGCAGACTTAAGAATGTGCTATGACTCACAAGGACAAAGCTAGCTAATCAAACAAGGAAATAGGGTAACCAAGGCAATATAGTGGAGCAGGTAAATAAAGGTGCGATACTAAAGCATTGGCAATAATGGATAACAGTAGATCAAAGGAAGGAAGTAAAGACTATAAATGCAAAATAGGTAGAAGGAGGAGAATGCTCACCTGAGAAGATCGTCTGAAGGCTCCTCGTATCTCACACCGACTCATCGTCCTATCCAGTGAAGAAACCAAGTACGAGATAGAGTAACCGGTGCAATATTTAATACTACGGCAAAGATCCGTCATGATCATGATATGATGCATGGCATGGCAATATGCGGCCTATCTTAACAATATTAAGAGGGATCGGAACCCCCACAATTAAATATCATGGTTCAAGTTGTTTATCTACCCCACATATTAGATGTTGAATAGACGCAATATATGACTAGAGTAGCCCTCATATAATTTAAATCGGGGTCTTACCGTCATTTTAAATCGCCCTAGAACCCCAAAACTATAGATAATAGCTCGAAAATGATGAGTTCTTAGTAATGACCCTCGGTCATGTACCGGGTCTTATGATCGTTGTTAATCGCCCTCGAAACCCAAAACTATGGGCAATAGCTCATGGAAACGTCCATAAAGCACGAAAACGACAAGTTCTTGGTCATAACTCCCAAACATGTATCGGCTATTACGGTCGTTGTAAATCGCCTTAGAACCCCAAAACAATGGTTAATAGCTCATGAAAAAGGCCATAAAACCCAAAAACGACGAGTTTTTGGTAATAACTCATAAACATGTATCAGGTATTATGGTCGTTGGAAATCGCCCTTGAACCCCAACACTAAGGGCAAGAGATCATGAAAGCGGACATAACAAAAACGACGAGTTTTTGGTCATAAATCTCAAACATGTATCAGGTCTTAATGTCTTTTTCAATCGCCCTAGACTCCCAAAACCATGGGCAATAGTTCATGAAAATGGATAAAGCGCGAAAACGACGAGTTTTTGGTCATAACTCTAAAAAATGTAATAGGTCTTACAGTCATTGCAAATCGCCCTAGAACCCCAAAACTATTGTCAATAGCTCATGAAAGCGGTCATAAAGCGCAAAAACAACAACTTTTTGGTCATAAATCTCAAACATGTATTGGGCCTTATGGTCGTTGTAAATCGGCCTCGAACCCCAAAACTAAGGTAAATAGCTCATGAAAAGACCATAAAGCACGAAAATGATGAGTTTTTGGTCATAACTCTCAAGCATTGTATCGGGTCCGAAGCTCGTTCTAAATCGCCCTTGAACCCCAAAACTGTGGGCAATAGCTCATGAAAAACGCCATAAAGCGCAAAAACGACGAGTTTTTCGCCATAATTCTCAAACATGTTGAGGTCTTACGGTCGCTGTAAATCGCCCTAGAACCCCAACACTAAGGTCAATAGATCATGAAAACGGATATAACGAAAACAACGAGTTTTTGGTCATAACTCTTAAACATGTATCTAGAATAACGGTCGTGTTAAATCTCCCAAACTATGGGAAATAGCTCATGAAAACGGCCATAAAGGGTGAAAACGACAAGTTTTTGGTCATAAATCTCAAACATGTATCAGGTCTTAATGTCATTTTCAATCGCCCTAGAATCCCAAAACTATTGGCAATAGTTCATGAAAATGGCCATAAAGCGCGAAAACGACGACTTTTTGGTCATAACTCTCAAAAATGTAATAGGTCTTACGGTCATTTTAAATCGCCCTAGAACCCCAAAACTATGGTGAATAGCTCATTAGAACGGTCATAAAGCGCAAAAATGACAAGTTTTTTGTCATTAATCTGAAACTTGTACTGGGTCTTATGGTCATTGTAAATCGCCCTCGAACCCCAAAACTATGGGAAATAGCTCATGAAAAGACCATAAAGCACGAAAATGATGAGTTTTTTATCATAACTCTCAAGCATTGTATCGGGTGTTACGCTCGTTGTAAATCACCCTCGAACCCCAAAACTATGGTCAATAGCTCATGAAAATGGCCATAAAGCGCAGAAACGATGAGTTTTTGGTCATAAATCTCAAACATGTATCGGGGTCTTACGGTCATTTTAAATCGCCCTAGATCCCCAAAACTATGGATAATAGCTCGAAAACGACGAGTTTTTAGTCATGACCCTCAAACATGTATCGGGTCTTACGATCTTTGTTAATCGCCCTCGAAACCCAAAACTATGGGCAATAGCTCATGGAAACGTCCATAAAGCACGAAAACGACAAGTTCTTCGTCATAAATCCCAAACATGTATCGGCTATTATGGTCGTTGTAAATCGCCCTAGAATCCCAAAGCTATTGTCAATATCTCATAAAAAGGCCATAAAACCCAAAAACGACGAGTTTTTGGTATAACCCTCAAACATGTATCACGTCTTACGGTCGTTGGAAATCGCCCCTGAACCCCAACACTAAGGGCAATAGATCATGAAAACGGACATAACAAAAACAGCGAGTTTTTGGTCATACATCTCAAACATGTATTAGGTCTTAATGTCATTTTCAATCACCATAGACTCCCAAAACTATGGGAAATAGTTCATGAAAACGGCCATAAAGCGCGAAAATCAGTTGTTGGTCATAACTCTCAAAAATGTATCAGGTCTTATGGTCATTGTAAATCGCCCTAGAGCCCCAAAACTATGGTCAATAGCTCATGAAAACGGTCATAAAGCGCAAAAACAACAAGTTTGTGGTCATAAATCTCAAACATGTATTGGGTCTTATGGTCGTTGTAAATCGGCCTCGAACCCCAAAACTAAGGTAAATAGCTCATGAAAAGACCATAAAGCACGAAAATTATGAGTTTTTGATCATAACTCTCAAGCATTGTATCGGGTCTTACGCTCGTTGTAAATCGCCCTTGAACCCCAAAACTGTGGGAAATAGCTCATGAAAAAGGCCATAAAGCGCAAAAACGACGAGTTTTTCGCCATAATTCTCAAACATGTTGAGGTCTTACGGTCGCTGTAAATCGCCCTAGAACCCCAACACTCAGGTCAATAGATCATGAAATCGTATATAACGAAAACAACGAGTTTTTGGTCATAACTCTCAAACATGTATCTAGAATAACGGCCGTGTTAAATCTCCAAAACTATGGGAAATAACTCATGAAAACGGCCATAAAGGGTGAAAACGACAAGTTTTTGGTCATAAATCTCAAACATGTATCAGGTCTTAATGTCATTTTCAATCGCCCTAGAATCCCAAAACTATTGGCAATATTTCATGAAAACGGCCATAAAGTGCGAAAACGACGACTTTTTGGTCATAACTCTCAAAAATGTAATAGGTCTTACGGTCATTTTAAATCGCCCTAGAACCCCAAAACTATGGTGAATAGCTCATTAGAACGGTCATAAAGCACAAAAATGACAAGTTTTTTGTCATTAATCTGAAACATGTATTGGGTCTTATGGTCATTGTAAATCGCCCTCGAACCCCAAAACTATGGGAAATAGCTCATGAAAAGACCATAAAGCACGAAAATGACGAGTTTTTGATCATAACTGTCAAGCATTGTATCGGGTCTTACGCTCGTTGTAAATCACCCTCGAACCCCAAAACTATGGTCCATAGCTCATGAAAATGGCCATAAAGCACGAAAACGATGAGTTTTGGTCATAACTCTCAAACATGTATCAGGTCTTACAGTCGTTGTAAATTGCCCTAGAACCCGAAAACTGTGGGTAATAGCTCGAAAGTGACGAGTTTTTCGTCATGACTCTCAAACATGTATCGAGTCTTACGGTCGTTTTAAATCTCCCTAGAACCCCAAAACAATGGGCAATAGCTCATGAAAATGGCCATAAAGCGCAAAAATGTTGAGTTTTTAGTCATAACTCGCAAACATGTATCGGGTCTTATGGTCACTGTATATCGCCCTCGAACCCCAAAATTGTGGGCAATAGCTCATGAAAACGGCCATAAAGAGCGAAAACGACAAGTTTTAGGTCATTACTCTCAATCATGTATTGAGTCTTACTTTCATTGTCAATCTCCCTAGTATCCCAAAACCATAGGCAATAGCTCAATGAAACATCCAAAAAGCGCGAAAATGACGAGTTTTTGGTCATAACTCTCAAACATGTAATTCTCCATAGAACCCAAAAATTAAATGGCAATAGAGGATGAAAACGGTCATAAAGCATGCAAACGACGATTTTTTTGTCAGATATATCAAACATGTATCTAGTCTTACGGTAATTTTGAATCACCCTAGAACCCCAAAACTATGGGCAATAGCTCATGAAATCTGGTCTTTGGTCATAATTCTCAAAGATGTATCGGGGTCTTACGGTCATTTTAAATCGCCCTAGAACCCCAAAACTATGGATAATAGCTCGAAAACGACGAGTTTTTAGTCATGACCCTCAAACATGTATCGGGTATTAAGATCATTGTTAATCGCCCTCGAACCCCAAACCTATGGGCAATAGCTCATGGAAACATCCATAAAGCACGAAAACGACAAGTTCTTGGTCATAACTCCCAAACATGTATCGGGTATTACGGTCGTTGTAAAACGCCCTAGAACCCTAAAGCTATGGTCAATAGCTCATGAAAAAGGCCATAAAGCCCAAAAATGACGAGTTTTTGGTCATAACTGTCAAACATGTATCAGGTCTTACGGTTGTTATAAATCTCCCAAGAAGCCTAAAACTCTGGGAAATAGCTCATGAAAACATCCACAAAGCACGAAAACGATGAGTTTTTGGTCATAACTCTGAAACATGTATCTGGTCTTACAGTTATTGTAAATCGCCCTAGAACCCCAAAACTGTGGGTAATAGCTCGAAATAGACGAGTTTTTTGTCATCACGCTCAAACATGTATCGAGTCCTATGGTTGTTGTAAATCGCCCTCGAACACCAAAACTGTGGGCAATAGCTCGAAAAGAACAAGTTTTTGGTCATGACTCTCAAACATGTATCGAGTCTTACAGTCATTATAAATCACACAAGAAGCCCAAAGTATGGGCAATAGCTCATGAAAACAGCCATAAAACATGAAACTATGAGCTTTTGGTCAACTCTCAAACATGTATCGAGTCTTACGGTCGTTTTAAATCTCCCTAGAACCCCAAAACAATGGGCAATAGCTCATGAAAATGGCCATAAAGCGCAAAAATGTTGAGTTTTTAGTCATAACTCGCAAACATGTATCGGGTCTTGTGGTCATTGTATATCGCCCTCGAACCCCAAAATTGTGGGCAATAGCTCATGAAAACGGCCATAAAGAGCGAAAACGACAAGTTTTAGGTCATTACTCTCAATCATGTATTGAGTCTTACTTTCATTGTCAATCGCCCTAGTATCCCAAAACCATAGGCAATAGCTCAATGGAACATCCAAAAAGCGCGAAAATGACGAGTTTTTGGTCATAACTCTCAAACATATAATTCTCCATAGAACCCAAAAATTAAATGGCAATAGAGGATGAAAACGGTCATAAAGCGTGCAAACGACGATTTTTTTGTCAGATATATCAAACATGTATCTAGTCTTACGGTAATTTTGAATCACCCTAGAACCCCAAAACTATGGGCAATTGCTCATGAAATCTGGTCTTTGGTCATAATTCTCAAAGATGTATCGGGGTCTTACGGTCATTTTAAATCGCCCTAGAACCCCAAAACTATGGATAATAGCTCGAAAACGACGAGTTTTTAGTCATGACCCTCAAACATGTATCGGGTATTAAGATCATTGTTAATCGCCCTCGAACCCCAAACCTATGGGCAATAGCTCATGGAAACATCCATAAAGCACGAAAACGACAAGTTCTTGGTCATAACTCCCAAACATGTATCGGGTATTACGGTCGTTGTAAAACGCCCTAGAACCCTAAAGCTATGGTCAATAGCTCATGAAAAAGGCCATAAAGCCCAAAAATGACGAGTTTTTGGTCATAACTCTCAAACATGTATCAGGTCTTACGGTTGTTATAAATCTCCCAAGAAGCCTAAAACTCTGGGAAATAGCTCATGAAAACATCCACAAAGCACGAAAACGATGAGTTTTTGGTCATAACTCTGAAACATGTATCAGGTCTTACAGTTATTGTAAATCGCCCTAGAACCCCAAAACTGTGGGTAATAGCTCGAAATAGACGAGTTTTTTGTCATGACTCTCAAACATGTATCGAGTCCTATGGTTGTTGTAAATCGCCCTCGAACACCAAAACTGTGGGCAATAGCTCGAAAAGAACAAGTTTTTGGTCATGACTCTCAAACATGTATCGAGTCTTACAGTCATTATAAATCACACAAGAAGCCCAAAGTATGGGCAATAGCTCATGAAAACAGCCATAAAACATGAAACTATGAGCTTTTGGTCAACTCTCAAACATGTATCTAGTCTTACGGTCGTTTTAAATCTCCCTAGAACCCCAAAACAATGGGCAATAGCTCATGAAAATGGCCATAAAGCGCAAAAATGTTGAGTTTTTAGTCATAACTCGCAAACATGTATCGGGTCTTATGGTCTTTGTATATCGCCCCCGAACCCCAAAATTGTGGGCAATAGCTCATGAAAATGGCCATAAAGAGCGAAAACGACAAGTTTTAGGTCATTACTCTCAATCATGTATTGAGTCTTACTTTCATTGTCAATCGCCCTAGTATCCCAAAACCATAGGCAATAGCTCAATGGAACATCCAAAAAGCGCGAAAATGACGAGTTTTTGGTCATAACTCTCAAACATGTAATTCTCCATAGAACCCAAAACTTAAATGGCAATAGAGGATGAAAACGGTCATAAAGCATGCAAACGACGATTTTTTTGTCAGATATATCAAACATGTATCTAGTCTTACGGTAATTTTGAATCACCCTAGAACCCCAAAACTATGGGCAATTGCTCATGAAATCTGGTCTTTGGTCATAATTCTCAAAAATGTATCGGGGTCTTACGGTCATTTTAAATCGCCCTAGAACCCCAAAACTATGGATAATAGCTCAAAAACGACGAGTTTTTAGTCATGACCCTCAAACATGTATCGGGTATTAAGATCATTGTTAATCGCCCTCGAACCCCAAACCTATGGGCAATAGCTCATGGAAACGTCCATAAAGCACGAAAATGACAAGTTCTTGGTCATAACTCCCAAACATGTATCGGCTATTACGGTCATTGTAAATCTCCCTAGAACCCCAAAGCTATGCTAAATAGCTCATGAAAAAGGCCATAAAACCCAAAAACGACGAGTATTTTGTCATAACTCATAAACATATATCAGTCTTTCGGTCGTTGGAAATCTCCATTGAACCCCAACACTAAGGGCAATAGATCATGAAAACGGACATAACAAAAACAACGAGTTTTTGGTCATAAATCTCAAACATGTAGCAGGTCTAAATGTCATTTCCAATCACCCTAGAATCCCAAAACTATGGGCAATAGTTCATAAAAACAGCCATAAAGCGTGAAAACGATGAGTTTTTTGTCATAACTCTGAAAAATGTAACAGGTCTTATGGTCAATGTAAATACCACTAGAACTCCAAATCTATGGTCAATAGCTCATGAAAACGGTCATAAAGTGCAAAAATGACAAGTTTTTGGTCATCAATCTCAAAATGTATCGGGCCTTAGAATCGTTGTAAATCTCCCAATAAGCCTAAAACTCTGGGCAATAGCTCATGAAAATGTCCACAAAGTACGAAAACGATGAGTTTTTGGTCATAACTCTCAAACATGTATCGGGTCTTATGGTCGTTGTAAATCGCCCTAGAACCCCTAAACTGTGGGTAATAGCTCGAAAACGACGAGTTTTTGGTCATGACTCTCAAACATGTATCGATTCTTACGATCATTGTAAATCGCCCTCGAACCCTAAGACTATGGGCAATAGCTCGAAAACGACGAGTTTTTAGTCATGACTCTCAAACATGTATTGAGTCTTACGGTCATTATCAATTGCCCAAGGAGCCCAAAACTATGGGTAGTAGCTCATGAAATCGCTCATAAAACGTGTAAACGATGAGTTTTTCGTCATAACTCTCAAACATATATCTAGTCTGATGGTCGTTTTAAATCTCCCTAGAACCCCAAAACTATGGGCAATAGCTCATGAAAAGACCATAAAGCACGAAAATGATGAGTTTTTGTTCATAACTCTCAAGCATTGTATCGGGTCTTACGCTCGTTGTAAATCACCCTCGAACCACAAAACTATGGTCAATAGCTCATGAAAATGGACATAAAGAGCGAAAACGACTAGTTATTGGTCATAACTCTCAATCATGTATTAGGTCTTACTTTCATTGTCAATCGACCTAAAATCCCAAAACCATGGGCAATAGCTCAATGGAACAACCAAAACGTGCTAAAATGACAAGTTTTGGTCATAACTCTCAAACATGTATTAGGACTTACGGTTGTTGTAAATCTCCATAGAACCCCAAAATTAAATGGCAACAGATGATGAAAACGGCCATAAAGTGTGGAAACGATGATTTTTTGGTCAGATCTATCAAACATGTATCTAGTCTTACGTTAATTTTAAATCACCCTAGAACCCCAAAACTATGGGCAATAGCACATGAAAACTGCCACAAAGCAAGGAAATGATGAGTCTTTGGTCATAACTCTCAAACATGTATCGGGGTCTGACGGTCACTTTAAATCGCTGTCGTGGTGGTGTCACGGCAAATGCCATGTATAGGCTAAATGTGGGGACTAAATGCACTAGGGGAATCCAGGGAGGGATAGTGTGGTGATTCCACACATGGAAGCTTTGTATTTGATTCAACTTCACAGATTACATGTGCTCCTCGAGCTGTATTGGAGAGAGGAGGAAGAAGGAACTCTCTTACTCTCGCCACTAGCTAGCCCTCAGATCAATCTCTCAAAAATCAACCCCCTCTATAGAAGCCCTAGCCCTCCTTATAGCAAACCGACCGGGTCTCTTTTCCCCCGCGTCGTCCATGCAGAGGCTACGTGAGCCTCTGCGGCGCCTGCGTCACCCGACATTGGCTTCGTCACCTTTGTCGGCCACGCCTTGGTGGTCTGGCCTCAGTCCGCTTTGCTCATGCTTCGCGTACAGTAGCCACCTTTTGACCAACGAGATTCCTTCCTTCTCTTACAAGCTTGAGATAACCCGGATCCTACATAGTTGATCCGGCCATACCTGTTCCTGCATACAAGTTAGATATATTTTACCGACATACGGTGTAAGTCGGTTGAGACCAAGTTAGGTGAATGTCCCCTTGTCCGGGTTACTCCGTGATCCGGCCTGCCTTGAGGTGACTCGGCCAGCATCCGCTTTGACCTTGCTGAACCTCGGCTAACTCGGCATTTATACCCCGGCGTGACCCTACCCGGGGGTATCCCCCCAACATTAGTCCCCGAAGCTGGTGCGGTCTTAGCTTCCTTAGCTGCTATGGCCACAACAGGTTAAATTTCACTGAGTTTCTTGCTCCCTTTCCGAGTTACCTCCTATATTTGATTCTATGGGTTTACTTTCCCGTGGCACATTCCAAGTTTTTATTTGCTGGCCCGATTACCACATACCCATCCGGGTCATTCTTCCTTCTCTCGTACGCTTCACCACATGGAGGCTAATCATCACATCGCCTCATTTTAAGGGCCAGCCACAGTAACCGCCGTAGTAATTGTCAGTTATCACTGTAGCGCACGTCACATCCTGCCTGCCTCCTTGTTAACTGCATCATAACGTCACATCATGGGATCCGCTGCGCCCTATGGCCTTCCGTGTGGCTCGAAGCTGATTGGTCAATCTGGTTTGTACATGGCCACACGGTGTGGCCCGCCCGCAAACGCGATCCCACTACCCCCCTGAGGAAGCAGTGAAATAGGGGACGGGCGTGCCCCTTGGGTCCTTTCCCCACTTCCGCGCCCCTCCGCCCCTTCTTTTTCCTCATCTTCTCCCGCGACAGTGCCGCCGCCACCGCGTTTGAGTAGTAGCGCCGCCGCACTGCTTCCACACGCATCTCCGTTGTCGTCGCCCCTGCGCACCTCCTCTGCCACGGGTCCTCGTCTGTCCAGGCCGCTGCCACCCATCACTGCTAGCGCCAGTGCGGGCAGCGACCTCGAGATGACAGAAGAAGAGCTCTTCATCGCCGAGTAGGAGATGGAAGAAGACGCTGCGACCCTGGACCGCGGTGCATGGGCTGGATCCTGGGTCTGCCAGGATGACCTGGATTGGCTCTACCGCACCAGGCGCATCCCAGC
Source organism: Avena sativa (assembly GCA_916181665.1). NCBI lineage: Eukaryota > Viridiplantae > Streptophyta > Magnoliopsida > Poales > Poaceae > Avena > Avena sativa. The sequence continues at coordinate 577,216,121 of OV702287.1, forward strand.
TAGCATCACCGCACGCCTTGCCTCCGCCGAACTTGCCCCCTCACGCAATCCGGGTGAGTTTGTGGTGTTCCTGCCACACTTCTAGCGGGGGTCCGCTTTGCCAGTTAGCCATTTTTTCATGACTGGTTAAACACATACGAGCTCCAGCCACACCACCTTCCTGCCAATGCCATCACATCTCTCTCCGCCTTTGCTTACACGATCGAAGGCTATGCCGGATTATGGCCCACAAAGGAGCTATGGATCCGTTTTTTGGCCTTCGTCGGAACGTAATTCCGAATGTAGATCTAGAGCCGGAGGATAAACAACTCACGCAGTTCGGCGCTGCGTCAATTTCTCCCTGGAGATTGTCCGTCTTCCCCCGAGTCCTGGGCTGGACTCTTGCAAAGGATGGGCCCGGACTTTCTTCTATGTCCGGAACGACACTACTGAGGATATGATCCGGCTGCGCCCTTATGGTCCGGGTCCTCCCAATCCGGAATTGTGGGACGTTATCCCCAAGAAGCCCACAGTCTTAGCGAACCAAGTCAATAAGAGGTTTAAGGAGCTGAAGGAGCTCGGATTGCGCAAAGTGGACGCCCTGATCGCATTTGTCCGCAACCGGATCTCCCCCCTCCAGAAACGCACACATAAGGTGTGTCACATGAGCTGGGGCCGTGACCCCAACCGGACCTCGTCTTTCGAGTTAAGCAATACAGAGATCTTCCGCCAGGTCAAGGCCCTGTTCATCACCCACAAGGACTTCTCCTCTGAGTGGACGTGGGGAATTGAACACTATTGTCGAGATAGGCTCCCTCCCGTGGTAAGCTTCGTGCTGCAAACTTTCTCCGAATTAAATCATATGTCGGTCGCTATTGTATGTTTAACTCTGTTGTCTTTTCTTTCCCTTAGAAATTCCTTCAGCAAACTATTGAGGATGGCACCGAGCCCTCCCTCAAATGGGCGCCTGACCGTGATACCTCTAACGAGAAGGAACCAGATCAGGAGATGTTCCTTCCAATGACTGACGCGACGAAGCGACCCACCGGTAAACTCTCTTCCATTAGAGATTGGCCCGACGATGAAGATGACTCGGATGTTGAGGTGGTGGAAGCATTTGACGCTGTCCCCCTTTCTTATGCTTTTCTGGCATTAGCTAACCCCGGTGGGTAGATCCATGAGGACCCTCCCCTTGCCGTGGGTGATCCTGTTCCAGTTGCACCGAAGAAGAAGAGGGGAGCTGCATCAACTTCTTCCTCCGGACCTTCTCAGCCAGCAAAAAGGCGGAAGAAATCCAGGGACAAAACTGCCTCCAAGCCTGCAACCAAGGCCCCAGCACGAAGGGCTCAGAATCCCAAGGAGCCCCTGACCTCAAATGAGTAAGCCTCTTTTCCCTCTGCCATTTACTTGTTCTTCTACCCTATTCCAGAGGGTTCAGAGGCTGCTCCGGGTTCCACCCCACCTCGTCGAGAGGTGGGTAACCTTGGAACGGGGGAGACTGGCCCTGCCGAGGCAACATCACCCACCATTTCGGCTCCACCGCAACAAGCTACCACCGAGGTTACGTCAGCCCCTCCACCAAAGGAGAAACCAGCACCAGCACCAGCACCAACTCCAGCCCCAGTAGCAACAACCAAAGAAACAACAGCAGCAACAAAAGCAACAGCAGTAGCACCGAGCCCCTCCACCTCGTCCGAGTCTTCTCAGTCTCGGCGAGAAAGCACCCAGGCAGCTCCCAAGGGTAAATCTGCAGTAACCACTTCCTCCTCTCAGAAACACAAGGGAAAAAAGGCCCCTGACGCCACCAGGTCAGCATCTGTCGAGGCTGGACAACGCACCCTCGCGTTCATGCTTTCCAAGAAGCCTCTAGCACCGAAGGACGCCCCTGCCGAGCCAGCTGATGCGCAACAACTTGTTTTGCACACTAGCCCAACCCTTGCTCAGGTTGAGAGGAGGGAGGCACATGCCAAGGGTTTAGTGGCGTCCCACATGCTCAGCGGCAAGCGATACCCTCCGATCTTGATTGAATTTGTAAACAATTGGAACAAGGCGGAGTTCGTCCACAACGACGATCTCCCGGAGAAGTTCGTTCCCGCTGAATTTTCTGCGCAGATGAATACTGCCGCCAAGGCCATTAACCTTGCTGGTCGGATGATGGAGGTATGTTACTTCGTCTTTTCCTTTAACAAGTTGTATACATAACTGATATAGCCATTAGTCCCCGAGCCTCCGGGGGAATAACTTGTTACTCGCCGGATGCTCCTTAGAAAACTAATCGTAGCTCCTTGATAATTTCAAATATGCACACACCTAGAGCCGGGTTAAGTTCCACTTGGCCCGGATCTTTATGACTTTGAATATGCACACACCTAGAGCCGGGTTAAGTTCCACTTGGCCCGGATTTTGTACGCTTCGAATATGCACACACCTAGAGCCGGGTTAAGTTCCACTTGGCCCGGATTTTGTACACTTCGAATATGCACACACCTAGAGCCGGGTTAAGTTCCACTTGGCCTGGATTTTGTACACTTCGAATATGCACACACCTAGAGCCGGGTTGAGTTCCACTTGGCCCAGATTTTGTACATTTCGAATATGCACACACCTAGAGCCGGGTTAAGTTCCACTTGGCCCAGATTTTTTACACTTCGAATATGCACACACCTGGAGCCGGGTTAAGTTCCACTTGGCCCGGATCTTGTACACTTCGAATATGCACACACCTAAGCTATCTCTTGGTACACTTTTCAGGTGACCACAAACCGCCAGAGCGCTGAGTTTCAGTGTCTCCTGTACACTCACAAGATGCTGCGCGCCAAAAACGCACTTCTCGCTGATCATGATAAGATGGCTAAGTTTCTTCCTCAACATTTTTCCATTTTCCTTCATCTTCTTCTGCCGAACTAATCCATCATTCGGTTTTGGCAGCTGGGGTGGAGGCTGAGAACACGATCATGAGGAAAAATCTGGATCAGATCAAGGGTGAGTTATATTTGCTCAACCTTGCTATGATTTCCATCTCCTTTCCTCCTTGGCTCGGCAAACATTCATACCTCGGCTTTGCTTGGTCAACAAACTATTTCAGCATCTCTTGAAGATAGTGTGCCTGTGCCTGATATGATGCTGCATTTTCTCGGACAAGCAGGACAACATTAGGCCGAGCTCAAAAAGAAAGATGATGAGATTGGCAAGCTAAAGGAAGAAATGAAGAAATTGAAAGCAGAGCACCAAACCAAACTCCAGAAAGCTGGCCAGGACTATACTGAAGAGCGTGAGCGCCTCAATCTCCAGATCGCCAAGGACCAGGATTTACTCAAGGAGGCCGACATCAAGCTTGAGTCGGTGAATGCAGAACTTGTGCAACTCTGGGAGAGGCGCGATAACTTCATCAAGGAGCTATCCCGGGTTCACATCCATATCTCTAGTAAGTTCTTTTCCTTCAATCTACATTGACCTTTCCGGGTATGCTTCCTTTAGTTTTCCACCTGTGTTATTTTTCTCCAGACAAGTTCCCAGAGAGCGATGTTATTGCATCCAAGGCTGTTACCAAGTTCCGCCAGTAGAGGGGTACTCCGTCTGGTCCTGGCTCCATTCCTCTTGACCTCGAAGATCTGATAGTCAGCTTGTCCTCCCGAATTGATACCGTGAGGAACTATGGCAAGGATGTTATGGACGTGGTAATCTAGATCTTCAACGCCTTCTGGCCTGAAGAGGATACTCCAGAGGATCTGTCTGTTCTTTCTGCCAGGCTTATGGACTGCGAGACTCAGCTCAATCTCTGGAGAGAATCTGCTGGGCGCGCCGGCGCTGAGATCGTTCTCCACTACGTGCTCACGTGGTATGAGAAGATTGACCTCAATCTCCTTGCACGCATGCGCACGGGATCTAAGTGGTCTACTGACCGGACTGGGTAGCTCGGCGCAACGCTAGCGCTCACAGCTTCATCCAATACGCCCCCATTCACTAGTGGAACGAGGGACCGAGCTTTCTAGATGCCGCCGAGGACGCTACCTCTGACGTCAAGGACAACGAAGATGATGCCGAACTTCCTCCTCCTGCTGCTCCTTGAGTGAAAAACTTAATAATTTATCAGATCCCTGGTATGCCGGGTGCAGTTGTATCAAGTGCACAAGTAATATTCTGCTACTAAGTTTCTATGCTGGATTGACTTGGGCGTAGTCCACGAATTTCATTTTCTCGTTCTTCCAATCTTTTGGCTTGGCTCGCGTCTACCTTGGTTCGGTTTTATGACTTACGAGTCCGAGTTTCAAAAATTGTCTTAACAATACTTGGAAACTTTGGGATTAGCTCAAAATAATTCAGCATGATAAATTTGAAGTACACACAAGGTTAGTTCGAAAAATAAACGTCGGCTCGATTAAGTTTTTTCCCTTAGTTGTTTTTCATGTGCTACGCAATTCCAAACTTGTTCTCTTGCTTGCCATGAAGCCAAATCTTGTTGCACAGCAGCAAGTCGATGAGTTAGGTTCTTGGTGCTCACACACTACTAATCCGACCTAAGCAGAAGCGACTTATGCCAGCCGACATACAAATAATAAATACAGAAGACAACTAAAATTACTAAGGGAGTCCCCGAGTTACTGCTCGAGGTGCCAACACTTCATTGATAAGCTCATTGCCGGTATACATACCGACATATGAGAAGACTCGGATACATACACTTCTTTGCTAAGTGTAGAAAGGATGAAGTAGAGCTACATTCCATGGACGCTTAGATTCCTGGCCAGACCTGTCCGCCTTGTTCTTTTCCAGTGGCTTGGCATCGATAAGATAATAAGAATCATTGTGCAATGCTTTGCTCACAATGAATGGCCCTTCCCATGGGAGGGATAATTTGTGCATGCCAGCAGTACGTTGTACCAACCGGAGTACCAGATCGCCTTCCCGGAAAACTCGGGGGCTCACTTTCTGGCTATGATAGCGTCGTAGATTTTGCTGATATATCGCGGATCTGGACAATGCCAATTCTCTCGCTTCTTCCAGCAGATCAACATCATTTTGCCGGGCTTCTTGCACTTCGGCTTCTGTGTATTGGGTGACCCTAGGCGAGTCATGCTCTATGTCGGCTGGTAATACAGCTTCTGCCCCATATACCAGAAAAAATAGCGTATAGCCTATTGATCGATTCGTAGTTGTTCTTAAACTCCTTAGTACCGCTGGTAGTTCTTCTATCCAGCACCCCGATGATCTTTGCAGTGGCTCAATGAGCCGGGGTTTTATCCCTGATAATACTAATCCATCGGATCTCTCCACTTGTCCGTTCGAAGCGGGGTGGGCTACCGAGGCAACGTCTAGCCGGATCTTCTTATCTCGGCAGAATCATGCAAATGCTCAAGACGTGCCGGATAAAATTTGTGCCATTATCTGTTATAATACTATGAGGATAACCGTATCTCAAGATGATGTTTTTGAGAAATGTCACGGTCGTGGCTCCATCACACTTTCTTATTGGCTTTACTTCAATCCACTTTGTAAACTTATCCACCATGACCAAAATGTGATTCATATTTCCCCTTGCTGGTTTAAACGGGCCAACCATGTCCAAACACCATACGACAAATGGCCATTTGATTGGTATGGTCTTGAGCTCCGACATTGGCATATGTGTCTTGGTAGCATACCTTTGACAGCCACTGCATTTTCTTACCAAATATTCTGCTTGTTCTAAGGCACTTGGCCAGTAGAATCCATGCCGGAAAGCTTTTGCCACCAAGTCTTCGGACGAGGCATGATGCCCGCACTCCCCTTGATGTATATCTCGGAGGATGTCAAGCCCTTCTTCCGGGTCAACACATCACTGGAGGATATTAGTCACACTCCTTTTGTATAGCTCGGAATTGATGATCGTGTATGCTTTCGCTCTCCTCTGAGTTTGCCTGGAAAGTACCTCCTCAGTCGGTAAGGTTCAATCTTTCAGGAATTGGAATATTGGTAATGCCCAAGCTAGTACAACTCTCACTGGGAATATTTCCTCATCAATTTCCATTAGATCCACCGGCATAACTTCTAATGAATCACGCTGTGCAGTCCCCGGGTTCGTCGTGGCAGTCTCCGGGTTTGCCAAGGTAGTCCCCGAGTTTCGCACACCACTCCCTACATCAATGTCCATGGGCACAACTTCTGATTCCGGATTTGCCAGGAAAAAAATTGAGTCAGACTCCGGGGATGGCCTGATGGATGGTTTCCTGAGGTGCTCCAACGCTACACCTCGTGAAATTGTTTGTCAGGTTTAACCGAGCTTCGACAATACGTCGGCAGCCTCATTTTCCACTCGAGGTATATGGTGAAATTCACATCCCTCAAAGTAACCAGATATCTTCTGCACATGAAATTTGTATAATGCCATGTTAGCGTCTAAAGCATCCCATTGCCCGGAGACTTGCTGGACTACGAGGTCCGAGTCACCGAAGCATTGGATCTGACGTATACCAACCTCCTTTGCCACTTTGAGACCATGTATATGTGCTTCGTATTCTGCAACATTGTTTGATGAAGTGAAGTGGATCTGCAGCACATATTTCAGCTGGTCCTTCTTTGGCGAGGTAAGCACAACTCCGGCACCTAACCCTTTTTTGTTTTTGATCCGTCAAAGTGCATTCTCCAGTAGTTCGGATCTGGTAGGGGTGGTTCATATTGCACCTCGGCCTAGTCCACAAAAAAGTCCGCCACAGCTTGAGATTTGATTGCTTCTCTTCTGTCATATTGTGGCGCATAGGGAGCTAGTTCAATTGCCCATTTTGCAATCCTACCACTCGCATCCTTGTTACTCATTATCTCCGATATGGGAGCTTCACATATTACCTTGATGGGATGCTCCTCAAAATAATGTATCAGCTTCTTTGCCGACATGTACACCCCATACGCCACCTTCTGATAGTGTAGATAATTTTGCTTTGAGGCTGATAACACCTCGCTCAGGTAATACACTGGCCTTTGCACTGACTTACCCTCTTCGTCACGCTCTACCACAATTACTGCACTTACAACTCGGTTGGTTGCGGCTATATAGAGCAACATTGGATCCTTTGATAGTGGAGAGGCTAATGCCGGTGCAGCGGCTAACATTTTCTTTAACTGGATAAAGGCTTCATTGGCCTGCGGCGTCCAAATGAACTTATCTGACTTTTTCATGAATAGATAGAGAGGCAGTGCCTTTTCTCCGAACCTACATACAAACTGACTTAACGATACCAGGAAACCTGTGAACTTCTGGACATCGTTAAGACACTTCGGCAGTTCCATTCGCTCTATGGCCCGGATTTTAGTTGGATTGACCTCAATACCTCAGCTAGAGACGAGGAATCCGAGTAATTTTCTAGCCGGCACACCGAAGGTACATTTTTCCGGGTTAAGCTTCATCTAGAACCTCCTTAGGTTCGCGAAGGTCTGCCTGATATCATCAAGGAGCGTTTTGCTTTCCTTGGTCTTTATCACAACATCTTCCACATACACCTACACATTTTGACCAATTTGGTCATGCAAACATTTTTGCATACATCTCTGGTACGTTGCCCCCGCATTATGTAAACCAAAAGGCATGGTGCGATAACAATAAGCCCCATACGGGGTGATAAACGTAGTTTTATTTAATCGCTTGGGTTCATAGGTATCTGGTGGAAACCAAAATATGCATCAATGAAGGACAACAACTCACACCTAGCAGTGGAATCTATGACTTGCTCTATCCTTGGAAGTGGAAACGGATCTTTTGGACACGCCTTATTCAGGTTCATGTAATCGATACGCATACGCAAAACCACTGCCACATTCAGATCATCTTTCTTCTTCTCCACCAGCACCGGATTAGATAGCCAATCTGGGTAAAGCACTTCCATGATAAATCCTGCAGCCAACAACCTAGCTATCTCATCGCCTACGACGTTTCTCCTATCTTCGGCGAAGCGGCAGAGAGGTTGCTCCACTGGCTTAGCTCCGGGTCTGACATTCAAAGAGTGCTCCGTCAACTCCCTCGGAACACCTTGCAAGTCCTGTGTGGACCAAGCAAAAATATCCCGATTCTCATGGAGGAAGTTGACGAGATCGCTTTCCTATTTGTCATTTAACCTGACACCAATCGTTACGGCACTCTCAGGGAACATATCATCAACAGGCACCTTCTTGGTATCTTTTGTTGCTTGGAACGATACACTACCATGCGGGTTACTCATTGCCGACATATACTGCTGCGCGGACTAAGCCAATGCCGCCACCTCTTGGATCTTTCTCTTTCCTTGCACAATCACGAATGACTCGGCTAGGTTTGACCCGGCTGACGCACACTCAATGGAACCTCGGAAATCTCCAGCTATGGTGATCACACCATTTGTCCCAGGCAACATCATCTTCAGATAACTGATGTGGCAGCTTGCCATAAACTTGTTCAGTGCCGGTCTACCGAGTAACGCATGATATGCTCTTTCTAAGTTTACCACTTCAAACTCCAAATTCTTAGTTCGGCAGTTATCTCTTGTGCCGAACAAAACGTCAACCCGGACCTTGCCTATGGGCTCACAAGAAATGCCAAGCACAATGCCATGGAAAGTTGTCCTTTTAGCATGGATCATGTTCTCTGAGATACCCAACTTTCGCATTGTATCCGCATACATGATATTAATGCTACTTCCATTGTCAATTAATACCTTGGAGAACCTCACATTGATGTTAGGCCCAATGAATGTCGGATCCAGCACTAGTGCATATGAACCAGGACTTGGCATAAGCATGGGATGATCTTTGATGCTCCAGGTAATTTCCTGGTCCGACCAAAGCATATACCTCGTCATAGCTGGCATTACCGCATTCACCTCCACATGTCAGCGCTGCAAGCTCTTTCTGTTTGTCTCTTTTGTAGTGAACACACGGTAACTCTGATGGTGTTCTCTGTACACATTCCTCCCCTCATTTCCGGGGTACCTCTGATCCTGCTGGTTTTGGTTTTCCACCTCGTGCACTGCATCCCTTCTCTCATGGTTATCATACCTCGGCGGAGGGGGAGGCAACATTAGGTGTTGCGTGTTCGCTCCTGAGAGCAATTGCTGCTGGGGTAACTCCTGCCGAGGTTGATCGCTCCGAGGTGCCTGAGCATTCCCCGAACCACCTTGTTCTATCTTACGCATCCACTCACACTGCCTCGTTTTATGACCCGCTGGGTTACTCGGATTTGGCGTGTGAAACTTACACGCTTGATCCAGCATTGATTCATAGGTGTACCTCGGACGGTCCTTCTTCTCTTGCCACTATTTTTGCTGCTCTGGCGTAAAAGTTCTCTTCCCATCATTTTTTGGTGTCCATTGCTGCCCTCCAGTTTTCTGGCGTTGACTGCCTCCTGCTCTGGGTTGATCCTGATTCACAGCTGCAACTTGTTGCAAACTGTACCGGTAATCTGGTCTATCATCTCTTCTTTTGCCTCGGTAATCATTCCTCCGGGATGACCCGGCTCCATCTGTCTGGTAGTACTCCTTGCCTGATTCGTTTGAGTTGAGCCTAGATTGAGTCAGATCACCCAGGGCGTATGAACCAGCAATCCGAATCGTTTCTACCAAGGTAGTTGGCATTTCCTGTTGCAACCTTTGCCATAGTACACTTGCATATCTGCATCCTTGCGCAAACCAAGATATGGCCTATGACTCAATCACACCATCACAGGAGTTTTGCACGGTACACCACCGGGTTAAAAACTCCTGGTCTGTCTCTTTCGGTCTTTGCCTGCACATTGCCAGGGTCTGTGGTCTGTTCGGCCTCTGATACGTACTTGAGAAATTGCTAACAAACATCTCCTCAAAATCGATCCAGCAGTTAATACTTCTGGGCGGCAAGTTGTTTAGCCATACCCTCGCTGGCCCCTCCAACATCTGGGGTACATATCTCATAGCCCATCTCAAGTTGCTTGTGGCAATTTTTACAGCAGTTGCATAGTTAATCAACCAATCCTCTGGCTTAGTGCTGCCGTCATATGTCTTTGTGCCCCTAGGCAACTAGAAGTTAGGTACCGGAGGCTCCTTCATGATCTGGGGCCCAAAACAAGCTGGACCCGGAGGACCCTAACACTCAATTTGCTCTGACCTATACAACCGATCCAGTTTTAGCCTAGCGTCATCAGGCATCAAATCTCTGCTCCCCAATCTTGACCCTATCACATGATAGTCCGGCCTTGGATATCCCGCGTTCACCGACTCCGGATTACCATCATTGTATCTATCTTGCTCCGGTTGAACTGCCCTTTGTTGCATACCTTGCCGGCACTGCGCTCTTGCCGTGGCATATTCCGCTGCTGCGGTTGACCTGCACCCTCCGCATTACGCTGTCCGACATTGCCGTTTATAGCATTCCTTTGACCGGCATTGCCTTGGTCGCGGTTACCTCGGCCAGCTTCACCTCAGCTCACACTCCTTCGATCCTCATCTCTCTGTACTTCCTTTCCTTTCCCTGCCCTTGCTTGGTCATACGGGACTATCTGTTTGTTCCTCCTGGCCGAGGTTACTACCTCTTCTCTCCTAGGACCACCATGAGGAGACGATGCGGCTCCAGTGGATTTCTCCGGGTTACCCACCATCGAATGAACGATCTTGGAGGCCCTAGCTCTCTCCAGGTTTTCCCTGAGAAACTCCTCGTTTTTCTTATTCGCGATCCAAACCAACTCATTAACCCTATCTTGCTGTCTCTAACGGGCTTCACCGGTCAGACCTTCTAACTCGGATGCAGCTGCATCTGCTGCTCTGAGGTTCTTTGCCGGGGTACTGTACTTCGGTATCCCCACGGACAGACAGTTCTCTGATTCCTCAATCCTAGTATCACCTTCTATGTTCATTTCACTGGATCGGCTGGTAATCCGGAGTTGGTGAACGCGGGATATCCAAGGCCGGACTATCATGTGATAGGGTCAAGATTGGGGAGCAGAGATTTGATGCCTGATGATGCTAGGCTAAAACTGGATCGGTTGTATAGGTCGGAGCAAATTGAGTGTTAGGGTCCTCCGGGTCCAGCTTGTTTTGGGCCCCGGATCATGAAGGAGCCTCCGGTACCTAACTTCCAGTTGCCTAGGGGCACAAAGACATATGACGGCAGCACTAAGCCAGAGGATTGGTTGATTAACTATGCAACTCCTGTAAAAATTGCCACAGGCAACTTGAGATGGGCTATGAGATATGTACCCAGATGTTGGAGGGGCCAGCGAGGGTATGGCTAAACAACTTGCCGCCCGGAAGTATTAACTGCTGGATCGATTTTGAGGAGATGTTTGTTAGCAATTTCTCAAGGACGTATCAGAGGCCGAACAGACCATAGACCCTGGCAATGTGCAGGCAAAGACCGAAAGAGACAGACCAGGAGTTTTTAACCCGGTGGTGTACCGTGCAAAACTCCTGTGATGGTGTGATTGAGTCACAGGCCATAGCTTGGTTTGCGCAAGGATGCAGATATGCAAGTGTACTATGGCAAAGGTTGCAACAGGAAATGCCAACTACCTTGGTAGAAACAATCCAGATTGCTGGTTCATACGCCCTGGGTGATCCGACTCAATCTAGGCTCAACTCAAACGAATCAGGCAAGGAGTACTACCAGACAGATGGAGTCGGGACATCCCGAAGGAATGATTACCGAGGCAAAAGAAGAGATGATAGACCAGATTACCGGTACAGTTTGCAACAAGTTGCAGCTGTGAATCAGGATCAACCCAGAGCAGGAGGCAGTCAACGCCAGAAAACTGGAGGGCAGCAATGGACACCAAAAAATGATGGGAAGAGAACTTATACGCCAGAGCAGCAAAAATAGTGGCAAGAGAAGAAGGACCGTCTGAGGTACACCTATGAATCAATGCTGGATCAAGCGTGTAAGTTTCACACGCCAAATCCGAGTAACCCAGTGGGTCATAAAACGAGGCGGTGTGAGTGGATGCGTAAGATAGAACAAGGTGGTTCGGGGAATGCTCAGGCACCTCGGAGCGATCAACCTCGGCAGGAGTTACCCCGGCAGCAATTGCTCTCAGGAGCGAACACGCAACACCTAATGTTTCCTCCCCCTCCGCCGAGTTATGATAACCATGAGAGAAGGGATGCAGTGCACGAGGTGGAAAACCAAAACCAGCAGGATCAGAGGTACCCCGGAAATGAGGGGAGGAATGTGTACAGAGAACACCATCAGAGTTACCGTGTGTTCACTACAGAAGAGACAAACAGAAAGAGCTTGCAGCACTGACATGTGGAGGTGAATGCGGTAATGCCAGCTATGACGAGGTATATGCCTTGGTCGGACCAGGAAATTACCTGGAGCATCAAAGATCATCCCAAGCTTATGCCAAGTCCTGGTTCATATGCACTAGTGCTGGATCCGACATTCATTGGGCCTAACATCAATGTGAGGTTCTCCAAGGTATTAATTGACAATGGAAGTAGCATTAATATCATGTATGCGGATACAATGCGAAAGTTGGGTATCTCAGAGAACATGCTCCATGCTAAAAGGACAACTTTCCATGGCATTGTGCTTGGCATTTCTTGTGAGCCCATAGGCAAGGTCCGGGTTGACGTTTTGTTCGGCACAAGAGATAACTGCCGAACTGAGAATTTGGAGTTTGAAGTGGTAAACTTAGAAAGAGCATATCATGCGTTACTCGGTAGACCGGCACTGAACAAGTTTATGGCAAGCTGCCACATCAGTTATCTGAAGATGATGTTGCCTGGGACAAATGGTGTGATCACCATAGCAGGAGATTTCCGAGGTTCCATTGAGTGTGCGTCAGCCGGGTCAAACCTAGCCGAGTCATTCGTGATTGTGCAAGGAAAGAGAAAGATCCAAGAGGTGGCGGCATTGGCTTAGTCCGCGCAGCATTATATGTCGGCAATGAGTAACCCGCATGGTAGTGTATCGTTCCAAGCAACAAAAGATACCAAGAAGGTGCCTGTTGATGATATGTTCCCTGAGCGTGCCGTAACGATTGGTGTCAGGTTAAATGACAAATAGGAAAGCGAGATCGTCAACTTCCTCCATGAGAATCGGGATATTTTTGCTTGGTCCACACAGGACTTGCAAGGTGTTCCGAGGGAGTTGACCGAGCACTCTTTGAATGTCAGACCCGGAGCTAAGCCAGTGGAGCAACCTCTATGCCGCTTCGCCGAAGATAGGAGAAACGTCGTAGGCGATGAGATAGCTAGGTTGTTGGCTGCAGGATTTATCATGGAAGTGCTTTACCCAGATTGGCTGTCTAATCCGGTGCTGGTGGAGAAGAAGAAAGATGATCTGAATGTGGCAGTGGTTTTGCGTATGCGTATCGATTACATGAATCTGAATAAGGCGTGTCCAAAAGATCCGTTTCCACTTCCAAGGATAGAGCAAGTCATAGATTCCACTGCTAGGTGTGAGTTGTTGTCCTTCATTGATGCATATTTTGGTTTCCACCAGATACCTCTGAACCCAAGCGCTTAAATAAAACTACGTTTATCACCCCGTATGGGGCTTATTGTTATCGCACCATGCCTTTTGGTTTACATAATGCAGGGGCAACGTACCAGAGATGTATGCAAAAATGTTTGCATGACCAAATTGGTCAAAATGTGTAGGTGTATGTGGAAGATGTTGTGATAAAGACCAAGGAAAGCAAAACGCTCCTTGATGATATCAGGCAGACCTTCGTGAACCTAAGGAGGTTACAGATGAAGCTTAACCCGGAAAAATGTACCTTCGGTGTGCCGACTGGAAAATTACTCGGATTCCTCGTCTCTAGATGAGGTATTGAGGTCAATCCAACTAAAATCCGGGCCATAGAGCGAATGGAACTGCCGAAGTGTCTTAACGATGTCCAGAAGTTCACAGGTTTCCTGGCATCGTTAAGTCAGTTTGTATGTCGGTTCGGAGAAAAGGCACTACCTCTCTATCAATTCATGAAAAAGTCAGATAAGTTCATTTGGACGCCACAGGCCAATGAAGCCTTTATCCAGTTAAATAAAATGTTAGCCGCTGCACCGGCATTAGCCTCTCCACTATCAAAGGATCCAATGTTGCTCTATGTAGCCGCAACCAACCGAGTTGTAAGTGCAGTAATTGTGGTAGAGCGCGACGAAGAGGGTAAGTCAGTGCAAAGGCCAGTGTATTACCTGAGCGAGGTGTTATCGGCCTCAAAGCAAAATTATCTGCACTATCAGAAGGTGGCGTATGGGGTGTACATGTCGGCAAAGAAGCTGAAACATTATTTTGAGGAGCATCCCATCAAGGTAATATGTGAAGCTCCCATATCGGAGATAATGAGTAACAAGGATGCGAGTGGTAGGATTGCAAAATTGGCAATTGAACTAGCTCCCTATGCGCCACAATATGACAGAAGAGAAGCAACCAAATCTCAAGCTGTGGTGGACTTTTTTGTGGACTAGGCCAAGGTGCAATATGAACCACCCCTACCAGATCCGAACTACTGGAGAATGCACTTTGACGGATCAAAAACAAAAAAAGGGTTAGGTGCCGGAGTTGTGCTTACCTCGCCAAAGAAGGACCAGCTGAAATATGTGCTACAGATCCACTTCACTTCATCAAACAATATTGCAGAATACGAAGCACTTATACATGGTCTCAAAGTGGCAAAGGAGGTTGGTATACGTCAGATCCAATGCTTCGGTGACTCGGACCTCGTAGTCCAGCAAGTCTCCGGGCAATGGGATGCTTTGGACGCTAACATGGCATTATACAAATTTCATGTGCAGAAGATATCTGGTTACTTTGAGGGATGTGAATTTCACCATATACCTCGAGTGGAAAATGAGGCTGCCGACGTATTGTCGAAGCTCGGTTAAACCTGACAAGCAATTTCACCAGGTGTAGCGTTGGAGCACCTCAGGAAACCATCCATCAGGCCATCCCCGGAGTCCGACTCAATTTTTTTCCCGGCAAATCCGGAATGAGAAGTTGTGCCCATGTACATTGATGTAGGGAGTGGTGTGCGAAAGCCGAGGACTGCCTTGGCAAACCCGGGGACTGCCACGACGAACCCGGGGACTGCACAGCATGATTCGGTAGAAGTTATGCCGGTGGATCTAATGGAAATTGATGAGGAAATATTCCCAGTGAGAGTTGTACTAGCTTGGGCATTACCAATATTCCAATTCCTGAAAGATTGAACCTTACCCACTGAGGAGGTACTTTCCAGGCAAACTCAGAGGAGAGCGAAAGCATACACGATCATCAATTCCGAGCTATACAAAAGGAGTGTGACTAATGTCCTCCAGCGATGTGTTGACCCGGAAGAAGGGCTTGACATCCTCCGAGATATACATCAAGGGGAGTGCGGGCATCATGCCTCGTACGAAGACTTGGTGGCAAAAGCTTTCCGGCATGGATTCTACTGGCCAAGTGCCTTAGAACAAGCAGAATATTTGGTAAGAAAATGCAGTGGCTGTCAGAGGTATGCTACCAAGACACATATGCCAATGTCGGAGCTCAAGACCATACCAATCAAATGGCCATTTGTCGTATGGTGTTTGGACATGGTTGGCCCGTTTAAACCAGCAAGGGGAAATATGAATAACATTTTGGTCATGGTGGATAAGTTTACAAAGTGGATTGAAGTAACGCCAATAAGAAAGTGTGATGGAGCCACGACCGTGACATTTCTCAAAAACATCATCTTGAGATACGGTTATCCTCATAGTATTATAACAGATAATGGCACAAATTTTATCCGGCACATCTTGAGCATTTGCACGATTCTGCCGAGATAAGAAGATCCGACTAGACGTTGCCTCGGTAGCCCACCCCGCTTCGAACGGACAAGTGGAGAGATCCGATGGATTAGTATTATCCGGGATAAAACCCCGGCTCATTGAGCCGCTGCAAAGATCATCGGGGTGCTGGATAGAAGAACTACCAGCGGTACTGTGGAGTTTAAGAACAACTACGAATCGATCAACAGGCTATACGCTATTTTTTCTGGTATATGGGGCAGAAGCTGTATTACCAGCCGACATAGAGCATGACTCGCCTAGGGTCACCCAATACACAGAAGCCGAAGTGCAAGAAGCCCGGCAAAATGATGTTGATCTGTTGGAAGAAGCGAGAGAATTGGCATTGTCCAGATCCGCCATATATCAGCAAAATCTCCGACGCTATCATAGCCAGAAAGTGAGCCCTCGAGTTTTCCGGGAAGGCGATCTGGTACTCCGGTTGGTACAACGTACTGCTGGCATGCACAAATTATCCCTCCCATGGGAAGGGCCATTCATTGTGAGCAAAGCATTGCACAATGATTCTTATTATCTTATCGATGCCAAGCCACTGGAAAAGAACAAGGCGGACAGGTCTGGCCAGGAATCTAAGCGTCCATGGAATGTAGCTCTACTTCGTCCTTTCTACACTTAGCAAAGAAGTGTATGTATCCGAGTCTTCTCATATGTCGGTATGTATACCGGCAATGAGCTTATCAATGAAGTGTTGGCACCTCGAGCAGTAACTCGGGGACTCCCTTAGTAATTTTAGTTGTCTTCTGTATTTATTATTTGTATGTCGGCTGGCATAAGTCGCTTCTGCTTAGGTCGGATTAGTAGTGTGTGAGCACCAAGAACCTAACTCATCGACTTGCTGCTGTCCAACAAGATTTGGCTTCATGGCAAGCAAGAGAACAAGTTTGGAATTGCGTAGCACATGAAAAACAACTAAGGGAAAAAACTTAATCGAGCCGACGTTTATTTTTCGAACTAACCTTGTGTGTACTTCAAATTTATCATGCTGAATTATTTTGAGCTAATCCCAAAGTTTCCAAGTATTGTTAAGACAATTTTTGAAACTCGGACTCGTAAGTCATAAAACCGAACCAAGGTAGACGCGAGCCAAGCCAAAAGATTGGAAGAACGAGAAAATGAAATTCGGGGACTACGCCCAAGTCAATCCAGCATAGAAACTTAGTAGCAGAATATTACTTGTGCACTTGAGACAACTGCACCCGGCATACCGGGGATCTGATAAATTATTAAGTTTTTCACTCAAGGAGCAGCAGGAGGAGGAAGTTCGGCGTCATCTTCGCTATCCTTGACGTCAGAGGTAGTGTCCTCGGTGGCATCTAGAAAGCTCGGTCCCTCGTTCCACTAGTGAATGGGGGCGTATTGGATGAAGCTGTGAGCGCTAGCCTTGCGCCGAGCTACCCAGTCCGGTCAGTAGACACTTAGATCCCGTGCGCATGCGTGCAAGGAGATTGAGGTCAATCTTCTCGTACCACGTGAGCACGTAGTGGAGAACGATCTCAGCGCCGACGCGCCCAGCAGATTCTCTCCAGAGATCGAGCTGAGTCTCGCAGTCCATAAGCCTGGCAGAAAGAAAAGACAGATCCTCTGGAGTATCCTCTTCAGGCCAAAAGGCGTTGAAGATCTGGATTACCACGTCCATAACATCCTTGCCATAGTTCCTCACGGTATCAATTCGGGAGGACAAGCTAACTATCAGATCTTCGAGGTCAAGAGGAATGGAGCCAGGACCAAACGGAGTACCCCTCTACTGGCGGAACTTGGTAACAGCCTTGGATGCAATAACATCGCTCTCTGGGAATTTGTCTGGAAAAAAATAACACAGGTGGAAAAAGTAAAGGAAGCAGACCCGGAAAGGTCAATGTAGATTGAAGGAAAAGAACTTACTAGAGATATGGATGTGAACCCGGGATAGCTCCTTGATGCAGTTATCGCGCCTCTCCCAGAGTTGCACAAGTTCTCCATTCACCGACTCAATCTTGATGTCGGCCTCCTTGAGTAAATCCTGGTCCTTGGCGATCTGGAGATTGAGGCGCTCACGCTCTTCAGTATAGTCCTGGCCAGCTTTCTGGAGTTCGGTTTGGTGCTCTGCTTTCAATTTCTTCATTTCTGCCTTTAGCTTGCCAATCTCATCATCTTTCTTTTTGAGCTCGGCCTAATGTTGTCCTGCTTGTCCGAGAAAATGCAGCATCATATCAGGCACAGGCACACTATCTTCAAGAGATGCTGAAATAGTTTGTTGACCAAGCGAAGCCGAGGTATGAATGTCTGCCGAGCCAAGGAGGAAAGGAGATGGAAAGCATAGCAAGGTTGAGCAAATATAACTCACCCTTGATCTGATCCAGATTTTTCCTCATGATCGTGTTCTCAGCCTCCACCCCAGCTGCCAAAACCGAATGATGGATTAGTTCGGCAGAAGAAGATGAAGGAAAATGGAAAAATGTTGAGGAAGAAACTTAGCCATCTTATCATTATCAGCGAGAAGTGCGTTTTTGGCGCGCAGCATCTTGTGAGTGTACAGGAGACACTGAAACTCAGCGCTCTGGCGGTTTGTGGCCACCTGAAAAGTGTACCAAGAGATAGCTTAGGTGTGTGCATATTCAAAGTGTACAAGATCCGGGCCAAGTGGAACTTAACCCGTCTCCAGGTGTGTGCATATTCGAAGTGTACAAAATCTGGGCCAAGTGGAACTTAACCCGGCTCTAGGTGTGTGCATATTCGAAATGTACAAAATCTGGGCCAAGTGGAACTCAACCCGTCTCTAGGTGTGTGCATATTCGAAATGTACAAAATCCAGGCCAAGTGGAACTTAACCCGGCTCTAGGTGTGTGCATATTCGAAGTGTACAAAATCCGGGCCAAGTGGAACTTAACCCGGCTCTAGGTGTGTGCATATTCGAAGTGTACAAAATCCGGGCCAAGTGGAACTTAACCCGGCTCTAGGTGTGTGCATATTCAAAGTCATAAAGATCCGGGCCAAGTGGAACTTAACTCGGCTCTAGGTGTGTGCATATTTGAAATTATCAAGCAGCTACGATTAGTATCTAAGGAGCATCCGACGAGTAACAAGTTATTCCCCCGGAGGCTCGGGGACTAATGGCTATATCAGTTATGTATACAACTTGTTAAAGGAAAAGACGAAGTAACATACCTCCATCATCCGACCAACAAGGTTAATGGCCTTGGCGGCAGTATTCATCTGCGCAGAAATTCAGCGGGAACGAACTTCTCCGGGAGATCGTCGTTGTGGACGAACTCCGCCTTGTTCCCATTGTTTAAAAATTCAATCAAGATCGGAGGGTATCGCTTGCCGCTGAGCATGTGGGACGCCACTAAACCCTTGGCATGTGCCTCCCTCCTCTCAACCTGAGCAAGGGCTGGGCTAGTGTGCAAAACAAGTTGTTGCGCATCAGCTGGCTCGGCAGGGGCGTCCTTCGGTGCTGGAGGCTTCTTGGAAAGCATGAACGCGAGGGTGCGTTGTCCAGCCTCGACAGACACTGACCTGGTGGCGTCAGGGGCCTTTTTTCCCTTGGGTTGCTGAGAGGAGGAAGTGGTTACTGCAGATTTACCCTTGGGAGCTGCCTGGGTGCTTTCTCGCCGAGACTGAGAAGACTCGGACGAGGTGGAGGGGCTCGGTGCTACTGTTGTTGCTTTTGTTGCTGCTGCTGTTTCTTTGGTTGTTGCTGCTGGGGCTGGAGTTGGTGCTGGTGCTGGTGCTGGTTTCTCCTTTGGTGGAGGGGCTGACGTAACCTCGGTGGTAGCTGGTTGCGGTGGAGCCGAAGTGGTGGGTGTTGTTGCCTCGGCAGGGCAAGTCTCCCCCGTTCCAAGGTTACCCACCTCTTGACGAGGTGGGGTGGAACCCGGAGCAGCCTCTGAACCCTCTGGAATAGGGTAGAAGAACAAGTAAATGGCAGAGGGAAAAGAGGCTTACTCATTTGAGGTCAGGGGCTCCTTGGGATTCCGAGCCCTTCGTGTTGGGGCCTTGGTTGCAGGCTTGGAGGCAGTTTTGTCCCTGGATTTCTTCCGCCTTTTTGCTGGCTGAGAAGGTCCGGAGGAAGAAGTTGATTCAGCTCCCCTCTTCTTCTTCGGTGCAACCGGAACAGGATCACCCACGGCAAGGGGAGGGTCCTCATGGATCTGCCCACCGGGGTTAGCTAATGCCAAAAAAGCATAAGAAAGGGGGACAGCGTCAAATGCTTCCACCACCTCAACATCTGAGTCATCTTCATCGTCGGGCCAATCTCTAATGGAAGAGAGTTTACCGGTGGGTCCCTTCGTCGCGTCAGTCATTGGAAGGAACATCTCCTGATCTGGTTCCTTCTCGTTAGAGGTATCCCGGTCAGGCGCCCATTTGAGGGAGGGCTCGGTGCCATCCTCAATAGTTTGCTGAAGGGATTTCTAAGGGAAAAAAAGACAACAGAGTTAAACATACAATAGCGACCGACATATGATTTAATTCGGAGAAAGTTTGCAGCACGAAGCTTACCACAGGAGGGAGCCTATCTCGACAATAGTGTTCAATTCCCCATGTCCACTCAGAGGAGAAGTCCTTGTGGGTGATGAACAGGGCATTGACCCGGCGGAAGATCTCTGTATTGCTTAACTCGAAAGACGAGGTCCGGTTGGGGTCACGGCCCCAGCTCATGTGACACACCTTATGTGTGCGTTTCTGGAGGGGGGAGATCCGGTTACGGACAAATGCGATCAGGGCGTCCTCTTTGCGCAATCCGAGCTCCTTCAGCTCCTTAAACCTCTTGTTGACTTGGTTCGCTAAGACTGTGGGCTTCTTGGGGATAACGTCCCACAATTCGGATTGGGAGGACCCGGACCATAAGGGCGCAGCCGGATCATATCCTCAGTAGTGTCGTTCTGGACATAGAAGAAAAGTCCGGGCCCATCCTTTGCAAGAGTCCAGCCCAGTGACTCGGGGGAAGACGGACAATCTCCAGGGAGAAATTGACGCAGCGCCGAACTGCGTGAGTTGTTTATCCTCCGGCTCTAGATCTACATTCGGAATTACGTTCCGATGAAGGCCAAAAAACGGATCCATAGCTCCTTTGTGGCCCATAATCCGGCATAGCCTTCGATCGTGGAAGCAAAGGCGGAGAGAGATGTGATGGCATTGGCAGGAAGGTGGTGTGGCTGGAGCTCGTATGTGTTTAACCAGTCATGAAAAAATGGCTAACTGGCAAAGCGAACCCCCGCTGGAAGTGTGACAGGAACACCACAAACTCACCCGGATTACGTGAGGGGGCAAGTTCGGCGGAGGCGAGGCGTGCGGTGATTCTAGCTGGGATGCGCCTGGTGCGGTAGAGCCAATCCAGGTCATCCTGGCAGAGCCAGGATCCAGCCCATGCACCGCGGTCCAGGGTCGCAGCGTCTTCTTCCATCTCCTACTCGGCGATAAAGAGCTCTTCTTCTGTCATCTCGAGGTCGCTGCCCACACTGGCGCTAGCGGTGGTGGGTGGCAGCGGCCTGGACATACGAGGACCCGTGGCGGAGGAGGTGCGCAGGGGCGACGACAACGGAGATGCGCGTGGAAGCAGTGCGGCGGCGCTTCTACTCAAACGCGGTGGCGGCGGCGCTGTCACGGGAGAAGATGAGGAAAAAGAAGGGGCGGAGGGGCGCGGAAGTGGGGAAAGGACCCAAGGGGCGCGCCCGTCCCCTATTTCACTGCTCCCTCAGGGGGGTAGTGGGATCGCGTTTGCGGGCGGGCCTCACCGTGTGGCCATGTACAAACCAGATTGACCAATCAACTTCGAGCCACACGGAAGGCCATAGGGCGCAGCGGATCCCATGACATGACGTTATGATGCAGTTAACGAGGAGGCAGGCAGGATGTGACGTGCGTTACAGTGATAACTGACAACTACTACGGCGGTTACTGTGGCTGGCCCTTAAAATGAGGCGATGTGATGATTAGCCTCCATGTGGTGAAGCGTACGAGAGAAGGAAGAATGACCCGGATGGGTATGTGGTAATCGGGCCAGCAAGTAAAAACTTGGAATGTGCCACGGGAAAGTAAACCCATAGAATCAGATATAGGAGGTAACTCGGAAAGGGAGCAAGAAACTCAGTGAAATTTAACCTGTTGTGGCCATAGCAGCTAAGGAAGCTAAGACCGCACCAGCTTCGGGGACTAATGTTGGGGGGATACCCCCGGGTAGGGTCACGCCGGGGTATAAATGCCGAGTTAGCCAAGGTTTAGCAAGGTCAAAGCGGATGCTGGCCGAGTCACCTCAAGGCAGGCCGGATCACGGAGTAACCCAGACAAGGGGACATTCACCTAACTTGGTCTCAACCGACTTACACCGTATGTCGGTAAAATATATCTAACTTGTATGCAGGAACAGGTATGGCCGGATCAACTATGTAGGATCCGGGTTATCTCAAGCTTTTAAGAGAAGGAAGGAATCTCGTTGGTCAAAAGGTGGCTACTGTACGCGAAGCATGAGCAAAGCGGACTGAGGCCAGACCACCAAGGCGTGGCCGACAAAGGTGACGAAGCCAATGTCGGGTGACGCAGGCGCCGCAGAGGCTTACGTAGCCTCTGCATGGACGACGCGGGGAAAAGAGACCCGGTCGGTTTGCTATAAGGAGGGCTAGGGCTTCTATAGAGGGGGTTGATTTTTGAGAGATTGATCTGAGGGCTAGCTAGTGGCGAGAGTAAGAGAGTTCCTTCTTCCTCCTCTCTCCAATACAGCTCGAGGAGCACATGTAATCTGTGAAGTTGAATCAAATACAAAGCTTCCATGTCTGGAATCACCACACTATCCCTCCCTGGATTCCCCTAGTGTATTTAGTCC
Organism: Avena sativa; assembly: GCA_916181665.1. Taxonomy (NCBI): domain Eukaryota; kingdom Viridiplantae; phylum Streptophyta; class Magnoliopsida; order Poales; family Poaceae; genus Avena; species Avena sativa. The sequence goes on from OV702287.1 coordinate 577,238,642, forward strand.
CCACATTTAGCCTATACATGGCATTTGCCGTGACACCACCACGACAGCGATTTAAAGTGACCGTCAGACCCCGATACATGTTTGAGAGTTATGACCAAAGACTCATCATTTCCTCGCTTTGTGGCAGTTTTCATGTGCTATTGCCCATAGTTTTGGGGTTCTAGGGTGATTTAAACTTAACGTAAGACTAGATACATGTTTGATAGATCTGACCAAAAAAACATCGTTTCCACACTTTATGGTCGTTTTCATCATCTGTTGCCATTTAATTTTGGGGTTCTATGGAGATTTACAACAACCGTAAGTCCTAATACATGTTTGAGAGTTATGACCAAAACTTGTCATTTTAGCATGTTTTGGTTGTTCCATTGATCTATTGCCCATGGTTTTGGGATTTTAGGGCGATTGACAATGAAAGTAAGACCTAATACATGATTGAGAGTTATGACCAATAACTAGTCGTTTTCGCTCTTTATGTCCATTTTCATGAGCTATTGACCATAGTTTTGTGGTTCGAGGGTGATTTACAACGAGCGTAAGTCCCGATACAATGCTTGAGAGTTATGAACAAAAACTCATCATTTTCGTGCTTTATGGTCTTTTCATGAGCTATTGCCCATAGTTTTGGGGTTCTAGGGAGATTTAAAACGACCATAAGACTAGATATATGTTTGAGAGTTATGACGAAAAACTCATCGTTTACACATTTTATGGGCGATTTCATGCGCTACTACCCATAGTTTTGGGCTCCGTGGGCAATTGATAATGACCGTAAGACTCAATACATGTTTGAGAGTCATGACCAAAAACTCGTCGTTTTCGAGCTATTGCCCATAGTCTTAGGGTTCGAGGGCGATTTACAATGACCGTAAGACTCGATACATGTTTGAGAGTCATGACCAAAAACTCGTCGTTTTCGAGCTATTACCCACAGTTTAGGGGTTCTAGGGCGATTTACAACGACCATAAGACCCGATACATGTTTGAGAGTTATGACCAAAAACTCATCGTTTTCGTACTTTGTGGACATTTTCATGAGCTATTGCCCAGAGTTTTGGGCTTATTGGGAGATTTACAACGATTCTAAGGCCCGATACATTTTGAGATTGATGACCAAAAACTTGTCGTTTTTGCACTTTATGACCGTTTTCATGAGCTATTGACCATAGATTTGGGGTTCTAGTGGTATTTACATTGACCGTAAGACCTATTACATGTTTTCGTGAGAGTTATGACAAAAAACTCATCGTTTTCGCGCTTTATGGCTGTTTTTATGAACTATTGCCCATAGTTTTGGGATTCTAGGGAGATGGGAAATGACATTAAGACCTGCTACATGTTTGAGATTTATGACCAAAAACTCGTTGTTTTTGTTATGTCCGTTTTCATGATCTATTGCCCTTAGTGTTGGGGTTCAAGGGATATTTCCAACGACCGTAAGACTGATATATGTTTATGAGTTATGACCAAATACTCGTCGTTTTTGGGTTTTATGGCCTTTTTCATGAGCTATTGACCATAGCTTTGGGGTTCTAGGGAGATTTACAATGACCGTAATAGCCGATACATGTTTGGGAGTTATGACCAAGAACTTGTCATTTTCGTGCTTTATGGACGTTTCCATGAGCTATTGCCCATAGGTTTGGGGTTCGAGGGCGATTAACAATGATCTTAATACCCGATACATGTTTGAGGGTCATGACTAAAAACTCGTCGTTTTTGAGCTATTATCCATAGTTTTGGGGTTCTAGGGCGATTTAAAATGACAGTAAGACCCCGATACATCTTTGAGAATTATGACCAAAGACCAGATTTCATGAGCTATTGCCCATAGTTTTGGGGTTCTAGGGTGATTCAAAATTACCATAAGACTAGATACATGTTTGATATATCTGACAAAAAAATCGTCGTTTGCACGCTTTATGACCGTTTTCATCCTCTATTGCCATTTAGTTTTTGGGTTCTATGGAGAATTACATGTTTGAGAGTTATGACCAAAAACTCGTCATTTTCGGGCTTTTTGGATGTTCCATTGAGCTATTGCCTATGGTTTTGGGATACTAGGGCGATTGACAATGAAAGTAAGACTCAATACATGATTGAGAGTAATGACCTAAAACTTGTCGTTTTCGCTCTTTATGGCCGTTTTCATGAGCTATTGCCCACAATTTTGGGGTTCGAGGGCGATATACAAAGACCATAAGACCCGATACATGTTTGCGAGTTATGACTAAAAACTCAACATTTTTGCGCTTTATGGCCATTTTCATGAGCTATTGCCCATTGTTTTGGGGTTCTAGGGAGATTTAAAACGACCGTAAGACTAGGTACATGTTTGAGAGTTGACCAAAAGCTCATAGTTTCATGTTTTATGGCTGTTTTCATGAGCTATTGCCCATACTTTGGGCTTCTTGTGTGATTTATAATGACTGTAAGACTCGATACATGTTTGAGAGTCATGACCAAAAACTTGTCCATTTCGAGCTATTGCCCACAGTTTTGGTGTTCGAGGGCGATTTACAACAACCGTAGGACTCGATACATGTTTGAGAGTCATGACAAAAAACTCGTCTATTTCGAGCTATTACCCACAGTTTTGGGGTTCTAGGGCGATTTACAATAACTGTAAGACCCGATATATGTTTGAGAGTTATGACCAAAAACTCATCGTTTTCGTGCTTTGTGGATGTTTTCATGAGCTATTTCCCAGAGTTTTAGGCTTCTTGGGAGATTTATAACAACCGTAAGACCTGATACATGTTTGAGAGTTATGACCAAAAACTCGTCATTTTTGGGCTTTATGGCCTTTTTCATGAGCTATTGACCATAGCTTTAGGGTTCTAGGGCGTTTTACAACGACCGTAATACTTGATACATGTTTGGGAGTTATGACCAAGAACTTGTCGTTTTCGTGCTTTATGGATGTTTCCATGAGCTATTGCCCATAGGTTTGGGGTTCGAGGGCGATTAACAATGATCTTAATACCCGATACATGTTTGAGGGTCATGACTAAAAACTCGTCGTTTTTGAGCTATTATCCATAGTTTTGGGGTTCTAGGGCGATTTAAAATGACCGTAAGACCCCGATACATCTTTGAGAATTATGACCAAAGACCAGATTTCATGAGCTATTGCCCATAGTTTTGGGGTTCTAGGGTGATTCAAAATTACCGTAAGACTAGATACATGTTTGATATATCTGACAAAAAAATCGTCGTTTGCACGCTTTATGACCGTTTTCATCCTCTATTGCCATTTAGTTTTTGGGTTCTATGGAGAATTACATGTTTGAGAGTTATGACCAAAAACTCGTCATTTTCGCGCTTTTTGGATGTTCCATTGAGCTATTGCCTATGGTTTTGGGATACTAGGGCGATTGACAATGAAAGTAAGACTCAATACATGATTGAGAGTAATGACCTAAAACTTGTCGTTTTCGCTCTTTATGGCCGTTTTCATGAGCTATTGCCCACAATTTTGGGGTTCGAGGGCGATATACAAAGACCATAAGACCCGATACATGTTTGCGAGTTATGACTAAAAACTCAACATTTTTGCGCTTTATGGCCATTTTCATGAGCTATTGCCCATTGTTTTGGGGTTCTAGGGAGATTTAAAACGACCGTAAGACTAGATACATGTTTGAGAGTTGACCAAAAGCTCATAGTTTCATGTTTTATGGCTGTTTTCATGAGCTATTGCCCATACTTTGGGCTTCTTGTGTGATTTATAATGACTGTAAGACTCGATACATGTTTGAGAGTCATGACCAAAAACTTGTCCTTTTCGAGCTATTGCCCACAGTTTTGGTGTTCGAGGGCGATTTACAACAACCGTAGGACTCGATACATGTTTGAGAGTCATGACAAAAAACTCGTCTATTTCGAGCTATTACCCACAGTTTTGGGGTTCTAGGGCGATTTACAATAACTGTAAGACCCGATATATGTTTGAGAGTTATGACCAAAAACTCATCGTTTTCGTGCTTTGTGGATGTTTTCATGAGCTATTTCCCAGAGTTTTAGGCTTCTTGGGAGATTTATAACAACCGTAAGACCTGATACATGTTTGAGAGTTATGACCAAAAACTCGTCATTTTTGGGCTTTATGGCCTTTTTCATGAGCTATTGACCATAGCTTTAGGGTTCTAGGGCGTTTTACAACGACCGTAATACCTGATACATGTTTGGGAGTTATGACCAAGAACTTGTCGTTTTCGTGCTTTATGGATGTTTCCATGAGCTATTGCCCATAGGTTTGGGGTTCGAGGGCGATTAACAATGATCTTAATACCCGATACATGTTTGAGGGTCATGACTAAAAACTCGTCGTTTTCGAGCTATTATCCATAGTTTTGGGGTTCTACGGCGATTTAAAATGACCGTAAGACCCCGATACATCTTTGAGAATTATGACCAAAGACCAGATTTCATGAGCTATTGCCCATAGTTTTGGGGTTCTAGGGTGATTCAAAATTACCGTAAGACTAGATACATGTTTGATATATGTGACAAAAAAATCGTCGTTTGCACGCTTTATGACCGTTTTCATCCGCTATTGCCATTTAATTTTTGGGTTCTATGGAGAATTACATGTTTGAGAGTTATGACCAAAAACTCGTCATTTTCGCGCTTTTTGGATGTTCCATTGAGCTATTGCCTATGGTTTTGGGATACTAGGGCGATTGACAATGAAAGTAAGACTCAATACATGATTGAGAGTAATGACCTAAAACTTGTCGTTTTCGCTCTTTATGGCCGTTTTCATGAGCTATTGCCCACAATTTTGGGGTTCGAGGGCGATATACAAAGACCATAAGACCCGATACATGTTTGCGAGTTATGACTAAAAACTCAACATTTTTGCGCTTTATGGCCATTTTCATGAGCTATTGCCCATTGTTTTGGGGTTCTAGGGAGATTTAAAACGACCGTAAGACTAGATACATGTTTGAGAGTCATGACGAAAAACTCGTCACTTTCGAGCTATTACCCACAGTTTTCGGGTTCTAGGGCAATTTACAACGACTGTAAGACCCAATACATGTTTGAGAGTTATGACCAAAAACTCATCGTTTTCGTGCTTTGTGGACATTTTCATGAGATATTTCCCATAGTTTTGGGCTTCTTAGGAGATTTATAACGACCGTAAGACCCGATACATGTTTGAGATTTATGACCAAAAACTCGTTGTTTTTGCGCTTTATGGCCATTTTCATGAGCTATGGACCATAGTTTTGGGATTCGAGGGTGATTTTCAACGAGCGTAAGACCCGATACAATGCTTGACAGTTATGATCAAAAACTCGTCATTTTCGTGCTTTATGGTCTTTTCATGAGCTATTTCCCATAGTTTTGGGGTTCGAGGGCGATTTACAATGACCATAAGACCCAATACATGTTTCAGATTAATGACAAAAAACTTGTCATTTTTGTGCTTTATGACCGTTCTAATGAGCTATTCACCGTAGTTTTGGGGTTCTAGGGCGATTTAAAATGATCGTAAGACCTATTACATTTTAGAGAGTTATGACCAAAAAGTCGTCGTTTTCGCACTTTATGGCCGTTTTCATGAACTATTGCCAATAGTTTTGGGATTCTAGGGCGATTGAAAATGACATTAAGACCTGATACATGTTTGAGATTGATGACCAAAAACATGTCGTTTTCACCCTTTATGGCCGTTTTCATGAGCTATTTCCCATAGTTTTGGAGATTTAACACGACCGTTATTCTAGATACATGTTTGAGAGTTATGACCAAAAACTCGTTGTTTTCGTTATATCCGATTTCATGATCTATTGACCTAAGTGTTGGGGTTCTAGGGCGATTTACAGCGACCGTAAGACCTCAACATGTTTGAGAATTATGGCGAAAAACTCGTCGTTTTTGCGCTTTATGGCCTTTTTCATGAGCTATTTCCCACAGTTTTGGGGTTCAAGGGCGATTTACAACGAGCGTAAGACTCGATACAATGCTTGAGAGTAATGACCAAAAACTCATAATTTTCGTGCTTTATGGTCTTTTCATGAGCTATTTACCTTAGTTTTGGGGTTCGAGGCCGATTTACAACGACCATAAGACCCAATACATGTTTGAGATTTATGACCACAAACTTGTTGTTTTTGCGCTTTATGACCGTTTTCATGAGCTATTGACCATTGTTTTGGGGCTCTAGGGCGATTTACAATGACCATAAGACCTGATACATTTTTGAGAGTTATGACCAACAACTGATTTTCGCGCTTTATGGCCGTTTTCATGAACTATTTCCCATAGTTTTGGGAGTCTATGGCGATTGAAAATGACATTAAGACCTAATACATGTTTGAGATGTATGACCAAAAACTCGCTGTTTTTGTTATGTCCGTTTTCATGATCTATTGCCCTTAGTGTTGGGGTTCAGGGGCGATTTCCAACGACCGTAAGACCTGATACATGTTTGAGGGTTATACCAAAAACTCGTCGTTTTTGGGTTTTATGGCCTTTTTCATGAGATATTGACAATAGCTTTGGGATTCTAGGGCGATTTACAACGACCGTAATAGCCGATACATGTTTGGGAGTTATGACGAAGAACTTGTCGTTTTCGTGCTTTATGGACGTTTCCATGAGCTATTGCCCATAGTTTTGGGTTTCGAGGGCGATTAACAACGATCGTAAGACCCGACACATGTTTGAGGGTCATGACTAAAAACTCGTCGTTTTCAAGCTATTATCCATAGTTTTGGGGATCTAGGGCGATTTAAAATGACCGTAAGACCCGGATACATGTTTGAGATTTATGACCAAAAACTCATCGTTTCTGCGCTTTATGGCCATTTTCATGAGCTGTTGACCATAGTTTTGGGGTTCGAGGGTGATTTACAACGAGCGTAAGACCCGATACAATCCTTGAGAGTTATGATAAAAAACTCACCATTTTCGTGCTTTATGGTCTTTTCATGAGCTATTTCCCATAGTTTTGGGGTTCGAGGGCGATTTACAATGACCATAAGACCCAGTACATGTTTCAGATTAATGACAAAAAACTTGTCATTTTTGCGCTTTATGACCGTTCTAATGAGCTATTCACCATAGTTTTGGGGTTCTAGGGCGATTTAAAATGACCGTAAGACCTATTACATTTTTGAGAGTTATGACCAAAAAGTCGTCGTTTTCGCGCTTTATGGCCGTTTTCATGAACTATTGCCAATAGTTTTGGGATTCTAGGGCGATTGAAAATGACATTAAGACCTGATACATGTTTGAGATTTATGACCAAAAACTTGTCGTTTTCACCATTTATGGCCGTTTTCATGAGCTATTTCCCATAGTTTTGGAGATTTAACACGACCGTTATTCTAGATACATGTTTGAGAGTTATGACCAAAAACTCGTTGTTTTCGTTATATCCGTTTTCATGATCTATTGACCTTAGTGTTGGGGTTCTAGGGCGATTTACAGCGACCGTAAGACCTCAACATGTTTGAGAATTATGGCGAAAAACTCGTCGTTTTTGCGCTTTATGGCGTTTTTCCTGAGCTATTGCCCACAGTTTTGGGGTTCAAGGGCGATTTAGAACGAGCGTCAGACCCGATACAATGCTTGAGAGTTATGACCAAACTCATCATTTTCGTGCATTATGGTCTTTTCATGAGCTATTTACCTTAGTTTTGGGGTTCGAGGCCGATTTACAACGACCATAAGACCCAATACATGTTTGAAATTTATGACCACAAACTTGTCTTTTTTGCGCTTTATGACCGTTTTCATGAGCTATTGACCATAGTTTTGGGGTTCTAGGGCGATTTAGAATGACCGTAAGACCTGATATATTATTGAGAGTTATGACCAACAACTCATTTTCGCGGTTTATGGCCGTTTTCATGAACTATTGCCCATAGTTTTGGGAGTCTAGGGCGATTGAAAGTGACATTAAGTCCTAATACATGTTTGAGATGTATGACCAAAAACTCGCTGTTTTTGTTATGTCCGTTTTCATGATCTATTGCCCTTAGTGTTGGGGTTCAGAGGCGATTTCCAACGACCGTAAGACCTGATACATGTTTGAGGGTTATACCAAAAACTTGTCGCTTTTGGGTTTTATGGCCTTTTTCATGAGTTATTGACAATAGCTTTGGGATTCTAGGGTGATTTACAACGACCGTAATAGCCGATACATGTTTGGGAGTTATGACGAAGAACTTGTTGTTTTCGTGCTTTATGGACGTTTCCATGAGCTATTGCCCATAGTTTTGGGTTTCGAGGGCGATTAACAACGATCGTAAGACCCGATACATGTTTGAGAGTTATGATAAAAAACTCGTCGTTTTCGAGCTATTATCCATAGTTTTGGGGTTCTAGGGTGATTTAAAATGACTGTAAGACCCCGATACATGTTTGAGATTTATGACCAAAAACTCGTCGTTTTTGCGCTTTATGGCCATTTTAATGAGCTATTGACCATAGTTTTGGGGTTCGAGGGTGATTTACAACGAGCGTAAGACCCGATACAATGCCTGAGAGTTATGATCAAAAACTCGTCATTTTTGTGCTTTATGGTCTTTTCATGAGCTATTTCCCATAGTTTTGGGGTTCGAGGGCGATTTACAATGACCATAATACCCAATACATGTTTCAGATTTATGAAAAAACTTGTCATTTTTGCGCTTTATGACCGTTCTAATGAGCTATTCACCATAGTTTTGGGGTTATAGGGCGATTTAAAATGACCGTAAGACCTAGTACATTTTTGAGAGTTATGACCAAAAAGTCGTCGTTTTCGCGCTTTACGGCCGTTTTCATGAAATATTGCCAACAGTTTTGGGATTCTAGGGCGATTGAAAATGACATTAAGACCTGATACATGTTTGAGATTTATGACCAAAAACTTGTCGTTTTCACCCTTTATGGCCGTTTTCATGAGCTATTGCCCATAGTTTTGGAGATTTAACACGACCGTTATTCTAGATACATGTTTGAGAGTTATGACCAAAAACTCGTTATTTTCGTTATATCCGTTTTCATGATCTATTGACCTTAGTGCTGGGATTCTAGGGCGATTTACAGCGACCGTAAGACCTCAACATGTTTGAGAATTATGGCGAAAAACTCGTCGTTTTTGCGCTTTATGGCGTTTTTCTTGAGCTATTGCCCACAGTTTTGGGGTTCAAGGGCGATTTAGAACGAGCGTCAGACCCGATACAATGCTTGAGAGTTATGACCAAATACTCATCATTTTCGTGCTTTATGGTCTTTTCATGAGCTATTTACCTTAGTTTTGGGGTTCGAGGCCGATTTACAACGACCATAAGACCCAATACATGTTTGAAATTTATGACCACAAACTTGTCTTTTTTGCGCTTTATGACCGTTTTCATGAGCTATTGACCATAGTTTTGGGGTTCTAGGGCGATTTAGAATGACCGTAAGACCTGATACATTTTTGAGAGTTATGACCAACAACTCATTTTCGCGCTTTATGGCCGCTTTTATGAACTATTGCCCATAGTTTTGGGAGTCTAGGGCGATTGAAAGTGACATTAAGTCCTAATACATGTTTGAGATGTATGACCAAAAACTCGCTGTTTTTGTTATGTCCGTTTTCATGATCTATTGCCCTTAGTGTTGGGGTTCAGGGGCGATTTCCAACGACCGTAAGACCTGATACATGTTTGAGGGTTATACCAAAAACTCGTCGTTTTTGGGTTTTATGGCCTTTTTCATGAGTTATTGACAATAGCTTTGGGATTCTAGGGCGATTTACAACAACCGTAATAGCCGATACATGTTTGGGTGTTATGACGAAGAACTTGTTGTTTTCGTGCTTTATGGACGTTTCCATGAGCTATTGCCCATAGTTTTGGGTTTCGAGGGCGATTAACAACGATCGTAAGACCCGATACATGTTTGAGAGTTATGATAAAAAACTCGTCGTTTTCGAGCTATTATCCATAGTTTTGGGGTTCTAGGGCGATTTAAAATGACCGTAAGACCCCGATACATGTTCGAGATTTATGACCAAAAACTCGTCGTTTTTGCGCTTTATGGCCATTTTCATTAGCTATTGACCATAGTTTTGGGGTTCGAGGGTGATTTACAACGAGCGTAAGAGCCGATATAATGCTTGAGAGTTATGATAAAAAACTCGTCATTTTCGTGCTTTATGGTCTTTTCATGAGCTATTTCCCATAGTTTTGGGGTTCGAGGGCTATTTAAAATGACCATAAGATCGAATACATGTTTGAGATTTATGACAAAAAACGTGTCATTTTTGCGCTTTATGACCGTTCTAATGAGCTATTCACCATAATTTTATTGTTCTAGGGCGATTTAAAATGACCGTAAGACCTATTACATTTTTGATAGTTATGACCAAAAAGGCGTCGTTTTCGCGATTTATGGTCGTTTTCATGAACTATTGCCAATAGTTTTGGGATTCTAGGGCGATTGAAAATGACATTAACACGTGATACATGTTTGAGATTTATGACCAAAAACTCGTCATTTTCACCCTTTATGGCCGTTTTCATGAGCTATTTCCCATAGTTTTTGGGTTCTATTGAGATTTAACACGACCGTTATTCTAGATACATGTTTAAGAGTTATGACCAAAAACTCGTTGCTTTCGTTATATCTGTTTTCATGATCTATTAACCTTAGTGTTGGGGTTCTAGGCGATTTACAGCGACCGTAAGACCTCAACATGTTTGAGAATTATGGATAAAAACTCGTCGTTTTTGTGCTTTTTGGCCTTTTTCATGAGCTATTGCCCACAGTTTAGGGGTTCAAGGGCGATTTACAATGAGCGTCAGACCTGATACAATGCTTGAGAGTTATGACCAAAAACTCATCATTTTCGTGCTTTATGGTCTTTTCATGAGCTATTTACCTTAGTTTTGGCGTTCGAGGCCGATTTACAACGACCATAAGACCCAATACATGTTTGAGATTTATGACCACAAACTTGTCGTTTTTGCGCTTTATGACCGTTTTCATGAGCTATTGACCATAGTTTTGGGGTTCTAGGGCGATTTATAATGACCGTAAGACCTGCTACATTTTTTAGAGTTATGACCAAAATGTCATTTTCGCGCTTTATGGCCGTTTTCATGAACTATTGCCCATAGTTTTGGGAGTCTAGGGCGATTGAAAATGACATTAAGACCTGATACATGTTTGAGATATATGACCAAAAACTCGCTGTTTTTTTTATGTCCGTTTTCATGATCTATTGCCCTTAGTGTTGGGGTTCAAGGGCGATTTCCAACGACCGTAAGACTTGATACATGTTTGAGGGTTATACCAAAAACTCGTCGTTTTTGGGTTTTATGGCCTTTATCATGAGCTATTGACAATAGCTTTGGGATTCTAGGGCGATTTACAACGACCGTAATAGCCGATACATGGTTGGGAGTTATGACGAAGAACTTGTCGCTTTCGTTCTTTATGGACGTTTCCATGAGCTACTGCCCATTGTTTTGGGTTTCGAGGGCGATTAACAATGATCGTAAGACCTGATACATGTTTGAGTGTCATGACTAAAAAATCGTCGTTTTCGAGCTATTATCCATAGTTTTGGGGTTCTAGGGCGATTTAAAATGACCGTAAGACCCCGATACATGTTTGAGATTTATGACCAAAAACTCGTCGTTTTTGCGCTTTATGGCCATTTTCATGAGCTATTGACCACAGTTTTGGGGTTCGAGGGTGATTTACAACAAGCGTAAGACCCGATATAATGCTTGAGAGTTATGATCATAAACTCGTCATTTTCGCGCTTCATGGCCGTTTTCATGAGCTATTTCCCATAGTTTTGGGGTTCTATGGAGATTTAACACGACCGTTATTCTAGATACATGTTTGAGAGTTATGACCAAAACTAGTTGTTTTTGTTATATCGGTTTTCATGATCTATTGACCTTAGTGTCGGGGTTCTAGGGCGATTTACAGCGACCGTAAGACCTCAACATATTTGAGAATTATGACCAAAAACTCGTCGTTTTTGCGCTTTATGGCCTTTTTCATGAGCTATTGCTCACAGTTTTGGGGTTCAAGGGTGATTTACAACAAGCGTCAGACCTGATACAATGCTTGAGAGTTATGACCAAAAACTAATCATTTTCGTGCTTTACGGTCTTTTCATTAGCTATTTACTTTAGTTTTGGGGTTCGAGGCCGATTTACAACGACCATAAGACCCAATACATGTTTGAGATTTATGACCACAAACTTGTCGTTTTTGTGCTTTATGACCATTTTAATGAGCTATTGACCATAGTTTTGGGAGTCTTGGGCGATTGAAAATGATATTAAGACCTGATACTTGTTTGATATGTATGACCAAAAACTCGTTGTTTTTGTTATGTCCGTTTTCATGATCTATTGCCCTTAGTGTTGGTGTTCAAGGGCGATTTCCAACGACCGTAAGACCTGATACATGTTTGAGACTTATACCAAAAACTCGTCATTTTTGGGTTTTATGGCCTGTTTCATGAGCTATTGACAATAGCTTTGGGATTCTAGGGCGATTTACAACGACCATAATAGCCGATACATGTTTGGGAGTTATGACGAAGAACTTGTCGTTTTCGTGCTTTATGGACGTTTCCATGTGCTATTGCCCATAGTTTTGGGTTTCGAGGGCGATTAACAATGATCGTAAGACCCGATACATGTTTGAGGGTCATGACTAAAAACTCGTCTTTTTCGAGCTATTATCCATAGTTTTGGGGTTCTAGGGCGATTTAAAATGACCATAAGACCCCAATACATGCTTGAGAGTTATGATCAAAATCTCGTCATTTTCGTGCTTTATGGTCTTTTCATGAGCTATTTCCCATAGTTTTGGGGTTCGAGGGCGATTTACAATGACCATAAGACCAAATACATGTTTGAGATTTATGACAAAAAACTTGTCATTTTTGCGCTTTATGACCGTTCTAATGAGCTATTCACCGTAGTTTTGGGGTTCTAGGGCGATTAAAAATGACTGTAAGACCTATTACATTTTTGAGAGTTATGACCAAAAAGTCGTCGTTTTCGCGCTTTATGGCTGTTTTCATGAACTATTGCCAATTGTTTTGGGATTCTAGGGCGATTGAAAATGAGATTAAGACGTGGTACATGTTTGAGATTTATGAGCAAAAACACGTCGTTTTCCCCCTTTATGTCCGTGTTCATGAGCTATTTCCCATAGTTTTGGGGTTCTATGGAGATTTAACACGACCGTTATTCTAGATACATGTTTGAGAGTTATGACCAAAAACTCGTTGTTTTTGTTATATCCGTTTTCATGATCTATTGACCATAGTGTTGGGGTTCTAGGGCGATTTATAGCGACTGTAAGACCTCAACATGTTTGAGAATTATGACCAAAAACTCGTCGTTTTTGCGCTTTGTGGCCTTTTTCATGAGCTATTGCTCATAGTTTGGGGGTTCAAGGGCCATTTACAACGAGTGTAAGACCCGATACAATGCTTGAGAGCTATGACCAAAAAATCATCATTTTCGTGCTTTATGGTCTTTTCATGAGCTATTTACCTTAGTTTTGGGGTTCGAGGCCGATTTACAATGACCATAAGGCCCAATACATGTTTGAGATTTATGACCAAAAAGTTGTTGTTTTTGCGCTTTATGACCGTTTTCATGAGCTATTGACCATAGTTTTGGGGTTCTAGGGCAATTTGCAATGACCGTAAGACCTATTACATTTTTTAGAGTTATGACCAAAAACTCGTCGTTTTCGCGCTTTATCCATTTTCATGAACTATTGCCCATAGTTTTGGGAGTCTAGGGCGATTGAAAAAGACATTAAGACCTGATACATGTTTGAGATTTATGACCAAAAACTCGTCGTTTTTGTTATGTCCGCTTTCATGATCTCTTGCCCTTAGTGTTGGGGTTCAAGGGCGATTTCCAACGACCATAATACCTGATACATGTTTATGAGTTATTACCAAAAACTCGTCGTTTTTGGGTTTTATGGCCTTTTTCATGAGCTATTAACCATAGTTTTGGGGTTCTAAGGCGATTTACAACGACCGTAATAACCGATACATGTTTGGGAGTTATGACCAAGAACTTGTCATTTTCGTGCTTTATGGACGTTTCCATGAGCTATTGCCCATAGTTTTGGGTTTTGAGGGCGATTAACAACGATCATAAGACCCGGTACATGTCCGAGGGTCATTACTAAGAACTCATCATTTTCGAGCTATTATCTATAGTTTTGGGGTTCTAGGGCGATTTAAAATGACGGTAAGACCCCGATTTAAATTATATGAGGGCTACTCTAGTCATATATTGCGTCTATTCAACATCTAATATGTGTGGTAGATAAACAACTTGAACCATGATATTTAATTGTGGGGGTTCCGATCCCTCTTAATATTGTTAAGATAGGGCGCATATTGCCATGCCATGCATCATATCATGATCATGACGGATCTTTGTTGTAGTATTAAATATTGCACCTGTTACTCTATCTAGTACTTGGCTTCTTCACTGGATAGGACGATGAGTCGGTGTGAGATACGAGGAGCCTTCAGACGATCTTCTCAGGCGAGCAGTCTCCTCCTTCTACCTATTTTGCATTTATAGTCTTTACTTCCTTCCTTTGATCTACTATTATCCATTATTGCCAATGCTTTAGTATCGCACCTTTATTTACCTGCTCCACTATATTGCCTTGGTTACCCTATTTCCTTGTTTGATTAGCTAGCTTTGTCCTTGAGAGTCATAGCGCATTCTTAAGTCTGCTGCCCGCTCTCATACAGGTGAACCGTGATATCTAGTTATGGTTGATAACATGATAAGTTAAATTGGTGATGTTGGTTATGATTATGGTTATGGTTTCACCTAATGATAAGGCCCGATAGGGACCACCTTTGGGAACAACTTGAGCCGACCTAGGATCCGTTCATTCTACGATACCAGTTCTGAGTTAATCGTGCTAACCAAACGTGGGGGCCCCTGGGATCCCCCCTCAACTACCAGCGCTATTCGTTTATCCAGAGGGTCACAAATTGGTTTTCCCTTTGGTGCATACACATAATATGTCCTCTGACATGGGTGAGTTAAATTGTATTCGGACATGCCGATGATATGATATAGACGCAATCGTTGTACCTCCCTTGGGAATCATCGTGCCTCCTGGTTGGGTCAATATAGTAGGTGATACCTCTGGATACACACGTAATTACGGGACAGTTCTTGTTGTGAGATTCAGAAGGCACGCGTATTATGTTGCCTGAAGGGTTGAACATGCGTTTGGGTACAGTAGTGCACCCCTGCGGGGTAAATCTTTTCGAGAAGCCGTGTGTCATGATCATAGACAACGCTACTAATGTTTTGCCTCTAATAATATGACTACTAATTAGCCTTATCAACTAAACACCTTCTTAACTAAAATTGCCACCATGTGTGTTCTGCAAGAGGACTACCTCGACTGGTCTTCGAGGGGGAAAATCTTCGGATGGGTTATGTTTGTCGCTATATTATACCTATCATACAACGCTCTCTTATCTCTCTCTAGTAGAAGAAGTTGTAGCATGTCTCTATAAGTTAGATAGTGCAAGTTTTGCCGCCGCTTGGCCCACCATACCTATGTAGGCGAGGACCGCTGAATTCTAGACTCGCCCTGTACTGGCCTTAGTACTGACCGGTCTATTTTTTCTTTGCCCTGTGTCGGCACCCCTTTGGCTTGGACATGTATGTGATTGTCGATGTTAGCAAGGATACCCTTCTGGCTTGGCCTGGGCAGGGTTTATGGAAACCACTTGGTTATTCTTCAGGGTTATTAGTCAAATTTGGATCTTATCCGTACTCGGATACTATTTGGCTTTGTTTCTGATTTGTATCTTGTATTGTATCTTTGTATTCTTGACTCATTAAGTCGTTGTATATATGAGTCTTCTTGTGGATTCAGTTGTAAACTATTGTGATGTAACTAATTGTAATAAAATCTCACCCACATGAAAGTGTCTAGTGCGCGTCTTTGAATCGCTTCTATGCGGGTTTTGGCAGGAAATGTTAAGATCTACATAGATTGGATTCTGGGGCGTTACAGTTTGACACACATGGAGTCTCTAGAGATCAATGCATGTGATGTTCTCAAAACGACACCTTGATGATCCACATGATCACCCACACACTCCAGTGAGTGTGGTGATGCAACTTCCGTCATAGTGGTTCACCATTCCCATGTGGCAGTTGCATTCTAGGGGCTCTTTGGGCTTTTTTACCATGGCATGACACACAGGGAGTCTCTAGAGATCAATGCATGTGATGTTCGGAAAACTACACCTTGATGATCCACATGATCACACACACATTCTAGTAGGTGCGGTGATGTAACTTCGGTCACACTGGTTCACCATTACCATGTGAAATTTGCATTCTCGGGCTCTATAGGCTTTCTGACCATGGTTTGACATGCATGGAGTGTGTAGAGGCCAATGCATGTGATGTTCTCAAAACCACACCTTGATGATCCACATGACCACACACACACCAGTGGGTGTGGTGATGCAAGTTCCATCACACTGTTTCACCATTCCCATGTGGCAGTTGCATTCCAGGGGCGCTTTGGGCTTTCTGACCATGGTTTAACACACATGGAGTCTATAGAGATAAATGCATGTGATGTTCTCAAAACAGCACCTTAATGATCCACATGACCACACACACTACAATGGGTGTGGTCATGTAACTTCCGTCACACCGGTTCACCATTTCCATGTGGCAGTTACATTCCAGGGGATCTTTGGGCTTTCTGACCATGGTTTGACACACATGGAGTCTCTAGAGATCAATGCATGTGATATTCTCAAAACCACACCTTGGTGATCCACATGACCACGCACACTCTAGTGGGTGTGGTGATGCAACTTCCATCACACTGGTTCACCATTACCATGTGCTAGTTGCATTCCAGAGGCTCTTTGGGCTTTCTGACCATGGTTTGACACACATGGAGTCTCTAGAGATCAATGCATGTGGTGTTCTCAAAACCACACTGTGATGATCCACGTGACCACACACACTCCAGTAGGTGTGGTGATGCAACTCCGGTCACACTAGTTCACCATTCCCATGTGGCAGTTGCATTATAGTGGTGATGGGGATATGCCGAATGGGGTATGCCCAGCGGGACGTTCCGATTGGGCCAAAGGTCTCAGGAGCGGGCTTGTAGGACAGCGACTGGATTGCGACTGGGGAGAAGGCCTGGTGACTAGAGAGTGGAGGCCTAGAAGCATACTCGAAGCCCAGTCGGATTAGGTCAAAGCCTGTGAATCCATATCCTGGTCGGTAATAAACTATAAACTAGCGAGGTGCCTCATATATAAACCTCCCTAGGGTATCCTGAGGACTTATGTTCCATCATACACCCCTTCAAGCAACTCGCTGCTTAGACGCCGAGCTCGCTACCCCTGTAGCTCGCTCTCCATCAATCTAATCTAGCAGGAGTAGGTCTTTACCCTCCGGGGGGCCGAACCTGGGTAAACCATGTGCATCCGCCCCCATCTCGCACCGCAGATGGCCGCCAGCTCTCTCCCACGACTCAATCAATCGCTTCCAGTAGCAGCGACTATCGTGGCCCTTTCCATGACAGTGGCGCCCACAATGGGGTCCAGCAGGACTGGCCTGAGTTCTGCGGCGAGACCCTACTCGCCGATCGATCGGCCGATCACCATCGGCCGCATGATCGCCATCGGCGGGATCTTACAAATCCTGCCCAACAGCTACACCCCGGCGTCGCGCCCTATCACCCATAGCGTGATAATGCCGGTCGGCTCCATCAACCTCTTCATCGGCTTCACCAGCGCGGTAGACCCAGCGGCGATGGTGATCATTGTGGATCGCCGCTGCACCGCGATCTGCTCTCAGTGGAGCAGATCCGCTCCATCAGGAGCCTCGCCACCAAGTACGACTCGGCCGCCAACAGCGCAGCCGGGACCAATGCCGACATGGAAGACGTGGCCTCCACTACGACGCCGATTCGGCAACCCCTGCCTTGGTCGACGGATCTATCACCGCAGCATCACGGGAGTACACCATCACGCGGATATCCAACCCTGAGGACTTCGAGAACTCCTCTATCCTAGGGATATTCGACTCCGATTCTGACTCGGAGTCCCCCGAGGACTTCTGCGCCAAATCCAATCGCTTCAACGCAATCTACATGGCGGGCATCACGGTCGCTCCGTAATATCCATTCTCCATGCTGATCCTGCCAACCGCCACGGCCACTGAGGTGGAGGAAGCCCGCCTGCGACTCGCGCAGGTGCAGCACAATGAGATCGTCGAGCATGAGAGATGCCGCCTCGAGCGGGAAACGGCGCGGGAGCTATCGCTCTACCACCAGCCGCATCAGGACCGCCTAAACTCCAAGGCCGCATCCTAAACTTCAATGACAAAAGCGACCCCACACGCGCTACTGATCGCGAGTACTGCGAGAACGCGCCACCAGGTGGAAGCAACCGACCAACACCAGGCGCATCGGCGACTGGGCCCCACCACCACCCACTGGTCGCACGGCCCCGCCGGACCATCCGCGAATCATAATCTCTTCACAGGAGCACGACGCCAACGGACTCCCACTCTACTCCACCCCGATGGACAACGTCGTCGCGACCGACGCCACGGTTGCCAACCTCCACGTCCAGGGAGAGGGCGCGCTACAGATCCAGTACGCCAAGGCTCTACTCGCCAGGGCCGTCGAGCAACAAGCCACGCGAGTCGACGTCCAGGGGCGAATGTATTCCCGCTCCTTGGCAACCAGGGTGTCCTCAAGCGGTCACCCCACCACCGCCAACGCCGTGACCTGCCCACCACCACAGCCCCTGACGAACCAGCCACCGGCCGCCAACCCCACGCTCTCCACCAACGAGCCACGAATGGTGAACAACGCGGTCACCGCCAACGGGCAGCCCATCGACGCTCGCATGTACATCGTAAACAACCAGGCATGGCGGGCGCGCCAGCCAAACGACTTGAGGCACATCCTCAGTAACCGTGGCAACCCCGAACCCAGGGGCTCACTCAGCCGAGTAGGCCCCCAGTGCTTCGGACCTATGATCCGAGCGGAAAAGTACCCCGCCAAGTTCAAGGCGCCCAAGGAGATCGAAAATTACGACCCGACATACGATCCAGCGGTCTGGCTAGACAAATACCTCATCGCGATGGGAATCGCCGGCCACACCGTCCTGCTAGCCGCTCGCTACCTCCCCCTAATGATGGAGGGTGCGACCCGGCAATGGATCAACACCCTTTCCGCCGAGAGCATCGACTCCTGGGAGGAAATGCGGGATGCCTTCGTCGGGCACTTCGAGGGTTCCTACACCCGCGCCACCACCATCGAGGGCCTAGAGCGATGCATCCAGGTGGCAGGAACTGTGGATCAATGCCTCCGGCCTCCACCCGGACACGGCGATAAATTGCTTCAAGAACACGTGCCGGTACGAACCCCTGGTCGCTAAGATTAAGAGGGTCTACCGGACGCTCGACAACATCCCCCACCTCCTCGAGATTGCCAAGCGCTATGCGGAGGAGGACCCCAACCAGGACTCCGCCGATGTGTCAGGAGGAAATCGCCGCACCAACGGCCACGACAGAGGATGATAGCACGACAGAGGATGGCAGCACGACATGCGCTAAAGCAACACTCGCATCACCGGGAAGCGCCGCATGGATGGGGGAGTCTACTTTGTCGCCAATGCTGGCCACGGCTAATGCGACCCCAAGAGCTACCGCCGTGACGGAGGAAACTATCGCAACCGTGGAAATTACCGCGCCCACAACACGGCGAGGCCGAAATTTGACCCCGCTGCCCTGCTCAACCAGCCCTGCATCTACCACAGTAAGGAGGGGAAACCTGCCACCCACACCACCACGGACTGCCATTCTCTCAAAGAGATCAAAAAGGCAAGGCGAGCAAGGGAGGACCCCAACAACAACTCGCCTCGGGATAACGGAAACGCCGGCAGCTTTGGCAACGCTGTCGGCTCGCTAGACACCTTCACTAGGCTCGGCACCAAACGCGAGAAGAAGGCCCTTGCCCGCGCGGTCACCGTCATGCGGTGACCCAAGTTAACATCCCTCGCTTCCTCAACTAGTCTGAGCAAAGCATCACCTGGAGTCACCAGGATCACGCGCCCATGATCAAATACCCAGGGTGAGTCGCCTTGGTGGTCAGGCCCAAGGTGGCCGACTACTGGCTGCCAAAGACACTGATGGATGGAGGAAGCTCCATCAACATCATGTACCTAGACACGTTGAAGAGGCTCCAGCTCCCAGAAGCAGCAACCGAGCCGACCCTGACAGCCTTCCACGGCATCATCCCCGGTCGGAAGGCGTATCCGATTGGAAAAGTGAAGCTGCCAGTCACCTTCGGCACATCGGCAAATTACCAAATGGAGAGGATCGTGTTCGAGATGGTGAACTCCTGTATCCCCTACCACTGTGTTCTAGGACGCCAAATGTTCACTAAATTCATGGCTACCCCCACTATGTAAACAACATGATGAAGCTTCCAGGGCCGAGCGGCATCATCACCGTCCATGGTGACCCTGATATGGTCGTGGAATGTGAGGACAATGGCGCTGAGCTCGCTAACGCCATCATCACTGCGGAGACTGCCACGCGGAGGAGCTCGCGAAATACGCGGGAAACATCATCAAGGATGAACCCACCATCCTAAAGAAGCCAACCACCGCGAACTCCACATTTGAGGCGACCACGCACACCCGCACCGTCGAGCTCGTCCCGGGAAACTCCAGCCAGACGGTCACAATTGTGGAGCACATGAGCCCCGCATAGGAAAGTGCGCTCATCGGGTTCCTCTATGAGAACCGCGACATCTTCACATGGAAACCATCTGACATGCCAGGTGTCCCGAGGGAACTCGCTGAGCACAAACTAAACACCGACCCCAAAGTGCGACCAGTAAAGCAATCGCTACGGCCCTTAAATGAAGAGCACCGTCGAGCAATCGCCGAAGAAGTACAACACCTTCTAGCCGCAGGCTTAATTCGGCTAATAAAATACTCCAAGTTGCTGGCAAACCAGTCCTGGTTCTGAAAAATAACAACACGTGGAGAATGTGTATCGACTACACCAACCTCAACAGCGCCTGCCCGAAGGAGGACTTTGTCCTACCACGCATCGACCAGATCATCGACTCGACCGCGGGATCAGAATCGCTGTGCTTCCTCGACGCGTACTTTGGTTACAACCAGATCAAAATGGCAGTCGAGGATGAGGAGAAGACGGCGTTCATCACGCCATTCAGAGCCTTCTGTTACACGAGCATGACTTTCGGCCTCAAGAACGCTGGCGCCACATATCAAAGGTGCATGCAGGAGTGCCTTGCGAGCCAAATTGGCCGCAACATTCACGTCTACATCGATGACGTGGTGGTAAAATCCACCTGCCAGGACGACCTGCTCGCCGACCTGGCTGAATCCTTCGCAAACCTACGGAGGTACAAAATCAAGCTGAATCCAGGAAAATGCACCTTTGGCGTCCCCACCGGACAGCTCTTGGGATATGTAGTGTCCAAGCGAGGCATCGAAGCCGACCCAACCAAGATCGACACCATCGCGCGACTCGGGAAACCCGAGTGCCTCCACGACCTCCAGAAGTTGGCCGGGCGAGTCGCGGCTCTCAGTCGCTTCATTCCCCGAATAGGCGAGAAGGCAATGCCCCTCTACTGCCTGATGCACAAGAACCCCACGTTCCAATGGGACGCGGAGGCGGAGGATGCACGCAAAGCGCTCAAAGAAGTGCTACTCGCGGCCCCACTACTTGCCGCTCCAATCGACAAAGAGCCAATGCTCGTCTATCTGGCGGCCTCCACTCGAGTCGTCAGCGCCATGATGGTCATCGAACGACCATAAGAGGGTAAGGAGCGCCCCATACAGCGCCCCGTCTACTACATGAGTGAAGTCTTGATGGACTCACGTCAGCGCTACCCGCAGTACCAGAAACTGTTATACGCGGTATTCCGAGCTCAACGACGACTCCCCCATTACTTCCAGGAGCACCCAATCACGGTAGTCTCCTCCACACCACTACAAGACATAATACGCAATCGTGAGGCAATTGGGTGAGTCGCCAAGTGGGCCGTCTAAATCGGCGTCCGCAACATCAAATATGAGCCCCGCAAAGCGATCAAGTCACAAGCCATCGCTGATTTCCTCCCAGAATAGGAAGAAGCACAACAGCTGGAGAAGCTACCATACCTCCCCCAAAGGAGCAGGGGCAGGGGTCATATTGACCTCCCCCAAAGGAGATAAGCTCCGTTACGTGCTCCACCTCAACTTCAAGCCCGGCACCAACAACATGGCAGAATACGAGGCCCTCCTCCATGGCATGCGGGCCGCCAAGGAGATGAACATGAACCGCCTACGGTGCTATGGAGACTCCAATCTAGTCATCGGCCAAGTCACCGGAACCTGTGACGCCATCTCCCCAACAATGATATCGTACCGCCAAGCGGTAGACCAGCTAGGAGGACACTTCGACAGCTACTCCGTCGAGTGGATCGATAGGCAAAAGAACGAGGAGGAAGATGCCCTTTCCCGCATCGGGCCGACTCGGCAAACGCCACCCGCAGGCGTCTTCCTCGACATTATCCACAAGCCTTCGGTCTGCCCACCAAAGGAGATCGACATCGAGATACCAATACAACCCGAGCCGGCCCTAGTCGCCATGATCGTGGAGCCCAGTGACTGGACGGCACCGTATGTCGCCTTCCTCGAGCACAAGATCCTCCGAAGCAATGAGACGAAAGCGCGAATGATTGTGTGCCTCTTCAAATCCTTTGTCATCAACGGCGAGCTCCACAAAGACAGCATGACTGGCGTGTTCTAGCGCTGCGTACAGCCAGAAGAAGGCCGCAAGATCCTCCAGGACATCCACGCTGGTGACTGCGGCCATCATGCCGGTGCCAAGTCACTGGTCGCCAAGGCCATGTGGCACGGTTTCTACTGGCTCACCGCGCATGCCGACACCACCGACATTGTCCAACGATGCGTCGGGTGCCAGAAGTATGCCAACCAGATGTACCTCCCTAGTTCAGCACTCAAGACCATCCCCATCACATGGCCATTCGCTGTATGGGGCATGGACATGGTCGGCCCGTTCAAGAAGGCCCACTTCGGCTTCACCCACATCCTAGTCATAGTCGACAAGATCACCAAATGGGTCGAGGCCAAGCCGATCAAAAAGTGCGATGGCAAGACGGCCACCAAGTGCTTACTCGAGCTCATCTACCGGTATGGCTACCCGCATAGCATCATAACGGACAACGATACCAACTTCGCCAAGGGTGCCTTGGTAGAATTCTGTGAAGAACACGACATACGACTCGACCTCGCCTCAGTCGCCTACCTAGAGTCGAACGGCAAAGCAAAACACGCCAATCAGAGCATCCTCCACGGGCTCAAGCCGAGACTCAAAGCACCCCTCGAGCGCACCCCAGGATGCTGGGTCGAAGAGCTCCCTTCTGTAATATGGGGAATCCGCACCTCCATCAACCGCTCCATAGGGTTTACACCCTTCTTCATGGTGTACGGTGCCGAAGCTATGATGCCAACTGACCTGGAGCACGATTCACCTCGAATCACCAACTACGTTGAGGCGACAAATGAAATCGCCCCCCAAGATAGCATCGACCAGATCGACGAGGTACGCGACCTGGCTGGCTAATGCACCGCCATCTACCAGCAGGGGCTCCGCCGCTACCACAACCGCTGATTCCGGACCCGCACCTTCCAGGAGGGCGATTTGGTCCTACGACTGGCCCAGGACAAGAAGGGCATGCACAAACTCTCCCCCCATGGGAGCGGCCATTCGCCATAGCGCGAGTCCTTGGCAACGACGCCTACTACCTCATCGACATACGAGGCGACGGCCATCTCGAGGTCGGGATACCATGGAATGTAAACCTTCTCTGAAAGTTCAATACATAGAACTCAAACTTGTACCCAGATGATATATAATGAAATTCATTCAGATCACACAAATTATGTCTTCTTGCCATACCCTTGTGCCACTCGAAATCGTACAATTAGCAATATGCTAAGCACGGAAGTCAACCCATGGTCGAGCGACCGGCACAGCTAAGTAGTGCGGCCCAAGGGCACCGAAAATATTCGGGACTTGCACCGTCCATGAATACGCCAACCCGGTGCCACCATTGGAGTCGCCTAGCTCGACTAGCCCACCGGGCCAAGAAAACCGGTATACACTTCTCATAGCGACTTGTCCTTCCCATCCTCGCGCAAAGCGACTCGAACAGTTAAGTACCACGCACGAGGACTCCGCAAAAGTGGAAACCCTCACGCGGCTCGGGAACACACCAAGTAAGAGAGCTACCTTGGACTCGCCCAGCGACTGGTTCACCGAGCCAGGGGAGGAGACGCATTACAAACAATGCACCGGTAACTCCCAACAGGCACGCGCCCAAAACGGCTAAGTACTACGCTCGGGGACATGCCTACAAACAATCCTACTCGCGCTCGGGGACTCGCCCCTTCAGAAAACGCAAGGGACAAACAACAAAAACCAAAGCAAACACATACGTGTACCAACGAGTTATAGCCCATTAAAGGGCTGACGCGCTCGGGGACTCGCTCACACAAAAAGTTAAACACACTACAAAATCAAGCTTGCATTGCGAGTCGATTGACTCCTCTTTCTATCATACAAAATATTCTTCATATTACAAGAAGTCGCCACTTGGCATATCTTACAAATCCCCTAGAAAATCTATCTATTTTGCAGGCCTTGATGAAGAAGCATCTGTCCCACTCTTGACACAAACGAATGGTTGCCACGGGTTCATCAAGTAGGTCGAAAGCGCCGACCGGAAGGGCTGCTCCGACTTTAGATCACGATGCTCCGGCTCAGGGTCACCTGGCGCCACCATCGTCTCCTGGTACGGCAGAAGGTCCCCCATCGCCAACACCCGATCAGCGAAGGGGGAAGCCTTGGCGGTCAGCTTCAATACCTCCGACATCTCCATCATACCAGACACTGAAGGGTAGCCGCTGGTGACGTCGTCAAGGTCGAAGTCGTCAGGGAAGTGAGCAAGCCCCAGACTCAACGTTGTGGTGGCCCCGCGCCTGAATGCCGAGCGCGCCATCCAGTCCACAATGCTGGGTACCTCCTCCATATAGCGCCACACTTCAGTCAGTCCCCCAGGAATGACCTCGGTGGGGGACATTCCTTGAAGAACTGCCTGGACGCACAACGCCGAGGTAGTGGCCAAGTTCACCACCACAGTCACACACTGCGAGGTGTTGAAGGTCTTCACCACTGGGTCACTTTTCCCTATCACCGCTGCAACTTCAGATTTCAGTGCCACTACGGATTCCCCCACCCGGGGATTCACCGCATACATTAAACAAAAGAGTAGCGACTCACCAAGGAGCTTCTAGCAGTTATCGGTGACGTGCTTCTCCAGGGTGGCGTGATTGCTTTGCAGCCCAAGGATGATCGAGTCTGCGGCCTTCCTCTCCTCTTCGGCTGCAGCGACTGAAGCCTTTGCCCTATCCTCTGAAGAGATCGAGGCTGCCTTCGCCTCCTCCAACTCCTTAACCAGTGAGTCGATACGCCCATTCGCCACGTATTGCTCGGCAATTGGGACATATTCTTCTCGAGCCTTGGCAATCGTAGCCGGAAGACCATCTCAACAGAAAAGCAATGACTGTCAGCACTCCGGAACACCAACAATTTGTAGCCGAAAAATGAATCAAGTACTCACCAACAGTCTCCTGGAGTCTTCGGTTTGGCTCCTGCGCCACACGCAGATCACGCTCCAGACGCTCCTTTACGGCATGTCGATCTGTCGACTCCCTCTGCAAGCCCTGTAAGCAGAACGAAATGTTAGCAATTACAAAAACACAAAATAAGTGTCCATCTGCTTAAATTCAGCGACTAGACACTCAGGGACTGGCGACTAGAAGAAATTCAGTTCATAGCCACGAAAATTCAGCGACTAGGAACTCGGGGACTGGATACTAGAAGAAACTCAGTGCCTAGCCTCTGAAATTCAGCGACTAGACACTAGGGGACTAGACGTACCTTAATGGCGGCGCCAAGCATATTGTGAAGTTCTCTGGCATCCGTCAAAGGGACCACGAAGGAGGTACGCCCGCGACGAGACCCGACGTCCTCGTCAACAATCTGCGGGCTCTGCAGAGACTGTTTTTCCGCCACACCCGGAAACCCCTTCGCCATGAAGCGTGGAAACGTCGCTGAAGCTCTAGCTGGGGCACTAGTCATGGGAGGCGATGGTTCCATCATCGGAGCTCCTGTGGCTAGCTCCGATCGGGTAACCGCCACCTCCTCGACGCCCGCAGCAGGGTCACTCCCCTTGGCACTATCTCCTGCCACAACATCGTCGACACCTCCCTTCCGCTTCTTCGTGCCATCCGCAGGAGCGACGTCTGCACCAGGCTTCCTCTTCTTAGGGAGATCGTCTTCCCCTGCGGTAGCGACTGGCAGAATTTTCGCCACTGAAGGGCGACCAATCTTCTTGGCACCGGACCTGCCAAACCTCCAAAGTCAGTTTAGAAGTCACAGAAAAAAGAGGATCAAGAATGGGAAGGGAGAACCCGAGTCTTACTTGGCGACCGGTAGAAAATGCAACCCCGTGCTGATATGGGCAGGTTTATCCAACTCTAGGCCTAGCTTGCGCGTCAGACCTCTTTCAAAGACATCCAAAGCCCACAACACCGCATGCCTCTTCGATGATGAGGCTGCAGTCGCAGGAACCTCCAGTTTAGAAGACGCCGCCATTCCCGAAGGTCATGACGACTTTGACGCAGCGGCCTCAGTTGCCTCCTGGTCTGGCGTCGTCGAAGCTGGTGGCGCGATCACTGCGAGAGGAACCTCCACCGCCACCTCGGCGCCTTCAGCCTCTGATCCTATCAAACACCACCGCCGACCTGGATGGTGACGCCGCTTTCTTTGCTAGCGACTTCGACTTGCGCCAGGGCTTCACCGGCATGGCTGTTCGCCGAGAAGTGTGCTCTTGCAAGATTTCATCGCCTTCTTCACGTTCTTCGAGACTACGGCTCGCCACGAGCTCGCGTTGCTTCTGCATGCGAGTCTTGCAACCCACAGGCGCTGGTGGAGGAACCTCTACCTCCTCCTCTTCCTCCTCAAAAGATTCTCCTGAGGCACCCTCCTCGAACTCGTGGGGAACCTCTTTGTCGAGTGGGGGGAGCCAGCCCTCCAAAACCTGAAACAACTAAGAGTGGACATAAATAATATTTAGATGATGCGGTTGCAAATCTCACCACGAGAATTACGACTAAAGTTAAATTCATAGAGAAGAACTTACTATGGGGGCTACATTGTTCACAGGAACGTACGGAGCGAGCCCGGCTGACGTGGTTGTGAATTCCGCGTCAGTGATGTTCTTTAGGACGGCCATGTAATCTTCGGCGTCCCATGATTCCTTGCTGGTCCGGGAAGGATCAATCTTCCCGCTGTACTCGGCCGATCCGCTAATGGGACCAATCACCGCACGAGCCAGCAATTGTACAGGTTGATCGAGGACAAACCTTGGTCCTTCAGCTTCTGGATCTGGTCCATCACCTCCGCGATAGCCATCCTTTGATCATCGGGGAGCTTGTCCATCGCTAGACGGTAGGGATCACTTCTCTCCACGATGAATTCTGGCAATGCTACCTCGCCGAAGGGAGTGGACTCCTTCACATAGAACCAGCTCCTGTTCCACTCGCTAGCGTCCTTCTTTGGAAGCATAAGCTTGATTAAGTTGGCCTTCGGCTACTACTAAAAGGTGACGCCTCCGGCCGCAAAGATCGGGCCACCGGACCCTTCGCGTCCGATGCGGCCGTGGAAAAGGTCTAGCCACAACAGAAAGTTTGGCCTGCAGCCAAGATAACACACGTAGAAGGTTACAAAGATCGCCAGCTGCTCGATGCTGTACGGGCCAAGATCTGACGGCTTGATCTCATAGTACGAGCATAATTGCTGCAACAATAGCGAGGTAGGAAATCCCAAGCCCCTCTCCAGATGTCTTGGGAAGTAGATGAATTCGCCGGCGCGTGGCTTCGGCACAATCTCGGAAGACACGGGGATTCGCCAATTTCCCTTGCGGAGGACCCCGGCATCATCAAAGGACCTGAGTTGAGCCGCGGTGCACTTTGACTTCCCCCACGAGCCTCTCGGAGGTGCCATCGAGAAGGAAGACGGAGTCTCTTGGTCAAGAAAGGTGTGCATCGAGGGAAGAAAGGAAAAATGGATGCACGAGAATGGAAACTGCGGAGAAGGATCTGCAGGACTAATCTGTCACTTCCCTTATAAGGGAATGCTACCCGCCAATCTTGGGTAGCCGTTACCCGCAGTAATTATGCCGAAGTTAGCGTTGGCATATCCAATGGTTAGTTTGACCAAGTTGATGGTCCAACTCCTCCATTCAACTCGCTTGCAACTAAGCCCTGTCCACTCACCGAAGCAGCGACTTGACAGCGGATGCATTCGCCGAAGCAGCGACGGAGAACCTGGGTAAAATTTTCTTGGTTTTGGTGGAGTCCACCTCCGATTCGACTGGGCATCCAAATTGGACTCGCCTACTTTGACTGCCAAATTAACACCTACGTCTGAATCAACGATGGCCTTGGGGACTACTGATGGGGATATGCCAAATGGGGTATGCCCAGTGGGACATTCCGATTGGGCCAAAGGTCTCACGAGTGGGCCTGCAGGACGACGACTGGAATGCGACTAGGGAGAAGGCCTAGCGACTGGAGACTGCAGGCCCAGAAGCATACTCGAAGCCCAGTCGGATTAGGTCAAAGCCTCTGAATCCATATCCTGTTTGGTTGTAAACTGTAAACCCTAGCGAGGTGCCTCATATATAAACCTCCCTAGGGTATCCTGAGGACTTACATTCCATCATACACCCCTTCAAGTGACTCGCTGCTTAGACGCTGAGCTCGGCACCCCTGTGGCTCGCTCTCCATAAATCTAATCTAGCAGGAGTAGGTCTTTACATCCGCCCCCGTCTCGCACCGCAGATGGCCGCCATCTCTCGCCCCCAACTCAATCAATCGCTGCTAGTAGGAGCGACTACCGTGGCCATTTCCACGACAAGTGGCTCTTTGGGCTTTCTGGCCATGGTTTGGCACACATGGAGTCTCTAGAGATCAATGCATGTGATGATCTCAAAACCACACCTTGATGATCCACATGACCATACACACTCCCGTGGGTGTCATGATGCAATTTCCATCACACTGGTTCACCATTGCCATGTTGCATCTGCATTCTAGAGGATCTTTGGGCTTTTTGAACAAGGTTTGATAGACATGGAGTCTCGAGAGATCAATGCATGTGTTATTCTCAAAACCACACTTTGATGATCCACATGACCACAGAAACTCCAGCGGGTGTGGTTATTCAAGTTCCGTCACACTAGTTCACAATTACCATGTAGTAGTTGCATTCCACGGGCTCATTGGGCTTTCTGACCACGGTTTGACACACATGGAGTCTCTAGAGTTTAATGCATGTGATCTTCTCAAAACCACACCTTGATGATCCATATGAACACACACACTCCAGTGGGTGTGGTTCTTCAACTCCCATCACACTAGTTCACCATTTCCATGTGGCAGTTGCATTCCAGGGGATCTTTGGGCTTTCTGACCATGGGTTGACCCACATGGAGTCTACAGAGATCAATTCATGTGATTTTCTCAAAACCGCACCATGATTATCCACATGACCACACACACTCCAGTGGGTGTGGTGATGCAACTTCTGTCACACTAGTTCACCATTCCCATGTGGAAGTTGCATTCCAGGGGCTCTTTGGGCTGTCTGACCATGGTTTGACACACATGGAGTCTATAGAGATCAATGCATGTGGCTTTCTCAAAACCACACCTTGATGATCCACATGACCACACACACTCCAGTGGGTGTGGTGATGCAACTTCCATCACACTGGTTCACCATTCCCGTGTGGCAGTTGCATTCCAGGGGCTCTTTGGCCTTTCTGACCATGGTTTGACACACATGGAGTCTCTGGAGATCAATGCATGTGTTATTCTCAAAACCACACCTTGATGATCCACATGACCACACACACTGCAGTGGGTGTGGCGATGCAACTTCCGTCACACTGGTTCACCATTACCATGTGCCAGTTGCATTATAGGGGCTCTTTGGGCTTTCTGACTATGGTGTGACACACATGGAGTCTCTAGAGATAAATGCATGTGATATTCTCAAAACCACACCTTTATGATCCACATGACGACACACACTCCAGTGAGTGTGGTCATGCAACTATCGTCACACTGGTTCACCATTCCCTTATGGTAGTTGCATTTTAGGGGCTCTTTGGGCTTTCTGACCATGGTTTGACACACATGGAATCTCTGGAGATCAATGCATGTGATTTTATCAAAACCACACCCTGATGATCCGCATGACCACACACACTGCAGTGGGTGTGGTGATGCAACTTCCATCACACTAGTTCACCATTCTGATGAGGCAGTTGCATTCCAGGCGCTCTTTGGGATTTCTGACGATGGTTTGACACGCATGGAGTCTCTAGAGATCAGTGCATCTGATCTTCTCAAAACCACACCTGGTGATCCACATGACCAAAAACACTCTAGTGGGTGTGGTGATGCCACTTCAATCCCACTGATTCACCATTCTCATGTGGAAGTTGCATTCCAGGTAATCTTTGGGCTTTCTGACCAAGGTTTGACACACATTGAGTCTTTAGAGATCAATGCATGTGATGTTATCAAAACCACACCTTGATGATCCACATGACCACACACACTCCAGTAGGTGTGGTGATGCAACTTCCATCACACTGGTTCACCATTCCCATGTCGCAGTTGCATTCCAGGGGCTCTTTGAACTTTTTGACCATGGTTTAACACACATGGAGTCTCTAGAGATCAATGAATGTGATGTTCTCAAAACCAGACCTTGATGATCCACATTACCACACACACTCCAGTGGATGTATTGATGCATCTTTCGTCACACTAGTTCACCATTCCCATGGTGCAGTTGCATTCGAGGGGATCTTTGGGCTTTCTGACCATGGTTTGACACACATGGAGTCTCTAGAGATCAATGGATGTGTTATTATCAAAACCACACCTTGATGATCCACATGACCACACACACTCCAGCAGGTGTGGTGATTCACCTTCCGTCACACTAGTTCACTATTCCCATGTGGTAGATGCATTCCAGGGGTTCATTGGGCTTTCTGACCATGGTTTGACACACAAGGAGTCTCTAGTGATGAATCCATGTGATCTTCTAAAAACCACACCTTGATGACCCACATGACCACACACGCTCCAATGTGTGTGATGATGCAACTTCCGTCACACTAGTTCACCATTCCCGTGTGGCAGTTGCATTCTAGGGATGCTTTGGGCTTTCTAACCATCGTTTCACACACATGGAGACTCTAGAGACCAATGCATTTTTTATTCTCAAAACCACACCTTGATGGTCCACATGACCACACACACTCCAGTGGGTGTGGTGATGCAACTTCCGTAACACTGGTTCACCATTCCCATGTGGCAGTTGCATTTCAAGGGCTCTTTGGGCTTTCTGACCATGGCGTAACACACATGGAGTCTCTAGAGATTAATGCATGTGATCTTATCAACACCACACCTCGATGATCCACATGACCACACACACTCTAGTGGGTGTGGTCATGCAACTTCCGTCACACTAGTTCACCATTCCCTTGTGGCAGTTGCATTCGAGGGGCTCTTTGGGCTTTCTGACCATGGTTTGACACACATGGAATCTCTAGTGATAAATGCATGTGATCTTCTCACAACCACACCCTAATGATCCACTTGACCACACACACTCCAGTGGGTGTGGTGATGCAAGTTCCGTCACAGTAGTTCACCATTCCCATGTCGCAGTTGCATTCCAGGGGCTCTTTAGGATTTCTGACCATTGTTTGACACACATGGAGTCTTTGGAGATCAAGCCATGTGACCTTCTCAGAACCACACCGTGATGAACCACATGACTACAAACACTCTAGTAGGTGTGGTGATTCAACTTCCGTCACACTGGTTCACCATTCGCATGTGGCAGTTGCATTCCAGGGGATCTTTGGGATTTCGGACCATGGTTTGACACACAAGGAGTCTCTAGAGATCAATGCATGTGATGTTTTTAAAGCCACACCTTGATGATCCATGTCGTGGGAATGGCCATGCCAGTCGCTACCAGGTGTAGCGATTGAAAGGATTTGGGGCAAGAGCGTGCAGCCATGTACGAATCGAGATGAGGACAATGACATGGTGTTTTACCTAGGTTCGCCCCCCTAGAGGGTAAAGACCAACTCCTGCTAGATTGTATTATCAAGAGAGTACAATGCATGTGAGATCAGTGGCTAGGCGGCGAGTCGATGGGGTGTATGATGGAACATATGTTCAGAGAGTACCCTAGGGAGGCTTATATAGGGGTTCCTCGCTAGGGTTTACAAATATTGAACCGAATCAAATAATAACTCGGAGGATTTGACGTAATCTGACTAGGCCTAACTATGCTTGTGGGCCTTCAGCTTCTAGTCTATAGGCTCCATCTTTAGTTGCATTCTAGTCATCGTCCTGCAGGCCCACTCGCGGAGGCCTTGGTCTAGTCGAAATTTACTGCTGGGCATACCCCATTTGGCATATCCCCATCAGTAGTCCCTGAGGCCAAAGCTCGTTCGGCGCAGGTGTTCGTTTTGGCAGTCGGAGTAAGCGAGTCCAATCAGACGCCCAGTCGAATCGATGATGGACTCCCTCAATGAAGGAAGGAATCTCTTCAACGTGTCTCAATCGCAGCATTTGCAAATGGAAATGTGCCCAAGTCGCCATGCCCAGCCGACTGGAAGGGCGAGTGAGCAGGCAAATCGAGTGAATGAAGTTGGACCGTCAGCTTGGTCAAACTATCCGTCGGGTAATCCAACGGTAACTTTGGTGGAATTACCACTGGGTAAGGGCTACCCCGAGATTGGCGGGTAATGTCCCTTTATAAGGAGAGTTCCAGGGAGAGTCACAAGCCTTATTCGCATTTCTCTGACCCTGCACACCCTTAGTCTTCCCATATTCCCATGATCCAAAAAATTTGGACCAAGTGAGCTTGTTCCTTCCTGATGGCGCCTTCGAAGGATCTTTGGGGCAAATCAAACTGCACCACAACTTCCCTAAAGACCTTCTAGGACGTGGGCATCCTCTACAAGGTACATTGGCGGATCCACGGGTCCGGCGAGATGGAACCCAAACCCCACCCTGGGTAATTCATCAGTTTCTATAGCCATCTGGAGAAGGGATTGGGGTTTCCTACTTTGATTTTCTTCTAGATTCTACGCATATTATGTGATCAAGCCTTGGGATCTTGGTCGCATAGCATAGAGGAACTCGCAATTTTTGTTGCCTTCTGCGTGTGTTATCTTGGATGCTGCCCTTATTTCCCCTCGTTGTTGGATCTTTTCCACGGTCACCTTAGCCGCGAGGGGGCAGGTGGCCAGATCCTGGCGGCAGGCGGAGTCACCTGACAACCAGAGGATGGCCGTGGACGAGATGCTGACTCGGATTAGGATTTGAAGAAGGAGGGACTTAAGACCATATATTCCTACAATTGTTGGCTCCGGCAACGTCTGGTGCCATTGGCCACCCGATCCCACTGGATGTACTAGTACACCAGCAAGGACGATGCCAGGACCAAGGAGTGGGAAACCAAGGACTACGTCGCCGCGCAGAAGAAGATCACGGAGGCGGAGTATTGTGAGCCGAAATCCGGGCTTGCTCTATATACCGCCGAGAAAGGTCAGGCCCCTACGGTGAGTTTCCTTGCCTTGTGATTTCATGTTGCAGTCGTAGTTTTGCAGTCACCTTTGTCGACTGACCATCATCCTTTCTTTATTTTGCTAGGTATTCCAAATCCTCGAGAATTGGGTTCTTCCACTCGACGAAGAGATTCCCAAGGAGCTTGAAGAGGAGGAGGAAGGATCCTCTAGTAGTGAGGATGAGGTGGCGGAGGTTCCCACGCCTGTCATGGTGGTGGCACGGCAGATGCCATGGATAGGCTAAAGACGGGGCCAATGAGCACTAGAGGAATCCAAGGAGGGATAGTGTGGTGTTTCGACACACAGCTCTTTGTATTTTCACTGTATCAATGTGGGATTACAAGGGATCCTTGAGATGTTCGTGAGGAGGAGACTAGATATCTTACCCCCACTACATTGCTCTAGAGTTCTTCCTAGACAAAATGATCGTGCCTCTTCTATGGAGGCCCTAGTGCTCCTTATATAGGGGAATCTAGGTTACAAAGTTAGGGCATACGTGGGGGCATATTCCCCGAATATGCCCTTTATCAAAAGCTAGATGCCTCTTTATTCACTTTAAATGGCTAGTCCGGACTATGGACGTAATCCTCTGTGAGCTCCTTGTCCTTTGGCGTCACTAGACACGGATCATGTCAGCCGACACTGCCCGCGTCACCTTTGTCGGCCACGCCCTGCTGGTCCTTCCCTCTGCTCACTTCGCTCACGCTACATTAGACAAAGGCCATCTTTTGAGCAGCGAGAGGTTCCTTCCTTCTATTGGAAGCCAAGTGGTAGCCCGGCTAGCGCCTGGCCAATCAGGTTACGAGGGTACCTGCATATATGTCAAATCAACTATAGCCAGCATGCATTTTATGTCGGCCGGGTTAGAGTTAGGTGAATACCTGCTAGGCCGGGTTACCTCGTAAGTCAGCCTGCCTTGAGGAGACCCAGCCAGCACTTGCTTTGACCATGTCGTACCTCGGCTAACTCGGCCCTTATACCCTAGCGTGACCCAACCCGGGGGTATCCCCCAACATTAGTGCCCGAAGCTGGTGCTGTCTTGGCAACTTCAGCTAATAAGGCCACAACAGGTTCCAATTATCAAGATCAGCACTTTCTTTGTCGAGTTATTATGTAACCCGATATCTTTGCTTTGATGTTCCGTTGACTCAATTCGAGTCACTTCTCGTTGGCCGGGTTATTTTCTATGTATCCGGGCTATCTTTCCTTCTCTCGTACGCTTCCCCACGTCGCACATGGAGGGAGAGCATCACTTTGCCTCATTTCAAGGGTTGCGCCAGTTTATTGTGCCGGTTACTGTATTGATTGTTAGGAATAACTGCTGCGTGCGTCACCTCGCGGCACCCTCGTGTTAACTGTTTCATAACATCATGTCATGGGATCCCCTACTCCTTGTGGCCCTTGCGGTGGCACGATCCTGATTGGAAGGCTTGGTAAATACATGGCCACATCGTGTGTTTGTGCCGCAGTGGTTGATCCCACTAAGCGCTCCTAAGGCGCGGTTAAATAGGGGACAAGGGCTCTCTTGGGGAAGTTCCCCCACTTCGCACGCTCCCCTTCCCTTTGCCGCCTCTGCTGCATCTGCTCTAGCATAACGCAGTTGCAACCGTGCCTTGCCGCTCCTCCGAAACTACGCCACCGCTTCTTCACAAGCTGTCCGCTACGGGGTCCTAGAGCTCCAAATCTCCGTTTCCTATTGTATACTATTCTTTCGCAGACCCCAATACAGACATGACTGAACAATAAGCCTACATTGTTAATTAGGAGGAGGAGGAAGAAGGAGTCCACGATTGTGGCACCTGGGCAGGCGCGTTCGTCTGCCATGACGACATCGATTGGCTCTACGCGACCCACCACATCCCCGCAGGCATCACATGTCGCCTCGCCGCCGAGGAAATTACCCCTTCTCCAAACCTATGCGAGTTCATTGTCTTTCTCTCTCACATTCAACAAGGCTTTGGCTTCGTTGCGAGTGATTTCTTCCACGATTTTATCAACATTTACCAGCTTCAGCCTCACCACCTTCCTGCCAATGCAATCACATGCCTTTCCTCTTTCGCCTCCGGCATAGAGGGTTACGTTGGCCTCTGACCTACCAAACAACTTTGGATCAAGTTCTTTGGTCTCAAGAAAAATGTTATCTCCGATCCCCATCTTGCCCCTGCTAACAAACACTTGACCTTGTGTGGTGGAGCCTCAATTTCTCCTGCAAAAATTGTGCTTTCCCCCGGGTTACCAGCCCGGACCTTCTTCTATGTCAGGAACAACATGAATGAAGACTTGATCCGGATGCTCCCCTTCAAGATGGGTCCTCCGGACACCTCCTTGTGGGAGAAAATTCTGAAACGACCTACTACACTGGCGAACCAAGTGGATCACCGGATCAAGGAGCTTGTCATGCTGCAGCTGAGCAGCGAGGACGTCATGATCACTTTCGTCAGCAGTCGGGTCTCCCCCTATAGAAATGCTCCCACAAGATCTTCCATTTCAACACCCCCCTTGACCCCAACCCGACCTCCTCTTTCGAGCTTAGGAACTTCGAGGTATTCCGCCAGGTTAAGGCCATTTTCAAGATAGAGAAGGAGTTCTCCGAGGAGTGGAAGTGGGGGCTTGCACCCTTCACCTGGGCCAACATTCCACTTAACGTATGTCCTTCTCCTAGTATTCTTTCTGAGTCTTGCGGTATATCTGATTGCATCCTAATTTGACAGAATGGAGCCAGCCCTCAAATAGGTGAAGGACCACGGAAAGCCGGACACAGACGAGCCTATCCCAGAGAGATTCTTGCCCACTCCAGACAGCACCAAGCGGACCTTTGGTAAGGCCTCTTCTTTAAGGGATTGGCCGGATGATGATGACTCCGATGTTGAGGTTATGGAGGTACTTGATCTGCTGCCCACTCTTGCGCGTTCCCGGTTCCTCCTCTTGCCATGGATGATCCGGCTCCTGCCCCTTCCCAGAAGCATCTGGCAACCTCGGCCACAGCTTCGGAGGTGCCCCCGCCCAGGAAGAGTTAGAAGAAATCTGAGGTCAAGGGTCCGGTCAAGCCTATGGCCAAGAGCACCATCCGGAGAGCCCCAAGCTTCGGGAGCCCCCAACCTCGAATGAGTAAGTCATTTTTCTTTCTCTGCTTTCTAACCATGGTTTCACACACATGGAGACTCTAGAGACCAATGCATTTGTTATTCTCAAAACCACACCTTGATGGTCCACATGACCACACACACTCTAGTGGGTGTGGTGATGCAACTTCCGTCACACTGGTTCACCATTACCATGTGGCAGTTGCATTTCAAGGGCTCTTTGGGCTTTCTGACCATGGTGTGACACACATGGAGTCTCTAGAGATCAATGCATGTGATCTTATCAAAACCACACCTTGATGATCAACATGACCACACACACTCCAGTGGGTGTGGTCATGCAACTTCCGTCACACTAGTTCACCATTCCCTTGTGGCAGTTGCATTCTAGGGGCTCTTTGGGCTTTCTGACCATGGTTTGACACACATGGAATCTCTAGTGATAAATGCATGTGATCTTCTCACAACCACACCTTGATGATCCACATGACCACAAACACTCTAGTGGGTGTGGTGATGACATGGTTATACCCTACGGGTACGTAACTTCAGCATACCCGGTCCAGCCCAAGGAAGGCCCACGGCAAATATATGCTGGCCCATGAAGATTTTCGGGTGGCCCAGGCCCATGACGCCTTCGAGTCCTTGGAGAACAAGACTAGAGTTTGAATACAACTTGTAACCTACTCGTATCGGCACCCGAGACCTAGCCTCCCCATATATAAAGGCTAGGAGGGTCCAACGAGAGGGCAGCTACTAGATTACGACATACACACCTCCACGCTAGATCTAATCTGCGCACCCCTGTAACCTTCGGTTCCACCGTAATCAAAGAGCAGACAAGAAGGAGTAGGGTTTTCCCTCCGGGGGCCTGAACCTGGGTAAATCTCGTGTCCCCTGGTTGCTTGTCTGTTAACCGTTCCATGATCTCCAGCATCCCCATCTTCTCCAAAACCCAAGTCCATAACAATGGGCATTGACGAGATTAAACCTCGTCAATTGGCGCCGTCTGTGGGAACTGGGGCTGCTGATTGTGCGGTCGTGACGGTTCCGACCCGATCGATCTACAACTCCTCGGCGACGGAGAATCACCTCCTCTTCGGCGCTTTCGACTTCACCGCCCACTCGCCGGATACCATGAAGGATTTCGAGCCCGTAGGCGACGGACTCGAAATTCTGTTCGGGAGCTTCTGCTTCCAGGTGGGACAAACTGGCACCCTCCACCTTCCTGAGCGGGTGCCCGTGCCGTCCATCAGGCCCGCTTCGTGGGCTCCGCACCCCGTGCTACGCACGTCACCATCAACAGATGAGTTCTACAGCGGCAGCAGCTACAACTCCGATCTGTGCGATCCACCTTCGGATGAAGGGACCTACGGTTCCGGATCCGAAAGCTGCGGCAGCAGCCAACCAATTTGCAGGCGCTATCTGTGCGCCGCAATCATCCAAACCGATGAGGAAACGCCTAACCCGCCGCCCAACCCCAACCCGAAGGACAGAAACGGCGAAGACGGGGAAAACAGGGGCCACCTCATCCAACTTAGCAAAGAAGGATGGGCCGAAGCACGCCGCGCCGTCGCAAGCGAAATAGTCCTACCTCTGGACTCCCCACGTGATCTGCTGATGGCGTACCACTACCTCCTCATCGAGGAGCACAAGAAGCAAGTCAAGATGCAGGAGACGCTCGACAAACGCAAGAAAGCAACCTCTGAGTCCAGTATGCGACGAGCTACGCTCTCCGCCATGGGACCCGGCTCTAGCACAAATGGAAACCAAGGAAACAAGCACCGCTCACGGGTGGAAAACCTGGACCCGAAGGAACTGCGTGACGTGACCCGAACCCTCCACACATCGTTCATGGATATGGACGCCGACGGCAACATCACTCTGAAGACGCCACAAGCTGCGATCATGGCAGCCACTGCGTATCTCGCGGCTCACCCACCTCCGGAGGGGGACCCGAAAAGGGCCATGCATAGGTCCGCACTCACCGGATTAGGACGAATCGGAGCTGCGCTCCACGAAGACGCTCCTACGGAGCCGAAGAAGAAAGCTCCGGCCAGGCGCGACCGGAGCCCCACTCCCTCATCCGAAGATGAAGAAGAACACGATCTTCCTCGAAGGAAGAAGAGCTCGCACCGCCGTAAACACGACTACGACGCCAGAGACAGGCTTACACAGCGCAAGATCGACAAAGCACGCGCAAAACGCGCATGCTCATCCGAATCTGAGATGGATGAAGACGAAGGAGAGCTCTGCGGGGCTCGATGCTTCAGCAGATCCGTCCGGCGAACACAGAAGCCACGCAACTTCAAGCTTCCTTAGGATACTCCGAAGTTCAACGGCACGCAAGATCCAAAGTCCTGGCTCAGCGACCATCTGTCATCCGTCAAGCTTCACGGAGGCAACAAAGAAACCGCCATGCAATGCCTTCAGCTGCAGCTGACAGGCGCGGCGCGGGTCTGGCTCAGCAGCCTATCATGAGGATCCATCCGAAGCTGGGAGGAGCTCGCTTATAGCTTCATCCGAAATTTCAAAGGCACCAGCAAAAGGCCCGCCTCAATCGAAGAGTTGCGAGCCTGCACTCAGAGAACGGGTGAATCTATTCGCTTGTACATACTACGCTGGTCTACGACCAAGAACTCCACAGCACACATCTCCGAAGAACGGGCCATCGACGCCTTCAGGGACGGCGTCAAACGCCTAGACTTC
The DNA here is from genome assembly GCA_916181665.1 of Avena sativa. Classification (NCBI taxonomy): domain Eukaryota; kingdom Viridiplantae; phylum Streptophyta; class Magnoliopsida; order Poales; family Poaceae; genus Avena; species Avena sativa. The sequence goes on from OV702287.1 coordinate 577,278,304, forward strand.
AAGGAGAAACTTGGACGCGTAAAGCCCAAGACACTCGACCAACTCATGGAAATTGCCAACAGTTGGGCAGACGGCGAAGATTGCATCCAGCGGGCGCAATCAGATGAAGAGGACCACTACGGCCGAAGACGCGAACGCCGCAGCAAGAGGAGAACGCGCGTCTACGAGGACCGCGACGGACCCGATATGGTCGCAGCCGGCTACGCCGACCGCCGTAACGACATCAGCCGCAACAGCGGAGGATACAAGCGAAGGCATGATGCAGATGAGGCAACAAGCTCCAATCTCTGCGTTCGGAAACGCGCCTGCGCCAGGCGAAATAGCACATGGAGCTCCTCCACCGCTGCCTATCGGAGGCCCACATCAACCAGCTGCACCAGCGCAAAACAACACCGGAGTCGCATACCCCCCACCAAAGGGAGCACTAAATATGATACAGAAGGGACGTCCCACCAACAGGGTACAGAAGAAAATCACCCGACAAATCAACATGGCCGTGACAACTCCGCCTGCAATCCCTGAGTACCTGAGCGGATCGGAGTCCTGCATCACATTCACTCGCGCGGATCACCCTATCCAGATCCCTCGCCCAGGTCATGTTGCCCTGGTGCTGGAGGCGCAGATCGGAGGTTTCGAGATGAGTCGCGTCTTCATGGACGGTGGCAGCGGCATCAACCTAATGTTCGCAAGCACTCTAGCAGCTATGCGGATCCCGCAATGCAGCCTGGAACAATCAGACACCACGTTCCACGGCATTATCCCAGGGAAGGGCATCTTCCCCCTGGGCAAAATAGGGCTCGACGACATCTTCGGGACACCGGACAACTTCCGGCAGGAGCGCCTAGAATTCGAAGTGGTGGACTGGCCGTCGCAATACCACGCCATCCTAGGACGCGTAGCATTCGCAAGGTTCTTGGCCGTCCCACACTATGCATACCTACTACTCAAGATGCCAGGACCAAGGGGCATCATCACAGTCCACGGGAGCTTCACCCGATCGGACCAATGCGACAGAGATTTCAACAAAATCTCCCAGTCTTTCGGCATGCAAGACGAGCTTGTCAAGCTCCTCGAAGTAACAGACAATGGGCTACCCCCAGTCACCAAGCAGAATGCACCTGACATGTCTTTCAACTCCACCATCAACACCAAGAAGGTGTAGGTCCATCCAACGGATGCCTCCAAAACAGCGCTGATCGCCAACGACCTCAGCCCCGCATAGGAAGGCGCGCTCGTCGAATTCCTCCGTGAGCGCTGGGAAATCTTCGCCTGGTGTCCTGCGGACATGCCAGGAGTTCCCAGAGAATTCGCCGAGCACGCACTCATTGTCTTCCTAGACACCAAGCCAGTCAAGCAGTCCATCCGAAGACTGTCGGAGCCACGAGCTGAAGCCATCGGCAAAGAGATCAACAGATTACTCGCAGCAGACTTCATCCGGGAAATCAAGGAAAGCGAGTGGCTGGCAAACACAGTGATGGTCCCGAAGAAGGACACGGACATCCTGCGGATGTGTGTGGACTTCACGTCACTGAACAAACACTGCCCTAAGGACCACTTCCCTCTCCCTCGGATCGACCAGATCATCGATTCGACTGCAGGTTGTGAGAAACTCTCCTTCCTCGACGCCTACTCAGGCTATAATCAGATTCGACTCAAGGTCAAAGATCAAGAGAAAACGGCGTTCATCACACCGTTCGGAGTATACTGCTACAACACAATGCCCTTCGGGCTAAAGAACGCGGGTGCCACGTACCAGCGATGCATGCAGGCCTGCCTCAAGGACCAGATCGGTCGCAACGTCCAAGTCTATGTCGACGACATAGTCATCAAAACCAAGGAGGCAAGAACACTTATCGACGATCTCCGCGAGACGTTCGATAACCTCGATCGCTACAGGATCAAGCTCAATCCAGAAAAGTGCGCCTTCGGCGTCCCCTCGGGTCAGCTGCTCGGGTACTTCATCTCTCAAAGAGGGATCGAAGCGAACCCGAAGAAAATCAAAGCTATCATGACAATGGAGAAGCCGAAAAACCTCAAGGGCGTTTAGCAGCTCACAGGGCGAGTAGCGGCACTAAGCAGGTTCATCAGCCGCATGGGCGAGAAGGCCCTACCATTTTACCAGCTGCTACGCAAGGCAGACAAGTTCGAGTGGACACCAGAAGCCAACGACGCATTCGAAAACCTCAAGCGGCTCCTCTCCACCTCGCCAGTTTTGGTCACGTCAAAAGAGCGCGAGCCCCTGTTGCTGTACATAGCAGCCACACACCAGGTGGTCAGCACAGTACTCGTGGTCGAACGACCCGAAGAAGGCAAGACCCACGGGGTACAACGCCCAATTTACTACCTCAGCGAGGTTCTCACTCCAACAAAACAGCAGTACCCGCACTACCAGAAGCTGGCCTACGGCGTGTTCATGACGGCTCGACGACTGAGCCACTACTTCCAGGAACATCAGGTGATGGTCGTCAACGAGGCACCCCTCAACAGCATCCTGAATAACCCAGAGGCCACAGGACGCGTGGCCCTGTGGGGCATCGAATTATCACCCTTGGACATCATCTATGAGAAGCGACACGCAATCAAATCTCAAGTCCTTCCGGACTTTCTGGTGCACTGGATGGAGCCGCAGCTGCCTGACACCCCAGACATGTCGCAATCCTGGACAATGCATTTTGACGGCTCCAAACGCGAAGCCGGAGCAGGGGCAGGAGTCATCCTGACCTCCCCGCAAGGTGACAAGATGAGGTACGTCCTTCGGATGAAATTCAGAGCCTCCAACAACGAGGCCGAATACGAAGCCCTCATCCATGGCATGAAGATGGCAAAAATATGCGGCGCAACGCGCCTGGTCATCTACGGTGACTCCAACCTTGTCTTCCAGCAGACGATGAATGAGTGCGACGCACACGCACTCGAAGGAGAATTCGACGGCTGCGAACTTTGGCACGTTGGAAGAGAGAGCAACGAGGAGGCCGATAGACTCGCCAACATCGGCTCCACTTGTGCAAAAGAACCACCAGGTGTGTTCCTTGAACAGATCTGCGTACCATCCATCAAGCGGAAATTCCCCAAGGGATCACCCGAAGAAGCAGAACACTCGGGGGCTACGCTACCCGAAGGTCATGAAGGACCCGAAAAGTTGGATACGGAAGTCGCCATGGCCAACCTGATGCAGGTCATGGCAGTCGAAGAAACTTGGACACGTCCATACCTCCAGTTCCTGATAAACGAAGAATTGCCAGACAGCCCGACAGATGCCCAGCGCATATCTCGTCGGTGAAAAGCCTTCACCATCATCAATGGTGAGCTATACAAACGCAGCATTACAGGCGTACTACAACGGTGCGTCACCATCAACGATGCCAAGGCCATACTCCAAGATATCCACGAGGGCATCTGCGGCCACCACGCAGGCAGCCGCTCCCTTGGCGCCAAAGCTCTACGAGCAGGATTCAATTGGCGAACGGCCATAAGCGACGCAAAGGACATCGTCCGAAGATGCAACAGATGCCAACGGTTCACCAACAAACCGCACGCACCTGGGTCCGAACTTCGACCCATACCCATAGCTTGGCCTTTTGCTCAATGGGGCCTTGACATGATCGGCAAACTGCCAAAATCTTCGAAGGGAGGACACGTCTTCCTCTTGGTCGCAGTCGACAAATTCACCAAGTGGATCGAGGCCATGCCAGTCACCAACCAGAAGGGAAAAACCGCCGTCAAGTTCTTCGAATCCATTGTCTACCGATTTGGCGTACCGCACAGCATCATCACCGACAACGGATCAAACTTCATCTCCGAAGAATTCCAGGACTTCTGCGAAGGCCTCGGAATCAATATCACGTATGCCTCAGTAGCACACCCGCAAACAAATGGGCAAGTGGAAAAGTCCAACGGCCTAATCGGCGCCGGCATCAAGAAGCACCTCATGAGCTCACTCGAGCATAAAGCTGGAAACTGGACGAAAGAGCTACCGTCTGAGCTTACGAACTACGCCAAACAGCTCCACCGGCTACACACCATTCTTCATGGTACACGGAGCAGAGGCAGTGCTGCCAGCCGAAGTACGCCATCAGGCTCCACGAGTCGTCGCTTATAGCGAAGCCGAATCCACGGCTGCACCCGAAGACGCCGTCGACACACTCGACGAAGCACAGGATATAGCAGCAGCTATATCCGCGGTGTACCAGCAGAGTCTCCGCAACTATCACAGCCGCCGGCTGCGCCCAAGGTCCTTCGTCGAAGGAGACCTCGTCTTGCGACTCAAGCAAAAGCGACCGAACAAACTCGATTCGCCATGGGAAGGACCCTATGTCATCACCGAAGTCATCCTAGGTGGCGCCTATCGCCTCAAGCACGTGGAGTCTGGAGTCGCATACTCCAACCCGTGGAACGTCTCACACCTGCGACGATTCTACCCATAACAATGGGCAGTGTACCCCCCTTTACTCTCAATAAGGCTTACAGCCAAGGCTACTCAGCCGAACCATGTACCTCCTTCAGTACGATGCAAATAAAAGCTAAGTGTCTCGTCCCCAACCTTCGGTTGACCATTTCTCTGCAATTTTACTACATGCTACATATGCATTTGGGGGCTTCCCCCACCTCACGATTTCATCGACTGAGGACAAAACGTGTACACCTGAGGAGCTGACCACGTCAGGCAAACGAAAAGGGCAAGTACTAAATCAAAGCACTGCGTGCTCGGGGGCTCCCTCCACCTCACGATTTCATCGACTGAGGAATAAACGTGTACACCTGAGTAGCTGACCACGTCAGGCAAACGAAAAGGACACGTACTAAATCAAAGCACTGCATGCTCGCTAACAAGCGAACCTTTACAACAAAGGGCACATACACGCCCAGCCGCAATATACAAATTTTACATCTATCTGTTTATTTTCAGGTCCTACCTATTCTGAAGAATAGCCTGAGCACGCTGCTCAAACAAATCTACAATCTGTTCGGCATACTGCCTTACAGCCGCGTAATGCGGACGCATATTCCACTCACCACCATCTGGTCTAGGAGGTGGCCCAGTCGCCACAGCAGCCAAATCTACATCAGGACGGTGCACCCTCACAAGAGACAAGGCAGCCTTCACCCCTGCGACAAGCTGCTGCCGCACCAGCTCCTTGACATTGCTGGCACTCCGAAACTTCGCCAGAAGACCTGCAAGGGTCGTTGGCACGCCATCCAACGGAAACATGACGTGCAGCACCGAGGACAGCGACGTCTGCACCTAGCGGAGCACCCGCGAAACCTGGTAGACACGATCCGGCACCGTCGCCAGAACTATGGCGCGATCGCGATCCATCCAGAAGAAGCCGCTGGCTTCCATGTCCTGTTGAGTCAAGCAATTGACTCGAACAGCAATGCGCTCCTTTTCTTCCCTCGGAGCAAGATTCGCACCTGCAAAAACAGCACAGAACAAGGGTAAGGCCAGCAGGCTCACCCGAAGAACCGAGCCATTGTTGGAGATATGCCCTAGAGGCAATAATAAATATAGTTATTATTATATCTTTGTGTTTATGATAAATGTTTATATTCATGCTATAATAGTATTAACAAGGAAACATTAATACTTGTGTGAATTGTAAACTTAAATTGAAGTCCCTAGTATAGCCTCTATACTTCACTAGCTTGTTGGTTAATAGATGATTGTGGTTTCCCTATCATGAACATTGAGATGTTATTAACAACAAGATCATATCGTTAGGAGAATGATATGGTGGACATACTCCTATAGATAAGCGTAGCATAAAGATCAAGTCATTTCAATAGTTCAATTGCTATATGCTTTCTGATACATAGTAACCTAATTCCTTCGACCATGAGATCATGCATATCACCTTTACTGGATGGATGGTTTGATGTCATCAAACACCACACCGTAACAGGGTGGCTATAAAGGTGGTATTGAGTGTTCGGAAAGTATTGGTTGAAACACATGGATCAAGAGTGGGATTTGTCCATCCATATGACGGATAGATATTCTCTGGGCCCTCTCGGTGAAATGTCATCCAATTAGCTTGCAAGCATGTGACTGGGTCACAAGGGATCACATATCACGGGAACGAGAAAAGAGTACTTATCAGTAACGAGGTTGAACTAGGTATGCAGAGATACCGAAGATCATAACCTCGGATAAGTAACATATCGTGAGACAAAGGGAAATTGGTATCGTATGTAAGTGGTTCATTCGATCGCAAAGTAATCGTAGAAATATGTGGGAGCCATATGAATTTCCAGATTCCTCTATTGGTTATTGTTCGGAGAAGTGTCTCGATCATGTCCGCATAATTCACGAACCGTAGGGAGACACACTTAAGGATTCGACGTTGTTTGAGTAGTTATGGTATTATGAGAAAGAGACCGAATGTTGTTCGGAGTCTCGGATGGGATCCGGGATATCACGAGGTGATCCGGAATGGTCCGGAGAATAAGATTCATATAAGGAAAGTCCCGTTTCGGAGTTGGGGAATGGTTCCGGTGTTTTCATCGGGAACATTCTAGAAGGTCCCGGAATGTCCGGCACTCCGGAGGGGGAAGGGGTACATGAATGTGTCATTGCATGTTGGAATGATTGCATCATGTACTAAGTGTTCTCGCTGTCCGAAATAAAGGGTTAATTCAAATCCTAATTGGAAAAGTCAAACTGCCAGTTTTCGGTCAAACTGCCAGTTTCGGAAAGTGGAGAAAGAGGAGGAGAGGTGGAGGCCGAGTTGGAGGAGGGTTCCTCCCCTAGGCCGGCGCACCTCCCTAGGCCGAGTTGGGGAGGAACTCCTCCCCATGGCGCCGGCCCTCCCACCTATAAAAGGAGGGGCAGGGCCTCCTCCTCTAGAGACAACACAAGTTTCCTATCCTCTAAACTAAACCCTAGATCTAGACCCCGGTTTAGAGCTATTCGGTTTAGAGCCTTCTAATTGGTTTAGAGCCCTCTAATTGGTGTGTCTAATTACTAGACCTCTAATAGCCTCTCTCATAAGCTCCACCATACTCGCACCGGCTTAAGGCGAAGCCCTGCGGGATCTCCCCTCTACTTCCGGTACCACGCCGTTGTGCTGCCGGAATCGCGAGGAGAGTGCTACAACCTCCGCTGCCTGCTGGAACAAGGGAGAGGAAGGTCTTCGTCGAGTACCGAACGTGTGACCGACTGCGGGAGCGCTGCTGGAACGTGGCGCTGGAAGGATCGTCTACGCGATCTTGAGATCGGAAAGAGTACGACTACATCACCCACGAGAATCTGCTCTCGTTAAACACTTTGGAATCTTCGAGGGTGAGTTATTCCATCGACTCGTTGCTACAATCTAGTAGATAGATCTTGGCTTGTTTGTTTGTATGCGATAGAAAATTTTTGTTTTCCATGCTGCGAACCCCTACAGTGGTATCAGAGCCGTGTCTATATGTAGATCTGTTGCACGAGTAGAACACAATGATCATTGTGGGCGTTGATGCTTTTATTGTAGATTGCTTTTTGTGTACTTTGCATCTTGCGGTATGTTGGGATGAAGCGGCCCGGGCTAACCTTACATGACATCGTTCATGAGACTTGCTCCACGCTTAACATGCAACTTGTATTGCATAAGTGGCTTTGCGGGTGCCTGTTTCTCCTAGCATAGTAAAGATCCAATTTACAACGGGTAATCAACAATGCTAGTATCAATGTTGTGGTTCTTGTTCGTAGGTTAGAACGACACTTATGGAAAGCCCCAAACCACGTAAAATATGCAAAGAAAGTAGAAGCGTCTAACTTTGTTTTGCAGGGGTGTGCAGTGATGTGATATGGCCATGATTGTGATTATATTTGATGTATGCAATGTTCCTTATTGTAAGTTGGCAACCGGCAGGAGCCATATGGTTGTCTTTAATTTCTGTTAAGACCTGCGTGTCTATTCAAAATAGTTGTAATAGTTGAAGCTGGTGGACGACAACCATGAAGAAGCGTCATTGACCTTGATGCTATGCCGGTGATGATGGAGATCATATTCGTGCTTGAAGATGGAGATCGGAAGCACAAAGAAGAAAGGCCATATCATATCACATATTATGAATTGCATGTGATGTTAATCCTTTATGCATCTTGTATTGCTTAGTAGACGACGGTAGCATTATAAGATGATCCCTCATGCACATAAATTTCAAGTTCTAAAGTGTTCACCCTTAGTATGCACCGTTGCCAAAGCTTGTTGCTTCGAAGCACCACGTGATGATCGGGTGTCTTTGATTCCGCGGGTGAATACAACGTAAGCAAGCCAGATTTGCTTATGCGGTAGCTAAGGTTTGATCTTGACGAGCCTAGCATGTACAGACATGGCCTCAGGAACACGGATCGCCGAAAGGCAAATCATGAATCATATAGTAGATATGATGAACATGATGATTGTTCACCATTAAAACTATATCGGCTCTCGTGATGATCGGTGTTGATATAGTAGATTTGGTTCGTGTGATCACTAAAACAATGTGAGGGATGTTGTTTTGAGTGGGAGTTCACCTAGTTTAATTTCATTAATTAATTTGAACTCAATTTGTCATAAACTTAGTCTAAACTATTGCAAATATGTTGTAGATCAATGGCAGCCCCTACCATCAATTTTAATGCGTTCCTAGAGAAAGAAAAGTTGAAAAACAATGGAAGCAACTTCGCGGATTGGTTCCGCAATTTGAGGATTGTCCTCACAGCTGGTAATTTGACCTATGTGCTGGATGCACCGCTAGGTGACCCACCTGCAGCTGATGCTACCGATGAAGTAAAGAATGTTTACCTCGCTCGGAAGAATCAGTACTCCATAGTTCAGTGTGCTATCTTGTATGGTTTAGAATCGGAGCTTCAGAAAAGGTTTGAAGAGTCAGATCCATATGATATTGTCGAGGATCTCAAATTAATTTTTGAGACTCATGCGGCAATTGAAAGTTATGAAGCTTCTGAAAAGTTCTTTAACTGCAAGATGGAAGAGGGAAGCTCCGTCAGTGAGCATGTGCTTAAGATGTCTGGGCACGCAAACAAACTTCAAAGCTTGGGTATAGTGATTCCTAATACTTTGGGAGTTTACCGCATCCTCCAATCACTACCACCAAGTTACAAGAACTTTGTGATGAACTACAACATGCAGAACATGAACAAAGAGTTGCCAGAACTATTTGCTATGTTAAAATCTGCAGAAGTGGAGATCAAGAAAGAGCACCAAGTGTTGATGGTCAATAAGACCACCAAATTCAAGAAAGGCAAGTCTAAGCAAAAGGGACACTTCAAGAAGGGTGGTAAGAAAGTTACCATGCCGACGAAGAGGACCAAGGCTGGACCCAAGCCTGATACTGAGTGCTTTTACTGCAAGGGAGAAGGTCACTGGAAGCGGAATTGCCCAAAGTACTTGGCGGATTTGAAGAACGGCAACATCAAGAAGAAAGGTATATTTGATATACATGTTATTGATGTGTATCTCACTAGTATTCGTAGTAGTGCCTGGGTATTTGATACTGGTTCGGTTGCTCATATTTGTAACTCGAAACAGGAGCTGCAGAATAAACGGAAGCTAGCGAAGAACGAGGTGTCGATGCGCGTGGGAAACGGATCAAAGGTTGATGTGATCGCGGTCGGCACGCTACCTCTTCATCTACCATCGGGATTAGTTTTATACTTAAATAATTGTTATTTGGTGCCTGCGTTGAGCATGAACATTATATCGGGATCTTGTTTATTGCGAGACGGTTACTTGTTTAAATCCGAGAATAATGGTTGTTCGATTTATATGAGTAATGTGTTTTATGCACATGCACCTTTGATAGATGGTCTATTCTTGTTAAATCTCGATAGTGGAAATACACATATTAATAACATTGAGGCTAAACGGTTGAAATCAAGCGATAACTCGACCTATATGTGGCACTGTCGTCTTGGTCACATTGGAGTGAAGCGTATGAAGAAACTCCATTCCGATGGACTTCTTGAATCACTTGATTTTGAATCACTTGAAAGATGCGAAGCATGTCTGATGGGTAAAATGACTAAGACTCCATTTTCTGGTATGATGGAGCGAGCTACGGACTTATTGGAAATCATACATACCGATGTGTGTGGTCCAATGAGTATAGCACCGCGCGGTGGTTATCGTTATGTTCTTACCTTCACGGATGACTTGAGTAGATATGGGTATATCTATTTCATGAAACATAAGTCCGAAACTTTCGAGAAGTTTAAGGAGTTTCAAAGTGAGGTAGAGAATCAACGTAACAAGAAGATTAAATTTCTACGTTCTGATCGTGGAGGTGAATATCTAAGTTACGAGTTTGGCGAGCATTTGAAGAAATGTGGAATACTTTCGCAGTTGACACCGCCGGGAACACCACAGCGTAATGGTGTGTCTGAACGTCGTAATCGAACTCTCTTAGATATGGTTCGTTCTATGATGTCACTTACAGATTTACCGCTATCATTTTGGGGTTATGCATTAGAAACAGCCGCATTCACTTTAAATAGGGTACCATCTAAATCCGTTGAAACGACACCGTATGAATTATGGTTTGGGAAGAAACCTAAATTGTCGTTCCTTAAAGTTTGGGGATGCGAAGCCTATGTAAAGAAGTTACAGCCGGACAAGCTTGAACCCAAAGCGGAAAAATGCGTCTTCATAGGATACCCGAAGGAAACTATTGGGTATACCTTCTATCATAGATCCGAAGGCAAAATCTTCGTTGCTAAGAATGGATCCTTTCTAGAGAAGGAATTTCTCTCGAAAGAAGTGACTGGAAGGAAAGTAGAACTCGACGAGGTTGTCGAACCTTCTCTCGAAATTGCGAGTAGCGCAGCACCGGAAGAAGTTCCTGTGGTGCCTGCACCAATGAGGGAGGAAGCTAATGATGGTGATCATGAAACTTCGGTTGAAGTTGCTACAGAGCCTCGGAGGTCAACGAGAACTCGTACCACTCCAGATTGGTATGATTCCGTTATGAATGTCATGGTGGTGGACAACACCGATGACCCCGAGACATATGAGGAAGCGATGATGAGCCCAGATTCCAATAAATGGCAAGAAGCCATGAAATCCGAGATTGGATCCATGTACGAAAACCAAGTATGGACTTTGGTGGACTTACCGGATGGCCGTAAGGCTGTCGAGAACAAATGGATTTTCAAAAAGAAAACAGATGCTGATGGTAATGTTACTGTCTATAAAGCTCGACTTGTCGCAAAAGGGTTTCGACAAATTCAAGGAGTTGACTACGATGAGACTTTCTCACCAGTAGCGAAGCTAAAGTCTGTGAGGATTATGTTAGCAATCGCTGCATATTATGATTATGAGATATGGCAGATGGATGTCAAAACAGCATTCCTCAATGGAGACATTGATGAAGAGTTGTATATGATGCAACCCAAAGGTTTTGTCGATCCTAAAGATGCTAACAAGGTATGCAAGCTTCAACGGTCCATCTATGGATTGAAGCAAGCATCCCGAAGTTGGAATCAACGTTTTGATAAGGTAATCAAAAGTTTTGGTTTTATACAAACTTATGGAGAAGCTTGTATTTACAAGAAAGTGAGTGGGAGCTCTGTAGCATTCTTAATACTATATGTGGATGACATATTGTTGATTGGGAATGATGTAGACCTTCTTAATAGTGTCAAAGAGTATTTGAATAATAGTTTTTCAATGAAGGATCTTGGCGAAGCAGCTTACATATTAGGCATAAAGATTTATAGAGATAGATCGAAACGCCAAATATCATTGTCACAAAGTACATATTTGGACAAAGTTCTAAAGAGGTTTGGAATGGAAGATAGCAAGAAAGGGTTCTTGCCCATGTTGCCCAATACGACCTTGAGTAAAACTCAAAGTCCGACATCGGCAGAAGATAGAGAAAGGATGAGTAAGACTCCCTATGCCTCAGCCATAGGATCTCTAATGTATGCCATGCTATGTACTAGACCCGACATCGCATATGCTGTTAGTTTAACTAGCAGATATCAAAGTGATCCAGGAGTGGATCATTGGATAGCGGTCAAAAACATCCTTAAGTACTTGAGAAGAACTAAGGATATGGTTCTTTCTTATGGAGGTGATGAACAGCTCGTTGTTAATGGTTACACCGATGCTAGTTGGAACACCGATCCGGATGATTCTAAATCACAATCTGGATACGTATTTATTTTGAATGGTGCAGCAGTTAGCTGGAGGAGTGCAAAGCAAAGCGTTGTGGCGAGATCTTCAACTGAATCGGAATACATGGCTGCTTCGGAGGCTTCACAAGAAGCGATATGGATGAAAGAGTTCATTACAGAGCTGGGTGTGGTTCCTAGTGCGCTGGACCCAATGTCTATCTACTGTGATAACATGGGCGCCATAGCCAATGCGCAAGAACCAAGGTCACACAAGAAGCTGAAGCATATCAAGCTACGTTTTCACGCTATTCGAGAACATATCCAGGATGGGGATATAAAGATTTGCAAAGTACACACAGATCTGAATGTGGCGGATCCGTTGACTAAACCTCTCCCGAGGGCAAAACATGACCAACACCAAACTGCCATGGGTGTTCGGTATATTACCATGTAATCTAGATTAGATGACTCTAGTGCAAGTGGGAGACTGTTGGAGATATGCCCTAGAGGCAATAATAAATATAGTTATTATTATATCTTTGTGTTTATGATAAATGTTTATATTCATGCTATAATAGTATTAACAAGGAAACATTAATACTTGTGTGAATTGTAAACTTAAATTGAAGTCCCTAGTATAGCCTCTATACTTCACTAGCTTGTTGGTTAATAGATGATTGTGGTTTCCCTATCATGAACATTGAGATGTTATTAACAACAAGATCATATCGTTAGGAGAATGATATGGTGGACATACTCCTATAGATAAGCGTAGCATAAAGATCAAGTCATTTCAATAGTTCAATTGCTATATGCTTTCTGATACATAGTAACCTAATTCCTTCGACCATGAGATCATGCATATCACCTTTACTGGATGGATGCTTTGATGTCATCAAACACCACACCGTAACAGGGTGGCTATAAAGGTGGTATTGAGTGTTCGGAAAGTATTGGTTGAAACACATGGATCAAGAGTGGGATTTGTCCATCCATATGACGGATAGATATTCTCTGGGCCCTCTCGGTGAAATGTCATCCAATTAGCTTGCAAGCATGTGACTGGGTCACAAGGGATCACATATCACGGGAACGAGAAAAGAGTACTTATCAGTAACGAGGTTGAACTAGGTATGCAGAGATACCGAAGATCATAACCTCGGATAAGTAACATATCGTGAGACAAAGGGAAATTGGTATCGTATGTAAGTGGTTCATTCGATCGCAAAGTAATCGTAGAAATATGTGGGAGCCATATGAATTTCCAGATTCCTCTATTGGTTATTGTTCGGAGAAGTGTCTCGATCATGTCCGCATAATTCACGAACCGTAGGGAGACACACTTAAGGATTCGACGTTGTTTGAGTAGTTATGGTATTATGAGAAAGAGACCGAATGTTGTTCGGAGTCTCGGATGGGATCCGGGATATCACGAGGTGATCCGGAATGGTCCGGAGAATAAGATTCATATAAGGAAAGTCCCGTTTCGGAGTTGGGGAATGGTTCCGGTGTTTTCATCGGGAACATTCTAGAAGGTCCCGGAATGTCCGGCACTCCGGAGGGGGAAGGGGTACATGAATGTGTCATTGCATGTTGGAATGATTGCATCATGTACTAAGTGTTCTCGCTGTCCGAAATAAAGGGTTAATTCAAATCCTAATTGGAAAAGTCAAACTGCCAGTTTTCGGTCAAACTGCCAGTTTCGGAAAGTGGAGAAAGAGGAGGAGAGGTGGAGGCCGAGTTGGAGGAGGGTTCCTCCCCTAGGCCGGCGCACCTCCCTAGGCCGAGTTGGGGAGGAACTCCTCCCCATGGCGCCGGCCCTCCCACCTATAAAAGGAGGGGCAGGGCCTCCTCCTCTAGAGACAACACAAGTTTCCTATCCTCTAAACTAAACCCTAGATCTAGACCCCGGTTTAGAGCTATTCGGTTTAGAGCCTTCTAATTGGTTTAGAGCCCTCTAATTGGTGTGTCTAATTACTAGACCTCTAATAGCCTCTCTCTCATAAGCTCCACCATACTCGCACCGGCTTAAGGCGAAGCCCTGCGGGATCTCCCCTCTACTTCCGGTACCACGCCGTTGTGCTGCCGGAATCGCGAGGAGAGTGCTACAACCTCCGCTGCCTGCTGGAACAAGGGAGAGGAAGGTCTTCGTCGAGTACCGAACGTGTGACCGACTGCGGGAGCGCTGCTGGAACGTGGCGCTGGAAGGATCGTCTACGCGATCTTGAGATCGGAAAGAGTACGACTACATCACCCACGAGAATCTGCTCTCGTTAAACACTTTGGAATCTTCGAGGGTGAGTTATTCCATCGACTCGTTGCTACAATCTAGTAGATAGATCTTGGCTTGTTTGTTTGTATGCGATAGAAAATTTTTGTTTTCCATGCTGCGAACCCCTACAGCCATAGCTCGAAAGAACGATCAACTTACATTGCAGTTGCTCGGACAGCCGACCCAGCTCCGCCATCAAGTACTCCTCTCTGGATGCACTACGATCTGCTTTGGACTTCCAAACATCAGCGTGACCGCGCAACCCAAGCAAATCTCTCTCCAAGCTACGCACGCGATCTCGAAGAAACGCGAGCTGCGAGGAATCATCCAATGATGCTCGCAAGGGCCTTTCGGATGATGTGTCAACCGGGTTAGCACCCGAAGGAACCTATAGCAGCAGAAAAAAGAAAGCACACAAACATTCAGCCAAGGGAAAAGCTCAACTTGGAGGAATTCATTCAAATAAGGCCACTGCGTGGCACAAGGATGGTGCTACAAAAAAGATATTTACAGCAAAAGTAAACTACATACTACCCTACATCTCCTATGCCTAAGGCGTAGGACACCGAGTCGCCTCAGAGCCAGACTGCCTAGCTTTGGCCTCGCCCTGCTGCCGCAGCGCGTACTCAGACAGCAAGTCAATGAGCTTGGGCCCATATCGTCTGCAACGAGCGGAGTAGGCGGCGAAGGCTACCTCTGATCCATCCGCAGCCGTCGGCATCCGAGAAGTGATCTGGGGCAAGTCCAGCTCCGCCCCATCCGCCATGGCCATCGCCAGCCCGACGGACGCGCCGATGCCCTTCTGCTTGCGCTTGTACGCTGCAGGCGCTTCGGCTGACAGAGCCTCTGCCAGGGCACCCACGTCTTCAAGGGATGCGCCCTTCGGGAAGAGCTCCTGGTAGAAGCGACCAAGGACCTCCTTCGCCTTGGCAAGGGAGTTGACGACGGTGCTGCAGCGGTCTTCGACCGCTACAGTGGCATCATCCAGAGCACTCCCGTGCTCCAGAGCACCGCGGTCGAACTCGATGCCTGCGGCATCTGAGACTAAAAGACGAATATATGAAGAAAGTTAACATAGAAGAAGACCCGCAGAAAAAGGAGCAAGTGCAAAAGCAAACACTCACCCGAAATAGCCTTGGCAGCAGCCATGAGCTTCTCCACCGCTCCCCTCTCATGATCTGCGGCTTCCTGCTGCAGACGCTCTTTCGCTTCGGCTGCCTTCGTCAGTTCCAGCTCAAGGCGCTCTTTCGCCTCAGCGGCAGCTTCGGCCTTCTGCTCCGATTGGCCAAGGCTCTTCTTCAGAGCATCAACCTCACGGAGAGAGTCGTTATGCTCCTCTGCATTCACAACAAGCCAGTGTCAACAAACAGGACAAGGATAAACAAGAAAAGTACTACAAGGCAGACGAATACCTTGCAGCTGCCGCAGTTTCACCTCCAGCGTCACGTGCTCCTCCACCAGCCGCTTGGCCTCTCGGATACAAGGCTGCAGGAAAAGGCAATAGCAGTAAGAGCAGGACTTGGGGGCTACCCTCAAAACAAAGAAGAAAACACAACATCAGCACACGAAAACGCCCGGGGGCTCCCCCCGTGACATGAAGCAGAAAAACTTACGTGCTCCAAAGGCGAACCCGCAGGCCCGCCTGCGAAATTTTGAGGCGCAACCACCAGCCTCTCCTGCACAGGAGGATCTGGAGCAGCGCCGCCCGAAGTCGCCACCGTCTGAGGAGGAGACGACGCAATATTCGACTCCCCCATCATCTCGCGCGCTCCATCACTAGAGCCATCGGATGATTGCCTGCATACGCATCAATCAACACAAGCGCAAAAATAGCAAGGGAATAAAGGACAACAGTCCAACAAGAACACTTACGAGCCCAACGCGCTTAGGTCAAAGATAGGAGAAGCCCTCCGGGTCCTCTTCTCCTCCTTCTTCTCCTCCTTCTTCTCTTCCTTCTTCCACTTTGCTGGTGGGTGCGGAGCAACAGCTCGCACAGGAACGACAGGAATAGGAGAAGACGAACCCCCCTGAACATCATCATGACACTCAAGACCCAGAGGATTCCTGGGAGTCGGAGGAGTCGAGGCATCCGAAGACTCGCTCGAGCTCCGTGATCGCTTGCTCGAATGGTCCTCACTCGATTCATCGGCATCCTCCATCGGAGATCGCGCCGAAGGAAGCTCGGACACGGAATCCACCACTTCATTATCCGGGGCATTCGGATACCTTTCGGGCAATGGTGGTGCCATGCCCAGCACCTTGAAGCTCTGCACAAGGAAGAGAAACTTTGTTAGCAAACAAAGGAAAAAGTACACAGCTGACAAAAATAAAAGGGAAGCACTACGTGCGCAAATCTACACCTTCGGCACGGCCAACGTCGAAGAAAAGGGAGGAGTCAGCGAATTCCCCTGGATTTTTTCGTCGGCCTTGAACTTCAACAGCACGCGAAGATGCTTGTCAAGGTCCACCTCGGAGATCTTCTCATTCGAAACCCTCGTCGGATCACGGCGCCCAGAGTAAAGAAACATCGGGTGCACTCTCGCCTGGAGAGGCTGCACCCGACGCTCAAGAAACGTCTGGATGATGTCAACACCGTTCACCTCCTTCTCAGGAATCAATTGGAGCTCCTCCACCCGACGGTACAAGGCCTCTATCTCCGCCACCTCACCATCCAAGATTTGGTTTTTCCAAGATCTTTTCTTCACAATCAACTGGGAGGGGTCAAAAGGAACAAGACCAAACTCTTGCCCAGGCAGCACGGAGTCACGGATGTAAAACCATTTCCTCCGCCAGTACTGGACAGATTCAGACATGGAGAAGGAAAAGAATTGGACATCGGGACTAAGAGAGATGATGAAACCCCCAATGGGATACACACCATCCGAACCAGACTGTCTCCTCACGGAATACAGCTTCCGGAAGAGGCCAAAGTGCGCCTCAATGCCAAGCCAACACTCGCAAAGCGTGATAAAACACGCAATGTGGAGAAGGGAGTTGGGAGACAGATGATGGAGTTGAACCCCATAGAAAAAAAGCAGTCCACGAAGGAAGTCATGGACTGGATACACAAACCCACGCAAAACGAAGGCGACAAACATAACCCGATACCCAGATGGGGGACGGGGGGTTACCTCGTTGCCAGGGAGCCTCATGGCCGTTGTATCCTGCGGGATCAGGCTCCGCTCGTGCAGCTTGCGGAGATCACTCTCCCGCGTCTCTGATCGCCGCCAGCCACCATCAGTGACACGAGCAGCGGCGGCGCCCTTCTTGCCTCCGGCGGCGCTGGTCCCCACTGAAGACGAAGACTTCTTTGGCTTCCCCATGGCGCTACGGCGGTGGTGGCGTTGCCAACGACGAAGACAAAGGAAATGCGAAAGGAACTCTTAGCACGCAGCAAGAATCGCTCGAGCGCAAGGAAGCAATGGACAGATGAATTGCTGTGGTAAAAAACACACCACGATGTCACCACGGATTATAACAGCAAAGACGACGCACGCTGGGCGTCCATCGAGAAGACCTAACGCCAACGGCAGATCTAGCCGTACACGTGTCAGCACCAAAACGAACCGTCGTTCCCACGACGTCCACTACGCGCGGAAATCGAGGCAACGCCGTAATCATCTCCACGCCGCGCGTGACCGGTCAATTCAAAGTCAGGAAGTGGGACCCACACTTCGTCAAGTCAAGTCATCTCTGGTGCAGCAGACGCTTGAGTTAATCGATCATCAGCACTGACGTCATCAAAAGCTATACTAGCACCAACTTCGGCTACACAGCTAAGAGTACTCACTCGAATATACGATTCGACTAAATACTCGGGGGCTACTCCTATCAGGAGCGTTGGCCTCGCACCCGAAAGACAAATGAAGACAACGCACTTCTCTGAGTCCTACTTCGAGTCTACGACTCCACTACGGACTCGGGGGCTACTCCCATAGGGAGGAAGGATTCAAGCATCCGAAAATTTTCGATTCCTACAGACTAAACAGCTGAGCGAAGCTGGCACTAAAGTCTCCGCTCGAGTCTACGACTCGAACAGACACTCGAGGGCTACTCCCATAGGGAGCGCTAGCCGCACACCCTATGAAATCTTCGACTGCGATCTTCCGGATCCGCATGCAAAAACTTTTCGGCAACTCTGCCCCAATTAATGCTAAGTGAGTAACATCCTCCTTGGCCACCCGAAACACCTCTGTGGTGATAAACATTCGGATGCTGCGTCTGTGACGCAAAGATAAGACCTACAGATATCATCTGATGGCCTGGCAACGCACCTGACTGCGCTCGGCTAGTATGAATCCGTACCAGCAGGTACGATGAAAAATCCCGACGGACGCGTTGGGTACATCATTTAAAAACACTGGAATTCCACTCCTATAAGTCCTCCACGGCCTTAGTCGAATTACGCCAGCATATGTTCTGGGTTCGAGTCGAGGGACTCGCACCTGAAGAAGATCGTGTTGTTTTGTCCTAAGACGATTAACTGACCCTGATCTGTCGGGTGAGTCAGGCACACGCATCAACAATCCCTACACATTCTCTTGAAAGACAGAGCTGCACCCGAAAGACTGAAGAGTCCTCAACCGAATCTACGATTCAACTGATCACTCGGGGGCTACTGACATGGTTATACCCTACGGGTAGGTAACTTCAGCATACCCGGTCCAGCCCAAGGAAGGCCCACGGCAAATATATGCTGGCCCATGAAGATTTTCGGGTGGCCCAGGCACATGACGCCTTCGAGTCCTTGGAGAACAAGACTAGAGTTTGAATACAACTTGTAACCTACTCGTATCGGCACCCGAGACCTAGCCTCTCCATATATAAAGGCTAGGAGGGTCCAACGAGAGGGCAGCTACTAGATTACGACATACACACCTCCACGCCAGATCTAATCTGCGCACCCCTGTAACCTTCGGTTCCGCCGTAATCAAAGAGCAGACAAGCAGGAGTAGGGTTTTCCCTCCGGGGGCCTGAACCTGGGTAAATCTCGTGTCCCCTGGTTGCTTATCTGTTAACCGTGCCCCGATCTCCAGCATCCCCATCTTCTCCAAAACCCAAGTCCATAACAATGGGCATTGACGAGATTAAACCTCGTCAGGTGATGCAAGTTCCGTCACAGTAGTTCACCATTCCAATGTGGCAGTTGCATTCCAAGTGATCTTTGGGCTTTCTGACTATGCTTTAACACACATAGAGTCTCTAGAGATCAGTGCATGTGATGTTATCAAAACCACACCTTGATGATCCACATGACCACACACACTGTAGTAGGTGTGGTGATGCAACTTTTGTCACACTAGTTCACCATTACCATGTGGCAGTTGCATTCCAAGGGCTCTTTGGGCTTTCTGACCATGGTGTGACACACATGGAGTCTCTAGAGATCAATGCATGTGATCTTCTCAAAACCACACCTTGATGATCCACTTGACCACAGACACTCCATTGGGTGTGGTGATGCAAGTTCCGTCACAGTAGTTCACCATTCCCATGTGGCAGTTGCATTCCAGGGGCTCTTTAGGATTTCTGACCATGGTTTGACACACATGGAGTCTCTAGAGATCAAGCCATGTGACCTTCTCAGAACCACACCTTGATGATCCACATGACCACAGACACTCTAGTGGGTGTGGTGATGCAACTTCTGTTCACACTGGTTTACCATTCCCATGTGGCAGTTGCATTCCAGGTGATCTTTGGGCTTTCTGACTATGGTTTAACACACATAGAGTCTCTAGAGATCAGTGCATGTGATGTTATCAAAAGCACACCTTGATGATCCACATGACCACACACACTGCAGTAGGTGTGGTGATGCAACTTTTGTCACACTAGTTCACCATTCCCAAGTGGCAGTTGCATTCTAGGGGATCTTTGGGCTTTCTAACCATGGTTTGACACACATGGAGTCTCTAGAGATCAGTGCATGTGATCTTCTAAAAACCACACCTTGATGATCGACATGACCACAAACACTCTAGTTGGTGTGGTGATGCCACTTCAATCACACTAGTTCACCATTCCCACGTGGCAGTTGCATTCCAGGTGCTCTTTGGGATTTCTGACCATGGTTTAACACACATGGAGTTTCTAGAGATCAATGCATGTGATGTTCTCAAAACCATAGCTTGATGATCCACATTACCACACACACTCCAGTGGATGTGGTGATGCAACTTTCGTCACACTAGTTTACCATTCCCATGTTCCAGTTGCATTTGAGGGGATCTTTGGGCTTTCTGACCATGGTTTGACACACATGGAGTCGCTAGAGATCAATCCATCTGATCTTCTCAAAACCACACCTTGTTCATCCACATGACCACACACACTCCAGTGGGTGTGATGATGCAATTTCCGTCACACTGGTTCACCATTCCCGTGTGGCAGTTGCATTCCAGGGGCTCTTTTGGCTTTCTAACCATGGTTTCACACACATGGAGACTCTAGAGACCAATGCATGTGTTTTTCTCAAAACCACACCTTGATGATCCACATGACCACACACACTCCAGTGGGTGTGGTTATGCAACTTCCGTCACACTGGTTCACCATTACCATGTGGCAGTTGCATTCCAAGGGCTCTTTGGGCTTTCTGACCATGGTGTGACACACATGGAGTCTCTAGAGATCAATGCATGTGATCTTCTCAAAACCACACCTTGATGATTCACATGACCACAAACACTCCCGTGGGTGTGGTCATGCAACTTCCGTCACACTAGTTCGCCATTCCCATGTGGCAGTTGCATTCTAGGGGCTCTTTGGGCTTTCTGACCATGGTTTGACACACATGGAATCTCTAGAGATAAATGCATGTGATCTTCTCACCACCACACCCTGCTGATCCACTTGACCACACACACTCCAGTGGGTGTGGTGATGCAAGTTCCGTCACACTAGTTCACCATTCCCATGTGGTAGTTGCATTCCAGAGGCTCTTTGGGATTTCTGACCATGGTTTGACACACATGGAGTCTCTAGAGATCAAGGCATGTGATCTTCTCAGAACCACACCTTGATGATCCACATGACCACAAACACTCTAGTGGGTGTGGTGATGCAACTTCCGTCACACCAGTTCACCATTCCCATGTGGTAGTTGCATTCCAGGTGATCTTTGGGCTTTTTGACTATGGTTTAACACACATAGAGTCTCTAGAGATCAGTGCATGTGATGTTATCAAAACCACACCCTGATGATCCACATGACCACATACACTCTAGTAGGTGTGGTGATGCAACTTCGGTCACACTAGTTCACCATTCCCAAGTGGCAGTTGCATTCCAGGGGCTCTTTGGGCTTTCTAACCATGGTTTGATACACATGGAGTCTCTAGAGATCAATGCATGTGATGTTCTCAAAACCACAGCTTGATGATCCACATGACCACACACACTCAAGTGGGTGTGGTGATGCAACTTCCGTCACACTGGTTCACCATTCCCATGTTGCAGTTGCATTCCAGGGGATATTTGGTCTTTCTAACCATGGTTTGACACACATGGAGTCTCTAGAGATCAATGCATGTGTTATTCCCAAAACCACACCTTGATGATTCACATGACCACACACACTCCAGTAGGTGTGGTGATTCAACTTCCGTCACACTGGTTCACCATTCGCATGTGGCAGTTGCATTCCAGGGGATCTTTGGGATTTTGGACCATGGTTTGACACACAAGGAGTATCTAGAGATCAATGCATGTGATGTTCTCAAAGCCACACCTTGATGATCCATGTTGTGGGAATGACCATGCCAGTCGCTACCAGGTGTAGCGATTGAAAGGATTTGGGGCAAGAGCGTGCAGCCATCTACAAATCGAGATGAGGGCAAAGACACGGTGTTTTACCTAGGTTCGTCCCCCTAGAGGGTAAAGACCAACTCCTGCTAGATTGTATTATCAAGTGAGTACAATGCATGTGAGATCACTGGCTAGGCGGCGAGTCGATGGGGTGTATGATGGAACATGTGTTCAGAGAGTACCCTAGGGAGGCTTATACAGGGGGTTCCTCGCTAGGGTTTACAAATATTGAACCGAATCAAATAGTAACTCGGAGGATTTGACATAATCTGACTAGGCCTAACTACGCTTGTGGGCCTTCAGCTTCTAGTCTATAGGCTCCATCTTTAGTTGCATTCTAGTCATCGTCCTGCAGGCCCACTCGCGGAAGCCTTGGTCTAGTCGAAATTTCCTGCTGGGCATACCCCATTTGGCATATCCCCATCAGTAGTCCCTGAGGCCAAAGCTGGTTCGGCGCAGGTGTTCGTTTTGGCAGTCGGAGTAAGCGAGTCCAATTAGACCCCAGTCGAATCGGTGATGGACTCCCTCAATGAAGGAACGAATCTCTTCAACGTGTCTTCAATCGCATCATTGGCAAATGGAAATGTGCCCAAGTCGCCATGCCCAGCCGACTGGAAGGGCGAGTGAGCAGGCAAATCGAGTGAATGAAGTTGGACCGTCAGCTTGTTCAAACTATCCGTTGGGTAATCCAACAGTAACTTCGGTGGAATTACCACTGGGTAACGGCTACCCCGAGATTGGCGGGTAATGTCCCTTTATAAGGAGAGTTCCAGGGAGAGTCGCAAGACTTATTCGCATTTCTCTGACCCTACACACCCTTAGTCTTCCCATATTCCCATGATCCAAAAAATTTGGACCAAGTGAGCTTGTTCCTTCCTGATGGCGCCTCCGAAGGATCTTTGGGGCAAATCAAACTGCACCACAGCTTCCCTAAAGACCTTCTAGGACGTGGGCATCCTCTACAAGGTACATTGGCGGATCCACGGGTCCGGCGAGCCGGAACCCAAACCCCACCCTGGGTAATTCATCAGTTTCTATAGCCATCTGGAGAAGGGATTGGGGTTCCCTACTTTGATTTTCTTCCAGATTCTACGCATATTATGCGATCAAGCCTTGGGATCTTGGTCGCATAGCATAGAGGAACTCGCAATTTTTGTTGCCTTCTGCGTGTGTTATCTTGGATGCTGCCCTTATTTCCCCTCGTTGTTGGATCTTTTCCGCGGTCACCTTAGCCGTGAGGGGGCAGGTGGCCAGATCCTGGCGGCAGGCGGAGTCACCTGACGACCAGAGGATGGCCGTGGACGAGATGCTGACTCGGATTAGGATTTGAAGGAGGGACTTAAGACCATATATTCCTACAATTGTTGGCTCCCGCGATGGCTGGTGCCATTGGCCACCTGATCCCACTAGATGTACTAGTACACCAGCAAGGACGATGCCAGGACCGAGGAGTGGGAAACCAAGGACTACGTCGCCGCGCAGAAGAAGATCACGGAGGCGGAGTATTGTGAGCCGAAGTCCGGGCTTGCTCTATATACTGCCGGGAAAGGTTAGGCCCCTACGGTGAGTTTCCTTGCCTTGTGATTTCATTTTGAAGTCGTAGTTTTGCAGTCACCTTTGTCGACTGACCGAGGAGTGGGAATCCAAGGAGGGATAGTGTGGTGTTTCGACACACAGCTCTTTGTATTTTCACTGTATCAATGTGGGATTACAAGGGATCCTTGAGATGTTCGTGAGGAGGAGACTAGATATCTTACCCCCACTACATTGCTCTAGAGTTTTTCCTAGACAAAATGATCGTTCCTCTTCTATGGAGGCCCTAATGCTCCTTATATAGGGGAATCCAGGTTACAAAGTTAGGGCATACGTGGGGGAATATTCCCCGAATATGCCCTTTATCAAAAGCTAGATGCCTCTTTATTCACTTTAAACGGCTAGTCCGGACTATGGACGTAATCCTCTGTGAGCTCCTTGTCCTTTGGCGTCACTAGACACGGATCATGTCAGCCGACACTGCCCGCGTCACCTTTGTCGGCCACGCCCTGCTGGTCCTTCCCTCTGCTCACTTCGCTCACGCTACATTAGACAAAGGCCATCTTTTGACCAGCGAGAGGTTCCTTCCTTATATTGGAAGCCAAGAGGTAGCCCGGCTAGCGCCTGGCCAATCAGGTTACGAGGGTACCTGCATATATGTCAAATCAAGTATAGCCGACATGCGTTTTATGTCGGCCGGGTTAGAGTTAGGTGAATACTTGCTAGGCTGGGTTACCTCGTAAGTCAGCCTGCCTTGAGGAGACCCAGCCAGCACTTGCTTTGACCATGTCGTACCTCGGCTAACTCGGCCCTTATACCCTAGCGTGACCCAACCCGGGGGTATCCCCCAACATTAGTGCCCGAAGCTGGTGCTGTCTTGGAAACTTCAGCTAATAAGGCCACAGCACGTTCCAATTATCAAGATCAGCACTTTCTTTGCCGAGTTATTATGTAACCCGATATCTTTGCTTTGATGTTCCGTTGACTTAATCCGAGTCACTTCTCGTTGGCCGGGTTATTTTCTATGTATCCGGGCTATCTTTCCTTCTCTCGTACGCTTCCCCACGTCGCACATGGAGGGAAATCATCACTTTGCCTCATTTCAAGGGTTGCGCCAGTTTACTGTGCCGGTTACTGTATTGATTGTTAGGAATAACTACTGCGTGCGTCACCTCGCGGCACCCCCGTGTTAACTGTTTCATAACATCATGTCATGGGATCCCCTGCTCCTTGTGGCCCTTGCGGTGGCACGATCCTGATTGGTGGGCTTGGTAAATACGTGGCCACATCGTGTGTTTGTGCCGCAGTGGTTGATCCCACTAAGCGCTCCTGAGGCGCGGTTAAATAGGGGACAAGGGCTCTCTTGGGGAAGTTCCCCCACTTCGCACGCTCCCCTTCCCTTTGCCTCCTTCTTATCTACAGCGCCGCCTCTCCTGCATCTGCTCTAGCATAATGCCGTTGCAACCGTGCCTTGCCGCTCCTCCAAAACTACGCAACCGCTTCTTCACAAGATGTCCGCTACGGGGTCCTAGAGCTCCAAATCTCCGTTTCCTATTGTATACTATTCTTTCGCAGACCCCAATACAGACATGACTGAGCAAGAAGTCTCCATTGTTACTTAGGAGGAGGAGGAAGAAGGAGTCCACGAGCGTGGCACCTGGGCAGGCACATTCGTCTGCCATGACGACATCGATTGGCTCTATGCGAACCACCAGATCCCCGCAGGCATCACATGTCGCCTCGCCGCCGAGGAAATTACCCCTTCTCCGAACCTATGCGAGTTCATTGTCTTTCTCTCTCACATTCAACACGGCTTTGGCTTCCTTGTGAGTGATTTCTTCCACGATTTTATCAACATTTACCAGCTCCAGCCTCACCACCTTCCTACCAATGCAATCACATGCCTTTCCTCTTTCGCCTCCGGCATAGAGGGTTACGTCGGCCTCTGACATACCAAACAACTTTGGATCAAGTTCTTTGGTCTCAAGAAAAATGTTATCCCGGATCCCCATCTTGCCCTTGCTGACACACACTTGACCCGGATGCTCCCCTTCAAGATGAGTCCTCCGGACACCTCCTTGTGGGAGAAAATTCCGAAACGACCTACTACACTGGCGAACCAAGTGGATCGCCGGATCAAGGAGCTTGTCATGCTGCAGCTGAGCAGCGAGGACGTCATGATCACTGTCGTCAGCAGTCGGGTCTCCCCCCTATAGAAACGCTCCCACAAGATCTTCCATTTCAACGCCCCCCTTGACCCCAACCGGACCTCCTCTTTCGAGCTTAGCAACTTCGAGGCATTCCGCCGGGTTAAGGCCATTTTCAAGATAGAGAAGGAGTTCTCCGAGGAGTGGAAGTGGGGGCTTGCACCCTTCACCCGGGCCAACTTGCCACTTAACGTATGTTCTTCTCCTAGTATTCTTTCCGAGTCTTGCGGTATATCTGATTGCATCCTAATTTGACAGCATGGAGCCAGCCCTCAAATAGGTGAAGGACCACGCAAAGCCGGACACAGACGAGCCTATCCCAGAGAGATTCTTGCCCACTCCAGATAGAACCAAGCGGACCTCTGGTAAGGCCTCTTCTTTAAGGGATTGGCCTGATGATGACGACTCCGATGTTGAGGTTATGGAGGTACTTGATCTGCTGCCCACTCTTGCGCGTTCCCGGTTACCTCCGAATCTTCATCTAACCCGGCCGGTCAGGTCCATGAGTGTCCTCCTCTTGCCATGGATGATCCGGCTCCTGCCCCTTCCCAGAAGCATCCAGCAACCTCGGCCACAGCTTCGGAGGTGCCCCCGCCTAGGAAGAGGTAGAAGAAATCTGGGGTCAAGGGTCCGGTCAAGCCTATGGCCAAGAGCACCATCCGGAGAGCGCCCAAGCTTCGGGAGCCCCCAACCTCGACTGAGTAAGTCATTTTTCTTTCTCTGCTTGTTTCCGGGTCTTGCTTCCCCATTTATGCATATCACTTTTTATATTTCTCTTTGTAATTTTTTGTTCTCTAATTCTGCAGCCCCCCAGGGTGATTTCCCAGATTGGCCCCAGCATCTCCTCTCCAATTCAGAGCATCCAATCTCCCCCGCGTGACGACGATGTTCGTCCGCTGAGCCCTATCCAAGAGGATTCCACGGCAGCGCCGGATCTGAGCCCACCTTGCCACGAGGAGGGCAACATCGATGCGAGGGGTAGTGGAGTGGCCGAGGATACGGCGATGCCGGATATCCCTAGCTCTTTGGCTCCGTCGCAACACTCAGCCTCTAAGGTGCTAGCATCATCAGCACCACCCCAGACAACTTCTTCAATTCCATTTTCTCCTATAGCGCCAGCACTAGCACCAGCAGAACCAGCACCAGCACAAGTACCAGCATCAGTAGCACCAACACCAGCACCAGCAACACTAGCAGCACCAGCGGCATCAACAACATCAGCACCAGCAGCATCAGCAGCACCAGCATCAGCAATAGCAGCAACAACAAATTCCTCCTCCAAGAAGAAGTCTCCAGCTGAAGCATCTGGATCAGCTATGTCTATTAAAGACATACTTCAGCTGGCCCCTAAAGCTCACTCCGGAGCAGCAACCTCGGCTCTTCTGCTGCGGACAAAATTTGTCAGCAAAAGCAAGAAGGTCGCCGAGACAGCCAAGGATCCATCCCCTGGCCCTTCTCCTATCGGACTAGAGAGCAGCAAACAATTGACCTTGCATACTAGCCTGCCTGCTGCTCAGTCCGCAAGGCGGGAAGCCCATGCTAAGGGCCTAGTGATGAGCTAGTCGCTTAGAAGGGAGAGTTATAGTCTGGGCTCATCGAGTATGTCAACAACTAGAATGACACCGAATTTATAAACCCACTAGACGATCTCCTAGAGAAGTTTGGTTCGATGGAGTTTAGCGCTCAGATGAACACCGCCACTAGGGCCATCTCCCTTGCTAGCCGGATGATGGGGGTAAGCCCTTTTCCGTTATGCTTCTTATATATGCAAACATTTAGAGATATACCCACTAGTCCACGAGCCTCTGGGCAGTAATTCATTACTCGGTCGGATGCTCTTAGAGAATTAGCGTAAGTCCTTAGTATTTTCAAATATCCACTCACCTAGAGTCGGGTTAAGTTCCACTTGGCCCGGATCTTGTATACTTCGAATATCCACGCACCTAGAGCTGGGTTAAGTTCTACTTGGTCCGAATCTTGTAGACTTCGAATATCCACACACCTAGAGCCGGGTTAATTTCCATTTGGCCCGGATCTTGTAGTTTTCGAATATCCACACACCTAGAGCCTGGTCAAGTTCCAGTGCACTTGGATCTTGTATACTTCGAATATCCTTCTTCCTATTTGTGAACTAACATTGTCTTGTTTCAGATCAGCACCAACCGCCGAACTGCTGAGTTCTAGCGTCTGCTGGACTCATACAAGGATCTTTGTGCCAAATACGGCAAGCTGATTGTTGACCACCAGAAGAAGGGTAAATTTCTTTGCTTAAGACCTTTTCATTTTTGTTCCCTCGAGTTATTTGCTAACCGTATTAACTTATTATCCAGATTATGCAGCCGAGGCCGATGCTGAGAATGTCATTATGTGCAAGAACTTGTTTGAGATCCAAGGTAACTTATCTTGCTCGCTTATCCTCTACATGCTCTTTCCTTGACTTGGCAGATATTTATACCTCGGCTCTGTCGGGTCAACCCATTATTGCAGTTATACTCCAAGACAGCGTGCCCATCCCTGACATGATACTTCACTTTTTGGAACAACCAGGGAAGCATCAGGTCGAGCTGAAGAAAAAGGATGATGAAATCGCTCAGCTGCTCCTCAAGGACAACGAGATTACTCGGTTGAATGCCGAAATCCAAAATCTCAAGGATCTCCATAAATACGAGCTGGACAAGGCCGACCAGGAGTTCTCTGAGGAGAAAGAGCGCCTGAAGACTCAGATCACCAAGGACATGAATCTGCTGTAGGAAGCCGACATAAAACTTAAGTCGACGACCTCTGAGTATGAGAAGCTCGAGGCGAGGAATGCATATGAGCATAACGAGCTAACTCGGATTCTCAGCCAGATCGGTCGTGAGTACTTTTCCTTCTTCCGACGTTTGTTTCTCTAGGTCATGTGCTTTTACTCATTGTTATTTTCCGTTTTGCTCACAGGAAAGTTCCCAGAGAGTGAACCTCTCACTTCTGCTACTGTGGCCAAGTCTCACCTGCAGCGGGGTATTCCAACTGGCCCTGCTGCTGGGTCTATTCCTTATGACATGGAGGATTTGCTGGTGATCCTCGCAGCCCACATTGAAGTTCTGAAAAACTATGGCCCAAAAATTATGCCAGCAGCAGTTCGGATGTTCAATGCTCTCTAGCCCACTGAGCCCACTGCCAAAGGAAGTATTGCTTTTATAGCAAAACTGATGGAGTGTGAGACCCAATTGAACCTGTGGCAGGAATCTGCGGCACGGGCCGGGGAAAATATGGCTTTCAACTTTGTTCTCTCATGGTACGAAGAGCTGGACCTGGAATTGCTTGATCGTATGCACACCGGATCTATGTGGTCCAATGATCCGGAGTGCATCGCTCAACGTAAGGCCTATACCAACAATCGTATTCAGTATGCCTTCTTCCATAGCTATAATGAGGGTCCAAGCTTTCTCGAAGCTGTTGACGATGCATATGTCTCCGATGGTGCTGAGGGCGAAGAAGATGAGGAAGGAGCCTCCGAGCTTGGCAACGGTTCCGAAGACCCGGAGGATGAGGATCCTAACCCCGAAGATGAGGCAGGGACCAGTGCCCGCCTACTAACGCTGAAGAACCTCCTCCCTCCGCCAATGATCTGTCTCTAGCTGCTGCTCCATGAGCTATAAACACTTAATGGTATTCATTAGATCCCCGGTATGCCGGGTGCAGTTTTATCTATGCACAATGGTTCGTTCTGCTAAGATTTGTTATCTTTTTGCTACTAAATTTTTAATGCCGGGTTAACTTGGGCGATGTCCCCGAGTTTCCTTTTCTTGTTCCTCCAAATTTATGACTCGGCTCGCGTCTACCTTCATTCGGTTTTTGACTTATGAGTCTGAGGTTCAAAAAATTGATTTAACAATATTGAAACTTTGAGATTGGCTCAAAATAATCCGACGCAATATAGATAAAGTAAATAGAAGGTTATTCCAAATAACAAAGGTCGGCTCGATTACTTTCCTTTCCTTCGTCGTTTTTCATGTGCTTCGTGATTGCAAACTTGTTCTCTTGCTTGCCATGAAGCCAATTCCTGTTGGACAATAGCAAAGTCGAAGACTTAGGTTTTTGGTGCTTACACACTACTAATCCGGCTAAGGATTAAGCAATTTAAGCTAGCCGACATATAAAAACTAAATATAGGAAAGACAATTATTAATGCAGTCCCCGGGTTTCTACTAGGGGTGCCGAAGTTTCATTGATATGCTCATTTCCGATATAAATACCGACATATGAGTAACTCAGATACATTCACCTCTTTGTCAGGTGTAAAATGGACAAAGTAGAGATACATTCCATGGACGTTTCGATTCCTCTTCGGGCATGTTTGCCTTGTTCTTCTCCTGTGGCTGTGCATTGATAAGATAATAGGAATCATTGTACAAAGTTTTGCTTACAATGAAGGGTCCCTCCCATGGAGGGGATAACTTATCCATGCCAGTAGTGTGTTGCACTAGCCGAAGTATGAGATCACCTTCCTAGAAGACTCGGGGGTTTACTTTCAGGCTATGGTAGCGTTGGAGTTTTTGCTGATATATGGCGGATCTAGACAAGGCTAGTTATCTCACTTCTTCTAGCAGATCAACATCATTTTGCCTGGCTTCACGCACTTCGGCTTCTGTGTATTGGGTGACCCTTGGTGAATAATGCTCTATGCCGGCTGGTAGTACATCTTCTGCCCCCATATACCAGAAAATGGCGTATAGCCCGTTGATTGATTTGGAGTTGTTCTTAAACTCCAAAGTACCGCTAGTAGTTCTTCTATCCAGCACCTCGCTGATCTTTGCAGTGGCTCAATGAACCGGGATTTTAACCCGGACAATACTAGTCTATTGGATCTTTCCACTTGTCCGTTTGATGCGAGGTGGGCTACAAAGGAAGCATCTAGCTGGATCTTCTTTTCTCGGCAGTACCTTGCAAATGCTCCTTCAACAAAATTTGTGCCATTATCAGTTATGATACCGTGGGGATAGCCATTTCTCATGATTATATCTTTGTGGAATGTTACTGTTGTTGCCCCATCACATTTCCTAATTGTCTTAACTTTAATCCATTTGGTAAACTTGTCCACCATAACCAAGATGTGGGTCATACCTCCCCTTGTCGACTTAAACGGTCCCACCATATCCAGGCACCATATAGAAATGGCTAGGTAATGGGGATGGTCTTGAGTTCCGACATTGGCATATGGGTTTTTGTGGCATATCTCTGACATACATTGCATTTTCTCACTAGATCCTCTGCTTTCTCCAAGGCACTTGGCCCATAAAATCCATGTCGGAAAGCTTTTTTCACTAATTCTCTAGAAGATGCATGATGACCACACTCTCCTTGATGAATATCTCGGAGTATATCAAGCCCTTCGTCTGGCTCTACGCATCACTGTAGAACACTGGTGACACATGTTTTATATAACTCAGCATTGATGATAGTGTATGCCTTTGCTCTTCTCTGGATTTTCCTTGAGAGTACCTCATCATTCAGCAAAGTTTCCTCCTTTAGGAATTCAAATATCGGCTTTTCCCATGCAGGTATAACTCATATGGGAAAAATCTCCTCATCAACTTCCACTACATCCACCGATATATCCCCATCCGGACTAAGCTGAACAATCCCCGAGTTATGCGAGGCAGTCCCCGGGTCTGTTGAAGTAGTCCCCGAGTTTTGTAAGGTGCTTCCCCAGTCTATTTCCATGGGGGTAGCTTTTGATCTGGAGAGGGTCGTGATATAGATTGATTCGGATTATGGTGATGGTGTAATAGATGGTTTTCTCAAGTGTTCTAGTGCAATGCCTGGTAGTATTGGTTGTCGGGATGACCCCAACATGTATAATACATCAGCTGCCTCATTTTTAATTCGAGGTACGTGATGGAATTCACACCCCTCTATGAAACCACTTATGTTTTGGACATAAAATCTGTAAAGTGCCATGTTTGCATCCAGAGCTTCCATTTGCCAGACACTTGCTGTACAACCAAATCCGAACCTCCAAAACATAGTATCCGACGTATGCCTACCTCCTTTGATACTTTGAGTCCATGCACAAGTTCTTCGTATTCGGCCACATTGTTTGATGTGCTAAAATGGATCTGGAGGACATATTTCAGCTGGTCCTTCTTGGGCGAGGTAAGCACTACCCTAGCCCCCAGTACTTCCTTTAGCTTTGACCCATTAAAGTGCATTCACCAGTAATTCGAGTATGGTAGAGGTGGTTTGTATTGCATCTCAGCCCAATCCACGAAGAAATCTGCCACTACTTGTGACTTGATCGCATCCCTTCTATCAAATTGTGGTTCTTACGGGGCTAACTCAATTGCCCATTTTGCAATTCGGCAGCTAACATCTTTATTGCCCATAATTTCGGATATGGGTTCTTCACACACTACTTTGATGGGGTGTTCTTCAAAGTAATGTTTTAGTTTCTTGGCCGCCATGTACACACCATATGCCATCTTCTCATAATGAGGGTAATTCTGTTTTGATGCCGACAATACCTCGCTCAAGTAATACACCGGCCTTTGCACCAACTTTCCTTCCTTGTCGCGTTTCACCATTATTGCTGCGCTTACGACTCAGTTGGTCGCAACATTGACTCCTTGGGTAGTGGCGTGGCTAATATTGGTGTAGAGGATAGCATCTTTTTTAACTCCTGGAATGCGCTATCAGCTTGCGGTGTCCATGTAAATTTATCTGCCTTTTTCATTTACTGGTAGAGGGGAAATGCCTTCTCTCCCAACCGACTTACAAACCGGCTTAACGATGCCAAGCAACTAGTGAACTTCTGCACATCGTTAAGGCACTTCGACAGTTCCATTTTCTCGATGGCTCAGAATTTTTTGGGATTTGTTTCAATACCTTGGTTGGATACAAGGAAACCCAGTAACTTCCCTGCCGACACACCAAAGGTACATTTTTCCGGGTTAAGCTTCATCCGGAACCTCCTTAGGTTCGCGAATGTTTACCAGATATCTTCAAGGAGCATTTTGCTTTCCTTGGTTTTTATCACCACATCATCCACATAAACTTGCACATTCCGACCTATTTGGTCATATAGACATTTTTGCATGCATCGTTGATACGTTGCTCCTGCATTACCTAATCCGAACAACATAGTGCGATAGCAATAAGCCCCATACGGGGTGATAAACACATTCTTTATTTGATCTTTCGGATTTAGGGGTATCTGGTGGAAACCAGAGTATGCATCTATGAATGATAACAACTCACACCTAGCAGTTGAATCTATGACCTGATATATCCTTGGCAGCGGGAATGGATCTTTTGGACACGCCTTATTTAGGTTCGTGTAATCGATACATATGGACCATACCATTGCCACATTCGGATCATCTTTCTTTTTCTCCACGAGCACTGGATTAGAGAGCCAATCCGGGTAAAGTACCTCCATGATAAATCCGGTTGCGAGGAGCCGAGCTATCTCATCTCGAATGGCCTTTCTCCTGTCTTTGGCGAAACGGCGGAGAGGTTACTTCACCGGCTTTGCCCTGGGTCTTATGTTCAAAGAATGCTTGTCCAACTCCCTCGTCACACCTTGTAGGTCTTGTGTATACCAAGCAAAGATGTCCCAATTCTCACGGAGGAAGTTGACGAGCTCTCTTTCCTATTTGTCACTTAACCCGACACCAATAGTTACGGTGTGCTCCGAAAACTCATCATCAATGGTCACATTCTTTGTATATTTTGTTGCTTGAAATGAAACACTCCCATGCGGGTTACTCAAAGCCGGCATATGTTGCTGCACGGACTAAGCCAGTGCATCCACTTCCAGGATTTTCCTCTTCTCTTGAGCGATCACGAGTGACACGGCTAGGTTAGATCCATCAGATGCACACTCAATAGAATGCCTGAAGTCCCCGGCTATGGTAATCACCCCCTTGGTCCAGGTAATTTCATCTTCAGGTAACTAATGTGAGTACTTCCCATAAATTTGTTCAAAGTAGGCTTGTCGAGTAACGCGTGGTATGCGCTTTCCAAGTTCACCACCTCAAACTCCATGTTCTGAGTCTGGAAATTGTCCCTTGTACCGAATAGCACTTGAAACCGGACCTTACCAATCGGCTCACAGGAAATACCCGAAACGATGCCATGGAAAGTGGTCCTTGTTGCCTGGAGCATATTCTTTGATATCCCCAACTTGTGCATGGTATCCTTGCACATGATGTTATTGCTACTGCTGTTGCCTATCAGCACCTTGGAGAACCTTACATTGATATTTGGCCCAATGAATGTCGGATCTAGTACCAGCGCGTAGGTCCCTGGACTTGGCATAAGCTTTGGGTGGTCCTTGATGCTCCAAGTAATCTCCTGATCCGACCAAGGAATATACATCACAACGGCTGGCATTACTGCATTTACCTCCATATGTTGGCACTTCAAACTCTTTCCGTCAGTGTCTTCTGTGGTAAACACACAGTAACTTTGGTGATGCTCTCTATACTCATTTCTCCCCTTATTTCCATGATATCCTTGGTCTTGTTGTTGCTGGTTATTCACTCGATGCACCGCATCCCTCCTTTCCTGATTCTCATACCTTAGTGGAGGTGGAGGCAACATTAGCTACTGTCCATTTCCCCTAGTGAGAAGTTGCTGCCGAGGTGCTTCATTCCGAGGTCCATCATGCTGTGGTGCATCGTGCCGAGGTGCCTGAGCATTCCCCGAACTACCTTGCTCTAATTTCCTCATCCATTCACATTGTCGGGTCGTATGGTTCGCCGAACTATTTGGACTTGGCGTATGGAACTTGCATGGTTGATCCAGCATAGAATCGAACATGTATCTCAGACGGTCCTTTCTTTCCTATCACTATTTTTTCCATTCCGGGGTCCAAGTTTTCTTACCCTCACTCTTTTGTTGCCATTGTTGCCCTCAAGTTTTCTGGCGCTAGCTTACGCTGGCATTGGGCTGATCCTGGTCCACAACATCCACTTGCTGGGAGCTATACTGGTAATCCGAACTATCATCCCTTCTTTTAGCTCATAAATCATTCCTCCTGGATGATCCAGAACCATCTCTATTGTTATATTCCATGTTCTACTCGCTTGACATTAGCCGAGGTTGTGTTGGGTCTCCCAAGGCATACAAATCTGCGATCCGGATCATCTCAGCCAAGGTGGTTGGCATATCTTGCTGCAGCATCTACCACAACATACTCACATACCTACAACCTTGGGTGAACCATGCTATAGCTTGTGATTCTATTACCACTTCGCATGAATTGTGCACATTACACCACCGAGTCAGAAACTCTCGGTCTGGCTCATTTGGTTTCTGCTTGCACAACGCCAAAGTTTGTGGCATGTTCGGCCTCTTGTAGATGCTTGATAACTTGCTGATGAAAAGCTGCTCAAAATGCAGCCAACAATTGATACTCCCTGGTGGCAAGTTGTTCAACCAAACCCTTGTTGGTCCTTCCAGCATCTGGGGCACATATCTCATTGCCCATCTCAAATTACCTGTTGCAATTTTAACTATAGTTGCGTAATCAATAAGCCAATCATTCAGCTTTGTTCTTCCATCGTATGCATTTATTCCTCTGGCCAACAGAAAGTTCGACACAGGTGGTTCTCTCATGATCAGTGGTCCAAAACATGCCAAACCCGGTGGTCCATATACCTCAATCATTTCCGACCTATAGATCTGATCCAGCTTCAGCCTTGCGTCATCCGGCTGCAGGTTCATGTTTCCCAATCTTGATCGAATCACATGGTGCTCTGGTCTTGGGAATCTGGCATCTGCCATTGCTGAGTAACCATCATTGTATCTATCCTAATCCGGACAAGCGTTTTGCAGTTGCATTGCTTGGCCTGCACTATGGCAGCCCCGGGATTAAGGCTAGACAAATCCTAGACCTCTGTCTGATATAAGCCTAACCTAAATCTTTAAAGCAGACAGAGAAAGAATCGGTAACATTACAGAGACCCTACGACACAAAAATTATTACAGCAAGCTCATAACTGAGCGAAGAACCAAATATTACAAGCATAGGTCACTGACCACAAACATCAAACAACGGAAGCAAAATTATGCTATTAAGTATAGCAAACTTAACAAATGGCCTAAGAGGCCTGAAGCATAACGATGACGTACCAATCCATAGATTCTAGGCTGCCGATCGGGAACCCCAAGCTACTCGTCGATGTCGATCTTATAACAAACTCACCTTCTGTGGTAACACTTACCTGCTGCAAAAGTATCAACAAAGCAAGGCTGAGTACAGGGTGTACTCCGCAAGACTTATGGCTGGTGGGGTTCATTTGCAAAAAGCTAACTTTGTTTGTAAAATAGGTAGGATAAGCTCGACTAAGTAGAACATTTCAAAGGGAATAAGAAAGTGATATCTCTAGCTTTGATCTTCTTTTGATGTCGACCGAATCTTTATCAAGTGAACCTACTAACTAGGATCACCCCCTCGATCCCTGAGGAAGCATCCTTAAGCACACCTCACATCTCTTTTCAAGTTTTATGATTAGGTTATTCTTCTCTATGAACTTAGAATCCCTTCCCAAGTCGTCCATATTCATGCCAAACCCTATTTATGCTAGGAGCATTGGATCAGGGAATATAGGCTACAAGGAAACATGCATCAGATGGGATTACTCTATATATCGATAAAAGACTTTGGAATCATATGCACATGACAAGAATGAAATACTTTGAAATCATAGGATCGTATCATGTGTGGGGCTACGCTTGCCTTTGTCTGTTGACACTCGGGTACAAAACTTTAGGTTCATTTGCTTGGCCTCATTTGTCGATAACATTCGATGGTGTTGATCTCGGTCTTCAATGTTGGACTCGATCTCGTTGCTCACATCAACTCCGAGGTCTACCAAGAAGAAGTAGAAACACCAGAAAGGGAAGCAATAATTAACCCATGGCACGACGCAATGCTCAAGCAATGATGATGATATGACAAGTTAAAGTGTATTGAAATTAAACCCTAGGAAATGCTTGGCAATTTAAACGGGGTCCGAGGGGTGCAAACCCTAATTTGGAAAAACCCCGGATACATATGAGAGGGGTTAGTTTGTTCTTCTAATTAAACTTTTCATTTAAGTTTCTTAACAATGCATGATTATGAGTCTATTGTGTAGATCTTATTTTTCTAGACATTTTGATATATTATACATAGTTTTCTAATTTAAAATGAATTAGTTATAATTTTTATCATTTTTAATTCATTTTTAAATCATTATTAAAACAATTAAATATTTTTGGATATTATATAAATTATTTTGCAACCTAGGCCCACATGTCATATATTTATTCATTTCAGAAACAATTATGGAAATGATTACATATCTGATAGCAGCGACCCACCTGTCAGCATTTTCATTTAATCAAACAATTACAGAAATCATTTAATAAAAGAAAAGGCTTTATTGTGTCATGCTGACGTCATCATGACGTCAACAATGGAGATTCCCACAGCTGGGGTCGAATCCGGTGCTAGCGACGATGCGGGCTGGCGCAGCTGGGGGCATTCGATGCGCGGGAGCGCGCTGAACCACATGGTGGCAACTGTGGTTACTGGCGGAGCGTGATGGTGGGCTACAAGGCTGGGGTGAACCAGAGCGAGAGCGAGAGGGAGGGAAGGTACAGGAGGATCGCATGCTCACCAGGGTTGCAACGGAGGGGTCGATGAGGCTAGGGGAGGTCGGGCGGCGGCGCAATCATCGATCTTGGCTGCCGCGGCCGTCGGTGATGTCGAGCTCGGACGGGTAGATTGTGAGCCCACGTAGTCGATTTCTCTGGCAGGGAGATGTAGTCTGTCACGACGGAGCTCCTGGGCATGGCGTCGTGGCTCGGGGAGGCAAGAATCAGTGAAGACGACAATAACTGGTGAGCTAGAGTTAGGTCGCCTCTATGCAAGAAGAAGAGGAAGGGAGAAAGACGTGCTAGGGTTTGTTCTATGGCAGCCGGGGGATCTTGTAGGCGCTCGGGGGCAGCGGCAGTCATCACGGCGTGGGGCGCGCATCCTGGCGGCGGCGGACGGTGCCGACGATGACACGGAGGAGCTTGTCCCCGCGAGGAAGACGACGAAACAAAGGGGTAAGTTGGGTCAGGCCGAGGTAGGTTGCTACTGGGCCTGATACTGGGCTGCAAGCAGGCTGCTGGCTGCTGCGCGGATGACAGGCAGAGGGGAGAGGGAAGATGGGCTTCGGCCCAGTTAGAGCTAGGGTTGGGTTTTTATTTCGAAAATCCTTTTCTTTTTCCATTTCTATTTTCAAATTCTTAATTTATAAAATATAAAAATATACCACTTTTCAAATATACCATAATGTTTATAAAATATGAAAATATAGCAGGGGCCCTTCTATTCAGGTTGGGCTCCATTATTTTGGTAGTTTTCAAAATACAAAACCACTTTTGACTACATTTTAGAGAGGGGGAAAATAGCTAGGTTGGGGTTTTTCATTAGTTCTTCTTTCTTGCATGCAATTTAAAGTAGAGGATGCTCATGATGCATAAAACAAAACCCTAATTCAAGATTACTAAAACTACGGGTGTTATAGTGCTATCCCCCTTAACAGAATCTTGTCCCGAGATTCCTAGGTAGGAAGATAGAAGAAACAGGGTTACACTAAACTTCGACAATCTATTGCAAGAGATTGTTCCATGCACCATTATTGAATGAATTAAACGCTTCATTTCTTCAAGGTAAGTGGACACACTAAATAGGAGAGGAAAAGACACAAACCACAAACAGAGTATCTCATGGTCAACTCATGGATAGATGCTTCATAGCATCTCTAGAGCCAACGAGGATGAAACACGTCAAGGTAATAGAGGGAACAAAAGGAGAAGGTTTCAAGTTGTTAGATAGCTTGCCTTCATAAGGATTGAGACCATAGAACTTCAGAAGAGTTTAAGGTTCTGAAAAGGAAAGAGCATACAACGGAAAGAACATGACCACAGACTTCGAACGATGAAACTCTACTAGACGGCTTAAGTAGAGCTTCCAAGGGTATATAGATATGGAGAACCAAGATGTTGAACTACTTTTGATACAGACAAGTCACTCTTCGCTCAACAGAAGGTTAAGACAGAAAAGTGTTTTAGTGGAGAGGACTCGTAAGAGTCACAAAGAACATGTAACAAGAGAAACTGATGATTACCAAAATCATAGTCACTCTTCGAACATGTTAGAGGCACAGAAGGAAACTCTTTATTCATCCAGCTTTATCAAAATCTTGGCGAAAGATCGTGATATCACTTTACACCACTAAGATGGATATATAAGAAGATTCCTGATGACACGAGGAAAAAGAAACTTCATTCTTAGACTTCAATTACTTGGCACCACAAGATGCTTGCCAACATAAAAGGGTCTAGAGGATCAACCGAGAGACATTTAGCAACTCTACTTTAAATGTTCTCCTTGATGTTCGAGACACGGGACATCAAGTGAAAGGTTGGACTTCGGATACAAAGGAACCATGAGCACAACTCCTATAGCAAATCATAGAAGATGCCTCATGAGGAGTGGTTGCTATTGCTGATTCAAGAGAATGTGGCAATAGGTCTTCCAGCTAATTATGTTAACCATCACATCAATCGTGCCAGATTTTCAAAGAGAGCCATGTCAAAAACCTTTATGAACATTAACCATCATTTTTGCTTGAGATTCAGATTTAGTTAAGTGGAAAGATACTTCATACTCAGCATGTCCTATAGAAAGTTTGTAACATTTACCACAAAGGTAAAGTTACTAGATTCTCAAGTTATGGATTACATTGTCAAGCTCCAAATTAATGATCTAGGTTGCAAAACCATTCATTAGCAAGTTATCAAAATATAATTGCTCCTATATGAATTGATTGCAACGAAACACAAATGCATCCTTATTATCGGGAGACATTTAGGAGGATACTGAAGTTTTCTAAAACTTCTTCTCTTCCATGACAAATCGGTTAGTGGCTTTGGGTGCGTAAGGAATATTCTCGAGATTGGTGGGTATCAACCTACCATATCAAGAATACTTCGCACATGCTTGACTGACTTGAAACGATTACTGAGGGAATAAAGATAACTCTACTCTAATCCATGGCGACATCTTTCAGCAATTGCACGTTAACCAGAGAGGGTCACTTCTAACATCCAGAACACATCATTCGAGATAACACGGAGATGGTTCTCAAAAGTTTCCAACATTAATGCCAACTATTCCATATGAATCTAATATAGAAAGGAGAAGATATGGATGTCATCGATGGGCTCAGTAACAACTTACCAATATACTCCAAGAGGATAGACTCATATACTATACAAACCTGACATAGATATTGGTCAGACCAAAGATCATGAAGATGTACCCAGGTGAAACATCACGAATAGATACACCATTAGGATAGTCCTTATGACTGAGTTTGATTTGACGATAGCCCAAATCAAATCAAAGGCGGGGAATTTAACATATCCATGAAGGAGATGCTATCTTTCTTCAACACGAAAAAATAGGCATCCCTTTAGGAGGAAAGAGTTTGGTAGAACTTTTGTCTTACAACTATCCCAGTTGTTGTTTAAGCTCAACCAACTAGTTCAGGGGTATCCAGTACGGATCCTTGGAGAAGGGCACTTTAGAGAACCTGCTTGCTCAAGAACTTGACAAACACGGTCATGTGGCAACATGGCGATACATCTAGAAAGACATCTAGAATGTCACGGACCACCGATATGTCACTGTGT
Organism: Avena sativa; assembly: GCA_916181665.1. Lineage (NCBI taxonomy): Eukaryota > Viridiplantae > Streptophyta > Magnoliopsida > Poales > Poaceae > Avena > Avena sativa. Next base: position 577,318,946 of record OV702287.1, read on the forward strand.
TCGAGATGAACTTGCTTAGTAAGGCAAGGAGACATAGTCTTAGAGCTTCGGCACAAGCCTAACTCTTTGACCGAAGAGAGTGTACCAGAATAGCATACTTGGTAGCACAATCATCCTTTGCTTAGTGACAAGCTAACCATCGCACTAAGAATGACACAATTGGCCTTGTTGAGGTCCAAAGCAATAATGATTGCTAAGAATCTCAGATGGCCACATTGTTACACACACGCATCATTCATGAGCAAGAAAGCTCGAAGGAAGGGTGGTAAGTATGTGTAAGAGCATCACTTCATTAAGGGGGTCATGAAACTCAGCACGACCTCTTAGTATAAAGGAGTGTGATTCTTCGAGGTAGAACGGAAATGAAGCTAATCATTGCTTATTGACCTACGAATTACAATAATTTGACCTGGTCCTAGATATGACAAGGTACTAGAGTTTGTTTCTCCTGACATCCCGAAATGGTTTGTCTTGACGGACCACAAGAGTATCTTGCATTAAAAGACACCAATGTGCTTTACTTCTTGGCTACCAACTGGTAAACAAAGGTTAGAAACAACAAGAGAAAAAGAACATGCTCAGGATAGAACCCCGAGATCTGGATGCATAAGTCAACAATCTTCCGAGGACCGATGCGAGAAAGGTAGGGGTGGCAAAGTCACAAGTATAAAATTGGGACTCAAGAGGATCTCTTTTGTCGTGATCTATTTGGTTCCATTAAAGAGCATCTTCCATAGCTAGTGTAGGGGAAGTCCTTAATTGTTGAGATTCAATCGTGACAATAACCATAAGCTTGAAGTCTATACTAGAAGGTACTGGCCATCCTGAGGTAATGTTTGCACATTTACGACAGGGTCACCAAAATGGATATTGGGTTAAAGGTCAGCATCATGTATAAGATTATCGACACCAGAATCCAGCACAATTCGGGATCTTTGGTTCAAGTACAAGGGTTAAAACCCAGAGAAAGGAGTAACTACTATCTCCGTAATATAGAGGGTACTACAAGGCAGTAACCACGAGGTAGCTTCCAAGAGAAGAATTAACTTCTGAAGTACGCAAACAAATGAAAAGGAGGCACACGAGGCGAAAGGAAACTTCGAGGCCTAGAACAGATCACTATGGAACCATCAACGCAATGTTGTGGGCCCATAAGATAGAGAGATTATGATGGAAAGGAATCTCTCGGCTGAAGAAGAACAAAGGGAAACAAGGAACACACATAGCTGACTTTGGAGAACTCAACACTAGGTCAACTGGTTAAGAAACGACATGCCAAAAAGGCACCTAAGTTTTGAAAGACAAGACGAGATAGCAAAAACTTTTCCAAATGAACAGAAGATAAGATGACCCAGAGGTAGAGCGAAACTGGATAAGGACAAAAATAAGCATACTATAGTTTTCACAAATACTTTTCATCTTTCAAATAGTTTTCACAAATACTAGACTCAACATCGTCCAGTAGCAAGGTTTTCCTACAGTCGGTACTGCTCTGATACCAAAACCTATGACACCCCCAGGATTAAGGCTAGACAAATCCCAAACCTCTATCTGATATAAGCCTAACCTAAATCTCGAAAGCATACAGAGAAAGAATCGATAACATTACAATGACCCTACAACATAAAAATTATTACAGCAAGCTCATAACTGAGCAAAGAACCAAATATTACAAGCAGAGGTCACTCGCCACAAACATCAAACAACGGAAGGAAAATTATGCTATTAAGTATAGCAAACTTAACAAATGGCCTAAGAGGCCTGAAGCATAACGATGACGTTCCAATCCATAGTTTCCAGGCTACCGACCGGGAACCCCAAGCTACTCGTCGATGTTGATCTTGTAACAAACTCACCTTCCACGGTAACACTTACCTGCTACAAAAGTATCAACAAAGCAAGGCTGAGTACAGGGTGTACTCCGCAAGACTTATGGCTTGTGGGGTTCATTTGCATAAAGCTAACTTTGTTTGTAAAAGAGGTAGGAGAAGCTCGACTAAGTAGAACATTTGAAAGGGGATAAGAAAGTGATATCTCTAGCTTTGATCTTCTTTTGATGTCCGCTGAATCTTTATCAGCTGAACCTACTAACTAGGATCACCCCCTCGATCCCTGAGGAAGCATCCTTAAGCACACCTCACATCTCTGATCAAGTTTTATGATTAGGTTATTCTTCTCTATGAACTTAGAATCTGTTCCCAAGTCATCCATAATCATGGACATGGCTTTCTGAAAAGATTAATACCCTACAGGGGTGCACAACTTTACCCACATGTACCATCCTCCTCTTAATGCCAAATATTATTAGCCCTCTTCCTTGGAAGGCCGGCAGAGAGTGGATGGACACTACCTTTACCTTGCTTTTGCTAAGACCATGAGTCACGCCATAAGGAGATGCCGCTGTAATGGGTCAAATCCCGAAGCCGGTCCCTAGAGATGTGAACAGGGTTTGAGATTACGGAGGACGTGCCTCTCCCATTCCATGCCATGTTTACCTACCTGTATGAATACACCTCCTCCACCTCCTTCAAAAACGACCACAATGGATATGTCGAATGGAACGCCTGAACTATGTGACTCATGGAATCTACTAGGCAAGTTAGTTGGTCGAGGGGGTTTCCAGGCCCCCGTGTGGTTGTACGCTCGTCTTGGTTCAAGAGGCAAGAACTAAGGTCCTAGTAGTGGCAAGTATGGGACTACAAAAACCACAACCCACCGTGGCCTCCCATGCAAGCCTTAGCATGTTTAACTTTCATCTCTGATCATACCACGTCATCCTGTCATACTAGGTTCATTCGTAGCTCAGATTCATCAACCGGATGGATCAGCGGCAATAGCTACGCATGGCTAAGCACAAACGAATATAACAGCTCTAGCGAAGCACATAAGCCAAACCCTAGTTATGCTAGGAGTAGTGGATCAGGGAATATAGGCTACAAGGAAACATGCATCAGATAGGATTACTCTATCTATCGATAAAAGACTTTGGAATTGTATGCACATGACAAGAATGAAATACTTTGAAATCATAAGATTGTATCATGTCTGGGGCTACGCTTTCCATTGCCTGTTGACACTCAGGTACAGAACTTTAGGTTCATCTTCTTGGCGTCATTCGTCGATAACTTTCGATGGTGTTGATCTCGGTCTTCAATGTTGGACTCGATCTCCTTGCTCACATCAACTCTAAGGTCTACCGATAAGAAGTAGAAACACCGGAAAGGGAAGCAACAATCAACACATGGCATCGATGGAATGCTCAAGCAATGATGACGATATGACAAGTTAAAATGTATTGAAATTAAACCCTAGGACATGCTTGGCAAATTAAAACGGGGTCCGAGGGGTGCATACCCTAATTCGGAGAAACCCCGGATGCATATGAGAGGGGTTAGTTTGTTCTTCTAATTAAACTTGTCATTTCAGTTGCTTAACAATGCATGATTATATGCCAGAGGGGAGAGCCAGAGGTGGGCCAGGGCGGCCACACCACCTGGTGGCGCGGCCTAGGGTGGCCCGTGATACATTGCAAATGTATCTATAATTTTTGATGTTCCATGCTTGGTTTTATCCACTTTCTTGTGTTTTGTCCACACTTTGGAGTACTTTTCATATGATTTGTTGGACTAACCTATTAACAAGAGCCAAAGTGCCAACTGCCTGTTTTCTGCTGTTTTTGGTTCCAGGAAAGTCAGAAAATGAATATTCTCGAAATTGGACGGGACAAAAGCCAAAGTGCCTATTTTTCCGGAAGTCATCATATGCCAGAATACGAGACGGAGAAGGACCAAAGGGCGGCCACACCACCTGACCGCGTGACTAGGCTTGGTCTGTGCCAGGGGGTGGTGTGGCCAGCCCAGGCATCCCCTCCACCTCTCCTTCCGCCTATATATTGCCCTCGGGACAAAAACCCTAAGTGCCCGATCAAAAATCCACGAAGAGTCGGTAGCCGCCGTCGTCTCCATCCCTAGATCGGGAGGGATCTGAAGCTCTTCTCGGCACCCTGCCGGAGAGGGGAATTCACCCTCGAGGCCTTCTTCATCACCATGCAAGCCTCCCGTGTGATGCGTGAGTAGTTCATCCTTGGACTACAGATCCATGTAGTATCTAGATGGCTGGTTCTCCTCCTTTGTGCTTTCATGTTTAGATCTTGTGAGATCCGTTCATGATCAAGATCATCTATTTGTAATCATGCATGTTGTGTTTGAGGGGATCCGATGGATATTGAGATGCTATTTCAGTTTGATTATTGATTCTATCATGTCTTTGTTATTTGTGATCATGCATGCCGTTGTTAGTAGCTATGTTGGCCAAGTAGATGCTAGTAACTCAAAGAGTTAGTATTTATGCTCGATAGTGGGTCCATGCCTCTGGTAATCTGGGAAAGTGACAGAAATCTCTATGGTACTAGATGTGCTATTACTACCAGGGAGAAAACAACAATCCTTTGTTTATAGAACAATCGTATTGTTTACTTTACTCGCAATTCGTAAAGCAATAATCTGTTGCTTACAACTTAATACTGCAGGGGGTTCGAATGATAACCTGAAGGTGGATTATTTGTCATAGATGCAGTTGGATGGCGGTCTATGTATAATGTTCTAATGCCCAATCGAATCTCAAAGGAGTCAAGATGATTAGTATATGCATGTATTGCTTTCTCGATATTTGTCAATTGCCCTGCTGTAATTTGTTCACCCAGCATGTTATTTATCTTAAGGAGAGCCACCTCTAGTGAACTATGGATCCCAGTCCTTTTCTTTTACATACAATCTATAAACTGTTTACTACTTTGTGTTTACTTTCTACAAACTTTTACTTCTTTCCATTCGATACGTTTAATCCTTTGTTTTCCGCAAAACACGGTGAGATTGACAACCTCATCGCAAGTTGGGGACAAAGTTCTGTAGTTGTGTTGTGCAGGTCTCCATGTTGCTACTAGCACCGGTAGTGCGCCCTGCCAAGGCTCAGCTAGCAACACCTTTGGGGTGTTTCCTTGCTCCTACTGGATCGATTAAACCTTGGTTTCTTAACTGAGGGAAACTTGGTGCTGTGCTCATCATACCTTCCTCTTGGGGTTCCCAACAAGCTCTACATCAACATCGCACCAGCATTTTACTGGCGCTGACACTAAGCCATCAAGCATTTTTTTGGCGCCGTTGCCGGGGAGTCAAGGACATCTTCACAAGGGGAGTCCCTCATAAACAATCTCTTTACTTTGTTAATTTCGCTTAGTTTCTTTTTGCTTTGTTTGCTTGTTTCTTTATCAAAAACACACAAAAATTAGTTCCTACTATAGTTGTTATTTTCATTGGTCTGTTATTGTCTTGCTTTATCATGCTTTCTATCAATGGTTGGTTTCTTTGAAACTGAATCTTATTGGCAAGGTGGGTTCATGGAAAAACAAAAATATTATTATAAGGAACACCGCTAGTCACAAAAAGGGAAACACTTATGGGAACAAATTGATAAATTGAATATTATTGCTAGGAACGTATGATCTACTTATAATGTTACTTATTGCTTTGATAAATCTTGTTTCTGTAGGAGGTATAAAAACCTCCCTTTTCAATGTGAGTATAATGATAATGTTACCATATCTTCTTATGTTAAGGAAATTATGACTTTTATGATGTGGAAGAAATTGAAGAATTTATTGCCTGGAAGGGTGCATTCGAACTTGCTTATTTGCTTGAAAATATTGATGATGCACCTTATAAATATGAGTTTTATAATATACTTAAATTTTGCTTTGATAACTACAAGGAAGAAAATGGCTATATTCTAGAATATCTTAATAGATGCTCTCCACAAATGGAAGAGACTAATGCCTTGCAGGAGCCTATGGAAGAAGAAATTGCTGAACTTGAAAGCTCATTAGATGAAAAAGAGGAGGAGAGTGATGAACAAAAGAAAGAATAATGGATCTATCCATGCCTACCTTCTAATGAGAGTAACACTTTACCCCTTACATTATTTAATTGTCCCCCATGCTTACCAAAGGAGGATGAATGTTATGTTCCTGTGGATTCATTTGATTTAAAGCATGTGGTATGAGATAGTTATATTGTTGAGTTTATTCATGAGGCTACTGAAAATTATTATGAGAGAAGAAAATATGGTTGTAGAAGTTTTCATGATACTAAAACACCTCTCTATATGCTAAAAGTTTTGAAGTTACTTTTGTTTTATGTTCCTATACCTGTCACTTTGTTCTTTGTGAATTTATTTGCATACAAGATTCCTATGCATAGGAAGTGGGTTAGACTTAAATCTGTTTTGAATTTGCTTCTTGATGCTCTCTTTTACTTCAATTCATATTTTTAATGTGAGCATCTTCTCAAACTATCATGCCTAACTTAAAGGCGTTAAAGAAAAGTACTTATTGGGAGATAACCCAAAAGTTTTAGATGAGTCTTGGAAGTTATTACTTCAGTAATAACCGCTCCTTATCCTTTTTATTTTCTTTTTGTGCCAAGAGTAACCTCTAATGAGAGAGAAGTAATGATTGGCAAAGTTGCTGTCGCGAAACAGATTTATGTGCTTCACCGTAAAAATTCGTGTAAAATCTCTGAATGGTTTTTGAGGCGTGAATTTTTGTGCTTCTGCCCTAGGTTGTTATCTAACTTTCGTTAGTTCAACACCTTTTTATTTGAGCAACAGAAGGGCTTACAAAAAATTCATCTTTATCTGCTGGTATGTTTTGACAGATTTCTGCAATTTTCTGCATTTGCTTCTTATTGGTTCCTTTTTGAGTTCTTTTGGGGAATTGAGCTTTTCGAGGGAAGTCCTACAGTAGCTAGTGTTCTAATGGAAGTTTATTTGGTGTTAGAACTGAACCTTAAGACTTATTTATCTTGAGTGCACTAATGTTGCTAATAAAGATTGTGTGAAGTTTTGTATGAAGGAAAAATTTCAGGTGTATGGAACGAATGAGTAATGAGATGAAGGATGGACTAAAGATCAAGCTTGGGGATGCCACACGTGTCACCCCAAGAAATATCCAAGAAATACAAGCGTCAAAGCTTGAGGATGCCCAAGGCATCCCCTTCTTCATCAATAAAAATCCCAGGTTTCTTCTAAACGCTTCATTTTTATTGTTTCATGCACAGTTGTGTTGTTTTTGGAGCGTCTTCTTTTTCATTTTCGTTTTGGTTTTTCGTTTTCTTTTGTTTGATTAGTTTTATGAATAAATTGGTTGGACCCCCTCTTTCATACATTGGTTTGCAAATAGTTTGGTTTGGTTTGGAAAAGAGTAGGAAAGTTCATACTTATGTGGTAAAAGAGCTTGTTTTTGACTGTGGCCTATGCTCTATCATGCCATACTTGATATTGTTTTGGATTTATGCTTAGTATTCTTTGTTTTAGCATGACTTGTTATAAACAATTGAGATTGCTTAATGTGCCTATGATGAATCATGCGTTGTTTTAGCATATTAAAGCATAGTATAGTGGTATTCTCCTTTGATGCTTTATTTGGGTTGACTTGGCGCATGCTCACACCATGTTATGACTTTCTCAAGTCAACATAGCCTTTATGATCCTTCAGTTTTCAACTTGTAGTATCACTTTATGCTTTGATAAATGATGTTTTGTTGCTCTGCATGATTATGGACATTATTGCTTTCTTAGTTTGTCGCTCCCAGTCTTTTGCTAGCCTCCACAACCAAGTATGAGTTCCACTCATGCATCCAACTCCCTAAACCAAGTTATTCCAAAGAGTCCACCATACCTACCTACTAGCTTATGCTATTCCAAGTATATTCATGCTTTTGTTTACCTTACAAACTAAACTTGTTATGAGAAAACTAATGATTAAAGCTCTCACGAACTTGATGGCACACTTTATTTTTTTGCATCTAAGAAACTTGAACCATTGGGTCCTTCTTTGTTGCGTATATGCTTGCGCTTTATAAGTTGAAATTAGCAGAATCATGTTTCATGGGGAACGCTTTCAACATTGCACTTATACTTTGTACCCCGTTGATATCATGTTCTTTTGCTTACGGATCCCGGCGGTGTGAAATAAAACTGGAACTTGTAAGATCATGGAGTTTGTATGTGTGTTAGAGAAACGCCTAGGTCGCTAGCCTAAGCCATGCCTAATCATGGTGGAAACTTGCAGCATCACCATAATGAGCACTCTATGAAGCATCCTCAATAAAAACCTATGCAAATAGCAAATAAAAAGATCGCTGAGATGCTCATTATCTGCTTGCCTTGTCATTTTGATTATGGGAAAGCTCCCGTATCATGTGCAAGGGGTACCGCGTTGGCAGTTCTTTATGATACACATATACTTACAATGACAAGATCTTACTTGTGAATAAAGTTGAGTAGCATGAGGACAAGATCTTATTTGAGATTTCGGTTTATAACTTGTCAAGCATATCCTCTTAGTTTTGTCACTTGAACTTTGATCACCTTCAAGATGCTTATGATAGGGGCAATGAGAGATGAAAGCCATAAGTACCATAATTTTTGGAAGATCTTTATGAGACTTGAATCCCTACTTCCTTTTATGAAGGCCTTTCTTCCACCATTATATTGAGTCTCCACCTTCTATATCTATGCACCTACTTTGAGAGCATAGTGGCCATTCTTAGTTCTATGTGCATTGTCCCAAGACTAGTTGATTGATGCATAACTTGATATTGCATGCTTTAAACTATTTGTATCTAGTCACTCTTATGAACTTTGAAGGTGTCCTATGCATTTATATTTGCTACTCTATGAGGGACAAGCTGAATACTATTATGCTATGTTTTCTTTATGTGAAACAAACAAACGTCTTGCAAAGCATTGTTGTTCATGAATCTTTTGTTTGTGCCTTTTCATGTTGCATCATAGTTTCTTTGTCTTATTGCTAGAACTTTGTCTTTCTTGTTATGAATGAACTACTATGATCCCCGCTTTGAATGTTTTACAAATACTTTGATCAAGTCTTTGATGGTGCATGTCACCTCAAAAATTATTCTTTCTCTTTATCACTTACCTACTCGGGGACGAGCAGGAGTTAAGCTTGGGGATGTTGATACATTGCAAATGTATCTATAATTTATGATGTTCCATGCTTGGTTTTATCCACTTTCTTGTGTTTTGTCCACACTTTGGAGTACTTTTCATATGATTTCTTGGACTAACCTATTAACAAGAGCCATAGTGTCAGCTGCCTGTTTTCTGCTGTTTTTGCTTCTAGGAAAGTCAAAAAATTAATATTCTCAGAATTGGACAGGACAAAAGCCAAAGTGCGTATTTTTCCGGAAGTCATCAGATGCCAGAATACGAGACGGAGAAGGGCCAGAGGGCGGCCACACCACCTGGCCGTGCGGCCAGGCTTGGCCCACGCCAGGCGGTGGTGTGGCCAGCCCAGGCACCCCCTTGGCCTCTCCTTCTGCCTATATATTGCCCTCGGGACGAAAACCCTAAGTGCCCGATCAAAAATCCACGAAAGAGTCCGTAGCCACCGTCATCTCCATCTGTAGATCGGGAGGGATCTGAAGCTCTTCCCGGCACCCTGCCGGAGAGGGTAATTCACCCTGGAGGCCTTCTTCATCACCATGCAAGCCTCCGGTGTGATGCATGAGTAGTTCATCCTTGCACTACGGATCCATGTAGTAGCTAGATGGCTGGTTCTCCTTTGTGATTTCATGTTTAGATCTTGTGAGCTCCGTTCACGATCAAGATCATCTATTTGTAATTCTGCATGTTGTGTTTGTGGGGATCCGATGGATATTGAGATGCTATTTCAGATTGATTATTGATTCTATCATGTCTTTGTTATTTGTGATCTTGCATGCTTTCTGTTGTTAGTAGCTATCTTGGCGAAGTAGATGCTAGCAACTCGAAGAGTTAGTATTTATGTTCAATAGTGGGTTCATGCCTCTAGTAATCTGGGGAAGTGACAGAAATCTCTAAGGTACTAGATGTGCTGTTTCTACTAGGGAGAAAACAACAATCCTTTGTTCATAGAACAATCGTATTGTTTACTTTACACGCAGTTCGTAAAGCAATAATCCGTTGCTTGGAACTTAATACTGGAGGGGGTTCAGATGATAACCTGAAGGTGGATTATTAGTCATAGATGAAGTTGGATGGCGGTCGATGTATAATGTTGTAATGCCCAATCGAATCTCAAAGGAGTCAAGATGATTAGTATATGAATGTATTGCTTTCTCGATGTTTGTCAATTGCCCCGTTGTAATTTGTTCACCCAGCATGTTATCTATCTTAAGGAGAGCCACCTCTAATGAACTATGGATCCCGGTCCTTTTCTTTTACATACAATCTATAAACTGATTTGTGTTTACTTTTTGCAAACCTTTACTTCTTTCCATTCGATACGTTTAATCCTCTGTTTTCCGCAAAACACGGTGAGATTGACAACCTCATCGCAAGTCTGGAAATCTGTTTCCAACATCACCCTTTTAATCCCTCCTTTTCCCAACCCTTGTGCATTTTTGTTAATGCACTTGAACCATCTTATTAACCATATTAAGGACTACCAAGGCCCACTCTTTCCCTTGGTTAAATCCTCCTCCAACCCACTTGTTCTTGATGGTTTTTGCAGGCAAGAAAATAACTTTTCCTGCAAATCTAGTCACCATGCCTACTTTGATAGAAGCTCACACCACCATCCAACCTTCTATGGACCAACTCTTTCCATGGTTGCGTTATACTCATATAGGTCTATCATTACCTACTTCACTTGTTCCATGTGGATCTTTGTGCTTCATAAACCCACAAGGTTTTTGAGGTTAGTTGATAATCTGCTTTGGCAAGCTTGTTTTATTCAATGTTTGAAAGCCTGTCTTGGTGAGCTCAAGCAGGATCAAGCTCAAACCTCTACACCATTGCAATCTACATAACGTGGTCTATCCATTCATATCCCTCATGCCCCAAGGGGACCTCTGAGCCCCAAGATCTAACATGGTTTTGATGGTATGAAGTTAACATCACCCTAGATCCTTAATCTAGGGAATTTCACCAAAATCATCTTGGATTCTCCAATCCTAAGGTTGAAAATGCTTGCTACCCCTTATCTACATCATCTACCTTGATCATCAAGATTTATCAAATATTATCCATAATTATTAGGGCTCCAAATCTAGTAAATCTCTTTAATAGTCACAATCTCCAAAACTTCTCCCATAAAGGAAAGTTTGGTTTTTTCCAAAACACTTCCCTAACCTTTGGCTCAATTGAGTCCTATACACCATACCCTATCTTCCCACTTCAAAAATAAATATTTTTGAAGAGCCTTATTATTTCTTTTTGCCCATTTTCTTAAATGGCTGAAATGGAATAATAAATGTTTTAAATACTTTTAAGCCCCAATAAATCTTGGGAAAATTCCCCTAAGTGTGTATGCACATTTGTGACCATCTCAAACTAAAAACCAACCTTGTCCAATGTAAATTTATCAAATGAGCATCTATAAACCACTTCTGCACTTTTTGGATAAATGGATCTAAGTGGACTTTAAATCCTTAGAAAAATCCCAAATAGTTCCTAGATATCTATTTTGACCTCATCTTCCTACCAGTATCAACTCCCCACCTTGTACAATAAAACTTGAGGAACTTACTTCACATACCTCCCAGTGGTCAATCTTGCCAAATGAATCAAGCATTGATCCAAAACCAAACCAAAACACCACCAATCTTGCCCAATGCATCTCCTCAGCATTAGGACCACTCCCCCAGGTCGACCAGCACTTTAGCATCCCCTGTACCATCTTGTCCTCTAGTGCTTGGACACTAGTACTTATCCTCATATGAGTGCTTTGCTTGCAAACTTCTTCTCCCCTTGCTGCTGCTACCACTCCTCCTCTCTGACCTGCAACACGACCAGATACCCCCTCCACCGCCCCCAGAAAACCCTCCCCTGGTCTCACCTCATCCTCCTCACCCCTCATGGACCATGTCCATGGTGCACCTTCCCCCACTCGAGATTAAAGGGCACAGGCCACCCCAGCCCCCAGCTCCTGGCTCATTTGCCCCCTCTGCCTCCTCTTACCACCCCGCCGTCGCTCGAGCCTCCCTAGGGTTTCCTCCCTCTATCGCCGATGCGAGGTTGAAGAAGCCGCAGGGGCCGTCGATCCCAACTTGATCGAACGGCCCCCAGCCCTCCATACCGCTTCGGTCCCCGCAGGCCGCTGAGGGGCAAGCCCCACCCGCCGGAGTTCGAACTAGTCTCCCGCCCGAGGCCGCGGTGGTGGTTGGGCCGGACCACTGGCAACCGCTTCGACCAGCCCAGTTTCGGCCAGCCTCTTTTTCCTTTTTCATTTCTAATATTCCAGATTTGAGAAATTAGCTGCTGGATTAATTCAAAATAAAAATGGAAAATTCCTCCAAATGCCCAGATATATTTTTTACCAAGTACCCAAGTGTTTTGTACAACATGCAGAACTAGCCTCTTGCCAAAAATAATCTTTATTATTTTTTGGCATTTATTCTAATAAAATGTGTCTTTTACACTAAATAAAATACCTATCCAATTGGGATGAATCAAAGTTCCCCAAGAAGGTAAATTCCATGTCAATCAAACAACATAGGTCTCATGTCAAGGTGAACTCCAGTCTGCCTGTAGCAAAAATAGCAAAATCCATGCAGTTAGGCCTTTGGAAATTCCCTACACCAAACCATGAGTCCAATTGAACTAATTCCACCTCCCAGTGATGTGATACTTCAATACCTATCCAAATCCAGGAGCTCAAGATTTATTGAGCCTTGGCTCTTTCTCTGTGAATTAAACACTTCTGTGCATAGTTTATTCACCTCTAAATTCACTACAATATCTATACAGCTCAAAAAAGGGTGATTACAAATTCTACAGAAAGGTATTCCAACTATCTATAATGTGTCCTTGGATTCATCTCAAAACCTGCTATAGATGAAATCTGGTGAGAAAGACAAATTGCCTACATAACTGCCTTTGGGAATTTCCTGAGGGCATTTTGGTAATTATCTTGACCTGATTCCAACTTTCAGGGATCAAGTACTTAAAACCCTACTGAACCCTCCAAGGAAATAATTTTTTGGAGCTCCAAAACTTTTCTGGTGAATTATTTCCTAAAACTAGAGCCTTCTTCACTATAAAAATCACTATAAATTATTGGTAATTGATAAAATAGTGAGACCACTTTGTTGGCTTCACATTATCATCCTCCACCTATTGGTATAATGTTTTTACAATGGTAACATATAGAATATGGTCTTGTCCAAAAATCCATCTCTTAGGTAGTTTCTAGACTATAAATCCTAAGGGGTATTCATTCCCTTCTCCAAGGCCATCTCAAGCTCCTATCAATCCTCTCAAAACCATATGAATCTAAATCGGCTATTATTTCATTGTTTGTTGTATGAATTGGTGATTGTATGTCGTGTCTTGATTGTGCCCTCTTGTTTGTTTGCATGTGTTCCCTATCGACGATAGTTGCGATTATATCGGAGTGCAGAAGATGATGGTTTCTATTGGTTATTATGGTTTTCTAAGGAGAAGTCCAGGGACATATGGCCATATTGTTGATCATCAGGCAAGCCACCTTCTTGCTCATAACCCGTGTCCTACTGTTTTACTTATGCATGTTTTATCAACTGCTCATTAAAACTGCATTGTTTTGCTATATATTGATGTATATATATTGGGTAGTGGTTTGGGTCCTCCAACCCTTACTCAATGGTACTACTAAGTACAACCCTCTTGATGATACATATTTTCCCATAGTAGAATAGATGGTGTATTACACCATACCCCTTTGGAGACCACGAATTAGCCAAAGCAAAGCTAGAGGATGGGCAGACCCCGGAAAAAGTTTTACCAAATGTTTTATGAGAAAACCTTGGTGAGGTGGGACCTCCCAATATTTGTTGAGAAAGAAAAATGTTTTGTTTTACAAAAGCTGGAGGAAAACCAGAGGAAAAAGGTTTATGAAAACGCACATGGTTCTTTGCAGTCTAGCTATAACAACTTAACCATGTGCAACCACATTACTCTAGTATGGGACAGGGCTGGATTTGATGGTTGTCTATTCCGGTATAAGCTACCTCGCAACAACTACAGGGGATCGGGGATCCCTGGAGGGTGGGCCTTCTCCGATAAAGGTGGGACCTGGAGAAGGAACAAAGCGTCGGCAGGCCTCCACACGTTACTATGGGCCCCTCATTGAAAGTGCACACTCTCGAGGAGTGGAAAAAGCGCTTTGGTTGGTCCTCGCCCGACGTCCCGGTGTTGAGGGTATTAACACCCATAGGGTAGGCACTTATATTGGAGTGGGCATCCGGAGAGTCTTGATCGGTTACTCGACCCACAATCAATGAAGATCAGGGTAGTGTACCCGGATGGTGCGGGTAAAGTGTACAACCTCTGCAGAGTGTAAATCTATTCGAATAGCGGTGTCCGCGGTTAAGGACGGGTTGGATAAACTTCTGTAGAGCGGTGCTGTTTTTGTTTTCAAAAAGAATTTCGGAAAAGAAATGACTTTGAAAATGTTTTGACCATGGGATGGTTGGGAAGGATACGTTCTTTGACCATGGGATGGTCTGAGAGGTATGGAAGGAGTTTGGTCGTGGGACGGCCTAAAGGCGGGAACAAATGGGTGACCTAATCCTGATGTTTTCCAAAACTTTCCAAAATGTTTTACAAAAAGTTTTCAACAAAGATATGTAGATGCTATATCTACAAGAGAAACTATTTTAGAAAAGAACCACTCTTGGAGCCCTCCTATTACCACAGCCATATTGCATACTCTTCTTGCTATTATTATTATCTTAAGGTGGTTTGCGAGTACATTCAATGTACTCACTGGTGATACATTGCAAATGTATCTATAACTTTTGATGTTCCATGCTTGGTTTTATCCACTTTCTTGTGTTTTGTTCCAACTTTGGAGTACTTTTCATATGATTCCTTGGACTAACCTATTAACAAGAGCCACAGTGCTAGCTGCCTGTTTTCTGCTGTTTTTGGTTCCAGGAAAGTCAGAAAATGCATATTCTCGGAATTGGACGGGACAAAAGCGAAAGTGCCTATTTTTCCGGAAGGGATCAGATGCCACAATACGAGACGGAGAAGGGCTGGGGGGCCGGCCACACCACCTGGCCACGCGGCTAGGCTTGGCCCGCGCCAGGGGGTGTTCTGGCCGACCCCACCACCCCCTCGGCGTCTCCTTCCGCCTATATATTGCCCTCGGGACGAAAACCCTAAGGACCCGATCAAAAACCCATGAAAGAGTCTGTAGCCGCTGTCATCTCCATCCCTAGATCGGGAGGGATCTGAAGCTCTTCTCGGCACCCTGCCGGAGAGGGGAGTTCACCCTGGAGGCCTTCTTCATCACCATTCAAGCCTCCGGTGTGATGCGTGAGTAGTTCATCCTTGGACTACGAATCCATGTAGTAGCTAGATGGCTGGTTTCTCCTCCTTTGTGCTTTCATGTTTAGATCTTGTGAGCTCCGTTCATGATCAAGATCATCTATTTGTAATCCATACATGTTGTGTTTGTGGGAATCCGATGGATATTGAGATGCTATTTCAGATTTATTATAGATTCTATCATGTCTTTGTTATTTGTGATCTTGCATGCTTTCTGTTGTTAGTAGCTATCTTGGCCAAGTAGATGCTAGCAACTCCAAGAGTTAGTATTTGGGGAAGTGACAGATACCTCTAAGGTACTAGATGTGCTGTTGCTACTAGGGACAAAACAACGATCCTTTGCTCATAGAACAATTGTATTGTTTAGTTTACACGCAGTTCATAAAGCAATAATCTGTTGCTTGCAACTTAATACTGGAGGGGGTTGGGATGATAACCTGAAGGTGGATTATTAGTCATAGATGCAGTTGGATGGCGGTCTATGTATTATGTTGTAATGCCCAATCAAGTCTCAAAGGAGTCAAGATGATTAGTATATGCATGTATTGCTTTCTCGGTGTTTGTCAATTGCCCCGCTGTAATTTATTCACCCAGCATGTTATCTATCTTAAGGAGAGCCACCTCTAGTGAACTATGGATCCCGGTCCTTGTCTTTTATATTCAATCTACAATATTTTACTGCTTTGTATTTACTTTCTGCAAACTTTTATTTCTTTCCATTCAATACGTTTAACCCTTTGTTTTCCGCAAAACACAGTGAGAATGACAACCTCATCGCAAGTTGGGGACATAGTTCTGTGGTTGTGTTGTGCAGGTCTCCACGTTGCTACTAGCACCGGTAGTGCGCCCTGCCAAAGCTGAGCTAGTAACACCTTTGGGATGTTTCCTTGGTCCTACTGGTTCGATTAAACCTTGGTTTCATAACTGAGGGAAAACTTACTTCTGTGCTCATCATACCTTCCTCTTGGGGTTCCCAACGAGCTCTACGTTGAAAGTCGAGTGCATCAACTGGCATTGTCCCTGGCTATTAACTTGGTCAGATATCAAGAAGACGGTGAAGTGGACGTCTATGCGAGCTAGGCCGTTCTCCCAGTCAGTTGCCTATAGGTTAAGGCATGGCTCGGGCTCTGCGATTGATGAAGATCCGCTGATGTTTATTGATGTAGCCTTAACGGCATTTATGTAAGTCTTGTATTTAGGTATATTCTCAGATGTTGTAATGATACTTGTCTGTTATGTGCCACGACTAACTGATCATGGGATCGTCGTTGTATGCATAACACGGATTCTCGGATGATCAATCCGGGGGTCCCACAGACTTGGTATCAGAGCCGTTCTGACTATAGGAGAACCTTAGTTAGCATGGTTGCTAGACAGGAACCTTATCTTGGGAACCCCGGCTTTCAAAAACTAGTTTGTCAATGAATTTTTTTAAAAAAGTTCTACTTCTTCTCTTACTCTAAGTAAATGCTTTCAAAAATGGTTTACTCCAACTCTTGTCCCCAAACTTCAAATCCACGGATTTTAAAGAACTAGGATCCAGAACCTGGTGAAGACAATGAGAACAAGATGAAGACAAGCAACTATCAGCAAACACAAGGAGACTACAATATCGCTCTATTAGCGGAATCCTCACAATCAGAAGAAATCGGGTGTTGCACTATCAAGAAACGTCCAAGATATGACGAAGACTCCATCTGCAAGATAGTGACTCCAACCTGAAGAAAGATGATTATCTAGGGTCAATAGTCCTAAGAAAAGGATTCCCCTACATCACGAGTAGTTAAATCCTTGGTCCCTAGCGTTGACCGTGTTTACTTGCCTAAGGTGCCTCCTATGTTGCTTGATGTGTGATGTTTGCCGAGGACATTGTGATTCTCTCGCTCTGTTCGCCTTGTTTGTATGATCTGGTTTGCCCTGACCTCCCTAAAAATGTGACTCTAGGAGCAATAAAACACCTAGTAACTCAGGAAAACCCTGTGTAGATGTCAGTAATGAGACCCAGACTAACCTCGAGAGTATAGGAGAGGAATAGCATCGCAAGAACCTAGAGTTCGACATCGTCAAGTCAGAAACAACTCGAATACCTCACCTCAGTAAGACGACATACCTCGTCAAACTCACCTCGCAAGACTCGTCAACAACACCACACTCCTTTGTTCATCAGTCTACTACAACCACAATCCCGTTGAAGCCGTAGGTCAATCAACGAAAGATCCTCAATATACACAAGAAACCACCTGATAAGTCAACCAAGACAAGAAGGGAAGACCTAACCACACCAACCCTTAGTGTATTAGAACTCCCGACCACCTCAGGAGAATACCTATT
This sequence comes from Avena sativa, assembly GCA_916181665.1. Classification (NCBI taxonomy): domain Eukaryota; kingdom Viridiplantae; phylum Streptophyta; class Magnoliopsida; order Poales; family Poaceae; genus Avena; species Avena sativa. The sequence continues at coordinate 577,336,649 of OV702287.1, forward strand.
ATAGTCGACCCCACCCAAACCGACGAGAAGTTTCTCCCTAGAAGGTTAGAACTACCCCTGAAGCCAGATGATAAGGAGCATGAAGATAACTAGTCTACTTCGTCTTCGAGCAGAAACAATGCCAATTCTTCAAGCAACGACAATCTCTCTAAAACAAGATGCCTCTACCCTGACGAAGAACCATCAAGAAGAGTCGTAAACCGCTAAATTACCTTGAGCTAACCACCCTAAAGGATTCGTTAGGAAACCAGCCCCGCCAAGGTTGATAAAATAAGGTGCCACTCAAAGACCCCAGCTCAAGCCTCTACGAAGATACCGCCTTCCGCTAACATCAGGTTAGCACTCAGAGATAGAAGATCCGCACGTCTCCCGAAGAACCTTAGTAAAGCTCTAAGGTGGAAAGACTGCGTCGTTCCACTCAATCTTCAGAAGACTGTCTACCATAAGATACCTCAGAAAATGTCCCCGGATTCGAAATCTTCCCGCCAAGCAACAACCCGTGAGTTATCCGATGAAGACACAAACTGAAGATTCCACAAAGTCCCTCCGCTATAGAAACTGAAGACCCACCCGAAGGACCGCCAAAACGCTAAACCCTAGGTCTTTAATGCTTAGAAGACGTGAGACTCCAATGACTCCTCCAGGCTAAGTATGAATAATAGTAGTATATAAGCCTCGTAGGCCATAGATCCACGAACGCCTTTCTGAAGACCTCGACTACAGGAAAAAGATGAACGACAATCTTCAGAACCGCCACCAAGGAAGTCCAGAAGGAAGGAATGCATTATCTCCGAGCTAACCTAGTCAAATCGTAAGGGGGAAAGACTGCATATTTCCCACACAAATAGAGTAAACCCTCTCCAGGAGCCAACCTAGAAGCTTGGACCCCAACGTCGTTAATAGGGTACGCTACGACCCTAAGGAAGAGCGGTGAATCCCTAGAGAAAGGTACTCCCAACTATAGGTTCTATCTCCCGACGAGTACCGGTGAAGTTCATCATCAAGATAGTCTGCCCAGTCTATGCCCTCGAAATATATATATAGTCCGGAAGGAAAGGAAGGTCATCCCTCGCAAGCGGAATAGACTCTACTCAACCCTCTATGCATCCCCGGAAGACTGAAGCTCAAGTTCATCGGCTGAGTAGTCACTTCCAAAGACGGAGCCTATAAGATAGTACACGTAAGACACCTAGTATCAACCCGACCCAAAAATCACCGAACCCTATTCTCCGGAATCTCAGGACGAGATTCTTTTAAGGGGGAAAGATCTGTAACATCCCAATTTCTGCAACCCTGATTAGTTGTCCAGAATGCAAAAATCAGGGGGAACAAAAACTTTTCTTGTTGAAAGCTAAAGTGTTTGCTTGTTGTCTGGATATGCTTATGCAGATGAATGAGTATTAGATGATATACTCCTTACCTTAACACTAGTTGACAAAAGCTATTTACCAAAACTATCCTGGCTCAATTTACATTTCCTCATATGTTTTGGCATTTAAAAAACAAGAGCCAAGATGTTTATGAAACCAAAACTATTTCAGTAGCTTCTATTGACAAAACTATGGAGAGATATATAATAGAATCTTCTTATGTTTTCAAGATAGAACTTTCAACTACTCTTACCTCTAGGATCTCCAAAACCCTTTCGTAAGATTTTGAATTGTACCCTTGGTAGATATACCAAGGACCTTACCTTGTTCAAACTACAACCTATTTCAAAATGCCCATCCTTACCTCAAGCTAAGCTTGGTAGTAACCCTAGTAGCAGTTTTTGGTTTGTAAGATGAGTTGCGTTGATCTACTGTTTGAATTGTTTGCTTAGAAGTAGTATGAGGGACTCTAGGAGCTCATCCTAGAGGATTAAGGTACTTTAAGATCACCAAACCCTAAGCAAGAATACACTTTGGATCCAATCTCTAGCCGCCAGGTGATCATCTAAAACCCTTAACCAGATCAATTCCGAAGTGATCCCTTCTAGAAGCTTCCAAGCCATGAAGACCAGTATCAAGCATGAATCCTTACTACTCAATCTACACTTCAATATCATCCACTTGATGATGCTTGGGTACTTTTCCACCCATCCAAAAACATCCCATCTCCTGTTCTAGTCCAAAAACCCTAAACATGCCAAATTTGGCTGTCTGGAAATCTGTTTCCAACATCACCCTTTTAATGCCTCCTTTTCCCAACCCTTCTGCATTTTTGTTGATGCACTTGAACCATATTATTAAACATCCTAAGGACTACCAAGTACCACTCTTTCCCTTGGTTAAATCCTCCTCCATCCCACTTGTTCTTGATGGTTTCTGCAGGCAAGAAAATAACTTTTCCCGCAAATCTAGTCAACATGCCTACTTTGATAGAATCGCACACCACCAATCCAACCTTATATGGACCAACTCTTTGCATGGTTGTGTTCTACTCATATAGGTTTATCATTACCTACTTCACTTGTTCCAAGTGGATCTTTGTGCTTCATAAACCCACAAGGTTTTCGAGGCTAGTTGATAATCTCCTTTGGCAGGCTTATTTTATTCAAAGTTTGAAAGCTTGTCTTGGTGAGCTCAAGCAGGATCAAGCTCAAACCTCTACACCATTTCAATATAAATAACTTGGTCTATCCATCCATATCCCTCATTCCCCAAGGGGAGCTCTGAGCCCCAAGATCTAACATGGTTTTGATGGTATGAAGTTAACATCACCCTAGATCCTTAATCTAGGGAATTTCACCAAAATCAACTTGGATTCTCCAATCCCAAGGTTGCAAATGCTTGCTAACCCTTATCTACATCATCTACCTTGATCATCAAGATTCATCAAATATTATCCATAATTATTAGGGCTCGAAATCTAGTAAATCTCTTTAATAGTCACAATCTCCAAAATTTCTCCCATAAAGGAAAGTTTGGTTTTTGCCAAAACACTTCCCCAACTTTTGGCTCAATTGAGTCCTATACATCATACCCTATCTTCCCACTTCAAAAATAAATATTTATGAAGAGCCTTATTATTTCTTTTTGCCCATTTTCTTAAATGGCTGAAATGGAATAATAAATGATTTAAATACTTTTAAGCCCCAATAAATCTTGGGAAAATTCCCCTAAGTGTGTATGCACATTTGGGACCATCTCAAACTAAAAACCAACCTTGTACAATGTAAATTTATCAAATGAGCATCTATAAACCACTTCTGCACTTTTTGGATAAATGGATATATGTGGACTTTAAATCCATAGAAAAATCCCAAATAATTCCTAGATATGTATTTTGACCTCATCTACCTACCAGTATCATCTCCCCACCTTGTCCAATACAACTTGAGGAACTTACTTCACACACCTCCTAGTGGTCAATCTTGCCAAATCAATCAAGCATTGATCCAAAACCAAACCAAAACACCACCAATCTTGCCCATTGCATCTCCTCAGCATCAGGACCACTCCCCCAGGTCGACCAGCACTATAGCATCCCCTGTAGCATCTAGTCCTCTAGTGCTTGGACACTAGTACTTAGCCTCATATGAGTGATTTGCTTGCAAACTTCTTCTCCCCTTGCTGCTGCTACCACTCCTCCTCTCTGACCTGCAACACGACCAGATACCACCTCCACCGTCCCTAGAAAACCCTCCCCTGGTCTCACCTATTCCTCCTCACCCCTCATGGACCATGTCCATGGTGCACCTTCCCCCACTCGAGATAATAGGGCACAGGCCACCCCAGCCCCCAGCTCCTGGCTCATTTGCCCCCTCTGCCTCCTCTTACCACCCTAGCACCCCCCACTCCCTCTCCACTGCACTCCTCTGCCCGCGTGAGAGAGGGAGAGAAAGCTTCGGCCTCCTCCATTAATCGAGCTAAGCTCCCCCTCCTTGCCCCTCTCCCATTGCATGTGGCTACTCCAGGACCCCCTTCTCCTCCTTTATCTAACCCTAATCCTCTTTTGGCCAGGGACCGCCCCTTTCGTCGCCGGCGTTGAGCTCCGACAAGATCTCCCTCGGGCGTCCTCGCGCAGGCCATGCACCGCCGTCGAACCCGCCCTTGTCGCCCATCGTTGAGGTCGCCGTCGTCCAACGCGTCTCCTCGGCACCTCCCAGCGTCCCTCCGCGCCCCAGGTGAGCTCCCCGCCATTGCTCTAGCCTCCCTAGGGTTTCCTCCCTCTATCACCGGCGCGAGTTAGAAGAAGCCACAGGGGTTGTCGATCCCATCTTGATCGAACGGCCCCCTGCCCTCCATACCGCTTCGGCCCCTGCAGGCCGCTAACGGGCGGGCCCCACCCGCCAGAGTTCGAACTAGTCTCTCGCCCGAGGCCGCGGTGGTGGTTGGCTAGCCCACTGGCAACCGCTTGGACCAGCCCAGTTTCGGCCAGCCTCTTTTTCCTTTTTCATTTCTAATATTCTAAATCTGAGAACTTAGCTGCTGGATTAATTCAAAATAAAAATGGAAAATGCCTCCAAATGCCCAGATATAATTTTTACCAAGTACCGAGTGTTTTGTACAACATGCAGAACCAGCCTCTTGCCAAAAATAATTTTTATTATTTTCTAGCATTTAATATACTAAAATGTGTCTTTTACACTAAATAAAATTCCTCAGGAAGTTGTACCCATCCAATTGGGATGAATCAAAGTTCCCCAATAAGGTAAATTCCATGCTAATAAAACATCATAGGTCTCATGTCAAGGTGAACTCTAGTCTGCCTGTAGCAAAAATAGCAAAATCCATGCAGTTGAGCCTTTGGAAATTCCCTACACCAAACCATGAGTCCAATTGAACCAATTCCACCTCCTAGTGATGTGATACTTCAATACCTATCCAAATCCAGGAGCTCAGGATTTATTGATCCTTGGATCTTTCTGTGTGAATTAAACCCTTCTGTTTATAGTTTATTCACCTCTAAATTCACTACAGTAGCTATACATCTCCAAAAAGGGTGATTCCAAATTCTACAGAAAGGTATTCCAACTACCTATAATGTGTCCTTGTATTCATCTCAAAAGCTGATGTAGATTAAATCTGCTACATGCGACAAATTCCCTATAGAACTGCCTTTGGGAATTTCCTGAGGGCATTATGTTAATTATCTTTACCTGATTCCAACTTTTAGTGATCAAGTACTTAAAACCCTACTGAACCCTCCAAGGAAATAATTTTTGGAGCTCCAGAACTTTTCTGGTGAATTATTTCCTAAAACTAGAGCCCTATTCACTATAAAAATCACTATAAATTATTGGTAATTGATAAAATACTGAAACCACTTTGTTGGCTTCACATTATCAACCTCCACCTGTTGGTATCAAGTATTTACAATGGTACCAGACAGAATATGGCCTTGTCCAAAGATCCATCTCTTAGGTAGTTTCTAGACTATAAATCCTAAGGGGTATTCATTCCCTTCTCCAAGGCCATCTCAAGCTCCTATTTTCAATCCTCTCAAAACCATCTGAATCTAAATCGGGTATTATTTCATTGTTTGCTGTACGATTTGGTGAATGTATGCCTTGTGTTGATTGTGCCCTGTTGTTTGTTTGCATGTGTTCCCTATCGACGATAGTTGCGATTATATCGGAGAGGAGAAGATGATGGTTTCTATTGGTTATTATGGTTTTCTAAGGAGAAGTCCAGGAACATATGGCCATATTGCTGATCATCAGGCAAGCCACCTTCTTGCTCAAAAGCCTTGTCCTACTATTTTACTTATGCATGTTTTATCAACTTCTCATTAAAACTTCATTGTTTTGCTATATATTGATGTATATATATTGGGTAGTGGTTTGGCTCCTCCAACCCTTACTCAATGGTACTACTAAGTACAACCCTCTTGATGATACCTATTTGCCCATAGTAGAATAGATGGTGTATTACACCATACCCCTTTGGAGACCCCGAATTAGGCAAAGCAAAGCTAGAGGATGGGAAGACCCTGGAAAAAGTTTTACCAAATGTTTTATGAGAAAACCTCGGTGAGGTGGGACCTCCGAAGATTTGTTGAGAAAGAAAAATGTTTTGTTTTACAAAATGCTGGAGGAAAATCGGAGGAAAAAGGTTTACAAAAATGCACCTGGTTCTTTGCAGTCTAGCTATAACAACTTAACCCTGTGCAGCCACATTACTCTGGTATGGGACATGGCTGGATTTGATGGTTGTCTATTCCAGTATAAGCTGCCTCACAACAACTACAGGGGATCGGGGATCCCTGGAGGGTGGGCCTTCTCCGATAAAGGTGGGACCTGGAGAAGGAACAAAGGTTCGGCAGGCCTCCACGCGTTACTATGGGCCCCTCATTGAAAGCGCACACTCTCGAGGAGTGGAAAAAGCGCTCCAGTTGGTCCTCGCCCGACGTCCCGGTGTTGAGGGGATTAACACCCATAGGGTAGGCACTTATATTGGAGTGGGCAACTGAGAGTCTTGATCGGTTACTCGACCCACGATCGGTGAAGGTCAGGGTAGTGTGGGTAAAGTGTACAACCTCTACAGAGTGTAAATCTATTCAAATAGTCGTGTCCGCGGTTAAGGACGGGTTGGACAAACTTCTGTAGAGCGGTGCTGGTTTTTTTTTCAAAAAGAATTTCAGAAAAGAAATGATTTTGAAAATGTTTTGAACATGGGATGGTCGGGAAGGATACCTGCTTTCACCATGGGATGGTCAGAGAGATATGGAAGGAGTTTGGTCGTGGGACGACCTGAAGGCGGGAACAAATGGGTGACCCAATCCTGATGTTTTCCAAAACTTTTCAAAATGTTTTCCAAAACGTTTTACAAAAAAAATTCAACAAAGATATCTAGATGCTATATCTACAAGAGAATCTATTTGAGAAAAGAACCACTCTTGGATCCCTCCTATTACCACAGCCATATTGCATACCTTCTTGCTATTATTATTATCTTAAGGTGGTTTGCGAGCACATTGCTATATAAAGAAGACGGTAAAGTGGACGACTATGCGAGCTAGGACGTTCTCCCAGTCAGTTGCCTATAGGTTAAGGCATGGCTCGGGCTCTGCGCTTGATGAAGATCCGCTGATGTTTATTGATGTAGCCTTAATGGCATTTATGTAAGTCTTGTATTTCGTTATATTCTTGGATGTTTTAATGATACTTGTCGGTTATGTGCCACGACTAACTGATCATGGGATCGTGGTTGTATGCATAACAGGGATTCTCGGAGGATCAATCCAGGGGTCCCACAGTGCGCCCTGCCAAGGCTCAGCTAGCAACAACTTTGGGGTGTTTTCTTGCTCCTACTGGTTCGATCAAACCTTGGTTTTCGTTAACTGAGGGAAACTTGCTGATGTGCTCATCATACCTTCCTCTTGGGGTTTCCAACGAGCTCTACATCAACATCGCACTAGCATTTTCCTAGTGCCGACACTGAGCCATCTGCCCACACCAGGGGGTGGTGTGGGCCCCCTGTGGCCCATCTCCACTCCTCCTTATGGCATCCTTCGTCTTCTGGAAAAATAGGATTTCCGTATATTTTCCCAGATTTTCTGATCTTCGCGAATTTTTCCTCCAAACAACACCTTTTCCATCAGAATCCTGACTACAGCGGTCCATGCTCCAAATGTCATCAACCAGGAAAAAACAGATGAAATAACATAAGTATCACCTCTCAATACGAAATATATCAATGAATAACAGTGAATTATGACATAGAATAGTGATGCAAAATGGACGTATCAACTCCCCCCAAGCCTAGACTTCGCTTGTCCCCAAGAGAAACTAAGCTCAATAAACATGACCTCGGGTTTATGGAGTGAAGACTCGATAAAAGAATACGGACAAGAAGCATCACATTCATCAATACATAGATCATAATAGAAGACAACTCACTATTATATAACTTAACATGCAATAAGTAAAGGAAACACAATAAAGATACATAAAGTAAATCATAATTGGTAATGGCAAACTTAGCTCTTGGTCGAAGAATAGTTGATAATTTGCTGGAGTTCACAAATAACTGGTTTTCAATGATAGCTTTCAAAGTAGTAAACATCAAGATAAGAGTAATGTGCAAAACAAGGAACATAAGAAAGATGATTGAATAAATCATCATATGAATGAATGAAACACAACAACTCAAAATACTTGCTGAGATAGAAGGGAATAGGTTTACTGACTCAACTGAAAAGTAAAACAAAGGCCCTTCACAGAGGGAAGCAGGGATTGCAAGTTTCAAAAGGAGCTCTCAAAAATTATGATACTTATTACTCCCTCTGTCCCAAAATATAAGGCGCCTAAGGATTAGTCAAAAGTCAACATTTTTTAAGTTTGACCATGATTAAACACAAAATTATAAAAAATTATAATACTAAATTAATATCAATAGATTCACCATAAAGTATATTTTCTTAATATGTCCATTCAATATTATAGATGTACATATTTTTTCTAAATATTTGGTCAAAATTTGTAAGCTTTGACTTTTGACCAATGCTTAGGCGCCTTATATTTTGGGAGGGAGGGAGTAGCTTTCAGCTCTCATTTCCCCTATCATAGGCATCCTTAGGTGATTAAGGTTAAAGTGATCAAATATGAGGATATGCTTGACAAGTTGTAAATTGCGAATCTCATGTCCCTAAATACGAGGGCCGCTCCTCATGCTACTCAAGTTTAGTCACTGGTAAGTTCTTGTCATTGTAAGCATATGTGTATCATAGAGAACCGCCAACGGGGTACCCCTTGCCCGATGATATGGAAGAATCCCCATATCAAAATGACAAGGCAAGTAGACAACAAGCATCTCAGCAATCTTCTTATTTACCATGGGAATATGGTGCTTTTTTCTCTCTTTCCTCTTTTCATAGTCTCTTTTTTTTTCTTTTTCTCTTTTTTTATCAATATTGGACTCTTTTTTTATAAGAAGAATGCTTCATAGACAGCTCATTATGGTTACGCTACAGGTTTCCACCATGTCAGCATGGATTAGACCAGCGGCCTAGGCGTTTCTATAACACACATGCATAACTCCATGGACATACAAGCTCCCCTTTCATTTCACACCGACGACATCCATAGACAAAAGAACATGATATCAACTAGGTACAAAGTACCAGTGCAATGTTGAAAGCTTTCCCCATGACAACATGGTTCTGCTAATTCACAACTTACAAAGCGCAAGCATACACGCAACATAGGTGAGCACAATGGTTCAAGTTTATTAAGTGCAAGAAAGTAAAGTGTGCCATCAAGTTCGTGAGCTCTTTAATCACTACTTTTCACATAACAAGTTTAATTTCGGAGGTAGATAAAACAAGAATTTACTTGCCATTGCAATACTGCTAATAGGTAGGTATGGTGGACACAAATGGCATAGGTTTTGGTTTTGAGGATTGGATGCACGAGAACTAATCCCTCTCAGTACAGGTTTTTGGCTAGCAAGGTTGGGTACCAAGTATAAGAGTTGAAGGAAACAAACAAACATACAAGTGATAAAAACAAACATGCAATCTGATATGTCCATTGTGCATCACTATTCTATGTCATAATTCACTGTTATTCATTGATATATTTCGTATTGAGATGTGATACTTATGTTATTTCATCTGTTTTTGCATGGTTGATGACTTTTGGAGCATGGACCGCTGCAGTCAGGATTCTGATGGAAAAGGTGCTGTTTGGACGCAAAATTCGCGAAGATCAGAAAATCCTTGAAAATATACGGAAATCCTATTTTTCCAGAAGACGAAGGAAGCCAGAAGGGGGGCTGGAGATGGGCCACAGGGGGCCCACACCACCCCCTGGCGTGGGCAGCCCTAGGTCGCGCCAGCAGGTGGTGTGGCCACCCTGGCCCACTCCAGGCTCTCCCCTCTGGCGTATATCATCCTGCCGAAACCCTAAGACTCGAGGAGCAACCACAGAAAGATTCTGCCGCCTCTATGGGGCAGAAAACACCGAGAGAAAAAGATCTCTCCGGCAGACAGATTTCTGTCGGGGGAATTCCTTCCCGGAGAGGGGAGATTGTCGCCATGAACACCACCATCAAGATGGAATTCATCGGAATCATCATCATCATCACCACCATCATCACCATCAGCACCCTCATCACCATCTCCATATTGCTGTAACAATTGGGTTGAATCTTGCATAGTTCATAGGGGAAACTTTCCCGGTGTTGATTACTCTTTGTAGTTGATGCTATTGAGTGAACTGTTGAATTATTGTTTATGTTCAGATTGTTATACATAATTATTCCATGTCGGACCATGATCCATATGATGTCTTGTGAGTAGTTCGCTTTGTTTTTGAGGACATGGGAGAAGTCATGTTGTTAGTAGTGGAGTTTTTTTGAGAGAGATTCAATGGTTTGTTATTTAAGTTGTGGTGTACTTCTTCTAGTGGTGTCATGTGAATGTCGACTACATGACAGTTCACCTATATGGGCCTAGGGGAACGCATTGTGTATTTGGCTACTAATCGTAGGGGTTGCCGGAGTGACAGAAACCTGAACCCCCGTTAGGAAACCATTGCACAAGGGACGTAAGGGTCTTAGAGTTTAAAGTTGTGGTTAGGTTTCTACCTTAATTACTTTCTTGTACTTATGGATGGTTGCAAGGGGTATAATCACAAGTATGTATTAGTCCTAGGAAGGTCGGTACATTAGCACAGGTTCACCCACACAACAATTAGCAAGCTAAAGAAGATTAATCAACTATATGAAGTGAAAGCACTTGACAGTCTTCCCATGTGTCCTCGAGAACGTTTCGTCATCTTAAGTAATACAACCGGCTTGTCCTTTGCTGGATAAAGGATTGGGCCACTTGCTGCATTTATTCCTACTGTCTTTTATTTACTCGTACTTTGTTTACTTGCTTTATCAAAAACCCCTAAATATCCGTTTTCTAAGTATTTGCAGAGAATTCCTGATCCATACCACTAGCCAGCACCTTCTGCTCCTCATTGGGTTCGACACTCTTACTTATCGAAAATACTGCGATACACCCCCTATACTTGTGGGTCATCAAGACTATTTTTTGGCACCATTGTCAGGGAGTGAAGCGCCATTGGAGAGTGGAACTGGTAAAGGAAACTTCTACTGTAAGTATTGTTTACTTCTGCTAGTTGCTTTAATTTCGTTATGGATAATTCACCGAGTTTCTTATTTGGTAATGCTACTACCACTGCTAAGGTAGTAGATAAACCACCACCTGCTGAGAATGATGTTTTTAAAATACCTACAAGAATGATTGATCGCGTTATGGATAACTACTATGTTGGGGATGGAACAGTCCATCCCGGTGATCATTTACTCTTTATACACGAATTATCTGGGTTGTTCAAGTGTGCAGGTATTAATACATATCAAGTTAATAAGAAGTTATTCTCATTGTCACTAAAAGGAAGAGCTGAAGAATGGTATAAGCTGCTAAAGAATGGTCAAGCTCTAGATGGGAGGAAATAGTACCTCTCTTTTATTCAAGGTTTTATCCTCCTAGTGAGATTCATAAAGATCGAAATCAAATATACAATGTTTGGCCTCTTGATGGAGACAGTACAACTCAAGCTTGGGGGAGATTGAAGTCAATGCTCAAATGTCCCATTCATGAGGTCCCCAACAATATTATTATCAATAACTTTTATGCAAGACTCCCTCTACATGACAAGGATTTATTGGACGCTTCTTGTGCTGGATCACTCACTCGTATGGAAGAAGAAGCTAAATGGGATCTTCTGGACCATATTCAAGATAATGCAGAAGCTTGGGAGAATGACAGAGGTAGAAAGTCAGGTATAAATTATGATTATGAATGCATTGAATCTTTTATGGGAACTGATGACTTTCAAAATATAAAAAATGCTTATGGTCTAGACTCTCAACCTATTGCTTCTTATTTTAAGGCTTTTGATTCATACATTGAAGTGCCTAAAAGGAAGTGGAATAAGTATCATGAACCTTATAAAGATGTTGCTAAGAGTGTTCTTGCAAGAAATACTGAAGTTTATACTACTAATCATGTCTTACCTGAACCTTATATTGAGAAAATGCCTTTCCCAGTTAAGATGAAGGAACGTTCTATGATAGCTAGTATGGTTAATGAAAGTACAAGTAAAGCTATTGAACCTGATAAACAAATGGTTGATGAACCTATAATATCAAATGTGAACGACTTTTGTTACTAAATATGAGAAAAAGGGACACACTATCCTTTGTAAGGATACCTCTAATATTGTTTCACATAGTAGTGTTATGAGAGCTAGTATTCCTGTGATTTCTGTTAGAATAAGCGATCATTGCATAAACTTAATAATATAACTATCACAAGGACCATCGTAACAATGATCACTTATCCTAACAGAAAACACAGGAATACTAGCTCTCATAACACTGCTTTGTGAAACAATATTAGAGGTATCCTTACAAAGGATAGTGTGTCCCTCTTCTACATATTTAGTGACAAAGTCTTTCACATTTTCTACTATAGGTTCATCAACCATTTGTTTATCAGGTTCAACAGCTTTGCTTCTACTTCATCAACCATACTAGCTATCATAGAATGTTCCCTTATCTTAACTGGGAAAGACATTTTCTCAATATAAGGTTCAGGTAAAACATGATTAGCAATATAAACTTTAGTATTTCTTGTAGGAACACTCTGAGCAATATCTTTATAAGGTTCATGATACTTATTCCACTTCTTTTTAGGCACTTCAATGTAGGAAGCAAAAGCCTTAAAATAAGAAGCAATAGCCTGAGAGTCTAGACCATAAGCATTTTTAATATTTTGAAAGTCATTAGTTCCCATAAAAGATTCAATGCATTCATAATCATAATTTATACCTAACTTTCTTCCTTTGTCATTCTCCCAAGCTTCAGCATTATCTTGAATACAGTCCAGAAGATCACATTTAGATTCTTCTTCCATGCGAGTGAATGGTCTAGCACAAGAAGCATCCAATAAATCCTTGTCATGTAGAGGGAGCCTTGCATAAAAGTTAATGATATTAATATTGTTGGGGATCTCATGAATGGGGCATTTGAGCATTAGTAACTTCCATATCCCCCAAGCTTGAGTTGTACTCTCTCCATCAAGAGGCCAAAAGTTGTACATTTGATTCCGATCTTTATGAATCTAACTAGGAGGATAAAACTTTGAATAAAAGTGAAGAGCGTTTAACTCATCAATGCCCATTATTAAGGACTTGGGTTATGGAGAAGGAGGGAGCGCTGGAGACATATATCGGCTAGCAAACAAGCACACAGGGGACTCAAAGATTTACCCAGGTTCAGGCCTCGTAGAGGTCCCTACTCCTGCTTGTCTCCTCGTGGAATTATCGAAGGAATCGAAGATTACAGTGGTGCGCAGATGCAATCTGGCAAGGCTTGTGGAAACTAGGATTATGTGTGTCCTTCTTGCCGCCCCTCCTAGCCTTTATATTGATAGGCTAGATCTCGGATAGCAGGTCGAGTCGGTTACAGGTTAGGGTTTTCCCCTTTGAACTTTCTATCTTTAGCTTCTTCTTGTTTTTCAAGCAATCGAGAGTCCGTAGGTTACTCGAGTTCCTCATTTGGGCCTTGGCGACATCGTGGGCCTCCACATATTCAGGCCGTATATACCAAGCTCGAGTACTTGTAGGGTATACCCATGTTAATAGCCTCCGAGTGTCCAGTGGAATCGCAGATTTGACTGGGGACTTTTATGAAGCCTTTCAAGTGCATGAATGAGTATATTTCGACTGCTTTGTTTGTATCATAGGTATTGTTGATGTGCGTGCCTGCTTTAACCGATGTATCGGTATCAGTTAACTACCTTAGGGTAAAACAATGCAATCTAATCGAACTCGAGTCCCCGGACTCGAATCCGGAAAAGTGCTGGTGTAATTCGACTCGAGCCACGGAGGTCTTACAGGAGTCAAATTCTAGTTATATGGGTGTGAGCACTCGACGCATCCGTCAAGGCATGTTCATCGTACCTGCAGGCATGGATATATTTCTGGTAGTGCGCAGCTTAATGCGTTGCCAGGCCTTATTCAAGTCTTACATTCACGCTGCAAGCGCGGCATCCGGATTTTATCATCGCGAAGATGATGTGGGTGACCCAGGAGACGCGGTCTCTTTGTAGGGGAAATTTATGAGGCGGTGTCGCCATAAAATTCTAATGTGGATGTTATCAACACACAGTTCTTTGTACAAATAAACATAGGGTGCGCGACCAGCGCTCCCTATGGGAGTAGCCCCCGAGTGCCTGGTTGAGTCGAAGACTCAGGCAGGGACTAAAGAACTTTTGCGACTGCTGTCGTCTTTTGCTTGCTTGTTTCAGTCGAATTTGTTTCTGGGGCTCCCTATGGGAGTAACCCACATCCATAGTTGAACCGTGTTTCGAGTAATTGGGTTTGCCCTGATTGTCCATGTTCCTGCACAGGAAAAGAAAAATCGTAGGGTGTGCGACCAGCGCTCCCTATGGGAGTATCCCCCGAGTGCTTGGTGTAGTCGAAGACTCAAGCAAGGACTAAAGTAGTTGAAGTCTTCTACTGCGTAGATTTGATGACGTCAGTGCTGACGATTTCATGACCTCAGTTGCCCGCGTGAGCGAGTTTGACGGGACGTGACGAGCCGTGGGTCCTACTCCCTGACTTTGATTTGACTGGGCATGCGTAATCTTTATTTTAACTGTGCCTCCTCGATTTCTGCATGTAATGGGAGCAGCGGGGGGACGGTTCGTGTTTCCGCTCCTTCACGTATCTAGCATGATGATTGCCACGCTTCCGGTAGGGTTTTTTTGAGCCGTTGGATTGCATCTTCTTATCTTTGTGCTAATTCTGTTGTCTGTATGCAGGATTGGGCGGTGTCACCCTGTATGCCCCCTCTTCCTGAGGGGATTATCCCTCGCGAAGCCTTGGAAGAGGACGAGTCGGAGTCGACCGTCCCATATGATGTGGAGGAGGAAGCCCCCGAGTCCGGTAGTCCGGATACTCGCAAGTGTTCCAGCAGTAAGGATTCCGATGCGTCGTCTCCTTCGACTCCAGAAGGTGCAGGTGTTGGTGCGGAGTCGCTGATCCCTGCCATTCCTGTGAGCGCCATGGCACCATTCTCTCGCAAGAAGATGCGACTGCCCAAGGAGTCCTCGTCAGAGTCGGGGGAGCCCACTTTTGACTTAGACAAGTTTGATTGGTAAGTTTTCTAGTTTGTTTGCTCTTCTCTGATTTGCCCTTTTTGATTCGTCTCTAGATTTGCCTTTTCTTGATGTTGTTTTTGTCTTGCAGTTAAGAGGCGTTGTTATCTTCTGGCAACGTCCAATTTTTGAAAGAATCAGGAGTCGCGACCTCAAGGGCCAGGAAAGAGGTCGAGCGTGCTCCTTCCCCTCCAGTGGTGACCTCAAGGGCCAAGAAACAGGCACAACTCATCTAGTTCTCCTCATGAAGGGGAGCATCGAGTGGTTGCCTGGATGACTGCACACCAAACAACTTCGGAGTCATTGGAGGATCATGTAAGTGTAGGATTTCTTCTTTTTGATGTTGTAATCGATGGCTTCTGCTGATCCTTTGTTGTGCGATATCTCCTTGTGACGGAATCCGCTCACTTGGCGGAGCAAGTGCTTGCGATGGCCCACCAGCATGCAATGCTGGAGACGCGTCATCACGTGGTTGAAAGTAAGTGTTTTTTACTTCTCTCTTTTCTGTGCCATTTTTGTGTAGTTCGACTGATAGTACATCCCTTGTTGTCTTTGTAACTGAGCATAATGCCCTTTTGCGCGATGCCGCCACCTTGGAGAAGATAGTCACCGCGGCTGTGGAGGGTCGTGATGAGGCAATCGCGGCGCGTGATGAGGCACAGAGGCGTGAAGAGGATCTACGGGCCTCCATCGTAGCTAGGAAGAAGTTGTTCGGAGAACAGCTTTTCTGGATTGCCAAAGCCCTCTTAGGTACCTTGGTTGGATATCATTGCTGATATCTTATTCGGTGTTTGCCGTTGGCGCTGATGTTTATGTCCATGTGTTGGTTTGTGTACAGATGCTAGAGGTTTGAGCTTCGATCCTTAGGCCCTCCGCAACGCTTTGGCGGGTGCGCTTTTAGCAGTCGAGGACCGCAGCGCCGCCATTCAAGATACGCTTTCCAAGGCCAAGAGCGTGCTCAGTCGCCTCCGGGAGGAGTTGATGCCCAAGGCTGATCTAATCGAGAATATGGACAAGCTGGTGGAGTCTCTCGCCGGGGGCATTCCTTCAAGCTTCAAGAATTCCCTCCGTGCGGCTGGCGCGTCCATGTATCTTGCCATGGTGCAGGCCCACAGAGTCGAGGTTGATCCTGCAGCGGTTTTGAAGGCGATGCCCGTTAGTGCGGATGGCCAGCAGGTAGTCTTTGCTCCCTTCGCGACTGCCTGTGGCAAATATGGGCCACAGCTGATTAACACGGTTGTGAAGTACTCTGAGGAGCTGCAACGAGCCAAGAAGGCCGCAATAGCTGCGGCATCAGGGGCTGGCGGAAAGTCAGGGGCATCTGACATTGCCACGGACTCGATGAAGCCCCTGAAGCTGTCGAAGTCGAAGAAGCCAATCGCTCCTCAGTAGCTTTGTAATAGTTAATTAGTTTATGTCCTTTGTTAAGAACATGCCTGCTGGCGAGTGTATCTGCTGATACTTTTGCTAGTCTTGAATGCACTTGAGTCTTTGTCTTTGTGTCGATTTGGTCGTCTTATTTGCTTCTATCTTGGCCTGTGGTAGGGTACATCAATTGATCATTTGAGGGAAACTCAGGACTTGCTGCCCCTTCATGATACTTTGGCACCTCCGCACTCCAGGGTAGATGAGTTGTCGCTGCTTTCGCGACTGCGTGATCGCGTAGAGCAGCTGGAGCGTGAGTTGCCCGTACTCCATGGTAACGCGGATGTATGGAAGTCAAAGGCGGAGAAAGCCACCGCCCGAGAGCAGTATTTGCTAGGGGAGATGACGCAGCTTGGCGACCAATTTAAGTGTTAGTTGCTTACTCTTATCTTTTCCTTTGTAGTCACTCGCAGTGATGTGCTGTCCTTATGCTTCCATTGTTGCTTTGAATAGTTGTCAGCGCACGCAATCCGCAGGATGAGAAGGATAGGATTGCCATTCGCATGCATGATCTGACCCAAGAGCAACTTCAGGAGAGTGGGTACTTCTGGGTGGATCATGATCGTGCGATTGCGCTGGCGACCCTGCAGGACCGTGCGTCGCGAGTGCTGCAGTTTCTGGAGAAGTCACAGTCATGTTTGGGGAACATTTATCGGACGATGTTTCCGCTGGATGTTGCTC
Source organism: Avena sativa (assembly GCA_916181665.1). Lineage (NCBI taxonomy): Eukaryota > Viridiplantae > Streptophyta > Magnoliopsida > Poales > Poaceae > Avena > Avena sativa. The sequence goes on from OV702287.1 coordinate 577,353,860, forward strand.
CCTCAAGCCTGCTGGCCCTTCTTGCCAAGTTCCAAGACTTGACTGCGGTTCGCGAGTGCGTAAGGCAATAGTTGGTGGCTGGTGCCAAGGCTGCTCTATCGCTGGTGCGACCTCATAGGCTTGACGTAGATGTTGCAGCAATTGCGGCTGGGCCACCTGCAGGTTCTGCCTGGAATATGGTGCCGCACTACCTGGCAGTGGATCGCCCAGCAGAGGAGATCGTCGATTTCTTCGAGGAGCAGACCGAGGTTCTTTTGTTGTAGTAGTGGCTTAGTTTGTATCCTGCACATAAGTGTACCAGTTTTGTAAAGTTCGTATAGATGGTGTATAACTTACTATCGATTATGTATAAAGAGCTTGTTAGCATGTAAGTGTGTTGCACTATGCGATTCCTTTTCGTTAGCCTGGCCATGCTCTTATCTCAGTCCCTTGTCAACCTGTCAGGTGCATTGCAGCTGGGTCGATGTTGTGTCAAGGGTTTCGATTGATGTGCCAGCTACTCAGGATATCGCGTTTTGGTTCGTAGAACAGATGTATGTATGGTGGCGCAACCCCCGAGTAGATAAATTGTGGAAAAATAAAGGAGAACACGGAGTTTTGGGGCACTTATCTTTGTTTATTCGAAGGACAGTATGGAGTACAATGTGTGGCTAAGTAGCCTTGGTTGAGTGCCTTATTTGTAATGTAAAAGAAAACTGCCTAAGGGTAGAAGCATCGCTGTTGTGCGATGTTCCAAGGGTTGGAGTATGCGACTCCTATCTCTAAATCTTGAAGGTGATAGGCGCCACCTGGGATTACTTCTGTAATCACGTATGGTCCTTCCCAGGGGGACTCGAGCTTCAGTCACAGGACCAGGTCGCCTTCGAAGAAGGATCTGGGGCGTAGCCTCCTACTGTGGTAGTTGCGCAGGTTCTGCTGGTAGATCGTTGATCTTTTCGCGGCGATTTCCCTTGCCTCGTCAAGGAGGTCGACGGAGTCTTTGAGTGCGAGGGATGACTCTTGTTCGCTGTAAGCGACCACGCCTGACGCCTTGTACCGTACCTCGGCGGGTAGCACTGCCTCAGCCCCGTGCACGATAAAGAACGGGGTGTACCCCGTAGGACTGTTTGGAGTTGTGTGTAGGCTCTAGAGTACTGATTGCAGTTCGTCTAGCCAGCAACCCGTGGCTTGTTCGAGTGGCCGGAGGAGTCGCTTCTTGATGCCGCCACAGACGAGCCCGTTCGCCTTTTCCACCTGATCGTTGGTCTGTGGATGTGCTACCGAGGCGTAGCTGATGTTGATCCCCAGATTCTCGCAGAATTCTTGGAACTCCTTGGATGTAAAGTTCATCCCGTTGTCGGTGATGATGTTGTGTGGTACTCCGAAGCGGTAGATGATGGACTCGAAGAACTTGACTATGCTGTGCCCTGATTGGTTGGTCATTGGCATGGCCTCAATCCACTTGGTGAACTTGTCGACTGCGACCAAGAGGTAGACATACCCTCTTCGTGAGGACCTTGGAAGTTTGCCAACCATGTCAAGTCCCCAGTGCGCGAAGGGCCAGGCCAATGGAATTGGCCGTAGCTCTGCGCCAGGTGCGTGCGGCTTGTCCGCGAATCGCTGGCAAGCGTTGCATTTTTGGACGATGTCGTTGGCATCGCGCATGGTCGTAGGCCAATAGAATCCAGCTCATAGAGCTTTGGCAATGAGGGTGCGACTGCCGGCGTGGTGCCCGCAGGTTCCCTCATGGATGTCGAGGAGAACAGCTCTTCCATCGGCCGTGGAGACGCATCGTTGGAGTACTCCTGTGATGCTACGTTTATACAATTCGCCGTTGATAACAGCGAATGCCTTGGATCGCCGCGCGATGTGCCGAGCATTAGTCGGATCATTCGGTAGCCTTTTGCTAAGCAGGTACGTGATGTACGGTTGCGTCCAGGATTGCTCAATAATCATGACACTCATTGGTCCTTCGAGTCCTTTTTCTAGCTCCAAGTCATCAAGTGCCATTGGCTCATTGGGCAGTGTAGCCCCCGAGTCCGTTGCTTCGCTTGTTTTCTTCTCTGCGGCCTTTGGCTTGATGGAGCGTTCACAGATGCGCTCGAGAAATACCCCAGGTGGTATGGGGGTGCAGGTAGAGCCTATGCTGGCGAGTGCGTCCGCCTCTTCATTGCTTTCGCGACCTATGTGTCGCAGCTCGCAACCGTCAAAGTCTCCTTCGAGTGTGTCGTAGAGGTCGCGGTACACAATCATGTTGTCGTTCAGTGCGTCGCACTCATGCATTGTTTGGTTGACAACCAACTTGGAGTCGCCGTATATAATGAGCCTCTTGGCGCCGCAGTCTTTTGCCATCCTCATCCCATGCAGCTGGGCCTCGTATTCATCTTCGTTGTTGGAGGCGGTGAACTGCATTCGCAGGATGTACTTCAGCTTGTCCCCTTGAGGTGATGTCAGTATGACACCTGCACCTGCTATGTCCTTTCGCTTGGATCCATCGAAGTGCATTGTCCAGAGGTAGGACATATCTGGTTTGTCAGGGAGCTGGTTTTTCATCCAGTGCACGAGGAACTCAGGGAGAACTTGTGACTTGATTGCGTCGTGATTTTCGTATGTAATGTCTCGTGGAGACAATTCTATTCCCCATAGCGCGACTCGTCCTGTGGCGTCGTGGTTATTGAGAATATGCCCCAACGGGGCGTCATTGACCACCACAATTGGGTGTTCCTGGAAGTAGTGGCGCAGTCGCCGGGCGGTCATGAAGACGCCGTACACCAGCTTCTGGTAGTGCGGGTACCGCTGTTTTGTTGGTGTGAGGTCCTCGCTGAGGTAGTAGACTGGGCGTTGTACCCCGTGGACCTTTTTTTCCTCGGCTCGCTCGATGATGAGCACTATGCTGACCACTTGGTTGGTGGTGGAGATTTGCAGTAGCAGCGCTTCCCTTTCTCGCGGGGTCACCAATACTGGCGAAGTGGATAGCAGGCGCTTGAGGTCTTCGAATGCTTCTTGCGCTTCATTGGTCCACTCGAACTTTTCATCTTTGCGGAGGAGTTGGTAGAAGGGCAGTGCCTTTTCTCCCATCCGACCGATGAATCAACTGAGGGCCGCGATTCGCCTAGCCAGTTGCTGGACGTCCCTTATGTTTTTCGGCTTCTCCATGGCCAGTATGGCTTTTATTTTCTTCGGGTTCACCTCGATTCCCCTTGCGGAGATGAGATACCCGAGTAGTTACCCATATGATACACCGAAGGCGCATTTGTCTGGATTGAGCTTGATCCGGTAGTGGTTGAGGTTGGCAAAGGTTTCGCGCAAATCGTCGACTAGGGATGCTTCCTCCTTGGTCTTGATTACTATGTCGTCGACATAGACTTGGATGTTGCGACCAAGTTTCTCTTCGAGGCAAGCCTGCATGCACCGCTGGTAGGTGGCTCCTGCGTTTTTTAGCCCGAAAGGCATTGTGTTGTAGCAGAACACACCGAAGGGCGTTGTAAACGCTGTTATTTCTTGGTCCTCCACCTTCAATCGAATTTGGTTATAGCCTGAGTAGGCATCGAGGAAGTAGAGGCGCTCGCATCCTGCGGTGGAGTTGATGATCTGGTCGATTCGCGATAGCGGGAAGTGATCCTTTGGACAATGCTTATTTAAAGAGGTGAAGTCCACGCACATCCGCAGGATATCCGTGTCCTTTTTTGGTACTAGCACCGTATTGGCGAGCCAAGTACTCTCCTTGATCTCGCGTATGAATTTGGCATCGAGGAGTCTGTTAATCTCCATCCCGACTGCCTTTGCTCTTGGTTCAGATAATCGCCGGATTGTTTGCTTGACTAGCCTTGCATCTAGGTTGACGTTGAGTGCGTGCTCGGCGAATTCCCTGGGAACTCCTGGCATGTCCGCTGGACACTAGGAAAAGATTTCCCAGTGCTCACGGAGGAATTCGACGAGCGTGAGTTCCTATGCGGGACTCAAGTTGTTGGCGATGAGGGCCGTCTTGGCGAGGTCCGACGGGTGGACGTGGACTTTCTTTGTGTGCACCGATGAGTCGAAGGACAAATCAGGTGAGCTTGGCCTTCTTAGGGGAGGTAGACTGTTGTCTGTCGACTCCTTCAGTCTCGCGAGTTCTTCCTGCATGCCGAAGGACTAGGAGATTCTGTTGAATTCCCTGGCGCAACCGTCAGATCTCTCGAAGCTCCCGTTGATTGTGATGACACCATTGGGACCTGGCATTTTCATCTGCAGGTATGCGTAGTGTGGCACCGCCATGAACCTAGCGAACGCGACGCGCCTAAGGATGCAGTGGTACTGCGAGGGCCAGTCGACAACCTCAAAGTCGATGCGCTCGCGCCGATGGTTTTTTGGCATGCCGAAGATGACGTTGAGGTTGATTCTGCCTAGGGGATATACACCTTTTCCTAGGACGATGCCGTGGAATGTTGTGTCCGAGGCCTCCAGGCAGGTTAGAGGGATTCTCATTGCTCGCAAGGTACTCGCGAATATAAGGTTGATGCAGCTCCCGCCATCCATGAAGACGCGTCTCATGTCGAAGCCTCCGATTTGCGCCTCGAGTACGAGGGGGCAATGGCCTGGACGGGGTACTTGAGGCGGATGATCTCGTTTGTCGAAGGTGATGCATGACTCACTTCCGCTGAGGTACTCAGTGGTAGATGGTGACGAGTGTGTGGCCAAGTTGACTTGGCGAGTGATGGCCTTCTGCACTCGATTCGAGGGGCATCCCTTTTGAATCATCATGGTACCCATCGCCCGTGGGTGTGGTTCGCCTCCGTGGTGCTGGTCCGGCGCAGCTACATTTGGAGGTTGCCCTGGTGGTGGTGGCGGAGCGCCATGTGCCACGGCGCCTAGAGCGGCTCCGTAGCCTCTTTCGACTTCGTTGCGATTCATCCGGACCAATCCCTCTTGTAGTTTGAGGAACTTGCGGTAGTCCTTGAGGAGGTGGCTGGACTTCTTCTTTCCATCATGCTTGTCGATGTAGAAGTGCATTGTACATGGCCCAGACAGTTTGTCATCAATGGATGTCGCGGGTGCCTCATCGCGATTGCGGCGTTGCTACACTTGCGTGGATTTCCCAGAGTCATGGTATCTGCCGCTATGGTATCCACTGTTGCGGTTATCGTCGCGTATGTCGGCATAGCCAGCTGCGACCATGTTGACGTCGTCGCGGTCATCGTAGATGCGCATGCGGCGTTTACCTCGGCGATCGCGTCTGCGCTCGAGCTCCGCCTCCTCGTCTGAGTGAACGTGATTCTTCACCGAATCTTCTCCATCGGCCTACCGATTCGCGATTTCCATCAGGTGGTCGATGGTCTTGGGCTTTGAGCAGCCTAGATCCTCCCTGAGTTCTAGGCGGCGGACGCCGCCGTTGAATGCGTCAATCGCGCGATCTTCTGAGATGTTCTCTGCGGAGTTCTTGATGATGGACCACCTTTGGATGTAGGAGCGTAGCGATTCGCCCGACCTTTGCTGGCAGCATCTCAGCTCTTCGATTGATGCAGGCCGCTTGTACGTGCCCTTGAAGTTGCGCACGAAGCTGTAAACCAGCTCATCCCAACTGCGAATGGATCCGCGTGGGAGGTTGTTGAGCCATGCTCGGGCGGCGCCTTGCAGCTGAAGCTATAAGCATTGCATGGCCATGCTTCGACTGCCGCCGTGGATCCTAACGGAGGAGATGTGGTCCTCCAGCCAGATCTTCGGGTCCTGTAGGCCGTCAAACTTCGGGTTCTCCGACGGGAGTTTAAACCCCTTAGGCCTTCGCTTTTGCCTGATGGATCTGCTGAAGGATCTGGCGCCGCATAGCTCCACATCTTACTCTTCCGAGTCAGTCGACCGAGCACGTCACGCCCTTGATTTGTCAATCTTGTGTTGTGTGAGGTCATCGCGCACATCATAGTCGCGGTCGTGTCGCCGTGAGCGGCAGCGTCGAGACAGGTCGTGACTGTCATCGCTAGATGAGAGCGAGGAGTAGCGCTTTGCTAGGTGCTTTGCCTTTCTTTGGACCCGGTGTTGGATCCTTGTCGAGGGTGGTCTCGATTAATCCCAAGCCCGCGATTGTAGATTGGTGCATGGCGGCACGAGGATCTCTAGCTGGTGGCTAGTTGTTAAGGAGGTACATGGTGGCCGCTGTCACGGCAGCCTACGACGTCTTGGGGACCACATTGCCTGTCATAGAGCTGAAGTCGAGGACTTTTGCAGTTTCTATACGTTCTTGCTCGGTAATATGGGCCATCCGAGATTGCCTCTTTTTGGCGATGTACTCGTTGCCCTTTGAGGAGGATCCTCCATGAGAGGATAGCCCAGCACGACGAAGGCTCGACTCGTCTGCTGCTTTTTTGCGCGCCTCGAGTTGCGCGATTGTTTGTACTTGGCGCTTGAATTCTTCCTTTAGGAGCCAGTGGTAGCCCATCAACAGTTCTTGTGGAGATCCGAAGGGTAGAGGACTGCCTCGCAGGGCCTCGCGGCAGCGAGCCCATTCTTGCTCGTTGAGCCTGATCACGACGCGCTCGCCGGTTTGCTCGTTTATTATGGTTGGAGGTTCGACTGCTCCACCGTTGTCGATGGGGACGTGATTGCCGCCGTTACCGCCGTTGGGCGTTGGTCCACCATTGGGTATGCCGCCGTTAGGCGGGTCGGTTTCATTGCCACGGTTGCCCGTGTTGCCACGGTTGGCGGAGGTGTCACCCGCGTTGATGACGGCGCACATGAAGTGGTTGGGGAAGTTGATGCTCCCGCAACTTTCAGATACGGAACCGTAGGCCCCATCTTCAGTGGCCAGATCGCTCAGATCGGAGTCGCGACTGCTGTCGCTGACCATGTTCTCGACTGTTGTCGGGGCATTGAGCTCATTGAGGGTGCCGATCGATGGAGGGAACCATGATGCTGGGGCAATCACCGGCACTATCGGCTGGTCAGGAATGCGAAGCGTGCCCATCTGACCAACATGATAGCGGAAGCTCCCGATCGCCAGGATGGTTCCATCGCCCACGGACTCGAAGGTCGGGAGAGTGGCCGACATGTGGACGGTGAAGTCGAACACGCCGAAGAGCTGGCGAATCTCCGATGTTGCAGAGTTGTAGATCGCGGTTGATAGGGCCGAAGAAGCCGCAACATCAGCACTCCCGATTCCCACAGACGGCGCCAATTGACGAGGGTTTAACTCATCAATGCCCATTGTTATGGACTTGGGTTTTGGAGAAGGAGGGAGCACTGGAGACACCTATCGGCTAGAAAACAAGCACACAGGAGACTCAAAGATTTACCCAGGTTCAGGCCTCGTAGAGGTCCCTACTCCTGCTTGTCTGCTCGTGGAATTATCGAAGGAATCGAAGATTACAGTGGTGCGCAGATGCAATCTGGCAAGGGTTGTGGAAACTAGGGTTATCTGTGTCCTTCTCGCCGCCCCCTCCTAGCCTTTATATATATAGGCTAGGTCTCGGATAGCTGGTTGAGTCGGTTAAAGGTTAGGGTTTTCCCCTTTGAACTTTCTATATTTAGCTTCTTCTTGTTCTTCAAGCAATCGAGAGTCCGTAGGTTACTCGAGTTCCTCATTTGGGCCTTGGCGACACCGTGGTACTCCACTTATTCAGGCCGTATATACCAAGCTCGAGTACTTGTAGGGTATACCCATGTCAAAAAGAGAGGTACTATTTCCTCCCATTCCAGAGGTTGACCATTCTTCAACAACTTATACCATTCCTCAGCTCTTCCTTTTAGTGATAATGGAAATAACTTCTTCTTGACTTGATCTGTAGTAATACCTGCACACTTGAACAACCCGCATAATTCGTGTATAAAGAGCAAATGATCACCGGGATGGACGGTTCCATCCCCAACATAATTGTTATCCATAACACGATCAATAATTCTTGTAGGTATTTTAAACGCATCATTCTTCGCAGGTGGTGGTTCATCTACTACCTTAGCAGTGGTAGTAGAATTACCAAATAAGAAACTCAGCGAATTATCCATAACAAAAATAAAGCAACTATCAATAGTAAACAATACTCATAGTAGATGTTTCCTTTACCAGTTCCACTCTCTAATAGCGCTTCACTCCCCGGAAACGGCGCCAGAAAATAGTCTTGATGACCCACAAGTATAGGGGGTGTATCGCAGTATTTTCGAAAAGTAAGAGTGTCGAACCCAACGAGGAGCAGAAGGTGCTGGCTAGCGGTATGGATCAGGAATTCTCTGCAAATACTTAGCAAATGGATTTTTAGGGGTTTTTGATAAAGCAAGTAAACAATGTGCGAGTAAACAAAAGACAGTAGGAATAAATGCAGCAAGTTGCCCAATCCTTTATTCAGCAAAGGACAACCCGGTTGTATTACTTAAGATGACCAAACGTTCTCGAGGACACATGGGAACACTGTCAAGTGCTTTTGCTTCATATAGTTGATTAATCTTCTTTAGCTTGCTAAGTGTTGTGTGGGTGAACCTGTGTTAATGTACCGAACTTCCTTGGACTAATACATACTTGTGATTATACCACTTGCAAACTTCCGTAAGTACAAGAAAGTAATTAAGGTAGAAACCTAACCATATCTTTAAACTCTAAGACCCTTACGTCCCTTGGGCGATGGTTTCCTAATGGGGGTTCAAGTTTCTGCCACACTGGCAACCCCTATGATTAGTAGCCAAATACACAATGCATTCCCCTAGGCCCATATAGGTGAATGTCATGTACTCGACGTTCACATGACACCATTAGAAGAAGTACACCACAACTTAAATATCTAACTATTGAATCTTTCTCAACACAACTCCACTACTAACAACATGACTTCTCCCATGTCCTCAAGAACAAAACGAACTACTCACAAGACATCATATGGATCATAATCAGAGATGGAATAATGATGTATAACAATATGAACATAGACAATAATTCAATGGTTCACGCAATAGCATCAACTACAAAGAGTAATCAACACCGGGAAAGTTTCCCCTAAGAACTATGCAAGATTCAACCCAATTGTTACAGCAATATGGAGATCGTGATGAAGGTGTTGATGGTGATGATGGTGGTGATGATGATGATGATCCCGATGAAGTCCAGCTTGATGGTGGTGTTGATGGCGACGATCTCCCCTCTCCAGGAAGGAATTCCCCCGGCAGAATTCTGTCTGCCGGTGAGATCTTTCTCTCTCAGTGTTTTTCGCCTGACAGAGGCGACGGAATCTTTCTGTGGTTGCTCCTCGAGTCTTAGGGTTTTAGGAGGAATATATACGCCAGAGGGGAGAACCAGAGGTGGGCCAGAGCAGCCACACCACCTGGTGGCATGGCCTAGGGTGGCCCGCGCCAAGGGGTGGTGTGGGCCCCTGTGGCCCATCTCCACTTCTCCTTCTGGCATCCTTCGTCTTCTGGAAAAAATAGGATTTTCTATATATTTTCCCGGATTTTATGATCTTTGCGAATTTTGCCTCCAAACAGCACCTTTTCCATTAGAATCCTGACGGCAGCGGTCCATGCTCCAAATGTCATCAACTAGGAAAAAACAGATGAAATAACATAAGTATCATCTCTCAATAAGAAATATATCAATGAATAACAGTGAATTATGACATAGAATAGTGATGCAAAATGGACGTATCAACTCCCACAAGCTTAGACTTCGCTTGTCCCCAAGCGAAACTGAGCTCAATAAACATGACCTCAGGTTTATGGAGTGAAGAGTCGATAAAAGAATACGGACAAGAAGCATCATATTCATCAATACATAGATCATAATAGAAGACAGCTCACTATTATATAACTTAACTTGCAGTAAGTAAAGGAAACACAATAAAGATACATAAAGTAATTCATAATTGGTAATGGCAAACTTAGCTCTTGGTCGAAGAATAGATGATAATTTGCTGGAGTTCACAAATAACTAGTTTTCAATGATAGCTTTCAAAGTAGTAAACATCAATATAAGAGCAATGTGCAAAACAAGGAACATAATAAACATTGAATAAATAATCATCTGAATGACTAAAACACAACAACTCAAAATACTTGATGAGATAGAAGGGGATAGGTTTACTGACTCAACTGAAAAGTAAAAGAAAGGACCTTCGCAGAGGGAAGCAAGGATTGCAAGTTTCAAAAAGAGCTCCGAAAAATTATGATACTTATTAGCTTTCAGCTCTCATTGCTCCTATCATAGGCATCTTTAGGTGATTAAGGTTAAAGTGATCAAATATGAGGATATGCTTGACAAGTTATAAATTGCGAATCTCATGTCCCTTCAATACGAGGGCCGCTCCTCATGCTACTCAAGTTTAGTCACTGGTAAGTTCTTGTCATTTTTAGCATTTGTGTATCATAGAGAACTGCCAACGGGGTACCCCTTGCCCGATGATACGGAAGAATCCCCATATCAAAATGACAAGGCAAGCAGACAACAAGCATCTCAACAATCTTCTTATTTACCATGGGAATATGGTGCTTTTTTCTCACTTTCCTCTTTTCATAATCTCTTTTTTTTCTTTTTCTCTTTTTTTCTCATTATTGGACTCTTTTTTTTATAAGAAGAATGCTTCATAGACAGCTCATTATGGTTACGCTGCAGGTTTCCACCATGTCAGCATGGATTTGACCAGCGGCCCAGGCGTTTCTCTAACACACATGCATAACTCCATGGACTTACAAGGTCCCCTTTCATTTCACACCGACGACATCCATAGACAAAAGAACATGATATCAACTAGGTACAAATTACTAGTGCAATGTTGAAAGGGGACCGTCTAAATCCGTAGTTAAGACACCATATGAGATGTGGACTGGAAAGAATCCTAGTTTGTCTTTTCTAAAGATTTGGGGTTGTGATCCATTTGTCAAGCGACTTCAGTCGGACAAGCTAACACCCAAATCGGATAAATGCATTTTCATGGGATATCCAAGGGAACCTTAGGGTATTACTTCTACAACCGAGAAGAGGGCAAAGTGTTTGTCGCTCGTAGCAGTGTTTTCCTAGAGAAAGAGTTTCTCACAAAGGGAACGAGTGGAAGGTCGGTGCGACTTGAAGAAGTTCAAGATGAGCCAGTTGGGGATGCTTCTACAAGTGATGGTATTATAGCAGAACAAGTTGAGGAACCCGTGGCAATAGAAGCACCACAACCACGAAGGTCGGCGAGGCTCCGTGAAGCGCGAGAGTTATTATTGTTAGACAATGATGAGCCTACGACCCATGCATAAGCGATGGTGGACCCAGACTCTGAGAAATGGCTGATTGCCATGAGATCCGAGATAGAGTCCATGGGAGACAATCAAGTTTGGAACTTGGTTGACCTGCCTGATGGTTTTAAAGCCATCGAGTGCAAATGGATCTAAAAGAAGAAGATTGATATGGATGGAAATGTTCACATCCATAAAGCTCGACTTGTTGCAAAAGGTTTTCGACAAGTTCAAGGAGTTGACTATGACGAGACTTTCTCGCCCATAGTGATGCTTAAATCTATACGGATCATTCTAGCCATTGCAGCATATTTCGATTATGAGATATGGTACATGGACGTCAAGACGACTTTCTTAAATGGAATCCTTACTGAGGACGTGTATATGATGCAGCCCGAAGGTTTTGTCGATCCAAACAATGATGGAAAGGTATGCAAACTTCAAAAGTCTATTTATGGGCTGAAGCAACCATCTCGGAGTTGGAACATTCGATTTGATGAAGTTGTAAAGGAGTTTGGCTTCACCAAAAACGAACAAGAACCTTGTGTGTATAAGAAAGAAAATGGCAAATCACTTGTATTTCTAATCTTATATGTGGAGGACATATTACTGATTGGAAATGACATTCCTATGCCCGAGTCTGTTAAGACCTCATTGAAAAATAGTTTTTCTATGAAGGACTTGGGAGAAGCGGCATATATTCTGGGTATCAAGATCTATAGAGATAGATCAAGAAGGCTAATTGGATTAAGCCAGAGTACGTACATTGACAAAGTGTTGAAACGGTTCAGCATGGAAGAGGCTAAGAAGGGGTTCTTGCCCATGCCTCACGTCATTAAACTCATTAAGATTCACTGTCCTTCGACCACTGATGAGCGAGAATGCATTAGTAGGGTTCCATATGCTTCGGATATTGGATCCATCATGTATGCAATGACATGTACTCGCCCAGATGTTTCCTATGCTCTAAGTGTTATGAGCAGATACCAGGCTGATCCAGGTGAGTGTCACTGGACAGCGGTAAAGAATATCCTTAAGTACTTGAGAAGGACTAAGGATATGTTCCTAGTTTATGGAGGTGAGGTTGAACTCAGTGTAAAGGGTTACACAGATGCGAGTTACCTTATCGACTCAGATGACTCGAAATCGCAATCAGGTTATGTGTTTGTCATGAATGGTGGTGTTGTGAGCAGGAAAAGTTCCAAGCAAGATAAAGTGGCCTCTTCTTCAACAGAATCTAAATATATTGTTGCCTCGGAGGCTACAAAGGAAGTTGTTTGGATTAGGAATTTCCTGATCGCTCTTGGTGTGGTTCAGGGCGCGTCCAATCCCATAGATGTTTATTGTGACAACAATGGTGCTATTGCACAAGCCAAGGAACCTGGACAGCACCAAAAGAACCAACATATTTGCATGCGTTACCATCTGATTCGTGAGTTCATTGATGATGGTAGTGTCATGTTATGCAAAATACATACGGACTCAAATGTTGTTGATCCCTTGACAAAGCCACTCCTGCAACCTGCGCATGAAGCGAACACAAGAGTAATAGGTATTAGATACTATCTAGATTAACTCTAGTGCAAGTGGGAGACTGAAGGAAATATGCCCTAGAGGCAATCATAGAGATGATTGTATTTCATTTGTATCCATGAGTTTTTATAATGTTCCTTGAATATCCATATATCAGGCAACTTGTATTGATTGGCAATTATGTGAATTGCTTGTGAAACTCATTATTTGTATGGTTATCAAATAGTTGTCCCTAGTCGGAGTTCATGTGAGGACACACGTGAATATTAGACTAGCACATCGATTGGTTGATCACTATGTTTCGCAAGTCATAGACATGGAGATGTCAAACCAATGATGTGGACACATGTTATGAACATGGGGTTGGACTGACCCAACATGAGACTGGCAATAATACTTGCAGCTCTCTCTACACATCGTGTATGTTTTGTCCTTAGACCTGAGATTGTCGCATGTACTTGAGATGTGGATCGACCTACTTTGGGGCTATCAAACACTACTCCGTAACGCGGTAGTTATAAAGGTAGCTTTCGGGTTTGTCCAGATACATGCTGCCAGCCATCGGTCAATCAAGATGGAATTTGCCCCTCTCTACTTGAGGGAGATATCTCTGGGCCCCTCGAGTGATCGGATCCAGAAATTCATGGCCGTGCTACATATGGTTAAGAGTTAACCTAGTAAAGGGATTCTGAATCATAGTATCGAGAACGAGAGGTCAGCTTGGAGCAAGACCAAATATCGTGAGGCAAAGGGACAAACATGTACTCAACCTTGTGATGGTTCGTCCGAATGATCTTTATATGCATTTAGGAGTTGGCATGTCTTGCTAGAGGATGCTACCAACTATTGATGGAGTAAGTTTACTCCTGTCACGTCTATACGTGTATGAACCTATAGGGTCACACACTTTAGGGGCTGGAAGCCAAATAAGGATTGGATCCAAATTAGACCAGGCTCATGCTGCGAATGGGCTGCTAAAGTAGAAGCCCACGAGGGATGCCTATATAAGAGAGAGTGAGGCGAGCTGAATAGGGTTGAGCATTCCACCCAGCCGCCACTCCTCTTACGACTGTCTTGCACGAGCGGACCTAGCAATCTGCCGTGTGACCTTCCACTCCGGACGTGTGGATACCTCGGAGGTGCTATAGCTATAGCACTTGGACAAGCCGCGCAAAGGGGAGCTGCTCGTGGGACGAGGACAAGGAGGAGAAGTAGAACATCTACACTGTCGTGACGATCTTCATCAAGTTCCACAACTGCGTGTCTAGCGGTAATCCTATGATCTATGAAAATAGCATTCCTGCTTGACGCGGTAGAAAATTTTGATTTTACGCTAGTGTAGCCTACCCGTTCCCCTACAACAGCACCTTTTCCATCAGAATCCTGACTGCAGCGGTCCATGCTCCAAAAGTCATTAACCATGCAAAAACAGATGAAATAACATAAGTATCACCTCTCAATACGAAATATATCAATGAATAATAGTGAATTATGACATAGAATAGTGATGCAAAATGGACGTATCAGGCACCGGTCCGATAGAATCCTCGCAAGGAAAGATACGTCAACGTGATCCCTCGATCCCAAGCGAATAGGGAAGAAGATCTTGGAGAGGGTCTTGACGCCTTGGCAAAGGGACACCGATGCCAAGGCCTTGTACAACAAGGGAGGCGCGATGCAAACTCCAACAAGGTGGTGACGATAGTCGATCCACTTTGGTAGAAGGGGATGATGGAAAACATCTGATTCCACAAAGGGGGTTGTCTTTAGTCTATCATCTACGCCTAAGGGATACATGAGGGGTGGGTGTTGGGGTTCGCAACATAGAAAACAAAAAAATTCCTACGATGGGAACTATACACCTAGATCTATCTACTAGATACAAGCAACAGATGGATATACATCCATGGAGAACTTACCCTCGAAGACTACAAAGCTTTGTTAACGAGTTGGAACTCGTGGATGATGTAGTCGTACACTTGCCGATCTCAAGATCATGATGAAGTCCAACAGGTCCGGCTCCAGCACGTCCTTCAGATCCAGCTCCAGCAAGTCCAGCACCACCAAGTCCAGCACCGCAAAGCAGTGGTGCATCCGTGACTGCACACACGCCCGGTACCCCGACAACCTCCATCCCTTGCTCTAGCAAAGCAGCGGAAGCAGCAACTCCTTTCCAGATAAAGCCACCAGGAACATGTATATCACTAATCCGAGACCATGGGGGAATAATACTAGAGGGGGAGAGAGATCCTTCACGAGGAGGTGTGTGTAAGAAGGGGTGTGAGGGGGGCCTTTTATAGGAGGAGGGGGGTACCCCTCCCCCATAGCCGGCGCCCCATGGGAGGGTGACTCCTCACCTCCCCCATTCATGTGGTGGTAACCCCTCGGCATTAAAATGCCCTTCACATTCTCTTTTAAAGTCTCCACTTTAAATGCATTAAATTTCTCCAAATTTAATGCTCTCTCAATTAATAAAACTATTTTATTAATTTTATTCAGAATTTTGTTAATTACTTTAATTAACAAACATTCACATAAAACCCCCTGCAACATTTCAATATTACATGTAGAACTAATTTCAGCAATTTCACCCGAAACAGTTTCGGTGTCTATTGAAATAATTCCAGCGCTTTCTTAATCCTTTATCTAAAACATATTTGCTCCAAATGGTGTCGGTGTCCCTTAAGTGTGTCACCCTACGGTTCGCGAATAATGCAGACATCATCGAGATCCCTCTCAGATCAATAATCAAAACCGGGACCTAGAGATCCATACTGACTCCTACACATTCATTGAAGACTTCTGCGATCATGAGAACCTTTAACGCTAGTAACTAAATCCATTTGTCTCACGATATATCACATGTCCGATATTCGATCATCGGCCTAGTTTGATCTCGTTGCCGACATGCACTCTTTTCTCGTTCCCGTGATATGACATTCTAGTGATCACATCACTTGCTTGCAAGCTATCTTAATGTGATATCACCGAGAGGGCCCAGAGTATATATATCCGTCATCGGGATGGACAAATCCCACTCTTGATCCATGAGCCTCAACATAACACCGTTACGGTGTGACATTTGATGTTATCAAGATACTAGTCCGATGTCAGCCATTAACATGATCTCTTGGTCTAAGGACTAAGATTACTTCATATGATGTTATAGCAATATAAACATAATGACTTTGATCGTAATGCTATACTTCGGATGAATGTTCATCACATCATTCTACCAATGTTGTGACCTTGTTATTAACAACACCCAATGTCCATGATCAGGAAACCTTGATCATCTTGTTAGTCAACAAGCTAGTTTATATGAGAGGCAGTACTAGGAACTTTGTATTTTGTTTATTAAACACACATGTATTAATGTTTCCAATTAATACAATTATAGCATGTAAAATAAACATTTATCATAAACATGGAATAAGATAATAACCACTTTATTATTGCCTCTCGGGCATATTCCCTTCAGTGGGGGCTCTTCCGTATGCTGTAATTGTATTGAAAGGAAATGTTAATACATGTGTGTTTAATAAACAAAAAAGGGTTCCTAGTTATGCCTCTCTTCCAGACTAGCTCGTTGATTAACAGGATGATCAAGGTTTCCTGATGATGGACATTGGATGTTGTTAATAACAAGGTCACATCATTTGTGAAATGATGTGATGAACATTTATTCGAAGTATAGCATTACGATCAAAGTCATTATGTTTACATTGCTATAACATCATACGAAGTAATCTTAGTCCTTAGATCATGAGATCATGTTAATTGCTAACACCAGAAGAGTATCTTGATAACATCAAACGTCACACCCTAATAGGGTGACTATAAAGGTGGGTTCAGTGCTACGAAGGTGTTATGATGAGGCTCATGGATCAAGAGTGGAATTTGTCAATCCCGATGATGGATATATATACTCTGGGCCCTCTCGGTGATATCACATTAATATAGCTTGCAAGCAAGTGATGTGATCACTAGAATGTTATATCACGGGAACAAGAAAAGAGTGCATGTCGGTAACGAGATCAAACTAGGTACTTGGATACCGATGATCGAATCTCGGACATGTATTATATCATGAGACAAAGGGATTAAGTTACTAGCGTTAAAGGTTCTCACGATCACAGAAGTCATCGTTGAATGTGTAGGAGTAAGTATGGATCTCTAGGTACTGCTTCTGATTATTGATCTGAGAGGAGTCTCAATCATGTCTGCATTATTCGCGAACCTTAGGGTGACACACTTAAGTGTTTCCGGACACCATTTTGGAGCACATATGTTTCAGATGAAAGGATTACAAAGCGCAGGAATTGTTTCGATAGAAATCGAAATTGTTTCGGGTGAAATTGCAGAAAGTGGTTCTGCATGTGATATTGAAATGTTGCAAGGGGTTTTATGTGAATGTTTGTTAATTAAAGTAATTAACAAAATTCTGAATAAAATAAATAAAAGAGTTTTATTAATTGACAGTTGCATTAAATATGGTGGAAATATAATGCATGTGAGTGGAATTTTGGATGGAGCCAAAATTGATGTGAATGGAGCTTCCACCACATGAATGAGGAAGAGGTGGGGGCACCCCCCTTGGCCTCCGGCCATGGGAGGGGAGGATCCCCCCTCTCCTATAAAAGGCCCCCCTCTCCTCCCTCACAAAGTACACCTCCTCGTGAAGGATCTCTCTCCCCCTCTAGTATTCCCCATGGTCTCGGATTAGCGAGATACATGTTCCCGGTGGCCTTGCATCTGGAAGGAGTTGTTGATTCCACTAATTCGCTGGAGCGAGGAGGTTGAGGTTGTCTGGTGGCTTGAATGTGTGTGCGAGGATGGATGCACTGCTGATTTGCAGCGCTCGGACTTTCACACGATCTTAAGATCGGTAAGCGTATGACTACATCATCCATGAGTTCCCACTCGTTAACAAAACTCTGTTGTCTTCGAGGGTAAGTTCTCCATGGATGTATATCCACCCGTTGTTATGTATCTAGTAGATAGATCTTGGTGTATAGTTCTCATCGTAGGAATTTTTTTGTTTTCTATGCTGCCAACCCAACATCAACATATGTTTGTGTGTGATAGAGGAGCATGTCATTTGTGGCATGTCCATTCTTGTTCACAACATTATTAGCACAACTGAAGTATAGCAAACGAAATGCATATGCAAGGTCAAAGTGCATGGAAATTGTTTGAACATCATCCAAATGTGGGCACTCAAAAACTCCATATAACGTCTTAGTGTGGCACTCAAAGAAATTGACTAAAATATTGATCAACATCTTTGATGCAAGAATAGGAGAATTCGGCAAAAACACATGAGGAAGAATATCCCAAACAACATCATTATCTTCACAAACTAACCATTGGAAAGAGAAATTGTTCAATATGTTGGATATCATACACATATCATTAAAAGAAGACATCATGGAAACGTGAGTATCGCAAGCGAAAGCCAAAGTAACGTGTTTACAAACAAACCAAATGAAAGGGCAAGTGGTCCTTATGTTTGTTGCAACATATATACGAGGAACTTGTAATCTCTCATGACAATACATGCTCATAATGGCATTATGGTTGCACACAAAACATCAGAAAGATCAATTGTTCAACATTTTTGTTTCAACACACAAAGCATCAATATCTAATAGCAAAGAAACATGATTGTCACAAGGTGAAAGAATACCATTAACATGCTTGCAATCAAACCATAGGAAAGAGCATTTTTTCAATATGAAAGATGCAAAGCATACAAAAGGTATCAGAGCTAGGTTTGATCTTTAACTCAGTTGGGGGATGCTCTCTGGAGCTCTTTTTGTTAACTCGTGCTCAACCGAGGTTGACATTATCGTGCGGGTACCTAGACACATCAAACACAAAAGGAAGAACGTTTGTGCATGGTAGAGAAACACATCATCCATCATGATGTATCTCTTCTTGTGCACATCACCATGAATGTCAATCAAGTATGAAATAGATGCATGGTGAATATGCAAGTGGGGAGCATTATTATCATGGCAATCATCAAAATCTCCAAAATTTGAGAAGGCTATGGGGGCCATCTCAATAGAAAACATATGTGAATTATTGTTGTAAGGAAAACAAGTGAAAGAGCAATTATTCATCTTATTGCAAGCAACGGGAGAAATTGTAAAACATCCATGAGAAAGCATGGTCCTAGGGGTAGTGTTGTTATCATCATTGCAAGAAAAACATTCGAGAGACATTGTTCAACAAAGTCCAAGAAATAATGTCATCAACGTAACGTGTAGAGCATATCATATCTATGGAAATATCATGACAATAAAAGGATTCCACATGGTCATCATGATGCATAGCAAAGTCAACACGTGGGAATAATAATGGAACATATGTCATGTCACAAGTATTATCCATAGCATGCAAGTCATCACAAATCATCATGTACACTAGTGGAATCATGGCATCATCAACACCCTTACTTTTACCTTGTTCATACCTCTCAAATGATGTGGGTGTTGTGGTAGTAGTGGCATCCATGTGGGAGACTTCTTCTTGTATGGGGATGGCCTTAGCTTCATCCACCATGTTCATCTTCTCGGTCAGAGGCATCATCATCTCCAAGCTTGGCGCTTATTGATCCATGGAACCTAGAACATCATGACAAAATACACTAGAGGTAGAGGGTAAGTCATTAGAAATTAAAGTGGTCTCACAAGACCTATCAACTACCACTCTCAACTCACTCGGTGTATCACTCATGCCCCTGAAGTGGAAGAACTCAATCTCGCGTAATATGGACTCACTCATCTCACTCTTGCTCTCACTCAAGTGGGCTAAGTGGCTCGCATACTCACATGGGATTGGTACCACATCATCACTCAAGCATGTAGGGATAGGCTCGGTTCTCTCAACTCCATGTGCCTCCTTTGGTGAAGGGTAAGTCCCATGTTCACCATTCTCTCCCTTGTTGCCGTCTTGAAGTAGTGCTGGAAGTAGGCTCATGTTGTTGTCGAGAGCGGTGCTCGAATCGACTTCATCACATATGTGGCCTTGGATTCCTCCATCTTGAAGTGTAGACTCACAGTGTGAAGCTTGATGGCGTGGAGGAGAGCTTGCTCTTGGTGCCATTTTGGTGGTGGCACGAGTAGTTGAAGGCGCCTTATGATGGTGTCGATGGAGGTCAATGGCGTTCCTTGCCAAAGGTTGATATAGATGGCGCACTTGGTCATCCACACGATGCTCGCGATGATTCTCCTTTTCCATGGCACTCTTCTTGGTGAGGCGTTGTAATGAGCGCAAAGCAACATTAGTCTTGGCCCTCATGATCATGGTTTTGGTGAAGTTGTTATCCATGTCTCTCTTGAAGTTGTCGAGGGAGCTTTCGAACTTGTCCATTTGATGGTGGACCGTGGCTCCCTCGAGGTGGATGCTTCCTCTTCGTCGATGCGACTTGAGGAGCTTGTCGTTGTCATCCTTGAAGTCATCCATTCTTGGGGAGTTATTGTTGTTGTAGAACTCCATATCACCCAAGCATGTGGAGCCATTGTCGGTGTAGTGCTCCATCATGTCATCCATGCTTGTGGAGGCATATGCATGGTGGCTCATCGTGGATTCTTCATAGATATCATCCTCGGTTCTGGAGTCCCTAGACATGATTCACAAGACCAAGTGGTGTATATGAAAGTGGTAGGGGGTAAGGGATGCAACGTCAAACCTTAATTTACCTTGGAAGATAGTATCGTGCAAGTGGCAACACTTGAGAGCAATCAAAACCAAACAAAGTGAAGTTCACGTGGAACACCAAAACCAACTAACCACTAAAGCTTATGGTGGATAGGTATGGAAGGTGGCGTTTCCAAGAACAATCCGACATCAAGATATTGTAATGGCAAGTAAAGAACCACGTTGATCACAAAGCAAAACAAGTCAATCCACAAGATAGGAACTATATACAAGGAAACACACAGTGGGATAAATGCGACTTGTGTGATGGAGAAAGTGAGCTAAGAACCAAATGATTACCTAGCGAAGACTATAAGCTCGTGTTGCACAAGTACAGGAGATACGCTAGTTCGATTGCATAAAGTTGGTGGGCTACAAGATACGCGAGATATGCCAACCACTTGGCTGAAACGAGCCGGATTGCAGATTCGTATGCTTTGGGAGACCCAACTCAACCCTGGCTAATGTCAAGTGAGGCAAGAGAGAAGTATTACAACCGAGATGGCTCTGGGTCATCAAGGAGAAACGATTTCCGAGGAAAACGAAGGGACGAGCATCTAGATTATAGGTATAACCCGCAGCAGGTGGCAGCGGTGGACCAAGATAAGCCCAATGCCGGCGCCAACGAGCACTAGAAAACTGGAGGGCAGAACTGGCAATAGAAGAGTGAGGGGGAGAAGCCTTGGACCCCGGAGCAGAAAAGGCAATGGCAGGTGCGAAAAGATCATCTGAGGTATACGTTCGAGTCTATGCTGGATCAACCTTGTAAATTTCATATGCCAAGTCCGAGTAGCCCGGCAAACCATACAACCCGGCCGTGTGAGTGGATGAGGAATCGAGAACAGGGTAGTTCAGGGAATGCTCAGGCACCTCGGAACGAAGCACCCGGGAGTGAAGCACCTCGGCAGCCATTACTAACAGGGGGAATGGACAGCAACTAACGTTCCCTCCACCTCCACTGAGATATGAAAATTAGGAAAGGAGGGATGATGTGCATCAAGTAAACAATAACCCACAGAAGGACCAAGGTTACCATGCAAATTAGGGACGAAACGAATACAGGGAGCATCACCAAAGCTACTGTGTGTTTACTACACAAGAAACTTACCGGAAAAGCTTGCAGCGCCGGCATATGGAGGTAAATGCGGTAATGCCAGTAGTGGTGAGATATATGCCTTGGTCGGATTAGGAGATTACGGGGAGTATCAAGGATCACCCGAAGCTCATGTCCTAGCCTAGGGACCTACGCACTAGTCCTGGATCCGATGTTCATCGGGCCAATCTTAATGTGAGGTTTTCCAAGGTGTTGATTGATAATGGCAGTAGCATTAACATCATGTACAAGGATATCATGCACAAGTTGGGGATATCAGAGAATATGATGCAAGCTACAAGGACCACCTTTCATGGCATTGTGCTAGGTATCTTCTATGAGCCGATTGGTAAGGTCCGGGTTGATGTACTATTCGGTACAAGGGATAATTGCTGGACTGAAAATTTGGAGTTCAAAGTGGTGAATCTGGAGAGCGCCTATCACGCGTTGCTCGGCAGGCCCATGTTGAACAAGTTCATGGCAAGTACTCACATCAGTTACTTAAAGATGAAACTGCCCAGACCTAGGGGAGTGATAACCGTATCAGGGGAGTTTAGGCGTTCGATCGAGTGCACTTCTACCAGATCTAACTTAGCCGAGTAACTCATGATAGCTCAGGAAAAGAGGAGGATACAGGAAGTGGCGGCATTGGCTCAATCCGCGCAGCAACATATGCTGGCCCTGACCAACCCGCATGGAAGTGTATCATTCCAAGCAACCAAGGATACAAAGAAAGTGCCAATAGATGATCAGTACCTAGAGCGCACCATAACCATCTGTGTCGGGTTAAGCAGCAAATAGGAAAGCGAGCTCGTCAGCTTCTCCGTGAGAATCGGGATATCCTTGCTTGGTCCACACAGGATCTGCAAGTTGTGCCGAGGGAGTTGGCCGAGCACTCTTTGAATGTGAGACCCGGTGTTAAGCTGGTGAAGCAACCTCTCTGACGTTTCGCCGAGGACAGAAGAAAAGTCATTGGGGATGAGATAGCTAGGCTCCTTGCAGCCTAATTTATCATTGAAGTACTCTATCCAGATTGGCTCTCTAATCCAGTGCTTGTGGAAAAGAAGAAATATGATCTGAACGTGTCCGTGGTATGGCGCATGTGCATTCATTACACGAACCTGAATAAGGCGTGTCCTAAAGATCCATTCCCACTCCCTAGAATAGACCAAGTCATAGACTCAACTGCCGGATGTGAACTGCTATCATTCATCGATGTGTATTTTGGTTTCCACCATATACCCCTAAACCCGGATGATCAAATAAAGACTGCGTTTATTACCCTGTACAGGGCTTATTGCTATCGCACTATGCCGTTTGGATTATGTAATGCTGGAGCAACGTACCAGTGATGCATGGAAAAATATTTACATGACCAAATAGGTCGAAATGTGCAAGTTTATGTGGATGATGTGGTGATAAAAACTAAGGAAAGCAATACGCTCCTTGCTAACATCCGGTAGACGTTCGTGAACTTGAGACGGTTCCGAATGAAGCTTAACCTGGAGAAATGCACTTTTGTTGTGCCCACAAGGAAATTACTCGGTTTTCTGGTGTCCAACCGAGGTATTGAAGCTAACCTGACGAAAATCCGGGCTATAGAGAGAATGGAACTGCCAAAATGCCTTAACGATGTACATAAATTCACTGGCTACTTGGCCTCGTTAAGGCGGTTCGTATGTCGGCTGGGAGAGATGGCTTTTCCCCTCTACCAGTTAATGAAAAAGGCAGACAAATTTACATGGACACCACAAGCTCATAGCGCATTTCGAGAATTAAAAAAGATGCTGGCTACTGCACCAATCCTAGCCGCACCACTACCCAAGGAGCCAATGTTCTCTATATAGCCGCGACCAACCAAGTCATAAGTGTAGTAACTGTAGTGGAGCATGAAGAAGAAGGAAAGTCGGTGAAAAGGCCGGTGTATTATTTGAGTGAAGTGTTATCGGTGTCAAAACAGAACTACCCTCACTATCAAAAGATGGCGTATGGCGTGTATATGTCGGCCAAGAAACTCAAACACTACTTTGAGGAACATCCCATCGAGGTGATATGTGAGGCACCCATGTCATGGATTATGAGTAACAAAGATGCCAGTGGCCAAATAGAGAAATGGGCAATTGAGATAGCCCCATATGCACCACAGTTTGGAAGAAGAGATGCAATCAAATCACAGGATGTGGCGGATTTCTTTGTGGACTGGGCCGAGATGCAATATGAACCACCTCTACCGGACTCCAATTATTGGCGACTGCACTTTGACGAGTAAGGACTAAAAGAAGGGCTGGGCGCTGGAGTAGTTCTTACCTCTCCCAAGAAAGATCAACTAAAATATGTCCTCCAAATCCAATGTAGCGCCACGTATAATGTCGCAGAATATGAGGCACTGGTGCATGGCCTCAAAGTGGCAAAAGAATTGGGGATACATCGGATATAGTGCTTTGGATACTCAGATTTGGTGGTGCAGCAAGTATCTGGCAACTGCATGCCTTGGATGCCAACATGGCCCTTTACATATTTCATGTCCCAAAAATAATTGGATTCTTCGAAGGATGTGAATTCCACCATGTACCTCGGATTGAAAATGAGGCGGCCGACATACTGTCTAAGTTGGGTTCATCCCGACAACCAATCCCGCCAAATGTTGCCTTGGAGGACTTAAGAAAACCATCTATTAACCCATCGCCGGAATCCAAATCAATTTATATCCCGGCCTTCTCTGGGCCAGAAGCTATGCCAATGGAGACAGATTGGGGAGGAACCTCAGCAAACCCAGGGACTGCTTCGGTAAACCCGGGAACTATTAAGCCAAACCCGGCAGGAGTTATGTTGGTGGATGCGATGGAAATTGATGAGGAACCTTTCCCCGTCCGAGGTATACCCAGTTGGGCCAAGCCAATATTTGACTTCCTAAAAGAGGGAATCTTGCCGGATGATGAGGTACTCACAAGGATGATCCAGAGAAGAGAAACGGCCTATATCATTATCAATGCCAAACTATACAAGAGAAGTGTAACCACAGTGCTGCAACGATGTGTTGACCCGGAGGAAGGACTTGACATACTCTGGGATATCCACCAAGGAGAATGTGGCCACCATGCATCCTCAAGAGAATTGGTAGCAAAGGCTTTGGAGCAAGCAGAGGATTTGGTAAGGAAATGCAATGGCTACCAAAGATACGCCACAAAAACCCACCTGCCAATGTCGGAGCTCAAAACTTGGCCATTTGTTGTATGGTGCCTAGACATGGTAGGACCATTTAAGCCGACTAAAGGAGGAATGACCCATATCCTAGTTATGGTGGACAAATTTACTAAATGGATTGAAGTGAAGCCATTCAGGAAATCTGATGGGGCATGTCTACCCATAGACGCGCTCAGATACCACTGAAGAGGTTCCGTAGCAGAAAACAAAAAAATTCTATGTACTCGAACACTACCACCAGGATCTATACTAGGTAGACATAAGCAACGGAAGAGAAAGACGGTATTCATACCTTTTGAAGACCTAGGCACACCTTACGCAGGAAGGCGTATATTGATGAAGACGAGCAGTACCTCAAGTTTGATGCCTCTGAAGTTCGTCACATGTGTGTATCACAATCAAGATGGAATTATCATCATTATGCTTACAACGTTTAGCATCAACACTATGGATGTGTGTATCACAATCAAGATCAAGTAAGAATAAACCATCACACGCAGGGGCATGAACATAGAAAATATCATTCATATAAATTGAATAACCATTTGTTCCTGATTTAAACGAATAATGATCTTGCAACAAGCAAGACCCACTCACAATATTCATAATCAATGCAGGTACTGATATGTTGCTAACGTATCTATAATTTTTTATGTTCCATGCTTGGTTTATATCTACTTGCTTATGTTCTGTCCACACTTTGGAGTACTTTTTATACATTTTCTGGAACTAACCTATTAACAAGATGCCACGGTGCCAGTTGCCTGTTTTCTGTTGTTTTTGGTTCCAGGAAAGTCAGAAAATGAATATTCTCGGAATTGGACGGGACAAAATCAAAAGTTAATATTTTACTGGGAGACACATGGAGTCCGAAGGAGAGAGGAAGGGGGCCACAGGGGGGCCAAACCACCCCTTGGCACGGGCAGCCCTAGGCCGCGCCAGGGCATGGTGTGGGCCCCCTGGCCGGCCACCGACCTTGCCTCCTTTGCCTATAAGAAGCCCCCGATGCAAAAACCCTAAATAGAAAAGCCTCCAGCCATGAAAAGTTCCACAGCGCCGCTGCAACCGAAGGGGAGATTCGGGGGACAGAAAGTCTCTGTTCTGGCACCCTGTCGGGACGGGGAAGTGCCCCCGGAGCCATCTCCATCGATCTCCACCACCATCTCCATCGCCATTGCTGATCCCATGATGATGAGGGAGTAGTTCTTCCTCGAGGCTAAGGGTTCTACCGGTAGCTATGTGTTCATCTCTCTCTCTATGCATGATCATATTGTGATCATGAGCTTTGTAATCAAGTAGATCTACCTTGATACTCAAGTGCTTTAATAGATCTCTGCTCTCCCCATGTGTGTGATAGTGACAGCGTGCACACCATGGTGGCAGTTAGGCTAGAGATTACAAATACTTGGTATGATTTATATTTGGAGTTGGATGTCTTTATGAAATTGTGGTGTTTGTTGGAACTGTCTAGTGCTCAAGGTGATAGTGTGGGGTTATCTAGATGGGAAAGGCTTACTTTGAGGTGTGCTATTAAAGCCCTACCATGGATTAGAGTGTCCAACACGAGAGTAGTTAAGAGTAGTATCATAAAGAGAAGATATTTATATGAGAATGTTCACTAGTGAAAGTATGATCCCTAGGCCTTGTTTCTAAACATTGAAACACCTTTTGAAATTAGATTTGTTACATGTTTGCTTGTTTCCACCTTTATTTCAGTTTGCCTTTAGTCTCTTCCACGCCATCAAGCTATTTTATAGCACCATTGTCTTATATCTATATCACTTGTATTTCACTATCTCTTTCGCTGAACTAGTGCACCTATACACCTGACAAGTGTATTGGGTGTGTTGGGGACACAAGAGACTTCTTATATCTTGATTGCATGGTTGCTTGAGAGGGGATACCTTTGACTACTTCCTCCCTGAGTTCGATAAACCTTGGGTAATCCACTTAAGGGTAAACTTGGTATTTTTCTACAAACCTCTACACTTGGAGGCCCAACAATTGTCTACAAGAATAGAAGTGCGTAGTATTATGATTTGCTACTCTATGAGGGACAAGCTGAATGCCACTATGCTATGTTTTCTATGTGAAACAAACAAACGTCTTTCAATGCATTGTTATTCATGATCTTTGTTTGTATCCTTTCATGTTGCATGCATAGTTACTATGTCTTATTGTTAGAACTTCATCTTTCATGCTCATGTTTAGAGTACCCTGGTCCCAGATTTCAATGCTTGCAAATGGTTGGACCTTGATTGTGATGGTGCATGTCACCTCAAAAATTATTCTTTCTTTTCTACCACTTACCTACTCGAGGACGACAGGAGTTATGCTTGGGGATGTTGATACGTTGCTAACATATCTATAATTTTTGATGTTCCATGCTTGGTTTATATCTACTTTCTTATATTTTGTCCACACTTTGCAGTACTTTTTATACATTTTCTGGAACTAACCTATTAACAAGATGCCATAGTGCCAGTTGTCTGTTTTCTGCTGTTTTTGGTTCCATGAAAGTCAGAAAATGAGTCTAACCTACTAACCCAAATAATGCATCAAAGGAGAATACCACAATACTATGCTTTAATATGCTAAAACAACGCATGATTCTTTCAAGGCACATTAAGCAATCTTACTTGTTTATAACATGTCATGCTACAGAAAAAATCACTAAGCATAAAGCCAAAATGATATCAAGCATGACATGATAAAGTCTAAGTCATAGTCAAAAACAAGCTCCTTTTATACCACTTAAGCATGAAGCTTTCTTCTCTCTTCCAACACCAAATCAACCTATTTGAAAGAACTCAAAAAGATAATAATAAATAAAGATCAGTGAGCTTGTCTCACCAATCCAAAAAGAAGAACTAAAAAGTTCTAAGCTGAAAGCACAAGAAAACTAAGGCTAAACAAAGTGCTAGCAAAAGAGAACACTCACAAAACAATAAGAATGAAAACTAGAGTGTTCTAAACAATGAAAGCAGAGTGTGTCTCTCTCCAAAAGAAGCTGGGATCCAACCAAATTATTGCAGCAAACAAGGCAAAAGAAAGATAAAAACAAAAACAAAGACGCTCCAAGAACAACACAACAGTGCATGAAACAATAAAAACGAAGTGTCTAGAAAGACCTGAGATTTTTATTGATGAAGAAGGGGATGCCTTGGGCATCCCCAAGCTTTGAAGCTTGTACTTCTTAGATATTTCTTTGGGTGGCACGGGTGGCATCCGCAAGCTTGAGATTTAGTCCATTCTTCATCTCATTACATCATTCTTTCCGTACACCTAAAAATTTCCTTCATACAAAACTTCACACAATCTTCATTAGCAACATTAGTGCACTAAAGATAATAAGTCTTTTAGTTCAGTTTCAACACAAGCTTGCCCCATCTAGATAACTTGATGACGGTGGAAGAGACTAAAGGCAAACTGAAATAAAGATGGCAGCAATCAAGCATGTAACAAATCTAGTTGCAAACAGTGTTTCACTGCTTAGAAACAAGGCCTAGGGATCATACTTACGCTAGTGAACACTCTCATATAAATATCTTCTCTTCATGATACTACTCTGAACTACTCTCCGGTTGGATAGTCTAATCCATGGTAGGGCTATAACAACACTCCTCAAAATTCGCTTTCCCCATCTAGATA
The DNA here is from genome assembly GCA_916181665.1 of Avena sativa. Classification (NCBI taxonomy): domain Eukaryota; kingdom Viridiplantae; phylum Streptophyta; class Magnoliopsida; order Poales; family Poaceae; genus Avena; species Avena sativa. Next base: position 577,382,193 of record OV702287.1, read on the forward strand.
ACCCCACACAATCACCTTGTGCACTAGATGGTTACAACAAACACCACAATTTCATAGAGACATCCAACTCCAAATATAAGTCATAACAAGTATTTGTAATCTCTAGCCTAAGTGCCACCATGGTGTGCACACTGTCACTTTCACACACATGGGGAGAGTAGAGATCTATTAAAGAACTTGAGTACCAAGGTAGATCTACTTGATTACAAAGCTCATGATCACAATATGATCATGCATAGAGAGAGATGAACACATAGCTACCGGTAGAACCCTTATCCTCGAGGAAGAACTACTCCCTCATCATCATGGGAATCAGCAACGGTGATGGAGATGATGGTGGAGATCGATGGAGATGGCTCCGGGGGAACTTCCACGCCCCGACAGGGTGCCGAAACAGAGACTTCTGTCCCCCATATCTCCTCTTTGGTGGCAGCAGCACTGCGGAACTTTTCGTGGTTGGAGGCTGGATTATTTAGGGTTTTCTCATCGGAGGCTTCTTATAGGCAAAAGGGCGATATCAGAGGGTAGACCAGGGGCCCACACTACCTGGTGGCACAGCCAGGGGGACCCGCGCCACCACATGGTGTGGCCAGCCCTTGGACCCTCTCCGCCTTGTCTTCTGGCTCCGTGAGTCTTCCTATAAAATATCGACTTTGGCTTTTGTCCAGTCCAATTCCGATAATATTCATTTTTTGGTTTTTCTGGAACCAAAAAACAGAAGATAACATGCAACTCGCACTATGGCATCTTGTTAATAGGTTAGTTCCAGAAAATGTGTAAAAGTACTCCAAAGTGTGGATAAAACATAAGAAAGTAGATAAAATCAAGCATGGAACATCGAAAATTATAGATATGTTAGCAACATATCAGGGACTAGGAGGATCCTAAGGTTGCGGAACCATGCGGTGATGTTGGGTCCATCAGATTTCAGCTTGTCCTTCTCGAGGAAAGTGCTAAGGTTGAAGGTGGGTGGGCGAAACAACTAAAATGGATTTGCAAAGTGTTTATACCATGTTCATAATAATGAGTTCAAGGTTTCCCACTCAAACGAACATCCCTCCACTCGTTTAGTAATCAAATGATCCCAATCCCCTGCACCTCCCCCGATCATCATGGCCATCAGTGTAGTATTAAAGGTGGAAATTCCCTAATGTCGATCACATCAACTATGTGATTCATGCTCGACCTTTCGGTCTCATGTATTCTGAGGCCATGTCTCTGTAACATGCTAGGCTCGCCAGTTCTAACTTGTGTGTATTCGCAGTGCAACATGGCTTACACCCACTGTATGCGAACATAGATATGTCTAACACCCGCTCATCACAGCATGCCTAATACCGAAGAACTTTCTTGGTGGTGCACACGCAAGGGGAATATGATTAACTGGAATCGTGTTGAGGATTATCTTATTATGCTACCGTCGAATATATAATTATACCAGCACAATAAGTAATACTTCATAAAGTAAAGTGTTACGACATGGTTATAGCATTTTGATCATCATCAATAGCTTCAATGAAAGTTTCACAAACTTGTCATTGCCATGCCATAATACATGCCCACATGCAATAATTAAAATAGACGCTTCTATATTATCTATGGCTTTACGTGGCTTTACGGCTTTCACGGTAGAACCCCTTATCACCTACGAATGTGGATCCATAACATGGATTCAATGATTGTCGTTCTTCTTCCCTTTTCAGGGCCTGATGGCCCAAAATATATCGAGTTCGTTGGGGAACCCCGAGAGGAAGGTATGATGAGCACAGCAGCAAGTTTTCCCTCAGTTATGAAACCAAGGTTCTCGAACCAGTAGGAGCAAGGAAACACCTCCAAGGTGTTGTTTCCAACTTGGAATCCTGCACAACACAACCACAGAACTTTGCCCCCCAACTTACAGTGAGGTTGTCAATCTCACCGGTTTTGCTGAAAACAAAGGATTAAACGTATTGCGTGGAAGATAGTAATAGCTTGTAGAAAGTAAACAGAAAACAGTAAATAGCTTTGTAGATTGATGGTAAAAGAAATGACCAGGGTCCATAGTTCACTAGTGGTGATTGTCCTTAAGATAGATGACATGTTGGGTGAACAAATTACAGCAGGGCAATTGACAAACATCGAGAAAGCATACATGCATATAATAATCATCTTGACTCCTATGAGATTTGATTGCGCATTAGAACATTATACATGGACCATAATCCAAATGCATCTATGACTAATAATCCACCTTCAGGTTATCATCCGAACCCCCTCTAGTATTAATTTGCAAGCAACAGATAATTGCATTAAGCATTGCATCAAAAGTAAACAATACGATTGTTCTATGAACGAAGGATTGATGTTTTCTCTCTAGTAGCAACAACACATCTAGTACCTTAGAGATTTATGTCACGTCTCTAGATTACTAGAGGCATGAACCCACTATCGATCATAAATACTCCCTCTTGGAGTTGCTAGCATCTACTCGGCCAAGATATCTTCTAACAACAGAGAGCATTCAAGATCACAAAGAACAAAGACATGATAGAATCAATAATCAATCTGAAATAACATCTCAATATCCATCGGATCCTCGCAAACAAAACATGTAGGATTACAAATAGATGATCTTGATCATGAACGGAGCTCACAAGGTCTAAACATGATAGCACAAAGGAGGAGAACCAACCATCTAGCTACTACATGGACCCGCAGTCCAAGGATGAACTACTCACGCATTACACCGGAGGCAAGCATGGTGATGAAGAAGGCCTCCAGGATAAATTCTCCCCTCAGGCAGGGTACCGGGAAGATCTTCAGATCCCTCCTGATCTAGGGATGGAGATGACGGCAGCTACAGACTCTTTCGTGGAATTTTGATCAGGTACTTAGGGTTTCTATATCGGAGGCGGTATATAGGCGAAAGGGGAGGCCGAGGGGGTGCCCTAGGCAGCCACACCACCCCCTGGCGCAGGCCAGGCCTGGCCGCGCGACCTAGTGGTGTGGTCGGCCTCTAGCCCCTCTCCGCCTCGTCTTATGGCTCCGTGTCCCCCTCGGTGAAATATTGACTTTGGCTTTTGTCCCGTCCAATTCCGAGAATATTCATTTGCTGACTTTCTTGGAACCAAAAGCAGCAGAAAATAGGCAGCTGGCACTGTGGGATCTTGTTAATAGGTTAGTCCAAGAAAGTGTATAAAAATACTCAAAAGTGTGGAAAAACATAAGAAAGTAGATATAAAACAAGCATGGAACATGAAAAATTATAGATACGTTAGCAACATATCAACATCCCCAAGCTTAACTCCTGCTCGTCCTCGAGTAGGTAAGTGATAAAAAGAAAGAATAGTTTTTGAGGTGACATGCACCATCAGAAATTTTATCAAAGTATTTGTAAAACATTGATAGCTAGGATCATAAACTTTAACATAGCATGAAAGATATAGTTCTAACAATAAGACAAAGCAACTATGTTGTAGCATGAAAAGGCACAAACAAAATATTCATGAATAACAATGCTTGGCAAGACGTTTATTTGTTTCACATAAAGAAAGCATAATAAAAATGGTATTCGGCTTGTCCCTCATAGAGTAGCAAAACATAAATGCATAGGACACCTTCAAAGTTCATAAGGGTGACTAGATACAAATAGTTTAAGAACAAGCAATATCAAAGTTATGCATCATTCAACAAGTCTTGGGACAATGCACATTAAACTAAGAATGGCCACTATGCTCTCTTAATAGGTGCATAAAGATAGAAGATGGATACTCAACATAAAAGTAGAAGAAAGGCCTTCATGGAAGGAAGCAGGGATTTAAATCTCATAAAGAGCTTCCAAAAATTATTGTACTTATTAGCTTTCAGCTCTCATTGCCCCTATCATAACCATCTTTAGGTGATTAAGGTTAAAGTGACACAACTAAGAGGATATGCTTGACAAGTTATAAGTTGAAATCTCATGCCCCTTACTTACGAGTACCGAACCTCATGCTACTCAACTTCAGTCATAAGTAAGATCTTGTCATTGTAAGTACATATGTATCATAGAGAACCGCCAACGGGGTACCCCTTGCCCCATGACACAAGAGCTATCCCATATCTAACACACATACAAACTCCATGATCTACATGTTCCCCTTTTATTTCACACTGTCGGGATCCATAAGCAAAAGAATCATGATATCAGCGGAATATAAGTGCAATGTTGAAAGCGTTCCCCGTGATACATGGTTATGCTAACTTCAACTTATAAAGCGCAAGCATATACGTAACAAAGATGAACACAATGGTTCAATATTATTAAGTGCAAGAAAGTAAAGTGTGCCATCAAGTTCGTGAGAGCTTTAATCACTAATTTTCACATAACAAGTTTATTTCGGAAGGTAGATAAAAACATGAATATACTTCGAATAGAAAATGCTAATAGGTAGGTTTGGGGGACTCTTTGGAATAACTTGGTTTTATTTGGAGTTGGATGCATGAGTGGAACTCATACTTGGTTATGGAGGCTAGGAAAACACTGGGAGCGACCAACTAAGAGAGCAATAATGGCCATAATCATGCAAAGTGACAAAACATCATTAATTAAAGCATAAAGTGATATTACAAGTCGAAAACTAAAAGATCATAAAGGCTATTGTGACTTGGGATAGTCATAACATGGTGTGAGCATGCGCCAAGTCAACCCAAATAAAGCATCAAAGTAGAATACCACAATACTATGCTTTAGTATGCTAAAACAATGCATGATTCTTTCAAGGCACATTGAGCAATCTCAATTGTTTATAACATGTCATGCTACAGCAAAAATCACTAAGCATAAAGCCAAAACAATAACGAGCATGACATGACAAAGAATAGGCCACAGTCAAAAAACAAGCTCCTTTTACCACTTAAACCTGAACTTTTCCTAGTCTTTTCCAAATCAAACAAAACTTATTTGAAAACTTATTCAAGAAAACTAAGCAAACTAAGAAAATGAAAACCAAAAACAAAATCAAAGACGCTCCAAGAACAACACAATTGTGCATGAAACAATAAAAATGAAGTATTTGGAAGAAACCTGAGACTTTTATTGATGAAGAAGGCGATGCCTTGGGCATCCCCAAGCTTTGACGCTTGTACTTCTTGGATATTTCTCGGGGTGACACGAGTGGAATCCCCAAGCTTGAGCTTTAGTCCATTCTTCATCTCATTACATCATTCTTTCTTTATACTTGAAATTTTTCCTTCATACAAAACTTCACACAATCTTTATTAGCAACATTAGTGTACTCAAGATAATAAGTCTTTGGGTTCAGTTTCAAAACCAATAAAACTTCCAATTAAACACAAGCTACTGCAGCACTTCCCTCAAAAACTCAATTCCCCAAAAAGAATCCAAAAAGGAATCAACAAGAAACAAATGCAAATAATGGCAGAAATCTGTCAAAACAGACCAGTAGGTAAAACCCATTTTTTTCAAAGACCTTCTGTTTCTCAAATCAAAAAGTGTTGAACTAACGAAAGTTGGATAACAATCTGGGGCATAAGCACAAAATATTACAGCTCAAACCAACCTACAAAGATTTTGCACGAATTTTTACAGCGAAGCATGAAAATCCGTTTCGGGACAGCAACTTTCTCAAGCATTACTTCTGTCTCATTAGAGGTTACTCTTGGCACAAAAAGCAAATAAAAAGGATAAGGAGAGGTTATTACAGAGGTAATAACTTCCAAGACTCATCTAAAACTTTTGGGTTATCTCCCAATAAGTACTTTTCTTTAACGCCTTTAAGTTAGGCATAAGAAGCAAGAAAAGTCAAGTGTTTTCAAATGAAGAAGCATTAAGATTGATACGATAAATATCTTAAACAAGGAAAGGTATCTCATCCAAATAAGTTCTAGAGGACCCTCTCTCAATGCTCTTGGGTTCACTATTTTCATCAAATGAGTTTTTAGAACAATCCAATCAAAATTATTTTCGAAGGCTTCATGTATTGTTACAAGTTTAAAGGGTATTGGTATCTTAATTTCCTACCCATTAGGTTCGGTTTTGCCCATCTTCTCTTGTGTAAAAATAACATCTATACATGAGCCTAGCATATTAAAACATTCAAAGACCTTTCTAGCTTCCTTAGCAACATCATAGAATTCTTTAAGCAAAGTTTCCAAAATGAAATCCCTCTTTTCAGTGTCCTCAATTTCTCTAAGTTTAAGAAACATTACTTGCATTAAGGGGTTAAGGTTAACAAACCTAGCTTGCAACATGTGAACTAAAGATGCTACAGCAATTTTATAATTCGGAGCAAGTTCTGCAAGGGAACTATCCTCAATATCCTCAGGCTTACTTTCATGATTAAAGAATTCTTCAATATTATCTTTTCCAATTATTGAGCCACTACCTATTGAAAGGTCTTTCAAGGTGAACTTAGGGATCAACATGGTGATCTAAGAAAGAGGTAGCAACTAGAAAGGCTTAATTTTTTTGTGTTTTTATTATAAAGAAGCCAACTAGAACAACTATTTTTTTTGTTTTTGATAAAGAAACAAGCAAACAAAATAGAAATAAACTAAGGAAAACAAATAAAACAAAGTAAATAGATTGGTTATGAGGGAATCCCCTTGTGAAGATGTCCCCGGAAACGGCGCCAGAAAATTAGCTTTGATGGCGCGTGGTTGACGTGGGAGCTTCTTCTTCTTCAGTCCCCCACAACGGCACCAGAAAAATAGCTTGATGGCCCAAAATATATCGAGCTTGTTGGGGAACTCTAAGAGGAAGGTATGATGAGCACAACAGCAAGTTTTCCCTCAGTTATGAAACCAAGGTTCTCTAACTAATGAAGAAGGCCTCCAGGATAAATTCTCCCCTCAGGTAGGGTGCAGGGAAGAGTTTCAGATCCCTCTCGATCTAGGGATGGAGGTGACGGCAGCTACAGACTCTTTCGTGGAATTTTGATCGGGTACTTAGGGTTTCTGTATCGGAGGCTATATATAGGCGAAACGGGAGGCCGATGGGTGCCCTAGGCGGCCACACCATCCCCTGGCGCGGGGCAGGCCTGGCCACGCGGCCAGGTGGTGTGGTCGGCCTCTGGCCGCTCTTCGTCTCGTCTCTTGGCTCTGTGTCCCCCTCGGTGAAATATTGACTTTGGCTTTTGTCCTGTCCAATTCCGAGAATATTCATTTTCTGACTTTCTAGAACCAAAAACAGCAAAAAACAGGCTAGTAGCACTGTGTCATCTTGTTAATAGGTTAGTCTAACAAAATGTATAAAAATACTCCAAAGTGTGGACAAAACATAAGAAAGTAGATATAAAACAAGCATGGAACATGAAAAATTGTAGATACGTTAGTATCATATCAAGGCCCTCCAATGTCAATGCCATATCAACAACTACAAAGAGACAGACACCCCCTAAGCCACTTTGATTCGTGGACCAGTCTCGTGAATCACCACGTGAGGTCGGTTGGGGCCGCTTCATCAAATAGTGTCGCGATATGGACAAGAACATTAAAAGAGGGTAGCAACTAGAGAATAAATGCCCACATATTGCTATGTGTTCTATCCGTACGACATGTCTACCCATAGACCCGCTCAGATACCACTGAAGAGGTTCTGTAGCAGAAAACAAAAAAAATTCTATTTACTCGAACACTAATACCAGGATCTATACTATGTAGACATAAGCAACAGAAGAGAAAGACGGTATTCATACCTTTTGAAGACCGAGGCACACCTTACGCAGGAAGGCGTATATTGATGAAGACGAGCAGTACCTCAAGTGTGATGCCTCTGAAGTTCGTCACATGTCTAGTGTGGGTGACGTCGACCAGACTCCGATCCAGCCGAGCAGCGGAAGAAGTAGATGTCGGATCGCTGATCACACGACGGTGGTGTGAAGGTGGAGAACTCACCCACGAGGTACTCCCTAATATTATGGAGAAGTCCTCAATGTATGAGAGAGATAGAATAAGAGGGAATGGTGTGTTTCCAAAGGGGGAGGGGACCCCTCTGTATAGTGGGAGGGGCGCACCACTCAGTGGCCAGGCGGTGTGGGACTAATCCCCACACCCGTCGGCCACCTAGCGGTAGACGCCGACCATAGGTGGGCCCCACTAGGGTGGCCTACCAAGCCCAGGCCGGCTGGCCCCCTCTCCCTAGGCACCATGCCCTATTGGGCCTCCCTTTGGGTGAGGCCCATTAGCATTAGGAAGCCTTTAATAATAAAATATATATTTAATATGAATTCTCTAATTAACATTCAAATACATAAATTACCATATTACTTTTCTCCGGAACATCTTTCAGACCCCTTCTGATCTCCATCGGATGTTACCCGGAACTATTCCGGTTTCTCTCTTTCTATTTCTCCTACGATACCTCATCTACCCTAAGCGTCCCCACCCATAAGTGTGACATCCTTCAGTTCGGAAACACTCTAGACATAATCGAGACCATTCTGACATCAATGATCAACAGAGGGACTTGGATGGCCATGTGACCCCCGTGCGTTTCACAAATATAATCGCTCGAACCGTGAGATAGTCGTTTCCCGTTCCCTTTGCCATTTGATACCTAATTCATCCGAGACTTGATCTTCGGTATCTCCATACCTTAGTTTGGTCTCATTACCGATGAACTTGTTTATTTGTTCTCAAGTCGTTTCATTCTGTGATCAAGTCACATGCTTGCAAGCTTCATTAATACAACGTCATGGAGATGGCCACATGTATCTATACGTTACATGGATTAGACAAATCCTGGTCTTGATATGTACTGCCCTATGCATCCTTTTGGAAAACCTGAGTGGCACCTTTTTGATCACCCTTTTACGAGATGATTCTTCATAACCATCTAAGCTTCCTCCAGAATGGTGATTTGCATTACCTCATAGTCAAAGGATCAGGTCACGAGGTTCTCTTTGTTTTATCATCAATGGTGAACTTTGTAACTAGATCTCATTCAAGATATAACGGTCGGACGTATGTCTACCATGTTATTCAACTAATAACATGACCCCATTGTCAATAGGCATAAATGCCCATGATCTTGAAACTCAGATCATCCTCATTACCAATGGCCTAGTTCGTTAGAGGTAATTAGAGACACGGTATGTTTACAAACCACACATTATTAACATTTTGTATTAACACAGTTATAGAATAGTATGAAATATATTATGAACATATAGGAGATATATCAAATAATACACTTTATTATTTCCCTCTAGGGCATAACTCCTTTTGTCTCTCGACACATGCATTGTCCGAGATCTGATCAATGACATCACCATGTCGTGTTCAATCTCATTACCAACAGATGCTCTTTGACTCATTCCGACAAGTGATATCCCTGTAATCAAATCACACGCTGCGCAGCTATTGGATATAACTTTCCTGAGTGGGCCCTCGAGTATATTTTCCATCTCGCGGATGGAGAAATCCCACTCTTGATGCAAATTTCCTCAATTGTTCCTGCGAATACCTTAACACACCTTTATAATCACCGTGTCACCAGTTGACGTTTGACGCTATAAAAGTACCCTCGGGTAACAGTGATTGATATGGCCTCACAGTCTAAGAAATAGGATACGAGGTCTATTCTAATCATCGTAACTTGAATTTTGTGACATGATCGGGTCTAGATGTTTAGGTTGGGTATAGCTCATCATCTCATTCTCCCAATGAGATGACTCCATTTCCAACTAGCATAAATGCCACATGATTAGGAAACCTTGATCATTTGTTGACCAATGAACAAGTGAATAGAGCTTCACTAGGAACTCCTGGTTGTTTATATATCACATGTGTATTGACGTTTCCTATTAATACAGTTATATAATGATATAAAACTTAATCATAAACTAAATGAAACATGATAATAATCCATATTATTATTTGTCTCTAGGGCATATTTCCAAGAGGTATCCCTTAAGTGTGTCACCCCTCTCCGATGAATAATCAGCAGTGGGACCTAGATATGCATACTAATTCTCACACATTCAACGGTGTCTTCTATTATCGTGAGAACCTATAATGTTAGTAAATAAATCCCTTTGTCTCCTGATATATTACATGTCTGAGATTCGATCACCTGTATCTCCATACCTAGTTTGATCTTATTACCGACAGGCACTCTTTCCTTGTTCCTGTGATATAACATTCTAGTGATCACATCCCTTGCTTGCAAGCTATCTCAATGTGATATCACCGAGAGGGACTAGAGTATATCTATCCATCATCGGGATGGACAAATCTGACCCTTTATCCATGAGCCTCTACATAACACCTTCGGAGTATCTTAACCCACCTTTATAGTCACCCCGTTACGGTGTGACATTTGATGTTATCAAGCTACTCTTCTAGTGTTAGTGATTGACATGATCTCATGGTCTAAGGACTAGAATTACTCTGTATAATGTTATAGAAATTTAAACACAATGACTTTGATTGTATTGCTATACTTCAGATGTTCATCACATCATCCCACCAATATTGCGACCTTGTTATTAACAACATCCTATGTCCATGATTAGGAAACCTTGATCATCTTGTTAATCAACGAGCTAGTTTATAAGAGATGCATAACTAGGAACCTTTTATTTGTTTATTAAACACACATGTATTAACGTTTCCAATCAATACAATTATAGCATGCAAAATAAACATCTATCATATACTTGGAACTCCAAACACACATGTATTAACCTTTTATTATTACCTCTTAGGGCATATTCCCTTCAGTTTCCCGCTGGCACTAGAGACAATAATCTAGTTTACATAGTGATAAATCCAGCACCTATGGAGTTATGGTGCAGCTAATCTTTTGCCCTAGGGAGAACTTTAGTCAACAGATCTGCTACATTGAGATCCGTGTGTTTTTTACAAATCTTTATATCTCCATCCTTGACATGCTCACGAATGGAGTGATATCGGCGCTTAATATGTTTGGAATTCTTCTGAGACCTTGGTTCCTTGGCATCGGCTATGCGTCCATTGTTGTCATAATATATCACCATTAGTTCCAACGCACTAGGAACCACACCTAGTTCAGTTATGAACTCCTTCATCCAAACCGCTTCCTGAGCCGCTTCTGAAGCATCAACATATTCCACCTCCGTTGTTGATCTCACCACCATAGGTTGCTTGGAGTGCCTCTAACTAATTGCAGCTCCGTTCATGAGAAATACATATCCGGATTTAGACTTATAGTCATCCGGATCGGTGTCAAAGATAGCATCGAGATAACACTTAGCGACTAGCTCTTATTCACCTTCGTACATAAGAAACATTTCCTTAGTTCTTCTTAAGTACTTAAGGATATTCTTGACGGTTATCCATTGTTTCAAACCTGGATCAGATTGGTACCTACTAGTCAAACTAATAGCATGTTCCATATCCGGACCCGTACATAGCATGGCATACATTATAGAGCCTATGGTTGTAGCATATGGGATCTTATCCATTATCTCTCTTTCTTCCGTCGTAGTTGGACCTTGAGTCATACTCAATGTCTTGCCTTGCAACATAGGTAAGAACCCCTTCTTACTTCTGTCCATTTTAAACTTCTTTAAAATCTTATCAAGGTATGTACTTTGTGATAGCCCAATTAGGCGTCTTCATATATGTCAATAGATCTCAATGCCTAATATGTATGATGCTTCACCAAGGTCCTTCTTCGAAAATTTGTTGTTTAGATAACTTTTAACACTGTTTAAAAGATCTATATCAATTCCAATCAATAATATGTCATCCACATATAATATTAGAAATTCCACATTGCTCCCACTCACTTTCTTTTAAATACAACCCTCTCCATAAGTTTGGACAAATCGAAACTGTTTGATCACCTCATCAAAGCGGAGGTTCCAACCCCGGGATGCTTGCTTCAGTCCATAGATGGACGGCTGAAGTTTCCAAACCTTGCCAGCATTCTTAGGATCGACAAAACCCTTTGATTGTATCATATACAACTCTTCTTCAATATTACCATTGAGGAACGGAGTTTTGACATCCATTTGTCATATCTCATAATAGAAATATGCAGCAATTGCTCACATAATCCTAACTGGCTTTAGCATCATGATAATGGACTCAACATGTATCGAGCTCGTTGGGGAACCCCAAGAGAAAGGTATGATGAGTACAGTAGCAAGTTTTCCCTCAGTTATGAAATCAAGGTTATCGAACCAGTAGGAGCAAGGAAACACCCCCACGGTGTTGTTTCCAACTTGGAATCCTGCACAACAAAACCATGGAACTTTGCCCCAACTTACAGTGAGGTTGTCAATCTCACTGGTTTTACTGAAAACAAAGGATTAAGCGTATTGTATGGAAGATAGTAATTGCTTGCAGAAAGTAAACATAAAACAGGAAATAGTTGTAGATTGATGGTAAAAGAATGGACCGGGGTCCATAGTTCACTAGAGGTGATTCTCCTTAAGGTAGATGACATGTTGGGTGAACAAATTACAGCGGGGAAATTGACAGACACCGAGAAAGCACACATGCATATACTAATCATCTTGACTCCTATGATATTTGATTGGGCATTACAACATTATACATAGACCATAATCCAACTGCTTCTATGACTAATAATCCACCTTCAGTTTATCATCCGAACCCCCTCCAGTATTAAGATGCAAGCAACAGATAATTGCATTAATCAAAGTGTGTAAAGTAAACAATACGATTTTTGTATGAACAAAGTATTGTTGTTTTCTCCCTAGTAGCAACATCACATCTAGTACCTTAGAGATTTCTGTCACTTCCCCAGATTACTAGAGGCATGAACCCACTATCAAGCATAAATACTCCCTCCTGGAGTTGCTAGCATCTACTTGGCCAAGATAGATACTAACAACGGGAAGCATGCAAGATCACAAATAACATAGACATGATAGAATCAATAATCAATCTAAAATAGCATCTCAATATCCATTGGATTCCCGCAAACACAATATGTAGGATTACAAATAGATGATCTTGATCATGAACAGAGCTCACAAGATCTAAACATGGTAGCACAAACGAGAACAACCAACCATCTAGCTACTACATGGACCCGTAGTCCAGGGATGAACTACTCACGCATCACACCGGAGGAAGTCATGGTGATGAAGAAGGCCTCCAGGGTAATCTCTCCCCTCCGGCAGGGTCCCGGGAAGAGCTTCAGATCCCTCCTGATCTAGGGATGGAAATGGAGGCGGCTACATACTCTTTCATTGAATTTTGATCGGATCCTTAGGGTTTTCGTCCCGGAGGCAATATATAGGCTAAGGGGCAAGGTCGGTGGAGAGCTAGGGGCCCACACCCCTGGTGGCATGGCTAAGGTTGGCCGCGCCACCATCAGGTGTGGCCGCCCTGGTTCCCCTCTTCGTCTCCCCTCCGGACTCCGTATTCCTTCTGGTGAAATATTGACTTGGGATTTCATCCGGTCCAATGCCGAGAATATCTCCTTACTAGCTTTTCTGAAACCAAAAACAGCAGAAAACAGGAAACTGGCACTATGGCATCTTGTTAATAGGTTAGTTCCAGAAAATGTGTAAAAGTACTCCAAAGTGTAGACAAAACATAAGAAAGTAGATATAAAATAAGCATGGAACATCAAAATAGATACGTTCGCAACGTATCACATCACTACGGGAGAGAAAAGTCTCATCAAAGTCAACTCCTTGAATTTGTCGAAACCACTTTGTGACAAGTCGAGCTTTATAGATGGTCAGATTACCATCAACATTAGTTTTCTTCTTGAAAATCCATTTATTCTCAACGGCCTTCCGGACGTGAGGTACGTCCACCATGGTCCAAACCTGGTTTTCGTACATGGATTCCATCTCGGATTTCATGGCTTCTAGCCATTTGTTGGAATCTGGGCTCATCATCGCTTCTTCATACGTCGCAGGGTCATCTATTTCATCAACCATTCATGACAGGATTTTCGTACAGTTCAGGAGCAACACGTGTCCTAATTGATCTATGAGGTTCGGTATTGTCTTGTTTCGGAGTTTTATGATCATTATTATAAGTTCCTTCTTTATTCGGTGAAGTCAACTCCAGAACAATTTCCTGTGCTGCGCCACAATTAGACTTAGATCTAATCTCCAAACCCCTCTCCACCACCATATCTATATTCCACCACTTGTAATAGTAGATCTCATCTTTGATTGGCAACATTGTAAGACTATTTTCTATCAATCTCATGATTCCTATTGCAATGTTTATGATTGTTGATTTCATCTCTATACTTGAGTAATTCTCTTTGGGCGAAGGGCTTGGGCCTAGCCATGTAGCTTTTGTGCATGTTATTTATCATAGATGGGATCATGTATTAGTTTGTATGACATGATGATTATTGTATCCTCTCTTGCCTCAATACAAGGACTTGTCAGGTACCCAAGACCCCGAGGATTGAGCAATGTATAGTGAGTATGACTAATGACTAATATGAAGCTTGGAAATCCAAGTGACAGAAGGTGTAGTACGACTGTATGTGAGGGATTTACTTGGGGTTAAGGGTGACATCACTATGGATATCATTAGTTCTCTTTCTTCTATGAATGAGACTAGTAGTCTATTGCTATAAGAGGTTGCAAAGGCAATAGCATTTATGGATGCACTGCCACGTATAATTATCTTGCTCTAACGATTACATGCAAAATTTATTATTATCTTTTATTCCCATCAAATGTTTTGCACAGCTACAGGTGAAACTAAAAGCCCTAGGCCCTCTCTCTCCATCATCGACAACAACAAAAGACAACAAACTCTTGGTCCGATAAAACACAAAAAGAATTCTAAAACACCCGAAGGTCCATTAAAGTAACTTCACTATGCTTTCAGCTTCCCGGGGATTCGATAACCTTGGTCTACTAGGGAAAAATAGCCATACTACATCTGTAATCCAGATCGAAGGTATCAGCCCCTAGTGCAGCGAGGGCACTACTCACAAACGCTCCTGAAGAGAGGACTCGGATACTTCCTCTCCGAAGACGGCGGAGGATCCTTCGATTAGGGTGGGTGATGCAGATCCAATTCTAGTGGTGCCTCTACGCGTTGTTTCTCCTCCATCATGGAAGAAGCCTAGGAAACCGAAGGGGGAGTCGGAAGACTCCTTCGACCTCGACAAATTTCATGGGTAATCCTTTGACTTTGTTGTTTGTCCTAAATTTTTGAGTCCTTCTTCTTGCATTGATTATGACATGTTTTATAATTTGCTTCAGCATGACCACCTCGTTGTCGTCATCAGAAAATTTTCATCTCCTGGAGGACGCGGGAGTCCTGGACTCCAAGAAGAAGGATGTGGTGGAGCCTGCGCCCCTCCAAAGATAGCGGCCAACTCTGGTGCAAATTCCTCGAGTTCTCCCAACGTGGGTGGCACCTGTTTCTTGCTCGGATGTCAAGTCACCAAGAAACATCGGAGTCTTTGGATGGCCATGTAAGTATTTGCAAACCTTTGTTACTCGAATAATTTTTGCTGAGAGTCAGAACGATTCATGATATCTATCCTTCTACTGCAGCCCATTCTTCAGGAGTCTATTCGCCTTGGCGAACAGATCATCGACCTAGGCCAGCATCATGTTCGTCTTGAAACCAAAAACTGCCAGTTGCAAAGTAAGTTTCATCGGTTTGTGTTGTGATGTTGCACATTTATTTCAATTGATCTTGATATATTCTTCTTGTTTTGAAGAGGATAGTAATGATTTGCATCGTTAGGTGAATTCCCTTGAGAAGGGAATCAGCATGGCGGAGAACAAACGGGACGAGGCACTTGAGGCCGTTGAGCGCCTCAAGTAGGATTATAAATAGCGCGAAGAGGAGCTCAGGTCACTTGCCGCGAACCGAGAGAAAAAGTTCATGGAATAGCTTCTCTTTGTTGCGAAAGCGCTTTCAGGTATGCTTCTATTGCATTCTTTGTGCCACTCGAGTTTTTCTTTCTTAACATGGTTGGTATTTGATGGTGTTACATGGATATACTGTAGACGCTTCTGGGATGAGTTCCAACCTCCAGGCTCTTTCTAGGTCCAAGACTCACTCAAGAAGGCCAACATGTTCTTGGGTGTCTTCGAGAGGAGATGGTCCCCAACGGCGAACTTATTGAAGACTTGGAGGTCCTGATTGATTCCTTCACCAAAGGTGTCCCTGCGGACTTCAAGAATTTCTAGAAAGGGCTCGGTGCCTCCGTGGGTCTGGCAATGGTACATGCCCATGTTGTCAACCTGAATGCCAGCAAGGTCTCCTTGAATATGCCGGTGACCGCGAATGGCCAGCATGTAGTTTTCGCTACCTTTGCCTCTAGCTGTCACAAATATGGGCCTCGGCTCATAGAGATACTAGCGATGTACTCAGAGGGGCAAAAATGGCTGATAGCGGCAAAGGCAACGGCGTCAGGTGCGACTGTAGCCAAGGCTTCAGCATCAGATGGCACTCAGTGAAGACCATGACATTGGTGGCTGCCGCAGAATCGAAGAATCCCCCGAGTGCCAATGCATAGCTGTCAGCTTAATCATGTTTTCCTTTTGTAATCATGCCGGTACTTGCAGGCCTTGTCCTGAATTATGTTTGTGGGGAGTACCCCTTATCGAAACTTGTTAGTTTGATGCTTGATTCTTCTCTGCGTTGTTTCTTTCGAATGACCGCTCTTATCCTTCTATTCTTTTGCCTAGATAGGGTCCTTCGAGTGATTCTCATGATATGCCTTCTGATGACGCGCCTGGTCAATCCCCTCCTGGTGGACCTATGGCACAGCCACGTTCGGAGGTGGAAGAGCTATCATAGTTGTCTCGACTATGCGACCGTGTGAAACTCTTAGAGCGAGAGGCACCAGTCATCCGTGGTATTGCCGACGTCTCGAAGTCGAAAGCAGAAAAATCTATGTTCTCCGCGAGGTGGCCCAACTTAATGAGCAATTGCAATGTTTGTTTTTATGACTCGTTGTCCTTTTCTGTATCATTTGTAATGGAGACTTACTCCTATGTTGTTTGATTGCCCTTTGTAGTTGTGAGTCTTCGTCTCCCGCGGGAAGAAAAAGATCATGTACGTATACGACAAAACTACCTGAACCAAGAGCAATTGTAAGCAATCGGGTACTTTTGAGTCGTCCGGGATCATGCAGTCGCGTTAGCGACCTTACAACATCATGTGTCACAGGTGCTGCACTACTTGTAGAAGGCGCAGTCATGCTTGTAGCATATCTTTCGGGCAATATTTCCCTTGGATGTTGTGCCCTCGAGCCTATTGTCCCTGATGAGGGAATTCCATAATGTTGGTCCAGTGCGCGAGTGTGTTCATCAATAGCTGGTTGCAGGTGCCAAGGCTTCGCTAGCACTTGTGAGCATGCGGTGACCTGACATAGACTTGGGCATCGTTGCTATAGGGCTGCCACCACCTCTGGCAGGGATGGCATGGAACTTGGTGCCCCACTATCAAGTAGTTGACCAACCAATTGAAGAAATCATCGACTTCGTCGATCAGCCACCAATGTTCTTCTTTGACATCAGTAGTATAGTTGTTAGACATGCACAAGATGTATAGGTGCTGTAAACTTGTATAATTGTATAGGTCTTGATACACATGTTTGTATGTATAGTTGTTTAGATTTAGTTGTTTCACGAGTGCGATATTGTATGTAATGCCTTTTGTTAGCCTGACGCTTTCCCATCTCACTGCCTTGCCAGCCTGCTAGTTGTGCTGCAACTGGGTTGGTTTAACCAAGGGTTTGATTGACACAGTGGTCAGCTACTCGGGTCATTGTTATGTTCGAGTGATGAGGTTGATAAGGTAGCGCAGCCCCCAAGTGTAGAAATAGTAATGTAAATGAAAACAAAATACAAAGTAGGAGGCACTTAACTTTATTTATTTGGAGAATATCAGGAGGTACAATGTTTGGCCCAGTAACCTTATTGTAAAATTAAAAACATCTAAGGGTTGAAACGGCATAGCTGCACGACGTTCTAGGGATTGGAGTATGCGACTCTCCTCTCTACATCTTTCTGGCGAAAGCCGCCACCTAGAATTACTTTGGTAATCACAAAGGGTCCCTCCTAGGCGGACTCAAGCTTGAGTTGTCCTTTCTGCTTCATGTCGCAGGACAAGGTCTCCTTCGACGAAGGACCTTGGGCGCAGCCGTCAGCTGTGGTAATTGCGGAGGCTCTACTGGTAGATCGTGGATCGTTCCGCCGTGATCTCATGTGCTTTGTCAAGGAGGTTGATGGAGTCTTCGAGTGCGGTTGTTGAATCGGCCTTGTTGTAATCCACGACCCTTAGGGCCTTATAGCACACTTTTGTAGGTAGTACAGCCTCGGCACCATGTACCATGAAGAACGGGGTGTAGCCTATGGTGCTATTTGGAATTGTGCGCAGGCTCCATAATAGTGATAGTAGGTCCTCAGGCCAGCACCCAGCTACTCGTTCGAGTGGCCAGAGGAGCCTTTTCTCGATGCCATTGCAGACGAGGCTGTCGGCCTTCTCGACTTGACCGTTGGTCTAGGGATGTGTTACCAAAGCGTAGCTGATGTTGATTCATAGGTTTTCGCAGAAATCCTGGAACTCATTAGAGGTGAAGTTCTTCCTGTTGTCGGTGATGATGCTATGTGGCACCCCAAATCTGAAGACAATGGACTGGAAGAATTTGAGGGCAGTGGCTCCTGACTGGTTAGTCACTAGCATGGCCTCAATCCACTTGGTGAATTTGTCGACTGCAACGAGAAGATAGGTGTATCCTCTAGGTGAGGATTTCTGTAGTTTTCCCACCATGTCGAGTCCCCATTGCGTGGAGGGCCAGGCCACAGGTATTGGCCTGAGTTCTGCGCCTAGTGCGTGTGGCTTATCCGCGAATCTTTGGCTAGCATTGCACTTCTAGACGATGTCCTTTGCATCACGCATCACCATTGTCCTATAGAAACCAGCTCGTAGAGCTTTGGCGACGAGGGCGCGACTCCCGGCGTGATGACCGCAGGTGCCTTTGTGTACTTTGAGGAGTACGGCTCTTCCATCACCATTCAAAACGCACTGCTAGAAGTCTCATGTAATGCTGCATTTGTATAGCTCATGTTGTTGATTGTGAAGGCTTTAAAGCACCGCACTATGTCTCACGCAATAGTTGGCTCTTCTGGTAGCATGCCGCTGATTAGGTATGTGATGTATGGTTGCGTCCAGGATGGCTCGATGAGAATGACTTCCATGGGGCCTTTGAATTCCTTGGGCCCTTGGTCCATATTGCTGGGACCTTCGATTTCTTCGGGTGATGCAGCCCCCGAGTCCTTTGATGTGGCAGATGACCCTTTAGGAGTCTTTGGTTTGATGGAGCATTCACAGATCTGCTCCAGGTAAACTCTGGGTGGTACCTGAGCACAGGTGGACCCTATGTTGGCAAGGATATCAGCCTCCTCTTTGCTTTCGCAACCCACGTGTCGCAACTCGCAACCGTCGAAGTCACCTTTGAGTGTATCATAGAGGTTGCGGTAAGTGATCATGTTGTCTCTCAGAGCATCGCACTCGTGCATGGTTTGGTTCAGCACAATCTTGATGTCTCAATAGATGACGAATCGTGTTGCGCCGCAGGTTTTGGCCATCCTCATCCCATGGATTAGGGCCTCATATTCTGCCTCATTGTTGGAGGCACGAAAGTGCATCCGCAAGACGTACCTCATCTTATCACCTTGTGGCGATGTGAGGATGACACTGGTACCAGCTCCCTCTTGATGCTTGGACCTGTCGAAGTGCATTGTCCATAGGCAGGACATATCTGGTGTGCCTAGGAGTGGGTTCTCCATCTAGTAAACAAGGAAGTCCGGGAGAACTTGTGACTTGATCGCATCTCGCTTCTCGTATGTAATGTCTCTTGGTGATAATTCGATCCCCCAAAGCGCGACTCGTCCTATGGTGTCGGGGTTGTTGAGGATGTGCCCCAGTGGAGCATCATTCACCACGATGATGGGGTGCTCCTGGAAGTTGTGGCGCAGTCGCCGTGTGGTCATGAAGATGTTGTAAGGCAGTTTATGATAATGCAGGTACCGCTATTTTGTCAGCGTGAGCACCTCACTGAGGTAGTAGACTGGGCGATGTACGCCATGGACCTTGTTATGTTTGGCTCATTCTACCACCAGCATTGTGCTTACCACCTGGTTGGTGGAAGAGATGAATATCAACATGGGCTCGTTCTCCCTGGGCGTCACTGATAGGTGTGAGACTTGACATATTTTTGATGGTTTTTATTGATAGTTTTCTGCTGGATTTGATCGTTTTCTAGCTTTACCTAACTCTAATATTTTGGTAGCAAAGAAAACTTGGTTTTTGATGTGTGTTTCAGGTTCTGAACGTCAACAGTAGGTTTTAACAAGAGAAGCACAATATTCAGGCGAAAACAAGGAAGTCCCTTTTTGGAAGCAATCGAGGGAGGCATTCAGAAGCTTTAACAAGTAACAATATGGCGGGAATATTCTTCCGGCTGTATAGTTCTCGCCGTATAGCTGTAGCCGCCTCTGTCTTGTCAAAAGAGACAACTTCCATGAAGAGGCCAGAGGCCAAATCATAACACAGCAGCCGCCATCCCATCCAGAAACGAGAAAGAAGAGATCTGGAGAAGGAGGAGAAGATGTTCTTCATCTTGCTCCACGATCTTCGACCTCCTAGCCATCACACCCTCATAGCCATTACTTGTACTTGAGAGAGAGAGAGAGAGATCTTCACCTTACAAGATTAGCTTTGAGATTGTTCCTTCCTATCTTGAATTGTATTGGATTACTCTTCTATTCTTCACAGCAGTCACCGTTGAGTGTATCATAGAGGTTGCGGTAAGTGTTGAATATTCTTGGAATTGGATGGGACAAAAGCCAAAGTTAATATTTTACCGGGAGACACATGGAGTCCGAAGGAGAGACGAAGGGGGGCCACAGGGCAACCAAACCACCCCTTGGCACGGGCAGCCCTAGGCCGCGCGAGGGCATGGTGTGGGCCCCCTGGCCGGCCACCGACCTTGCCTCCTTCGCCTATAAGAAGCCCCCGATGCAAAAACCCTAAATAGAACAGCCTCCAGCCATGAAAAGTTCCACAGCGCCGCTGCAACCGAAGGGGAGATTCGGGGGACAGAAAGTGTCTGTTCTGGCACCCTGCCGGGACGGGGAAGTGCCCCCGGAGCCATCTCCATCAATCTCCACCACCATCTCCATCGCCATTGCTGATCCCATGACGATGAGGGAGTAGTTCTTCCTCGAGGCTAAGGGTTCTACAGTAGCTATCTGTTCATCTCTCTCTATGCATGATCATATTGTGATCATGAGCTTTGTAATCAGGTATATCTACCTTGCTACTCAAGTGTTTTAATAAATCTCTCCTCTCCCCATGTGTGTGAAAGTGACAGTGTGCACACCATGGTGGCACTTAGGCTAGAGATTACAAATACTTGTTATGATTTATATCTGGAGTTGGATGTCTTTATGAAATTGTGGTGTTTGTTGGAACTATCTAGTGCTCAAGGTGACAGTGTGGGGTTATCTAGATGGGAAAGGCTTACTTTGAGGTGTGCTATTAAAGCCCTACTATGAATTAGAGTGTCCAACCGGAGAGTAGTTAAGAGTAGTGTCATAAAGATAAGATATTTAGATGAGAATGTTCACTAGTGAAAGTATGATCCCTAGGCCTTGTTTCTAAACATTGAACCACAGTTTGCAATTAGATCTGTTACATGTTTGCTTGTTTCCACCTTTATTTCAGTTTGCCTTTAGTCTCTTCCATGCCATCAAGCTATTTTCTAGCACCATTGTCTTATATCTATATCACTTGTATTTCACTATCTCTTTCGCTGAACTAGTGCACCTATACACCTGACAAGTGTATTGGGTGTGTTGGGGACACAAGAGACTTCTTGTATCTTGATTGCACGGTTGCTTGAGAGGGGATACCTTTGACCACTTCCTCCCTGAGTTCGATAAACCTTGGGTAATCCACTTAAGGGAAAACTTGCTATTTTTCTACAAACCTCTGCACTTGGAGGCCGAACAACTGTCTACAAGAATAGAAGTGCGTAGTATTATGATTTGCTACTCTATGAGGGACAAGCTGAATGCCACTATGATATGTTTTCTATGTGAAACAAACAAACTTCTTTCAATCCATTGTTATTCTTGATCTTTGTTTGTATCCTTTCATGTTGCATGCATAGTTACTATGTCTTATTGTTAGAACTTCATCTTTCATGCTCATGTTTGGAGTACCTTGATCCCAGATTTCAATGCTTGCAAATGGTTTGATCTTGATTGTGATGGTGCATGTCACCTCAAAAATTATTCTTTCTTTTCTACCACTTACCTACTCGAGGACGAGCAGGAGTTAAGCTTGGGGATGTTGATATGTTGCTAACGTATCTATAATTTTTTATGTTCCATGCTTGGTTTATATCTACTTTCTTATATTTTGTCCACACTTTGGAGTACTTTTTATACATTTTCTGGAACTAACCTATTAACAAGATGCCATAGTGCCAGTTGTCTGTTTTCTGCTGTTTTTGGTTCTAGGAAAGTCAGAAAATGAGTCTAACCTACTAACCCAAATAAAGCATCAAAGGAGAATACCACAATACTATGCTTTAACATGGTAAAACAACGCATGATTCTTTCAAGGCACATTAAGCAATCTCACTTGTTTATAACATGTCATGGTACAGAAAAAATCACTAAGCATAAAGCCAAAACGATATCAAGCATGACATGATAAAATCTAAGTCATAGTCAAAAACAAGCTCCTTTTATACCACTTAAGCATGAACTTTCTACTCTCTTCCAACACCAAATCATCTATTTGAAAGAACTCACAAAGATAATAATAAATAAAGATCAGTGAGCTTGTCTCACAAATCCAAAAAGAAGAACGAAAAAGTTTTAAGCTGAAAGCAGAAGAAAACTAAGGCTAAACAAAGTGCTAGCAAAAGAGAACACTCACAAAACAATAAGAATGAAAACTAGAGTGTTCTAAACAATGAAAGCAGAGTGTGTCTCTCTCCAAAAGAAGCTGGGATCCAACCAAATTATTGCAGCAAACAAGGCAAAAGAAAGATAAAAAAACAAAGACGCTCCAAGAACAACACAACAGTGCATGAAACAATAAAAACGAAGTGTCTAGAAAGACCTGAGATTTTTATTGATGAAGAAGGGGATGCCTTGGGCATCCCCAAGCATTGAAGCTTGTACTTCTTGGATATTTCTTCGGGTGGCATGGGTGGCATTCGCAAGCTTGAGATTTAGTCCATTCTTCATCTCATTACATCATTCTTTCCGTACACCTAAAAATTTCCTTCATACAAAACTTCACACAATCTTCATTAGCAACATTAGTACACTCAAGATAATAAGTCTTTTGGTTCAGGTTAAACACAATTAAAACATTCATTAAAACACAAGATACTGTACCACTTCCTTTAAAAAGGTCAAGTGATCAAAGAGAACTCAAAGAGAAAGAGATTACGAGGCAAATGCAAATAATGGCAGAAATCTGTCAAAACAGACCAGCAGGTGAAAACCGATTTTTTCGAAGACCTTATGTTCCTCAAATCGAAAAGTGTTGAACTAACGAAAGTTAGCTAACAACAGGGGGGATTTATTTAGAAAGTTACAGATCAATTGGACATAAATAGATTTTTCGCAAATTTTTACAGTGAAGCACAAAAATCTGTTTCGGGACAACACTTCCCCAAATCATACTTCCCTATCATTAGAGGTTATTCTTGGCACAAAAACCACACAAAAATGATAAGGAGCGGTTATTACATAGGTAATAACTTCCAAGACTCAAACAAAAAGGTTCCTAACGAAATTTGGTTTATCTCCCAATAGGTGCTTTTCTTTAACGCCTTTGAGCTAGGCATGATAGTTTGAGAAGATGCTCACATAAGAAATATGAACTGAAGTAAAAGAGAGCATCAAGAAGAAAATTCAAAGCACATTATTCTAACCCACTTCCTATGCATAGGAATCTTGTAGAGAAACAATTCATGAAAGCACAAAGCAACAAGCATAGGAAAGCAAAACAAGTGCAACTTCAAAATTTTCAACATAAAGATTGTCGAGATACATAAAACCATGTTTCCCTCTCTCATAATAACTTTCAGTAGCATCATGAATAAAATTAACAATACAACTATCACATAAAACATTCTTATCATGAGCCATATGCATAAAAGAATTAATACTCCCCACATGAACATAGTCATTCTTATTAATTGTAGTGGGAGCAAATTCAACAAAATAGCTATCATTAGTATTCTCATTACCATAATCATCAAATATAGGAGGCATATTGTAATCATAATTAATTTTCTCCTCAATATTAGGTGGACTGAAAATACCATATTCATCATTGTAATCATCATATATTGGAGGCATAATATCATCAAAGTAAATTTTCTCCTCCCTTCTTGGGGGACTAAAAAGATCATTTTCATAAAAACTAGCTTCCCCAAGATTAGACTTTTCCATAGCATTAGCAATAATGGTGCTCAAAGAATTCATACTAATAATATTACTATTAGCACGCAAATAAAGTTCCATAGGTTTTTCAATTTTCTCTTCAAACACTTCATGTCCTAACTCAAGATAAATACTATAAAGCTCTCTAATTTTGTTGTTGTTTTCCATTAAGCCTAACTAGTGAAAATAAAAACAAGAAACAAAAAGAATTAATTGCAGAATATAAAGAAAATAACTTCGAGCACTCACAGACCAGCCACCACACTAGAAGATAGCTTAGTAGCCAGAGTATGTGAGTACCTTTTACCTTACCTCCCCGGCAACGACGCCAGAAAACAACTTGATGTCTATGCACTTCTATTCTTGTAGACAGTTGTTGGGCCTCCAAGTGCAGAGGCTGTAGAACAGCAGCAATTTTTCCCTTAAGTGGATTACCCAAGGTTTATCGAACTCAGGGAGGAAGTGGTCAAAGGTATCCCCTCTCAAGCAACCCTGCAATCAAGATACAGGAAGTCTCTTGTGTCCCCAACACACCCAATACACTTGTCAGGTGTATAGGTGCACTAGTTCAGCGAAAGAGATAGTGAAATACAAGTGATATAGATATAAGACAATGGTGCTAGAAAATAGCTTGATGGCGTTGAAGAGACTAAAGGCAAACTGAAATAAAGGTGGAAACAAGCAAACATGTAACATATCTAATTGCAAACAGTGTTTCAATGTTTAGAAACAAGGCCTAGGGATCATACTTTCACTAGTGAACATTCTCATATAAATATCTTATCTTTATGATACTACTCTTAACTACTCTCCGGTTCGACACTCTAATCCATGGTAGGGATATAACAACACTCCTCAAAGTTCGCTTTCCCCATCTAGATAACCCCACACAATCACCTTGTGCACTAGATGGTTCCAACAAACACCACAATTTCATAGAGACATCCAACTCCAAATATAACTCATAACAAGTATTTGTAATCTCTAGCCTAAGTGCCACCATGGTGTGCACACTGTCACTTTCACACACATGGGGAGAGAAGAGATCTATTAAAGAACTTGAGTAGCAAGGTAGATCTACTTGATTACAAAGCTCATGATCACAATATGATCATGCATAGAGAGAGATGAACACATAGCTACCGGTAGAACCCTTAGCCTCAAGGAAGAACTACTCCCTCATCATCATGGGAATCAACAACGGTGATGGAGATGATGGTGGAGATCGATTGTGATGGCTCCGGGGGCACTTCCACGTCCCGGTAGGGTGCCGGAACAGAGACTTCTGTCCCCCATATCTCCTCTTCGGTGGCGGCGGCACTGTGGAACTTTTCGTGGCTGGAGGCTAGATTATTTAGGGTTTTCTCATCGGAGGATTCTTATAGGCGAAAGGGCGATGTCAGAGGGTAGACTAGGGGCCCACACCACCAGGTGGCACAGCCAGGGGGACCTGCGCCACCACATGGTGTGGCCAGCCCCTGGCCCCTCTCCGCCTCGTCTTCTCGCTCCGTGAGTCTTCCTATAAAATATCGACTTTGGCTTTTGTCTAGTCCAATTCCGATAATATTCATTTTTTGGTTTTTCTGGAACCAAAAAACAGAAGATAACATGCAACTCGCACTGTGGCATCTTGTTAATAGGTTAGTTCCAGAAAATGTGTAAAAGTACTCCAAAGTGTGGATAAAACATAAGAAAGTATATAAAAGCAAGCATGGAACATAAAAATTATAGATATATTAGCAACATATCAGGGACTAGGAGGATCCTAAGGTTGTGGAACCATGCGGTGATGTTGGTTCCATCAGTTTTCAGCTTGTCCTTCTCGAGGAAAGTGCTAAGGTTGAAGGTGGGTGGGCGAGACAACTACAATGGATTTGCAAAGTGTTTATACCATGTTCATAATAATGAGTTCAAGTTTTATTTTATACTAACAAAAGAACTCCCACTCAAACGAACATCCCTCCACTCGTTTAGTAATCAAATGATCCCAATCCCCTGCACCTCCCCCGATCATCATGGCCATCAGTGCAGTATCAAAGGTGGAAATTCCCTAATGTCGATCACATCAACTATGTGATTCATGCTCGACCTTTCGGTCTCATGTATTCCGAGGCCATGTCTTTGTAACATGCTAGGCTCGCCAGTTCTAACTTGTGTGTATTCGCAGTGCAACATGGCTTACACCCACTGTATGTGAACATAGATATGTCTGACACCCGCTCATCACAACATGCCTTATACCGAAGAACTTTCTTGGTGGTGCACACACAAGGGGAATATGATTAACTGGAATCGTGTTGAGGATTATCTTATTATGCTACCGTCGAATATATCATTATACCAGCACAATAAGTAATACTTCATAAATTAAAGTGTTATGACATGGTTATAGCATTTTTATCATCATCAATAGCTTCAATGAAAGTTTCACAAATTTGTCATTGCCATGCCATAATACATGCCCATATGCAATAATTAAAATAGACGCTTCTATATTATCTATTGCAAGTTTTACGCGGCTTTACGGCTTTCACGGTAGAAACCCTTATCACCTACGAATGTGGATCCATAACATGGATTCAATGATTGTCGTTCTTCTTCCCTTTTCAGGGCCTGATGGCCCAAAATATATCGAGTTCGTTAGGGAACCCCAAGAGGAAGGTATGATGAGCACAGTAGCAAGTTTTCCCTCAGTTATGAAACCAAGGTTCTCGAACCACTAGCAGCAAGGAAACACCTGCAAGGTGTTGTTTCCACCTTGGAATCTGGCACAACACAACCACAGAACTTTGCCCCCAACTTATAGTGAGGTTGTCAATCTCACCGGTTTTACTGAAAACAAAGGATTAAACGTATTGCGTGGAAGATAGTAATAACTTGCAGAAAGTAAACAGAAAACAGTAAATATCTTTGTAGATTGATGGTAAAAGAAAGGACCAGGGTCCATAATTCACTAGTGGTGATTGTCCTTAAGATAGATGACATGTTGGGTGAACAAATTACAGCGGGGCAATTGACCAACATCGAGAAAGCATACATGCATATAATAATCATCTTGACTCCTAAGAGATTTGATTGGGCATTAGAACATTATACATGGACCATAATCCAAATGCATATATGACTAATAATCCACCTTTAGGTTATCATCCGAACGCCCTCCAGTATTTATTTGCAAGCAACAGATAATTGCATTAAGCATTGCGTGAAAAGTAAACAATACGATTGTTCTATGAATAAAGGATTGATGTTTTCTCTCTAGTAGCATTAACACATCTAGTACCTTAGAGATTTCTGTCACTTCTCCAGATTACTAGAGGCATGAACCCACTATCGATCATAAATACTCCCTCTTGGAGTTGCTAGCATCTACTCGGCCAAGATATCTTCTAACAACAGAGAGCATGCAAGATCACAAAGAACAAACACATGATAGAATAAATAATCATTCTGAAATAACATCTCAATATCCATCGGATCCCCGCAAACAAAACATGTAGGATTACAAATAGATGATCTTGATCATGAACGGAGCTCACAAGATCTAAACATGATAGCACAAAGGAGGAGAACCAACCATCTAGCTACTACATGGACCCGTAGTCCAAGGATGAACTACTCACGCATTACACCGGAGGCAGGCATGGTGATGAAGAAGGCCTCCAGGATAAATTCTCCCCTCAGGCAGGGTACCGTGAAGAGCTTCAGATCCCTCCCAATCTAGGGATGGAGATGACGGTAGCTACAGACTCTTCGTGGAATTTTGATCGGGTACTTAGGGTTTCTGTATTGGAGGCGGTATATAGGCGAAAGGGGAGGCCGAGGGGGTGCCCTAGGCAGCAACACCACCCCCTGGCGTAGGCCAGGCCTGGCTGCGCGGCCTAGTGGTGTGGTCGGCCTCTGGCCCCTCTCCGCCTCGTCTTATGGCTCCGTGTCCCCCTCGGTGCAATATTGACTTTGGCTTTTGTCCCGTCCAATTCCGAGAATATTCATTTGCTGACTTTCCTGGAACCAAAAGCAGCAGAAAATAGGCAGCTGGCACTGTGGGATCTTGTTAATAGCTTAGTCCAAGAAAGTGTATAAAAATACTCCAAAGTGTGGACAAAACATAAGAAAGTAGATATAAAACAAGCATGGAACATGAAAAATTATAGATGCTTTAGCAACGTATCAACATCCCCAAGCTTAACTCCTGCTCGTCCTCGAGCAGGTAAGTGATAAAAAGAAAGAATAGTTTTTGAGGTGACATGCACCATCATAAATTTGATCAAAGTATTTGTAAAACATTAATAGTTGGGACCATAAACTTTAACATAGCATGAAAGATATAGTTCTAACAATAAGACAAAGCAACTGTGTTGTAGCATGAAAAGGAACAAACAAAAGATTCGTGAATAACAATGCTTGGCAAGACGTTTATTTGTTTCACATAAAGAAAGCATAATAAGAATGGTATTCAGCTTGTCCCTCATAGAGTAGCAAAACATAAATGCATAGGACACCTTCAAAGATCATAAGGGTGACTAGATACAAATAGTTTAAGAACAAGCAATATCAAAGTTATGCATCATTCAACAAGTCTTGGGAAAATGCACATTAAACTAAGAATGGCCACTATGCTCTCTTAATAGGTGCATAAAGATAGAAGATGGATACTCAACATAAAAGTAGAAGAAAGGCCTTCATGGAAGGAAGCAGGGATTTAACTCTCATAAAGAACTTCCAAAAATTATGGTAGTTATTAGCTTTCAGCTCTCATTGCCCCTATCATAACCATCTTTAGGTGATTAAGGTTAAAGTGACACAACTAAGAGGATATGCTTGACAAGTTATAAGTTGAAATCTCATGCCCCTTACTTACGAGTACCGAACCTCATGCTACTCAACTTCAGTCACAAGTAAGATCTTGTCATTGTAAGTACATATGTGTAACTACCTCGGTGAATTACGCTCCTAGTTACAAGCCTGGATGAGCGGAAATGGTTAAAATAGTACGGTGGGGCCCAAATGCCACTCACAGGTAGACCTTTTGGCCGTCCTAACCCGAAGGGATCAACTACATACACAAATGAGTATGTATGCAAGCCACCATACAATAGTCCTCAGAGCCATTCCATCTAAAAGAAATAGAAATATTGCAACGCCATACGGCAAGATCCAAATATCCTAGATAGATATAATAGTTTAGGATATCTCCTCATACATCAAACATCAGAGTATCAAGCGGAAGCGGAAAACAAGATCCGAGTACGAATAAGAAGCAAATCGGCATAAGATGCCCCATAAATAAACACATCCCGCCCACAGATCTCACGGATCCCCGTTCCCGGAATCTCTACACCGAATGATCGTTGCCCACATCGTTCGTCTCCTCCACCTAGTATCCATCTTGAGGGTTTACCTGTTCATGTGAATCAAACAATTTATCGTGTGAGACCCTAGGGGTACTCAGCAAGTCTTTATGCCTCTAAAGGGGACACAACCTAGGGTGACGCAATTGCAGCAAAAGATAAACCCTAACAATTCTATAGATACTCGCTAACCATTCGCCTAACCAAAGATAGACGGATGTCCGTGAATTAATAACAACAGTTATAACGGTAATATTAACAGATCCATCCTCCTCCCCGCTTACCGACGAGGAAGCGGACGAACAACCCCCCATCCGTTGGCAGTTTTATTATCCATTCTGTGAGTGTTGCACTATTTACTAGTCAGGTACTTAGTCAAATTAAAAGCGGTACTTTAGTTATACTTGTCTATGATCGAGAAAATATGCTCCAAGTCGTCCATAACCGCAGACACGGCTTTCAGAAAGTTTTACCCTGCAGGGGTGCACAAATAGCAACACACACTCGATCAACCTCGGAAAAACCAAATCAAAACCCAACGAGGCATTCACGACAAAGCAATCACAGGATTCTGAAATATTTCAGGGGGCCACCCCATTAAGCTACCCGCAACGAAGTTAGCCGACTCCGAGACGGACTCAAGGTTTGCGTCAGTGGCTGTAAACGACTGGGAACCCGAAAATGTGACTGGGCTTGTCGATACCGCAAAAACACTCCGCTTCCCTAAACAGTACAGGTGCATTCCTCGCACAATTTTAAATTAAGCGGTAAAGCATGGCATAAGTACAGGATAGTAAATAAAACCTCAAACTAGTTTGTGGCTCCAAGAAATAAGAATGAATCAAGCTCTGGCTCAGGGGGGTTCATAAGCCTCCCGGATGTGGATAGCGCGAATATTCAAGGAACAGGAATCAAGTACTCGGGGTCCTACGGGACACAAGTGAGCATGAAAAACCAAATAGAAGATATTGCTCACCGGTGCCACTTTCATTAGTTATCCCATTACTACTTAGGTTAAGTTGTTTAGGTACCTCGTTATCCATCAGACACTCACATACCCTACACATGCTGTTCTAGGACTCGCATGGCTCAAACAACTCCTGTAGTAATGGCTCATGGGATGGAGGAACAAGCTTCGGTGGGGTTTAAAAGTAAAGGCTATGCAGTACTTGGGATTCAATTTAATGCAACCGCGACTCAATGATGCAAGAATAAGATAGAGGCAATAGGTACTGTATGTATGCAAGCATGTGGTAGTAATTGCCTGGCAGCTCAGTTGAAGCGGGAGAAGGATCTGGGTAGTGCTCCTGGGTCTCTTGGTATATCCCCTGCTCAGCGTCTATTCGAAGAAGAACCAAACAAACAAGGGCCAACATAAATAAAGTGCACAAGCATTTGAATAAATGCGACAAGCAAACAATCATGCCATGATGAATGATGCACAATTTGAATGGCAATGAAGTAGCATGGCATGGGTGAGGTGTGGAGCACAAGAATAAATCATTTTATTGAGTTTTAATCATGTTTTATACTCAAACAAGTTGCTGTATACTTTATATTTATATGATGCATGCTGCAATTCAGAACATGGAATGCGTAAACAGAAAGGTCTCGTCGAGCTAATCATTTTAGACATATTATTTGTTAAATTTGGAGTTATAAAACAAAAGTTATTAATTAATTAAGGAAAAAGGGCATTTTATTGTAATTTTAATCAAGTTGGAAATTAAAGTGTTCAAAATATATTTTGGAGGGCATATTTGAATTCCTCACATTTTTCTGATTTCAAAACATATATTATTTGTTTAATTTGGATTTATATTTTAAAAGTTATTTGAAAACAGATTTGAAATTTGAATTTGAATTAATTTGAAAAAGTTTGAATTAAAACAGAAAAGCAGAAAAACTTTTGTCACCCAGTCCAGTGTGAGCCAGAGCCACTGACAGGTGGGCCAGCTGCTGACTGGGCGACACAGCGCGTAGAGAGATTTTTCACCATGGAAGTGCCCAGCCCGTGAGACTGACAGATGGGACCCGCTGGCTCGCAGGCCCACTTGACAGAGAGAGGTGGAGAACTGACCACGTGGCGCTGTGAGGGAGTGCGGGTTGAGCATAGGATCTGCAGGAGCCTTTTTGTAAAACTACCTCAGCCGATGACATGCGGGCCCGGGTGTAGTGCGGATTGCGAAAACAAAAGATCAGGGGGGTATCTGCAAAAGGGGATCGAGCACTGTACTTCTTCTCTGCGATTTCTGAAGAGAGATCGGTGTCCGTCAGAGCCGGGCGCGCGCAGGGAGATGGGGTCGAACTCGCGACCTGGCGTGCGCGGGTGGTGGCGGCTAACGCTGGGCTGGGGAGGGATTGTTGACAGAGAACAGACCGGCGGCTAGGTGTAGCTACCGCGGCGCGCAACGAGCAGACGCACGTGCACGCCGACGCTCAGAGGTTGCTCGACGAAAGGTTTGGCGAACACAGGGATCCACGGCGAGGACGGAGGTGTCAGGGAGATCAAGGCGCTCACCGGGAGGCTGCTGGCGGGGTCGGATCGTGCAGGGAGGCGATGGAGAGATGAGGACGCAAACGATCTGGAGCTAGGGTTTCGTTGGAGCGGCGTCGGTCTGGCGAGCCTGGGGTTCTCCTCCTCCTCGGCTCCGTGTACAGGGGCGACGATGGTGCTCGGCTCGGTCTTCCCCAACACCTGGACGCCGCGCCCGCCGCCTGGTACGGTGTAGTCGAAAGGAGACCGACAGAAAACTGGTGATCGGTGGTGGAGAGGTGGCTGCAGGGAAAGAGAGGATAGGCAAGCTCTAGAGCGGATCTGGGATGCAGCAGGGGCCGAGGAAAAGAGATAAAGCAGAGAGGGAGAGGAAGGTGCCATGGGGGAGTGGTAGAGGAGGGTGGCTCGGTGCCACCTTTCTCTCCTCCTCCTCACGTGCTTGGGTCGGGCAGGACCAGGGCAGGGGCAGGTGGTGGTAGCTAGGTGGGGACGACCGGTTGGTGGGGAGGCTCGGGCTAGGGCCCTCATGGCAGAGAGAGAGAGAGCTAGAGAGAGAGGGGGAGGCTCGGGCTAGGTTGGGGGGGAGCCTCGGGTTAGGGTTTGGTACAAGGGTTGGGTAGATGGGTGGTGGTAGCTAGGTGGGGTTAGCTAGGTAGAGAGAAGAGGGAGGCCGAGAGAGAGGGGTGGTATGGTATCTAGGGTTTGTAGAGAGGGGGGGATGGTTTAGATTAGGTATAGATTAGGGGAGAGGTTTAGAGAGAGAGGTGAGATGTGTTGTACAGGATTGGGTGATGGGTTTTCTTTAGGCAAGCTCAAGCAAGAGCAAAACAAGATCAAACAAGAGCTAGACCAAAAGAGGAAGAGGTAAAAGGTGGTGATGGGGTTTGAGCAAGATCAAACTAGATCAAGCCAAAAGGAGGGAGGAAGAGATTAGAGATGATCCACTCAAAAGACCAAATAAAAACAAGGAAGCAAAGATATAGAGATGGTTGCATGGCCCATGCATAATATTAATGCTAGGTTTCCTCTTGTGAAAACAAAATGAATATCCATGGCATTTATACTTATGCATTCCAAAAATATGGAATAAACCAAGCTAAAAGGAGTGAAAGGATGCCCCATGTGGAGTAGTTGGAGATGACCATATTTGAAATAAAATGGGACTTGCTAGTGTGTATGTGCCACTAGGTATTTATTAAGCCCACAAAATATCCCAACATGATAATAACCCCAAAACAACACATATGGAAGCTAGAAATAGGGTCCCACTCACAAGGCATGCAAAGGTGGCCATGTGGCTCTCATAAACCAATTTGTGGAAACAATATGGTGCATATATGAGAGCATGTGGAGAAAGAATTGGATCCATCCCAACCCACATGAGCTAGAGGTAAAACCAAATAAATTGCAATGGTCATATCTGGTGGAATGGTGGAATGATGGGATGATGACAAGAAGGTGGTGGAGTTAATAAAAGAGATGCCCCCAACTCAACTTGGGCATTAAACATTATATCAATAACCAAATACAATATCATG
This sequence comes from Avena sativa, assembly GCA_916181665.1. Lineage (NCBI taxonomy): Eukaryota > Viridiplantae > Streptophyta > Magnoliopsida > Poales > Poaceae > Avena > Avena sativa. Next base: position 577,416,001 of record OV702287.1, read on the forward strand.
AGGCAAATACAATTTAAAATGCATATGAGAGAAGAACCAAAACAAAAAGGGTTTTATATGATGCTCAAATGCAAGGTGGCATGATGACATGAGCATGATATAATGACGATGCAACAATTATATATTTGAAGTAGCCATTATATTACTAGACCAAGTAGCATTACAATTGTTAGACAATTGGGATGCTACAACTCTCCCCCACTAAACAAGAATCTCGCCCCGAGATTCCTAGGAAAAAGAAGACAACACCAAGAGAGGCAGGTGTTCGAACGAAGGTGACCCTCACGTTCCCAAGTTGATGAACAACAGAATGGTGCGACCACTACACCTTGGAAAACTTGCTAGACTTGTTGCGAGTCTTGCGTTTTGCTTCAAGAACAACGGATTAGAAGAATTGAAGGATTGTCGTGAGACAAGAAGGATAGGATGAACATAGCTCCGGTTTTCTCAAGAAACATGATAAAAGAATAGAACCACTTGTGAAAGAAAAGGAAAAGATGATGCATCATGGATAAAGAAAGACACACCATTAAGATTAAAGATTTACTGATACGAGAGAGGATGAATCTTTATCTCGCCGGAAGAAAAAGAGCTAGATTGGAGAGGATTTGAACCACTATGACAATAGCATCGTATCTTCTCTCGGATTGAAGAAATGAAGTACGGAAACAATATTGCCTTCAAACAATAGAGTCTCTTGATATCAATAGAAAGATTTAGTTAGACATTGTCGGATTAGATTCTTCTTGCGCCGGTAAGAACCAAGGATCACGCAATTGAGGTGCGCGGATATAACTTCCAGAGACGGATGTGAAGCCAGATCATGGTGGAATCCCGAGAAGCAAAGAATATGGAGGATCTGGAGTTTATTGTAGAGATACTTATTGCTTTCTTTAGCCTTGAGGCTAACGCAATAGATTTGCGGTTGATGGCATCAACCATAATTGGCTTTACCACAGAAAAAGAATTGATGAAACAAAGAGAGATAGTTTCCTTCCATCTTGTTTGGGGATGTCGAGCATCGATAGAAAGACGAGGAACGAAAGGAGTTTGCGTTTGTTTCCACTAGATTATTGAAGATTTTGCTCCATCTAGAATAGACAGACCACCAACAAGAGATTATTGATTACTTTCTTCGAGAGAGCACTCCGGAAAAACAAAGACAGAAGTAAAAGTATCGAGGGATAAAGGCCACTTCTAACTTCCGTGGAATGGGTGAAACCACATTAGTTCACCAATTCAATGTACAAGAGAGAATGATAAGAGTAGTGGTATGGTAGCTACTCCATCCCGCACTCAAAGCATTACTCCGCACATGAATAAGAAAACCATGCATCCCAACTACCGAAACAGACTGAAGGTATTGACAAAAAGAGCTCATGGAACTTCGTTAGAAAACAAGGATAGATGCAAACGATTCGCCGGATTCGTAGATAGATAAAGATCTCACTTTGAGACTTTGCACACAGGCAGTGTTAACAAAGCTTGAGAGAAAGATACACAGATGATCTTCCATGTTCCTCCATTGATATGGACTAGGCAAGCATATTATCAACATATACCACCATGGATTAACAGGATATTCCCAGAATATCAAGTTCAAGAGGCGAAAGAAACGAACAAATGCTCGAAACACTTTCTGAGCTCAACGCTCTTTGAAAGATCCATATTAAGAGCACGGGTTCGTGTTGAAGAAGATGCACTGGAAGAATAGATTATCTGGTCCTTCGGAAGAAAAAGAGATGTCACCTTGTTCACATTGTCGATCGGATCACCGGTTACAAAGATAAAGAGATCTTGGATAAAGAAACGATGATAGCTCATACCTCAAGCAAAGCTACCAGAGACGAAAAGATGCAATTCCCTTGTCTCAAAGAGAATTTTGCAGATATGGAGTTCAGAAAGATGTGCAGCATGATGGACAGATGATAGACTGCCATAGTGCTTTGAGAAACTCCGGATTGCCAAAGATGCTTGAATATGCATAGATATGATCACGGTGTACCCAAAATCACAGGAGATAACCGTCACCATTTGGAGGATAGAGTTGATAGCATTTTCCATATTCCACTCATGATACGTGTCATATAGCTATGCCGAGAACCAAATTACAATCACCAGCATCGGATCGACACATTATGTAATTAGCCCAAGAGAATTGGAGATGAAGTGAAACTCTAGGATTAAGCGCCGGTGACAAAAGAATGAGTTAGCATGGACATGCTGATAAAAGGGAGATAGATAATGTTTCACACACGACTGGAAAGGAGTGTGGAAACACAGAGGTATCAAAGAAAAATTTTCCGCATTTTTCGGCATTAAAATACCAATAGATGCGCAAAATCACTTATCAGGTAGAGATTAGCAACTGATGCTTGCACAGAATGTGGAGTTGCTAGAAGGAAGGACACCCTCAAGAAGATGGCACCGGTTAACAAGGAGTCGGATAGATCGCACCGGTTTTCAAAAGCCTGTCAGTATGGAATGTACCAACAGTTGATAACCAAAGGCAGATGGTGATAACAAATTGGATGCAACAGATAGACAAGGAATTACACACACACACTTCCTATGGTACTACGGAAACCTAGAACACGTGAATCCTAGTTTGAATTTTAAGCGGAGGATTGAAAACGTTACACTTCCTTACCAGAAAAGGGTGGGTGGGTGGGTAAGAAGAAAAATGGAAGCAGTCCTACTCTCACGTTTTGTTTTTCCCTAGTATACATAACTACCAAAATATTTGCTAGACTGACAACGACCATTTGGCTGAGACCCTGAAGGGCGGGATGGCTCTGATACCAATTGTAACTACCTCGGTGAATTACGCTCCTAGTTACAAGCCTGGATGAGCGGAAATGGTTAAAATAGTACGGTGGGGCCCAAATGCCACTCACAGGTAGACCTTTCGGCCGTCCTAACCATTTCCAAACATCGGGACAAGAACGGGCGGCGTAATCGGCAGGCGAAGGGATCAACTACATACACAAATGAGTATGTATGCAAGCCACCATAAAATAGTCCTCAGAGCCATTCCATCTAAAATAAATAGAAATATTGCAACGCCATACGGCAAGATCCAAATATCCTAGATAGATATAATAGTTTAGGATATCTCCTCATACATCAAACATCAGAGTATCAAGCGGAAGCGGAAAACAAGATCCGAGTACGGATAAGAAGCAAATCGGCATAAGATGCCCCATAAATAAACACATCCCGCCCACAGATCTCACGGATCCCCGTTCCCGGAATCTCTACACCGAATGATCGTTGCCCACATCGTCCGTCTCCTCCACCCAGTATCCATCTTGAGGGTTTACCTGTTCATCTGAATCAAACAATTTATCGTGTGAGACCCTAGGGGTACTCAGCAAGTCTTTATGCCTCTAAAGGGGACACAACCTGGGGTGACGCAATTGCAGCAAAAGATAAACCCTAACAATTCTATAGATACTCGCTAACCATCCACCTAACCAAAGATAGACGGATGTCCGTGAATTAATAACAACCGTTATAACGGTAATATTAACAGATCCATCCTCCTCCCCGCTTATCGACGAGGAAGCGGACGAACAACCCCCCATCCGTTGGCAGTTTTATTATCCATTCCGTGAGTGTTGCACTATTTACTAGTCAGGTACTTAGTCAGATTAAAAGCGGTACTTTAGTTATACTTGTCTATGATCGAGAAAATGTGCTCCAAGTCATCCATAACCGCGGACACGGCTTTCAGAAAGTTTTACCCTGCAGGGGTGCACAAATAGCAACACACACTCGATCAACCTCGGAAAAACCAAATCAAAACCCAACGAGGCATTCACGACAAAGAAATCACAAGATTCAGAAATATTTCAGGGGGCCACCCCATTAAGCTACCCGCAACGAAGTTAGCCGACTCCGAGACGGACTCAAGGTTTGCGTCAGTGGCTGTAAACGACTGGGAACCCGAAAATGTGACTGGGCTTGTCGATACCGCGAAAACACTCCGCTTCCCTAAACAGTACAGGTGCATTCCTCGCACAATTTTAAATTAAGCGGTAAAGCATGGCATAAGTACAGGATAGTAAATAAAACCTCAAACTAGTTTGTGGCCCCAAGAAATAAGAATGAATCAAGCTCTGGCTTAGGGGGGTTCATAAGCCTCCCGGATGTGGATAGCGCGAATATTCAAGGAACAGGAATCAAGTACTCGGGGTCCTACGGGACACAAGTGAGCATGAAAAACCAAATAGCAGATATTGCTCACCGCTGCCACTTTCATTAGTTATCCCATTACTACTCAGGTTAAGTTGTTTAGGTACCTCGTTATCCATCAGACACTCACATGCCCTACACATGCTGTTCTAGGACTCGCATGGCTCAAACAACTCCTGTAGTAATGGCTCATGGGATGGAGGAACAAGCTTCGGTGGGGTTTAAAAGTAAAGGCTATGCAGTACTTGGGATTCAATTTAATGCAACCGCGACTCAATGATGCAAGAATAAGATAGAGGCAATAGGTACTGTATGTATGCAAGCATGTGGTACTGCTTGCCTGGCAGCTCAGTTGAAGCGAGAGAAGGATCTGGGTAGTGCTCCTGGGTCTCTTGGTATATCCCCTGCTCAGCGTCTATTCGAAGAAGAACCAAACAAACAAGGGCCAACATAAATAAAGTGCACAAGCATTTGAATAAATGCGACAAGCAAACAATCATGCCATGATGAATGATGCACAATTTGAATGGCAATGAAGTAGCATGGCATGGGTGAGGTGTGGAGCACAAGAATAAATCATTTTATTGAGTTTTAATCATGTTTTATACTCAAACAAGTTGCTGTATACTTTATATTTATATGATGCATGCTTCAATTCAGAACATGGAATGCGTAAACAGAAAGGTCTCGTCGAGCTAATCATTTTGGACATATTATTTGTTAAATTTGGAGTTATAAAACAAAAGTTATTAATTAATTAAGGAAAAAGGGCATTTTATTGTAATTTTAATCAACTTGGAAATTAAAGTGTTCAAAATATATTTTGGAGGGCATATTTGAATTCCTCACATTTTTCTGATTTCAAAACATATATTATTTGTTTAATTTGGATTTATATTTTAAAAGTTATTTGAAAACAGATTTGAAATTTGAATTTGAATTAATTTGAAAAAGTTTGAATTAAAACAGAAAAGCAGAAAAACTTTTGTCACCCAGTCCAGTGTGAGCCAGAGCCACCGACAGGTGGGCCAGCTGCTAACTGGGCGACACAGCGCGCAGAGAGATTTTTCACCGCGGAAGTGCCCAGCCCGTGAGACTGACAGATGGGACCCGCTGGCTCGCAGGCCCACTTGACAGAGAGAGGTGGAGAACTGACCACGTGGCGTTGTGAGGGGGTGCGGGTTGAGTATAGGATCTGCAAGAGCCTTTTTGTAAAACTACCTCAGCCGATGACATGCGGGCCCGGGTGTAGTGCGGATTGCGAAAACAAAAGATCAGGGGGGTATCTGCAAAAGGGGATCGAGCACTGTACTTCTTCTCTGCGATTTCTGAAGAGAGATCGGTGTCCGTCAGAGCCGGGCGCGCGCAGGGAGATGGGGTCGAACTCGCGACCTGGCATGCGCGGGCGGTGGCGGCTACCGCTGGGCTGGGGAGGGATTGTTGACAGAGAACAGACCGGCGGCTAGGTGTAGCTACCGCGGCGCGCAACGAGCAGACGCGCGTGCACGCCGACGCTCAGAGGTTGCTCGACGAAAGTTTTGGCGAACACAGGGAGCCACGGCGAGGACGGAGGTGTCAGGGAGATCAAGGCGCTCACCGGGAGGCTGCTGGCGGGGTCGGATCGTGCAGGGAGGCGATGGAGAGACGAGGACGCAGATGATCTGGAGCTAGGGTTTCGTCGGAGCGGCGTCGGTCTGGCGAGCCTGGGGTTCTCCTCCTCCTCGGCTCCGTGTACAGGGGCGACGATGGTGCTCGGCTCGGTCTTCCCCAACACCTGGACGCCGCGCCCGCCGCCTGGTACGGTGTAGTCGAAAGGAGACCGACAGAAAACTGGTGATCGGTGGTGGAGAGGTGGCTGCAGGGGAAAGAGAGGATAGGCAAGCTCTGGAGCGGATCTGGGATGCAGTAGGGGCCGAGGAAAAGAGATAAAGCAGAGAGGGAGAGGGAGGTGCTGTGGGGGAGTGGTAGAGGAGGGTGGCTCGGTGCCACCTTTCTCTCCTCCTCCTCACGTGCTTGGGTCGGGCAGGACCAGGGCAGGGGCAGGTGGTGGTAGCTAGGTGGGGACGGCCGGTTGGTGGGGAGGCTCGGGCTAGGGCCCTCATGGCAGAGAGAGAGAGCTAGAGAGAGAGAGGGGGAGGCTCGGGCTAGGTTGGGAGGGAGCCTCGGGTTAGGGTTTGGTACAAGGGTTGGGTAGATGGGTGGTGGTAGCTAGGTGGGGTTAGCTAGGTAGAGAGAAGAGGGAAGCCGAGAGAGAGGGGTGGTATGGTATCTAGGGTTTGTAGAGAGGGGGGATGGTTTAGATTAGGTATAGATTAGGGGAGAGGTTTAGAGAGAGAGGTGAGATGTGTTGTAGAGGATTGGGTGATGGGTTTTCTTTAGGCAAGCTCAAGCAAGAGCAAAACAAGATCAAACAAAAGCTAGACCAAAAGAGGAAGAGGTAAAAGGTGGTGATGGGGTTTGAGCAAGATCAAACTAGATCAAGCCAAAAGGAGGGAGGAAGAGATTAGAGATGATCCACTCAAAAGACCAAATAAAAACAAGGAAGCAAAGATATAGAGATGGTTGCATGGCCCATGCATAATATTAATGCTAGGTTTCCTCTTGTGAAAACAAAATGAATATCCATGGCATTTATACTTATGCATTCCAAAAATATGGAATAAACCAAGCTAAAAGGAGTGAAAGGATGCCCCATGTGGAGTAGTTGGAGATGACCATATTTGAAATAAAATGGGACTTGCTAGTGTGTATGTGCCACTAGGTATTTATTAAGCCCACAAAATATCCCAACATGATAATAACCCCAAAACAACACATATGGAAGCTAGAAATAGGGTCCCACTCACAAGGCATGCAAAGGTGGCCATGTGGCTCTCATAAACCAATTTGTGGAAACAATATGGTGCATATATGAGAGCATGTGGAGAAAGAATTGGATCCATCCCAACCCACATGAGCTAGAGGTAAAACCAAATAAATTGCAATGGTCATATCTGGTGGAATGGTGGAATGATGGGATGATGACAAGAAGGTGGTGGAGTTAATAAAAGAGATGCCCCCAACTCAACTTGGGCATTAAACATTATATCAATAACCAAATACAATATCAAGAGGCAAATACAATTTGCAATGCATATGAGAGAAGAACCAAAACAAAAAGGGTTTTATATGATGCTCAAATGCAAGGTGGCATGATGACATGAGCATGATATAATGACGATGCAACAATTATATATTTGAAGTAGCCATTATATTACTAGACCAAGTAGCATTACAATTGTTAGACAAAATGGATGCTACAATATGTATCATAGAGAACCGCCAACGGGGTACCCCTTGCCCCATGACACAAGACCTATCCCGTATCAGAATGACAAGGCAAGCAGACATTGAGCATCTCAATGATCTTTTTATTTGCTATTTGCATATGTTTTTATTGAGGATGCTTCATAGAGTCCCCATTATGGTTATGCTGCAAGTGTCCTCCATGATTAGGCATGGCTTAGGCTAGCGGCCCAGGCGTTTCTCTAACACACATACAAACTCCATGATCTACAAGTTCCCCTTTTATTTCACACCGTCGGGATCCATAAGCAAAAGAATCATGATATCAACGGAATATAAGTGCAATGTTGAAAGCGTTCCCCGTGATACATGGTTATGCTAACTTCAACTTATAAAGCGCAAGAATATACGCAACAAAGATGAACATAATGGTTCAATATTATTAAGTGCAAGAAAGTAAAGTGTGCCATCAAGTTCGTGAGAGCTTTAATCACTAATTTTCACATAACAAGTTTAATTCGGAAGGTAGATAAAAACATGAATATACTTGGAATAGAAAATGCTAGTAGGTAGGTATGGGGGACTCTTTGGAATAACTTGGTTTTATTTGGAGTTGGATGCATGAGTGGAACTCATACTAGGTTATGGAGGCTAGCAAAACACTGGGAGCGACCAACTAAGAGAGCAATAATGGCCATAATCATGCAAAGCGACAAAACATCATTAATTAAAGCATAAAATGATATTACAAGTCAAAAACTAAAAGATCATAAAGGCTATGGTGACTTGGGATAGTCATAACATGGTGTGAGCATGCGCCAAGTCAACCCAAATAAAGCATCAAAGGAGAATACCACAATACTATGCTTTAGTATGCTAAAACAATGCATGATTCTTTCAAGGCACATTAAGTAATCTCAATTGTTTATAACAAGTCATGCTATAGCAAAAATCACTAAGCATAAAGCCAAAACAATAACGAGCATGACATGTCAAAGAATAGGCCACAGTCAAAAAACAAGTTCCTTTTACCACTTAAACCTGAACTTTTCCTACTCTTTTCCAAATCAAACAAAACTTATTTGAAAACTTATTCAAGAAAACTAAGCAAACTAAGAAAACGAAAACCAAAAACAAAATCAAAGACGCTCCAAGAACAACACAACTGTGCATGAAACAATAAAAATGAAGTGTTTGGAAGAAACCTGAGACTTTTATTGATGAAGAAGGGGATGCCTTGGGCATCCCCAAGCTTTGACGCTTGTACTTCTTGGATATTTCTTGGGGTGACACGGGTGGCATCCCCAAGCTTGAGCTTTAGTCCATTCTTCATCTCATTACATCATTCTTTCCTTACACCTAAAATTTTTCCTTCATACAAAACTTCACACAATCTTTATTAGCTACATTAGTGTACTCAAGATAATAAGTCTTTGGGTTAAGTTTCAACACCAATAAAACATCCACTAAAACACAAGCTACTGCAGCACTTCCCTCAAATAACTCAATTCCCCAAAAAGAACCCAAAAAGGAATCAACAAGAAGCAAATGCAAATAATGGTAGAAATCTGTCAAAACAGACCAGTAGGTAAAAACAAATTATTTTCAAAGACCTTCTGTTTCTCAAATCGAAAAGTGTTGAACTAATGAAAGTTGGATAACAATCTGGGGCATATGCACAAAAAATTACAGCTCAAACCAACGTACAAAGATTTTACACGAATTTTTACAGCCAAGCATTACTTCTCTCTCATTAGAGGTTACGCTTGGCATTTAATGAAAATAAAAAAGATAAGGAGAGGTTATTACAGAGGTAATAACTTCCAAGACTCATCTAAAACTTTTGGGTTATCTGCCAATAAGTACTTTTCTTTAACGCCTTTAAGTTAGGCATAAGAAGCAAGAAAAGTCAAGTGTTTTCAAATGAAGAAGCATTAAGATTGATACCATAAATATCTTAAACAAGGAAAGGTATCTCATCCAAATAAGTTCTAGAGGATCCTCTCTCAATGCTCTTGGGTTCACTATTTTCATCAAATGAGTTTTCAGAACAATCCAATCAAAATTCATTTTGAAGGCTTCATGCATTGCTACAAGTTTAAAGGGTATTGGTATCTTAATTTCCTCCCCATTAGGTTCGGTTTTGCCCATCTTCTCTTGTGTAACAATAACATCTATACATGAGCCTAGCATATTAAAACGTTGAAAGACCTTTCTAGCTTCCTTAGCAACATCATAGAATTCTTTAAGCAAAGTTTCTAGAATGAAATCCCTCTTTTCAGTGTCCTCAATTTCTCTAAGTTTAAGAAACATTACTTGCATTAAGGGGTTAAGGTTAACAAACCTAGCTTCCAACATGTGAAATAAAGATGCTGCAGCAATTTTATAATTCGGAGCAAGTTCTACAATGGATCTATCCTCAATATCCTCAGGCTTACTAACATGATTAAAGAATTCTTCAATATTATCTTTTCCAATTATTGAGCCACTACCAATTGAAAGGTCTTTCAGGGTGAACTTAGGGATGAACATGGTGAGCTAAGAAAGAGGTAGCAACTAGAAAGACTTAATTTTTTTATGTTTTTAGTATAAAGAAGCCAACTAGAACAACTATTTTTTTTGTTTTTGATAAAGAAACAAGCAAACAAAATAGAAATAAACTAAGCAAAACAAATAAAACAAAGTAAAGAGATTGGTTATGAGGGACTCCCCTTGTGAAGATGTCCCTGGGAACGGCGCCAGAAAAATAGCTTTGATGGCGCGTGGTTGACGTGGGAGCTTCTTCTTCTTCAGTCCCCCACAACGGTGCCAGAAAAATAGCTTGATGGCCCAAAATATATCGAGCTTGTTGGGGAACCCCAAGAGGAAGGTATGGTGAGCACAACAGCAAGTTTTCCCTCAGTTATGAAACCAAGGTTCTCGAACTGATGAAGAAGGCCTCTAGGAAAAATTCTCCCCATAGGCAGGGTGCCGAGAAGAGCTTCAGATCCCTCCCGATCTAGGGTTCGAGATGACGGCAACTACAAAATCTTTCGTGGAATTTTGATCAGGTACATAGGGTTTCTGTATCGGAGGCGATATATAGGCGAAAGGGGAGGCCGAGGGGTGCCCTAGGCGGCCACACCATCCCCTGGCGCGGGGCAGGCCTGGCCACGCGGCCAGGTGGTGTGGTCAGCCTATGGCCCATCTCCGTCTTGTCTTTTGGCTCTGTGTCCCCCTCGGTGAAATATTGACTTTGGCTTTTGTCCTATCCAATTCCGAGAATATTCATTTTCTAACTTTCTGGAACAAAAACAGCAGAAAACAGGCTACTCGCACTGTGTCATCTTGTTAATAGGTTAGTCCAACAAAGTGTATAAAAATACTCCAAAGTGTGGACAAAACATAAGAAAGTAGATATAAAACAAGCATGGAAAATAAAAAATTATAGATACATTAGCAACATATCAAGGCCCTCCAATGTCGATGTCATATCAACAACTACAGAGAGACAGACACCCCCTAAGCCAGTTTGATTCGTGGACTAGTCTCATGAATCACCACGTGAGGTCGGTTGGGGCCGCTTCATCAAACAGTGTCGCGATATGAACAAGAACATTAAAAGAGGTAGCAACTAGATAATAAATGCCCACATATTGCTATGTGTTCTATCCGTACGACATGTCTACCCATAGACCCGCTCAGATACCACTGAAGAGGTTCCATAGCAGAAAACAAAAAAAATATATCTACTCGAACACTAATACCAGGATCTATACTATGTAGACATAAGCAATGGAAGAGAAAGACGGTATTCATACCTTTTGACGACCGAGGCACACCTTACGCAGGAAGGCGTATATTAATGAAGACGAGCAGTACATCAAGTGTGATGCCTCTGAAGTTCGTCACATGTCTAGTGTGGGTGACGTCAACCGGACTCCGATCCAGCCGAGCAGCGGAGGAAGTAGATGCCGGATCGCTGATCACACGACGGTGGTGGGAAGGTGGAGAACTCACCCACGAGGTACTCCCCAATATTATGGAGAAGTCCTCAATGTATGAGAGAGATAGAATAAGAGGGAATGGTGTGTTTCCAAAGGGGGAGGGGGACCCCTATATATAGTGGGAGGGGCGCACCACTCAGGAGCCAGGCGGTGTGGCACTAATCCCCACACCCGCCAGCCACCTAGCGATAGCCGCCGGCCATAGGTGGGCCCCACTAGGGTTGCCCCCCTCTCCCTAGGCACCATGCCCTATTGGGCCTCCCTTTGGGTGAGGCCCATTAGCATTAGGAAGCCTTTAATGATAAAATATATATTTAATATGAATTCTCTAATTAACATTCAAATACATAAATTATCATATTACTTTTCTCCGGAACATCTTCCGGACCCCTTCTGATCTCCATCGGATGTTACCCGGAACTATTCCAGTTTCTCTCTTTCTATTTCTCCTACGATACCTCATCTACCCTAAGCGTCCCCACCCATAAGTGTGACATCCTTCAGTTCGAAAACACTATGGACATAATCGAGACAATTCTGACATCAATGATCAACAGAGGGACTTAGATGGCCATGTGAGCCCCTTGCGTTTCACAAATATAATCGCTCGAACCGTGAGAAAGTCGTTTTCCGTTCCCTTTGTCATTTGATACCTAATTCATCCGAGACTTGATCGTCGGTATCTCCATACCTTAGTTTGGTCTCGTTACCAATGAACTTGTTTACTTGTTCTCAAGTCGTTTCATTCTGTGACCAAGTCACATGCTTGCAAGCTTCATTAATACAACGTCATCGAGATGGCCACTTGTATCTATACGTTACATGGATTAGACAAATCTTGGTCTTGATATGTACTGCCCTACGCATCCCTTTGGAAAACCTGAGTGGCACCTTTTTGATCACCCTTTTACGAGATGATTCTTCATAACCATCTAAGCTTCCTCCAGAATGGTGATTTGCATTACCTCACAGTCAAAGGATCAGGTCACGAGGTTCTCTTTGTTTTATCATCAATGGTGAACCTTGTAACTAGATATCATTCAAGAAATAAAGGTCAGACGTATGTCTACCATGTTATTCAACTAATAACATGACCCCATTGTCAATAGGCACAAATTCCCATGATCTTGAAACTCAAATCATCCTCATTACCAATAGACTAGTTCGCTAGAGGTAATTAGAGACAAGGTTTGTTTACAAACCACACATTATTAACATTTTGTATTAACACAGTTATAGAATTGTATGAAACATATTATGAACATATAGGAGATATATCAAATAATACACTTTATTATTTGCCTCTAGGGCATAACTCCTTTTGCCTCTCGAGACATGCATTGTCCGAGATCTGATCAATGACATCACCATGTCGTGTTCAATCTCATTACCAACAGATGCTCTTTGACTCATTCTGACAAGTGATATCCCTGTAATCAAATCACACGCTGCGCAGCTATTGGATATAACTTTCCTGAGTGGGCCGTCGAGTGTATTTTCCATCTCGCGGATGGAGAAATCCCACTCTTGATGAAAATTTCCTCAACTGTTCTTGCGAATACCTGAACACACCTTTATAATCACCGTGTCACTAGATGATGTTTGACGCTATAAAAGTACCCTCGGGTAATAGTGATTGATATGGCCTCACAGTCTAAGAAATAGGATACGAGGTCTATTCTAATCATCGTAACTTGAATTTTGTGACATGATCGGGTCTGGATGTTTAGGTTGGGTATAGCTCATCATCTCATTCTCCCAATGAGCTGACTCCATTTCCAACTAGCATAAAAGCCACATGATTAGGAAACCTTGATCATTTGTTGACCAATGAAATAGTGAATAGAGCTTCACTAGGAACTCCTGGTTGTTTATGTATCACATGTGTATTGACGTTTCCTATTAATACAGTTATATAATGATATGAAACTTAATCATAAACTAAATGAAACATGATAATAATCCATATTATTATTTGTCTCTAGGGCATATTTCCAAGAGGTATCCCTTAAGTGTGTCACCCCTCTCCGATCAATAATCAGCAGTGGGACCTAGACATCCATACTAATTCTCACACATTCAACGGTGACTTCTATTATCGTGAGAACCTGTAATGTTAGTAAATAAATCCTTTTGTCTCCTGATATATTACATGTCTGAGACTCGATCATCTGTATCTCCATACCTAGTTTGATCTTGTTACCGACATGCACTCTTTCCTTGTTCCTGTGATATAACATTCTAGTGATCACATCACTTGCTTGCAAGCTATATTAATGTGATATCACCGAGACGGCCCAGAGTATATATATCCATCATCGGGATGGACAAATCCGACCCTTTATCCATGAGCCTCTACATAAAACCTTCGGAGTATCTTAACCCACCTTTATAGTCACCCCGTTGCGGTGTGACATTTGATGTTATCAAGCTACTCTTCTAGTGTTACTGATTGACATGACCTCATGGTCTAAGGACTAGAATTACTCTGTATAATGTTATAGAAATTTAAACACAATGACTTTGATTGTATTGCTATACTTTAGATGTTCATCACATCATCCCACCAATATTGCGACCTCGTTATTAACAACATCCTATGTCCATGATTAGGAAACCCTGATCATCTTGTTAATCAACGAGCTAGTTTATAAGAGAGGCATAACTAGGAACCTTTTATTTGTTTATTAAACACACATGTATTAACGTTTCCAATCAATACAATTATAGCATGCAAAATAAACATCTATCATATACTTGGAACTCCAAACACACATGTATTAACCTTTTATTATTGCCTCTTAGGGCATATTCCCTTCAGTTTCCCGCTGGAACTAGAGACAATAATCTAGTTTACATAGTGATAAATTCAACACCTATGGAGTTCTGGTGCTGCTAATATTTTGCCCTAGGGAGAACTTTAGTCAACAGATCTGCTACATTGAGATCCGTGTGTTTTTTACAAATCTTTATATCTCCATCCTTGACATGCTCACGGATGGAGTGAAATCAGGGCTTAATATATTTGCAATTCTTCTGAGACCTTGGTTCCTTGGCATTGGCTATGGGTCCATTGTTGTCATAATATATCACCATTAGTTCCAATGCACTAGGAACCACACCTAGTTCAGCTATGAACTCCTTCATCCAAAACGCTTCCTGAGCCGCTTCTGAAGCATCAACATATTCCACCTCCGTTGTTGATCTCACCACCATAGGTTGCTTGGAGTGCCTCTAACTAATTGCAGCTCCATTCATGAGAAATACATATCCATATTGAGACTTATAGTCATCCGGATCGGTGTCAAAGCTAGCATCGAGATAACACTTAGCGACTAGCTCTTATTCACCTTCGTACATAAGAAACACTTCCTTAGTTCTTCTTAAGTACTTAAGGATATTCTTGACGGTTATCCATTGTTTGAAACCTGGATCAGATTGGTACCTACTAGTCAAACTAATAGCTTGTTCCATATCCGGTCTCGTACATAGCATGGCATACATTATAGAGCCTATGGCTGTAGCATATGGGATCTTATCCATTATCTCTCTTTCTTCCGCCGTAGCTGGACCTTGAGTCACACTCAATGTCTTGCCTTGCAGCATAGGTAAGAACCCCTTCTTACTTCCGTCCATTTTAAACTTCTTTAAAATCTTATCAAGGTATGTACTTTGTGATAGCCCAATTAGGCGGCTTTATATATGTCTATAGATCTCAATGCCTAATATGTATGATGCTTCACCAAGGTCCTTCTTCGAAAATTTGTTGTTTAGATAAATTTTAACACTGTTTAAAAGATCTATATCATTTCCAATCAATAATATGTCATCCACATATAATATTAGAAATTCCACATTGATCCCACTCACTTTCTTGTAAATACAACCCTCTCCATAAGTTTGGACAAATCCAAACTGTTTGATCACCTCATCAAAGCGGAGGTTCCAACTCCAGGATGCTTGCTTCAGTCCATAGATAGACGGCTGAAGTTTCCAAACCTTGCCAGCATTCTTAGGATCGACAAAACCCTTTGGTTGTATCATATACAACTCTTCTTCAATATTACCATTGAGGAACGGAGTTTTGACATCCATTTGTCATATTTCATAATCGAAATATGCAACAATTGCTAACATAATCCTAACTGATTTTAGCATCGTGATGATGGACCCAACATGTATCGAGCTCCTTGGGGAACCCCAAGAGGAAGGTATCATGAGTACAGTAGCAAGTTTTCCCTCAGTTATGAAACCAAGGTTATCGAACCAGTAGGAGCAAGGAAACACCCCCAAGGTGTTGTTTCCAACTTGGAATCCTGCACAACAAAACCACGAAACTTTGCCCCAACTTACAGTGAGGTTGTCAATCTCACTGGTTTTGCTGAAAACAAAGGATTAAGCGTATTGTGTGGAAGATAGTAATTGCTTGCAGAAAGTAAACAGAAAGCAGTAAATAGTTGTTGATTGATGGTAAAAGAATGGACCGAGGTCCATAGTTAACTAGAGGTGATTCTCCTTAAGGTAGATGACATGTTGGGTGAACAAATTACAGCGGGGCAATTGTAGACACCGAGAAAGCATACATGCATATACTAATCATCTTGACTCCTATGAGCTTTGATTGGGCATTACAACATTATATATAGACCATAATCCAACTACATCTGTGACTAATAATCCACCTTCATTTTATCATCCGAACCCCCTCCAGTATTATGTTGCAAGCAATAGATAATTGCATTAATCAAAGTGTGTAAAGTAAACAATATGATTGTTCTATGAACAAAGGATTGTTGTTTTCTCCCTAGTAGCAACATCACATCTAGTACCTTAGAGATTTCTGTCACTTCCCCATATTGCTAGAGGCATGAACCCACTATCAAGCATAAATACTCCCTCTTTGAGTTGCTAGCATCTACTTGGCCAAGATAGCTACTAACAACGGGAAGCATGCAAGATCACAAATAACATAGACATGATAGAATCAATAATCAATCTGAAATAGCATCTCAATATCCACTGGATCCCTACAAACACAATATGTAGGATTACAAATAGATGATCTTGATCATGAACAGAGCTCACAAGATCTAAACATGGTAGCACAAACGAGAATAACCAACCATCTAGCTACTACATGGACCCGTAGTCCAGGGATGAACTACTCACGCATCACACCGGAGGAATTCATGGTGATGAAGAAGGCCTCCAGGGTAATCTCTCCCCTCCGGCAGGGTCCCAGGAAGAGCTTCAGATCCCTCCTGATCTAGGGATGGAGATGGCGGCGGATACATACTCTTTCGTGGAATTTTGATCGGGTCCTTAGGGTTTTCGTCCCGGAGGCAATATATAGGCTAAGGGGCAAGGTCGGTGGAGAGCTAGGGGGCCCACACCCCTGGTGGCGTGGCTAAGGTTGGCCGCGCCACCACCAGGTGTGGCCGCCCTGGTTCCCCTCTTCGTCTCCCCTCCGGACTCCGTATTCCTTCTGGTGAAATATTGACTTGGGATTTTGTCCGGTCCAATTCCGAGAATATCTCCTTACTAGCTTTTCTGGAACCAAAAACAGTAGAAAACAGGCAACTGGCACTGTGGCATCTTGTTAAGAGGTTAGTTCTAGAAGATGTGTAAAAGTACTCCAAAGTGTAGACAAAACATAAGAAAGTAGATATAAAACAAGCATGGAACATCAAAAATTATAGATACGTTCACAACATATCACATCACTATGGGAGAGAAAGTCTCATCAAAAATTTGTCGAAACCACTTTGTGACAAGTCAAGCTTTATAGATGGTCAGATTACCATCAGCATTAGTTTTCTTCTTGAAAATCCATTTATTCTCAACGGCCTTCCGGACATGAGGTAAGTCCACCAAGGTCCAAACCTGGTTTTCGTACATGGATTCCATATCGGATTTCATGGCTTCTAGCCATTTGTTGGAATGAGGGCTCATCATCGCTTCTTCATACGTCGCAGGGTCATCAATTTCATCAACCATTCATGACAGGATTTCTGTACAGTTCAGGAGCTACACGTGTCCTACTTGACCTGCGTGGTTCGGTATTGTCTTATTTCGGAGTTTCATGATGATTATTGTAAGTTCCTTCTTCATTTGGTGAAGTCAACTCCAGAACAATTTCCGGTGCTGCGCCACAATTACACTTAGATCTAATCTCCAAACCCTTCTCCACCACCATATCCATATTCCACCACTTGTAATAGTAGATCTCATCTTCGATTGGCAACATTGTAAGACTATTTTCTATCAATCTCATTATTCCTATTGCAATGTTTATGATTGTTGATTTCATCTCTATACGTGCGTAATTCTCTTTGGGCGAAGGGCTTTGGCCTAGCCATGTAGCTTGTGTGCATGTTATTTATCATAGATGGGATCATGTATTAGTTTGTATGACATGATGATTATAGTATCCTCTCTTGCCTCAATACAAGGACTTATCAGGTACCCAAGACCCCGAGGATTGAGCAATGTATAGGGAGTATGACTAATGACTAATCTGAAGGTTGGGAATCCAAGTGGCAGATGGGGTAGTACGACTGTATGTGAGGGATTTACTTGGGGTTAAGGGTGACATCACTATGGATATCATTAGTTCTCTTTCTTCTATGGATGAGACTAGTAGTCTATTGCTATAATAGGTTGCAGAGGCAATAGCATATATGGATGCACTGCCACATATAATTATCTTGCTCTAACAATTACATGCAAACTTTATGATTATCTCTTATTCCCATCAGATGTTTTGCACAGCTACAAGTGAAACTAAAAGCCCTAGGCCCTCTCTCTCCATCATCGACAACAACAAAAGACAACAAAATCTTGGTCCGATAAAACACAAAAAGAATTCTAAAACACCCGAAGGTCCGTTAAAGTAACTTCACTATGCTTTTAGCTTCCCGAGGATTTGATAACCTAGGTCTACTAGGGAAAATAGCCATACTACATCTGGAATCCGGATCGAAGGTATCAGCCCCTAGTGTAGCGAGGGCACCACTCACCAACGCTCCTGAAGAGCGGACTCGGATACTTCCTCTCCAAAGACGGCGGAGGATCCTTCGATTAGGGTGGGCGATGCAGATCCGATTCCAGTGGTGCCTTTGCACGTTGTTTCTCCTCCATCATGGAAGAGGCCTAGGAAACCGAAGGGGGAGTCAGATGACTCCTTCGACCTCGACAAATTTGATGGGTAATCCTTTGACTTTGTTGTTTGTCCTAAATTTTTGAGTCCTGCTTCTTGCGTTGATTATGACATGTTTTATAATTTGCTTCAGCATGACCGCCTCGTTGTCGTCATCAGAAAATTTTCATCTCCTGGAGGACGCGTGAGTCCTGGACTCCAAGAAGAAGGATGTGGTGGAGCCCACGCCCCTCCAATGATAGCGGCCAACTCCGGTGCTAATGCCTCGAGTTCTCCCAACGTGGGTTAGCACCTATTTCTTGCTCGGATGTCAACTCACCAAGAAACATCGGAGTCTTTGGATGGCCATGTAAGTATTTGCAAACCTTTGTTACTCGAATAATTTTTGCTTAGAGTCAGAACGAGTCATGATATCTATCCTTCTACTATAGGCCATTCTTCAGGAGTCTATTCGCCTTGGCGAATAGATCATCGAGCTAGGCCGGCATCATGTTCGTCTTGAAACCAAAAACTGCCAGCTACAAAGTAAGTTTCATCGGTTTGTGTTGTGATGCTGCACATTTATTTTGATTGATCTTGATATATTCTTCTTGTTTTGAAGAGGATAATAATGATTTGCATCGTTAGGTGAATTCCCTTGAGAAGGGAATCAGCATGGCAGAGACCAAACGGGACGAGGCACTTGAGGCCCTTGACCGCCTCAAGTAGGAGTATAAATAGCGCGAAGAGGAGCTCAGGTCACTTGTCGCGAACAGAGAGAACAAGTTCATGGAATAGCTTCTCTTTGTTGCAAAAGCGCTTTCAGGTATGCTTCTATTGCATTCTTTGTGCCACTGGAGTTTTTCTTACACTTAGTTGGTATTTGATGGTGTTACAT
Source organism: Avena sativa (assembly GCA_916181665.1). Classification (NCBI taxonomy): domain Eukaryota; kingdom Viridiplantae; phylum Streptophyta; class Magnoliopsida; order Poales; family Poaceae; genus Avena; species Avena sativa. The sequence goes on from OV702287.1 coordinate 577,435,505, forward strand.
GGATCTGCTGACGCTTCTGGGATGAGTTCCAACCTCCAGGCTCTTTCTAGGTCCAAGACTCACTCAAGAAGGCCAAACATGTTCTTGGGTGTCTTCGAGAGGAGATGGTCCCCAACGGCGAAGGTCCTGATTGATTCCTTCACCAAAGGTGTCCCTGCGGACTTCAAGAATTTCTAGAAAGGGATCGGTGCCTCCGTGGGTCTGGCAATGGTACAGGCCCATGTTGTCAACCTGAATGCCAGAAAGGTCTCCTCCAATATGCCGGTGATCGCGGATGGCCAGCATGTAGTTTTTGCTCCCTTTGCCTCTAGCTGTCACAAATATGGGCCTCGGCTCATAGAGACACTAGCGAGGTACTCAGAGGGGCAAAAATGGCCGAAAGCAGCAAAGGCCACGGTGTCAGGTGCCACTCTGGCCAAGGCTTCAGCGTCAGATGGCACTCAATGAAGACCACGACATTGGTGGCTGCCGCAGAATCGAAGAAGCCCCCAAGTGCCAATGCATAGGTGTTGGCTTAATCATGTTTTCCTTTTGTAACCATGCCGGTACTTGCAGGCCTTGTCCTGAATTATGTTTGTGGGGAGTACCCCTTATCGAAACTTGTTAAGTTTGATGCTAGCCAAAAACCTGTACTGAGGGGGAATTGTTCTCGTGCATCCAATCCTTAAAACCAAAACATATGCCATTTGTGTCGACCATACCTACCTATTAGCATTATTGCTATTCCAAGTAAATTCTTATTTTTATCTACCTTCCAAATTAAACTTGTTATGTGAAAATTAGTGATTAAATCTCTCACGAACTTGATGGCACACTTTACTTTTCTTGCACTTAATAAACTTGAACCATTGGGTCGTTCTTTGTTGCGTATATGCTTGCGCCTTATGAGTTGAACTTAGCAGAACCATGTACCATGGGGGACGCTTTCAACACTGCCATGGTACCTTGTACCTAGTTGATATCATGATTATTTTGCCTATGGATTCCGGAGGTTTGAAATAAAAGGGGAACTTGTAAGATAATGGAGTTCATATGTGTGTTAGAGAAACGCCTGGGCAGCTAGCCTAAGCCATGCCTAATCATGGTGGAAACTTGCAGCATAACTATAGTGAGCATTCTATGAAGCATCCTCAATAAAGACCTATGCAAATAGCAAATAAAAAGATCGTTGAGGTGCTCATTGTCTGCTTGCCTTGTCATTTTGATTATGGTATAACTCCTGTATCATGTGCAAGGGGTACCCCGTTGGCGGTTTTCAATGATACATATGTATTTACAATGACAAGAGCTTACTTGTGACTGAAGTTGAGTAGCAAGGGGCATGAGATTTCAACTTATAACTTTTCAAGCATATCCTCTTAGTTGTGTCACTTTAACCTTAATCACCTAAAGATGCCTATGATAGGGGCAATGAGAGCTGAAAGCTAATAAGTACCATAATTTTTGGGAGATCTTTATGAAACTTGAAATCCCTGCTTCCCTCTACGAAGGGCCCTTCTTTTACTTCTTCAGTTGAGTCAGTAAGCCTATTCCTTTCTATCTCAGCAAGTATTTTGAGTTGTTGTGTTTCATTCATTCATATGATGATTTATTCAATCATGTTTCTTATGTTCCTTGTTTTGCACATTGCTCTTATCTTGGTTATTACTACTTTGAAAGCTATCATTGAAAATGAGTTATTTGTGAACTCCAGCAAATTATCAACTATTCTTCGACCAAGAGCTAAGTTTGCCATTACCAATTATGATTTACTTTATGTATCTTTATTGTGTTTCCTTTACTTATTGCAAGTTAAGTTATGTAATGGTGAGTTGTCTTCTTTTATGATCTATGTATTGATGAATGTGATGCTTCTTGTCTGTATTCTTTTATCGACTCTTCACTCCATAAACCTGAGGTCATGTTTATTGAGCTCATTTTCGCTTGGGGAAAAGCGAAGTCTAAGCTTAGGGGAGTTGATACGTCCATTTTGCATCACTATTCTCTGTCATAATTCACTGTTATTCATTGATATATTTCATATTGAGAGGTGATACTTATGTTATTTCATCGGTTTTTGCATGGTTGATGACTTTTGAAGCATGGACCGCTGCAATCAGGATTCTGATGGAAAAGGTGTTGTTTGGAGGCAAAATTCGCGAAGATCAGAAAATCCGGGAAAATATACGAAAAATCCTATTTTTCCAGAAGACGAAGGAAGCCAGAAGGAGGAGTGGAGGTGGGCCACAGGGGGCCCACACCACCCCCTGGCGCGGGCCTGCCTAGGCCGCACCACCAGGTGGTGTGGCCGCCCTGGCCCACCTCTAGATCTCCCCTCTGGCATATATATTCCTCCCGAAACCCTAAGACTCGAGGAGCGACCACAGAAAGATTCCGCCGCCTCTGCGGGGCAGAAAACACCGAGAGAAAGATCTCTCCGGCAGACAGATTTCTGCCAAGGGAATTCCTTCCCGGAGAGGGGAGATCGTCGCCATCAACACCACCATCAAGATGGACTTCATCGGGATCATCATCATCATCACCACCATCATCACCATCAACACCCTCATTACCATCTCCATATTGCTGTAACAATTGGGTTGAATCTTGCATTAGTTCTTAGGGGAAACTTTCCCGGTGTTGATTACTCTTTGTAGTTGATGCTATTGAGTGAACCATTGAATTATTGTTTATGTTCAGATTGTTATACATCATTATTCCATCTCTGATCATGATCCATATGATGTCTTGTGAGTAGTTCGTTTTGTTCTTGAGGACATGGGAGAAGTCATGTTGTTAGTAGTGGAGTTGTGTTGAGAAAGATTCAATAGTTTGATATTTAAGTTGTGGTGTACTTATTCTAGTGGTGTCATGTGAACATCGACCACATGACACTTCACCTATATGGGCCTAAGGGAATGCATTGTATATTTGGCTACTAATCGTAGGGGTTGCCGGAGTGACAGAAACCTGAACCCCCGTTAGGAAACCATTACACAAGGGACGTAAGGGTCTTAGAGTTTAAAGTTGTGGTTAGGTTTCTACCTTAATTACTTTCTTTTACTTATGGATGTTTGCAAGGGGTATAATCACAAGTATGTATTAGTCGTAGGAAGGTCGGTACATTAGCACAGGTTCACCCACACAACACTTAGCAAACTAAAGAAGATTAATCAACTATATGAAGCGGATGCACTTGAAAGTCTTCCCATGTGTCCTCGAGAACGTTTGGTCATCTTAAGTAATACAACCGGCTTGTCCTTTGCTGCATAAAGGATTGGGCCACTTGCTGCACTTATTTCTACTATCTTTTGTTTACTCGTACTTTATTTACTTGCTTTATCAAAAACCCCTAAAAATCCCTTTGCTAAGTATTTGCAGAGAATTCCTGATCCATTCCACTAGCCAGCACCTTTTGCTCCTCGTTGGGTTCGACAATCTTACTTATTGAAAATACTGCGATACACCCCCTATACTTGTGGGTCATCAAGGCCCTTCTTTTACTTTTATGTTGAGTCTGCACCTTCTATCTTTATGCACCTACTTTGAGATCATAGTGGTCATTCTTAGTTCTATGTGCATTTTCCCAAGACTTGTTGATTGATGCATAACTTTATATTGCTTGTTTTTCAACTATTTGTATCTAGTCACTCTTATGAACTTTGAAGGTGTCCTATGCATTTATGTTTGCTACTCTATGAGGGACAAGTTGAATGCCACTATGCTATGTTTTCTTTATGTGAAACAAACAAACGTCTTGCAAAGCATTGTTATTCATGAATCTTTTGTTTGTGCCTTTTCATGATGCAACATAGTTGCTATGTCTTATTGTTAGAACTTTGTCTTTCATGCTATGATGAAGTACTATGATCCCAGCTATCCATGTTTTACAAATATTTTGATCAAGTTTATGATGGTGCATGTCACCTCAAAAATTATTCTTTCTTTTTATCACTTACCTACTTGAGGACGAGTAGGATTTAAGCTTGGGGATGTTGAAACGTTGCTAACGTATCTATAATTTTTGATGTTCCATGCTTGATTTTATCTACTTTCTTATGTTTTGTTCCAACTTTGGAGTACTTTTTATACACTTTCTTGGACTAACCTATTAAGAAGATGCCACAATGCCAACTGCCTGATTTCTGCTGTTTTTGGTTCCAGGAAAGTCAGAAAATGAATATTCTGAGAATTGCCGAGACAAAAGCCAAAGTCAGTTTTTCATCGAGGGGGATATGGAGCCAGAATACGAGACGGAGAGGGGCCAGAGGGCCACCACACAACCTGGCCGCACGGGCCAGGCCTGGCCACGCCAGGGGGTGGTGTGGCCGCCTAGGGCACCCCCTCGGCCTCCCCTTTCGCCTATAAGATGCCTCCGATATAGAAACCCTAAGTAACCAATCAAAATTCCACGAAAGAGTCTGTAGCTTCCATCATCTCCATCCCTAGATCGGGAGGGATCTGAAGCTCTTCCCGGCACCCTGCTGGAGGGGAGAATTCACCCTGGGGGGCTTCTTCTTCACCATGCAAGCGTCCAGTGTGATGCGTGAGTAGTTCATCCTTGGACTACGGGTCCATGTAGTAGCTAGATGGCTAGTTCTTCTCCTTTGTGCTATCATGTTTAAGATCTTGTGAGCTCTGTTCATGATCATTATCATATATTTGTAATCCTATATGTTGTGTTTGCGGGGATCCGATGGATATTGAGATGCTATTTCAGATTGATTATTGATTCTATCATGTCTTTGTTATTTGTGATCTTGCATGCTTTGTGTTGTTAGTGTTGGAGATATTCCCAAGAGGCAATAATAAAAGTGGTTATTATTATATCTTTGTGTTTATGATGAATGTTTGCATCCCATGCTATAATTGTATTATAAGGAAACACTAATACATGTGTGTTTTGTAAACATAAAAGAGTCCCTAGTAAGCCTCTTGTTAAACTAGCTTGTTGATTAATTGATGATCATGGTTTCCTGATCATGGACATTGGATGTCATTAATAACAAGGTTGTATCATTAGGAGAATGATGTAATGGACACACACACCCATAGTAAGCATAGCATAAGATCATGTCATTAAGTTCACATTGCTATAAGCTTTCGATACATACTAACCTAATCCTTCGACTATGAGGTTGTGTTAATCACCATCACCGGATGAGTACTTTGATGACATCAAACACCACTTCGTAACTGGGTGGTTATAAAGGTGTCATTAGGTATTCTGAAAGTATGTGTTGAAGCGCATGGACCAAGATTGTGATTTTGTCCATCCATATGACGGATAGATATGCTCTGGGCCCTCTCGGTGGAATGTCATCTAGTTAGCTTGCAAGCATGTGACTAGGTCACAAGGGATGGCATAACACGGAACGAGTAAAGATTGCTTATCAGTAACGAGGTAGAACTAGGTATGGAGATACCGATGATCAAACCTCGGATAAGTAGAGTATCGCGTGACAAAGGGAATTGGTTTCATATGTTAATGGTTCTATCGATTACGAAGTCATCATTGAGTATGTGGGAGCCGTTATGGATCTCCAGATCCCGCTGATGGTTATTGATCGGAGAGGTGTCTTCATCATGTCCACTTATTCACGAACCGTAGGGTGACACACTTAAAGTTTGAAGTTGTTTTAAGTAGATATTGAATGGGCGTTGGAGACCGAATGTTGTTCGGAGTCTCGGATTGGATCTGGGACATCACGAGGAGATCCGGAATTGTCCGGAGAATAAGATTCATATAATGGGGATCATTTTCTAAGTTAGGAAATGTTCCAGAGTGTTTGTATGGGGGTTCTAGAAGGTTTCGTAAGGTTCTAGAAGATATCTTGGAGTTTATTTGAAAACCGAGATAAGATAAGATAAGATAAGATAAGGGGAGTTTAAAGGGGAAACTTGGGGGGGAAGGACTCTCCCCCCAAGCTCCCTAGTGCGCCGGCCCTAAGGGGTGGGCCTAGGGGTGGGAACCCTAGGCCACACCCCTCCCTCTATATATAGAGGGGTGGAGGCGCCACCCCTCCTTGCCCCTCCCACTCCAAACCCTAGCCGCCTCTCTCTTCCTCCTTCCATCTGCTCCGGCTTAGGCGAAGCCCTGCAGAATTCTCTACTCCACCACCACCACCACGCCGTCGTGCTGCTGGGATTGCGTGGAGAAGATCTACTACCCCCGCTGCTCGCTGGAACGGGGAGAGGAAGGTCTGCTTCGACTCCGCACGTGTGACCGTCTGCGGAAGCGCTGCCGGAACGCGGCGCCGGAAGGATCATCTACTCGATTTTGAGATCGGCAAGTGATCGACTACATCATCCACGAGATCTAATCTCGTTAACGCTTTCGGTTCTACGAGGGTTAGTACCGATCTATCCCGTTGCTCATGTCTAGTAGATTAGATCTTGGGTTTTATCTAGATTAGATCTGGGTTTTGTTCGTTCTTGCGGTAGAAATTTTTTGTTTTCCATGCTACGAACCCATCAGTGGTATCAGAAGCCAGGTCTATGCGTAGATCTGTTGCACGAGTAGAACACAATGGTGTTGTGGGCGTTGGTGCTCGTGCCGTCTTTTGCTATGTGTACTTTGCATCTTGCGGTATGGTGGGATGAAGCGGCTCGGGCTAACATTACATGTCATCGCACATGAGACTTGCTCCACGCTTGACGTGCAACTTGCTTTGCACAAGTGGCTTTGCGGGTGTCTGTCTCTCCCATCATAGTATAGATCAAATATACACTTTGCACTTGATAGCACTTGTATCAACGTTGTGGTTCAGTTTCGTAGGTAAGATCCGTTCTTATTTGAAAGCCCCAAACCACGTAAAACTTGCAAAGAAAATTAGAGGCGTCTAACTTGTTTTTGCAGGGGTTTTGTGATGTGATATGGCCATCATGTGATTGTGATTATATTTGATGTATGCAATGATCCTTGTTGTAATATGACAACCGGCAGGAGCCTAATGGTTGTCTTTAATTCTGTTAAGACCTGCGTGTCTATTCATCTTGTAATAGCTTTATTCCAAGTAGTTGTGATAGTTGCTTGTGATGATGTACAACCATGAAGCGGTGCCACTGACCTTGACACAATGCTGGTGATGATAGAGATCATGTCCGTGCTTTGGAGATGGAGATCGAAGGCACAAGAAGAAAGGGCCATATCATATCACGCTAATTATGAATTGCCTGTGATGTTAATCCTTTATGCATCTTGTATTGCTTAGATCGCGACGGTAGCATTATAAGATGATCCCTCTCACTAAATATCAAGTAATAAAAGTGTTCGTCCTTAGTTGGCACCGTTGCTAAGACTCGTCGTTTCGAAGCATCTCGTGATGATCGGGTGTGATAGATTCTACGTGTGCATACAACGGGTGCAAGCCAGATTTGCACATGCGGAAACTAGGGTTAATCTTGACGAGCCTAGCATGTACAGACATGGTCTCGGAACACGGAACACCGAAAGGTAGAGCACGAGTCATATGAATGATATGATGAACATGAAGATTGTTCGCCGATAAAACTACATCTTCTCTCGTGAAGATCGGACTTGGTGTAGTGGACTTGGTTCGTGTGATCACTAAGACAATGTGAGGGATGTTGTTTTGAGTGGGAGTTCACCTAGTTAATTTAAGAATTAAAGTTGAACTCAATTTATCATAACCTTAGTCTAAACCACTTGCAAATTTGTTGTAGATTATTTCGAACCTCTCCATCAATTTCAATGCATTCCTAGAGAAAGAAAAACTTAAGAACAATGGAAGCAACTTCATGGACTGGCTCCGTGGTCTGAAGATTGTCCTCAGGGCTGGTCAGATGACCTATGTGCTTGATGCACCGCTAGGTGACCCACCTGCAGAAGATGCCACCGATGACGTGAAAAATGTTTGCGCCACTAGGAAAAATCATTACTCCACAGTTCAGTGTGCCATCCTGTACGGTTTAGAAACGGAGCTTCAGAAGCGCTTTGAGCACCACGACCCGTTCGAGATCATTAAGGAGCTCAAGCTTATTTTTGAGACTCACGCGGCCGTGGAGAGCTATGAGGCCTCCGAAAAGTTCTTTACCTGCAAGATGGAAGAGGGAAGCTCCGTTAGTGAGCACGTGCTCACCATGTCTGGGCACGCAAACAAGCTCCAAGAGTTGGGGATAACGATTCCTAATGAGTTAGGGATTCACCGTGTCCTCCAATCACTGCCACCGAGTTATAAGAACTTTGTGATGAACTACAATATGCACTGCATGAACAAGACGTTGCCTGAACTATCGTCCATGCTGAAAACTGCTGAAGTGGAGATCAAGAAGGAGCACCAAGTGTTGATGGTCAATAAGACCACCAATTTCAAGAAACAGGGCAAGCCTAAGAATAAGGGCAACTTCAAGAAGGACGGCAAGAAAGCTGCCGCACCTGCTAAGAAGCCCAAGGCTGGTCCTAAGCCTGAAACTGAATGCTTCTACTGCAAGGGTGCTGGTCACTGGAAGCGTAACTGCCCCAAGTACCTGGCAGATCTGAAGAACGGCAACATCAAGAAGAAAGGTATATTCGATATACATGTTATTGATGTGTATCTTACTAGTAATCGTAGTAGTGCCTGGGTATTTGATACTGGTTCGGTTGCTCATATTTGTAACTCGAAACAGGAGCTGTGAAATAAACGAAGACTGGCGAGAGACGAGGTGACGATGCGAGTTGGAAATGGCTCCAAGGTTGATGTGATCACCGTCGACATGCTCCCTCTACATCTACCTTTGGGATTAGTTTTAAATTTGAATAATTGTTATTTGGTGCCTGCGTTAAGCATGAACATTATATCTGGATCTTGTTTATTGCGAGATGGTTACTCTTTTAAGTCCGAGAATAAAGGTTGTTCAATTTATATGAGTAATATCTTTTATGGTAATGCACCTGAGATGAATGGTTTATTCTTACTGAATCTCGATAGTAGTGATACACATGTTCACAACATAGATGCTAAACGAACAAAATTGAATGATAATTCTACATACATGTGCCACTGTCGTCTTGGTCACATTGGAGTGAAGCGTATGAAGAAACTCCATTCTGATGGACTTCTTGAATCACTTGATTTTGAATCACTTGAAAGATGCGAAGCATGTCTAATGGGAAAAATGACTAAGACTCCATTCTCTGGAATAATGGAGCGAGCTACAGACTTACTGGAAATAATACATACCGATGTGTGCGGTCCAATGAGTGTAGCATCGCGTGGTGGATATCGTTATGTTCTCAATCTCACGGATGACTTAAGTAGATATGGGTATGTCTACTTTATGAAACATAAGTCCGAAACTTTCGAGAAGTTTAAGGAATTTCAAAGTGAAGTGGAAAATCAGCGTAACAAGAAGATTAAGTTTCTGCGTTCTGACCGCGGAGGTGAATATCTTAGTTATGAGTTTGGCATGCATTTAAAGAAATGTGGAATACTTTCGCAGTTGACACCGCCGGGAACACCACAGCGTAATGGTGTGTCCGAACGTTGTAATTGAACTCTCTTAGATATGGTTCGGTCTATGATGTCTCTTACAGATTTACCGCTATCGTTTTGGGGCTATGCATTAGAGACAGCCGCATTCACTTTAAATAGGGCACCATCTAAATCCGTTGAAACGACATCGTACGAATTGTGGTTTGGTAAGAAACCTAAGTTGTCGTTCCTTAAAGTTTGGGGTTGCGAAGCGTATGTAAAGAAGTTACAACCTGATAAGGTAGAACCCAAAGCGGAGAAATGCGTCTTCATAGGATACCCTAAAGAAACAATTGGGTATACCTTCTATCAACGATCCGAAGGCAAAGTTTTCGTTGCCAAGAATGGATCCTTTCTTGAGAAGGAGTTTCTCTCGAAAGAAGTGACTAGAAGGAAAGTAGAACTCGACGAGGTTATTGAACCTTCTCTCGGGGTTGAGAGTAGTGCAGCACCGGAAGATGTTTTTGTGCCGCCTGCACCAACTGGAGAGGAAGCTAATGATGGTGATCATGAAACTTCGAACGAAGTTACCGCTGAACCTCGCAGGTCAACGAGGGTTCGTACCACTCCTGAATGGTATGACTCTGCCTTGAACGTCATGTTGGTAGAAAACACTGATGACCCTGTGACGTATGAAGAAGCTATGGTGAGCCCAGATTCCGACAAATGGCTAGAAGCCATGAAATCCGAAATGGGATCCATGTACGAAAACCAAGTATGGACTTTGGTGGACTTACCGGATGGCCGTAAGGCTGTCGAGAACAAATGGATTTTCAAAAGAAAAACAGATGTTGATGGTAATGTTACTGTCTATAAAGCTCGACTTGTCGCGAAAGGGTTCCGACAAATTCAAGGTGTTGACTATGATGAGACTTTCTCACCGGTAGTGAAGCTAAAGTCTATGAGGATTTTGTTAGCAATTGCTGCATATTTCGACTATGAGATATGGCAGATGGATGTCAAAACGGCGTTCCTTAATGGTGACATTGAGGAAGAGTTGTACATGGTACAACCCAAGGGTTTTGTCGATCCTAGTGAAGCTGACAAGGTATGCGAACTTCAGCGCTCCATTTATGGACTGAAGCAAGCATCCCGGAGTTGGAATCAACGTTTTGATAAAGTAATCAAAAACTTTGGTTTTATACAAACTTATGGAGAAGCTTGTATTTACAAGAAAGTGAGTGGGACCTCTGTAGCGTTCCTAGTACTATATGTAGATGACATATTGTTGATTGGGAATGATATAGAACTTCTTAATAGCGTCAAAGCCTATCTGAATAATAGTTTTTCAATGAAGGATCTTGGTGAAGCGGCATATGTTCTAGGCATCAAGATTTATAGAGATAGATCAAGACGCCTGCTAGCGCTTTCACAAAGTACATACCTGGACAAAGTTCTAAATAAGTTTAGAATGGAAGAGAGGAAGAAAGGGTTCATGCCCATGTTGTCAGGTAAGACCTTGAGTAAGACTCAAAGTCTAGCTACGGCAGAAGATAGAGAGAAGATGAATAATGTTCCCTATGCCTCAGCCATAGGTTCTATCATGTATGCCATGTTGTGTCAAGACCGGATATAGCACATGCTGTTAGTTTGACTAGCAGATATCAAAGTGATCCTGGAATGGAGCACTGGACAGCGGTCAAGAATATCCTTAAGTACTTGAATAGGACTAAGGATATGGTTCTTTCTTATCGAGGTGATGAACAGCTTGTTGTAAACAGTTACACTGATGCTAGTTGGAACACCGATCCAGATGACTCGAAGTTACAGTCTGGATACGTATTTATTTTGAACGGTGCTGCAGTGAGCTGGAGGAGTGCCAAGCAAAGTGTTGTGGCGAAATCTTCAACTGAGTCGGAATACATAGCTGCTTGGGAGGCTGCACAAGAAGCCATATGGATGAAGGAGTTCATTACTGAACTTGGCGTGGTTCCTAGTGCGTTGGACCCGATGGCCATCTACTGTGACAACACAGGTGCCATAGCTAATGCACAGGAGCCAAGGTCACATAGCAAGCTGAAGCACATCAAGCTACGTTTCCATGCTATTCGCGAGTATGTCCGAGATGGTGACATAAAGATTTGCAAAGTACACACTGATCTGAATGTGGCAGATCCGTTGACTAAACCTATCCCTAGAGCAAAGCATGACCAACACCAGCACGCCATGGGTGTTAGGTATATTAACATGTAATCTAGATTATTGACTCTAGTGCAAGTGGGAGACTGTTGGAGATATGCCCAAGAGGCAATAATAAAAGTGGTTATTATTATATCTTTGTGTTTATGATGAATGTTTGCATCCCATGCTATAATTGTATTATAAGGAAACACTAATACATGTGTGTTTTGTAAACATAAAAGAGTCCCTACTAAGCCTCTTGTTAAACTAGCTTGTTGATTAATTGATGATCATGGTTTCCTGATCATGGACATTGGATGTCATTAATAACAAGGTTGTATCATTAGGAGAATGATGTAATGGACACACACACCCATAGTAAGCGTAGCATAAGATCAAGTCATTAAGTTCACATTGCTATAAGCTTTCGATACATAGTAACCTAATCCTTCGACTATGAGGTTGTGTTAATCACCATCACCGGATGAGTACTTTGATGACATCAAACACCACTTCGTAACTGGGTGGTTATAAAGGTGTCATTAGGTATTCTGAAAGTATGTGTTGAAGCGCATGGACCAAGATTGGGATTTGTCCATCCATATGACGGATAGATATGCTCTAGGCCCTCTCGGTGGAATGTCATCTAGTTAGCTTGCAAGCATGTGACTAGGTCACAAGGGATGGCATAACACGGAACGAGTAAAGATTGCTTATCAGTAACGAGGTAGAACTAGGTATGGAGATACCGATGATCAAACCTCGGATAAGTAGAGTATCGCGTGACAAAGGGAATTGGTTTCGTATGTTAATGGTTCTATCGATCATGAAGTCATCGTTGAGTATGTGGGAGCCGTTATGGATCTCCAGATCCCGCTGATGGTTATTGATCGGAGAGGTGTCTTCATCATGTCCACTTATTCACGAACCGTAGGGTGACACACTTAAGGTTCGAAGTTGTTTTAAGTAGATATTGAATGTGCGTTGGAGACCGAATGTTGTTCGGAGTCTCGGATTGGATCCGGGACATCACGAGGAGATCCGGAATTGTCCGGAGAATAAGATTCATATAATAGGGATCATTTTCTAAGTTAGGAAATGTTCCAGAGTGTTTGTATGGGGGTTCTAGAAGGTTTCGGAATGTTTCGGAAGGTTCTAGAAGATATCTTGGATTTTATTTGAAAACCGAGATAAGATAAGATAAGATAAGATAAGGACTCTCCCCCCAAGCTCCCTAGTGTGCCGGCCCTAAGGGGTGGGCCTAGGGGTGGGAACCCTAGGCCACACCCCTCCCTCTATATATAGAGGGGTGGAGGCGCCACCCCTCCTTGCCCCTCCTACTCCAAACCCTAGCCGCCTCTCTCTTCCACCTTCCATCTGCTCCGGCTTAGGCGAAGCCCTGCAGAATTCTCTACTCCACCACCACCACCACGCCGTCGTGCTGCTGGGATTGCGTGGAGAAGATCTACTACCTCCGCTGCTCGCTGGAACGGGGAGAGGAAGGTCTGCTTCGACTCCGCATGTGTGACCGTCTGCGGAAGCGCTGCCGGAACGCGGCGCCGGAAGGATCATCTACTCGATTTTGAGATCGGCAAGTGATCTACTACATCATCCACGAGATCTAATCTCGTTAACGCTTTCGGTTCTACGAGGGTTAGTACCGATCTATCTCGTTGCTCATGTCTAGTAGATTAGATCTTGGCTTTTATCTAGATTAGATCTAGGTTTTGTTCGTTCTTGCGGTAGAAATTTTTTGTTTTCCATGCTACGAACCCATCAGTTAGTAGCTATCTTGGCCAATTAGACGCTAGCAACTCCAAGAGTTACTATTTATGCTCGATAGTGGGTTCATGCCTCTAGTAATCTGGGGAAGTGACAGAAATCTCTAAGGTACTAGATGCGTTGTTGCTACTAGGGAGAAAACAACAATCCTTTGTTCATAGAACAATCGTATTGTTACTTTACACGCAAAGCATAATGCAATTATATGTTGCTTGCAACTTAATACTGGAGGAGCTTCGGATGATAACAGGTGGATTATTAGTCATAGATACACTTGGATTATGGTCTATGTATAATATTGTAATACCCAATCGAATCTCAAAGGAATCAAGATGATTAGTATATGCATGTATTGCTTTCTCGATGTTTGTCAATTTCCCCGCTGTAATTTGTTCACCCAACATGTTATATATCTTAAGGAGAACCACCACTAGTGAACTATGGACCCCGTTCCTTTCTTTTATCATCAATCTACAATTGTTTACTGTTTTCTCCTTACTTTTCTGCAAGATTTTACTTTCTTCCACACAATACATTTAATCCTTTGTTTTCAGCAAAACCGGTGAGATTGACAACCTCACTGTAACTTGGGCGCAAAGTTTTGTGGTTGTGTTGTGCAGGTTTCCACGTCGCTGCTGGCACCGGTAGTGCGCCCTGCCAAAGTCCAGCTAGCAACACCTTGGAGGTGTTTCCTTGCTCCTACTGGTTCGATAACCTTGGTTTCATAACTGAGGGAAAACTTAATGTTGTGCTCATCATACCTTCCTCTTGGGGTTCCCCAACGAGCTCGTTATTACACGAGTCAGCACCAGCGCGAGGTCAAATTTTTGCATCGAATTGGAGCTATGGAATATTTTGCAACATTTGTCATCAGGCCGGAGACTCCCCTAAAACTTTGTAGGATACTGGCTAGGGCCGAAACGTCATGCTCCGTCAGGGTCAAGAAGATGGCAGCATCATCCACATATAAGGACACTTGGGGTCATTGCAAACCACCAGGCATTTCGTGCAACAGCCCAGAAGCGGTGGCTTTCTCCAGGATGCCCTGAAGGGATTGATGACAACGTCGAAAAAGAGTGACGACAGGGGGTCACCTTGTCGGAGGCCGCGTCTATGAGGGATGTCCTTTCTCGGGACCCCGTTCAAGAAGACGCGGGATGAGGCTGTAGTGAACAGGGTTGACATCAAAGCACACCATCGTTGTGGGAAACCAAGGCATTGGATGAGGTCCAGCAATTAGTCCCATCGAACAATGTGAAAAGCTTTGGCGATATCAAGCTTCAATTGAAGGACCAGGGTTTTGTTGCGATGAAGTTGGCGAGCAGTATTCCTGACGTACATGAAATTGTCGTGGATGGTCCTGGATTTAATGAAAGAACTCTGGCTGCAAGAAACAATCTCGTTCATCTTGGGACTGAGCCGGCGGGCTATAACTTTGGTGATGATCTTCGGGGACACATGAATGAAGCTAATGGGCCTTAAATTAGTGATGGACACCACTGCATCCATTTTTGGCACCAGAACGATATTGGCAGAATTGACTGCCCTCATAAGATCAACCCTGATGGTCTCCCATCAAGAGCAGACAAAAGAGATGGAGAAACCGTCAGGACCTGGAGCTTTTTCCGCAGGCATGTCGTTGATTGCCTCTTTGATTTCGAGTTCGGAGAAAGGAAAACCAAGGTCCTCCAAAGGATGGACCGTGGGGTTCAAGACATCCCATTTGAAATCCAGCTGACGAGGAGGAGGACGGCCAAGATCTTTGGAGAAGTGATTAAAAATGAGGTTCTCCTTGTCCTCATGAGTAAAAGACCAACCGTTGTGATGCTTCAGCCTTGTAATGTAGTTTTCCGTTTCCTCGCATTAACCCGCAAGTGGCAAAACTTTGTGTTGGCATCTCCTTCACGAAGATAACTGATTCTAGAGGCTTGCCATTTCGGAGATCTTTCTAGGGCAGCAAGGCCTTTCACATGACGCTTAAGATCAGCGCGAAGAGCCCTCTCTTCCGGAGAAAGGGTCCGGGATTCCTGAGGCACATCTAGCTGGAAGATGATATCGAGGGCCATAATAAGCTAGAGCTTGCAATTCAAAAATAGGATTTTACTCCAAGATCTGAAACCCGACACCGTGGTTTTCAGCTTGTGGTTGATGATATGGATCGGCTGGGTCTAGGTTGAAGGCGCAGACCAAGTCCGCTGGACCGTCTCCTGGAAACCCGGCATCTTGGTCCAAAAAGTCTCGAAGCTGAAGGCCGGAGGTCTCCGAGGGCCACTCTGATTTGAGAGCAGGAGGGGGCGATGATCTGAGAGGGAGGACGAAAGAGCATGCATAATGTTATGTTTAAAGGCCAGATCCCAACTTGAGTTGCTGAAAGCTCGGTCTAGCCTCACAAGAGTCGGCGAATCCTTCTCGTTGCTCCACGTGGACTTTCTGTTCTGGAGCTTAATTTCTTTCATCTGACAGGTGGTGAGGGCCCGTCTAAAAAGCCCCATGAGGCGAGAATATAGGTTGTCATTTCTCTTATCCTCTGCTTGATAGATGAGATTGAAATCTCTGATGATGAGCCACTTAGTGTCGTCGTCGGTTTTGGCGGCGATAGCTTTCTCAAGAAAAGCCTCTTTGTCCGCATCATTGCTAGACAGTGGTGAGTTTGAACATGGTACCCCATGTACGGATGATGACGGAAGCCGAGATAAGGTGAGTGCCAATGTGGATATTGGAGACGTCAACATGGTCGTCATCCCAAAGCAACAAAATGCCCATCCGAGTTCCAACAGCCGGACGATGCACGAAGGAGCAAAGCCTGAAACCGCAAAGATAAGCCGCGGTTTGATGGTCGATGAAGTCGAGCTTGGTTACTTGGATACACGCAATGTGATAGGGCGTATCCACAAGGAAGACGTGAACGGTGTCCTTACGGGCTTGGTCATTAAGCCCTCGGGTGTTCCAGTCAGCGATGTTGAGGTTTGGTCCAATCATGCCGCTGAAGTGCAAAAAGTAGTCAGAACAAACGCGCAGAACCTGATAACAAGTCGATCCGTACCAACACCCACAGATGAGTGATCAGAGAGGTGACCCGATAGACTGAAAGAAAAGCAACACACGCGGGTGGGGAGGAGGACATTCCCACAAAAAAACTAAACGACCAGGTCTTGAGCGGCTGGATCGGAACCGCTTGGCCCTCCCATGGCAATCAGGGCCGCATCAACCTCCGCCATACTTCGGATGTTCAGCTTGAAAAGCTTGGCCAACGCCTCAATCGCCCTATCAGGCAGCTATCGATAACATGGTCGTTCTCAAGTAGTGAAGAAAATGATGGAAAATATCAAGCTTAGAGTCATCAATAACTCTGACAGCTATCGATAACACCTCAGCTAGCAAGCTGTCGTTCACATTCATTAGCTTCTCAGCAGACAGTGTCGTTAAGTCGTCCTGCCTAGAGCCCTAGAGTCATGAAGAAACCTTGACAGCTATCGATAATCAACCGCTCCAGTACCTCTGTAATCAAATGGATTAATCACAACGTCAACTACCTCCACTGAATCAGATTCAATGATGATCGATTGGCATCCAATCCCTTCTGCCAACTGAAGTACATAAGCAACGGCATTGCTTCAATGGTTGAAACATCAATCACACGGTCCTTATAATCATATGAGTTAGCTAAGTATAAAGTTACCGCGAGAAACTCGTATGATTGCTCCCATAGTTCTAGTTCCTGAATACACTGAAACATCCATGACTGCTCGGATAGTTTTCTACCCTACTTTTTTGACATTGCCGGCCACAATGACTGTAATACTCATCGCTGCTCTTCCTGGCATTGGCACCGGTTTACAGTGCTTCACTTGTGTTCTCATACACCTGATATAGCAGCAAGACACTGTAATAGTTTCAGTATAGTATTGTAGGGTACCGATCCTCCTTCATTTTCTGAACACGCCAACTCCTCTAGGACCATTGATCCAGCCAAGTCTACTTCAACGGCCTTGGTTATTGGCGCTCTGCTGCTTTTTCACAACCAACCAACACATGCACTAGTAGGAAAAGGTCTAGTGACGACGTTTAGAAAAGGGGTTCGTTGCGTTAAACCCACATGCCACTAACCTCGCGTCACTGGTAGGTCCTAGTGATGTCGTCTCCACCGAACCCCATCAGTAGAACCCGTAGTAGTTGAGTTTAGGTTCAACGCCACGACTATGAAACTACCAGTGACGTTCGATCTCTACCAGTTGCGTTTGGCATACACGCTTTTAATATCGGTATAATGGTGGCGTTCACGCAAAGCGCCACCAGCTGTAATTTCTGGCGGCGTTTCCTTATTATCGAACACCACGACTGATTATTCTAGGGTCAAAAAAAATTTAAATTCGCTGCCGCTGTCGCATTCAATTATTTCGAGGTTACAATCGAAATACTTAATTACAAATCTCACTCAAAAGAGCTAGTAACGTAATGAAAATTGTCTTACATAAGAACTAATTGGATCAACTAATCCATGGCTACATACAAGATGGTTTCAACTACTTACAAGATGAACATAGAAGATGTTATCACATAACATAGAAGATGAACAAGTACACAAGAACGATAAATATGACAAGAATTATGTAGTTCTTGAAGCTAGTAGACCCGGCCAATTGCTTTTCAACTTCATAGTTGTTTCTCTTTTCCTCCGGCTCAGGAAGTTGAAGTACTCCTCTTCCGCCATCTATTTGAAGGAGTTGTTGGGATAGCCTAAAACTTGTTTACTACATTTACCCCATGAATCGTAGACTCCTGAAACCTCTCATCGACATACCACATACCATCTTTTCTTGGCAATCATCGATCTAAATATAAAGTTGCGTAGACAATTTTTGTAAGAGTATAGGAAAGACATATATACATCACACCTACAATAAAAGGAGGTACTCTTCGCATGCAGGAGTCGGGAACGTCGGAATACCGCCGGTGTCGGGTGGAGAGACGGCGAACTCACCACCACGGGAGTCGAGGAGGTGGAGGCATCGACGAGGTGGTGGCATGGGGTGTCGGCGACACCACGGAGGCATCGGGGACATGGGGAGGCGTCAGTGAGGTGGCGCCGTGGCCGAGCGCTAGCCGGACGGGAAGGTGGAGGCACGGAACCGGTGTCGGAGGAGATGGTGGCACCACCTGGTTTAGCTCATACAGGGTCGGGGAGGTGGCGGCACGAACGGGGCGGGGGAGGTGGTGGCGTGGGACCAACGTGGCGGCATGGAATCGGCATCGGTGGAGATGGCGGGGTCGCCCGGTCCACTACGGACGGGGTCAAGGAAGTGGCGGCATGGACGGGGTCGGAGAGGTGGCGGCACGGGACCAGCGTGGCAGCGTAGATGGTGGAGGTGCAGAATTAGATCGTGGGATATGGCGGGACCGCCTGATCCGGTGCAGACGTGGTCGGGGAGGTGGCGGCGTGGGACCAGCGTGGCGGCGCATACGGTGGAGGCGTGGAATATGCGTCGAGGGAGTTGGCAGGACCGCCCGGTCTGGTGCGGACGGGGTCGGGGAGGTCATGGCGTGGAGGGGTCAGCGACATGGGGCGGAGGAGCTGGCAGACTTGTCGGCGAGGTGGGGGAAATGGCTCGATCTGAATACACAATGTTTATCATATCCACTTTGCTGTAGTAGCGGCGTTCATATAAAATGGTTTTGGTACTATGACTTTAGTAGTGGCATTTGTACTTCGTTGAACGCCTCTAGTGGTTCCGGTAGTGGCGCTTAACACCACTGGATGCCACTAGTATGTGTGATCTATATTTTATGCAGGATTTCAAGTAAGACGCATCTTATTAATAAATGAAAGTACAAAACTCGTCTTAATTCATTCCTTCATCTCGGGATTTCGTCATGATAGTACAAAATATGATTTCATCATGATAGTGTTGTGTGTACTATACAAAAGGGTCACATGCATCTTAATTCGTTCGTTCATCGATCTGGTAATAGTATACTATAAAAGGCGTGCATCTCATCTCGACTATATACATAAATATAATAGATCATGGTCATCTCGTTTAGCGTTTGATAATCTTCTTAGTAGTCTTCCTCTTCTTGGCAGGGATCCTTGCATGTCTTAGTTTCATAGTTTGACTCTTTCTTTTGAATGAAAAATCATCAGTTGTGGTCGGTGTAGGTAAGGTAGTTATGATCCTTCTATTAACATATGGTTGACCATTATCTATAATTTCTTTTTTTTCTGTGCGTGGCCATGTTGATCGAAGTCTTTCTCTACGACAACTTCATCCATTACAACAATTTTCCTTTTGCCTCTTCTCAGGATAACACGACTTATCCTTTTTGGAGGTGAGTTTTTGTGTCGATGGAGGTATGACCATGGAAGTGAAATAACAGTGTTCATCTTTGACATCCTTTGCCCATCTAACACGGAACATTTCTATCTTGTATAATCCTGAGTAACTTAGTTACCAAATCTCTTCTATCCATCCATAGAATATAATCTTTCCAATACCTTTCTCGTTCATAGACATCATTGTCACCCCCGAGTTTTTGTAATCACTAGTTTTATCTTTGTTCTCTATATAGAATGTGTACTCGTTCATGTCGTATGCTTGATAGGTTGCGAGTTTGGATAATGGGACATTTTCTAAGGCAAATATGAGCTTTGCATTCTGAGTACCCGGTGTCAATGGTTCATTTGTAAGCTTTTCTTTGAACCAAGATGTGAACTTGGCGTTGTGCTCTCTAGTGACTTGGTCATCGTTGATTGTCTTCTTTTTAGGTGTTGGTTGGAATGCACTCTTGATCATCATTTGGTGATTATTCAACCAAAGATTAATAATGCTTAAGTGTTGTAGAACAACTAGGTGTGCTCTATCAAATTCTTTACGTCGGCTTCGTTTATCAATGTCCATATGCAATTCCCTCATCAAAGTGGAATGATCTATTCGTAGAAGTGTTCCAAAGTGCTTATTAACAGGCAGACCAAGATATGTATCAACTTTCATGTAATTATTGTAGAATGATAACCACTCCTCGGTCAGATATCTCTGGACGATGCTTCCATCCGGATGGGCCCTGATACAGACGAAATGCTTGACGTGCCCATTCATCCTTTCGAATGGCATCATTAAGAGCAAGAATAACATGCCCAAGTCTTTAATATGATCGAAAATATGGAGCAAGAGATGCTGCATAATATCGAAGAATGATGGAGGAAAGTAGATCTCAAGCTCACAAAGTATGACAATGATCTCTTCCCTTAGACTTTCAAGACGTTTCAGGCCGATCAACTTTCTCGAGATGATGTCAAAAATATTACAGAAGTCAAACATTGTTTCCAGAACAGGATTTTCCATTACCCCTATAAGTGCAAGTGGAAGTAACTGTTGGGTTCGCAGCATAGTAAACAAAAAAAATCCTACGATGGGAACTACTAAGAACCAAGATCTATCTATCTAGATACAGACAACGGGTGGATATACATCCATAGAGAACATACCCTTGAAGACCGACAAAGTGTAACAAGGTTGGACTCGGGGATGATGTAGTAAAACGCTTGCCGATCTCAAGATCGAGAGGAAGTCCAGCGATGCAAAACAGCAGCGTATCCGTGCTCGCACAGACGTCCGGTCTACCTAACAACCTCGCCTCCTCGCTCCAGCAATGGAGCGGAAGCAGAAACTCCTTCCAGATGAAAAGCTAGCGGGAATATGTATCTCGCTAATCTGATACCATGGGGGAATAATTCTAGAAGGGGCAGAGATCCTTCATGAGAAGGTGCACTAGTGGAAAACGGGCCTCTAGTCCCGGCTCGTAAGGGGCTTTAGTCCCGGTCCTGATAACCGGGACTGGAGGGGCGGGACTAAAGGCCCACCCATTAGTCCCGGCCCTCTTACCAGTCGGGACCAATGGGCATCCACGTGGCTGTCTCTGCGGGCGCTGGGTGCCCCCCATTAGTGCGGGACAAATGGTTCTCTGCCGCGGCAACATTTTAGGCACTTTCTCTGCCGCGGTAGAGAATTTAATTTGTATTCTTTTTTTTCATTTCAAAATAGTTTTCTATGCTACCACATACCGTACATGTTCGTGCATACATAAGATAACTTCTCTTAAGATCGAGCATACAAATATATACATGATAGTTACGAATGGAGATCACAATTATCGAGACTAGAGCCCGTCTATTCAATTACACGGTCGGGGATCATCGGCGCCTATTCACACTAAATTCTCCGGCGTCGTCTATCATCTCGTTCATCAAGAATCCTACCAGTTCTTCAGCAATTGCTACTACGCGTTGCTGTGGTAGGACCTCATCCCGCATTTTCTCGAACTATATAAGAAAAGGAGATCAATATGAATATCAATCATGATAACAAAAAGTGACGGTAATAAAAATAATGTTATGAATGTATTGCTTACGTCGACTCTATAATCATTCAGCTCACTGGTAAACGTGCGAATAAACTCGCAAACGTAGAATCCACATAGATTCGTACCCCGTGGCTGGCTCGCGCACTTTACGAGAATAGAATTCAATCAAAATAATAAACATGCATCATAATTGTATTGAAACTAGAAGTAAAGAGATGCGCCTACTACTTACCGAGACCGGCTTAAACGTCAGCTTCTCCGTAAAGTCACCCGTAACCGCACTCTTGAACTGGTTCCAAACCCTACCCGGTAAAGAAAATGAATGAGTTATTTATTACGTGATATCTCAGGAAATCAACAAAAGAGACCGCTATAGCGCAAAAATTACCTCTAGAGCATGTCTTGCATGTCACTAAACTGTTCCAGGGGTCTCTTTAATGGGTGACTTCAACTCTTCCCTTATCAAGTTGAATGTCCATGAGAATCCAGTGGAAACTGTACACGTTTATATATACATTAGTAACTCATCAATTACACTTAACATCGAGTAAGCAAAAGAGAATGTGTACAATAGAGTAAGACACTCACGCGAAATTGTAAGGAAACAGTATGTGGTCACAGAAATTTTACTCCGTTAGAAACCTTAGAAGGTTTTCCTGTGTTTCCTCGGGTTTTTCCTTTATCGTCCGACAATGTATTTTATCTGGGTCAATGAACCCAACACTGAAGATTGACCTTCTTTTACATTCCATGATCTTCATTCTGCATAATAATAGAGTACAAAAGGATATAATTAGGATAATTACATGCAATAAACTGAACAACTGAAAAAAATGAACAGCTTATATATAGACAATGAATTCAACAACTTACAGACAATAGCAACTCATGAGACTTTTGTCGATGGCGTCGAAAGTGTATAACTAGAAGAGTTCTGGAAACTCAACATGGACCTCTTCTTCTCAGAAGTAGTAGTCATGTGGGACTTTCGCCACGATCATTATTCTCTCCTCCTTTACGGCATTCAAGTACCATTTATGTAAACTCCGCATTTGTGTTGGCAGTTGTTGGAACTGCTCAAAGATGACCAGAGGCTTCCCTGGGACATATGTATGGACTACCTGAGCCTTGGGTAATTTGTCGTCCTGGGAACCTAGCAATTTCTGAACAAAGGTTTCAACCGTGGTATTATAGGAGCATACCACATCACCTTGGCAGGAACCCTCTTCCTGGGTTGCTCGCCCTCAACATCACCAGGGTCATCTTTTCTGATCTTATACCGCAATGCAGTGCATACCGGGCATTTATCCATCTTCTCGTACTTCTCACCGCGGTAGAGGATGTAGTCATTAGGACATGCATGTATCTTCTGCACGTCTAATCCTAGAGGGCAGTCAAGTTTCTTTGCTTCGTACATACTGGAGGGCAATTGGTTATTTCTTGGAAGCATCTTCTTCATTATTACCAGCAACTTTTCAAATCCCGAGTCAGTCATACCGGTCTCTGCCTTCCACTTCAACAATTCCAGTGTGCTACCCAGCTTCTTCTGGCCATCTTCACAAGTTGGATACAGCAATGTGTTGTGGTCCTGTAACATCTGCTCGAACTGCAACCTCTCCTTTTCAGTGTCGCAGTCTCGCCTTGCATCACTAATGACCCGACCAAAATCATCAACGGGCTCATCTGGTTCCCGTTCTTCACCCCCTTCTTTTTCATTATCTTCAACTGCGGTATCATCGTATTCAGGAAACATAGATCGGTAGTTGTCATCATCGTTCTCTTCTTCATCGCCGTCTTCCATCATAACCCCTCTTTCTCCGTGCTTGGTCCAAACATTATAGCCGGACATGAAACCGGACCGAAGCAGGTGGCTCTGAATGACTCTTGAGGAAGTGTGATCCTGCTCATTCTGACATTCAACACATGGACAACACATAAAACCATCCCGCCGCTTGTTCGCCTCGGCCACAAGGCGAAAAGAACACACGCCTTCTCTGTAAGCGTCAGAGCGTCGGTGACCGTACATCCAAGGGTGGCTCATCTGCATCATACAACCATGCATATATATCAAACGCAATCACGATGCTTAAATTAGTACCGCGCATTCAAAACGAGAAAATAGTTGCTAACCTTTTAGGACACTTCAAAAAAAAGAGGAGAAACCTTAAGTGTCGCTCTAGCAGCTCATATCATATTTTGTCTTGTGTGAACTCAAGTGGCATCGCTCTAATAGGCATTTTACCAAACACCTCTAGTGCATATGAAGAAAAAAAGTTAGCACAAAGTTATACCCACCTCTCACATAGGAAAAAAACAGGAGAGAGTGGAGGGTTGGGTGCATATATATAGGGCCAGGCCATTAGTCCCGGTTTGAGATACAAACTGGGACTAAAGGTTCTGCGCGCCGACCCAGACCTATTTGTCCCGGTTTGTATCTCAAACCGGGACTAATGGCTTCTTACGGACCGGGACATAGTGCCTTGGCCTCCTCGGTCCTTCTGGTTTGGACCATTAGTCTCGGCCCCAGCCACGGCCGGGACTAATGGCCCGAACCAAAGGCCCATTTTCTACTAGTGGTGTGAGATGAGAGGAGTGAGGGTCCTTTTATAGGGGAGAGGGGGGCAGCCCCTCTCCATGGCCGGTAGCCAAGAGAGGTGCCCCCACCTCTTCCAGATTCATGTGGTGGAGCTCCCACTCACATTTAATGCAGACTCTCATTTAATAAAACTCCTTTTATTTATTTTATTCAGAATTTTGTTAATTACATTAATTAACAAACATTAACATAAACCCCCTGCAATATTTCAATATCTCATGTAGAACCAAATTTAGAAATTTCACCCGAACTAATCCCGGTGTCCATTGAAATAATTCCAGCACTTTGTAATTCTTTTCTCTGGAACATATTTGCTCCAAATGGTGTCGGTATTGTAGGGGTTCGCACATGAAATCAATAAAATTTTCCCTATGCCAAGAACACAGTTGCCAGGGCCTATCTATTAGTAATGTAGTAATGAGAGGGTCTTTTCGCGAACATACCCTTGAAGACCGAAAAGCATTGTCAACGCTCGGTAGAGCGTGGTTCATATAGACGACCGAAGCCGACCTCAAGGTCATGATGAAGTCCTGACAGCTCTTGCGGCTCGAACGACTCCTTGTGCCCCAAGTGTTTCCCCTCGTAAGGAGCTACACACGTCTGGTGCCTAACGATGACTCCCAATCCTCCGATCTGGTAGCAGTTGCGGAAGTAGAGCTCCTAGATCCGAATCCTGAAGTGCGACAGTGCTCCACGGTGAAGAAGACCCTCTCTCACGCAATCCAGACTTGGGACCGCACTCACGGGAGAGAGAGAATCAACTAGAGGTCTTTGCAAAAGAGAGGAAACCTTTTATTGATTATTGTGTATTTAATTTGCCAAAATACCTCTCTTTATATAGGGGAACCCCCATAGCTCACTAGCTTATCCATGTGGGACTAAACAAGGGAGAGGGTAGAGGGGGAGGGCTAGCTGCCACCGGCTAGGGACCAACTGGGCCCCACACGTGGTGCCTTCGCATAGCCGGCCACCCCCTCCTCCTTCGTCCCTTTGATCTTTCTCTCATGGGCCCTTTTCCCTCCGGATTTGGCACATTAAGGTATTTGACCTTTTAATTCTTTTTATTTTATTGAATAAATATAAATGAATCATTAAATCAATATTCATCATTCACTTACATATTATTCAATCCCCGTTGATGTGGAACTCATTCCCTCTCATTCAAGAAATCCTCTGGACATACCGAAACCCTTCCGGTTTTCTCTCCTCTATTCTTTGGTGATTCTGCCGATCCTAAAACACTATCCAAGCATCATCAGGCCCTTAAGCGTGATACCCCATGGTTCGAGAATGCTCCAGACATGGTCGGGACCCTCCCACACCAATGATCAACAGAGGGACCTAGATGGCCATGTGATCCCTATGCATTCCATGAAATCTTTTTTCACTAAACTAAGAATATCATGTCATATTCCTTTTGTCTCTCGATACATGCATTGTCCGAGATTTGATCAATGACATCACCATGTCGTGTTCAATCTCATTACCAACAAATGTTGTTTTACTCATTCCGACAAGTGATATCCGTGTAATCAAATCACACGCTGCGCAGCTCTTGGATATAACTTTCCTGAGTGGGCCCTCGAGTATCTTTTCCGTCTCGCGGATGGAGAAATCGCGCTATTGACGCAAATTTCCTCAACTGTTCCTGCGAATACCTGAACACACCTTTATAATCACCGTGCCACCGGATGACGTTTGATGTTATAAAAGTACCCTCGGGTAACAGTGATTGATATGGCCTCACGGTCTAAGAAATAGGATACTAGGTCTATTCTAATGATCGTAACTTGAACTTCATGACATGATCGGGTCAGGATGTTTAGGTTGGATATAGGTCATCATCTCATTCTCCCAATGAGGTGACTCCACTTCCAACTGGCATAAATGCCACATGATTAGGAAACCTTGATCATTTGTTGACCAATGAACTAGTGAATAGAGCTTCACTTGGAACTCCTGGTGGTTTATATATCACACGTGTATTGACATTTCCTATTAATACAGTCATATAATGATATAAAACTTAATCATAAACTTAATGAAACATGATAATAATCCATATTATTATTTGTCTCTAGGGCATATTTCCAATAGGTATCCCTTAAGTGTGTCACCCCTCTCCGATCAATAATCAGTTGCAGGACCTAGAGATCCATACTAATTCCCACACATTCAACGATGACTTCTATTATCCTGAGAACCTTTAATGTTAGTAACAAAATCCCCTTGTCTCCTGATATATTACATGTCTGAGATTCGATCATCCGTATCTCCATACCTAGTTTGATCTTGTTACCGACATGCACTATTTTCTCGTTCTCGTGATATAACATTCTAGTGATCACATCACTTGCTTGCAAGCTATCTCAATGTGATATCACCGAGAGGGACCAGAGTATATCTATCCATCATCGGGATGGAAAATCCGACTCTTGATCCATCAGCCTCTACATAACACCTTTGAAGGGGTTCCATAGCAGAAAACAAAAAAATGTCTATCTACTCGAACACTAATACCAGGATCTATACTATGTAGACATAAGCACCAGAAGAGAAAGACGGTATTCATCCCTTTTGAAGAACGAGGCATGCCTTACGTAGGAAGGCGTATATTGATGAAGACAAGCAGAACCTCAAGGGTGGTGCCTACGAAGTTCGTCACATGTCCGGTGTGGGTGACGTCAATCGGACACCGATCCAGCCGAGCAGCGGAAGAAGTAGATGTCGGATCGCTGATCACATGACGGTTGTGTTTAAGGTGGATAACTTACCCACGAGGTCCTCCCCAATATTACGGAGAAGTCCTCAATGGATGAGAGAGAGAATGAGAGGGAATGGTGTCTTTCCAAAGCGGGAGGGGGGACCCCTATATATAGTGGGAGGGGGGTGCACCACCAAGGCACGATGCGGTGTGGGGCTAATCCCCACACTCGCCGGACACCTAGGGGCAGCCGCCGGACCTAGGTGGGCCCACTAGAGTGGCCCACCAAGCCCAGGCCGGCTGGCCCCCTCTCCCTAGGCAACATGCCCTATTGGGCCTCCCTTCAGGTGAGGCCCATTAGCATTAGGAAGACCTTAATAATAAAATAAAACATATATTTAATATTAATTCTCTAATTAACATTCAAATACATATATTATGATATTCCTTTTCTCTGGAACATCTTCCGGACCCCTTCCAATCTCCATCGGATGTTACCTGGAACTATTTTGGTTTCTCTCTTTCTATTTCTCCTATGATACCTCTTCTACCCTAAGCATCCCCACCCTTAAGCATTCCTTAACCAAGTCACATGCTTGCATGCTTCATTAATGCAACATCACCGAGATGTCCACATGTATCTATCTGTTACATGGATTAGACAAATCCTGGCCTTGATATGTACTCCTCTACGCATCCCTTCGGAAAACCTGAGTGGCACCTTTTTGATCACCCTTTTACAAGATGATTCTAGATAACTATCTAAGCTTCCTCCAGAATGGTGATTTGCATTTCCTCACAGTCAAAGGATTAGGTCGCGAGGTTCTCTTTGTTTTGTCATCAATGGTGAACTTTGTAACTGGATCTCATTCAAGATATAACAGTTGGATGTATGTCTACCATGTTATTCAACTAATAACATGACCCCATTAGCAATTGGCATAAATGCCCATGATCCTGAAACTCAGATCATCCTCATGACCAATGAACTTGTTTGCTAGAGGTAACTAGAGACACGGTTTGTTTATATACCACGCGTGTATTAATGTTTCGTATTAACACAGTTATATAATAGTATGAAACGTATTATGAACATATAGGAGATATATCAAATAATACACTATTATTTGCCTCTAGGACATAACTCCTTTAGTCTCCCACTTGCACTAGAGTACAGATAAAACTAGTTTACAATAGCCAGGAACCTAACACCAATGGAATCTCGGTGTTGTTCGTGCTTGTCTTGTAGGAGAGATTTAGTCCACGGATCTTCCATATTCAGTTCCGTATCTACTTTGCAAATCTTGACTTCACCATCATCAACATTCTACCAGATGACGTGAAATCTAAGCTTGATGTGTTTGGCTGCTAAATGAGTCCTTGGTTCGTTTGCGTTTGCAACAGCTCCTGTGTTATCATAATAGATTGTAACAGGCTCATGCGCATTAGGAAAACTCCTAATTCGATGATGAAATTCCTTAGCCAAATAGCTTCATTCGCTGCATCAGCTGCATCAATGTATTTAGACTCCATTGAAGACTGCGCCACCACCGGTTGCTTCTTACTCTTCCAGCTAACCGCCCCACCATTTACTAGGATCACAAATCATGTTTGAGACTTCGAGTCATCATGATCTGAGTTCCAGCTCGCATCCACGTAACCCATTACGTTTAGAGCTTCATCACTTCCTCCATTGATTAGGAACATATCCTTTATTCTTTTGAGATACTTTAGGATATTTTCCACAACTGTCCAGTGATCCGGTCCTGGATTACTTTGGCATCGGCTCATCAAACTAAGAGCCAATGCCAGATCAGGTCACGTACTTAGCATTGCATACATGATAGATCCTACGGATGAGGCATAGGTGACGTAGGACATATTTTCTCTATCATTATCCGTTACCGGACATTGAGTCACACTCATTTTGCAATTCTTCGTCATTGGCACATAGCCCTTTTTGGCATTGTCCAGTTTGAACCTTTTCAAAATCTTTTCGATGTAAGTACTCTAACTTAATGCAATTAAGCATCTTGATCTATCTCTATAGATCTTGATGCCTAATATGTATGGAGCTTCACCTAGATACTTCATGGAAAATTGACTACACAAATATGCTTTCATGCTTCTCATAAGATCCACATCGTTTCCCATGAGTAATATGTCATCCACATATACTACTAAGAAAACAATTGAGCTCCCACTCGCTTTCTTGCAAACACAGAACTCTTGTTGATTTTGGACAAATCCAAAACTCTTGATCTCTTGATCAAAACATTGGTTCCAGCTCTGAGATTCCTGCTTTAATCCATAAATGGACCGCTGAAGCATGCATACCTTTCTAGCATCCTTAGGATCAACAAAACATTCTGGCTGCATCATATACAACTCTTCATAAATGTGACCATTGAGGAATGCGGTCTTGACATCCATCTGCCAAATTTCATAGTCGAAATGTGCAACAAATGCTATTAAAATTCAGACGGCCTTAAGCATCACTACGGGAGAATAAGTCTCGTCGTAATCAACTCCTTGAATTTGTCGAAACCCTTTTGCGACAAGTCGAGCTTTGTAAACTGTCACATTACCATTCACATCTGTCTTTTTCTTAAAAATCCATTTATTTTCAACGGCCTTGCGGCCTTCTAGAAGATCTACCAAGGTCCAAACTTGGTTCTCATACATGGATGCTATTTCGTATTTCATGGATTCTAGCCATTTCTCGGAGTCAGAACTATCCATAGCTTCTTTGTAGTTTGTAGGTTCTTCCTGTTCATCTAGGATGACATATATCACAAGGCTACTGTGCCAATCTAGAGTGGCACGAATTCTTGTAGACCTGCGAATCTCAGGAGTTTCGATGTTGTTGCTTTGATCATCATTATTGGGCTCTTCCTCCATGTTGGAGAGCGGTTTCGGAACTGCTTCCATTGTGCTACTCGGTATATGGAAAGAAGGGTCAAGAACTTCATCTAACTCAATTTTCCTTCCACTAACTCCTTTATCAAGAAACTCTTTCTCAAGAAAGGTGTCGGTTTTTGCGACAAACATTTTGCCTTCACCCTGGTTGTAGAAAGTATACCCAACGATTTCCCTTGGATATCCCACAAAGATACATTTTTCTGATTTGGGTTCGAGTTTGTTAGGCTGTAGTTTCTTGACGTAAGCCTCACAACCCCAAACTTTTAGAAACGACAACTTTGGCTTCTGTGCATACAATATCTCATATGGAGTTGTCTCCATGGATTTGGATGGTGCTCGGTTTATAATAAAAGCAGCGGTTTCCAACGCGTATCCCCAGGAGACACAGAAAAAATAGTTAAAGACATCATGGACCACACACTATCTAATAGGGTTCGGTTATGTTGTTCCAACACACCATTACGTTGTGGTGTTCCGGCTGGTGTAAGCTGTGGGATAATCCCACAGTCCTTCAAGTGCATGTTAAACTCATAACTCAAATATTCGCCTCCCCGATCTGACCGAAGATGCTTGATTCTCTTGTTAAGTTGATTCTCTACTTCTTTCTGAAATTCCTTGAACTTTTCAAAGGTTTCAGACTTGTGCTTCATTAAGTAGATATATCCATATCTGCTTAAGTTGTCAATAAAGGTAACAAAGTAATGATAACCATTGTGTGTTGAGACGCTCATTGGTACACATACATCCGTATGTATGATTCCCAGTAGGTCTACATCTCTCTCCATTGTCCCGTAGAATGGTGTCCTAGTCATCTTGCTCATGAGGCATGGCTCACATGTATCAAGGGATTCAAAATCCAATGAGCCAAGAAGCCCTTCTGAATGAAGATTCTTCATGCGTTTTACGCCAATGTGACCAAGACGGCAATGCCACATAAACATGGAATTATCATCATTATGCTTACAACGTTTAGCATCAACACTATGGATGTGTGTATCACAATCAAGATCAAGTAAGAATAAACCATCACACGCAGGGGCATGAACATAGAAAATATCATTCATATACATTGAACAACCATTTGTTCCTGATTTAAACGAATAATGATCTTTTAACAAGCAAGACCCACTCACAATATTCATAATCAATGCACGTACTAATACGTTGCTAATGTATCTATAATTTTTGATGTTCCATGCTTGGTTTATATCTACTTGCTTATGTTCTGTCCACACTTTGGAGTACTTTTTATACATTTTCTGGAACTAACCTATTAACAAGATGCCACAGTGCCAGTTGCCTGTTTTCTGTTGTTTTTGGTTCCAGGAAAGTCAGAAAATGAATATTCTCGGAATTGGACGGGACAAAAGCCAAAGTTAATATTTTATCGGGAGACACATGGAGCCCCCGACCTTGCCTCCTTCTCCTGCTTCGCCTATAAGAAGCCCCCGATGCAAAAACCCTAAATAGAAAAGCCTCCGGCCATGAAAAGTTCCACAACGCCGCTGCAACCGAAGGGGATATTCGGGGGACAGAAAGTCTTTGTTCCGGCACCCTGCCGGGATGGGAAGTGCCCCCGGAGCCATCTCCATCGATCTCCACCACCATCTCCATCGCCATTGCTGATCCCATGATGATGAGGGAGTAGTTCTTCCTCGAGGATAAGGGTTCTACCGGTAGCTATGTGTTCATCTCTCTCTCTATGCATGATCATATTGTGATCATGAGCTTTGTAACCAAGTAGATCTATCTTGCTACTCAAGTGCTTTACTAGATCTCTGCTCTCCCCATGTGTGTGAAAGTGACAGCGTGCACACCATGGTGGCACTTAGGCTAGAGATTACAAATACTTGTTATGATTTATATTTGGATGTCTTTATGAAATTGTGGTGTTTGTTGGACCTGTCTAGTGCTCAAGGTGACAGTGTGGGGTTATCTAGATGGGAAAGGCTTACTTTGAGGTGTGCTATTAAAGCCCTACCATGGATTACAGTGTCCAACCGGAGAGTAGTTAAGAGTAGTATCATAAAGAGAATATATTTATATGAGAATGTTCACTAGTGAAAGTATGATCCCTAGGCCTTGTTTCTAAACATTGAAACACCATTTGAAAATAGATCTATTACATGTTTGCTTGTTTCCACCTTTATTTCAGTTTGCCTTTAGTCTCTTCCACGCCATCAAGCTATTTTCTAGCACCATTGTCTTATATCTACATCACTTGTATTTCACTATCTCTTTCGCTGAACTAGTGCACCTATACACCTGACAAGTGTATTGGGTGTGTTGGGGACACAAGAAACTTCTTGTATCTTGATTGCAGGGTTGCTTGAGAGGGGATACCTTTGACCACTTCCTCCCTGAGTTCGATAAACCTTGGGTAATCCACTTAAGGGAAAAGTTGCTTTTGTTCTACAAACCTCTGCACTTGGAGGCCCAACAACTGTCTACAAGAATAGAAGTGCGTAGTATTATGATTTGCTACTCTATGAGGGACAAGCTGAATGCCACTATGATATGTTTTCTATGTGAAACAAACAAACGTCTTTCAATGCATTGTTATTCATGATCTTTGTTTGTATCCTTTCATGTTGCATGCATAGTTACTATGTCTTATTGTTAGAACTTCATCTTTCATGCTCATGTTTAGAGTACCTTGATCCCAGATTTCAATGCTTGCAAATGGTTTGATCTTGATTGTGATGGTGCATGTCACCTCAAAAATTATTCTTTCTTTTCTACCACTTACCTACTCGAGGACGAGCAAGAGTTGAGCTTGGGGATGTTGATACGTTGCTAACGTATCTATAATTTTTGATGTTCCATGCTTGGTTTATATCTACTTTCTTATATTTTGTCCACACTTTGGAGTACTTTTTATACATTTTCTGGAACTAACCTATTAACAAGATGCCATAGTGTCAGTTGTCTGTTTTCTGCTCTTTTTGGTTCCAGGAAAGTCAGAAAATGAGTCTAACCTACTAACCCAAATAAAGCATCAAAGGAGAATACCACAATACTATGCTTTAATATGCTAAAACAACGCATGATTCTTTCAAGGCACATTAAGCAATCTCACTTGTTTATAACATGTCATGCTACAAAAAAAATCACTAAGCATAAAGCCAAAACGATATCAAGCATGACATGATAAAGTCTAAGTCATAGTCAAAAACAAGCTCCTTTTATACCACTTAAGCATGAAGCTTTCTACTCTCTTCCAACACAAAATCAACCTATTTGAAAGAACTCACAAAGATAATAATAAATAAAGATCAGTGAGCTTGTCTACAATGAAGAACTAAAAATTTCTAAGCTGAAAGCACAAGAAAACTAAGGCTAAACAAAGTGCTAGCAAAAGAGAACACTCACAAAACAATAAGAATGAAAACTAGTGTGTTCTAAACAATGAAAGCAGAGTGTGTCTCTCTCCAAAAGAAGCTGGGATCCAACCAAATTATTGCATCAAACAAGGCAAAAGAAAGATAAACACAAAAACAAATACGCTCCAAGAACAACACAACAGTGCATGAAACAATAAAAACGAAGTGTCTAGAAAGACCTGCAATTTTTATTGATGAAGAAGGGGATGCCTTGGGCATCCCCAAGCTTTGAAGCTTGTACTTCTTGGATATTTATTCGGGTGGCACGGGTGGCATCCGCAAGCTTGAGATTTAGTTCATTCTTCATCTCATTACATCATTCTTTCCGTACACCTAAAAATTTCCTTCATACAAAACTTCACACAATCTTCATTAGCAACATTAGTGCACTCAAGATAATAAGTCTTTTGGTTCAGTTTCAACTCAAGTAAAACTTTCATTAAAACACAAGATACTGTATCACTTCCTTTAAAAAGTTCAAGTGATCAAAGAGAACTCAAAGAGAAAGAGATTACAAGGCAAATGCAAATAATGATAGAGATCTGTCAAAATAGACCAGCAGGTGAAAACCGATATTTCGAAGACCTTATGTTGCTCGAATCGAAAAGTGTTGAACTAACGGAAGTTAGCTAACAACCGGGGGGATTTATTCAGAAAGTTACAGATCAATTCGACATAAACAGATTTTTCGCAAATTTTTACAGTGAAGCACAAAAATCTGTTTCAGGACAACACTTCCCCAAATCTTACTTCCCTATAATTAGAGGTTATTCTAGGCATAAAAACCA
The DNA here is from genome assembly GCA_916181665.1 of Avena sativa. NCBI lineage: Eukaryota > Viridiplantae > Streptophyta > Magnoliopsida > Poales > Poaceae > Avena > Avena sativa. The sequence continues at coordinate 577,469,614 of OV702287.1, forward strand.
CACAAAAATGATAAGGAGCGGTTATTACAGAGGTAATAACTTCCAAGACTCAAACAAAAAGGTTCCTAACAAAATTTGGTTTATCTCCCAGTATGTGTTTTTCTTTAAGGCCTTTGAGCTAGGCATGATAGTTTGAGAAGATGCTCACATAAGAAATATGAATTGAAGTAAAAGAGAGCATCAAGAAGAAAATTCAAAGCACATTAGTCTAACCCACTTCCTATGCATAGGAATCTTGTAAAGAAACAATTCATGAAAGCACAAAGCAACAAGCATAGGAAAGCAAAACAAGTGCAACTTCAAAATTTTCAACATAAAGAGGGGAAACTTGATACTGTTGAGATACATAAAACCATGTTTCCCTCTCTCATAATAACTTTCAGTAGCATCATGAATAAAATTAACAATACAACTATCACATAAAACATTCTTATCATGAGCCATATGCATAAAAGAATTAATACTCCCCACATGAACATAGTCATTCTTATTAATTGTAGTGGGAGCAAATTCAACAAAATAGCTATCATTAGTATTCTCATCACCATAATCATCAAATATAGGAGGCATATTGTAATCATAATTAATTTTCTCCTCAATATTAGTTGGACTGAAAATACCATATTCATCATTGTAATCATCATATATTAGAGGCATAGTATCATCAAAGTAAATTTTCTCCTCCCTTCGTGGGGGACTAAAAAGATCATTTTCATAAAAACTAGCTTCCCCAAGATTAGACTTTTCCATAGCATTAGCAATAATGGTGTTCAAAGAATTCATACTAATAATATTACTATTAGCACGCAAATAAAGTTCCATAGGTTTTTAATTTTCTCTTCAAACACTTCATGTCCTAACTCAAGATAAATACTATAAAGCTCTCTAATTTTGTTGCTGTTTTCCATTAAGCCTAACTAGTGAAAATAAAAACAAGAAACAAAAAGATTTAATTGTAGAATATAAAGAAAATAACTTCGAGGACTCACACACCAGCAACCGCACTAGAAGATAGCTTAGTAGCCAGAGTATGTGAGTACCTTTTATCTTACCTCCCCGGCAACGACGCTAGAAAATAGCTTGATGTCTACTCACTTCTATTCTTGTAGACAGTTGTTGGGCCTCCAAGTGCAGAGGTTGTAGAACAGCAGCAAGTTTTCCCTTAAGCGGATTACCCAAGCTTTATCGAACTCAGGGAGGAAGTGGTCAAAGGTATACCTCTCAAGCAACCCTGCAATCAAGATACAAGAAGTCTCTTGTATCCCCAACACACCGAATACACTTTTCAAGTGTATAGCTACACTAGCTCAGTGAAGAGATAGTGAAATATAAATGGTATGCATATAAGACAACGGTGCCAGAAAATAGCTTGATGACGTGGAAGAGACTAAAGGCAAACTGAAATAAAGATGGCACCAATCAAGCATGTAACAGATCTAGTTGCAAACAGTGTTTCAATGCTTAGAAACAAGGCCTAAGGATCATACTTACGCTAGTGAACACTCTCATATAAATATCTTCTCTTCATGATACTACTCTGAACTACTCTCCGGTTGGACACTCTAATCCATGGTAGGGCTATAACAACACTACTCAAAGTTCGCTTTCCCCATCTAGATAAACCCACACAATCACCTTGTGCACTAGATGGTTCAAACAAACACCACAATTTCATAGAGACATCCAACTCCAAATATAACTCATAACAAGTATTTGTAATCTCTAGCCTAAGTGCCTCCATGGTGTGCACACTGTCACTTTCACACACATGGGGAGAGCAGAGATCTATTAAAGAACTTGAGTAGCAAGGTAGATCTACTTGATTACAAAGCTCATGATCACAATATGATCATGCATAGAGAGAGATAAACACATAGCTACCGGTAGAACCCTTAGCCTCGAGGAAGAACTACTCCCTCATCATCATGGGAATCAGCAACGGTGATGGAGATGATGGTGGAGATCGATGGAGATGGCTCTGGGGGCACTTCCACGTCGCGGCAGGGTGCCGGAACAGAGACTTCTGTCCCCCATATCTCCTCTTTGGTGGCAGCGGCACTGCGGAACTTTTCGTGGCTGGAGGCTGGATTATTTACGGTTTTCTCATCGGAGGCTTCTTATAGGCGAAAGGGCGATGTCAGAGGGTAGACCAGGGGCCCACACCACCTGGTGGCACAGCCAGGGGGACCCGTGCCACCACATGGCGTGGCCAGCCCTTGGCCCCTCTCTGCCTCGTCTTCTGGCTCCATGAGTCTTCCTATAAAATATCGACTTTGGCTTTTGTCCAGTCCAATTCCGATAATATTCATTTTTTGGTTTTTCTGGAACCAAAAAACAGAAGATAACATGCAACTCGCACTGTGGCCTCTTGTTAATAGGTTAGTTCCAGAAAATGTGTAAAAGTACTCCAAAGTGTGGATAAAACATAAGAAAGTAGATAAAAGCAAGCATGGAACATCAAAAATTATAGATATGTTAGCAACATATCAGGGACTAGGAGGATCCTAAGGTTGCGGAACCGTGCGGTGATGTTAGTTCCATCAGTTTTCAGCTTGTCCTTCTCGAGGAAAGTGCTAAGGTTGAAGGTGGGTGGGCGAGACAACTACAATGGATTTGCAAAGTGTTTATACCATGTTCATAATAATGCGTTCACGGTTTAATTTATACTAACAAAAGAACTCCCACTCAAACGAACATCCCACCACTCGTTTAGTAATCAAATGATCCCAATCCCCTGCACCTCCCCCGATCATCATGGCCATCAGTGCAGTACCAAAGGTGGAAATTCCCTAATGTCGATCACATCAACTATGTGATTCATGCTCGACCTTTCAGTCTCATGTATTCTGAGGCCATGTCTCTGTAACATGCTAGGCTCGCTAGTTCTAACTTTTGTGTATTCGTAGTGCAACATGGCTTACACCCACTATATGCGAACAGATATGTCTGACACCCGCTCATCACAGCATGCCTCATACCGAAGAACTTTCTTGGTGGTGCACACACAAGGGGAATATGATTAACTGGAATCGTGTTGAGGATTATCTTATTATGCTACCGTCGAATATATAATTATACCAGCACAATAAGTAATACTTCATAAAGTAAAGTGTTATGACATGGTTATAGCATTTTGATCATCATCAATAGCTTCAATGAAAGTTTCACAAACTTGTCATTGCCATGCCATAATACATGCCCATATGCAATAATTAAAATAGACGCTTCTATATTATCTATTGCAAGTTTTACGTGGCTTTACGGCTTTCACGGTAGAACCCCTTATCACCTATGAATGTGGATCCATAACATGGATTCAATGATTGCCGTTCTTCTTCCCTTTTCAGGGCCTGATGGCCCAAAATATATTGAGTTCGTTGGGGAACCCCAAGAGGAAGGTATGATGAGCACAGCAGCAAGTTTTCCCTCAGTTAGGAAACCAAGGTTCTCGAACCAGTAGGAGCAAGGAAACACCTCCAAGGTGTTGTTTCCAACTTGGAATCCTGCACAACACAACCACAGAACTTTGCCCCCAACTTACAGTGAGGTTGTCAATCTCATCGGTTTTGCTGAAAACAAAGGAATAAACGTATTGCGTGGAAGATAGTAATAGCTTGCAGAAAGCAAACAGAAAATAGTAAATAGCTTTGTAGATTGATGGTAAAAGAAAGGACCAGGGTCCATAGTTCACTAGTGGTGATTGTCCCTAAGATAGATGACATGTTGGGTGAACAGATTACAACAGGGCAATTGACAAACATCGAGAAAGCATACATGTATATAATAATCATCTTGACTCTATAATAATCATATTGACAAACATTTGATTGCGCATTAGAACATTATACATGGACCATAATCCAAATGCATCTATGACTAATAATCCACCTTCAGGTTATCATCCGAACCCCCTCTAGTATTAATTTGCAAGCAATAGATAATTGCATTAAGCATTGCGTGAAAAGTAAACAATACGATTGTTCTATGAACGAAGGATTGATGTTTTCTCTCTAGTAGCGACAACACATCTAGTACCTTAGAGATTTATGTCACTTCTCCAGATTACTAGAGGCATGAACCCACTATCGATCATAAATACTCCCTCTTGGAGTTGCTAGCATCTACTCGGCCAAGATATCTTCTAACAACAAAGAGCATGCAAGATCACAAAGAACAAAGACATGATAGAATCAATAATCAATCTGAAATAACATCTCAATATCCATCGGATCCCCGCAAACAAAACATGTAGGATTACAAATAGATGATCTTGATCATGAACGGAGCTCACAAGATCTAAACATGATAGCACAAAGGAGGAGAACGAACCATCTAGCTACTACATGGACCCGTAGTCCAAGGATGAACTACTCACGCATTACACCGGAGGCAGGCATGGTGATGAAGAAGGCCTCCAGGATAAATTCTCCCCTTAGGCAGGGTACCGGGAAGAGCTTCAGATCCCTCCCGATCTAGGGATGGAGATGACGGTAGCTACAGACTCTTTCGTGGAATTTTGATCGGGTACTTAGGGTTTCTGTATCGGAGGCGGTATATAGGCGAAAGGGGAGGCCGAGGGGGTGCCCTTGGCAGCCACACCACCCCCTGGCGTAGGCCAGGCCTGGCCGCGCGGCCTAGTGGTGTGGTCGGCCTCTGGCCCCTCTCCGCCTCGTCTTATGGCTCTGTGTCCCCCTCGGTGAAATATTGACTTTGGCTTTTGTCCCGTCCAATTCCGAGAATATTCATTTGCTTACTTTCTTGGACCCAAAAGCAGCAGAAAATAGGCAGCTGGCACTATGGGATCTTGTTAATAGGTTAGTCCAAGAAAGTGTATAAAACAAGCATGGAACATGAAAAATTATAGATACGTTAGCAACGTATCAACATCCCCAAGCTTAACTCCTGCTCGTCCTCAAGTAGGTAAGTGATAAAAAGAAAGAATAATTTTTGAGGTGACATGCACCATCATAAATTTGATCAAAGTATTTGTAAAACATTGATAGCTAGGATCATAAACTTTAACATACCATGAAAGATATAGTTCTAACAATAAGACAAAGCAACTATGTTGTAGCATGAAAAGGCACAAACAAAATATTCATGAATAACAATGCTTGGCAAGACGTTTATTTGTTTCACATAAATAAAGCATAATAAGAATGGTATTCAGCTTGTCCCTCATAGAGTTGCAAAACATAAATGCATAGGACACCTTCAAAGTTCATAAGGGTGACTAGATACAAATAGTTTAAGAACAAGCAATATCAAAGATATGCATCATTCAACAAGTCTTGGGACAATGCACATTAAACTAAGAATAGCCACTATGCTCTCTTAATAGGTGCATAAAGATAGAAGATGGATACTCAACATAAAAGTAGAAGAAAGGCCTTCATGGAAGGAAGCAGGGATTTAAATCTCATAAAGAGCTTCCAAAAATTATGGTACTTATTAGCTTTCAGCTCTCATTGCCCCTATCATAACCATCTTTAGGTGATTATGGTTAAAGTGACACAACTAAGAGGATATGCTTGACAAGTTAAAAGTTGAAATCTCATGCCCCTTACTTACGAGTACCGAACCTCATGCTACTCAACTTCAGTCACAAGTAAGATCTTCTCATTGTAAGTACGTATGTATCATAGAGAAGCGCCAACGGGGTACCCCTTGCCCCATGACACAAGAGCTATCCCATATCAAAATGACAAGGCAAGCAGAGAATGAGGATCTCAACGATCTTTTTATTTGCTATTTGCATAGGTTTTTATTGAGGATGCTTCATAGAGTGCCCATTATGGTTATGCTGCAAGTTTCCACCATGTTTAGGCATGGCTTAGGCTAGCGGCCCAGGCGTTTCTCTAACACACATACAAATTCCATGATCTACAAGTTCCCCTTTTATTTCACACCGTCGGGATCCATAAGCAAAAGAATCATGATATCAACGGAATATAAGTGCAATGTTGAAAGCGTTCCCCGTGATACATGGTTATGCTAACTTCAACATATAAAGCGCAAGCATATACGCAACAAAGATGAACACAATGGTTCAATATTATTAAGTGCAAGAAAGTAAAGTGTGCCATCAAGTTCGTGAGAGCTTTAATCACTAATTTTCACATAACAAGTTTAATTTGGAAGGTAGATAAAAACATGAATATACTTGGAGTAGAAAATGCTAATCGGTAGGTTTGGGGGACTCTTTGGAATAACTTGGTTTTATTTGGAGTTGGATGCATGAGTGGAACTCATACTAGGTTATGGAGGCTAGGATTATACTGGGAGCGACCAACTAAGAGAGCAATAATGGCCATAATCTTGCAAAGCGACAAAACATCATTAATTAAAGTATAAAGTGATATTACAAGTCGAAAACTAAAAGATCATAAAGGCTATGGTGACTTGGGATAGTCATAACATGGTGTGAGCATGTGCCAAGTCAACCCAAATAAAGCATCAAAGGAGAATACCACAATACTATGCTTTAGTATGCTAAAACAATGCATGATTCTTTCATGGCACATTAAGCAATCTAAATTGTTTATAACATGTCATGCTACAGCAAAAATCACTAAGCATAAAGCTAAAACAATAACGAGCATGACATGACAAAGAATAGGCCACAGTCAAAAAACAAGCTCCTTTTACCACTTAAACCTGAACTTTTCCTACTCTTTTCCAAATCAAACAAAAATTATTTGAAAACTTATTCAAGAAAACTAAGCAAACTAAGAAAACAAAAACCAAAAACAAAATCAAAGACGCTCCAAGAAAAACACAACTGTGCATGAAACAATAAAAATGAAGTGTTTGGAAGAAACCTGAGACTTTTATTGATGAAGGAGGGGATGCCTTGGGCATCCCCAAGCTTTGACGCTTGTACTTCTTGGATATTTCTCGGGGTGACACGGGTGGAATCCCCAAGCTTGAGCTTTAGTCCATTCTTCATCTCATTACATCATTCTTTCTTTACACCTGAAATTTTTCCTTCATACAAAACTTCACACAATCTTTATTAGCAACATTAGTGTACTAAAGATAATAAGTCTTTGGGTTCAGTTTCAACACCAATAAAACTTCCATTAAAACAGAAGCTACTGCAGCACTTCCCTCAAAAACTCAATTCCCCAAAAAGAACCCAAAAAGGAATCAACAAGAAGCAAATGCAAATAATGGTAGAAATCTGTCAAAACAGACCAGTAAGTAAAAACCATTTTTTTCAAAGACCTTCTGTTTCTCAAATCGAAAAGTGTTGAACTAACTAAAGTTGGATAACAATATGGGGCATAAGCACAAACAATTACGGCTCAAACCAACGTACAAAGATTTTGCACGAATTTTTACAGCGAAGCATGAAAATCTGTTTCGGGACAACAACTTTCCCAAGCATTACTTCTCTCTCATTAGAGGTTACTCTTGGCACAAAAAACAAATAAAAAGGATAAGGAGAGGTTATTACAGTGGTAATAACTTCCAAGACTCATCTAAAACTTTTGGGTTATCTCCAAAGTACTTTTCTTTAACGCCTTTAAGTTAGGCATAAGAAGCAAGAAAAGTCAAGTGTTTTCAAATGAAGAAGCATTAAGATTGATAACATAAATATCTTAAACAAGGGAAGGTATCTCATCCAAATAAGTTATAGAGGATCCTCTCTCAATGCTCTTGGGTTCACTATTTTCATCAAATGAGTTTTCAGAACAATCCAATCAAAAATCTTTTCGAAGGCTTCATGTATTGTTACAAGTTTAAAGGGTATTGGTATCTTAATTTCCTCCCCATTAGGTTAGGTTTTGCCCATCTTCTCTTGTGTACCAATAACATCTATACATGAGCCTAGCATATTAAAACGTTCAAAGACCTTTCTAGCTTCCTTAGCAACATCATAGAATTCTTTAAGCAAAGTTTCCAGAATGAAATTCCTCTTTTCAGTGTCCTCAATTTCTCTAAGTTTAAGAAACATTACTTGCATTAAGGGGTTAAGGTTAACAAACCTAGCTTCCAACATGTGAACTAAAGATGCTGCAGCAATTTTATAATTCGGAGCAAGTTCTCCAAGGGATCTATCCTCAATATCCTCAGGCTTACTAACATGATTAAAGAATTCTTCAATATTATCTTTTCCAATTATTGAGCCACTACCTATTGAAAGGTTTTTCAGGGTGAACTTAGGGATCAACATGGTGAGCTAAGAAAGAGGTAGCAACTAGAAAGACTTAAATTTTTTGTGTTTTTTAGTATAAAGAAGATAACTAGAACAACTAATTTTTTTGTTTTTGATAAGAAACAAGCAAACAAAATAGAAATAAACTAAGCAAAACAAATAAAACAAAGTAAAGAGATTGGTTATGAGGGACTCCCCTTGTGAAGATGTCCCTGGAAACGGCGCCAGAAAATTAGCTTTGATGGCGCGTGGTTGACGTGGGAGCTTCTTCTTCTTCAGTCCCCCACAACGGCGCCAGAAAAATAGCTTGATGGCCCAAAATATATCGAGCTTGTTGGGGAACCCCAAGAGGAAGGTATGAAGATCACAATAGCAAGTTTTCCCTCAGTTATGAAACCAAGGTTCTCGAACTGATGAAGAAGGCCTCCAGGATAAATTCTCCCCTCAGGCAGGGTGCAGGGAAGAGTTTCAGATCCCTCCCGATCTAGGGACGGAGATGACGGCAGCTACAGACTCTTTCGTGGAATTTTGATTGGGTACTTAGGGTTTCTGTATCGAAGGCTATATATAGGCGAAAGGGAAGGCCGATGCGTGCCCTAGGCGGCCACACCATCCCCTGGCGCGGGGCAGGCCTGGCCACACAGTCAGGTGGTGTGGTCGGCCTCTGGCCCCTCTTCGTCTCGTCTTTTGGCTCTGTGTCCCCCTCGGTGAAATATTGACTTTGGCTTTTGTCCTGTCCAATTCCGAGAATATTCATTTTCTGACTTTCTGGAACCAAAAAACAGCAGAAAATAGGCTACTAGCACTGTGTCATCTTGTTAATAGGTTAGTCCAACAAAGTGTATAAAAATACTCCAAAGTGTTGACAAAACATAAGGATGTAGATAGAAAACAAGCATGGAACATCAAAAATTGTAGATACGTTAGCAACATATCAAGGCCCTCCAATGTCGATGCCATATGAACAACTACAGAGAGACAGAGACCCCCTAAGCCACTTTGATTCATGGACCAGTCTCGTGAATCACCACGTGAGGTCGGTTGGGGCCGCTTCATCAAACAGTGTCGCGATATGAACAAGAACATTAAAAGAGGGTAGCAGCAAGAGAATAAATGCCCATATATTGCTATGTGTTCTATCTGTACGACATGTCTACCCATAGACCCGCTCAGATACCACTGAAGAGGTTCCTTAGCAGAAAACAAAAAAAATTCTATCTACTCGAACACTAATACCAGGATCTATACTATGTAGACATAAGCAACAGAAGAGAAAGACGGTATTCATAACTTTTGAAGACCGAGGCACACCTTACGCAGGAAAGCGTATATTGATGAAGACGAGCAGTACCTCAAGTGTGATGCCTCTGAAGTTCGTCACATGTCTAGTGTGGGTGACGTCAACCAGACTCCAATCCAGCCAAGCAGCGGAAGAAGTAGATGTCGGATCGCTGATCACACGACGGTGGTGTGAAGGTGGAGAACTCACCCACGAGGTACTCCCCAATATTATGGAGAAGTCCTCAATGTATGAGAGAGATAGAATAAGAGGGAATGGTGTGTTTCCAAAGGGGGAGGGGACCCCTATATATAGTGGGAGGGGCGCACCACTCGGGGGCCAGGCGGTGTGGGACTAATCCCCACACCCGCCGGCCACCCAGAGGTAGACGCCGACCATAGGTGGGCCCCACTAGGGCGGCCTACCAAGCCTAGGCTGGCTGGCCCCCTCTCCCTAGGCACCATGCCCTATTGGGCCTCCCTTTGGGTGAGGCCCATTAGCATTAGGAAGCCTTTAATAATAAAATATATATTTAATATGAATTCTCTCATTAACATTCAAATACATAAATTATCATATTACTTTTCTCCGGAACATCTTCCGGACCCCTTCTGATCTCCATCAGATGTTACCCGGAACTATTCCGATTTCTCTCTTTCTATTTGTCCTATGATACCTCATCTACCCTAAGCGTCCCCACCTATAAGTGTGACATCCTTCAGTTCGGAAACACTCTGGACATAATCGAGACCATTCTGACATCAATGATCAACAGAGGGACTTGGATGGCCATGTGACCCCCGTGCGTTTCACAAATATAATCGCTCGAACCATGAGATAGTCGTTTCCCGTTCCCTTTGTCATTTGATACCTAATTCATCTGAGACTTGATCTTCGGTATCTCCATACCTTAGTTGGGTCTCATTACCGATGAACTTGTTTACCTGTTCTCAAGTCGTTTCATTCTGTGACCAAGTCACATGCTTGCAAGCTTCATTAATACAACGTCATCGAGATGGCCACATGTATCTATACGTTACATGGATTAGACAAATCCTGGTCTTGATATGTACTGCCCTACGCATCCCTTTGGAAAACATGAGTGGCACCTTTTTGATCACCCTTTTACGAGATGATTCTTCATAACCATCTAAGCTTCCTCCAGAATGGTGATTTGCATTACCTCATAGTCAAAGGATCAGGTCACGAGGTTCTCTTTGTTTTATCATCAACGGTGAACTTTGTAACTAGATCTCATTCAAGATATAACGGTCGGACATATGTCTACCATGTTATTCAACTAATAACATGACCCCATTGTCAATAGGCATAAATGCCCATGATCTTGAAACTCAGATCATCCTCATTACCAATGGACTAGTTCGCTAGAGGTAATTAGAGACACGGTTTGTCTACAAACCACACATTATTAACATTTTGTATTAACACAGTTATAGAATAGTATGAAACATATTATGAACATATAAGAGATATATCAAATAATACACTTTATTATTTTCCTCTAGGGCATAACTCCTTTTGTCTCTCGACACATGCATTGTCCGAGATCTGATCAATGACATCACCATGTCGTGTTCAATCTCATTACCAACAGATGCTCTTTGACTTATTCTGACAAGTGATATCCCTGTAATCAAATCACACGCTGCGCAGCTATTGGATATAACTTTCCTGAGTGGGCCCTCGAGTATATTTTCCATCTCGTGGATGGAGAAATCCCACTCTTGAGGCCAATTTCCTCAACTGTTCATGCGAATACCTGAACACACCTTTATAATCACCGTGTCACCAGATGACGTTTGACGCTATAATAGTACCCTCGGGTAACAGTGATTGATATGGCCTCACAGTCTAAGATATAGGATACGAGGTATATTCTAATCATCGTAACTTGAATTTTGTGACATGATTGGGTCTGGATGTTTACGTTGGATATAGCTCATCATCTCATTCTCCTAATGAGCTGACTCCATTTCCAACTAGCATAAATGCCACATGATTAGGAAACCTTGATCATTTGTTGACCAATGAACTAGTGAATAGAGCTTCACTAGGAACTCCTGGTTGTTTATATATCACATGTGTATTGACGTTTCCTATTAATACAGTTATATAATGATATAAAACTTAATCATAAACTAAATGAAACAAGATAATAATCGATATTATTATTTGTCTCTAGGGCTTATTTCCATGAGGTATCCCTTAAGTGTGTCACCCCTCTCCGATCAATAATCAGCAGTGGGTCCTAGACATGCATACTAATTCTCACACATTCAACGGTGACTTCTATTATCATGAGAACCTGTAATGTTAGTAAATAAATCCCTTTGTCTCCTGATATATTACATGTCTGAGATTCGATCATCTGTATCTCCATACCTAGTTTGATCTTGTTACAGACATGCACTCTTTCCTTGTTCCTGTGATATAACATTCTAGTGATCACATCACTTGCTTGCAAGCTATCTCAATGGGATATCACCGAGAGGGACTAGAGTATATCTATCCATCATCGGGATGGAAAAATCCGACCCTTTATCCATGAGCCTCTACATAACACCTTCGGAGTATCTTAACCCACCTTTATAGTCACCCCGTTACGGTGTGACATTTGATGTTATCAAGATACTCTTCTAGTGTTAGTGATTGACATGATCTCATGGTCTAAGGACTAGAATTACTCTGTATAATGTTATAGAAATTTAAACACAATAACTTTGATTGTATTGCTATACTTTAGATGTTCATCACATCATCCCACCAATATTGCGACCTTGTTATTAACAACATCCTATGTCCATGATTAGGAAACCTTGATCATCTTGTTAATCAACGAGCTAGTTTATAAGAGAGGCATAACTAGGAACCTTTTATTTGTTTATTAAACACACATGTATTAACGTTTCCAATCAATACAATTATTGCATGCAAAATAAACATCTATCATATACATGGAACTCCAAACACACATGTATTAACCTTTTATTATTGCCTCTTAGGGCATTTTCCCTTCAGTTTCCCGCTGGCACTAGAGACAATAATCTAGTTTACATAGTGATAAATCCAACACCTATGGAGTTCTGGTGCTGCTAATCTTTTGCCCTAGGGAGAACTTTAGTCAACAGATCTGCTACATTGAGATCCGTGTGTTTTTTACAAATCTTTATATCTCCATCCTTGACATGCTCACGAATGGAGTGATATCGGCGCTTAATATGTTTGGAATTCTTCTGAGACCTTGGTTCCTTGGCATTGGCTATGCGTCCATTGTTGTCATAATATATCACCATTAGTTCCAATGCACTAGGAACCACACCTAGTTTAGTTATGAACTCCTTCATCCAAACCGCTTCCTGAGCCGCTTCTGAAGCATCAACATATTCCACCTCCGTTGTTGATCTCACCACCATAGGTTGCTTGGAGTGCCTCTAACTAATTGCAGCTCCGTTCATGAGAAATACATATCCGGATTGAGACTTATAGTCATTCGGATCGGTGTCAAAGCTAGCATCGAGATAACACTTAGCGACTAGCTCTTATTCACCTTCGTACATAAGAAACATTCCGTTAGTTCTTCTTAAGTACTTAAGGATATTCTTGACGGTTATCCATTGTTTCAAACCTGGATCAGATTGGTACCTACTAGTCAAACTAATAGCATGTTCCATATCCGGACTTGTACATAGCATGGCATACATTATAGAGCCTATGGTTGTAGCATATGGGATCTTATCCATTATCTCTCTTTCTTCCGTCGTAGTTGGACCTTGAGTCATACTCAATGTCTTGCCTTGCAACATAGGTAAGAACACCTTCTTACTTCTGTCCATTTTAAACTTCTTTAAAATCTTATCAAGGTATGTACTTTGTGATAGCCCAGTTAGGCGTCTTGATATATGTCTATAGATCTCAATGCCTAATATGTATGATGCTTCACCAAGGTCCTTCTTCGAAAATTTGTTATTTAGATAACTTTCAACAATGTTTAAAAGATCTATATCAATTCCAATCAATAATATGTCATCCACATATAATATTAGAAATTCCACATTGCTCCCACTCACTTTCTTTTAAATATAACCCTCTCCATAAGTTTGGACAAATCCAAATTGTTTGATCACCTCATCAAAGCGGAGGTTACGACTTCGGGATGCTTGCTTCAGTCCATAGATGGACGGCTGAAGTTTCCAAACCTTGCCAGCATTCTTCGGATCGACAAAACCCGTTGATTGTATCATATACAACTCTTCTTCAATATTACCATTGAGGAACGGAGTTTCGTCATCCATTTGTCATATTTCATAATCGAAATATGCAGCAATTGCTAACATAATCCTAACTGACTTTAGCATCATGATGATGGACTCAACATGTATCGTGCTTGTTGGGGAACCCCAAGAGGAAGGTATGATGAGTACAGTAGCAAGTTTTCCCTCAGTTATGAAACCAAGGTTATTGAACCAGTAGGAGCAAGGAAACACCCCCAAGGTGTTGTTTCCAACTTGGAATCCTGCACAACAAAACCATGGAACTTTGCCCCAACTTATAGTGAGGTTGTCAATCTCACTAGTTTTGCTGAAATCAAAGGATTAAGCGTATTGTATGGAAGATAGTAATTGCTTCCAGAAAGTAAACAGAAAACAGTAAATAGTTGTAGATTGATGGTAAAAGAATGGACTGGGGTCCATAGTTCAATAGAGGTGATTCTCCTTAAGGTAGATGCCATGTTGGGTGAACAAATTACAGCGGGGCAATTGACAGACACCGAGAAAGCATACATGAATATACTAATCATCTTGACTCCTATGAGATTTGATTGGGCATTACAACATTATACATAGACCATAATCCAACTGCATCTATGACTAATAATCCACCTTCAGTTTATCATCCGAACCCCCTCCAGTATTAAGTTGCAAGCAACAGATAATTGCATTAATCAAAGTGTGTAAAGTAAACAATACGATTGTTGTATGAACAAAGAATTGTTGTTTTCTCCCTAGTAACAACATCACATCTAGTACCTTAGAGATTTCTGTCACTTCCCCAGATTACTAGAGGCATGAACCCACTATCAAGCATAAATACTCCCTCTTGGAATTGCTAGCATCTACTTGGCCAAGCTAGCTACTAACAACGGGAAGCATGCAAGATCACAAATAACATAGACATGATAGAATCAATAATCAATCTAAAATAGCATCTCAATATCCATTGGATCCCCGCAAACACAATATGTAGGATTACAAATAGATGATCTTGATCATGAACAGAGCTCACAAGATCTAAACATGGTAGCACAAACGAGAACAACCAACCATATAGATACTACATGGACCCGTAGTCCAGGGATGAACTACTCACGCATCACACCGGAGGAAGTCATGGTGATGAAGAAGGCCTCCAGGGTAATCTCTCCCCTCTGGCAGGGTCTCGGGAAGAGCTTCAGATCCCTCCTGATCTAGGGATGGAGATGGCAGCGGCTACATACTCTTTCGTGGAATTTTGATCGGGTCCTTAGGGTTTTCGTCCTGGAGGCAATATATAGGCTAAGGGGCAATGTCGATGGAGAGCTAGGGGCTCACACCCCTGGTGGCATGGCTAAGGTTGGCCGCGCCACCACCAGGTGTGGCCGCCCTGGTTCCCCTCTTCGTCTCCCCTCTGGACTCCGTATTTCTTCTGGTGAAATATTGACTTGGGATTTCGTCCCGTCCAATTCCGAGAATATCTCCTTACTAGCTTTTCTAAAACCAAAAAAAGCAGAAAACAGGCAAAGTCAACTCCTTGAATTTGTCGAAACCACTTTGTGACAAGTCGAGCTTTATAGATGGTTAGATTACCATCAGCATTAGTTTTCTTCTTGAAAATCCATTTATTCTCAACGGCCTTCCGGACGTGAGGTAAGTCCACCAAGGTCCAAACCTGGTTTTCGTACATGGATTCCATCTCAGATTTCATGGCTTCTAGCCATTTGTTGGAATCTAGGCTCATCATCGCTTCTTCATACGTCGCAGGGTCATCTATTTCATCAACCATTCATGACAGGATTTCCGTATAGTTCAGGAGCAACACGTGTCCTACTTGACCTGTGAGGTTCGGTATTGTCTTGTTTCAGAGTTTCATGATCATTATTATAAGTTCCTTCTTCATTCGGTGAAGTCAACTCCGGAACAATTTCCGGTGCTGCGCCACAATTAGACTTAGATCTAATCTCCAAACCTTCTCCACCCTGCTCCTCGGTATATTCCACCACTTGTAATAGTAGATCTCATCTTCGATTGGCAACATTGTAAGACTATTTTCTATCAATCTCATGATTCCTATTGCAAAATGTTTATGATTGTTGATTTCATATCTATACGTGAGTAATTCTCTTTGGGCGAAGGGCTTGGGGCTAGCCATGTAGCTTTTGTGCATGTTATTTATCATAGATGGGATCATGTATTAGTTTGTATGACATGATGATTATTGTATCCTCTCTTGCCTCAATACACGGACTTGTCAGGTACCCAAGACCCCGAGGAGTGAGCAATGTATAGTGAGTATGACTAATAACTAATCTGAAGGTTGGAAATCCATGTGACAGAAGGGGTAGTACGACTGTATGTGAGGGATTTACTTGGGGTTAAGGTTGACATCACTATGGATATGATTAGTTATCTTTCTTCTATGAATGAGACTAGTAGTCTATTGCTATAAGAGGTTGCGAAGGCAATAGCATTTATGGATGCACAACCACATATAATTATCTTGCTCTAACGATTACATGCAAACTTTATTATTATCTTTTATTACCATCAGATGTTTTGCACAGCTACAGGTGAAACTAAAAGCCCTAGGCCCTCTCTCTCCATCATCGACAACAATAAAAGACAACAAACTCTTGGTCCGATAAAACACAAAAGAATTCTAAAACACCTGAAGGTCCGTTAAAGTAACTTCACTACGCTTTTAGCTTCCCGGGGATTCGATAACCAAGGTCTACTAGGGAAAAATAGCCATACTACATCTCTAATCCGGATCGAAGGTATCAACCCCTAGTGCAGCGAGGGCACCACTCACAAACGCTCCTGAAGAGAGGACTCGGATACTTCCTCTCCGAAGACGGCGGAGGATCCTTCGATTAGGGTGGGCGATACAGATCCGATTCCAGTGGTGCCTCTACGCGTTGTTTCTCCTCCATCATGGAAGAAGCCTAGGAAACCGAAGGGGGAGTCGGATGACTCCTTCGACCTCGACAAATTTGACGGGTAATCCTTTGACTTTGTTGTTTGTCCTAAATTTTTGAGTCCTGCTTCTTGCGTTGATTATGACATGTTTTATAATTTGCTTCAGCATGACCGCCTCGTTGTCGTCATCAGAAAATTTTCATCTCCTGGAGGACGCGGGAGTCCTGGACTCCAAGAAGAAGGATGTGGTGGAGCCTGCGCCCCTCCAAATATAGCGGCCAACTCCGGTGCAAATTCCTCGAGTTCTCCCAACGTGGGTGAGCACCTGTTTCTTGCTCGGATGTCAACTCACCAAGAAACATCGGAGTCTTTGGATGTCCATGTAAGTATTTGCAAACCTTTGTTATTCGAATAACTTTTGCTTAGAGTCAGAACGAGTCATGATATCTATCCTTCTACTGCAGCTCATTCTTCAGGAGTCTATTCGCCTTGGTGAACAGATCATCGACCTAGGCCAGCATCATGTTCGTTGAAACCAAAAACGGCCAGCTGCAAAGTAAGTTTCATCGGTTTGTGTTGTGATGCTGCACATTTATTTCGATTGATCTTGATATATTCTTCTTGTTTTGAAGAGGATAATAATGATTTGCATCGTTAGGTGAATTCCCTTGAGAAGGGAATCAGCATGGCAGAGACCAAACAGGACGAGGCACTTGAGGCCCTTGAGCGCCTCAAGTAGGAGTATAAATAGCGCGAATAGGAGCTCAGGTCACTTGCCGCGAACAGAGAGAAAAATTTCATGGAATAGCTTCTCTTTTTGCGAAAGCGCTTTCAGGTATGCTTCTATTGCATTCTTTGTGCCATTGGAGTTTTTCTTTCTTCACGTGGTTGGTATTTGATGGTGTTACATGGATCTACTGTAGACGCTTCTGGGATGAGTTCCAACCTCCAGGCTCTTTCTAGGTCCAGGACTCACTCAAGAAGGCCAAACATGTTCTTGGGTGTCTTCGAGAGGAGATGGTCCCCAACTGCGAACTTATTGAAGACCTGGAGGTCCTAATTGATTCCTTCACCAAAGGTGTCCCTCCGGACTTCAAGAATTTCTAGAAAGGGCTAGGTGCCTCCGTGGGTCTGGCAATGGTACAGGCCCATGTTGTCAACCTGAATGCCAGCAAGGTCTCCTCGAATATGCCGGTGACCGCGGATGGCCAGCATGTAGTTTTCGCTACCTTTGCCTCTAGCTGTCACAAATATGGGCCTTGGCTCATAGAGATACTAGCGAGGTACTCAGAGGGGCAAAAATGGCTGAAAGCGGCAAAGGCCACGGCGTCAGGTGCCACTGTAGCCAAGGCTTCAGTGTCAGATGGCACTCAGTGAAGACCACGACATTGGTGGCTGCCACATAATCGAAGAAGCCCCCGAGTGCCAATGCATAGCTGTCGGCTTAATCATGTTTTCCTTTTGTAATCATGCCGGTACTTGTAGGCCTTATCCTGAATTATGTTTGTGGGGAGTACCCCTTATCGAAACTTGTTAAGTTTGATGCTTGATTCTTCTGTGCGTTGTTTCTTTCGAATGATGGCTCTTATCCTTCTATTCTTTTGCCTAGATAGGGTCCTTCGAGTGATTCTCATGATATGCCTTCTGATGACGCGCCTGGTCAATCCTCTCCTGGTGGACCTATGGCACAACCACGTTCGAAGGTGGAAGAACTATCGTAGTTGTCTCGACTATGCGACCGTGTGAAACTCTTAGAGCGAGAGGCACCAGTCATCCGTGGTATTGCCGACGTCTCGAAGTCGAAAGCAGAAAAAGCTATGTTCTCCGCAAGGGGCCCAACTTAATGAGCAATTGCAATGTTTGTTTTTATGACTCGTTGTCCTTTTCTGTATCATTTGTAATGGAGACTTACTCCTATGTTGTTTGATTGCCCTTTGTAGTTGTGAGTCTTCGTCTCCCGCGGGAAGAAAAAGATCATGTACGTATACGATGGAACTACCTGAACTAAGAGCAATTGGAAGCAATCGGGTACTTTTGGGTCGTCCGGAATCGTGCAGTCGCGTTAGCGCCTTACAACATCATGTGTCACAGGTGCTGCACTACTCGAAGAAGGCACAGTCATGCTTGAAGCATATCTTTCGGGCAATATTTCCCTTGGATGTTGTGCCCTCGAGCCTATTGTCCCTGATGAGGGAATTCCATAATGTCGGTCCAGTGCGCTAGTGTGTTCATCAACAGCTGGTTGCAGGTGCCAAGGCTTCGCTAGCACTTGTGCGCATGCAGTGACCTGACATAGACTTGGGCGTCGTTGCTATAGGGCTGCCACCACCTCCGGCAGGGATGGCATGGAACTTGGTGCCCCACTATCAAGTAGTTGACCAACCAGTTGAAGAAATCATCGACTTCTTCGATTAGCCACCAATGTTCTTCTTTGACATCAGTAGTATAGTTGTTAGACATGCACAAGATGTATAGGTGTTGTAAACTTGTATAATTGTATAGGTCTTGATACACATGTTTGTATGTATAGTTGTTTAGATTTAGTTGTTTCACGAGTGCGATATTGTATGTAATGCCTTTTGTTAGCCTGACGCTTTCCCATCTCACTGCCTTTCCAGCCTGCTAGTTGTGCTGCAACTAGGTTGGTTTAACCAAGGGTTTGATTGACACAGTGGTCAGCTACTCGGGTCATTGTTATGTTCGAGTGATGAGGTTGATAAGGTGGCGCAGCCCCCAAGTGTAGAAATAGTAATGTAAATGAAAAAAAATACAAAGTAGGAGGCACTTAACTTTATTTATTTGGAGAATATCAGGAGGTACAATGTTTGGCCAAGTAACCTTATTGTAAAATTAAAAATATCTAAGGGTTGAAACGGCGTAGCTGCACGACGTTCTAGGGGTTAGAGTATGCGACTCTCCTCTCTACATCTTTCTGGCGAAAGCCGCCACCTAGAATTACTTTGGTAATCACAAAGGGTCCCTCCTAGGCGGACTCAAGCTTGAGGTGTCCTTTCTACTTCATGTCGCAGGACAAGGTCTCCTTCAACGAAGGACCTTGGGCGCAGCCGTCAGTTGTGGTAGTTGTGGAGGCTCTACTGGTAGATCATGGATCGTTCCGCCGCGATCTCACGTGCTTTGTCAAGGAGGTTGATGGAGTCTTCGAGTGCGGTTGTTGAATCGGCCTCGTTGTAATCCACGACCCTTAGGGCCTTATAACACACTTTTGTAGGTAGTACAGCCTCGGCAGCATGTACCATGAAGAACGGGGTGTAGCCTATGGTGCTATTTGGAATTGTGCGCAGGCTCCATAATACTGATAGTAGGTCCTCAGGCCAGCACCCAGCTGCTCATTCGAGTGGCCAAAGGAGCCTTTTCTTGATGCCATTGCAGACGAGGCTGTCGGCCTTCTCGACTTGACCGTTGGTCTAGGGATGTGCTACCGAAGCGTAGCTGATGTTGATTCCTAGGTTTTCACAGAAATCCTGGAACTCATTAGAGGTGAAGTTCTTCCTGTTGTCGGTGATGATGCTATGTGGCACCCCAAATCTAAATACGATGGACTGGAAGAATTTGAGGGCAGTGGCTCCTGACTGGTTAGTCACCAGCATGGCCTCAATCCACTTGGTGAATTTGTCGACTGCAACGAGAAGATAGGTGTATCCTCCAGGTGAGGATTTCTGCAGTTTGCCCACCATGTCGAGTCCCCATTGCATGGAGGGCCAGGCCACAGGTATTGGCCTGAGTTCTGCGCCTAGTGCGTGGGGCTTATCCGCGAATCTTTGGCAAGCATTGCACTTCTGGACGATGTCCTTTGCATCACGCATCGTCGTTGTCCTATAGAAACCAGCTCGTAGAGCTTTGGCGATGAGGGCGCGACTCCCGGCGTGATGACCGTAGGTGCCTTTGTGTACTTTGAGGAGTACGGCTCTTCCATCACCATTCAAAACGCACTGCTAGAAGTCTCATACAATGCTACATTTGTACAGCTCATGTTGTTGATTGTGAAGGCTTTAAAGCACCGCGCTATGTCTCACGCCTTCTGGTAGCATGCCGCTGATTAGGTATGTGATGTATGGTTGCGTCCAGGATGGCTCGATGAGAATGACTTCCATGGGGCCTTTGAATTCCTTGGGCCCTTGGTCCATATTGCTGGGACCTTCGATTTCTTCGGGTGATGCAGCCCCGAGTCCTTTGATGTGGCAGATGATCCTTTAGGAGTCTTTGGTTTGATGGAGCATTCACAGATCTGCTCCAGGTAACTTCCGGGTGGTACCTGAGCACAGGTGGACCCTATGTTGGCAAGGATATCAGCCTCCTCCTTGCTTTCGCGACCCACGTGTCGCAACTCGCAACCATCGAAGTCACCTTTGAGTGTATCATAGAGGTTGCGGTAAGTGATCATGTTATCTCTCAGAGCATCGCACTCGTGCATGGTTTTGCTCAGCACAATCTTGAAGTCTCAATAGATGATGAATCGTGTTGCGCCGCAGGTTTTGGCCATCCTCATCCCATGGATTAGGGCCTCATATTCTGCCTCGTTGTTGGAGGCACGAAAGTGCATCCGCAAGACGTACCTCATCTTATCACCTTGTGGCGATGTGAGGATGACACCAGTACAGCTCACTCTTGACGCTTGGACCTATCGAAGTGCATTGTCCATAGGCAGGACATATCTGGTGTGCCTAGGAGTTGGTTCTCCATCTAGTAAACAAGGAAGTCCGGGAGAACTTGCGACTTGATCGCATCTCGCTTCTCGTATGTAATGTCTCTTGGTAATAATTCGATCCCCCAAAGCGCGACTCGTCCTATGGTGTCGGGGTTGTTGAGGATGTGCCCCAGTGGAGCATCGTTCACCACGATGATGGGGTGCTCCTGGAAGTTGTGGCGCAGTCGCCGTGTGGTCATGAAGATGTTGTAAGGCAGTTTCTGATAATGCAGGTACCGCTGTTTTGTCAGCGTGAGCACCTCACTGAGGTAGTAGACTGGGCGATGTACGCCATGGACCTTGTTATGTTTGGCTCATTCTACAACCAGCATTGTGCTTACCACCTGGTTGGTGGCAGAGATGAATATCAACATGGGCTCGTTCTCCCTGGGCGTCACTGATAGGTGTCAGACTTGACATATTTTTGATGGTTTTTATTGATAATTTTCTTCTGGATTTGATCGTTTTCTAGCTTTACCTAACTCTAATACTTTGGTAGCAAAGAAAACTTGGTTTTTGATGTGTGTTTCAGGTTCTGAACGTCGACAGTAGGTTTTAACAAGAGAAACACAATATTCAGGCGAAAACAAGCAAGTCCCTTTTTGGAAGCAATCGAGGGAGGCATACAGAAGTTTTAACAAGTAACTATATGGCGGGAATATTTTTCCGGCCGTATAGTTCTTGCCATATAGCTATAGCCGCCTCTGTCTTATCAAAAGAGACAACTCCCATGAAGAGGCCAGAGGCCAAATCATAACACAGCAGCCGCCATCCCATCCAGAAACAAGAAAGAATAGATCTGGAGAAGGAGGAGAAGATGTTCTTCATCTTGCTGCACGATCTTCGACCTCCTAGCCATCACACCCTCATAGCCATTACTTGTACTTGAGAGAGAGAGAGATCTTCACCTTACAAGATTAAGGTTTGAGATTGTTCCTTCCTATCTTGAATTGTGTTGGATTACTCTTCTATTCTTATTGTGGATCTCCACGGTAATATCGATAAGTACTCCCTTTATTTAATTATATCGATGATGCTTTCTTATCTCATGTGTGAGTAAGTTCCCTGGGCATGGGAGATGTAAGGGATTGGTGAGATGTGATGTGCCTCCATAAATTTTCCATTAGTTTGTGATTCATTTTAATTACTATATTATGTGTGTTTGACTATCTGTGGGATGCCTAATGCTTGTTGTCCAATTAAGGGCACAGACAACATGATGCTTTGTTCTACATAGATAGGAGCTTGTTCGTTAGCAGACCGGCGACCCCCGAGTCACACGGGGATATCAATGGGAAACTAGTTTTACTCGAGGATAACGAGAAACCAATTTGCTTTTTGCATTTGTCCGATCTAAGGAGATTAATTGCTAAGCAACCTGAAGGATCTTAATCGTCTAGTGACTAAGCATGGTTTTGTTAACAGGCTAGTAGGATTATTGAAGTTGGGATGAAATCTACCAAGAGGAGTTCCGGCTAATTATGGGTTGCTCGCCTAGACATATATTTATAAGATTATAATTGTTACATTTATCATTCGTCCACCTGGCACAGTCACTATCACCATGAACTATATCTCCCCGCGCCTTCTTCGACATCTGCAGAAAACCACAAACAATCGAATCGTTCTTTACTTTTATGTTTTTTATTCCTGTAGTTTACATTTTTGTTTTATTTAAATACATCCAATTTAATCCAAATTTCATTCTTCTTTCCACACTTGCAGTCAATTAACTCGAAGACCTGTGAAAACTTTGAGTGCGACAGAGACTTCACTCATAAACACTTACCTTTGGGCTCCCTATGGGATCGATATCTATACTTCAAAACTAGCTACAAACGATCTGTGCACTTGTAGACATCAAACTATTTTCTGGCGCTGTTGCCGGGGAGCTAAGCACTAAGTGTTTATCTGTTGACATTTCAGGTGTTACTACTACAAAATGGTCTCCCTAGGAGACAAAGGGTCACACGCTCTGGTAGGATCTAATTACCAGATTATTCTGAGCGCGTGCCTATTCAAAGGAGTGAAGTAATTATTGAAAAACTTTTAAGATCCGACAAGGTTGAAGGTGAAAACTTTAGTGATTTTATGAAAATCATGTCTATTTACAGGACAACTCCCAAGAAAACTGAGAAAACTCTCAGAGAATACAGTGCTCCAAACTCTGCTTTCCTTAAACAACCAATAGAATTTCGTAACCCTGGAGTTAGAGAATATCGATTTGATGGTGTAATTATTAAAATTGTGCAGGAAAAAGCTTTCAGTGGAAGGGAAGATGACGACCTAGGAAGACATATTAGAGAGTTTGACGATTTGATGACAACACTTGGACCAAAAGGTTTGCCAACAGACTTCTCTCGTCTAATTTCTTTTTGTTGGTCTCTTAAAGGTACAGCTCTAGACTAGTTATATTCTCTCCCTCGTGATTACATTAAATGTTGGGAAAACTGTATTATCAAATTCATAAACAGGATTAATCCTTTTTAAAAGGTAACTAAAACTAGAAAGAATATAGGCAACTTTAGTCAGAACGTGGGAGAAAACTACCTACAAGCATGGGATAGATTCTTTGGAATGATCAATAGAATTCCTAATCATGGCTATTCTGGATCAACTATTTGCCATTTATTTTACCATGGTCTTATCAGCAAGAGGATCGATAAATAGTTTAACTGTTAAAGCATGTTTCGAATTGATGTCTACTAGGGCTAAGAATGATTCTTTTTACAATCCTGATTTCGACACTAAGCTAGAAGAAGGGATGCTTCGTATAAATCCCGATATTATGCCTGAAGTACGCAAAACAATGAAAGAAAAAGGTATACCTTCTGAACTTGTTACGAAAAACAAAGTAGAATTGTTACAAATTTTACTGAAGAAGATGAAACTAGAAAAGTTTTTCAAGAATTAAAACATCGACAAGCAAAATCTCATAATAACCTGCATAAGCACTTTCAAAAACATAAAAAGATTTTGGCAGATATCATGGACAATTATGATGAGGTTAGCCAAGAAATAAAATTATTTCACAAGTACCTTAGTATGACTGAAACCCAATGTGAACAAATAGCATCTGGTTATCAAATTTTTCTTTGAGATGATATAGATATTCCTGTTTCTACTAATGTTGTTACAAGAAGAGGAGCCGTTGTTACAGGACCATTAGGGCCACCAAAATATAAAGCTGAAAAAGAGCGAAAGGAAAAATCCTTGCTCAAAGCAAGCGAAGAAGATGATACACTAGTGGATCCTCAAGATGCAACTTCTCAACACTACTAGGAAAATGGCCTTTAGTGGCGCACCATGAAACATCATCTGTGGCGCACTAGCAGTGCGCCATGTGCCTTGCGCCACGGCTATCTCTCAGCCGTGGCGTACTGCCTAGTGCGCCACAGAAGTTTAGATACAGGCGTGGCGCACATGCCAGTGCGCCACAGAAGTTTGGGCAGGTGCGCCACGCGTATGAAACGATAACCGTGGCGCACTAGGTGTTGTGCGCCACAGATATAAATTTCAAAATTCAAAAAAAAGCAGCAGATCTGGATCTCGTCGTCAGTGCCGTCGCGCGTCGGTGCAGGTCGCCGTCGTCGCCTCCTCGTCGTCACCTCGTTGTCGTCGTCGGAACTGCAAGGAGGAGGAGGAGAATAGGAGGAAGAGGAGGAGAAGAGGAGGAGAAGAAGAAGAGGAGGCAGAGGAGGAGAAGAAGAGGAGGAGGAGAAGAAGAGGAGGAAGAGGAGGAGAAGAAGAAGAGGAGGCAGAGGAGGAAGAGGAGGAGAAGAAGAGGAGGCAGAGGAGGAAGAGGAGGAGAAGAAGAGGAGGCAGAGGAGGAAGAGGAGGAGAAGAAGAGGAGGCAGAGGAGGAAGAGGAGGAGAAGAAGAGGAGGAGGAGAAGAAGAGAGGGAGGTAGGAAGAGAGGGAGGAAGGGAGGTCGACGTCGCCCGTTGTCACTGCGAGGAGGAAGAGAAGGAGGTCGACGTCGCGCCGTCACTTCAAGGAGAGGAGAAGGGAAAGGAGGAGAAGGGAGAAGGGAGAAGGAAGAAGGAAGAAGGAGAAGGGAAAGGGAGAGGAAGAGGGAAAAGGGGAAGGGGAAAGGGGAAAGGAAAAGGGGAAAGGAAAAGGGAGGAGGGCGGGGTGGGGATTCAAATTTGAATCCCGCCCAAGCTTATCCGTGGCGCACTAGGTGTAGGTGCGCTACGGATAAGTCGCCCTGTTTTTTTTTCTGCAGGAAAAAACTGTTTTTTGACCGTAACTTTTTACTCTTTTCAAATTTTGAAAATCTAAAAAATCGCTAAACGACCGAAGCTGGTTGCGAGCATATTCGAAATCTCGTTCTCGTCATTTTGGTATATTATACGATTTTTTTCGATATCGTATGCAAAAGTTATGGCCGTTTTGCCGTGGCATAAACTTTTTTTGTATAAAAAGTCGAAACTCATGTTTGTTAATTTTACTAGAAGCTATACCACATTACCTACCTAAATATGAAAGGATTTAATTTTTTGAAGTGTTTATCATTTTCTTTTATTTTTTGCAAAGCCTAAAAAGGCGATCCACGGGGGGGAGCGGGGGTGGAGTTGGTGCAGGGAGTACAAACATCTGTGGCGCACTAGGCCATGTGCGCCACGGATGCTCCTACTCCCTGTGGCGCACTAGGCCGAGTGTGCCACAGAAGTTTGTGGACGTTTCAGAGCAGAGGGGGGCATGCGCTTAGGCGTAGCGCACCAGACCCATGTGCGCCACAGATGACCCTAATAACCGTGGCGCACATGACTATAGTGCGCTACAGATGTTTGGCGTGCGGCCAACAGGGCCCTGGCCCACACACATCTGTGGCGCACTATAGTCATGTGCGCCACGGTTGTTCTAGTTATTAGTAGGGCACTGCCCACAGGTGAGCCACGCCTGTTTTAGCCGTGGGGCACTTCAACCATGTGAGCCACGGATGTGCTGATTACCTATAGCCGTTTTCCTAGTAGTGCAAGAAACACAAGATCAAACCAAGGAGAACCAAAATGATGCACAAGATGACCGTTATGACTCTGATGCACAGACGGTTGATCCAAGAGAAGAAAAAAAGACAAGCAATGGAGATGAAGTTGTTGTAGTACAGAAGAAGAAAAGCGACAAGCAACAACAAAAGAAAGCAACAAAAGAGCCTAATCCCCCACAAAAGGTAAAAGACAAAAATAAGAAAGGTGAGCAAAAGATTCCGTATCCAGATCGAAAAAAGAAAGCACTAGATCAGGTAATCTATGATTCTTTCAAAAAGGCACTTGGTGATCTTCGTCTAGAAATTCCATTTGCGGATGCAATAAAAGTTCCCACCTATTCCAAATTCCTCAGTGATATTCTTAGTACAAAGAAAGAAATAACTGAAACTGTTGCCATGGTGACTAGTTATCCTGCTAATGGGAAGCTATTGTCTAAATCAAAAGATCCTGAAATACCAACTATTTCATGCTCAATTGGCAAAACTGATATTCGCAATACCTTGTGTGATTTAGGTGCAGGAGTTAGTGTAATGCCATATTCCCTCTATAAAAGGTTAGGATTAGGGGAGTATTCCCCTACTACTATCACTTTACAGATGGTATGACTGAGGATGTTCTACTTAGAATAGGTGAGCACGGTATTCCCACTGATTTTATTATTTTTGAAATGCAAGAGGATGAAAATTATCCATAATACTTGGAGGACCTTTCCTTAGTACTACAGGAGCATCAGTTGATTGTGCTGAGGGAAAAAATAATCTTTAATATTTATGATGCTGAAATCATCTGGTATTTTCCAAAGAAGCTACAAACTAGAGAAAGATATATTCCACCAGCAAAACGAGTTCATGTGGTAAGTGCCTTTGATAAGGGGAAACCGAAGGTAAGAATTCGAGAACAGAGAAGGGGTTGAACTATTCAACCGTTCTTAATAAAATGCTCAATGGGAGTCAACCCATCACATTAATAAAATAAATTAAAGAAAAAAATGTTCATCGCATTCCTACAACTTTTTCACAGACATTCTTGCAGAAGGGCGCCCGTGAAGATGCAACTGTCAAAACATAGTAGAAACATCGATTAAACAAGTGTAGAATAAATATAAAAATAAAAGTTTGAGTTTGATCTACAAAAACAAGCTTAATCATTTTGTCCAGATTAAAAAGTGAACCTCCGGTTGAGGAGAAGAAGTTACGTAGTACTAGAAATCTTGCTCTATACATGCTGTTTTTGGTCGATGATTTTTACTGTCATTTTTCTGTAAAAAACAAGGTGTTTCGCTAAGTTTCAGGATAAGAAGGTATTTTCGAATAAATAGAAATTTTTTGATGAGTACAGAACGTTTAACGACCAACTATACGGCAGGAAAAAAATTCCGGCCGTACAGTCTGGTTGTATAGATATCTTTGCCATCAATAAATTTTCTCTCGTAGGCACAGAGGATTTAACGACCAACTACACGGCGGGAATAAAAATTCCGGCCGTATAGTTCCGACCGTATAGATATCGATGCCTTCATTTAATTTCGTCTCAAAGGTACTGATGGTTTGACGACCAACTATACGGTGTGAATAAAAATTCCGGCTGTATACTTTGGTCATATAGTTATCGAGGCCTGTCCAAGAAAATTTATCTCGAGGACATAGACGTTTTGACGACCAACTATACGGTGGGACCATTATGATCCGGCCATATAGTTGCGCCCATATAGTTGTGTTCTAGCTTAAATAGACCCTAATTGGCGGCGCGCTGCAACTATACAGCGGGAACTACTTATCCTACCCGTATAGTTCGCCGCGACCTTTTAATCGCGCCAGGGCGGCTAGGTTTCTTCTCCCTCCTCATTTTTTCTCTAATATTCTCTCTCCAAACCACTCAAAACCCACCTAGATCTCATGATTCTTCGCAGATTTCGTTCGTTTGAGTGGGGGAATCAATAGATCGTGCATCAAGATGAACAAAATAGGTAGAATTATTTGCAAGAGCAAGCACCAACGTGCCGAGAGTTCGGGGCACCGGGCTGAGCTCAACCCCAAGCTGGCCATAGTTTCATCAAGGAGGATGATGCCCACACGTTGGGTCGATGATAGCTTTCTCGCCGCGGCAGGGATGAGGGCGGACTTCGACCTCATGTGTGCAAATTCAAGGCTAGCACTACTCTCCTATGCAAGCCACAATACCTATGCCGAGCTCATCTATGAGTTCCTTGCATCCTTCTACGATGACCACAGGGAGAAAGGTAATCTGTGCATGGTAAGCTTCACCATGAACTAGCAGCATTATGAAATAACTTTCGAACAATTTTGTGATGCTTTTGGCTTCCCTCATGATGGGGAGTCAACTGTTACTAATCTATATAGGATAGCAAGTGGAGAAACTTGGGAGGTTGTTTCTGTTAACGGTGGCAGGGACTTCTACCAGAAGAATATGTCCATCATTCAGAACCCAACAATTTGGTACTACACCTTGTTCCTCGCCAACACACTGCTTGGAAGAGGAGATACCGGTTCCATGGACAATGTGGACATGGCCATGATCACCAAGGCACTCTTCCCAATGCACCGCAACGCCCCAATCCTATGGCTCTACTCATCCAGCACTTTTGTCACCAGAGCAACAAGACGAAAGGTGACTTTCGCATTGGTGGATTGGTAACCCACCTTGCCCATGCATTAAACATTATATTACCTGTGATGCAACCTGTTGATGGCTCCAAACTTATAGATGTCAAATATTTAACTGCTCGTGGTTTCCTCGGTGTTTACCAAGCTAACAAGAGGCTCCGAGCATATTAGTTTGGTTATCTTGGTGATGCACAGGTTGAGCAGGTTTCATTGCCTTGTCCACCAGCCTTCACGGTTGTGGAGAAGGACACCTGGATCCTCACCAAGGATCAAGTGGTGGAGATCATGGCTGAATTCCAGCCTGATCAAGAAGAAGATGAAGAAGGATAGCAATATGATGAGGATGAGCAGGAGCAGGAGTAGGAATACAACCCTTCTTGGGAGGGACAACAGCAGCAACAAGGGGGATCCTGGGACACATGCCCCAATCAACCGCACTAGGGGTTTAACTACGTCCCTTATTAAGAATTTTAGCATCTCAACCATCGCGTTGGGGAGATTGACCACACTCTACAAGGAGTAAATGAAGATATGATTGCCTTAACTCGAAACTTTAGTCACTTCAGGACCAACTTCCCCGACTACACACAGGAATATCCGCACCAGCCATCGAATGACGGGGCATGTTAATAGCTAAGCTTAGGGGAGGTTTGAAAACCTCCAAACCTTGCATTCATATTTTTATTTCTCATTTTGATTTATTTTACTTCTTCAAAATTGCATGTTTACTTTCAATTTGCATTCCTAAACCAAAAATATAAAAAATTAGTTGTAACTTTTATTGCAAATTCGTTTCTTTGTTTCTCTCGGAGATTGCTCAATTTTAGGTGACTTGGCAATAGGGAAAGATAGAGGGGGTTCGACTCAAGTACGAGAACGAAGCAAGCAAGAGGAGGTATCACATTCCTTTCATCACCTTGTCTGGAACTTTAAATTGATCCAACAATTATTTACTCGCTTGCACTGGAGTCACTCCCCGCTTAGCTTGCTATCCTATAAATTCTATTCATTTGCCATTGTATCCTTTTTAGCTTTGAAACAATGAGCAAGAACTTGGTTAAAAATATTTCCTACATTATTTACAACAAGAAAAAGCATCCAAAAGATGACTTGAGCACATGTTTACACCAATGGATTTGATTTTAGAACTACTCCATCCCATTTGAGCTTAATGTAAATAGACTCGATAGCATCCTTGAATGAAATTGTCTGATAAAATGGATGCTTCGAAGTAGTAGAGATTATGCCACTTCTTTTTCTAATAATTACCATAAGATATTGCTTTACGCGTGTCATTACAACACTATCATGATCCATGGGGACTATTAACTCCGCTGGCGAATGAACGATCTAAATGTGGGAAACCACTTGATTTCAGTTATTGAATTATGTAAACGGCTGTAGCAGCAATGTTATGACGGGTAAAATTTTAGTCTCCTCGTAGTTTCACGTTCCAAGTGAAGTTGTAGTACTCCTCTTGCCCACTATTGCTTAACAACTATTTATTGGCATGGTCACGAGTGCCCACAACATAGTTCCAATTAACATGTTAAAAACAGTGGCATGATTTCTCTATGAAAGATCTGAAGTTTTTGAAAAGTAAGGAAAGTAAAAAAAGGTGCTTTGAGAGTCATGAAATTTTGACGTGGGAATAGATTAGTTGTTCTTAAATTGAATGTTTTTGTTGCCACTTGAGTACTCTTAATTGATTAAAGAAACAAGAGCAAAAAGTTTTCATCTCTCAACAAAGAGAGACACCAAAGAATTTGTCTCACTTTTCTAGCTAAACTTTTGACACTTGCACGGTGATACATTGCAAATGTATCTATAATTTTTGATGTTCCATGCTTGGTTTTATCTACTTTCTTGTGTTTTGTCCACACTTTGGAGTACTTTTCATATGATTTCTTGGACTAACCTATTAGCAAGTGCCACAGTGCCAGTTGCCTGTTTTCTACTGTTTTTGGTTCTAAGAAAGTCAGAAAATCAACATTCTCGGAATTGGAACGGACAAAAGCCAAAGTTGATATTTTCACGGAAGACTCATGGAGCCAGAAGGAGAGTTGGAGAGGGGCCACAGGGTGGCCACACCACCCCATGGCGCGGGTCCCCCTAGGCCGCGTCAGGGAATGGTGTGGGCCCCCTGGCCGCCCACCGACCTTTCCCTCTAGCCTATAAGAAGCCTCCCGAGGCATAATCCCTAAATAGTCAAGCCTCCAGCCACGAAAAGTTCCGCAGCGCCGCCACCACCGAAGGGGAGATTCAGGGGACAGAAAGTCTATGTTCCAGCACCCTGCCGGGACAGGGAAGTGCCCCCGGAGCCATCTCCATTGATCTCCACCACCATCTCCATCACCGTTGCTGATGCCCATGATGAGGAGGGAGTAGTTCTCTCTCGAGGCTAAGGGTTCTACCGGTAGCTATGTGTTCATCTCTCTCTCTCTATGCATGATCATATTGTGATGATGAGCTTGTAATCTATAGATCTACCTTGCTACTCAAGTGCTTTAATGAATCTCTGCTCTCCCCATGTGTGTGAAAGTGA
The DNA here is from genome assembly GCA_916181665.1 of Avena sativa. Classification (NCBI taxonomy): domain Eukaryota; kingdom Viridiplantae; phylum Streptophyta; class Magnoliopsida; order Poales; family Poaceae; genus Avena; species Avena sativa. The sequence goes on from OV702287.1 coordinate 577,501,114, forward strand.
CAGCATGCTCACCATGGTGGCACTTAGGCTAGAGATTACAAATACTTGTTATGAGTTATATTTGGAGTTGGATGTCTTTATGAAATTGTGGTGTTTGTTGGACTCATCTAGTGCTCAAGGTGACAGTGTGGGGTTTTCTTGATGGGAAAGGCTTACTTTGAGGTGTGCTGTTATAGCCCTACCATCGATTAGAGTGTTCAACCGGAGAGTAGTTAAGAGTAGAATCATAAAGAGAAGATATTTATATGAGAGTGTGCACTAGTAAAAGTTTGATCCTTGTTTCTAAGCACTGAAACACCGTTTGCTATTAGATCTATTATATGTTTGCTTGCTTCCAGCTTTATTTCAGTTTTCCTTTAGTCTCTTTCACGCCATCAAGCTATTTCCTGCCACCATTATCTTATTCATACCACTTCTATTTCACTATCTCTTCGCCGAACTAGTGCACCTATACACCTGACAAGTGTATTGGGTGTGTTGGGGACACAAAAGACTTCTTGTATCTTGATTGCAGGGTTGCTTGAGAGGAATACCTTTGACCACTTCCTCCCTGAGTTCAATAAACCTTGGGTGATCCAATTAAAGGAAAACTTCTGTTGTTCTACAAACCTCTGCACTTGGAGGCCCAAAAACTGTCTACAAGAATAGAAGTCCATAGACATCAAGCTATTTTCTGGCGCCGTTGCCGGGGAGGTAAGGTAAAAGGTATTCACACCAGAGGATTAAAGAAGAAGAACCTCCCACAGCAAACGCCTATTTTCTGGCGCCGTTGCCGGGGAGGTAAGGTAAAAGGTATTCACACCAGAGGATTAAAGAAGAAGAACCTCCCACGGCAAACGCCTATTTTCTGGCGCCGTTGCCGGGGAGGTAAGGTAAAAGGTACTCACATCCTCCGGTGTGAGTGCTCGAAGTTATTTCCTTTAGATTCTGCAATTTTGTCTTTTTTTTCTTGTTTTCACTAGTTAGGCTTAATGGAAAACAACAACAAAAATTAGAAAGCTTTGTAGTATCTATCTTGAGATAGGACATGAAGTGTTTGAAGAGAAAATTAAAAAACCTATGGAACTTTATTTGCATGCTAATAGCAATGTTGTTAGTATGAATTCTATGGACACCATTATTGCTAATGCTATGGAAAAGTCTAAGCTTGGGGAAGCTAGTTTTTATGAAAATGATCTTTTTCGTTCCCCAGCTTTGGAAGATAGCTATTATATTGCTTATGATGATACTATGCCTCCAATATATGATGATTAAAATGATGAATATGATATTTTCAGTCCACCTACTACTGAGGAGAAAATTAATGATTACAATATGCCTCCTATATTTTATGATTATGGTGATGAGAATAATAATGATAGCTATTTTGTTAAATTTGCTCCCACCACAATTAATAAGAATGACTATGCTTATGTGGAGAGTAATAATCATTTTATGCATGTGGATCATGATAATAATGTTTAATGTGATAGTTATATTGTTAATTTTATTCATAATGCTACTGAAAGTTATTATGAGAGAGGGAAACATGGTTTTATGCATCTCAATAATATTAAGTTTCCTCTCTTTATGTTGAAATTTTTGAAGTTGCACTTCTTTTGCTTTCCTATGCTTGTTGCTTTGTGCTTTCATGACTTATTTCTTTAGAAGATTCCTATGCATAGGAAGTGGGTTAGACTTAAATGTGTTTTGAATTTGCTTCTTGATGCTCTCTTTTACTTCAATTCATATGTCTTATGTGAGCATCCTCTCAAATTATCATGCCTAACTTAAAGGTGTTAAAGAAAAATACTTATTGGGAGATAACCCAAAAGTTTTAGATGAGTCTTGGAAGTTATTACTTCAGTATTAACCACTCACCATCCTTTTTATTTCCTTTTTTGTGCCAAGAGTAACCTCTAATGAGAGAGAAGTAATGATTGGGAAAGTTGCTGTCCCGAAACAGATTTCTGTGATTCACCGTAAAAATTCGTGTAAAATCTTTGTACGTCCTTTTCAGGCGTCAATTTTTGAGATTTTGCCCCAGGTTGTTATCTAACTTTCATTAGTTCAACACTTTTAGATTTGAGCAACAGAAGGAATTCGAAAAAATTCGTCTTTACCTGCTGGTCTGTTTTGACAGATTTCTGCCATTATTTGCATTTGCTTCTTGTTGGTTCCTTTTTGAGTTCTTTTGGGGAATTGAGCTTTTTGAGGGAAGTTATACAGTAGCTTGTGATTTATTGGGAGTTTTATTGGTGTTGAAACTGAACATAAATACTTATTATCTTGAGTGCACTAATGTTGCTAATAAAGATTGTGTGAAGTTTTGTATGAAGGAAAAATTTCAGGTGTATGGAAGGAATGAGTAATGAGATGAAGAATGGACTAAAGCTCAAGCTTGGGGATGCCACGCGTGTCACCCCAAGAAATATACAAGAAGTACAGGCGTCAAAGCTTGGGGATGCCCAAGGCATCCCCTTCTTCATCAATAAAAATCCCAGGTTTCTTCCAAACGCTTCATTTTTATTGTTTCATGCACAGTTGTGTTTTTCTTGGAGCGTCTTCTTTTTCGTTTTCATTTTGGTTTTAGTTTGCTTGGTTTTGCTTAGTTTTCTGAATAAATTAGTTGGACCCCCTCTTTCATACATTGGTTTGCAAATAGTTTGGTTTGGTTTGGAAAAGAGTAGGAAAGTTCATACTCATGTGGTAAAAAGAGCTCGTTTTTGACTGTGGCCTATGCTTTGTCATGCCATGCTTGATATTGTTTTGGCTTTATGCTTAGTATTATTTTCTGTAGCATGAATTTTTATAAACAATTGAGATTGCTTAATGTGCTTTGGATGAATCATGCGTTGTTTTAGCATATTAAAGCATAGTATTGTGGTATTCTCCTTTGATGCTTTATTTGGGTTGACTTGGCACATGCTCACACCATGTTATGACTATCTCAAGTCACCATAGCCTTTATGATCCTTTAGTTTTCAACTTGTAGTATCACTTTATGCTTTGATTAATGATGTTTTGTCGCTCTGCATGATTATGGCCATTATTTCTCTCTTAGTTTGTCGCTCCCAGTCTTTTGCTAGCCTCCACCACCAAGTATGAGTTCCACTCATGCATCTAACTCTCTAAACGAAGTTATTCTAAAGAGTCCACCATACCTACCTATTATCTTATGCTATTCCAAGTATATTCATGCTTTTGTTTACCTTCCAAATTAAACTTGTTATGAGAAAACTAGTGATTAAATCTCTCACGAACTTGATGGCACACTTTACTTTACTTGCCCTTAATAAACTTGAACCATTGTGTCTGCTATGTTGTATATGCTTGCACTTATTTGTTGGGAATTAGCAGAACCATGTTTTAATGGGGAACACTTTCAACATTGCACTTGGTACTTGTACCTAGTTGATATCATGCTCTTTTGTATATGGATGTCGTCGGTGTGAAATGAAAGGGGCGCTTGTAAGTCCATGGAGTTATGTATATCTGTTAGAGAAATGCCTAGGCCGCTGGTCTAATCCATGCTGACATGGTGGAAACCTGCAGCGTAACCATAATGAGCTGTCTATGAAGCATTCTTCTTATAAAAAAAGAGTCCTATATTGAGAAAAAAGAGAAAAAGAAAAAAACGAGATTATGAAAAGAGGAAAGAGAGAAAAAAGCACCATATTCCCATGGTAAATAAGAAGATTGCTGAGATGCTCGTTGTCTGCTTGCCTTGTCATTTTGATATGGGGATTCTGCCGTATCATCGGGCAAGGGGTACCCCGTTGGCAGTTCTCTATGATACACATGTACTTACGATGACAAGAACTTACCGGTGACTAAACTTGAGTAGCATAAGGATCGGCCCTCATATTCAAGGGACATGAGATTTCTAACTTATACTTCGTCAATCATGTACACCATAGTTTGTTCACTTTAACCTTAATCACTTCAAGATGCTTATGATAGGGGCAATGAGAACTGAAAGCTAATAAGTACCATAATTTTTGGAAGCTCTTTATGAAACTTGAATCTCTGCTTCCTTCTATGAAGGCCTTTCTTCCACCATTATATTGAGTCTCCACCTTCTATCTTTATGAACCTACTTTGAGAGCATAGTGGCCATTCTTAGTTCTATGTGCATTGTCCCAAGACTTGTTGATTGATGCATACCTTGATATTGCTTGTTTTAAACTATTTGTATCTAGTCACTCTTATGAACTTTGAAGGTGTCCTATGCATTTATATTTGCTACTCTGTGAGGGACAAGATGAATACTAGTATGCTATGTTTTCTTTATGTGAAACATACAAACGTCTTGCAAAGCATTGTTATTCATGAATCTTTTGTTTGTGCCTTTTCATGTTGCATCATAGTTTCTTTGTCTTATTGCTAGAACTTTGTCTTTCATGTTATGATTGAAGTACTATGATCCCATCTTTCAATGTTTTACAAATACTTTGATCAAGTCTTTGATGGTGCATGTCACCTCAAAAATTATTCTTTCTTTTTATCACTTACCTACTCGAGGACGAGCAGGAGTTAAGCTTGGGGATGTTGATACATTGCAAATGTATCTATAATTTTTGATGTTCCATGCTTTGTTTTATCTACTTTCTTGTGTTTTGTGCACACTTTGGAGTACTTTTCATATGATTTCTTGGAATAACATATTAACAAGTGCCACAGTGCCAGTTCCCTATTTTCTGCTATTTTTGGTTCCTAGAAAGTCAGAAAATCAATATTCCCGGAATTGGACTGGACAAAAGCCAAAGTTGATATTTTCCCGGAAGACTCACGGAGCCAAAAGGAGAGTCGGATAGGGGCCACAGGATGGCCACACCACCCCATGGCGTGGGTCCCCTAGGCCGCGCCAGGGCATGTTGTGGGCCCCTGGCCGCCCACCGACCTTGCCCTCTAGCCTATAAGAAGCCTCCCGAGGCGTAAACCCTAAATAGTCAAGCCTCCAGCCATGAAAAGTTCCGCAGTGCCGCCACCACCGAAGGGGAGATTCAGGGGACAGAAAGTCTCTGTTTCGGCACCCTGCCGGGACGAGGAAGTGCCCTCGGAGCCATCTCCATCGATCTCCACCACCATCTCCATCACTGTTGTTGATTCCCATGATGAGGAGGGAGTAGTTCTCTCTCGAGGCTACGGGTTCTACCGGTAGATATGTGTTCATATCTCTATCTATGCATGATCATATTGTGATCATGAGCTTGTAATCTATATATCTACCTTGCTACTCAAGTGCTTTAATGAATCTCTGCTCTCCCCATGTGTGTGAAAGTGACAGCGTGCTCACCATGGTGGCACTTAGGCTAGAGATTACAAATACTCGTTATGAGTTATATTTGGAGTTGGATGTCTTTATGAAATTGTGGTGTTTCTTGGACTCATCTAGTGCTCAAGGTGACAGTGTGGGGTTTTCTAGATGGGAAAGGCTTACTTTGAGGTGTGTTGTTATAGCCCTACCATCGATTAGAGTGTTCAACCAGAGAGTAGTTAAGAGTAGTATCATAAAGAGAAGATATTTATATGAGAGTGTGCACTAGTGAATGTATGATCCCTATGCCTTGTTTCTAAGCACTGAAACACCGTTTGCTATTAGATCTATTATATGTTTGCTTGCTTCCAGCTTTATTTCATTTTCCTTAAGTCTCTTTCACGCCATCAAGCTATTTTCTGTCACCATTGTCTTATTCATACCACTTGTATTTCACTATCTCTTCGCCAAACTAGTGCACCTGTACACTTGACAAGTGTATTGGGTGTGTTGGGGACACAAGAGACTTCTTGTATCTTGATTGTAGGGTTGCTTGAGAGGAATACCTTTGACCACTTCCTCCCTGAGTTCGATAAACCTTGGGTGATCCACTTAAGGGAAAACTTGCTGCTGTTCTACAAACCTCGACACTTGGAGGCCCAACAACTGTCTACAAGAACAGAAGTGCGTAGACATCACACGGGCATATGGTTTATTTGCTAGCAAGATATACATGGTTAGGAAGTGGATACAGTGCAATCTTGTGAATCCTTGTATGATCATGTTTAGGATTGCAGGAGTTCTGAAGAAAAAAATTGACACCAATTCGAGCTGGTAAGTTCTTTTATTTCAATCTAGAATCTCCACTATTCTACATTATTTTCTTGTCACTCGAGCGCAAGCAACATCTAAGCTTGGGGGAGTTGATAGTTGTGAGATTTGACATATTTTTTATGGTTTTTATTGATAGTTTTCTTCTGGATTTAATCGTTTTCTAGCTTTACCTAACGCTAATACTTCGGTAGAGAAGAAAACTTAGGTTTTAATGTGTGTTTCAAGTTCTGGACGTCAATAGAAGCTTTTAACAAGAGAAACACAATATTCAGGCGAAGACAAGCAAGTCTCTTTATGGATGCAATCGAGGGAGGCATACAGAAGCTTTAACGAGCAACAATACGGCGGGAATATTTTTCTAGCTGTATAGTTCCTGCCATATAGCTAACATCGCCTCCGTCTTGTCAAAAGGGACAACTTCCATGAAGAGCCCAGAGGCAAAATCATAGCACAACTGCCGCCATCCCATCCAGAAAGGAGAAAGAAGAGATTCGGATAAGGTGGAGAAGATGTTCTTCATCTTGCTCCACGATCTTCGACCTCCTAGCCATCACACCCTCATAGCCATTACTTGTACTTCAGAGAGATAGAGATCTTCACCTTACAAGATTAGGGTTTGAGATTGTTTCTTCCTATCTTAAATTGTGTTGGATTACTTTTCTATTCTTATTGTGGATCTCGATGGTAATATCAAGAACAAATCCCTTTATTTAATTATATCGATGATGCTTTCTTCTCTCATATGTGAGTAAGTTCCTTGGGCGTGGGAGATGTAAGGGATTGGTGAGATGTGATCTGCCTCCATATATTTTCCATTAGTTTGTGATTGATTTTAGTTACTATATTATGTGTGCTTGACTATATGTGGGATGCCTAATTCTTATTGTCCAATTAAGGGCCCAGACAACATGATGCTTTCTTTTACATAGATAGGATCTTGTTCGCTAGTAGACCGACGACCCCCGAGTGACACGGGGATATGAATGGGAAACTAGATTGACTTGAGCATAATGAGAAACCACTATGCTTATTGCATTAGTCCGATCCAAGGAGCTTCATTGCTAAGTAACCTGAAGGATCTTAATTGCCTAGTGACTGACCATGGTTTTGGTAACAGGCTAGTAGGATTATTGAACTTGGGATGAAATCTACCAAGAGGAGTTCTGGCTAATTATGGGTTGCTCGCCTACACATATATTTATAAGATTATAATTGTTACAATTATCATTTGTCCACCTGGCACAATCACTATCACGATGAACTGTATCTCCCCGAGCCTTCTTCGTCATCTGCAGAAAAGAAGAAACAATCAAATCATTCTTTACTTTTATGCTTTTTATTCCTGAATTTTAAATTTTAGTTTTATTTAAATACATCCAGTTTAATCCAAATTTCATTCTTATTTTCCACACTTGCAGTATATCCACTCGAAGACCTGTGACAACTTTGAGTGTGAGAGAGATTCACTCATAAACACTTACCTTTGGGCTCATTGTGGGATCGATATGTATACTTTGAAACTAGCTACAAATGATCTGTGGACTTGTAGACATCAGTCACCAACACAGGGGAGGTGGAGAGTAGGCCCTTGAGATCTTCAAATGCATCTTGCGCTTCATCCGTCCACTCAAACTTCTCAGCTTTTCAGATGAGCTGATAGAACGGTAGTGCCTTTTTGCCCATTTGACTGATGAATCAACTTAGCGCTGCAATTCGCCCAGCTAGATGTTGGACACCTTTGATGTTCTTAGGCTTCTCCATGGACATTATGGCATTTTCTTCTTTGGGTTGGTCTCAATTCCCCTGGTGGATATGAGGTACCTGAGCAGTTGCCTAGATGGTACGCTGAAGGCGTAGTTATCCAGATTTAGTTTAATCTGGTAATGGTCGAGTTTGTCGAAGGTCTCGCGGAGATAGTCGAGTAGTGAGGCCTCCTCTTTGGTTTTGACAATGATGTCGTCCACATAGACTTGTACGTTCTGGCCAAGCTTGCTCTTGAGGCAGGCCTGCATACACCGCTGGTAGGTGGCTCCTTGATTCTTTAGCCCGAAAAGCATTGTTGTGGAGCAGAAGACGCGGAAGGCCGTGATGAAGTCCGGTTTTTCCTAGTCCTCTTCCTTCATTCGAATCTGGTGATAGCCTGATTAGGCGTCGAGGAAACAGAGGTGTTCGCATCCTGCGATAGAGTCGATTATATGGTTGATCCGCAGTAATGGGAAGTGGTCTTTGGGGCAGTGCTTATTCACAGATGTGAATTCCACGCACATCCGCAGGATATCTGTGTACTTTTTTGGAACAAGCACAGGGTTTAGTACCTAGGTGCTCTCCTTGATTTCTTGTATGAAGTTGGCGTCGAGGAGTCTGTTGACGTCCATACGGACCGCCTTTTCTCATGGTTCGCACAGTCAATGTATCGACTACTTCACTACTCTAGCTTCAGGATTCATGTTGAGTGAGTGCTCAGTGAATTCCTTGGGGACTCTTGTCATGTCCGCTAAACACTAGCCGAAGATTTCCCAGTGATCATGGTGGAATTCGACGAGCGCGAGTTCCTATGCGGAACTTAAGTTGTTGGCGATGAGGGCTCTCTTGGTTGGATCCGTCGGGTGGACCTGGACCGCCTTAGTATACACCGATGAGTCGAAGGACTGGTAAGGTGAGTTTGGCTTACATGGAGGGGGTAGACTGTTGTTTGTCCACTCCTTCAGCCTCGCCAGCTCTTCCTGCATGCCAAAATTGTAGGAAATTCTATTGAATTCCCCGTCGTAGTTGTCTAACCACACAAATTTTCCATTGACGGTAATAATGCCATTAGGACCCGGCATCTTCATCTGCTGGTAGGTGGTGTGTGGCACCGCCATTAACCTCGCGAACATGACACGTCCGAGGATACAATGGTACTGCGAGGGCCAGTCGGCCACTATGAATTCGAGGCGCCCTCGTTGGAAATTTTCCAGTGTGCCAAAGATGACGTCCAAGTTGATTTTGCCCAAGGGGTACATGCCCTTCCCTGGGACGATGCCGTGGAATGTCATGTCGTATGTTTCCAGGGACGAGAGGAGAATCTGCATGTCACAGAAGGTGCTAGCGATCATGAGGTTTATTGCCGCCATCCATGAAGACGCGCTTATCTCGAAGGTCCTGATTTGTGCTCTGAGCACCAAGGGAGAGTGGCCTGGGCAAGGTACTGAGTAGATGAGGGTGGAGAGTTAACCGCCAGATTGATTTGGTGAGTGGTTGATTTTTGCACTCGATTGGATGGGTGTCCTTTTTCGATCATGCCCATATTCCCCAACACTAGTGGGTATTGTTTGCCTCCATTGTTCTGGGCTGGTGTAGCCATAGATGGTGGTGGTCCGGGTGGTTGTGACGGTTCTCCGTGAGCCAAAGCACCCGGGGCAGCTCCATAACCCTGATTTATCGCATCGTGATTCATCTTGTTGAGGCCTCCATGGAGCTTGAGAAACTCGCGGCATTGCGTTAGGATGTGGCTAGACTTCTTTTTGCTATCGTGTTTGTCGATATAGAAGTGGACATTGCACGGTCCAGATAGTTTATCCTGGATTGATGTTCTAGGAGCTTCGTCGCGGGTATGGTGTTGCCAAACCTGCGTGGTTTTCCCGCTGTTGTGGTAGCCACCTCTACGGTATCCGCTGCTATAGTTGCTATCATTGCATCTGTCGGCGTATCCAGCTACGACCATGTTGACTTCTTCGCGGTCCTCGTAGCCATGCATCTGACGCTTTCCTCGGCGGTCGCATCTGTGTCCGAGATCGTCGTCGTCTAAGTGGACACGGTTGTTTTTCACCAAGTCCTCTCCATTGTCCCACCTATTAGCAATCTCCATCAGGTGGTCGATTGTTTTGGGCTTCGTGCGGCCCAGTTCCTCTCTGAGGTCTCTACGGTGTACGCCGCCATTGAACGCGTCGATTGCGAGGTCCTCGGAGATGTCCTCTGCTGAGTTTTTGATGATGCACCATCTCTGGATGTAGGAGCGCAGTGATTCGCCAGGCTTCTAATAGAAGGATTTTAGCTCTTCGATTGATGCGGGCCTTTTGTAAGTGCCCATGAAGTTGCACACAAAGCGGTAGACTAGCTCTTCCCAGCTGGAAATCGACCTATGGGGGAGATTATTGAGGCATGCGCGAGCAGCGCCCTACAGTTGTAGTTGGAGGCACTGCATGGCTGTGCTTTTGTTCCTGCCATGTAGCTTGATGGAGGAGATGTGGTCCTCCAACCAAATCTTTGGGTCATGGAGGCTATCAAATTTTGGGTTCTCTGATTGGAGTTTGAACCCCTGATGACCCACAAGTATAGGGGGTGTATCGCAGTATTTTCGATAAGTAAGAGTGTCGAACCCAACGAGGAGCAGAAGGTGCTGGCTAGTGGTATGGATCAAGAATTCTCTGCAAATACTTAGCAAACAGATTTTTAGGGGTTTTCGATAAAGCAAGCAAACAAAGTACGAGTAAACAAAAGACAGTAAGAATGAATGCAGCAAGTGGCCCAATCCTTTATGCAGCAAAGGACAAGCCGGTTGTATTTCTATAGATGACCAAACGTTCTCGAGGACACATGGGAAGACTGTCAAGTGATTTCGCTTCATATAGTCGATTAATCTTCTCTATCTTGCTAAGTGTTGTGTGGGTGAACCTGTGCTAATGTACCGTCCCATCCAAGACTTAATACATACTTGTGATTAAACCCCCTTGCAAACATCCATAAGTACAAGAAAGTAATTAAGGTAAAACCTAACCACAGCTTTAAACTCTAAGACCCTTACGTCCCTTGTGCATTGGTTTCCTAACGGGGGTTCAGGTTTCTGTCACTCCGGCAACCCCTACGCCCATATAGGTGAAGTGTCATGTAGTCGACGTTCACATGACACCACTATAACAAGTACACCACAACTTAAATAACAATCTATTGAATCTTTCTCAACGCAACTCCACTACTAACAACAAGACTTCTCCCATGTCCTCAAGAACAAAACGAACTACTCACAAGACATCATATGGATCATGATCAGAGATGGAATAATGATGTATAACAATCTGAACATAAACAATAATTCAATGGTTCACTTAATAGCATCAACTACAAAGAGTAATCAACACCGGGAAAGTTTCCCCTATGAACTATAGCAAGATTCAACCAATTGTTATAGCAATATGGAGATGGTGATGAGGGTGCTGATGGTGATGATGGTGGTGATGATGATGATGATGATCCCGATGAAGTCCAGCTTGATGGTGGTGTTGATGGCGATGATCTCCCCTCTCCGGGAAGGAATTCCCCCGGCAGAAATCTGTCTGCCGGAGAGATCTTTCTCTCTCGGTGTTTTCCGCCCCGCAGAGGTGGCGGAATCTTTCTGTGGTCGCTCCCCGAGTCTTAGGGTTTCGGGAGGAAGATATACGCTAGAGGGGAGAGGCTGGAGTGGGCCAGGGTGGCCACACCACTCCCTGGCGCGGCCTGGGCTTGCCCGCGCCATGGGGTGGTGTGGGCCCCCTGTGGCCCAACTCCACTCCATCTTCTGGCATCTTGAGTCTTCTGGAAAAATAGAATTTTCCGTATATTTTCCCGGATTTTCTGATCTTCGCGAATTTTGCCTCCAAATAACACCTTTTCCATTAGAATCCTGACTGCAGCGGTCCATGCTCCAAAAGTCATCAACCATGCAAAACAGATGAAATAACATAAGTATGACCTCTCAATACAAAATATATCAATGAATAATAGTGAATTAAGACATAGAATAGTGATGCAAAATGGACGTATCAACTCCCCCCAAGCTTAGACTTCACTTGTCCCCAAGCGAAACTGAGCTCAATAAACATGACCTCAGGTTTATGGAGTGAAGAGTCGATAAAAGAATACGGACAAGAAGCATCACATTCATCAAATACATGGATCATAAAAGAAGACAACTCACTATTATACAACTCAACTTGCAATGAGTAAAGAGAACACAATAAAGATACATAGAGTAAAACATCATTGGTAATGGCAAACTTAGCTCTTGGTCCAAGAATAGTTGATAATTTGCTGGAGTTCACAAATAGTTGATTTTTTCAAAGAAAGCTTTCAAAGTAGTAAACTTCAAGATAAGAGCAATGTGCAAAACAAGGAACATAAGAAACATGATTGAATAAATAATCATATAAATGAATGAAACACATCAACTCAAAATACTTGCTGAGATAGAAGGGAATATGTTTACTGACTCAACTACAAAGTGAAAGAAAGGGCCCTTCAAAGAGGGAAGCAGGGATTACAAGTCTCATAAAGAGCTCCCAAAAATTATGATACTTACTAGCTTTCAGCTCTCATTGCCCCTATCATAGGCTTTAGGTGATTAAGGTTAAAGTGAGGTCCAATCTAAGTTATATGCTTGTCAGACTATAAACTGAAGATCCCAAGTCCCTTGAGTACAAGGGCCGCTCCTCATGCTACTCAACTTTAGTTATCGGTAAGTTCTTGTCATTGTAAGTATGTGCGTATCATTGAGAACCGCCAACGGGGTACCCCTTGCCTGATGATACGGAAGAATCCCCATATCAAAATGACAAGGCAAGCAGACAATGAGTATCTCAGCAATCTTCTTATTTACCATGGGAAAATGGTGCTTTTTTCTCTCTTTCCTCTTTTCATAGTATCTCTTTTTTTCTTTTCTTTTTCTCAATAGCTATCTCTCTCTTTTTTTTATAAGAAGAATGCTTCATAGATATCATTATGGTTATGCTGAAGGTTTCCACCATGTCAACATGGATTAGACCAGCGGCCCAGGCGTTTCTCTAACACACATACATAACTCCATGGACTTACAAGCTCCCCTTTTATTTCACACCGACGACATCCGCAAACAAAAGAGCAAGGTATCAACTGGGTATATATTTAAAGTGTTGAAAGCGTTCCCCGTGACAGCACGGTTCTGCTAATCCCCAGCCTATAATTTGCAAGCATATAACTTTCATCGAGAGTTCACAATGGTTCGTGTTTATTAAGTGCGGAAACTAAAGTGTGCCATCAAGTTCGTGAGAGCTTTAATCACTAATTTTCTCATAACAAGTTTAATTTGGGAGGTAGACAAAACAGGAATTTACTTGGAATAGCAATAATGCTACTAGGTAGGTATGGTGGACACAAATGGCAAAGGTTTTGGTTTAAAGGAGGTGGATGCACGAGAAGAAGTACAGGTTTTTGGCTAGCAAGGCTGGGTAGCAAGTACAAGAGTTGAAGGAAACAAACAAACATACAAGTGATAAAGGCAAACATGCAATCTTCCTTGGAAGCACAAAAGATCTTAACTAGAGAATACTAAACTTATGAGCAAATCAAGAAAGAAAGATGATGAAATTATTTTTCTCTCTAGTACTTCTATCTTTTTCTTTTCAAATCTCAAAAAGGTGTTGCTACTGACCGAGCCAGGTTTGCCAAAACCAACTAAATTAACTCAAAGATCCCAAAGTGCTACCAATACTAACAACAAGATCAATCATATAACCACGAATTGAAAACTAATATAAGCTATGCAAAAGAGTGAATGAAAGAACTTCTCATTAATAATCCATAACGGCAACTCACACCAAGGGATACAAATCTAACGAGAGAGGGGACACTTCCATAATGCAAACCATACTAAAAAATAACTCCTCTATTCAAGATATGACTCTACTAATAAGGTAAAAAGATAGAAGATAGTCATATGATACTGCGGCACTCCCCAAAGCTTGGAACAAACCAAGGGGATGCCAAACCTGATGATGAATTACTCCTTTGGTGGTGGTGGTATACTCTCATCTTCGTCCGTCTTCCAGGGTAAAGGCTTCCCATCAATAAAGGACATCGTGGTTTCCAACATCCTGAAACTTGCAGCAGCACTTATGTGTTTAAATCTAGCCTCATACTCACAGTTTTGATTTTGAACGTCATAGAACTGTGCTTGCAGTTTGTTGGTTTTTTGGCGGAGTGAAAGGACTTCATCTTTGAGTTTAGCAGTCTCCTTTTGGTGCTCGGCGATGAGTTCGGAATAAATCTTCTGGATGATGTCCACTTCGCGCTCCGCCATCTTCCTGTACCTAAAGCCTTCTTGCTCCAATGCTTCTATTCAGTCATGCAGACTTCCTTCACCTTTAGGGCCTTGAACCTCCTTAATCCGGACCTCCCCACCTTCGAGCAACAACTCCTTGGGATGAATCTTCAATTCTCTCATGTATGGGTTGATGATATCTTCTAAGGAATCTCCATTAGATGTTCCTGAGGAAGACATTGTGGCTCCAAATCTGGGATTCTTCCTGGCAGAAACAGATCAAAACAAAAACAAGACGAAAACACGATATACGAACCTCGGGGTATCCAAGGGGTTCTATATTACGAAGTTTCATATCAAAAGGAAGGTACTGGGAGAAAACGAGTCGGAGACGGAGTCCTGGGTGGCCTCACCACCTGGTGGCGCGGCCAGGGGTGGACCCGTGCCATGGGGTGGTGTGGGCCACCCTGGCTCCGTTTCCGTCCCTTTTTTGCTTCGTAGCTTTCCATATTGACTTAAAACTGCAAAAATATAGTTGGATTGTATTTTCGCGGAACTTCTTACCAGAACTGTTACCTATTTGAATACGGACTCTGCAGGTCTCTGAATTTGATCCTCAATGAATTTCTCGAGAGTTATAACTTGAAAAGCATTAACATCTTCATTGTAAGAATCTCCAGCAATATAGTGGTTGAGTCGCTGTCCATTCACTACTTGTGTAGTATTATCTTTTAGAGAAGAAAATTTTATTGCTCCTGAACGGTATACTTCTTCAATGATGAAAGGTCCTTCCCATTTTGATAGTAGCTTACCTGCAAAAAATCTGAGACGAGACCTATACAATAGAACATTCTCACCAACATGAAATTCTCTCTTAAGTATTCGCTTGTCATGCCATCTTTTAACTTTTTCTTTAAAGAGCCTAGCATTCTCATAGGCTTCACTCCTCCATTCATCTAAAGAGCTTAAGTCAAAAAGTCTTCTCTCACCAGCTAGCTTACAATCTCTATTTAGTTCTTTCACTGCCCAGTAAGCTTTGTGTTCTAATTCTAGGGGTAAGTGGCAAGCTTTCCCATAAACCATTTTGTAAGGAGACATTCCCATAGGATTTTTGTAAGCCGTTCTATAAGCCCATAAAGCATCATTCATCTTCTTAGCCCAGTTTTTTCTAGACCTATTAACAGTCTTTTGCAAGATAGATTTAATTTCTCTATTTGGTAACTCTACTTGCCCGCTAGTTTTGGGGTGGTAAGCTGAAGCAATTCTATGATTAACATCATACTTAGCGAGGGTCTTTCTAAAACCGCCATGAATGAAATGAGAACCCCCATCAGTCATGAGATACCTAGGCACTCCAATCCTAGGAAAGATAACGTCCTTAAGCATTTCAGAGAGGTTTCCCCGTCGGCACTTTTCGTAGGAATTGCTTCTACCCACTTAGTAACATAATCAACGGCAACAAGAATATGAGTGTAACCCTTCGAAGGAGAGAAAGGACCCATAAAGTTGAATCCCCAACAATCAAAAGGTTCAATAACTAGAGAGTAGTTCATAGGCATTTCATTGCGTCTAGAAATATTACCAACACGCTGACATTCATCACAAGATAAAACAAATTTTCTTGCATCCTTAAAAAGGGTAGGCCAGTAGAAACCTGATTGTAATACCTTTTGTGTAGTTCTATCTCCTGCATGATGTCCTCCATAGACGCTCCCGTGACATTTACGCAATATCTCTTTTTGTTCATACTCTAGAACACATCTTCGCATAATACCATCAACCCCTTCTTTGTATAAGTGTGGGTCATCCCAAAAATAATGCCTCAAATCATAAAAAAAAACTTTCTTCTTTGCTGAGCTGTAAAAGTTGGAGGCAAATACTTGGAGACAATAAAGTTAGCATAATCAGCATACCAAGGGCTTCCTCGCGAGTCCACCCCTACTGCGGCTAATTGCTCATTTGGGAAACTATCATTAACAGGCATAGGATCAAAAGAGATGTTCTCCAAATGAGATAAATTATCATCTACAGGATTTTCAGCACCCTTTCTATCTACTATATGTAGATCAAACTCTTGTAAAAGCAGTACCCATCTAATAAGCCTAGGCTTAGCGTCCTTCTTCATCATAAGATATTTAATAGAAGCATGATCAGTATGAATGG
Source organism: Avena sativa (assembly GCA_916181665.1). Taxonomy (NCBI): domain Eukaryota; kingdom Viridiplantae; phylum Streptophyta; class Magnoliopsida; order Poales; family Poaceae; genus Avena; species Avena sativa. Next base: position 577,517,379 of record OV702287.1, read on the forward strand.
TTACTTTTGAGTCCACAATATAGGGCCTAAACTTATCACAAGCAAAACCAACAGCTAGCAATTCCTTTTCAGTAGTAGCATAGTTCCTTTGAGTAGCGTCTAAAGTCTTACTAGCATAATGGATAACGTTTAGCTTTTTATCAATACGTTGCCCAAGGACAGCACCTACAGCAAAATGACTAGCATCACACATTATTTCAAAGGGTAAACTCCAATCAGGTGGTTGAACAATAGGATCAGTAGTTAAAGCCTTCTTAAGAGTTTCAAAAGCTTCCTTACAATCATCATCAAAAAGGAAGGGTACATCTTTTTGAAGAAGATTAGTAAGGGGTTTTGATATCCTAGAAAAGTCTTTAATAAACCTTCTATAGAAACCAGCATGACCAAGGATACTACAAATACCTTTGATGTCTCTTGGGCATGGCATCTTCTCAATTGCCTCAACCTTAGCTCTAACAACTTCTATGCCTCTTTCAGAAACTTTATGCCCAAGAACAATCCCTTCGTTAACCATGAAGTGGCATTTCTCCCAATTCAGAACAAGATTAGTTTCTTCACATCTCTGCAAAACTTTATCAAGGTTGTGCAAACAATTATCAAAAGAAGTTCCGTAGACAGAAAAGTGATCCATGAACACTTCTACAATTTCCTCACAAAAGCCATGAAAGATAGCAGACATGCACCTTTGGAAAGTAGCAGGAGCATTACATAAACCAAAAGGCATACGTCTATAAGCATAAGTTCCATAAGGGCAAGTAAAAGTAGTTTTTTCTTGATATTGTTGTTTAACAGCAATTTGAGAGAAACCAGAATAACCATCAAGAAAACAAAAATGGATCTTTTTATACAATCTTTCCAACATTTGATCAATAAAAGGAAGCGGGTAGTGGTCTCTCTTAGTAACTTTATTGACTTTCCTAAAATCGATGCACATCCTATAGCCTACTTCTATTCTTTGAGGAATAAGCTCATCGTTATCATTAGGGACAACGGTAATACCTCCCTTTTTAGGAACACAATGAAAAGTACTAACCCATTCACTATCAGCAATAGGGTAAATAATACCAGCATCAAGGAGTTTCAATACCTCATTCCTTACCACTTCCTTCATCTTAGGATTTAAACGTTGTTGGTGCTCCACTACTGGCTTCGCATCTGGTTCTATGTTGATAGAATGCTGACATATAGTAGGTGAAATCCCTTCCAAATCATCCAGAGTATAGCCCATAGCTCCTCGGTGTTCCTTCAAAACTTCCAATAATCTTTCTTCTTCCTCCCCTGAAAGTTTAGCGCTAATAATAACAGGATATATCTTTTTATCATCAATAAAAGCATATTTAAGATTATCAGGGAGAGGTTTTAGATCGAAAATCGGATCATTTTTAGGTGGCATCGTGGTACCCAACTCTTCTATAGGCAAGTCGTGCTTAAGCATCACAGGTTGATCTCGGAGAATCATGTCAATCTCGTTCCTTTCTTCCATGAAGATTTCACTTTCATGTTCTTCCATAAATTGCTGCAAAGCATTATTAGGAGCAAGAGAAATAGAAGCAAGTTGTTCAACCCTAAAATCCTCATTATGGGTTTCCTCTTCGCAAGGTTCTTTAGCAAATTTCGAAAAATTAAACTCATAAGATTCCCCATCAAACTTAGTCAAGATTTTCTCCCTCTTGCAATCAATAATAGCTCCACAAGTACTCAAGAAAGGTCTACCAAAAATGATAGGATAAGTTTTACTAGCAGCTGAACCAAGTACTAGAAAATCAGCGGGGTACTTAATCTTACCGCAAAGAACTTCCATGTCTCGCACAATACCAATTGGAGAGATAGTCTCTCTATTAGCAAGGTGAATAACCACATAAATCTCTTCCAACTCGCAAGGACTGATCTCATGCATAATTTCTCTGTAAAGCTCATAAGGAATAGCACTAGAACTTGCACCAATATCACATAAACCATAATAGCAATGATCACCAATTCTAACAGAAAGCACAGGAACACTAGCCTTTTTAGTTCTATTAGGATGTGAAACAATATTAGAAGCATCCTCACAAAAGACTATGTGCCCATCTTCTATGCTTTTAGTGACAAGGTCTTTCACAATTGCTACCACAGGTTCAATGTTTATTTGTTCATCAGGTTTTACAGTTCTTTTTTCACCTTTGGTGATTACATTAGTTATCATTGGATGATCATTTAGCTTTTTGGGGGAGGGAATCTTCTCGATATAAGGTTCAGGTAAGATGGGGTCGATGATGCAATACTCAGCACTTCCAATAGGGGCATAGTCAACAATATCTTTGTAAGGTCCATGGTACTTGTTCCATCCCCTTTTTGGAATTTCGATATAGGAAGCAAAAGCTCTAAAGCAATTCGTAATAACTTGCAAATCAAGACCATAAGCATTACTAATATTTTGAAAGTCATCAGTTCTCATAAAAGATTCAATGCATTCATAATCATAATTTATACCTGACTTTCTACCTTTGTCATTCTCCCAAGCTTCAGCATTGTCTTGAATACGATCTAGAAGGTCCCATTTAACTTCTTCTTCCATGCGAGTGAATGATCCAGCACAAGAAGCATCTAATAAATCCTTGTCATGTAGAGGGAGCCTTGCATAAAAGTTATTGATAATAATATGGTTGGGGAGCTCATGAATGGGACATTTGAGCATTAGTAACTTCAATCTCCCCCAAGCTTGAGCTGTACTCTCTCCATCAAGAGGCCAAAAGTTGTATATTTGATTCCGATCTTTATGAATCTCACTAGGAGGATAAAACTTTGAATAAAAGAGAGGCACTATTTTCTCCCATTCCAGAGCTTGACCATTCTTCAACAGCTTATACCATTCCTCAGCTCTTCCTTTTAGTGATAATGAGAATAACTTCTTCTTAATTTGATTTGTAGTAATACCTGCACACTTGAACAACCCGCATAATTCGTGTATAAAGAGTAAATGATCACCGGGATGGACAGTTCCATCCCCAACATAGTAGTTATCCATAACACGGTCAATAATTCTTGTAGGTATTTTGAAAACATCTTTGTCAGCAGGTGGTGGCTTATCTACTACCTTAGCAGTGGTAGTAGCATTACCAAATAAGAAACTCAGCGAATTATCCATAACAAAAATAAAGCAACTAACAGAAGTAAACAATACTCATAGTAGAAGTTTCCTTTACCAGTTCCACTCTCCAATAGCGCTTCACTCCCCGGCAACGGCGCCAGAAAATAGTCTTGATGACCCACAAGTATAGGGGGTGTATCGCAGTGTTTTCGATAAGTAAGAGTGTCGAACCCAACAAGGAGCAGAAGGTGCTGGCTAGTGGTATGGATCAGGAATTCTCTGCAAATACTTAGCAAACGGATTTTTAGGGGTTTTCGATAAAGCAAGAAAACAAAGTACGAGTAAACAAAAGACAATAAGAATGAATGCAGCAAGTGACCCAATCCTTTATGCAGCAAAGGACAAGCCGGTTGTATTTCTATAGATGACCAAACGTTCTCGAGGACAGATGGGAAGACTGTCAAGTGCTTTCGCTTCATATAGTCGATTAATATTCTCTAGCTTGCTAAGTGTTGTGTTGGTGAACCTATGCTAATGTATCGTCCCATCCAAGACTTAATACATACTTGTGATTAAACCCCCTTGCAAACATCCGTAAGTACAAGAAAGTAATTAAGGTAAAACCTAACCACAACTTTAAACTCTAAGACCCTTAGGTCCCTTGTGCAATGGTTTCCTAGCGGGGGTTCAGGTTTCTGTCACACCGGCAACCCCTACGATTAGTAGCCAAATACACAATGCATTCCCCTAGGCCCATATAGGTGAAGTGTCATGTAGTCGACGTTCACATGACACCACTAGAAGAAGTACACCACAACTTAAATAACAATCTATTGAATCTTTCTCAACGCAACTCCACTACTAACAACAAGACTTCTCCCATGGCCTCAAGAACAAAACGAACTACTCACAAGACATCATATGGATCATGATCAGAGATGGAATAATGATGTATAACAATCTGAACATAAACAATAATTCAATGGTTCACTCAATAGCATCAACTACAAAGAGTAATCAACACCGGGAAAGTTTCCCCTATGAACTATAGCAAGATTCAACCAATTGTTACAGCAATATGGAGATGGTGATGAGGGTGCTGATAGTGATGATGGTGATGATGATGATGATGATCCCGATGAAGTACAGCTTGATGGAGGTGTTGATGGCGATGATCTCCCCTCTCCGGGAAGGAATTCCCCTGGCAGAAATCTGTCTACGAGAGAGATCTTTCTCTCTCGGTGTTTTCCGCCCCGCAGAGGTGGCGGAATCTTTCTGTGGTTGCTCCCCGAGTCTTAGGGTTTCAGGAGGAAGATATACGCCAGAGGGGAGAGCCTGGAGTGAGCCAGGGTGGCCACACCACTCCCTGGCGCGCCCTGGGCTTGCCCGCGCCATGGAGTGGTGTGGGCCCCCTGTGACCCACCTCCACTCCATCTTCTGGCATCTTGAGTCTTCTAGAAAAATATAATTTTCCGTATATTTTCCCGGATTTCTGATCTTCGTGAATTTTGCCTCCAAATAACACCTTTTCCATTAGAATCCTGACTGCAGCGGTCCATGCTCCAAAAGTCATCAACCATGCAAAAACAGATGAAATAACATAAGTATCACCTCTCAATACAAAATATATCAATGAATAATAGTGAATTAAGACATAGAATAGTGATGCAAAATGGATGTATCAACCCCTTCGGCATTCATGTTTGCCGTATAGCTCTGCTGAAGCAGCCAGCGCCGCAAAGGTCTGTTCCTTCATCCTTTGAGTCCGCCGAGCGGGCACGCCATGCGTACATCTTGTCTACTTTGCATTGTGTGATGTTGTCACGCGGGTCATAGTCGCGATCATGTCGGCGTGAGCGGCATCACCGCAATAGGTCGTGCTCATCATCGCTGGAGGAGAGCGAGTAGTACTTGACTATAGCCTTGCTTTTCTTTGGCTCCAACGTTGGATCCTTGGTGAGCGAGGCTTCGACTAGTCCCAAGCCAGCGATGATAGATCGGTGCATGGCGGATCATGGATCCCCAGCTGGTGGCTGATTGTTGAGCAGGTACATGGTGGCTGCTATCACCGCCGCGTGTGGTGTATTTGGGAGCAGGTCGCCCCACGAGTCCACCGTCATGGACGAGAAGTTGAGGACTCGAGTAGCCTCCTCTCGCTCCTTTTCATTGAGTTGGACTAGTCGAGAGCGCCTTTTGGCGGCTACATAGTCATTTCCTTGGAAGAGGATCCTCTGATAGAAGAGAGCACAGCTCGTCAGAGGCTTGATTCATCCGCCCTTCTTTTACGCTCCTCAAGTTGAGCGCTCACATGTTGCTGGCACCTGAACTCCTGCACGAGCAGCCAATGATAACCCATCAGCATCTGATGTGGTGAGTTTTGGGGCAGGGGTGGGCCTCCTTGCATCGTGCCCACTTGAGGTCATTGAGCTCAATCAGCTGCCGCTCATTGGTGCGTTCACCCATAGGGATATGCGGGTGATGGTCTTATTGGACGGGGCCGACGACAAAGGGTCGGTTGTTGGCCCGTTGTTGGTCGGTCCGCCGTTGGTGTTTTCCCTTGAAGTACGTCCATCGCCGGTGTTGATGACGGCGCACAAGTAATGTATGGGGAAGGTGTTGCTTCTACAACCCTCAGATCTGGAGCTATAGACTCCATCTTCGGACGCCAGATCACCAAGATTGGACTTGCAACTGTTGTTTCCATCTATATTCTCGACTAATGCCGAGGAGTTGAGTTCGCTCAGGGTGCCTATCGCGGTGGGATCCACGACGCAGGAGCAATCGCGGGAGTCCTTAGCTGATTGGGAAGGCGAAGCGTGCCAAGCCGACCAACATGGAAATGTAGGCTTCCGATCACTAGGCCGATTCCGTCGCCCACGGACTCTAAATCCGGGCGAGTCGTCGGCGCGTGGATAGCGAAGTCGAGAGAGCCAAAGAGAAGGTGAGTCTCCACTGCAGCGGAGTCGTAGATCGCCATTGATGGGGCCGAGGAAGCCGCAACATCAGAACTCCCGCTTCCTCCTTGTCTGCTCTTGATTATGAGGGAGTCGAAAATTACAAGGGTGAGCAGATGCAATCTGGCGAGGTGTATGTAGGGGTATGAGTATAGGTCCTCCTTGCCGCCCCCTCCTGGCCTTTATATAGAGAGGCTAGGTCTCGAAGTAGCAGGTCGAGTTGTTTACAAGTTAGGGATCCCCCTTTAAGTTTCTCTCTACACTTTGTCGTGTCTTCTAAGAAATCGAACTCCAATGAGCCACCCAAATCTTTGTTAGCCTTCGATCGCACCGTGGACTCCTTCCTTTGTCAGGTATAGGCTATTCTTAGGTACCTGTAAGGTATGCCCATGTCAATCATTATCATGTGCATCGTGGTATGATCTTTATCATTCCTTTCTGTGTAAGGCCAGGGTCTATGGAACTTACATGTTAGGTGTGCTATAATTTCTAAGAGTATCAACTATACTTCAAATTATAACATTACCATATCATGACACTCGCCCAACAATAATTAAACTAGACGCTTTTAATTTAACAATTGCAAGTTTTTATGTGGCTTAGGGCTTTCGAAGATAGAACCGGTCTTACTTACGAACATGGAACCACAATGATGATAATCAAATTATTAGCAACTCGTTGTAAATCATATATTGACTATAGTAGGAGATACAGACATCCGCTAGCCACTTATACAAAACTAGTTGCATATCAAGCATGGAACATGTCTCATGTGCGAGGACATGTAAATAGGTCCGAGCTACTTCATCCTACTATGCCACCAATATCCTAAATATATATAAGATGCAATAATATGATCATCATTGTCCATATACTCTTATGTGTTCTACCCGTGTAAAGCATCTACATATAGATCAGGCTCTGATGCCACTGTTGGGTTCGCATAATAGAAAACAAAAAAATCCTACGATAGGAACTACTAAGCACCAAGATCTATCTACCTAGATACAAACAACCGGTGGATATTACATCCATAGAGAATATATCCTTGAAGACCGACAAAGTGTAACGAGGTTGAACTCGTGGATGATGTAGTCGAACACTTCCCGATCTCAAGATCGAGCGGAAGTCCAGCGCCGCTAATCAGCAGCGCATCCGTTATCGCACACACGTACTGTCCACCTAACAACCTCCGCCTTCTCGCTCTAGCGATGCAGCGGAAACAACAACTCCTTCCAGCTGAAAAGCCACGGCGAACATGTATCTCGCTAATCTGAGACCATGGGAGAATAATTCTAGAGGGGGAGAGAGATCATTCACGGGGAGGTGTGAGATGAGAGGAGGAGTGAGCGGACTTTTATAAGGGAGAGGGGGCAGCCCCTCTCCATGCCCGGTGGCCAAGAGAGGTGCCCCCACCTCTTCCACATTCATGTGGTAGAGCTCCCACTAACAATAATTTGACTCCACTCAAAATTCCACTCATCCCATTAAATTTTCACAAAATTTATTGCAAGCTCTCGTTTAATAAAACTCCTTTTATTTATTTTACTCAGAAATTTGTTAATTACTTTAATTAACAAATATTTACTTAAACCCCCTGCAACATTTAAATATCACATGTAGAACTAATTTCAGCAATTTCGGCCGAAACTGCCCCTGCGACAAGCTCACTAATTATGGCATGTGCGTGCATGTACGAGTTCTGGTCAGGCTAATTAATTATGGCATACTGGAAGCACGCGGTTGTTCTTTAACCAGGTCAGTTCGTCGAGTCCGAACCAAACCCATAACATCCGTACCAACACCGACCAACACAACTTATATTATGAACTGTAGGGACTATTAGACAGGAGGAAAATAAAGTTAGCCACGAAATAGTGAATTTGGTCGTTTATGGAACTATGCCGGCTGAAGTCCTGGCCCTTTGCTAGGAAGATTGTAATCCACTGATTTAATCAATAGATATCCCTTTTGCCAAAACAAAAAGGTGCAATATAGAATACAAATACATACACAAGCATAATTAAAATACACATATGAATAGTATTGCACATGGTAGTTTATAAGGGCCATGATATGGGGCTCGTATCCATTTGTCCATATCTTAGATCGACCTTGATGTGAGGAGGATGGTTTCATCCTTCATGACTCTGATTGCTTCGGAAAAATCATCCAAAAGTTGATGACAATCTGGAAATTGTGCATCATCTACTGCTAGAGTTATCTCAATAGTGTTACCATAGTTTTCGTAGTGCACAGTGAGAGCCTACACAAGAAATAAGGACACCTTAATACAAATTGGACTGAATACAATAGAGAGTGGATTTGAAACAATATTGGAGCACCACTTGATATTGTATGTACACGATGGATTTGATCAGTGTTGCATGGAAATTTGAAGGTGCACACGTTATAATGTGGACCACATCTATGATATCTTTTTTGAAATCCAAGAAAAAAAAACTAGATAAACCCCTACATTGGAGAAAGGAAAAATCTCAAGGAAATGTACCATGGGTACCCAGTGTCATATCCAGATCAGAGTAACTCCAAGCAGGGGCGAATCTACCAGGTAGGCGTCGATAGGCTCGAGCCTACCCTCTGATTTCACCCAGAAGTTCATCAGCTAGTTAGTCTTCCTCCTGTTATCTCGTTGGCGGCGCCATTAGAATGTTCTGTAGGTTTTCTTCGTCTGTTGAAGAGGATGATTGGTCGCTTCACATGGGCCTTGGTCGTGGCCTCGTGGGCCTTTATCTAAAGCGAAAGTGTAATTATATTTAAAGGTAATGGCTCCAGGTCCATTGATAATCCATTAGTGTTTCGTACTAAGCAAACAATTGTCTGATGGTAAAAAGGGAGGAAAACCCATGGTTTTGTGGCTCAATTAGAGTACATGAATAGAGCATGGACCCGATACGAATATCACTCTAACGCTAGGTATGTCCCCTGAGAGTATTACTCTCCATTCTCCTCTATTAGTAGTATTTCATTCCTAAAAGATATTTTCTCATAGTTTTTTATCATGTATACTAAAAATAGCTCAGGTTTCATTGCTATTATTTTGCTACATTACAACTATCAGACAACCTATAAAACAAGTATTTGAGGAAAGGAGTCTTGCCGAATTTTCATTAAGCTAAGGTAGCAGCGCTTCTTGGTGAGAATTCCATCAATTAGGTCTCGACAGGACTCGAAATCCTATCATTGTGGACTACATTAGTGCATAATATTTATTGCAAATTTAGCTCATTGATTTTTTGGTTTCTGCTTTTTAACGAAAATGACACCCTTCCTTAGTTGCTCATTGATTTCTTGGCCCGGCTTAGTTGCTACTTTGAGCCCACCCTTCCTTTTCATCCTGGATTCTCCACTGACTCCAAGGAACAAACTGGTGCACAAGATTACCCATACTATCCAAGGGCATCCGCTATTTTTTAACCACATTTGTCCACCCCATTTGTTCATTTTTATATTCCTTCATATTTCTTTGTGATTTCCTATTCTACTACACACCATATCGTACAACCTTTATAAATCTCAAGATAAATATTGAAATACATGTAGGTTCAAAAATAATTCAAATTTCAAATACACATTACATATTACCATACAAATTAAAATAAAATATTGACATAAAATGTCGCATAGGTCAAAAAATAGGAGCAATATCCGTATAGCAAGTTGACCTTTGTGTTGAAAAAAACACATATTATTCAGGATTGTTTTTTCAGTGCAACCTAATAGTGCTTATGTTTTGGACGTCAGAACATGGATGACTTACTTGTGGTTGACCGTAGATGCTTCCTGCCATGAAGACAACTGGGTGTCCACATAATGTTATCTTTTCAGCTGGTCCAAGGACATTTGATAACATTATAGTTGTACGTGTCAGAAAGAGCCGCAAGATACAAGCTCCAACCTGCTTCCCGTTGACAAGTTGTAACATATTAGAAGCAGGAATAAATATACATTCTTTACGCAAGTTTTGTGGAACGTCTGGGAATCCATAGAAGTACGTCCACGTTCTTAAACTACCTTCCTTTTCTGATTTGCTCCAATACAAACTTTCGGAAGTTACATTAAAAAAATAGCAACCTTTATAATAACAAATGCATATAGAATGCAAGTGTATTCCACCTCCGCCGGACGGCGCAGCTACCAAAGCCCGTGCGGATCTCATCCCTTCGCGCTGCGGGAACACCTAACCGGTGCGGCGTGACGGCCCTGGACTGCAAGCCGTGGATGGAGTACAAGGTAGCCAGGGCGGGAGCCCCAGGATCTTGGAGGAAATGGGGGTCGGGGCGGCGGCCTTGGGATCCTGCGGTTGGACGGATTTGGTGGCCGCAACGGCGGCACGGTGGCTGGTCCTAGGTGTTGGCGGTGCTAGCTAGGCATGTATAATTGAGGCGGTTCTTGGTTTCTTCTCACTCCAAGCTACACGAAGGTTTTCTTGATGCCTAACCTCGTTGATCAGGAGAGAGTGTCGAGTTCCGAAAGTCTCTTCCATTGAACTCCTATGAATGCCTCATGTCTGGAGATTGCTGAATCGGATGGGATTCTGTCTTGTGCACCCGTGTTTTTTACTGACTGATTGGTTTTATAAGAGCCTTGCAAAACTCTGCTATTTGTTACCATCATGGGACACGTGTTTTGTTCCATGGTGAAGTTAGTGAGAATATTATGAAAGTAGAGATCTGAGGACTATAAATGGTGGTTCAACTCTTGGTGGCAATGAGGACCTGGCTTGGGATTTCGTGACTCATAGCAATGGAATTGGCAAGTGTGGCGACAACACATGAGAAGTTCAAAGTCATACTGTTATAATACATATCTTACACGTGTTTGTATAGATGTAGGATACGTATACGTGTGTATTCCTTGTATATATGTCCGTGTTGTATGCAACCCGGACTCCTTGTAATCCTCTTATATAATGAGAAATACAAGGCCACCTAACGTGTGTTTCCTCTATCTTACATGGTATCAGACACAAAACCCTAACCGGACATGCGCCTCCTCCCGCTTCCGCCGCCGCCGCAGCAGCCGATCTCAGCGCCCGGCCTCTGCAAACCACCCACCTCTCCCCTTCTAGCCTCGCCGCCCCTCTGCAATGGGTGACGCCGCCGCACGGATCGTGCAAGCCATGAAGGAAAAAGAAGACCGCGAGGCCCAGAAGCTACTGACGCCCAGTCGAAGCTTGCCCTCGCCACCGCCCCCTCCTCTAGCGCGGGGGCCTTCTCTCTCACCTCGTTGCATGCCCAAGCCGTTGGCCTCCACTCCATCAAAGGGCACGTCCCTGTCGAGCTGGCCCTCGACACCGGCGTTCATCGCCAATGGCGCACCTTCTTTCGCGCCGCCCTCCGCAAGTATGCCCTACTCGACCACGTCGACGCCCCTGCTCCGTCCGTTCTGACTCCGGAGTGGGCTCTCTTGGATGCCATGGTCGTCTCCTGGCTCTACGGGTCCGTGTCCCTCGGCCTCCTCGACGCTATGATGACACCGAGCGAAGACCCCCTCGCCGTCGAGCTGTGGACAAGCATCAACGGGCTCTTCAACGACCACAAGATCAACCGCCAGCTCCACCTCTCCACCAAGATGGGTGAGATCAAGATGGGCGAGATGAACATGACCGAGTACTTGAAGAAGATCAAGGCCCTCGCCGACGGCCTCGCGGATCTCGGCTCCCCGGAAGACGATGCCAAGCTGGTGATCCACTGCCACAACGGACTTTCCGAGCAATACGAGGGCGCCGCCGATCTCATACCCTCATGCCCGACATGTCGTTTTAGAAATGTCGTTCTCTTCTCGCACTCCAAGACATGAAGCGCAAGAATCGTTGCTCGCGCAATGGCAACGGCGACACGACCCTCTACTCGAACGCAGCCACCGCCCCCAACTCTGGACGGGGCAACGATAGCAAGGGCAAGAAAAAGAAGAAGGCCGCAACGGACTCTGCCAAGGACACCGCTATCATCCAAGCCAGCCCCGCCGTCACACCTTCGGCCGCCGCTCCTCCAACCTGGCCCGCGCTGCTCCTGCCCTGGAAATGCGTGATCCAGATGTGGCCATACGGCCTTGGTATGCAGGCTCGACCCCCCAGCTAAATGCACCGCCCACCGCCCCCGCAGCACGCCTTCTACGCACAAGGTCCCTACACCGTGTCACATGCCTATGGCTACGGCTACGGAGGATATGCTCCTCAGGCTCCTACATATGGGCGCGGCGCTGCACCCCCGTCATCACCAGCTTCATCTACTGCCTCATGGGACCAGTTCGCGCCGATGAATCAGTTCCAGACGATGGGCCTTCAAGCTCCCACCACCGATTGGGTCATGGACACCGGCGCCACCTCCCACTTTGCATCAAACCCCGGTATGCTCACCTTCGTGTCTCCTTCTTCTTCTTCCTCTCGTGTTGTCATTATCGGTAATGGTTCCACCCTTCCGATCACCGCTACCGGGCATGCACGTTTTCCTATTTCCACTCTCTCGCATCCTTTGCATCTTCGCAATGTCTTATTAGCTCCCGATATAGTCAAAAACCTCTTGTCCGTTCGTTAATTCACCATTGGTAATCGTGTTTCCGTCGAATTTGACCCTGTTGGTTTTTCTGTGAAGGACCTTCTAACCAGGACTGACATTCTCAGATGCAATAGTCCCGGAGCCCTCTACCCTAGCAGCACCTGCTCCCCCAGCCGCCCACACGCCTTCCTCGTTGTCGACCCTGCTATGTGGGCATCGGTGCCTTGGACACCCTGGACGGCCGGTCATGGAGTCATTAGCTCGCTCCTGCATTATTTCTAGGGATAAAAATAAATCTTGTTTGTGACATGCTTGTCAATTAGGTAGCCATGTTCGTCTACCTTTTTCTTCTACCAATCATATAATACATTCTCCGTTTCAACTTATACATTGTGATTTGTGGAAATCTCCTGTTGAGAGTATTTCTGGCTTTAAGTATTATCTCGCTTGTCTCGATGATTTCACTCAATACGCTTGGGTTTATCCTTTACGTGCCAAGTCAGAAGCCTTCTCACACTTATCGTCCCTCCACACCTTAGTCCAAACTCAGTTTCATGCACCCTTGAAAGCCATCCAGTGTGACAATCGATAATTCCTCCCTACAATCGTTTGCCCAACGCCATGGGATAGCACTCTGCTTCTCATGTCCCTATACTTCACAACAAAACAGTAAAGCCGAGAGAATTATTCGCGCCCTAAACGACATCACTCGCACCCTTCTAATTCAAGATAGCATGCCACCTCGCTTCTGGGCCGAGGCTCTCCATACAGCCGTACTGTTGCGCAATCGGCTGCCTTCCAAGGCCATCGCGGATCACATGCCTTTTCGAGCCTTTCATGGTGTCGACCCTACATATGCCGGTATTAGCGTCTTCGGATGCTTATGCTACCCCAACACCACAGTTATTGCCCCACATAAACTTCCGCCTCGCTCCGTGCCATGTGTGTTCCTTGGGTATCCATCTCAACATCATGGCTATCGCTGCCTTGATCGTTCCACCCAAAAGATCATCATCTCTCGCCATGTTGTGTTTGACGAGTCTGTCTTTCTCTTTGCCTCTAACGCATCACCACCATCCTCTACTCCTACTTTGCAAAGTTATGATGTTCTGCAGGTTGAGCAGCCGATGTTGCCGATGCCATTCACCGCACCGACCGCGGGAACTTCTGCCGCGGGCTCTATCGTGGCCACTCGGCAGCCTGCCGTGGGCATTCGGCAGCCTGCCCTGGCAGGATCTCCCGCTCCGTGCACGCCGCATCCATGGCTTCTACCCCGCCTCCCGCCACGGATGATCCTACGGCTCGTCGTCCTTGAGCAACACCGCCGCCACCGTCTCACACCATGCTCACGCGTGCCAAGCATGGCATTGTGCAGCCCAAGACGATTTTTGATCTTCATGTTGAAGGATTATCTCCAATACCGAAGACTTATTGTGGTGCTCTCAAAGACCCCAACTGGCATGCTGCAATGATTGAAGAGTACAGTGCGCTCCTCTCCAACAAAACTTGGGACTTTGTCACCGGCAACATTGTCAACTTGCTATCCTCCTCCTCACTGTGCCAACATTGTCACCGGCAAGTGGATCTTTCGTCACAAGATGAAGTCTGATGGTTCGTTGGAACGATACAAAGCTCGTTGGGTCCTCGGGCGTTTTACTAAGCGCAAAGGTATTGATTTTGATGAGACTTTCAGCCCCGTGGTCAAGCCAGCCACCATACGCACGGTGTTATCACTTACGCTCTCTAGTAATTGGCCGATTCATCAGCTTGATGTCAAAAACGCCTTCCTCAATGGCACACTCATCGAGATTGTGTATGCTCGACAGCCTTCCGGGTTTACTGATCCCAGATTTCCTGACAAGGTGTATCGCCTCAACAAATCTCTCTACGGTTTGAAGCAGGTGCCTTGAGCATGGTTTCAGCGGTTTGCTTTGTTCATTCATATTGTTGGTTTTGTTGACTCCAAGTGCGATAGCTCCCTGTTTGTCTACCGTCGTGGCACTGACATGGCCTATCTCCTGCTCTATATGGTTGACATTATTCTGATAGCGTCTTCTCTGACTTTGTTGCATAGTTTAATTGCTTCTCTTTGTAAAGAGTTCAGCATGACAGATATGGTTGAGCTTCACTATTTTCTAGGCATCTCAATCAGACACACTAAGGACAGTTTGTTCCTCTCACAGGAGAAGTATGCATTGGATCTTCTTGACAAAGCTGGTATGTTACAGTGGAAATCTATCTCCACTCCAGTTGATACAGCTTCTAAGCTTGTAGCTCAGTCTAGTGATCCGATGGCTGATCCTACAGAATAACGCAGTATTGCAAGAGGTCTCCAATACCTCACTTTCACTCGGCCAGATATCTCGTATGTATGTCTTCATATGCATAATCCACGGGCTAATCACTTGCTCCTTGTGAAGCATGTTCTATGCTACATCCGTAGCACCACCGACTATGGTCTCACTTTGTATCGACGCACATCGAACAAATTGCTGGCCTACTCTGACGCTGACAGAGCAGGTTGTCCAAACACTCGACGGTCTACTTCAGGCTATTATGTGTTCCTCCGCGCAAATTTGGTGTCTTGGTCGGCTAAGCGGAAGCACACTGTTTCCCGATCGAGTGTGGAGGCTGAGTATCGGGCGGTAGCAAATGTGGTGGCTGAATCTTCTTGGCTTCGACAGCCACTTTTGGAGCTTCATCGACCGGTGCATGATGCTTCAGTGGTCTTCTGTGACAATGTGAGCTATGTTTACATGACACAGAATCCAGTGCATCACCAGCGTACCAAGCATGTGGAGATTGATCTACACTTCGTCAGAGATCGCGTGACAACTGGCGAGGTTAAGATGCTACACATTCCAAGTTGATCATAGTTCGCGGACATATTCACCAAAGGATTACCATCGCCTCTCTTCTTTGACTTTCGGTACAGTCTCAACATTCGTCGGGTGCCGAGTTTCGACTGAGGAAGGGTGTTAGAATACATATCCTACACGTGTTTATATAGATGTAGGATACGTATGCGTGTGTATTCCTTGTATATATGTCCGTGTTGTATGCAACCGGGACTCCTTGTAATCCTCTTACATAATGAGCAATACAAGGCCACCTAATGTGTGTTTCCCCTATCTTACACATACCTTGCAGGGTGAAAATCCAATGTCCTTATAGAATATATTGTTTTGTGAGAGTGGATTTTCTTCAGGGTGAAAAACTATGATCTATGATCGGGTGACGACAGTGTTTGTGCATCATTTCCGTTTTGGAGGTGTCGCTATTGGAGCAAGTTGACTTATGGTGTTATCTTGATGGTGTTAGTACTACTGCTACAAACTGTATTCGATTATAGTCCTAATAATATTTATCTCATATTGTAGATATTGCTATTTCTATATATTTAGTCAAAAATTTCTAAGCGTGACTTCAGCTAAAGCTAAAAGGCAGAGTAATTTGGGATATAGAGAGTATAATTGAGCTAATAGGAAATATACCTTCACACTGAGGTATTTCACAAAAAAATCACCAAACACTTGTATGAGCATCACTTCTAAAGAGCTTTTTTTCCTATCCATGACCCTTTTGGCCTTCCGAACATGCTCAAGGAGATCATCATGCACGCCTATGTGGAACGGGCAGATGAGGCTGCTAAATCGATTCCCTGTCTCCACCTTGGTAACATATGGCTGTTCATAGTTGTGAAAACAAGATGAAATTAATTTCTTTTCTAAAAAGTTGTTATGAATGTCAGAAATATAATATCTAGCCAACCCCGCTAAGTCCACGTCCTAGGCTGTCGACCTTTTCTCTTCACAAGTTTAGGACGTGGATTTAGGGTGTCAGCAGATATTTATTTTAATATTGCATTTACTAGGATTTGAACTCTAGAGTCTAAGCATCTGGCTCTGATAACATATTAAATTGATGCACCAGACAACTAAATCATAAGTTCAAACCGGAGGAAAGGGATGTGCAGTACATTTTATTTCTGACAATGAAGAGGGTATAATAATTTTCATGTGGTGGCTAGTATTTCTTAGAAGAAAGCATATCTTACTTGTCGATTAGAGGCCGGCCTTGTGTTGACAAGGAGGAATGACCGCAAACAGATTTTCTTAGTTTTGATGTCACCTTGTATTGAATATAAAAGAAATGTGTAAAAATTGCCGCATGTTTATTCTTGTATATAGAACCCACCGTCGTTGTCAGACAGTGATACAGACCACTTACCAGAATTTCGGAAGTAATACTGTGAAAGAGCTGCCGAAGTAACGCCCACTAGCACGTCGTTGATGGTCTGCATAAACAAAATAGAGAAGAAGATGATGCCCATTGAGTAATGACCCGATCATACTCAACTGTACTAAAATAAAATCTAAGCAAGACAGTTAAATAGAAAAACAAACATTATAACTTGATTGGTTTCTATACAAAAATGATAATATGCAATTGACTTGCTATTCTTAATTTATATGTTGTTTATATGCAAACTTTATTTTCAGTGTAGCAGTAGCATTAGCTTCTTGATGAGGAGGGGGGTGGTTAACATACGCAGTTGATGACTGTCTTGATGAGCTTAACGTCATCGAGACGAAGGCTCCGATGCACAAAGCGCTTGCCGCGGTGAGCCTTGCGACTGCTGCCCACACGCATGAACAGCGTGCGCGGATCACTCAAGAACAGTATGGTTGCAAGAAGCAACACACTGTCCACAAGTGTGTGCCAGGCCAGCACAAGGTAAGAAAAAAACCACCCGAGCAAGGCCTTGCCTGATGACACTGGAGGCCGTGGCCTCCGTTGGTAGATCGCCCCGGTACGCTTGGGTGGGGGTGGCATGGCCGCTTGCCTGGATGGGTCAGCCGTGCTGCTGGATGATGCTACGAAGAGTGTCATGAATGACATGCCATCGCCGATGGAGTGGTGCACGCGTAGCACCATGGTTGAGGCCGCCTTGGAGGTCGGAAAGTCGAGTATGTGAAATTCCCAGAGAGGGCGGCGCCTATCCATGGGGACCATGGTCAGCGCTGCCATGTAGTCCTCCACAGCCTTTTCAGGGTCAGCTGCGGCTGAAGTAGCATCGACCCTCGGGACGATAATGTGGTCGTCCACGTTTACCTTCGTTCGCTTCCACCGTGGCTTGCCACCCGTGCAATCATTCATTACCTATAAATACGTAGTGTGGGTTAATGAGAGAAAGGACAATAGTATAGTCAGTTGTTGGCTATAAGCCAAGTGCCATATCATCTATAGTCAACTTAGAACTAGCATGTATAATAGTGAGCTACAAAAATATACTATTTTTCACTACATGGCCCACCTTTCACCCTCTCAAAGTGCCTAGGAGCACGTGCTAGAGATGGCTTTTGCATGAGAGTCCACTCTTCTTCTCTCTCTTATTGCCTCTCTTCCAACTAGGCATGGAAACAATATTTTAATTTTTATAGTCAGCTGAATAGGACTTATTGTACTTGCTCTAAATGGATTAAACAGTATAGTATGATCTTCGAGGGGCGTGCGAAGGTGGCACTTCCCTGTCCCCAATTACATGTCGTACAAGTATCGCAAGATTCAAATTTGATAATCAGTTTGAAAAAAAAAATGGGTTACCCCAAAAAAATTCCAATGGTATATTTCCTATGACACATTACACATACATTATTTTTGGACGAAGCAACCGTGCAACGGATTAAGTAGCTGGAGTCCATATGCATGTTTTGTCAATTCTATTTTCTATATATCATTGTTGTATGTTGATCATGTCACCAATGCTATTTTCTGTGAAGCAGAGTGTCGATTTGCTGGACGGGCACAATGTAGGACTTTAATTTTTTTGATTCTTTTTACAAAAAGTAGCAGGTGGCCCTTGATAATGCGAGGGCACTACCTTTAGTGCGTCAAATAAGCAAATTTATAGAGGTGCGTGTATTTATATTATCTATCGGGAAATGATACAGATCTAATACCAAGTCAAATTATGATAAATAAAATGCTACTTGTTCTAAAAGATCTTTTATAATTTTGCGCTAGCAATTGTAATGGCATTTCCGGAAAGAACATATCAGTGGCAACATGTGTTGTTTCTACATTACATTGGATAAATATATTCCATAAATTCACATCACAAGCTAATGAGTATGTTTATGTAGTGTTAGATTATTATGTCAATATAACAACGGGTCGTTATTAACAATGATATTATATTTCTTATGTCAGCTAGAAAATTAGAATTCCACAATTTTAAAAATTCTTTGAATGTAAGGATCCTGGTTTGAGTTAGGAGAACATAAGAGAAAACATTATCCATAATTATCTGAACAACATTGATTTCGGTATTGAAATTTCCCTAGTGATATCATAGATTCATTGTGAAACCACATGGCTGATTGTTGATCAATGATCATCCACCTCCAATGACATCTTTCCATCGATTTGTCAAATCGGTTGACACAAAATTGTGCTAAAATATTATGAATGACGGTTTCATCATTTTCAAAATGCTCCAAATAAAATAATTTAAATATAGTTCATATCTGAGCAATGATAACTCATGAGGTTGTTATGAGACGCTCCCCACATGGCATCCTAGTGTTGCTGTTGTAGGCTGCATGTATAAGTTCATATTATCAAAACAACCAACCAAATTTAAAGTAATCAACATGTTTGGCTTCAAGCCTTGATTCTCGTGTACCCACTATCAACACTCACATGAAGAATTGTAAACTTGGGAAAATAATACATGGTTCAATGTATGTATCCATCCATTATGGAAGGTGTGTCTATCTGCGACATTACTGTGTTATTTGTTGACTAACTAATAATTCGAACCCACCGCACAATACTTGATGTTTTTGATCAACTGTAGAATGGTCGCTTAATCTAAGAAAAATAAGCATTTGGATGGTACCGATTTATTTACTAGTAACATTTCAGTTAGTAAGGACTTAAATTTTCAAATGTACTTCCAAATATGAAAAAACATTATCAGAAAAATAGTGATTGAATTTTGAAGTAAATATTCAAAATTATTTCAAAAAGATTTTAGTGATGTTAGGGGCAGAGAGGTGAATTTAAGTGCATGCTTGAGGCAATACATTAATAGACTTGCACGAGTTTTAGCAACCACGACGTAGTGGAGACATGAACACATACCAATCCATGGTACGCCCAAGTTTTGCAAAGCCCCCTATCTATGCTGAATTCGCCCTCAAACCACACAAGGTTCATGATTGATGTATCGAACATGAGCCAGTAACCACTTGATTATTTTGATATTTTTCATTTCATGTAACAATTAAATATACATTTTATGTTTAGTATAAATAAATAACATAACAACTTATAGTAAAGTATGATGCGATAGCGCCTCACCTCCCCCTCCCGAGTAGCCGTAGTTTTAGCCAGCCCTCCCCCACCTCTACGGGCTCCTACGCCTCTCCTGCCGCAAGTAACAGACGTCCACTTCGTCCTCACGGAGACAATTGTGGTTGCACACGCATCGTGGATGGGCACTCTGGTGAGTTCTTCTAGAGTCTAATCATTTATTCCATGTTCTCCCATGTGGCTCCCCCTCTCTTTCTCCACAATGCATACTCTGTCGATGCCGAAATCTTGCACTCCTTCAATGCCCAGTTACTCTCATGGGATTGAGCCAGTCGCGTGTGAGGAATTTGTCACCGCCCACCCCATACCTCCTTTACTTCCCGAGCTTCCCTGAGCATTAAGAGTGCCCTTACTACTCCCACTTTGCACAACGAACCCCACTCCTATCTACATGTGTTTCTCTCTCCCTTAGTTGCTCAACCTCCAAACCCTTCTCGCCCTAGATCCCTCGTTCCCATCGTCGACTATTGCTTTTGCGAGATCTCCCCGGAGCACTTTTTTCAGTAAGTGTAGGGACCCTGTATGTTGCCGTGGTTGTGGGTTATCCGGTCACCTCCTCCGTGGGTGCGACATGCCTCATTCCATGCCCACCATGGGCATGTTGATTAGCAAAAAAGGACTAGAAAACTAAAAAGAAAAACATGTCAGACATATGAGAGGGTCTATCAATAAACCGAGTCTCATAATATTATCCAAACAACTATGAGACCCGGTCTATTTCCTACATGATAGACCCACCTTGATGCATAACAACTAGAAAAAAGGCTAATTAACTAACGAAAATAAAACTAGAAAACTAAATAGATGGACAAGTGTAAGAGTGGGGTTTGTCTAAACGCGTGATAGCATCAAACATCATCTGGTGACTCGGTGATCATAAAGTTGTGTTCAGGTATTCAGAGGAACATTTGAGGCAATATGCGTCAAGAGTGGGGTTTGTCTAAACGCGTGACAGAAAAGATACTTGAGGATCCACTCAGAGAAGTTATATCCAATAGCTGCGCATCATGTGATTTGATCATAGGGATATCACTTGTCCGAAAGAGTCAAGAAACATTTGTTGGTAACGAGATTGAACATGACATGGTGATGTCACTGATCAGATGTCGGACAATGCAAGTATCGAGAGATAAAAGGAATATGACACGATGTTCATGGTCCAACGATGAAAGATTTCGTTGATGCACAGGGATCACATGACCATCCAGGTCCCTCTGTTGATCATTGGTGTGGGAGGGTCCCGACCATGTTTGGAGTATTCTCTAACTGTGGGGTATCACTCTTAAGGGTTTGATGATGCTCAGAGAGTGTTTTGCGATTGGTAGAATCACTGAAAAAAAACAGAAAAGAAAAAACCGAAAAGGCCCCGTGTTAAAAATCAAGCTCTGTCGCGAGGATGCCCTACTCTGGCATGTAAGGCTGCCGTATAAGCTCTGCCGCCCTATAAGGGCCCGGTGTAAGGCTGCCGTATATGAGGGCCGCTGTATAAACAAGATCATGCTAAGTTGCGGGTGCGCTGTTTTCCCATCAACCCCCCATGTAAAAATTCGTATATTGTATACTGGCCTTGGGCCAAGATATAAATGAAAAATTCAAGTCCAGAGTTTTCTTCCTCCCTTGGTGTCCAATCAAAAAGAAGTATGATTTTTAATTGCTATATCATCCTAAGTAGTCTAGCATGCAGTTAATGGACACAGAAAAAACCAGCGCATGGTTTGTCCGTATTGTGCACATGCTCTTTTTTTAGTGTCCATAGACAACACGTCTACTTATTTGGACTTGCGATCTACTCCCTCTCTCTAGAAATATAAGATCTACTCCCTTGGTGTATAAATATAATACTCCCTCCGTCCACAAATCTATCTATCTTCTATCTACTATCTTCTATCCATCTATCTATCTATCTACTAATTTATATAGTGGTACGTTCGTCGCACTAGATATTTTCCGTCTGCCGTCAAAAGACGATTTTGCTCCTAACCTTTCGGTGATATTACAGCCCCTGCCACCTCATAAGTGAAACCCACGTTCCTTGAAAAAGAAAATCCCCAACAGTGCGACCGAAGGACTCTGCTCCGCCTGGCCCTGCCCCGCCGCCGACCGGCTCCACGGTATCCCAGACCTGCCGTAGACCCCGCTCCGGCGCTCGTCCGGTGTGCGCCGCAGAGGTTACCGAATGAATCCCCTAGAGATCCTCTGCCTTCCCTTTGGCTCCGCCCCCTACTATCCAACCCCCCCTCTCAGAAGCTGTAAGGTCCACCACCGCCGTTGAACCGGCCTCCTTCCAAACCACTGCCGTAGCTCCCGTTCCTCCGCTGCAGCGTCTCGATTTAAGTGGCGTCCTTCCTCTCCCCTGCCCATAGTTTCTCCTGCCGATCTTTCGAGTCTCAGCGCCGGTGACGGCAGACGTGCTTTCTGATGTTCTGGCGTTCTTGACGTCTTCACTCAGCTGCATCGCCGACGAGCTCGGCTTCTGCAGGGCTTCTCGCATGCAGGTGATCGTTGGTGGCCTTGGGACTAGGTATCTGTGCCACGTACGAGTCTATTCCCCCCCGGAATCCCGATCCCGCGCTGACGATGGCCACACATACACGCATCATCCGCCAGGGGAGTCGCGGCCATCCTAACCCTTCTACCCGGCCGGATTCTGGCGAGATCCGCCGCCAACACGGCCCTCCCAGTCTCCAACCCATGGTCGATCTCCAGCGGCGCCGCCCCTCTGAACTTCTTCAGCGTTGGTTCCCTACTGCCCCACCCCACCGAATTCACTCCCGTGTGATGTAGGGCTATGCGCGAGGTTCCTGTACAAGGGATGCGAGTCCAGAACGAGCGTGCTTCAGGTGACTTGTTCTCCTCTGTATCATCTAACATCGTTTGCATTCTAACTTGCTGGTCTAGACCTCTTTGATTCTACCAAATCGTTTGCATTCTAACTTGATGATCTGGACCTCTTTGATTCTTCCAAATCAGCAGCCTTAGTATGCGGTACGCTTTGGTTAAAATACAAAATACATCTCTCATGGGAATCTGTTCAAGAATTACAATACAACAAGGCCAGATATTGTAATATCTCATGGGATTGTTGCCCAAGTTTCGGTTATCTCCATTAGGTTCAATTTAAGATGGGGATTGTTGCCCAAGTTTCGGTTATCTCCATTAGGTTCAATTTCACTAGCCATGCATGTACTGTGAAGCTTTGATAATTCTATGTTCACATGCAATTGTGAAAACTCCACTGAGATTACAAGCATGCGTTTAAGAAAATGGAAACACCTATAGTAGCTTTTTCTCAGCATCGAACTACTCTTAGAGCTTAGGATTGATATTTCTTGGAGTTGAGGAAATCTATTTGTGGAAGAGTACTACATGTTTTCTGGCAATAGAAGATTATACAATTTGTGCCTGTGTGTGCCATCTACATAGTTCGCTGTTTCTTTGAGAATTTATATATATGCAAGTTGTGTTGGTGTGATCTTCATTGATTTCAGCTAATAAATATCTAAACAAACACAAGTCACTTATTTTGGGACGGAGGGAGTAGTATTTATCAGAAGTTATTTTTGAGATTGATCAGTACTCCGTCCAATGGAGTACTTAGTGTTTGTGTAGTGATGTCAAAATAAGTTCTGCATATTATTTATTTGAAGAATTTGTGTCCCAGTTTACCACAATTCATTGTTTTGTAGGCATCTGCGCCTTGGCAAAGGACAAAGAGACATTGGAGTACTAATCAAGACGTATGAGAGAAACCAGCTCTTATATTTAGGTAATTAAAAAAATTATCGGCATGTGTGTTTGCATAAATGCCTTAATTTTGTTAGAACTTAGTTGATAGCTGACATGCTTAGTATCATGTTTGTATGTGAGACAGGCATTCATTGATTTGTTGGGTAACTTTTTATTTAGAAGATCTTTTAGTAGTTTGGGGGTACAATCAAATATCTCTGGTGAATGACTAGTTGTGTGGATCATCATCTTTCCTGCAGCTTCACCATGGTACTTCATTGGCAAATGTTTTGTCTGAATCAGGATAAAGAAGGAAACCTCTGGTGAGCTAAGGATTCTGTAGATAAAATTCCTGACTGTAAACAGACAGATTATCTCTCATCTTTGCACACACTAAGCTTGTGAGCTAACACACATTTTAATGATTTGCGGTAAATACGCAAATTATGGTGTGCTCATGGAACTTTCCCAAAGCTTTTGCTTTTTGGTGGTATCCTTTTCTTGCCCCTTTAGTGCTTATATGTATACATCAACCTACGAGAAATAGAAATCAGTTCTTTGACAAAAATTTCTTGGCTAATTTCATGGCTGGATATTTGAAGTTTGTTTCTGACCCGTGTTAAATCATAATTATTTTTGTGGCTAAACCATTGATTCAACAAACTATTGAAGTTTGCTTGAGAGAAAAGTGTTCAGTTAACTCCTGACTGTCTATATAATTTTTTTCCAATCCTCGTGGCATTAAAAGTTTAAAAAGAATCAACACTTATCTCCAGCAACGCTTGCCACGAAAATAAAAATTCAATCCAATGTTCCGCATGGTCGGTGGTGTTTTGATGTCGCCTGTGGCTACCGTTTCATGTCCAAATGGCCTACATCCCTCCATCATGTCTGCCCTCTTTTGATTCCAGCACCGACTTCTTCTGAGGTTGTAACTTTTGCTAATTGCTTCCGTTTATAGAGATTCGTCTTTGCTCCACCCATCGACCGTGGAGGCGAGCAACTGGTAGTCGATAGCTTCATGGGCTAGGTGTTGATATTGCAGTTTATTATTAGAAAATTATCTGATATGTGCAATATGACACTAGCTGTCTCTCACTCTGGAAGACTAGAGGTTGCCTATGGGAAGTAAATAATTATTTTTCTATTCCGCAGCAACGCGCGCTTTGTGCTAGTAAGTGTTATTATAAATTTTTCCTAAGTCAAACTTAGTAAACTTTGACTACTTTATAAAAAAACATAGCAATATTTATAACATTAAAACTGGCACCACTAGATTTGTTTTCAAATTTAGTTTCAAAATCTAACAATTTTATATAATATATGTTGATATATTTATCTAAAAAGTTGGTCAACTTTAATAAAGTTTGACTTAGCCAAAAGCTTGAAGTACACTTATTTGCAGACATAGGGAGTATGTTTTAGATTTGTAAAACGAATATATTTATACGACTTTTGTGTATATATTCGAAGTGAACCTAGACAATAAAAGACAGCAACTACCCTCTGATCCAAATTAATGTTTATGAATTTGTCTAGATTCGGAGGGAGTACATTCTTTTTCGTGCCTGTACTACAACCGAATGATAGCCTAAGAGTCTGTTGTTTACACATCCTAGCTCGGACGTCGTCTATGTGGTAGGTGGTTTTGATCAGTTTTATCGTTCATAATTAAATGAAACTATGCATATATATGATTAACGTATCAATGGTGGACCGTGCTATCTATGGTATATGCCCCAGTTTACCTTTCCGTCATGCATTAAATTTGCCAACCCACCCATGCATTCATGCATATAGTTCACTCGCCACATGAGATTCTTTTCGAGTTCCCAACGTTAAAATGTTTTATCTTTTGAACCGTAATTCCAAATTCAAATATGTTTTGATAGTTAGCTTTTTCACGTCAAGGTCATCAAAAGTAGATCCCATGTTAATATATTTTGACAACTTCTTTTTGGACTCTAGTTACCAGATTACTGACACTTGGTTACCAAGTAAAGTCAAGTTGGTTACCAGATTAAAATCAAATGGTTACTAGAGATTTCTGAACATTGTATCTCAACAATATAAGCCTTATATGATGGTAATACGGTACTTTACATGTTTAGAATGCTTCAAGTACCTACTTTTTGTACATATAAATCAGTATTATCATTAGAAACATATAAAAATTATCTGATGACCGTGTATTATTTGGTTGATAACTATTAACTATCAATCTGGTAGCTATAGTATAGTAATCTGGCAACTAGTGACGGAAAAAAAGAACGTCAAAACATATCAAGATGGGACCTTGTTTTGAAGTACTCGTCGAGACGATCCTAGTAGTGAAGACGGATCATCAATCGGATTAACAGTTTAGAAGATAAATTATTTTGAATTTTTGGATTTGGAAAAGATTTGTTGTATGCATAATGTCGTCACCTCCTCCTTTCTTATAGGCTAAGATAATACTGACATGGTGCTGAACCTGATATATTCCTGGGGCACATCCCTTTATTAGAATAACCAATCAATGGTTGTCCACCTAGACTAACAAAGTTAAATAGCAATTTTTTTTGTAAATCCTATCCACCAAATTTAGATCTAACTATCAAAATAATTCAGGTGATGTGGATCAACCTAATGGCTCGAAAAACATCATTATATTTCTTTTAGTATATAACTAGCATGGTGACCCTCGTAAATGTCAATTTGTCATCATTTGTGTGTTATAAATTGGCCAATAAATATGTTTATTGCTTAATGGATATCTCCGTTTAATAAATAATATGCTTCCACAACCATTGTCACACTAATGCTAAGTAAGATATCACAAGTGTAGGAATGGAATTCAATTATTTCATGATCTTGTGGGTGAAGATGATTGTCATTCCAAAAGCACCATATTAATGCCCACATGTACCGCGTGTATGTTACTCTGTGGCAGAAAATAAATTTTATGTAATGTTAGATCATATGAACTAATTGTTTTTGCACCCCTAGTTACTGAACTGAATCGGTCATTTTTGAAAGGCAGCTGAAAAATAAGAATTTTAGTTTCACTTTTTCAAGATATCTTCTCTCGTGCTTCCTTGGTTCTAGTGTACATGATGTTCTCTCAGTTTTGTAAAATGCATAATCTTTCTTGTCATGGCTCGAAGATGCAACTATGACCGTTAAACATATGTTTTAGCGGTAATTAAAAACATATGATTTTCCCTTTTCACATTGTAATACGTGTTTATATACCTATAATCATAGCTACAGAAGTTCGGGCACAGTTTCTTAGAGTGATATTTGTTTTGAATTGGAGGTAAGATTATATTTACATATTTACTTAATTACTCTATGTGATTATGCGATATTTTAATTTAATAATTCAGATATAATGGAAGTTATATGTAAAAATGCGGTTATAAAGATATATTGTTCATGATTTTGTAGATATATTTATGAATATGTATCGGTAATGAATCACCTTAAAAAAGGGTCCACCAGATTAACAACATATTATTTCTTCTGAGAATTTTGTTCATTATTACCATGTATTTTTTTGCTAGATGGAGAACTTTCACGTCCGAAACTCCAGCATTGAGTTTTTTTTAACTGCTCCATGGTCCAGCACGTGCCATATTCTTCCTAAACTGTAATCATAATAAATTGTAGTACATAGATACATCTAAAATTAGCCGCAAATAAAAATAAAAATAGATACATCTAAAATTAGGAGAAAGCCGCGACATCCTTTCGAGGAGGGAGTAGTTAATCTGATCAACATGGCATTTAGTCATGGTGTCCGGACCAGAGGCAGTGGTGAACAAATCTTTGATTCACACGGTAACATGAGAATTTTTTTTTTTTGTATGAGGGCGTGAATAGGTTGACTGCCTTTTATAACGTTAGGTAAGATGCTAAATTAATTCCGTTATTTCCTGGCTCATACAATAAACGTGGGACAGGTAGGTAGGTGACTAGCGTGACATATTTTGTCCGTTTAAAGCAAATTTCTCTCGTACATGTTATGAAAAGAAGCAAAATCTCAGCCGTAAATTCAATGTGGCGTCTCTATTTCAGGATCGGCTTTTAGTATATGATAGATGATATAGATAGATTTAAAACGGGATCCATGGAGCCCATCCACCAATGCTATTTTCCGTGAAGAAAAAGTAAATCAGTACTAGTAAAAAGTAGACCCACGATTCCATGGGCCATGGCTATGTTCTATTTTAGGGTCAGCAAAAGAAATCACTAGTAATAAACTTTCCGGATTCATGTACGTTGCTACGAACATGCAAATTACGTTGATATGAATGAAAGAGGCAGAGAGCTTAGAGAATTACTTGAATACAGGAGAAGCGTGGGTACCGAGGAAGTAAATCTGTTTCGATACCAGCGTGAAAGACAGGTAGGTCTATTGGTTTGCCAAGCCCTAAAATGGCGACGATGTGGATGCCCATATCTTCCATTAGTCTCCCGGTAGGGCTCATGGGTTCTTCTGACCACTCCGTCTCTGCAGAGACACGCACAGAGAGCGGCAGGTTTGGCGGAGTGGCTACAGAGTTCATTGTATCTTCCGTCAGTGGCTATTTGATTTTTAGCGACTGCTGGCTATGTAGGGATGATAACGTGATATATATAGGGAAGGAGCGCTCCCTATAGGTCCTTATTTACCTTTTTTTTAAATGAGCATATATTAATACCACACGGATACCAATATGTCTGCAATAACGCATACCCTATTGGCAATACGGATAAACACAGCTGAGAAGGGAAAGAAAAATTACAAAATGAAAAGTCTCGCTATAGTAATCAGATCCTTAGGAGAAACGACACAACCACCACCAAAACAACACCGGAAGTCCACCCCCTCCAAAAGCGACGTCTCCAAAAAGGAAACAATGCACAAGCGCTACCATAGCTAGGTCAAAGATCTTAGTTTTTCACCCTGGAGAAAGTTCTCGCTCGCAAAACATTGCCTTCTGCGAGACCATTGCTAGGCACAAGCAATGAAGACCAGTCCTTGGGTTTTCACCCTGCAAGATAAGATTGTGAACTCCTCTTGTAATGTTGCACCCTCTAACAGGCGCTGCTGCGAATCACAGATAACCAAGCCAGATCCTCATCTTCATAAAGACTTAAACCACCACAGCTAGCCCACATGTCTCTGACTTCGTGACATTCTCTGCATCTGACTTCACCATATGTATGGTCAAAGACATATCACATGATGGTAACAGGTAGCAGAGAGCTTCACCACACTCCCACTAAAACCAAACGGTAAGAAAAACACAGGTGCACATGACCGAATTGCATCCGATCTAGCAAGTTCCAGGCATATGCGCCCATAGGAGTTCATCGACGGAGCCTTCCGAAACCAGACACTCCGTCTAGATCAATGGAGACACACATCAAGTAGATCTTCGTCTTGGTGTGAGAGGGATCTGAGGACCACCCCCTTTATTCAAAACGAGCCGGCAGCCCCCTCGCCACCCGCCGGCAACCTGCATGTTCCGCCGCACCAAACGCTACTAGCAGCCCTGCGACTAGGCTAGTAACAAGTGAGATGACAGCGGAGATGACAGCAGAGCAGGGTCGACCCCCACCAGATATGGCTCTACCAGATATGGCTCTACCAACACCGGAGCCCCAGATCGCAAGATCTAGGGTTTCCACCGCCGGTCATGGCGCCGTCGGGAGGGACCTCCGCCACCACCCCAACCAGGGGCGCTGCACTGGTCGCTAGTCGTCGTTGATCCGGCCATCTCTGCCCCAGCAGCCATGGCGGCCAACTCCGGCGTCCACCCACCCCAGACCACCTTCGGCGGCCGGGCGGCGAGGCCGACGGCAGCGGCAACGTCCCTGGTGGCACTGTGGGGTGCGACAAGCAGGGGCGGATCCTTCTTTACCTATTAGTACTTTCTAATATATAAAATCTATCGCGCCAAGATGGGAATTTGAATATTACAATACGTGTACGACATGATTAAATTTATGCAGAACTCTTGATTTTTCCATTAAAAAAATTGCCGGTCACACAATTTATTTTAGCCCGACAACTTTGCTGCCGGCAGCGCAGACGTTCGCGCCAATTGATTTTTTTAAACTTTCGGAAACTTTATTAAATTATAATAAGGTCGTTCTCAAGTAGTGGAGAAAATGAGGGAAAATATCAAGCTTAGAGTCATCAATAACTCTGACAGCTATCGATAACACCTCAGCTAGCAAGCTCTCGTTCACATTCATTAGCCTCTCGCGGACAGTGTTGTAAAGTCGTCCTGCCTAGAGCCTTAGAGTCATCAAGAAACCTTGACAGCTCTCGATAATCAACCGCTCCAGTACCTCTGTAATCAAATGGATTAATCACAACGTCAACTACCTCCACTGAATCAGATTCAACTGAAGTACATAAGCAACGCCATTGCTTCAATGGTTGAAACATCAATCACACGGTCCTTATAATCACATGAGTTAGCTAAGCATAAAGTTACCGCCAGAATCTCGTATGATTGCTCCCATAATTCTAGTTCCTGAATACACTGAAACATCCATGACTGCTCGGATAGTTTTCTACCCTAACTTTTTTGACATTGTCGGCCACAATGACTGTATTACTCATCGCTGCTCTTCCTAGCATTGGCACCGGTTCACAGTGCTTCACTTGTGTTTGTTGAAACTGGCCCAATCTCCAACACTGTCTGCCGTGTACTTTTCAGCAAGATGATGAAGTGCTTTCTCATCAATAGTCGCAATGTGATCGGCTTGGCTCGAATCAGTCCGGTGAGACACAAGTTGCCGAGACACACGTATGTAGAACCTAAGTAGGCACACATGTAGCTTGATCGATTCTTCTATGCAGCTAGCTCACGTACCCATCACAAGAAACACTATAGCCAGAGGTGCATATCGCGCCTCGTAATTTTCTTTATTCCTTCTGTCTCGGTAGTTTACTGCTAGGGTTCGCAGCATAGAAAATAAAAAAATTCATACGATGTAAACTATACGCTAAGATCTATCTACTAGATACAAGCAATAGGTGGATATACATCCATAGAGAACTTACAATCGAAGACAAAAAGCTTTGTTACGAGATGGAACTCATGGATGATGTAGTCGTACACTTTTCGATCTCAAGATCATGATGAAGTCCAGCATGTCCGGCTCCAGCACGTCCATCAGATCCAGCTCCAGCAAGTCCAGCACCACAATGCAGCGGTGCATCCGTGATCGCACACACGTCCGGTACCCTGACAACCTCCATCCCTCGCTCCATCAAAGCAGCGGAAGCAGCAGCTCCTTTCTAGATAAAGCCACCGGAAACATGTATCTCGCTAATCCGAGACTATGGGGGAAAAACACTAAAGGGGGAGAGAGATCCTTCACGAGAAGGTGTCTGGAAGAAGGGGCGTGAGGGGGGCCTTTTATAGGAGGAGGGGGGTGCTCCTTCCCATGGCCGGCGCCTCATGGAGGTGACCCCTCACCTCCCCCATTCATGTGGTGGTAACCCTCTCCATATTAAAATGCCCCTTCACATTCTCTTTTAAAGTCTCCACTTTAAATGCATTAAATTTCTCCAAATTTAATGCTCTCTCATTTAATAAAGCACTTTTATTAATTTTATTCAAAATTTTATTAATTACTTTAATTAACAAACATTCATATAAAACCCTTGCAACATTTCAATATTACATGCAGAACCAATTTCTGCAATTTCACCCGAAACAGTTTCGGTGTCTATTGAAATAATTCTAGTACTTTCTTAAATCTTTATCTGAAACATATTTGCTCCAAATGGTGTCGGTATCCTTTAAGTGTGTCACCCTATGGTTCGCCAATAATGCAGACATGATCGACACCCCTCTCAGATGAATAATCAGAAGCGGGACCTGGAGATCCATACTAACTCCTACACATTCAACGATGACTTATGTGATCGTGAGAACCTTTAACGCTAGTAACGAAATCCTTTTGTCTCGCGATATATTACATGTCCGAGATTTGATCATCGGTATCTCTATACCTAGTTTGATCTCGTTACCTACATGTACTCTTTTCTCGTTCCCGTGATATAACATTCTAGTGATCACATCACTTGCTTGCAAGCTATTTCAATGTGATATCACCGAGAGGGCCTAGAGTATATCTATCCATCATCGGGATGGACAAATCCCACTCTTGATCCATGATCCTCAACATAACACCTTTGTAGCACTGAACCCACCTTTATAGTCACCCTGTTACGGTGTGACGTTTGATGTTATCAAGATACTCTTCCGGTGTTAGTGATTAACATGATCTCATGGTCTAAGGACTAAGATAACTTCGTATGATGTTATAGCAATATAAACATAATGACTTTGATCGTAATGCTATACTTCGGATGAATGTTCATCACATCATTCCACCAATGTTGTGACCTCGTTATTAACAACATCCAATGTCCATGATCAGGAAACCTTGATCATCTTGTTAATCAACGAGCTAGTTTATATGAGAGGCATTACTAGAAACTTTGTATTTTGTTTATTAAACACACATGTATTAACGTTTCCAATTAATACAATTATAGAATGTAAAATAAACATTTATCATAAACATGAAATAAGATAATAACCACTTTATTATTGCCTCTCGGGCATATTTCCTTCATTTACAAGTTATAGGGATAGGCAGCTTATATACACGCACAGAGGCAATACTTGCTAACCTAATCGGTGTAGAACTCTAACCCTACACAGAGACGGAGACGTATACGTACGTCCGAAATGCACACGATGTCGTACCGGCATCGGTTGTCCTTACCTTTTCTAACAATCATCCCCTAAGCACGACGTGCGCTTCACCTCGACCCGGGTCCCAAATGCACCAACTGCTCCTTGCGGGCATCATCCTCGGCATTGCTTTTGCTGCTCCAAGCGTCATCCTCCATGTCACCGACTTTGCTTTTGTCGGCTTCTCCATGGCTTCACGCCGACAATCCTTTTTGTCCGCGCCCTTCTCCACGCCTTTACGCCGACAGTCCTTTTTGTCCACGCCTTGAGACATTATACTTGGTCCAATGAAGTACTTTCTCATCGATGCTTCACATATTTGATCTTCTGCTTGCCGGTACTCTTGTATGCAATACAACAAATATGTAGGAGCTAGCTCATGTTGGTTGTGTTGGATAATTAGGCACAATTTCCATGATTAATTCCAGAATATTAAACATGACAATACCAGCTACTAGCACATGTAACTCAAACATACTAGATGTACTAAACAACTAGATGAACGGAAACATGCAGCAGCTAAACATGTACTCACAGAACATGATGAATAACCAGACAGCAGCACATCACATGTACCGTTCAATTGCAGTAGTCGCTGCAGTAACCTTGGGGAAGATTGATCGAAGCAGACAACGGCGAAGACGACGATAGGCAGCACCGGTCGACTTGGATGGAAGATGACCCGTGATGAAGAACTCGAGCAGTCGCGCAGAGCGCTTCCCAAAAACCTTATTCTCCCTCTCCCGTACAGGATCGCAAAGGCGAGTGGTTCTGGAGACCTACTCTCCCGTTCGCCGGTGCACGCCGGCAAGCGGGATGGAGTAGACTACGGTGGCAGCACAAGGCAGAGAGGAGGCAAAACCCTAGATTGGTTTTCAGTGTGTTCATGGTGGAAGCCACACTGGCGTTTATATAGAGCGGCTCAGGAATCCCGCATAGGGT
Organism: Avena sativa; assembly: GCA_916181665.1. Lineage (NCBI taxonomy): Eukaryota > Viridiplantae > Streptophyta > Magnoliopsida > Poales > Poaceae > Avena > Avena sativa. The sequence goes on from OV702287.1 coordinate 577,550,725, forward strand.
ACGTCGTGGACCAAGCCCACGTTGCACACGTTCGGGTCGGTTACAGATAGCCCATGACCCGGGAGCGACCCGAATAGGCTGACTGTTGACAAGTACGCCATGAGGGGGTCCTCGAGGCGTGTGGAAGAGAGGGGTGTGAGACGTACGGTGTTCCGGGACGGTGAGCTCACAAGTTTACCCAGGTTCAAATCCGCCGGCTTTGGACGGATCCTACTCCTGCTATTAATCCAGTAATACGGCAGAGCCGGAATATGGGTTACAAGGGTTCGCCTGTGTGAGTTGAGATTGTAGACTATTGAGGGTCTAGAGTGTTGCCCTAAAGGCTCTCCCTAGGACGGCTTATATAGATATCCGGCCTAGGGTTTACAGGAGAGATCTATCCAGCTACGACTAAGAGTCGGTTACAGAGTACATCTTGAACTACAAGTAATACTATGGGCCTAAGTCGGTAAGTCTTATGGGCCTTCCTGAGCCGGATTGGACTCCGTCTTCTCTCCCTGACTGGGTCGCCAGTGAAGAAAAGCTCTAACCCGAAGTGGGCCATCCTGGTCAGTGAGGAACTGTGAGGATACCCGGAAAGTATATCCCCAACAGCAGTCCCCGGAGGCCTCCAAGATCCAAAGTCGTATTCATCATCGTCTAGCTTGATCTTTGGCTTGCAAAATCTTGAAGGGTTCCTGAAACTTCACAACAAAAAATACGATCCGGGTCTTAAAAATAAGTCAGACCTATCAACAGGTTACTCGGATTTTCCAGCTTGATTTCAAACTAAGCCGGAACTTGATCTCTAATGCCACCTGACACAAGTCATGGTCAAGTCACGTCATCTGATAGACATCCTGTCAGCATGACCGTTGGTGGGTCCACGGTTCATGGGACCGAGGCGCCGTTTCAATGCGTACGCGGAGATTGTGGCGACGTAATCATCGCGGGGGTCCTTCCCAGTTCCTTCCACGACGCGTGGCGGTTACACTGTAGCATTTGCACGAATCTTGGCGCGGTTAGGTGGATATAAGGGGTGAGGATTCTCCTCCTCCTTTCTTCACTTGTTCCCCTGCCGTTTCTTCTCCTCTAAATCTCCCCCGCGCGCACAGAGATCCTCTGCTTTCCCCCAAAAACTCCCAGCGCCGCCCATCCTAGGTCATCTGCCACCGGAGAAATGGCTTCTTCATCCTCTTCCGGCTTTGCGGCAGCGGCGGCGACGGCGGCGGCAACGGAGAAGGAAAGCTTCCGCAGGGTCTGGATCCCCTGCGTGTTAGATGACGAGAAGCTCCGTGGCGTGGAGACAGAAGGGCTCCTCTGCGCCGGCGACTGGCGGAGCGGCGCTGGGGAGACCGTCCCCAACCCGCACGCGGACGAGCGGGTCCACTTCGGCACCCACCTCGATAGAGGTTTGTCGTTTCCTCCCTCAGAATTCTTTTTTGAGGTGATAGATCATTATAGTGTTCAGCTCCACCATCTTCCTTCCAACTCTCTCCTAGAGATGAGCGCCTATGCGGCTTTGTGCGAGGGATTTCTCGGCATTAGGCCGAGTTTGACCTTATTCCGGTATTATTTCCATGTCCGGAGAAATTCTATTACTGACGGTGTTCCTTAAATCACCAATACCATTAGTTTTTCACTTAGGCGCGAGCGCGCATATCCGAAGATCTTACCTAGTGACTCGGTCAAACAGTGGCCAGCCACATTCTTTTATCACAAGGATATTCCAGCTCCCGACAAAGCTACTGCTTTGTCGGCTTTCATCGACGGAGCTGCCACGGCCCAACCGTCTTGGGACGAGGCTCCTCCAGCTCTCACCTACGATCTGATCCTCGCTAAGAGGCGGATCGAATACTTGATCAAACACAAAGGACTGAAGGGATCTGACTTAGTCCAATGCTGGGTGCCATGCCGGATCCAGCCCCTTTAGTACCACGGAGACCGAATGATGCACTCCATCACGTCGTCCAAGAAAGACTCCCTCCGCATCAACCCCAGAGCCTACACCAGCAAGGCTACATAAGCCAGATAAAATTGCTGATAAGGGAGCGGATCGAGAGGAGGATCCCGGAGGTTTCTCTGGACATGCATACGGTGGAAAACCTCGTAGTGCCGGTAAGCTTCTAACAGTAAACCTTTTTATGTGTTTCAATCTTTAAGTTACATTTCAATACTGATATATTTTTCTTTTTTCAGCTTGCTGACCTCCCCTAGTCGGAATTTGCTCCGCTCGAAGGATATCCTCCAGAGTTTTCTCAGGAGACAGAAGTGGTTCCATTGCCGGACATTGCGCTCAAGAAGCGCAAAGCTCCGACAGTGGCTGTTGGCACAAAGGTGGTGCCCGTCATGAAGAGGTAACTTTCAATCACAACTTCTGCCTTTGCACTTTACTCGAATTTCCTTCCAAGATGTAATGTTTCCGACTTTATTACATTCTCAGAGCTAAACAACTCATCAAGGGCAAGGGGAAGGGAATTTCTTTGAAGCCCCTGCAACAGACGAAGCTTACCATAGCTTCTGCTGCCGTGGCTCCTCCAACTCCTGCCCCTCAACCTTCCGCAACACCGGTGATCATTCCTTCTCTGGCTATCGCAGAAGATCCGGCTCCTTCAATGGGGCCTGCGATCCTTGAATCGCAAACTGACGTCACCATGGGTGAGTCAGGTTTAGATAAGGGTGAACCCTCTTTGGGTAATGATCCCTCGACAGAAACCTTTGCCGACAACCTTCTCAGCAATCCGGGACTTGCAAAGTTTGGCATGTCCCGGAAATCTGCTGAAGAGATCCAGCGGCTGGCTAGGCAATGCTTGGAGAAAATAAACTTATGTACCGAAGAAGAATCGCGAGAAGCAGAGCACCTCAAGCACTCTGATCTTCTTGAACAAGTGCGTCTTTGCAACAAGAGGATCAGGTCCGGTGAGCTTCCAACTGCTCCAGTGACTCCTCTGACTCTCGCTGAGAAGGTTGCTGTAGAAGTAAATGCGAGTTTGGATAAACTTACTCGCGAACAATATGTAAGTCGGAATTCTAACTTTTGTTTTTCCTTTATTTCATATCATATCCTCTAGACCCCAAGCATGAAGTAGGATAAATAATCCGGGTTTATGCTTCCTTAGGATGCCAAAGAACGAACTAGTGTAGCCCCCAAGGCTCGTGCTGATATTAGCAAAAATATTAGCCCGAGTCTTTAGTAGTTTTCTGACTTTAGGTATTCTGACTTACAAAAAGTATTTTCCTATAACCAGGATTTGTTGAAGAATGTTTGTGATAAGCGGAGCGAGATCAAAGCTCTCCAACTAAAAAATGTTGAGCTTAAAGTTGCCAAGGATGAGGCCAAAGGTAAACATTCCGAGACTCAAACCTTGTCTTTCATGTTTTCATAGTCGAATTTTTTACTGAACTGTTGTTTTTTGACTTACAACACTAGTAAAACAGTCCCACACCATGATTGAAGAGGCCGAGAACCTCAAGACTTTGGTGGTGGAAAACAAGGAGCTTCGCCAAGAGCTGGATCATCTCAAGGCGGATCATGAAAAGAGCATTGCTCAAATCCTTGAGTCCTCCTCCATGTCTACTGACGAGCTTGATCGTAAGATTGCTGCTCAAGATCAAAAAATCTCGGACCTCAATAATGAGCTGTACAGAGAGATGGACCTTTCCGAGGCGCTCCGGGCTAAACTCCGGCGTCTTCAGGAAGAGAAGACCAAAGTTGACGAAGTCATCTTCGGTATGTTCCATCTGTCTGATTTGTCTATTTTCTTCGACTTCTTTCAATATCGGATTTTTTTAACTGTTTTTGTTTATAGGTCCTCTGAACTTGACGGACTCCACCTCCGTTGAGCCCCGCACCCACCGGCTTACCCAAGTTAGTGACCAGCTTCATGACTTCCGCCAATCCCTTGAGGACATTGGCGAAGCTCTCAAGATTCCGGACATGCATAGCATGTCGGACTTTCAGGTGCGGGACAAAGCAAAGGAGATGTCGCAACTTGTCCTGGATTGGAACATGTCCTATGCGTAGACCGCGGCGCAGAACGCTCTCACCATGGTCATGAGCCATCATGTAAACATGGAAATATGGCAAGTGACCAGAGGGTACTGCAAAGTAGATGAAGACGACCAGGAGCAAGACATCAAGGCCATTATGGACTCCTGCGCCGGATATGGGTGTCACGTGGCTAATTTGACCAGCTACGAGACTCCTTTCTTCACCCGCGTGGACACTCTGCCTCCGCCTCCCAAAGAATCAGCAGAAGTTTCCGACGATGAACGCACCACCTCGGACGTGCACATCTAGGAATGATATCAAGGCGACGTATCCAGCGAGCCGGCAGCTCCTTCCTCTCCTGCACCATAGAATCCCGGAAACATTTGTGTTATTCTGAAAAACATGATGGGCCTGTAAATATGCAGTACTATAATTTTGCTAGTGCTAAGATTTTGATCTATTCAGCACTTTGTGGCTTTAAATTTTTTTGCGTGCCTGAAATGTTTACATAAGCACTTGTATTTTTTCGCCTACACTTATCATTTATCTGGCTTTCCGCCTCGTCCCTTTCGTGAGCCGGCTAAACCTTCTGCTCGGAAACTTTGCCGAGCAACGGAGCTCAATTGCTAAACCAGTTTAAACTCGGAAACAAAGCCGGCTTCCAGTACCAAAAACTCACTACTCGGAAAATACCCGCATCCAGCAATCAGACAAAAAACCAAAGTATAGACTAGAAACTTTAGAGTTATACTTGAAGGTAGCATTTTTAGATTCAGAAATCTAAACCAGAACGAACATGAGCATAAAGTACTTTCACGCATTCTAGGATTTTCGACTATGACATGATCATTCGGAAATAAGATGGTAAAAACTTCTCAGAAAAACTTGAGGCAACCAAAACTTTTATTTCTCACAAAACATGTACATATATATGATTACAAAGAAGGATAAACTAAGAATAAAAGGGACGTAGCTAAGCAATATTCCATGCTCTGTCTAACTCATCCGGATTTGTACTGCCTCTAGCTCTCTTTCTCTTCTTAGTAGCAGGTCTTTCTTTGACTGGCCTCATGTCAGTTAAGTAGTACGAACCATTGTGCAATACTCGATTAGCGAAAAAGGGCCCTTCTCATACTAGGAAAAGTTTGTGCTTTCTTTGTTGCACAAGCCGAAGAACCAAATAACCTTTATTGAAAGATCTGTTTCGGACTCTCTGGCTATGATACTTGCGTAACTTCTGCTGATAGGATGTTGATCTCATTTCAGCAACGACGTGAACTTCTTCGACTAAGTCGAGATCGTTTTGTCGAGAAATCTCGGCATCCTCTTCAATATACGCGGCCACCCTAGGAGAAGTGTGAATTAAATCACTAGGAAGAAATGCTTCTGCGCCATAGACCAAGAAGAAAGGTGTGTATCCTGTTGACCTGTTTGGAGTTGTTCGTAAACTCCATATCACAGAGGGTAATTCCTCTGCCCAAGACCCCGCATCACGTCGTAGTGGTGCTTCGAGTCTCGGTTTTAGGCCTTGTAGGATTAAACAATTTGCTCTTTCGACTTGTCCGTTAGCCTCTGGATGTGCGACTGACGCATTGTCAAGCCGGATATTCTGCTCGTTGCAGAATTCAGCCAATTCTCCCATAGAAAAGTTACTCCCGTTGTCCGTGATAATGCTATGTGGATAACCATACTGGGTTATAACATCCTCGTCAAATCTTTTGGTTGTTTCTCCATCACAACTAGTGACAGGTTTAGGCTCAATCCATTTGGTGAATTTATCCACCATCACTAAGAGGTGAGTAAATCCACTTGGAGCTCGTTTAAATGGTCCTACCATATCAAGCCCTTAGACCGCAAAAGGCCATGTTATAGTTATTGTTCGCAGCTGATCAGCCGGAACATGAGATTGTTTGGCGTATTTTTGGCAGCCTTTGCACGTCTTGACTAATCGTTCGGCATCTGCCTGAGCTGTAAGCCGGAAAAATCCGTGTGTAAAAGCTTTTGCCACTAAAGATTTGGCTGCAGCGTGGTGACCACACACGCCTTCGTGGATTTCCCTTAAGATTTCCACTCCTTCTTCCGGAGATACGCAGCGCTAAAAAACCCTAGAAACAATCCGTTTATAGAGCTCACCTTTAACAATAGTATAGGCTTTCGCTCGTCGGATAATCTACCGGCTCAGAACCTCGTCTTCGGGTAATTTGGCATCTACCAAATAATCAAGGTAGGGTTGAGTCCAGCTGGGAATTACAGCCAGAACTGCTATCAAAGGTGAGTCGGATTTGGTCGAATATTCCTCATCTACTCCCTTTATTGAGGGAACTTTGAGGTGCTCTAAAAAAGCGCTATCCGGGACCTCTTTCCGTGCAGAGCCTATCCGAGATAATGCATCTGCTTCCTCATTTTCTGCCCGAGGGATGTGTTGAACCTCAAACCCTTCGAACGATTTAGATAGATCATCCACGACAGCTTTATATGCTGCCATGTGTTTATTTGCATTACAAATATCCGACACTTGTTGAACAACAAGATCCGAATCTCCGTAACACATTAAACGTCGGATGCCAATATTCTTAGCAATCCGGATTCCATGCAGCAGTGCTTCATACTCGGCAATATTGTTTGTCATTGTGAAGTGGGTCTGCAACACGTATAGAAGGTTATCTCCTTGGGGTGATTTGAGCACCACGCCAGCCCCCGAGCCCACTCGAGCCTTAGACCCATCAAAGTAGAGGGTCCAATATTCTGACTCCGGGAGGGTCATATTTTACTTCGTCTCTGTCCAATCAGCGACAAAGTTGGCAAGGATCTGGGATTTGATTGCTGTCCGGGGTTTATACTCAATATCAAAAGCTGAAAGCTCTATGCCCCATTTGGCGACGCGTCCTGTGGCGTCACTGTTGTTTATTATATCTCTCATGGGAGCTGTGCTCACCACGGTATTGGATGCTCCTAGAAATAGTGTCGTAACTTACGAGATGCTAGAAAAACACTGTTTTGATTCTGTTAGGACCTCACTGACAAAGTAAGTCGGACGCTGCACCAGGTGTTCCTGATTTTCCTCTGGTCTCTCCACCACCATGACGATTCTAACGACCTTATTTGTCACAGCAAGATAGAGCAACATCGGTTCCTGAGGTTCCGGCGCTACAAGGATAGGAGCAGATGAGAGTACTTTCTTCAGGTCTTGTAGTGTAGCTTCAGCTTCGTCTGTCCAAACAAAATCCTTGGTCTTTTTCAGGAGTTTGTATAATGGTGCAGCTCTTTCACCAAGCCGGCTTACAAATCGACTGACCGCAGCGATGCAACCAGTTAATCTTTGTACGTCCTTCAGGTGAGTTGGCCTAGAAATATTGAGTATAGCTTTGATTTTGTCCCAGTTCACCTCAATGCCTCTTTGAGAAACGATGAAACCTAACAATTTTCTGGCTGGTATCCCAAAGAAGCATTTCTTTGGGTTAAGCATGATGTTGTATTTTTGTAGATTGGCAAATGTTTCCTCCAAGTCAGAAATCAACGTTTCCTTCTTTTTGGACATCACCGCAATATCATCCACATATGCATGTACATTGCGTCCAAGTTGGTCATGGAGGCAACATTGCATCGTGCGCTGGTAGGTAGCTCCTGCGTTCTTCAGCCCAAAGGGCATCGTAACGAAACAGAAGGTTCCGAAGGGGGTTATGAATGAAGTTTTGACTTTGTCAGATTCCTTCATCCGAATTTGGTGATAACCGGAATATGCGTCGAGAAAACAGAGGAGTTCCGAGCCTACCGTAGAATCAATAACTTGATCACTTCTAGGCAGAGCGAACAGATCTTTTGGACAAGCCTTGTTCAAGGCAATATAATCAACACAAATCCATAAATTAGTGGTGTACTTTTTAGGGACCATTACAGGATTGGCCGACCACTCAGTGTGGATGACCTCTTCTATGAATCCGGCTAACTCGAGCCGTGCTAGTTCCTTAGCTATTGCCTTACGCTTTTCATTGCCAAAACGTCGTAGGAACTGTTTGACGGGTTTAGCGTTCGGGTTTACATTTATAGGGTGCTCGGCAAGTTTCCTAGGTACTCTGGTCATGTCAGATGGCTGCCATGCGAAGATATCTTGATTTGCTTGGAGGAACTTGACGAGCGCGCCTTCCTATGCGCTACCTAGGCCTACGCCTATCTGGGTCACCTTGGAGGGGTCATCATCCTTCAACGGCGTCTTCTTCGTCTCTTCTGATGCCTTGAACTCCGGATTTGGCTTTGTCACCACCTTCTTTGTTGCGGGCATCTCGGATGGATCTATGCTCTTCTTGATCTCCTGGTACTCCTGGGCGTGCAGCACGGCTTCAGCAAAGGCGGCATTTCCATCCTTGCACTCTCGCGCTTTCTTCGGGTCTCCCCTGATAGTGATTACGCCGTTGGGACCTGGAATTTTCATTGTATTGTAAATGTAACACGGACGAGCCATAAAAGCCTAGTAAGCCGGATGTCCGAATATAGCGTGGTATGCGCTCTTGCACGGGACTACTTCGAAAGAAAGTGCCTCCGTCCGATAGTTCTTTGGAGTTCCAAAGGTAATATCCAAAGTGATTTCTCCTAGGGTATTAGCTTGTCTTCCTAGGACAACTCCGTGAAAAATCACAGTGCTGTGATTCAGCTGGGTCTCTGAGATCTTCATCCGGCGTAGCGTTTCGACATAGAGAATAATGATACTGCTACCACCGTCCATGAGGGTCTTGGAGAAACCATAATCGTCAATAAGTGGATTGACGATTAAGGCGTATTTTCCTCGCCTGTGTAGCTTAGGCGGATGATCAGCGCGGTCAAATGTGATTGCCACTTCTGACTAGTCCAAAAATTGGGGGACTGCCGGAACTGTTGCGTTGAGCTCATGTAGAACTGCTTTCTTGACCTTTGCTGGTTGAGAACCGAGGAAGATGACATAAGTGTCTTTCTTGGTCGGAAAATTTTTCTTCCCTTCCGGCCTAGGATTTGAAGCATTAGCTTCCTCCATGTCGGAATCTTCCTTGGTCTCTTTGTCTTTTTCGGGATTCTTCTTTCCCTTCTTCCGCTTAGCTTTGTAGCCCGCGGTGTCATCTCTTTTGATGTCGTCATTGAAACGACATTCGGCGTTGGTGTGGGACGAGCCCCCATTGGCGTCTAAGTGATGCACACATGGGTTATTGGCAATGTCGGCACAAGAGTAGGTTTTGCCTAGTTGCTAGTCTCCTCTTCCTTGGACCCTTGAAGTCCCAGGCCACACCCGCGGCCTCCGTCGTGTCCTCCTCGTCCTCCAGACCCGAAAGTAGCAGTGACCACTGCTGTTTCCGTGTTGGGTTTCTCTTCCGAGGTATTTTCGCGCTTCTAAGTTTGTTGCTTTGGTTGTTTTGCCGACTGAGGCACAGCTAGGGCATTGAGCAATCCCTCTGCATCGTCGTCAGCATCTGCATACTTGATCGCTGTTTCTATCATCTCTCCCAAATCAGTGACTTTGTCACACTTCAAGCGATGGCGCAGTAGACCAATTGGGAGACCTGCAATGAAAGCTTCAATCGCAGTTTGATCATTTACTCCCTCACATGAGTTCTTGGTGTCAATCCATCGTCCGAGGTAATCCCGACAAGTTTCTGTGGCCTTCTGGGTGCAATGCTGTAGGTCTCCGACCGTACAGGGCCTCAGATATGTGCTTTCGAAATTCCGAAAGAACGCACTTTGCATGTCATACCAGTTATGGATGGTGTTCTCCGGAAGTTCATTGAGCCATGATCGTGCCGTCTTCCGCAACATAAGTGGGAGATGTCGGGTTGTGACCAGGCTGTTTCCGCCTTTGGCGATGCAGCGAGCTTGGAAAAAATCCTGTAGCCAGGTATCTGGCCGAGCAATGCCGTCGTAGGCTTGGATATGTCTTGAGATAGCAAATCCTTCCGGGAATCTTGTAGCTCTGATGCGTGGTCTGAAGCACTTTGGGCCCACGTAGATATCATCGTTTTCATAGCGTCGCGCCTCTATATTGGAGTTGATCTTGTGCCTTGCGTCGTTCGGGGATAGAGATCGTCCCGAATGTCGGCTGTGGCTGCGGTGCCTTGGAGCCGGACTTCGGCTTCTGCCACCACATTCTCCGCCATGTTGTCCTCCTTGTCCCCTTTGAGAGTCGTTGTGATGACTGTTTGGTGGAGAGGGTGGGGCAGCTGGATATTTTCCGGCTGATCGCCGGCCTCCGTCTGAAGCGTCATTATTCCGGTTCTGGGGAGGGTCTTCACTACGACGTGCTTCCTGCCGGCTTGTGTCGGCATGGTTTCCATCGTTCCTTCGTTTGTCATTCCCACGACGGTAAGGCTCAGCTGGACATCTTGCATGTCTAGGAGGTGGCATTTTTTGACGATCCTCCTCTCGACGTTTCTCTTTATCTTCTCCCCTTTGATTGTTCGACTCTTATCGGGGAGGATTCCTCGGATACAGTGCAGCAATGGCCTCCTTTTCGGCCGCTGGGGCGACGTTGCTCCAGTCACGCACAGTTCTGTGATGCTGTCCCGATGATCCGGTTCTCGAATAATTGTCTTCCCGGTGTTCGGGACGATGCTGCTGCTCCGGAACGCGATGGGGTCTTACGTCAGCCCATGCCGGATCTGTGCGACATTGGTTGGAATCTGAGACCAGTTTTTGACTTCTGGACATGGCGACCTTTTGCTGCTCCAGTTCCTTGTTGAGTAGTTTGATTCCCAACTGGATTTCCTCCGGTCCTGGATTAGCCGATAGAATTTCTCGGGCTGCCACGGTATTCTGTAGTGGGGTTGGATATACCCAATCTCCTTTGCTATCTTTCCGAGGCTTCCCCATCTCATCTCCGAAAAGGACGGCATGGATCTGCAGGAATTGGTTGTCATTGGTGTGACGCTTCCTGGTCTTCTGGTATTTGCTGGAGTTGTACTTCCCCGCAGAGGCTATGCGCTTCTTTTCCTCCTTAATGTTTTTGGCTTCATCGAGGAGTACTTGACGACGCGCTTCTAGGGCCTGTGACCTCTCGTCTAGTTCTTCAGCAGTAAGTTCTGCAGCTGTAGGAATAGGTGTGGTTAATGCAGCATCGATGAGTTTACGCGCATATTCAATGATCACGTGTCCATCCATCGATCCTTCTTTTTTCGGCTCGTCTGGGATAAGTGCTCCATCCGAGTCTTCCTCATATTCCTCGGCAATCACCTCCTTTGTTAGAGGGTCTTTTGCCGGGGTCTTGTTCTTCTTGTGATTCTTCTTTGCCTTCTTGGCAACACCGGTAGCAAAGACGGCTTTGGGTCCGTTTCCCAGAATCAAGCTCTGATCGGTACTTTCGGACATCTGGACTTCGGCATTATCTCCGACTTCCATGTCATCCTGTGCTTTGGGATAGTGTTCCTCGGATCCTTCATCCATGGCTTCTCCTTCTTCTGTAGCTTTGGAGTTGTACTCCTCTTTCGGAAATCTGCTGACGTCATCGATTCATCCGAGGATGCGGTTACGTCAGCGTTTGTTCCAATTGCCTCCACCACAGAGTCGGTGTTTTCTCCAGCATCGGCAGAGCCGGATCCGGATCCCACATATCCGGCGAAGTGTGATGCGTGCTTCCTGAGGTACCTATGGCTCTCGCGATCAGCTTCGTCGAAACTTTTGATGGTCTCGAGAATTGCATCTGCGCTTGCGTCTTGCATTATCATACGTTGCAGTGTGTACCTTAGGAAAGACATGTTTGTCCCGGTGTCATCAGAGCTGGAATCAGTGTCGTTGATGAGCTCCTCCCAGATTTCGACTTTCATGGGTGGGTCGATCTGGGATCCGGCTTCTCCAAGGAGATCCACTCCAGATTCGACTTTGACCGCTAGGTCTTCCTCAGGCTCGGATTTCTCCACTATCTTCGCAACTGGTGTGGGCTGGGTGGGATTAGGGTTTTCTGAGATCCGGAACTCTGCCGCCTCCACGGACAAAGGGGACCTAGAAGATTCTTCTGCCTCTATCATCACCACTAGGGTGGGTGGGGCAGGTTCAGCGAAACCGATGTAAACATCGATCTCGCCAAAAGACATGATTGTGTAGGCGGTCAAGGCCTCCCTAGCCGGAATCCAAGTCTCGTCGAGAACGATGAGAGGGACTTCGCTGGCATAGAGGATGCGACCGACGGTGATAGTCTCGCCGATCTGGATTCTTGCAGATTCCGCTCGGAACATAGATCCGAAGCTTACTTGCCCCACGGTAGGCGCCAACTGACGTCGGATTGATGACAAGTACGCCATGAGGGGGTCCTCGAGGCGTGCGGAAGAGAGGGGTGTGAGACGTACGGTGTTCCGGGACGGTGAGCACACAAGTTTACCCAGGTTTGAATCTGCCGGCTTTGGACGGATCCTACTCCTGCTAGCAATCTAGTAATACGGCAGAGCCGGAATATGGGTTACAAGGGTTCGCCTGTGTGAGTTGAGATTGTAGACTATTGAGGGTCTAGAGTGTTGCCCTAAAGGCTCTCCCTAGGACGGCTTATATAGATATCCGGCCTAGGTTTTACAGGAGAGATCTATCCGGCTACGACTAAGAGTCGGTTACAGAGTACATCTTGAACTACAAGTAACACTATGGGCCTAAGTTGGTAAGTCTTCTGGGCCTTCCCGTAACCGGGATTGGACTCCGTCTTCTCTCCCTGACTGGGCCGCTCGTGAAGCAAATCTCTAACCCAAAGTGGGCCACCCTAGTCAGTGAGGAACTGTGAGGATACCCGGAAAGTATATCCCCAACAGACACGTCTGTCAAAACCGCACAAGTTTTCCCAAGCAGCAAAAAAAAGCTTGGCTCGGCGAGATTCCCGCAACCGGCGGCGCACGCGTGCGTCGTGACAATACGAGCGGGTGGGCGGGCGGGCGTGCTAGCGGCAGCGTCATCGGAGGAGGAGCGCGCGTGTAGTTCTCCTCTTCTCACTCACTTTACTAAGTGGTGAACCACTCCACCTTATAAGGTGGTGTTACTCTCCTCCAACATTTCATGTGGGACTAAACTTTAGCTCCCACTCCACTCATATGTGAGCTTCCACCAAATTGGGCTAAATCACACATGGGCTACCACACACATGGGCTTTGAGATTTAGGAAAACACTGAAATCACATATGGGATTAAATAGATTAGCCCATTATTTGTAACAATCCCCCACCAGATCTCAAATGCTCATTTGAAGATTTGCCAATCCTCGCTACTTGTTTGTATACTAGTGTTTCATCAGAGACTGTTAAGTTGAACATCCGCCTAGAATCTTGAACTACGTCTATCAGCAACTTGAACAATGGACGAACCTTGAATTGCAAGTTTGGTGCCAATAGATTTCACTCAAAATAATAACTAGTACGTGGCTGCCATTAGCCTACCCCGCGGGTTGGAGCATATACGTCATACTCCCTGGTCTCTTCATGATTTTACTAGAGACCACCCAAGTCTCATAGTCTGTGACGTTTATAGTCGAGCTCATATAGGTGTGTTCTTTGAAGAATGCCTTGTAGAATGGCATCTTTGCTTAGTTATAGCCAACAAAAACACATTAAGGCATGTTGCCAACCTGCCTTACAGATTTTGAGAGTCATGCATCTTCACATAGAGAGGGTTACAAAATTCTCTCCTCAGTCAAACCACTAGCTTTTTCTTCCCAAATCCTAATTCACGAGATCTCCGATCACATAGGTTGAGTTACCACTATGGTATGACATCCATGGGTCTCAACCCCATCTCCCTCGATGCATTTTCTATCACAATTCGTGATAGTCCCTTTATAAAGGGATCTGCCAGGTTTTTATCTGTTTGAATATACGTAGCGGTTATTACTCTGGAGTTTCTCAATTTCCTGACAGATTTCAAACGTGTCTTGATGACTTCGCGTTATCCATAGAATTGTTCACTTTGACAATAACAGTTTCGTTGTCACAATTCAGAAGGATTGTCGGCAGAGGTTTTTCAACCACAGGCAAGTCCATCAAGAGTTCACGCAGCCATTCTGACTCAACAGTAGGTGTGTCTAAAGCATTAAGTTCTGCTTCCATAGTTGACCTTGTCAATATGGTCTGTCTACGAGATCTCCATGAGACCGCGCCACCTCCAAGTGTAAACACATATCCACTGGTGGCATAGAGTCCATCAACGTCAGATATCTAGTTCGAATCACTATATCCTTCAAGCACAATAGGGTGCCCTGAATAGTGAATCCCATAGCTCATTGTACCACATAGATAGCGCATGACCCTTTCAAGTGCATGCCAATGATCAATACCCGGGTTAGACATGAACCTACTCAACTTGCTCACAGCAAAAGAGATATCGGGTCTTATAGCGCTTGCTAAGTACATGAGAGAACGAACAATTTAAGAATATGTCAACTGGTCTGTTGGTTCCTTCTTATTCTTTCGCAATGTCAAACTGGGATCATAAGGTGTTGGAGAAGTCTTGGCATCAATAAAGCCAAAACGGCTCAAGACCTTCTCAACATAATGAGATTGCGTTAAAGTAATCCCATTCTCGTTCTTAATAAGCTTGATGTTCAGAATCACATCAGCATCTCCCAGATCTTTCATATTAAAACTCTTTGATAGGAAAGACTTGACTTCATTTATCACATCCATGGTTGTACCAAAGATCAGAATATCATTCACGTACAAACATAATATAACGCTATCGCCCCCACCATGGCGATATTACACACACCTATTAGCCTCATTAATGACAAAGGCAGCAGAAAGTAGAGTTCTGTCAAACTTCTCATGCCATTGCTTAGGTGCTTGTTTCAGGCCATATAATGATTTTAACAACTTGCACACCTTTGTCTCTTCACCTTTTACTACAAGCCCATCCGGCTGATCCATATAGATCTCCTCTTCCAACTCTCCATTAAGGAAAGCTGTCTTCACATCCATTTGATGAACGAGAAGACCATAAGAGGCAGCCAGGGATAGTAGTACTCGAATGGTGGTCAGTCTAGCGACAGGTGAATAGGTATCAAAGTAATCTTCGCCTTCTTTCTGTGTGTAGCCCTTTGCTACAAGCCGTTCCTAGTACTGCTCAATAGTACCATCAGGCCTTAACTTCTTCATGAACACCCACTTACAGCCCACATGTTTGCAACCATAGGGTCGTTCTGATAGTTCCCAAGTTCCATTAGAAAGAATCGAGTCCATCTCATTTTGGACAACTTCTTTCCAATCATCTGCATCAGGGGATGCATATGCCTCGGTAATGGATCTGGGAGTATCGTCCACAAGGTACACGATGAAATCATTACCAAAGGATTTTGCCATCCTCTGTCTATTACTCCTTGTGCGAGGTTCATCGTCATCCTTCTCTAGGACTTCCTCATGTGTTTGTTCAAAATTCTCAATAGATGCACTAGATTCAGGAAGTATTCCAGAAGAAACTCTAGTAATGCTATGCATATCCTTCATAGGAAACATATTCTCAAAGAATGTTGCATCACGAGATTCCATTATAGTATCAACATGCATATAAGGAACCTCAGACTTAACTACTACAAATCTATAGCCTATACTCCGTGGAGCATATCCTAGAAAGATACAATCCACTGTCTTAGGTCCAAGTTTGTGTTTCTCCGGAATCGGTATGTTGACCGTAGCTAAACACCCCCAAGTGCGCAAATATGCAAGTGATGGTTTTCTCCCAGCCCACTCCTCATAGGGGGTCTTTTCTTTATTCTTGTTAGGAACTCTATTCACGACATGAAATGAAGTCAACAAAGCCTTCCCCCACCATGCCTTTGATAAACCATGATGTTTTTGCTCTCGGCAACCCTGTTTGATTGGGGCGAGTAGGGAGGCGTCCTCTCGTGAATAATGCCATGTTCCTCACAGAACTCGTCGAAGATTTTAGGAAAATATTCACCACGACGATCCGACCTAAGACGTTTGAACTTTCTCTCTAGTTGATTTTCAACTTCAGCTTTATAAACTTTAAAGTAGTCTAAAGCTTCATCTTTAGTGCGCTACAAATAAACATAGCCGTATCTAGTCGCATCATCAATCAATGTCATGAAATATCTCTTTTCACCTTTTGTCAACACACCATTCATCTCACATAGATCATAATGTATGCGTTCTAGAGGTGCCAAGTTTCTCTCCTCGGCCGCCTTGTGGGGCTTTCCAGGTTGGTTTGATTGCACACAACTATGGAACTTAAAACCTTTGGCAATAGTGAACTTCGGAATTAAACTCATGCTAGACATCTGAGACATCAAACCAAAATTAATGTGACATAAACAAGAATGCCAAACACTGGTATCATCACTAACATCACCACAAATATGATTCATAGATTTATTACAAAACTCTGAACGAGAGAAACAGAACAAGCCTCCAAACTCATAACCTTTACCAATAAATTGTCCATGTTTTGAAACAACGACTTTATTAGACTCTAACTGGCATGGGTATGCCCAATAGGCACTCAACTACAGCGTACCTGGTGCGGCCCAACGGAAGGCGCACTCGACAATCTGCACAGGTCCATGACGCCCATGACGGTTCGACTGATATGAAGCCTACAAGGACACAAACTCCTGGCATAACAAGACATGGAAAGTACAACACTAGACTAGATACGAACTCTAACTTGTAAACCAACTCGTATTGGTACCTGAGACCTAGCCTCCCCATATATAAAGGCTAGGAGGGTCCAACGAGAAGGCAATAATCTCTCAATCATGACTCCCCAAATAGATAGATCTACAATCTCCCACATCGCCACAATAGACAATAGATCTAGACATCGATCTCTCGCACATACGCCATATCCAATCTGCATGACACCGCCATCGGCGACCTTGTAATCCTTCGGATCATCATCAATCAAGAGCAGACAAGAAGGAGTAGGGTCCTCTACGAGGCCTGAACCTGGGTAAAGCTTGCATCCCTGTGTGCTTGTTTCCTAGCCGATCAAGACTTCCAGCGCTCCCTCCTTCTCCAAAACCCAAGTAAAAGAATCCACTCCCTCCGGCGAGGTGGCACTTCCCTAGTTCGTCGCCGAGAGGAGCGAGCCTCGCCGGTTGGTGCCGAAGAAGCTTCCCGAAGACCAGCGGATGGCCGTCGCGGAAATGATGGACCAGATCCAGAAGCTGAAGGACCAGGGGTTGATTCCGATCAACCTCTACAACTGCTGGATCGGGCGGCGTCTGGTTCCGCTGGCGGCTCGGCCACATTGGATGTATGAATACAGCGGGAAGCATGACCCCTCCCGAACCAGCAAGGAGTCATGGGAGGACGAGGACTACAAGGCGGCCCTAAAAAAGATCACTGATGCAGAGTTCACCAGCGTGGCAGTCTGGCTCGCCCCATACACTCATGTGAAGAATGAAGCGCCCACAGTAAGTTTTCTGCCCAGTCATTATGTCCGTACCTCAGTTCTCAGTCGCCGCATTTGGTGTTTTACTCGTGGTGGTTCTCAGCTTTTTCAGGTGCTGGAGGGCTGGCTCCCTCCGCTTGATGAAGAGGTTCCCCAGGAACTGGAGGAAGACTCCGAGGGAGACTCTTCCGACAGTGACGGGGAGGAGGAGGTTCCTCCCCTAGTGCCTGTGGCTCCCAAGACCCATATGCAGAAACAACGTGAGTTCAAGGCGAGCCGCAGCCTGGACGAACACGATGGAGGCGACGAGGTCACGTAGGAGCACACATCCCGGCATACTGCTACACTGTTGAAGCCCGCACGCAAGCCCAAGTCACCAGCGAAGAGGCTAATGTCACCGTCCAAATCGGTGGTGGTGCTCGAGTCGGATGGCGACTCCGATGATAAAGGTTCCCCCGAAGTCTCGCACAAGGCCCCAAAGGATGCGATCCCGAAAAAGGGGTTGGAGGGTACGAACACCGAGGTAGTGGTAGAGGTTCCCCTGGTGGCTATTGCACCGACAGTCTCGGGGGTTCCAAGCCAAGAAGTGACTGAGGCAATGACGTCTAAGTGGCCACAGCCGTCAAGGGCAGCCGCGTCTTCGGAGCCGGAGATCCCGGCAACTGTGGCTTCATTATCGAGGAAGCCCGCGGTGTCCTGGGCTTCAAACGTCTTCAAGAGGGGGCTCACTCGCAAGCTGGGTCCCGAGTTGGACAAGCCTTCCCACATCAACACCGGGCTTCACGTCCTCCCGATCGCTAAGTGAGTATTGGTTCTTCATCCCGATTCGCCTTGCTCTTTTTGTATTGTCGTTATATTGATTGTGGGAACTCGTGCAGGTCTGGGGCCAAGAAGATTGGCCGTCCTTCGGTGGCTAAGATTCCGCCGGCCGCCCCCACAGAAGAGGGCGACCTCCCCAAGAAGAGAAAGGCTGCCGGAGATGTGGCGACCACGGAAGGCACGAAGAAGCAGAAGGGGGCGCCACCGACGTTGTAGCCAAGGACGGCGCCACGGAGCCCGACGTTGCGTCAGTAGTCGAAGAAGTGGTGGCGGCGCGATCGGACCAGTCTTGGCTGTGTCCGTGCCGGAAGCGCCGACCCTAACAACCAGTGCCCCTGCCAGAGCATCGGCGACGTTCCCGCGCTTCACGGCTAGGGGGTTTCCAGGCGTGGTGGACACACAGTCTCCGCAGAGTCCAGAGATCGTGGATGAGGACATTGGGTCCCGTCATGGGCGCACTTCCTTTACGATCCCGTCGACTGACGCCGAAGAACTTCACAGGATGCTCGGCGCCGCTATTCAGGTATGTCCAGTCCCCGAGTTCCTAGTCGCTGAATTTCAGCGGCTGGGAATTGAACTTCTTTCTCCTCTCCAGTCCCCGAATTCCTAGTCACTGAATTTCGGTGGCTAGGAATTGAGCTTCTTTCTCCTCTCCAGTCTCCGAGTTCCTGGTCGCTGAATTTCGGTGGTGAGGAACTGGGTTTTTGTTTTTTCAAATGCTGGGACGTGTTGTGTGTTTGCAGGGACTGCAAAGGGTGTCGACCGATCGGCAGGCCGCGAGAGAGCGCTTGGAGCGTGATCTGCGCGAGGAAAAAAGAGGTGAACCAGCGGCTTCAGGAAACTATTGGTGAGTATCTGTTTTTCTTTCTTTTCCTCTTTCAGGTGTGAACTAGTGGTGTGCAGCATGCTAATGGTTTCTCTTTCAGATGGTTTCTCGGCTGCGATTTCCAAGGCCCGTGAAGGGTATGTTCCAGTCGCCGAGCTGGACGCGGTGAATGGACGAATAGCCTCCCTAGTCCAAGACTTGGAGGAGGCAAAAGCGGCCTCAGTTTCTTCGGAGGAGCGAGCGAAGGCTGCCGTTGCTGCGCTGAGGAAGAACGCAAAGCCACGGATTCCATCATCGTGGGGCTGCACAACGAGCAAACCGCCTTGGAGAAGCATGTCACGGAGAACTGCCGCAAACTCCTTGGTCAGTCTCCGTCTTTGCCTGGCCCATTTGTCGAGTCCCTGATTGGGGAGTTTCATAGTTTCACTAACGCCTGATTTTGCAGCTATGATAGGCTAAAGCAATCCGATGGTGTAGACCTACAATGCTTCGTAGTGCGTGACTGCCGTGGTGAACGCAGACACGGCTTCGGCGTTGTGCGTCCAAGCGGCTCTTCAAGGCATGTCCCCCACCAAAGTTATTCATGGGGGGCTTACAAAGGTGTGGCGCTATCTGTAGGAGGTGCCTGCCGTCATGGAGTGGATGGCACGCTCAGCGTTCAGGCGCGGGGCCACCACAGCGTTGAGCTTAGGTCTCGCCCACTTCCCCGATGACTTCCACCTTGACGACGTGACGAGTGGCTACCCGTCGGCGACCAGCACGGTGGAGATGTCAGAGGTGCTGAAGCTGACTGCGAAGGCCGCCCCTTACGCTGATCGGGTCTTGGCTATGGGGGTTCTGCTGCCATACCAGGAGACGGTGTTGGCGCCTGGCGACCCCGACCCGGAGAATCGCGATATGAAGTCGGAGCAGCCCTTCCGGTCATTGTTGTCGAAGTGGCTGACGACGTACCCGACGAACCAGTGGTAGCCTTTTGTTCGTGTCAATGGGGGTGGTGCTGCTTCTTCATCAGGGCCTGTGGAATAAACAATGTAATTGTGCAATTTGTGATGTATGCCAAGTGGCGACTGCTGTAATGTATTTTGCAATGTATGCCAAGGGGAGTCAATCGACTCGTATTGTGACTAGGATTGTGTGGTGTGTTTGTTTTTGGTTGAGAGAGTCCCCGAGCACGTCCGCTCTTTAATGGGGTATAACTCGATTGTATACTTTTGTGTATTGTTTTGGTTGTGCACTGTTTTATCTCTCGCGTCTTCTGAGTGGCGAGTCCCCGAGCGCGAGTAGGACTGATTTGTAGTCGAGTCCCCGATGGTGGTGCTCGACCATATTGGTCATGTTCCTGTTGTAGGTTGTGATGGGGGAATACCAATCGGGGTATACCCATGAAGCGGAGTCGCCATGGCGGATTGACTCGCCAAACACGACGACTGGTGCAAACGACTCGCCGACTGGAGGCCCAAGAAGGCGACTCCAACAGAAAGCCCATTAGCACTTGTAAACCCTAACTGGCTGCATATATAAAGCTACTAGGGGCATCCCTTTGGGGGATTTCTCTCACACATCTCATTAGATCTAGTCTCTCCCACATTTCATTAGATCTAGTCTCTCCCATATCTCATTAAATCTAGTCTCTCCCACATCTCATTAGATCTAGTCTCTCCCACATCTCATAAGATTTAGTCTCTCCCACTGCCTCCGGCGACTCCATTGTAAACCAATCTACGAACATATACTGGATTGATAGCAGGACGTAGCAATCCTCCACTGAGGGGGCGTGAACCTGGGTACATCGTGTGCCAATCTCGCTCCCAGATTCTTCTACGTCGCCTTGCCCTCTCCTCTATGTCAACTATGTGAACTAAGAGATGCGTCATAATATTGAAGAAGGATGGGGGGAACACCAACTCAAAACTGACAAGACATTAGACCACATCCTTCTATAGCCTTTCCAGACATTCTCTATCGATTACCTTCTGAGATATTGCATTGAGGAATGCACATAGCTTCACAATGGCTAATCGAACATTTTCCGGTAGAAGCCCCCTCAATGCAACCGGAAGCAACTGTGTCATAATCACGTGGCAATCATGAGACTTCAGGTTCTGAAATTTTTTCTCTGCCATATTTATTATTCCCTTTATATTTGACGAGAATCCAGCTGGGACCTTGATACTGTAAAGGACTTCAAAAAATATTTCCTTCTCTGCTTTGGTAAGAGCGTAGCTGCTTAAGTATTCACGTCCTTTATCAGTATGCTTGATGTATGGGTGTCTGATATGTTGCTGGTTCTCCCATGCTTCTGGAGTATCTTTTGTCTTCCCATACACGCCCAGGAAGCCTAGCAGGTTCACGCAAAGATTCTTCGTCACGTGCATCACGTCAATTAAAGAACGGACCTCTAGGTCTTTCCAATACTCAAGCTCCCAAAATATATATTTCTTTTTCCATATGGCCATGTTTTCGGTAATGGGGTCTTTTGGAACAGATTGACCGCCCGGACCCTTTCCAAAGATTACTTCTAGGTCCTTCACGATACCAAATACATGAGCACCTTTAGGGAGCTTAGGCATCTTTCGGTAATCTGCCTCACCGTTGAAATGCTTGCCTTTCTTTCTTACTTGATGATTGGTCGGAAGAAATTTACGACACCCCAGGTACACAACCTTCTTACATTTATCCAAATATGTACCTTTAGTATTATCTAAATAGTGCGTGCATGCATTGTATCCCTTGTTTGACTGTCCTGAAATGTTACTAAGAGCAGGCCAATCATTGATGGTTACGAACAACAACGCTCGTAGGTCAAATGGCTCTTGTTTGTGCTCATCCCACACCTTTACACCTGGTTCTGCCCACAACTTCAAAAGTTCATCGACTAATGGCCTTAGGTACACATAAATGTCGTTGCCGGGTTGCTTCGGTCCTTGGATGAGAACTGACATCATAATGAACTTCCGCTTCATGCACAACCAAGGAGGAAGGTTGTAGATACATAGAGTCACTGGCAAGGTGCTGTGACTACAGCTCTACTCCCCAAAAGGATTCATGTCATTTGTTCTTAGACCAAACCATAAGTTCCCCGCGTCACCTGCAAAGTTCGAGTACTTTCTCTTGATGTTTCTCCACTGCGACCCATCGGCGGGGTGTCTCAGTTTCCTGTCTTTCTTACGCTCTTCTTTGTGCCATCGCAACAACCTGGCATGCTCTTTATTTCTGAACAGACGTTTCAACCGTGGTATTATAGGAGCATACCACATAACCTTAGCAGGAACCCTCTTCCTAGAGGGCTCGTTATTGCCCTCAACATCACCAGGGTCATCTTGTCTGATCTTGTATCGATATGTAGTGCATACCGGGCATTTATCCATATTCTCGTACTTCTCACCGCGGTACAGGATGCAGTCATTAATGCATGCATGTGTCTTCTTCACATGTAATCCTAGAGGCAAAATAGTCTTCTTTGCTTCGTACGTTGTCTCGGGCAGCTTCTTATCCTTTGGAAGCTTCGGCTTCATTATTTTCAGTAACTTCTCAAATCCCTTGTCAGATAAGCCAGTCTCTGCCTTCTATTTCAGCAGTTCAAGTGCGGTACCGAGCTTTGTGCTGCCATCTTTGCAATTTGGGTAGAACAACTTTTTGTGATCCTTTTGCATGGCCTACAACTTAAGCTTCTCCCTTTCTGTATCACATTGTTGCTTTGCATCAGAAATGACCTGACCAAGACCATCAGCGGGATCATCCGATGCCCGTTGTTCTTCTTCATTGCCGCCTCCCTCTTCTTCATTGTCTTTCATTGCAGTATCACCGTATTCTTCAGGGGACATAGGATAGCTGTCATCATCCTCCTCTTCTTCATTTTCTTCCATCCTAACCCCTCTTTCTCCGTGCATAGCCCAACAATAATATCCAGGCATGAAACCTCTCCGAAGCAGATGGGTCTAAAGGATTCTCGGGGTAGAGTGTTCCGCCATGTTCCGACAGTCGATGCAGGGACAGGGCATAAAATTATCCACTTTGTTTTCCTTAGCCAAATCGATAAATTTATGCAGTCCTGCAATAGAATCGGAATGGCGTCGGTCGCCATAAATCCATCGCATCCGTGCATCGATCTGCGTCATAATAATTAACCATTACAATAACATCGTGAATAGTAAATGACCACCCTACATGGACACATGCAATATTTTTGTATCAGTTACAGATAAAGAAGATAAGTTTGCTAACCTCAGCTGAGGATACCGTGTTGTGCGAACTAAAGTGTGGCTCGGACATTTCGTCGAACACCTTGTGTGCAATAAAAAAAAACTAGCACCCACACCTCACACACAATCCAGCAAAATTTGGTGGGCAAAGGGCTGGGCTTATATATAGCCAGCGGAGGGTTTTTTGGTCCCGGTTATTGCCACGAACCGGGACCAAAGACCCTCCCGCGCGACACGTGGCAGCCCAGCATCTCGCACCCTACCCAGGTCATTGGTCCCGGTTAATGGCACGACCCGGGACCAATGACCTGGGTGGGGGCCCGCTGTGGGCCGCCACGTGTCGCGCGGGAGGGGCTTTGGTCCCGGTTCGTGGCAATAACCGGGACCAATGCCCACCATCGCTTCGTCGTCCCCGTGTATATATATGAGGCCACAGCGCTCACTTTCGACATCGCCTCGGCCTCTCTGCAGTCCATCTCCACCCCACCCCTTTAGCCATCGCCTCTCTACCGCGCCGTCGTCTCACCTCCCCTCCCTCTCCAATCTCTACCGCGCCGCCATGGAGTTTCCCACCCTCAACCACTACGAGGCGGCGATGTTTGCGTACTACGGTATCCTCGCGCCGCCGTGCGCGACCGTGCCCGCCGGATTTCGCATCAGCGAGGCGGGTGTGCCGGTGGCTCCGCTCCTCAACCCCGCGGGTACGAGATGGAGTGCGTCGTCGCGGAGCGTCACCGCCAGCTGCCCGCGTGGATGAGGGCGTTGCCCCGGTACGCGGCGGCCAGCGAGTACTGGCCCCGGCTGTTCAAGAAGGAGCGGAAGACCAAGCTTGGCAACCGCATCGTGGACGGGCGCCTGGTGCACCCGGATCGCCGCAACCAAGAAGGGCGGGAGATGTTCTGGTCCGTCCCTGGACGGACCATGTACACCACCATCGACGCCGCTAGCCGCACAGAAGAGCTCCGTCTCCCGAACAACGCAGAAATCGTAGAGATTTCGTCCGACGACGACAAGGAAGCCGGCGGCTCGGAGGACAGCGGCAGCGGAAGTGTTGTCGATTAGGAAAATTTGTAAAGTCGTATCTTTGTATGAAAAAATTTGTGCTCGAATAATAAAATGTCTCAATTCAGATCTTTGTCTCGATTAATTTGTGAAAGATTTTTTCAAAAATACTATCATTTCAATTTCTACCTCGAATTAATTTCTGCCTTGAATTAATTTCTGCCCCGAATTAATTTACATTAATTGTCCTGGCCTGCTGACCGTCGCGGGGTTTTTGGTCCCGGTTCGTGGCATGAACCGGGACCAATGCCCCGCAGAGCGCCACATGTGCGTCGCGGGGGAATTTTTCCCGGTTCATGCCACGAACCGGGACCAATGCTTAGAGATGAACTGGGACCAATGCCCAAGCGGCATGAACCGGGACCGGTGCCTGCCATTGGTCCCGATTATGGAAACGAACCGGGAACAATGAAATTTGGGCGCTGGAGCAAAGGCCTTCTTTCTACCACTGACTATATGTTCTTTTAATATTGTCCATAACTCATAGGGGAATTTTATACCGCTGGTTCACCTGATCTCAGCTTTGTCAGTTCACACTAAGAAAAAAGCATCACTTACACAGAGTTTGAATGCCTCTGGTGAGAGAGGCACATGGACAAGATGGAGAGAGACGAACTGGGTTCAGGGAGGTCCATCCGCTTAACTGAAAAATTAGAAGGTCCTTTTTGCAAATGTATCAGCAGGCCACCGTGTACATGGATCATGTACCTCTATTTCCAATCCAACGGTTCATGTGCCATGGGTTCAGCTGTTGCACAGATTCATCCGTTTCACTAGATACGTTCTCCTCCACCGGGTATCTGAAGTGGGCAAAGCCCGTACAGTTGTTGGTAGCGGCCACCTGCAAGCTCTCCTCCCTCATGCGCGGGACCTCTGGCTAGTGAACAGCGGTGCCCTGGTCGGCGTGCTACAGGCAGCAGAGCAGGTGCGCCAGGGTGGCAGCCCCAGGATTCTTCAGCAGGGATGATAGTCGTGGTGGCGGCTAGGGCTTCCCTACGGCTAGGTCTCGGGGCGCGGCAGCGGATCTGCATGTCGTGCGCCGAAGGAGTGGCTCCGGATGTTGGTGTCGATGATGGCCCCTGCGGTTGTTGGTGGCGTCGATGAACAGCGAGGTGGAGTGGCAGCCCGACGCAGGAAGCTGTGGATCTGGTGCCTAGCATGGATCTGCCTTGTTTGGGCTATCACTTTGGGCTCGCACAGATAGGGATCAGATTGTCGGGGATCTAGATCACGGCCATTCTTGGTGTTCTTCTCTTCTCCGACAGCGGTGGTGTGTTGTCGACAGCGAAGTTTTTCCTGGAGGTTGCCTAGGTTGCTGCAGAGCTAGGTTTGCCACAACCCAACAGTGTCGCCAACTTGTGGCCCTCTTCCGCCGTGTTGGGACTTGCAGCAGCTAATCGGGGTGCCCATTTTCGGTTGATGGGTGTCCTAGGCTGAACATCGGGCGTCTAGGATATCGGGGCTGATCACTGGCACCTTGGGTGCGCAGATCTATCGTAACGCGAACTGGCATGATGTGTACGTCAGGACGTGAGGTTCCTGGCAGATGCAGTTTGTGCAGGAGGTTGGTGGTCGGTGGTGGAGCTTGTGTCGCCAACTGTCTGTTAGGAGCCTCCCCGGAACACGCCCGGTGATGGTGTTCCTGGCTAATACCTCACACTGTCTCCGGGCTAGCGTGGTCGATGATGCCGCCTTCTAGCGTCGCTATTCCTTCTTGGATTCAACATGGTGGAACACCACCACACGACAAGTTCATCACGGTATCTCCGGGTGAAAAGACAAACCCCATTTGAGTTGGCGGGGGCGGCATCGACATCGCTATGTGCTTGAAGACACCGCTTTAATTTGGGGTTCATGACTATCCGCGGGGGTTCTGGTTGTTGTTTAGTTTGGCCGGGTTGTCGAGCAGCCGGCCTCGAAAAGCGTTGCGATGATGGCCCTTCGTTTGCAGGGTTGTCGCATATGTGTTGCAGTTGTGCCGAACCAGCACTATGAGGGTGGTTATCTCGTCGGCAGGGTCTTTTATTTCTCTCTAGGACGTAATTTCGTTCGGGCGGAAAGTCGCTTGTACAAGTTGTACCGGTTTCCCTCTACTAATACATCGAGAGCTAGCATTTGCTGGATTTTTCAAAAAAAAAAGTATAGGAGGTGAATGCGGATTTCTACCTAAAGGCGAAGATACCCTAATTTTCTTTCTTTTTACATATGCACTGAGCTCGCACACATCATCGTGCCCAATATCCTAGGGTTGATTTTTTTCTGAACAGGTTTAATGTTGAATATTTGACTATGTTTATTTCTAATGGTATGGCAAACGCATTCAAATAGATGACCACATTAGTTGGTCGGTACACCCAAAACATCTTAAATATGAGAAGTAATCTAAATGAAAGTGTATAGGGTCCTGTTGCGCCATATGAGAAACATGGGCTACACAGTCGTGTCCAAGATGAATAATATGTCGTCAAATGGTTGAGAAGTCAGCATGGATGATGTCGTACACTCATACGTACTATCATCAAGCTCACTCCTACAGGAGAGTAGCCCATAGGGTTCCTAGCACACTGATGTCTCAGGGAGTCTGACGCTAGACCGAGTGCAAAGAAACATGGTACCGTAGGGCCCGAGGCCAAGACACTTGAGACTTTCTCTATTGTATGCTTTTCGCTAATCTTTAGGAGCACAACATTACTAGGGCACTGTATCACGTCCTCCTATACAATTATCCCACTATGATACACTCGTGAAAAAAGGGCCTCCAGTCCCGGCCCGTAAGGGCCTTTAGTCCCGGTCCTAGTAACTGGGACTGGGGGGCGGGACTAAAGGCGCCCCCACTAGTCCCGAACCGCTTACCATCCAGGACTAATGGGTATCCACGTGGCCGTTTCTGCGGACGCTGGGTGCCCCCCCATTAGTCCCGGTTCGTATTACGAACCAGGACAAATGGTTCTCTGCCGCGGCCGAAGTTTAGGCACTTTCTCTGCCGCGGCAGAGAATTCAATTTGTATCCATTTTTCTCTTTTTTATTTTAAAAATAGTTTTCTACGCTACCACATACCGTACATGTTCGTGCATATATAAGATAACTTATCTTAAGATCGAGCATACCACCACACGGCAAGTTCATCACGGTATCTCCGGGTGACAAGCCAAACCCCATTTGAGTTGGCGGTGGCGGCATCGACATCGCTATCTGCTTGAAGACACCGCTTTAATTTGGGGTCCATGAATATCCGCGGGGGTTCTGGCTGTTGTGTAGTTTGGCCGCGTTGTCGAGCAGCCGGCCTCGAACCTTTTTCTCTATAGGACGTAATTTCGTTCGGGCGGCACATCGCTTGTACAAGTTGTACCGGTTGCCCTCTACCAATACATCGAAAGCTAGCATTTGCTGGATTTAAAAAAAGTATAGGAGGTGAATGCGGATTTCTACCTAAAGGTGAAGATACCCTAATTTTCTTTCTTTTTACACATGCACTGAGCTCGCACACATCATCGTGTCCAATATCCTACGGTTAATTTTTTCTGAACAGGTTTACGGTTTAATATTGGACTATGTTTATTTCTAATGGTATAGCAAACGCCACTTGTGGAAACGGGACATCTTGTCCTGGTTTGTAACGGGCTTTAATACTATTTGCCCAACTGGAACGGGGCAATCCGGACTAAACCCCCAACCCTTTAGTTCCGGTTGTGCTGCGAACCGGGACGAAAAGGCGGTCCACGTGGCCGCTGGCTATCGCAAGGGGGGAGGGGCATTCGTCGTGGTTCGTAATACGAACCGGGATCTATGGGTCTCTGCCACGGCAGCATTTTGTGGACTTTCTATACCGCAACAATGAATTCATTTTTTATATTTTCGTTTATGTGTCTCTGCCGCGGCAGGAGTTTTGCACTTTTTGTGCCACGACAGAGAATTCATTTTGTATATTTTCATTTATTTTGTTTCCCCTTTATCTATTTACTTTTTATTTTGTGTTTTGCACTGAGTAATGAAGGAACCATTATATTACAAAACATCATCCGATTATATTACAGAGCAAGTATCGAATATATTACATTCATGCATATATATAATATAAAGTATTTTACGATCCCCATTACATTATCATTATCTTCCGATAGTATTCTCCTTTTGGATCTAAGACCTTTGCATCTAAGAATCCCGTAATTTCCTCTTTGATTGCTTGTACGTGATCCTTTGGTAGAAGATGGTCCCGCAACCGTTTGATCTAATTTATAAAAAGGAGTCAACAGATATGAAGAAACTAAACACAATTGATGATAATAAAACAAAATTCTGAATATTGTTTACATACTTGAAGTTGTTCTAAATTTCTACCCTTCTCACATTTCATCTGACGAATGAACTCGCAAACATAGTATCCACATACATTATTTCCGTCTTCCTGCCTCAGACACTTTAGGAGAACAAAGTTCAACCAAAATAATAATAATTAAGCATGATAATGGTATCGAAACTATAATTAAAGATATGCACAAATCTAGCTAGTAGTACTTACATTTAGTGGTTTAAATGTAAGCTTCTCTTTCTAGGAACATTTAGCCTTCTTGGTGAACCGTTTCCAAGTGCTGCCGGCAAAGAAACTAAATAAAATGAGTTATTAATTACTTGATATCAGTAAATAAACGAAAGTTGCCGATATAGTGTCATAATGACTGAAATTACTGAAATTACCGCTAGAGCATATCCTGCATGGGGGCCCACTTCTCAAGAGGTTTACATTTAGAGTCCATGACTTGTACTACTCCATTGTTAGGATGAATGATTAGTAGAATAAAATGAAAGTGGCGCATGCATAACTCATCCATCATACACTTAACATCGAGTAAGAGAAATTGAATGTGTACAAGACAATAACACCCACTCGAAGTTGTAAGGTAATAATATTTCCCTCTTGTTTTTTTGAAACCTTAACACCATTACAATTTTATCCTGTGTTTCCTTGGGATTAAGTTTCACAGTAACTTCATGTAGCCAATATGGGTCAATGAACCCAATGTCATAGATCTGTCCTCTTCTGCATTCGAGAATCTTCAATCTACATAATATAGTGAGTATGATTATACATGCGATAAACAAGGTGAGCTAACTAGAGACTTAATTACAGAACCAATACTTACAGACAATAGGCATTGCCGATCGATTTTTTGAGGGCATCTTGATTGTAAAACTGATGTAGTTTAGAAAATTCGATCAGAAACTAGGCATATCCATTCCCGTAATGCTCGTTTTGAACTCCCATCACTATCTAGTTTGTCTCTTCCTTTGTGGCTTTCATGTACCAATTATGCAATCTTCGCATTTTTGTTCGTAGACAGTTGATGTTCTCAGGTTTAACGAGAGGTTTCCCGTACCGCTATTTGTATGCTTCCTCGACAACAGGGAACTCTAACTGGGCTATGTAAGTAGCAATAGTCAAACCATGAGCAGTGGCCGCATCTCCGTACAGTGCAACAATTTCTGGATCATACTGCTCGTCCGCACCTTTGCTCGACTCCACCCAGGTATCAGAAATCACTTTGAGCGGGGAGAACGATTGGTTTTTCTGTAAAGCGAGTTGGGGAACTGAATTCCCGCTTGCAGTGCTTCTCTTCGACCGCACCATTGACTGATGTGACTTGATAATAGAGCAGTCATACTCTGATGACAGCCTTGGCTCAGGTTGATGAAGGGTCTTGAACATTTTGTGCCAGGGAACTCTTGCTATCAAACCACTGTTCCTTATGGGCATTTGCGATCACCGTATTCTCCTCTTCAGTATAGTCGTAAGGTCTCATGGGAGAAACCTTTGATACTTTTGGGAGGGGCTCTAGTAGATGTTTTGGTGATCGTTTACTCTTCCTATGTTGGACATGAGCCTTTCATTCTTTTGGGAGGGGCTGAGACGACTGACGCGGTGGCGAAGAAGGCTGTGGTCGAGAAAGGGCATGTTGTGGCGGAGACGCGTGAGGCTGCGATGAAGATGGAGTGCTCTGAGGAGTGGATGGCCTTGGCATCCGTTTTGGAAGCAATGTGTTACTTTTGCCATAGAATGGTCATTTTTTTGCTTCTCCCATTTCAGTCACATCCCCTTCACCTTCAGGGTAGTCAAGCTTGAGATGCGTGAATCCATCCATAACTTCATCCTCCCCGGCAATAGCGTAGCCCTGTGGAACCGGACAACAATGGTAAGTTGGTACCGGTCGAACTAATGGTAAGGCATAGCCGACCGCCACCTTCATGGTTATGTTGACAACTTTCACATGTAGCTTACGCCGGTGGATCATCACATCATCACCGGGAAACTCCGTGGAAGCCACGCTGCTTTTTCGATTAGTGCATCGGCCGGTAGCATCGAAGGCAGCTTCGTCTACCATGTGCCACTTAGATGGGCCGGTAGCTTCATGGCTAAGTGTGTCATGTTGATCCCCCTGTCGCTTTAATTGTTCTTCTATGTTGCGCATCTAGTCTTCCTTTCATTACTTCAATTTCCTCCTTTTCCTTTCTCCTCTTACGGCTTCTATCAGGATATTTCTTCCTGTGGTCGGGAAACCCAAGTTTCCATGGTTTGGAGCCTTCTGTGCCTCATGTTCGTCCCTCGTGTTCAGGGTTCCCAAGGGCTAGTGTGAGCTCGCCATTCTCTCTATCGGGAATGAACGCCGCATCTTCAACAACCTTTATTGCATTTCTAATGTCTTCGATGGGTATGGGAGTTTATTTATGTCTTATGTTATATATGCACTTCCCTTCTGAGTCCAACGTATCCCCATGCGGATAAAACCAATTTCTTACCCGTTCGATCCAATTGTATGGCTCTGGAGTGATCCCTTTAGCGAGCAGGTCGGCCTTGAGTTTCTCCCACTTAGGCTTGCTATCCTTGTTATCCACCTTGCCCCATAGTATGGTGATAGTGCTTTTTAGCAGCATTTTGCTTATTCATTTCAGACCTTTTCTTAGCTAGCATCGATGTCTTGTACGCTAGAAAATCAGCCCAGTAGTCTTTTAGCTTCTCAAACGCTCTAGTGAATTCCAGAGTCTTCTTTTTCAGTACATAGTCAAGGTGCAATCTTTTCTTCCAGTTGTTGAATTGTTGGGCCATCTTTTTAAGAGCCTACTCCTTGACTTTTTCCTCCATTTGTTTCTTTAGTTCCCCCTGAGATGGAATCTCCAAATCTGGATCCACCTATAGCGTCAGTAGGGTGTAATTAACCGTGAGATTTTTCCAAAGCCTATCTTTGGCTAAGTCACTGACCTATAGAGCTTCCAGATCTTTTGGCCTATTCCATTCTCTAATGGTGATCGGGATGTACTTCTTAACAATAACTCCGCATGGCCTTACAAATTTATGTGCAGAATCAATGGGATCCTTCGGTTTGCCGTCTAAAGAGAATTCTTCGATCCTGACCTTTCATGGTATACCAACTTTCTGGCTGGGCCTCGTTTATTCTTTCCAGAAGATTTGCTCAATCCGTAGGGCTAAAACAAGAAAGAGCGTTAATATATGTATATAGACAACGGAGGCTTAATAAATATATGTAGATGCACCTCGTCGGAGTTTGTATTATTTAATGTTCCCTCGTCGGCTTCTCCCTCGTCGGCTTCCCCCTCACTAGAGCCATATGTTCAGTAGAAACCCGAATCTCCCTCACCGAAGTTGTTCAGATATAGCAAGGTGACATCGTTATCGATATGTCCTCCCTCGTTGATCATATCCTTAAGCGCCCTTTCTTTTTTTCGTCTCCTCGTTCCATAGTTTCTACAAAAGGGGAAAAGCGGATGAGTCGAAGCGGCCAAGCGAGGAGGTTAGGTAGGCGAGATTTGAGGGGCTATTGTGCTGTGGTTTGACGATGAGATCACCTTAAATGTGACCCTAATACATGCTTGACAATTTAAAACGGGTTTTGAGGGATATAAACCATAATTCGAAGAAACCCTAATATATGGTGCACGTTGCCGCACCCATCCATCGTCCCTACATGGCGCGTGTTGCCGCACCCGTCCATCTTCCCTATATGGCGCGCGTTGCCACGCCCGACCTGAAGACAGTACTCCCCCCAAAAAATGTGAATGGATTGGCATTTCACATAATAATCCAAATTTATACATACCCACTACGTAATAAAAGTATATACATACACAAAAATAATCCTTACAATTTGTACATATAGCCCTAGCCCTACCCCTAATCCATATACATACAATATCTACACATATATATAATCCAAATAAACCTAAAAACAACTAATAACTAATAATTCCCTAGCCCTAATTCCCTATTTATTAATATGTAAAAAACAACTAATTAACCTAGCTAATAACTAAGAATCCTAGCTAATAATCCTAACTAATTAACTTATCTAATTGTCCCTAGCTAATATACCCTAGCTAATAACTAAATCCTAATAACTAACTAATTAACTAGCTAACTAAACTAATTAATAAATAGAGAAGGGGCGGAGAGGGCGTGCGCGTGGCATCCAGCCGCGCGAGAGCAATACCAGGGGAGCGTAGAGTGACAGAGGCAACGCCTCGGCGACATGCGACGGGGGAAGAACGACACTGAGTGATGGGGGCGAGTGGCGGCGCCGTGCCATGAGAGCGCGGCGGACTCTGGGACAAAGCGGCGGAAGCGGAGCTGGGGACGACACGGCGTGCATAACGGCGTGCGCGGCATGAGCGATGGCGTGCGCAACGAGAGGGGGAGGACCAGTACGCCGAAATTAGGCAGCCTTCTAGTGTTGCGTTCGTAGGCACCTGCGTCGGGGACTTAGAAAATGTGAGACGGGGGAATAAGAGGAACATCGCGTGATTTATATACGGGAGGGACTTTCGTCCCGGTTGTTGCCACCAACCGGGTCGAAAAGGTCTTTAGTCCCAGTTGGTGGCACTAACTAGGACGAAAGACCAGAGCATACGTCCGGTTGAAGCCACCAACCGGGACGCATGTTCTTTTTTTCTTTTCCCAAAGCGGCACGCAGAGAGGACCTTTAGTCCTGGTTGTTTGCATAAACCGGGACTAAAAGTCCTTTTTTCAAATGTTTTTCAAACTTTTCTAATGTTTCCGCCTTATTTCTTATTTAGGTGTTTAAATTTGAAATGGTTTGAATTTGAAAAACTTTTTCTTTTCTAAAATAATTATTCTAACTAGTCAAACTATTAAATTTGAAATGGTTTAAATTTGAAATTTCTGGAATGGTTTAAATTTTAATTTGAAAGAACTTTCAACGTGAAAAGTGTTTGAATTTGAATAACTAATCCATAATCATTTTCTGTTTTCTAAAATAATTGTTCAAACTATTCAAACTATTAACCATTTTGCCAGTTTCAAATAAAAATGCATTAACTAATAATTGTTGCTTACTTTTGAATTTGATAGAAACTTTCAACATGAGAAGTGTTTGAATTTTAATAACTAATCCAAAACAATTTTCTGTTTTCAAACAGACAGGAGAGGCGGGGTAAAGGTAGACGAGTAATACATAATGAAAACACTAGATCTCGACAATCCTGGATACACAGACGAACCATTTGTCCTAGCCAATAGATTAGTCATAATCATGTCTAGCCCTATAGTACAAAGTTTCAGGGTCATCTTCCGATTCATCTTCGTCATGGTCACTGGCATATTCCGGGGATCCTCAGCCCTACCCCGACTTGTGTAGGGGGGAACCAGGGACCGTGAACCATGGCATATTCCGGGGGAACCTGCCACTCCGACCTTGATTATACGACGCGCGGGGGAGGGGGCTCCAGGATGATGATGCCACTACGCCCGTGGCCTTCACCACCGCCACCCTTCTTGGGATTTGCGACGGGTTAAAGTGCGGGTACCACACCGAGGATGATCTCCCTTAGCGATGTAGTGCATCACACCAGCGATAGTCCGGTTCGCCCACCACAGGAGACAACCGGTTTTGATGGGGATATGCCAAAGGGGGTATGTCTAGCAGGACGTTCCGATTGGGGCGAAGGGCCTGTGAGTGTGCCTGAAGGACGGCGACTGGACTACGACGGAAGGAGAAGCCTGGCGACTAGAAGCTGAAGGCCCAAAAGCATACCTGAAGCCTAGTCGGATTAGGTCAGAAAGCCTCTGAGTCCATATCTGGCTCGGTTGTAACTTGTAAACCCTAGCGAGGTGACTCCTATATAAACCTCCCTAGGGTATCCTAAGGACTCACGTTCCATCATACACCCCCTCAAGCGACTCGCAGCTTAGACGCCGAGCTCGCCACCCCTGTAACTCCCTCTCCAATAATCTAATCAAGCAGGAGTAGGTCTTTACCCTCCGGGGGGCCGAACCTGGGTAAACCCATGTGCATCCGCCCCCATCTTGCACCGCAGATGGCCGCCAACTCTTCCTCACGTTACAATCAATCGCTGCCAGTGGCAGCGACTGCCGTGGCCATTTCCACGACAGTGGCGCCCACCATGGGGCATAGTGGGACTGGCCCGAGTTCTGCGGCGAGACCCTACTCGCCGATCAATTGGCCGCTCGCCATCGGTCGCATGATCGCCATCGGCGGGATCTTACAGATCCTGCCCAGCAGCTACATCACGGCGTCAAGCCCGGTCACTCACAGTGCGGTGATGGCGGTCTGCTCCATCAACCTCTTCGTCGGCTTCACCGGTGCGGTCGACCCAGCTGCAACGCTGATCATCGGCGGATCGCCGCCGCACCACGATCTGCTCTCGGAGGAGCAGGTCCGCTCCATCAGGAACCTCCTCACCGAGTATGACTCGGCCGCCAGCGACGTGGCCGAGACCAACGCCGCCAACAACGACGAGGCCCTAAACGACGACACCGACTCCGCGACCCCTGCCTCAGTCGACGGATCCATCACCGCCGCATCACGAGAGGACTCCATCACGCGAGACTCCAACCCGGAGGATTTCGAGGACCCCTCCATCCTCGGGATCTTCGACTCCGACTCCGGCTCTGAATCACCCAAAGACTTCCTGGCCAGATCCAATTGCTTCAACGTGATCTACATGGCGGGCAGCACAGCCGCCCCGCCAGATCCGTTCGCCACGCCGATCGCCCCAACCGTGACGGCCACAGAGGTGGAGGAAGCCCGACTGTGGCTCGCGGAGGCGCAACGGAATGAACTCGCCGAGCGTGAGAAATACCGCCTCGAGCGGGAAACGGTGCGGGAGCTATCGCTCTATCTCTAGCGCCGCATCAGGACCCGCCTGAAGTCCAACGTCCAGGGCCGCGTCCTGAACTTAAACGATGAAAGCGACCCCGCACACGCCACCGAGCGTGAATACTGTGAGAACGCGCCGCCAGGCGGAAGCTACCCCGCGAGGCCACCACCAGGCGCACCGGCAATCGGAGCCCCTCCACCACCCATCGGCCGCACGCCCCCGCCGGACCAACCGCGGATCATCATCTCGCCTCAAGGCCGTGACGCCAACGGACTACCACTATACTCCACCCCGATGGACAACGTCGTCACGGCCGACGACGCGATCGCCAACCTCGACGTCCAAGGCAACGACGCGCTATAGATGCAGTACACCAAGGCCCTACTCGTCAGGTCCGTCGAGCAACAAGTTGAGGGTGTTGACCCGCGGGGGCGGATGTACTCCCCTCCTCAGCGGGCAGGGCGGCATCAAGCGGCCACCCCACCATCGACAACGCATTGACTTGCCCACCACCGCAGCCCCTGGTGAACCAACCACGGGCCGCCAACCCCGCGCAGTCCACCAACAAGCCGCGACCGGCGAATAACACGGTCGCCGCCAACGGGCAGCCCATCGACGCCCGAACGAACATCATCAACAACCAGGCATGGCGAGCGCGCCAGCCCAATGACTTGAGGCACACCCTCACCAACCGCGGCAACCCGGAACCAAGAGGTTCGCTCAGTCAAGTCGGAACGCAATGCTTCGTGCCCATGATTCGTGGGGAAAAATACCCCACCAACGTCAAGGCTCCAAAGGAGATCGAAAAGTACGATCCGACGAACGATCCCGCTGTCTGGCTGGACACATACCTCATGGCGATGGTAATCGCAGGCCACACCGACCTGCTCGCCGCTCGCTACCTCCCCCTGATGATGGATGGTGCGACTCGGCAATGGATCAACACCCTCCGTGCCGACAACATCGATTCCTGGGAAGAAATGCGGGACGCCTTCATCAGGCACTTCGAGGGCTCGTACACCCACGCCACCACCATAGAAGACCTGGAGCGATGCATCAAGGGAAAACGCGAGTCGACTCGCCGCTGGATTCCAAGATGGCAAGAACTTTGGATCAATGCCTCCGGCATCCACCCAGACACGGATCAAGAGGGTCTACATTACTTCAAGAACGTGTGCCGGTACGAACCCCTGGTTGCTAAGATCAAGAGGGTCTACCGGATGCTCGACAACGTCCTCGACCTCCTCGAGATCGCCAAGCGCTACGCGGAGGAGGACCCTAGCCAAGACTGTGACGATGAGTCGGGAGGACGGCGCCAAACCAGCATCCACGACAGCGGGCGCCTACACAACATGTGCTACAGCAACACCCGCATCACCGGCAGGCGCCGCACGGACGGGCGAGTCGACTTCGTCGCCAACACCGGCTACAGCCAGCGCGACCCCAAGAACTACCGCCGCGACAGAGGAAATTACCGCGACAGCGGAAACTACCGCTCCAGCAATACAGCAAGGCCGAAATTCGACCCTGCTACCCTGCTCAATCAGCCCTACATCTACCATAGCAGGGAGGGAAAACCCGCCACCCACACCACCGCTGATTGCCACTCTCTCAAAGAGATTGAGAAGGCCAGACGAATAAGGGAGGACCCCAATAACAACCCACCTCAGGAAAACAGAAATGGCGGCAGTTTCGGCACCACCGTCGGCTCGCTACACACCTTCACCGGTCTTGGCACCAAGCGCGAGAAGAAGGTGCTCGCCCACGCAGTCGCTGTTAACATGGTGACACAGGTCGACATCCCTCGCTTCCTCAACTTAGACATCGCCGCCTCAGTGGCTTCCTGGCTTGGAACCCCCGAAACTGTTGGCGCGATCACCGCTAGGGGAACCTCTACTGCTGCCTTGGTGTCCTCGTCCTCCAACCAATTTGTCGGGATCGCGTCCTTTGGGGCTTTGCACGAGACTTCGGGGGAGTCGTCATCGTTGGAGTCGTCATCCGACTCAAACACCACCGCCGACTTGGACGGCGACATTGGCTTCTTTGTTGGTGACTTGGGCTTGCATGCGGGCTTCGACGGTGTAGCAGTGCGCCGGGACGTGTGCTCCTGCGCGACCTCGTCGCCTCCGTCGTGTTCATCCAAGCTGCGACTTGCCTCGAACTCACGCTGTTTTTGCATGCGGGTCTTGCGAGCCACAGGCGCTGGGGGAGGAACCTCCTCCTCCTCCCCGCTGCTGTCGGAAGAGTCTCTCTCGGAGTCCTCCTCGAGCTCCTGTGGAACCTCTTCGTCGAGCGGAGGAAGCCAGTCGTCCAACACCTGAAAAAGCTGAGAACCACCAAGAGTAAACACCAAATGCAGCGACTGAGAATTGAGTAGCGGAAATTGCGACTAGGGAGAAAACTTACTGTGGGGGCTTCGTTCTTCACGGGAGTGT
Organism: Avena sativa; assembly: GCA_916181665.1. Taxonomy (NCBI): domain Eukaryota; kingdom Viridiplantae; phylum Streptophyta; class Magnoliopsida; order Poales; family Poaceae; genus Avena; species Avena sativa. The sequence continues at coordinate 577,588,517 of OV702287.1, forward strand.
ACGGGGCGAGCCCGACCAACACGCTGGTGAACTCCCCGTCAGTGATCTTCTTCAGGGCGGCCTTGTAGTCCTCGGCCTCCCATGATTCCTTGCTGGTTCGGGAGGGGTCGTGCTTCCCGCTGTATTCATACATCCAATGCGGCCGAGCCGCCAGCGGAACCAGACGCTGCCCGAGCCAGCAGTTGTAAAGATTGATCAAAGTCAACCCCTGGTCCTTTAGCTTCTGGATCTGGTCCATCATCTCCGCGACGACCATCCTCTGGTCTTCGGGAAGCTTCTTCGGTGCCAACCGGCAAGGCTCGCTCCTCTCGGCGACGAACTCTGGAAGTGCCACTTCGCCGGAGGGAGTGGATTCTTTTTACTTAGAACCAGCTCTTCTTCCCCTTGCTGGCGGCCTTCTTCGGTAGGAGGAGCTTGATGAAATTAGCCTTCGGCTTCAATTGGACCGTGACACCGCCTATGGCCAATATCAAGCCACCGGACGCCTTGCGCCCAATGCGGCCATGGAAGAGCTCCATCCACAGCGGAAAGTATGGCATGTAGCCGAGATAGCACTCGCAGAAGGCGACGAAGATTCCCAGCTGCTCGATGCTGTGCGGGCCGAGATATGACGGTTTGATCGCGTAATACGTGCATAAGCGGCGGAAGAAGAGTGAGGTGGGGAATCCCAGACCCATTTCAAGATGGCTGGGGAAGCAAATGAATTCACTGGCTCGTGGCTTCGACTTGATCTTGGAGGAGGGGTGAACCCTCCAGTTCCCCTTGCGGAGGACTCCGGCGTCCTCAGAAGACTTGAGCTAGGCTTTGGTGCATTTGGATTTTCCCCATGAGCCTTTGGGAGGCGCCATCAGGTAGTGAAGGAAATATGCCCTGAGAGGCAATAATAAAGTTGTCATTATATATTCCTTATACATGATAGATGTTTATTTTACATGCTAGAATTGTATTGACTCGGAAACATCAATACATGTGTGTTTAATAAACAAAAAAGGTTCCTAGTCATGCCTCTCTTATAGACTAGCTTGTTGATTAACAGGATGATCAAGGTTTCCTGATCATGGACATTGGATGTTGTTAATAACAAGGTCACACCATTGGTGGAATGATGTGATGAACATTTATCGAAAGTATAGCATTACGATCAAGTCATTATGTTTATATTGCTATAACATCATACGGAGTAATCTTTATCCTTAGACCATGAGATCATGTTAATTGCTAACACCGGAAGAGTATCTTGATAACATCAAACGTCACACCATAACAGGGTGGCTATAAAGATGGGTTCAGTACTACGAAGGTGTTATTTTGAGGCTCATGGATCAAGAGTGGAATTTGTCAATCCAGATGACGGATAGATATACTCTGGGCCCTCTCGGTGATATCACATTAGGATAGCTTGCAAGCAAGTGATGTGATCACTAGAATGTTATATCACGGGAACGAGAAAAGAGTGCACGTCGGTAACGAGATCCAACTAGGTATGGAGATACCGATGATCGAATCTCGGACATGTAATATATCGAGATACAAAGGGATTTAGTTACAAGGGTTAAAGGTTCTCACGATCATAGGAGTCATCGTTGAATGTGTAGGAGTCAGTACGGATCTCCAGGTCCCGCTTCTGATTATTGATCGGAGAAGGGTCTCGATCATGTCTGCAATATTCACGAACCGTAGGGTGGCACACATAAGAGTTACCGGACACCATTTTGGAGCACATATGTTTCAGACGAAAGAATTGCAAAGCGCAGGAATTGTTTCAATAGAAACCGGAAATTGTTTCGGGTGAAATTGCAGAAGGTGGTTCTGCATGTGATATTGAAATATTGCAAGGGGCTATATGTGAATGTTTGTTAATTAAAGTAATTAACAAAATTCTGAATAAATTTAATAAAAAGAGTTTTATTAAATGAGAGAGCATTAAATTTGGAGAAATTTAATGCATTTAAAGTGGAGACTTTGAAAGGGAATGTGAAGAGGCATTTTAATGTGGAGGGGTTACCACCACATGAATGGGGGAGGTGAGGGGTCACCCCCCATGTGCCGACCATGGAGAGAGGGGGCACCCCCTCCTCCTATAAAAGGCCACCCATTCCCTCCTTCATCCTCACACCTCCTTGCGAAGGATCTCTCTCCCCCTCTAGAATTATTCCCCCATGGTCTTGGATTAGCGAGATACATGTTCCTGGTGGCATTTCGTCTGGAAGGAGTTGCTGCTTCCGCTGGATCACTAGAGCGAGGAGGTGGAGGTTGTCCGGTGGCTTGAACGTGTGTGCGAGTGCGGATGCGCTGCTGAGTGGCGGCGCTCGGACTTCCTCACGATCTTGAGATCGGCAAGTATACGACTACATCAACCACGAGTTCCTACTCGTTAACAAAGCTCATTGTCTACGAGGGTAAGTTCTCGCTGGATGTATGTCCACCCGTTGCTTTGTACCTAGTAGATAGATCTTGGCGTGTAGCTCACACCGTAGGAAATTTTTTGTTTTCTATGCTGCAGACCCAACATGTAGGACGTGGAATTGCATAGTGTGGACGAATCGGAAGGATGAAGGCAGGGAGATTGGAGACAGGAAGAACGAATATGGCAGAATGAAGAATGCGGGGAAGATTTGCAGAACTGAATCTTCACTCCCCTTATATGGGAACGCCACCCGCCAAAATCGGGGTAGCCGTTACCCACGGTAATTGCGCCGAAATTACCATTGGAAATTCCAATGGATAGTTTGACCAGAACTGACAGTCCAACTCCTCCATTCCACCCGCTACCCACTAGTCTTCTCCACTCGCCAAAGCGGCGACTTGACATCAGTAATGTTCGTCGGGGTGGCGAGTGGAAACCTGGGGAAATTCTCCTTGGTTCTAATGGAGTCCATCATCGACTCAACTGGGCGTCCAAATTGGGCTCGCCTACTTCGATCGCTAAAGGGACCCCTGCGCCTGAATCAACGATGGCCTCAGGGACTACTGATGGGGATATGCCAAAGGGGGTATGCCCAGCAGGACGTTCCGATTGGGCCGAAGGGCTTGTGAGTGTGTCCGAAGGACGGTGACTGGACTATGACGGAAGGAGAAGCCTGGCGACTGGAAGCTGAAGGCCCTGAAGCATATCTGAAGCCTAATCAGATTAGGTCAGAAAGCCTCCGAGTCCATATCTGGCTCACTTGTAACTTGTAAACCCTAGCGAGGTGACTCCTATATAAACCTCCCTAGGGTATCCTAAGGACTCACGTTCCATCATACACCCCGTCAAGCGACTCGCAGCTTAGACGCCAAGCTCGCCACCCCTGTAACTTGCTCTCCAATAATCTAATCTAGCAGGAGTAGGTCTTTACCCTCCTGGGGGCCGAACCTGGGTAAACCCATGTGCATCTGCCCCCATCACACACCGCAGATGGCTACCAACTCTTCCTCACGTTACAATCCATCGCTGCCAGTGGCAGCGACTGCCATGGCCATTTCCACGACAGGTTTCGTTGTGGTTCACCGAGGGCGGGTCATCATCCTCGTACCTGGCAAGCTCCCTTTCCTGCCTATTAGCGAAGAGGGCATTCTAGGTGTCATAGTTGTCAGGATCGCAATGGGGATCCATCCGCTGCTCTGGCGTGTGATCTAGGTAGAAGATATTCGTGATCCCCGCCTAGCGGGCAGAACCTTGAGGCACAAGAGGGACATGAACTGCTCCAACGCTCATCATCTAGTCAGCGGGCAGCCGGTACACTAACGTGCATGGGTCACTAGTAGGGAAAACCTTATAGCCGGATTCCTCACCGTCGCTGTAGCGGGCACAGGGGTCGCCAGCGGTAAGGCCATCCAGGCCTTCCTCGTGTTACCGCCGGCGAGAGTAAAACGTAAGCACCGGGGCTGGCCCAATTAGCGCCATCGAAGAGGTCGGGTGCATGCCTGGGATGTTGTGGGCCACATGCCCCCCGGATGGGCTGGCGATTACCACTAGTGAATTAGGCCCTTAGGCGCCAAGGGTAGAGTGGGTTGGATGGGCCTGTCCGGGCCGAAATATTTATCCTCGGTGAATTAGGCCCTTATGCGTCGGGGGTCCACCTATCAGCACAATGAGGTAACCCCAACCCCCATCCCAGCCATTGATCTCACCAACGAAAAATCTAATCCCCACCCGCGTGCAACCCTAACCACCGCTCCGCCGTCTGCCTCTTATAGTTGTCGAAGGGAAGGAGGAGGAGGTGCCCCCCGCTCTGCCGTCCGCCTCACCGAAGGGAAGGAGGAGGAGGTCCTCACCATTGTTGTCTGCCTTGCCGTCGCCCGTGCAGGTTTGATTTGATGTTGCCGTCCTCGCCGTCGTTAGGTGTCAGCAGTGATGTTCGTCCTCGACAGTGTCAGTTTAGGTGCTCGTCCTCGACAGTTTCAGTTAGGTGTTCGAGTCCTCGATAGTTTCAGTTAGGTGTTCGCGTCCTTGACAGTTTCAGTTAGGTGTTCGCGTCCTCGCCAGTGTCTGTAGCGATGTTCGTCCTCGACACTGTTAGTTAGGTGTTTTCATCCTCAATAGTTTCAGTTAGATGTTCGCGTCCTCGATAGTGTCAGTTTAGGTGTTCGTCCTCGACAGTGTGAGTTTAGGTGTTCGTACTCTGATTATAGTTTCATAAGAATGAACTGCTCCCATGTTTTATGTATGTGTGTCGCTGAATGAATGAACTTCCTGATACTCTGATTCACATTATCTTAATTCACAAAATAGAGTCTGAGTGATACTCTAATTATAGTTTCATAAGTAATTACTGCTCCCATGTTTTAATGTGTGTAGATGCTAGTTTATGTATGTAGCCTAGTTGGCATTGCATGGACAAGAAGATCACCATACTGCTCCCTGTGAACTTTGGTGTTAGGACAGTATGTTCTCTAAAATTCATGTGGAGAATGTAAATATACATATGTTAAATGAAAATCACGACTAATTGTTTTGTCCTATGATTTTACTCAGTCAATCCCTTGTGGTGGATGACATGGCTTCATGGACCATCTCGATAGAAGAATGGATGAGTTTGTCGTGTTTATTGTCACTTTGACTCATCATAATCACCCCGATATGACGTACCAGGTTAGGGTCACCAACAAGGAGGGCCCGAACATATTTTAGTGGTCCTGGATAGAACAAACTCCTCATATTGTACGACGACATGAAAGAGGTATGAGAGTCAGAGTTTTTGCTCAGTCATACTTATGGCATCATATATTTCACTTTCTTTCCTCCCTACTCTTCCGACGAGGGTGAAGATGAGCGAACTCTAGATAATGCTATATGAACCAATGTCCGAGCTATATTGAACATTTGGTGGATACTTCTACTGTTTCTTATGTTAATATATATTTTGCTGTCATTATCCTGTATACTGTGTATTCCTGTATTCAACTACATATTCTGCCTATTTTTTTCTCTCTGATACATCATACTATCATCGAACAAATTGTATTACCCCTGGCGAAGGGTTGTGCGCTAGTGTTAGGGGACATTATCCCCGGCGAATGGGCTACTCACTAGTGGTATTATCATTTATCGCCGGCGAATCGTATGGTTTTCCGGTTGTAATGCATTACCGCCAGCGAGATGGTCACCGGCAAACAGGTACTCGCCGGTGCTAGGCCATTTTGGTGCGCCGGCGGTGATCCTTTCCCTACTAGTGGGTAGCTGGAGGCACATAGTGCCTCGGTCTCCTCGAGTGTCAGAATGGCCCAGTATGTGGTGTTCATTGTTTTGAGAGAGGAAGGTGTGGATGTGTGGATAGCCATGGCACGGTCGGCCTAGATATAGAGGTAAAGGGAGGGAAAACATGGCGGGAAGTAGTGGGAAATGGCGGGAAATATCTTTAGTCCCGGTTAGTGGCTCCAACTGGGACAAAACGGCCCATTTAGAGGGAAAGGGCAGGAAACCATAGTAGGAAGCGTTGGGAAATGAAGGGAAATATCTTTAGTCCCGGTTAGTGGCTCCAACTAGAACTAAAAGGCCCGGTTAGAGGGAAAGGGTGGGAAAAATATAGCAGGAAGCGGTGGAAAATGGCGGGAAATATCTTTAGTCCCGATTAGTGGATCCAATCGAGACTAAAACACCTCGACAAGAGTGTCGACATTATGTCGTGAGTGTCGACACTATGTTGTGCTGCTTAATCTATAAATAGGCATCCTTGTAAAGTTATCAACTACAAACATGATGGTGTGCGAGAGAAGGGACAACACTACGGCCAACTTGAGGGAGATGCTAGCGGAGCCCAGTCCTCCATCATTTCCAACAAGCTGGCCATAGATGTACTCCCTAATATGTGAAATTAGTTATCTCTCGGTGTATTGATCTAGTGAGAGAAGTTATAAACTGCAAGAGGGTGTGCGACAGCAGGGACAACACTACGGCCAACTTGAGGGAGATGCTGGCGTAGCCCAGTCCTCCGGCATCTCCAACAAGTTGGCCATAGATGTACTCCCTAATATGTGAAATTAATTAGCTCCTGGCATATTGATCTAGTTAGAGAAGTTATAAACTACAAGTTGGTTCTGCAGTCAGGCCTCAAGAACACTGACACGACCTTCCATATGCTGATACACATCGCCCTGAGAGCATAGTTGGGTAGGAATGTGAGGGCCTACGCTGGTGATATCGTTGTCATGACCCACGAAAAGAGACGCTCATGGCGGACCTCGAAGAGACCTTCACCAACCTACGCAAGGTTAACCTCAAGCTCAACTCAGCCAAATGCGTATTCAGTGTCTCATACGGCAAGCTCCGGGAATTCTTGGAGTCACGTCACGGTATCAAGATGAACCTAGGCAAAATCAGGGTCATCGAGGAGATGCGACCTCCTGGGCGGCTCAAGGACACGCAATGCCAGGCAGTTTGCATGGAGGTTCTAGGGAGATTCTCCTTTAAGCTCCGCAAGAAGGCCCCTCTTGCTATTTTTCTAAAATTCAGTTCTATTCCAAAAAATGTAGGAAGTCATTCAGAAGAAGATGGCAGTGACGAATAACAACTTTCTGCCATTGAGGTTGTGCACTTTGCACTCTCCAAGAACAACAAGGGAAAACCAAAGTTCCTAAAACTTGTAGGCAGTCGTGGAAAGCAAGTTGGTTTCATATCCTCTAGAAGATGGCACACAGGATGAAGCAATTCCTTCCACCGATAGTGTGCACTTTGTGCTGTCTCAGAACAAGAGAAAGCCAACTTTCTTGAAGAACACCAGCAGCAAGTACTTCAAAAGCAAACAAGTCTCAGCTAGAAGCTCAACTGAGTCTCCTAAAGTAGGTATGTGGAACTGACCTGTGCCATTGAGGAGTTGTAGAAGGTGAAGGAATCTGGCAAGGCTAAGAGGCTGAAGTATTTGTAAGACCTACAAGCAATGCGGAAGAAACAAGAAGACCCAAGGAAGAAACGAGAAGAGGAAAATGCATTAATACAACAAGTGTTAGCTCAGTTGTCCTAACCACAACTGGCAATTTGGTGAATCTATGGAAATGTGTGTAGCATGAGTTGAACCTTCTTATATCTTATTCGAGTCTGGTATTCATTTTTCTAGAGTAACACATTTGTCCTGGAATTTTCTGTCAAATTATGTTTTGTAATCCTATAAACATCTTGAATGTTTCTTTACGAATTATTTCCGTCATGGTTAGTAACGTTACGAGATGATGACATCATCATTTCTTCTAGAGGATACGTGTCCGGTGTTGATTGGTCCACGTCTTGGTCGACGTCTTGTCCTGGAATTGACCCACATGTTATCATTTGAATGTACCACGTGTCTACCTATCGGCAGCAACAAAACGAATTTCGTCACGCTGGCACGACATCATAAACGACATGATGACATAAAGAAGTGGCGGTTACGGAATCAAGTCATGACAGAAAAAACATGCTGCAAGGGATGACATCACTGACGGCAACAATGACGTCAGCAAACTTCACTGATGGTAGCTCGGGGTGTCGTCCGCCACGTGGCATCGTTCATGACGAAATAAAAACGTCATGAAAGACTGGGCCTGGGCTGGTCCGGTCCAGTTTGTCGCGATGAAATTAGAGGAACGTCACGGACAACCCGTGACGGTTTTAGACAAAAAACGTCACGGATTGAATTATGACATGAGTTCTATGACCTATTTTTTCGTCGCAGAATTTGTCGCGGATGGCCATCTATGACGTTTTTACCCCAATCCACGACGATATCAGATCGCCATGGAGCACCCAGATTCTTGTAGTAATAAGACCCTTAATAATAAGCATAGCTTCTGATCACAGTGTCTAGTTGGTTTGCTATCGCTTTAAGTATATGTCAAGTATAGTTTCTTTAGAACATGATATCATGTTACTCCTAGGCATCGGTGGAATACCTTGTGGACATCAAATGTCACTCCGTAATTGGGTGATTATAAAGGTGGCTTTTAGGTATCATTGATGGTGTCTATTGGGTTGTGTGAATGAAGGTTGGGATTTGTTCCTTCGTACGAAGGGGTGTAGGATATCTCTGGCCCTCTCGGTAGTATAGCATCCAAAATCCCAGTGACTGAAGTAGTTGGTCACATGGATTCTATGCGACAGTGTGACTAAAGAGAACTTGTCGGTAACAATATTGAACTAGGTATAGTGATACCGACAATTGAATCTCGGAAAAGTAGAATATCGTGACACAAAAGGAATCATATACCAGATTATTTGAATCTTTAACATTGTGGTTCAATCGAAAAGTACTTCCCTGAATTTGTAGGAGTCATCATGGGCATCCTGGTCTGTTTGAAGGTTATTGATCAAATAGTTTTCTCTATCATGTCTGCATATTCTCGAACTTGTTGGGTCACACACTTAAACTACAATGTTGATAGTCTTTGTTTGAGAATATGTATGCTGAGAATCAAATGTAGGAGTTTCGGATGAGATCCCTGATATCACGAGCAGCTCTAGAATGGTCTGGAGGTAGAGAATTATGCCTACAAGAATCTGGACGGCACATGACGATTTGTTTCATCATGGATCAGGGGCAAAATTTCATAGATGATCATCCGAGACGAATTCTGCGACGAAAAACTACACGTCATAATCTCATCCATGATGTTTTTTCTTTCTAAAACCTACACGGTTGTCCGTGAAATTCCTTTAATTTTGTCGCGGACAATGGGACCGGCCCAGCCCAGGCCCAATCAGTCGTGACTTTTTTGTCACATAAGATGCCACATGGTAGACGACACAGAAAGTAGCCGTCACGCTGGCTGTCAGTGACGTCATCAGTGTCCTGACGTTTTATCGTCATAGCTTGATTCTATTGTCGAAGATTTCATGACATCATCCATCCTTTTCCTGATGTCATCCATCCCATTCCAGATGTCATCTAGGCCGTGACGAATTTGTTTTCATTGCCACCTGTTTTCGGCCAACTAAACACGTGGGCGATTATCAACATGACGCGTGCACCAATTGGATGATGCCACGTGGACCACCCCTGCTACGACACATGGGTTAATCAGAACGGGACACGTATCTCCTTTCTCTGGCGATGTCTATGTGATGACATCATCATTGGCCATGAAATTTCTGGTTTGTCTAGGTAGTTGACCAATTAAAGCGGGCCAGACCATTTTTTATCTATGATGGAAATATTTCATCTTGAACAATGGAGACGATTTTGTTTTGGTCAGTAATGCGAGATGGCGTCAAGGGTCATTTGTGCACATAATGCTTTCGTGTAAATTTCTACTATCCCTAATCGTTTTTGGCCCATTTCACATCACATGCATCAAATGATAGAATTTGATAATAAATTTCAGGACAAGTTTCCTTATAAATTTTCATAGTAGTTTTTGAACCATGTAGATTTGACAGAAACTACTGAAAGTTCCACAACATTTTCTGAGCCAAAATCCTCACAAGTTTCCACACTAGTTAACTTTCCTAGCTCACCACAAGTTTTCCTACCCAAAACCTCATAAGTTTCAACCACTAGTTCACTTACCTTGCAACACCTAAAGCTGATGTTGTTGTTGCTGCTTCTGCTGAGTCATCTGAGACAGATTTGAATGGTCTTGTTTAGCAGCAACTCTTCTTGCTTGTTCCGCATGTCTTGCATTTCTTGAACATACTGCAGCCACTCTACCTTGACAGCTTCTTTCGGTTTCTACAACTCCTCTATGGTACAACCTAGTTTGTCAGTCTATGATCTCTCAACCTCTAGTTCCGCTTCAAGGCCAGACCTGCTTCGTCTTGAAGTACTTGGATAGAGGCCAACATTCTTTAGGAAGATTGGTTTTCCCTTATTGTTCTTGGAGAGTGCAAAGTGCACAGCCTCAATGGTAGAAATTTGTTCTTCCTCAGTGCCATGTTCTGAAACAAATGGAGCCATCTTCTTCTGAATGACTGCCTAAAGTTTTTGGAATAGAACTGAATTTTAGAAAATTAGCAAGAGGGTCCTTCTTGCGGAGCTTAGAGGAGAATCTCCCTAGCAACTCCATGCATCCTGCCAAGCACTCCGTGTCCTTGAGCCGCCCGGGAGGTCGCATCTTTTCGATGACCTCGATTTTGCCTTGGTTCGTCCTGATACCATGACGTGACTCCAAGAATTCCCGGAGCTTGCCTGACGATACCCTGAATACACATTTGGCTGAGTTGAACTTGAGGTTAACCTTTGGTAGGTTGGTGAAGGTCTCTTCATGGTCCGCCATGAGCATGTCCTTCTCGCAAGTCATGACCATGATGTCACCAGTGTAGGGTCTCACATTCCTGCCCAACTACGCTCTCAGGGTGATGTGTATCAACATATGGAAGGTCGTGTTGGTGTTCTTGAGGTGTGACTGCATACATGTGTAGCAGAACCAACTTGCAGTTTATAACTTTAATAACTAGATCAATACGCCAGGAGCTAACTAATTTCACATATTAGGGAGTATGATGACTGCAAGAGCACAGATCGTTTGTAGCTAGCTTCGAAATAAAGATATCGATCCCATAGGGAGCAGTAGTCAGAAGTATAATAACTCTTGAAGTAATATTATGATAGAAATGCTAGATAAAGTTCTAAGTGACAAGATAACATGCGAGTATTGTGTAAAAAGGTGTTTTGGGGTTTTAGTTATAAGAGCAATAAAGTAAAGCAAAGTAAAACCAACTGAGTTCAGAAAGTAAGTATCACGTACGTAAAGAGATTGGAACTGCAGTAGGGAAAAGGTGTTCTCATGGAAAAGCCGATACACCACTAGTATTGTAAAGATCTAAGATAAAGATTATCATCATGAACATTCTCAGCTATGTATGTGTGGGAGGAACTCCGTATTTGGACGAATAGGCAACAACTGCTTCTCACATCTGTTGGGGATCGTAGCAGAAAACAAAATTGTTCCTACGATATAACCCTAAAACTGCCTAGGATCTATCTACCTAGTAATGCAGTAACATCCAATGCGTATAGAATACATACCCTTGTAGACCGTACTCGGTTAACATTCCGCGGGGAACGTGGTTGAACTAGTCGTACTTGTAGCCGACCTCAAGGTCCCAAAGCTCCTCGCAGGTCATCCCTTGCTCCTTCTTCATCTTCATCGTGCAGCAGCTCCGGCTCACGACATTTAAGCGCCCCTGACCCCGCCAGGAGTGCGGAAGTTGATATCTGGCTAGGAATCCCTGCAGGGCAACGACATACGGTGTGCCTCGATCGCACAGCCCAGACTTGGGGCCATGGTCACAAGGTATAGAGAGAGGGAGGGAGAAAGTCAACCAAAGGACTTCTCATATTGTGTGTTTAATCCCACCCACGTGAACCCCTTTATATAGGCGGAGGGGTGTGCCCTCCCCATTACGTTAGCCATGTGGGACTATTAGTTAAAGGAAAATTACAGGAATTTTCGTCCTGGCCGGATGGGACAAAAGAACTTAGCCCAATAGCCAAACAGAACATAAAAAATAAAAAGAAAAAGGGGTAGCAGCTAGCAGCAGTCAGTCGGGTGGGCCTGGCGCCACACCAGCAGCCCAGCTCGCCGCGAGGCAGAGGCAGGCCCGGGTGGGCCTTGGCGCCCCGGCGGCTCAGCTTGCGGCGGTGTCTGGTGCCCGGGTGGGCCCGATGCTCCCCCCGCGGCCCAGCTCACCCCCCGGCGGTGGCCTGCGCCTCGCACCGCCCGGATGGGCCAGGTCAAGCAGGCCCCGGTGGAGGATGGTAGCTATGGTCCGCCCTTGTGCGGCGGTTAATAAAAACCACCCACGTGGGTTGTTTCTTTTCCTTTTTCCATTTATTTTTCTGCAGCTTTTATTCTAGGCCTTTTCCCTCCGGGATTTGGCCTAATATAAAAGTTGCCTTTATAAATCTTAACTTAAATATTATTTAGAATTTATTAATTCACAATTAACATATAATAAATATATATTTAAATTCCAACTTATCCGAAAACACTTTTCCGGTCTTTTCCTTTATTCTTTCTCCGAACAACTTCGGATCTCTCTGCAGAACGATTCCACCTTTCTCTCTTTCTCTACTATGATTCCTTCTTACGAATGATCGCTCTCATCGTACCCTTGAGTGTATCCTCTCACGGCTCGGGAATGCTCTAGACTTGATCTGTATCACTGATCAACAGAGGGACTAGGGATGTCCATGTGACCCCTATGTATTCTTGATGACAATGTCGTTTGAACCGCTAAATGTAGCATCCTCTTCCTTTTGTTTCTCGATACAACTTGTCCGAGATCCGATCATTGGTATCCCATACCTTGTTCAATCTCGTTCACAACAAGTTCTGTTTTCTTGTTACCATGATATTACATCCCCGTGACCTAGTCACATATTGCAATATTTATGGATATAATCTCACCAAGCCGGCCGTATGTATCTTTACCCGTCATGTGGGTGAACAAATCCCGGTCTTGCAGTCACATGTCATCTAATGTTCCTTTAGAATACGCAACGTACACCTTTATAACCACTGTATTACCAAGTGGCGCTTGATGCAGTCTAAGCAGCCTCGGGAAACAGTGAGTAATATGAGCTCACGGTCTAAGGAGAAGGAGTCTAGGTATAGCTGTTGCAACAATGAACTATATGACTTGATCGTGTTACAATCCTTCAAGGAATGTCTAACCACATCATTCTCCAATGATATGATCCCGTTGTCAGTCGGCATAAATACCCATGATCTTGAAATCCAGATCATCTTCGTGACCAACGAACTAGTATGAATAGAGGCTACTAGATACTTGGTTGTTTCATACCACACATGTACATATGTTTCTACTTGGCACAGTTCTACCATAATATGAAACTGTTATAAACTAATTGAGACATGACAATAAAAACCTATTTATTATTTGCCTCCAGGGCATATCTCTGTCAGTCTCCCACTTGCACTAGAGTAAAAATTATCCAGCTCGCATTGTACTCATATAAACCATATACTATATGAGTTTACAGATCATGCCTGCTTATGGGAAATGTTATGTTCATGTTCTGTTTTAGTAGATCATTATGTATTTTGCAAATCGTTAATGTCTTTCTAATTTGACATTCACACCATTATCTTATAATGGGTCAAAGCATTTGTTTGACGACAAAGTGAGACTTTGTTTCTAGTGTTTATGATGACGGTCGTTTTCATCGTTGTCATCTAAACTTCGAAACACACTTTGCTATCCTTTGTGTATATAATATAGTTATGGCATCAGAACGAGGCCGGATTCCAGGAGCTGACAGTGACTTTAGATCAACCTCGAGGGCTTTCTCATGGACTACTTTTTCACCTTGTTCCATTCTGAGCTTCTTCGGAATCTTGCTTAGGACATTCTGAACATCTTTCAGAATCAAGTCTAGGAAGCATTCGACATTCAGTGTTTATTAAACTCACCAATCTATCTTGATAGATCTTTTGTTTAATAACTTCAACGTCATCCTAACTTAAATACTATTAACACCAATCACATCATTCACATATGTTGTTTACATATTCCAGAAAGATTTCACGCTCCCACTCAAATATGACATTCATGTTTGAGATCTAGGGATTTTACTTAGCTCCCACTCAAAATATGACATTCATGTTTGAGATGCAGGGGTTTTACTTAGCTCCAACTCAAAATATGTCAGCTACATATTATGAATTAGCCAAGCTAATTTTCTCCCACTCAAATCTAGGTCCTCTCAATAATCTTGGACATTCCAAAATTCTTTGATCATCATCAAATCGAGAAACAATGTTTTTGGTTGCATTATGATAGAGTATAATTTAGCAAAATACATGTTCTCATATTGTATGAGACATTGTGAAGGATGGAGATGCTAGGCATCCGGATCTCCCAAAAAGGTTTTGGGAATTAACATTATACTCGCAATTCTTCCTTATAGGCTATAGTCGCTTGATCATGAAAGTTGTCATGATAAGGACGAATAGAAGATGTAAGTAAAATGTTTACTACACTATTAGATTACTAAAGAATGGATTTTTGAAAGAACACCAAACATTTGATGATGGTGATCCACCTAAAAGTGCAAGTCCAAAGGTATTAGTATTTGACTATATACACTTTGTACTATGTGTCATGTGAATGACACCACTATTCACGTTGATAGATTCTTTTAAAAGAAAAAGGAATTGTTGAAAGAGAATCTATAAAATATTTGGCAGAAAAGAAAAGGTTGGAGATGTCCAACTTAGGTATATAGAAGATATACATGTTATGGTTGTATTCCTTGCTTGTTAAACGATGTGGTTTTTGAGGTATTAGATACCGGTATTGGATACCGAATTGGTTGGTGTGAAGTGTCATACAGAACAACACAATTCATGAACTACAATGGCCTAAGTAACTGGGAAGAGAATAAGTGATGATGTTCATCGAAAACAAATAAAGTGTAATTGCATTTTCGTTGTCGTCAAACCTAGCCTTCAAGATTTGTTTTAATAATTATTATTTTGTTCTGGTATTAGGAGAACAATGGTTGTTCAAATAATTACTGTATTCCATAAAGGATGGATGAACTTTTACAAGTCTAGTTGGAGAAATCACATCCAAAATGATTGGAAGATCACTTATGAAGTGACATTGTTGTTTCAATTATATTAGAAAGTAAACATGAAGAAACTCCATGTTGATGGATTTTTGGAGTATTTTGATTTTGATCAATTGACGCTTGTGAAACTTTCCTAGAGATAATTGAAACTCCGTCCATAGGCCAAAGGGGAACGGATGACTAACTTATTGGATATTATGCATGTTGATGTATATGGTCCATTATGTGTAGCCATATGCGATGGATCTATTTGCTTCATATGCTTTCACCAGAAATTTGAGTGAATATATCTCTATATTTACTTCATAAGACTTTCAATATGAAGTGAAAAATCATTATAACAAGAAAATAAAAGAGTTTATGATTTGATCATAAATGAAGATATTTGAGTTACAGGTTTAGCAAAACACCAATGATTTCAGGAATTTTTCCATGAGTTTGCATTTCCCGATAAACCACAGGAGTATGGTATGTTTGAGAGATCAAATCAAACCTTGTTTGACATGGTAAGATCAAAGGTCTCTTTTATATAATTGCCATTATGTTTTAAGGATTAAAGCTTTAGAGACTACCGCTTTTACACTGAAAAGAGCACCATCATGGTCCATTGAACTGACACCATATGAGTTATGGTTTGGGATAAAACCCGAATTATCTTCACTTAAATTTTGGTATGCTATGCATCAGTAAAATGTTTACAACCAAAGTCGGATAAGAACTTCTTTGTAGGTTATCCCAAAAAATTTGTTGTGATTTCCTCCATAACACCGAGGACAAAAGAGCTTTTCGCTTAGAACGTCAAGTTTCTTGAGAAGGAATTTTTTGTGAAAAATTAAGTGGGAGGACAATAGAACTATGATAAGGTTGTTGAACCTTGGCTATATGTGCTAAGTAGCACAGCGCCGGAAAGTGTCCCGGTGGCGGCCACAATGCTCATGGCTCCCGTGATTACAAAGGGTGTGATCTTAAAGATTAGAGTTATTGAACCATGTGGGTCGGTAAGAATCAAATAATAAGATTTGAAACAGACGTCGTTATTGTTTTGACAATAATGAACCGACTTCATGCAAAGAAGCGATGATGGGCCCTGACTCCATAAAATGACTAGAAGTCATAGAATTCGTGATAGTATCCATACACGAGAAATCAAGTTTCTGAACTTGGAAGACCCTCCGGAAAGGCGTGAAGCCTATCGGTCGTGTTTCAATCTATAAAGAAATATACATGGATGTTTAATATCTATGAAATAGTCGACATGTCGGAAAGAAGTTTTCGGCAATGTTCAAGGAGTTGACTATGGCAAGATTGGATCTTTCATAGCGATATTTAGTCTTGACGGATTAATGTAGCAACCACTACATATAATTTGGTATATGATAGTTGAATAAACAAAACAAGGTTCTTCTAATAGAATGGTATCCTAGGACGTGTACATGACACGGTCCGAAGGGTTTTGTTAATTCAAAGGGTGCCAAAAAGGGCATGCAAACTTCAATAATTAAAGTGAGCATAGCGGAGTTGGAATCTTCACCATGATGAAAATGTTAAAGGAGTTTAATTTCATCAGAGATGATGAAGATGCTTGCATTTACAAGAAATTAAGTGGGAGCGCTGAGACAAATTTCCAATACATTATGCATATAACATATTGTTGATTGGAAATGATGTATCTTTTATTGATACAAGTTAAGAATTTCATTAAAATAGGATTTCGATGAAAGACTTGGGAAAAACCAGAATATTTGGCATCAATGTCTCTATGGATAGATTGAGGCGCTAATATGGTTATGCCAGACGTACATATATGAGATATTGAAAGGGTTCAATATGGAAATAACAAGAAAGGTTCTTGTTGCATGGAAAGGATTGTATCAAGATTCAAGTGTTTTGACACTTGGTGAGTAAAATCACGTGAATATTTTGATCGATTATACCGTGATATGTATATATCGAGATATATCCTATGCTCTAAATGTTATGAGCACATACCAGAATGATTCATAAGATGATCATTGGACGATAGTAAATATATTCTTAAGAGCTTTGGGAGAACTACGAATATATCATGTATAATTGACAAATACTTGAAGGTAGTTCATTGTAAAGTATTACATTGATACTAGTTTTGTCACAAGATACAAATTAAATTTATCTCAATTTATAATATGGGTGGCACAATGTAATGGAAAGGATGTTCCATGATGGATTTGTATGAGTTACAAAGTTGAGACAATGTGACGGATACTACAACAAAAGGCCAAGTATATGACTGCTATAGTAGCAGCAAAGGAGGGCATTTGTGTTAAGTAGTTTGTTATCAAACTAGGTGTGGTTCAAAGTGGGCTAATATTATAAAGATATATTGCATGGCAATAATATCAACATATTTTAACCCGAACGAACTAAAGGTCTCACCAAAGGACTAGATTTATACAATGCCATCTCATTTGAGAATGAGTAATGCGTAGAGACGCAAAGACATGCAAATACACACGGACCTAAAACTGTCAGATCCAGAGATTATGTTAACCACTAGCAATCGCGTACATGCAACACCAGAAAGCCATAGGTGTTAAATATGCAAAGTTTTTCAAACTAGATTATTGACTCTAGTGCAAGTGGGAGGCTGAAGGGAATATGCCCGAGAGGCAATAATAAAGTGGTTATTACCTTATTCCATGTTTATTTTGCATGCTATAATTGTATTAATCATAAACATTAATAGATATGTGTTTAATAAACAAAATACAAACTTGCTAGTAATGCCTCTCATATAAACTAGCGTGTTGATTAATAAGATGATCAAGGTTTCCTGATCACGGACATTGGATGTTGTTAATAACAAGGTCACAACATTGGTGGAATGACGTGATGAACATTCATCCGAAGTAGAGCATTATGATCAAAGTCATTATGTTTATATTGCTATAACATCATATGAAGTAATCTTAGTCCTTAGACCATGAGATCATGTTAATTGCTAACATCGAAAGAGTAACTTGATAATATCAAACGTCACACCATAAAAGGGTGACTATAAAGGAGGGTTAAGATACTCCGAAGGTGTTATCTTGAGGCTCATGGATCAACAGTGGAATTTGTCAATCCCGATGACAGATAGATATACTCTGGGCCCTCTCGGTGATATCACATTATGATAGCTTGCAAGCAAGTGATGTGATCACTAGAATTATATATCACGGGAACAAGAAAAGAGTGCATGTAGGTAATGAGATCAAACTAGGTATTTGGATGCCGATGATCGAACCTCGGACATGTAATATATCACGTGACAAAGGGATTTAGTTACGAAGGTTCACACGATCACAGGAGTCATTGTTGAATATGTGGGAGTCAGTACGGATCTCCAGGTCCTACTACTGATTATTGATCGGAGAGGGGTCTCGATCATGTCTGCATTATTCGCGAACGGTAGGGTGACACACTTAAGGGATACCGACACCATTTGGAGCCAATATGTTTCAGATAAAGATTAAGAAAGCGTTGTAATCATTTCGATGGAAACTGGAATTGTTTCGGGTGAAATTGCTGAAACTGGTTCTGCATGTGATATTGAAATGTTGCAGGGAGTTTTATGTAAATGTTTGTTAATTAAAGTAATTAAAAAAATTCTGAATAAAATAAATAAAACTATTTTATTTAAAGAGAATATTTAATTTGGTGGACATTAAATGCAAAGTGAATGGAGTTGAAATTGATGTGAGTGGACTTAGTGGAAGCTCCACCCACATGAATGAGGGAGAGGTGGGAGACCCACCATGGCCGGCCAGCCATGGCCTTGGGGCTGTGCCACCTCCCCTATAAAAGGATCCCCATGGCTCCTCTCCTCTGGCCCCACCTCCTTGTGAAGGCTCTCTTCTCCCTCTAGTTATTCCCCATGATCTCGAATTAGCGAGATACATGTTCGTGGTGGCTTTATCTGGAAAGGAGTTGTTGCTTCCGCTGCATCGCTGGAGCGAGGAGCCGAAGGTTGTTTGGTGGACCGGACGTGTGTGCGATCATGGATGCACCGCTACTTTGCGGTGCTAGACTTGATGGTGCTGGACCTGATGGTGCTGGAACTGCTGGATCTGAAGGACTTCATCACGATCTTGAGATCAGCAAGTGTACGGCTACATCATCCACAAGTTCCATCTCGTTAACAAAGCTTTGTTTTCTTCGAGGGTAAGTTCTCTATGGATGTATATCCACCCGTTGCTTGTATCTAGTAGATAGATCTTGGCGTATAGTTCCCATCGTAGGAATTTTTTTATTTTCTATGCTGCGAACCCAACAAATTATACTTGATGGGCCCTCCTTTGGAGCTTTAATATGTTCTGTAAAAGGTTTAAGAACTTACAACACAAGATCTGAATCTAAATAAAGTTCTTTTGATAATTCTTTAACATTGCCCTTTTTATTATAGTCATGAATACAATCATTCTCTATTTCTACGCCTCCTTCACTTCCTAGACCAAAATTCCATGAAACTCTATGATCAAGAATTCTATTAAGTAAATCCCAAGCTTTAGGTATAGGAAGATTCATAAAGGCTCCTTCTGCGAAAGAGTCTAGTTCAATTTTATTAGGTTCAATTAAACCGCCATAAAAGATATGTAGTAAATACCATTTAGGCAAATCATGATGAGGACATAGTCGTAGTAAATCTTTAAATCTAATATAAGCTCTTAGTAGTCCTTCATTAGAACGATTCTTCCTAGTCATTATAAGCCGCCTGATTCCAAAAGATTTTGATAATGGATAATATTTTGATAGAAATTAACAGGCTAGATTATCCCAAGTAGTAGTGGCTTCAGGGGGTAGAGATCTATGCCATGAGAGAGCTGTACTTGTCAAAGTTTGACAAAAAAGTTTAACCCTTACCTCATCGGAGGTATATCCCGTCAATAGAAAAGTGCCACATATATCCTTAAAACATGCAATATGCTCATATGGATCAGGATCTTCTTCATATCCAGTAAATTGCTTCTTATGTAGAATACTAAGTAGTAGAGGATTTATTTCAAAACCCCTTGTCTTGTCATTGGAGTTGTCTCTCTTATAAATATCATAGGGCTTCCCAAAGTGGTTGACTGGGTTAGCACTAGTCGTATCCTCAAACTCCATCATGTTGGTGGATACCTGTAACTCAAAACAAAATTTAGCAAGACAAAAATAAATAAGCAAAAACTAAAAGACCTATAGCACTTAGCTCCCCAACAAAGGCGCCAGAAAATAGCTTGATGACTGCAAGAGCACAGATTGTTTGTAGCTAGTTTCGAAATAAAGATATCGATCCCACAGAGAGCAGCAGTCTGAAGTCTAATAACTCTTGAAGTAAATATTACGATAGAAATGCTAGATAAAGTTCTAAGTGACAACATAAAATGCGAGTATTGTGTAAAAAGGTGTTTTGGGGTTTTAGTTATAAGAGAAATAAAGTAAAGCAAAGTAAAACAACAGAGCTCAGGAAGTAAGTATCGCGTATGTAAGAGAGATTGGAACTGCAGTAGGGAAAAGGTGTTCTCAGAAAATAGCAGATACACCACTAGTATTGTAAAGATCTAAGATAAAGATTATCATCATGAACATTCTCAGCTATGTATGTGTGGGAGTAACACCGTATTTGGATGAATAGGCAACAACCGAATTACTGCGCTATTAAGGAACGTAATCCCGTAGGACGTATCCTATGGCATGGATAGTGTTCCGTGAGTTTCCCCGGTTTCCAAAGTTGAAATGTAAGGGGTGTCAACAGCTTTCTGTCACTCTAAGTGCTAACACTCCTCCGTCTACCAACAAGTAGTTTCCTCCATCAAGTCCCCACAAGAGGAAAATATTGAGAGGTCGACTTGTCTCAACATCAACATGTAGAAAATCTAACACATGGTCACAACGATGAATATCATAATAGACTTTATCCTATTTCAATCTCATACTAGGGTATCTCCATCTCCCTAAGAACTAATGATCTACTTAGACATGGAGGCAATCAACATCATGGCAATGGTAATTGAAACAATCATAGATGAATAGTACTTGTATAAATCCACAACGAGTATAGGAATTACAACAAGATCTAGACAAGATGTACATGGGATGGATGATGAAGATCGATGCTTTAGCCTCTCGGATCTGCGAAGGGCGAAGATGGATTCCCGGTGGATGAGTTCCCCCTCCAGATGCCTTCTGGAGGTGAGGTTTCTGCGATTTCTGGTTTTCTATATGTCGTCTCCTCGAACCAATTGCACGGGCTGAAACTATTTGACGAGGCGGCGCCAACTATACAGCAGAGCTATATGGCCAGAAAATTGCTCCGCCCGTATAGTTGGTCGTTGAACTCTCTGCCTCCCTTGTTCGCTTCTGGTTTTGTTCTGGTATTATTAATATTTCTCAAATAAGCAATTTACGTTGTTTTGGACTCCATGTCTCCACAGTACAACTGCTCCAAGAATTGTATCCATTGGATCCATAATCTGTCCTATTCCTGGTGAAAACAGACATAAAATGTGCACGCGAACGCCGTAAAATACAAAGATCCTACATCTACGATGCAAAATAATAATGTAAAACATGATGCAAATATGCATTCATTAGAGTACATCTATGGCCAACTTGTTGGAGATGCCGGAGGACTGGGCTCTCGCACACCATCATGTTTGTAGTTGATAACTTCATAAGGATGCCTACTTATACATTAAGCAGCACAATATAGTGTCGACACTCACACCATAATGTCAACACTCTTGTCGAGGTATTTTAGTCGCGGTTGGAGCCATTAACCGGGACTAAAGATATTTCCCGCCATTTCCCACCGCCTCCCGCTATATTTGTCCCGCCCTTTTCCTCTAATCGGGCCTTTTAGTCCCAATTGGAGCCCCTAACCGGGACTAAAGATATTTTCCACCATTTCCCACCGCTTCCTACTATGTTTTCCCACCCTTTTCCTCTAACCGGGCCTTTTAGTCCCAGTTGGAGCCCCTAACCGGAACTAAAGATATTTCCCGCCAAGTCCCACCGCTTCCTGCCATGTTTTTCCGCCCTTTCCCTCTATATCTAGGCCGACCGCGCCATGGATATCCACACATCGACACCTTCCTCTCTCACAACAATGGACACCACATATTGGGCCATTCTGACACTCGAGGAGACCGAGGAGCTGTGTGCCTCCAGCTACCCACTAGTAGGCAAAGGCTCACCGCCGACGCACCAAAATAGCCTACCACCAATGAGTACCTGTTCGCTGGTGACCATCTCGCAGGCAGTAATGCATTACAGCCGGCGAACCATACGATTCGCCGATGACAAATGATAATATCACCAGCGAGTAGGCCATTTGTCGGGTATAATGTCCTCTAACACTGGTGCACATCCCTTCGCCAGGGGTAATACAATTTGTTCACCGGCAGTATTATGTATCAGAGCAAAAAATAAATAAATAGGCAGAATATGCAGATGAATACAAGAATACACTGTATACAGGATAATGATAGGAAAATACATATTAACATAGGAAACAATAGCAGTATCCACCAAATGTTCAATATAGTTGGGACATTTGTTCATATAGCATTATCTAGAGTTCACTCATGTTCATCCTCGTCGGAAGAGTCGGGAGGAAAGCAAGTGAAATAGATGATGACATAAGTATGACTGAGAAAAAACTTGAACTCCCGTCCCTCTTCAGGTCATTATACAAGATGAGGAGTCTGTTCCATCCATGACCACTAAAA
Organism: Avena sativa; assembly: GCA_916181665.1. Lineage (NCBI taxonomy): Eukaryota > Viridiplantae > Streptophyta > Magnoliopsida > Poales > Poaceae > Avena > Avena sativa. Next base: position 577,611,240 of record OV702287.1, read on the forward strand.
TATTTTCGGGCCTCCTCGTTTGTGACCCTAACCTAGTATGTCCTATAGGGGTGATTATGATGCGTTAAAGTGACAAGAAACACGACAACCTCATCCATGCTTCTATGGAGATGGTCCATGAAGCCAAGTCGTGCACCGCAAGGGATTGACTTAGTAAAATCATAGGACAGAACAATTAGCCGTGATTTTCATTGGACATATATATATATATATATATTTGCATTCTCCACAAGAATTTCCGAGAACATACCGTGCTAACACCAAAGTTTGCAGGGAGCGATATGGGGATGCTCCTGTCCGTGCAATGCGAACTAGGCTACATACATAAACTAGAACCTACACACATACATAAAACATGGGATCAGTAATTTCTTATGAAACATTAGTCAGAGTATCGGGCAGACTCTATTTTGTGAATTAAGATCATGATAATCAGAGTATCATGCAGTTCATTCATTCAGCGACACACATACATAAAACATAGGAGCAGTTCATTCTTATGAAACTATAATCAGAGTACGAACACATAAACTGACACTGTCGAGGATGAACACCTAAACTGACACTATCGAGGACGCGAACATCTAACAGAAACTGTTGAGGACGCGAACATCTAACTGACACTACCGAGGACGAACATCTCTACTGACACTGTCAAGGACGTGAACACCTAACTGAAACTATGGAGGACACGAACACCTAAGTGAAACTGTCGAGGACACGAACACCTAACTAAAACTATCAAGGATTTTAGGAGTAATAAACCTGATCTAGTACTGAAATCCTAACCAATATTATTGAATGTGCTAAAAGGGGATTTTAGGAGTAAGAACCATGACCTGATACGGAAATAGAAATACATATTAATATTACTAGATTTTCAGCAGTATAAAGATAATTGTTATTCCAACAGACTTTTATTTATGTCTTCTCTGGACGTACATCTAAGAAGATATATTGTTTGTGTTTCTTAGGCCCTCTATGAATGTTCAGTTTCAGGACTACTGTATAAAACAATTCCTACGCTCTAACATCTGAAGCAGCAGTGGTGACGGCTCGGTGTGAGTGCGTCAGTGTACCAACGCCGCCGTTGGCAGGCAAAGCCAACTCGTCATAAGTTCATCAAAGTAACGATGCCGACATCAGCATCGTAGCAGCTTAGGAACCGGCCATCTGCAGCATCTAAGCATCTTCATCGATAAAGGTTATATTTCATTTTTACATTTTGTCACCACTTTTTTCCCAACTCTTTTTGAAATAGAAACTGGGAGATAGGCATGACCGGTGATGTTCCAACACTAGTGGAAACGAGGCCTTTGGTTGAGCCTGGAAATGGGCTTTAACACCGGTGTTAAAGGGGGGGCCTGCACCAGCGTGGCCCGTGCAGCAAAAAGGAGCCCGCCCTTTAACACCGGTTCGTGGCACGAACCGGTGTTAAAGGCCCCTGCACCAGTGGCCCGCGTAGCCCCCCCCCTTTAACACCGGTTCGTGGCTTGAACCGGTGTTAAAGTGGGGCTATATAAGACACCGCAGCCCACACCCCACTCTTCCATTTTTTCACTATCTCATTTTGGAGCCTAGCAAGAGGGTGTGAAGTGTGCTAGTTTGTGTTTTTTTCGTATGCACAAGAGGTGTTCGGTGAAATGCCCTAGAGCTCAAAATAAGTTTTCTCGTTGCTCTTTCCTTCTCGGTCGAGGTCGGCAACTATCCTTTCATGTGTCATTGATGTACTATATATATATAAATGGTCATCTCCCTATTATTTTTTGATATATACTATATATTAATGCAGATGAACCGGCAATGGATGTACGGTGACCGCCGCACTTCCGAATACATTACGGGCCTCCAAAATTTCATCGTTGTGGCTAATGCAAACCGTGGTCACAATGGTTTTATGTGTTGTCCGTGTGTTCACTGTCAGAACAAGAAAGACTACTCAAATACCAGAACCATTCACGCCCACCTGCTTCGATCCGGTTTCATGCCCGGCTATAATTGTTGGACCAAGCACGGAGAAAAAGGGGTTGTGATGGAAGACAACGAAGAAGAAGAGGATTATGACAACTATCATAATATGTATCCTGAATATGATGATACTGCAACGGGGGTAGATAATGAAGATCAAGAGGCAGCAGATGGGCCCGCTGATGACGATCTTGGTCGGGCCATTACTGATGCAAAGGAAGAATGTGAAACTGAAAAGGAGAAGGAGAAGCTGGAGCAGATGTTAAAGGATCACAAAACATTGTTGTACCCAACTTGCGAAGATGGCCACAAAAAGCTAGGTACCACACTGGATTTGCTACAATGGAAGGCAGAGAACGGTGTGACTGACAGCGCATTTTCAAAGTTGTTGGTAAAAATGAAGAATCTTCTTCCAAGAAATAATGAGTTGCCCGACAGTACATACCAAGCAAAGAAGATTGTCTGCCCTCTAGGATTAGACGTGCAGAAGATACATGCCTGCATTAATGACTGCATCCTCTACCGCGGTGAGAAGTACGAGAATTTGGATGCATGCCCGGTATGCACTGTACTGCAGTATAAGATTAGACGAGACGATCCTGGCGATGTTGAGGGCGAGGCCCCGAGGAATAAGGTTCCTGCCAAGGTTATGTGGTATGCTCCTATAATAACACGGTTAAAACGTCTCTTCAGAAATAAAGAGCATGCCAAGTTGTTGCGATGGCACATGGAAGACCGTAAGAAAGACGCGATGTTGAGACACCCCGCTGATGGGTCACAGTGGAGAAAAGTCGAGCGAGAGTACCCGGACTTCGCACGTGACGCAAGGAACTTAAGGTTTGGTCTAAGTACAGATGGCATGAATCCTTTTGGTGAGCAGAGCTGCAGTCACAGGACCTGGCCCGTGACTCTATGTATCTATAACCTTCCTCCTTGGTTGTGTATGAAGAGGAAGTTCATTATGATGCCAGTGCTCATCCAAGGCCCGAGGCAACCCGGCAACGACATTGATGTGTACCTAAGGCCATTAGTTGAAGAACTTTTACAGCTGTGGGCCAAACCAGGTGTACGTATGTGGGATGAGCACAAAGGGGAGCCATTTGACCTACGAGCATTGCTTTTCGTAACCATCAATGATTGGCCTGCTCTTAGTAACATTTCAGGGCAGACAAACAAGGGATACAATGCATGCACACACTGTTTAGATGAGACTGAAAGTGTATATTTGGATAAATGTAAGAAGGTTGTGTACCTAGGGTATCGTTGATTTCTTCTGAACCTGCATCCAGTAAGAAAGAAAGGCAAGCATTTCAAACGTCTGGCAGAACCCCGGAGGAAGCCTGTCCTCCATACCGGTGAGGAGGTATTTGGTATGGTCAAGGACCTAAAAGTAATCTTTGGAAAATGTCCTGGCAGTCTATCTGTTCCGAATGATGATGCCGGACACGCGCCCATGTGGAAGAAGCAATCTATATTTTGGGACCTACCCTATTGGAAAGTCTTAGAGGTCCGCTCTTCAATCGACATGATGCACGTGACGAAGAATGTTTGCGTGAACCTGCTAGGCTTCCTAGGAGTGTATGGGAAGACAAAAGATACACCGGAAGAACGGCAGGACCAGCAACGTCTGAAAGACCCTGAAGAGCCTATGCATCATGAGAACGAGAAGGGTAAATGATGTCACTTAACTCCTGTCAGCTATGCTCTTACTAAAGCAGAGAAGGAAATCTTTTTTGAATGCCTGAGCAGTATCAAGGTCCCGTCTGGCTTCTCGTCGAATATAAAGGGAATAATAAATATGGCAGAGAAAAAATTTCAAAACCTGAAGTCTTCCAGTATCAATGTCGTTTGGCCCACAATGTCGTTGAAGACTTGCATTTTCTATTCAATCAGAAGGAACTCAACAAAGCTGCCATCAGCCTTTATTGTGTGTAAGTACTATTTCTGTATTTTCTATCTCATCTCATTCACTTCATTAATTGCATGTATATATATATGCTCACCATATATGTATATACTATTTTGCAGGAAAAAGGTTATGGAATGCATGAAAGGAGGACCTTTTGACGTTGGGTTCGTTGACCCAAATAGAGTTCATGAAGAAGTGGTAAGAACCAAACCCGGGCAAACAGAAGATCTATTGCTAAGGTCTTTACTGAGACAACAAACCAAAAGGGAAATACTATTGCCTTACAACTTCTCGTGAGTACTGTTACCCTCTCTTGTACACATTCTGTTTCGGCTTACTCGATGCTAAGTGTAACTGATGATGAGTTATGCGTGCGTAGGTTCCACTTTATTCTGCTAGTCATTCAACCTGACTCAGGAAAAGTCCTTGTCATGGACTCGTTACGAAAAGAAAAAGAGCGATGGGAAGACTTTACAGAGATGCTCCAGAGGTAATTTCAATCACATTATCGCACTAGATCGGCAACTTTCGTGAAAACAAGTAATTAATTACTCCTTTATCCATTTTCTTTGCCGGACAGGGTTTGGAAAAGGTTCACGGGCAGGGCCGTGGGTGAATGGTCAGAAGAACTAAAATTTGTAGACCAAAATGTAAGTAATACTAGCTAGCTAGGTCTGCGTATCTCTTTGATTCTGCTTCCAATTCCATTATATCATGCTTTATTGATTATTATTTTGATTGAACTCTCTGTTCTCGTAAAGTGCGCGCATCAGGGACACGACAATAACTTATGTGGGTACTATGTTTGCGAGTTCATTCGCAACACGATATGTGCGACGGGCCAAGCCTCACTAGAACAACTTAGAGTAAGTAAACAAAGTACATAACTTTATTTTATTACCATCAATTGTGTTGAGTTTTATTCTTATATTGACCCCATTCTTCATATATATTCAGATCAAACGGATGCGGGACCAACTCCTACCATTTGACCGCATACGAGCCATTCAAGAGGAATTGGCGGGGTTCATACTTGATGAGGTCGTCACGCCTGGCGGAGAACTCTTTAGATATCCACCAAAATGAACGTTGTATATATGATTGAACGTGTTTGTCTTGTACTTGATGCTTCAACGTTTACGGAGAATACCACACAATGATGATGTTGTGTATAATAATAGTTGCTTAATTATTCATATACTCGTATGTACCGATGACGATGTATGTGTATACCGCTCCCGATCGATTCCCCCTCCCCCCCTCCCCGTCCCCGCCGCGCCGCAGAAATACGCCCAGAACGGGGCAGGGGCAGAACTCTGCCGCGGCAGAGATTTAGGACGTTTTCCTGCCGCGGCAGAGATTTATCTCCTTTTCCTGCCGCGGCACAGGGGGGGGCTGAGCCCTGCGGCAGCCCCACGTGCGCCACCCTTTAACACCGGTTCGTATAAGAACCGGTGTTAAAGGGGGGGCCTCTAACACCGAACCCTCAACAGCGGTTCTACAACCGCTGTTAGAGGGCCCTCCAAACCGGTGTTAGAGGGGTCCGTGTGCACTAGTGCAACCATCTAAAAAAATTGTATGTGTACTAATTTTTTTGCACGTGCTTCTGTTAAAAGGGTAAATAAACAAACTGATGTGCTGCCTCATCTGATCCTTAATTAGGAAATGGAATTTGAATAGAAATGTGCTCTTACCATATCCACTGAACTTTGTGAAAGCAATACTAGCGGTTCTTGAACCTGATTCTGTTTGCTGCAATCATATGAAAATAACACCGTTTGATTTGTTCTGTACTGCTAAAGTAACATCCTCGATGTACACACTGCCTTGTCTGGTTTATTCATATGAAGTCATGTATTGAAATTTAACGCTGATCTTGTTGATTTTTTCCAGGGGTTTTCAGTACACGATATGTTCTTTTAATATAGTGCATAACCCATACAGGAATTTTATACTGCTGGTTTACCCGATCTCAGCTTTTGTCAGTTCACACTAAGAAAAAAGCATCACTTACACGGAGTTTCAATGCCTCCGGTGAGAGAGGCACATGGACAAGATGGAGAGAGATGATCTGGGTTCAGGGAGGTCCATCCGCTTGATTGAAAAAATAGAAAGTCCTTTTTGCAAATGTACCAGCAGGCCACCGCGTGTCAAACCCATGGTGGTCAGAAAGCCCAAAGAGCCACTGAAATATGCAACTGCCACATGGGGATGGTGAACCAGTGTGACAGAAGCAGTTGCATCACCACATCCAACTAGAGTGTGTGTGGTCATGTGGATCAAGTTGTGGTTTCGAGAATATATAAACAAGTGTGCTCGCGAGTTCGAACCCTGGCCAGGGTATTCTGTTTTATGCCATCTAATTTATACCAAATGGACTGACAGCTAGGTCCGGCTAAAACTCAAAGAACAAGCAGTTAGACCATGTCGTTCAAACCGAGCTGACAGGTGGGGTGCAGGCATGGATGGCCCGGTCGTCGAAAAAAACACAGTCAACCAAAGGCCCTTGACGAATTCCGTGATGATTTTATGCAAGATGAAATGCCGAACTGGGCTTTAGGGCCTCGAACGAAATCCATGACGAATTTTTGTCGACAAAAACCTGGAACGTCTTGGATACCCGGGCTGGAGGCCCTTCGAGTGCGTCATGACGAAATGAAGGTCACGCATCTATGACGTTTTTACGGCGTGTCCTGAATAAAACGTCATTAATAGTCCAAATTCTTGTAGTGTGTCCATCACATCATTCACCAATGAAGCGATCTGGTTATCAAATGACATCAATGTCCATGGTATACGAAACCTTAACCATTGCGTGACTAACGAACTAGTACAAGAAGCTTACTAGGGACCCGTGTCGTTCATTTATCCACACGTATATTTAGTTTCCAATACATACAGTTATAGCATGGATAATATAAACAATATCATTTACAAGGTAATATGAGTAGCAACAGCTTTATTGTTGCCTCTATGGCATATTTCTAACATTTTCATGGAGCACAGGATCGACTAGAAGTTGTAACCGCAATTATTGGTGGCCTCATCTCGTAGTGTTGGCGGTTAATGACAATGGTAGAAGATGAGTTTGATGAATAACTACCCACTATTTGTTTCTATTTTTTTAGGAAGGAACCGCCCACTAGTTGTAGTGACGTTCACGCATAGAGAGTCACTGATAGGGCGACCAACCGAAACGCGGCGCAACACATCACAATCCAGCGACAAATGGTCCTTTTGTTAGCCAGACAAACCCAATAAGGTGATCGTTTGTACTAACCATCAAAACCATCAGAGGTGTTTCTAAATCAGGTCATCAGCGATATACCTATAACTAATGAGAATCAGGTATGCCAACAAACTTATTTTACATTCTCGTCAGCGCCGGGCTCTACAGCGGTGACAAATGCACAAGGTCAAATGTCACGGAATTTTTTCGGCCCCGGGTCCGCCCACGAAACACATTGCAACGACGGTTTTTTTTTTGTGCTATTCAACGGTGAGCCCTATAGGGATAAGTTCGCGACCTACATGTGATGTTCTTTTTCTTGCTCGCTGGGGCTCGGTCTTCTTGCACCAAAGTGGTAATGTCGGGGTCTGCGGGGTTCAGTTGTCGTCACACCGCCTTTGACACCAAAGCGGCCACGAAGCATCTTCCATTACCGAGGAATGTGGGCGCAGCGGGGCTTCCCGTTGAATTGTAGTCTTTTGGTGAAAACATAGTTATGGCCGTGTCCCTCCGTGGTTCCTCGCCGAGGGGTGGCCTTGCTGAGGCTTTTCCTGGCCTCTAAAGGGATGCACAGCTCTTGAGGCTCCAAGGAGCAGGCCATGTGGGCCCGGCAACTTGACGGGATGCGGTACCCTCTGTACCAATAGTCCGACAGCTTCTTTATGACTACACGATGCTTAGTCACCTCATGTTGTATATTTTTTGCTGATTGATTCATGTGTCAACGCTCAGCGATCCTTGAGTTTGAGTTTGTACTAGTTTTTAAATATTTTTTGGATGCTTGAGAGAAATAAGGTAGTGGGGATTCCTATTTAGATATAGAAGATATTGTGTGCATCAAACCCGATGCATAGGCCAGGTTTCACTCTCCTTTACGAAAAAACTTAAACCTTGCGAAGGGCCATGCATGGAAGTTACAATTCCTGACACTAACTTTGTAGCGAGGAACGATTATTGAAAGTCCGAATATAAGGTGTCAAGTGGGATCCCTCCTAAATCCCACCTCTAGTTCATTTGTCAAAATCTAGTATAAATTTTTCTTCAAAATTTGAACTAGATTTTGACAAATGAACTAGAGGTGGGACTTTGCCGGCATCCCACTTGACACCCAATCCGAATAGTATGTACTCCTTCCGTTCAGAAATATAAGACATTTTAGCTTTGTGAATCGAATGTATCTAGACTCTTTTTAGTGTATAGGTTCACTCCAAACCTCTACGAATCTATACACTAAAAGATGTCTAGATACATTCTATTCACAAAGCTAAAATCGTCTTATATTTCTGAAGGAACGGAGTACCTACTTACTCGTAGTGACGTGTAGCATCGTTGATATAGCATCGAGGCACACGCGTAGTTATTACGAGTTAAAAAGAGGTGGAGTCGTCCTCGGCATCGTTGATCCAGCCATGCTTGTCCAGGGACGCATTAACCGTGCTCTCCAGCGGGTACTCATCGATGCATTCCTCCCACGCACCCTTGTCCGCTATATCGCCCATCACATCCCACATGCAGCTGTTGCACTTGAACCCCGAGCCGAATGTCACCATGAGCACCCTGTCCCCTCTCTTCAGCCTCCCCTTCGCCTCCATGTATGAGAGCACGTACCACACGCTGCTGGCCGACGTGTTTCCCCACCTGTGAAGCGTCATCCTCGACGGCTCCACGTCGACCTCATCGAGCCTGAAGTTCTTCTTCACTGCTTCGATCACTGCGACCCCGCCAGAGTGAAGGCAGAAATGGTCGACCCCAGTCTTCAGGTTCACGTTGATCTTGACACGCTCTCGGCGCAACATTTTCTGACGGATCAAGTCGGTGGCAAGTCGGACGAGCTCCCTAGCAGGGAGGATGCGTGGTACGAGGCGTTTCAGGTTGGTAGCGAAGGCTCGGACAGCAGCTTTTGGTAGGGTTTTAGAGATGCTGAACCCGACAAAGTTGTCCGAGTCCTCACGCTGCAGGATGGCAGAGTAATCATTGTCGTTGGACGCGACGGTGGCACGCACGATGCGACGTAGCTTCATTTTTGCGCGACCGCTGAGCGCGGGGTTGTTGGTGAGAAGCGCCGCTGCCCCGCCACAGCGGAAAAGGGCAAACCCCAGCATCATGGACTTGTCCTTGCCCCCGTACCACACGGGTGAGAGCGCCTCCGACGAAACCACGAGCGCCAGTACCAGGCGCGGTGCCCGTGCCCGCATGATATTCTGGGCGATGCCCAAGGAGACTAGCGTGGCGCTGCAGCCCATGCCCGAGACGTTGTAAGCCGTGATGTCCTCGCGCATGCCATAGTGTTGCACAATCCTGGACGCAAGGCATGGTTCCGGGCAGAAGACGTTCACGTTGACGACTAGCACGTCGACGTCCCTCGGGCCGAATCCTGTCTTGGCGAAAAGTCCAGCGATGGCATCGTTGAAGAAGGCGCCCATCTCGTTCAGCCCTTCCTGGTGACTGCGTAAGTTCTCGCAGCCTTCCAAGAAAGTAGATGGCACGTAGGTCTGCTCACCAAGACCGGCGCGAGCGGTCAGGCGGAAGAGGTAGCGTAACTCAGCGGTGCCGAACTGCCTGTTACGCTCGGCCACCGCGCCCGCCATATCCGTCGTCATCTTGCGGTCATCTGATGGTTTGTAGCAGACGTAATCAAGGAGGTAGCACTGTGAATGCCGACGACGATGGGAGGCGGCCTTCCACGCCAGGCATGCCATGGTCAGCGTGATTGCCAGCATCATTGGTACTGCAGAAAGAGGAATCAGCTCCATCATCAGTTTCTTGGATGTGATATACACGTTCAGTCTGCCTAAAGAGTATCCCGATTTCGTTGTGTTCATATAGTGTGTGTGATTTATGATGAGAGCAGTTGGATGTTGCAGGGTTTTTCTCTTCCCCTTTCTTGCCAGCTAACCTGGTATGGCCGCCCATAATTGTCCTGCTTCTGTACTACCTCCATTCCAAGGCTTAAGGCATATAATTTTTTTGAGAAGTCAAGCTATGTAAAGTTTAGCATGGATTTTGTAGATACTACCTCCGTTCCAAGTACTATTTTAGCATGGACTTTGTACATACTACATAACCATAAGCATTGGCCATTGAGATGACCATGTCCGTTATAGATCTTGCTCACCCAAGCATTCCAGCTGGGAGCTTCCTCGGATATTTTGGAAAAAAATTGACCAAGGAGATTCCCAATTAAGTAGGGGAATCCATTAAGGCAATCCTCCGGATAATTCGCTTCTCTCATCTTCCATTTACCAACTTTGTGTAAATCCAAAATTGCAAACTACGTGTAAAAATAATGCAAACTACCAACTTGCACATTTTGAACACAAAATTACGGAATAAAATATGTGAAAATTTAGATTTCAGAGGAGTGCTAAGTCTCTGGACGGTGCTCATAAAGGTACGGTGTGCGTGCCATTTGTTTCACAAAGACCATTATTTTTATGGTGAGTGTTTGGGCATGTTCTGTGTTTTTCAAAAAAAAATGCAACTACCCCACCACACATTTTTAAGCCCCAATTTGCATATTTTTTCAATGGTAGAACTATCTACTCCCTTGGTCCCAAAATATAAGACATCTATAGCTTAGTCAAAAGTAAACGTTTTCTAAGTTGGACCAAGTGTATACACAAAAATATGAACATTTACAATACCGAATCAATATCATTAGATTCACCATATACTATATTTTACTAATATGTCCATCTAATATTGTAGATACAGATTTTTTTTTTCTAAATATTGGGTCAAAGTTGGCAAGATTTCACTTTTGACTAATCCTTAGGCGACTTGGGACAGAGGGCGTATTCAACAACGGAAAGTATAAACTTGAAATGAAAATGTATATGTAACAACAAAAAGAATCAGTATTTCTGTAGATTTAAATAGTTCAACTACTAAAACGCAAATTTTTATGCCTGAATTTCCACTGTTGAATCAATAGAAATAAATATATTATAGTTTGCTCTCTAGGACTAGGCCACGAAATAAAACACGGGCGAGCCACCACGCCTCAACACCTTCCTCCTCCATCGAGAACGTATCTGATGAAACCACTCAATTTATGCACCTGCTGCACCGGTAGTGAAGGAAATATGTCCTGAGAGGCAATAATAAAGTTGTTATTATGTATTCCTTGTATATGATTGATGTTTATTTTGCATGCTATAATTGTATTGATAGGAAACATCAATACATGTGTGTTTAATAAAGAAAAAGGGTTCCTAGTCATGCCTCTCTTATAGACTAGCTTGTTGATTAACAGGATGATCAAGGTTTCCTGATCATGGACATTGGATGTTGTTAATAACAAGGTCACACCATTGGTGGAATAATGTCATGAACATTCATCCGAAGTGTAGCATTACGATCAAGTTATTCTGTTTATATTGCTATATCATGATATGAAGTAATCTTTATCCTTAGACCATGAGATCATGTTAATTGCTAACACCGGAAGAGTATCTTGATAACATCAAACGTCACACCGTAACAGGGTTACTATAAAGATGGGTTCAGTGCTACGAAGGTGTTATGTTGAGGCTCATCGATCAAGAGTGGAATTTGTCAATCCAGATCACGGATAGATATACTCTGGGCCCTCTCGGTGATATCACATTAGGATAACTTGCAAGCAAGTGATGTGATCACTAGAATGTTATATCACGGGAACAAGAAAAGAGTGCATGTCGGTAACGAGATCAAACTAGGTATGGAGATACCGATGATCGAATATCGGACATGTAATATATCGAGAGACAAAGGGATTTAGTTACAAGCGTTAAAGGTTCTCACGATCACAGGAGTCATCGTTGAATGTGTAGGAGTCAGTATGGATCTCCAGGTCCCGCTGCTGATTATTGATCGGAGAAGGGTCTCGATCATGTCTGCATTATTCGCGAACCGTAGGATGGCACACTTAAGAGTTACCGGACACCATTTTGGAGCACATATGTTTCAGACGAAAGAATTGCAAAGTGCAGGAATTGTTTCAATAGAAACCGGAAATTGTTTCCGGTAAATTTGCAGAAGGTGTTTCTGCATGTGATATTGAAATATTGCAAGGGGCTATATGTGAATGTTTGTTAATTAAAGTAATTATCAAAATTCTGAATAAATTTAATAAATGAGTTTTATTAAATGAGAGAGCATTAAATTTGGAGAAACTTAATGCATTTAAAGTGGAGACTTTAAAAGGGAATGTGAAGAGGCATTTTAATGTGGAGGAGTTACCACCACATGAATGGGGGAGGTGAGGGGTCACCCCCCATGCGCCGGCCATGGAGAGAGGGGGCACCCCCCTCCTCCTATAAAAGGCCACCCATTCGCTCCTTCATCCTCACACCTCCTTCTGAAGGATCTCTCTCCCCCTCTAGAATTATTCCCCCATGGTCTCGGATTAGCGAGATACATGTTCCCGGTGGCATTTCGTCTGGAAGGAGTTGTTGCTTCCGCTGGATCGCTGGAGCGAGGAGGTGGAGGTTGTCTGGTGACTTGAACGTGTGTGCGAGTGCGGATGCGCTGCTGAGTTGCGGCGCTCGGACTTCCTCACGATCTTGAGATCGGCAAGTGTACGACTACATCAACCACGAGTTCCTACTCGTTAACAAAGCTCGTTATCTTCGAGGGTAAGTTCTCTATGGATGTATGTCCACCCGTTTGCTTTGTACCTAGTAGATAGATCTTGGCGTGTAGTTCACACCGTAGGAAATTTTTTGTTTTCTATGTTGCGGAACCAACAGGTAGAACATGGACCATTGGATTGGAAATGGAGGGACAAGATTGAACTACCAGGTGGGTTGGTGGTACATTTACGAAGTGGACCTCGTAGAGTTGGTCATTTGCGCACAATACCCATATTCCCCAATCCCATCGTCTCCTGCACCTCTGTACCACTCGAGATGGGAAGCTAGGGTTAGAGAATTTTGCTCCGTTGCCTCCCTCACCGCCTGTCCAGTACCACCCGACTTCCCCACTCTCTCGAGTGCATAGGGTTGGGAAATCTCCCGTGGCGGAGCTTCTTGAAGATGTCGTGGGTGCACACGCCCTACGGCATCTTCGGAAGCTCCGCCTCAAAAAAAATTCCCTGCAAGCCCGCGAAAGACTCCATCTCCTCTAACAGTGTTGGGGAAAGGGTTGAGAAATCTCCCATGGCGGAGCTTCTCGAAGATGTCGTTGGTGCACACGCCCTACGACATCTTCGGAAGCTCTGCCTCGGAAAAATTTCCCTGCAAGCCCGTGAAAGTCTCCATCTCCTCTAACAGTGTTGGGGAAAGGGTTGGGAAATCTCCCGTGGCGGAGCTTCTCGAAGATGTCGCTGGTGCACACGCCCTACGGCATCTTTGGAAGCTCCGCCTCGGAAAAATTTCCCTGCAGGCCCGTGAAAGACTCCATTACATAATGTTTCGATACATCACATAAAGTTTCCATACATCACATAAAGTTTCCATACATTACATAGATTTACATAGGGTTTAAGGGTTTAGGATATGAATCCTTCGTCGTGTATGTCGATCCCCTGCCTATGATCGCTTCTTAGGCCTTAACCATGGAGCATCTTCTTTGCTTAACGGGATGCTTGGGTCAGTTTTCACGGTGAAGGGTTGTCCTCGACTCCCGTGATGTTTCTTTTCCCTGAAAGAACTATGTGACGCCTGTGCTCATCGTCTGATGTATTCGTTTCCTTATTTTTTCTTGTTTTCGGTCTAGAGGACATGTCCTTCACATAAAAAACCTGAGCCACCTCATTGGCTAGGACGAATGGTTCGTCTCTGTAACGAAGATTCTTGAGATCCACTGTTGTCATTCCGTACAGCTGGTCTACCTTTACCCCTTCTCCATTCATGTTGACCCAACTGCACCGAAACAAAGGGACCTTAAAAGTAGATCCATAGTCAAGTTCCCATATCTCCTCTATGTAACCATAGTATGTGTCCTTTTTCCCATTCTCGTATGTTGCATCAAAGCGGACACCACTGTTTTGGTTGGTGCTCTTTTTATCTTGGGGAATCGTGTAAAATGTATTTCCATTTATCTCCTACCCTTTTAAAGTCAATACAGTCGCGGATGGTGTCGCAGCCAACAAGTAGAGCTGATCTCCAATAGTGATGTCATTCATGAGATGTAATTGCAACCAAGTGCCGAAAGTCTCCATGTGATTTTCTTTAATCCAGTAGTCATCCTTCCCCGGGAACTTGGAGCGTACATCATTCATGTGTTCCTCGATATACGGAGCCACGAAGGTAGAACTTTGGAGAACTATGTAGTGTGCTTGATTCAAAGAATGTTCGTCCCTAAATATCATTGCTTTCTTTCCTAGCGTGCCTTTTCCACTCAGTCTCCCCTCATACCATGATTCAGGAACACCAATCGGCTTAAGGTTAGGAAGAAAGTCTACATAGAACCCAATGACCTCCTCTGTTCCATAGCCCATGGAGATGCTTCCTTCTGGCCTAGCACGATTACGAACATATTTCTTTAAGACTCCCATGAAAGTATCGAAGGGGAACATATTGTGCAAAAATACAGGACCGATAATGGAAATCTCTTCGACTAGGTGAACTAAGAGATGCGTCATAATATTGAAGAAGGACGGGGGGAACACCAACTCAAAACTGACAAGACATTGGACCACATCCTTCTATAGCCTTTCTAGACTTTCTCGATCGATTACCTTCTGAGATATTGTATTGAGGAATGCACATAGCTTCACAATGGCTAATCGAACATTTTCCGGTAGAAGCCCCCTCAATGCAACCGGAAGCCATATTTATTATTCCCATTATATTTGACTAGAAGCCAGCCGGGACCTTGATACTGTAAAGGACTTCAAAAAAGATTTCCTTCTCTGCTTTGGTAACAGCATAGCTGCTTAAGTATTCACGTCCTTTATCAGTATGCTTGTTGTATGGGTCTTTGATACGTTGCTGGTCCTCCCGTGCTCCTGGTGTATCTTTTGTCTTCCCATACACGCCCAGGAAGCCTAGCAGGTTCACGCAAAGATTCTCCGTCACGTGCATCACGTCGATTGAAGAACGGACCTCTAGGTCTTTCCAATACTCAAGCTCCCAAAATATAGATTTCTTTTTCCACATGGCCATGTGTCCGGTAATGGGGTCTTTCAGAACAGATTGACCGCCAGGACCCTTTCCAAAGATTACTTCTAGGTCCTTCACCAGACCAAATACATCAGCACCTTTAGAGAGCTTAGGCTTCTTCCGGTAATCTCCCCCACCATTGAAATGCTTGCCTTTCTTTCTTACTTGATGATTGGTCGGAAGAAATTTACGACACCCCAGGTACACAACCTTCTTACATTTATCCAAATATATACCTTTAGTATTATCTAAACAGTGCCTGCATGCATTGTATCCCTTGTTTGATTGTCCTGAAATGTTACTAAGAGCAGGCCAATCATTAATGGTTACGAACAACCAAACTCGTAGGTCAAATGGCTCCAGTTTGTGCTCATCCCACACCTTTACACCTGGTTCTTCCCACAACTGCAAAAGTTCATCGACTAATGGCCTTAGGTACACATCAATGTCGTTGCCGGGTTGCTTCGGTCCTTGGATGAGCACTGACATCATAATGAACTTCCGCTTCATGCACAACCAAGGAGGAAGGTTGTAGATAAATAGAGTCACTGGCCAGGTGTTGTAAGTACAGCTCTGCTCCCCAAAAGGATTCATGCCTTTTGTACTTAGACCAAACCATAAGTTCCTCGCGTCACCTGCAAAGTTCGAGTACTTTCTCTTGATGTTTCTCCACTGCGACCCATCGGCGGGGTGTCTCAGTTTCCTGTCTTTCTTACGCTCTTCTTTGTGCCATCGCAACAACCTGGCATGCTCTTTATTTCCGAACAGACGTTTCAACCATGGTATTATGGGAGCATACCACATAACCTTAGCAGGAACCATGTATCGACATGCAGTGCATACCGGGCATTTATCCATATTCTCGTACTTCCCATCGCGGTACAGGATGCAGTCATTAATGCATGCATGTATCTTCTCCACATCTAATCCTAGAGGGCAGATAGTCTTCTTTGCTTCGTACGTTGTCTTGGGCACCTCGTTATCCTTTGGAAGCTTCGGCTTCATTATTATCAGTAACTTCTCAAATACCTTGTCAGATAAGCCAGTCTCTGCCTTCCATTTCAGCAGTTCAAGTGTGGTACCGAGCTTTGTGCTGCCATCTTTGCAATTTGGGTACAACAAATTTTTGTGATCCTTTTGCATGGCCTCCAACTTAAACTTCTCCCTTTCTGTATCACATTGTTGCTTTGCATCAGAAATGACCTGACCAAGACCATCAGCGGGTTCATCCGATACCCGTTGTTCTTCTTCATTGCCGCCTCCCTCTTCTTCATTGTCTTCCATTGCAGTATCACCGTATTCTTTAGGGGACATAGGATAGCTGTCATCATCCTCCCCTTCTTCATTTTCTTCCAGCCTAACCCCTCTTTCTCCGTGCATGGCCCAACAATAATATCCGGGCATGAAACCTCTCCGAAGCAGATGGCTCTGAAGGATTCTCCGGGTAGAGTGCTCCGCCATGTTCCGACAGTCGACGCAGGGACAGGGCATAAAATTATCTACTTTGTTTGCCTTAGCCAAATCAATAAATTTATGCAGGCCTGCAATAAAATCGGAATGGCGTCGGTCTCCATACATCCATCGCATCCGTGCATCAATCTGCGTCATAATAATTAACCATTACAATAACATCGTGAATAGTAAAATGACCACCCTACATGGACACATGCAATATTTTTGTATCAGTTACAGATAAAGAAGATAAGGTTGCTAACCTCAGTTGAGGATACCGTGTTGTGCGAACTAAAGTGTGGCTCGGACATTTTGTCGAACACCTTGTGTGCAATCAAAGAAAAAAAAGCTAGCACCCACACCTCACACACAATCTAGCAAAATTTGGTGGGCAAAGGGCTGGGCTTATATATATAGTCAGGGGAGGGTTTTTGGTCCCGGTTATTGCCACGAATCGGGACCAAAGCCCATCCCACGCGACACGTGGCAGCCCAGCAGCTCGCACCCCACCCAGGTCATTGGTCCCGGTTAATGGCACGACCCGGGACCAATGACCTGGGCGGGGGCCCGCTGCTGGGCCACCACGTGTCGCGCGGGAAGGGCTTTTGTCTCGGTTCGTGGAAATAACCGGGACCAATGCCTACCATCGCTTCGTCGTCCCCGTATATATATATGAGGCCACAGTGCTCGCTTTCGCCATCGCCTCGGCCTTTGTGCAGTCCATCTCCACCCCACCCCTTTAGCCATCGCCTCTCCACCGCGCCGTCGTCTCGCCTCCCCTCCCTCTCCAATATCTACCGCGCCGCCATGGAGGTGCCCACGCTCAAACACTACGAGGCGGCGATGTTTGCGTACTATGGCATCCTAGCGCCGCCGCGCGCGACCGTTCCCACCGGATATCGCATCAGCGAGGCGGATGTGTCGGTGCCTCCGCTCCTCAACCCCCGTGGGTATGAGATGGAGTGCGTCATCGCAGAGCGTCACCGCCAGCTGCCCGCGTGGATGAGGGCGTTGCCCCGGTGCGCGGAAGCCAGCGAGTACTGGCCTCGGCTGTTCAAGAAGGAGCGGAAGGCCAAGCTTGGCAACCGCATCGTGGACGGGAGCCTAGTGCACCCGGATCGCCGCAACCAAGAAGGGCGGGAGATGTTCTGGTCCGTCCCTGGACGGACCATCTACACCGCCATCGACGCCGCTAGCCGTGCAGAGGAGCTCCGTCTTCTGAACAACGCCAAAATCGTGAAGATTTCGTCCGACGACGACAAGGAAGCCGACGGCTCGAAGGACAGCGGCAGCGGAAGTGTTGTCGGCTAGGAAAATTTGTAAAGTCGCATCTTTGTATGGAAAAATTTGTGGTCGAATAATAAAATGTCTCAATTTAGATCTTTGTCTCGATTAATTTGTGAAAGATTTTTTCAAAAATACTGATGATTTCAATTTCTAGCTCGAATTAATTTCTGCCTCAAATTAATTTCTGCCCCGAATTACTTTACATTAATTGTCTTGAACTGCTCACCGTCGCGGGGTTTTTGGTCCCGGTTCGTGGCATGAACCGGGACCAGTGCCTCGCAGAGCGCCACGTGTGCGTCGCGGGGGCATTGTTCCCGGTTCATGCTACGAACCGGGACCAATGCTTAGAGATAAACGGGGACCAATGCCCAGGCCGCATGAACCGGGACCGGTGCTTGGCATTGGTCCCGATTATGGAAACGAACCGGGACCAATAGAATTTGGGCGCTGGACCAAAGGCCCTCTTTCTAACGGTGACTATATGTTCTTTTAATATAGTCCATAACTCATACGGGAATTTTATACCGTTGGTTCACCTGATCTCAGCTTTGTCAGTTCACACTAAGAAAAAAGCATCACTTACACGGAGTTTCAATGCCTCTGGTAAGAGAGGCACATGGACAAGATGGAGAGAGACGAACTGGGTTTAGGGAGGTCCATCCGCTTAACTGAAAAATTAGAAGGTCCTTTTTGCAAATGTATCAGCAGGCCACCGTGTACATGGATCATGTACCTCTATTTCCAATCCAACGGTTCATGTGCCATGGGTTCAGCTGTTGCACAGATTCATCCGTTTCACTAGATACGTTCTCCTCCTCCGTCCTCCTTGTCTCCACCGGGTATATGCAGTGGGCAAAGCCCGTACAGTTGTTGGTGGCGGCCGCCAGCAAGCTCTCCTCCCTCATGCGCAGGACCTCTGGCTAGTGAACAGCGGTGCCCTGCTCGGCGTGCTATAGGCAACGGAGCAGGTGCACCAGGGTGGCAGCCCTAGGATTCTTCAGCAGGGATGATAGTCGTGGTGGCGGCTAGGGCTTCCCTACGGCTAGATCTCGGGGCGCGACTGCGGATCTGCATGTCGTGCGCCGAAGGAGTGGCTCCGGACGTTGGTGTCGATGATGGCCCCTGCGGTTGTTGGTGGCGTCGATGAACAGCGAGGCGGAGTGGCAGCCTGACGCAGGAAGCTATGGATCTGGTGCCTAGCACGGAACTGCCGCGTTTGGGTTATCACTTTGGGATCGCACGGATAGGGATCGGATGGTCGGGGATCTAGATCACGGCCATTCTTGGTGTTCTTCTCTTCTCCGACAGCGGTGGTGTGTTGTCGACAGCGAGGTTTTTGCTGGAGGTTGCCTAGGTTGTTGCAGAGCTGGGTTTGCCACGACCCAACAGTGTCGCTAACTTGTGGCCCTCTTCCGCCGTGTTGGGACTTGTAACAGCTAATCGGGGTGCCCATTTTCTGTTGGTGGGTGTCCTAGGCTGAACCTCGGGAGTCTAGGATATCGGGGCTGATCAGTGGCACCTTGGGTGCGCAGATCTATCGTAACCCGAACTAGCATGATGTGTACGTCAGGACGTGAGGTTGCTGGCAGATGCAGTATGTGCAGGAGGTTGGTGGTCGGTGGTGGATCTTGTGTCAGCAACTATCTGTTAGGAGCCTCCCCGGAACACAGCCGGTGACGGTGTTCCTGGCTAATGCCTCACACTGTCTCCGGGCCAGTGTCGTCCATGATGCCGCCTTCTAGCGTCGCTATTCCTTCTTGGATTCAACAGCGTGGAAAACCGCCACACGACAAGTTCATCACTGTGTCTCCGGGTGAAAAGACAAACCCCATTTGAGTTGGCGGTGGCGGCATCGACATCGCTATGTGCTTGAAGACACCGCTTTATGACTATCCGCGGGGGTTCTTGTTGTTGTGTAGTTTGGCTGGGTTGTCGAGCAGCCGGCCTCGAAAAGCGTTGCGATGATGGCCCTTTCGTTTGCATGGTTGTCGCATATGTGTTGCAGTTGTGCCAAACCAGCACTATGAGGGTGGTTGGGTCGTCGGCAGGGTCTTTTATTTCTCTCTAGGACGTAATTTTGTTCGGGTGGCAAGTCGCTTGTATAAGTTGTACCGGTTTCCCTCTACTAATACATCGAAAGCTAGCATTTGCTGGATTTTTCAAAAAAAAAAAGTATAGGAGGTGAATGCGGATTTCTACCTAAAGGCGAAGATACCCTAATTTTCTTTCTTTTTACATATGCACTGAGCTCGCACACATCATGGTGCCCAATATCCTAGGGTTGATTTTTTTCTGAACAGGTTTACGGTTGAATATTTGACTATGTTTATTTCAAATGGTATGGCAAACGCATTCAAATAGATGACCACATTAGTTGGTCGGTACACCCAAAACATCTTGAATATGAGAAGTAATCTAAATGAAAGTGTATAGGGTCCTGTTGCGCCATATGAGAAACATGGGCTACACAGTCGTGTCCAAGATGAATAATATGTCGTCAAATGGTTGAGAAGTCAGCATGGATGATGTCGTACACTCATACGTACTATCATCAAGCTCACTCCTACAGGAGAGTAGCCCATAGGGTTCCTAGCACACTGATGTCTCAGGGAGTCTGACGCTAGACCGAGTGCAAAGAAACATGGTACCGTATGGCCCGAGGCCAAGACACTTGAGACTTTCTCTATTGTATGCTTTTCGCTAATCTTTAGGAGCACAACATTACTAGGGCACTGTATCACGTCCTCCTATACAATTATCCCACCATGATACACTCGTGAAAAAAGGGCCTCCAGTCCCGGCCCGTAAGGGCCTTTAGTCCCGGTCCTAGTAACTGGGACTGGGGGCGGGACTAAAGGCGCCCCCACTAGTCCCGAACCGCTTACCATCCAGGACTAATGGGTATCCACGTGGCCGTCTCTGCGGACGCTGGGTGCCCCCCATTAGTCCCGGTTCGTATTACGAACCAGGACAAATGGTTCTCTGCCGCGGCAGAAGTTTAGGCACTTTCTCTGCCGCGGCAGAGAATTCAATTTGTATCCATTTTTCTCTTTTTTATTTCAAAAATAGTTTTCTACGCTATCACATACCGTACACGTTCGTGCATATATAAGATAACTTATCTTAAGATCGAGCATACCACCACACGGCAAGTTCATCACGGTATCTCCGGGTGAAAAGCCAAACCCCATTTGAGTTGGCGGTGGCGGCATCGACATCGCTATCTGCTTGAAGACACCGCTTTAATTTGGGGTCCATGAATATCCGCGGGGGTTCTGGCTGTTGTGTAGTTTGGCCGCGTTGTCGAGCAGCCAGCCTCGAACCTTTTTCTCTATAGGACGTAATTTCGTTCGGGCGGCACATCGCTTGTACAAGTTGTACCGGTTGCCCTCTACCAATACATCGAAAGCTAGCATTTGCTGGATTTAAAAAAAGTACAGGAGGTGAATGCGGATTTCTACCTAAAGGTGAAGATACCCTAATTTTCTTTCTTTTTACACATGCACTGAGCTCGCACACATCATCGTGTCCAATATCCTACGGTTAATTTTTTCTGAACAGGTTTACGGTTTAATATTGGACTATGTTTATTTCTAATGGTATAGCAAACGCCACTTGTGGAAACGGGACATCTTGTCCTGGTTTGTAACGGGCTTTAATACTATTTGCCCAACCGGAACGGGGCAATCCGGACTAAACCCCCAACCCTTTAGTTCCGGTTGTGCTGCGAACCGGGACGAAAAGGCGGTCCACGTGGTCGCTGGCTATCGCAAGGGGGGAGGGGCATTCGTCGCGGTTCGTAATACGAACCGGGATCTATGGGTCTCTGCCACGGCAGCATTTTGTGGACTTTCTATACCGGAACAATGAATTCATTTTTTATATTTTCGTTTATGTGTCTCTGCCGCGGCAGGAGTTTTGCACTTTTTGTGCCGCGACAGAGAATTCATTTTGTATATTTTCATTTATTTTGTTTCCCCTTTATCTATTTACTTTTTATTTTGTGTTTTGCACTGAGTAATGAAGGAACCATTATATTACAAAACATCATCCGATTATATTACAGAGCAAGTATCGAATATATTACATTCATGCATATATACAATATAAAGTATTTTACGATCCCCATTACATTATCATTATCTTCCGATAGTATTCTCCTTTTGGATCTAAGACCTTTGCATCTAAGAATCCCGTAATTTCCTCTTTGATGGCTTGTACGTGATCCTTTGGTAGAAGATGGTCCCGCAACCGTTTGATCTAATTTATAAAAAGGAGTCAACAAATATGAAGAAACTAAACACAATTGATGATAATAAAACAAAATTCTGAATATTGTTTACATACTTGAAGTTGTTCTAAATTTCTACCCTTCTCACATTTCATCTGACGAATGAACTCGCAAACATAGTATCCACATACATTATTTCCGTCTTCCTGCCTCAGACACTTTAGGAGAACAAATTTCAACCAAAATAATAATAATTAAGCATGATAATGGTATCAAAACTATAATTAAAGATATGCACGGATCTAGCTAGTAGTACTTACATTTAGTGGTTTAAATGTAAGCTTCTCTTTCTAGGAACATTTAGCCTTCTTGGTGAACCGTTTCCAAGTGCTGCCCGGCAAAGAAACTAAATAAAATGAGTTATTAATTACTTGATATCAGTAAATAAACGAAAGTTGCCGATATAGTGTCATAATGACTGAAATTACCGCTAGATCATATCCTGCATGGGGGCCCACTTCTCAAGAGGTTTACATTTAGAGTCCATGACTTGTACTATTCCATTGTTAGGATGAATGATTAGTAGAATAAAATGGAAGTGGCACATGCATAACTCATCCATCATACACTTAACATCGAGTAAGCGAAATAGAATGTGTACAAGACAATAACACCCACTCGAAGTTGTAAGGTAATAATATTTCCCTCTTGTTTTTTTGAAACCTTAACACCATTACAATTTTATCCTGTGTTTCCTTGGGATTAAGTTTCACAGTAACTTCATGTAGCCAATATGGGTCAATGAACCCAATGTCATAGATCTGTCCTCTTCTGCATTCGAGAATCTTCAATCTACATAATATAGTGAGTATGATTATACATGCGATAAACAAGGTGAGCTAACTAGAGACTTAATTACAGAACCAATACTTACAGACAATAGGCATTGCCGATCGATTTGTCGAGGGCGTCTTGATTGTAAAACTGATGTAGTTTAGAAAATTCAATCAGAAACTAGGCATCTCCATTCCCGTAATGCTCGTTTCGAACTCCCATCAGTATCTAGTTTGTCTCTTCCTTTGTGGCTTTCATGTACCAATTATGCAATCTTCGCATTTTTGTTCGTAGACAGTTGATGTTCTTAGGTTTAACGAGAGGTTTCCCGTACCGCTATTTGTATGCTTCCTCAACAATAGGGAACTCTAACTGGGCTATGTAAGTAGCAATAGTCAAACCATGAGCAGTGGCCGCATCTCCGTACAGTGCAACAATTTCTGGATCATACTGCTCGTCCGCACCTTTGCTCGACTCCACCCAGGTATCAGAAATCACTTTGAGCGGGGAGAACGATTGGTTTTTCTGTAAAGCGAGTTGGGGAACTGAATTCCCGCTTGCAGTGCTTCTCTTCGACCGCACCATTGACTGATGTGACTTGATAATAGAGCGGTCATACTCTGATGACAGCCTTGGCTCAGGTTGATGAAGGGTCTTGAACATTTTGTGCCAGGGAACTCTTGCTATCAAACCACTGTTCCTTATGGGCATTTGCGATCACCGTATTCTCCTCTTCAGTATAGTCGTAAGGTCACATGGGAGAAACCTTTGATACTTTTGGGAGGGGCTCTAGTAGATGTTTTGGTGATCGTTTACTCTTCCTATGTTGGACATGAGCCTTTCATTCTTTTGGGAGGGGCTGAGACGACTGACGCGGTGGCGAAGAAGGCTGTGGTCGAGAAAGGGCATGTTGTGGCGGAGACGCGTGAGGCTGCGATGAAGATGGAGTGCTCTGAGGAGTGGATGGCCTTGGCATCCGATTTGGAAGCAATGTGTTACTTTTGCCATAGAATGGTCATTTTTTTGCTTCTCCCATTTCAGTCACATCCCCTTCACCTTCAGGGTAGTCAAGCTTGAGATGCGTGAATCCATCCATAACTTCATCCTCCCCGGCAATAGCGTAGCCCTGTGGAACCGGACAACAATGGTAAGTTGGTACCGGTCGAACTAATGGTAAGGCATAGCCGACCGCCACCTTCATGGTTATGTTGACAACTTTCACATGTAGCTTACGCCGGTGGATCATCACATCATCACCGGGAAACTCTGTGGAAGCCACGCTGCTTTTTCGATTAGTGCATGGGCCGGTAGCATCGAAGGCAGCTTCGTCTACCATGTGCCGCTTAGATGGGCCGGTAGCTTCATGGCTAAGTGTGTCATGTTGATCCCCCTGTCGCTTTAATTGTTCTTCTATGTTGCGCATCTAGTCTTCCTTTCATTACTTCAATTTCCTCCTTTTCCTTTCTCCTCTTACGGCTTCTATCAGGATATTTCTTCCTGTGGTCGGGAAACCCAAGTTTCCATGGTTTGGAGCCTTCTGTGCCTCATGTTCGTCCCTCGTGTTCAGGGTTCCCAAGGGCTAGTGCGAGCTCGTCATTCTCTCTATCGGGAATGAACGCCCCATCTTCAACAACCTTTATTGCATTTCTAATGTCTTCGATGAGTATGGGAGTTTATTTATGTCTTATGTTATATATGCACTTCCCTTCTGAGTCCAACGTATCCCCATGCCGATAAAACCAATTTCTTACCCGTTCGATCCAATTGTATGGCTCTAGAGTGATCCCTTTAGCGACCAGGTCGGCCTTGAGTTTCTCCCACTTAGGCTTGCTATCCTTGTTATCCACCTTGCCCCATAGTATGGTGATAGTGCTTTTTAGCAGCATTTTGCTTATTCATTTCAGACCTTTTCTTAGCTAGCATCGATGTCTTGTACGCCACAAAATCAGCCCAGTAGTCTTTTAGCTTCTCAAACGCTCTAGTGAATTCCAGAGTCTTCTTTTTCAGTACATAGTCAAGGTGCAATCTTTTCTTCCAGTTGTTGAATTGTTGGGCCATCTTTTTAAGAGCCTACTCCTTGACTTTTTCCTCCATGTGTTTCTTTAGTTCCTCATGAGTTGGAATCTCCAAATCTGGATCCACCTATAGCGTCAGTAGGGTGAAATTAACCGTGAGATTTTTCCAAAGCCTATCTTTGGCTAAGTCACTGACCTATAGAGCTTCCAGATCTTTTGGCCTATTCCATTCTCTAATGGTGATCGGGATGTACTTCTTAACAATAACTCCGCATGGCCTTACAAATTTATGTGCATAATCAATGGGATCCTTCGGTTTGCCGTCTAAAGAGAATTCTTCGATCCTGACCTTTCATGGTATACCAACTTTCTGGCTAGGCCTCGTTTATTCTTTCCAGAAGATTTGCTCAATCCGTAGGGCTAAAACAAGAAAGAGCGTTAATATATGTATATAGACAACGGAGGCTTAATAAATATATGTAGATGCACCTCGTCGGAGTTTGTATTATTTAATGTTCCCTCGTCGGCTTCTCCCTCGTCGGCTTCCCCCTCACTAGAGCCATATGTTCAGTAGAAACCCGAATCTCCCTCACCGAAGTTGTTCAGATATAGCAAGGTGACATCGTTATCGATATGTCCTCCCTCGTTGATCATATCCTCAAGCGCCCTTTCTTTTTTTCGTCTCCTCGTTCCATAGTTTCTACAAAAGGGGAAAAGCGGATGAGTCGAAGCGGCCAAGCGAGGAGGTTAGGTAGGCGAGATTTGAGGGGCTATTGTGCTGTGGTTTGACGATGAGATCACCTTAAATGTGACCCTAATACATGCTTGACAATTTGAAACGGGGTTTGAGGGATATAAACCATAATTCGAAGAAACCCTAATATATGGTGCACGTTGCCGCACCCGTCCATCGTCCCTACATGGCGCGTGTTGCCGCACCTGTCCATCTTCCCTATATGGCGCGCGTTGCCACGCCCGACCTGAAGACAGTACTCCCCCCAAAAAATGTGAATGGATTGGCATTTCACATAATAATCCAAATTTATACATACCCACTACGTAATAAAAGTATATACATACACAAAAATAATCCTTACAATTTGTACATATAGCCCTAGCCCTACCCCTAATCCATATACATACAATATCTACACATATATATAATCCAAATAAACCTAAAAACAACTAATAACTAATAATTCCCTAGCCCTAATTCCCTATTTATTAATATGTAAAAAAGAACTAATTAACCTAGCTAATAACTAAGAATCCTAGCTAATAATCCTAACTAATTAACTTATCTAATTGTCCCTAGCTAATATACCCTAGCTAATAACTAAACCCTAATAACTAACTAATTAACTAGCTAACTAAACTAATTAATAAACAGAGAAGGGGAGGAGAGGGCGTGCGCGTGGCATCCAGCCGCGCGAGAGCAATACCAGGGGAGCGTAGAGTGACAGAGGCAACGCCTCGGCGACATGCGACGGGGGAAGAACGACACTGAGTGATGGGGGCGAGTGGCGGCGCCGTGCCATGAGAGCGCGGCGGACTCTGGGACAAAGCGGCGGCGGCGGAGCTGGGGACGACACGCCGTGCATAACGGCGTGCGCGGCATGAGCGATGGCGTGCGCAACGAGAGGGGGAGGACCACTACGCCGAAATCAGGCAGCCTTCTAGTGTTGCGTTCGTAGGCACCTGCGTCGGGGACTTAGAAAATGTGAGACGGGGGAATAAGAGGAACATCGCGTGATTTATATACGGGAGGGACTTTCGTCCCGGTTGTTGCCACCAACCGGGACGAAAAGGTCTTTAGTCCCAGTTGGTGGCACTAACTAGGAAGAAAGACCATAGCATACGTCCCGGTTGAAGCCACCAACCGGGACGCATGTTCTTTTTTTCTTTTCCCAAAGCGGCACGCAGAGAGGACCTTTAGTCCTGGTTGTTTGCATAAACCCGGACTAAAAGTCCTTTTTTCAAATGTTTTTCAAACTTTTCTAATGTTTCCGCCTTATTTCTTATTTAGCTGTTTAAATTTGAAATGGTTTGAATTTGAAAAACTTTTTCTTTTCTAAAATAATTATTCTAACTAGTCAAACTATTAAATTTGAAATGGTTTAAATTTGAAATTTCTGAAATGGTTTAAATTTTAATTTGAAAGAACTTTCAACGTGAAAAGTGTTTGAATTTGAATAACTAATCCATAATCATTTTCTGTTTTCTAAAATAATTGTTCAAACTATTCAAACTATTAACCATTTTGCCATTTTCAAATAAAAATGCATTAACTAATAATTGTTGCTTACTTTTGAATTTGATAGAAACTTTCAACATGAGAAGTGTTTGAATTTTAATAACTAATCCAAAACAATTTTCTGTTTTCAAACAGACAGGAGAGGAGGGGTAAAGGTAGACGAGTAATACATAATGAAAACACTAGATCTCGACAATCCTGGATACACAGACGAACCATTTGTCCTAGCCAATAGATTAGTCATAATCATGTCTAGCCCTATAGTACAAAGTTTCAGGGTCATCTTCCGATTCATCTTCGTCATGGTCACTGGCATATTCCGGGGATCCTCAGCCCTACCCCGACTTGTGTAGGGGGGAACCAGGGACCGTGAACCATGGCATATTCTGGGGGAACCTGCCACTCCGACCTTGATTATACGACGCGCGGGGGAGAGGGCTCCAGGATGATGATGCCACTACGCCCGTGGCCTTCACCACCGCCACCCTTCTTGGGATTTGCGACGGGTTAAAGTGCGGGTACCACACCGAGGATGATCTCCCTTAGCGATGTAGTGCATCACACCGGCGATAGTCCGGTTCGCCCACCACAGGAGACAACCGGTTTTGATGGGGATATGCCAAAGGGGGTATGTCTAGCAGGACGTTCCGATTGGGGCGAAGGACCTGTGAGTGTGCCTGAAGGACGGCGACTGGACTACGACGGAAGGAGAAGCCTGGCGACTAGAAGCTGAAGGCCCAGAAGCATATCCGAAGCCTAGTCGGATTAGGTCAGAAAGCCTCTGAGTCCATATCTGGCTCGATTGTAACTTGTAAACCCTAGCGAGGTGACTCCTATATAAACCTCCCTAGGGTATCCTAAGGACTCACGTTCCATCATACACCCCCTCAAGCGACTCGCAGCTTAGACGCCGAGCTCGCCACCCCTGTAACTCCCTCTCCAATAATCTAATCAAGCAGGAGTAGGTCTTTACCCTCCGGGGGGCCGAACCTGGGTAAACCCATGTGCATCCGCCCCCATCTCGCACCACAGATGGCCGCCAACTCTTCCTCACGTTACAATCAATCGCTGCCAGTGGCAGCGACTGCCGTGGCCATTTCCACGACAGTGGCGCCCACCGTGGGGCATAGTGGGACTGGCCCGAGTTCTGCGGCGAGACCCTACTCGCCGATCGATTGGCCGCTCGCCATCGGTCGCATGATCGCCATCGGCGGGATCTTACAGATCCTGCCCAGCGGCTACATCACGGCGTCAAGCCCGGTCACTCACAGCGCAGTGATGGCGGTCTGCTCCATCAACCTCTTCGTCGGCTTCACCGGTGCGGTCGACCCAGCTGCAACGCTGATCATCGGCGGATCGCCGCCACACCACGATCTGCTCTCGGAGGAGCAGGTCCGCTCCATCAGGAACCTCCTCACCGAGTATGACTCGGCCGCCAGCGACGTGGCCGAGACCAACGCCGCCAACAACGACGAGGCCCTAAACGACGACACCGACTCCGTGACCCCTGCCTCAGTCGACGGATCCATCACCGCCGCATCACGAGAGGACTCCATCACGCGAGTCTCCAACCCGGAGGATTTCGAGGACCCCTCCATCCTCGGGATCTTCGACTCCGACTCCGGCTCTGAATCACCCAAAGACTTCCGCGCCAGATCCAATTGCTTCAACGCGATCTACATGGCGGGCAGCACAGCCGCCCCGCCAGATCCGTTCACCACGCCGATCGCGCCAACCGTGATGGCCACAGAGGTGGAGGAAGCCCGACTGTGGCTCACGGAGGCGCAACGGAATGAACTCGCCGAGCGTGAGAAATACCGCCTCGAGCGGGAAACGGTGCGGGAGCTATCGCTCTATCTCTAGCGCCGCATCAGGACCCGCCTGAACTCCAACGTCCAGGGCCGCGTCCTGAACTTCAACGATGAAAGCGACCCCGCACACGCCACCGAGCGTGAATACTGTGAGAACGCGCCGCCAGGCGGAAGCTACCCCGTGAGGCCACCACCAGGCGCACCGGCAATCGGAGCCCCTCCACCACCCATCGGCCGCTCGCCCCCGCCGGACCAACCGCGGATCATCATCTCGCATCACGGCCGATGACGCGATCGCCAACCTCGACGTCCAAGGCGACGACGCGCTATAGATGCAGTACGCCAAGGCCCTACTCGTCAGGTCCGTCGAGCAACAAGTTGCAGGAGTTGACCCGCGGGGGCGGATGTACTCCCCTCCTCAGCAGGCAGGGCGGCATCAAGCGGCCACCCCACCATCGCCAACGCATTGACTTGCCCACCACCGCAGCCCCTGGTGAACCAACCACGGGCCGCCAACCCCGCGTAGTCCACCAACAAGCCGCGACCGGCGAATAACACGGTCGCCGCCAACGGGCAGCCCATCGACGGCCGAACGAACATCATCAACAACCAGGCATGGCGAGCGCGCCAGCCCAATGACTTGAGGCACACCCTCACCAACCGCGGCAACCCGGAACCAAGAGGTTCGCTCAGTCAAGTCGGAACACAATGCTTCGTGCCCATGATTCATGTGGAAAAATACCCCGCCAACGTCAAGGCTCCAAAGGAGATCGAAAAGTACGATCCGACGAACGATCCCGCTGTCTGTCTGGACACATACCTCATGGCGATGGTAATCGCAGGCCACACCGACCTGCTCGCCGCTCGCTACCTCCCCCTGATGATGGATGGTGCGACTCGGCAATGGATCAACACCCTCCGTGCCGACAACATCGATTCCTGGGAAGAAATGCGGGACGCCTTCATCAGGCACTTCGAGGGCTCCTACACCCACGCCACCACCATAGAAGACCTGGAGCGATGCATCCAGGGAAAACGCGAGTCGACTCGCCGCTGGATTCCAAGATGGCAAGAACTTTGGATCAATGCCTCCGGCATCCACCCAGACACGGATCAAGAGGGTCTACATTGCTTCAAGAATGCGTGCCGGTACGAACCCCTGGTTGCTAAGATCAACAGGGTCTACCGGATGCTCGACAACGTCCTCGACCTCCTCGAGATCGCCAAGCGCTACGCGGAGGAGGACCCTAGCCAAGACTGTGACGATGAGTCGGGAGGACGGCGCCGAACCAGGATCCACGACAGCGGGCGCCTACGCGACATGTGCTACAGCAACACCCGCATCACCGGCAGGCGCCGCACGGACGGGCGAGTCGACTTCGTCGCCAACACCGGCTACAGCCAGCGCGACCCCAAGAACTACCGCCGCGACAGAGGAAATTACCGCGACAGCAGAAACTACCGCTCCAGCAATACAACAAGGCCGAAATTCGACCCCGCTGCCCTGCTCAATCAGCCCTGCATCTAGCATAGCAGGGATGGAAAACCCGCCACCCACACCACCGCTGATTGCCACTCTCTCAAAGAGATTGAGAAGGCAAGATGAGTAAGGGAGGACCCCAATAACAACCCACCTCAGGACAACAGAAATGGCGGCGGTTTCGGCACCACCGGCGGCTCGCTACACACCTTCACCGGTCTTGGCACCAAGCGCGAGAAGAAGGTGCTCGCCCACGCAGTCGCTGTTAACATGGTGACACAGGTCGACATCCCTCGCTTCCTCAACTTAGACATCGCCGCCTCAGTGGCTTCCTGGCTTGGAACCCCCGAAACCGTTGGCGCGATCACCGCTAGGGGAACCTCTACCGATGCCTTGGTGTCCTCGCCCTCCAACCAATTTGTCGGGATCGCGTCCTTTGGGGCTTTGCACGAGACTTCGGGGGAGTCGTCATCGTCGGAGTCGTCAGCCGACTCAAACACCACCGCCGACTTGGACGGCGACATTGGCTTCTTTGTTGGTGACTTGGGCTTGTGTGCGGGCTTCGACGGTGTAGCAGTGCGCCAGGACGTGTGCTCCTGCGCGACCTCGTCGCCTCCGTCGTGTTCATCCAAGCTGCGACTTGCCTCGAACTCACGCTGTTTTTGCATGCGGGTCTTGCGAGCCACAGGCGCTGGGGGAGGAACCTCCTCCTCCTCCCCGCTGCTGTCGGAAGAGTCTCTCTCGGAGTCCTCCTCGAGCTCCTGCGGAACCTCTTCGTCGAGCGGAGGAAGCCAGCCGTCCAACACCTGAAAAAGCTGAGAACCACCAAGAGTAAACACCAAATGCAGCGACTGAGAATTGAGTAGCAGAAATTGCGACTAGGGAGAAAACTTACTGTGGGGGCTTCGTTCTTCACGGGAGTGTACGGGGCGAGCCCGACCAACACGCTGGTGACCTCCCCGTCAGTGATCTTCTTCAGGGCGGCCTTGTAGTCCTCGGCCTCCCATGATTCCTTGCTGGTTCGGGAGGGGTCGTGCTTCCCGTTGTATTCATACATCCAATGCGGCCGAGCCGCCAGCGGAACCAGACGCTGCCCGAGCCAGCAGTTGTAAAGATTGATCGAAGTCAACCCCTGGTCCTTTAGCTTCTGGATCTGGTCCATCATCTCCGCGACGACCATCCTCTGGTCTTCGGGAAGCTTCTTCGGTGCCAACCGGCAAGGCTCGCTCCTCTCGGTGACGAACTCTGGAAGTGCCACTTCGCCGGAGGGAGTGGATTCTTTTTACGTAGAACCAGCTCTTCTTCCCCTTGCTGGCGGCCTTCTTAAGTAGGAGGAGCTTGATGAAATTAGCCTTCGGCTTCAATTGGAACGTGACACCGCCTATGGCCAATATCAAGCCACCGGACGCCTTGCGCCCAATGCGGCCATGGAAGAGCTCCATCCACAGCGGAAAGTATGGCATGTAGTCGAGATAGCACTCGCGGAAGGCGACGAAGATTCCCAGCTGCTCGATGCTGTGCGGGCCGAGATATGACGATTTGATCGCGTAATACGCGCATAAGCGGCGGAAGAAGAGTGAGGTGGGGAATCCCATACCCATTTCAAGATGGCTGGGGAAGCAAATGAATTCACTGGCTCGTGGCTTCGACTTGATCTCGGAGGAGGGGTGAACCCTCTAGTTCCCCTTGCGGAGGACTCCGGCGTCCTCAAAAGACTTGAGCTAGGCTTTGGTGCATTTGGATTTTCCCCATGAGCCTTTGGGAGGCGCCATCAGGTAGTGAAGGAAATATGCCCTGAGAGGCAATAATAAAGTTGTCATTATATATTCCTTATACATGATAGATGTTTATTTTACATGCTAGAATTGTATTGACTCGGAAACATCAATACATGTGTGTTTAATAAACAAAAAAGGTTCCTAGTCATGCCTCTCTTATAGACTAGCTTGTTGATTAACAGGAAGATCAAGGTTTCCTGATCATGGACATTGGATGTTGTTAATAACAAGGTCACACCATTGGTGGAATGATGTGATGAACATTCATCGAAAGTATAGCATTATGATCAAGTCATTATGTTTATATTGCTATAACATCATACGGAGTAATCTTTATCCTTATACCATGAGATCATGTTAATTGCTAACACCGGAAGAGTATCTTGATAACATCAAACGTCACACCATAACAGGGTGACTATAAAGATGGGTTCAGTACTACGAAGGTGTTATTTTGAGGCTCATGGATCAAGATTGGAATTTGTCAATCCAGATGACGGATAGATATACTCTGGGCCCTCTCGGTGATATCACATTAGGATAGCTTGCAAGCAAGTGATGTGATCACTAGAATGTTATATCACGGGAACGAGAAAAGAGTGCACGTCGGTAACGAGATCAAACTAGGTATGGAGATACCGATGATCGAATCTCGGACATGTAATATATCGAGATACAAAGGGATTTAGTTACAAGGGTTAAAGGTTCTCACGATCATAGGAGTCATCGTTGAATGTGTAGGAGTCAGTACGGATCTCCAGGTCCCGCTTCTGATTATTGATCGGAGAAGGGTCTCGATCATGTCTGCAATATTCACGAACCGTAGGGTGGCACACATAAGAGTTACCGGACACCATTTTGGAGCACATATGTTTCAGACGAAAGAATTGCAAAGCGCAGGAATTGTTTCAATAGAAACCGGAAATTGTTTCGGGTGAAATTGCAGAAGGTGGTTCTGCATGTGATATTGAAATATTGCAAGGGGCTATATGTGAATGTTTGTTAATTAAAGTAATTAACAAAATTCTGAATAAATTTAATAAAAATAGTTTTATTAAATGAGAGAGCATTAAATTTGGAGAAATTTAATGCATTTAAAGTGGAGACTTTGAAAGGGAATGTGAAGAGGCATTTTAATGTGGAGGGGTTACCACCACATGAATGGGGGAGGTGAGGGGTCACCCCCCATGTGCCGGCCATGGAGAGAGGGGGCACCCCCTCCTCCTATAAAAGGCCACCCATTCCCTCCTTCATCCTCGCACCTCCTTGTGAAGGATCTCTCTCCCCCTCTAGAATTATTCCCCCATGGTCTTGGATTAGCGAGATACATGTTCCTGGTGGCATTTCGTCTGGAAGGAGTTGCTGCTTCCGCTGGATCACTAGAGCGAGGAGGTGGAGGTTATCCGGTGGCTTGAATGTGTGTGCGAGTGCGGATGCGCTGCTGAGTGGCGGCGCTCGGACTTCCTCACGATCTTGAGATCGGCAAGTATACGACTACATCAACCACGAGTTCCTACTCGTTAACAAAGCTCATTGTCTACGAGGGTAAGTTCTCGCTGGATGTATGTCCACCCGTTGCTTTGTACCTAGTAGATAGATCTTGGCGTGTAGCTCACACCGTAGGAAATTTTTTGTTTTCTATGCTGCGGACCCAACATGTAGGACGTGGAATTGCATAGTGTGGACGAATCGGAAGGATGAAGGCAGGGAGATTGGAGACAGGAAGAACGAATATGGCAGAATGAAGAATGCGGGGAAGATTTGCAGAACTGAATCATCACTCCTCTTATATGGGAACGCCACCCGCCAAAATCGGGGTAGCCGTTACCCACGGTAATTGCGCCGAAATTACCATTGGAAATTCCAATGGATAGTTTGACCACAACTGACAGTCCAACTCCTCCATTCCACCCGCTACCCACTAGTCTTCTCCACTCGCCAAAGCGGCGACTTGACAGCAGTAATGTTCATCGGGGTGGCGAGTGGAAACCTGGGGAAATTCTCCTTGGTTCTAATGGAGTCCATCATCGACTCAACTGGGCGTCCAAATTGGGCTCGCCTACTTCGATCGCTAAAGGGACCCCTGCGCCTGAATCAACGATGGCCTCAGGGACTACTGATTGGGATATGCCAAAGGGGGTATGCCCAGCAGGACGTTCCGATTGGGCCGAAGGGCTTGTGAGTGTGCCCGAAGGACGGTGACTGGACTATGACGGAAGGAGAAGCCTGGCGACTGGAAGCTGAAGGCCCTGAAGCATATCTGAAGCCTAATCGGATTAGGTCAGAAAGCCTCCGAGTCCATATCTGGCTCAGTTGTAACTTGTAAACCCTAGCGAGGTGACTCCTATATAAACCTCCCTAGGGTATCCTAAGGACTCACGTTCCATCATACACCCCCTCAAGCGACTCGCAGCATAGACGCCAAGCTCGCCACCCCTGTAACTTGCTCTCCAATAATCTAATCTAGCAGGAGTAGGTATTTACCCTCCTGGGGGCCAAACCTGGGTAAACCCATGTGCATCTGCCCCCATCACACACCGCAGATGGCTACCAACTCTTCCTCACGTAACAACCAATCGCTGCCAGTGGCAGCGACTGCCATGGCCATTTCCATGACAGGTTTCGTTGTGGTTCACCGAGGGCGGGTCATCATCCTCGTACCTGGCAAGCTCCCTTTCCTGCCTGTTAGCGAAGAGGGCATTCTAGGTGTCGTAGTTGTCAGGATCGCAATGGGGATCCATCCGCTGCTCTGGCGTGTGATCTAGGTAGAAGATATTCGTGATCCCCGCCTAGCGGGCGGAACCTTGAGGCACAAGAGGGACATGAACTGCTCCAACGCTCAACATCTAGTCAGCGGGGAGCCGGTACACTGACGTGCATGGGTCACTAGTAGGGAAAACCTTATAGCCGGATTCCTCACCGTCGCTGAAGCGGGCACAGGGGTCGCCAGCGGTAAGGCAACCAGGCCTTCCTCGTGTTACCGCCGGCGAGAGTAAAACGTAAGCACCGGGGCTGGCCCAATTAGCGCCATCGAAGAGGTCGGGTGCATGCCTGGGATGTTGTGGGCCACATGCCCCCCGGATGGGCTGGCGATTACCACTAGTGAATTAGGCCCTTAGGCGCCAAGGGTAGAGTGGGTTGGATGGGCCTGTCCGGGCCGAAATATTTATCCTCGGTGAATTAGGCCCTTATGCGTCGGGGGTCCACCTATCAGCACAACGAGGTAACCCCCACCCCAGCCATTGATCTCACCAACGAAAAATCTAATCCCCACCCGCATGCAACCCTAACCACCGCTCCGCCGTCTGCCTCTTATAGTTGTCGAAGGGAAGGAGGAGGAGGTGCCCCCCGCTCTGCCGTCCGCCTCACCGAAGGGAAGGAGGAGGAGGTCCTCACCATTGTTGTCTGCCTTGCCGTCGCCCATGCAGGTTTGATTTGATGTCGCCGTCCTTGCCGTCGTTAGGTGTCAGCAGTGATGTTCGTCCTCGACAGTGTTAGTTTAGGTGCTCGTCCTCGACAGTTTCAGTTAGGTGTTCGAGTCCTCGATAGTTTCAGTTAGGTGTTCGCGTCCTTGACAGTTTCAGTTAGGTGTTCGCGTCCTCGCCAGTGTCTGTAGCGATGCTCGTCCTCGACACTGTTAGTTAGGTGTTTGCATCCTCAATAGTTTCAGTTAGATGTTCGCGTCCTCGATAGTGTCAGTTTAGGTGTTCGTCCTCGACATTGTGAGTTTAGGTGTTCGTACTCTGATTATAGTTTCATAAGAATGAACTGCTCCCATGTTTTATGTATGTGTGTCGCTGAATGAATGAACTTCCTGATACTCTGATTCACATTATCTTAATTCACAAAATAGAGTCTGAGTGATACTCTAATTATAGTTTCATAAGTAATTACTGCTCCCATGTTTTAATGTGTGTAGATGGTAGTTTATGTATGTAGCCTAGTTGGCATTGCATGGACAAGAAGATCACCATACTGCTCCCTGTGAACTTTGGTGTTAGGACAGTATGTTCTCTAAAATTCATGTGGAGAATGTAAATATACATATGTTAAATGAAAATCACGACTAATTGTTTTGTCCTATGATTTTACTCCGTCAATCCCTTGTGGTGGATGACATGGCTTCATGGACCATCTCGATAGAAGAATGGATGAGTTTGTCGTGTTTATTGTCACTTTGACTCATCATAATCACCCCGATATGACGTACCAGGTTAGGGTCACCAACAAGGAGGGCCCGAACATATTTTAGTGGTCCTGGATAGAACAAACTCCTCATATTGTACGACGACATGAAAGAGGTATGAGAGTTAGAGTTTTTGCTCAGTCATACTTATGGCATCATCTATTTCACTTTCTTTCCTCCCGACTCTTCCGACGAGGGTGAAGATGAGCGAACTCTAGATAATGCTATATGAACCAATGTCCGAGCTATATTGAACATTTGGTGGATACTGCTACTGTTTCCTATGTTAATATATATTTTGCTGTCATTATCCTGTATACTGTGTATTCCTGTATTCATCTACATATTCTGCCTATTTTTTTCTCTCTGATACATAATACTATCATCGAACAAATTGTATTACCCCTGGCGAAGGGTTGTGCGCTAGTGTTAGGGGACATTATCCCCGGCGAATGGGCTACTCACTAGTGGTATTATCATTTATCGCCGGCGAATCGTATGGTTTTCCGGTTGTAATGCATTACCGCCAGCGAGATGGTCACCGGCAAACAGGTACTCGCCGGTGCTAGGCCATTTTGGTGCGCCGGCGGTGATCCTTTCCCTACTAGTGGGTACCTGGAGGCACATAGTGCCTCGGTCTCCTCGAGTGTCAGAATGGCCCAGTATGTGGTGTTCATTGTTTTGAGAGAGGAAGGTGTGGATGTGTGGATAGCCATGGCACGGTCGGCCTAGATATAGAGGTAAAGGGAGGGAAAACATGGCGGGAAGTAGTGGGAAATGGCGGGAAATATCTTTAGTCCCGGTTAGTGGCTCCAACTGGGACAAAACGGCCCATTTAGAGGGAAAGGGCAGGAAAACATAGTAGGAAGCGTTGGGAAATGAAGGGAAATATCTTTAGTCCCGGTTAGTGGCTCCAACTAGAACTAAAAGGCTCGGTTAGAGGGAAAGGGTGGGAAAAAATATAGCAGGAAGCGGTGGAAAATGGCGGGAAATATCTTTAGTCCCGATTAGTGGATCCAATCGAGACTAAAACACCTCGACAAGAGTGTCGACATTATGTCGTGAGTGTCGACACTATGTTGTGCTGCTTAATCTATAAATAGGCATCCTTATAAAGTTATCAACTGCAAACATGATGGTGTGCGAGAGAAGGGACAACACTACGGCCAACTTGAGGGAGATGCTGGCGGAGCCCAGTCCTCCATCATTTCCAACAAGCTGGCCATAGATGTACTCCCTAATATGTGAAATTAGTTATCTCTCGGTGTATTGATCTAGTGAGAGAAGTTATAAACTGCAAGAGGGTGTGCGACAGCAGGGACAACACTACGGCCAACTTGAGGGAGATGCTGGCGTAGCCCAGTCCTCCGGCATCTCCAACAAGTTGGCCATAGATGTACTCCCTAATATGTGAAATTAATTAGCTCCTGGCATATTGATCTAGTTAGAGAAGTTATAAACTACAAGTTGGTTCTGCAGTCAGGCCTCAAGAACACTGACACGACCTTCCATATGCTGATACACATCGCCCTGAGAGCATAGTTGGGTAGGAATGTGAGGGCCTACGCTGGTGATATCGTGGTCATGACCCACGAAAAGAGACGCTCATGGCGGACCTCGAAGAGACCTTCACCAACCTACGCAAGGTTAACCTCAAGCTCAACTCAGCCAAATGCGTATTCAGTGTCTCATACGGCAAGCTCCGGGAATTCTTGGAGTCACGTCACGGTATCAAGATGAACCTAGGCGAAATCAGGGTCATCGAGGAGATGCGACCTCCTGGGCTGCTCAAGGACATGCAATGCCAGGCAGTTTGCATGGAGGTTCTAGGGAGATTCTCCTTTAAGCTCCGCAAGAAGGCCCCTCTTGCTATTTTTCTAAAATTCAGTTCTATTCCAAAAAATGTAGGAAGTCATTCAGAAGAAGATGGCAGTGACGAATAACAACTTTCTGCCATTGAGGTTGTGCACTTTGCACTCTCCAAGAACAACAAGGGAAAACCAATGTTCCTAAAACTTGTAGGCAGTCGTGGAAAGCAAGTTGGTTTCATATCCTCCAGAAGATGGCACACAGGATGAAGCAATTCCTTCCACCGATAGTGTGCACTTTGTGCTGTCTCAGAACAAGAGAAAGCCAACTGTCTTGAAGAACATCAGCAGCAAGTACTTCAAAAGCAACCAAGTCTCAGCTAGAAGCTCAACTGAGTCTCATAAAGTAGGTATGTGGAACTGACCTGTGCCATTGAGGAGTTGTAGAAGGTCAACGAATCTGGCAAGGCTAAGAGGCTGAAGTATTTGTAAGACCTGCAAGCAATGCGGAAGAAACAAGAAGACCTAAGGAAGAAACAAGAAGAGGAAAATGCATTAATACAACAAGTGTTAGCTCAGCTGTCCTAACCACAACTGGCAATTTGGTGAATCTATGGAAATGTGTGTAGCATGAGTTGAACCTTCTTATATCTTATTCGAGTCTGGTATTCATTTCTCTAGAGTAACACATTTGTCCTGGAATTTTCTGTCAAATTATGTTTTGTAATCCTATAAACATCTTGAGTGTTTCTTTACGAAATATTTCCGTCATGGTTAGTAACGTTACGAGATGATGACATCATCATTTCTTCTAGAGGATACGTGTCCGGTGTTGATTGGTCCACGTCTTGGTCAACGTCTTGTCCTGGAATTGACCCACGTGTTATCATTTGAATGTACCACGTG
The DNA here is from genome assembly GCA_916181665.1 of Avena sativa. Taxonomy (NCBI): domain Eukaryota; kingdom Viridiplantae; phylum Streptophyta; class Magnoliopsida; order Poales; family Poaceae; genus Avena; species Avena sativa. Next base: position 577,650,475 of record OV702287.1, read on the forward strand.
TCTACCTATCGGCAGCAACAAAACGAATTTCGTCACGCTGGCACGACATCATAAACGACATGATGACATAAAGAAGTGGCGGTTACGGAATCAAGTCATGACAGAAAAAACATGCTGAAAGGGATGACATCACTGACGACAACAATGACGTCAGCAAACTTCACTGATGGTAGCTCGGGGTGTCGTCCGCCACGTGGCATCGTTCATGACGAAATAAAAACGTCATGAAAGACTGGGCCTGGGCTGGTCCGGTCCAGTTTGTCGCGATGAAATTAGAGGAACGTCACGGACAACCCGTGACGGTTTTAGACAAAAAACGTCACGGATTGAATTATGACATGAGTTCTATGACCTATTTTTTCGTCGCAAAATTTGTCGCGGATGGCCATCTATGACGTTTTTACCCCAATCCACGACGATATCAGATCGCCATGGAGCACCCAGATTCTTGTAGTAATAAGACCCTTAATAATAAGCATAGCTTCTGATCACAGTGTCTAGTTGGTTTGCTATCGCTTTAAGTATATGTCAAGTATAGTTTCTTTAGAACATGATATCATGTTACTCCTAGGCATCGGTGGAATACCTTGTGGACATCAAATGTCACTCCGTAATTGGGTGATTATAAAGGTGGCTTTTAGGTATCATTGATGGTGTCTATTGGGTTGTGTGAATGAAGGTTGGGATTTGTTCCTTCGTACGAAGGGGTGTAGGATATCTCTGGCCCTCTCGGTAGTATAGCATCCAAAATCCCAGTGACTGAAGTAGTTGGTCACATGGATTCTATGCGACAGTGTGACTAAAGAGAACTTGTCGGTAACAATATTGAACTAGGTATAGTGATACCGACAATTGAATCTCGGAAAAGTAGCATATCGTGACACAAAAGGAATCATATACCAGATTATTTGAATCTTTAACATTGTGGTTCAATCGAAAAGTACTTCCCTAAATTTGTAGGAGTCATCATGGGCATCCTGGTATGTTTGAAGGTTATTGATCAAATAGTTTTCTCTATCATGTCTGCATATTCTCGAACTTGTCGGGTCACACACTTAAACTACAATGTTGATAGTCTTTGTTTGAGAATATGTATGCTGAGAATCAAATGTAGTAGTTTCGGATTAGATCCCTGATATCACGAGCATCTCTAGAATGGTCTGGAGGTAGAGAATTATCCCTACAAGAATCTGGACGGCACATGACGATTTGTTTCATCATGGATCAGGGGCAAAATTTCATAGATGATCATCCGAGACGAATTCTGCGACGAAAAACTACACGTCATAATCTCATCCATGATGTTTTTTCTTTCTAAAACCTACACGGTTGTCCGTGAAATTCCTTTAATTTTGTCGCGGACAATGGGACCGGCCCAGCCCAGGCCCAATCAGTCGTGACTTTTTTGTCACATAAGATGCCACATGGTAGACGACACAGAAAGTAGCCGTCACGCTGGCTGTCAGTGACGTCATCAGTGTCCTGACGTTTTATCGTCACAGCTTGATTCTATTGTCGAAGATTTCATGACATCATCCATCCTGTTCCTGATGTCATCCATCCCATTCCAGATGTCATCTAGGCCGTGACGAATTTGTTTTCATTGCCACCTGTTTTCGGCCAACTAAACACGTGGGCGATTATCAACATGACGCGTGCACCAATTAGATGATGCCACGTGGACCACCCGTGCTACGACACATGGGTTAATCAGAACGGGACACATATCTCCTTTCCCTGGCGACGTCTATGTGATGACATCATCATTGGCCATGAAATTTCTGGTTTGTCTAGGTAGTTTACCAATTAAAGCGGGCCAGACCATTTTTTATCTATGATGGAAATATTTCATCTTGAACAATGGAGACGATTTTGTTTTGGTCAGTAATGCGAGATGGCGTCAAGGGTCATTTGTGCACATAATGCTTTCGTGTAAATTTCTACTATCCCTAATCGTTTTTGGCCCATTTCACATCACATGCATCAAATGATAGAATTTGATAATAAATTTCAGGACAAGTTTCCTTATAAATTTTCATAGTAGTTTTTGAACCATGTAGATTTGACAGAAACTACTGAAAGTTCCACAACATTTTCTGAGCAAAAATCCTCACAAGTTTCCACACTAGTTAACTTTCCTAGCTCACCACAAGTTTTCCTACCCAAAACCTCATAAGTTTCAACCACTAGTTCACTTACCTTGCAACACCTAAAGCTGATGTTGTTGTTGCTGCTTCTGCTGAGTCATCTGAGACAGATTTGAATGGTCTTGTTTAGCAGCAACTCTTCTTGCTTGTTCCGCATGTCTTGCATTTCTTGAACATACTGCAGCCACTCTACCTTGACAGCTTCTTTCGGTTTCTACAACTCCTCTATGGTATAACCTAGTTTGTCAGTCTATGATCTCTCAACCTCTAGTTCCGCTTCAAGGCCAGACCTGCTTCGTCTTGAAGTACTTGGATAGAGGCCAACATTCTTTAGGAAGATTGGTTTTCCCTTGTTGTTCTTGGAGAGTGCAAAGTGCACAGCCTCAATGGTAGAAATTTGTTCTTCCTCAGTGCCATCTTCTGAAACAAATGGAGCCATCTTCTTCTGAATGACTGCCTAAAGTTTTTGGAATAGAACTGAATTTTAGAAAATTAGCAAGAGGGTCCTTCTTGCGGAGCTTAGAGGAGAATCTCCTTAGCAACTCCATGCATCCTGCCAAGCACTCTGTGTCCTTGAGCCGCCCGGGAGGTCGCATCTTTTCGATGACCTTGATTTTGCCTGGGTTCGTCCTGATACCATGACGTGACTCCAAGAATTCCCGGAGCTTGCCTGACGAGACCCTGAATACACATTTGGCTGAGTTGAGCTTGAGGTTAACCTTTGGTAGGTTGGTGAAGGTCTCTTCATGGTCCGCCATGAGCATGTCCTTCTCGCAAGTCATGACCACGATGTCACCAGTGTAGGGTCTCACATTCCTGCCCAACTACGCTCTCAGGGTGATGTGTATCAACATATGGAAGGTCGTGTTGGTGTTCTTGAGGTGTGACTGCATACATGTGTAGCAGAACCAACTTGCAGTTTATAACTTCTCTAACTAGATCAATACGCCAGGAGCTAACTAATTTCACATATTAGGGAGTATGATGACTGCAAGAGCACAGATCGTTTGTAGCTAGCTTCGAAATAAAGATATCGATCCCACAGGGAGCAGTAGTCAGAAGTATAATAACTCTTGAAGTAATATTATGATAGAAATGCTAGATAAAGTTCTAAGTGACAAGATAACATGCGAGTATTGTGTAAAAAGGTGTTTTGGGGTTTTAGTTATAAGAGCAATAAAGTAAAGCAAAGTAAAACCAACTGAGTTCAGAAAGTAAGTATCACGTACGTAAAGAGATTGGAACTGCAGTAGGGAAAAGGTGTTCTCAGGGAAAAGCCGATACACTACTAGTATTGTAAAGATCTAAGATAAAGATTATCATCATGAACATTCTCAGCTATGTATGTGTGGGAGGAACTCCGTATTTGGACGAATAGGCAACAACTGCTGCTCACATCTGTTGGGGATCGTAGCAGAAAACAAAATTGTTCCTACGATATAACCCTAAAACTGCCTAGGATCTATCTACCTAGTAATGCAGTAACATCCAATGCGTATAGAATACATACCCTTGTAGACCGTACGCGGTTAACATTATGCGGGGAACGTGGTTGAACTAGTCGTACTTGTAGCCGACCTCAAGGTCGCAAAGCTCCTCGCAGGTCATCCCTTGCTCCTTCTTCATCTTCATCGTGCAGCAGCTCCGGCTCACGACATTTAAGCGCCCCTGACCCCGCCAGGAGTGCGGAAGTTGATATCTGGCTAGGAATCCCTGCAGCGCAATGGCATACTATAGGTGTGCCTCGATCGCACAGCCCATACTTGGGGCCATGGTCACAAGGTATAGAGAGAGGGAGGGAGAAAGTCAACCAAAGGACTTCTCATATTGTGTGTTTAATCCCACCCACGGGAACCCCTTTATATAGGCGGAGGGGTGTGCCCTCCCCATTACGTTAGCCATGTGGGACTATTAGTTAAAGGCAAATTACATGAATTTTCGTCCTGGCCGGATGGGACAAAAGAACTTAGCCCAATAGCCAATCAGAAAATAAAAAATAAAAAGAAAAAGGGGTAGCAGCTAGCAGCAGTCAGTCAGGTGGGCCTGGCGCCACACCAGCGGCCCAGCTCGCCGCGAGGCAGAGGCAGCCCCGGGTGGGCCCGTTGCTCCCCCCGCGGCCCAGCTCACCCCCCGGCGGTGGCCTGCGCCTCGCACCGCCCGGATGGGCCAGGTCAAGCAGGCCCCGGTGGAGGCTGGTAGCTATGGTCTGCCCCTGTGCGGCGTTTAATAAAAACCACCCATGTGGGTTGTTTCTTTTCCTTTTTCCATTTATTTTTCTGCAGCTTTTATTCTAGGCCTTTTCCCTCCGGGATTTGGCCTAATATAAAAGTTGCCTTTATAAATCTTAACTTAAATATTATTTAGAATTTATTAATTCACAATTAACATATAATAAATATATATTTAAATTCCAACTTATCCGAAAACACTTTTCCGGTCTTTTCCTTTATTCTTTCTCCGAACAACTTCGGATCTCTCTGCAGAACGATTCCACCTTTCTCTCTTTCTCTACTATGATTCCTTCTTACGAATGATCGCTCTCATTGTACCCTTGAGTGTATCCTCTCACGGCTCGGGAATGCTCTAGACTTGATCTGTATCACTGATCAACAGAGGGACTAGGGATGTCCATGTGACCCCTATGTATTCTTGATGACAATGTCGTTTGAACCGCTAAATGTAGCATCCTCTTCCTTTTGTTTCTCGATACAACTTGTCCGAGATCCGATCATTGGTATCCCATACCTTGTTCAATCTCGTTCACAACAAGTTCTGTTTTCTTGTTACCATGATATTACATCCCCGTGACCTAGTCACATATTGCAATATTTATGGATATAATCTCACCAAGCCGGCCGTATGTATCTTTACCCGTCATGTGGGTGAACAAATCCCGGTCTTGCAGTCACATGTCATCTAATGTTCCTTTAGAATACGCAACGTACACCTTTATAACCACTGTATTACCAAGTGGCGCTTGATGCAGTCTAAGCAGCCTCGGGAAACAGTGAGTAATATGAGCTCACGGTCTAAGGAGAAGGAGTCTAGGTATAGCTGTTGCAACAATGAACTATATGACTTGATCGTGTTACAATCCTTCAAGGAATGTCTAACCACATCATTCTCCAATGATATGATCCCGTTGTCAGTCGGCATAAATACCCATGATCTTGAAATCCAGATCATCTTCGTGACCAACGAACTAGTATGAATAGAGGCTACTAGATACTTGGTTGTTTCATACCACACATGTACATATGTTTCTACTTGGCACAGTTCTACCATAATATGAAACTGTTATAAACTAATTGAGACATGACAATAAAAACCTATTTATTATTTGCCTCCAGGGCATATCTCTGTCAGTCTCCCACTTGCACTAGAGTAAAAATTATCCAGCTCGCATTGTACTCATATAAACCATATACTATATGAGTTTACAGATCATGCCTGCTTATGGGAAATGTTATGTTCATGTTCTGTTTTAGTAGATCATTATGTATTTTGCAAATCGTTAATGTCTTTCTAATTTGACATTCACACCATTATCTTATAATGGGTCAAAGCATTTGTTTGACGACAAAGTGAGACTTTGTTTCTAGTGTTTATGATGACGGTCGTTTTCATCGTTGTCATCTAAACTTCGAAACACACTTTGCTATCCTTTGTGTATATAATATAGTTATGGCATCAGAACGAGGCCGGATTCCAGGAGCTGACAGTGACTTTAGATCAACCTCGAGGGCTTTCTCATGGACTACTTTTTCACCTTGTTCCATTCTGAGCTTCTTCGGAATCTTGCTTAGGACATTCTGAACATCTTTCAGAATCAAGTCTAGGAAGCATTCGACATTCAGTGTTTATTAAACTCACCAATCTATCTTGATAGATCTTTTGTTTAATAACTTCAACGTCATCCTAACTTAAATACTATTAACACCAATCACATCATTCACATATGTTGTTTACATATTCCAGAAAGATTTCACGCTCCCACTCAAATATGACATTCATGTTTGAGATCTAGGGATTTTACTTAGCTCCCACTCAAAATATGACATTCATGTTTGAGATGCAGGGGTTTTACTTAGCTCCAACTCAAAATATGTCAGCTACATATTATGAATTAGCCAAGCTAATTTTCTCCCACTCAAATCTAGGTCCTCTCAATAATCTTGGACATTCCAAAATTCTTTGATCATCATCAAATCGAGAAACAATGTTTTTGGTTGCATTATGATAGAGTATAATTTAGCAAAATACATGTTCTCATATTGTATGAGACATTGTGAAGGATGGAGATGCTAGGCATCCGGATCTCCCAAAAAGGTTTTGGGAATTAACATTATACTCGCAATTCTTCCTTATAGGCTATAGTCGCTTGATCATGAAAGTTGTCATGATAAGGACGAATAGAAGATGTAAGTAAAATGTTTACTACACTATTAGATTACTAAAGAATGGATTTTTGAAAGAACACCAAACATTTGATGATGGTGATCCACCTAAAAGTGCAAGTCCAAAGGTATTAGTATTTGACTATATACACTTTGTACTATGTGTCATGTGAATGACACCACTATTCACGTTGATAGATTCTTTTAAAAGAAAAAGGAATTGTTGAAAGAGAATCTATAAAATATTTGGCAGAAAAGAAAAGGTTGGAGATGTCCAACTTAGGTATATAGAAGATATACATGTTATGGTTGTATTCCTTGCTTGTTAAACGATGCGGATTTGAGGTATTAGATACCGGTATTGGATACCGAATTGGTTGGTGTGAAGTGTCATACAGAACAACACAATTCATGAACTACAATGGCCTAAGTAACTGGGAAGAGAATAAGTGATGATGTTCATCGAAAACAAATAAAGTGTAATTGCATTTTCGTTGTCGTCAAACCTAGCCTTCAAGATTTGTTTTAATAATTATTATTTTGTTCTGGTATTAGGAGAACAATGGTTGTTCAAATAATTACTGTATTCCATAAAGGATGGATGAACTTTTACAAGTCTAGTTGGAGAAATCACATCCAAAATGATTGGAAGATCACTTATGAAGTGACATTGTTGTTTCAATTATATGAGAAAGTAAACATGAAGAAACTCCATGTTGATGGATTTTTGGAGTATTTTGATTTTGATCAATTGACGCTGGTGAAACTTTCCTAGAGATAATTGAAACTCCGTCCATAGGCCAAAGGGGAACAGATGACTAACTTATTGGATATTATGCATGTTGATGTATATGGTCCATTATGTGTAGCCATATGCGATGGATCTATTTGCTTCATATGCTTTCACCAGAAATTTGAGTGAATATATCTCTATATTTACTTCATAAGACTTTCAATATGAAGTGAAAAATCATTATAACAAGAAAATAAAATAGTTTATGATTTGATCATAAATGAAGATATTTGAGTTATAGGTTTAGCAAAACAACAATGATTTCAGGAATTTTTCCATGAGTTTGCATTTCCCGATAAACCACAGGAGTATGGTATGTTTGAGAGATCAAATCAAACCTTGTTTGACATGGTAAGATCAAAGGTGTCTTTTATATAATTGCCATTATGTTTTAAGGATTAAAGCTTTAGAGACTACCGCTTTTACACTGAAAAGAGCACCATCATGGTCCATTGAACTGACACCATATGAGTTATGGTTTGGGATAAAACCCGAATTATCTTCACTTAAATTTTGGTATGCTATGCATCAGTAAAATGTTTACAACCAAAGTCGGATAAGAACTTCTTTGTAGGTTATCCCAAAAAATTTGTTGTGATTTCCTCCATAACACCGAGGACAAAAGAGTTTTTCGCTTAGAACGTCAAGTTTCTTGAGAAGGAATTTTTTGTGAAAAATTAAGTGGGAGGACAATAGAACTATGATAAGGTTGTTGAACCTTAGCTATATGTGCTAAGTAGCAGAGCGCCGGAAAGTGTCCCGGTGGCGGCCACAATGCTCATGGCTCCCGTGATTACAAAGGGTGTGATCTTAAAGATTAGAGTTATTAAACCATGTGGGTCGGTAAGAATCAAATAATAAGATTTGAAACAGACGTCGTTATTGTTTTGACAATAATGAACCGACTGCATGCAAAGAAGCGATGATGGGCCCTGACTCCATAAAATGACTAGAAGTCATAGAATTCGTGATAGTATCCATACACGAGAAATCAAATTTCTGAACTTGGAAGACCCTCCGGAAAGGCGTGAAGCCTATCGGTCGTGTTTGAATCTATAAAGAAATAGACATGGATGTTTAATATCTATGAAATAGTCGACATGTCGGAAAGAAGTTTTCGGCAATGTTCAAGGAGTTGACTATGGCAAGATTTGATCTTTCATAGCGATATTTAGTCTTGACGGATTAATGTAGCAACCACTACATATAATTTGGTATATGATAGTTGAATAAACAAAACAAGGTTCTTCTAATAGAATGGTATCCTAGGACGTGTACATGACACGGTCCGAAGGGTTTTGTTAATTCAAAGGGTGCCAAAAAGGGCATGCAAACTTCAATAATTAAAGTGAGCATAGCGGAGTTGGAATCTTCACCATGATGAAAATGTTAAAGGAGTTTAATTTCATCGGAGATGATGAAGATGCTTGCATTTACAAGAAATTAAGTGGGAGCGCTGAGACAAATTTCCAATACATTACGCATATTACATATTGTTGATTGGAAATGATGTATCTTTTATTGATACAAGTTAAGAATTTCATTAAAATAGGATTTCGATGAAAGACTTGGGCAAAACCAGAATATTTGGCATCAATGTCTCTATGGATAGATTGAGGCGCTAATATGGTTATGCCAGACGTACATATATGAGATATTGAAAGGGTTCAATATGGAAATAACAAGAAATGTTCTTGCTGCATGGAAAGGATTGTATCAAGATTCAAGTGTTTCGACACTTGGTGAGTAAAATCACGTGAATATTTTGATCGATTATACCGTGATATGTATATATCGAGATATATCCTATGCTCTAAATGTTATGAGCACATACCAGAATGATTCATAAGATGATCATTGGACGATAGTAAATATATTCTTAAGAGCTTTGGGAGAACTACGAATATATCATGTATAATTGACAAATAGTTGAAGGTAGTTCATTGTAAAGTATTACATTGATACTAGTTTTGTCACAAGATACAAATTAAATTTATCTCAATTTATAATATGGGTGGCACAATGTAATGGAAAGGATGTTCCATGATGGATTTGGATGAGTTACAAAGTTGAGACAATGTGACGGATACTACAACAAAAGGCTAAGTATATGACTGCTATAGTAGCAGCAAAGGAGGGCATTTGTGTTAAGTAGTTTGTTATCAAACTAGGTGTGGTTCAAAGTGGGCTAATATTATAAAGATATATTGCATGACAATAATATCAACATATTTTAACCCGAACGAACTAAAGGTCTCACCAAAGGACCAGATTTATACAATGCCATCTCATTTGAGAATGAGTAATGCGTAGAGACGCAAAGACATGCAAATACACACGGACCTAAAACTGTCAGATCCGGAGATTATGTTAACCACTAGCAATCGCGTACATGCAACACCAGAAAGCCATAGGTGTTCAATATGCAAAGTTTTTCAAACTAGATTATTGACTCTAGTGCAAGTGGGAGGATGAAGGGAATATGCCCGAGAGGCAATAATAAAGTGGTTATTACCTTATTCCATGTTTATTTTGCATGCTATAATTGTATTAATCGTAAACATTAATACATATGTGTTTAATAAACAAAATACAAACTTGCTAGTAATGCCTCTCATATAAACTAGCGTGTTGATTAATAAGATGATCAAGGTTTCCTGATCATGGACATTGGATGTTGTTAATAACGAGGTCACAACATTGGTGGAATGACGTGATGAACATTCATCTGAAGTATAGCATTATGATCAAAGTCATTATGTTTATATTGCTATAACATCATATGAAGTAATCTTAGTCCTTAGACCATGTGATCATGTTAATTGCTAACATCGAAAGAGTAACTTGATAATATCAAACGTCACACCATAAAAGGGTGACTATAAAGGAGGGTTAAGATACTCCGAAGGTGTTATCTTGAGGCTCATGGATCAACAGTGGAATTTGTCAATCCCGATGACGGATAGATATACTCTGGGCCCTCTCGGTGATATCACATTATGATAGCTTGCAAGCAAGTGATGTGATCACTAGAATTATATATCACGGGAACAAGAAAAGAGTGCATGTAGGTAATGAGATCAAACTAGGTATTTGGATGCCGATGATCGAACCTCGGACATGTAATATATCACGCGACAAAGGGATTTAGTTATGAAGGTTCACACGATCACAGGAGTCATTGTTGAATATGTGGGAGTCAGTACGGATCTCTAGGTCCTACTACTGATTATTGATCGGAGAGGGGTCTCGATCATGTCTGCATTATTCGCGAACGGTAGGGTGACACACTTAAGGGATACCGACACCATTTGGAGCCAATATGTTTCAGATAAAGATTAAGAAAGCGTTGTAATCATTTCGATGGAAACTGGAATTGTTTCGGGTGAAATTGCTGAAACTGGTTCTGCATGTGATATTGAAATGTTGCAGGGAGTTTTATGTAAATGTTTGTTAATTAAAGTAATTAAAAAATTTCTGAATAAAATAAATAAAACTATTTTATTTAAGGAGAATATTTAATTTGGTGGACATTAAATGCAAAGTGAATGGAGTTGAAATTGATGTGAGTGGACTTAGTGGAAGCTCCACCCACATGAATGAGGGAGAGGTGGGGGCACCCACCATGGCCGGCCAGCCATGGCCTTGGGGCTCTGCCACCTCCCCTATAAAAGGATCCCCATGGCTCCTCTCCTCTGGCCCCACCTCCTCGTGAAGGTTCTCTTCTCCCTCTAGTTATTCCCCATGATCTCGAATTAGCGAGATACATGTTCATGGTGGCTTTATCTGGAAAGGAGTTGTTGCTTCTGCTGCATCGCTGGAGCGAGGAGCCAAAGGTTGTTTGGTGGACCGGACGTGTGTGCGATCATGGATGCACCGCTACTTTGCGGTGCTAGACTTGATGGTGCTGGACCTGATGGTGCTGGAACTGCTGGATCTGAAGGACTTCATCACGATCTTGAGATCGGCAAGTGTACGACTACATCATCCACAAGTTCCATCTCGTTAACAAAGCTTTGTTTTCTTCGAGGGTAAGTTCTCTATGGATGTATATCCACCCGTTGCTTGTATCTAGTAGATAGATCTTGGCGTATAGTTCCCATCGTAGGAATTTTTTTGTTTTCTATGTTGCGAACCCAACAAATTATACTTGACTGGGCCCTCCTTTGGAGCTTTAATATGTTCTGTAAAAGGTTTAAGAACTTACAACACAAGATCTGAATCTAAATAAAGTTCTTTTGATAATTCTTTAACATTGCCCTTTTTATTATAGTCATGAATACAATCATTCTCTATTTCTACGCCTCCTTCACTTCCTAGACCAAAATTCCATGAAACTCTATGATCAAGAATTCTATTAAGTAAATCCCAAGCTTTAGGTATAGGAAGATTCATAAAGGCTCCTTCTGCGAAAGAGTCTAGTTCAATTTTATTAGGTTCAATTAAACCGCCATAAAAGATATGTAGTAAATACCATTTAGGCAAATCATGATGAGGACATAGTCGTAGTAAATCTTTAAATCTAATATAAGCTCTTAGTAGTCCTTCATTAGAACGATTCTTCCAAGTCATTATAATCCGCCTGATTCCAAAAGATTTTGATAATGGATAATATTTTGATAGAAATTCACAGGCTAGATTATCCCAAGTAGTAGTGGCTTCAGGGGGTAGAGATCTATGCCATGAGAGAGCTCTACTTGTCAAAGTTTGACAAAAAAGTTTAACCCTTACCTCATCGGCGGTATATCCCGTCAATAGAAAAGTGCCACATATATCCTTAAAACATGCAATATGCTCATATGGATCAGGATCTTCTTCATATCCAGTAAATTGCTTCTTATGTAGAATACTAAGTAGTAGAGGATTTATTTCAAACCCCCTTGTCTTGTCATTGGAGTTGTCTCTCTTATAAATATCATAGGGCTTCCCAAAGTGGTTGAGTGGGTTAGCACTAGTCGTATCCTCAAATTCCATCATGTTGGTGGATACCTGTAACTCAAAACAAAATTTAGCAAGACAAAAATAAATAAGCAAAAACTAAAAGACCTATAGCACTTAGCTCCCCAACAAAGGCGCCAGAAAATAGCTTGATGACTGCAAGAGCACAGATCGTTTGTAGCTAGTTTCGAAATAAAGATATCGATCCCACAGAGAGCAGGAGTCTGAAGTCTAATAACTCTTGAAGTAAATATTACGATAGAAATGCTAGATAAAGTTCTAAGTGACAACATAAAATGCGAGTATTGTGTAAAAAGGTGTTTTGGGGTTTTAGGTATAAGAGAAATAAAGTAAAGCAAAGTAAAACAACAGAGCTCAGGAAGTAAGTATCGCGTATGTAAGAGAGATTGGAACTGCAGTAGGGAAAAGGTGTTCTCAGAAAATAGCAGATACACCACTAGTATTGTAAAGATCTAAGATAAAGATTATCATCATGAACATTCTCAGCTATGTATGTGTGGGAGTAACACCGTATTTGGATGAATAGGCAACAACCGAATTGCTGCGCTATTAAGGAACGTAATCCCGTAGGACGTATCCTATGGCATGGATAGTGTTCCGTGAGTTTCCTCGGTTTCCAAAGTTCAAATGTAAGGGGTGCCAACAGCTTTCTGTCACTCTAAGTGCTAACACTCCTCCGTCTACCAACAAGTAGTTTCCTCCATCAAGTCCCCACAAGAGGCAAATATTGAGAGGTCGACTTGTCTCAACATCAACATGTAGAAAATCTAACACATGGTCACAACGATGAATATCATAATAGACTTTATCCTATTTCAATCTCATACTAGGGTTTCTCCATCTCCCTAAGAACTAATGATCTACTCAGACATGGAGGCAATCAACATCATGGCAATGGTAATTGAAACAATCATAGATGAATAGTACTTGTATAAATCCACAACGAGTATAGGAATTACAACAAGATCTAGACAAGATGTACATGGGATGGATGATGAAGATCGATGCCTTAGCCTCTCGGATCTACGAAGGGCGAAGATGGATTCCCGGTGGATGAGTTCCCCCTCTAGATGCCTTCTGGAGGTGAGGTTTCTGCGATTTCTGGTGTTCTATATGTCGTCTCCTCGAACCAATTGCACGGGCTGAAACTATTTGATGAGGCGGCGCCAACTATAGAGCAGAGCTATATGGCCAGAAAATTTCTCCGCCCGTATAGTTGGTCGTTGAACTCTCTGCCTCCCTTGTTCACTTCTGGTTTTGTTCTGGTATTATTAATATTTCTCAAATAAGCAATTTACGTTGTTTTGGACTCCATGTCTCCACAGTACAACTGCTCCAAGAATTGTATCCATTGGATCCATAATCTGTCCTATTCCTGGTGAAAACAGACATAAAATGTGCACGCGAACGCCGTAAAATACCAAGATCCTACATCTACGATGCAAAATAATAATGTAAAACATGATGCAAATATGCATTCATTAGAGTACATCTATGGCCAACTTGTTGGAGATGCCGGAGGACTGGGCTCTCGCACACCATCATGTTTGTAGTTGATAACTTCATAAGGATGCCTATTTATACATTAAGCAGCACAATATAGTGTCGACACTCACACCATAATGTCAACACTCTTGTCGCGGTATTTTAGTCGCGGTTGGAGCCATTAACCGGGACTAAAGATATTTCCCGCCATTTCCCACCGCTTCCCTCTATATTTGTCCCGCCCTTTTCCTCTAATCGGGCCTTTTAGTCCCAATTGGAGCCCCTAACCGGGACTAAAGATATTTTCCACCATTTCCCACCGCTTCCTACTATGTTTTCCCACCCTTTTCCTCTAACCGGGCCTTTTAGTCCCAGTTGGAGCCCCTAACCGGAACTAAAGATATTTCCCGCCAAGTCCCACCGCTTCCTGCCATGTTTTTCCGCCCTTTCCCTCTATATCTAGGCCGACCGCGCCATGGATATCCACACATCGACACCTTCCTCTCTCACAACAATGGACACCACATATTGGGCCATTCTGACACTCGAGGAGACCGAGGAGCTGTGTGCCTCCAGCTACCCACTAGTAGGCAAAGGCTCACCGCCGACGCACCAAAATAGCCTACCACCAATGAGTACCTGTTCGCTGGTGACCATCTCGCAGGCAGTAATGCATTACAGCCGGCGAACCATACGATTCGCCGATGACAAATGATAATATCACCAGCGAGTAGGCCATTTGCCGGGTATAATGTCCTCTAACACTGGTGCACATCCCTTCGCCAGGGGTAATACAATTTGTTCACCGACAGTATTATGTATCAGAGCAAAAAATAAATAAATAGGCAGAATATGCAGATGAATACAAGAATACACTGTATACAGGATAATGACAGGAAAATACATATTAACATAGGAAACAATAGCAGTATCCACCAAATGTTCAATATAGTTGGGACATTTGTTCATATAGCATTATCTAGAGTTCACTCATGTTCATCCTCGTCGGAAGAGTCGGGAGGAAAGCAAGTGAAATAGATGATGACATAAGTATGACTGAGAAAAAACTTGAACTCCCGTCCCTCTTTAGGTCATTATACAAGATGAGGAGTCTGTTCCATCCATGACCACTAAAATATTTTCGGGCCTCCTCGTTTGTGACCCTTACCTGGTATGTCCTGTAGGGGTGATTATGATGCGTTAAAGTGACAAGAAACACAACAACCTCATCCATGCTTCTATGGAGATGGTCCATGAAGCCAAGTCGTGCACCGCAAGGGATTGACTTAGTAAAATCATAGGACAGAACAATTAGCCGTGATTTTCATTGGACATATATATATATATATTTGCATTCTCCACAAGAATTTCAGAGAACATACCGTGCTAACACCAAAGTTTGCAGGGAGCGATATGGGGATGCTCCTGTCCGTGCAATGCGAACTAGGCTACATACATAAACTAGAACCTACACACATACATAAAACATGGGATCAGTAATTTCTTATGAAACTATAATCAGAGTATCGGGCAGACTCTATTTTGTGAATTAACATAATGATAATCAGAGTATCATGCAGTTCATTCATTCAGCGACACACATACATAAAACATAGGAGCAGTTCATTCTTATGAAACTATAATCAGAGTACGAACACAAAAACTGACACTGTCGAGGATGAACACCTAAACTGACACTATCGAGGACGCGAACATCTAACAGAAACTGTTGAGGACGCGAACATCTAACTAACACTACCGAGGACGAACATCTCTACTGACACTGTCAAGGACGTGAACACCTAACTGAAACTATGGAGGACACGAACACCTATGTGAAACTGTCGAGGACACGAACACCTAACTAAAACTATCAAGGATTTTAGGAGTAATAAACCTGATCTAGTACTGAAATCCTAACCAATATTATTGAATGTGCTAAAAGGGGATTTTAGGAGTAAGAACCATGACCTGATACAGAAATAGAAATACATATTAATATTACTAGATTTTCAGCAGTATAAAGATAATTGTTATTCCAACAGACTTTTATTTATGTCTTCTCTGGACGTACATCTAAGAAGATATATTGTTTGTGTTTCTTAGGCCCTCTATGAATGTTCAGTTTCAGGACTACTGTGTAAAACAATTCCTACGCTCTAACATCTGAAGCAGCAGTGGTGACGGCTCGGTGTGAGTGCGTCAGTGTACCAATGCCGCCGTTGGCAGGCAAAGCCAACTCGTCATAAGTTCATCAAAGTAACGATGCCGACATCAGCATCGTAGCAGCTTAGGAACCGGCCATCTGCAACATCTAAGCATCTTCATCGATAAAGGTTATATTTCATTTTTACATTTTGTCACCACTTTTTTCCCAACTCTTTTTGAAATAGAAACTGGGAGATAGGCATGACCGGTGATGTTCCAACACTAGTGGAAACGAGGACTTTGGTTGAGCCTGGAAATGGGCTTTAACACCGGTTCTTCTACGAACCGGTGTTAAAGGGGGGGCCTGCACCAGCGTGGCCCGTGCAGCAAAAAGGAGCCCCCCTTTAACACCGGTTCGTGGCACAAACCGGTGTTAAACGCCCCTGCACCAGTGGCCCGCGTAGCCCCCCCCTTTAACACCGGTTCGTGGCTTGAACCGGTGTTAAAGGGGGGCTATATAAGACACCGCAGCCCACACCCCACTCTTCCATTTTTTCACTATCTCATTTTGGAGCCTAGCAAGAGGGTGTGAAGTGTGCTAGTTTGTGTTTTTTTCGTATGCACAAGAGGTGTTCGGTGAAATGCCCTAGAGATCAAAATAAGTTTTCTCGTTGCTCTTTCCTTCTCGGTCGAGGTCGGCAACTATCCTTTCATGTGTCATTGATGTACTATATATATAAATGGTAATCTCCCTATTATTTTTTGATATATACTATATATTAATGCAGATGAACCGGCAATGGATGTACGGTGACCGCCGCACTTCCGAGTACATTACGGGCCTCCAAAATTTCATCGTTGTGGCTAATGCAAACCGTGGTCACAATGGTTTTATGTGTTGTCCGTGTGTTCACTGTCAGAACAAGAAAGACTACTCAAATACCAGAACCATTCACGCCCACCTTCTTCGATCCGGTTTCATGCCCGGCTATAATTGTTGGACCAAGCACGGAGAAAAAGGGGTTGTGATGGAAGACAATGAAGAAGAAGAGGATGATGACAACTATCATAATATGTATCCTGAATATGATGATACTGCAACGGGGGTAGATAATGAAGATCAAGAGGCAGCAGATGGGCCCGCTGATGACGATCTTGGTCGGGCCATTACTGATGCAAAGGATGAATGTGAAACTGAAAAGGAGAAGGAGAAGCTGGAGCAGATGTTAAAGGATCACAAAACATTGTTGTACCCAACTTGCGAAGATGGCCACAAAAAGCTAGGTACCACACTGGACTTTCTACAATGGAAGGCAGAGAACGGTGTGACTGACAGCGCATTTTCAAAGTTGTTGGTAAAAATGGAGAATCTTCTTCCAAGAAATAATGAGTTGCCCGACAGTACATACCAAGCAAAGAAGATTGTCTGCCCTCTAGGATTAGACGTGCAGAAGATACATGCCTGCATTAATGACTGTATCCTCTACCGCGGTGAGAAGTACGAGAATTTGGATGCATGCCCGGTATGCACTGCACTGCAGTATAAAATCAGACGAGACGATCCTGGCGATGGTGAGGGCGAGGCCCCGAGGAAGAAGGTTCCTGCCAAGGTTATGTGGTATGCTCCTATAATAACACGGTTAAAACGTCTCTTCAGAAATAAAGAGCATGCCAAGTTGTTGCGATGGCACATGGAAGACCGTAAGAAAGACGCGATGTTGAGACACCCCGCTGATGGGTCACAGTGGAGAAAAGTCAAGCGAGAGTACCCGTACTTCGCACGTGACGCAAGGAACTTAAGGTTTGGTCTAAGTACAGATGGCATGAATCCTTTTGGTGAGCAGAGCTACAGTCACAGCACCTGGCCCGTGACTCTATGTATCTATAACCTTCCTCCTTGGTTGTGTATGAAGAGGAAGTTCATTATGATGCCAGTGCTCATCCAAGGCCCGAGGCAACCCGGCAACGACATTGATGTGTACCTAAGGCCATTAGTTGAAGAACTTTTACAGCTGTGGGCCAAACCAGGTGTACGTATGTGGGATGAGCACAAAGGGGAGCCATTTGACCTACGAGCATTGCTTTTCGTAACCATCAATGATTGGCCTGCTCTTAGTAACATTTCAGGGCAGACAAACAAGGGATACAATGCATGCACACACTGTTTAGATGAGACTGAAAGTGTATATTTGGATAAATGTAAGAAGGTTGTGTACCTAGGGTATCGTTGATTTCTTCTGAACCTGCATCCAGTAAGAAAGAAAGGCAAGCATTTCAAACGTCTGGCAGAACCCCGGAGGAAGCCTGTCCTCCATACCGGTGAGGAGGTATTTGGTATGGTCAAGGACCTAAAAGTAATCTTTGGAAAATGTCCTGGCAGTCTATCTGTTCTGAATGATGATGCCGGACACGCGCCCATGTGGAAGAAGCAATCTATATTTTGGGACCTACCCTATTGGAAAGTCTTAGAGGTCCACTCTTCAATCGACATGATGCACGTGACGAAGAATGTTTGCGTGAACCTGCTAGGCTTCCTAGGAGTGTATGGGAAGACAAAAGATACACCGGAAGAACGGCAGGACCAGCAACGTCTGAAAGACCCTGAAGAGCCTATGCATCATGAGAACGAGAAGGGTAAATGATGTCACTTAACTCCTGTCAGCTATGCTCTTACTAAAGCAGAGAAGGAAATCTTTTTTGAATGCCTGAGCAGTATCAAGGTCCCGTCTGGCTTCTCGTCGAATATAAAGGGAATAATAAATATGGCAGAGAAAAAATTTCAAAACCTGAAGTCTTGCAGTATCAATGTCGTTTGGCCCACAATGTCGTTGAAGACTTGCATTTTCTATTCAATCAGAAGGAACTCAACAAAGCTGCCATCAGCCTTTATTGTGTGTAAGTACTATTTCTGTATTTTCTATCTCATCTCATTCACTTCATTAATTGCATGTATATATATATGCTCACCATATATGTATATACTATTTTGCAGGAAAAAGGTTATGGAATGCATGAAAGGAGGACCTTTTGACGTTGGGTTCGTTGACCCAAATAGAGTTCATGAAGAAGTGGTAAGAACCAAACCCGGGCAAACAGAAGATCTATTGCTAAGGTCTTTACTGAGACAACAAACCAAAAGGGAAATACTATTGCCTTACAACTTCTCGTGAGTACTGTTACCCTCTCTTGTACACATTCTGTTTCGGCTTACTCGATGTTAAGTGTAACTGATGATGAGTTATGCGTGCGTAGGTTCCACTTTATTCTGCTAGTCATTCAACCTGACTCAGGAAAAGTCCTTGTCATGGACTCGTTACGAAAAGAAAAAGAGCGATGGGAAGACTTTACAGAGATGCTCCAGAGGTAATTTCAATCACATTATCGCACTAGATCGGCAACTTTCGTGAAAACAAGTAATTAATTACTCCTTTATCCATTTTCTTTGCCGGACAGGGTTTGGAAAAGGTTCACGGGCAGGGCCGTGGGTGAATGGTCAGAAGAACTAAAATTTGTAGACCAAAATGTAAGTAATACTAGCTAGCTAGGTCTGCGTATCTCTTTGATTCTGCTTCCAATTCCATTATATCATGCTTTATTGATTATTATTTTGATTGAACTCTCTGTTCTCGTAAAGTGCGCGCATCAGGGACACGACAATAACTTATGTGGGTACTATGTTTGCGAGTTCATTCGCAACACGATATGTGCGACGGGCCAAGCCTCACTAGAACAACTTAGAGTAAGTAAACAAAGTACATAACTTTATTTTATTACCATCAATTGTGTTGAGTTTTATTCTTATATTGACCCCATTCTTCATATATATTCAGATCAAACGGATGCGGGACCAACTCCTACCATTTGACCGCATACGAGCCATTCAAGAGGAATTGGCGGGGTTCATACTTGATGAGGTCGTCACGCCTGGCGGAGAACTCTTTAGATATCCACCAAAATGAACGTTGTATATATGATTGAACGTGTTTGTCTTGTACTTGATGCTTCAACGTTTACGGAGAATACCACACAATGATGATGTTGTGTATAATAATAGTTGCTTAATTATTCATATACTCGTATGTACCGATGACGATGTATGTGTATACCGCTCCCGATCGATTCCCCCTCCCCCCCTCCCCGTCCCCGCCGCGCCGCAGAAATACGCCCAGAACGGGGCAGGGGCAGAACTCTGCCGCGGCAGAGATTTAGGACGTTTTCCTGCCGCGGCAGAGATTTATCTCCTTTTCCTGCCGCGGCACAGGGGGGGGCTGAGCCCTGCGGCAGCCCCACGTGCGCCACCCTTTAACACCGGTTCGTATAAGAACCGGTGTTAAAGGGGGGGGGCCTCTAACACCGAACCCTCAACAGCGGTTCTACAACCGCTGTTAGAGGGCCCTCCAAACCGGTGTTAGAGGGGTCCGTGTGCACTAGTGCAACCATCTAAAAAAATTGTATGTGTACTAATTTTTTTGCACGTGCTTCTGTTAAAAGGGTAAATAAACAAAGTGATGTGCTGCCTCATCTGATCCTTAATTAGGAAATGGAATTTGAATAGAAATGTGCTCTTACCATATCCACTGAACTTTGTGAAAGCAATACTAGCGGTTCTTGAACCTGATTCTGTTTGCTGCAATCATATGAAAATAACACCGTTTGATTTGTTCTGTACTGCTAAAGTAACATCCTCGATGTACACACTGCCTTGTCTGGTTTATTCATATGAAGTCATGTATTGAAATTTAACGCTGATCTTGTTGATTTTTTCCAGGGGTTTTCAGTACACGATATGTTCTTTTAATATAGTGCATAACCCATACAGGAATTTTATACTGCTGGTTTACCCGATCTCAGCTTTTGTCAGTTCACACTAAGAAAAAAGCATCACTTACACGGAGTTTCAATGCCTCCGGTGAGAGAGGCACATGGACAAGATGGAGAGAGATGATCTGGGTTCAGGGAGGTCCATCCGCTTGATTGAAAAAATAGAAAGTCCTTTTTGCAAATGTACCAGCAGGCCACCGCGTGTCAAACCCATGGTGGTCAGAAAGCCCAAAGAGCCACTGAAATATGCAACTGCCACATGGGGATGGTGAACCAGTGTGACAGAAGCAGTTGCATCACCACATCCAACTAGAGTGTGTGTGGTCATGTGGATCAAGTTGTGGTTTCGAGAATATATAAACAAGTGTGCTCGCGAGTTCGAACCCTGGCCAGGGTATTCTGTTTTATGCCATCTAATTTATACCAAATGGACTGACAGCTAGGTCCGGCTAAAACTCAAAGAACAAGCAGTTAGACCATGTCGTTCAAACCGAGCTGACAGGTGGGGTGCAGGCATGGATGGCCCGGTCGTCGAAAAAAACACAGTCAACCAAAGGCCCTTGACGAATTCCGTGATGATTTTATGCAAGATGAAATGCCGAACTGGGCTTTAGGGCCTCGAACGAAATCCATGACGAATTTTTGTCGACAAAAACCTGGAACGTCTTGGATACCCGGGCTGGAGGCCCTTCGAGTGCGTCATGACGAAATGAAGGTCACGCATCTATGACGTTTTTACGGCGTGTCCTGAATAAAACGTCATTAATAGTCCAAATTCTTGTAGTGTGTCCATCACATCATTCACCAATGAAGCGATCTGGTTATCAAATGACATCAATGTCCATGGTATACGAAACCTTAACCATTGCGTGACTAACGAACTAGTACAAGAAGCTTACTAGGGACCCGTGTCGTTCATTTATCCACACGTATATTTAGTTTCCAATACATACAGTTATAGCATGGATAATATAAACAATATCATTTACAAGGTAATATGAGTAGCAACAGCTTTATTGTTGCCTCTATGGCATATTTCTAACATTTTCATGGAGCACAGGATCGACTAGAAGTTGTAACCGCAATTATTGGTGGCCTCATCTCGTAGTGTTGGCGGTTAATGACAATGGTAGAAGATGAGTTTGATGAATAACTACCCACTATTTGTTTCTATTTTTTTAGGAAGGAACCGCCCACTAGTTGTAGTGACGTTCACGCATAGAGAGTCACTGATAGGGCGACCAACCGAAACGCGGCGCAACACATCACAATCCAGCGACAAATGGTCCTTTTGTTAGCCAGACAAACCCAATAAGGTGATCGTTTGTACTAACCATCAGAACCATCAGAGGTGTTTCTAAATCAGGTCATCAGCGATATACCTATAACTAATGAGAATCAGGTATGCCAACAAACTTATTTTACATTCTCGTCAGCGCCGGGCTCTACAGCGGTGACAAATGCACAAGGTCAAATGTCACGGAATTTTTTCGGCCCCGGGTCCGCCCACGAAACACATTGCAACGACGGTTTTTTTTCTTGTGCTATTCAACGGTGAGCCCTATAGGGATAAGTTCGCGACCTACATGTGATGTTCTTTTTCTTGCTCGCTGGGGCTCGGTCTTCTTGCACCAAAGTGGTAATGTCGGGGTCTGCGGGGTTCAGTTGTCGTCACACCGCCTTTGACACCAAAGCGGCCACGAAGCATCTTCCATTACCGAGGAATGTGGGCGCAGCGGGGCTTCCCGTTGAATTGTAGTCTTTTGGTGAAAACATAGTTATGGCCGTGTCCCTCCGTGGTTCCTCGCCGAGGGGTGGCCTTGCTGAGGCTTTTCCTGGCCTCTAAAGGGATGCACAGCTCTTGAGGCTCCAAGGAGCAGGCCATGTGGGCCCGGCAACTTGACGGGATGCGGTACCCTCTGTACCAATAGTCCGACAGCTTCTTTATGACTACACGATGCTTAGTCACCTCATGTTGTATATTTTTTGCTGATTGATTCATGTGTCAACGCTCAGCGATCCTTGAGTTTGAGTTTGTACTAGTTTTTAAATATTTTTTGGATGCTTGAGAGAAATAAGGTAGTGGGGATTCCTATTTAGATATAGAAGATATTGTGTGCATCAAACCCGATGCATAGGCCAGGTTTCACTCTCCTTAACGAAAAAACTTAAACCTTGCGAAGGGCCATGCATGGAAGTTACAATTCCTGACACTAACTTTGTAGCGAGGAACGATTATTGAAAGTCCGAATATAAGGTGTCAAGTGGGATCCCTCCTAAATCCCACCTCTAGTTCATTTGTCAAAATCTAGTATAAATTTTTCTTCAAAATTTGAACTAGATTTTGACAAATGAACTAGAGGTGGGACTTTGCCGGCATCCCACTTGACACCCAATCTGAATAGTATGTACTCCTTCCGTTCAGAAATATAAGACATTTTAGCTTTGTGAATCGAATGTATCTAGACTCTTTTTAGTGTATAGGTTCACTCCAAACCTCTACGAATCTATACACTAAAAGATGTCTAGATACATTCTATTCACAAAGCTAAAATCGTCTTATATTTCTGAAGGAACGGAGTACCTACTTACTCGTAGTGACGTGTAGCATCGTTGATATAGCATCGAGGCACACGCGTAGTTATTACGAGTTAAAAAGAGGTGGAATCGTCCTCGGCATCGTTGATCCAGCCATGCTTGTCCAGGGACGCATTAACCGTGCTCTCCAGCGGGTACTCATCGATGCATTCCTCCCACGCACCCTTGTCCGCTATATCGCCCATCACATCCCACATGCAGCTGTTGCACTTGAACCCCGAGCCGAATGTCACCATGAGCACCCTGTCCCCTCTCTTCAGCCTCCCCTTCGCCTCCATGTATGAGAGCACGTACCACACGCTGGTGGCCGACGTGTTTCCCCACCTGTGAAGCGTCATCCTCGACGGCTCCACGTCGACCTCATCGAGCCTGAAGTTCTTCTTCACTGCTTCGATCACTGCGACCCCGCCAGAGTGAAGGCAGAAATGGTCGACCCCAGTCTTCAGGTTCACATTGATCTTGACACGCTCTCGGCGCAACATTTTCTGACGGATCAAGTCGGTGGCAAGTCGGACGAGCTCCCTAGCAGGGAGGATGCGTGGTACGAGGCGTTTCAGGTTGGTAGCGAAGGCTCGGACAGCAGCTTTTGGTAGGGTTTTAGAGATGCTGAACCCGACAAAGTTGTCCGAGTCCTCACGCTGCAGGATGGCAGAGTAATCATTGTCGTTGGACGCGACGGTGGCACGCACGATGTGACGTAGCTTCATTTTTGCGCGACCGCTGAGCGCGGGGTTGTTGGTGAGAAGCGCCGCTGCCCCGCCACAGCGGAAAAGGGCAAACCCCAGCATCATGGACTTGTCCTTGCCCCCGTACCACACGGGTGAGAGCGCCTCCGACGAAACCACGAGCGCCAGTACCAGGCGCGGTGCCCGTGCCCGCATGATATTCTGGGCGATGCCCAAGGAGACTAGCGTGGCGCTGCAGCCCATGCCCGAGACGTTGTAAGCCGTGATGTCCTCGCGCATGCCATAGTGTTGCACAATCCTGGACGCAAGGCATGGTTCCGGGCAGAAGACGTTCACGTTGACGACTAGCACGTCGACGTCCCTCGGGCCGAATCCTGTCTTGGCGAAAAGTCCAGCGATGGCATCGTTGAAGAAGGCGCCCATCTCGTTCAGCCCTTCCTGGTGACTGCGTAAGTTCTCGCAGCCTTCCAAGAAAGTAGATGGCACGTAGGTCTGCTCACCAAGACCGGCGCGAGCGGTCAGGCGGAAGAGGTAGCGTAACTCAGCGGTGCCGAACTGCCTGTTACGCTCGGCCACCGCGCCCGCCATATCCGTCGTCATCTTGCGGTCATCTGATGGTTTGTAGCAGACGTAATCAAGGAGGTAGCACTGTGAATGCCGACGACGATGGGAGGCGGCCTTCCACGCCAGGCATGCCATGGTCAGCGTGATTGCCAGCATCATTGGTACTGCAGAAAGAGGAATCAGCTCCATCATCAGTTTCTTGGATGTGATATACACGTTCAGTCTGCCTAAAGAGTATCCCGATTTCGTTGTGTTCATATAGTGTGTGTGATTTATGATGAGAGCAGTTGGATGTTGCAGGGTTTTTCTCTTCCCCTTTCTTGCCAGCTAACCTGGTATGGCCGCCCATAATTGTCCTGCTTCTGTACTACCTCCATTCCAAGGCTTAAGGCATATAATTTTTTTGAGAAGTCAAGCTATGTAAAGTTTAGCATGGATTTTGTAGATACTACCTCCGTTCCAAGTACTATTTTAGCATGGACTTTGTACATACTACATAACCATAAGCATTGGCCATTGAGATGACCATGTCCGTTATAGATCTTGCTCACCCAAGCATTCCAGCTGGGAGCTTCCTCGGATATTTTGGAAAAAAATTGACCAAGGAGATTCCCAATTAAGTAGGGGAATCCATTAAGGCAATCCTCCGGATAATTCGCTTCTCTCATCTTCCATTTACCAACTTTGTGTAAATCCAAAATTGCAAACTACGTGTAAAAATAATGCAAACTACCAACTTGCACATTTTGAACACAAAATTACGGAATAAAATATGTGAAAATTTAGATTTCAGAGGAGTGCTAAGTCTCTGGACGGTGCTCATAAAGGTACGGTGTGCGTGCCATTTGTTTCACAAAGACCATTATTTTTATGGTGAGTGTTTGGGCATGTTCTGTGTTTTTCAAAAAAAAATGCAACTACCCCACCACACATTTTTAAGCCCCAATTTGCATATTTTTTCAATGGTAGAACTATCTACTCCCTTGGTCCCAAAATATAAGACATCTATAGCTTAGTCAAAAGTAAACGTTTTCTAAGTTGGACCAAGTTTATACACAAAAATATGAACATTTACAATACCGAATCAATATCATTAGATTCACCATATACTATATTTTACTAATATGTCCATCTAATATTGTAGATACAGATTTTTTTTTCTAAATATTGGGTCAAAGTTGGCAAGATTTCACTTTTGACTAATCCTTAGGCGACTTGGGACAGAGGGCGTATTCAACAACGGAAAGTATAAACTTGAAATGAAAATGTATATGTAACAACAAAAAGAATCAGTATTTCTGTAGATTTAAATAGTTCAACTACTAAAACGCAAATTTTTATGCCTGAATTTCCACTGTTGAATCAATAGAAATAAATATATTATAGTTTGCTCTCTAGGACTAGGCCACGAAATAAAACACGGGCGAGCCACCACGCCTCAACACCTTCCTCCTCCATCGAGAACGTATCCGATGAAACCACTCAATTTATGCACCTGCTGCACCGGTAGTGAAGGAAATATGTCCTGAGAGGCAATAATAAAGTTGTTATTATGTATTCCTTGTATATGATAGATGTTTATTTTGCATGCTATAATTGTATTGATAGGAAATATCAATACATGTGTGTTTAATAAAGAAAAAGGGTTCCTAGTCATGCCTCTCTTATAGACTAGCTTGTTGATTAACAGGATGATCAAGGTTTCCTGATCATGGACATTGGATGTTGTTAATAACAAGGTCACACCATTGGTGGAATAATGTCATGAACATTCATCCGAAGTATAGCATTACGATCAAGTTATTCTGTTTATATTGCTATATCATCATATGAAGTAATCTTTATCCTTAGACCATGAGATCATGTTAATTGCTAACACCGGAAGAGTATCTTGATAACATCAAACGTCACACCGTAACAGGGTTACTATAAAGATGGGTTCAGTGCTACGAAGGTGTTATGTTGAGGCTCATCGATCAAGAGTGGAATTTTTCAATCCAGGATGACGGATAGATATACTCTGGGCCCTCTCGGTGATATCACATTAGGATAACTTGCAAGCAAGTGATGTGATCACTAGAATGTTATATCACGGGAACAAGAAAAGAGTGCATGTCGGTAACGAGATCAAACTAGGTATGGAGATACCGATGATCGAATCTCGGACATGTAATATATCGAGAGACAAAGGGATTTAGTTACAAGCGTTAAAGGTTCTTACGATCACAGGAGTCATCGTTGAATGTGTAGGAGTCAGTATGGATCTCCAGGTCCCGCTGCTGATTATTGATCGGAGAAGGGTCTCGATCATGTCTGCATTATTCGCGAACCGTAGGATGGCACACTTAAGAGTTACCGGACACCATTTTGGAGCACATATGTTTCAGACGAAAGAATTGCAAAGTGCAGGAATTGTTTCAATAGAAACCGGAAATTGTTTCGGGTGAAATTGCAGAAGGTGTTTCTGCATGTGATATTGAAATATTGCAAGGGGCTATATGTGAATGTTTGTTAATTAAAGTAATTATCAAAATTCTGAATAAATTTAATAAATGAGTTTTATTAAATGAGAGAGCATTAAATTTGGAGAAACTTAATGCATTTAAAGTGGAGACTTTAAAAGGGAATGTGAAGAGGAATTTTAATGTGGAGGAGTTACCACCACATGAATGGGGGAGGTGAGGGGTCACCCCCCATGCGCCGGCCATGGAGAGAGGGGGCACCCCCCCTCCTCCTATAAAAGGCCACCCATTCGCTCCTTCATCCTCACACCTCCTTCTGAAGGATCTCTCTCCCCCTCTAGAATTATTCCCCCATGGTCTCGGATTAGCGAGATACATGTTCCCGGTGGCATTTCGTCTGGAAGGAGTTGTTGCTTCCGCTGGATCGCTGGAGCGAGGAGGTGGAGGTTGTCTGGTGACTTGAACGTGTGTGCGAGTGCGGATGCGCTGCTGAGTTGCGGCGCTCGGACTTCCTCACGATCTTGAGATCGGCAAGTGTACGACTACATCAACCACGAGTTCCTACTCGTTAACAAAGCTCGTTATCTTCGAGGGTAAGTTATCTATGGATGTATGTCCACCCGTTTGCTTTGTACCTAGTAGATAGATCTTGGCGTGTAGTTCACACCGTAGGAAAATTTTTGTTTTCTATGTTGCGGAACCAACAGGTAGAACATGGACCATTGGATTGGAAATGGAGGGACAAGATTGAACTACCAGGTGGGTTGGTGGTACATTTACGAAGTGGACCTCGTAGAGTTGGTCATTTGCGCACAGTACCCATATTCCCCAATCCCATCGTCTCCTGCACCTCTGTACCACTCGAGATGGGAAGCTAGGGTTAGAGAATTTTGCTCTGTTGCCTCCCTCACCGCCTGTCCAGTACCACCCGACTTCCCCACTCTCTCGAGTGCATAGGGTTGGGAAATCTCCCGTGGCGGAGCTTCTTGAAGATGTCGTGGGTGCACACGCCCTACGACATCTTCGGAAGCTCCGCCTCAAAAAAAATTCCTTGCAAGCCCGCGAAAGACTCCATCTCCTCTAACAGTGTTTGGGAAAGGGTTGAGAAATCTCCCATGGCGGAGCTTCTCGAAGATGTCGTTGGTGCACACGCCCTACGGCATCTTCGGAAGCTCTGCCTCGGAAAAATTTCCCTGCAAGCCCGTGAAAGACTCCATCTCCTCTAACAGTGTTGGGGAAAGGGTTGGGAAATCTCCCGTGGCGGAGCTTCTCGAAGATGTCGCTGGTGCACACGCCCTACGGCATCTTTGGAAGCTCCGCCTCGGAAAAATTTCCCTGCAGGCCCGTGAAAGACTCCATTACATAATGTTTCGATACATCACATAAAGTTTCCATACATCACACAAAGTTTCCATACATTACATAGATTTACATAGGGTTTAAGGGTTTAGGATATGAATCCTTCGTCGTGTATGTCGATCCCCTGCCTATGATCGCTTCTTAGGCCGTAACCATGGAGCATCTTCTTTGCTTAACGGGATGCTTAGGTCAGTTTTCACGGTGAAGGGTTGTCCTCGACTCCCGCGATGTTTCTTTTCCCTGAAAGAACTATGTGACGCCTGTGCTCATCGTCTGATGTATTCGTTTCCTTATTTTTTCTTGTTTTCGGTCTAGAGGACATGTCCTTCACATAAAAAACCTGAGCCACCTCATTGGCTAGGACGAATGGTTCGTCTCGGTAACGAAGATTCTTGAGATCCACTGTTGTCATTCCGTACAGCTGGTCTACCTTTACCCCTTCTCCATTCATGTTGACCCAACTGCACCGAAACAAAGGGACCTTAAAAGTAGATCCATAGTCAAGTTCCCATATCTCCTCTATGTAACCATAGTATGTGTCCTTTTTCCCATTCTCGTATGTTGCATCAAAGCGGACACCACTGTTTTGGTTGGTGCTCTTTTTATCTTGGGGAATCGTGTAAAATGTATTTCCATTTATCTCCTACCCTTGGAAAGTCAATACAGTCGCGGATGGTGTCGCAGCCAACAAGTAGAGCTGATCTCCAATAGTGATGTCATTCATGAGATGTAATTGCAACCAAGTGCCGAAAGTCTCCATGTGATTTTCTTTAATCCAGTAGTCATCCTTCCCGGGAACTTGGAGCATACAACATTCATGTGTTCCTTGATATACGGAGCTACGAAGGTAGAACTTTGGAGAACTATGTAGTGTGCTTGATTCAAAGAATGTCCGTCCCTAAATATCATTGATTTCTTTCCTAGCGTGCCTTTTCCACTCAGTCTCCCCTCATACCATGATTCAGGAACACCAATCGGCTTAAGGTTAGGAAGAAAGTCTACATAGAACCCAATGACCTCCTCTGTTCCATAGCCCTTGGAGATGCTTCCTTCTGGCCTAGCACGGTTACGAACATATTTCTTTAAGACTCCCATGAAAGTCTCGAAGGGGAACATATTGTGCAAAAATACAGGACCGATAATGGAAATCTCTTCGACTAGGTGAACTAAGAGATGCGTCATAATATTGAAGAAGGACGGGGGGAACACCAACTCAAAACTGACAAGACATTGGACCACATCCTTCTATAGCCTTTCTAGACTTTCTCGATCGATTACCTTCTGAGATATTGTATTGAGGAATGCACATAGCTTCACAATGGCTAATCGAACATTTTCCGGTAGAAGCCCCCTCAATGCAACCGGAAGCCATATTTATTATTCCCATTATATTTGACTAGAAGCCAGCCGGGACCTTGATACTGTAAAGGACTTCAAAAAAGATTTCCTTCTCTGCTTTGGTAAGAGCATAGCTGCTTAAGTATTCACGTCCTTTATCAGTATGCTTGTTGTATGGGTCTTTGATACGTTGCTGGTCCTCCCGTGCTCCTGGTGTATCTTTTGTCTTCCCATACACGCCCAGGAAGCCTAGCAGGTTCACGCAAAGATTCTCTGTCACGTGCATCACGTCGATTGAAGAACGGACCTCTAGGTCTTTCCAATACTCAAGCTCCCAAAATATAGATTTCTTTTTCCACATGGCCATGTGTCCGGTAATGGGGTCTTTCAGAACAGATTGACCGCCAGGACCCTTTCCAAAGATTACTTCTAGGTCCTTCACCATACCAAATACATCAGCACCTTTAGAGAGCTTAGGCTTCTTCCGGTAATCTGCCTCACCATTTAAATGCTTGCCTTTCTTTCTTACTTGATGATTGGTCGGAAGAAATTTACGACACCCCAGGTACACAACCTTCTTACATTTATCCAAATATATACCTTTAGTATTATCTAAACAGTGCGTGCATGCATTGTATCCCTTGTTTGATTGTCCTGAAATGTTACTAAGAGCAGGCCAATCATTAATGGTTACGAACAACCAAACTCGTAGGTCAAATGGCTCCTGTTTGTGCTCATCCCACACCTTTACACCTGGTTCTTCCCACAACTGCAAAAGTTCATCGACTAATGGCCTTAGGTACACATCAATGTCGTTGCCGGGTTGCTTCGGTCCTTGGATGAGCACTGACATCATAATGAACTTCCGCTTCATGCACAACCAAGGAGGAAGGTTGTAGATACATAGAGTCACTGGCCAGGTGCTGTAAGTACAGCTCTGCTCCCCAAAAGGATTCATGCCTTTTGTACTTAGACCAAACCATAAGTTCCTCGCGTCACCTGCAAAGTTCGAGTACTTTCTCTTGATGTTTCTCCACTGCGACCCATCGGCGGGGTGTCTCTGTTTCCTGTCTTTCTTACGCTCTTCTTTGTGCCATCGCAACAACCTGGCATGCTCTTTATTTCCGAACAGACGTTTCAACCATGGTATTATAGGAGCATACCACATAACCTTAGCAGGAACCCTCTTCCTGGAGGGCTCGTCATCGCCGTCAACATCACCAGCGTCATCTTGTCTGATCTTGTATCGACATGCAGTGCATACCGGGCATTTATCCATATTCTCGTACTTCTCATCGCGGTACAGGATGCAGTCATTAATGCATGCATGTATCTTCTCCACATCTAATCCTAGAGGGAAGATAGTTTTCTTTGCTTCGTACGTTGTCTCGGGCACCTCGTTATCCTTTGGAAGCTTCGGCTTCATTATTATCAGTAACTTCTCAAATACCTTGTCAGATAAGCCAGTCTCTGCCTTCCATTTCAGCAGTTCAAGTGTGGTACCGAGCTTTGTGCTGCCATCTTTGCAATTTGGGTACAACAACTTTTTGTGATCCTTTTGCATGGCCTCCAACTTAAACTTCTCCCTTTCTGTATCACATTGTTGCTTTGCATCAGAAATGACCTGACCAAGACCATCAGCGGGCTCATCCGATACCCGTTGTTCTTCTTCATTGTCGCCTCCCTCTTCTTCATTGTCTTCCATTGCAGTATCACCGTATTCTTTAGGGGACATAGGATAGCTGTCATCATCCTCTCCTTCTTCATTTTCTTCCAGCCTAACCCCTCTTTCTCCATGCATGGCCCAACAATAATATCCGGGCATGAAACCTCTCCGAAGCAGATGGCTCTGAAGGATTCTCCGGGTAGAGTTCTCCACCATGTTCCGACAGTCGACACAGGGACAGGACATAAAATTATCTACTTTGTTTGCCTTAGCCAAATCAATAAATTTATGCAGGCCTGCAATAAAATCTGAATGGCGTCGGTCTCCATACATCCTTCGCATCCGTGCATCAATCTGCGTCATAATAATTAACCATTACAATAACATCGTGAATAGTAAAATGACCACCCTACATGGACACATGCAATATTTTTGTATCAGTTACAGATAAAGAAGATAAGGTTGCTAACCTCAGTTGAGGATACCGTGTTGTGCGAACTAAAGTGTGGCTCGGACATTTCGTCGAACACCTTGTGTGCAATCAAAGAAAAAAAAGCTAGCACCCACACCTCACACACAATCTAGCAAAATTTGGTGGGCAAAGGGCTGGGCTTATATATATAGCCAGGGGAGGGTTTTTGGTCCCGGTTATTGCCACGAATCGGGACCAAAGCCCATCCCACGCGACACGTGGCAGCCCAGCAGCTCGCACCTCACCCAGGTCATTGGTCCCGGTTAATGGCACGACCCGGGACCAATGACCTGGGCGGGGGCCCGCTGCTGGGCCACCACGTGTCGCGCGGGAAGGGCTTTTGTCCTGGTTCGTGGAAATAACCGGGACCAATGCCTACCATCGCTTCGTCGTCCCCGTGTATATATATGAGGCCACAGTGCTCGCTTTCGCCATCGCCTCGGCCTCTGTGCAGTCCATCTCCACCCCACCCCTTTAGCCATCGCCTCTCCACCGCGCCGTCGTCTCCCTCCCCTCCCTCTCCAATATCTACCGCGCCGCCATGGAGGTGCCCACGCTCAACCACTACGAGGCGGCGATGTTTGCGTACTACGGCATCCTCGCGCCGCCGCGCGCGACCGTTCCTGCCGGATTTCGCATCAGCGAGGCGGATGTGTCGGTGCCTCCGCTCCTCAGCCCCCGCGGGTATGAGATGGAGTGCGTCATCGCAGAGCATCACCGCCAGCTGCCCGCGTGGATGAGGGCGTTGCCCCGGTGCGCGGAAGCCAGCGAGTACTGGCCTCGGCTGTTCAAGAAGGAGCGGAAGGCCAAGCTTGGCAACCGCATCGTGGACGGGAGCCTAGTGCACCCGGATCGCCGCAACCAAGAAGGGCGAGAGATGTTCTGGTCCGTCCCTGGACGGACCATCTACACCGCCATCGACGCCGCTAGCCGCGCAGAGGAGCTCCGTCTTCCGAACAACGCCAAAATCATGGAGATTTCGTCCGACGACGACAAGGAAGCCGACGGCTTGGAGGACAACGGCAGCGGAAGTGTTGTTGGCTAGGAAAATTTGTAAAGTCACATCTTTGTATGGAAAAATTTGTGGTCGAATAATAAAATGTCTCAATTTAGATCTTTGTCTCGATTAATTTGTGAAAGATTTTTTCAAAAATACTGCTGATTTCAATTTCTAGCTCGAATTAATTTCTGCCTCAAATTAATTTCTGCCCCGAATTACTTTACATTAATTGTCCTGAACTGCTCACCGTCGCGGGTTTTTTGGTCCCGGTTCGTGGCATGAACCGGGACCAGTGCCCCGCAGAGCGCCACGTGTGCGTCGCGGGGGCATTGTTCCCGGTTCATGCTACGAACCGGGACCAATGCTTAGAGATAAACGGGGACCAATGCCCAGGCCGCATAAACCGGGACCGGTACTTGGCATTGGTCCCGATTATGGAAACGAACCGGGACCAATGGAATTTGGGCGCTGGACCAAAGGCCCTCTTTCTAACGGTGACTATATGTTCTTTTAATATAGTCCATAACTCATACGGGAATTTTATACCGTTGGTTCACCTGATCTCAGCTTTGTCAGTTCACACTAAGAAAAAAGCATCACTTACACGGAGTTTCAATGCCTCTGGTAAGAGAGGCACATGGACAAGATGGAGAGAGACGGACTGGGTTTAGGGAGGTCCATCCGCTTAACTGAAAAATTAGAAGGTCCTTTTTGCAAATGTATCAGCAGGCCACCGTGTACATGGATCATGTACCTCTATTTCCAATCCAACGGTTCATGTGCCATGGGTTCAGCTGTTGCACAGATTCATCCGCTTCACTAGATACGTTCTCCTCCTCCGTCCTCCTTGTCTCCACCGGGTATATGCAGTGGGCAAAGCCCGTACAGTTGTTGGTGGCGGCCGCCAGCATGCTCTCCTCCCTCATGCGCAGGACCTCTGGCTAGTGAACAGCGGTGCCCTGGTCGGCGTGCTATAGGCAACGGAGCAGGTGCACCAGGGTGGCAGACCTACGATTCTTCAGCAGGGATGATAGTCGTGGTGGCGGCTAGGGCTTCCCTACGGCTAGATCTCGGGGCGCGACCGCGGATCTGCATGTCGTGCGCCGAAGGAGTGGCTCCGGACGTTGGTGTTGATGATGGCCCCTGCGGTTGTTGGTGGCGTCGATGAACAGCGAGGTGGAGTGGCAGCCTGACGCAGGAAGCTATGGATCTGGTGCCTAGCACGGATCTGCCGCGTTTGGGTTATCACTTTGGGCTCGCACGGATAGGGATCGGATGGTCGGGGATCTAGATCACGGCCATTCTTGGTGTTCTTCTCTTCTCCGACAGCGGTGGTGTGTTGTCGACAACGAGGTTTTTGCTGGAGGTTGCCTAGGTTGCTGCAGAGCTGGGTTTGCCACGACCCAACAGTGTCGCTAACTTGTGGCCCTCTTCCGCCGTGTTGGGACTTGTAACAGCTAATCGGGGTGCCCATTTTCGGTTGGTGGGTGTCCTAGGCTGAACCTCGGGAGTCTAGGATATCGGGGCTGATCAGTGGCACCTTGGGTGCGCAGATCTATCGTAACCCGAACTAGCATGATGTGTGCGTCAGGACGTGAGGTT
This sequence comes from Avena sativa, assembly GCA_916181665.1. Classification (NCBI taxonomy): domain Eukaryota; kingdom Viridiplantae; phylum Streptophyta; class Magnoliopsida; order Poales; family Poaceae; genus Avena; species Avena sativa. Next base: position 577,684,972 of record OV702287.1, read on the forward strand.
GCTGGCAGATGCAGTATGTGCAGGAGGTTGGTGGTCGGTGGTGGAGCTTGTGTCAGCAACTATCTGTTAGGAGCCTCCCCGGAACACAGCCGGTGACGGTGTTCCTGGCTAATGCCTCACACTGTCTCCGGGCCAGTGTCGTCCATGATGCCGCCTTCTAGCGTCGCTATTCCTTCTTGGATTCAACAGCGTGGAACACCGCCACACGACAAGTTCATCACTGTGTCTCCGGGTGAAAAGACAAACCCCATTTGAGTTGGCGGTGGCGGCATCGACATCGCTATGTGCTTGAAGACACCGCTTTAATTTGGGGTTCATGACTATCCGCGGGGGTTCTTGTTGTTGTGTAGTTTGGCTGGGTTGTCGAGCAGCCGGCCTCGAAAAGCGTTGCGATGATGGCCCTTTCGTTTGCAGGGTTGTCGCATATGTGTTGCAGTTGTGCCAAACCAGCACTATGAGGGTGGTTGGCTCGTCGGCAGGGTCTTTTATTTCTCTCTAGGACGTAATTTTGTTCGGGCGGCAAGTCGCTTGTATAAGTTGTACCGGTTTCCCTCTACTAATACATCGAAAGCTAGCATTTGCTGGATTTTTCAAAAAAAAAAAGTATAGGAGGTGAATGCGGATTTCTACCTAAAGGCGAAGATACCCTAATTTTCTTTCTTTTTACATATGCACTGAGCTCGCACACATCATGGTGCCCAATATCCTAGGGTTGATTTTTTTCTGAACAGGTTTACGGTTGAATATTTGACTATGTTTATTTCTAATGGTATGGCAAACGCATTCAAATAGATGACCACATTAGTTGGTCGGTACACCCAAAACATCTTAAATATGAGAAGTAATCTAAATGAAAGTGTATAGGGTCCTGTTGCGCCATATGAGAAACATGGGCTACACAGTCGTGTCCAAGATGAATAATATGTCGTCAAATGGTTGAGAAGTCAGCATGGATGATGTCGTACACTCATACGTACTATCATCAAGCTCACTCCTACAGGAGAGTAGCCCATAGGGTTCCTAGCACACTGATGTCTCAGGGAGTCTGACGCTAGACCGAGTGCAAAGAAACATGGTACCGTAGGGCCCGAGGCCAAGACACTTGAGACTTTCTCTATTGTATGCTTTTCGCTAATCTTTAGGAGCACAACATTACTAGGGCACTGTATCACGTCCTCCTATACAATTATCCCACCATGATACACTCGTGAAAAAAGGGCCTCCAGTCCCGGCCCGTAAGGGCCTTTAGTCCCGGTCCTAGTAACTGGGACTGGGGGCGGGACTAAAGGCGCCCCCACTAGTCCCGAACCGCTTACCATCCAGGACTAATGGGTATCCACGTGGCCGTCTCTGCGGACGCTGGGTGCCCCCCATTAGTCCCGGTTCGTATTACGAACCAGGACAAATGGTTCTCTGCCGCGGCAGAAGTTTAGGCACTTTCTCTGCCGCGGCAGAGAATTCAATTTGTATCCATTTTTCTCTTTTTTATTTCAAAAATAGTTTTCTACGCTACCACATACCGTACACGTTCGTGCATATATAAGATAACTTATCTTAAGATCGAGCATACCACCACACGGCAAGTTCATCACGGTATCTCTGGGTGAAAAGCCAAACCCCATTTGAGTTGGCGGTGGCGGCATCGACATTGCTATCTGCTTGAAGACACCGCTTTAATTTGGGGTCCATGAATATCCGCGGGGGTTCTGGCTGTTGTGTAGTTTGGCCGCGTTGTCGAGCAGCCGGCCTCGAACCTTTTTCTCTATAGGACGTAATTTCGTTCGGGCGGCACATCGCTTGTACAAGTTGTACCGGTTGCCCTCTACCAATACATCGAAAGCTAGCATTTGCTGGATTTAAAAAGAGTATAGGAGGTGAATGCGGATTTCTACCTAAAGGTGAAGATACCCTAATTTTCTTTCTTTTTACACATGCACTGAGCTCGCACACATCATCGTGTCCAATATCCTACGGTTAATTTTTTCTGAACAGGTTTACGGTTTAATATTGGACTATGTTTATTTCTAATGGTATAGCAAACGCCACTTGTGGAAACGGGACATCTTGTCCTGGTTTGTAACGGGCTTTAATACTATTTGCCCAACCGGAACGGGGCAATCCGGACTAAACCCCCAACCCTTTAGTTCCGGTTGTGCTGCGAACCGGGACGAAAAGACGGTCCACGTGGCCGCTGGCTATCGCAAGGGGGGAGGGGCATTCGTCGCGGTTCGTAATACGAACCGGGATCTATGGGTCTCTGCCACGACAGCATTTTGTGGACTTTCTATACCGCAACAATGAATTCATTTTTTATATTTTCGTTTATGTGTCTCTGCCGCGGCAGGAGTTTTGCACTTTTTGTGCCGCGACAGAGAATTCATTTTGTATATTTTCATTTATTTTGTTTCCCCTTTATCTATTTACTTTTTATTTTGTGTTTTGCACTGAGTAATGAAGGAACCATTATATTACAAAACATCATCCGATTATATTACAGAGCAAGTATCGAATATATTACATTCATGCATATATACAATATAAAGTATTTTACGATCCCCATTACATTATCATTATCTTCCGATAGTATTCTCCTTTTGGATCTAAGACCTTTGCGTCTAAGAATCCCGTAATTTCCTCTTTGATTGCTTGTACGTGATCCTTTGGTAGAAGATGGTCCCGCAACCGTTTGATCTAATTTATAAAAAGGAGTCAAAAAATATGAAGAAACTAAACACAATTGTTGATAATAAAACAAAATTCTAAATATTGTTTACATACTTGAAGTTGTTCTAAATTTCTACCCTTCTCACATTTCATCTGACGAATGAACTCGCAAACATAGTATCCACATACATTATTTCCGTCTTCCTGCCTCAGACACTTTAGGAGAACAAAGTTCAACCAAAATAATAATAATTAAGCATGATAATGGTATCGAAACTATAATTAACGATATGCACGGATCTAGCTAGTAGTACTTACATTTAGTGGTTTAAATATAAGCTTCTCTTTCTAGGAACATTTAGCCTTCTTGGTGAACCGTTTCCAAGTGCTGCCCGGCAAAGAAACTAAATAAAATGAGTTATTAATTACTTGATATCAGTAAATAAACGAAAGTTGCCGATATAGTGTCATAATGACTGAAATTACCGCTAGAGCATATCCTGCATGGGGGCCCACTTCTCAAGAGGTTTACATTTAGAGTCCATGACTTGTACTACTCCATTGTTAGGATGAATGATTAGTAGAATAAAATGGAAGTGGCGCATGCATAACTCATCCATCATACACTTAACATCGAGTAAGCCAAATAGAATGTGTACAAGACAATAACACCCACTCGAAGTTGTAAGGTAATAATATTTCCCTCTTGTTTTTTTGAAACCTTAACACCATTACAATTTTATCCTGTGTTTCCTTGGGATTAAGTTTCACAGTAACTTCATGTAGCCAATATGGGTCAATGAACCCAATGTCATAGATCTGTCCTCTTCTGCATTCGAGAATCTTCAATCTACATAATATAGTGAGTATGATTATACATGCGATAAACAAGGTGAGCTAACTAGAGACTTAATTACAGAACCAATACTTACAGACAATAGGCATTGCCGATCGATTTGTCGAGGGCGTCTTGATTGTAAAACTGATGTAGTTTAGAAAATTCAATCAGAAACTAGGCATCTCCATTCCCGTAATGCTCGTTTCGAACTCCCATCACTATCTAGTTTGTCTCTTCCTTTGTGGCTTTCATGTACCAATTATGGAATCTTCGCATTTTTGTTCGTAGACAGTTGATGTTCTCAGGTTTAACGAGAGGTTTCCCGTACCGCTATTTGTATGCTTCCTCAACAACAGGGAACTCTAACTGGGCTATGTAAGTAGAAATAGTCAAACCATGAGCAGTGGCCGCATCTCCGTACAGTGCAACAATTTATGGATCATACTGCTCGTCCGCACCTTTGCTCGACTCCACCCAGGTATCAGAAATCACTTTGAGCGGGGAGAACGATTGGTTTTTCTGTAAAGCGAGTTGGGGAACTGAATTCCCGCTTGTAGTGCTTCTCTTCGACCGCACCATTGACTGATGTGACTTGATAATAGAGCGGTCATACTCTGATGACAGCCTTGGCTCAGGTTGATGAAGGGTCTTGAACATTTTGTGCCAGGGAACTCTTGCTATCAAACCACTGTTCCTTATGGGCATTTGCGATCACCGTATTCTCCTCTTCAGTATAGTCGTAAGGTCACATGGGAGAAACCTTTGATACTTTTGGGAGGGGCTCTAGTAGATGTTTTGGTGATCGTTTACTCTTCCTATGTTGGACATGAGCCTTTCATTCTTTTGGGAGGGGCTGAGACGACTGACGCGGTGGCGAAGAAGGCTGTGGTCGAGAAAGGGCATGTTGTGGCGGAGACGCGTGAGGCTGCGATGAAGATGGAGTGCTCTGAGGAGTGGATGGCCTTGGCATCCGATTTGGAAGCAATGTGTTACTTTTGCCATAGAATGGTCATTTTTTTGCTTCTCCCATTTCAGTCACATCCCCTTCACCTTCAGGGTAGTCAAGCTTGAGATGCGTGAATCCATCCATAACTTCATCCTCCCCGGCAATAGCGTAGCCCTGTGGAACCGGACAACAATGGTAAGTTGGTACCGGTCGAACTAATGGTAAGGCATAGCCGACCGCCACCTTCATGGTTATGTTGACAACTTTCACATGTAGCTTACGCCGGTGGATCATCACATCATCACCGGGAAACTCTGTGGAAGCCACGCTGCTTTTTCGATTAGTGCATGGGCCGGTAGCATCGAAGGCAGCTTCGTCTACCATGTGCCGCTTAGATGGGCCGGTAGCTTCATGGCTAAGTGTGTCATGTTGATCCCCCTGTCGCTTTAATTGTTCTTCTATGTTGCGCATCTAGTCTTCCTTTCATTACTTCAATTTCCTCCTTTTCCTTTCTCCTCTTACGGCTTCTATCAGGATATTTCTTCCTGTGGTCGGGAAACCCAAGTTTCCATGGTTTGGAGCCTTCTGTGCCTCATGTTCGTCCCTCGTGTTCAGGGTTCCCAAGGGCTAGTGCGAGCTCGTCATTCTCTCTATCGGGAATGAACGCCCCATCTTCAACAACCTTTATTGCATTTCTAATGTCTTCGATGAGTATGGGAGTTTATTTATGTCTTATGTTATATATGCACTTCCCTTCTGAGTCCAACGTATCCCCATGCCGATAAAACCAATTTCTTACCCGTTCGATCCAATTGTATGGCTCTAGAGTGATCCCTTTAGCGACCAGGTCGGCCTTGAGTTTCTCCCACTTAGGCTTGCTATCCTTGTTATCCACCTTGCCCCATAGTATGGTGATAGTGCTTTTTAGCAGCATTTTGCTTATTCATTTCAGACCTTTTCTTAGCTAGCATCGATGTCTTGTACGCCACAAAATCAGCCCAGTAGTCTTTTAGCTTCTCAAACGCTCTAGTGAATTCCAGAGTCTTCTTTTTCAGTACATAGTCAAGGTGCAATCTTTTCTTCCAGTTGTTGAATTGTTGGGCCATCTTTTTAAGAGCCTACTCCTTGACTTTTTCCTCCATGTGTTTCTTTAGTTCCTCATGAGTTGGAATCTCCAAATCTGGATCCACCTATAGCGTCAGTAGGGTGAAATTAACCGTGAGATTTTTCCAAAGCCTATCTTTGGCTAAGTCACTGACCTATAGAGCTTCCAGATCTTTTGGCCTATTCCATTCTCTAATGGTGATCGGGATGTACTTCTTAACAATAACTCCGCATGGCCTTACAAATTTATGTGCATAATCAATGGGATCCTTCGGTTTGCCGTCTAAAGAGAATTCTTCGATCCTGACCTTTCATGGTATACCAACTTTCTGGCTAGGCCTCGTTTATTCTTTCCAGAAGATTTGCTCAATCCGTAGGGCTAAAACAAGAAAGAGCGTTAATATATGTATATAGACAACGGAGGCTTAATAAATATATGTGGATGCACCTCGTCGAAGTTTGTATTATTTAATGTTCCCTCGTCGGCTTCTCCCTCGTCGGCTTCCCCCTCACTAGAGCCATATGTTCAGTAGAAACCCGAATCTCCCTCACCGAAGGTGTTCAGATATAGCAAGGTGACATCGTTATCGATATGTCCTCCCTCGTTGATCATATCCTCAAGCGCCCTTTCTTTTTTTCGTCTCCTCGTTCCATAGTTTCTACAAAAGGGGAAAAGCGGATGAGTCGAAGCGGCCAAGCGAGGAGGTTAGGTAGGCGAGATTTGAGGGGCTATTGTGCTGTGGTTTGACGATGAGATCACCTTAAATGTGACCCTAATACATGCTTGACAATTTAAAACGGGGTTTGAGGGATATAAACCATAATTCGAAGAAACCCTAATATATGGTGCACGTTGCTGCACCCGTCCATCGTCCCTACATGGCGCGTGTTGCCGCACCCGTCCATGTTCCCTATATGGCGCGCGTTGCCACGCCCGACCTGAAGACAGTACTCCCCCCAAAAAATGTGAATGGATTGGCATTTCACATAATAATCCAAATTTATACATACCCACTACGTAATAAAAGTATATACATACACAAAAATAATCCTTACAATTTGTACATATAGCCCTAGCCCTACCCCTAATCCATATACATACAATATCTACACATATATATAATCCAAATAAACCTAAAAACAACTAATAACTAATAGTTCCCTAGCCCTAATTCCCTATTTATTAATATGTAAAAAACAACTAATTAACCTAGCTAATAACTAAGAATCCTAGCTAATAATCCTAACTAATTAACTTATCTAATTGTCCCTAGCTAATATACCCTAGCTAATAACTAAACCCTAATAACTAACTAATTAACTAGCTAACTAAACTAATTAATAAACAGAGAAGGGGCGGAGAGGGCGTGCGCGTGGCATCCAGCCGCGCGAGAGCAATACCAGGGGAGCGTAGAGTGACAGAGGCAACGCCTCGGCGACATGCGACGGGGAAGAACGACACTGAGTGATGGGGGCGAGTGGCGGCGCCGTGCCATGAGAGCGTGGCGGACTCTGGGACAAAGCGGCGGCGGCGGAGCTGGGGACGACACGGCGTGCATAACGGCGTGCGCGGCATGAGCGATGGCATGCGCAACGAGAGGGGGAGGACCACTACGCCGAAATCAGGCAGCCTTCTAGTGTTGCGTTCGTAGGCACCTGCGTCGGGGACTTAGAAAATGTGAGACGGGGGAATAAGAGGAACATCGCGTGATTTATATACGGGAGGGACTTTCGTCCCGGTTGTTGCCACCAACCGGGACGAAAAGGTCTTTAGTCCCAGTTGGTGGCACTAACTAGGACGAAAGACCAGAGCATACGTCCCGGTTGAAGCCACCAACCGGGACGCATGTTCTTTTTTTCTTTTCCCAAAGCGGCACGCAGAGAGGACCTTTAGTCCTGGTTGTTTGCATAAACCGGGACTAAAAGTCCTTTTTTCAAATGTTTTTCAAACTTTTCTAATGTTTCCGCCTTATTTCTTATTTAGGTGTTTAAATTTGAAATGGTTTGAATTTGAAAAACTTTTTCTTTTCTAAAATAATTATTCTAACTAGTCAAACTATTAAATTTGAAATGGTTTAAATTTGAAATTTCTGAAATGGTTTAAATTTTAATTTGAAAGAACTTTCAACGTGAAAAGTGTTTGAATTTGAATAACTAATCCATAATCATTTTCTGTTTTCTAAAATAATTGTTCAAACTATTCAAACTATTAACCATTTTGCCATTTTCAAATAAAAATGCATTAACTAATAATTGTTGCTTACTTTTGAATTTGATAGAAACTTTCAACATGAGAAGTGTTTGAATTTTAATAACTAATCCAAAACAATTTTCTGTTTTCAAACAGACAGGAGAGGAGGGGTAAAGGTAGACGAGTAATACATAATGAAAACACTAGATCTCGACAATCCTGGATACACAGACGAACCATTTGTCCTAGCCAATAGATTAGTCATAATCATGTCTAGCCCTATAGTACAAAGTTTCAGGGTCATCTTCCGATTCATCTTCGTCATGGTCACTGGCATATTCCGGGGATCTTCAGCCCTATCCCGACTTGTGTAGGGGGGAACCAGGGACCGTGAACCATGGCATATTCCGGGGGAACCTGCCACTCCGACCTTGATTATACGACGCGCGGGGGAGGGGGCTCCAGGATGATGATGCCACTATGCCCGTGGCCTTCACCACCGCCACCCTTCTTGGGATTTGCGACGGGTTAAAGTGCGGGTACCACACCGACGATGATCTCCCTTAGCGATGTAGTGCATCACACCAGCGATAGTCCGGTTCGCCCACCACAGGAGACAACCGGTTTTGATGGGGATATGCCAAAGGGGGTATGTCTAGCAGGACGTTCCGATTGGGGCGAAGGGCCTGTGAGTGTGCCTGAAGGACGGCGACTGGACTACGACGGAAGGAGAAGCCTGGCGACTAGAAGCTGAAGGCCCAGAAGCATATCTGAAGCCTAGTCGGATTAGGTCAGAAAGCCTCTGAGTCCATATCTGGCTCGGTTGTAACTTGTAAACCCTAGCGAGGTGACTCCTATATAAACCTCCCTAGGGTATCCTAAGGACTCACGTTCCATCATACACCCCCTCAAGCGACTCGCAGCTTAGACGCCGAGCTCGCCACCCCTGTAACTCCCTCTCCAATAATCTAATCAAGCAGGAGTAGGTCTTTACCCTCCGAGGGGCCGAACCTGGGTAAACCCATGTGCATCCGCCCCCATCTCGCACCGCAGATGGCCGCCAACTCTTCCTCACGTTACAATCAATCGCTGCCAGTGGCAGCGACTGCCGTGGCCATTTCCACGACAGTGGCGCCCACCGTGGGGCATAGTGGGACTGGCCCGAGTTCTGCGGCGAGACCCTACTCGCCGATCGATTGGCCGCTCGCCATCGGTCGCATGATCGCCATCGGTGGGATCTTACAGATCCTGCCCAGCAGCTACATCATGGCGTCAAGCCCGGTCACTCACAGTGCGGTGATGGCGGTCTGCTCCATCAACCTCTTCGTCGGCTTCACCGGTGCGGTCGACCCAGCTGCAACGCTGATCATCGGCGGATCGCCGCCGCACCACGATCTGCTCTCGGAGGAGCAGGTCCGCTCCATCAGGAACCTCCTCACCGAGTATGACTCGGCCGCCAGCGACGTGGCCGAGACCAACGCCGCCAACAACGACGAGGCCCTAAACGACGACACCGACTCCGTGACCCCTGCCTCAGTCGACGGATCCATCACCGCCGCATCACGAGAGGACTCCATCACGCGAGTCTCCAACCCGGAGGATTTCGAGGACCCCTCCATCCTCGGGATCTTCGACTCCGACTCCGGCTCTAAATCACCCAAAGACTTCCGCGCCAGATCCAATTGCTTCAACGCGATCTACATGGCGGGCAGCACAGCCGCCCTGCCAGATCCGTTCGCCATGCCGATCGCGCCAACCGTGACGGCCACAGAGGTGGAGGAAGCCCGACTGCGGCTCGCGGAGGCGCAACAGAATGAACTCGCCGAGCATGAGAAATACCGCCTCGAGCGGGAAACGGTGCGGGAGCTATCGCTCTATCTCTAGCGCCGCATCAGGACCCGCCTGAACTCCAACGTCCAGAGCCGCGTCCTGAACTTCAACGATGAAAGCTACCCCGCACACGCCACCGAGCGTGAATACTGTGAGAACGCGCCGCCAGGCGGAAGCTACCCCGCGAGGCCACCACCAGGCGCACCGGCAATCGGAGCCCCTCCACCACCCATCGGCCGCACGCCCCCGCCGGACCAACCGCGGATCATCATCTCGCCTCAAGGCCGTGACGCCAACGGACTACCACTATACTCCACCCCGATGGACAACGTCGTCACGGCCGACGACGCGATCGCCAACCTCGACGTCCAAGGCGACGACGCGCTATAGATGCAGTACGCCAAGGCCCTACTCGTCAGGTCCGTCGAGCAACAAGTTGCGGGAGTTGACCCGCGGGGGCGGATGTACTCCCCTCCTCAGCAGGCAGGGCGGCATCAAGCGGCCACCCCACCATCGCCAACGCATTGACTTGCCCACCACCGCAGCCCCTGGTGAACCAACCACGGGCCGCCAACCCTGCGCAGTCCACCAACAAGCCGCGACCGGCGAATAACACGGTCGCCGCCAACGGGCAGCCCATCGACGCCCGAACGAACATCATCAACAACTAGGCATGGCGAGCGCGCCAGCCCAATGACTTGAGGCACACCCTCACCAACCGCGACAACTCGGAACCAAGAGGTTCGCTCAGTCAAGTCGGAACGCAATGCTTCGTGCCCATGATTCGTGGGGAAAAATACCCCGCCAACGTTAAGGCTCCAAAGGAGATCGAAAAGTACGATCCGACGAACGATCCCGCTATCTGGCTAGACACATACCTCATGGCGATGGTAATCGCAAGCCACACCGACCTGCTCGCCGCTCGCTACCTCCCCCTGATGATGGATGGTGCGACTCGGCAATGGATCAACACCCTCCGTGCCGACAACATCGATTCCTAGGAATAAATGCGGGACGCCTTCATCAGGCACTTCGAGGGATCCTACACCCACGCCACCACCATAGAATACCTAGAGCGATGCATCCAGGGAAAACGCGAGTCGACTCGCCGCTGGGTTCCAAGATGGCAAGAACTTTGGATCAATGCCTCCGGCATCCACCCAGACACGGATCAAGAGGGTCTACATTGCTTCAAGAACGCGTGCCGGTACGAACCCCTGGTTGCTAAGATCAAGAGGGTCTACCGGATGCTCGACAACGTCCTCGACCTCCTCGAGATCGCCAAGCGCTACGCGGAGGAGGACCCTAGCCAAGACTGTGACGATGAGTCGGGAGGACGGCGCCGAACCAGCATCCACGACAGCGGGCGCCTACGCGACATGTGCTACAGCAACACCCGCATCACCGGCAGGCGCCGCACGGACGGGCGAGTCGACTTCGTCGCCAACACCGGCTATAGCCAGCGCGACCCCAAGAACTACCGCCGCGACAGAGGAAATTACCGCGACAGCGGAAACTACCGCTCCAGCAATACAGCAAGGCCGAAATTCGACCCCGCTGCCCTGCTCAATCAGCCCTGCATCTACCATAGCAGGGAGGGAAAACCCGCCACCCACACCACCGCTGATTTCCACTCTCTCAAAGAGATTGAGAAGGCAAGACGAGTAAGGGAGGACCCCAATAACAACCCACCTCAGGACAACAGAAATGGCGGCGGTTTCGGCACCACCGTCGGCTCGCTACACACCTTCACCGGTCTTGGCACCAAGCGCGAGAAGAAGGTGCTCGCCCACGCAGTCGCTGTTAACATGGTGACACAGGTCGACATCCCTCGCTTCCTCAACTTAGACATCGCTGCCTCAGCGGCTTCCTGACTTGGAACCCCCGAAACCGTTGGCGCGATCACCGCTAGGGGAACCTCTACCGCTGCCTTGGTGTCCTCGCCCTCCAACCAATTTGTCGGGATCGCGTCCTTTGGGGCTTTGCACGAGACTTCGGGGGAGTCGTCATCGTCGGAGTCGTCATCCGACTCAAACACCACCGCCGACTTGGACAGCGACATTGGCTTCTTTGTTGGTGACTTGGGCTTGCGTGCGGGCTTCGACGGTGTAGCAGTGCGCCGGGACGTGTGCTCCTGCGCGACCTTGTCGCCTCCGTCGTGTTCATCCAAGCTGCGACTTGCCTCGAACTCACGCTGTTTTTGCATGCGGGTCTTGCGAGCCACAGGCGCTGGGGGAGGAACCTCCTCCTCCTCCCCGCTGCTGTCGGAAGAGTCTCTCTCGGAGTCCTCCTCGAGCTCCTGCGGAACCTCTTCGTCGAGCGGAGGAAGCCAGCCTTCCAACACCTGAAAAAGCTGAGAACCACCAAGAGTAAACACCAAATGCAGCGACTGAGAATTGAGTAGCGGAAATTGCGACTAGGGAGAAAACTTACTGTTGGGGCTTTGTTCTTCACGGGAGTGTACGGGGCGAGCCCGACCAACACGCTGGTGAACTCCCCGTCAGTGATCTTCTTTAGGGCGGCCTTGTAGTCCTCGGCCTCCCATGATTCCTTGCTGGTTCGGGAGGGGTCGTGCTTCCCGCTGTATTCATACATCCAATGCGGCCGAGCCGCCAGCGGAACCAGACGCTGCCCGAGCCAGCAGTTGTAAAGATTGATCGAAGTCAACCCCTGGTCCTTTAGCTTCTGGATCTGGTCCATCTCCGCGACGACCATCCTCTGGTCTTCGGGAAGCTTCTTCGGTGCCAACCGGCAAGGCTCGCTCCTCTCGGCGACGAACTCTGGAAGTGCCACTTCGCCGGAGGGAGTGGATTCTTTTTACGTAGAACCAGCTCTTCTTCCCCTTGCTGGCGGCCTTCTTCGGTAGGAGGAGCTTGATGAAATTAGCCTTCGGCTTCAATTGGAACGTGACACCGCCTATGGCCAATATCAAGCCACCGGACGCCTTGCGCCCAATGCGGCCATGGAAGAGCTCCATCCACAGCGGAAAGTATGGCATGTAGCCGAGATAGCACTCGCAGAAGGCGACGAAGATTCCCAGCTGCTCGATGCTGTGCGGGCTGAGATATGATGGTTTGATCGCGTAATACGCGCATAAGCGGCGGAAGAAGAGTGAGGTGGGGAATCCCAGACCCATTTCAAGATGGCTGGGGAAGCAAATGAATTCACTGGCTCGTGGCTTCGACTTGATCTCGGAGGAGGGGTGAACCCTCCAGTTCCCCTTGCGGAGGACTCCGGCGTCCTCAAAAGACTTGAGCTAGGCTTTGGTGCATTTGGATTTTCCCCATGAGCCTTTGGGAGGCGCCATCAGGTAGTGAAGGAAATATGCCCTGAGAGGCAATAATAAAGTTGTCATTATATATTCCTTATACATGATAGATGTTTATTTTACATGCTAGAATTGTATTGACTCGGAAACATCAATACATGTGTGTTTAATAAACAAAAAAGGTTCCTAGTCATGCCTCTCTTATAGACTAGCTTGTTGATTAACAGGATGATCAAGGTTTCCTGATCATGGACATTGGATGTTGTTAATAACAAGGTCACACCATTGGTGGAATGATGTGATGAACATTCATCGAAAGTATAGCATTACGATCAAGTCATTATGTTTATATTGCTATAACATCATACGGAGTAATCTTTATCCTTATACCATGAGATCATGTTAATTGCTAACACCGGAAGAGTATCTTGATAACATCAAACGTCACACCATAACAGGGTGACTATAAAGATGGGTTCAGTACTACGAAGGTGTTATTTTGAGGCTCATGGATCAAGAGTGGAATTTGTCAATCCAGATGACGGATAGATATACTCTGGGCCCTCTCGGTGATATCACATTAGGATAGCTTGCAAGCAAGTGATGTGATCACTAGAATGTTATATCACGGGAACGAGAAAAGAGTGCACGTCGGTAACGAGATCAAACTAGGTATGGAGATACCGATGATCGAATCTCGAACATGTAATATATCGAGATACAAAGGGATTTAGTTACAAGGGTTAAAGGTTCTCACGATCATAGGAGTCATCGTTGAATGTGTAGGAGTCAGTACGGATCTCCAGGTACAGCTTCTGATTATTGATCGGAGAAGGGTCTCGATCATGTCTGCAGTATTCACGAACCGTAGGGTGGAACACATAAGAGTTACCGGACACCATTTTGGAGCACATATGTTTCAGACGAAAGAATTGCAAAGCGCAGGAATTGTTTCAATAGAAACCGGAAATTGTTTCGGGTGAAATTGCAGAAGGTGGTTCTGCATGTGATATTGAAATATTGCAAGGGGCTATATGTTAATGTTTGTTAATTAAAGTAATTAACAAAATTCTGAATAAATTTAATAAAAAGAGTTTTATTAAATGAGAGAGCATTAAATTTGGAGAAATTTAATGCATTTAAAGTGGAGACTTTGAAAGGGAATGTGAAGAGGCATTTTAATGTGGAGGGGTTACCACCACATGAATGGGGGAGGTGAGGGGTCACCCCCCATGTGCCGGCCATGGAGAGAGGGGGCACCCCCTCCTCCTATAAAAGGCCACCCATTCCCTCCTTCATCCTCGCACCTCCTTGTGAAGGATCTCTCTCCCCCTCTAGAATTATTCCCCCATGGTCTTGGATTAGCGAGATACATGTTCCTGGTGGCATTTCGTCTGGAAGGAGTTGCTTCTTCCGCTGGATCGCTAGAGCGAGGAGGTGGAGGTTGTCCGGTGGCTTGAACGTGTGTGCGAGTGCGGATGCGCTGCTGAGTGGCGGAGCTCGGACTTCCTCACGATCTTGAGATCGGCAAGTATACGACTACATCAACCACGAGTTCCTACTCGTTAACAAAGCTCATTGTCTATGAGGGTAAGTTCTTGCTGGATGTATGTCCACCCGTTGCTTTGTACCTAGTAGATAGATCTTGGCGTGTAGCTCACACCGTAGGAAATTTTTTGTTTTCTATGCTGCGGACCCAACATGTAGGACGTGGAATTGCATAGTGTGGACGAATCGGAAGGATGAAGGCAGGGAGATTGGAGACAGGAAGAACGAATATGGCAAAATGAAGAATGCGGGGAAGATTTGCAGAACTGAATCATCACTCCCCTTATATGGGAACGCCACCCGCCAAAATCGGGGTAGCCGTTACCCACGGTAATTGCGCCTAAATTACCATTGGAAATTCCAATGGATAGTTTGACCAGAACTGACAGTCCAACTCCTCCATTCCACCAGCTACCCACTAGTCTTCTCCACTCGCCAAAGCGGCGACTTGACAGCAGTAATGTTCGTCGGGGTGGCGAGTGGAAAACTGGGGAAATTCTCCTTGGTTCTAATGGAGTCCATCATCGACTCAACTGGGCGTCCAAATTGGGCTCGCCTACTTCGATCGCTAAAGGGACCCCTGCGCCTGAATCAACGATGGCCTCAGGGACTACTGATGGGGATATGCCAAAGGGGGTATGCCCAGCAGGACGTTCCGATTGGGCCGAAGGGCTTGTGAGTGTGCCCGAAGGACGGTGATTGGACTATGACGGAAGGAGAAGCCTGGCGACTGGAAGCTGAAGGCCCTGAAGCATATCTGAAGCCTAATCGGATTAGGTCAGAAAGCCTCCGAGTCCATATCTGGCTCAGTTGTAACTTGTAAACCCTAGCGAGGTGACTCCTATATAAACCTCCCTAGGGTATCCTAAGGACTCACGTTCCATCATACACCCCCTCAAGCGACTCGCAGCTTAGACGCCAAGCTCGCCACCCCTGTAACTTGCTCTCCAATAATCTAATCTAGCAGGAGTAGGTCTTTACCCTCCTGGGGGCCAAACCTGGGTAAACCCATGTGCATCTGCCCCCATCACACACCGCAGATGGCTACCAACTCTTCCTCACGTAACAATCAATCGCTGCCAGTGGCAGCGACTGCCATGGCCATTTCCACGACAGGTTTCGTTGTGGTTCACCGAGGGCGGGTCATCATCCTCGTACCTGGCAAGCTCCCTTTCCTGCATGTTAGCGAAGAGGGCATTCTAGGTGTCGTAGTTGTCAAGATCGCAATGGGGATCCATCCGCTGCTCTGGCGTGTGATCTAGGTAGAAGATATTCGTGATCCCCGCCTAGCGGGCGGAACCTTGAGGCACAAGAGGGACATGAACTGCTCCAACGCTCATCATCTAGTCAGCGGACAGCCGGTACACTGACGTGCATGGGTCACTAGTAGGGAAAACCTTAATAGCCGGATTCCTCACCGTCACTGAAGCGGGCACAGGGGTCGCCAGCGGTAAGGCCATCCAGGCCTTCCTCGTGTTACCGCCGGCGAGAGTAAAACGTAAGCACCGGGGCTGGCCCAATTAGCGCCATCGAAGAGGTCGGGTGCATGCCTGGGATGTTGTGGGCCACATGCCCCCCGGATGGGCTAGCGATTACCACTAGTGAATTAGGCCCTTAGGCGCCAAGGGTAGAGTGGGTTGGATGGGCCTGTCCGGGCCGAAATATTTATCCTCGGTGAATTAGGCCCTTAGGCGTCGGGGGTCCACCTATTAGCACAACGAGGTAACCCCCACCCCCATCCCAGCCATTGATATCACCAACGAAAAATCTAATCCCCACCCGCGTGCAACCCTAACCACCGCTCCGCCGTCTGCCTCTTATAGTTTTCGAAGGGAAGGAGGAGGAGGTGCCCCCCGCTCTGCCGTCCGCCTCACCGAAGGGAAGGAGGAGGAGGTCCTCACCATTGTTGTCTGCCTTGCCGTCGCCCGTCCAGGTTTGATTTGATGTCGCCGTCCTCGCCGTCGTTAGGTGTCAGCAGTGATGTTTGTCCTCGACAGTGTCAGTTTAGGTGGTCGTCCTCGACAGTTTCAGTTAGGTGTTCGAGTCCTCGATAGTTTCAGTTAGGTGTTCGCGTCCTTGACAGTTTCAGTTAGGTGTTCGCGTCCTCGCTAGTGTCTGTAGCGATGTTCGTCCTCGACACTGTTAGTTAGGTGTTTGCATCCTCAATATTTTCAGTTAGATGTTCGCGTCCTCGATAGTGTCAGTTTAGGTGTTCGTCCTCGACAGTGTGAGTTTAGGTGTTCGTACTCTGATTATAGTTTCATAAGAATGAACTGCTCCCATGTTTTATGTATGTGTGTCGCTGAATGAATGAACTTCCTGATACTCTGATTCACATTGTCTTAATTCACAAAATACAGTCTGAGTGATACTCTAATTATAGTTTCATAAGTAATTACTGCTCCCATGTTTTAATGTGTGTAGATGCTAGTTTATGTATGTAGCCTAGTTGGCATTGCATGGACAAGAAGATCACCATACTGCTCCCTGTGAACTTTGGTGTTAGGACAGTATGTTCTCTAAAATTCATGTGGAGAATGTAAATATACATATGTTAAATGAAAATCACGACTAATTGTTTTGTCCTATGATTTTACTCAGTCAATCCCTTGTGGTGGATGACATGGCTTCATGGACCATCTCGATAGAAGAATGGATGAGTTTGTCGTGTTTATTGTCACTTTGACTCATCATAATCACCCCGATATGACGTACCAGGTTAGGGTCACCAACAAGGAGGGCCCGAACATATTTTAGTGGTCCTGGATAGAACAAACTCCTCATATTGTACGACGACATGAAAGAGGTATGAGAGTTAGAGTTTTTGCTCAGTCATACTTATGGCATCATCTATTTCACTTTCGTTCAACAATCAGCAAACCACTAGTAGAAAACGGACCTTTCGTCCAGGAATATTAGTTCCGGTTTTGCTACAAATCGGGAATAATGCCCCGATCCCAACGGTTAGATCTGGCTTCAGGGGGTGGCAGGCACTAGCCCCGGTTCGAACGTGCATTTTAGTATGGTTTCAGGCAGGCTGTGTCGGGAGTCAGAACCTTTAGTCCCGGTTTGTTATACGAACCGGGACTAAAGGT
The DNA here is from genome assembly GCA_916181665.1 of Avena sativa. Classification (NCBI taxonomy): domain Eukaryota; kingdom Viridiplantae; phylum Streptophyta; class Magnoliopsida; order Poales; family Poaceae; genus Avena; species Avena sativa. The sequence continues at coordinate 577,702,456 of OV702287.1, forward strand.
CCACCTTTAGTCCCGGTTCTAGACACGAACCGGGACTAAAGTCTGGCTATATCTTCTTCCCTCACCTGCCCGAGCCACCATTTCTCAAGCTGGTGGCTCCTCTCTCTCTTTCTTGCTTCAAGCTCGAGTTCATGCCCAATTTTCTTTCAACATTTGTCTATATTTTGTGGTGTCCCATTTATCCAAAGGTTATAAAAGGTGAGCAACTTCATCCATTGAACTCGCATTGCTATATTAGCTTATTTCATGCTCTATCTTGTAGTAATTTTTGCAATGATAACATGAGATCAATGTTTATATTCTATCTATCTTGCAATGATAACATGAGGTAAATATCACAATATGTGGATTCTATCTATATATCTTGTTTTGGCACATAGTCTCGAAATTTGACTTTAGAAGCACACACATGCGTTAGTTCATCATTCTAACTACCTAGGCCAACTAACCTTCTTCGTCTACCAGCGTTCAACAAACTGAAAAAACTGTAACAAAGATAGAGTTAATTCATAAAATCTTGATAAGAAGACATCACAATACATCTTCGAGAAGCTCCAATATGGCGAGCTCCTCGAAGATGTCTGAGGATAGGATCCTAAGATATCTTTGAGAGAAGCTCCACCATAGTGGTGTCCCTCTCGCACCATCTTGGAGTTAATAACTTCTCTAGCTATAGATTAATACGCCGGGTAACTAAAACAATTCATATATTAGGGAGTGCCTCTATGGCGAGCTCCTCGAAGATGTCTAAGGACAGGATCCTAAGACATCTTCGAGAAGCTCCGCCGTAGTGGTGTCCCTGGTCTCGCACACCATCTTGCAGTTCTTCACAAGAATGCATAACTATTTATAGATTAAGAAGCACAACATAGTGCCGGGCACTGATGACATAATGTCGACACACTCATCCCTGGCATAGTGCTGCCACTCACCCAAAATAGTGTCATCATTTACTGGCTTAGTGCTGCCCACTGAGGACATAGTGTCGACATGTTGTCGCCATATCCACATTTAGTCCCGGTTGGTGCCTCCAACCAGGACTAAAGGTTCCTCATATCTTTAGTCCCGGTTGCGGGCTTTGATTTTGTTTTTTAGATTAGTACTAATTAATTATGATTATGTTTGATGTACTTAATTAATTATATAATGCAGATGAGCCGGCAATGAATGTATGCTGACCGACTCTCTAGCGAGTTCATTAAAGGCGTGCATTATTTTCTCCTTGTGGCCGAGGCAAACAAGCGGAATGGTTTTATGTCTTGTCCATGTGGTGTGTGTCGGAATCATAAGGAATACTCTTCCTCAAGAGTCCTTCACAGCCACCTGTTTCGGTCCGGTTTCATGTCCGGCTATAATTGTTGGACCAAGCACGAAGAAAGAGGGGTTATGATGGAAGACAACGAAGAAGAAGAGAATGATAACGACTACCCTACTATGTCCCCTGAATACGATGGTACTACAATGGAAGACATTGATGAAGAAAAATATGAAGAATGGGCATCAGATCTGCCCGATGATGATCTTAGTCAGGCCATTGCTAATGCCCAGAAGAATGCGTAACTGAAAGGGAGAGGTTGAAGTTCAAGCAGATGTTAGAGGATCACAACAAATTGTTGTACCCAAATTGTGAAGATGGGCACAAAAAACTGGGTAGCACACTGGAATTGCTGCAATGGAAGGCAGAGAATGGTGTGACTGACAAAGGATTTGAAAAGTTGCTGAAAATAATGAAGAAGTTGCTTCCAAAGGATAACGAACTGCCCACCAGTACCTACAAAGCAAAGAAGGTTGTCTGCCCTCTAGTATTAGAGGTGCAGAAAATAGAGACATGTATTAATGACTGCATCCTCTACCGCGGCAAGGAGTACGAGAATTTGGATGCATGCCCAGTATGCACTGCATTGCGGTATAAGATAAGACGAGATGACCCTGGTGATGTTGAGGGCGAGCGCCGCATGAAGAGGGTTCCTGCCAAGGTGATGTGGTATGCTCCTATAATACCACGGTTGAAACGTTTGTCCAGGAACAAAGAGCATGCCAAGTTGTTGCGATGGCACATGGAAGACCGTAAGAAAGACGAGATATTGAGACACCCCGCTGATGGGTCGCAGTGGAGAAAAATTGAAAGAGAGTTTCCGGACTTTGTAGGTGATGCGAGGAACTTATGGTTTCGTCTAAGTACAGATGGCATGAATCCTTTTGGGGAGCAGAGCTGCAGTTATAGCACCTGGCCTGTGACTCTATGTATCTATAGCCTTCCTCCTTGGTTGTGCATGAAGCGGAAGTTCATTATGATGCCAGTGCTCATCAAAGGCCCGAAGCAACCCGGCAACGACATTGATGTGTACCTAAGGCTATTAGTTGAAGAACTCTTACAGTTGTGGCACGGACAAGGTGTACGTGTGTAGGATGAGAACAAGCAGGAGGAATTTGACCTACGAGCGTTGTTCTTCATAACAATCAACGATTGGCCTGCTCTTAGTAACATTTCAGGACGGACAAATGATACGTTGCAATCGTATCCATAATTTTTGATGTTCCATGCTTGGTTTTATCTACTTTCTTATGTTTTGTCCACACTTTGGAGTACTTTTCATATGATTTCTTGGACTAACCTATTAACAAAAACCACAGTGCTAGATGCCTGTTTTCTGCTATTTTTGGTTCCAGGAAAGTCATAAAATGAATATTCTCGGAATTGGACGGGACAAAAGCCAAAGTCATTATTTTACTGAGGGACACCTAGAGCCAGAATACGAGACGGAGAGGTGCTGGGGCCCGGCCACACCACCTGGCCGCGCAGCCATGCCTGACACGCACCAGGGGATGGTCTGGCCACCCCAGGCACCCCCTCGGCCTCTCCTTCCTCCTATATATTGCCTCTGATATGGAAACCCTAAGTACCCGATCAAAATTCCACGAAAGATTCTATAGCCACCGTCATCTCCATCCCAAGATCGAGAGGGATCTAAAGCTCTTCCCGGCACCATGCCGGAGAGGGGAATTCACCCTGAAGGCCTTCTTCATCACCATGCAAGCCTCCGGTGTGATGCGTGTTCATATCTGGACTATGGGTCCATGTAGTAGCTAGATGGCCGGTTCTCCCCCTTTGTGCTATCATGTTTAGATGTTTTGAGCTCCGTTCATGAGCAAGATCATCTATTTGTAATCTGCATGTTGTGTTTGCACGGATCCGATGGATATTGATATGCTATTTCAGATTGATTATTGATTCTATCATGTCTTTGTTATTTGTGATCTTGCATGCTTTCTGTTGTTAGTAGCTATCTTGGCCAAGTAGATGCTAGCAACTACAAGAGTTAGTATTTATGCTCGATAGTGGGTTCATGCCTCTGGTAATCTGGGGAAGTGACATAAATCTCTAATGTACTAGATGTGATGTTGCTACTAGGGAGAACACAACAATCCTTTGTTCATAGAACAGTCGTATTGTTTACATTACACGCAATTCGTAATGCAATTATCTGTTGCTTGCAACTTAATACTGGAGGGGTTTTGGATGATAACCTGAAGGTGGGTTATTAGTCATAGATGCAGTTGGATGGCGGTCTATGTATGATGTTGTAATGCCCAATCGAATCTCAAAGGAGTCAAGATGATTAGTATATGCTTGTATGCTTTCTCGATGTTTGTCAATTGCCTCGCTGTAATTTGTTCACCCAACATGTTATCTATCTTAAGGAGAGCCACCTCTAGTGAACTATGGACCCCGGTCCTTTCTTTTACTTTCAATCTATAATCAACTGTTTACTGCTTTGTGTTTACTTTCTGCAAACTATTACTTTCTTCCACTCGATATGTTTAATCCTTTGTTTTTAGCAAAACCGGTGAGATTGACAACATCATCGCAAGTTGGGGACAGAGTTCTTTGGTTGTGTTGTGCAGGTCTCCACGTTGCTGCTGGCACCGATAGTGCGCCCTGCCAACGTTCAGCTAGCAACACCTTTGGGGTGTTTCCTTTCTCCTACTGGTTCGATTAAGCCTTGGTTTCCTACTAAGGGAAATTTTGCTGATGTGCCCATAATACCTTCCTCTTGGGGTTCGCCAACGAGCTCGATATATTTTGGGGCATCAAGCTATTTTTCTGGCGCCATTGCCAGGGAGTCAAGGACATCTTCACAAGGGGAGTCCCTCATAACCAATCTATTTACTTTGTTATTTTTGGTTTTCTTATTTTACTTTTGCTTTGTTTGCTTGTTTCTTTATCAAAAACACAAAAAAAATAGTTTTACAAGTTTGCTTTCTTTTTCAAAAAACATAAAAAATGACTACTCTTGAAAACACTAAGTTGTGTGACTTCACTAGCACCAACAACAATGATTTTATGAGCACACCTATTGCTCCACCTGTTCCTGAAGCTACTTTCGTTGAGATAAAACCTGCTTTATTCAATCTTGTTATGAGAGAACAATTTCTAGGTATTGGTAATGAAGATGATGCTGCCCATCTAAATAACTTTGTTGAACTTTGTGAGATACAAAAGCATAAGGATATAGATGGAGATAGTATTAAGCTTAAATTGTTTCCTTTCTCTTTGAGAGGATAAGCTAAAGAATGGTTAAATTCCCTAACTAGGAATAGTATTGATTCTTGGACTAAATGCAAAGTTGCTTTTATTGGAAAATACAATCCTCCTGCTAAGATTATATCTATGAGAAGTGAAATAATGAAGTTTAAACAATCTGATAATGAACATGTTGCTCAAGCTTGCGAAAGAATGAAATCTTTGGTAAAGAATTGTCCCACTCATGGACTGACTGCTTGGATGATTATCCAAACTTTTTATGCAGGATTGAACTATTCTTCAAGGAACCTATTGGATTCTGCTGCTGGAGGTACCTTTATGACCATTACTTTGGGTGCTGCAACAAAGCTTCTAGATAATATGATGGTTAACTACTCTGAATGGCATACTGAGAGAGCTCCACAAGGTAAGAATGTAAATTCTGTTGAGGAAACCTCCTCCTTGAGTGATAATATTGATGTTATTATGTCTATGCTTGTTAATGGTAAAGCCCATATTGATCCAAATAATGTTCCCTTAGCCTCTTTGGTTGCTCAAGAAGAGCAAGTTGATGTGAACTTTATAAGAAATAACGATTTTAGCAACTATGCCTACATGAACAATTTTGGTCACAACAATTATAAGACATATCCTCCCAATAATGGTAATGCTTATGGAAATTCCTACAACAACAATAGGAGTGCTCCCTCTGAACTTGAAGTTATGCTTAAGGACTTTATTAGTAAGCAAACTACTTTCAATAAAACTTTTGAGGAAAAATTCTCTAATGCTGAAAGAAATATAGGATCTTTGGCTGAAGCTCAATCTTCTTTGAATAAAATGGCTACTAAACCTGAAACTATTGATAATCCCTTTGCATCTACTAATGCCATACAAATAAGAATTGATGAAAATGTTAGACTATTAGCTGAATTATATGCTAAGTGGGAAAGAGAAGATGAAACTGCTAGAAACACTAGTGTTTCTACTATCACTACTACTAGTGTTGAGGCTAGTAATAGCTCTACTAACTTAGAAGATAATTATGATTTTGATCTTAATGGTTGCAATATCTCTGAAGTTATTAAGTTTCTACAAAAGCTTGCTAAAAGTCCTAATGCTAGTGCTATGAATATGGCCTTTACAAAACACATTACTGATGCTCTCATAAAGATTAAAGAAGAAAAGATGAAACATAAAGCTTCTATTCCTATAAAACAAGAAGATGGTTGGGAACCCATCATTAATATGAAAGTGAATGATTTTGATTTCAAAGCTTTATGTGATCTTGATAGTAGTGTTTCTATTATGCCTAGAGGGATTTATGATATGCTTGATTTGCCTCCACTTGAAGATTGTTATTTGAATGTCCCACTTGATGATAATGCTAAAAAGAAACACATGGGGAGTATTAATGATGTTCTTATTATGGTTAACAATGCCTATGTCCCCGTTTATTTCTATGTTTTGGATGTTGAATGCAATGCTTCTTGTCCTATTACTTTGGGAAGACCTTTTCTTAGAACCGTTGGTGCCATTATTGATATGAAAGAAGGCACCATTAAATATCAACTCCCACTCAAGAAAGGTATATAACACTTGACTAAGAAGAGAGAGAAGATTTATTTTGCCTCTGCTATGAAAACAAAATTTGCTCTTAATGCTTCTTCATTTGAGAACACTTGATTCTTTTTCTTGCTTCTTATGCTAACTTAAAGGCGTTAAAGAAAAGTACTTATTGGGAGATAACCCAAAAGTTTTAGATGAGTCTTGGAATTTATTACCTCTCTAATAACTGCTCCTTAAACTTTTTATTTCCTTTTTGTGCCAAGAGTAACCTCTAATGAGAGATAAGTAATGATTGGGAAAGTTGCTGTCCTGAAACAGATTTTTGTGCTTCACCTTAAAAATTCGTGTACAATATCTGTATGTCCTTTTCAGGCGTAAATTTTTTTGCTTATGCCCCAGGTTGTTATCTAACTTTCATTAGTTCGACACTTTTCAATTTGAGCAACAGAAGGTCCTCGACACAATTCGTCTTTACCTGCTGGTCTGTTTTGACAGATTTCTGCCATTTTCTGCATTTGCTTCTTGTTGGTTCCTTTTTGAGTTCTTTTGGGATTGCTTTTTGAGGGAAGTGCTACAGTAGCTTGTGTTTTGATGGAAGAGTTATTGGTGTTAGAACTAAACCTAAAGACTTATTATCTTAAGTCCACTAATGCTGCTAATAAAGATTGTATGAAGGAATGAGTAATGAGATAAAGGATGGACTAAAGCTCAAACTTGGGTATGCCACGCGTGTCACCCCAAGAAATATCCAAGAAGTACAAGCGTCAAAGCTTGGGGATGCCCAAGGCATCCCCCTCTTCATCAATAAAAATCCCAGGTTTCTTCCAAACGCTTCATTTTTATTGTTTCATGCATAGTTGTGTTGTTCTGGGAGCCTCTTCTTTTTCGTTTTCGTTTTGGCTTTTCGTTTGCTTTGTTTTCTTAGTTTTCTGAATAAATTGGTTGGACCCCCTCTTTCATACATTGGTTTTCAAATAGTTTGGTTTGGATCGGAAAAGAGTAGGAAATTTCATGCTTAAGTGGTAAAGAGAGCTTGTTTTTGACTGTGGCCTATGCTTTGTCATGCCATGCTTGATATTGATTTGGCTTTATGCTTAGTATTATTTGTTGTAACATGACTTGTTATAAACAATTGATATTGCTTAATGTGCCTTTGAAGGATCATGCGTTGTTTTAGCGTATTAAAGCATAGTATTGTGGTATTCTCCTTTGATGCTTTATTTGGTTTGACTTGGCGCATGCTCACACCATGTTATGACTATTCCAAGTCACCATAGCCTTTATGATCCTTTAGTTTTCAACTTGTAGTATCACTTTATGCTTTGATCAATGATGTTTTGTCGCTCTACATGATTATGGCCATTATTGCTCTCTTAGTTGGTCGCTCCCAGTCTTTTGCTAGCCTCCGTAACCAAGTACGAGTTCCACTCATGCATCCAACTCCTTAAACCAAGTTATCCAAATAGTCCACCAAACCTACCTACTAGCATATGCTATTCCAAGTATATTCATGTTTTTATCTACCTTCTGAATTAAACTTGTTATGAGAAATCTAGTTATTAAAGCTCTCACGAACTTGATGGCACACTTTACTTTTCTTGCCCTTAATAAACTTGAACCATGGTGTCGTCTATGTTGTATATGCTTGCACTTATTTGTTGGGGATTAGCAGAACCATGTTATCATGGGGAACGCTTTCAACATTGCACTTGTACTTTGTACCTAGTTGATATCATGCTCTTTTGTCTATAGATGTCATCGGTGTGAAATGAAAGGGGAGCTTGTAAGTACATGTGTTAGGGAAACGCCTGGGCCGCTGGTCTAATCCATGCTGACATGGTGGAAACATGTAGCGTAACCATAATGAGCTATCTATGAAGCATTCTTCTTATAAAAAAGTCAGATATTGAGAAAAAAGGGAAAAAAGAGATTATGAAAAGAGGAAAGAGAGAAAAAGCACCATATTCCCATGGTAAATAAGAAGATTGATGCGATGCTCGTTGTCTGCTTGCCTTGTCATTTTGATATGGGGATTCTTCCGTATCATCGGGCAAGGGGAACCCCGTTGGCGGCTCTATGATACAAATGTACTTACAATGACAAGAACTTACCGGTGAGTAGACTTGAGTAGCATGAGGAGCGGCCCTCGTATTCAAGGGACATGAGATTTCCAACTTATACTTCGTCAAGCATATACACCATAGTTTGTTCACTTTAACCTTAATCACTTCAAGATGTTATGATAGGGGCAATGAGAGCTGAAAGCTATTAAGTACCATAATTTTTGAAAGCTCTTTATGAAACTTGAATCCCTACTTCCTTCTATGAAGGCCTTTTCTTTTAATTTATGTTGAGTCTCCACCTTCTATCTGTATGCACCTACTTTGAGAGCATAGTGGCCATTGTTTGTTCTATGTGCATTGTCCCAAGACTTGTTGATTGATGCATAGCTTTGATATTGCTTGTTTTAAACTATTTGTATCTAGTCACTCTTATGAACTTTGAAGGTGTCCTATGCATTTATGTTTGCTACTCTATGAGGGATAAGCTGAATGCCACTATGCTATGTTTTCTTTATGTGAAACAAACAAACGTCATGCAAAGCATTGTTATCCATTAATCTTTTGTTTATGCCTTTTCATGTTGCAACATAGTTTCTTTGTCTTATTGCTAGAACTTTGTATTTTATTTTATGATTGAAGTACTATGATCCTAGCTTTGAATGTTTTACAAATACTTTGATCAAGTTTATGATGGTGCATGTCACCTCAAAAATTATTCTTTCTTTTTATCACTTACCTACTCGAGGACGAGCAGGAGTTAATCTTAGGGATGTTGATACGTTGCAAACGTATCCATAATTTTTTATGTTCCATGCTTGGTTTTATCTACTTCTTATGTTTTGTCCACACTTTGGAGTATGTTTCATATGATTTCTTGGACTAACCTATTAACAAAAGCCACAGTGTCAGCTGCCTGTTTCCTGCTGTTCTTGGTTCCAAGAAAGTCAGAAAATGAAAATTCTCGGAATTGGACAGGACAAAAGCCAAAGTCATTATTTTATTGAGGGACACCTGGAGCCAGAAAATGAGACTGAGAGGAGTTGGGGCCTGGCCACACCACCTGGCCACACGGCCAGGCCTGGCCCGTGCCAGGGGGTGGTCTGGCCTCCCCAGGCACCCCTCGGCCTCTCCTTCTGCCTATATATTCCCTCTGATATGGAAACCCTAAGTACCCGACCAAAATTCCACGAAATAGTCTATAGCCATCGTCATCTCCATCCCTAGATCGGTAAGGATCTGAAGCTCTTCCTGGCACCCTACCGGAGAGGGGAATTCACCCTGGAGGCCTTCTTCATCACCATGCAAGCCTCCGGTGTGATGCGTGAGTAGTTCATCTCTGGACTACGGGTCCATGTAGTAGCTAGATGGCTGGTTCACCTCCTTTGTTCTATCATGTTTAGATCTTGTGAGCTCCGTTCATGATCAAGATCATCTATTTGTAATTATGCATGTTGTGTTTGCGGGGATCCGATGGATATTGAGATGCTATTTCAGATTTATTATTGATTCTATCATGTCTTTGTTATTTGTGATCTTGCATGCTTTCCGTTGTTAGTAGCTATATTGGCCAAGTAGATGCTAGCAACTCCAAGAGTTAGTATTTATGCTCGATAGTGGGTTCATGCCTCTGGTAATCTGAGGAAGTGATAGAAATCTCTAAGGTATTAGATGTGTTGTTGCTACTAGGGAGAAAACAACAATCCTTTGTTCATAGAACAATCGTATTGTTTACTTTACATGCAATTCGTAATGCAATTATCCGTTGCTTGCAAATTAATACTGGAGGGGGTTCGGATGATAACCTGAAGGTGTATTATTAGTCATAGATGTAGTTGGATGGCGGTCTATGTATAATGTTGAAATTCCCAATCGAATCTCAAAGGAGTCAAGATGATTAGTATATGCTTGTATGCTTTCTCGATGTTTGTCAATTGCCCCGCTGTAATTTGTTCACCCAGCATGATATCTATCTTAAGGAGAGCCACCTCTAGTGAACTATGGATCCCAGTCCTTTCTTTTACTTTCAATCTACAATCAACTGTTTACTGCTTTGTGTTTACTTTCTACAAGCTATTAGTTTCTTCCACTCGATACATTTAATCCTTTGTTTTCAGCAAAACTGATGAGATTGACAACCTCATCGCAAGTTGGGGACATAATTTTGTGGTTGTGTCGTGCAGGTCTCCAGGTTGCTGCTGGCACCGGTAGTGCGCCCCTGCCAACGTTTAGCTAGCAACACCTTTGGGGTATTTCCTTGCTCCTACTGGTTCGATTAAACCTTGGTTTCATACAGAGGGAAAACTTGCTGTTGTGCTCATCATACCTTCCTCTTGGGGTTCCCCAATGAGCTCGATATATTTTGGGCCATCAACAAACAAGGGTTACAATGCATGCACACACTGTTTAAATGACACTGAAAGTATATATTTGGATAAATGTAAGAAAAATGCGTACCCGGGTATTTCTCATTTTCTTCCACCCACGCACACCCTAAGAAAGAAAGGTAAGCATTTCAATGGTGAGGCAGACAGCCGGTGTAAGCCTATCCGCCGTACTGGTGATGATGTATTTGATATGGTGAAGGATTTAAAAGTAATCTTTGGAAAGGGTCCTGGTAGACAATCTATTCCGAAGGACGATGTCGGACAAGCACCCATGTGGAAAAATAAATCTATATTTTGGGAGCTACCCCAATGGAGAGTCCTAGAGGTCCTAGATACTACTAGCTACGCTCTTACCAAAGAAGAGAAGGAAATCTTTTTTGAAGTCCTTTACAGTATCAAGGTCCCGTCTGGTTTCTCGTCGAACATAAAGGGAATAATAAATATGGCAGAGAAAAAGTTTCAAAACCTAAAGTCTCATGACTGCCACGTGCTTATGACCCAGCTGCTTCCGATTGTATTGAAGGGACTCCTGCCGAAAAATGTTCGAGTACCCATTGTGAAGCTATGTACGTTTCTCAATGCAGTTTCTCAGAAGGTAACCAGTCTAGATAGTCTACCAAGGTTACATAAAGATATGGTCCAATGCCTTGTCAGCTTCGAGTTGGTGTTCCCACCATACTTCTTCAATATTATGACGCACCTCCAAGTTCACCTAGTCGAAGAGATTAATATTCTCGGTCCTATATTTCTACACAATTTGTTCCCCTTTGAGAGGTTCATGGGAGTGTTAAAGAAATATGTTCATAACCGTGCTAGGCCAGAAGGAAGCATCTCAAAAGGATATGGAATAGAGGAGGTCATTGAGTTTTGTGTTGACTTTATTCCTAACCTTAAGCCCATCGGTGTTCCTGAATCACGACATGATGGTAGACTTAGTGGAAAAGGCACACTAGGAAAGAAAGCAAGAATATGTATGGACGGACATTCTCTCACTAAAGCACACTACACAGTTCTGCAAAGTTCCACCTTGGTGGCTCCGTATATCGAGGAACATAAGAATATTGTACACTACAACAACCCGAGGAAGCCTGTCTCTTGGATTTGAGATGAACACGTGAGGACTTTTGGCGGTTGGTTGCAGACACATCTCATGACTGACATAAATGTTGGATAGCAGTTGTACTTGTTGGCCAGGTCACCATCTTCGACTATATTGACTTTCCAAGGGTACGAGATAAATGGGAATACATTTTACATGATCGCTCAAGATAAAAAGAGCACCAATCAAAACAGTGATGTACGATTTGATGCAACAGACGAGAATGGGCAAAAGATACATATTATGGTTACATAGAGGAGATATGGGAACTTGACTATCGACCTTATTTTAATGTCCCTTTGTTTCGGTGCAAATGGGTCAAGCAGACAGGAGGCGGGGTTGAGGTAGACAAGAAATACGGAATGACAACAGTGGATCTCAACAACCTAGCGTATAGAAATGAATCATTTATCCTAGCCAATGATGTGGCTCAGGATTTTTATGTGAAGGACATGTTTACCAAACCGAGAAAAAGGAAAGATAAGCAAAAGAATACAACATACGATGATCCAAAGCGCCATATAGTTCTTTCAGGAAAAAGAAACATTGTGGGGGTGGAGGACAAGACAGACATGTCAGAAGATTATGATAAGTTTCATGAAATTCCGCCCTTCGCTGTGAAGGATGACCCAAGCATCCCGTTAAGTAAGGAAGATGCTCCATGGTTAAGAATTAGAAGAAAACCCTAACAATAGAGATGTGTGGATGTTGGTGATGTAAAATATTATTAAACCTTTATTTTTAATGATTAGCTTATATATATATATGGATATGAACTATCTCGATCTCAATAGGTAGTATGGCAGCTTCCCTGTGGTCAGACATTTATTAATATTAAAACATCAAAATTAGTCATAATCATATCTAGCCATGTAGTACACAGCTTCAGGGTCATCTTCGGAATCATCATCATCATCGTCGTTGTCGCTCGTAGCACGCGGGTGGATCCTCAGCCCTTCCACAACTTGTGCACAGGGGAACAGGGGAGGGGCACCTGCCACTCCGGCCTCGGATTCACGACGCACGGGGGAGGGGGCTCCCGGATGACGGCCCCAGTATGCCCTAGGCCTTCACCACCACCACCATTCTTGTGGCTATGCGGCTGGTGAAAGTGCGGGTACCTCAGGCGAGGATGGTCTCCCATGGTTATGTAGCGCATCACACCGGCGATAGTCCAGTTTGTCCACCACAGGCGCCGACCGGCCTCGTTGTGGTTCACTGGGGGTGGGTCGTCACCCTCATACCTGGCGAGCTCCCTTTCCCACCGGTTTGCGAAGAAGGCATTCCAGGTGTCGAGGTTGTCGGAATCCCAATGGGGATCCATCCGCTACTCCGACGTGAGATCGAGGTAGAAGTTGTTCGTGATGGCCACCTGGCGGGCCGAAGCTTGAGGCACAGGAGGAACAGGAACCCCTCCAGCGCTCAGCATCCAGCCGGCAGGCAGCCGGTACCCCAGCGGGCATGGGTAGCTGGAGGCGCACAGTGCCTCGGTCTCCTCGAGCGTCAGAAAGGCCCAGTAAGCGGTGTCCATTGTTGTGAGAGAACATGGCGGGAAGTAGGGGAAATATGTTTTAGTTCTAGTTACTAGTTTTAGTATTAAATATTATATTTCTAATGAGTATATTATTTTTTATGAATATTTTGGTATATTATATGTATTTTTCTGTTTTTAAATAATAAACTATATTTTTCCAACATTTGTACTAAATATAATACTTTTTAAACAATAGATAATTTCATTTAAGTTGTATAATAAATTATGATAATAGATTTAAATTATAGATCTTCTTTTTCCAAAATTTTTGATATATAATACATATTTTTCTGAAAACTATAAACCATTTTTCTTTTTGGCACCAAAAACCACCTTTAGCCCTGGGTTGTAATACAAACCGGGACTAAAGGTCCCCCTTTATCCCCAGTTTGTATTACAAACTGGGGCTAAAGGGTGTACGCGCGCGGGAAAACCGGCGGACGAAAACACCTTTAGCCCCGGGTTGTATTACAACCCGGGGCTAAAGGTGGTGGGGTATAAATACCCCACCCCACCCCGGGTCGTGCCACGACCCGGAGAGCCCGTTTTCACCTTCCCAGAGGAGTTCGCCGCCCACGCCATCCGCCCCGCTGCCGCCCCCGCCCGTGGAGAGGAGCTCGCCACCAGCTGCACACACCGTCTCCGCGCCGTCTGTCCCGTCGCCGCCCGCGCTCGTGGATCTCGCCGCCCACACCGTCTCCGCATCGCCTCGCCGTGTTTAGGTGATCGCCGTGCATTAGGGTTAATTAGTTAATTTTTTTCTAGGGTTAATTAGTTAACTTTGGTTTAGGGTTAACTAGTTAATTTTTGTGTAGCGTTATTTGAGGGTTAGTTTAGTTTACGGTTAGTTTAAGGTTAGTTTAGTTTAGGGTTAGTTTAGTTTAGGTTTAGTTTAGGGTTAATTTTCATTTACGGTTAGTTTAGTGTTAGTTTAGTGACATGGGTATACCCTACACGTACTCGAGCTTGGTATATACGGCCTGAATACAATGGAGGCCCACGGTGTCGCCATGGCCCAAATGAAGAACTCGAGTAACCTACGGACTCTCGATTGCTTGAAGAACAAGAAGAAGATAAAGATAGAAAGTTTAAAGGGGAAACCCTAACCTGTAACTGACTCGACCTGCTACCCGAGACCTAGCCTATCTATATAAAGGCTAGGAGGGGGCAGCGAGAAGGACACACGTAACCCTAGTTTCCACAACCCTCGCCAGATTGCATCTACGCACCATTGTAATCCTCGATTCCTTCAATAATTCCACGAGCAGACAAGCAGGAGTAGGGACCTCTGTGAGGCCTGAACCTGGGTAAATCTTCGAGTCCCCTGTGTGCTTGCTTGCTAGCCGATAGATGTCTCCAGCGCTCCCTCCTTCTCCAAAACAATGGGCATTGATGAGTTAAACCCTCGTCAATTGGCGCCGTCTATGGGAATTGGGACTGCTGATGTTGCGGCTTCTTCGGCCCCATCAACCGCGATCTACAACTCCGCAACAGCGGAGATACACCAACTCTTCGGTGCGTTTGACTTCACCGTCCAAACGCCAGCCACTCGCCCCGCCTTCGAATCCGTGGGCGACGGAATCAGCCTGGTGATCGGGAGCTTCCGCTTCCCAGTTGGTCAGATGGGTACGCTTCGCATGCTTGACCAGCCGACGATACCATCGATTTCTCTAGCATCATGGTTCCCTTTGCCGATTGGCACCCTTAGTGAGCTCCACGCCTCGACAACAGTCGAGAATACGGTTAGCGACAGCAGTTGCGAATCCGATCTGGGCGATCTGGCAACTGAAGACCGAGCCTACGGTTCCGGATCTGAAAGTTGTGGGAGCAGCATCTTCCCCAACCACTTCATGTGCGCCGTCATCAACGCGGGCAACTCATCTGCTAATCGCGACAACACGGGCAACGGTGGACATGGATCCGACCCGCCAAACAGCGGCATACCCAATGGCGGACCACCACTAAACGATGGCCCCACTAATGGTGCCCCCGTTAGCAACGGAGGGGCAGTCGAACATCTAACTATGATAAACGAGTAAACTGGCGAACGTGTCGTGATCAAGCTCACCGACCTCGAGTGGGCTCGTTGCCGAGAAGCCCTACGAGGCCACCCTCTACCCTTCGGCTTCCAACAAGAACTGTTGATGGGCTACCATTGGCTCTTGAAAGAGGAATACAAGCGCCAGCTATAAACAATCGCGCAACTCGAGGCGCGTAAAAAGGCGGCTGATGAGGCAAGCCTCCAACAAGCTGGGCTCTCCTCCCACGGAGGATCCTCCTCTAGGTGCAATGAGTACATAGCCAACAAGAGACGATCTCGACTCGCCCACTTCACCGAACAAGAACGTGTAGAAGCCGCCAAAGTCCCCGACTTCGGCTCCATGACGGTGGATATACGCGGCAACGTGCTCCCGAAAACACCGCAAGCCGCGGTAACGGCGGCCACCATGTACCTCCTCAACAACTAGCCGCCAGCTGGAGACCCTCGACCTGCCATGCACCAATCTATGATCGCAGGCTTGGGGTTAATCGAGGCCGCCCTCGACAAAGAGCCAGCATCAGAACCGAAGAAAGGCAAGGCTCTGGCAAAACGCTACTCCTCGCCCTCATCTAGCGATGACAGTCACGATCTGTCTCGACGTCGCCGCTCACGGTGACATGACGACGACTATGATGCGCGCGATGACCTCACGCAGTGCAAGATTGACAAATCAAGGGCGCGACGTGCTCGATCGACTAACTCAGAGGACAAAGATGTGGAGCTCTGTGGCGCTAGATGCTTCAGCAGGGCCATCAGACAAAAACGAATGCCCAAGGGGTTTAAGCGCCCATCAGAGAACCCGAAGTTTGACGGTCTGCAGGACCCAAAAGTCTGGTTGGAAGACCATATCTCCTCCGTCAGGCTCCACGGCGGGAGTCGAAGCACGGCCACGCAGTGCCTGCAGCTATAGCTGCAGGGCGCCGCCCGAGCATGGCTCAACAACCTCCCACGCGGATCCATTCACAGTTGGGAAGAGCTGGTTTACAACGTTGTGCGCAACTTCAAAGGCACGTACAAAAGGCCCGCGTCAATCGAAGAGCTGAGGTGCTGCCAGCAAAGATCGTACATCCAAAGGTGGTCCATCATCAAGAACTCCGTAGAAAATATCTCGGAGGACCGCGCAATCGACGCATTCAACAGCGGCGTTCACCGCATAGAGCTCAGGGAGGAGCTGGGCCGTTCGAAGCCCACGACCATCGACCAACTGATGGAAATCGCAAATCGGTGGGCTTATGGAGAAGATTCGGTGAAAAATCATGTTCACTCCGATGAGGAAGCAGAACTCGAGCGCAGACGCGACCGCCAAAGCAAATGCCACATGCGCATCTACGATGACTGTGACGACGTCAACATGGTCATAGGCAGATACGCCGACAGACGTGACGATAACCGCAACAGCGGCTACCGCAACAGTGGATACCGCGACTCCAAGAAAACCATGCAAGTATGGCAATGCCGCAATCGCGATGAGGCACCCGCAACATCCATCGAAGACAAGCTGTCCGGGCCATGCACTGTGCACTTCTACATCGACAAGCATGACGGAAAAAAGAAGTCCAGCCACCTCCTCAAGGAATGTCGCGAGTTCCTCAAACTGCATGAGGGACTGGCTCGGATGAATCGCAACGCAGTCGAAAGGGGATACGGAGCCGCCCCAGGCGCCGTGGCACATGGAGCTCTGTCACCATCGCCTGGACCACCCCCAAATGCAGCTGCGCCAGACCAGCACCACGGAGGCGAAACATACCCACGGGTCATGGGTACCATGATGATCCAAAAGGGACGCCCCTCGAATCGGGTGTAGAAGGCCATCACTCGCCAAGTCAACTTGGCCACAAACTCGCCACCATCTACCACTGAGTACCTCAGCGGAAGCGAGTCTTGGATCACCTTTGACAAGCGCGACCATCCGCCCCAAGTACCTCGTCCAGGCCATTGTCCCCTCGTACTCGAGGCACAAATTGGAGGCTTCGACATGAGCCGCATCTTCATGGACGATGGAAGCGGCATCAACCTTATATTCGCGAGTACCTTGCGAGCAATGAGAAACCCTGTGACTTGCTTAGAGGCCTCAGACACAACATTCCACGGCATCGTCCCAGGCAAAGGCATGTATCCCCTTGGCAAAATCAACCTCGACGTCATCTTCGGCACGCAGAAAAACTTTTGGCACGAGTGCATCGACTAGCCCTCGGAGTACCACTGCATCCTCGGACGTGTCGCGTTCGCTAGATTCATGGCAGTGCCACACTACGCCTATCTGCAGATGAAGATGCCAGGCCCTAATGGCGTCATCACAGTCAATGGGAGCTTCGAGAGGTCCGACAGTTGCAACAGGGAATTCAACAGAATTTCCCAGTTCTTCGGCATGCAGGAAGAACTCGCAAGACTAAAGGAGTCGACAGACAACAGTCTGCCTCCCCTGAGCCGGCCAAGTTCACCCTACCTATCTTTCGACTCATCGGTGCACACAAAGAATGTTCAGGTCCACCCATCGGATCCCGCCAAGACGGCCCTCATCGCCAACAACTTGAGTCCCGCATAGGAACTCGTGCTCGTCGAATTCCTCCGTGTGCACTGGGAAATCTTCGCCTGGTGTCCAGCAGACATGCCAGGAGTTCCCAGGGAATTCGCCGAGCACGCACTCAATGTCAACCCAGACGCAAGGCCAGTCAAACAAACAATTCGGCAACTGTCTGAACCAAGAGCAAAGGCACATGGAATGGAGATCAATAGACTTCTCGATGCCAAATTTATATGCGAGATCAAGGAAAGTACTTGGCTCGCCAACACAGTGCTAGTACCAAAAAAGGACACGTATATCCTGTGGATGTGCATGGACTTCACCTCTTTGAATAAGCATTGTCCGAAGGACCACTTTACGCTACCGTGAATCGACCAGATCATCGACTCCACCGCAGGATGCGAGCGCCTCTGTTTCCTCGACACCTACTCAGGCTATAACCAGATTCGAATGAAGGAGGAAGATTAAGAAAAAACAGCGTTCACAACGCCCTTTGGTGTGTTCTGCTACAACACAATGCCCTTCGGGCTAGAGAACGCAAGAGCCACCTACCAGCGGTGCATGCAGGCTTTCCTCAAGAACCAACTTGGTCGCAACATTCAAGTCTATGTCGACGACATAGTAATCAAGACCAAAGAGGAAGCATCACTAATCGACGATTTGCGCGAAACCTTCACCAACCTCGACCGCTACCGGATGAAGCTCAATCCGGACATATGCGCCTTCGGTGTACCATCTAGGAAACTACTCGGGTATCTTATCTCCGCGAGAGGGATCGAAGCGAACCCGAAGAAAATAAAAGCCATACTTGCCATGGAGTAGCCAAAAAACATCAGAGGCGTCCAACAGCTGGCTGGGCGAATCACAGCGCTAAGTCGATTCATCAGTCGGATGGGTGAAAAAGCACTGCCCTTCTACCAACTCCTCCGCAAAGCTGACAAGTTCAAGTGGACCAATGAGGCGCAGGAAGCATTCGACGACCTCAAGCGCCTACTATCCACCTCGCCAGTATTAGTGACCCCACATGAAAGGGAACCATTGTTGTTGTACATCTCTGCCACCAACCAGGTGGTCAGCACAGTTCTCGTAGTCGAACGAGACGAGGAAAACAAGGTCCACAGGGTACAGTGCCCAGTCTACTACCTCAGCAAGGTACTTATGCCAACAAAACAGCGGTACCCGCACTACCAGAAACTGGCATACGGCGTCTTCATGACGGCCCGGCGACTGCGCCACTACTTGCAAGAACACCCAATCGTGGTAGTCAACGACGCCCCGCTTGGGCACATCCTCAACAATCCCGACGCCACCGGACGAGTCACACTTTGGGGAATCAAACTGTCTCCACGAGACATCACATATGAAAAACGTGACGCAATCAAATCACAAGGTCTCCCTGACTTCCTCGTGTACTGGATGGAGAATCAGCTCCCTGAAAAAACAGATATGTCCTGCCTCTGGACAATGCACTTCGACGGATCCAAGCAGAAGAACGGAGCTGGTGCAGGTGTCATACTGACATCGCCCCAGGGTGACAAGCTGAAATATATTCTGCGAATGCAGTTCACCGCCTCCAACAACGAAGCCGAATACGAAGCCCTGCTACACGGGATGAGGATGGCAAAAGTCTGCGGTACCAAGCGGCTCATTATATACGGCGACTCCAAGTTGGTCGTCAACCAAACAATGCACGAGTGCGACGCACTGAACGACAACATGATCGCCTACCGTGACCTCTACGACACACTCGAAGGGGATTTCGACGGTTGCGATCTGCGGCACATAGGTTGCGAAAGCAATGAAGAGGCGGACACACTCGCCAACATAGGCTCTACCTGCGCCCCCATACCACCTGGGTATTTCTCGAGCACATCTGCGAACGCTCTATCAAGCCAAAGGCCGCAGAGAAGAAAACAAGTGCAACAACGGACTCGGGAGTTGCGCTGCCCAATAATCCAATGGCACTCGACGACCTGGAGCTGGACACAGGACTCGAGGGACCAATGAGCGTCATGATGATCGAGACATCCTAGACCCGACCATACATTACGTACCTCCTCAGCAAGAGGCTACCGGACGATCCGACTGACGCCCCACACATCGCATGGCCCTCCAAGGCATTTGCTGTTATCAACGGCGAACTATACAAGCGCAACATCATAGGAGTACTCCAACGATGCAACTCCATGGCCGATGGAAGAGCTGTTCTCCTCGACATCCCTGAAGGGACCTGCGGGCACCACGCCGGCAGTCGCACCCTCGTCGCCAAAGCTCTACGTGCTGCATTCTACTGGCCTACGACCATGCGTGACACCAAGGACATCGTCCAAAAATGCAATGCTTGCCAGCGATTCGCGGACAAGCCGCACGCACCTGGCACAGAGCTCCGACCAATTTCATTGGCCTGGCCCTTCGCGCAATGTGGACTTGACATGGTCGGCAAACTCCCAAGGTCCTCACGTGGAGGCTACGTCTACCTCTTGGTCGTAGTCGACAAATTCACCAAGTGGATAGAGGCCATGCTAGTGACTAATCAGTCAGGCTACAGCGCAATCAAGTTCTTGGAGTCCATCATCTATCACTTCGGAGTGCCACATAGCATCATCATGGACAATGGGACAAACTTCAAATCCAAGGAGTTCCAGGAATTCTGCGAGAATGTGGGAATCAACATCAGCTATGCCTCCGTAGCACATCCACAGACCAACGGCCAGGTCGAAAAAGCTAACGGGCTTGTCTGCAGCGGCATCAAGAAGCGACTCCTCAGACCACTTTAACAGGCCGCGGGCTGCTGGCCAGACGAGCTGCAATCGGTACTCTGGAGCCTACGCACAACTCCAAACAGCGCCACAGGATACACCCTGTTCTTCATGGTGCACGGGGTTGAAGCGGTGCTACCCGCCGAAGTACAGTACAAAGCACCATGTGTGGTCGCTTACAGCGAGCAAGAGTTGACTCTTACACTCGAAGACTCTATCGACTTCCTTGACGAGGCAAGGGAAATCGCCGCGGAGAGATCAACAATCTACCAGCAGAACCTGTGCAACTACAACAACAGGAGGCTACGCCCTAGGTCCTTCGTTGAAGGCGACCTGGTCCTGCAACTGAAGCAGCAAGGGCATCTCAAGCTCGAGTCACCCTGGGAGGGACCATACGTGATTACAGAAGTAATCCCACGTGGCGCCTATCGCCTTCAAGATTTAGAGACAGGAGTCGCATACTCCAACCCTTGGAATGTCGCGCAGCTGCGACGCTTCCACCCTTAGTCGCCTTTACTTTTACATTGCAAATAAGGCTACTCAGCGACACATTGTACCTCGTACTATCCTGCAAATAAATAAAGCTAAGTGCCCCGAAACTCTGTTTTTTTCTTTAATTTTTCGCAAATTATCCACTCGGGGGCTGCGCCACCCTATACACATCTGTTCTACGAACTAAACACGATATCTTGAGTAGCTGGCACACCAATCGAAACCCTTGACAAACATCAACCCAGTTGCAACGCACCTAACAGGTTGACAAGAGACTGAGATAAACACAAGGCCAGGCTAACTAAAAGGAGTCGCATAGTGCAACGCACTCGCAGAATATACACGCTAACAAGCCTTCTATATACATCAATATTAATCAATTATACACAACATGTTTGAACTTTACAACACTGGTGCAACTATGTGCAGGATACAAACTAAACTACTATTGTAGCAAAGGAACATTGGTCTGCTCCTCAAAGAAGTCAACGATCTCCTCCGTTGGGCGATCCACCGCCTGGTAGTGAGGAACCATGTTCCAAGCCGAACCCACTGGCGGCGCTGGGGGTCTGGCCGCAATCACGACAATGTCCACATCGGGTCTGTGAAGTCGCACCAGCGATAGAGCAGCCTTGGCACCAGCCACTAGCTGCTATCGTACACACTCGCAGACCGCAGTCAAGTCTTGGAATTTGGCAAGGAGGGCCAGCAGGTTCAATGGAACAATGTCCAGCAGGAACATCGTCCGATAAATATTCTTCAGGCACGATTGCAACTTCCTCAAGAAGTGAAGCACTCGCGATGCACGATCCTGCAGGGTCGCCAGTGCGATCGCGCAATCATGATCCACCCAAAAGTACCCACTCGCCTGAAGCTGCTCCTGGGTTAGATCATTCATGCGAATGGCGATCCTATCTTTCTCATCCTGAGGATGGCGTGCACTGACAACTATACCAAGCAAAGACAGAAGTATGAAGACAAGGAACTACGGCAAGTGACTACAAGATAAGGAATAAGAAAACTAACATTTGACTTGGTCACCCAGCTCCGTCATCTCCCGTAACAGATATTGTTCTCGGGCAGTGGCCTTCTACGCCTTCGACTTCCACACATCCGCATTACCGCGGAGTACGGGCAATTCACGCTCCAATTGCTTCACATGGTCATGGAGTCGCGAAAGCAGAGACAGCTCATGCACCCTTGAGCGCGGCGGTGCCAAAGTGTCATCAAGGGGCGGCGAATCCTGAGGCTCCCTCAAAGGATCACTCGATGTGCCCTATCACAAGTCAAGCAAGAGAAAATAAGAGGACTAAGGAGAGGCATGGACAAAAGACTCGAGTACATTCAAGATCAATAAAGTATCAGCAGATACATTCGCCAAAAGGCATGTTCTCGACAAAAAGACATAAGCTATCTAGCTATTACAAGATGCGACTACTAAGGAGTGGTTGCCTTCATCGACTTCGACTTTGGTTTTGGGGGCCTCATCGAGTCTGTGGAAGTGTCAGACGCCACACACTTTCCCCCGGCCCCTGACATCGCAGCCTTAGCCATCTTCTTGGCTCGCTGAAGCTCCTCAGAGTACTTCGCAACTGTATTGATCAGTTGTGGGCCGTACTTGCAACAAGCAGTCGTGAAAGGGAGCAAAAACTACCTGCTAGCCATTAGCACTGACAGGCATCGCCTTGGAGACTGCTGCAGGATCAACTTCGACTCCGTGTGCTTGAACCATGGCGAGTGACATTGAAGCACGAGCCGCACGGAGTGAGTTCTTGAAGATTGAAGGAATGCCTCCGGCAAAGGACTCCACCAGCTCATCCATATTCTCGATCAACTCAGCTTTGGGCGCCAGCTCTTCCCGGAGGCGACTGAGCACGCCCTTGGCCTTGGTGAGCATCCCCTGAACGGCAGCGCTGCGATCTTCGACTGCCGAAATGGCACCTGCCAGGGCGTCATCACGACGGAGTACCTGGGGGTCGAAGCTCAAACCGCTGGCATCTACAACCAAGCATAGGCACAAGGGTCAACACCAACAACAAATTCAAAAGAAGAAGAAAACACCGAAAATTCAGACAAAGGAATACGTCAGAGAGCCTTGGCCATCGAAAAAAGTTGTTCCTCGAACAACTTCTCCCTAGCCACGATGGAGGCACGCAGATCCTCCTCGCGCTTCCGTGACTCGGCACATGCTACGACTGCCTCATTGTGGCTCTTTACCGCCACAACGAGCATCTTCTCGAGGGAAGCAGTGCTACGCAGGAGCACATTATGCTCGGCTATGATGCAAACAAAGATAAAATCATCAGTCGAACACATCAAAAGGATGCAAAGGAAAAATAAGGAATACTCACTCTCAATCGGACGATGCCGATTGTCCAGCATTATGTGCTGACGACCCATCGCAAGCACCTGCTCCGCAAGGAGAGCGGCTTCCTTCACAACGAGTTGCGGCAGAAGACATAGTAAGAGATCAACAAATGGCATAGATGAAAATTCGACTGCCAAATCAGAAGAAGAAATACTGCACTTACATGATCCTCCAAAGACTCCGAAGTCGATGGATTGAATACGTCTAGATAACCATCTGGTGATCCACATTGTGCGGAGAACTTGATGAATTATGCCTGGAGTGGGCCGCCAATGGAGGAGAAGGAGTGCGCTCAGCCACTTTCTTGGCCTTAGAGGTCGCGACTCCAGATTCCTTCAAAAATTGGACGTCGCCAGAAGATGACGACGCCGGCTGACTGCAGAACAAAACCAACATCAAGAGAATGCAACTCCAAGGAAGAACCAAAAGGAAGACTCGTATACTTACCAATCAAACTTGTCAAAATCGAAGGTTTGATTCCCCGACTCTGACGACGACTCCTTCGGCAGCCGCATCTTTTTACGAGAGGATGGCGCCACGACACTCACAGGAACGGCAGGAACCAGCGACTCTGCACCAACACCTGCACCTTCTGGAGTCGAAGGAGATGATGCATCCGACTCCTCGTTGTGCGGACGCTTGCGAGTGTCTGGACCACTCGACTCGGGGGCTTCCTCCTCCACATCAGATGGGACGGTCGACTCCGACTCATCCTCTTCCAAGGCTTCACAAGGGATAACCCCCTCGGGAAGAGGGGTCATACAGGGTGACACCGCCCAATCCTGCATACAGAAAACAATTTAGCACAAATTCACGAAACAGCAAAGAAGCAATCGACAAGCAAAGCTACTATGTAGCACAATTTTACCTCAGGAGGAGGGTTAGCAGCATCGAACCGGAGGAACTTCTGGATCATTGGGAAGCACATCCTTGGCGGTGTACTTGGTGACCAGTCGAACCCTTTTATCTACCTCACTCGCGGAAATGCCATCGGTAGATACACGAGTGACATCGTCCGCGCCAGCCCACTTGAACATAGGGTGGACTCTGGCTTGCAGGGGCAAGACGCGACGGTGCAGCCATGTGCGAATGAGGGCGCAGCCTCCCTCCTCTTTGCCCATGCGACTCTCGAGGTCGCAAACGCGCTCGTATAGCACATCTGTCTCCGCGGACTCGCCGGGCATAACTACGTTCTTCTAGGAACGCCTCCTCTTGAACGGCGTCACGGGATCAAAGGGCATGAGTCCGAAGTGGTCTCCGTCGGCCTTCAGGTCGTGGATGTAGAACCACTTGTCCCTCCAACCTTAGACGGACGCCGTGAGTTTGATATCAAAGTATGTGGCGGAGGAGTCGACGTGGATACCGCAGCCGCCTACATCGTAGACTACGGAGCCAGACGTTGATTTGTGCTTCAGCTTGAAGAGGCGCTTGAAAAGGCCGAAGTTTGGCTCGATTCTGAGCCAGCACTCGCAAAGAGTAATGTAGCAAGCTACATGGAGGATGGAGTTTGGGGACAGCTGATGGAGCTAGAGCCCGTAAAAGCAGAGAAGGCTCCTGAAGAAAGGATGCAGGGGCAAATAGAGAGACCACGGATGATGAACACTAGGAACATCACCCGAAAGCCAGCAGGAGGAGAGGGAATTACCTTGCTGCCAGGGACGCGTGTGTCAGCGACTGCGGAGGAAAAAACTCCGTCTTGGCATAGAAGACGAAGCTCTGAAGATTTGATCACGGATGCACGCCACACACCATTCGTGACGCGAGTGCCCGTGCCCTTCTTTTTTCCGGTGGCGGCGGTGCTGGTGCCCACAGCGGTGGAGCCACCCTTCTTCTTCGCAGCAACCGTGGCGGCGGCGGAATCGGCCGCGGCACCTCCCTTCTTCTTCCCCATTCTACGGTGGCGGTGTGATCGGAGAAACTAACTGCGAAATACGCGGAGCTGGTACAGCACCGCGAAAGAGAAGAGCACAAAGAAGCAGAGGAGCAGCAGCAATGGCGACGGAAGCAAAGGCAGAGAGGAAGCAGATGTGAAAATTATCGTCGCAACATCGCTATTTAACCTCCTGGAAGATGCAATCTAATAGTCAGGAAAAACCCTACACGACGTGTGGCGTCCATCGTCCTCGACACGTGGAGGCCCTGGAACGTGAACCGTCCCCCACTACCCCCATTACGCATGGAAATCGAGGAGGCGTAGTTAAAACAAAGATTACGCACGCCCGGTCAAGTCAGAGTCAGACAATGAGACCCACCGCTCGTCACGTCCTGTCAAACTCGCTCACGCGGGCAACTGAGGTCACTGCATCGTCAGCACTGACATCATCCAAAAATACGCAGTAGAAGACTTCGACTACTTTAGTCCTTGCTCGAGTCTTCGACTCCAACAAGCACTCGGGGGCTACTCCCATAGGGAGCGCTGGTCGCGCACCCAATGATTATTTGTACATCATACTGTGTGTTGGTAACATCCACACTCGAAGCTTATGGCGACACCGCCTCATGATATTTCCCTACAAAGAGACTGCGTCTCCTGGGTCACCCAAATCATCTCCGCGATGACAAAATTTGGATGTCGCGCTTGCAGCGTGAAGATAAGACCTGAATAGGGCCTGGCAACGCATTTTCAGCGCACTACCAGAAATATATCCGTGCCAACAAGTACAACGAACATGCCCTGACGGACACGTCGAGTGCTCACACCCATACACTGGAATTCTACTCCTGTAAGACCTCCGCGACTTGAGTCGAATTACACTAGCACTTCTCCGGATTCGAGTCCGGCGACTCGAGTTCGAGTAGATGGCGTTTTTTTACCCTAAGGTAGTTAACTGGTACCGATACATCAGTTAAATTAGGCACGCACATCAGCAATCCCTATGACACAAACAGAGCAGTCGAAAAACATACTCCGTCAGGCACTCGAAAGGATTCATAAAGTCCCCAGTCGAATCTGCAATACTAATGGACACTCGGGGGCTACTGACATGGGTATACCCTACAGGTACTCGAGCTTGGTATATACAGCCTGAATACAATGGAGGCCCAAAGTGTCGCCAAGGCCCAAATGAAAAAC
This sequence comes from Avena sativa, assembly GCA_916181665.1. Classification (NCBI taxonomy): domain Eukaryota; kingdom Viridiplantae; phylum Streptophyta; class Magnoliopsida; order Poales; family Poaceae; genus Avena; species Avena sativa. The sequence goes on from OV702287.1 coordinate 577,728,887, forward strand.
TCGAGTAATCTACGGACTGTCGATTGCTTCAAGAACAAGAAGAAGTTAAAGATAGAAAGTTCAAAGGGGAAAACCCTAACCTATAACTGACTCGACCTGCTACCCAAGACCTAGCCTATCTATATAAAGGCGAGGAGGGGGCGGCGAGGAGGACGCACGCAACCCTAGTTTCCACAACCCTCGCCAGATTGCATCTACGCACCATTGTAATCCTCGATTCCTTCAATAATTCCACGAGTAGACAAGCAGGAGTAGGGACCTCTGCGAGGCCTGAACCTGGATAAATCTTCGAGTCCTCTGTGTGCTTGTTTGCTAGCCGATAGATGTCTATAGCGCTCCCTCCTTCTCCAAAACCCAAGTCCATAACAATGGGCATTGATGAGTTAAACCCTCGTCATTTAGTTTGTTTAGGGTTAATTTAGTTTAGGTGAAAATTCTTTTGATGGTCGGGCATCCGCGTGAAAATAGGGCCTTAGTTTAGTTTAGTTTATATGAAACACCGTCTCCGCGCCATCCGTCCCCCCGTGCCGCTGCCCGTCCAGCGCAATTGTACTTAGTGTTAGTGTTAGTAGTATTAGTATTTAGTTAGTGTTAGTAGTATTAGTATTTATTTAGAGTTAGTTAGAATACTTAGTTAATTAGGTTTAGTTTAGTTAGTATTAGGTTTAGGGTTAGTGTTAGTAGTATTAGTATTTAGTTACTGTTTATGTTTTATAATTGTTTATTGCTATTATTTAGTTATGCCGCGTCCTCCTCGTCCGAGCCTACTGGACTCCATCGGTTCCGGGGATGTTCGAGCCTAGGATCCGCCGGGTTGGCACTGGGAGGTGCTACCTGTCGGGACTCGTACCTTGGTGAGGAATCCGGGTATCATCGCCGACCCGGAGCTTCTTTGGTGGCGTCCACAAGGTCCAGGAGCAGTGCAGAGGGAGCCGGCCCACAAGGAGGTGGTATGTCATCCTATCAGGGAGGAGGATGAGGACGTACGGTGATATATGTATCCTTTGGAGACTAGGTTCTCCAATATCTGGCAGGTTTACGGATCTCACCCGGGCTACTCTCCGGTGATAGTTCCTCTTCTCTGGCTGCAGAGCTGCCGTAGCACAGGACACGGCAGCCGAGTTCGCTAGTTTGATATGAGCGAGATGTATTAATAATGTACTTTATCTTATGAGCGAGATATGAGAGAAATGTATTAATAATGTACTTTATCTTATATTATTATACTTTATATATCTTAATGCAAAATTGTTTCATTATTAGTACATAATCTTTTTTCTGTATCCGAGTTGTCGCAATTGTAATATTCTTTTACTTAATGCAATATCCTTTTTCTGTATTAGTTAAGCTATGGACGGTAGACACAATGAAGAGGAGCTTCTCAACATGATAGATGAGGGTACTGGGGGTTCTTATTACGATGGCTCCGAGTATCTTAATTTATCTAGAGGGGACGAGGGTGGACACGATAGTGGAGACGATGGTGCTGACCATGGTGGAGATCATGGTGAAGACACCATAATAATAACAAAGTCCGTCGAGGTATATAAAGCCTCTACCGATCGATCACTAGTATACATGCACTAATTGATTCATATATATGTACTGACGAATGTTTCTTCTCTTAGACCTCCGCTTCCGGCCAATCTTCTACAAGGACAAGAGGCCCAGCACCAAAGTTGCCCGCTAATCTCCGTTTCAGCATTGACTTAGTCTCTCCGCTGGGTCAACCGTCGGAGCCCAAAGAATCTGTGAATGCATTTATAACTCAATGCGGAGTGATTGTTAGAGACACCGTCCCGATCACCACGCAGAATTGAAATAAGCTAGAAAAAAAGGGATCCAGTTGGGGCTAGTTTTGTAGATGACAGAGCGAGAGATGCGATGTGGAATTCTCTCATGAGACATTTCACCCTACCATTCTTGGAGACTGATGAGGTCACACAACAACTGACGAGGAAAGTCAAGCACTTTGCTCTTAAGAAGATGGGCGAACTATTCAAGGAATGGAAGAAAAGACTGTACCACAAGTATGTCTTCAAGAAAAAAACTCCTCCATTCACTGGCCCACTAGAGATGTAGCAGGATAATTGGGCCGCATTTGTGGAATACAAGAACTCGGCACTAGATGTGGGAATGTCAAAAAAGAATAAAATAAATGCAGGCAAAAAGAAATATCACCATCATACGGCCACATGTGGCTACAGGAGTGCCATGCCTAAGTGGGATAAAGCTGAGCCTGACCTGGAGGCTAAAGGGGCCACCCCAGCTATGTCTCGTTGGCCCAGGAGGTCAAGAAATTGGGTTCTCGGGCATGGGGCATCGTATGACCCAGAAACAGGCGAGATTGTTGCAGCTAAAGAAGTTTCTTCACCCAAGAATGAACTTATTAAAGTGATAAAAGAGGTTGAAGATGGAAAGTTTGTTCCTGACAGAGAGAACAATGAGCTGACAAAGGCTCTCGGGAATCTTGAAAAAGCTGGACAAACAAGAGAGTTCGGACCTTCTTGTCCATGGGTTATCGGATTTCCCGAGGACCTTGACACATACAGAAGCCGATCGAGAAAAACAAAGCGGCAAAAAGAGGAGGATGCGGAGCGGTTCGCGAGGTTTGAAGCCATGGTGCGGGAGCATCGCCAGGAGCTTAATCAACTTAAAGGACTCTGACAGCAAGATCCTACACCAGACAGTATGGTGGGCCCATCGCAACGGAAAAGCAGCATGGCTTCCACGGGGGGCCACGGTAATGATGCAACAATGGATGTGTACCCCGTGGATGCAATTAAGGAGAAGACTAGTTGTGAGCTGCATGTTGAACTGAAGAACATATCCATGAAGGTGGTGGTCGGCTTTTCTTTACCTTCTGCACCGGGAGTGACCTACCATTGCAATCCGATTCAAGCTGGCTATGCTCGTGTCGGTGTGGATGAAGTTCAACCAATGTGTCAGTCACTACAGCTTGACATCCCTGGAGGTGAAGGGAGACGACACTGGGAGAAGTCACGAGTGGCTTCATTCTTTGTTAAAAATAATACATCAAGTTTCCAGGCTCGACACCGAGGCCACCTTCTCCACCTAGAAACATTCCATCACCTCCAAGGCCACCGCCTCCTCCTAGTAAAAGTCCACCTCCAATGGCACTGTCTCCTCCCAGTAAAAGTCCACCACCTACAAGTCCAATCCATGACCCCAACACGAGTCCATCTCAATCTACGTAGCTGCCTCCACCCACTAAGGGCCAAAAGCGGAAGAATAGCACCGCTCCGTCGAGCGATAACTGACGCCCAAAGCGACAGTTGTCGCCCCTCCCAAGAGTACCGCCGGTTCCTCGCAAGAGGGATTTACAACCTGACTGATGAGGAGACCGATGCGATTGTACAGGACAAAGTGGATGCTCATTTTAAAAAGAAACAACCAAAGCCAGAGGTCCAAATAAAACCGGAAACCAAGGAGCACTTTAGGAAATTACTGACGCAGCCATCCCAAGCTCAGTTAAATGCACCATATGACTATACACGATGTCTTCAGAAGACACTGAAACAGAAGAGATCAAGCGGTAGAGGAAGCATCACAAAAGAGGTTCCCCAGCAGGAGGAACAAGCAAAACAATCGAGTGGTAGCGGAAGCATCAGAACGGACGTCCCCCAGCAGGGCAAATAAGCAAAACAATAGAGTGATAGCCAAAGAACCAAAACAGATGTTCCCTAGCTGGGGAAACAAGCAAATCAATCGCTCCCCCCGCTCTAGGTGCACATACCCGAATCACAACTATATGAGGGAAAACCTATGGATCCGGAAACGGCTAAGATATTGGCCGAGCAATGTAATATGTCTATTCATGACATTATTCACGGTGATATGCCCAAGGCTGAGGTAGCACCCAAATTTGTTCACGGGGAGCCTCTGGTCAGTTCTGAGAGGCTTCGGGATATGCCAACAAAAATGCGACGATTCCATGAATGGTACATGAAAGCATCAAAAGAAGAGGGATATTGGCTCATACTGAAAGTTAAAAAATCGCATTACTTAGCTGAAGACGAGGTCCCTGTTGAATTTACAGAATTATTTCAGTTATTCGATCTAAAGGAACTCGACAAATCTATCCTCAGTTGCTATTGTCTGTAAGTGATTACTTTATTTATATAATTAAGTCTCTATCTCAACTTGTTCAATTCATTGCCGGTAAGTATACCCACTACATTCTTTTGTACGCTATTTATAATGATGCAGAATGAAGATTCTCGAATGTAAAAGAAAGGCTCTCAATGGATTTGGATTCATTGATCCACATCGAGTTAATGGAGCTATGCTAAAGGATAAGCCACTGGAGACCGAGCAAAACTTGCCCCGGTTTTTCACGAACCAGCATTTCTATAATGAAATACTATTTCCTTACCATGACGGCAAGTGAGTTCTTGTACACAATAGACCATAAAAGCGTGCTTTGCCACGCCCGTCCATCTTAATAAGAAAACAAACAATAGAATTATTGTGAAATTTGGATAGATGTGAGAAAATGCGCATGCTGATGCGCACCTCTATCTTATACATGCGCACCTCTATCTTATGGAAAGAAGGTAATGCTATTTGAGAATAAATTGGGCACTTCGAGACCTCGTATTTTATGTGTTTGGTGGAGTATTGGCTAAACTTGCATAGAATAGCATGAATTACTACACATATATACACATATATACGGGGATGAAGCGACGCTAATGTCCTAAAAATAATTTATATTATGTTGCCTAGCGTCTTTTCATTGGTTTGGACTTTTGAAATAATTGGCTAGAACAACAACAGTTGCGAAGTACTCTAAGGAGCTTCAGCGAGCTAAAAAGATGGCTAAGGCTGCGACGCCAGGGGCCGGGGAAAGTCTGTGGCGTCTGACGCTGCCACAGACTCGATGAGGCCCCCAAAACCAAAGTCGAAGTCGAAGAAGCCAATAACTCCTCAGTAGTTGCATATTGTAATAGCTAGATAGCTTATGTCTTTTTGTCGAGAACATGCCTTTTGGCGAATGTATCTGTGGATACTTTATTGATCTTGAATGTACTCGAGTATTTTGTCCATGCCTCTTCTTAGTCCTCTTATTTTCTCTTGCTTGACTTGTGATAGGGCACTCCGAGTGATCCTTTGAGGGAGCCTCGGGATTCGTCGCCCCTTGATGACACTTTGGCACCACCGCGTTCAAGGGTGGATGAGCTGTCTCTTCTTTCGCGACTCCTTGACCGGGTGAAGCAATTGGAGCGTGAATTGCCCGTACTCCGCGGTAATGCGGATGTGTTGAAGTCGAAGGCGGAGAAGGCCGCCGCCCGAGAACAATATCTGCTAGGGGAGGTGACGCAGCTGGGCGACCAATTCAAATGTTAGTTTTCTAATTCCTTATCTTGTAGTCACTCGCCGTAGTTCTTTGTCTTCATACTTCAGTCTTTGCTTGGTATAGTTGTCAGTGCATGCCATCCTCAGGATGAGAAAGATACGATCGCCATTCGCATGAATGATCTAACCCAAGAGCAGCTTCAGGCGAGTGGGTACTTTTGGGTGGATCATGATCGCGCGATTGCACTGGCGACCCTGCAGGATCGTGCATCGCGAGTGCTTCACTTCCTGAGGAAGTCGCAATCGTGCCTGAAGAATATTTATTGGACAATGTTCCCGCTAGAGATCGTTCCATCGAGCCTGCTGGCCCTCCTTGCCAAATTCCAGGACTTGACTGCGGTCCACGAGTGTGTACGACAGAAGCTAGTGGCTGGTGACAAGGCTGCTCTGTCGCTGGTGCGACTGCCCAAACCCGATGTGGACGTTGCTGAACCAGGTCTCCTTCGACGAAGGACCTGGGGCGTAGCCTTCTGCTGTGGTAGTTGCGCAGGTTCTGCTGGTAGATCGTTGATCTCTCCGTGGCGATTTCTCTTGCCTCGCCAAGGAGGTCGATAGAGTCTTTGAGTGCAAGAGTTAACTCTTGCTCGCTGTAAGCGATCACACGTGGTGCTTTGTATCGTACTTCAGCGGGTAGCACCGCTTCAGCCCCGTGCACCATGAAGAACGGGGTGTACCCCGTGGCGCTGTTTGGAGTTGTGCGTAGGCTCCAGAGTAACGATTGTAGCTCGTCTGCCCAGCAGCCCGTGGCCTATTCGAGTGGCCTGAGGAGTCGCTTCTTGATGCCGCCGCAGACGAGCCCGTTAGCCTTTTCGACCTGACCGTTGGTCTGTGGATGCGCTACGAAGGCATAGCTGACGTTGATTCCTAGATTCTCGTAGAATTCCTGAAAATCCTTGGATGTGAAGTTTGTCCCATTGTCCGTGATGCTGTAGTGTGGCACTCCGAAGCGGTAGATGATGGACTTGAAGAACTTGACTGCGCTGTAGCCTGACTGGTTAGTCACTGGCATGGCCTCTATCCACTTGGTGAATTTGTCGACTGCGACCAGGAGGTAGACGTAGCTTCCTCGCGAGGACTTTGGGAGCTTGCCGACCATGTCGAGTCCCCATTGCGCGAAGGGCCAGGCCAATGGAATTGGCCGGAGCTCTGCACCAGGCGCGTGTGGCTTGTCCGTGAATCGCTAGCAAGCGTTGCATTTTTGGACGATATCCTTGGTGTTACGCATGATCATAGGGCAGTAGAATCCAGCTCGTAGAGCTTTGGCGACGAGGGCGTGACTGCCTGCGTGGTGCCCGCAGGTCCCCTCATGGATGTCGAGGAGAACAACTCTTCCATCGGCCATGGAGACGCGTCGTTGGAGCACTCCTGTGATGCTGCGCTTGTATAGTTCGCCGTTGATAACAGCGAATGCCTTGGAGAACCGTGCGATGTGCCGGGTGTCAGCCGGGTCGTCTGGTAGCCTCTTGCTGAGAAGGTACATAATTTACGGTTGAGTCCAAGATGGCTCGATCATCATGACGCTCATTGGTCCTTCGAGTCCTGTGTCCAGCTCCAAGTCGTCGAGTGCCATTGGCTCATTAGACGGCATAGCCCCCGAGTCCGTTGTTGCGCTTGTTTTCTTCTCTGCGGCCTTTGGCTTGATGGAGCGTTCACACATGCGCTCGAGAAATACCCTAGGTGGTATGGGGGAGCAGGTGGAGCCTATGTTGGCGAATGCGTCCACCTCTTCATTGCTTTCGCGGCCGATGTGCCGTAGTTCACAACCGTCGAAGTCCCCTTCGAGTGTGTCATAGAGGTCGCAGTAAGCGATCATGTTGTCATTCCGTGCGTCGCACTCGTGCATTGTTTGGTTGACGACTAGCTTGGAGTCGCCATATATTATGAGCCTCTTGGCGCCGCAGGCTTTTGCCATTCTCATCCCGTGTAGTAGGGCCTCATATTCAGCTTCATTGTTGGAGGAGGTGAACTATATTCGCAGGATATATTTCATCTTGTCTCCCTAGGGCGATGTCAGTATGACACTTGCGTCGGCCCCGTCTTTTCGCTTGGAACCATCGAAGTGCATTGACCAGAGGTAGGACATATCTGGTTTTTCAGGGAGCTCGTTCTCCATCTAGTGCACGAGGAAGTTAGGAAGAACTTGCGACTTGATTGCGTCGTGTTTTTCATATGTAATGTCTCATGGAGACAGTTCGATTCCCCAAAGCGCGACTCGTCCGGTGGCATCGGGATTGTTGAGGTTGTGCCCAAGCGGGGCGTCGTGGACTACCACAATTGGGTGCTCCTGGAAGTAGTGGCGCAGTCGTCGGGCCATCATGAAGATGCCATACGCTAGTTTCTGGTAGTGCGGGTACCGTTGTTTTGTTGGCGTAAGTACCTCGCTGAGGTAGTAGATTGGGCGCTGTACTCCATGGACCTTGTTTTCATCGGCTCGTTCTACCACGAGCACCGTGCTGACCACCTAGTTGGTGGCGGAGATGTACAGTAACAGTGGTTCCCTTTCGCGTGGGGTCACCAGTACTGGCGAGGTGGATAGTAGGCGCTTGAGGTCTTTGAATGCTTCCTATGCCTCGTTGGTCCACTAGAATTTGTCATCTTTGCGGAGTAGTTGGTATAAAGGTAGTGCCTTCTCGCCCATTCGACTTATGAATCGACTTAGCGCCGTGATTCACCCATCCAGCTGATGGACGCCTCTTATGTTTTTCGGCTTCTCCATGGCCAGTATGGCTTTTATTTTCTTCGGGTTCGCTTTGATCCCTCTCACGGAGATAAGATACCCGAGTAGTTGCCCAGATGGTAAGCCGAAGGCGCATTTTTCCGGATTGAGCTTGATCTGGTAGCGGTCGAGGTTGGCGAAGGTTTCGTGCAAATCGTCGATTAGTGAGGCTTCCTCTTTGGTCTTGATTACTATGTCGTCGACATAGACTTGAATGTTGCGACCAAGTTGGTTCTTGAGGAAAGCCTGCATGCACCGCTGGTAGGTGGCTCCTGCGTTCTTTAGCCCGAAGGGCATTGTGTTGTAGCGGAACACAAGAAAAGGCGTTGTAAACGCTGTTTTTTCTTGATCTTCCTCCTTCATTCGAATCTGGTTATAGCCTGAGTAGGTATCGAGGAAGCAGAGGCGCTTGCATCCCACGGTGGAGTCGATGATCTGGTCAATTCGCGGTAGCGGGAAGTGATCCTTTGGACAGTGCTTATTCAAAGAGGTGAAGTCCATGCACATCCGCAGGATATCCGTGTCCTTTTTTGGTACTAGCACTGTGTAGGCGAGCCGAGTGCTTTCCTTGATCTCGCGTATGAATTTGGCGTCGAGGAGTCTGTTGATCTCCATTCTGACTGCTTTTGCCCTTGGTTCAGATAGTCGCCGAATTGTTTGCTTGACCGGCCTTGCGTCTGGGTTGACGTCTGGGTCTGGGAACTCCTGGCATGTCCGCTGGACACCAGTCGAAGATTTCCTAGAGCTCACGGAGGAATTCGATGAGCGGGAGTTCCTATGCGGGACTCAAGTTGTTTGCGATGAGAGCCGTCTTGGCGGGATCCGATGGGTGGACCAGGACATTCTTCGTGTGCACTGATGAGTGGAAGGACAAGTCGGGTGAGCTTGGCTGGCTTAGGGGAGGAAGATTGTTGTCTGTCGACTCCTTTAATCTTGCGAGTTCCTCCTGCATGCCGAAGGACTGGGAGATTCTCTTGAATTCCCTGTCGCAACTGTCGCATCTCTCGAAGCTCCCGTTGATTGTGATGACGCCATTAGGTCCTGACATTTTCATCTGCAGGTAGGCGTAGTGTGGCACCGCCATGAACCTAGCAAACGTGACACGTCCGAGGATGCAGTGGTACTGTGAGGGCCAGTCGACGACTTCGAAGTCGATGTGCTCGTGCCAAAAGTTTTTCGGTGTGCCGAAGATGACGTCGAGGTTGATTTTACCAAGGGGATATACACCCTTGCCTAGGACGATGCTATGGAATGTTGTGTTTGAGGCCTCTAGGCAGGTCAGAGGGATCCTCATTGCTCGCAAGGTACTCGCGAACATAAGGTTGATGCCGCTTCCGCTGTCCATGAAGACGCGACTCATGTCGAAGACTCCAATTTGTGCCTCGAGGACGAGGGGAGAATGGCCTGGACGAGGTACTTGGCGCGGGTGGTCGCGCTTGTCGAAGATGATGCAGGACTCGTTTCCACTGAGGTACTCGGTGGTAGATGGTGGCGAGTTTGTTGCCAAGTTGACTTGGCGAGTGATGGCCTTCTGTGCCCGATTCGAGGGGCCTCCCTTTTGGATCATCATGGTACCCATGGCCCGTGGGTATGGTTCGCCTCCATGGTGCTGGTCCGGCGCAGGTGCATTTGGGGGTTGTACAGGTGGTGGTGGCGGAGCTCCATGTGCCACGGCACCTGGTGCGGCTCCGTAGCCCCTTTCGACTGCGTTGCGATTCATCCGAGCCAATCCCTCATGTAGTTTGAGGAACTCGCGGCAGTCCTTGAGGAGATGGCTAGAATTCTTTTTGCGTCGTGCTTGTTGATGTAGAAGTGCACAGTGCATGGCCCGGACAGCTTATCTTCAATGGATGTTGTAGGTGCCTCATCGCGATTGCGGCCGTGCCATACTTGCGTGATTTTTCCAGAGTCGCGGTATCCACCGCTACGGTAGCCGCTGTTGCGGTTGTCGTCGCGTTTGTTGGCATAGCCGGCTACGACCATGTTGACATCGTCGCGGTCATCGTAGATGCGCATGCGGCGTTTGCTTCGGCGGTCGCGTCTGCGATCGAGTTCTGCCTCGTCGTCGGAGTGAACGCGATTTTTCACCGAGTCTTCTCCATCTGCCCAGTGATTCGTGATTTCCATCAGGTGGTCGATGGTTTTGGGGCTTTGAGTGGCCTAGCTCCTCCCTGAGCTCTATGCAGCGTACACCACCGTTGAATGCGTCAATCGCGCGATCCTTCGAGATATTCTCTACGGAGTTCTTGATGATGGACCACCTCTAGATGTATGAGCATAGCGATTCTCCTGACCTTTACTGGCAGCATCTCAGCTCTTCGATTGATACGGGCCTTTTGTAAGTGCCCTTGAAGTTGTGCACAAAGCTGTAGACCAGCTCTTCCCAACTACGAATGGATCCTCGTGGGAGGTTGTTGAGCCATGCTCGGGCGACGCCCTGCAGTTGCAGCTGCAGACATTGCATGGCCGTGCTTCGACTCTCGTCGTGGAGCCTGACGGAGGAGATATGATCCTCTAACCAGATTTTTGCGTCCTACAGACCATCAAACTTTGGGTTCTCTGACGGGAGCTTAAACCCCTTGGGCATTCTCTTTTGTCTGATGGCCCTACTGAAGTATCTGGTGCCACAGAGCTCCACATCTTTGTCCTCTAAGTCAATCGATCGGGCACGTCGCGCCCTTGATTTGTCAATCTTCCACTGCGTGAGGTCATCGGGTGCATCATAGTCGTGGTCGTGTCGCCGTGAACGGCGACATCGAGATAGACCATGACTGTCATCGCTAGATGAGGGTGAGGAGTAATGTTTTGCTAGAGCCTTGCCTTTCTTCGGTTCCGATGCTGGCTCCTTGTCGAGGGCGACCTCGATTAACCCTAATCCTGCGATCGTAGATCGGTGCATGGCAGCTCGAGGGTCTCCAGCTAGTGGCTGGTTGTTGAGGAGGTAGATGGTGGCCGCCGTTACCGCGTCTTGCGGCGTTTTCGGGAGCACGTTACCGCGGCTTGCGGCGTTTTCGGGAGCACGTTACTGTCATGGAGTCGAAGTCTAGGACTTTGGCGGCTTCTACACGTTCTTGTTCGGTGAGGTGGGCAAGTCGATATCGTCTCTTGTTGGCGATGTACTCGTTGCACCTAGAGGATGATCCTCCGTGGGAGGAGAGCCCAACTCGTCGAAGGCTTGACTCATCAGCCTCCTTTTTACATGCCTCGAGTTGCGCGATTGTTTGTAGCTGGCGCTTGTATTCCTCTTTCAGGAGCCAATGGTAGCCCATCAGCAGTTCTTGTGGGGAGCCGAAGGGTAGAGGGTGGCCTCGTAGGGCTTCTCGGAAATGAGCCCACTCAAGGTCGTTGAGCTTGATCACGACATGTTCACCAGTTTGCTCGTTTATCATAGTTGGAGGTTCGACTGCCCCTCCGCTGTTTGGCGGGTCGGCTCCATGGCCACCATTGCCCGTGTTGTCGCGATTGGCGAAGAGTCGCCCGCGTTGATGACGGTGCACATGAAGTGGTTGGGGAAGCTGCTGCTCCCACAACTTTCAGATCCAGAACCGTAGGCTCCGTCTTCAGTTGCCAGATCGCCCAGATCGGATTCGCGACTGTCGTGGTTGACCGTATTCTCGACTATTGTCGAGGCGTGGAGCTCACTGAGGGTGCCGATCGACGGAGGGAACCATGATGCTGGAGCAATCGATGGTATCGTCGGCTGGTCAGGCATGCGAAGCGTGCCCATCTGACCAACTCGGAAGCTGAAGCTCCCGATCGCCAGGCTGATTCTGTCGCCCACGGATTTGAAGTCAAACACACCGAACAGATGGCGAATCTCCGCTGTTGCGAAGTTGTAGATCACGGTTGATGGGGTGAAGAAGCCGCAACATCAGCACTCCCAATTCCCACAGATGGCGCCAATTGACGAGGGTTTAACTCATCAATGCCCATTGTTATGGACTTGGGTTTTGGAGAAGGACGGAGCGCTGGAGACATCTATCAGCTAGCAAACAAGCACATAGGGGACTTGAAGATTTACCCAGGTTCAGGCCTCGCAGAGGTCCCTACTCCTGCTTGTCTGCTCGTGGAATTATTGAAGGAATCGAGGATTACAATGGTGCGCAGATGCAATCTGGCGAGGGTTGTGGAAACTAGGGTTGCGTGTGTCCTACTCACCGCCCCCTCCTAGACTTTATATAGATAGGCTAGGTCTTGGGTAGCAGGTCGTGTCGGTTGCAAGTTAGGGGTTTCCCCTTTGAACTTTCTATCTTTAGCTTCTTCTTGTTCTTCAAGCAATCAAGAGTCCATAAGTTACTCGAGTTCTTCATTTGGGCCTCCATTGTATTCAGGCCGTATATACCAAGCTCGAGTACCTGTAGGGTATACCCATGTCAGTACCATTTTGAAACTTTCATTTGGTGTTTGCTTCACAAAACACCCTGTTTTTGGCACTCGAAAAATGGAAAATGGCTTTTTTGTGCGAGGAAAAGGAAAACTTACTCCTACAACATTGTTCACCATCTCATGATGCACATGCGTGCACAATATGGGAAGACTATTGCACAACTATGCTGCGATTCTGGCCATAACATTGGTCATTTGGCTTGAAAGTTAGGAAACCTCGAACATGATAGCTCATTTCTAAAAAGGTTTATTTGATATGCAATCAATATACCAAGTTTGATATTTTTCCTTGAAACTATGTCACAAAAAATGACGCAACGCGAAGGTTTTACATTGTTCAGATCATTTTGGAAATTTGTATGCCCGTTTCAAACTATGGTCAAAACAGCGGGCATGAAGATTATAACGAACTGTTGAAGTCATCTATTTTTGCTATCGTCAATGAGGTAAATCTTGTCTTTAGGATTATAATCCTCTCGGTTGTTTCCAGAATCTTGGTGGGTTTTTCCTCATAGGTGAGATCGTTTTCCAGTTGAACCTCATCCAGGGGAACTATATCCCTTAATGGTGTTTCAACCATCTCTGGGTGACACTTCTTTAGTTGTGACACATGGAATATATCAATGAAAAGTCAATACTTCAGGCAATTCCAACTGATAGGCAACCTCCCCTCTACGAGCCAAGACCTTATAGGGCCCTATGAATCAAGGTGCCAACTTACCCTTGATTCCAAATCTCTTAACTCCTCGTAGTGGTGAAACTCGGAGGTATGCACGGTCTCCCAATTTATAAGTTACATCCTTGCGCTTGGAATCAGCATAACTCTTTTGCCTGGATTGGGCTACTTTTAAATTGTCTTGGATTTGCCTTACTTTTTCTTCGGCATCCTTGATCAGCTCAGGTCCAAACAAACTACGTTGTACAACTCCATTCCATAGCAGCGGAGTTCTACACTTCCTGCCATATAGAACTTCAACCGGAGCCATCTTGATACTAGTTTGATAACTATTATTGTATGAGAACTCCGCATATGCCAAGTTGTCATACCAACTAGACCCATAGTCTAGGGCACAAGCCCTCAACATGTCCTCCAAGATCTAGTTAACTCTTTCTGTTTGGCCATCTCTTTATGGGTGGAAAGATGTACTAAACTCCAGTCATGTTCCTAGAGATTTGTGCAACTATCGCAAAAACATCGAGGTGAACTGGGTTCCCCTATCAAAGACTATTCCCTTAGGAAAACCATGTAGACTTACAATCCTTGACATATGAATCTTGGCGAGTCTGGCACTCGTATAGGTGGTCTTTAAGGGGATAAAGGGGGCCACCTTGGTGAAGTGATCGACTACTACCTAGATAGAGTCATACCCAGAACGAGTCCGGGGTAGTCCCATGATGAAGTCCATGCCTACCTTGTCCCACTTCCAATCGAGCATAGGTAATGGCTGCAGCAGCCCTGCTGGTTTTTGATGTTTGACCTTGACTCTGTTGCATACATCACACAAAGAGATGTACTCGGCAATTTCTCTTTTCAAATTATTCCACCATAATATATCCTTCACATCCATGTACATCTTTGTATTACCGGGATGAATTGAGTAAGGCGAATCGTGAGACACCTGAAGAATTAACTTCCTGATATCAGGGTCATCTGGAACGCACAAACGCTTCTCATACCAAAGTGTTCCTTGCTCATCCATATGGAACCCTTTGGCTTTACCCATGCTTATGTTAACTTTTATTTCTTCCAAATCTTTGTCCCCCTTTTGGGCCTCTTTGATTTGGTCCAGAAGCATTGGCACTACTTCCATAGTCGCTAAGTATCCTTCCGGAAATATTTCTAGCTTGAGATCCTTGAACTGTTCACATAATTCCATTGGAAGTTCTCCTGCGGTAAGTCCATTTACATAGGCCTTGCGGCTCAAGGCATCAGCTACAACATTGGCTTTCCCAGGATGGTACTGCAGGTCCAGGTCATAGTCCTTGATGAGTTCAATCCATCTCATTTGCCTCATATTTAACTCCTTTTGGGTGAAGTATATTTCAGACTCTTGTGATCCGTGAACACATCACAATGTTTGCCCATGTGGTAATGTCTCCATACCTTGAGCGCATGCACAACTACTGCTAGTTTCAAATCGTGTGTGGGGTAGTTATTCTCATGGTTCTTAAGTTGCCGAGAGGCGTATTATACTACCTTCCCATCTTGCATCAGTACACTACCAAGTCCTTGTCAAGAAGCGGCACAATAGACTTGGAAATCCTTCTAGATATCTGGCAGACACAAAACTAGTGTTGTTACTAGGCGTTTCTTCAATTCTTGAAAACTCGCTTCACACGCCTCGGTCCATAGGAACTTCTTTTCTTTATTCAACAATTCAGTCATAGGTTTTGCTATGTTGGAAAAGTTTTCAATGACCTTCGGTAGTATCCTACAAGGCCCAAGAAACTCATGATATCTCCCACATTCTTAGGCGACTCCCATTCTGTCACGGAAGCTACCTTACTTGGGTCCACGACAACTCCTTTTGCTGACACAATATAACCAAGGAATGCCACTTCATTTAACCAGAACTCGCATTTCTGAACTTGGCATACAACTTGTGTTCCCTTGACTTTTCCATAATTAGGCATAGATGCCTGTCATGTTCCTTCTCATGCTTGGAGTATATGAGGATGTCATCAATGAACACCAAAATAAACTTATCCAAGTACTCCATGAACACCTTGGTCATCGTATTCATGAAGTATGCTGGGGCATTGGTTAGACCAAAAGACATCACGGTATACTCATACAACCCATATCTTGTGGTGAAGGCAGTCTTGGGTACATCTTGTTCTCGGATCTTTAACTGGAAGTAACCTGATCAGAGATTAATCTTAGAGAACACACTAGCTCCCTTCAATTGATCAAATAGGTTTTTGATATTGGGTAGAGGGTACTAGTTCTTGATTGTCACTTCATTCAATGATCGGTAGTCCATGACTAGTCTCTTGGTTTTATCCTTTTTCTCCATGAATAAGACAGGCACTCCCCAAGATGACGCACTTGGTTGAATGAAGGCTTTGTCCAACTGCTCTCTAAGCTATTTCTTAAGTTCCTTCAACTAATCAACATCCATCTTGTACGGTCTTTTGGGTATCGGCCCAGTCCCAGGCATCAAGTTAATGAGAAACTCGATATCTCGGTCAGGAGGCATCCCTGGTAATTCTTCCGTAAAGGAATTTGGATACTCCTTCACAACTGGCACATCCTCCAAGCTACCCCCCTTAAGAGAGTTCACCATACTTCTCTTAAGTGTAAAAGCTGACTTAAAGCGGATCCTTTTCTTTTCCGGAGTTGTGAGTGTGATAGTCCTTTTGGCACAATCTATGATTCCCTCATATTTGGTCATCCTATTCATGCACAAAATTATGTCTAAGCCTTGTGACTCCAGAATGACTAGACTTGTGGGAAAGATGTGTGTCCTAATCCTTAGTTCTAACCCACGGCATCCAGAGTTTGCCAGTATTTCTCCTCTCGGAGAACTTACCCTTAGAGGAGTACTAATAGTCTTCATAGGTATCCTGCCTCTATCCACAAATACCCTTGATATGAATGAATGCGATGCACTACTATCAAAAAGAACAACTGCGGGGATGAAATTAAGCTTGAACTTACCAATCACGGAGTCCGGTGCCTCACAAGCATCTTCCACGGAGACATGATTCACCGTGGCTTTGACAAATGGATTTGGCTTCTTCCCATTCCCGTTTCCATGGTTGTGTCTGTTGATGTTCCCATTGCTGTTCCCATTTTTCATCCTCTCAGGGCAATTAGTTGCCTAATGCCCTGTCTTGGTACACTTGAAGCATGTGACCTCACTCAGATCTTTTCCATTGCCATTTCCATTCCCATTGCGGTGCTTATGGCCATTGTGGTTATGTCCACCATAACGATGACCATTGTGGTTGTGGCCATTGTGGGGGTGGGGTGGTGGTGACGAAGTGCGTTACTTTTGGTATGGAGCTGAGTTATGCTTGTGTGAGGTGGACTTTCTTTTGCGGTTCTCTATACTCCTTTGCTTTGATTCAACCACAACTGCCTTGTCCAGAAGCTCTTGATAGTTATCAAACTTAAGAGCCACAAGCTGAATGGATATCTCATCATTAAGTCCCCTTAGGAACTCTTCCTTCCTCTTTGCATCAGTGGAAACATCATCAGGTGCATAGCGTGCCAGCTTGTTGAAGTGGTCCCCATATTCGGAGACAGAGCGGTGCAGTTGCTTCAAGTCGCAGAACTCATGTATCTTCAGTGACATGACACCAGCAGCTACGTGATGAGTACGAAAGGCCCCCTCAAACTGGTTCCAAGTGATAGCATCAATATCAGGGTGGGTGACTTGGTAGTTATCCCACCATTAAGCAACAGGTCCTTCAAGTTGGTACGCGGCAAAGTGCACCCTATCAGCTCCAACAACTTGGACAGTGTCTAGCTTCTTGTTGATAGTGCGGAGCCAGTCATCTGCCACAATTGGCTTAGAACTACTTGAGAAGGTAGGAGGGTTCAACCTCAAAAACCGAGTCAAGCGATCCTGTTGGGGCAGCGGAGGTGGTGGAGGTGGCGGATTGTTGTTGTTGTTTTGCATGTTTTGGGTGAGGAGTTGGATCAGCTGATTCTGGGAGTTTAGAAGTTGTGCAATCTCCAGAGGAAGATTATTGTTCCCACGTCTCGCCATCTGTGGGGTTGGGGAAACAAGTTAACAAACAGATAGAAAGACTAAGGAATAAACTCCTACCCTTATGTAAACACAAGAAAAACACACGAGGAACACAAAAGGCACATATAGCAAAAAATTTAACACAAATCATCCAAGTTTAACTAAACCAATATAGTTTTGGTACTTATTGTTGGGTTCGCAGCATAGAAAACAAAAAATTCCTACGATGGGAACTATACGCCAAGATCTATCTACTAGATAGAACGGGTGGATATACATCCATAGAGAACTTACCCTCGAAGACAACAAAGCTTTGTTAACGAGATGGAACTCGTGGATGATGTAGTCATACACTTGCCGATCTAAAGATCGTGATGAAGTCCTTCAGGTCCAGCAGTTCCAGCACCATCAGGTCCAGCACCGCAATTTAGCGATGCATCCGTGATCGCACACATGTCCGGTCCACCGAACAACCTCCGCCTCCTCGCTCCAGCGATGCAGCAGAAGCAACAACTCCTTTCCGGATAAAGCCACTGGGAACATGTATCTCGCTAATCCGAGACCATGGGGAATAACTAGAGGGTGAAGAGAACCTTCACGAGGAGGTGGTGCAAGAGGAGAGGAGGAGGAGGTGCTCATTATATAGGGGAGGGGGCAGCCCAAGGGGGCATGGCACCGGCCATGGTGGGTGCCCCACATCTCCCTCATTCATGTGGGTGCCCCCACCTCCACTCATGTCCACTCACATGCATTAAATTTCCACCAAATTTAGTGCAAGATCTCATTAAATAAAACTATTTTATTTATTTTATTCAGAATTTTGTTAATTACTTTAATTAACAAACATTCACATAAAACTCCCTGCAACATTTTAATATCACATGGAGAACCAGTTTCATCAATTTCACCCGAAACAATTCAGGTTTCTATTGAAATGCTTCCAGCGCTTTCTTAATCTTTATCTAAAACATATTTGCTCCTAAATGGTGTCGGTATCCCTTAAGTGTGTCACCCTACGGTTCGCGAATAATGCAGACATGATCGAGACCCCTCTCCGATCAATAATCAGCAGCGGGACCTGGAGATCCGTACTGACTCCCACATATTCAACGATGACTCTTGTGATCGTGTGAACCCTTAATGTCGTAACTAAATCCCTTTGTCTCGTGATATATTACATGTCCGAGATTCGATCATCGACATCCAAATACCTAGTTTGATCTCGTTACTAACATGCACTCTTTTCTCGTTCCCGTGATATAACATTATAGTGATCACATCACTTGCTTGCAAGCTATCTTAATGTGATATCACCGAGAGGGCCCAGAGTATATCTATCTGTCATCGGGATTGACAAATTCCACTCTTGATCCATGAGCCTCAACATAACACCTTCGGAGTATCTGAACCCACCTTTATAGTCACCCTTTTACGGTGTGACGTTTGACGTTATCAAGTTACTCTTCCGGTGTTAGCAATTAACATGATCTCATGGTATAAGGACTAAGATTACTTCGTATGATGTTATAGAAATATAAACATAATGACTCTAATCGTAATGCTATACTTCGGATGAATGTCCATCACATCATTCCACCAATGTTGTGACCTCGTTATTAACAACATCCAATGTCCATGATCAGGAAACCTTGATCATCTTGCTAATCAACGAGCTAGTTTATATGAGAGGCATTACTAGGAACTTTGTATTTTGTTTATTAAACACATATGTATTAACGTTTCCAACTAATACAATTATAGCATGGAAAATAAACATTTATCATAAACATGGAATAAGATAATAACCACTTTATTATTTCCTCTCGGGCATATTCCCTTCAGTCTCCCACTTACACTAGAGTCAATAATCTAGTTTGAAAAACTTTGCGTATTGAACACCTATGTCTTTCTGCTGTTGCATATACGCGATTTCTAGTGGTTAACATAATCTCCGGATCTGATAGTTTTAGGTCCATGTGTATTTGCATGTCTTTGCGTCTTTACACATCACTCATTCTCAAATGAGATGGCATTGTATAAATTTGGTCCTTTGGTGAGACCTTTAGTTCGTTCAGGTTAAAACATGTTCATATTATTGTCAGACAATATATCTTCATAGTATTAGCCCACTTTGAATCTCACCTAGTTTGATAACAAACTACTTAACACAAATGCCCTCCTTTGCTGCTACTATAGCAGTCATATACTTAGCCTTTTGTTGTAGTGTCTATCACAATGTCACAACTTTGGAATTCATGCAAATCCATCATGGAACATCCTTTCCATTACATTGTTCCATCCATAGTCTAAATTGAGATAAAAAAATTTAATTTGTATCTTGTGACAAAACTAGTATCAATGTAACACTTTACAATGAACTACCTTTAACTATTTGTCACTTATACATGGTATATTCTTAGTTCTTCCAAAGCTCATAAGAATATATTCACTATTGTCCAATGATCATCATATGAATCATTCTGGTATGTGCTCATAACATTTAGAGCATAGGACATGTTGAAACACTTGAATCTTGATACAATCCTTTCCATGCAGCAAGAACCTTTCTTGTTGTTTTCATATTGAAACCTTTCAATATCTCATATATGTACGTCTGGCATAACCATATTAGCGCCTCAATCTATCCATCTAGACATTGATTCCAAATATTCCGGTTTTGCCCAAGTCTTCCATCGAAATCCTATTTTAATGAAATTCTTAACTTGGGTCAATAAAAGAAACATCATTTCCAAATAACAATATGTACTCTACATAATGTATTGGAAATTTGTCTCAACGCTCCCACTTAATTTCTTACAAATGCAAGCATCTTCATCATCTCTGATGAAATTATACTCCTTTAACATTTTCATCATGGTGAAGATTCCAACTTCGCTATGCACACTTCAACTATTGAAGTTTGCATGCCCTTTTAGCACCCTTTGAATTAATAAAAACCCTTCGGACTGTGTCATGTACACATCCTAGGTAGCCATTCTATTAGAAGAACCTTGTTTTGTTTATACAACTACCATATACCAAATTATATGTAGTGGTTGCTACATTAATCCGTCAAGACTAAATATCGCTATGAAAGATCAAATATTGTCATAGTCAACTCCTTGAACATTGCCGTAAACTTCTTTCCGACATGTCGACTATTTCATAGATGTTAAACATCCATGTCTATTTCTTTATAGATCCAAACATGACCGATAGGCTTCACGCCTTTCCGGAGGGTCTTCCAAGTTCAGAAACTTGATTTCTCGTGTATGGATACTATCACGGATTCTATGACTTCTAGTCATTTTATGGAGTCAGGGCCCATCATTGCTTCTTTGCATGCAGTCGGTTCATTATTGTTAAAACAATAACGATTTCTGTTTCAAATCTTACTATTTGATTCTTACCGACCCACGTGGTTCAGTAAGAACTCTAATCTCCAAGATCACACCCTTTGTAATCACAGATTCTATGAGCATTGTGGCCGCTACTGGGACACTTTCCGGCACTACGCTACTTAGAACATATATCTAAGGTTCAACAACCTTAAAAGAGTTCTATTGTCCTCCCACTTAACTTTTCACAAAAATTCCTTCTCAAGAAACTTAACGTTCCAAGCGACAAACTCTTTTGTCCTTGTTGTTATGGAGGAATTCCCAAACAATTCTTTGGGATAACCTACAAAGACATGTTTATCCGACTTTGCTTGTAAACATTTTACTTATGCATAGCATACCAAAATTTAAGAAAAGACAATTCGGGTTTTATCCCAAACCATAACTCATATGGTGTCATTTCAACGGATCACGATGGTGCTCTTTTCAGTGTAAAAGCGGCAGTCTCTAAAGCTTTAATCCTTAAACCTTAATGGCAGTTATATACATGACACCTTTGAAATTACCATGTCAAACAAGGTTTGATTTGATCTCTCGAATATACCATAATCCTGTGGTTTATCGGGAAATGCAAATTCATGGAACAATTCCTGAAATCTTAGGTGTTTTGCTAAACCTGTAACTCAAATATCTTCCTTTATGATCAAATCATAAACTCTTTTATTTTCTTGTTACAATGATTTTTCACTTCATCTTGAAAGTCTTTGAACAATTTTCAAATGTTTCATACTTCTTCCTTATTAAGTAAATATATAGATATACTCACTCAAATTTTTGGAGAAAGCTTATGAAGCAAAAAGATCCATCGCATATGGCTACACATAATGGACTATATACATCAAGATGAATAATATCCAATAAGTTAGTCATCCGTTCCTCTTTGGCCCATGGACGGAGTTTCAATTATCTCGAGGAAAGTTTCACAAGCATCAATTGATCAAAATCAAAAGACTCCAAAAATCCATCAACATGGAGTTTCTTCATGTTTATTTTCCAATATAATTCAAACAGCGATGTCACTTAATAAGTGATCTTCCAATCATTTGTCTTATGACATTTTAGCAATAATGTTTATGGATGTGATTTCTCTAACTAGACTTGTAAAATTTCATCCATCCTTTATGGAATACGGTAATTATTTGAACAACCATTGTTATCGTAATACCGGAACAAAATAACAATTATTAAAACAAATCTTGAAGGCTAGGTTTGACGACAACGAAAACACGATAACACTTTATTTGTTTTCGATGAACATCATCACTTATTCTCTTTCTAGTTACTTAGGCCGTTGCAGTTCATGAATTGTGTTGTTCTGTATGATAGTTCACACCAACCAATTTGGTATCCAATATCGAAGAACCACATAGTTTAACAAGCAAGGAATACATCCATAACATGTATATCTTCTATATACTTAAGTTGGATATATCCAACCTTTTCTTTTCTGCCAAATATTTTATAAATTCTCTTTCAACAATTCCTTTTCTTTTAAAAGAATATATCAACATCAATAGTGGTGTCATTCACATGACACATAGTACAAAGTGTATATAGTCAAATACTAATACCTTTGGACTTGCACTTTGAAGTGGATCACCATCATCAAATGTTTGGTGTTCTTTCAAAAATCCATTCTTTAGTAATAAGTTAGTGTAGTAAACATTTTACTTACATCTTCTATTCATCCTTATCATGACAACTTTCATGATCAAGCTACTATAGCCTATAAGGAAGAATAGTGAGTATAATGTTAGTTCCCAAAACCTTTTTGGGAGATCCAGATGCCTAGCATCTCCATCTTTCACAAATTCTCATACAATATGAGAACATGTATTTTGCTAAATTATACTCTATCATAATGCAACCAAAAACATTGTTTCAGATATCACAATATCTTCCACACATGATGGTTTCTGAAACAATTTTTCAGCTCCTAGATAATCTTGATATTAAAACAACTTTTGAATATCAATAATCATGGAGGCGAACATGATACTTTAGATACTAACATTGGAATTCTTACTCTTGATTTATTACTACTTATTAAACTTCGTGGAGTAAATAGAGTTTGCTGAAAGTTCGCAATAGGACTTCTAAACTTTAAATTGACATTCAAAACAATACGATACCAGTTCGTAAAGCAAATATCCAGAATTCTATAGTTATATTATCTCAATTAAAACTAAGCATAAGGTAGTGAACATATGCCATTGACTATAACAAATTATGCAAATTCACTTTGATTTAGTTTATGACAAATTGAATTCGACTAATCCAAATTAGAAATGAACTCCCACTCAAAAATGACATCCCTCGTGCCTTTTTGGTGATTACATGAACCAAATCCACTACACCAAGTCCGATCATCACGTGAGACGGTGTAGCTTCAAAGGCGAGCATCAATATGGGCATCACGTCAACTATATGACTCATGCTTAAACTTTAGGTCCGTGTTCTGAGGCCATGTCTGTACATGCTAGGCTCGCCAAGTATGAACCTTAGTACTCGCGTGTGTAAAACTGTCTTACACCCATTGTATGAAAGCATAGAGTCGAGTACACCTGATCATCACGTGATGTCTCGAAACACGATCCATAGAACGGTGCATACTTAAGGAAGAACACATTTTATCTTGATATTTAAATGAGGGATCATCTTATAATGCTACTAAAATGCCAAACTAGCAATATAAGATGAAAACATCATATGTGTAAAGTGGAATGATATGGTCCATGCATTTGATCACCATCATGTGCATCGTGGTATGATCTCTATCATTCCTTTGTGTGTAAGGCCAAGGTCTATGGAACTTACATGTTATGTGTGTTGTAAGGGCATGTACCATACATCTACTTACAACATTACCATATCATGACACTAGCCTAGCAACAATCTAAACTAGACGCCTCTAATCTATCCATTGCAAATTTTACGTGGCTGAGGGCTTTCGGAGATAGAACCGGTCTTACCAACGAACATGGAACCACAACGATGATAACTAAGTTATTAACAACTCGTTGTAAATCAGATATTGACTATAGTAGGAGAGACAGACACCCACTAGCCACTTATGCAAAACTAGTTGCATGTCAGTCGTGGAACCGGTCTCATGTGCGATGACATGTAAGGTTGGTCTGGGCCGTTTCATCCCACTATGCCACCAATATCCAAAATATATGAAAGAAGCAATAACATGATCATCATCACCCACATATAAACATATGTGTACTACCCGTGAAAAGCACCTACGCATAGATCAGGCTCTGATACCACTGTTGGGTTTGCAGCATAGAAAACAAAAAATTTCATACGATGGGAACTATACGCCAAGATCTATCTACTAGATACAAGCAACGCGTGGATATACATCCATAGAGAACTGACACTCGAAGACAACGAATCTTTGTTAACAATATGGAACTCGTGGAGGATGTATTTGTACACTTGCCGATCTCAAGATCATGATGAAGTCCTTCAGGTCCAGTAGTTCCAACACCATCAGGTCCAGCACCATCATGTCCAACACCACAAATTAGCGGCGCATCTGTGATCGCACACACGTTCGGTCCACCAAACAACCTCCGTCTCCTCGCTCCAGCGATGCAGCGGAAGCAACAACTCCTTTCTAGATAAAGCCACAGAGAACATGTATCTCGCTAATCCGAGACCATGAGGAATAACTATAGGGAGACGAGAACCTTCACGAGGAGGTGGTGCAATAGCAGAGGAGGAGGAGGTGCTCCTTATATAGGGGAGGGGTGGCAACCCAAGGGGGCATGGCGCCGGCCATGGTGGGTGCCCCTACCTCTCCCTCATTCATGTGGGTGGAGCTCCCACTCACATAAACACACACCTCCACTCATGTCCACTCACATGCATTAAATTTCCAACAAATTTAATGCAAGCTCTCACTAAATAAAACTATTTTATTTATTTTATTCAGAATTTTTTTAATTACTTTAATTAACAAACATTCACATAAAACTCCCTGCAACATTTCAATATCAGATGCAGAACCAGTTTCAGCAATTTCACCCGAAACAATTCCGGTTTCCATTGAAATGATTCCAACGCTTTCTTAATCTTTATCTGAAACATATTTGCTCCTAAATGCTGTCGGTATCCCTTAAGTGTGTCACCTGACGGTTCGCTAATAATGCAGACATGATCGAGACAACTCTCCGATCAATAATCAGCAGCTGGACCTGGAGATCCGAACTGACTCCCACATATTCAACGATGACTCTTGTGATCGTGTGAACCTTTAACGTCATAACTAAATCCCTTTGTCTCGTGATATATTACATGTTCAAGATACTGACATGCACTCTTTTCTCGTTCCTGCGATATAACATTCTAGTGATCACATCACTTTCTTGCAAGCTATCTTAATGTGATATCACCGGGAGGGCCTAGAGTATATCTATCCCGGGATTGACAAATTCCACTCTTGATCCATGAGCCTCAACATAACACCTTCGGAGTATCTGAACCCACCTTTATAGTCACCCTTTTACGGTGTGACGTTTGATGTTATCAAGTTACTCTTCCGGTGTTAGCAATTAATATGATCTCATGGTCTAAGGACTAAGATTACTTCATATGATGTTATATCAATATAAACATAATGACTTTGATCATAATCCTATACTTCAGATGAATGTTCATCACATCATTCCACCAATGTTGTGACAACATGCAATGTCCATGATCAACATGATCAACATGCAATGTCCATGATCAACATATTAACAACATGCAATGTCCATGATCAGGAAACCTTGATCATCATGTTAATAAACGAGCTAGTTTATATGAGAGGCATTACTAGGAACTTTGTATTTTGTTTATTAAACACACATGTATTAACATTTCCAATTAATACAATTATAGCATGCAAAATAAACATTTATCATAAACATGGAATAAGATAATAACCACTTTATTATTGCCTCTCGGGCATATTCCCTTCACTTATTGCAATCGTGAATAATGTTTAACTATAGAAATAAGGTGGTCCAACTATCTACCCTACTCATCATCCACTTCCTCGTCCTCAATAGAGAAGCCTTCCTTCTCCAGCATTAACTTGTATAGCTCCATGTTCTTTGCCATGATTTCGAGCTTCTCCTAAAGTTCCTTCACCTCATGCGGCTCCTATGTAGCAGCTTCGAGCTTCTCTTGAAGTTCCTTCACCTCTTAAAGCTCCTGTGTAGCAGCTTCGAGTTTCTCTTGAAGTTCCATCTTCTCCTCTTGCAGCTCCTGAATCATGTTTGACTCCTTAGACATAGGCGCGATCTTCTCCTCCAAGCTCCTCTTGGTGGCTCACAGCTCCTTGATCATGAGAGAAAAGTTCTTGAACTCCATCTCGTTTCTCGCGAGTAATAGATTTTGTTCCCTAATTCTCTTGTTGTTATCATGCACCCTCTTCTCTTGATTAGCGAACTTCTTGTCTTGGGTTGTGAGCTTCCCTTCTAGGGACTTGATCTTCTCTTCCAGCTCTTCGATCTTCTTGTCCTTCTCCTTGACTAGAGCGCATAACTCGTCATATTCATGATCTCAAAGCAGCTTTCCTCCTCAAGATCGTTGATGTGGCACTCCAAGTCTTGGTATTGGATCCTTTGACGCTTGGATGTCACCCTTTCCTCCGAGGTTAACTCCATTGGAACTTGTTTCTCATCACGCCTTCCAAAGAGATTGATGTAGTGGCCTTCGACCTCTTCATGGTGGTGTCCACATAGGCATCCAATGAGCTCTTGCATGCTAGTGCTAAGTCCTTTCTCCTTGGAGTCACTAACGATGTTGAGCCCAATGGCCTCCATCTTGGGTTCAGCCTCACTTCCCCCCGGTTGGATGAGTTCGATCGCCCAGCATCCTTCCTTGTGCATCTTCCTCAACTCGCTTCCTTTGATCGACGACATGGGAAGCTCCAATCTCTTGATGATGTCGAGAAGGCATTCCCCAAAGAGCGGGTACTTGATGTCTTCAGCGGTGTCGTACTAGAAGCTCATCATCTTTAAGTTAGGAGAATGAATATTAGATACAAGGTGATAAGTAAAAGAGATTACTAGAAGAGCATAAAATAAATAAATAAAACTTAGAAGAATATAGAAAGCAAAAGCACACAATGATAAAGGTGGTTTCTAATCCTAGGGGTCACGTCCTACATGCAACTTTGTGCTCTGATACCATCTATTATGACCTTGGATCATTAAGGATCCCAAGTCCCTGTGATTAACATGCTAGTCCCTGGATCAATAGCTAGCACTTCACAGTCGATAAATATCATGTAAAACACAAGTCATTATTACACGAATAATCTAGAGTATATTTATTACAACTTGCATAGCTTATAGCTAGCTGAAATAAAACAGCGGAAACTAATTAAACTTGAGTCCATCAACGCCTCAGGCTAGTTATGTGAAGATCCACGATCCCTACGCACCTTTCAATCTTCAGATTCTGCACATAAAACGTGCAGCCAACAAGTTGGGTCAATACTATGAATGTATTGGCAAATTACACCAAGGAAAGAATAGGACTAACTCTACATGCAAAGCTTGGAGTAGGCTTTGGGGTTCATTTGCATTAAGAATTTTTTCTCTAAGTAAGAAGAAGATAGGGAGAGTTTTACCCTAATTCGTAAACATTGTTTAAGTAATATAGGGTCAAGTGGAACATGAGGATATTACGAACCAAGTGTCCAATCAACCTAGCACTTGGATATTACGCACCAAGTCCCTAATATCCCACCCATTGGCGATATTACGCATGCCCTGGGGTTTTAGAAAAACTTTATGTTTGGAAAGAGAGAGAAAGATCTTTCAGAGGCTCCATCCTTCAGATGCTAAAGCGTTCCTTTATGTGAACTCGGCTGATCGATCAGATTGCAATACTCTCGAGAGTTTGTGCACCTTACCCACAATCCACGATCAAGTCCTTTTACAGACAAGACCATGGCGAGGCTTTCCCTTAGTATCCCCTCTCCCAGCTAGATCCAACCGTGCCAAGAACCTCCAAATGTTGGTACCCCGGTGAGGTTTCCTACTAAGTACTAGGCCAAGATAGAGCCCATATGTATTGTGGTTGCATGGTAAGCTTTCGAACCCCCCAATGGTACTTTATATATATATATATCATAGCAAGCATTACTTAGCAAAATAGGATAACCTATTAGGATGCGAAAAATCCTAAGTATAGAGCTACTCATGGCATACTACAAAACCGCACTTGCAAAATAATACTAAGAAAATCTACCAAAGTCCTACACATGCATACTACTGAATTTGAAGATCAAAACATGCATAGTTAAAACTTGGACATAAATATGAAGAAGTGGTGTAACTTGCCTTGATCCGAGCAGCACTCTAGACAACAGTACTTCTCATCACACTCCAAACAATCTAACGAAACACAAACATAGATCCAATCACAACTTGCACAAAACAATGCCACTAAAGTAATTATGCATGCATGCAACAAGGTAATATGCAAGGATGTGTTCAAATTCGACCATGAATATTATTCAGGGGTGGTATTATGTTGGGGATGTCATTAGTATCGATTTCCCACATATTTTAAGTATTTTGGATTATTACTTAGTTAAATATGCTCATAAATAGATTTACACTTCAATTCTACCACGAAACGGATCTTAAAACTCTAAGCAAGTTATACCAATTTTGAACAGTAGATTTCGTAGATACAAAGCCAATGCAACAAGAGTTAACTAAAACGGAGTTACGGTTATTTTCCTAGAATTAAAATACTCCAAACTACACTTTAAATCCTACCACAAAAACAGTATAGTAAACTATCAATACTATTGCACATATGTGTTCTACAGAATTTTGTGATTCCAACGGTATATTATACGCAATTTTTGGCCAAGTAATCGATTTACTACGAATTATACAAGATTAAAACAATATTTGACTAATTAAAAAATAATTTACAGACGGGCAGCTACGCAGGTGACAAGTGGCAGCGTGGGGTTAACCTAGTGGGGCACGCGGCGCTGACACGGCGCGCTGATGCGTGCACATGCCACGCGGCACAACCTTATTGTTCGATACCCCTTCGGTAACAGATCTAATCTAAGCCGCTGGTTGGAGATCAGACGGATCGGCAAGAGCTTCGTACCTGGCGACACCGTCGATTCGACAGTGACGAAGGACGGCGGCGACACGGTCAGGCGGTGGCATTCGGTGGCGGTCCAAGGGTTCTCCGAGGTGGCGTAGTGGATGATGGCGTGCGACTCCTTCTCGCGGGTCCGTTCCCAAGGTCAGCGTCGATCTCCTCTAGGATCGACGACAAACGGCGGCTATTCTTCATTGCTCCGGCAGGGCTTCGATGAGGAATCAGGGGCACTCTGTGGCTATGGAGGGGGGAAAAGGAAGTGAGATGACATGGTACTACAAGGGGAAGATAGAGGAGGAAGAAGGACTGGTAGAGGACGTATGACCTCGAAACCTTGCTGTCGAGCTTCGGTGGCGGCATACTCCGGCGAGCTCGGTACTGACCTTGAATCGAGCAGCTCGGTGGAGGTGGTCTACAACTATTTTAGGGTTTAGGGTGGTGAGGGTCCGACGCTTATAAAGGCCAGGAAACTTGGGGCAGGGGTCGCGGAGTTCATCTCCGATTCTGACGGAATCGGTTGCGCGCGGCCCTGCTGAGCGTGTTCGCTCCGGACTCAGCAGAGACGATGACGAGTGGGACCACGCCATCAGCGGCTGCATGGCGCTGGCGGGCTGCGCGATCCGTGGAGCTTCTGGTCGGCCCACGGTGTTGTGCGCCGCTCAGTCGCTGGCGCGTGGTAAGTAGAGCACGGGCTGGCTCGGCTGGCCCGATTAGGTTAGTTATTTTTTTTCATTTTTCTTTTATATTTTCTGTTTCACTAATTCTTTAATAACTTGTGCATATTTAACTCAAATTTAATGAAATTGGTCTCCAAAAATTTATAAAAAGGAGGAGAAAAACATAAGATTATAAAATAACACTTTTGCGAGGATTTAGATGGCTGGGTTTAGTATAACCCCATCTTGTCTTTGTATAACTATAAGAGAAATCAACATAGGGTTTAGGAAAAGGTATTTTGTTGCAACTTTATTGTATAATGCCATGATACATATGATATGATGCATGCTTCTATTAACATCTGGAATTGTAACATACCTCAGAAAGTATCACATCGTTATAGGTTTTTTACTTGGAAGTGGAAGCTTCCGATTATTACATGGGACCCGCCGTTGAAATCAGCGGGTACCAACACAGGGTTGGGTGGGCGTGGATCTGCTTTTTTGGGTTGATGCTTGGTGGAGAGCGGTCCGCCGAATCCATGGTTCCAGCGTTCAGGTTTCCCACAGACGGTGCCAATTGACAAGGGGTAACCTCGACAATGTCCATAGTGAAGGACTTAGGGTTTCGCGAAAAAGAGAACACTGGGGATTTCATCGGATGTCAGGAAAACAATGAAGTCAGAGTCGCCTGAATATTGAAGAATCGCACTATTACAAGTTGCTTGGGAGATTATTTGTTCCCTCGCTTAGGCTTCTCCTGTCCTATATATAATAATCCGGGTCTCAAAGCTGTATGCAAATAGGTTTCATACATGCGTAATTACAATACCAACACAATGTCGGTTCATAGTATCTTTCCTAATGTAATCAAAGTCTTTGTCGGTTGCTTCCTTGGGCTATTATTCGAAATCTTCATGGGCCGGAGGCGTTTTGCCCAGTATTGGGTAGCACTTTATAAGCATCCGAGTAATCATACCTATGTCACCTTGTGATGTGGGTCACCCTTTTCCTCTATACATCTGTTCAGCAAAGGGGGCTTGCTATTATCTGCAATTGAAGGTTAGGCCTACATATCTCTTATTTGTGTGGATCAACCTTTCTTTTTTCGTTCCATAAAAGCGTAGGTAGAATGCATATAGTAATGGTAGAGCTGATGTAGGGCTAAGCAGGGCTAATGGAGCTCTAGGAAGAAGTCAGTATCTAGCTTATCCCTAGTCTAGCACTCTGTTGTGCAGTCAGAAACCCATTAACAAGCAAGGCTATAGTGAACCTATTCCTTAAGGGATTGTGGAATGCACACATCCCGGAATACAGTTGTGTGATCCATTAAGCTAAGCAAGAGCTATGAACAACCTAGCGACGTGGTGGCAAGCATCGATACGAGGAAGGTGATAGATTAGATATGATTTCCTTCATCGGATACTCTTTTTCCTTCGGATTGTGGAATGATAGGAAGGGCCTAATAGTAGTGATTTCGTGCGATCTGAGGTGCCCCGCGCATGATACTTTCTGAGGTTAATAAAATAATAACAGGGCGGCTTTCTGCTCTATAACACTCTTTGAGTAAGTTCGTTAACGAGGTAGCAGTTCTACACGAATGAAAACAGACATATATTCTCATTCTTGGTTGTGTCCTCCTAGCTCCTTGCCTGTTATTGGAGTTGGTAAACTCCCTAGGGTGGAAAACATAGAATTTCTAAGATTCCCTTCTGCATGGACACCTATGAGTTATAAATTATATATTATCTTATATACAGAATATCGCCCTTTTGAACTTTTAGATTCTACCGTTATTTTTGCTCTTCGAATTAGGAAGAGCTAAAGGGACCCTAATGTGATCCCTCAATTGAGTGATTGCTCAAGTCATAGACTTGAGACAGAGCCAAACAACCATTTAGAATGATATTACCTTGTGCGTTAAGTTACTTACGATGCAAAACATTCCTCTTCTCAGACAAGATCCATTGAAATGTCATAATATTTGACATATCCGAGTTTCCCTCCTCATATGCTAGGATAAGGTGAGATAGGCCTTTTCCTCCCGAGCTGGGAAATTCACAGCAGGAAAGATTGGCCCTGATTTAGAAAGCAAACCCTTTAGTATATCGTGTTCCTCCCTCCCTCAAAATCCCATTTGTTTTATTGAGGACTCACTCTTGATCTGGCTCTTCTCTGCCTATAACTCACATCCCATCTATGTCTCGTGGAAGCGCTTTAGAGTGCCTAGAAGATCCAGGAAACGGGGGTGCCAATGCTATCCCAAGACCAGATCATGATAGGTACCTGCTTTAAAGAGTTGGTAGATAGACTGGTGAACAATCTTCTTTTTGTTTTCTCTTACCTAGAGCATTCTTTCTTTTCAATCGTACGAAGAAACTCCGTGAAAACCCTATCTATCACTCCTTTGAGACGGCTAACTCCTAACTCCCAATACATTCTTTAGAGTCGTGTCGTGGTGGTGTCACGGCAGATGCCATGGATAGGCTAAAGGTGGGACCAATATGCACTAGAGGACTCCAGGGCGGGATAGTGTGATGATTCCACACACGGATGCTTTGTATTCTCCAAGATCACTAGGTTTACAAATGCTCCTTGAGCTATATTGGGGAGAGGAGAAAGAAGAAGCTCTCTTACTCTCACCACAACCTATCTCCCAATGAACAAACTACCCACGCGCCAACTAGCCAGCCCCAACTACAGAGGCCCTAGCGCCCCTTCTAAAGGGGAGGCTAGGTCACTAGTTAGGACATACGTGGAGGCATATTCCAAGGAATATTCCTCTCCCAAAATAGCAAATCGACCAGGTCTCCTTTTGCCATCGTAAGCCATGTAGAGGCTACGTAAGCCTCTGCGGTGCCAGCATCAGTCGACATAGCGTGCGTCACCTTTGGCAGCCATGCCTCACTGGTCCCTCCCTCAGTTTGCTTTGCTCACACTCCTGCGCACAGAGGTCACCTTTTGACCAGTGAGATACCTTCCTTCTCTTGCAAGCCTGGTATGATCCGGCCCCGTGGGTACCTGCATGCAAATTACAAATAGCCCGCCGGCATACGACATATATTGGCCGGTACACAGTCAGGTGGACATCCTCCGGTCCGGGTTACTCCGTAAGTCGGCCTACCTTGAGGTGACCCGGCCAGCTTTCGCTTTGACCTTGCCATACCTCGGCAAACTCAACCTTTATACCCCGGTGTTACCCTACCCGGGGGTATCCCCCCAACATTAGTCCCCGAAGCTGGTGCGGTCTTTGCAACTTCAGCTGCTAAGGCCAAGGCAGGTTCAATCTTTTTGCTCCCTTTTCTGAGTTACTCTGTTGCTCGGATCCCGTGGAGTAGCATTCCCTTGGCATATTCCGAGTCATTACTCGCTGGTCGGGCCACCCTTCAGTTTTCTGGGTTATTCTTCCTTCTCTCATACACTTCCCCACGTCCCACGTGGAGGGTAATCATTATCTTGCCTCATTTTAAGGGCCTACACCAGTTACTGCACTTATTGTCAGGGGTTACTGCTGCAAACATCACGTCACACCTGCCTCCTCGTTAACTGTATCACCACGTCGCGTCGTGGGATCCCCTGTTTCCTGTGTCCCTTCCTGTGGCTTGCCTCCGATTGGCTGATCCGGCTGCTACACGACCACACCGTGTGGTATCAGTGCACCTCCCGATCCCACTACCCATTGCATGGGCATGGTTAAATAGGGGAGGGGGCGCGTCCCTTGGGTGTTTTCCCCTTCTGGTGCTCCTCAGCCTCTCTGCTTCTTCTTCCTCCTTGCGATAGCACCGCCGCCGCCGCTTCTGCTTCGCAGCACCTCCGCCGCAACTTACTTTCTCGTTTCCTTGCTGCCACTCCCGTGCTGTCTCATTGCTACAGGGCCGCGCCTGTCCAAATCACTGCCACCCACGTCTGAACGGGCCCGCGCGGACAGCGACCTGGAGATGACTGAAGAGGAGGTCGCCGTCGTCGCGAAAGAAGAGATGGCGGAGGAGGGCGAAACCTTGGAGCGTGGTGCCTGGGCTGGTTCTTGGGTGTGCCAAGACGACCTAGATTGGCTCTACCGCACCCGCCGCATTCCCGAGGGCATGATTTCTCGCCTTGCCTCCGAGGAGCTTGCCCCCTCACCCAATCCGGGTGAGTTCATTGTCTTCCTCTCTAAGTTCCAGCGCGGCTTCGGCCTGCCAGTGTGTGATTTCTTCCATGATTTTGTCAACATCTACGAACTCCAACCTCATCATCTTCTGGCGAATGCCATTACATCTCTCTCCTCCTTCGCATCCGCCATAGAAGGATACCTCGGATTGTGGCCTACCCAAGAGCTCTAGATCCGGTTCTTCGGTCTGCGTAGGAACGTTGTTCTGGATAAGGAGCATGCCCCGGAGGACAAGCACCTGATCGAATGTGGTGCGGCCTCCATCTCACCCCGGAAACAATCTGTCTTCCCCGGGTCACGAGGCTTGGATCTTGCAAGGGTTGGGCCCGAACCTTCTTCTATGTGAGGAATGGCACGGATGAGGATCTGATCCGGCTGCGCCTCATCGCGATGGGTCCTCCTAATCCGGCTTTGTGGGACTAGGTTTCCTAGAGACCAACCGCCTTGGCGAATCAGGTCAATAAGCGGTTCTAGGAACTGAAGGATCTGGGGCTGCGCAACGAGGATGTGATGATCACATTCGTCCGCAGCCGGATTTCCCCCTACAGAAACGCACACACAAACTTTGCCACATGAGTTGGCGACTTGACTCCAACTTGACCTCCTCCTTCGAACTGAACAACATTGAGATCTTCCGCCGGGTCAAGGCCCTCTTCATGACCGACAAAGACTTTAGTGCAGACTGGGAGTGGGGGTTGGAGCATTACTACTGGGATAAGCCTCCTCCTGCGATAAATCTCATTACCCAATGCTTCTCCGAGTTATATCCTATGTCGGAGCATGTTGTTTATTTGATCCCTTTGCATTTTCCTTTTAGTTGTTTCTTCAGCAGACCCTTGAGGATGGCACCGAGCCTTCCGTCAAATGGGGGAAGGATCAACTTGTCTCAGAAGAGGAGGAGGCGGATCAGGAAATGTTCCTGCCTACCCCGGACGCAACCAAGCGACCCTCTGGTAAGTTCTCTTCCTTAAGGAATTGGCCTGACGATGAAGATGATTCCGACATTGAGGTGGTGGAGGTATTTGATGCGGTACCCATTTCTTACGCATTTCTGGCTTCAGCTAACCCGGCTGGGTAGATCCATGAAGATCCCCCTCTCGCTTCGAGTGAGCCAGCCCCATCCACGTCTAAGAAGCGGGCCGCCACCTCAGCTGCTTCTTCTGGGCCTCCCAAGACAACCAAAAGGGGGAAGAAAACCGCTGACATGGTCGCCAGCAAACCTCCTACTAAGGCCATAGTTCGGAGAGCTCGGAAGCCCAAGGAGTGTCCGACCTCCGATGAGTGAGTTTCTTTTTCCTTGTTCCATTTTACGCTTTAAGTTTCTTTGTCTTCACGCCTTTCTCTTTGTTATATAATTTGTTGTTCGTTGTTTAATTTTATAGGGCTGCCGTGGAGGTTCCCCAGAGCGGCTCCAGCATCGCTTCTCCCCTCCAGCATACCCCATCTCCCCCTCGCGACGATGACATGCGCGCACTGAGCCCAATTCAGGAAGGCTCGGTGGCTACACCGGAGCTTAGTCCACCTCGTCCAGAGGAGGGCAACCTTGGAGCAGCGGAAAGTGGCATGACCGAGGTAGCGGATGCTCCCAGCTCTTCATCGGCTCAGCCGCAACCCGTCACCTCCGAGGTACCAGCAGAAGCAGCAGCACCACCGCCAACACCAGCACCAGCACAAGCATCACCAACAACTCCTTCTGCCTCGTTCGAGTCTTCCAAGACCCAGCGAGAAGAACCCGCTAGCACCAAGGCTGCACCCAAGTCCAAATCTGCAGCTCAAGCTTCATCCTCCCAACAGCAACCCAAGGCTAAGAAAGGTTCTAGAGCCACCAAGGCAACATCAATCGAGGCTGGACAGCGCACGCTCGCGTCCATGCTGCCGAATAAAGATGCCCCTCCTGGTCAGCTAGTAGCAAGCAACTCGCACTGCATACCAGCCCTACTGCCGCCCAAGTTGAGAGGAGGGAGGCCCACACCAAAGGCTTGGTCGCGCCTCACATGCTTAGTGGAGAGGGCTATCCTCCGGCTCTGATCGAATATGTCAATAACTGGAACAGAGCGGAGTTCGTCAATCCCAACGACGATCTCCCAGAGAAGTTTGGGCCCGCCGAATTTAGCGCACAAATGAACACAGCAGCCAAGGCTATCAACATTGCTGGTCGGATGATGGAGGTACACTACTTTGTCTTTTACTTAATACGCACAATTGCTTAGAGACATATCCATTAGTCCCCGAGCGTAGCTCCTTAGTAGCTTAGAATAGTAGCTTAGAATATCCATTGATGGAGGTACACTAACTTGTTACTCGGCCGGATGCTCCTTACCGAACTAGCTTAGCTCCTTAGTAGCTTAGAATATGAGCCGGGTTAAGTTCCACTTGACCCGGATTTTGTACACTTCGAATATGCACACACCTAGAGCCGGGTTAAGTTCCACTTGGCCCGGATTTTGTACACTTTGAATTTGCACACACCTAGAGCCGGTCTAAGTTCCACTTGGCTCGGATTTTGTACACTTCGAATATGCACACACCTAGAGCCGGGTTAAGTTCCACTTGGTCCGGATTTTGTACACTTCGAATATGCACACACCTAGAGCCGGGTTAAGTTCCACTTGGCCCGGATTTTGTACACTTCGAATATGCACACACCTAGAGCTGGGTTAAGTTCCACTTGGCCCGGATTTTGTACACTTCGAATATGCACACACCTAGAGCCGGTTTAAGTTCCACTTGGCCCATATTTTTTACACTTCGAATATGCACATAACTGAGCTAGCCTTGCTCTTTTTAGGTCACTACCAACCGTCGGAGTGCTAAGTTCCAGCGCCTCTTGGAATCTGACAAGGTGCTGCGCTCGAAACATGCTGCTCTTCTTGCTGAATGCGAGAAAAGGGGTAAGTTTTCTCCTCGACATTTCCCCTATCTTTCTTTGTCTTTTCCCGCCGAACTAGTCTGTCATTCGGATTGCACAGCCGGAGTGGAGGGCGAAAATACAATTATGAGAAAGAACTTGGCCGAGATAAAAGGTAATTCACATTGGTTACTTAATTTCTGTGTTCTCTCTCCTTTCTCCTGAGCTCGGCAGATATTCATACCTCGACTCTGTCGGGTCAACAAATCGATGCAGCATCCCTTGAAGATAGTGTCCCTGTGCCTGATATGATGCTGCATTTTCTCGAACAAGTAGGGCAACATTAGGCTGAGCTCAAGAAGAAAGACGACGATCTTGCCAAACTCCAAGCCAAGGATGATGAAGTTGCCAAGCTTAAGGCTGAGATGAAAAAACTCAAAGAGCTTCACAAGAACGAGATGGACAAGGCTGGCCAGGACTTCACCGAAGAGCGAGAACATCTTAGCCTTCAACTTTCAAATGATCAAGAGTTGCTGAAGGAGGCCGATGTCAAGCTTGACTCGGCTAATGTTGAACTTGAGAAGCTCCAAAAGAGGCGTGCTGATTGCACCAACGAGATGACCTAGATCCATAGTCATATCTCCCGTAAGCTCTTTTCCTTCAGCCGACATGTATTTCTCTGGGTTAAACTCTTTTACTTATTTCACTTGTTTTGTTTTCAGGCAAATTCATAGAGGGCGATGCCATTGTGGCAACTGCCGTTGCCAAGTTCTACCGGCAGCGGGGTACCCCAACTGATCCTGGCTCTAAACCCATTCCTTAGACATGGAGGATCTGCTAGCCAGCCTATCCACCCGGATTGGAATTGTGAAGAAGTATGGTTCGGGTCTCCTGGATGCAACCGTCCGAATCTTCCGTGCCCTTTGGCCTGATGAGGATGTTCTGGAGGGATCCACTGCTTTGATTAACAAACTGATGGATTGCGAGACCCAGCTCGACCTCTGGAGGGAATCTGCTGCTCGTGCTGGAGCTGATACTGTCCTCCACTTCGTGCTCACGTGGTATGAAAAATTAGATGTGTAGATTCTCGAGCGCTTGCGCACCGGGTGATACGTCCATTTTGCATCACTATTCTATGTCATAATTCACTGTTATTCATTGATATATTTCATAGTGAGAGGTGATACTTATGTTATTTCATCTATTTTTGCATGGTTGATGACTTTTGGAGCATGGACCGCTGAAGTGAGGATTCTGATGGAAAACGTGATGTTTGGAGGAAAAATTCGCAAAGATCAGAAAAACCGGGAAAATACATGGAAAATCCTATTTTTGTAGAAGACGAAGGAAGCCAGAAGGGGCGCTGGATATGGGCCATAGGGGGCCCACACCATCCCCTAGCGTGGGCCACCCTGGGCCGCGCCACCAGGTGGTGTGGCCAACCTAGTCCACCCCTGGCACTCCCCTCTAACATATATTATCCTCCCAAAACCCGAAGACTCGGGGAGAGACCATAGAAAGATTTCGCCGCCTCTGCGGGGCGGAAAACACCAAGAGAGAAAGATCTCTCTGGCAGACAGATTTCTGCCGGGGGAATTCCTTCCCGGAGAGGGGAGATCGTCGCCATCAACACCACCATCAAGCTGGACTTCATCGGGATCATCATCATCATCATCACCACCACCATCATCATCAGCACCCTCATCACCATCTCCATATTGCTGTAACAATTGAGTTGAATCTTGCATAGTTCATAGGGGAAACTTTCCCGATGTTGATTACTCTTTGTAGTTGATGCTATTGAGTGAACCATTGAATTATTGTTTATGTTCAGATTGTTATACATGATTATTCCATCTCTGATCATGATCCAGATGATGTCTTGTGAGTAGTTTGTTTTGTTCTTGAGGACATGGGACAACTCATGTTGTTAGTAGTGGACTTGTGTTGAGACAGATTCAATAGTTTGATATTTAACTTGTGGT
This sequence comes from Avena sativa, assembly GCA_916181665.1. Taxonomy (NCBI): domain Eukaryota; kingdom Viridiplantae; phylum Streptophyta; class Magnoliopsida; order Poales; family Poaceae; genus Avena; species Avena sativa. The sequence goes on from OV702287.1 coordinate 577,767,247, forward strand.
GTACTTCTTCTAGTGGTGTCATGTGAACATCGACTACATGACATTTCTCCTATATGAGCCTAGGGGAATGCATTGTGTATTTGGCTACTAATCGTAGGGGTTGCTGGAGTGACAGAAACCTGAACCCCCGTTAGGAAACCATTGCACAAGGGACGTAAGGGTCTTAGAGTTTAAGGCTATGGTTAGGTCTGTACCTTAACTACTTTCTTGTACTTACGGATGTTTGCAAGGGGTATAATCACAAGTATGTATTAGTCCTAGGAAGGTCGGTACATTAGCACAGGTTCACCCACACAACACTTAGCAAGCTAAAGAAGATTAATCAACTATATGAAGCGAAAGCACTTGACAGTCTTCCCATGTGTCCTCGAGAACGTTTGTTCATCTTAAGTAATACAACCGGCTTGTCCTTTGTTGTATAAAGGATTGGGCCACTTGCTGCATTTATTCCTACTGTCTTTTATTTGCTCGTACTTTATTTACTTGCTTTATCAAAAAGCCCTAAAAATCCGTTTGCTAAGTTTTTGCAGAGAATTCATGATCCATACCACTAGCCAGCACCTTCTGCTCCTTGTTGGGTTCGACACTCTTACTTATCGAAAATACTACGATACACCCCCTATACTTGTGGGTCATCAAGATTATTTTCTGGCGCCGTTGCCGGGGAGTGAAGCGCTATTGGAGAGTGGAACTGGTAAACGAAAATTCTATTGTGAGTATTTTTTACTTCTGCTAGTTGCTTTATTTTCGTTATGGATAATTCGCTGAGTTTCTTATTTGGTAATGCTACTACCACTGCTAAGGTAGTAAATAAGCCACCACCTACTGAGAATGATGTTTTTGAAATACCTACAAGAATTGTTGATCGTGTTATGGATAACTACTATGCTGGAGATGGAACTGTCCATCCCGGTGATCATTTACTCTTTATACACGAATTATGTGGGTGGTTCAAGTGTTCAGGTGTTACTACAGATCAAGTTAAGCAGAAGTTATTCTCATTATCGCTAAAAGGAAGAGCTGAGGAATGATATAAGCTCCTGAAGAATGGTCAAGCTCTGGAATGGGAGGAAATAGTGCCTCTCTTTTATTCAAAGTTTTATCCTCCTAGTGAGATTCATAAAGATCGGAATCAAATATACAACTTTTGGCCTCTTGATGGAGAGAGTAAAACTCAAGCTTGGGGGAGATTGAAGTTACTAATGATCAAATGTCCCATTCATGAGCTCCCCAACAATATTATTATCAATAACTTTTATGCAAGGCTCCCTCTACATGACAAGGATTTATGGGATGCTTCTTGTGCTGGATCATTCACTCGCATGGAATAAGAAGCTAAATGGGATCTTCTGGACCGTATTCAAGACAATGCTGAAGCTTGGGAGAAGGAAAAAGGTAGAAAGTCAGGTATAAATTATGATTATGAATGCATTGAATCTTTTATGGGAACTGATGACTTTCAAAATATTAAAAATGCTTATGGTCTAGACTCTCAAGCTATTGCTTCTTATTTTAAGGCTTTTGCTTCCTACATTGAAGTGCCTAAAAAGAAGTGGAATAAGTATCATGAACCTTATAAAGATGTTGCTAAGAGTGTTCCTACAAGAAATACTGAAGTTTATACTGCTAATCATGTTTTACCAAAACCTTACATTGAGAAAATGTCTTTCCCAGTTAAGATAATGGAACATTCTATGATAGCTAGTATGGTTAATGAAAGTACAAGTAAAGCTGTTGAACCTGATAAACAAATGGTTGATGAACCTATAATAGCAAATGTGAAAGACTTTGTCACTAAATATGAATAAGAGGGACACACTATCCTTTGTAAGGATACCTCTAATTTTGTTTCACAAAGTAGTATTATGAGAGCTAATATTCCTGTATTTTCTGTTTGAATAAGTGATCATTGTTACGATGGACCTTGTGATAGTTATATTATTAAGTTTATGCATGATACTGAAAGTTACTATGAGAGAGGGAAAAGTGTTCTTATGCATCTCAATAATATCAAGTTTCCTCGTTTTATGCTAAAAGTTTTTATGTTGCATTTGTTTTGCCTTCCTATGCTTGTAGCCTCTGGTTTCAACAACTTGTTTGTTTACAAAATTACCTTGCATAGTAAGTGGGTTAGACTTAAACTTGTGTATTTTTGCTTCTTAATGCTCTCTTTCGCTTCAATTCATATTCCTATGAGAGCGTCTTCAAAATTATCATGCCCATCTTAATGGCTATAAAGAAAGAGCTTTTTGGGAGACAACCCAATTTGTTTTTTATTTCAGTTTGTTTTTGTTTCTTTGAGTCTCGGAAGTTATTACTTCGGTAATAACCACTCCTTATCCGTTTTGTTTGGTTTTTGTGTCAAGATCAACCTCTAATGAGAGAGAAGTAAGATTTGGGGAAGTTGTTGTCCCGAAACAGATTTTTGTGCTTCACCGTAAAAATTCGTGAGATATCTCTGTATGTCGGATTGAGCTGTATTTTTTTGTGATTCTTCCCCAGGTTGTTATTTAACTTTCGTTAGTTTTGTACTTTTTGATTTGAGCAACATAAGATTTTCGAAAAAAATGATCTTTACCTGCTGGTCTGTTTTGACAGATTTTGCCACTTTTGCATTTGCTTCTTTATTCGATTTCCTTTTTGAGATATTTTTGGGTTTTTGGAAGGAGTTTCTACAGTAGCTTATGTTTTGATGGTTTTCAGTTGAAGTTGGACTCAAAAGGTTTTATCACTTCACTTATACTAATGTTGGTAATGAGAACTGTGTGGAGTTTTGTGTGAAAGAAATTTCCAGGTAGTGGAGATAATGGTGTAATAAGGGAAAGAAGGGTTTTATGACTCAAGTAATAAGTGTATGAAGATGAAGATATTGATGTTATTCAAGTGATGACTCCAGAAGAATCTACTAGATACCAAATTCAGAGACCTGCAGAGTCTGTTTTCAAATAGGTAACGGTTCTGGTAAGAAAAGTTCCGCGAAAACACTATCCAACTATATTTTTGCAGTTTTTAGTCAATATAGAAAGCTACGAGGCAAAAAAGGGATGGAAACGGAGCCAGGTGGCTCACACCACCCTATGGTGCGGGCCCTCCCCTGGCCGCGCCACCAGGTGGTGAGTCCACCCCGGACTCCGCCTCCGACTCGTTTTCGCCCAGTACCTTCCTTTTGTTATGAAACTTCATAATATATAATCCGCCGGAGCCTCCGAGGTTCGTATATCGTGTTCTCATCGTGTTTTTGTTTTGATCTATTTCTGCCAGGACATACTCTTTGAAAGTTTAGAAGCACAATGGTGTCTGCCAAGGATAAAGGGAAGGAGCCTATGGAGGAAGACCTCCAAGGACCCAGGAAGGAGAAGGAGATCAATAGTGAAGGTGAAGAGGAGCAAGGCCAACATCCGCACACCGGCACTACCATTGCGAGGATTGGAGTGGTGACAAAACCTGCCAGGGTTAGAAGGACTGCACGGATGCAGACTGGGGGGGAAAGCTCCTCGTCACTGCTTGGCTCCACGGTCACTTCCTCCATGCACCAAGAACCCTTTCCATACCCTAATCCATGAGCATCAATACCAGAATATGCCCAAGGGGAAATTACCCTCCAATTGGGATTTGCCTCATTCTAGCCATACAGGAAAAGAAGACTTCAAGGAGGAAGAGTGGGGAAAGAACAGCAAAAGCTGGAATTCTCAACCCGACATGATCATGAGCCGCACTAAGCAAAACTCACAGCTAATTCATAATCTCACCTTCGAGATTGAGGACCTGGGGAAACTTATCAGAGAGCTCATCGAGAGGATACCACCACCACCAAAAGAGTAATTCGTCATCAGGTTTGGCACCCCCTTGGTTTTTTCCAAGCTTGGGGGAGTGCCGCGGCATCACATCACTATCTTCTATCTTTTTACCTTATTAGTAGAGTCATATCATGAATAGAGAAGTTATTATGTAGTATGGTTTGCATTATGGAAGTGTCCCCTCTCTCGTTAGATATGTATCCCTTGGTGTTAGTTGCCGTTATGGAATATTAATGAGAAGTTCTATCATTCATCTTTTTCATAGCTTATATTAGTTTTCAATTCGTGGTTATATGATTGATCTTGTTGTTAGTATTGGTATCACTTTGGGATCATTGAGTTAATTTAGTTGGTTTTGGCAAACCTGGCTCGGTCAGTAGCAACACTATTTTTGAGAGTTGAATGAAAAAGATAGAAGTACTCTAAAGAAATATAATTTCATCATCTCTCTTTCTTGATTTGCTCATAAGTCTAGTATTCTCTAGTTAAGATCTTTTGTGCTTCCAAGGAAGATTGCATGTTTGTTTTTTATCACCTATATGTTTGGTTGTTTGCTTCGACTCTTATACTTGCTACCCAGCCTTGCTAGCCAAAAACCTGTTCTGAGAGGGAATCCTCCTCGTGCATCCACTCCTTTAAACCAAACCCATGGAATTTCTGTCCACCATACCTACCTATTATCATTATTGCTATTCCAAGTAAATTATTGTTTTATCTACCTCCCAAATTAAACTTGTTATGTGAAAATTAGTGATTAAAGCTCTCACGAACTTGATGGCACACTTTACTTTCTTGCATTTAATAAACTTGAACCATTGGGTCCTTCTTTGTTGCGTATATGCTTGCGCTTTATGAGTTGAAGTTAGCAGAACCATGTATCATGGGGAACGCTTTCAACATTGCATTGGTACTTTGTACCTAGTTGATATCATGTTCTTTTGCTTATGGATCCCGGCGGTGTGAAATAAAAGTGGAACTTGTAAGATTGTGGAGTTTATATGTGTGTTAGAGAAACGCCTGGTCCGCTAGCCTAAAACATGCCTAATCATGGTGGAAACTTGCAGCATAACTATAGTGAGAATTCTATGAAGCATCCTCAATAAAAACCTATGCAAATAGCAAATAAAAAGATCGCTGAGATGTTGACTATCTGCTTGCCTTGTCATTTTGATTATGGGATAGCTCCCGTGTCATGTGCAAGGGGTACCCCGTTGGCGGTTCTCAATGATACACGTGTATTTACAATGACAAGAGCTGCTCGTGACTGAAGTTGAGTAGCATGAGGTTCGGTACTCATAAGTAAGGGGTATGGGACTTCAACTTATAACTTGTCAAGCATATCCTCTTAGTCGTGTCACTTTAACCATAATCACCAAAAGATGCCTATGATAGGGGCAATGAGAGCTGAAAGCTAGTAAGTGTCATAATTTTTGGGAGCTCTTTATGAGACTTGCAATCCCTGCTTCCCTCCGTGAAGGGCCTTTCTTTTACTTTGTAGTTGAGTCAGTAAACCTACTCCCTTCTATCTCAGCAAGTACTTTGAGTTGTTGTGTTTCATTCATTCATATGATGATTTATTCAATCATGTTTCTTATGTTCCTTGTTTTGCACATTGCTCTTATCTTGATGTTTACTACTTTGAAAGCTATCATTAAAAACCAGTTATTTGTGAACTCCAGCAAATTATCAACTATTCTTTGACAAAGAGCTAAGTTTGCCATTACCAATTATGATTTACTTTATGTATCTTTATTGTGTTTCCTTTACTCATTGCAAGTTAAGTTATATAATAGTGAGTTGTCTTCTATTATGATCTATGTATTTGATGAATGTGATGCTTCTTGTCCGTATTCTTTTATCGACTCTTCACTCCATAAACCTAAGGTCATGTTTATTGAGCTCAGTTTCACTTGGGGACAAGCGAAGTCTAAGTTTGGGGGGAGTTGATACGTCCATTTTGCATCACTATTATATGTCATAATTCACTGTTATTCATTGATATATTTCGTATTGAGAGGTGATACTTATGTTATTTCATCTGTTTTTGCATGGTTGATGACTTTTGGAGCATGGACCGCTGCAGTTAGGATTCTGATGGAAAAGGTGCTGTTTGGAGGCAAAATTCGCGAAGATCAGAAAATACGGGAAAATACATGGAAAATCCTATTTTTCTAGAAGACGAAGGAAGCCAGAAGGGGGGATGGAGATGGGCCACAGGGGGCCCACACCACCCCCTGGCGCGGGCCACCCTGGGCCGCGCCACCAGGTGGTGTGGCCACCCTGGTCCACCCATGGCACTCCCCTCTGGCATATATTATCCTCTCGAAACCCTAAGACTCGAGGAGTGACCACGGAAAGATTTCGCCGCCTCTGCGGGTTGGAAAACACCGAGAGAGAAAGATCTCACCGGTAGACACATTTCTGCTAGGGGAATTCCTTCCCAGAGAGGGGAGATCGTCGCCTTCAACACCACCATCAAGCTGGACTTCATCGGGATCATAATCATCATCATCACCACCATCATCATTGTCAGCACCATCATCACCATCTCCATATTGTTGTAACAATTGAGTTGAATCTTGCATAGTTCATAGGGGAAACTTTCCCGGTGTTGATTACTCTTTGTAGTTGATGCTATTGAGTGAACCGTTGAATTATTGTTTATGTTCAGATTGTTATACATAATTATTCCATCTCTGATAATGATCCATATGATGTCTCGTGAGTAGTTCATTTTGTTCTTGAGGACATGGGATAAGTCATGTTGTTAGTAGTGGAGTTGTGGTGAGAGAGATTCAATAGTTTGATATTTAAGTTGTGGTGTACTTCTTCTAGTGGTGTCATGTGAACGTCGACTACATGACACTTCACCTATATGGGCCTAGGGGAATGCATTGTGTATTTGGCTACTAATCGTAGGGGTTGCCGGAGTGACAGAAACCTGAACCCCTGTTAGGAAACCATTGCACCAGGGACGTAAGGGTCTTAGAGTTTAAGGTTGTGGTTAGGTCTCTACCTTAATTACTTTCTTGTACTTACGGATGCTTGCAAGGGGTATAATCACAAGTATGTATTAGTCCTAGGAAGGTCGGTACATTAGTACACGTTCACCCACACAACACTTAGCAAGCTAAAGAAGATTAATCAACTATATGAAGCGAAAGCACTTGACAGTCTTCCCATGTGTCCTCGAGAACGTTTGGTCATCTTAAGTAATACAACCGGCTTGTCCTTTGTTGTATAAAGGATTGGGCCACGTTCTGCATTTATTCCTACTGTCTTTTATTTACACGTACTTTGTTTACTTGCTTTATCAAAAAATCCTAAAAATCTGTTTGCTAAGTATTTGCAGAGAATTCCTGATCCATACCACTAGCCATCACCTTCTGCTCCTCGTTGGGTTCGACACTCTTACTTATCAAAAATACTGCGATACACCCCCTATACTTGTGGGTCATCACCGGGTCCAAGTGGTCAAATGATCCGGATTGGGTTGCTCGGCGCAAGGCTTGTGCACACAACCTCATCCAGTTTCCCCCTGTCCATCAATGGAATGAAGGACCAAGCTTCCTCGGTGCCGTTGACGACAAATACGTCCAAGATGGTTCGGATGACGAGGAAGAGTACGAAGCCTCAGATCTCGAAGAGAATGAAGATGACGATGAGGCTGAAGCCAGAGTTCCACCTGCTGGTGCCGAGTTACCCCCTCCTGCTGCTACTCCTTGAGCACCAAAAAAGACTTTGAAATTTATTAGATCCCCGGTATGCCGGGTGTAGTTGTATCGATCATACTGATTATATTTTGCTACTAAGCTACTCATGCCGTATTAACTTGGGCATAGTCCCCGAGTTTCACTTTCTTGTTTCTTCAATTTCATGGCTCGGTTCGCGTCTACCTTGATTCGATTTTGTGACTTACGAGTCCGAGTTTCAAAAATTGACTTAACAATACTTGGAAACTTTAGGATTAGCTCAAAATAATCCAGCACATTAAAGATTAAGTAAACATCGAGTTAGTCCAAACAAAGAATGTCGGCTCAATTACGTTCTTTCCTTACTCGTTTTTCATGTGCTTTGCATTTCCAAACTTGTTCTCTTGCTTGCCATGAAGCCAATTCTTGTTGGACAGCAGCAAGTCGAAGAGTTGAGTTTTTGGTGCTCACACACTACTAATCCGGCTTAGGCAGAAGCAACTTAAGCCAGCTGACATAAAAATAAATAACAAATACAGAAGACAACAAATATTACTAAGGCAGTCCCTGAGTTACTACTCGAGGTGCCAGGATTTCATTGATAAACTCATTGCCGGCAAACATACCGACATATGAGAAACTCGGATACAAACACTTCTTTGTTAAGTGTAGAATGGACGAAGTAGGGCTACATTCCATGGACGCTTAGATTCCTCACCAGACCTGTCCGCCTTGTTCTTCTCCTGTGGTTGTGCATCAATGAGATAATAAGAGTCATTGTGCAATGCTTTGATCACAATGAATGGCCCTTCCCATGGGGGGATAACTTATGCATGCCAGCAGTATGTTGTACCAGCCGGAGTACCAGATCACCTTCCCGGAAGACTCGGGGTTTACTTTCCGGCTATGATAGCGTCGGAGATTTTTGCTGATATATGGCGGATCTAGACAATGCCAATTCTCGCGCTTCTTCCAGCAGATCAACATCATTTTGCTGGGCTTCTTGCACTTCAGCTTCTGTGTATTGGGTGACCCTAGCCGAATCATGCTCTCTGTCGGCTGGTAATACAGCTTCTGCCCCATATACCAGAAAAAATGGCATATAGCCTGTTGATTGATTCAGAGTTGTTCTTAAACTCCATAGTACCACTGGTAGTTCTTTTATCCAGCACCCCGCTGATCTTTGCAGTGGCTCAATGAGACGGGGTTTTATCCCGGATAAAACTAATCTGTTGGATCTTTCCACTTGTCTATTTGATGTGGGGTGGGCTACTGAAGCAATGTCTAGCCGGATCTTCTTATCCCGGCAGAATCGTGCAAATGCTCCTTCAGCAAAATTAGTGTCGTTATCTGTTATGATACTATGAGGGTAGCCATATCTCAGGATGATATCTTTGAAGAATGTCACGGCTGTAGCTCCATCACATTTTCTTATTGGCTTTACTTCAATCCATTTTGTAAACTTGTGAACCATAACCAAGATATGGGTCATGTTTCCTCTCGTCGGCTTAAATGGGCCAACCATATCAAAACACCATACGGCAAATGGCCCGGTAATTGGTATGGTCTTGAGCTCCGACATTGGCATGTGTGTCTTGGTAGCATATCTCTGACAACCATTGCATTTTCTTACTAGATCCTCTGCTTTCTCCAAGGCACTTGCCCAGTAAAACCCATGGCAGAACGCTTTTGCCACTAAGGCTCTGGATGAGGCGTGATGCCCACATTCCCCTTGATGTATATCTCGGAGGATGTCAAGTCCTTCTTCCAGGTCAACACACCATTGGAGGACATTCGTGACACTCCTCTTGTATAGCTCGGCATTGATAATCGTGTATGCCTTTGCACGCCTCTGAATTTGCCTTGAAAGCACTTCTTCATTGGGCAAGGTTCCATCCTTCAGGAACTGGAATATGGGCAGTGTCCAAGCTAGTATAGCTCACACTGGAAACACATCCTCGTCAATTTCCATTTGATCTACCGACATAACCTCAGCCGGATCACACTACACAGTCCCTAGGTTCTGTGAAGCAGTCCCCGGGTTTCCTAAACCACTTCCCACATCAATGTCCATGGGCGCAGCTTCTGACTCCTGATTTGCCGGGATATAGATTGGCTCGGATTCTGGGGATGGGCTGATAGATGCCTTTCTGAGGTGCTCTAGTCCTACACCCGGTGGAATCGCTTGTCGGGTTGATCCGAGTTTTGACAGTATGTCGTCAGCCTCGTTTTCCAGCCGAGGTACATGGTGAAACTCGCATACCTCAAAGTATCCTGATATCTTCTACACATGAAATCTGTACAACGCCATGTTTGCATCCAAAGCATCCCATTGCCCCGAGACTTGCTGAACTACCCGATCCGAGTCACCAAAGCACTGGATCAGACGTATTCCAATTTCTTTTGCCACTTTGAGCCCATGCACAAGTGCTTCATACTCTGTGACGTTGTTTGATGCTGTGAAGTAGATCTGCAGCACATACTTCAGCCGGTATTTCTTGGGTGAGGTAAGCACAACTCCGGCACCTAACCCAGTTTTCGTGTTTGATCCGTCAAAATGCATTCTCCAGTAATTCGGATCTGGCAACGGTGGCTCGTACTACATCTCCGCCCAATCCACGAAAAAGTCGGCCACAGCCTGAGACTTGATTGCATCTCTCTTGTCGTATTGCAGAGCATAAGGGGCTAGATCAATTGCCCATTTTGCGATCCGGCCGCTTGCATCCTTGTTGCTCATTATTTCAGATATGGGGGCTTCACATATCACTTTTATGCGGTGTTCTTCAAAATAGTGCTTCAGCTTCTTTGCTGCCATATATACACCATATGACATCTTTTGATAGTGAGGATAGTTTTGTTTTGACGCTGATAATACCTCACTCAGGTAGTAGACTGACCTTTGCACCGACTTACCCTCTTCGTCGCGCTCTACCACTACTACTGCACTTACAACTCGGTTGGTTGCTGCTATGTAGAGCAACATTGGCTCTTTTGATAATGGAGAGGCTAACACTGGTGCAGTGGCTAACATTTTCTTTAACTGGATGAAGGCTTCATTGGCCTGCAGTGTCCATACGAACTTGTCCGACTTTTTCATTAGTTGATAGAGAGGCAATTCCTTTTCTCCCAACCGACATACAAATCGACTTAAGGATGCCAGACAACCAGTGAACTTCTGGACATCGTTAAGGCACTTCGGCTATTCCATTCGCTCTATGGCTCAGATTTTATTTGGGTTAGCTTCGATACCTCGGCTGGAGACAAGAAATCCGAGTAATTTTCCAGCCAGGACACCGAAGGTACAGTTCTCCGGGTTAAGCTTCATTCGGAACCTCCTTAGGTTCGCGAACGTTTGCCTGATATCATCAAGGAGAATTTTGCTTTCCTTGGTTTTTATATCCACATACACTTGCACATTTTGGCCAATTTGGTCGTGTAAACATTTTTGCATACATCTTTGGTATGTTGCACCTGCATTACGTAAACCGAAAGGCATGATGCGATAGCAATAAGCCCCGTACGGGGTAATAAACGCAATCTTTATTTGATCATTCGGGTTCAAAGGTATCTGGTGGAAACCAGAATATGCGTCTATGAATGACAACAGTTCACACCCAGCGGTAGAATCTATGACCTGATATATCCTTGGCAGTGGGAATGGATCGTTTGGGCACGCCTTATTCAGGTTCGTGTAATTGATGCACATACACCAAACCACTGCCACATTCGGGTCATCTTTCTTCTTTTCCACCAGCACCGGATTAGATAGACAATTCGGGTAAAGCACTTCCATGATGAACCTAGCTGCGAGGAGCCGAGCTATCTCATCTCCAATGACTTTTCTCCTATCTTCTGCGAAGCGGCGGAGAGGTTGCTTCACCATCTTTGCTCCGGGTCTCACATTTAAAGAGTGCTCGGCCAACTCCCTCGAAACACCTTGCAAGTCCTGTATGGACCAAGCAAAGATATCCCGATTCTCACGAAGGAAGTTGATGAACTCTCTTTCCTATTTCTCGTTTAACCCGACACCAATTGTTACGGTGCGCTCTGGGAACAGATCATCAACGTGCACTTTCTTTGTATCTTTTGTTACTTGAAATGAGACACTTCCATGCGGGTTACTCAGCGCCGTCATATACTGCTGCGCGAACTGCCTGGATCTTTCTATTTTCTAGTGCAATCACGAGTGACTTGGCCAGGTTAGACCCGGCTGATGCACATTCAATGGAACGTCAGAAATCCCCAGCTATGGTAATTACTCCATTTGGCCCAGGCAACCTCATCTTTAGGTAACTGATGTGAGTACTTGCCATAAATTTGTTCAGGGCTGGCCTGCCGAGTAATGCGTGATATGCGCTTTCTAAGTTCACAACCTCAAACTCCAAATTCTCAGTTCTGTAGTTATCTCTTGTGCCGAATAACACATCAACCTGGACTTTGCCAATAGGTTCACAAGAAATACCTAGCACAATGCCATGGAAAGTTGTCCTTGTAGCTTGGAGCATGTTCTCTGTGATACCCAACTTGCGCATTGTATCCACGTACATGATATTGATGCTGCTGCCATTGTCAATCAGCACCTTAGAGAACCTCACATTGATATTTGGCCCGGTGAACATTGGGTCCAGCACTAATGCATACGAACCAGGACTCGACATGAGCTTGGGATGGTCCTTGATACTCCAGGTAATTTCCTGATCCGACCAAGGCATATACCTCGTTACTGCCGGCATAACCGCATTCACTTCCATATGTCGACGCTGTAAGCTTTTTCTATCTATTTCCTCCGTGGTAAACACATAGTAACTCTGGTGATGCTCCCTATATTCATTTCTCCCCTCATTACCGGGATACCTTTGGTCTGGCTGATGCTGGTTTTCCACCTGATGCACTGCATCCCTTCTTTCGTGATTCTCATATCTCGGCGGAGGTGGTGGTAACATTAACTGTTGCGTATTTGCTCCGGAGAGCAACTGCTGCCGAGGTAACTCCTATCGAGGTTGATCATTCCGAGGTGCCTGAGCATTCCCAGAGCCACTTTGCTCTATCTTCCTCATCCACTCACATTGCCGGGTTGTATGACCTGCCGGGTTACTCGGATTTGGCGTGTGAAATTTGCACGACTGATCCAGCATTGCCTCATACATATACCTCCGCCGGTCTTTCTTTTCTTGCCACTGTCTCTTTTGTTTGGGCGTCCAAGTTTTCTTGCCATCATTTCTTGCAGTCCACTGTTGCCCTCTAGTTTTCTGACGCTGATTACTCCCTGCTCCGGGTTGATCTTGATTTACAGCAGCAACTTGTTGCAAGCTGTACCTGTAATCCGCTCTATCATTTCTTCTCTTACCCCGGTAATCATTTCATCGGGATGATCCGGCTTCATCTTGCTGGTAGTACTCCTCATTTGACTCGTTTGACACGAGTCGGGGTTGAGTCGGATCACCCAAAGCATACGAATAAGCAATCCGGATTGTCTCTACCAGTGTAGTTGGCATATCCCTTTGTAACCTTTGCCACATCATGCTTGCATATCTACACCCTTGTGCAAACTAGGCTATGGCCTGAGACTTAATCACACCTTCACATGAGTTTCTCACGGTGCACCAGCGGGTTAGGAACTCCTGGTCTGTTTCATTTGGCCTCTGCTTGCACATTGCTAGGGTCTGTGGCCTATTCGGCCTCTGATACATGCTCGAGAAGTTACTGACGAACATTTCCTCAAAATCGATCTAGCAGTTGATACTACCAGGTGGTAAATTGTTTAACCATACCCTCGCTAGCCCCTCCAGCATCTGAAGTACGTATTTCACTGCCCATCTCAAATTGCCTGTCGCAATTTTCACTGCCGCTGCGTAGTTGATTAACCAATCCTCCGGCTTGGTGCTGCTGTCATATGTCTTCGTGCCTCTAGGCAACTGGAAGTTAGGTACCGGAGGCTCTTTCATGATCCGGGGCCCAAAGCACGCTGGACCCGGAGGACCTTGCCCCTCAATTAGCTCCGACCTATAGAGCCGGTCTAGCTTTAACCTGGCGTCATCAGGCAGCAAGTTCCTGCTTCCCAACCTTGACCCTATCACATGATGGTCCGGCCTATGGTATCCTGCATTCACCATTTCTAAATCACCATCATTCTATCTGTCTTCTCTTGTTGAGCACAATTTTGCCGCATACCGTGGCCGGCATTCTGCTCTTGCCGAGATACACTCCGCTGCTACTGTTGCCGAGTTAGGTTCTGCCTTGCACCCGCCGAGTTACGCTATCCGGCATTGCCGTTTTCAACGTTTCTTTGATCGGTATTTCCTTGGTTGCTATTACCTCGGCCAGCTTCACCTCGGCTGACACTTTGTCGATCCTCATTTCCCTGCATTGCTTTTCCTTTCCCTGCCCTTGCCGGGTCATATGGGACTATCTATTTTTTTCTCCTTGCCGAGGTTACCACTTCCTCTCTCCTAGGGCCATCATGAGGCGATGTCGCAGCTCTAGCAGATTTCTCCGGGTTACCCACTGCCGAATAAATGACCTTGGAAACCCCAACTCTTGTCGGGTTAGCCCTGTGCAACCCTTCATTCTGTCTGTTAGCGATCCGACCTCACTCATTGACCCTCTCTTGCTATCTTTGCTGGGCTTCACCCGTCAAACCTTCTAACTCAGATGCAGCTGCATCCGCAGCTCTGAGGTTCTTTGCCGGGGTGCTATACTTCGGCAGCCCCATGGACAACAGGTTCTCTGATTCCTCAACTCTAGTTTCACCCTCTTTGTTCATTTCACTGATGAGGTTTCTCCCTTTCACTTTTACAGCTTCTACCTTATTTGCTCTCACGTACTCGTGCGGCGTCATGTTCAACGACACCTGAGCCGTGGCTATCTTTTTCATACCCTCTAGTATTTTCTGCCTAGTTTCTTCTAACTCGGCATGTGCCTGAGCCCGGTCAACCACAGGTGCTATGGGGCTTACCAAGTTATCTATTGCCTGTTGCAACACATTCTCTGGCCTCTCTAGGGGAGGACCTCTACTTTTCCTAGGCGCCTTGGGTGTTACCTCCGGATCTGGTGCCGGGTCCTTGCTCGTGCCAACGTCAGGCGCTGTCATCGTCACCTCAGCGCGGTCAGGGGAGCGAGTGATATGCGCACCGTGAGCCGCGCTAAGGGGTGGCTCGCCTCCCTCAACAATGTGCCTCGGGTGAACGCAAGACACATCGACGCCGACGTAGATCCTGTGGGTGCCAAGCTTGAAGAAGACGCCATTACGCGATGGAGGTCGCTTGCCGAAGCTACCAGTATTGTCACTGACGTAGTCCAACGCTCCAAAGCTCTGAACGAGCCCAGATACGATGCGCTCGCCGTTGCCGATGATGCTTCCCGTCCGGATCTTCACTCCTGCTAGCGCCACTGGCCCCACGGTGGGCGCCAACTATCGTGGTGGTGTCACGGAAGATGCCATGGATAGGCTAAAGGTGGGACCAATATGCACTAGAGGAATCCAGGGAGGGATAGTGTGGTGATTCCACACACGGATGCTTTGTATTCTCCAAGATCACTAGGTTTACAAATGCTCCTTGAGATGTATTGGGGAGAGGAGAAAGAAGAAACTCTCTTACTCTCACCACAACCTATCTCCCAATGAATAAACTACTGACGCGCCAACCAGCCAGCCCCAACTACAGAGGCCCTAGTGCCCCTTCTAAAGGGGAGGCTAGGTCACTAGTTAGGGCATACGTGGAGGCATATTACAAGGAATATGCCTCTCCCAAAATAGCAAATTGACCGGGTCTCCTTTTGCCATCATAAGCCATGCAGAGGCTACGTAAGCCTCTGCGGTGCCCGCGTCAGCCGACATAGGGTGCGTCACCTTTGTCGGCCACGCCTCGCTGGTCCCTCCATCTGTTCGCTTTGCTCATGCTCCTGCGCACAGAGGTCACCTTTTGACTAGCGAGATACCTTCCTTCTCTTGCAAGCCTAGTATGATCTGGCCCCATGGGTACCTGCATACAAATTACAAATAGCCCACCGGCATACGACATTCGTCGGTCGGTACACAGTCAGGTGGACATCCTCTGGTCCGGGTTACTCCGTAAGTCGGCCTGCCTTGAGGTGACCCGGCCAGCTTTCGCTTTGACCTTGCCATACCTCGGCTAACTCGGCCTTTATACCGTAGTGTTACCCTACCCGGGGGTATCCCCCCAACAAGTCGACCAAAGGACTCGTTGGTTTGGACATAGTTTCCTTTGTTCCTGTGTTTCTGTTTTGCTCTACCCCTTTTTTCACTTAGTTTAGTTGGATTGGAAAGAGAACTTCCTTCCGCCTTTTTGTTGCGTGGTTCGGTCTCACTGAGTGGAATTAGTGGGTCCTTCTTCTTTTTCCTGACTGATGAAGGTCGAAAGTGAAGATCGAATCAAGTGTAGTCTGGGTTCTTATGTTCTCTCTCCTTCCCTATGAGACTCTTGCTTCAAGAGGGAGACCCCTACTTCAATTGTCACATGCTTCCTTATTATGGACTCGGATATCTTACAACAAAAAAAATGAAAATCACAATCAAACGAATCCTAATATTCCAATCTCGTTGATAGCCTCCTCAACCCAAGCTTCCATCTCCTGATCCAGACATCGGCGCTTGCCCGCGTTAGTCCATGAAAGGTGGATGAAGGTGAGTTTGACATCGAACTCCAGGATGCTGGGAACGATCTCTTTTCGGGGAATCACTCCCATTGAGAGGCCCTCTTACTCACTTTTTATGAATTTGGGAGAGAGGCAAAAGATAAGTCCAGAGAGACCTCGACTCCTTTAGGGAAAGGAGAGATATCGAATGCAAGATGGAATCCCTGCCGAATGGAATGGACATCCTTGGGGACAACTTTGTAAGACAGAGTTTCCCATAAAATTGGATGGATAATCTACTACTAAGATCACAAGAAACCTAGCACAAAGCGAAGGAGAGAGAACCCCTACGCCTTGGAAGGATCTGAAGCTGTTTGGCCACTCATAGACAAGTGAACTCCAGGATCCCTCGAAAAGTTAAGTGAACTAACTCACATGCGGAAAAGAGTCTTTCATGTCAAGGTGAACATAGACAGAAAAGGTTAGTTTGTTTTCCTGAATTCTCAGAGAGAAGACTCATTGCTAGAACCGAGAGCACTGGCGATTACTTTCTTTCTGACCTTCTGCCGAGAAATTACATACCTTCCACCGACTTCTTTTCTGTGTGGGCAGAACGTGATGCTTTCCAATGCATAGTACTTTTCTTATCAATGTATGAAGCCCGTAAAACCGAAAGAAGATGGGAGTTTTACACAACGCTCAGTATGAAACCGTTTTATGTCCGAAATTCATCCATGTTGCAATCTACATATAATTCACTAGGTTTATTAGCTACAAAGCTTGGATTTAGTACCGATGGTATAAGTAAGTACTTAATACCTAAGACACACATAGGTGATAGTATGAAATCACATATGCTTATTGCAATATATGGAATTGACTAGTCTATCTTATTCCCCCCAATTTACTTCCAATGTATACTACTCGTTTGTAGCACTAATACGCACAGGGGTAGTTCTAACAGTATGGTATAAGATGGTTGCTTGTGAGGCAGACCCTATGATCATACCTGACGCTGTTAGATCAATAGCAATGAATCAATTCTATATTCCTGCAGCAGCTGCGGAAAGTTATCAACATATCTCATTTGTCTTTACAAAGGATATACAACCAAGAGATGCTAAAGTTAGGTACACATCAAAAATGTGTTGCAGGCTTTTTCACAGCTATGATTCTAGGTATGTATTTAACCACTCAATTTGTTATAAGTTGTGGTGTTAGTGGATAGCAATCTTTTTATTGTACATCAATGGGAACTGTTGTTGTCGATGAGTAGGAAATAAACCAACATATTCCTTACTTCTGTTTTTGTTCCATTGTCTTACTGAGGTTTCCACAGGGAACGCTATATCAGGTTTTTATCTTTCAATTGACATCCCCTTTCCTTGTGTCAGTTTTCTCTGTTTTAGCTCTTCTCTTTCAAGTATCATCGGAAGCAAAGCACGAACAATGTGCAGTAAATCGCGCGCTAAAGTAGCATTTCCATTTGTTTCACTTGATGTGTTGCGGTTGCATATTGGTCAAAAAGTAGGACTATCTTCATCTTATTGAGGAAGAGGGTAGCTATAGCACTCTCCTGAGGTCGGACTTGAAGGAAAATGGATTGTTATCACCCGTTTTCTCGCATAGATGTGAAGAATGCTTTTCTTCGTGGTTGTGATTTACAAGAAGTGATCCATATGGACATTCCACCTGGTTTTTAGAACTGATGGGAGAAGGATCAAGAAATCTTTGTATGGCTTGAATCTGTCGCCACAGGGGTTCAGGAGAGTTGTTTGTGGTATGGGCTACTAAAAGTGTAATGGAGATCATACAGTACCAGCATAGACATCCATATCACCATTTTGGTGGTGTATTTTGATAATATTGTGATTACTAGTGCAGAAATCCAATGGCAAGACAGGGAGAAGCATTTGAGGTCAAGGATCTTCGACCTCTTCAATACTTCCTTTGGTTTCAGTGGCATGTTTCTTATGACAATCAAGCCTATTTCTCACTTTTAGTACCTGGAGAAGGGAATTCTTAACCCGTGAGGTAGGAGTGGCTTGTGGGCTCCTAATGAGGGAATACAACATCGTTCTAATAGTAATCGAGTAATAATCTTCAGTTCAGTACTAAATCGAGTAATAATCTGCAGATGGAGCGTATTCGTGTACCAGCCCAAGAGATTCGATTCCTCCTCTTATCGGTTATGGTGCATTGACCTAAAAAGACCCCTCACGGGCAGGTACGTGACTCTCTCTCTCTTCCTAGGTGGATCCTTACTACTAGGTACAAAACAAACAGGAAAGGACATTGACATGGTCTCAAAAGCAAGAGTTTGACCCTCGATCGCCATCAGAACATTGAGTTCAATTTGTTCTAGTATGGACCCTGTGAACAACTCATATAAAGGTACTCAACCAAGCGAACCACCAATCCATTATGATCCTCGAATAAAATATGACTAAAAGACATAGGTTTCTGAATTTTTGATGTTGTATGCCTAAGTTTCCGAACCCCTCTTGAAGGTAAGTTTACAAGAGAAGTAGGTCCTATTTACCAAGAAACGGAAAAAGCATAGTCGGTACTTCTTAATGCGGTACATAAGCTGGTTATCCTGACTCACAATCATGCCTCGCTTGGGTTTAGGGATAAGGAATTATTATTTGGAAAGATATTGGATTGGTATTCAAGTAGGAGTAGATCCTATTGGTCCAAAGTAAGCATTCTTGTATCAATTAAATCTCTTCACGATATATATATATATAAGATTCTAGTTCAAAGATAGGAGCATTTAGCTCTAAAATCCTGTCAGTCCAGCTAGAAGTTTCACTAACTACTTAGGGAACTAGGGACCAGACCAGAGGTATAATTGGTGTATTCCATTCCTGCCATAATTGAGATTTGCCCTCGCTCATAGGTGATTCCTTATATCTTGATCCATGTGATGGCTGTTCTCTGCAATGAACCACAACATGTCCATGAACTTCACAGAGAATTGAGCGAATGCACTAAAAACAAAGAAATGACATAGCGAGATAGTCTACTAAGCATCTCGAAAAGCTTGCACTTCGTGTACAGAAACTATAACTAAAATCACATGAGTAGAGATTGAATCGAGCATAGAAATAAGAGACTTTTTCTTTGCTTAGCACTGTTCGGTTCGTCTTTCTTCTTCTTTCTTTACAAGTCAATATATGCATAATACTATTTCTTGCAGTGCTGAATCCGCTTTTTAAATACAGATCCGGGGGCAGTATTCTTATTCCTTGGCTAGGCACTTATGAAACAAAACGCACAATTGTGAAAGTCCACTTTAGTCACCTTGGGATGCTACATCCAGTGGGTTCCCACCGGAGCCTTTGTTTTTGTTGGAAAGCTGTTATAAGATCCATTCTCCCTAGTAAATCACTAGACATCAAATCAGATCATTTTTTGCTTTGTGGAAAAGTCAATAATATGGTTTCAGATGCTATTTCACTATTCTTGATTGTAATTTTTATTCTTCCCTACGACTTCAGAAACAGTGAAATAAATAGTTATCAAAAGGTTTTGGAAGTCATGATGTTCTGTTTTCTCTATTCCAAGAATTTAGTAGACCAATCCTTTTCGAAAAGTAAAATAGTCGATTTCGATTAGAGGGAAATGTGTTGTTACCTTTCCTCTAAAGATTAGTCTTTAGCCTTAAGGAATCGCCTTTGCTCGTGGGTGCCCCACCCAATGTGAATTGCGAAGTATTCAAGATCGTATAGATCGGTTTGAATCGTATTTCCAAAGAAAAAAAGGAGATTGCTTTAAAAAAGCCACAATAGAACTAGTAGCCAAAGCCATGGCTCTTTCTTGATCGAGAAGAGAAATGATGGGAAGAAGCATCATTGAGGAACGGGATCTTCTTATGACCTAGGAGATCACAACTAGGTATTGAGCATGCAAAGCAAGCGCTTTATTGAAATCCTGCGGTGAAACCTGAAGAGAACCTTAAGATAAGTAGCTCGTGAAACCAGCTCATTGTTTTATTAGGTAGATGCTAGATAACAAAAATCATAGGTGAAGGAAATAGAATGCATGGAGGAACCTTAATCAATGGAGACGTCAATTCAAATTGATAAGCTGATGAATATCACAAGGTAAGTATGCGAGAGTCAAATCTTGTAAATGAAAGTATATTCAACCGAGAAGTTAGCTGCCGAGATAGATGAAATATTATGATTGTATGTGAAGTGACTCGAGATTGGAAAGGGATATGTACTCGAAACCAGTTCATGCTAAACTACAAGATGAATGGCGTTTTCCAGCCTCTCTGTCACCGGTGACGCCTGTTGTTTTCTAAAAATGGGAGCTAATGTCTTTGGCCATTGGTAACGCTTACCTAACTTCGCGAATGGCTCCGGATGAAGTATAGGAGAAATCTGCACTCTTTTTTCAGGGTCATTATTTAGGAATGGGTGTATACAATCCGTCGTTATCCTCTGGAGCTAGCATTTCGGCTAATAATAAATCATTTTAAATCGATCAAGTAATGACATGTGTAGAAGAGTTGATTGGAAGGTCTACAGTCAATGCAGGTGATCATGCCCTGGTAAGTAAAGCGAAGACCTTTCACTCGAACATAATTAAGATGAGAATCTCGTTCTGGCGAAAGATTTGAAACATATGGCCAAGCAATGGGATTTGACCCCAGTATATGTAGGTGTTACAATTCCTTCTTTCCTTTTGGCTGTGTAGATAGAAATCAAGACGTTCAAGCCGTTTCTCCTAATGCAGTTAATCCCAGAAAGAATAAGATAGTCATAGGGGGTCAGTTGACGTTGATAATAAACTTTTCTTCGTGGGGTCAGGAACATTTCAATGAGAGTATCACATGTTTTAATAGCGTAGGGTCTTTCTTTGGAGTCTAACGCAGACCAATCAATATCTAATTCAGATCATACGCTTTCCTCGCAAGGTCACCTTCACTGGGAATCATCTCTGACTTCTTAAGGGCTTGCTAAATCCCGAGTAGGAAATAGGTAACTAGTAACCTTTTCTCCTCAGATAATGATTTCGAGCTTAAGACGAAGGCATCGTGGATCTTTTTGATATGGAGCCCTATTTAATAAGTCCAATGGAGGATGTTTCAAACCTTTATACATGGTAGTTTTCCTGTTTTATCAGATCCAATCCCCTAGGAATTTATTTTTGAAGTTGGTTGATAACTGGTCTACGCCTAGAGGAAGCAGCTCTTTCTATTCCAATTTCTATGATATACCGGGTCAAAGTGGCTTTGCTGAAGAGCAACAAAATGCATTTTATGGTGAGGCGAGGCCTTCTTCTATATATGATGTATCAAAGGGATGAGGCCAAGGCTTGGGAGCTAGTTACAATTTTGTGTATCAATAGGTTACTAGGTATTTACGTTTCTTTAACTGAGCTATAAAAAAGAATTCGAAAAGGTATGCATAAAAGCCTCCTAATGCTAAATCTGCCTTCCCACAGACATCTGGCTTATCCTTTGATCCAAGACTGTGATCTATTGATACAACCTTGACCCCATGGGTCTCCCCCGACTACACTAGGCTCAAGGTGGAATAACGAAAGGAGGGTGCGTGCAATAGCTATGACTGAAGGGGCTTCTTGTTCTCACTTCTATTTGTCTCTGATTTATCTCCTAAAGAAAGCCCTTGTCCCCTTAATGAAGATCAATTTCTTTGACGAGTGAGTCTGATATTCAAAATTTACAAGCGAATTGTACGTATGTAAACAGCCTTCCCGCCTGGTTTGAATGAGGAGAGGAAGGATCCGACCTCTAGCTCTTTACTTTTACTGCCTATGCAGCTAAGGAAAGATAACTACACTTCCAAGTCCTAAGAGAATACTAGTATACGATCTGTTATATAAATAGGTAAATGTTCCTTTTCATTATGAATCACGATTGTATGGCCAAAACCATTTTGGTTAGAATGCTAGATGCTCGAGACCACGTTACTATTGTTTCTTTCTCCTCCTTCATCTTGACCTTTTCTCATTTACCGCAGGAAGTTCTTCAAAAGAATTCTATTTTTTTCGCGAACGTGTCACAGCTGATTACTCTTTTTTCTCATTTTAAAGAGTGGCATTCTATGTCCAATTTCTGGAGGTTAGAATAAATAGACTAATGATGAATGGAAAGAAAGAGAAAAATCCTTTAGCTAGATAAGGGGCGGATGTAGCCAAGTGGATCAAGGCAGTGGGTTGTGAATCCACCATGCGCGGGTTCAATTCTCGCCGTTCACCCATCGCATTATTGCAAATCCCAAAAATGCAATTTTGCATATTTATAGTTACTTATTTACTTATATCGATGAAGAATAAAACTATCGCTATATTTTTTCCTTTTCCTAGTTCTTCTCCCAAGCACAGGGTAACCCCAAGGGGTTGTGGGTTTTTTCTACCAATGGGGGCTTTCCCTTCACCGCCCCCATGGTTGTGGTCCACAAGGTTCATAACTAACCCTCCTACTTCGGTCGTTTGCCTAGCCAACACTTAGATCCGGATCTACCCAAACTTTTTTGGTTCACTCCAACATTACCCACTTGTCCGACTGATGCTAAGCAGTTTTGGGATACTAAACGGACCTCCCCAGGTGCTAATCTTAAAGTGGCCGATTTACCCTCTTTTGCAATCAGTTTTGCTACATCACCTGCTGCTCTAGCTAATTGCCCACCCCTTCCATGTGTGATTTCTATGTTATGCATGACCATGCCTAAGGGCATATCGGTTGAAGCTCAAACTAAAACGGCTGCATAGTTCTACTGCATCTTATAAAATAGTGCTTTTGAGTCAAAGTGCAATCACCATTTCATGTACACCATCTCTGTCAATACTGGAAAGTGGCTGTTGGCATACGAGCCAAGGAAATGATAATACCGCCTGTTGTATCTAGGCTGGTGGCTATACCAGATTTCGTGTCTGATCAAACTTGAAACTCATAATTGAGCTTCGTGGATTCCAAAGAAGAAAGAACGATCGCACATAAGAAAATAGAGTTGGAATGAAAGATGGGGTAAAGATCAACTTGATTCTCCTAGCTACTCTCCGTCCAGCAAGTTACTCTCTTTCCAATGATGACAACTCAAGATTACCAATCAAAACCAACTCTTTTTATTCTCCTATAGCTTCACCATTACATCTTTCACTAGCTGTTGGATGTGAGTGATGAGATCGATCCATGGAATTTTGACCTCACTCACATACTTTGGAAGATGAAGAAATTCTCTTGAATTTATTTATGGGCTGGCTCTACATGTGGTCAGATGCATTCCCCTCTTCAGTCATTTGGTACCTCTGCAACGCTTCCTCCTACTCCTATTGTTCAGATTAAAGCCAAACCTATCTAGTCTTGTACGTTGTCACCCACTGCTCTTGCCAAAAACAAAGAAATTCTATCTTGGGAACTAAAAAAGAATAGGAATGGGAAGTATTTATTTCTGTATTCTTCGGCTAACATCCTTACTTCCTTCTTCAATGGAAATTCTATGTTTTGGCTCGATATAAACCCAAAAATAAGAAATTCTCTTATATGTAGACTCGTCTTCTTTTGGTTTAATCTGGAGATCCCAGTCGAAACTCTGATTCATGTTTGTGGATTTTCATAACTCTCTTATCTACCCGGAAATGATCTTCTACCTTTACTGTATGTGTTCTTTACATATCTTTGGATTGTTTTTCAAATCATAGTATCATTACAAATTCTGTGGTTGCATGCACCTTTGTGAGCAATTTGTTGCCGGATTGGATAGGATAAGTGAAACAAAGCTATGAAGGAGACTCGAAATTTGGACCATACTATTTTTTTAAGAGCTGAGCTCCGCATGCGGTTCCATTAATATGCGACAAAACTTTATCCATTAGTCTTGGCGATGCCAGGGATGGAGGGAGTCATCAGTCGCACAAGCTTATTGCTAAAGCCAAGACATGACAGAATAGCTTCTAAGTAATGCCATTGTACCCGCTTTCGTCATGCCCAACTCAAAACCATTTATCCCTTTTTTCTTCCGCCTAACCCTCAGCTATTGTATGTTGGTTTTCTTCACTCCATGGTACGATCGAGTCTACTATACTCGAAACGGTGGGCTAAGGTTACATAGATTGTCCCCTTTCTTCCAGAGCGGGAGGGCATCTTCAACTTCCGAAGAAGGTATTAATTAGTGGATGGGTCTACCTCCGGGCATCGCTTTGGCACTACAAGTGATAGCTATGTATGGCTTTTTGGCGCTAAGATCCAAGAAGTGAAATTGGGAGCTTAGTGCCGCATAAAATAGTGCTAGCCCCGCGTCCTATCCCTGTGCATTGAGTCGTCACGTCCCCGTGCATTCAAGTTGGAAGTGGGAATTGGTTTCTGGTGCCGTCATGTGATACTAAGAAAAGTTCATATTCAATCACATTCCTATGTATATAACTTATTAATATGGGGGTGTGCCTGCTAGTTGGACAGAATGTACGAAGGTAGTTCGTGTCCGTCTGGTTACTCGAAAGCAGAAGTTAGATCAGTGCTTGCTATTAAGTAACTATTTGCAAGATCTCAGTTATTGGGCAAAGGGGCAAGTAAGAAAGTAGCACTAGGTAGGAACAACTTTTTCTTTCCAAGATCCCTTTTTTATGGGTGAAATAAGAAAGTCTCATGTTGCTCCTCAGAAAACGTGTATAGTGGTTTCATCGATGGGACCTCCAGGGTATGAAGGCAATTAGCATTTTGTCATGGAAGTTCGATCAACTAACGATATTGTTTTTCGTTGGAAAAACCAACGCCGACGTCAAGATCAATCTCCTTTCTCTTTTCAAGAGAAAAAATGAAAAATCCTACTATACTATGAGTTCAACGGATATGAAGGAGAAAATATGCTAATTGCAGCTATTCCATCTATTTATGCATCAAGTCCAAAGAAGATCTCAATCTATAATAAAGAAATGATAGTAACTGGTTGTTTTATAGGCTTTCTCATATTCAGTTGGAAGAGTTTAGGTAAGACTTTCAAAGAAACTCTCGATGGAAGAACCGAGTCTATTCAGGAAGAATCGCAGCAATTCTTCAATCCTAACAAAGTAATTCTAGAGGAATCAAATGAACAACAACGATTATTTAGGATTAGCTTGCGAATTTGCAACACCATAGTAGAATCATTACCAACGGCACGCTGTGCGCCTGAGTGTGAAAATACAATGCAAGCTTTGTTATGCCGAAACCTAAATGTAAAGTCAGGAACACTTATAAATGCCACTTCTTCGCGTCGCATCCGTCTTTAGAACGATATAGTGACGGGGTTTCACTTTTGAGTGAGTGAAAGATTTGTATCCGGGTTTACATTCGAAGCTTCTACCCTAGAACAAATTCGAGAGATCTTCGTACCCATAGAGCTAATTCGAGAAGGCTTGATAGTTCTAGGAAAGGTGAGGGTGGGGGGGGGGGGGTTCTATTTAGGCAGAATAAGAAGAATCTCATTCATGTGGTCATACTAACAAAAGAGTGGATCCAATACACATAAGACTTTTTTTTAGGAAATTCTGAATGATGAATTTGGGATGTCATGGCCACAAGTCAGTTGCCCAAGCTCTCCCTAGGAGGGCAGTCTACCACAAGATAGAGTTTGAGCCTAGAGCCAAAGCCCCAGCCCCTCCATTTTAGGTAGAGCTTAGGAAATCTTTACTCGAAGTCATATCGGCTAGATAAGCCTCAAACGACTCCATATTGATTTTCCCCCTATTTTCTTTTAGAAGAAGTGGGAGTCGTTTTGCATTGGAACTCGGTATCAGCAGAGTCATCTCCTGAGAAAGACTTATTTATTATTATTACAAGATTTCATAGAACATAGTAGCCCTCAAAGCGCTAACAAAGTCGTACGTAGAGAAGTTTTCAAAAAAGATACCTCGTTTTTCCATTAAATGTGCGTTGTCTGATGTAGAATAACGGGAGGGCAAACTCAATAACCTAGCGGATGAACCGTTCGGACTTGAAATTAGGATGCAACCCTTGCATTTCATTCTTTTGTTCTTTACTCGATTTTTGTTTTAGCACTCACTTCCTTTGGAATAAGGGCATTTTGATTCTCTAATCGTTCCTAGCCCTCCTGGTCTTAATTCACTTTAGGTGGTCCGTACCTTCAAACTCCTGTTTTTACCTATGGTGTTGAGTATGCTGAATTACTCTTTGAGTATACCGAATTAGTTTAGCTATCTACTAATCTACCCATTTACTAATGCTTTGGTTTGAGCGTTGGTTTTGATGACTGTGACGAAAGCTTGCCCAAAAGACGTAGGTGGAGTCAATGATTAAAAAAAAGAATCAAATATGAGGAGGGTGCATTAGTAAATGGCTCCATCATAGCTTGTACAACTTCTGAATCCTATTAATGTTGATCTCCGAATAAATAAGTAGATACAGGAGGACTACATACACATGCTCTCCGAGTAGGGAAAGTGAGAAATCTACAGTCTTCCATCCACGGTTGTTACAAATCCAATTTGGTCTTGTCCCGTGGCTCGGACCCGGCCGCGTAAATGCAGCTACCACTACGATGGGATACTCTAGTTATTTACTGTATTTCAATCCCTATTTGGCCATTCAGCAGTAGTGTACAGTGTTTGGAAAGAATGTCATCCTAGAGGGCACTCCCACTTGTGATCTTCTTCCTTGGGTCGGTGAAAGGGCCCCACTTACAAATTTGAAATGCAAATGTCGAATGAATTGAATGAAACAACAGAAACTGTGGCTGAGCTTGCCTGTCATAGGATAGTTGTGAAGTTGGTGGAAGAAAGCAAACCAATTAATGTAGCTAGTTACCTCGAAATGCGAGCCCATGTATTTTGAGAAACTGACACAACCTGTTGACTTATCTTATACTAAGGGTTTGTCCCAGCCAACAAGGGATTTCTCATAATTGGAGGATGAAACAGGATCATATCGCAGCTTGATTATGAGAGAGAACCCGGTTTCAGAGCGTTGAAATGAAAAAGAAAGAGGTGAAAGGGCCGACCGATGCGAGCCAGCTTCAAAGTTACCTCATACAACACCTGGGTCGTCCATGCACGATCACTGCTTTCGCAATAAAGGAGGAGTGACTATGGCTTTGAGTTGCCAGGAAACACTTCATAGTCTTTTTTTTATCGTTCGCGCAAACACATACTTTTTATTTTCTTTAGCTGAAACCATGGAATTCTCACGTAATACTTAATCAGACAGATCTAGCTGAAGATAAAGATGCCAGTCCATTGAAACTAAAGATCGTACGAGGGGCACATAGCTGGCATGAAACTTTCTCTGTTCAATACCCAGTTTTTGTTTGGTCAGATCCTGCGGCTCGAGATAACGGTACTTATCAAAGATTCATTTCATTGAGACATTCTCGATCAAGAAAAACGTTGTCCCGTACATTTGTGATAATGTAGGTGTAGGTCCTGAAAGCGCAATCTGGTTTTGAAATAAAAGATATCGCATTGAAGGGGGACATGTTTTTCCACCTCTTTTGTGCGCCATCCGTTTCTGCTCTCTTTCTTCGAACCCATAAAGCATAGCTCGTTTTTGTAACCTTTCTGCTAAACCAATTCAACGCTTAAAGCCTTCGTCGACAAAGTCTTGCTCTCTTTCTTTTCTGAAAAGTGCATCTGTACCGAGCGATCTACACAAACTAGAATATAATTAGCCAAGGAGAAATTCTTCGATTGGGTAAATTCTTGATACACCGGTTGTTTCTCTCTTGATGTTAGTGGAAAATATTGTACCTAGGAATAAAGCAAAGAGATTCTCCACTTGAACGACCGACTCGCCAGGTTTGAACTGACATAGGCAGATCGGATGAAACGAAATTTGCCTTTCTTCGCCTAAAAGGAATCGCTTTATTTACGCAGTTTAGTTGGTGAGTTCTACTACATCTACGAGTTAGGGACAACCTTTTTGATCTCCTTTTCTGCGATCAGAAAACGAACAAGATCAAAAAGGCCATCATTAGTGCAAACAATGCAATAGCCCATCATTAGTGCAAACAATGCAATAGCTTCGGTAACAGCAAAGCCCAAAATGGCATAACCAAATAATTGTTTAGCTAATGATGGATTTCGAGCCACGGAATGAATCAAAGAACTGAACACGTTTCCAATACCGACGGAAGCCCCGTCTAAAGAAACTGTATCAGCTCTGGCACCTTTTAATTGCGCTCCTTTTAATATCTCAAGTAAGTACTTGACTTTGCTAGTCGTGCTTTTCCTTCACTGATTTTTCCTGGATTTATTTGTCTTTGATTCCTCGTCTCCACCCATAGTGGAATAATAAACCCTGACCTTATCTTGGGATTGGCAGGTAGACTATAAAGAAATTCAGTACAGCATGCCTGACACTCACATTATTAATCTAATGAGGATGTTGAATTGAAATAAGATAAATATAATCGAGAGCCATCTACCCATAGGCAGAATAGATTCCACACTAACAAAGGTTTGAGTCAACTTCTGCAAAATAGGAAGGGGTTCTAATTTCATCCTCCCCAAGAACGAACTCGATCATCCTACCATCCCCTTTGAGCATCTTTTCTTGCCTGCCTCTGCTATCATTGATCCAAATATTTCTCAAAGGTTTGGATACTTAAAAACAAGACAATACAAACAGCTCACAAGAAGATCTAGATTTCTTAGTGAGTGTACTACTAGCATAGCAAAAAACACAGAAAATTGACCATTCCAATTCTTTTGGTTTGAAACCGCATTTCTCCCAAAGTGATACCTTGGGTTTGCCTAAATAAAGAATCGCTATGTTTGGGTTCGCAGCATAGAAAACATAAATTTTCCTACGATGGGAACTATACGCTGAGATCTATCTACTAGATACAAGAAACGGGTGGATATACATCCATAGAGAACTTACACTCGAAGACAACAAAGCTTTGTTAACGAGTTGGAACTCGTGGATGATATAGTCATACACTTGCCGATCTCAAGATCGTGATGAAGTCCAGCACACTAGTAGGAAACAGCTTATCTGTGGCGCATGGAAATGAGACTTCTGTGGCGCATATCCTAGTCGCCACTTTTACCTCGCCACTGATATCCTAGTCACCACTATTACCTAGCCACCTCGCCACTGAATGCGGGCGGGAAGTAAATCTCAAGATCGCATAGTATCATCACAATCTCTTCCTGTAGCCTGTCGAGCTGCGTCACACCGATCGACTTCCTAGATATGACGTCGAAAAAGTTACAGAGGCCAAACAACGTCTCACGGACATGCTCGTCCATTATCCCACAGATCGCAACGGGGAGTATCTGTGTCATCAGCACGTGATAGTCGTGAGACTTCATACCGCTGAGCCTCTTCTTCGCCACGTCCAGATATCTGCTTATCTTCCCTGAGTAACCGTGAGGAACTTTCACTCCTAAGAGGCACCTAAAAAACTGCTCGAGCTCCTCCAGATGCAGAATGAAGCAGGCAGCGCGAAGCACCACCTGATTCTTCTTAACTCTTTTGCGGCGACCTTGAGTCCCTTCCGTATGATCATCATCATCATCATGACTATCAGGGTACTGAAGATCTTTCTTGATGCCAAGCAATTTAAGGTCCTTTCTTGCTTTCGGCCCATCCTTGGTGCTCTCCGGCATGTTCAGTAGAGTGCCAAGCACACTCTCAGTAACGTTCTTCGTGATGTGCATTACATCGAGGCTATGGGGAGTGTGAAGGACCTTCCAATACGGCAGGTCCCAGAAAACAGACCTTGGATTCCATACACCCAGCAGCGGCTTTGTCCTCGGTAGTTTTTTTCCAAGCGCAGGGCAATCTACCCAATTATTCAAAAGCTCTTCGATTTCTTCGCCGCTCCTCGGACGTGGGGCTCTTTCGAGCTAGCCCTTACCATTGAATAGGTCACAACGTTTTCTCCACGGGTGATCCATGCGGAGCCACTTTCGAGTACCTTGGAACATGGTTTTCGAAGACCCTGGATCCCTTGGTAGCTGGAGATGCGGTGTCTCATCCATGCACTTGAGGCATGCATTGTGTCTGTGGTTCACCTGGGCCGATACATATGCGTAACCAGGATAGTCCTGCACGGCCGTGAGCAACGCGGCTCTCAGATGGAAATATTCTTTAGTGTAGGCATCCCACGTACGGGCCAACGTCTCCCACAAGCTGGCTAACTCCTCTCTCAATAGCCCGAGATACAGATGCATATCGATACCTGGTTGTTTTGGCCCCTGAATAAGAATGCTCATGTGTACATACCTTTGCTTCGTGCATAGCCAACGGGGGGAGATTGTACATCCCCAAGCTTAGTTCCTGCTCGTCCTCGAGTAGGTAAACGATCAAAACAATATAATTTTTTATGTGACATGCAGACAACACAATCTTGATCATCATTATTGTAAAAGCATTGATAGCTGGGATTAAGGTACTCTAAACATGAATCATAAAACATAGAGATCAACAATAAGACATAGCAACTATGTTGTAAAATGAAAAGGCACAAACAAAAGATTCATGAATAAAAATGCATTGCAAGACGTTTATTTGTTTCACATAAAGAAAGCATAATGAGAATGGTATTCAGCTTGTCCCTCATAGAGTAGCAAAACATAAATGCATAGGACACCTTCACAGTTCATAAGGATGGCTAGATACAAATAGTTTAAGAACAAGCAATATAAAAGTTATGCATCAATCAACAAGTCTTGGGACAATGCACGTTAAACTAAGAATGGTCACTATGCTCTCTTAATAGGTGCATAAAGATAGAAGATGGGGACTCAACATAAAAGTAAAAGAAATTCCTTCTTGGAAGGAAGTAGGGATTCAAGTCTCATAAAGAGCTTCCAAAAATTATGGTACTTATTAGTTTTCAGCTCTCATTGCCCCTATCATAAGCATCTTTAGGTGATTAAGGTTAAAGTGACACAACTAAGAGGATATGCTTGACAAGTTATAAGTTGAAATCTCATGCCCCTTACTTACGAGTATCAAACCTCATGCTACTCAACTTCAGTCACAAGTAAGCTCTTGTCATTTTAAGTACATATATATCATAGAGAACCGCCAACGGGGTACCCTTGCACATGATACAGGAGCTATCCCATAATCAAAATGACAAGGCAAGCAGACAATGAGAATCTTGGCGATCTGTTTATTTGCTATTTGCATAGGTTTTTATTGAGGATGCTTCATAGAGTGCTCATTATGGTTATTCTGCAAGTTTCCACCATGATTAGGCATGGCTTAGGCTAGCGGCCCAGGTGTTTCTCTAACACACATACAAACTCCATGATCTTACAAGTTCCCCTTTTATTTCACAGCGCCGGGATCCATAAGCAAAAGAATCATGATATCAACAGAATATAAGTGCAATGTTGAAAGCTTCCCCATGATACATGGTTCTGCTAAGTTCAACTTATAAAGCGCAAGCATATACGCAACAAAGATGGACACAATGGTTCAAGTTTATTATGTGCAAGAAAAGTAAAGAGTGCCATCAAGTTCGTGAGAGCTTTAATCACTAATTTTCACATAACAAGTTTAATTTCGAAGGTAGATAAAAGCATGAATATACTTGGAATGGCAACTTCTAATAGGTAGGTATGGTGGTCTTTGGGATAACTTTGTTTTATTTGGAGTTGGATGCATGACTAGAACTCATACTTGGTTATGGAGGCTAGCAAAAGACTGGGGGCGACCAACTAAAAGAGCAATAATGGCCATAATCATGCAAAGAGACAAAACATCATTAATTAAAGCATAAAGTGATATTACAAGTCTAAAACTAAAGGATCATAAAGGCTATGGTGACTTGGGATAGTCATAACATGGTGTGAGCATGCGCCAAGTCAACCCAAATAAAGCATCAAAGGAGAATACCACAATACTATGCTTTAATATGCTAAAACAACGCATGATTCTTTCAAGGAACATTAATCAATCTCAATTGTTTATAACATGTCATGCTACAGCAAAAATCACTAAGTATAAAGCCAAAACAATATCAAGCATGACATGACAAAGCATAGGCCACAGTCAAAAACGAGCTCCTTTTACCACTTAAGCATGAACTTTTCCTACTCTTTTCCAATCCAAACCACACTTATTTGAAAACTAATTTATGAAAGAGGGGGTCCAACCAATTTATTCAAGAAAAATAAGAAAACCAAGCAAACAAAAACAAAAACTAAGACGCTCTAAGAACAACACAACTGTGCATGAAACAATAAAAATGAAGTGTTTAGAAGAAACCTGAGATTTTTATTGATGAAGAAGGGGATGCCCAAGGCATCCCCAAGCTTTGACACTTGTACTTCTTGGATATTTCTTGGGGTGACACACGTGGCATCCCCATGCTTCAGCTTTAGTCCATTCTTCATCTCATTACATCACTCTTTCCATACAGCTGAAATTTTTCCTTCATATAAAACTTCACACAATCTTTATTAGCAACATTAGTGCACTCAAGATAATAAGTATTTGGGTTTAGTTCCAACACCAATAAAACTTCCATTAAAACACAAGATACTTTAGAAGTTACCTCAGAAATCTCAATTACCCAAAAAGAACCCAAAAAGGAATCAACAAGAAGCAACTGCAAATAATGGCAGAAATCTGTCAAAACAGACCAACAGGTAAAGACCAATTTTCTCTAAGACCTTCTGTTGCTAAAATAGAAAAGTGTTGAACTAACGAAAGGTAGATAACAACCTGGGGCAGAAGCACAAAAATTCACAGCTCAAACCAACGTACATAGGTTTTACACGAATTTTTACAGAGAAGCACAAAAATCTGTTTCGGGACAGCAACTTTCCCAAGCATTACCGCTCTCTCATTAGAGGTTACTCTTGGCACAAAAATCAAATAAAAAGGATAAAGAGCGGTTATTACAGAGCTAATAACTTCCAAGACTCATCTAAAACTTTTGGGTTATCTCCTAATAAGTACTTTTCTTTAACGCCTTTAAGTTAGGCATAGAAGCAAGATTCAAGTATTTTCGAATGAATAAGCATTAAGATCAAAACCAGAAATATCTTTCTTTTTCAAGGCTTCATGCATTCCTACAAGTTTTTAACAGAAATGCTTCTATGGAAAGATTTGTTTTGGTTTCATAGGCATGAACACAAGTGTTCAAGGTCGACCCCCACTTAACCATTACTCATCTTTCTAATCACTTTCCTTTTTGAAAATGTTTTTAGGTAACAAGTACAACTAATTTTTTTTGTAATTCGCATTCCCTATCCATACTAAGATAGAGAACAACTTAAAACTGAAATTAAAACCTACTTAGAGATAAAGCAAACAAGTGTACACAAGAATATTCACCCACACGCTATTGCTCCCCAGCAACGGCACCAGAAAAGGTCTTGATAACCCACAAGTATAGGGAATCGTGTGTAGCCTTTTCGATAAGTAAGAGTATCAAACCCAACGAGGAGCTAAAGGTAGTATAAATATTCTCTCATGTTCTATCAACTATTGATACAACTCTACGCACACTAAACGTTTGCATTATCTAGGAAATAAAACTAGAGGAACAATACGAGTAATAGAGATAGCTTTGCATGATAATAAATAACAAGAATGTAAAGCTAGTTGATGCAGCAATAAAATACACTAAACTAACACAACCATGAGTGTGGAATAGTGGTGGTAATTGTGGTGGCTTTGTCCAAGTTTAAATAGCGAATAGATCGGGTTCATTGTCTTCGATGCAGTTTTCTCTGTGGGAGAGACTAAATATACATACGATTCACTACATGGAATTACATATACTATATGATTGAATTGTTAGCAAACATCCGTAAGTACTAATAAATGCATTAAGGTTTCTCCAACCATATCTTTAAGTTTAATGGTCCTCTTACTCCCATACGTGCAACGTTCCGGTTCGCGTCCTCAGGTTTCTATCACTCCGGCAGAACTTCCCCCTTCCTCTTACACATACTACAAACCCTATGATTTTTAATCCATGCGCGCACAAATATAATGGACACCAAAGGACTGTAGCATATCAACATATAACTCTAATGAACCAAAGACGTTCAACAATTCAATCTAAGAACAAAGAAACTACGCAAACATGACATAGATCATAGGATTATAACTTATAGCATCAAACACCATGTTTACATAGAACGGTACAGAGGTGTGTGGAAGGATTAACCACTGCATAGTAGGAGGAGTATGTGATGAAGATGGCGGTGAATATGGTGAAGAGGGCGGCGGTGGCGCCGACGGCGGCGCGGGGGACTCCTTCCCCGCCGCCGGTATTATGGGGGAGCACCGCCCCTTAGCCCCCTTCCTTCATGGCTTCTTGGGATCCATGGGAGAGGCAAAAAAACGTGGTTTTGATGGCTGCAAATTCGTGGGTGGAGATACCCCGGCCGAATTAGGTTTCCTCCGTGTATATAGCTTCTCGGATTTCCGTCACCCCATCTTGGGCTGCAGTAAACCGGGCCTAAAAGGCCCGTCCGGACTCGGAATCAGCTAAATTTTATGTCCAGAACGTTTGTCGCAAAATTTCTAACAAGTTTGTAGTTGAAGAGTTTTCCTTTTGACGCTATTTTCGACCCGAAACGTGACCATCCTCAAAAACAGTTCTGAGACAGATTTCTAGAAAAAATCCCAATTTGACTCAACAAGGTTTCCACTTGTATTCTTGGTAATTCCTACACATCAAAGTGAAAAACAAGAACATTGTGCACTTTTACAACTATTAGTAGGTTAGTCCAAATAAATCATAAACTTTATAAAAAGGAGTGGCAAAATCATATTATTAGCATAAAACCATCAAAATTAATATATATGTTATGGACGTATCAATTGTACGGCCATACAAACACGGGCCAGGTGCTATGCGTGCTACTCTGGTTTTCAAAAGGATTGAGTTCATCGGTGCTCATACCCAGCCTGATGTTCCTTGCATCGCCACCGAACTCTTCGAACTCGATGTCTAATGCATTCCACTGGCTAGTGTCTGAAGGGTGTGTCAGGATCTTTCCCTTCTCTGGATCATCTTCGGGTTTTTGTCTTTTCGCGTGCCATTGCATGAGATTTGCTTCCTTAGGATCTACGAAATATCCCTGCAGACGGGGGGGGGGGGGGTGATAGGAAAGTACCATACCAGTTTTTGAGGAACTTTCTTGTTCCCTCTCTTGTACCGTCCTTGGCCACACACCGGACATGTGGTTCTATCCGTGTACTCGTTCTGATAAAGTGCGCAATCATTGATGCATGCGTGGTATTTAATGTGTGGTAGGTCGAGAGGGCACAAGATTTTCTTGGCCTCCTCGATACTTGTTGGCAATGTGTTCCCCTTAGGAAGTCGGTCATGCCAGTATTACATGTTCGCGTTCAAGCTCACATCAGTACATTTGTGTTCGGCCTTCATCTCCAGAGCCTTGGGTGTTACACTCAAACGTGTATCCTCGGGGCGACACCCAGGATACAATGGAGTCATCCTGTCTACCTCCATTTGGGCCAGCTTGGCTTTCTCTCTAGCTATAGCTTTGTCGTTGCTCGTCTCCTTGAGGAGGAGTTCTTGAACATGAGGGTCCTGCAAGACCGAAGTTAGCAGCGTCTGTGTGTTCGCATCTTCTCCTTCTTCATGATGATCATGCCCATCGCCATCTCCTTCTCCATGCTGATCATGCCCGCCGGCATCTCCTTCATCATGATGATCATGCCCGGTAGACTCTTCGTCTTCGTGACCACCATGTCCTGCCGACGCCTCATTGAAGTCGTGCATGAAACCGCGCCTAAGCAGGTGACCCTCCAATTGTCCAAATTCAGGGTCGATCCAGCGCTGTAGTTTGCATGTTCGACATGGACATCTTATCATGGTCTTGTTGTTCAGAATCATGTCCTCCTTCGTGTCTTTCTTGTACCTAGCAATTCGACCTTCGCTCATCGTGAGGACCATGGTTGCCTGAGCGGTCAAAACAGAGAGTATAGGTGAGAACCACACCATATGAACACACACATGCATGAATGCTAGCCGGAAAAATTTCGGCATGCCCTTTCCTAAAATTAGGACATATGGGTAGTGCAAAAAATTTCCGAAATGGAAATGAATCAACATTTCGGCAAACATCCATGCAACCACACCGGCCGGGACAACAACAAGCAAGCAACAAAAAACTTCCTCCCGTTGCAAACATTCATGCACCACACAAGCATCGTCTCGCCATGGATCGCACACACACACCGCCCACGCGACAAGCTTCACCTACAAGTTCATGGACAAGTACTCACCTAGTAGACACAATAATAGCAAGACGAGACCGCACAATGAAAGAGTGTGGACAAATAGATCTACAAGTTGGTGGATAGGAAATTAGTAAACAAATAGAGATGTGAGATAGAAAAGTAAGGAACTTCTAGATCTACAAGTTGGAGGGACGCTTCCACTTAACCAATCTATGGACTAAAGTAGGTTTAGTTACAAGAAAATGGAGAAACTATGGGCAAAATGGGGTGTGAGGGAGGAGGAAGACAAGTTGGGAGGAGGTAGAAAGGAAGATATGTGAAATGGGTGGTGGTGGATAGATAAGGTGGGAGCTTTGTCACCTTTTTAACATGGATCTGGACGCCCTCATCTGTGGCGCATATGGAGGAAATACGCCACAGATGCTCAAACTTCTATGACGCATAAGTCCCTATGCGCCAGAGAACTTATGGTACAGGGTAAAGTGGTAGGACCCAGGGTTAGGTTTTTGTGGCGCATGTGACACTACTAGGAAACAGCCCATCTGTGGCGCATGGAAATTGGACTTCTATGGCACATATCCTAGTCGCCACTTTTACCTCGCCACTGATAACTACTTCCTGTGGCGCATATGGACAGACTTCTGTGGCACATTTCTTCATATGCGCCATAGGAAGAACTTCTGTGGCGCATTTACGTATATGCACCACAGAAATCCCATACGCCACTGACTATATAATTATATGCACCACTGATTGCATAACACGTATTCGAAGTAAAATACTTTCTTGGTATATAATCAGGTATTTATACAGGATTTATATAGTATTTATCCAGATGAGTATAAAATACATTGCACAAGTAGTAGATGCATGAAAACCGACATATATATAATACAAACACTTAGAGCCCCATCGAGATACATATATAGTGTCAAGTGCCAAATTTTTACATAAGCGCCGAATACAAAGTTCATATCATCTCACATTACAAATATGAAGTGGCCACCGCCGCCTACACTAGGATCAAAGAGAATACATTTGTGATAATGGTGAGCAAGAGCATTAGCCCGACCAATATCTTCATCCGGTTCTTCTTCCACAAGTGGTTCCTCCACTTGGCTATCGCCTCCTCTCTAGCCGCGTATCCTTTATAGATGTTGCCGCTGAACTTGTTCACTTGTTTGTGACAATCCTCCCACTCCTCTTATACTCCTGGAACCCTACCCATGTACACCACATACCACCTCATCGCCATCTCTATATACGACAAGGCATATTAGTAAAAATACAACGAAAAGAATGAATAAAGGGTTCACATGCATATATATATATATATATATATATATATATATATGTTCACAGAATATAAAACAAAGGATCCATAAACCTAAAAGATAGATCATCATAGAAGCAATAAGTTCAACGAGAACACGACCACAAGGTAGTTTAAGTCTAACAACAATGACCATTTCGACCACGAGATAGTAAAGTTTATGACACACACACTAATACAGCAGGCGTCCATCAAGGATATACACACACTAGATCATGCTAGTTGCACACATCAATGATGATGAAGACTTCCTCTTCTCGCTCGGCTTCGGGAATGGTAGATAGCCCTCTTTCGTCATCCACGTCTTTGTGTCACCCTGCTTACGGAGGCATTCTTCGATCTCCCTCTTACTCAACCCTCTGCCTTGTTGTAGGGCACCCCCCTTATGTTCACATCTTCAATGATGATTTGCAACAACTTCATCTGAATGCGATGGAAGCCTTCTCAAAGATCAGCATCGTTGATTTTTGCCAAAGTTTCGGCCCATCCTCGGAGACTAGATGGCAGCGTTAGGTTCTGGCAATCCCGAACATAGCCTTTAAGGTGATGGAGGACGTAGAAGACCTCCTTGGCACCAGCAGTCGACTGCTTGAAGAAGGAGAACTCGAGCACGTGCTTGAACACATGTTTCCCATCCTTGATACATTCCCCCTATCTACGAAGGTGCATCCCTTCTTGGTGTGGCCCTCGAGAGCCTCATTGAGAACACCCCTTATTCTGGTGTGTAGTCTTTCTTCTTCATCAAACTCCCCGAGTCGAAATTGTTGGAGATATGCCCAAGAGGAAATAATAAAGTGGTTATTATTATATCTTTATGTTTATGATAAATGTTTACATCCCATGCTATAATTGTATTAACCGGAAACATTAGTACTTGTGTGTTTTGTAAACATAAAAGAGTCCCTAGTAAGCCTCTTGTTAAACTAGCTTGTTGATTAATGGATGATCATGGTTTCCTGATCATGGACATTGGGTGTCGTTAATAACAAGATCATATCATTAGGAGAATGATGTGATGGACACACACCCATAGTAAGCATAGCATAAGATCAAGTCATTAAGTTCATTTCGCTACAAGCTTTCAAATGCATAGTAACCTAATCCTTCGACCATGAGGTTATGTTAATCACCATCACCGGATGGGTACTTTGATGACATCAAACGCCGCTTCGTAACTGGGTGGTTATAAAGGTGACATTGGGTATTCTGAAAGTATGTGTTGAAGCGCATGGACCAAGATTGGGATTTGTCCATCCATATGATGGATAGATATGCTCTGGACCCTCTCGGTGGAATGTCACCTAGTTAGATTGCAAGCATGTGACTAGGTCACAAGGGATGACATATCACGGAATGAGTAAAGAGTACTTATCAGTAACGAGGTAGAACTAGGTATGGAGATACCGACGATCAAACCTCGGACAAGTAGAATATCGCGTGACAAAGGGAATTGGTTTCGTATGTTAATGGTTCTATCGATCACGAAGTCATCATTGAGTATGTGGGAGCCATTATGGATCTCTAGATCCCGCTGATGGTTATTGATCGGAGAGGTGTCTTCATCATGTCTGCATATTCACGAACCGTAGGGTGACACACTTAAGGTTCGAAGTTGTTTTTAGTGGATATGGAATATGCGTTGGAGACCGAATGTTGTTCGGAGTCTCGGATTGGATCCGGGACATCACGAGGAGATCCGGAATTGTCCGGAGAATAAGATTCATATATTGGGGATCATTTTCTAAGTTAGGAAATGTTCCGAAGTATTTGTATGGGGATTCTAGAAGGTTTCGGAATGTTCCGGAAGGTTCTAGAAGATTTCTTGGAGTTTGCTTGAAAACCAAGAAAGGGTCAAGGAATCCTTGTGGGGCAAGACAAGGATTCGTGGGGGAGTAGTTCTCTCCCCCCACCTCCTTGATCCGCCGGCCAAGGGAGAGGGGAGTCCTACAAGGACTCGACCTCCCCATGGCGCCTCCCTCCTTTAAATAGAGGGGTGAAGGCGCCACCCCCTGGCCCCCTCCACTTCAAACCCTAGCCGCCGCCTCTCTCCTCCTCCTTCCCTCTGCTCTGGCTTAGGCGAAGCCCTGTAGAATTCTCTACTCCACCACCACCACCACACCGTCGTGCTGCTGGGATTCCATGGAGAAGATCTACCACCTCCGCTGCTCGCTGGAACGGGGAGAGGAAGGTCTGCTTCGACTCCGCACGTGTGACCGTCTGCGGAAGCGCTGCCGAAACGCGGCGCCGGAAGGATCATCTACTCAATCTTGAGATCGGCAAGTGATCGACTACATCAACCACGAGATCCGATCTCGAACAAGGCTTTGGAAACTACGAGGGTTAGTACAGATCTATCTCGTTGCACATGTCTAATAGATTAGATCTTGGCTTTTATCTAGATTAGATCTGGGTTTTGTTCGTTCTTGCGGTAGCATTTTTTTGTTTTACATGCTACGAACCCATCAGTGGTATCAGAGCCATGTCTATGCGTAGATCTGTTGCACGAGTAGAACACAATGGTTTTGTGGGCGTTGATGCTCGTGCTGTCTTTTTGCTTTTGGTGTACTTTGCATCTTGCGGGATGGTGGGATGAAGGGGCCTGGGCTAACCTTACATGTCATCGCACATGCGACTTGCTCCACGCTTGACGTGTAACTTGCTTTGCACAAGTGGCTTTGCAGGTGTCTGTCTCTCCCATCATAGTATAGATCCAATCTACACTTTGCAATTGATAGCACTTGTATCAACGTTGTGGTTCGTGTTCGTAGGTAAGATCCGTTCTTATTCGAAAGCCCCAAGCCACGTAAAACATGCAAATAAGATTAGAGGCGTCTAACTCGTTTTTGTAGGGGTTTTGTGATGTGATATGGCCATTATGTGATTGTGATTATATGCAATGATCCTTATTGTAATATGGCAACCGGTAGGAGCCTAATGGTTGTCTTTAATTCTGTTAAGACCTGCGTGTCTATTCATCTTGTAATAGCTTTACTCCAAGTAGTAGTAATAGTTGCTAGTGATGATGGACAACCATGAAGCGGCGCCACTGACCTTGACGCAATGCTGGTGATGACGGAGATCATGTCCGTGCTTTGGAGATGGAGATCAAAGGCATAAGAAGAAAGGGCCATATCTTATCACACTAATTATGAATTGCCTGTGATGTTAATCCTTTATGCATCTTGTATTGCTTAGATCGCGACGGTAGCATTATAAGATGATCCCTCTCACTAAATATCAAGTAATAAAGTGTTCGTCCTTAGTAGGCACCGTTGCTAAGACTCGTCGTTTCGAAGCATCTCGTGATGATCGGATGTGATAGATTCTACGTGTGCATACAACGGGTGCAAGCCAGATTTGCACATACGGAAACTAAGGTTAACCTTGACGAGCCTAGCATGTACAGACATGGTCTCGGAACACGAAATACCGAAAGGTAAAGCATGAGTCATATGGTTGATATGATGAACATGATGATTGTTCGCCTTTAAAGCTACATCATCTCACGTGATGATCAGACTTGGTGTAGTGGATTTGGTTCGTGTAATCACTAAAACAACTCGAGGGATGTTGTTTTGAGTGGGAGTTTATTTGTAATTTGGATTAGTCGAACTCAATTTATCATAAACACAATCAAAGTGAATTTGCATAGTTTGTTGTAGTCATTGGCATCCGTTCACCACCTTACGCTTAGTTATAGTTGAGATAGTGGAACTATAGAAATTCTGGATATTTGCTTTACGAACTGGTATCGTATTGTTTTGAGTGTCAATCTAAAGTTTAAATGTCCTATTGCAAACTTTCAGCAAACTCCGTTTACTCTGTGAAGTTTAATAAACAGTATTAAATCAAGAGTAACAATTCTAGTGTTAGTATCTAATGTATCATGTTTGCCTCCATGATTCTTGATACTCAAAAGATTGTTTTTAATATCAAGTTTATCTAACAGCTGAAAGCAATGTTTCAGAAACCATCATATGTGAAAGGTATTGCGATATCTAAAACAATGTATTGGTTACAACATGATAGAGTATATGTCCTCATATTTGATGAGAATTTGTGAAAGTTGGAGACGCTAGTCGTCCTAATCCTCCAAAAGGTTTTGGAAAAGAAACATTATACTCGCAATTCACCTTTATAAGCTATAGCAGCTTGATCATGAAAATTGTCATGATAAGGATGAATAGAAGATGTAAGTAAAATGTTTACTACACTAAAATATTACTAAAGAATGTAATTTTGAAAGAATGCCAAACATTTGATGAAGGTGATCCACTTCAAAGTGCAAGTCCAAAGGTATTAGTATTTGACTATACACACTTTGTACTATGTGTCATGTGAATGACACCACTATTGATGTTGATAGATTCTTTTAAAAGAAAAGGAATTGTTGAAAGAGAATCTATAAAATATTTGGCAGAAAAGAAAAGATTGGAGATGTCCAACTTAGGTATATAGAAGATAAATGTTATGGCTGTATTCCTTGCTTGTTAAACAATGTAGTTCTGCGGTATTGGGTACCGAATTGGTTGGTATGAAGTGTCATACAGGACAAGACAATTCATGAACTGCAATGACCTAAGTAACTAGCAAGAGAATATGTGATGATGTTCATCAAAAAAACAAACAAAGGGTTGCTGTGTTGCTTGTTAACATCAAAGCTTGCCTTCAAGATTTGTTTCAATAATTGTTATTTTGATCAGGTATTATGACGACAAAAGGTTGTTCAAATAATTACCGTATTCCATAATAGATGGATGATATACAAGTCTGGTTGGAGAAATAACGACCATAAAACTAATGCTAAAATGTCGCAAGACAAATGATTGAAAGATCACTTGCGAAGTGACATCGCCGTTTAAATTACATTGAAAGGGATACATGAAGAAACTCCATGTTGATGGATTTTTTGGAGTCTTTGATTTTGATCAAATGACGCTTGTGATACTTTCGTGGAAATAATTAAAACTCCGTTCGTAGGCCAAAAGAGGAACGAACGACTAACTGATTGGAATTTGTACATATTGATGTATATAGTTCATTATGTGTAGTCGTGGGCGATGGATTTCAACTTCATATGCTTTCTCCGAAGATTTGAGTGAGTAAATGTATATACTTACTCAATAAGGAAGAAGTATGAAACATTTGAAAATGTTCAAAGACTTTCAAGATGAAGTGGAAAATTATTGTAACAAGAAAATAAAATGTTTATGATTGGATCATAAAGATGTTTGAGTTACAAGTTTAGCAAAAAACCTAAGATTTGAGGAATCGTTCCATGGATTTGCATTTCCCAAAACACCATAGGAGTATGGAGTGTTCAAGATATGTAATGAAACCTTGTTTGACATGGTAAAATCAAAGGTGTCATTTATAAAACTGCCATTATATTTTAAAGAATAAAGCTTTAGTGACTACCGCTTTTACACTGAAAAGAGCTCCATCGTGATCCGTTGAAATGACACCATTTAAGTCATGGTTTGGGATAAAACCCAGGTTGTCCTTTCTTAAATTTTTGGTATGCTAGGCATAAGAAAAATGTTTACAACCAAAGTAGGATGAGCATGTATTTGTAGGTTATTTCGAATAACCATTGGGTATTCCTCCATAACACCGAAGACAAAAGTGTTTGTCGCTTAGAATGTCGAATTTCTTGAGAAGGAATTTTTGGTGAAAAGTCAAGCGGGAGGACAATAGAACTTTGACAAGGTTGTTGAACCTTGGCTAATATGTGCTGAGTTGCGCAGCATCGGTAAGTGTCCCGGAGGCAGCAACAATGCTCATGGCTCACGTGCCTCAAAGGTTGTGGTCACCGAGATCTAAGTTACTATTGAACCAAGTAGGTCGGGTAAGTAATCAAATGCCAAGATTTGAGAGTTAAATCATTGTTGTTTGACAATGATGAACCGACTACATGCAAATAATCAATGATGGGCCCTGACTTCATTAAGTGGCTTGAAGCCATAAAATCCGTGATAATTGCATACACAAGAAATCAAGCTTTGAATTTGAAAAACCCTCTGGAAAGGTGCAAGACCTTACAGTCGTATATGGATCTATAAAGAAATAGACATGGATGTTTCACATCTATGAAATAGTCAACATGTCGGAAAGAGTTTACGACAATGTTCAAGGAATTGACTATGATAAGATTTGATCTTTCATAGCGATATTTAGCCTGGACGGATTAATGTAGCAACCGCTACATATATTTTGGTATATGGTAGTTGAACAAACAAAACAAGTTTTTCTAATAGAATGGTCACCTAGGACGTGTACATGACACGATCCAAAGGGTTTTGTTAATCTAAAGGATGCTAAAAGAGTATGCAAAACTTCAATGGTTGAAGTGCGCATCGCGGAGTTGGAATCTTCACCGTGATGAAACCGTTAAAAGGTTTAATTTCATCAGAGACGATGAAGATGTTTGCATTTTGCAAGAAATTAAGTGGGAGCGCTAAGACATATTTCTACTACATTATGTGAAAGACATATTGTTGATTAGAAATGATGTATCTTTTATTGACACAGGTTAAGAATTTCATTTCGATGGAAGACTTAGGCATAACCCAAGAATTAGGCATCAATGTCTATATGGATAGATTGAGGCGCTAATATGGTTTTGCCAAATGTACATAGATAAGATGTTGAATGAGTTCAATATGGAAACAACAAGAAAGGTTCTTGACGCACGGAAAGGACTGAATCAAGATTCAAGTGTGTTGAC
Organism: Avena sativa; assembly: GCA_916181665.1. NCBI lineage: Eukaryota > Viridiplantae > Streptophyta > Magnoliopsida > Poales > Poaceae > Avena > Avena sativa. The sequence continues at coordinate 577,811,546 of OV702287.1, forward strand.
ACGAGATTCAAGTGTTTTGACACTTGGTAAAATCACAAGAATATTTTGATCAATCATTCTATGAGATGTACACATCCAGATATGTCCTATGCTCTAAATTTTATGAGCATATACAAGAATGACTCATAAGATGATCATTGGACAATAGTAGGGATATTCCTATGATCTTTGGAAGAACTAAGAATATATTATTTATATAGTGGTGACAAATAGTTCATTGTAAATTGTTGCATTGATACTAGTTTTGTCACAAATTAAGTTTATCTCAATTTAAACTATGGGTGGCACAATGTATTGGAAAGGAAGTTCCATAACGGTTTTGGTTGAGTACCAAAGTTAAAACATTGTGACAGATACTATAACAAATGGCTAAGTATATGACTGCTATTGTAGCAGCAAATGAGGGCATTTGCGTCAAGTAGTTTGTTATCAAACTAGGTGTGGTTCATAGTGGGATAATACTATGAAGATACATTATATGACAATTGTATCAACGTGATTTAATCCCAAGGAACTAAAGGTCTCACCAAAGGACCAAATTTATACAATGCCATCTCATTGGAGAATGAGTAAAGCGTAGAGACGCAAGGAAATGCAAATACACACGGACCTGGAAGTATCAGATCCGAAGATTATGTTTACCACTAGTAATAGTGTCTATACAACACCAGAAAGCCATAGGTGTTGAATGCACAAGTTTTTTAACTAGATTATTGACTCTAGTGCAAGTGGGAGACTGTTGGAGATATGCCCAAGAGGCAATAATAAAGTGGTTATTATTATATCTTTATGTTTATGATAAATGTTTACATCCCATGCTATAATTGTATTAACCAGAAACATTAATACTTGTGTGTTTTGTAAACATAAAAGAGTCCCTAGTAAGCCTCTTGTCAAACTAGCTTGTTGATTAATGGAGGATCATGGACATTGGATGTCGTTAATAACAAGATCATATCATTAGGTGAATGATGTGATGGATACACACCCATAGTAAGCATAGCATAAGATAAAGTCATTAAGTTCGTTTTGATACAAGCTTTCAAATGCATAGTAACCTAATCCTTCGACCATGAGGTTATGTTAATCACCATCACCGGATGGGTACTTTGATGACATCAAATGCTGCTTCGTAACTGGGTGGTTATAAAGGTGACATTGGGTATTCTGAAAGTATGTGTTGAAGCGCATGGACCAAGATTGGGATTTGTCCATCCGTATGACGGATAGATATGCTCTGGGCCCTCTCGGTGGAATGTCATCTAGTTAGCTTGCAAGCATGTGACTAGGTCACAAGGGATGACATATCACGGAACGAGTAAAGAGTACTTATCAGTAACGAGGTAGAACTAGGTATGGAGATACCGACGATCAAACCTCGGATAAGTAGAATATCGCGTGACAAAGGGAATTGGTTTCGTGTGTTAATGGTTCTATCGATCACGAAGTCATCATTGAGTATGTGGGAGCCATTATGGTTATTGATCGGAGAGGTGTCTTCATCATGTCTGGATATTCACGAACCGTAGGGTGACACACTTATGGTTCGAAGTTGTTTTAAGTAGATATGGAATGTGCGTTGGAGACCGAATGTTGTTCGGAGTCTCGGGTTGGATCCGGGACATCACGAGGAGATCCGTAATTGTCCGGAGAATAAGATTCATAGATTGGGGATCATTTTCTAAGTTAGTAAATGTTTCGGACTATTTGTATGGGGATTCTAGAAGGTTTTGGAATGTGTCGGAAGGTTCTAGAAGATTTCTTGGAGCTTGCTTGAAAACCAAGAAAGGGTCAAGGAATCCTTGTGGGGCAGGACAAGGTTTCGTGGGGGAGTAGGACTCTTCCCCCACCTACTTGATCCGCCGGCCAAGGGAGAGGGGAGTCCTACAAGGACTCGACCTCCCCATGGCCCCTCCCTCTTTTAAGTAGAGGGGTGGAGGCGCCACCCCCTGGCCCCCTCCACTTCAAACCCTAGCCGCCGCTTCTCTCCTCCTCCTTCCCTCTGCTCTGGCTTAGGCGAAGGCCTGCAGAATTCTCTACTCCACCACCACCACCACACCGTCGTGCTACTGGGATTCCGTGGAGAAGATCTACCACCTCCGCTGCTCGCTGGAACGGGGAGAGGAAGGTCTGCTTCGACTCCGCACGTGTGACCGTCTGCGGAAGCGCTGCCGAAACGCGGCGCCGGAAGGATCGTCTACTCGATCTTGAGATCGGCAAGTGATCGACTACATCAACCACGAGATCCGATCTCGAACAAGGCTTTGGAAACTACGAGGGTTAGTACAGATCTATCTCGTTGCACATTCCTAATAGATTAGATCTTGGCTTTTATCTAGATTAGATCTGTGTTTTGTTCGTTCTTGCGGTAGAAATTTTTTGTTTTACATGCTACGAACCCATCAGAAATACATGGCTAGCGAATACCTCGGGGCAAGGACAATGAGTGTGCAGTATTTGTCTCTGTGCAACACAATTGGAACGGAATGTTGGAAAAAGATCAAAGGAAGAAATCTATAAGAAATGCATAAGTTACGGTGGCGATGAGCGAGTGTGTGTACTTACTCGAGAAAGAAAGGCAAAAGAAGTGTGCCCTTCCTCTTCTTGTCCACCATGAACTTCTTGAGGTACGCCGTCGCCTTGGTCCGTGTCTCTGATCCTTCGATCAACTGGCTATCCCGCATATAGTAGGGATCCACTATCGTGATTTCCGGGGTCCTCTCTCTCTTGATCGTGATCGCTAGATTGAGTGCGTATAGGCGGACCAAGTTATAGTCTAGCCATTTCATGAGAAACAGCTTGAATATGTCCTCCCGAACGCTATGAAGAATATATCCGCGGGGGGTTCATCGACGAAGCCCATGTCCAATGGCACCTTGGCCATGAAAATCGGGTAATTTGGATCTTCTTCTTTAAGGAGGCCCTCTAGTGTCTTGACACCCTCGTGCAAAGTTAACATGGCTCCAACCACAATGTGGATCACCAGCTACATGCACTCGGGGCAAGCCATATTGTGTGGATGGTACGACGACGGCGTCCTGACCCCAGATCCTTTTCGGAAGAGGCTGGCTCACACCCTTCTTATTATTATTATTACCTCTCTTCCTGTAGTGCTTCTTCTTCACAACAGTGTCAGCCACTGCCATCTTCTCATCTGTCGCCTTTCGGAGTGTGTTGGGGCTGAAAACCAATCCCGGTTTCTCTTGTGGTGGATCGGCGGCCAGAGCCGTCTCTTGAGAAAGACCATGGAAGACCAGGCGCTGTGTGCATGTATTGGGCCGACCAGCTTGATGGTCGTCGCGAGCTATGAAGGGTTCTTCATCCACAGAAGGCATATACAATCCTTTGGCGGCGCCGGTGTTGATGAAGTGGTCAACGTTGACCAATTCATCATCATCTTCATCGGTTCCATTATGTGGCGGTGGTAGCGGGGGCGACGGCGGTTGCGGCTCAACGTCTTTGCCATGTGGTGGTGCATACGCTGCCAAGAGTTGGTGGTGACAGCTGGTGGTGGCGACGATGGCGGCTACTGGCTTCCGAGGTGGTGGCCGAGCGATAGGTCGAGAGGTGGTGCCGGTGCTCCCCTCGCAAGACGAATCTGGGTCTTCGGCCATGTCAAGGGCCAGTTGTAGCATTCCCCAAGGATCTTGTGTTCGTCGGCTCCCTGCGGTTGAAAGGGGGTCCCTGTCGTCGCACCATGGCAACACCCGAGCCAACCTGACCCTCATCACGTCATCATCCATTGGATTGTTGTGCATCGTGCGGCTCGCCGGTTGTATAAGAGTGCCCTTGGCAACATCCTTCAACTCACCGCCAACATCTTTAAGCAGGAGTACGCAAGAAGTGTCCTGAGGCAAAAACATGTTGTTGGGCGTCATGAGATGGCAGCAGTCATGCATCAAAGGCATAAAGGAGATGACGTGCACTAACTAATTAGTTACCTTGGTGATGGCGTGGATCTCGACTAATGTAGAGACACGGCCGATGCCGGCGGCCGGCCTATCATCATCTACAATCTCCTGCTCGGGTGCCTCATGAAGCACCACCGCCGTCGGCTGCGCCTTATTGGTATCTTTGGCGGGAGGGGGCGTCGGTGTGACCAAAACGAGCGGCTGCGTCCTGACGTTGACGGCTGTCGGGTTCACCAGGTCCGGCGACATGGTAACATTGATGCCCGAGTTGCTGCCACTTAAGCTGGGCAGATGTATCGGCCCCTGTCAACCTCCCGCATTCCAAGCAGTAAGCCCCTCGAAAAACTCAGGGGGGATCATCGAGCGGAGCTTCTCTTCCACTAACTTGTCCACCATTTTCTCGTTCACCGCCTTCTCCTCTAGTGTCTGCACCTTCATCTTCAGCTCTACAACAGCGGCTTTATCCTGGTTCTTCCTCTCCCTTCTTTTCTTGGCGTGATATTTGTAGTACTCCTTGAACTTCATGCTCGTACCGAAGCCGGACACAGAGCCAGCTGAGGACGACAGCAACCCCATGTCCCTCTTCTTGTAAGCATTGGTCGCCCTGTTGAAAACCGTGTCCCACTGCTCCGTCGAATCCTGGGACGACTCTGTGGCAGTAGCGTTTAGTTCCTCCTCCTACAGAGACAAGGAAAGGTGAACCCATTTAGATTCTTGACTTCATTATCTTAATTAGAACACAATAGACTTGAGATCGGCGATAAATTCCTTACAAGCTTCTTCTCGAATTCCTTCACCTCCGGATCGTCAGTGATAAACTCCCCTGTTTCCTTGTCCAGGTAGTAGCGGGCCCGAGCAAATTGACTAAGCTACAAGTCCGTGATTTTAAGCCAAGGGTTGTCTTTACCAAGGCTTTCAAGCTCAGTGTCCTCCTTGTCCCAAATGGCCTGTTTCCCCCTGTAACCGCCACTTCCAAGGTGGTGGTTACCTATGTTCTGTTCCCGCATACTCCTTCCCCATTGAGTCCATTTTATAGCGTCAGCGGTAGCTATATCCGCGGAATATCCTAAACTCCTCCTCATCGAGCATCAGATTTTTCTTACTAATTACCTCCTAGCTTTCACCTTTGTCAATGCTATTCTTCACCCGGGTTTTCCAGCTGCTCAAGGCGTTGCTCATCTTCGTGAGGGCTAGTTTGTTCACCGGGTTATTTCTCTCGAGGTTTCTAAACCGCTCTGGGAATCTGTATCGCTTGTGAAGCTTCTTAAGGAGGTTATCGACCAAAGCTGCATTGTCAGCATGTCTGATGTACTTCGTGTTGATCGACATGCTTTCTCGGACGATGCACCCGAGTTGCAGGCCGTACCCTTTAGCAATCGCCTCTAGCGCAATGGGTTGGCCACTTTCTGTGACCTTAGTGAACTCATCGGAGACGGTGGCAAGCATTGGCACCTTCCGCTCCTTCTGTTCCTTCTTCTTCTTCTGAGAAGTGGCCGGGTTGCTGCTACCGCCATCCGTGCGCTCGCTGCCATCACTAGTTCCATCATAGTCGTCTTCGTCCCTCTCGTAATCAGGATCTCTGCCCTTCTTGGCCCCAGCAGCTCTGGCGACGGTCGCCACCTCCTCCGGTGGTGGTGTCATCCTCATCGCCTCGTCCTCCTCCTCCTCCTGTTGGGACCCCCACCAGAATGACTGGTTGGTCTGTCTAGCTTGTTCTTCGACGCTGATGATGTGCTTAGAAGGGCCAGACTCCTTGTTGCCCGACATGTTTGCACTACTCTATTTAAAAGAGGCAAAAAGTTAGCACAAATCTCGGCCGAAAAATTCGGCATGACCTTTGCTAATTATTTGACCTAGGAGTGCCCATTTCTCAACCGAAACGGATGTGAATCGACACTTTGGGAGAAATAGACAACTCAAATGAAATCCCTGCAAGACAAAACACCCCATCCCCATATTGACAGCCCCATCCCCATATAACAGCATCACCATATAGCATATAACAGCACCATGTAACAGGAGCACCATATGACAATACCATATAGCATACAACAGCAGCACCATGCACGTAACAACAGCACCATGCATGTAACAACAACACCATATAGCACCATATAACAACAACACCATATAACACCATATAACAACATTTTTGGGCAACTCCCAGTTCTCACAGACCATAAGCAATGAATAAATGGTGGCTAACTGCGCCAAGCAAAACATTCCTAGGGAAATACACAGATTCAATGTACTTTAATTCGATAGAATGATAGACAGATCTAGTAAAAAAACTAATTACCCGTAGTGTAGGTTAGTTCTATGATGTCTTTGCCATCAGTCCAACCATAGTGGACCAAAATGGCTACAAGGAGGACAAAAAGGGACAATACACAAAGACAAAACAACACGATGATAGTAGATTGAGCATGCAAGGTTTATTTAATTCAAGGTTGAAGCACAGATGGTTATTTGAATGATCTATCAAACAAATACAGTAAAGTAGGCGAGAACTAAAGGCAACAGGCATGAGTTGCTTTCATAATATGGCAAGTCTTTCTGTTCCTTGAATAATATCTTTTGTCTAAGTCTCTCTACCGAGGAGAAATTCAGTTGCCTGATTCAAACTTGTATTGGTTGTGTGTTGCCCTTCATAGGTTTTCAATGAGCTTAAAACAACACTGGCAAGTATTGGTTGTGTGTTGCCAGATTTTTGCAATGGTACGGCAGATTATTATTCTAAGAAATCACAAACCTGGATGTTGGAGGACTCTTGTCCTGAATACATGTTCAAGGTTTCCACATGACTTAATATTCTATAATATATATATAAACAAGTGTAAGGATAGCATCTGAATACATGTCAATGTCATTAGTCTACATGGTTTGCCAGTACCTAAACAATAGCTTTCTTTGCATGACTTCATGTTTGGGTTCATTTTTTATTAGTAATTAAGATGCTTTTGATGAATTCATCTATATATGCCTACCAATTTCTGGATGAGCTGCCATGATGTTTTTGTTGGCACTCTGCAAATAGATGGCACCACTCCATACAGCCATATAGGGATGCATTTCACACATACCTGATGATGCGATGAAAAAAATAGACTTGCATGAATTTTCAGACCATAAATTTCTCAAACCTTATCTTGCATCAAGTACTTTAGATTTAAGTTAAGACTTGAGAGCAGCAGGTTTTGTGCATATAAATTCCACAGACCTTATCTTGCATGTTAAAAAGGGTGCAAACAAGGTCCATTAAAGGGACTTAATACACACAGACAAATTTGCCAACTATTCTAGTAGCTCCTTCACCACTGGCACCAGTAATGAAATACCAAATCCTACGAACATTTATTTTCTAGCAAACAAATGTTCTCTGTTTTACAGCTCAAATGTATCATACAAACCATGTGCACAAATTTGAGAGCATCAGGTTTCTTGTCAATATGAATAGATCGTTAGGTCTTCTATCCATATGCACAAAAACATCCTTTTTTGCATGTTTAAAAGGTTACTTAATACTACAGTACAGAGACCAACCCATTTGCTAAGTACTCAAGCTTGCTCACCACCATCACCAAAATAGATCAACTTCCTTAAATATTTCTAACAAACAAGTCAATGGAGAAACGAGATGATCACAAGTGCAACCGACAATATTTGGACCCTTCTATAAAACCCAGTGTTGTAGGCAGGATCTTGAGTAGAGCATTCTTACAGAGAGGGGGAAAAGAAGAGAGCGGGAAGTGTACCTGCGGATGGGGAGGTGGTCGTCGATGAGGGTGGCGGCGGTGCTCCTGCTGCAGACGTTGCAGGCCACCTCCTCCTAGGTCGTAGGCGAGGCGGGGAGGGCCTCCTCCTCCACGGGCTCCAGAGCGGCGGTGGCGGGCCTCCTCCTCCTAGGTCGCAGGCGGGGTGGGGCGGGCCTCCTCCTCCTAGGTCGCAGGCGGGGCGTGGCGGGCCTCCTCCTCCACGACGGCTCTCCTCCTCCACGGTCTCTCCTACACGGCGGCTTCGGCGGCGAGGGCGATTAGCTAGGGTTTGCGCGCGGGCGAGATGAGGGAAAGAAATGGAGAAGATAGCAGGGGAGGCCGAACCGTTTTATTTGGCTAAGTGTGAAAGTTCTATGGCACATTCCTCTAAAATGCACCACTGAACTTACAACTTCTGTGGCGCATTACTATGATATGCGCCACAAAACTTTTGGGCATAGTCCAAAACGAAGCGGCATCGTAGTTTGACAAGATTAGCTACATGTCCTAGTGGTCTTGCTCGCCAGCTTTCAACCAGGGGCAGCCAGGTTCGAATCCTGGCTGTCTCAGACTTTTTTTCCTTTTAAAAAAAATATTTTATTTATTCAAAAAAAGCAAGAACCTATACACACATATGCATATTTATTCAAAAAATCAAGAACATATACACATGCATACTTATCAAAAAAACCTCCTGAATCATATATATATATGTGCTTGTCACACACAAATGTGAATTTGTATACCCACACGAATATCATGTGTATGTTTTAGTCTCGAACTAATATATATTTGATGTGAATTAATACACAAAAAAGTCACACTAATATCACATTATACCCACACGAATTAATACACCAAAAGGAAGATCACATTATATCACGTAATTGCTAGTGTCTCTTCACAATCTTCTTGCCCTTTTTCGCTGTCGTTGAATACTTTAACTTGTGCACTTTGAGATTTCTTCTTGTGAATGGAAAAACTTTAGTAGGTAGTGTGGTATTCCTTCTTACTTTAGTAGTAGTAGGCATGTCGAAGTACTTATCGAATTCCTCTTCGATCTTCGGGTCGCTGATTTTGTCGAAGTTTTGCTTGTTGGCGGCTCCTTCCATTCCGACTCCTCTTGCCCCTCCTAACTACAACACGGTCGGGCTTTGACGGATCGGTAATAAAAAAGCATTGATCAACTTGGCTAGCGAGTACCCAAGGCTCATTTTTTGCGGAGGCGTTCTTCGTTGATTTGGCATCTGGTATAACCATTGTGGTGAAATAGCGGCCTTCTTTTTCCATGTTCTTGGCCCATCTAACACGGAACATCGGTACGATCTCTCCACAATAGTCGAGCTCCCATATCTCCTCGATCCTTCCGTAGAATCTTTCCATCATAGTAGTCTCGTCATCAGCAAAGGATAACATAGTTACTCCTGAGTTTTGATATTCACTATTCTTGTCCTATTCCTCGGTGTAGAATCGGTAACCGTTTATGTTGTATGACTGATAGGTCCTTAGGTTGTGCCCTGGGCACTGCGATAAGGAGAATATGAGTTTTTGATCTTCTGTAGAAGGTGTCTGTGGGGGATTGCCCAGTTGCCTTTTCTTGAACCAACCCGTGAAGCTAGAGTTGTGCTCTCTGGTTACGTCTCCCTTCTTCCTCAGCCGGCCCTAGTCAATGTACTCCTGCTCGATTATGCTTCTGTGCTCTTCGACCCAAGGGTCGACCACTTCAATGTGTTGTAGCGCGACTCGGTGTGCCGTTTCAAAATCAGTGCGTCGACCATCAATGCTGACATGCAGTGAGCGGTAGCCCTCGCGGTGACCATATCCACCGAGCCTGCCGAGGTGCTTCTTTGTGGGTATTCCAACATCCTCGCTCTCGGTGGTTAGATAATTCTGGTAGAAGGAGATGCACTTCTAGAACAGAAAGCCCTTGGCTATGCTTCCATCTGGACGAGACCTGTTGCCAACGAATCCTTTGATGACACCGTTTAGCCTTTCAAACGACATCATGTTGTGCAGGAATGTCGGCCCGAGCTGGATGATGTCGTCCACGACATGTACAAGCAGATGCACCATGATGTCGAAGAATGCGGGCGGGAAGTAAATCTCAAGCTTGCATAGTATCATCACGATCTATTCCTGTAGCCTGTCGAGCTGCTTCACACTAATCGACTTCCTAGATATGACGTCGAAAAAGTTACAGAGGCCAAACAACGTCTCACGGATATGCTCGTCCATTATCCCACGGATCGCAACGGGGAGTATCTGCGGCATCAACATGTGACAGTCGTGAGACTTCATACCCCTGAACCTCTTCTTCGCTACGTCCAGATATCTGCTTATCTTCCCCGAGTAACCGTCAGGAACTTTCACTCCTAAGAGGCACCTGAAAAACAGCTCGAGCTCCTCCAGACTCAGAGTGAAGCAGGCAGCGCGAAGAACCACCTCATTTTTCTTAACTCTTTGTCGGCGACCTTGAGTCCCTTCCGTCTGATCATAATCATCATCATCACTATCAGGGTACTGAAGATCTTTCTTTATGCCAAGCAATTTAAGGTCCTTTCTTGCTCTCAGCCCATCCTTGGTCCTCTCCGGCATGTTCAGTAGAGTGCCAAGCAGACTCTCGGTAATGTTCTTCGTGATGTGCATTACATCGAGGCTATGGGGAGTGTGAAGGACCTTCCAATACGGCAGGTCCCAGAAAACAGACCTTGCTTTCCATACACCCAGCAGCGGCTTTGTCCTCGGTGGTTTTTTTCCAGGCACAGGGCAATCTACCCAATTATTCAAAAGCTCCTCGATTTCTTGGCCGCTCCTCGAACGCGGGGCTCTTTCGAGCTCGTCCTTATCATTGAACAGGTCACCACGTTTTCTCCACGGGTGATCCATGCAGAGCCACTTTCGAGTACCATGGAACATGGATTTCAAAGACCCGAGATCCCTTGGTAGCTAGAGATGCAATGTCTCATACATGCACTTGACGCATGCACTGTGTCCATGGTTCCCTGGGTCGATACATATGCATAAACAGGATAGTCCTGCACGGTCATGAGCAACGCGGCTCTCAGATGGAAATATTCTTTAGTGTAGGTGACGAGGGTTTAACTCGTCAATGCCCATTGTTATGGACTTGGGTTTTGGAGAAGGAGGGAGCGCTAGAGACATCTATCGGCTAGCAAACAAGCACACAGGGGACAAAGGATTTAACCAGGTTCAGGCCTGGTAGAGGTCCCTACTCCTGCTTGTCTGCTCGTGGAATTATCGAAGGAGTCGAAAGTTACAATGATGCGCAGATGCAATCTGGCAAGGGTTGTGGAAACTAGGGTTGCGTGTGCGTCCTCCTTTCCGCCCCTCCTCGCCTTTCTATAGACAGGCTAGGTCTCGAGTAGCAGGTCGAGTTGGTTACAAGTTAGGGTTTTCCCCTTCAAACTTTCTATCTTTAGCTTCTTCTTGTCCTTCAAGCAATCAAGAGTCCGTAGGTTACTCGAGTCCCTCCATCCGGGCCTTGGCGACACCGTGGGCCTATATGTATTTGGACCGTATATATCAAGCTCGAGCACCTATAGGGTATACCCATGTCAGTAGCCTCCGAGTGTCCAGTGGAATCGCAGATTTGACTGGGGACTTTTTGAACCCTTCGAGTGCCTAAATGAGTACATTTCGATTGCTTTTATTTGTGTCATAGGCATTGTTGATATACGTGCCTGATATAGCCGAAGTATCGGTATCAGTTAACCACCTTAGGGTGAAACAACGCAATCTACTCAAATTCGAGTCCTCGGACTCGAATCCGAAAAAGTGCTGGTGTAATTCGACTCAGGCCGCGGAGGTCCTACAGGAGTCGAATTCCAGTTATATGGGTGTGAGCACTTGACGCGTCCGTCAAGGCATGTTCATCGTGCCTGTAGGCACGGATATGTTTCGGGTAGTGCGCAGTTAAATGCGTTGCCAGGCCTTATTCAAGTCTTACCTTCACGCCATAGGCGCGGCATCCGAATTTTATCATTGCGGAGACGATTCGGGTAACCTAGGAGATGCAGTCTCTTTGTAGGGGACAAATTATGAAGCGGTATCGCCATGAGTTTTGAGTGTGGATGTTATCAACACACAGTTTTTGTACAAATAATCATAGGGTGCGTGACCAGCGCTCCCTATGGGAGTAGCCCCTGAGTGCCTGGTTGAGTCGAAGACTCAAGCAGGGACTAAAGAACTTTTGCGACTAGTGTCGTCTTGTGCTTGCTTGTTTCAGTCGATGACTCAGGCAGGTACTAAAACACTTTTGCGACTGCTGTCGTCTTTTGCCTGCTTGTTTCTGGCGCTCCCTATGGGAGTAACACATGTCCATAATCGAACTGTGTTTCGAGTGGTTGGGTTTGCTTTTGTGATTGTCCATGTTCCTGCAACAAGAAAAAGAAAAGTCGTAGGGTGCACGGCCAGCGCTCCCTATGGGAGTAACCCCCAAGTTCTTGGTGGAGTCGAAGTTTTCCACTGCATAGCCTTGATGACGTCAGTTCTGACTCTTGTATGACCTTAGTTGCCCGCGTCAGCGATTTTGACGGGACGTGATGGGCGGTGGGTCCCACTTTCTGACTTTGATTTGACTGGGCGTGCGTAATCTTATTTTTAACTGTGCCTCCTCGATTTCCGTGCGTAATGGTAGAAGTGGGGGGACGGTTCGCGCCTCCTCTTCTCCACGTGTCCAACGCGATGCGTGCCACGCGTCCAATAGGGTTTTTGTCAGCCATTAGATTGCATCTCCCAGGGGTTAAGTAGCGATGTTGTGGCGGTAATTTCCCATCTGCGCTCTTTCTTCCTTGCTACCAACGCCATCGCTGTTGCTTTTCTGCTTTCCCCTGCGCCCATCTTCTCCACGACGCTGGACCAGCTCCGTTCGTTCCCGAGCTACTTCCTTCGCTCACATCGCCACCGCGCAATGGGGAAGAAGAAGGGAGGCGCTGCCGCTGATTCCGCGGCCACCCTCGCTGCAGCGAAGAAGAAAGGTGGCTCCGCTGCTGCGGGTACCAGTGCCACTGCCGTCGGGAAGAAGGTCGCGGGCACCCGCGTGACCAATGGCGCATGGTGCCCCTCTATCATCAAGGCGTCGGATCTCCGTCTTCTTCGCCAAGACGGAGTTATTTCTGCAGCAGTCGCTGATTCGCACGTCCCCAGCGGTGAGACCATTCTTGTGCCTCCCGCTGGTTTTCGAGTGATGTTTCTTGCGCTTCGTTGGTCCACTCGAATTTGTCAGCTTTGCGGAGGAGCTGATAGAAGGGCAGCGCCTTTTCTACCCTTCGCTGATAAATCAACTGAGGGTCGCGATTCGCCCAGCTAGTTTCTAAACGCCTCTTATGTTCTTTGGCTTCTCCATGGCCAGTATGGCCTTTATCTTTTTCGGGTTTGCCTCAATGCCTCTCGCGGAGATGAGATACCCGAGCAACTGCCTAGAGGGTACGCCGAAGGCACATTTGTCCGGATTGAGCTTTATCTGGTAACGATCGAGATTGGCGAAGGTTTCGCGCAACTCGTCGATTAGAGAGGCTTCTTCCTTGGTTTTGATTACTATGTCGTCGACATAGACTTGGATGTTGCGACCTAGTTGCTCCTCGAGGCAAGCCTGCATGCACCGCTGGTACGTGGCTCCTGCGTTTTTTAGCCCGAAGGTCATTGTGTTGTAACAGAAAACACCGAAGGGCGGTGTAAACGTTGTCTTCTCCTGGTCTTCCTCCTTCATTCGAATTTGGTAATAGCCTGAGTAGGCGTCGAGGAAGCAGAGGCGCTGGTATCCAGCGGTGGAGTCGATAATTTGATCGATCTGTGGTAGCGGGAAGTGATATTTTGGGCAGTGCTTGTTTAAAGAAGTGAAGTCCACGCACATTCGCAGGATATCCGTGTCCTTTTTTGGCACCAGCACCGTATTGGCGAGTCAAGTGATTTCCTTGATCTCGCGTATGAATTTGGCCTCGAGGAGTCTGTTGATAGTCGCCTGATTGTTTGCTTCACTGGCCTTGCGTCGGGGTTAACGTTGAGTGCGTGCTCGGCGAATTCCCTGGGAACTCCTGGCATGTCCGCAGGACACCAGGCGAAAATTTCCCAGTGCTCACCGTGGGCCCTCCTCGCCGCCCCCTCCTAGGGTTGTGGAAACTAGGGTTGTGGAAACTAGGGTTGCGTGTGCGTCCTCCTCGCCGCCCCCTCCTAGCCTTTATATAGATAGGCTAGGTCTCGGGTAGCAGGTTGAGTCGGTTACCAGTTAGGGTTTTCCCCTTCAAACTTTCTATCTTTAGCTTCTTCTTGTCCTTCAAGCAATCAAGAGTCCGTAGGTTACTCGAGTCCCTCCATCCGGGCCTTGGCGACACCGTGGGCCTGTATGTATTTGGACCGTGTATATCAAGCTCGAGCACCTGTAGGGTATACCCATGTCAGTAGGCGTCCCATGTACGGGCCGGTGTCTCCCACAAGCTGGCTAACTCCTCTCTCATTAGCCCGAGATACAGATGCATATCGATACCTGGTTGTTTCGGCCCCTGAATAAGAATGCTCATGTGTACATACCTTTTCTTCGTGCATAGCCACAGGGGGAGGTTGTATGGCCATACAAACACGGGCCAGGTGCTATGCGTGCTACTCTGGTTTCCAAAAGGATTGAGTCCATCGATGCTCATACCCAGCCTGACGTTCCTTGCATCTCCCCCGAACTCTTCGAACTCGATGTCTAATGCATTCCATTGGCTAGCGTTTGAAGGGTGTGTCAAGATCTTGCCCTTCTCTGGATCATCTTCGGATTCCTTAGGATCTACGAAATATCGCTACAGACGGGGGGTGATAGGAAAGTACCATACCACTTTTCGAGAAACTTTCTTGTTCCCTCTCTTGTACCGTCCTTGGCCACACACTGGACATGTGGTTCTATCCGCGTACTCATTCCGATAAAGTGCGCAATCATTGATGCATGCGTGGTATTTAATGTGTGGTAGGTCGAGAGGGCACACGATTTTCTTGGCCTCCTCGATACTTGTTGGCAATGTGTTCCCCTTAGGAAGTCGGTCGTTCCAGTATTCCATGTTCGTGTTGAAGCTCACATTGGTCCATTTGTGTTCGGCCTTCATCTCCAGAGCCTTGAGCGTTACACTCAAACGTGTATCCTCGGGGCGAGACCCAGGATACAATCGAGTCATCCCTTCTACCTCCATTTGGGTCAGCTTGGCTTTCTCTCTGGTTGTAGCTTTGTCGTTGCTCGTCTCCTTGAGGAGAAGCTCTTGAACTTGAGGGTCCTGCAAGACCGAAGTTAGCAGCGTCTATGTGTTCGCGTCTTCTCCTTCTTCATGATCATTATCATGCCCGTCGCCATCTCCTTCTCCATGTTGATCATGCCCACCGGCATCTTCTTTGTCATGATGATCATGCCCGCTGGCATCTCCTTTGTCATGATGATCATGCCCGGTAGACTCTTCGTCTTCTCGCCCGTCCACGTCTTCGTGACCACCACCATGTCCTATCGGCGCCTCATGGAGGTTGTGCATGAAACCGCGCCTGAGCAGGTGACCCTACAATTTGTCCAGATTCAGGGTCGATCCAGCGTTGCAGTTTGCATGTTCGACATGGACATCTTATCATGGTCTTGTTGTTCAGAATCATGTCCTCCTTCGCGCCTTTCTTGTACCTAGCAATTCGACCTTCACTCATCGTGAGGACCATGGTTGCCTGAGCGGTCAAAACAGAGAGTATAGGTGAGAATCACACCATATGAACACACACATGCATGAATGCTAGCCAGAAAAAATTCTCCATGACCTTTCCTAAAATTAGGACATATGGGTAGTACAAAAATTTGCCGAAATGGAAATGAATCAACATTTCGGCAAACATCCATGCAACCACATCGGCCAGGCCCGACAACAACAAGAAAGCAACAAAAAACTTCCTCCCATTGCAAACATCCATGCACCACACAAGCATCGTCTCGCCATGGATCACACACACACACCGCCCGCGCTACAAGCTTCACCAACATGTTCATGGCCAAGTACTCACCTAGTAGACACAATAATAGCAAGACGAGACCGCACGATGAGAGAGTGTGGACAAATAGATCTACAAGTTGGTGGAGAGGAAATTAGTAAACAAATAGAGATGTGAGAGAGAAAAGTAAGGAACTTTTAGATCTAGAAGTTGGAGCGAAGCTTCCACTTACCAATCTATGGATTAAAGTAGGTTTAGTTACAAGAAAATGGAGAAACTATGGGCAAGATGGTGTGTGAGGGAGGAGGAAGACAAGTTGGGAGGAGGTAGAGATGTGAAATGGTGGTGGTGGATAGAAGAGCTAGCTTTTGTCACCTTTTTAACATGGATCTGGACACCCTCATCTATGGCGCATATGGAGGAAATGCGCCACAGATGCTGAATCTTCTGTGGCGCATAAGTCCATATGCGCCACATAAGTGGGTGAATTAGATTCGCTCTGTGGGGCCCACCTCCAAGTTATGTGGTGCATGTTGGGATATGCGCCACAGAAGTGAAATACATCTGTGGCGCATATCAGAACATGCTCCACAGAACTTGGGTGAATTAGATTCTGTGGTGGGGCCCCCCCTCCATGTTCTGTGGCGCATAAGAAAATATGCGCCACAGAAGAGGCAACTTTTGTGGCGCATATCTCAGAATGCGCCACAGAACATGGATCAACCCACCCCGGCTGGCGGGTCCCACCAATCTTTTGTGGCGCATACTCTGGAGAATGCGCCACAGAACTTCCAATCTTCTGTGGCGCATGTTTTCTAGTGTGCCACAGATGTTTTCCTGTGGCGCATGGTTTCGCATATGAGCCACTGAATATCTTGTCTATCTATAGGCTGTTTCCTAGTAGTGTGAGGATATGCGCCACAGATCATGGGTAAAAAAGTATTTGTGGTGGGGCTCACCTCCAAGTTCTGTGGCGCATAGTGGAATATGCGCCACAGAAGAGGCAACTTTTGTGGCGCATATTTCATTATGCGCCACAGAACTTGAATTGCCCCACCCCGGCTGGTGGGTCCCACCAATCTTCTGTGGCGCATATTGTACGAAATGCACCACAGAACTTCTAGGTTTTGTGGCGCATGTTTCCTAGTGCACCACTGACAAGTATCTGTGGCGCATGGATTTACATATGCGCCACAGATTGACTTGTCTACCTATAGGTTATTTCCTAGTATTGGCAGGTCCGGCTCTAGCACGTCCATCAGATCCAGCTCCAGCAAGTCCAGCACCGTAAAGCAGCGGTGCATCCGTGATCACACACACATCCGGTACCCCGACAACCTCCATCCCTCGCTCCAGCAAAGCAGTGGAAGCAGCAACTTCTTTCCAGATAAAGCCACCGGGAACATGTATCTCGCTAATCCGAGACCATGGGGAATAACTAGAGGGGGAGAGAGATCCTTCACGAGGAGGTGTGTGTTGTGAGGAGGATAGGGGGCCTTTTATAGGGAAGAGGGGGGGAAGCCAAGGGCCATGGCGTGGCAGCCATGCTGGTGCCCCCACCTCCTCCATCATTCATGTGGTGGATGCTCCACTCACATAAATAAGCCTCCACTCACACTTCCACTCACATGCATTAAATTTCCACCAAATTTAATGCAAGCTCTCATTAAATAAAATTATTTTATTTATTTTATTCAGAATTTTTGTTAATTACTTTAATTAACAAACATTCACATAAAACACCCTGCACCATTTCAATATCACATGCAGAACTAGTTTTTGCAATTTCACCCGAAACAATTCTGGTTTCCATCGAAATGATTCCAGCGCTTTCTTAATCTTTATCTAAAACATAGTTGCTCCTAAATGGTGTCGGTATCCCTTAAGTGTGTCACCCTACGGTTCGCGAATAATGCAAACATGATCGAGACCCCTCTCCGATCAATAATCAGCAGCGGGACCTGGAGATTCGTACTGACTCCCACATATTCAATGATGACCCTTGTGATCGTGTGAACCTTTAACGTCGTAACTAAATCCCTTTGTCTCGCGATATATTACATGTCCGAGATTCGATCATTGGCATCCAAATACCTAGTTTGATCTCGTTACCGACATGCACTCTTTTCTCGTTCCCGTGATATAACATTCTAGTGATCACATCACTTGCTTGCAAGCTATTTCAATGTGATATCACCGAGAGGGCCCAAAGTATATCTATCCCACTCTTGATCCATGAGCCTCAACATAACACCTTCGTAGCACTGAACCCACCGTTATAGTCACCCTGTTACGGTGTGACGTTTGTTGTTATCAAGATACTCTTCTGGTGTTAGCAATTAACATGATCTCATTGTCTAAGGACTAAGATTACTTCGTATGATGTTATAGCAATATAAACATAATGACTCTGATTGTAATGCTATACTTCGGATGAATGTTCATCACATCATTCCACCAATGTTGTGACCTTGTTATTAACAACATCCAATATCCATGATGAGGAAACCTTGATCATCTTGTTAATCAACGAGCTAGTTTATAAGAGGGGCATAACTAGGAACTTTCTTTTTTTTATTCAACACACATGTATTAACGTTTCCAAATTAATACAATTATAGCATGCAAAATAAACATTTATCATAAAATGGAATAAGGTAATAACCATTTTATTATTGCCTCTCAGGAATATTCCCTTCAATATTCCCTTCAGTCTCCCACTTGCACTAGAGTCAATAATCTAGATATATAGTATAAATCTAACACCCATGGAGTTTTGGTGTTGATCATGTTTTGCTCCAGGGAGAGTTTTAGTCAACGGATTTGCTACATTGAGATCCGTATGTACTTTACAAATCTTTATATCTCCATCCTTGACATGCTCACGGATGGAGTGAAACCAGCGCTTAATATGCTTGGAATTCTTATGAGACCTTGGTTCCTTTGCGTTGGCTATGGCTCCATTGCTGTCACAATAGACCACCATTGGGTCCAACGCACTAGGAACCACACCCTGTTCGGTAATGAACTCCTTCATCAACTTCTTCCTGTGCTGCTTCTAAAGCAGCAATATATTCCGCCTCCGTTGTTGACCTTGTCACCACGGGTTTTTTGAGCTCCTCCAACTAACTGCTGCTCTGTTCATGAGAAATACGTATCCGGATTGAGACTTATCATTTGGATCAGTGTCAAAGCTAGCATCGACATAAAAATTAGCGACCAGCTCTTCTTGACCTCCGTCTACAAGAAACATTTCCTTAGTTCTTCTCAAGTACTTAAGGTTATTCTTGACCGCTATCCATTGTTCCAAACCTAGATCAGATTGGTACCTACTAGTCTAAGTAATAGCATGTGCCACATCTGGTCTTCTACATAGCATGTCGTACATTATAGAGCCTATGGATAAAGCATAGGGGATCTTATCCATTATCTCTCTTTCTTCCGCTGTAGCCAAACTTTCAGTCTTACTCAATGTCTTGCCTTGCAAAATAGGTAAGAACCCCTTCTTACTTTCGTCCATTTTAAAGTTCTTTAAAATCTTATCAAGGTATGTACTCTGCGATAGCCCTATTAGGCGTCTCGATTTATCTCTCTAGATCTTTATGCCTAATATATGACGCTTCACCAAGGTGCTTCATAGAAGTTTTTGTTGTTTAGATAACTTTTAACATTGTTTAAAAGATCTATATCATTTCCAATCAATAATATGTCATCCACATATAATATCAGAAATACAAGCCTCTCCATAAGTTTGGACAAATCCAAACTCTTTGATCACCTCATCAAAGTGGAGATTCCAACTCCGGGATGATTACTTCAGTCCATAGATGGAGCACTAAAGTTTGCAAACCTTGTTAGCATCCTTAGCATCAACAAAACCCTTTGGTTGTATCATATACAACTCTTCTTCAATATTACCATTGAGGAACACAGTTTTGACATCCATCTGCCATAATCCTAACTGATTTTAGCATCGCTATGGGAGAGAATGTCTCATCGGAGTCAACTCCTTGAATTTTTCGAAACCCTTTTGAGACAAGTTGAGCTTTATAGATGGTTATGTTACCATCAGCATCAGTTTTTCTTTTGAAAATCCATTTATTCTCAACGGCCTTTCGGTCGTGAGGTAAGTTCACCAAGGTCCAAACCTGGTTTACATACATGGATTCCATCTCAGATTGCATGGCTTCTAGCCATTTGTTGGAACCCGGGCTCATCATCGCTTCTACATACATCACAGGGTCATCTATTTCATCAACCATGAAATTCACAATAGGATTCCTGTACAGTCCAGGAGCTGCACGTGTCCTGCTTGACCTGCGAGGTTCGGTAGTGTCCTCTTTCGTAGTTTCATGATCATTATCATTAGTTGCTTCTTCATTTGGTGAAGTCAACTCCGGAACAACTTCTGGTGCTGCGCCACTCGCCATTTCATGAAGAGAAGGTTCAATAACCTCTTCGAGTTCTACCTTTCGACTACTCACACATTTCGCGAGAAACTCTTTCTCTAGAAAGGATACATTCTTGGCAACGAAAACCTTGCCCTCGGATCTGTGATAGAAGGAATACCCAATTGTTTCTTTAGCATATCCTATGAAGACGCATTTCTGCACTTTGGGTTCGAGTTTATCAGGCTCAAGTTTCATCACATAAACATCGCATCCCCAAACTATAAGAAATGAGAGCTTAAGTTTGTTTCCAAACCATAATTCATACGGTGTCATTTCAATGGATTTAGATGGTGCCCGATTTAAAGTGAATGTAGCGGTTTCCAGTGCATAACCCCAAGACCACAGTGGCAAGTCAGTCAGAAACATCATAGTTCGAATCATATCCAATAGAGTACGATTATGACATTCCAACACACCATTACGTTGTGGTGTTCCGGCAAGCGTGAGTTGTGAAACTATTCAACAATATCTTATGTGTGTGCTAAACTCATAACTAAGATACTCTCCTCCACGGTTGGACCACAAAATTTTTATCTTTCTATGACTATGATTTTTCACTTCATTCTGAAATTCCTTGAACTTTTCAAAGGTTTCAGACATATGTTTCATCAAATAGATATACCCGTATCTACTCAAATCATCCGTGGAAGTAACAAAATAACGATATCAACCTCATGCCAATACACTCATTGAACCACATACATCAGTATGTATGATTTCCAATAAATCTGTCGTCCGTTCCATTGAACCGGAAAACGGCGTGGCTCACATGTATCAAATGATTCAAAATCAAGTGATTCTAAAAGTACATCGGAATGGAGTTTCTTCATGCGTTTAATGCCAATAAGACCTAGACGGCAGTGCCAGATATATGCAGATATATCATCATTAAGTTTAATCCTTTTAGCATCAACATTATGGATATGCGTATGAGTACTATCGAGATTCAATAGAAATAAACCATTCATCATGGGTGCAAGACCATAAAAGATATTATCCATAAAAATCGAACAACCATTGTTTTCTGATTTAAATGAATAACCGCTTTGCAATAAACACGATCTGGATACAATATTCATGCTCAGCGCGGGCACCAAATAACAATTAATTAAGTTTATCACTAATCCCGATGGCATATGGAGAGGAAGCGTTCCGATGGCGATCACATCAACTCTTGATCCATTGCCGACACGCATCGTGACCTCATCCCTTGCTAGCTATCGCTTGTTCCGCAGCCCCTGTATCGAGTTAAATATATGAGCAACTAATCCGGTATCAAATACCCAGGTGCTACTACGAGTACTAGTCAAGTACAAATCAATAACATGTATATCACATATACCTTTGTTTGCCTTGCTGGCCTTCTTGTCCGCCAAATACTTGGGGCAGTTGAGCTTCCAATGGCCATAACCCTTACAATAGTAGCACTCGCTATCAGACTTAGGGCTAGCCCGAGATTTCTTTTCAGGCGCAGCAACAAATTTGCCGTCCTTCTTTCCCTTCTATTTACCCTTCTTGTCTTTCTTAAAACCGGCGGTCCTATTGATCATCAACACTTGATGTTCTTTCCTAATCTCCACTTCTGCAGTCTTAAGCATTGACAGAAGCTCGGGGAGAGACTTCTTCATGCCCTGCATGTTATAGTTCATCACGAAGCTCTTGTAGCCAGGTGGCGGAGATTGGAGAACATGATGTATGCCTAAGTCAATGGGAATCGTTATTCCCAAGGACACAAGCTTATCGGCGTACCCAAACATTTTGAGTGCGTGCTCACTTACGTAGCTGTTTTCTTCCATCATGCAGCTAAAGAACTTTTCTGAAGCATTATAACTCTCTACGGTAGCATGGGTATCGAAAATTATTTTCAATTCACCCATGGTATCAAAGGCATTGCCATTTTCAAAACGCTTTCGAAGTTCTGGCTCTAGCCCATATAGTATGTTGCAGTGAACTAAGTTGTGGGACTCTTGACGAGTCAAATAGACATTATTTTCCTCGTCAGGGGCATCAGGAGCTGGTGGGGGGCCTAGCGGCGCTACTAGCACATATTGGTTTTGTGCAGCAGAGAGGAGAATCCTCAAATTCATGGCCCAGTTGGTAAAGTTGCTACCATTCGCAGCAAGTTCCTCTTTCTCCATGAACACATTGAAATTAAAAGCACGTGGTGCCATCTACAATAGAATTTGTAAAGTTCATTTAAACTAAGTTTATGATAGATTGAGTTCAACTAAACTCCCACTCAAAAACAACATCCCTCATGTCTTTTTGGTGATTACATGAACCAAATTCACTACCCCAAGTCCGATCATCACGTGAGTCGGTGTAGCTTCAAAGGCGAGCATCTACATGGGCATCATATAAACTATATAAATCATTCTTAACCTTTAGGTCCGTGTTTCGAGGCCATGTCTATACATGCTAGGCTCGCCAAGTAAGATCCTTAGTACTCCCATGTGTGAAACTGTCTTACACCCGTTGTATGAAAGCGCAGAGTCGAGTAAACCCGACCATCACGTGATGTCTCGAAACACGATCCAAGAATTGTGCATACTTAAGGAAGAACACATTTTTATCTTAATATTTAAATGAGGGATCATCTTATAATGCTATTAAAATGCCAAACAAGCAATATAAGATGCAAATATCATATGTGTAAAGTGAAATGATATGGTTCTTTCACTTGATCACTATCATATGCATCGTGGTATGATCTTTATCATTCCTTTGTGTGTAAGGACAAGGTATATGGAACTTACACATTATGTGTGTTATAAGAGTATCAACTATAAATCAACATACAACATTACCATGTCATGATACAAGCCCAACAATGATATAAACTAGACGCCTCTAATTTATGAATTGCAAGTTTTTACGTGGCTTAGGGCTTTCGGAGATAGAACTATTCTTACCTACGAACATGGAACCACAATGACGATTACCAAATTATTAGCAACTCGTTGTAAATCAGATATTGACTATAGTAGGAGAGACAGACACCCGCTAGCCACTTATGCAAAACTAGTTACATGTAAGTCGTGGAACCGGTCTCATGTGCGATGACATGTAAAGTTGGTTCGGGCCGCTTCATCCCACTATGCCACCAATATCCAAATTACATATAAGAAGCAATAACATGATCATCACCGCCCACATACTCTTACGTGTTCTACCCGTGCAAAGCACCTACGCATAGATCAAACTTTGATACCACTAAAGGGTTCGCAACATAGAAAACAAAAAAATTCCTACGATGGGAACCATTATACGCCAAGATCTATCTACTAGATACAAGCAATGGGTGGATATATATCCTTAGAGAACATACCCTCGAAGACAACAATGCTTTGTTAATGAGATGGAACTCGTGGATGATGTAGCCGTACACTTGCCGATCTCAAGATCGTGTGGAAGTCCGAGCGCCGCAAATCAGCAACGCATTCGTCCTGGCACACACGTTCAAGCCACCAGACAACCTCCACCTCCTCGCTCCAGAGATGCAGCGAAATAAGCAACTCCCTTCCATACGAAATGCCACTGGGAACATGTATCTCGCTAATTTGAGACCATGGGGGAAAAATACTAGAGGGGGAGAGAGATCCTTCGCGAGGAGGTGTGGGGAAGAAGGAGTGAGAGGGGGGCCTTTTATAGGATGAGGGGGGGTACCCCTCCCCATGGCCAGCGCCCCATGGGGGGTGACCCCTCACCTCCCCCATTCATGTGGTGGTAACCCCTTCCACATAAATTTGCCCCTTAACATTCCCCTTTAAACTCTTCACTTTAAATGCATTAAATTTCTCCAAATTTAATGTTCTCTCATTTAATAAAACTCTTTTATTAATTTTATTCCGAAATTTGTTTATTACTTTAATTAACAAACATTCACATAAACCCCCCTACAACATTTCAATATTACATGCAAAACCAATTTCAGCAATTTCACCCGAAACAGTTTCGGTGTCTATTGAAATAATTCTAGCGCTTTGTAATTCATTCGTCTGAAACATATTTGCTCCAAATGGTGTTGGTGTCCCTTAAGTGTGTCACCCTAAGGTTCATGCATAATGCTGACATGATCGAGACCCCTCTCAGATCAATAATCAGAAGCGGGACCTGGAGATCAATACTAACTCCTACACATTCAACGATGACTTCTGTGATTGTGAGAACCTTTAATGCTAGTAACTAAATCCCTTTGTCTCATGATATATTACATGTCCGAGATTCAATCATTGGTATCTCCATACCTAGTCTAATCTTGTTACCAACATGTACTCTTTTCTCATTCCTGTGATATAACATTCTAGTGATCTCATCACTTGCTGGCAAACTAACCAATGTGATATCACCGAGAGGGCCCAGAGTATATCTATCCGTCATCGGGATGGACAAATCCCACTCTTGATCCATGAGCCTCTACGTAACATTTTCATAGTACTGAACCCACCTTTATAATCACACTTACATAGTGTGATGTTTGATGTTACCAAGATACTGTTCCAGTGTTAATGATTAACATGATCTCATGGTCTAAGGACTAGGATTACTTCGTTAGATGTTATAGCAATATAAAAACAATGACTTTGATTGTAATGCTATACTTCGGATGAATGTTCATCACATCATTCCACTAATGTTGTGACCTTGTTATAAACAGCATCCAATGTCCATGGTCAGGAAACCTTGATAATCTTGTTAATCAAGGAGCTAGTTTATAAGAGAGGCATAACTAGGAACCTTCCATTTGTTTATTAAACACACATGTATTAACGTTTCCAAATTAATACAATTATAGAATGCATAATAAACATCTATCATATACTGGGAATATATATAATAACAACTTTATTATTGCCTCTCAGGCCATATTCCCTTCAGTAAAACTGTCTTACACCTGAAATATGATCGTGGATTCAAGTACACCCGATCATCATGTGATGTCTTGAAGGGGTGAAACATAAATGGTGCATACTTAAGGGAGAACACATTTTTATCTTGATATCTAAATGAGAGATCGTCTTATAATGCTACTAAAATGCCAAACTAGAAATATAAGATGTAAACATCATATGTGTAAAGTGGAATTATATGGTCCATGCATTTGATCACTATCATGTGCATCGTGGTATGATCTCTATCATGTGCATTGTGGTATGATCTCTATCATGCCAAGGTATATGGAACTTACAAATTCGGTGTGTTGTAAGAGTATCAATTATACATCAACTTACAACATTACCATATCATGACACTAGCCCAACAACAATCTAAACTAGACGCCTCTAATTTATCCATTACAAGTTTTACGTGGCTTAGGGCTTTCAATGATAGAACCGGTCTTACCTACAAACATGGAACCACAATGATGATAACTAAGTCATTAGCAACTCGTTGTAAACTAGATATTGACTATAGTAGGAGAGACAGACACCCGCTAGCCACTTATGCAATACTAGTTGCATGTCAGTCGTGGAACTGGTCTCATGTGCGAGGACATGTAAAGTTAGTCTAGACCGCTTCATCCCACTATTCCACCAATATCCAAAATACATGAAAGAAGCAATAACATGATCATCATCGCCCACATATAAACATATGTGTACTACCCGTGCAAAGAACCTACACATAGATCAGACTCCGATACCACTGCCGGGTTTCCAACATAGAAAACGAAAAATTTCCTACGATGGGAACTATTATACGCCAAGATCTATCTACTAGATGCAAGCAACTGGTGGATATACATCCATAGAGAACTTAACCTCAATATCGTGTGGAAGTCCTAACACCGCAAATCAGCAGCGCATCCATCCTCGCACACACGTTCAGGCCACCGAACAACCTCCACCTCCTCGCTCTAGCGGATAAGCGGAAACAACAACTCCTTCCATATGAAATGCCAGTGGGAACATGATGTGATCGACATTCCTCGAAGGATTGCGACACAATAAAGTCATATAGTTCATTGTTGCAACAACTAAATCTAGACTCCTTTTCCTAGACCGTGAGCTCATATTACTCACTGTTTCCCGAGGCTGCTTAGACTGCATCAACCATCATCTGGTAATATGGTAGCCATAAATGTGTACGTTGGGTATTCCGAAGGAACAATAGATGGCATGTGACTGCAAGGCCGGGATTTGTTCACCCACATGACGGGTAAAGATACATACGGCCGGCTTGGTGAGATTACATCCATAAATGTTGCAACATGTGACTCGGTTACGGGGATGTAATATCACGGTAACAAGAAAACATAACTTGTTGTTAACGATATTGGATCTCGGGCAAGTCGTATAAAGAAACAAAATGAAATTGCAAGCTACATTTACTGGTTCAAACGATATTGTCATCAGGAATGCTAGTAACTAAATCCCTTTGTCTCATGATATATTACATGTCCGAGATTCAATCATTGGTATCTCCATACCTAGTCTAATCTTGTTACCAACATGTACTCTTTTCTCGTTCCTGTGATATAACATTCTAGTGATCTCATCACTTGCTGGCAAACTAACCAATGTGATATCACCGAGAGGGCCCAGAGTATATCTATCCGTCATCTGGATTGACAAATTCCACTCTTGATCCATGAGCCTCAACATAACACCTTCGTAGTACTGAACCCATCTTTATAGTCACCCAGTTACGGTGTGACGTTTGATGTTATAAAGATACTCTTCCGGTGTCAGCAATTAACATGATCTCATGGTCTAAGGATAAAGATTACTTCGTATGATGTTATAGCAATATAAACATAATGACTTGATCGTAATGCTATACTTCGGATGAATGTTCATCACATCATTCCACCAATGGTGTGACCTAGTTATTAACAACATCCAATGTCCATGATCAGGAAACCTTGAACATCATATTAATCAACAAGCTAGTCTATAAGAGAGGCATGACTAGGAACCCTTTTTGTTTATTAAACACACATGTATTGATGTTTCCGAATCAATACATTTCTAGCATGTAAAATAAACATCTATCATGTATAAGGAATACATAATAACAACTTTATTATTGCCTCTCAGGGCATATTTCCTTCAGTCTCCCACTTGCACTAGAGACAATAATCTAGTTCACATAATGATAAATCTAACACCCATGGAGTTCTGGTGTTGATCATGTTTTTCCCTAGGGAGAACTTTAGTCAACGGATCTACTACATTTAGGTCCGTGCGTACTTTATAAATATTTATATCTCCATCCTTGACATGATCACGGATGGAGTGAAACCGGCGCTTGATATGCTTGGAATTCTTGTGAGACCTTGGTTCCTTTGCGTTGGCTATGGCTCCATTGTTGTCACAATAGATCACCATCGGGTCCAACGCATTGGGAACCACACCCAGTTCCGTAATGAACTCTTTCATCCAAACTGCTTCCTGCGTCGCTTTTATAGCAGCAACATATTCCGCCTCCGTTGTTGATCCAGCCACCACAGGTTGTTTGGAACTCCTCCAACTAACTGCTGCTCCGTTCAAGAGAAATACGTATCCGTATTGAGACTTAGAGTCATCCGGATCGATGTCAAAGCGAGCATCAACATAACACTTAGCGACTATCTCTTCTTCACCTCCGTATATAAGAAACATATACTTAGTTTTTCTTAAGTACTTGAGGATGTTCTTTACCGCTATCCAGTGTTCTGAACCTGGATCAGATTGGTACCTACTAGTCAAACTAATAGAATGTGCCACATCCGGTCTTGTACATAGCATGGCATACATAATAGAGCCTATGGCCGAGGTATAGGGGATCTTATCCATCATCTCTCTTTCTTCCGCCGTAGCCGGACTTTGAGTCTTACTCAATGTCTTGCCTTGCAACATAGGTAAGAACCCGTTCTTACTTTCGTCCATATTAAACTTCTTTAATATCTTATCAAGGTATGTACTCTGCGATAGCCCAATTAGGCGTCGTGATCTATCTCTATAGATTTTAATGCCTAATATATATGATGCTTCACCAAGGTCTTTCATCGAAAATTTGCTATTTAGATAACTTTTAACACTGTTTAAAAGATCTATATCATTTCCAATCAATAATATGTCATCTACATATAATATCAGAAATAACACATTGCTCCCACTCACTTTCTTGTAAATACAAGCCTCTCCATAAGTTTGGACAAATCCAAACTCTTTGATCACCTCATCAAAGCGGAGATTCCAACTTCGTGATGCTTGCTTCAGTCCATAGATGGATCGTTGAAGTTTGCACACCTTATTAGCATCCTTAGGATCGACAAAACCGTTAGGTTGTATCATATACAACTCTTCTTCAATCTTACCATTGAGGAACGCATTTTTGACATCCATCTGCCATATTTCATAATCGAAATATGCAGCAATTGCTAACATAATCCTAACGGACTTAAGCATCGCTACGGGAGAGAATGTCTCATCGTAGTCAACTCCTTGAATTTGTCAAAACCCCTTTGCGACAAGTCGAGCCTTATAGATGGTCACATTACCATCAGCATCAGTTTTCCTTTTGAAAATCCATTTATTCTCCACGGCCTTTCGGTCGTGAGGTAAGTCCACCAAGTTCCAAACTTGGTTCTCGTACATGGGTTCCATCTCGGATTTCATGGCTTCTAGCCATTTGTTGGAATCCGGGCTCATCATCGCTTCTTCATACGTCGCAGGGTCATCCATTTCATCAACCATGAAATTCACAACTGGTGCCGTACAGTTCACGAGTTGCACTTGTCCTGCTTGACCTGCGAGATTCGGTAGTGTCCTCTTTCGGAGTTTCATGATCATTATCATTAGCTCTCTCTTCATCAGGTGAAGTCAACTCCGAAATAACTTCTGGTGCTGCGCCACTCACCAGTACATGAAGAGAAGGTTCAATAACCTCTTCGAGTTCTACCTTCCGACTACTCACACCTTTCGCGAGAAACTCCTTCTCAAGAAAGCATCCATTCTTGGCAACAAAAACCTTGCCCTCGGATCTGTGATAGAAGGTATACCCAATTGTTTCCTTAGGGTATCCTATGAAGACGCATTTTTCCTCTTTGGGTTCGAGTTTATCTGATTGAAGTTTCTTCACATAAACATCGCATCCCCAAACCTTAAGAAATGACAACTTAGGTTTGTTTCCAAACCATAATTCATACGGTGTCGTTTCAACGGATTTAGATGGTGCCCGATTTCAGCTGTTTCTAGTGCATAACCCCAAAATGTCAGAGGTAAGTCAGTCAGAGACATCATAGATCGAACCATATCCAATAAGGTACGATTACGACGCACCGACACACCATTACGTTGTGGTGTTCCGGCAGGCGTCAGTTGTGAAACTATTCCACACTCTTTCATGTGTGTGCTAAACTCGTAACTTAGATACTCTCCTCCACGGTCAGGCCGTAGAAATTTGATCTTTCTATTACGATGATTTTCCACATTATTCTGAAATTCCTTGAACTTTTCAAAAGTTTCAGACTTGTGTTTCATCAAATAGATATACCCATATCTACTCAAATCATCCGTGAAAGTAACAAAATAACGATATCCACCTCGCGTTGACACACTCATTGGTCCACACACATCAGTATGTATGATTTCCAATAGATCTGTCGCCCGTTCCATTGAACCGGAAAACGACGTTCTAGTCATCTTGCCCATAAGGCATGGCTCACATGTATCAAATGATTCAAAATCAAGTGATTCCAAAAGTCCATTAGAATGGAGTTTCTTCATGCGTTTAACGCCAATATGACCTAGACGGCAATGCCACATATATGTAGACATATCATCATCAAGTTTAATCTTTTTAGCATTAACATTATGAATGTGCATAATATTACTATCGATATCCAATAGAAATAAACCATTCAACATAGGTGCATGACCATAAAAGATATCATTCTTATAAATCGAACAACCATTGTTTTCAGATTTAAAGGAATGACCACTTTGCATCAAACACGATCCAGATACAATGTTCATGCTCAGTGTAGGCACCAAATAACAATTATTTAGGTTTATAACTAATCCCGATGGCAAATGGAGAGGTAGCGTCCCGACAGTGATCACATAAACTCTTGATCCATTGCCGGCCTGCATCCTGACCTCATCCCTTGGTAGTTGTCGCTTGTTCTGTAGCCCCTGAACCGAGTTACATATATTAGCAACCGATCCGGTATCAAATACCCAGGTGCTACTGCGAGTACTAGTCAAGTACACATCAATAACATGTATATCACATATACCTTTGTTTGCCTTGCTGGACTTCTTGTCCGCCAAATACTTGGGGCAGTTGCACTTCCAATGGCCAGTCCCCTTGCAATAGTAGCACTCGGTGTCAGACTTAGGGCCAGCCCGAGGTTTCTTTTCAGGCGTGGCAACAGACTTGCCACCCTTCTTTCCCTTGTGCTTGCCTTTCTTATCCTTCTTGAAAGAGGTGGTCCTATTGATCATCAACACTTGATGTTCTTTCCTAATCTCCACTTCTGCAGTCTTAAGCATTGACGGAAGCTCGGGAAGAGACTTCTTCATGCCCTGCATATTATAGTTCATCACGAAGCTCTTGTAGCTAGGTGGCAGAGATTGGAGAACACGATGTATGCCTAAGTCAATGGGAATCGTTATTCCCAAGGACACAAGCTTATCGGCGTACCCAGACATTTTGAGTACGTGCTCACTAACGGAGCTGTTTTCCTCCATCATGCAGCTAAAGAACTTTTCTCTAGCATTATAGCTCTCTACGGCAGCATGTGTATCGAAAATCATTTTCAATTCTCCCATGGTATCAAAGGCATTACCATTTTCGAAACGCTTTTGAAGTTCTGGCTCTAGCCCATACAGTATGCCGCAATGAACTAAGTTGTGGTCCTCCTGACGAGTCACATAGACATTCTTTTCCTCGTCAGGGGCATTAGGAGCTGGTGGGGGGCCTAGCGGCGCATCTAGCACATATTGCTTTTGTGCAGCTTTGAGGAGAATCCTCAAATTCATAGCCCAGTTGGTGAAGTTGCTACCATTCGCAGCAAGTTTCTCTTTCTCCATGAACACATTGAAATTAAAAGCAGGTGGTGCCATCTACAACAGAATTTGTAAAGTTTATTTAGACTAAGTTTATGATAGATTGAGTTCAACTAATCCAAATTACTAATGAACTCCCACTCAAAAACGACATCCCTCGTGTCCTTTTGGTGATTACATGAACCAAATCCACTATATCAAGTCCGATCATCACGTTAGTTGATATAGCTTCAAAGGCATCTATATGGGCATCATATCAACCATATGACTCATGCTTAACCTTTCGGTCTGTGTTCCGAGGCCATGTCTGTACATGCTAGGCTCGCCAAGTAAGAACCTTAGTATTCACGTGTGTAAAACTGTCTTACACCCGTTCCTATGAAAGCATAGATTCGAGTACACCCGATCATCACGTGATGTCTCGAAACACGATCCATAGAACGGTGCATACTCCAGGAAGAACACATTTTTATCTTGATATCTAAATGAGGGATCATCTTGTAATGCTACCAAACGCGCCAAACTAGCAGTATAAGATGCTAACATCTAATGTGTAAAGTGAGATGATATGGTCCATGCTAACATCTAATGCTAACATCTCTATCATTCCTTTGTGTGTAAGGCCAAGGTCTATGGAACTTACATGTTGACTGTGTTGTAAGAGTATCTACCATACATCTACTTACAACAATACCATATCAATACACTAGCGCTGCAACGATCTAAACTAGACGCCCTCTAAATTATCAATTGCAAGTTTTACGTGTCTTAGGGCTTTCGGAGATAGAACCGTTCTCACCTACGAACATGAACCACAATGAGGATAACTAAGTTATTAGCAACTCGTTGTAAATCAGATATTGACTATAGTAGGAGAGACAGACACCCGCCAGCCACTTATGCAAAACAAGTTGCATGTTAGTCGTGGAACCGGTCTCATGTACGATGACATGTAAGGTTGGTCCGGGACGCTTCATCCCACTATGCCACCAATATCCAAACTACATAGAAGATGCAATAACATGATCATCATCGCCCACATATCAACCATATGTGTACTACCCGTGCTAAGCACCTACGGATAGATCAGGCTCTGATACCACTGTTGGGTCCGCAGCATAGAAAACAAAAACTTTCCTACGGTGTGAACTACACGCCAAGATCTATCTACTAGGTACAAAGAAACGGGTGGACATACATCCAACGAGAATTTACCCTCGTAGACAACGAGCTTTGTTAACGAGTAGGAACTCGTGGTTGATGTAGTCGTACACTTGCCGATCTCAAGATCGTGAGGAAGTCCGAGCGCCGCAACTCAGCAGCGTATCCGCACTCGCACACACGTTCAAGCCACCGGACAACCTCCACCTCCTCGCTCCAGCGATCCAGCGGAAGAAGCAACTCCTTCTAGACGAAATGCCACCGGGAACATGTATCTCTCTAATCCGAGACCATGGGGAATAATTCTAGAGGGGGAGAGAGATCCTCACAAGGAGATGTGTGGATGAAGGAGGGAATGGGTGGCCTTTTATAGGAGGAGGGGGGGGGGTGCCCCCTCTCTCCATGGCCGGCGCATGGAGGGGGTGACCCCTCACCTCCCCCATTCATGTGGTGGTAACCCCCCCACATTAAAATGCCTCTTCACATTCCCTTTTAAAGTCCCCACTTTAAATGCATTAAATTTCTCCAAATTTAATGCTCTCTCATTTAATAAAACTCTTTTTATTAAATTTATTCAGAATTTTGTTAATTACTTTAATTAACAAACATTCATATATAGCCCCTTGCAATATTTCAATATCACATGCAGAACCACCTTTTGCAATTTCACCCGAAACAATTTCCGGTTTCTATTGAAACAATTCCTGCGCTTTGCAATTCTTTCGTCTGAAACATATGTGCTCCAAAATGGTGTCCGGTAACTCTTAAGTGTGCCACCCTACGGTTCGCGAATAATGCAGACATGATCGAGACCCTTCTCCGATCAATAATCAGCAGCGGGACCTGGAGATATGTACTGACTCCTACACATTCAATGATGACTCCTGTGATCGTGAGAACCTTTAACGCTTGTAACTAAATCCCTTTGTCTCTCGATATATTACATGTCCGAGATTCGATCATTGGCATCTCCATACCTAGTTTGATCTCGTTACCGACATGCACTCTTTTCTCGTTCCCGTGATATAACATTCTAGTGATCACATCACTTGCTTGCAAGCTATCCTTATGTGATATCACCGAGAGGGCCCAGATTATATCTATCCGTCATCTGGATTGACAAATTCCACTCTTGATCCATGAGCCTCAACATAACTCCTTCGTAGTACTGAACCCATCTTTATAGTCACCCTGTTACGGTGTGACGTTTGATGTTATCAAGATACTCTTCCGGTGTTAGCAATTAACATGATCTCATGGTCTAAGGATAAAGATTACTTCGTATGATGTTATAGAAATATAAACATAATGACTTGATCGTAATGCTATACTTCGGATGAATGTTCATCACATAATTCCACCAATGGTGTGACCTTGTTATTAACAACATCCAATGTCCATGATCAGGAAACCTTGATCATCATGTTAATCAACAAGCTAGTCTATAAGAGGGCATGACTAGGAACCCTTTTTGTTTATTAAACACACATGTATTGATGTTTCCGAATCAATACATTTCTAGCATGTAAAATAAACATCTATCATGTATAAGGAATATATAATAACAACTTTATTATTGCCTCTCAGGGCATATTTCCTTCAAAGGCACACCTACAGCACGCCGTTGCACTGCAGGGATTCCTAGCCGGATATCTACTTCCACACTCCCGGTGGGATCGGGGAGCCGGAGGTCTCATCGTGCACCAGATGTGTACGAAGACACGAGGCGCAACACTTGGGGCGCTTAAATGTCGTGAGCTGGAGCTGCCGCATGATGAAGAAGGAGCAAGGGGTGACGTGCGAGGAGCTTCACGACCTTGAGGTCGGCTACGAGTATGACTACATCAACCACGTTCCCCTTGGAACATTAACCGCGTAGGTTCTACAAGGGTATCTATTCTCTATGCATTGGTTGTTACTGCATTACTACATAGATAGATCCTAGGAAGTTTTTGGGGTTCCAGCGTAGGAATTTTTTTGTTTTCTGTTGCGGATCCCCTTCATATGCAACTCAGATCTAATATTACTGGTTTTAGACATGAAAAGCATGAGCCACTAGCGCTTGCATGGGAGAGGATGAACGAATGCATGAGAAACTGTCCTAGTCATGGAATGGAAGAGTGGTTAATTCTCCATCTAGTGCTCTTAACCCCGTGTCTAAGTCTATGCTTGATACATCAGCTAGAGGAACGTTTATGGGTAAACATATTACCGAAGAAAATCAGCTGCTAGACAATATGCAAGACAACCATTCACAATGGCATGTGAATAGATCAAACACGAAGAAGGTGAACTCCATTTCACCACAAGAAAATGAAGAAGTCAATGCCAAGTTGGATGAGCTCATACTTGCCATAAAAGTTAAGGAAACCTAGGTAAGAGCCACCGTTGAAACAAATATTGAAGAAATAGACTTCGTAGATCATAATGATTATAACCCTGCTTGGAAGAAGAATTGCAATCCTAACTTTCAGAAACATTATTCTAGTCCTGCAGGTAATTCCAATAATAATATGGGAACTAGTAATGGTTGTCTCCAAGAAACACTAAAGTCTTTTCTAGACTCACAAAATGAACAAAACAATATTCTTGTTAAAATAAAGGAGAACCATGATGCTATGCTTGGTACATTATCTAACCAAGCTGTTAGTTTGAGAAATGATTTGCAGGCCCTCCAAGAAAGAGCGGTGATCGTTGAGGCACAGCTAGGTAAGAGAACCGAGAGTCAAACTCTCATTCTAGCTAAATTTGCAGGCTGAGACAAATCCCATTGAAGACCTCAAAATGATGAGAGTCCAAAGGGAGGAGCCTGAAGAACTTGATTGTAGTAATGCTCCTTCACCAAGCTACACCATCGAAGATGTCGCAAGAAGGATCAACGTCAAGATTTCGTTGAGTGAAGGTAGTAAGGATGCTATGTACTAACACTTTGTTAATCAGGTAGCAATTAAGGTACGTGAGCTTGCGGAAGAATATAAGCAAATTTCTGAAAAATTACCTATGAAGTTAGATGACATATTTGAGCCTACTATTAAGATGAGATAGCTGCACTTTGTGATCTAGGTGCAAGCGTCTTAACAATTCCAAAGAGGCTTTTTAACAAGTTAAATCTTGGCTCCTTTGAAATCACTGAGTTAAAATTGCATCTAGCAGATTCTACTTACAAACAACTATAGGAATTAAGGTGAATACTTTAGTATACATTAAAGTCTGTCCCGCTCTCATTGATTTTGTTATTGTTGACATGCCTGAAGATGCTACTGCTCCTATTATATTAGGTTGTCCTTTCTTAAGAACTATTAAGGCTTTGATTAATCTACGTGAAGAGAACATGAAGCTCCAATTGCCTTCGCGGGATCCTTTTGTTATTCATTTCCCTAGGAAGAAGAAAGCCAAGCATGATGAAAAGGAGGCTATCACTTTGAAGGCTAACTACTTTGGAGTGTGTGTTCCACTCATCTGGCCTAAGTGAGCAACATTGAGGTCAAGCTATTGACCATAAAAGAGCGCTTCATGGGAGGCAACCCATGTGAAATAAAGGTTTCAGTAAAGTTTCTAAGTTCTAGTTTAAGTTTATGTTGAATAAAAGAGTGCTAGAAAACTCCAATTGAGGAGAGGAAGTTTGGTAGTACGAAAAATCCTGTTTTATTAGTGC
Source organism: Avena sativa (assembly GCA_916181665.1). NCBI lineage: Eukaryota > Viridiplantae > Streptophyta > Magnoliopsida > Poales > Poaceae > Avena > Avena sativa. Next base: position 577,847,429 of record OV702287.1, read on the forward strand.
TATTGTTGGACGACAATAATTACTGTCAATTTTCTATCAAAAACAAGGTATATCACTAACTTACAGGAAAATAAATAGTTTTCAAAGAAACATAATTTTTTTGATGCACACAGCGAGTTTAACGACCAACTATACAACGGGAATAAAAATTCCGGCCGTATAGTTCCGGTCGTCTAAATATCGATGCCTTTGTATATTTTCTTTCCCAGGGACAAACAGTTTGACGACCAGCTATACGGTGGGAACATTTTGTTCCGGCCGTATAGTTACGCCCGTATAGCTGCGCCGCTAGGAGGAAACCCTAAAATATTGACAAAATGCCAACTATATGGTGGGAACGCATTGTTCCTTACGTATAATTATGCCCGTATAGTTGCGTCCGACCACAAAAATGCATGGGAAGGTACCTCCAACTCCAAATCTTCATTCCCTTTTCTCTTTCTACCTCCAAACTCTCTCAAAACCTCAAGAAATTTCCATCGCTACTCAATTTTGTTCGATTTCCTCGCACACAAGTGATATACGGTATGTTTCTCCTCCGATCCTCCAATTACTTTTTGCAAATTCATCTTTGATCTATTATCATTGTCAATCTAGGGTGAGACCTACTATGAACCAATTGCCATGATTTTCTTGCCTAGATTATTATTTTGAGGAGATTCTTTAGTGTGCTATGATGAGGAATATGTTCTACTTACTGTTGATCGATCAAAAGGTTTTATTTTTGTCTTTCTTCAATGGTTTAGATGATGAACACAAGGAGAAAAACTCGTGCTTGTGCCACCGCTAGTGCTTCTCGGGCTGTCGCTCAAGAATGCATGGGGATACAGTTCAGGAATGAGCTCCAACGTGATTGCTTCAACATGATCAAGAACCGCGAAGTGAAGGCCACCAAGGGGGCTTGCCCCATTATATTGAACCAACTCGGTATTTCTAATGACTTCAATTTACTTTGCAATAGAGCTAGCCTGCAAAACTTTGTGTACAATGATGTGCCTACTTATCATTGCTGAACTATTGAATTTCTAAGTTCGTTGCAAAGCACCATTAGACAATAGCAAGGAGAGGACATGATTTCTTTCCGACTTATGAACAAGAACTACACTTTAACATTAGATGAATGGTGCGCATGCTTTAATTTTCCAAACAATGATGTTAATGCCTTACATGCATCCTTTACTGTCTTAGAACCTTCCCCTGAACAATACTATAATGGAATGAGTTTCACTACTAGAGTGAACAAGGGGGAGAATATTCAACATCCAGCAATTCGCTATTTGTTCTATGTGATTACTAACACCTTACAGACATGTAATGAATTCATGAGACTCAATGAGGAGGACATCTTAGTCCTTGCAAAGGTTGCTTACATCAACTGCGGCTTGTCACTCAACTTGGGCGCCATTCTTGTGCGCTACTTGGAGGTGCAAGCCTCCGAAAGCCAAGGACCAATCACAAGTGGAGGCACCAGCACCGTGCTTGCCACTGCCCTAGTCATCGACCTAGGTTAGTTGCAACCCGTGCTAGGTGAGACACGTGTTGGTTTCTCCATTTTGAGAGCTTGTGGAATGCTCACTAGGAGAGGTGGTATTTATTATCTGCATATTGTTGGAGCTGGGCGTCTGTACCTCGCTCCTATGCCTAATGGTCTTTTCTCTATCAAGGAAGGACGTTTGCTATATGACTTGCAGGTTGAGCAACACCAACCCAAGGAGGACATTTCAGAGGAGGATGAGGACCAAGAGGAGGAGCAAGAAGTTCCTTATCAAGAGGAGCAGCCACAAACCCGGTTCGCCAGATACCAAGATTTGGAAAAACTTGCAGGGACTATGGAGTGGATGCATAGCCTCTATTTAAACCTTTGAGAATCAATTAGTAACCTCTCAACTGAATTTTTGAACTAGAGTAATGACTTTTTCCGCCACCATAATGATTTGAAGGGCTTGCCAAAGCCTAAGCTTGGGGAAGTTTCCTCATGTATCTTTATTTGGCATTTATTTTCTTTTATTTATTTCGATGTTGTGTTTTTTATTTTGAGTTTATAAGCACTCGTGTTGGTTTCCCCAACACCTTATTTTTAGTTCTTTCTATTTGCTTTCAAGATTTTATAACCAAGCTTTGCCACCAATTTTCTATTCTTTAAACTCCCTCTCTTAAAAACAACAAAAAGATTTCTCCATTTTTCCTTATTTTCCCTCTTTCTTTTCTTTCCGCCTCGAGGTTTTCATGTATTTGCAGGAGAGTGATCAACTTCGAGTTTCCAAGAAGCAAATAAAAAAGGAAGAGAGAAGTGGAACCAAACATAAGAGGTATGCCTTATGACTCCCCACTTTTGAAGTTTGATAAATCTATGCTAGTTAGTAGTAAATGTTGAGATATTATATTGGTGGAGTGAGTCTTTGTAATGTAGTAAGATTTTCGTTTGCATAGGTATTTAATTGGGTACACTTTGTCCCAACTCTCGCAACTAACCAAGTCTTGCCTAAAAATTGCTAAACAATTGTAATAAGAAAATGTCTCACAATTGAAAGCTTGGGAGTTGTAGTGCTTAGTTTTGAAGGCCTATTTCTAGAGACCCTCAACACCAGTAAAAATTCTGATTGACTTGATAGTTCTCTTTAAAAGGATTTATTCGATTGAATTAATGTTTAGCGGTTTTTGTGAGCATGCCAAAGTTTGACTTGTTAATCATAAGAATGATATACCTTTACGCATGTCAAAATTCATGGGATGCCAAAAACTCGGCTGTCCTACGAACGATCTTCATGGGGGAAACTCCTAGATTTCGGCTATGAGTTGATTAAACACTTGTAGCAGCAATAGTGGGTAAGATTCTTGGAACTCCCGGGTAGCTATAATCATGATGGAATCACTCCTTTGGCTGTTATGAGTAATCATTATGCGAAAGGAACAAAAACCTTAGTGATGCCACGAGTGTCCATCATATCCCGATAAACTAATAATTTTTTTTGGCATGCTCTCAATTACTCAAAAACTGAAATTCTTAAAGGACAGTGAATAGAAAAGTAGAGCTTGATAAGCCTTGATATATTGATGTGGGAGAATTGAGATACTCTAGTGTATATGTTTTTCATGATAACTCTCACACTCTCAATCTACATGATTATACTTTATCATTCAAATGCAAGCCTATGAATTGATTACATGACATGGAATAAAGTTTACTCATTTTGCATCATCCATGTTGACAATAAATTTTTTTCACTATAAGGATGCATAAAACCCATATGATATGCTTGCCACTACTCTATCTATGCTGAAGTTGTTGAGATTTATGAAGTGGAGGAAACATGAGACTACTAATCATGAGTAAGATCACCATCTCGTTGTTTCAGTTTAAATGCTGAGTTCCTTTTTGATTTTGGTTTTCTCGCTCGGGGATGATCAAGTTTAAGCTATGGGAGGTTGATGGCTTTGAAATATAGCCATCGACGTCCACATTTAAACTAGATATTATTCATAATTTTGATGAAATATCTCTCTAAATCCTACCACTAATGCCTAATATTCAAAGGGGTATGCAATCCTTTCTTTTATATTTTTCCTGCACAGATAATGTCGTTTAAAGATGGAAGTCACTACATTAAAGTCAAAGATAAGAGAATTCCAACAACCTGAAGAAACTAGTAGCCGTGATGCGGAGGTAGACGCTTTAACGACCAACTATACGACCGGAGCAAAATTCCGGCCGTATAGCTCCGGTCGTATAGTTGGCGCCGCCATCGTTAGGTCAAATAGAACAACTTTCGTGAATGGATCCCTATATAAAGAAGCCTCAGGCAACGAGAAAACAAGCCAAACCTTGCCAAAAGTCTTTGCCACAGATCACCAGCTGCCTCTCGATCTCAGAACTCTTCTCCATCTCCATAGCCATATTCTGCTACTTGTAATAGTAGATCTCTTCTCTGATTCGCGACATTGTAAGACTATTGCTACCAATCTTATACTTTTCATTACAATGTATTTGATTGTTGATCTCATCTCTATGTGATGGGGATATGCCGAAGGGGGTATGCCTAGTAGGACGTTCCGATTGGGCCAAAGGGTCTACGAGTGGGCCTGAAGGACAGCGACTGGAATGTGACTGAGGAGAGGGCCCGGTGACTGGAGACTGAGGACCCAGAAGCGTACTTGAAGCCTAGTCGGATTAGGCTAAAAGCCTCCGAATCCATATCTTGTTCGGTGGTAAACTGTAAACCCTAGCGAGGTGCCTCATATATAAACCTCCCTAGGGTACCTTGAGGACTTACGTTCCATCATACACCCCCTTCAAGCGACTCGCTGCTTAGACGCCGAGCTCGCCACCCCTGTAACTCGCTCTCTAATAATCTAATCTAGTAGGAGTAGGTCTTTACCCTCCGGGGGGCCGAACCTGGGTAAACCATGTGCATCCGCCACCATCTCGCACCGCAGATGGCCGCCGGCTCTTCCTCATGTTACAATTAATCGCTGCAAGTAGCAGCGACTGCCGTGGCCATTTCCACGATAGCGGCGCCCACCGTGGTGAAGGAAATATGCCCTGAGAGGCAATAATAACGTTGTTATTATGTATTCCTTGTATATGATTGATATTTATTTTGCATGCTATAATTGTATTGATCGGAAACATCAATACATGTTGTTTAATAAACAAAAAGGGTTCCTAGTTATGCCTCTCTTATAGACTAGCTTGTTGATTCACAAGATGATCAAGGTTTCCTGATCATGGACATTGGATGTCGTTAATAACAAGGTCACAACATTTATGAAATGATGTGATGAACATTCATCTGAAGTATAGAATTACGATCAAGTCATTATATTTATATTGCTATAACATCATACGAAGTAATCTTTATCCTTAGACCATGAAATCATGTTAATTGCTAACACCTGAAGAGTATCTTGATAACATCAAACATCACACCGTAACAGGGTGACTATAAAGATGGGTTTAGTGCTACGAAGGTGTTATGTTGAGGCTCATGGATCAAGAGTGGAATTTGCCAATCCTGATGACGGATAGATATACTCTTGGCCCTCTCGGTGATATCACATTAAGCTAGCTTGCAAGCAAGTGATGTGATCACTAGAATGTTATATCACGGGAACGAGAAAAGAGTGCATGTCGGTAACGAGATCAAACTAGGTATTTGGATACTGATGATCGAATCTCGGACATGTATTATATCATGAGACAAAGGGATTAAATTACTAGCGTTAAAGGTTCTCATGATCACAGAAGTCATTGTTGAATATGCAGGAGTCGTTATGGATCTCCAGGTCCCGCTTCTGATTATTGATCTGAGAGGAGTCTCAATCATGTCTGCATTATCCACGAACCGTAGGGTGACACACTTAAGAGTTACCGGATACCATTTTGGAGCACATATGTTTCAGACGAAAGAATTGCAAAGCGCAGGAATTGTTTCGATAGAAACCGGAATTGTTTCCGGTGAAATTGCAGAAAGTGGTTCTGCATGTGATATTGATATATTAAAAGGGGTTATATGTGAATGTTTGTTAATTAAAGTAATTAATAAAATTCTCAATAAATTTAATAAAAGAGATTTATTAAATGAGAGAGCATTGAACTTAGAGAATTTTAATGCATTTAAAGTGGAGACTTTAAAAGGGAATGTGAAGAGGCATTTTAATGTGGAGGGGTTACAACCACATGAATGGGGGAGGTGAGGGGTAACCCGCCATGAGGCGCCGGCCATGGGGAGGGGCACCCCCCTCCTCCTATAAAAGGCCCCCCTCTTCCTCCTTCTTCCTCACACCTCCTCGTGAAGGATCTCTCTCCCCCTCTAGAATTATTCCACCATGGTGTCGGATTAGCGAGATACATGTTCCTGGTGGCATTTCATCTGGAAGGAGTTGCTGTTTCCGCTAGATCGCTAGAGCGAGGAGGTGGAGGTTGTCCGGTGGCTTGAACGTGTGTGCGAGGACGGATGCGCTTCTGATTTGCGGCGCTCGGACTTCCACATGATCTTGAGATCGGCAAGTGTACGATTAGATCAACCAAGAGTTCCCACTCGTTAACAAAACTCGTTCTCTTCGAGGGTAAGTTCTCGATGGATGTATGTCCACCCGTTGCTCTGTACCTAGTAGATATATCTTGGCGTATAGTTCTCATCTTAGGAAATTTTTTGTTTTCTATGTTGCGGACCCAACTGTGGTATCAGAGCCTGATCTATGCGTAGGTGCTTTGGACGGGTATTACACATGTGTTTATATGTGGGTGATGATGATCATGTTATTGCATCTTCTATGTATTTTGGATATTGTTGGCATAGTGGGATGAAGCGGCCCGGACCAACCTTACATGTCATCGTACATGAGACCGGTTCCACGACTGACATGCAACTTGTTTTGCATAAGTGGCTGGCGGGTGTCTGTCTCTCCTACTATAGTCAATCTCTGATTTACAAAGAGTTGCTAATAACTTGGTTATCCTCGTTGTGGTTCATGTTCGTAGGTAAGAACGGTTCTATCTCCGAAAGCCCTAAGCCACGTAAAACTTGCAATTGAGAAATTAGAGGCGTCTAGTTTAGATTATTGCTGGGCTAGTGTATTGATATGATATTGTTATAAGTAGATGTATGATAGATACTCTTACAACGCATTCAACGTGTAAGTTCCATAGACCTTGGCCCTTACACACAAAGTAATGATAGAGATCATACCACGATGCAAATGATAGAGATCAAATGCATGGACCATATCATCTCACTTTACACATTAGATGTTAGCATCTTATACTGCTAGTTTGGCACTTTTTGTAGCATTGTAAGATGATCCCTCATTTAGATATCAAGATAAAAATGTGTTCTTCCTTAAGTATGCACCGTTCTGTGGATCGTGTTTCGAGACATCACATGATGATCGGGTGTACTCGAATCTACGCTTTCATAGGAACGGGTGTAAGACAGTTTTACACACGCGAATACTGAGGTTCTTACTTGGCGAGCCTAGCATGTACAGACATGGCCTCGGAACACGGACCGAAAGGTTAAGCATGAGTCATATAGTTGATATGATGCCCATATAGATGCTCGCCTCTGAAGCTACATCAAATCACGTGATGATCGGACTTGGTGTAGTGGATTTGGTTCATGTAATCACCAAAAGGACACGAGGGGTGTCGTTTTTGAGTGGGAGCTCATTAGTAATTTGGATTAGTTGAACTCACTCTATCATAAACTTAGTCTAAATAAACTTTACAAATTCTACTGTAGATGGCACCACCTGCTTTTAATTTCAATGTGTTCATGGAGAAAGAGAAACTTGCTACGAATGGTAGCAACTTCACCAACTAGGCTATGAATTTGAGGATTCTCCTCACTGCTGCACAAAAGCAATATGTGCTAGAGGCGCCGCTAGGCCACCCACAGCTCCCGATGCCCCTGACGAGGAAAAGAATGTCTATTTGACTCGTCAGGAGGACCATAACTTAGTTCATTGCGGCATACTGTATGGGCTAGAGCGAGAACTTCGAAAGCGTTTCAAAAATGGTAATGCCTTTGATACCATGGGAGAATTGATACCCATGCTGCCGTAGAGAGTTATAATGCTTCTGAAAATTTCTTTAGCTGCATGATGGAGGAGAACAGCTCCGTTAGTGAGCATGTACTCAAAATGTCTGGGTACGCCGATAAGCTTGTGTCCTTGGGAATAACGATTCCCATTGACTTAGGCATACATCGTGTTCTCCAATCTCTGCCACCTAGCTACAAGACCTTCGTGATGAACTATAATATGCAGGGCATGAAGAAGACTCTTCCCGAGCTTCTGTCAATGCTTAAGACTGCAGAAGTGGAGATTAGGAAAGAACATCAAGTGTTGATGATCAATAAGACCACCGGTTTTAAGAAGGACAAGAAAGGCAAGCACAAGGGAAAGAAGGGTGGCAAATCTGTTTCCACACCTGAAAAGAAATCCCGAGCTGGCCCTAAGTCTGACACCGAGTGTTACTATTGTAAGGGGACTAGCCATTGGAAGCGCAATTGCCCCAAGTATTTGGCAGACAAGAAGGCCAGCAAGGCAAACAAAGGTATATATGATATACATGTTATTGATGTGTACTTGACTAGTACTCGCAGTAGCACCTAGGTATTTGATATGGGATCGGTTGCTAATATATGTAACTCGGTTCAGGGGCTGCGGAACAAGCGACAACTAGCAAGGGATGAGGTCAGGATGCGGGTCGGCAATGGATCAATAGTTGATGTGATCGCCGTCGGGACGCTACCTCTACATATGCCATTGGGATTAGTTATAAATCTGAATAATTGTTATTTGGTGTCTGCACCGAGCATGAACATTGTATCCGGATCGTGTTTGATGCAAAGTGGTTATTCCATTAAATCCGAAAACAATGGTTGTTCGATTTATAAGAATGATATCTTTTATGGTCATGCACCTGTGTTGAATGGTTTATTTCTATTGGATCTCGATAGTAGTATTACGCATATTCATAATGTTGATGCTAAAAGGATTAAACTTGATAATGATATATCTGCATATATGTGGCACTGCCATCTAGGTCATATTGGCGTTAAACGCATGAAGAAACTCCATTCTGATGGACTTTTGGAATCACTTGATTTTGAATCATTTGATACATGTGAGCCATGCCTTATGGGCAAGATGACTAGAACGCCGTTTGCCGGTTCAATGGAACGGGCGATAGATTTATTGGAAATCATACATACTGATGTGTGTGGACCAATGAGTGTGTCGGCGCGAGGTGGATATCATTATTTTGTTACTTTCACGGATGATTTGAGTAGATACGAGAATATCTATTTGATGAAACACAAGTCTAAAACCTTTGACAAGTTTAAGGAATTTCAGAATGAAGTGGAAAATCATCATAATAGAAATATCAAATTTCTTCGGTCTGACTGTGGAGGTGAGTATCTAAGTTATGAGTTTAGCACACACATGAAAGAGTGTGGAATAGTTTCACAACTCACGCCTGCCGGAAGACCACAACGTAATGGTGTTTCGGAACGTCGTAATCGTACTTTATTGGATATGGTTCGATCTATGATGTCTCTGACTGACTTGCCACTGTCATTTTGGGGTTATGCACTCGAAATAGCTGCATTCACTTTAAATCGGGAACCATCTAAATCCGTTGAAACGACACCATATGAATTATGTTTTGGAAACAAACCTAAGTTGTCATTTCTTAAAATTTGGGGATGCGATGTTTATGTGAAGAAACCGCAGCCGGATAAACTCGAACCCAAAGCGGAAAAATGCGTCTTCATAGGATACCCTAAGGAAACGATTGGGTATACCTTCTATCACAGATCCGAGGGCAAGGTTTTTGTTGCCAAGAACGGATCCTTTCTTGAGAAGGAGTTTCTCACGAAAGGTGTGAGTAGTCGGAAGGTAGAAATCGAATAGGTTATTGAACCTTGTCTTCATGAAATGGCGAGTAGCACAACACCGGATATTGTTTCGGAGTTGACTTCACCTAATGAAGAGAGAGCTAGTGATATGGATCATGATCCTCTGAAAGAGGACACTACCGAACCTCGTAGGTCAAGTAGGACACGTGCATCTCCTGAACTGTACGGCAATCTTGTTGTGAATTTCATGGTTGATGAAATAGATGACCCTGTGACATATGAAGAAGCGATGATGAGCCCGGATTCCAACAAATGGCTAGAAGCCATGAAATCCGAGATGGAATCCATGTACAAGAACCAGGTTTGGACCTTGGTGGACTTACCTCATGATCGAAAGGCCGTTGAGAATAAATGGATTTTCAAAAGAAAAATCGATGTTGATGGTAATGTGACCATCTATAAGGCTTGAATTGTCGCAAAGGGGTTTCGACAAATTCAAGGAGTTGACTACGATGAGACATTCTCTCTCGTATCGATGCTTAAGTCGGTTAGGATTATGTTAGCAATTGCTGCATATTTCGATTATGAAATATGGCAGATGGATGTCAAAACTGCGTTCCTCAATGGTAATATTGAAGAAGAGTTGTATATGATACAACCTAAGGGTTTTGTCGATCCTACGGATGCTAATAAGGTATGCAAACTTCATCGATCCATCTATGGACTGAAGCAAGCATCCCGGAGTTGGAATCTCCGCTTTGATGAGGTGATCAAAGAGTTTGGATTTGTCCAAACTTGTGGAGAGGCTTGTATTTACAACAAAGTGAGTGGGAGCAATGTGCCATTTCTGATATTATATGTGGATGACATATTATTGATTGGACATGATATAGATCTTTTAAACAATGTTAAAAGTTATCTAAATAGCAAATTTTCGATGAAAGACCTTGGTGAAGCGTCATATATATTAGGGATTAAAATCTATAGATATAGATCAAGGCGCCTAATTGGGCTAATGCAGAGTACATACATTGATAAGATATTAAAGAAGTTTAATATGGACAGAAGTATGAAGGGGTTCTTACCTATGTTGCAAGGAAAGACATTGAGCAAGACTCAAAGTCCGGCTATGGCGGAAGAAAGAGAGATAATGGATAAGATCCCCTATGCCTCACCCATAGGCTCAATTCTTTATGCCATGCTATGTACAAGACCGGATGTTGCACATGCTATTAGTTTGACTAGTAGTTACCAATCTGATCCAGGTTCAGAACACTGGATAGCGGTCAAGAAAATCCTCAAGTACTTGAGAAGAACAAGGGATATGTTTCTTATATACGGAGGTGAAGAAGAGCTAGTTGCTGAGTGTTATGTCGATGCTAGATTTGACACCGATCCGGATGACTCTAAGTCTCAATCCGGGTACGTATTTCTCTTGAACGGAGCAGCAGTTAGTTGGAGGAGTTCCAAACAACCTGTGGTGGCTGGATCAACGACGAAGGTGGAATATGTTGCTGCTTCAGAAGCGGCGCAGCAAGCGGTTTGGATGAAAGAGTTCATTACGGAACTAGGTGTGGTTCCTAGTGCATTGGACCCAATGGTGATCTGTTGTGTCAACAATGGACCCATAGCCAACGCCAAGGAACTGAGGTCTCCCAACAATTCCAAGCATATTAAGCGCCGGTTTCACTCCATCCACGAGCATCTCAAGGATGGAGATATAAAGATTTGTAAAGTACACACGGACCTAAATGTAGCAGATCTGTTGACTAAAGCTCTCCCTAGGGCAAAACATGATCAACACCAGAACTCCATGGGTGTTAGATTTATCACTATGTGAACTAGATTATTGTCTCTAGTGCAAGTGGGAGACTGAAGGAAATATACCCTGAGAGGCAATATAAAGTTGTTATTATGTATTCCTTGTATATGATAGATGTTTATTTTGCATGCTATAATTGTATTGATCAGGAACATCAATACATGTGTGTTTAACAAGCAAAAAGGGTTCCTAGTTATGCCTCTCTTATAGACTAGCTTGTTGATTAACAAGATGCTCAATGTTTCCTGATCATGAACATTGGATGTTGTTAATAACAAGGTCACAACATTTGTGAAATAATGTGATGAACATTCTTCTGAAGTATAGCATTACGATCAAGTCATTATGTTTATACTACTATAACATCATACAAAGTAATCTTTATCCTTAGACCATGAGATCATGTAAATTGCTAACACCTAAAGAGTATCTTGATAACATCAAACGTCACACCGTAACAGGGTGACTATAAAGATGGGTTTAGTGCTACGAAGGTGTTATGTTGAGGCTCATGGATCAAGAGTGGAATTTGTTAATCCCGATGACGGATAGATATAATCTGGGATCTCTCGGTGATATCACATTAAGATAGCTTGCAAGCAAGTGATGTGATCACTAGAATGTTATATCATGGGAACAAGAAAAGAGTGCATGTCGGTAACGAGATAAAACTAGGTATATGGATACCGATGATCGAATCTCGGACATGTATTATATCATGAGACAAAGGGATGAAATTACTAGCGTTAAAGGTTCTCACGATCACAGAAGTCATCGCTCAATATGCAGGAGTCAGTATGGATCTCCATGTCTCTCTTTTGATTATTGATCTGAGAGGAGTCTCAATCATGTCTGCATTATTCACGAACCGTAGGGTGACACACTTAATAGTTACCGAACACCATTTTGGAGCACATATGTCTCAGATGAAAAAATTGCAAAGCGTAGGAATTGTTTCGATAGAAACCGGAATTGTTTCGGGTGAAATTGCAGAAAGTGGTTCTGCATGTGATATTGAAATATTGCAAGGTGTTATATGTGAATGTTTGTTAATTAAAGTAATTAACAAAATTCTGAATAAATTTAATAAAAGAGTTTTATTAAATGAGAGAGGATTAAACTTAGAGAATTTTAATGCATTTAAAGTGGAGACTTTAAAAGGGAATGTGAAGAGGCATTTTAATGTAGAGGGGTTACCACCACATGAACGGGGGAGGTGACGGGTCACCCCCCATGAGGCGCCGGCCATGGGGAGGGGCACCCCCCTCCTCCTATAAAAGGCCCCCCTCTTCCTCATTCTTCCTCACACCTCCTTGTGAAGCATCTCTCTCCCCCTCTAGAATTATTCCCCTGTGGTCTCGGATTAGCGATATACATGTTCCCGGTGGCTTTTCATCTGGAAGGAGTTGCTGCTTCTACTAGATCGCTGGAGCGAGGAGGTGGAGGTTTTCCGGTGGCTTGAACGTGTGTGCGAGGACGGATGCGCTGCTGATTTGCGGTGCTCGGACTTCTACACGATCTTGAGATCGGCAAGTGTACGACTACATCAACCACGAGTTCCTACTCGTTAACAAAACTCGTTGTCTTCGAGGGTAAGTTCTCGATGGATGTATGTCCACCCGTTGCTCTATACCTAGTAGATAGATCTTGGCGTATAGTTCTCATCCTAGGAAATTTTTTGTTTTCTATGCTGCGGACCCAACACGTGGGGCATAGCAGGACTGGCCTGAGTTTTGCGGCGAGTCCCTATTTGCTGATCGATCGGCCGCTCGCCACCGGCCGCATGATCGCCATTGCTCTATCACCAGCGCCGCATCAGGACCCGCCTGAACTCCAACGTCCAGGGCCGCGTCCTGTACTTCAACGACGAAAGTGACCCCATACGCGTGGCCGAGCGCGAATACTACAAGAACGCGCAGCCAGGCGGAAGCAACCCTGCGAGGCCACCACCCGGCGCACCGGCGACCGGAGCCCCTCCACCACCCATTGGCCGCGCGCCCCCGCCGGACCAGCTGTGGATCATCATCTCTCCTCAAGCTCGCGACGCCAACGGAGTACCACTCTACTCCACCCCGATGGACAATGTCGTCGCGGCCGACGCCGCGGTCGCCAACCTCGACGTCCAAGGCGACAGCGCGCTGCAGATCCAGTATGCCAAGGCCCTACTCGCTAGGGCTATCGAGCAACAAGCTGCGGGAGTCGACCCGCGGGGGCGGATGTATTCCCGCTCCTCAGCTAGCAGGGTGGCCTCGAGTGGCCACCCCACCATTGCCAACGCATTGACCTGCCCTCCACCGCAGCCCCTGGTGAATCAACCACGGGCCTCCAACCCCGCGCTATCCACCAACGAGCCGCGACCGGCGAATAACACGGTCGCCACCAACGGGCAGCCCATTGATGCCCGAACGCACATCGTCAACAACCAGGCTTGGCGGGCACGCCAGCCCAACAACTTGAGGCACACCCTCACCAACCGCGGCGACGCCGAACCAAGAGGCTTGCTCAGTTGAGTCGGACCGCAATGCTTGGGGCCCATGATTCATGGTGAAAAATAGCCCGCCAACTTCAAGGCGCCCAAGGAGATCGAAAAGTACGACCCGACGTACGATCCAACTATCTGGCTGGATGCATACGTCATGGCGATGGGAATCGCCGGCCACACCGACCTGCTCGCTGCTTGCTACCTCCCCCTGATGATGGAGGATGCGACTCGGCAATGGATCAACACCCTCCCTGCCGACAACATCGATTCCTGGGAAGAAATGTGGGATGCCTTCATCAGGCACTGTGAGGGCTCCTACACCCGCACCACCACCATAGAAGACCTGGAGCGATGCATCTAGGGACAACGCGAGTCGACTCGCCGTTGGATTCAAAGGTGGCAACAACGGTGGATCAACGCCTCCGGCATCCACCTAGATACGGGGATACATTGCTTCAGGAACGCGTGCTAGTATGAACCCTTGGTCGCTAAGATCAAGAGGGTCTACCGGACGCTCGACAACGTCCCCGACATCCTCGAGATCGCCAAGCGCTACATGGTGGAGGACCCTAACCAAGACTCCGACAACGAGTCGAGAGGAAGACGCTGAACCAGCATCCACGATAGCGGGCGCCTACGCGACATGCGCTACAGCAACACCCGCATCACCGGAAAGCGCCGCACGGATGGGCGAGTCGACTTCGTCGCCAACACCGGCTATGGCCAATGTGACCCCAAGAGCTACCGCCGCAACGGAGGAAATTACCGCGATAGCGAAAACTACCGTTCCAACAATACAGAAAGGCCGAAATTCGACCCCGCTGCCTTGCTCAATCAGCCCTGCATCTACCATAGCAGGGAGGGAAAACCCGCCACCCACACCACCGCTGATTGCCACTCCCTCAAAGAGATCGAAAAGGCAAGGCGAGCGAGGGAGGACCCCAACAACAACCCGCCAAGGGACAATGGCAACGCCAGCGACTTCGGACGCACAGCCGGATCGCTACACACCTTCATCGGGCTCGGCACCAAGCGCGAGAAGAAGGTGCTCGCCCGTTCGGTCGCCGTCAACACGGTGACCCAAGTCGACATCCCTCGCTTCCTCAACTGGTCTGAGCAGAGTATCACCTAGAGTCGCCAGGACCACGCGCCAAGAATCGAATACCCAGGGCGAGTCGCCCTTGTGGTCAGGCCCATGGTGGCTGACTACTGGCTGCCCAAGACACTGTTGGACGGTGGGAGCTCCATAAACATCATGTACCTGGACACGTTCAAGAGGCTCCAGCTACCAGAAACAGCCATCGAGCCAACCCTGACGACCTTCCACGGTATCGTCCCCGGTCAGAAGTGATACATTGCAAAGTCAGTTCTTGTGTTTTGTCCACACTTTGGAGTTCCATGCTTGGTTTTATCCACTTTCTTGTGTTTTTTCCACACTTTGGAGTACTTTTCATATGATTTCTAGGACTAACCTATTAACAAAAGCCACAGTGCCAGTTGCCTATTTTCTGCTGTTTTTGGTTCTAGGAAAGTCAGAAAATGAATATTCTCAGAATTGGACGGGACAAAAGCCAAAGTGCCTATTTTTTCGGAAGTCATCAGATGCCAGAATATGAGACGGAGAGGGGCTAGGGGGCCACCACAGCACCTAGTCGCGTGGCCTAGCCTGGCCTGCGCCAGGGGTGGTGTGGCTGCCTCCTGCACACCCTCGGCCTCTCCTTCCGCCTATAAGATGCCCTCGGGACGAAAACCCTAAGTACCCGATCAAAAATCCACGAAAGAGTCTGTAGCCGCCGGCATCACCATCCCTAAATCGGGAGGGATCTAAATCTCTTCCCGGCACCCAGCCGTAGAGGGGAATTCACCCGGGAGGCCTTCTTCATCACCATGCAAGCCTCCGGTGTGATGCGTGAATAGTTCATCCTTGGACTACGGATCCATGTAGTAGCTAGATGGCTAGTTCTCCTCCTTTGTGCTTTCATGTCTAGATCTTGTGAGCTCCTTTCATGATCAAGATCATCCATTTGTAATTCTACAAGTTGTGTTTGTGGGGATCCGATGGATATTGAGATGCTATTTCAGATTCATTATTGATTCTATCATGTCTTTGTTATTTGTGATCTTTCATGCTTTCCGTTGTTAGTAGCTATGGTGGCCAAGTAGATGCTAGCAACTCCAAGAGTTAGTATTTATGCTCGATAGTGGGTTCATGCCTCTGGTAATCTGGGGAAGTGACAAAAATCTCTAAGGTACTACATGTGTTGTTGCTACTAGGGAGAAAACAACAATCGTTTGTTCATAGAACAATCATATTGTTTACTTTACACGCAATTCGTAAAGCAATAATCTGTTGCTTGCAACTTAATACTGGAGGGGGTTCGGATGATAACCTGAAGGTGGATTATTAGTCATAGATGCAGTTGGATGGCGGTGGATGTATAATGTTGTAATTCCCAATCAAGTCTCACAGGAGTCAAGATGATTTATATATGCATGTATTGCTTTCTCGATGTTTGTCAATTGCCCCGCTGTAATTTGTTCACCGAGCATGTTATCTATCTTAAGGAGAGCCACCTCTAGTAAGCTATGGATCCTGGTCCTTTTTATTTACATACAATCTATAAACTGTTTACTGCTTTGTGTTTACTTTTTGCAAACTATTACTTCCTTCCATTCGATATGTTTAATCCTTTGTTTTCAGCAAAACACGCTGAGATTGACAACCTCATCGCAAGTTGGGGACAGAGTTCTGTGGTTGTGTTGTGCAGGTCTCCACGTTGCTACTAGCACCCATAGTGCGCCCTGCCAAGGCTCAGCTAGCAACACCTTTGGGGTGTTTCCTTGCTCCTACTGGTTCAATTAAACCTTGGTTTCGTAACTGGGGGAAACTTGCTGCTGTGCTCATCATACCTTCCTCTTGGGGTTCCCAACGAGCTCTATATTAACACCGAGCCATCAGGAAGGCGTACCCGATCGGAAAAGTGACGCTGCCAGTCACCTTCGGCTACACCGGCAAACTACCGCTCGGAGAGGATCGTATTCGAGATGGTGAGCTTCCGCAGCCCCTACCACTGCGTCCTGGGTCGCCAAGCGTTTGCAAAATTCATGGTGGCCCCACACTACGCCTACAAAATGATGAAGCTCCCAGGGGTAGTCAAGGACATCTTCACAAGGGGAGTCCCTCATAACCAATCTCTTTACTTTGTTATTTTTGTTTTTCTTAGTTTCTTTTTTCTTTTTTTGCTTGCTTGGTTATCAAAAACACAAAAAAATTAGTTTTACTAGTTAGCTTTCTTACTTGAAAACACAAAAAAATGACTACTCTTGAAAACACTAAGTTGTGTGACTTCACTAGCACCAAAAACAATGATTTTATGAGCACACATATTGCTCCACTTGTGCCTGAAGATACTTTCTTTGAGATAAAACCTGCTTTGCTCAATCTTGTTATGAGCAAACAATTTTCTGGTATTAGTAATGAAGATGATGTTGCCCATCTAAAGAACTTTGTTGAACTTTGTGAGATGCAAAAGCATAGGGATGTAGATGGTGATATTATTAAGCTGAAATTGTTTCCTTTCTCTTTGAGAGGAAAAGCTAAAGAATGGTTGAATTCCTTAACTAGGAATACTATCGATTCTTGGACTAAATGTAAAGATGCTTAAATTGGAAAATAGTATCCTCATGCTAAGATTATATCTATGAGAAGTGAAATAATGAAGTTTAAATAATCTAATAATGAATATGTTGCTCAAGCTTGGGAAAGAATGAAGTCTTTGGTAAAGAATTGTCCCACTCATGGACTGACTGCTTGGATGATCATCCAAACTTTTTATGCAGGATCGAACTATTCTTCAAGGAACCTATTGGATTCTGCTGCTAGAGGTACCTTTATGACCATCACTTTGGGTGCTGCAACAAAACTTCTGGACAATATGATGGTTAATTATTCTGAATGGCATACTAAGATAGCTCCACAAGGTAGGAAGGTAAATTCTGTTGAGGAAACCTCCTCTTGAGTGATAATACTGATATTATTATGTCTATGCTTGTGAATGGGAAAGCCCATATTGATCCAAATAATGTTCCTTTAGCTTCTTTGGTTGCTCAAGAAGAGCAAGTTGATGTGAACTTCATAAGAAATAATAATTTTGGCAATAATGCTTATAGGAATAATTTTGGTAACAACAATTGTAAGCCATATCCTCCCAACAATGGTAATGCTTATGGAAATTTTTAAACAATAATAGGAGTACACCCTCTGAACTTGAAGTTATGCTCAAAGACTTTATTAGCAAGCAAACTGCTTTCAATAAAACTATTGAGGAAAAACTCTCTAATGCTGAAAGAAATATAGAATCTTTGGCTAAAGCTCAGTCTTCTTTGAATAAAATGGGTGCCAAACCTGAAACTAATGATAATCCCTTTGCAGCTACTGATGCTATACAGGTAAGAATTGATGAAAATGTTAGACTATTAGCTGAATTACATGCTAAGTGGGAAAGAGAAGATGAAATTGCTAGAAACATTAGTGTTTCTACTATTACCACCACTAGTGTTGAGGCTAGTAATAGTTCTACTACTTTAGATGATAAATTTGATTTTGATATTGATGGTTGCAATATCTCTGAAGTTATTAAGTTCCTACAAAAGCTTGCTAAAAGTCGTAATGCTAGTGCTATGAACATGGCCTTTACAAAACACATTACTGATGCCCTCATAAAGATTAAAGAAGAAAAGATGAAACACAAAGCTTCTATTCCTATAAAACAAGAAGATGGTTGGGAACCCATCATTAATATGAAAGTGAATGACTTTGATTTCAAAGCTTTATGTGATCTTGATAGTAGTGTTTCTATTATGCCTAGAAGGATTTATGATATGCTTGATTTGCCTCCACATGAAGATTGTTATTTGAATGTCCCACTTGATGATAATGCTAAAAAGGAACTCATGGGGAGTATTAATGATGTTCTTATTTTGGTTAACAATGCCTATGTCCCTGTTGATTTCTATGTTTTGGATGTTGAATACAATGCTTCTTGTCCTATTACTTTGGGAAGACCTCTTCTTAGAACTATTGGCGCCTTTATTGATATGAAAGAAGGCACCATTAAATACCAACTCCCACTCAAGAAAGGTATAGAACACTTCCCTAATAAGAGAGAGAAGATTTATTTTTCTTCTCCTATGAAAACAAAATTTGGTCTTAATGCTTCTTCATTTCAGAATACTTGATTCTTTCTTGCTTCTTATGCCTAACTTAAAGGCGTTAAAGAAAAGTAATTATTGGGAGATAACCCAAAAGTTTTAGATGAGTCTTGGAAGTTATTACTTCAGTAATAACCGCTCCTTATCCTTTTTATCTGCTTTTTGTGCCAAAAGTAACCTCTAATGAGAGAGAAGTAATGATTGGGAAAGTTGCTGTCCCAAAACAGATTTCTGTGCTTCACCGTAAAAACTTGTGTAAAATCTCTGAACGTCTTTTTGAGGCGTGAATATTTGTGCTTCTGCCCCATGTTGTTATCTAACTTTCGTTAGTTCAACACTTTTTGATTTGAGCAATAGAAGGTCTTTGAAAAAATTCGTCTTTACCTGCTGGTCTGTTTTGACAGATTTCTGCCATTTTCTGCATTTGCTTCTTGTTGGTTCCTTCTTGAGTTATTTTGGGGAATTGAGATTTTTGAGGGAAGTGCTACAGTGTATAGTGTTCTAATGGAAGTTTATTTGGTGTTAGAACTGAACCTTAAGACTTATTTATCTTGAGTGCACTAATGTTGCTAATAAAGATTGTGTGAAGTTTTGTATGAAGGGAAAATTTCAGGTGTATGGAAGGAATGAGTAATGAGATGAAGGATGGACTAAAGCTCAAGCTTCGGGATGCCACGCGTGTCACCCCAAGAAATATCTAAGAAGTACAAGCGTCAAAGGTTTCTTCCAAACGCTTCATTTTATTGTTTCATGCATAGTTGTCTTGTTCTTAGAGCGTGTTCTTTTTCGTTTTCGTTTTGGTTTTTCGTTTGCTTTTGTTTGCTTAGTTTGCTGAATAAATTGGTTGGACCCCCTCTTTCATACTTTGGTTTGCAAATAGTTTGGTTTTGTTTGGAAAAGAGTAGGAAAGTTCATACTTATGTGATAAAAAGAGCTCGTTTTTGACTGTGGACTATGCTTTGTCATGCCATGCTTGATATTGTTTTGGCTTTATGCTTAGTATTCTTTGTTGTAGCATGACTTGTTATAAACAATTGATATTGCTTAATGTGCCTTGGATGAATCATGCGCTGTCTTAGCATATTAAAAGCATAGTATAGTGGCATTCTCGTTTGATGCTTTATTTGGGTCGACTTGGCGCGTGCTCACACCATGTTATGACTATCCAAAGTCACCATAGCCTTTATGATCCTTTAGTTTTCAACTTGTAGTATCACTTTATGCTTTGATCAATGATGTTTTGTCGCTCTGCATGATTATGGCCATTATTGCTCTCTTAGTTTGTCACTCCCAGTCTTTTGCTAGCCTCCACAACCAAGTATGAGTTCCACTCATGCATCCAACTCCCTAAACCAAGTTATTCCAAAGAGTCCACCATAAGTACCTACTAGCTTATGCTATTCCAAGTATATTCATGCTTTTGTTTACCTTCCAAATTAAACTTGTTATGACAAAACTAGTGATTAAAGCTCTCACGAACTTGATGGCACACTTTACTTTTTGCATCTAATAAACTTGAACCATTGGGTCCTTATTTGTTGCGTATATGCTTGCGCTTTATAAGTTGAAATTAGCAGAACCATGTATCATGGGGAACGCTTTCAACATTCCACTTGTACTTTGTACCCCGTTGATATCATGTTCTTTTGCTTATGGATCCCGGCGGTGTGAAATAAAAGTGGAACGTGTAAGATAATGGAGTTTGTATGTGTGTTACAGAAACGCCTAGGCCGCTAGCCTAAGCCATGCCTAATCATGGTGGAAACTTGCAGCATCACCATAATGAGCACTCTATGAAGCATCCTCAATAAAAACCTATGCAAATAGCAAATAAAAAGATTGCTGAGATGCTCATTGTCTGCTTGCCTTGTCATTTTGATTATGGGATAGCTCCTGTATCATGTGCAAGGGGTACCCCGTTGGCGGTTCTTTATGATACACATGTACTTACAATGACAAGAGCTTACTTGTGACTAAAGTTGAGTAGCATGAGGTTCGGTCTTCGTAAGTAAGGGGCATGAGATTTCGGTTTATAACTAGTCAAGCATATCCTCTTAGTTGTGTCACTTTAACCTTAATCACCTTAAAGATGCTTATGTTAGGGGCAATGAGAGCTGAAAGCTATAAGTACCATAATTTTTGGAAGCTCTTTATGAGACTTGAATCCCTACTTCCTTTTATAAAGGCCTTTCTTCCACCATTATATTGAGTCTCAACCTTCTACCTTTATGCACCTACTTTGAGAGCATAGTGGCCATTCTTAGTTCTATGTGCATTGTCCCAAGACTAGTTGATTGATGCATATCTTGATATTTCTTGTTTTAAACTATTTGTATCTAGTCACTCTTATGAACTTTGAAGGTGTCCTATGCATTTATGTTTTGCTACTCTATGAGGTACAAGCTGAATACTATTATGCTATGTTTTCTTTATGTGAAACAAACAAACATCTTGCAAAGCATTGTTATTCATGAATCTTTTGTTTGTGCCTTTTCATGTTGCATCATAGTTTCTTTGTCTTATTGCTAGAACTTTGTCTTTCATGTTATGATTGAAGTACTATGATCCCAGCTTTCAATGTTTTACAAATACTTTGATCACGTCTTTGATGGTGCATGTCCCCTCAAAAATTATTCTTTCTTTTTATCACTTACCTACTCGAGGACGAGCAGGAGTTAAGCTTGGGGATGTTGATGGACGGTGGGAGCTCCATCAACATCATGTACCTAGACACGTTCAAGAGGTTCCAGCTACCAGAAACAGCCATCGAGCCAACCCTGACGACCTTCCACGATATCGTCCCCGGTCGGAAGTGATTTTGCAAATGTATCTATAATTTTTGATGTTCCATGCTTGGTTTTATCCACTTTCTTGTGTTTTGTCCACACTTTGGAGTACTTTTCATATGATTTCTTGGACTAACCTATTAACAAGAGCCATAGTGCCAGCTGCCTGTTTTCTGCTGTTTTTGGTTCCAGCAAAAATCAGAAAATGAATATTCTCGGAATTGGACGGGACAAAAGCCAGAGAGGATCGTATTCGAGCTGGTGAGCTTTCGCAGCCCCTGCCACTGCTTCCTGGGTCGCCAAGCATTTGCAAAATTCATGGTGGCCCCACACTACGCCTACAAAATGATGAAGCTCCCAGGGCCAACCGGCATCATCACCGTCCACGGCGACCCCGATATGGCCATGGAATGCGAGGATAAAGGAGCCGAGCTCGCCGACGCTGTCATCACTGCAGAAACCGACCATGTAGAGGAGCTCGTGAAATCAACAAGGACGACCCCACCATCCTGAAGAAGCCAACCGCCGCGAACTCCCCATTCGAGGCGACCACGCACACCCGCACCGTCGAGCTCGTCCCGGGCGACTCCAGCAAGAGGGTCACCATCGGGTCGCACATGAGCCCCGCAAAGCAAAGCGCACTCATCGGGTTCCTCCGTGAGAACCGCGACATCTTCGCATGGAAGCCATCTGACATGCCAGGTGTCCCGAGGGAAATCGCTGAGCACAAACTAAACGCCGACCCCAAAGTGCGACCAGTAAAGCAGTCGCTACGGCCCTTCAATGAAGAGCGCTGTCGAGCAATTGCTGAAGAAGTACAACGCCTGCTAGCCGCAGGCTTCATTCGGCCAATCAAATACTCCAAGTGGTTGGCAAACCTAGTCCTCGTTCTGAAAAAGAACAACACATGGAGAATGTGTATCGACTACACTAACCTCAACAGCGCCTGCCCGAAGGAGGAGTTCGTCCTACCGTGCATCGATCAGATCATCGATTCGACCGTGAGATCGGAGTGACTTTGCTTCCTCGACGCATATTATGGCTACAACCAGATCAAAATGGCGGTCGAGGATGAGGAGAAGATGGCGTTCATCACGCCATTCAGCGCCTTCTGTTACACGGCCATGACATTCGGCCTCAAGAACGCCGGCGCCACTTACCAATGGTGCATGCAGGATTGCCTCGCGAGCCAAATTGGCCGCAACATCCACGTCTACATCGACGACGTGGTGGTAAAATCCACCCGCCAGGACAACCTGCTCGCCGACCTGGCTGATAACTTCACTAATCTGCAGAGGTACAAATTCAAGCTGAACCCAGGAAAATGCACCTTCGGCGTCCCCACAGGACAGCTACTGGTATATGTAGTCTCCAAGCGCGGCATCGAGCCCAACCCCACCAATATCTACACCATCGCGCGACTCGGGAAACCTGAGTGCCTGTGCGACGTCCATAAGTTGGCCGGGCGAGTCATGGCCCTTAGTCGCTTCATCCCCTGACTAGGCGAGAAGGCAATGCCTCTCTACCGCCTGATGCGCAAGAACCCCACGTTCCAATGGGACGTAGAAGCGGACGATGCACTCAAAGATCTCAAAGAAGTGCTACTCGCGGCTCCACTCCTCGTTGCTCCATTCGACAAAGAACCAATGCTCGTCTACGTGGCGGCCTCCACTCGAGTCGTCAGCGCTGTGATGGTCGCCGAACGACCGGAGGAGGGAAAGGAGTGCCCCATACAGCGCCATATCTACTACATCAGCGAAGTCCTGACGGATTCATGACAGCGCTACCCGCAGTACCAGAAACTATTGTACGCGGTATTCCGAGCTCAGCGGCGACTCCCACACTATTTCCAGGAGCACCCGATCAAGGTGGTCTCCTCCGCACCTCTGCAGGACATAATATGCAATCGCGAGGCGACCGGGCGAGTCGCCAAGTGGGTCATCGAAATCGGCCTCCACAACATCAAATACGAGGCTCGCAAAGAGATCAACTCACAAGCCCTAGCTGATTTCCTCGTAGATTGGGAAGAAGCACAGCAGCCGGAGAAGCTCCCGTACCTAAACTACTGGTCGCTCCATTTTGACGGCTCCATGAATGCCGATGGCGCAGGGGCCGGGGTCATACTAACCTCTCCCAAAGGAGACAAGCTCCGCTACGTGCTCCACCTCAACTTCAAGCCCTGCACCAACAACATGGAAGAATACGAGGCCCTCCTCCACGGCATGAGGGCCGTTAAGGAGATGAACATTAACCTCTTACGATGCTATGGCGACTCTGACCGAGTGGCTGGCCAGGTCGCCGGGACATGCGACGCTGTCTCTCCAACAATGAACACGTATCGACAAGAGGTGGACCAGCTAGGAGGACACTTTGATGGCTATTCCGTCGAGTGGATCGGGAGACGCAAGAACGAGGAGGCAGACGCCCTTTCCCGCATTGAATCGGCCCGACAAGCGCCACCAGCAGGTGTCTTCCTCGACATCATCCACAAACCTTCGGTCAGCCCACCAAAGGAGATCGATGTCGGGATACCACTGCAACCAGAGCCGACCCTAGTCGCCATGGTTGTGGAGCCTAGCGACTGGATGGCACCATACGTCGCCTTAGTCGAGCACAAGATCCTACCAAGCAACGAGACGGAGGCGCGAATGATCGTGCGCTGCTACAAATCCTTCGTCATCATCAATGGCGAGCTCCACAGATGCAGCGTGACTGGTGTGTTCCAACGCTGCGTACAGCCAGAAGAAGGCTGCAAGATCCTCCAGGACATTCACGCCGGCGACTGCGGCCATCACGCCGGCACCAAGTCGCTGGTCGCTAAGGCCATGCGGCACGGTTTCTACTGGCTCACCGCCCACGCCGACGCCACTGACATCGTCCAACAATGCGTCGGGTGCTAGAAATATGCCAACCAGACGCACCTCCCTGACTCAGCACTCAAGACATCCCCATCACGTGGCCATTCGCCGTATGGGGCATGGACATGGTAGGCCCGTTCAAGAAGGCCCCATCCGTCTTCACCCATCTCCTGGTCACGGTCGACAAGTTCACCAAATGGGCCGAGGCCAAGCCGATCAAAAAGTGCGACGGCAAGACAGCCACCAAGTTCTTACGTGAGCTCATCTATCGGTACGGCTACCCGCACAACATCATAACGGACAACGGCACCAACTTCGCCAAGGGGGCCATGGCGGAATTCTGTGAAGAGCATGGCATATGACTCGACCTCGCTTCAGTCGCCCACCCACAGTCGAACGGCCAAGCAAAGCGTGCCAACCAGAGCGTCCTCCACGAGCTCAAGCCGCGACTCCATGTGCCCCTCGAGCGCACCCCAGGATGCTGGGACGATGAGCTCCCCTCCGTAATATGGGGGATCTGCACGTCCGTCAATCGCTCCACCGGGTTCACACCCTTCTTCATGGTGTATGGCGCCGAAGCCGTAATGCCAACTAACTTGGAGCACGATTCACCTCGAGTCACCAATTACATCGAGGCGACCAACGAGGTCGCCCACCAAGACAGCGTCGACCAACTTGATGAGGCAGCGACCTGGCCCGCTCCCACACCGCCATCTACCAGCAAGGACTCCACCGTTACCACCACCGCCGAGTCCGGACTCGCACCTTCCAGGAGGGCGACCTGGTCCTATGACTGACCTAGGACAAGAAGGGCATGCACAAACTCTCCCCCTGATGGGAGGGACCATTCGCCATAGGGTGAGTCCTCCGCAGCAACGCCTACTACCTCATCGACATACGAGGTGACGGCCAACTCGAGGTCGGAAGGCCATGGAATCTAAACCTTCTCCGAAAGTTCTATACATAGAAACCCAACTTGTACTCAACTAGCATATATAATGAAATTCATTCGGATCACACAAATTGTGTCTACTCGCCATATTCTTGTGCCACTCGCACTCCTACAAATTAGCAATACGCTACCCACGGAAGTCAACCCTTGGTCGAGCGACCGGCATAGCTAAGTAGTGCGTCCTAAGGGAACCAAAAATATTCGGGCCCTAGGACGTCCACGAATACGCCAATCCGGAGCCACCATCGGAGTCGCCTAGCTCGACTGGCCCGCCGAGCCAAGACGA
Source organism: Avena sativa (assembly GCA_916181665.1). Taxonomy (NCBI): domain Eukaryota; kingdom Viridiplantae; phylum Streptophyta; class Magnoliopsida; order Poales; family Poaceae; genus Avena; species Avena sativa. The sequence continues at coordinate 577,873,191 of OV702287.1, forward strand.
CCAGTATACGCTCCTCACAGCGACATGTCCTTCCCATCCTCGTGCAAAGCGACTCGAACGGTTAACTACCACACACGGGGACTCCGCAAGAATGGAATCCTCATGCGGCTCGGGAACACACCAAGTAAGAGAGCTGCCTTGGACTCTCCCAGCGACTGGCTTTCCGAGCCAGTGGAAGAGATGCATTAGAAACAACGCATTAAAACAACCTACAACAGGAACACGCCCAATACGGTTGAGCACCACGCTCGGGGACTCGCCTACAAAACAATCCCACACGCGCTCGAGGACTCACCCCCTCAGAAGATGCAAGGGACAAAACAGTGCACAACCAAAATAAAACACATAAGTATACAATTGAGGTATACCCCATTAAAGGGCGGACGTGCTAGGTGACTCGCTCAAACAAAAATAAACACACCACATGATTATGGTTGCAACACGAGTCGATTGACTCTCCTTACTCAAAATATTGTTCACATTACGGCAGTCGCCACTTGGCATATATTACAAATTGCCCAACAATATTATCTATTCTGTAGTTCCTGACGAAGAAGCACCACCGTCTCCCTTGGCACGAACGAACGGCTTCCACGGATTCATCGGGTAGATCGTCAGCGACTTTGACAACACCGACCGGAAGGGATGCTCCGACTTCATGTCGCGATGCTCCGGCTCGCGGTCGCCAGGCACCGGTACCGTTTCCTGGTATGGCAGAAGATCCCCCATTGCCAACACCCGATCAACAAAAGGGGCGGCCTTGGCAGTCAACTTCAACACCTCTGACATCTCCACCGTGCCAGTCGCTGACGGGTAGCCGCTGGTGACGTCATCAAGGTCGAAATCATCGGGGAAGTGGGCGAGACCCAGGCTCAATGTCGTGGTGGCCCCACGCCTGAAAGCCGAGCGCGCCATCCACTCCACGATGACAAGCGCCTCCTCCAAATCGTGCCACACTTCTGTAAGCCCCCCAAGAATAACCTCGGTGGGGGACATGCCTTGAAGAACCGCTTGGACACATAATGCCGAAGCCGTGGCCGCGGTCACCACGGCAATCACGCACTGCGAGGCGTTGAAGTTCTGAACCACCGGGTCGCTTTGCCCTATCACAACTGCAAAATCAGACGTCAGTGAAACTACGGACGTCCCTAATCAAGGAATCGTCAAACGAGTCAAGCAAAGACAGAGACTCACCGAGAAGCTTGTGGCAGTTCCCTGTGACATGCTTCTCCAAGGTGGCATGATCACTCTGCAGCCCCACAATGATCGAGCCCGTGGTCTTGCGTTCCTCCTCAGTCGCAGCGATAGCAGCCTTCGCTCAATCTTCAGATGAGATTGCGGCCGCTTTCGCCTCCTCCAAGTCGTGGATCAGCGAGGCAATTCGCCCATTCGCCAAGTCCAGCTCGGTGACTGGAACATACCCTTCACGGGCCTTGGAGATCGCAGCAGGAAGACCATCTAAAAAGGAAAGAGACAAATCATCAACACACCACACACCAACAGTTCACAACTTAAAGAGAAAAAATGAAAAGACGCAAGTACTTACCAACAGTCTCCTGGAGTCGCCGGTTGGCCTCCTGCGCCACGTGCAGATCTCGCTCCAAATGCTCCTTGGCTGCTTGCCGATCGGTCGACTCCCTCTGCAAACCCTGCAAAAACAACAAAGTTCAGCACTTACAAAGAATCCTAGCCGCTGAAATTCAACGACTAAGAACTCGGGGACTGGAGAGTAGAAGCAACTTAGTGCCTAGCCGCTAAAATTCAACAGCTAGACACTCAGGGACTAGACGTACCTGAATGGTGGTGCCAAGCATCTTGTGAAGCTCGCCGGTGTCAGTCGACGGGGTCGTGAAGGAGGTGCGCCCACGATGATATCCAACGTCTTCATCGATGATCTCCGGGATCTACGAAGACTGGGGTTCCGCCACACCTGGGAACCCCCTTGCCATGAAGCGCAGGAACGTAGCTGACGATCTAGCCGGGGCACTGGTCGCCGGAGCCGGCGCTCCCGTCGCAGGGGCGACTGGCTCTGACCGCACAGCCACCATATCTTCGACCACTGCAGCGGGGTCGCTCCCCTTGGAGCTAGTCATCTTGACGGAATCATCAGCACCGCCTTTTTGCCTCTTCGCTCCCTCCATGGTCGCTGCGTTGTCAGCATACTTCCTCTTCTTGGGGAGGTCGCCTTCTCCTATGGTGGTGACGGCGGAATCTTCACCAGCGAAGGGCGGCCGATCTTCTTGACTCCACATCTGTCAAAATGTCAAAATCAACACAGAGACGACACAAAAACGGAACACGACTCGAAATGATGAATTCAAGGCTCACTTGGCGACTGGGAGAACGCGCTGCCCGGTGCCGATGTGGGCGGGCTTATCAAATTCTAGACCCAGCTTGCGCGTGAGCCCCCTTTCAAAGACGTCCGAAACCCATGACACCGCGGGCTTCCTTGACGACGAATCTGCGGTCACCGGAATTTCCGGCTCCGAAGACACTGCCGCTCTCGATGGCTGCGGCGACTTCGACGCCATTGCTTCAACCCTCGAAACCATTGGCGCAATCACCGCAAGAGGGACCTCTACCACCGCCTCAGTTTCCTCGCCCTCCAGCCCCTTCATCGGAATCACATCCTCTGGGACATTGTGCGATGTTTTGGGAGTGTCTTCATCATCAGAGTCGTCATCTGACTCAAACACCACCACCGACTTGGGTGGTGATGCTGGCTTCTTCGCCTGCGACTTGGGTTTGTGCCCGGGCTTCGACGGTGTGGCCGTACGCCGATATGTGTGCTCTTGCACGACCTCGTCGCCTCCATCGTGTTCGGTGAGGCTGCAGCTCGCCTCGAACTCATGCTACTTCTGCATGCGAGTCTTGCAAGCTGTAGGTGCTAGGGGAGGAACCTCCTCCTCTTCCTCGTCACTTTCGGAGGAGCTTCCTTTGGAGGCCTCTTTGAGCTCTCGGGGAACCTCTTCGTTGAGCGGAGGGAGCCAGCCTTCCAACACCTGGAACAACTGAGAACAACCACGAGTGAATACCAAATGACGCGACTGTGAATCACATTGCAAGAATGGTGACTAGAGAGAACTTACCGTGGGGCTTCATTCTTCACGGGAGTATATGGGGCAAGCCCGACTGATGTGGTGGTAAACTACGCGTCAGTAATATTCTTCAGGGCGGCCTTGTAATCCTCGGCCTCCCACGACTCTTTGCTGGTTCGGGAGGGGTCGTGCTTCCCTCTATACTCATACATCCAATGCGGCCGAGCCGCTAGCGGGACCAGGTGCCATCCGAGCCAGCAGTTGTAAAGATTGATTGAAGTCAGCCCCTGATCCTTCAACCTCTGGATCTGGTCCATCATCTCCGCGATGGCCACCCTCTGGTCTTCGGGGAGCTTCTTTGGCACCAGCTGACGAGGCTTGCTCCTTTCGGCGACGAACTCGGGAAGCGCCACCTCACCGGAGGGAGTGGATTCCTTCACATAGAACCAGCTTTTCTTCCACTCGCTGGCAGCTTTCTTCGGCAGAAGGAGCTTGATGAAGTTAGCCTTCGGCTTCAATTGAATGTGACGCTGCCCGCCGCCAGTATCAAGCCACTGGACGCCTCGTGCCCGATGTGGCCATGGAAGAGCTCCAGCCATAGCGGGAAATACGGCCAGGTAGCACTCGCAGAAGGCGACGAAGATCGCCAGCTGCTCCATGTTGTGCAGACCAAGATCCAACGGCTTGATTGCGTAATACGCACAGAAGAGCCAGAAGAAGAGCCGGAAACCCCAAACCTCTCTCTAGATGGTTGGGAAAACATATGAATTCACCGGCTCGCGGTTTCGGCTCGATCTCAGAGGGAGGGGAACCCGCCACTTCCCCTTACAGAGGACTCCGGCGTGCTCGAAGGACTTGAGCTGGGCCGTAGTGCACTTGGATTTCCCCCATGGGCCTTTGGGAGGTGCCATTGGGAAGGATGTAGAATCGCTCGGTGCAGAAGGATCGAATCGAAGGAAGGCAAAAAGAATGTGGGAGAATGAAGAATGCGGGGAAGGATCTGCAGAGCTGATTCGCCACTCCCCTATAAAGGAACGCTACCTGCCAAATTCGGAGTAGCCGTTACCTGCGATAATTATGCCAAAGTTACCGTTGGAATATCCAACGGATAGTTCGACCAGATTGATGGTCCAACTCCTCCATTCCACTCGCTACCCTCTAGTCCTCTCCACTTGCCAAAGCAGCGACTTGGTAGCAGTGACACTCGCCGGAGCGGCGAATGGAAGCCTGAGGAAAATTTCCTCGGTTTTAGTGGAGTCCATCGCCGAATCGACTGGGCGTCCAAATTGGGCTCGCCTACGTCGACCGCCAAAAGGACACCTGCGCCTGAATCAACAATGGCCTCGGGGACTACTGATGGGGATATGCCGAAGGGGGTATGCCCAGCAGGACGTTCCGATTGGGCCAAAGGGTCTGCACGTGGGCCTGAAGGACGGCGACTGAGGAGAGGGCCCGGCGACTCGAGACTGAGGGCCCAGAAGCGTACTTGAAGCCTAGTCGGATTAGGTCAAAAGCCACCGAATCCATATCTTGTTCGGTGGTAAACTGTAAACCCTAGCGAGGTGCCTCATATATAAACCTCTCTAGGGTACCTTGAGGACTTACTATGTTCCATCATACACCCCCTTCAAGTGACTCTCTGCTTAGACGCCGAGCTCGCCACCCCTGTAACTCGCTCTCCGATAGTCGAATCTAGCAGGAGTAGGTATTTACCCTCTGGGGGGGCCGAACCTGGGTAAACCATGTGCATCTGCCCCATCTCGCACCGTAGATGGCCGCCGGCTCTTCCTCACGTCACAATCAATCGCTGCCAGTAGCAGCGACTGCCGTGGCCATTTCCACGACACTATGTGTGAGTAATTCTCTTGGGCTAAGGGCTTCGTCCTAGCCATGTAGCGATTGTGCGTGTTATTTATCATAGATGGGATCGTGTATTAGTTTGTATGACATGATGATTATTGTATCCTCTCTTGCCTCAATCCAATGACTTGTCAGGTACCCAAGACCCCGAGGGTTGAGCCAGGTATAGGGAGTATGAGTAATGAATGATCTGCAGGTTAGGAACCCCAGTGATAGAAGGAGTAGTACGGCTGTATGTGAGGGATTTACTTGGGATTAATAGTGACATCATTATGCATATCATTAGTTCTCTTTTGTTCTATGGATGAGACTAGTAGGTTATTGCTATAAGCGATTGCGAAGGCAATACCAATTATGGATGCACTGCCCACATATAATTTATCTTGCTCTAACAAGTACATGCATAATTTATTTCTACCTTTTATTCCCATCATATGTTTTGCACAGCTACAGGTGAAACCGGACGCCCTAGGCCCTCTCTCTCCATCATCGACAACAACAAAAAGACGCAAGCTATTGGTCCAGTAAAAACACAAAAGGAATTCTAAAACTCCCGAAGGTCCGTCAAAATAACTTCACTACACATTCGCTTCCCAAGGATTCGATAACCTTGGTCTACTAGGGAAAAAGAAGCTATACTACATCCGTAATCCAGATCGAAGGTATCAGTGCTCATGTCCTTTGAGCCCACTGGCTTGAAGAGTCTCCAAGGAAGCCATAACTACCATCTCATGACCTCCAATGAAGTTATGCAAGAGATGGCTGCCTTCAAGGTTGCTGCTAAGAACGCCAAAGATGTTTGTGCTCGTGCCATTGCAATGAGTAGTGGTGTCAATCCCGCCTTGAAGGCCAAGGTTGTGGAGTATGACGAGGAAGAAGGAAGTGATGATGCACTCACTATGAGCCACCCTGAAGATGTCAAGGTTTCTCATGGTGAATACATGACTTTCTTTGCTAGAAATTTCTAGAAAGATCCCGCAAAGCCCAAGATGGAGATGCAATGAAGAAGCAACCCAAGTGGTAGAAAATAAAATGCTTCAAGATTGCGAACTTGCTTCAACTATCGAGACCACTATCATTTTGTTGCCGGATACCCTTATGAAAGGAGAGAAGACAATGGTGGTGCTCTCATATTGAAGAAAAATCCAAAGGCCCCCTTCAAGAAGCCTTTCTACAAGAAAAATACCACCAACAAGAAGTCTGGTGACATTGCATTGATATCACATGAAGTGTTCTTCTCTGATGATGAGGAGGATGAAGAAGAAGCAATGTATGGTGTAGCTGCCATTGCCACTACCTCTACATCTACCTTCTCCCTGTTAAGTTCCCCAAATGAGAACACCTCCAACAAGAACGTCACTTGCCTTATGGCAAGAGCATCGAGGTATCACCATCTCCGTTCTCCACCTCTAGTGTCAATGATGATTTGAATGATGATATAACTTTTGAGGTGAATGAAGAATTAGTTACTTTTGATGCTTACATGTCTAACTTGCAAGCGGAGCATAACAAGCATTTGGTAAACCTCTTGAACCAACTTTCTCATACACAAGAGCTCCTATATGAGAGATGTAAGATTGGGATAGAGCATCTACTTGATATGGATGCTCTAACTAATGCTCTTGAAGAAGAACAAGAGACTAGGGTGTCTCATGAAGAAAAAATTGAAGGCCTTGATGAGGCAGATGATCGAATTATTGGTTAACTCATTAAGGAATGTGATCATGCCATTGCTAAATATAAAACTGCTAAAAAGGACAAGATTGAGTTTGGTGCTGTTCATGACAAACTTTCCGTGGATTATGAGAAGCTTAACAAGGCTCACAAAGCCTTGGAAAGTGATCTCATGACTCTCACAAAGTCAAGTGAACAACTTCAAACTCAATTACCTAATGTTGCTTCACCTAGCATTTCCATTCCCTCTAGTAGTACAAATATCCTTGAAGAAAATGATAGGTTGAAGGGGGAGCTTGCAAAGGTAACCTTCCTAAAAGGTAACAAGTCTCTTGATGACCTTTTAAGTAAACAAAGGCCAAATAATGAGAAAAGAGGTCTTGGCTATATTTCTAAAGCCAAGAAGAAAAAGAACAAGAAGAAGAAGGCCAAGCCTGCTCTACCAAAAGATAAGACCATGATGGGTAGTGATGCCCAAAGTGGCAAACCTATGTCACATGATGACTTTGCGGGAAGTGATAACCCTCACTATTTTTTAATGCGTAATTCTTTTGGTGATGTGTATGCACAATATGTTGGTCCATTTGATGGTTATATTGCTGGTCTATTTGGGTTCCAAAGACCCTTGTCACTAACAAGAGAGGACCCATTCAAAAATAGTTACCAAAAAACTAGCTTGATCTCTTGTAGAACTATGCTTCCGGCAGGTCAAAGTGGGTGTTTGATAGTGGTTGCACAAGTCATATGACTGGAAGCAAGACAATAATGATGGAGATGAGGGAAAATCAAGATCATATAACCATCACATGTGCCGATAAATCAAAATCTCATGTAATGGGTCTTGGCAAAGTTGTGGTTGCACACGATGTTACTCTCGTGGAGGTCATGCTTGTTGAGACACTTGGCTATAATCTACTTTCTGTCCGTGCCCTAGGAAAGATGGGTTTCGCCGCCTTTATTGATAATGATATTGTGGTTCTCTTTGTAGAGCAAGACTCTAAATGTTGCTTTTGTTGGGTATTTCTAAAATGATTTGTATGTGGTGGACTTTTCGACGAAAACCACTACAAATGCGATGTGCTTATTAGAAAGGCTGATGTGGGTTGGTTATGGCATCGCCGACTAGACCATGTCAATATGAGAACTTTTCAAAGCCTTCAGAAGGGTGGCCATATTGTAGGACTAAAGGAGAATGTTTGTTTGGCCAAATATCGTGTTTCCAGGGCTTGCGTTGAAGGAAAGATGCATGATTCTCGACACAAGACAAATAATATTATAAAGTCAAAAAGTATCCTGGAGCTCCTTCATGTGGATCTCTTTGGTCCTCCATCTCATGCTAGCCTTGGTGGGAAGAAATATTGCTTGGTGATTGTTGATGACTACTCAAGATATTCATGCGTCTATTTATCAAGCTAAAGAGTGAGACTCAACAATATTTTATTGAGTTTGTCAATATGGTTCAACGTCAATACAATTTTCCCGTGCTAACAATAAGAAGTGACAACGACACCGAGTTCAAGAACTACACTCTAAATGGCTTTCTTAGTGATGAGGGGATAAAACATCAATATCCGCTGCATATACCCCTCAACAAAATCGTGTAGCTGAGAGGAAGAAAAGGATTTTAATGGATATGGCGAGGTCTATGTTGGTAGAGTTTAAGTCTCCATACATTTTTTGGGTAGAGGCTATCTCCACTGCATGCCATGCATCAAACCGCCTCTACCTCCGCAAAGAATTGCTCAAGACGCCATATGAAATACTTACCGGTAACAAACCCAACATTTCATACTTCTAGGTGTTTGGTTGTAAGTGTTTCTATCTCAGTAAAAGGTGTTCATTTGTCCAAATTTGATTCCAAAGCTTTAGAGGGTATTTTTGTTGACCATGGTCTCGATTCCCACACTTATAGAATTTATGATAAACTCTTAGGAATTGTCATAGAATCATGTAGTGTGGTTTTTGAAGAATATGATGGCCCCCAAATGGGGCATGTTGATGTTTGTGATGTAGATGCTGAAATACCTTAAGATGCCATAAGAAGAATGGGTGCGGGATGCATCCGCCCTGTTGAGGAACCCTGTGTGGCGAATCGAGAAGAACTATGCTCTACTCAAGTGAAGACCTCATCTTCACAACTTCAACAAGCTCCCTCTATTGAGGGTAATGATGACCCAAGCCAAAGACAAGTTGAGAATCCTCTCGATGATGAATAGGCTGAATGCGCTAGGCTGAATTGTCCACTCTCTGGTCTGACAAGACTGTCTAGCCCAGCGTAGTCAGTTGCTCAAGGCAGATTTATTCAGGCAGCTACAAGATCATCTCAAAGACTTTCTACTAACTTTCCTAATAAAGACCAAGATCAACTGCTACCTCATGTTGTTGAAACTGAACCCTTTGTTGATCAAGGTCAATTTGATGGTCAATACAAGGACCAGAGTGATGAAGAGGCTCTTGCAAGGAACAACAAGGAGATCGAAACTCGTCGCAAAGCTAGAGTGTATAGAATATTAGAAAGAAGAGACCACACTCTAGATAATGTTCTAGGTGACCTAAGGAGTGGAATGTCCACTCGAGCCCAGCTGAAGCACTTTGGTGAGCATCAAGCACACATATCCATGGTGGAGCCAAAGAAAGTATGGGAAGCTCTTGAAGATTCAGATTGGTTAGAAGCCATGCACAAAGAGCTCAACAACTTCGAGAGAAACAAAGTATGGAAGCTAGTAGAAAATCCCAAAGAGTGCTGCAATGTTATTGGCACTAAATGGATATTCAATAACAAGAAAGATGAACATGGAATTGTTGTGAGGAACAAGGCAAGATTGGTTGCACAAGGGTTCTCTCAAATTTAAGGCATTGATTATGGAGAGACTTATGCACCCATCGCTCGCCTTGAGTCCATCCATATCCTTCTTGCATATGCTGCACATCATAACTTTAAATTACAACAAATGGATGTGGACAGTGCTTTTCTAAATGCGCCATTGCATGAGTTAGTTTATGTTAAGCAATCCCCGGGTTTCGAGGATCCCAAGTACCCAAACCATGTCTAAAAACTTGATAAGGTGCTTTATGGACATAAACAAGCTCCACGTACTTGGTATGAGCACCTTAGAGAGTTGTTGTTAGACTGTGGATTTGAGGTTGGGAAAATTGATCCCACTCTTTTTACTAAGAAGGTTAATGGGGAGCTTTTCATTTGCCAAATATATGTTGATGATATTATCTTTGGCTCATCTAACAAAGCTTTTAATGATGAATTCTCGAAGCTTATGACAGGTTCAGGATGTCTATGTTGGGGGAGTTAAGGGTATTTCTTTGCTTTGAGATCAAGAAAATAAGAGGAGGAGCCTTTTTCAATCAAGCCAAATATACCCAAGATATGCTCAAGAGGTTCAACATGAAAGAACTAAATGGAGCTCGAACTCCCATGGCAACCAAGACACATCTTGAACTTAACCCAAATGGTAAAGATGTTGATTATAAGGTATACCGGTCTATGATTTGTTCTTTGCTTTACCTATGTGCATCTAGACCCGATATTGTGTTAAGTGTAGGAGTATGTGCAAGAAATCAAGCGGCTCCTAAAGAAAGCCACTTGATGGCAGTCAAAATAATCTTTTGATGTTTGGTTCATACTCCAAACTATGGTATATGGTATCCTAGGGGATCAACATTCTCTCTTTGTGGATACACTTATTCAGATTGGGCTGGTGATAAGGATGATAGAAAATCAACCTCCAGGGCTTGCCAATTCCTTGGTAGGTCCTTGGTGTGTTGGTCTTCTAAAAAGCAAAATTGTATCTCTCTTTCCACCGCCGGGGCTGAATATGTGGCTGATGCTAGTGCTTGCACTCAATTGTCGTGGATGAGGCAAACTTGAAAGGAATATGGTGTCTGTTGTGACAAAGTGCCTTTTTTATGTGAAAATAAAAGTGCTCTCACAATTGCCTATAATCTGGTGGATCATACAAGAACAAAACATATTGAGATCCCTCATCATTTCCTTAGAGATCATGTTGCCCGAGGAGATATTGAGCTTTACTATGTATCAACCAAAGACCAACTTGCAGATATTTTTGCGAAGCCCCTTAATGAAGCAAGATTTTGTTATTCGAGGAATGAGATAAATATCGTAGATTCAAGAAGTTTGACTTGATCATCTTGCATACACACCTATTACTTGATCATTATGTGGTTTAGCTGCAGGCATGGACATAGGGGGAGTGCGGTTCTAATCTATTGGGATATCCCTCCCCCATAATGCCAAAATTAAGTATATAAATCCTCTTAATATCATTTTTGATATGTGAGCTTCACTGATGAGTTTAGGCTATGAACCCAAGGATAATTCGTTGCGGTTTCATGCCTCACACTCTAACATGGTGGCCTTGGCCACCGCCCTCTTCATTACGAAGAGTTGGTTCATGTTTTGATATTGTCTGGAGCTTTATTGGACATTTATTTGGGTTCTATGACTTTATGGTCTCCCCTTTATTCTTTTGAAAATCATAGGCCTATTCTTACCTTAAAACATGCTCCTCTTGCCACCCATTTGTCCACAAATTTGTTCCTGGTGTATGGACAAGATTGTTCGCTCTGAACCAACTGGAGTGTCCAGCTGGACCGGACTCTCCGCCTAATTCACACTGGACAATCTGGTCGGGCCAGACTCTTCGGTGTATGTTGCCCAAACACTCTGACCCAATCAGTCTCAAACTCGAAATAGAGGGCCGAGGAGAAGTTGACGGTTCAGTGCTCCTTCTCCTTCCCGACTCCCTCTTCCTCCCAACTGCTTCCTCCGACCAAGGGCACCACCAGGAGGGCGTCTCCACCCCAGATCCTACTGCTGCCACCGACCAACTCCTTCCCTTCACCCCTGGGATTGTATCCCCTCTTGTGAAGGCCACCATGGATGCTGGTAAAGTGCCCCTCTCCTTCTCATTCACTAGGCTAACACTAGATGAGTTTTTGAGGACCACTTGTTGTTAGAATCCATGGTTACATCATTCTTTCATGGAATGTTCCCCTTACTAGTAGTTCTAGTAATGTCGATCTGCTCTGGTTGAACCTCCCCGCACTATCTTGAAAATCGCCATGGCTCCAGTCGGAATGTCTAGCGCGTATGGGCCATACACTCCGGTGCGACTAGAATGTCCGGTGCGTTCGCATGGGAATGTCCGTGTCAGGCGGAGTCTCCGGGGTGATTGCTCCGGACATTCCGGGAACCGACCTAATCAGTCCAGTATTCCTTTGATTGCTGCTATCTTGTTAGTACCTCCTATACAAGTGTGCTTACCCCAAATGCTATCTCCCTCCTCTGATTTCACATGTGGCTCTCATCCTCGCCGATATCGGTCTAGTCATCATCGCGACTCTTACAATGAATAGAGATATGTACATGTGGAGCCATCTGTGGTCAGGCAATCTGCACGTGATCGTGTTGCCGCAAAACAAGAGAAGACGAGAAAGCTAAGAAGGGATGATGCCAAGCGCAGAAAGTTTGAAGCTTTGACTACCTTGGCTGATTTGGGCACTGAAGAGTCTGTGGAGATGAGGTTCCAGCAGTTCTATTCTCTACCTCGCACCTCTCCTGATGATTGGTTTTGGAGGAATGAACAATTCCTCCTCTATTCCGAGGTGTATGGTGGGTTCAGATTTCCTGTGTGGCCCATGCAATGGTTGGAGATTGAGAAGCTGCATGCTCCCAGCTACTTTTAGGATGCTCTGTGGGTTACCGAGAAGATGGTACTGCACACCTTCTTTCAAGTAATAGAAGACTACAACATTGAGTTGGTTCAACAGTTTTATGCCACTATTGTTTTTGGTGACACTGTGGATGTTCCCTTAGAGTGGATTTCTGGCACTACCAGATGTCGTTCCAATTTGGTGCAATTTGCTGGCATTCTTGGTTTACCCTTTAACCCCAATGAAGCTTGTGGTGAAAGAATGCATATTCATGGGCAAGTCTATGACAAGGCAAGGTTAGCTCCTATATATTCTCAGGGTGGTATATGTGGTCAAACCACCAACATAAAGCTGCTCTACAACATTCCGCTTTGCATGTTTCACCACACTCTCACTCCAAAGGCAGGTAACTAAGATGAAATGCGAGGTCCTAAAATCAACCTCATGGCTCATGCTCACTCTGTTTTTATTCACGGTCCTGACCATGATGGTGGTGCTATTGATGGCATGGACTTTATATATCAAGACTTGTACAAGTGCATTATGGACAAGAAGTGCCCTCCCTATGCCACATATGTGATGAAGCTTATTGCTGCCCACACTCCTGCTACTCATATTCTCTTAAACAACCTTGTGTCACACAAGCCTGTCAAGTTTTAGAGGAAGGGGGCTCCTTCAACTCAGGTTCCCCATGGTTATCCCCCATCTTGTGGTGTCTTTTAGGATGAGGATGGGGATGAATTTGACAACAATGGTAGTGATGGGTCTGAGGAGGTGCAGAAGGTTGTGTCCGAGGGTCCTCGCATGAAGCATGCTAGCAATGCATATCGCTTCAACAACTCTAGGGAGGAAGTGCACAAGAAGGTGAAGAAGGCTTCCTGGTGGGAGAGGCTGCTCCTATGTCAGAACATTGACATCCGCCATGGTCAGTATGATGCCTACAAGGCCAACATGAATGTCATGAAGGAACTCAAGAAGATCAACCAACCCATGGATGTTGACTCATCTCAGCAGGATTCTGATGGTACACTTTCTTATGGACACTAGAGTCAGGGGCGTGTGGATTGGTCCAAGTTTGAAGATGTGTCTTCCTCTTCTCATGGCAAGTCGACTGCTCAGGATGGTGATGATGAGGACGAGGATGGCGATGTGTACGAGGATGACGATGAGGATGAGGAGGATGACGACTATAGTGGCTAGAGTTGGTTTGGGGCACTTTCGTTGTACTCTTTCCCATTTTTGGCTTCTCGATGCCAAAGGGGGAGACATGGCCATATTAGGTTTCTAATGGGGATTTGCATGGGTACACAAGCTTCGTGTTATCTTATTTGTCTCTTTGAAGCTTGTGTCTTTATGTCATTTGGTTATTTACTTTCTCACATGTTGAACTATGTTGTCTGTCATGTGTGGTAAGACATGCGTACCCGGTATCGTTATTTCATTAAAAACAAATGGAATGCCTACTTTCTCACATGGTTATTTTTAACATGCTCATTTAAACGGGGCACGCATCTAGGGGGAGCCTTCCTATGGTTTGTAAACCGGGTGTTGCTATGCTTATTGATAATATGAAAATCCTTGGGTTGTCATCAAACACCAAGAAGGGGGAGATTGAAAGGGCATTTATGCCCTTCCTTTTATTTTTATGTTTGTTGACAACACTAGGATGGTTTCAATCTGCTGCTAAAATGTTTCAGGATATATCTATATTGCCTGGAGAATATTATTCATATCATTATCTTGTCATAAGGAAAAGAAGGCCCCATGTTTTATCACTACTTGATCTTGTCGGTGTCGGACTGTCCAGTAAATTTCAGCCGGAGTATCCGGCCTAGCCGAAATGTCCAGCTAGTGTTCACCGGAGTGTCTGGCCCGAATGATTCCTCAGAGGTTGCAAACAGTCAGTAACCTATATCGGACTCTACCTAGATATTTCCCGGACTCTGTCTGGATATTTTGCCAGGTCGGAGTGTCCGCTGCTCAGTGGTTGGAGTGTCCGGTGGTGCCAGACAGTCTGGGTCAGTTCTGTCGGACTGTCTGGGTTAAGTGCTTCTAACGGGTAAATTTCTGGGGGGCCTATATAAAGGCCCCTTCTTCTACCTTGAGTTGCAGCTTGTTCCTGATGAGAAGAACCCTAACCCTAGAGCCACCAAATCAACAAGAACTCCATCTACAACCATCCAAAGTTCTTGATCTTTGGAGAATCAAAGGAGGAGTCCTTGATCTACAGCTTCACTAAGAGAGATTTCCATTTCCCCCTCATTCACTTGAGGGCCCCTTGTTCTAGTGTTTCATTGGAAACCCTAGTTCTTGATTTGGTTCTTACTAGCTTGTTCTTGATTGTTGTGACAACTAGCTTGTATCCGGGAGCCTCCAATTCAATTGTGGATGCGTGCCTCGAACTTGTTGTAAATGTCCCGGCTTCCACCTCAAAGGTTGGCGATATAGTCGAAGCGTGAATTGATCTCGTTGGTGTGAGGTTCATTGGAGAACAGGGGAGGCCTCTCGTGGCGTTGGTGGTTTGATACCACCCCCTCTACAAACGCAGATGTACTTCCCCTCAAAAGGGAGGAACTACAGGAAATAATCCTTGTGTCCCTGCGTGCTCACTTTGGTTACTTCTATCCTTTACTGCACCTTACTTTATCTTGCTCTTGCTTGGTAGTTGTGCTAGTGTGACATACAGGTAAATTCACCATAGTTCAATATCTAGAGAAATTACCTTTGTGTCAAACCTTATTTTGAAAAAGAGTAAAAATTGAAGTAGCACCTATTCACCCCCCCTGTAGGTGCCCATACGATCCTTTCACTTATTTCTTCTCTTATCTCCATAGGTCTTCTTGAACACTCTTTATTTAAAACAAAAGAAAAACAAAAGTAATACAATACTAATACAATAGAAAATATAAAGAAAGAATTTTATTTCACATGGGTTGCCTCTCATGTAGCGCTTCTAGTTAAGGTCAATTAGCTTGACCTTGATGGTAATCACTTAAGTTTGTGAAGTGGAACATCCACTCCAAAGTAGTTTGCTTTTAAAGTAATTACACCATCATCATCAGGTTTGGCCTTCTTTTTCCTAGGGAAGTGGACTACAAAAGGATCTCTAGATGGTAGTCTTATTCTCGCATTCCCTTCATGTAAATTAATCAAAGATTTAATAGTTCTTTGGAATGTCCTACCTAGAATTATTGCTGCTATGGGATCTTCCGGCATGTCCACAATAACAAGATCAATAAGAGCGAGACTATCTTTAATTTCAACAACTATATTTTCCTTTATCCCAAGTTTAACTTATCTAATAGGCTCTTGGAAATTGTTGAGACGCTTGCACCAAGATCACAAAGTGCAAATATCTCATTAACTCCCAACTTAATTTTAATAGTGGGCTCAAATATATCATCTAGCTTAGCTGTAAGATTATCATCTACTGTTTTATACTCCATCTCTAACTCGCGAACCTTATATGCTACATGTTGTATAAATTATTGGTATATAGCATCATTACCTTGTTCTATACCTGGATTCTCAATGGTGATCATCTTCAATAGATCTTCTGGTATATTCTGGTGTCATCGTGTTGCTATAATCCAGCTATTCAGGTTTCTCATAATTTTGAGGTCTTCTACCGGATTTGGCTCGGGTTTTCCAGCAAACTTTGCAAGTATGAGAGCTTGGCTCTGGGCTACCTTACCCAGCCGAGCCTCCACGATCAATGTTCTTTCCTTAGAGCCTGCACATCATTTCTAATTGCAACGGCCTGGTTAGATAATCTTCCTATATTACTTTCATGTTTCTCCATAATCTTAATAAGCATATTATTTTGCTCGGTTTGAGATTGTATAAATGTTCTAACGGTTTGATCAAACGCGGATATTGCCATGATTAGTATGATATTTTTTAACATTAGAAGCATAATTATTTTTCCATGCAGGATTAAAAGGAGTGGGAGCTATAAAATTAACATCATTAACATCGTTAGCGATAACATTAACTTAGGTATCTTCTGTACCCTTCACTAATCTAAGCAACTCATCTACCTTAGATGTAAGCACCTCATTGTTTACCTCGGTAATTGAACTTACTCACTTCGATGTTCTTTCCACATGCCATTGGGCATGGTTATTCTGCATATCATCAAGTAACTTCTTTGCAACACTCACATGCTTTCCCATGGTCGTTCCTCCTACTGCAGTATCTAGCATAGACTTAGACAGGTTAAGACCATTATAAAATAAATGTAATATAGGCCACTCTTCCATCCCATGATTAGGATAGTTCATTATGGCTTCTTTTATGCCTTCACACGCAAGCGCTAGTGGCTCACGATCTTCTTATCTAAAACATGTAATGTTGGATCTTAGCTGCATAGTCTTAGCTGGGGGAAAATTTAGTCATAAACAAATTAGTACATTTCTCCCAAGATTTAATAGTGCCCTTTGGTAGAGCTAGCAACCAATCCTTAGCCTTTCCACTAAGAGAGAAAGGAAAGAATCTTAGCTTAACATCATTTGGATCTACATCCTTAATACGCATCATGTCACAAATTTCACTAAAAGTATTTAAGTGCAATCCCGAATCTTCAACAGATGAACCCCCAAATTGTATTTGTTGAACCAAACTTAAAAGGTTAGGTTTTATCTCATATGTTTCCGCATCATCTACGGCCTAAGTGATGGGTGCCCGAATAAAATCATCAGCGGGAGTAGCATACTCCCCTAATCTCTTTTGAGCCATGGCTCTTATCTTTTTGGTAATTTTTAAGTAATCAAAACAAATAACAAGTAACAAAAACAAGAAAGTAAACTAATAACAATAATTACTACAACTAATAATATAACTAATAACAAGGTCTCTAATGACCTCACCAGGATAGAGAAATTGCTTCCCCATCAACGGCGCCAGAAAAAGGATTGATACCTTCGATCCGGATTCACTGATGTAGTATAATAGCTTTTTCCGTAGAAGACCTAGGTTTAATCGAACATCAAAAAGCACTGCTAAAAGGTAATAAAAAGGACACATCTACAAGACTTTGTTTGTTCACTTTACCTTAGTTGACCGCACCAATCTATTTTACTTTATAACGGGTTTGAATAAATGGATGGAGATAGGCCAGGGTTGAAGATCCACCTGCAGCTGCACATCAAATGGGATAAAAGATAATGATAAGCGTAGTCATGTATAATGTTTGAATCGAGATAATCTCTTGTGGGTAACACATCCTAATATTCTAGAGCCCCTGTGATGCAGCGGGCATAGCAATAGACTTTTAATCAAACCGAGAGTACACCAAAGCCATGGGTTACAAAAGATTATTAAGTGCAAAACACAAATCAAGCTTTAAGTGGTGATGTTGTTGTTGATCCTGAATGGGTCGCTAAGCGAAGACCATACTACCCTTTCTGTCACTGAGGTTCCTATGAGATCGCGACTAGCCAAGTATCTCACCTCGAGCCTTTACCAATCTATGGGATCTTGGGTACCTACAAGTCCACAGATGGAGACAGGAGACGAAGAAACAAAAGATACAAATCAGAATCTCAAACAAAATACAATTCTCCCATGATCTAGATGCACATAATTGTTGCGAGGTTTCTCCCCAATCCGTAGCTCACTTCCCATCAGACCACTTTGGGCACTTGACATCGTTCCTAGGAGACCAACTGTGATCATTCCAGCTGTCGCTTACCTTATTGGCCACCCACAACTTACGAAATGCAAGTTCTGCCCACCTAGAGTCTGCATTGGCTTCCCTATCTTCAGCATCATGCGACATAATGAGCGGTGCATCACAAGCCTAGTTGTTGCTGCTGGAAGATGCTGCCTCTCTATTGCTGCGTCAGCCATAGCCTCTCTGTTTGCTTTTTCAGATTCAACCATTTTCTTTGCATATGCAGCATCACACTCAGCTATACTACATTTGGTACAAAAGGCTCCCCTAAGCTCGTCTTCCCTCTTGTAACCGGGGCAAAACACGAGGAAACATAGAAAGAAATGGATCTTAACATACAGCTGGTAGGTCACGTAAGCATCTATGGCACCATAGTTCAGGTTTATCTCAGACAACGGCCTCTCCCTCCAGAAATCATGCCTCTCCATAGGGAAATCTTTCTTCATTCTGTCATACGACTCATCGAGGACTCTAGTTGTGAGTGTAGCCATTTCATCAATCCCCGAGTCCCCTATGATCTTGACAAGACTCTGAATATCGATCCACTTGTGCGCAAGAATTCTAATTCCCTCTTGAAGAAATTTTAAAAAACCAGTTCTATTGTCGATAGTGCAGAAAACAATTCCTTTTTCTACAAGGAATTAGTGCGACACCGGAACCTTCTTGTCAGTCCTAAAAGTATGTAGTTTGTCGTCATAAAATGTGTGACTAGAACTTGTAACTACAAATGTTTTGTCAATGCAAGATCATCATCTGAGTACAAAATTTTAAAAAGTTTAGTAAATGAAAGATCAAGACTCTCAAGATTGGCCTGTCATAATTTATTTGGGCCTAATAAAATTCAGTAGATGCAGGATGAGCAAATGGATAAAAAACAAGAGGAGAAAACCCCAAAAGAGGTTAACTACAGATAGCAGATCTACAAACGAGGAGAAGTGGTAGACAACGACATGTTTCCTCATGTGAAGTTGAATATTGGCGAGTTCATTCTCAAAATATGGGTCCTCCGGGGTGTACTTGAGGTCTAATCCCATGAACTTGTCCTCGACTTCCTCATCAGTGACCTTCATTAGTGTAGGCGAGAAAATCCTCGTACGTCCTCAGGACTTGCACCACTGTCACCTCTTAATTAGTGTAGGCGATGACTATCTTCCTGTTGCCATAGGCAATGAAGCTTGTCTCTAGAGTGTGACCTTCCATGGCGGCAAACAGAAGACATAGAGAACACAACGAGGGAAGAAGAAGACAGAGGAGGAAGAAGAAGAGTGGTTTCTGCGAGACAGGGGAATGGTAGAACCGTCAATGCATTTCAGAGGTAGTGGTTAACAACGGGGACGGAAGTCCAATTTAGATACGCGTGGTGGCGGCCATTCCAGCTTATGAGTAAATGAAGATTAAAAATAGTAATAACAAGGATATATGTGCCCTGTGTTGTCACGTGAATACACGCTATTAGTCGATCCTCTGATATTGCATGCATCAGGTGTAGTGGGACACCCTCGGGATTAGGGATAGACAAATCCCAGACCTCTTTCTGATATAATCCTAACCTAAATCTCGAAAGCATAGAGACGAAGAATCGGTAACATTACAGTGACCCTACGACACAAAAGTTATTACAGCAAGCACATAACTGAGCAAAGGACCAAAATATTACAAGCAGAGGTCACTGACCACAAACAATCAAACAAAGGAAGGCAAATTATGCTATTAAGTATAGCAAAATTAACAAATGGCCTAAGAGGCCTGAAGCATAACGATGACGTCCCAATCCATAGATTCTAGGCTGCCGACCGGGAACCCCAAACTACTCGTCGATGTCGATGTCGTAACAAAGTCATCTTCTATGGGAACACTTACTTGCTGCAAAATTGTCAACAAAGCAAGGCTAAGTACAGGGTGTACTCCACAAGACTTATGGCTGGTGGAGCTATTTTGCATAAACCTATCTTTTTTGTAAAATAGGTAGGATAAGCTCAACAAATAGAACCTTTTAAAAGGGGTAAGAGAAAACGATATCTCTAACTTGATCATCTCTTGATATCCACCGAATCTTTATCAGCTGAACCTACCAACTAGGATCACCCCCTCGAACCCTGAGGAAGCATATTTAAGCACAACTCACATTTCTTGTCAAGTTTTACGATTAGGTTATTCTTCTCTATGATCTTTGAATCTGTTCCCAAGTCGTCCATAACCATGGACACAGCTTTTTGAAAAGATTAATCCCCCGCAGGGGTGCACAAGTTTACCCACACGTACTAACCGACTATTAGTTCCAGTACATTAGTATCTTCCTTGGAAGGCCGGCAGAGGGTGGTTAGACACGACCTTTACCTTGCTTTCGCCAAGACCATGAGTCACGCCCTAAGGAGATGCCGCTGTAACGGGTCAAGTCCCGAAGTCGGTCCCTAGATATGTGAACAGGGTTTGAGTTTACGGAGGTCGTGCCTCTCTCATTCCATGCCACGCTTACCTACCTGTATGAATGCACCTTCTCCACCTCCTTCGAGAATAACCAGAATGCATATGTCGAATGGAACCCTCGAACTATGTGACTCATGGAATCTACTAGGCAAGTTAGTTGGTCGAGGGGGTTTCCAGGCCCCCGTGTGGATGTACTCTCATCTTGGTTCAAGAGGCAAGAACTCAGATCCTAGTGGTGGCAAGTATGGGACTGCAAAAACCACAACCCGACGTGGCCTCCCATACAAGCCTTAGCATGTTTAACTTTCATCTCTGATCATACCACGTCATCCTCTCCAACTAGGTTCATTCATAGCTCTGATTCGTCAACCGGATGGACCAGCGGTAACAGCTAAGCATGGCTAATCACAATAGATATAACAGTTCTAGCGAAGCTCTTAAGCCAAACCCTAGTTATGGTAGGAGCAGTGGATTAGGGAATATAGGCTACAAAGGGGAACATGCATCAGATAGGATTACTCTATATATCGATAAAAGACTTCGGAATCGTATGCACATGACAAGAATGAAGTACTTTGAAAGCATAGGAGTATATCATGTGTGGGGCTTTGCTTGCCTTTCCCTGTTGATACTCAGATATAGAACTTCAGGGTTCATCGTATGATCTTGTTCGTCGATAACCTTCGATGGTGTTAATCTCGACCTTCAATGTTGGACTCGATCTTATTGCTCACATCAACTCCGAGGTCTACCGAGAAGATGCAAAAACACCAGAAAGGAAAGCGACAATCAACACATGGCATCGATGCAATTCTCAAGCAAGGATGATGCTATGGCAAGGTAAATTGTATTGGAATGTCACCCTAAAGCATGCTTAGCAATTTTAAATTGTATTGGAATGTGTAGATCTTATTTTTTCTGAACATTTTGATATATTATACATATTTTTCTGACTTAAAATGAATTAGTTATGATTTTTCCCATTTTTAATCCATTTTTAAATCATTTTAAAAAAATTAAACATTTTTGGAATTATTAAAATTATTTTCCATCTGGACCCACATGTCAGATGTTTATTTTTTGCCGAAAATATTTATGGAAAATAATAAAAACCTGAGAGCTTGGACCCACATGGGTTATTTATTCCAGAAAATAAATTAACAAATAAATAAAAAAGGAAAAGGGGGTTATATCATCACGCTGACGGCGATGCCATTCCTCCAGATCGAGTGCAGGCGTGACGCTAGGGGCGATGTGGGGACGCAGGGGTGGACTAGCTCGATGTGGGGCACTGTGATCGACCGAATGGTGGCGGCGCCGCTCGACTTTGGTCGCTGGAGCTGCGCGCCCAACAGCGGCCGGCGGCGAGGCTTGAAGGTGGTCGACGGGGAGGGGAAACCAGAGGGCGAGGAAGTAAGAGGAGGGGTGCGTTAGCACCGCGAGCTCACCGCGAGCACAGTAGAGGTGGCGGCGAGGCCTGGCAAGGTCGGAATCGACGGTGTCGACGATCGCCAGAGTCGGAGGAGACGGGCACGATTCTGCCGATTGGGGGAGATCCAGCTTGCACGCTTGAAGGAGGAGGACGAGGCGAGCCCGGCGATCCTAGCAGCATTCTCATAACAGCAAGAGGAGGCCGGAGGCAGCGACGGCTGGTGGCTCCCTGAGCTAGGGTTTCGGCCTCAGAGAGAAATTGGGGATGAAGAGGGGATTAGGGTTCTTTGTTGTGACACAGGGGTACTTGTAGATGCCCAGGAAGGCGGTAGCGCAAATCATGGTGAAGGCAGGGATCCTGGCACGGCTGCACGGCGACGACAAGGACACGCAGCAGCTTCTGCTCGACGTCCTTCTGGCTCGAGGTTGAAGAAAAGAGAAACAAGGAGCGAAGGGGTATGGACCTGTCGTGGGCTGTAGTTGGTCTTGGTGGGCCGCAACAAAGCAAGAAAGGCAGTTCGTTGCTAGCTGTTAGCTGTTGCGTGGCGTGGAAAGTTAGAGAGGGAGGAGAGATGGGCTCGGCCCAGTTAGATTTAGAAACAAGTTTTTCTTCCAGAAATCTTTTTCTATTTCTGTTTTTCTTTTCTCTTTTGTAATTTCAAATTCATTTATGTTTTGTATAATTTAAAAATACCAGATCCTTTTGTAAAACTAGGAAAATATTGTGGGGCCCTTATAGTCCATTTGGGATCCACTTATTTTGTAGTTTTCTTGAAATTCAAACTATTTTGAATGTGTTTGAGAGGAAGGAGAAAACTAGGGTTTAGGGTTTCCATTATTTTCTTTACATGCATTTTAAAGGATGATGCTCATGAATGCACAAACGAAGTCCTAATTATGATTTAACTAAAACTAGGGTGTTACATGTAGAAGCCATTCCAAACCTGCTGGCTGCAGTAGATCGTCATTTGGAAGGTTCCACGCCTCCTTCATTGCTAACCAGAGGGCCCGTGCGTGAGGGCACCGGAGGAAGGTGTGGAAGGTATCCTCCTCTCCCTGACCATAGACCTGGCAGAGGCTGGTCGTCATCATTCCATGAGTTCTCATGTTTACTTGTGTTGGTGATGGCATTTCTGCAAATTCTCTAGACCAACATTTTAATTTTTGGTGGTACTAGGCATTCAATTGGGGAACTAGTTAATCAGACAGTTGTGCTGCTGTTGTACTTTAATATTCCAATGGTGACCTAAAGTAACTCTAGATTATTAATGAGCGGCTGAGGAGTAGTGCTTTCACATCTTGTATTTAGAGCAAGTACAATAGAGACATGTCAAATGACTAGCTCAATTAACATCTTATATTTATAACATCTAGAGTTTCTAATGATATGGTTGGAAGATACACCCCTAGAGCAACAGTATTCATCATTATACAATATTGAGCAACTAATGTTACCATCACACAGGTATTAGCTCAAATTCCACTAAACATTAGTTTTAGGAGGGTACTTAACGGGAATAAGTGAACTGCTTGGTTACCCTTATGCCAAAAGACTTATGATGGTACAACTGTTGGATGAACATGATAAGGTTGTATGGAACTCTAAACCTCATCTGCGCCGATCTCACTAAAATCCATGTATGAAGATCTGATGAATGACTATATGGTCTTGCTTCGGAAATATCTTTAGAAATTAAAGATTCATCTTGAGGTTAAAATTTGTACGTGGTTCTTTCAAAATAATGTTTTTCTTAATAAGGATAACCTAGTTAAAAGGAATTGGATAGGATGTACCAAATGTTGTTTATCTCATGCCATTTTGCTCGTCTTTTGTGGTGTATTGTCAAGTTTGCTTTCGATATACCCCCTCCAACTAATATTACAAACATGTTTGGAAATTAGTTGAATGGAATGGACAAGTCATCTAAGGCGAGAATTCACATTGGTGTTTATGCCTTACGTTGGTATGTATTGGAGATGCAGAAATGACATTATCTTTAACAAAATAAATTATTTTAATTTTTTGCAGGTGATCCACAAGATGACACATTGGGTACAGCTTTGGACGCTTCTATCTACACCCGCCGAGCGGGATACTGTGGTTACTGGGTGCAGCCTTTTGCTAATGGTTGCCCCCTACTTATTCGGCCAGTCGTGTTGGCAGCCCCTTAGTGGACTACGGGATGAATAGATCTTTCATTCGTATTTTTCGCTGGTTGATCCATGTATCAACAATTAAGCGACCATGATTTGTATTCCCTAAAGTTTAGACAGAGGCTGGGGTAATATCCCTTTAAAAAAAATATTATTTATTGCAGGGAATAAAGCACCACTTTTTTGACTGTTTACAGAAAGACAATCGTGTACGATGTAAATAGTCACGAGAAGCTTTCTGGGTGCGATGTCACCGTAAAGGAGCCTGACGAAAATTTTCAGCATGAGCATCCTTCCGCACCACACACCGTGCGCACAGGGGTATTAATAGGTTCGATCATGTGCTAGTGAGTGAATCTGGAGATTGCCACGTCCCCTCCTGCTGACCACCCAGTCAAGTGTCCGATGATATCGAGGCGAGACGACAACGATCTCCCAACGAACACCCCAGGCCCCTGAGTCTACAGCTAGCTAGGTGTACGAGGAGACTGATTTGTGGGCATCGAAATCTCGAAAATAAACGGCGTTAGAAGGACGTACGGCGTCGATCAGACGATTAGGATCGATGGCAACGCCAAGGCCTCCCACACAGGCTATGCTCCGGCAATAGACGATTTGGCCAAGGGAAACGAGGCCTTTCACAATGGTAGTCTCTAAGCATGATATTATAGGCAAAATATCTATGTAGCATCATATTTAATGATGAAAGAGAGTGTTGTCGTATATTAGCTAAGTGGGGCTAAGTCTCTGGTAGAGGGGGTTGGTTGAGCTCTAGTTGGTTTGATGATTCCATAGTGCTAGCTGATCTAGGATTCTAGGGAAATATAGTAGGCAAGAGTAAGAGAGCTTCTTCTTCCTCCTCTCGCCAATACAGCTAAAGGAGCACTTATAATCTTGGAGATATAGCAATACAAACCTCTGTGTGGAGAATCACTGCACTCTCCCTCCCTGGATTCCCCTAGCGTGTATTAGTCCCCACCTTTAGCCTATCTATGGCATCTGCCGTGACACCACCACGACAGTTGGCGCCCACCGTGGGGCTAGCGGCGCTAGTAGGGGTGAAGATCCGGACGGGAAACCTCATCAGCACCGGCGAACGCGTCGTCTCCGGGCTCGTTCAGCGCTTTGGAGCGCTGGATTTCGTCAGCGACAACGCTGGCTCCTTCGGCACGCGCCCACTTCCACGCAACAGCCTCTTCGTCAAGCTCGGTGCACACAAGGTCTACGTTGCTGTGGACGTCTCATGCGTTCATCTGCGCCGCGTCGTCGATGCGGGGGAACCACCCCTCACTGTGGCTCGCGGGGCGCGTATCGCTCGTTCCCCGGACCATGCAGACATGATGATGACTGCGTCAGGTGCAGGCGCAAGCAAGTACCCAGCACTAGACCCGGAGGTAACAACTAAGGCACCGAGGAAAGGTAGAGGACCTCCACTAGAGAGGCATGGGAACGTACTGAGGGAAGCTATGGATAGCTTGGCTAACCCGGTAGCAGCAGTGGTAGATTCGGCTCAGGCACAGGCCGAGCTAGAGGAAACTCGGCAAAAGATACTGGAGGGCGCAAAAAAATAGCCGCGGCTCAGCAGTCGCTGAACATGACGCTGCGTGAGTACGCAAAGGCAAACAAAGTTGATGCAGTAAAAGTAAAAGGGAGAAATCTCATAAGCGAGATGAATAGAGAAGGTGATGATGAAGCAGAAGGGTCTGAAAACTATCTGTCTATGGGGTTGCCGAAGTATAGTCCCCCGGCGAAGAACGTCAGAGCAGCAGATGCAGCCGCATCCGAGTTAGAGGGACTAACGGGTGAGGCCCGTCAAAGATAGCAAGATAGGGTTAACGAGCTGGTTCGGATCGCGAACAGACAAAACGAAGAGCTGCTGAGAGCCAACCCGGAGAGAGCTGGGGCTTCCAAAATCGTCCATTCGGTGATGGGTAACCCGGAGAAGTCCGCTGGAGCCGCATCATCGCCTCATGGTGGTCCAAGGAGAGAAGAGGTAGTAACCTCGGCCAGACGGAACAAACAGATCGTCCCGTACGACCCGACGCGTGCGGGAAAAGAAAAAGAGATGCGGAAAGGTGATGATCGACGGAGTGTGAGCCGAGGTGAAGCTCGCCGAGGTAATCACGACCAAGGCAATGCCGGTCAAGGGAACATTGTCAACGGCAATGCCAGACAGCGCAACTCCGCAGGAGCAAGACAACCGCAGCAGGGGAATATACCAAGGCAAGAGCAAAGCACCAGCCGAGGTATGCAGTAGAAAGGTGCGCTGTGAGAGCAAAACCGATACAACGATGGTGATTCGGAGATGGTGAACGCAGGGTACCCCAGACCGGACTATCATGTGATAGGGTCAAGATTGGGAAGCAGGGATTTAATGCCGGATGACGCCAGGTTAAAACTGGATCGCCTGTACAGGTCGGAATAGATCGAATGTCAAGGTCCTCCGGGTCCAGCGTGCTTTGGACCCCGGATCATGAAGGAACCGCCGGTACCAAACCTCCAGTTACCCAGAGGCACGAAGACGTATGACGGCAGTACCAAGCCGGAGGATTGGCTGATAAACTATGCTACGGCGGTTAAAATTGCAACTGGCAACTTGAGATGGGCTGTACGTTACGTACCCCAGATGTTGGAAGGCCCGGCCAGGGTATGGCTGAATAATTTACCAACCGGAAGCATCAACTGCTGGATAGATTTTGAAGAAATGTTTATCAGCAACTTCTCGAGTACATATCAGAGGTCGAATAGACCGCAGACCCTAGCAAAGACCTAATGAGACGGATCGTGAATTCTTGACCCGCTGGTGTACCGTGAGGAACTCATGTGAGGGTGTCATAGAGTCACAGGACATAGCGTGGTTTGCGTAAGGGTGCAGATATGGCAGCGAGCTGTGGATGAAGTTGCAAAGGAAAATGCCAATTACGCTGGCAGAGATGATCCGGATTGCTGATTCGTATGCTTTGGGCAATCCGACTCAACCTAGGCTCGCGTCAAATGAGTCAAACGAGGAATACTATCAGATGGATGGAGTTGGGTCCTCCCGGAGGAACGATTACAAAGGAAAAAGGAGAGATGACACACCGCATCATCTCTGCGGTTCGCAACAAGTTGCAGCGGTGAATCAAGATCAGCCCAGAGCAGGGAGCAACCAACGCCAGAGAACGGGAGGGCAATGGACTCCAAGAAACGATGGCAAGAAAACATGGACTCCGGAGCAAAAGAAACAGTGGCAGGAAAAGAAAGACTGTCCGAGGTATACCTATGAGTCGATGTTGGACCAGCCGTGTAAGTTTCACACGCCAAATCCGAATAGCCCGGCGGGTCACACGACGAGGCAATGTGAGTGGATGCGTAAGATAGAGCAAGGTGGTTCGGGGAATGCTCAGGCACCCGGAATGATCAACCTTGGCAGGAGTTACCCCGGCAGCAATTGCTCTCTAGGGCGAATGCGCAGCAGCTAATGTTGCCTCCCCCTCCGCCGAGGTATGACAACAATGAAAGAAGGGATGCAGTGCATCAGGTGGAAAATCAGCAACAATCGGATCAGAGATACCATGGAAACGAGGGAAGGAATGAGTACAGGGAACATCACCAGAGTTATTGTGTGTTCACGACTGAGGAAACAGATAGAAAGAGCTTGCAGCGCCGACATATGGAGGTCAATGCGGTCATGCCAGCAGTGACGAGGTAAATGCCTTGGTTGGACCAGGAAATCACCTGGAACATCAAAAATCATCCTAAACTTATGCCGAGTCCAGGTTCGTATGCGTTGGTGCTAGATCCGACATTCATTGAACCGAACATCAATGTGAGGTTCTCCAAGGTTTTGATTGATAATGGCAGTAGCATTAACATCATGTATGCGGATACGATGCGCAAGTTGGGCATCTCGGAGAACATGCTCCAAGCTACGAGAACAACTTTCCATGGCATTGTACCAGGCATTTCTTGTGAGCCCATAGGGAAAGTCTGGGTCGACGTGCTATTCGGCACAAGGGATAACCGCCGAACTGAAAATCTGGAGTTTGAAGTGGTGAACTTGGAAAGTGTATATCATGCGTTACTCGGAAGACCAGCATTGAACAAATTCATGGCAAGCTGTCACATCAGTTATCTGAAGATGAAGTTGCCTGGACCGAATGGAGTGATTACCATTGCTAGAGATTTCCGACGTTCCATTGAGTGCGCTTCAGCCGGGTCTAACCTAGCCGAGTCACTCGTGATTGCGCAAGAGAAAAGAAAAATCCAAGAGGTGGCGGCATTAGCTCAGTCCGCGCAGCAATATATGCCGGCGTTAAGTAACCCACATGGCAGCGTTTCATTTCAAGCCGCAAAGGACACCAAGAAGGTTCCAGTCGATAACATGTTCCCGGAGTGCACCGTCACAATTGGTGACAGGTTAACTGACAAATAGGAAAGCGAGCTCGTCAACTTCCTCCGTGAGAATCGGGATATTTTTGCTTGGTCTACACAGGACTTGCAAGGTGTTCCGAGGGAGTTAGCCAAGCACTCTTTGAACGTAAGACCCGGAGCAAGGCCGGTGAAGCAACCTCTCCGCCGCTTCGCCGAGGATAAGAGAAAAGTAATTGGAGACGAGATAGCTCGGTTACTAGCAGCAGGATTTATCATGGAGGTACTATATCCGGATTGGCTCTCTAATCCGGTGCTGGTAGAAAAGAAGAAGGACGATCCGAACGTGGCAGTGGTTTGGCGTATGTGTATCGATTACACGAACCTGAACAAGGCATGTCCAAAAGATCCATTTCTACTGCCGAGGATAGATCAGGTCATAGACTCGACTGCGGGATGCGAACTGTTGTCATTCATTGATGCATATTCTGGCTTCCACCAGATACCTCTGAACCCGGATGATCAAATAAAGACTGCGTTTATTACCCCGTACGGGGCTTACTGCTATCGCACTATGCCGTTTGGTTCACGTAATGCAGGTGCAACGTACCAAAGTTGTATGCAAAAATGTTTGCCCGACCAAATAGGTCAAAACGTACAAGTATACGTGGATGATGTAGTTATCAAGACCAAGGAAAGCACAACGCTGCTTGACGACATAAGGCAAACATTCGCGAACTTGAGAAGGTTCCGGATGAATCTTAACCCGGAAAAATGTACCTTCGGTGTCCCGGCTAGAAAATTACTCAGATTTCTCGTCTCCAGCCGGTATCGAAGTTAATCCAACTAAGATCCGAGCCATTGAACGAATGGAGCTGTCGAAGTGTCTTAACGATGTCCATAAGTTCACCGGATGCCTGGCATCGTTGAGTCGGTTTGTATGTCGGTTGGGAGAAAAGGCACTGCCTCTCTACCAACTCATGAAAAAGTCGGATAAATTCGTTTGGACGCCACAGGCCGATGAAGCCTTTACCCACTTAAAAAAGATGTTGGCCACTACGCTAGTGTTAGCCTCTCCACTATCAAAGGAGTCAATGTTGCTCTACATAGACGCAACCAACCAAGTTGTAAGTGAAGTGATTGTAGTGAAGCGCAATGAAGAGGGCAAGTCGGTGTAGAGGCCAGTATATTACCTGAGCGAGGTATTGTCTGCCTCAAAACAGAACTACCCAAACTTTCAAAAGGTGGCATACGATATCTATATGGCGGCAAAAAATTAAAGCATTACTTTGAGGAGCACCCTATCAAAGTAATATGTGAAGTTGCCATATCCGAGATAATGGGTAACAAGGATGCTAGTGGAAGAATTGCAAAATGGGCAATTGAGTTAGCCCCTTATGTGCCCCAATACGACAGAAGAGAAGCGATCAAATCTTAGGTTGTGGCGGACTTTTTTGTGGATTGG
This sequence comes from Avena sativa, assembly GCA_916181665.1. Classification (NCBI taxonomy): domain Eukaryota; kingdom Viridiplantae; phylum Streptophyta; class Magnoliopsida; order Poales; family Poaceae; genus Avena; species Avena sativa. The sequence continues at coordinate 577,902,952 of OV702287.1, forward strand.
GCCGAGGTGCAATACGAACCACCGCCACCAGATCCGAATTATTGGAGGATGCATTTTGACAGGTTGAAAACCAAAACCGGACTAGGCGCCGGGGTTGTGCTTACCTCGCGAAAGAAGGACCAGCTAAAGTACGTGTTGCAAATCCATTTCGCAGCATCGAACAATGTCGCTGAGTATGAGGCTCTTGTGCATGGGCTCAAAGTGGCAAAGGAGATTGGCATACGTCGGATAATATGCTTTTGCGACTCAGATCTGGTGGTGCAGCAGGTGTCCGGGGTGTGGGACGCCCTGGATCCAAATATTGCACTATACAAATTTCATGTGCAGAAGATATCTGGTTACTTCGAGGGGTGTGAATTTCACCATGTACCCCGAGTGGAAAACGAGGCTACCGACATGTTGTCAAAGCTCGGATCGACCTGACAGGCAATTCCACCGGGTGTAGCATTGGAACACCTCAGAAAACCATCTATCAGGCCGTCCCCAGGAACCGACTCGATCTATGTCCCGGAAAATACGGAATCCGGAGCTGAGCCCATGGACATTGACACGGGAGGTAGTACGCGAGACCCGGGGACTGTATCAGCAAACCCGGGGACTGCCTCAGCAAACCCGGGGACTACCTTGCTAGACCCGGGGACTGCTCAGCGTGATCCGGCTGAAGTTATGCCGGTGGATCAGATGGAAATTGATGAGGCGATGTTCCCTCCACGAGCGATACCAGCTTGGGCACTTCCTATATTCCAATTCCTGAAAGATGGAACGTTACCCGCTGAGGAGGTGTTAGCCAGGCAAACTCAGAGGAGAGCAAAAGCATACACGATCATCAATTCCGAGTTGTACAAATGGAGTGTGACCAATGTCCTCCAACGGTGCGTTGACCCGGAAGAAGGGCTTGACATCCTCCGAGATATACACCAAGGAGAATGCGGGCATCATGCCTCATCCTGAGCCTTGGTGGCAAAGGCGTTCCGGCACGGATTCTACTGGCCAAGTGCCTTGGAACAAGAAGAAGATCTGGTAAGAAAATGCAATGATTGTCAGAGGTACGCCACCAAGACACATATGCCTATGTCGGAACTCAAGACCATACCAATTACGTGGCCATTTGCTGTATGGTGCTTGGATATGGTTGGCCCGTTCAAACCAGCGAGAGGAAACATGACACACATTTTGGTCATGGTGGACAAGTTTACAAAATGGATTGAAGTGAAACCTATAAGAAAATGTGATGGAGCTACGGCCGTGACATTTCTCAAAGACATCATCTTGAGATACGGTTATCCACACAGTATTATAACTGACAATGGAACAAATTTTGCGGAAGGAGCATTTGCGCTCTTCCGCCAAGATAAGAAGATCCGACTCGATGTCGCCTCGGTAGCCCACCCTGCATCGAACGGACAAGTGGAAAGATCCAACGGATTAGTATTATTCGGGATAAAACCCCGACTCATTGAGCCACTGCAAAGATCAGCGGGGTGCTGGATAGAAGAACTACCAGCGGTATAGTGGAGCTTAAGAACAACTCTAAATCGATCAACAGGCTATACGTCGTTTTTTCTGGTATATGGGGCAGAAGCTCTATTACCAGCCGACATAGACCATGATTCGCCTAGGGTCACCCAATACACAGAAGCCGAAGTGCAAGAAGCCCGTCAAAATGATGTTGATCTGCTGGAAGAAGCGAGAGAACTGGCACTGTCCAGATCCGCCATATATCAGCAAAATCTCCGACGCTATCATAGCCGGAAAGTGTGCCCCCGAGTCTTTCGGGAAGGAGATCTGGTGCTCCGGTTGGTGCAACGTACTGCTGGCATGCATAAATTATCCCCCCATGGGAAGGGCCATTCATTGTGAGCAAAGCATTGCACAATGATTCTTACTATCTCATAGATGCAAATCCACAGGAAAAGAACAAGGCGGACAGGTCCGGAGAGGAATCCAAGCGACCGTGGAATGTAGCACTACTTCGTCCCTTCTACACTTAGCTAAGAAGTGTATGTATCCGAGTCGTCTCATATGTCGGCAATGAGCTTATCAATGAAATAGCAGCGCCTCGAGCAGTAACTCGGGGACTGCCTTAATAATGTTTGTTGTTATTTTTTATGCGGTAGCTGGAATAAGTCGTTCTACTTAACACGGATTAGTAATGTGTGAGCAGCAAAAACCCAACCCTTCGACTTGCTGCTGTCCAACAAGAATTGGCTTCATGGCAAGCAAGGGAACAAGTTTGGAATTGCGTAACACATGAAAAACGACTAAGGAAGCGAGTTTATTCGAGCTAACGCTTGTTTTTCGGACTAACCCTGTATTTATTTTCAAGTTATTATGCTGAATTATTTTGAGCTAAGCCTAAAAGTTTCTAAGTATTGTTAAAACAATTTTTGAAGCTCGGATTCGTAAGTCGTAAAACCAAATCAAGGTAGACACGGACCGAGGCAGAGAATTGGACGAACAAGAAAATGAAACTCGGGGACTGCGCCCAAGTTAATCCAGCATAGAAATGTAGTAGCAAAATATTGCATATCCAGCATACAATTGCACCCGGCATACCGGGGATCTGATAAATTTTCCAGTTTTTTGGTACTAAGGAGCAGCAGGAGGAGGAAGTTCTGCGTCATCGTCGCTGTATTCAATATCTGAAGCATCATCTTCTTCGCCCTCATCCGACCCATCTTCAACGTTCTCATTGTGCTCGTCCCCAGCGGATTCCAGGAAGCTCGGTCCTTCAACCCAGTCATGAATAGGAGAATATTCGACGAGGTTGTAGGCGCAAGCCTGGATCCGGTGCGCCGGCGTGTAAGGAAGCTAAGGTCGATCTTCTCATATCATGTAAGAATGTGGTGAATGATGGTATCAGCTGCGGCACGACCAGCAGACTCTCTCCAGAGGTCAAGCTAGGTCTCAATCTCCATTAACTTCTCGACGAGAGTCGCGATGGTCTCCGGGCTACTCTCTCCAGGCCAGAATGTATTGAAAATGCGAACTGCAACATCGAGGATATCCTTGCCATAATTCTTGATCGTCTCCACGCGAGAGGACAAGCTGACCAATAGGTCCTCCATGTCCAAGGGAATGTTCTCACCATCAAGAGCAATGGGAGTACCCCTTTCTCGGCGAAATTTGGCAACAGCAGCGCTTGCAATAGCAGTACCCTCTAGAAAGTGGTCTGGAAACAAGGCAAAGGAAGAAGGTAAAGAAAATACATATGAGGTAACCCGAAGAGTTATGTCGGACAAGGGAAAGGAACTTACGAGAAATGTGGATATGGATCCGGGTTAACTCCTTGATGCAGGCATCGCGTCTTTTGCAAAGTTGTTCAAGCTCAGTGTTTGCCGACCCAAGCTGGAGGGTGGATTCTCTGAGTAGGTCCTGATCCTTGGAGATCTGGAGAGTAAGGCGCTCACGCTCTTCTGTGAAGTTCTGGCCAACCTTTTGGAGCTCGGTTTGATGTTGGGCCTTCATCTTCTCCATCTTGTCCTTGAGCTTGGCAATCTCGTCGTCCTTAGTCCGGAGGAGAGCAAGTTCATCATCCTTTTTCTTCAGCTCGGCTTGATGCTGCCCTGCTTGTTCGAGAAAATGCAGCATCATATCAGGCACGGGCACACTATCCTCAAGCGATGCTGAAATAGTTTGTTGACCCGGCAGAGCCGAGGAGTAAATGTTTGCCGAGCCAAGGAGAATAAGAAATGGAAAACACTACGAGGTCGAACAAAAGAGGACATACCCCGGATTTCCTCCAAGTTCTTCCGCATGATCTTGTTCTCAGCCTCCACCCCAGCTGTAGAAACCAAATGAGGAGATTAGTCCAGTGGAAGAGAGTGAAGAAAAATGGAGGGGTGCCGAGGGAGAAAATTACCCCTCTTTTCATGTTCTGCACCAAGTGCAACATGTTTGGCACGTAGCATCTTGTGGGTATCAAGCAGTCGTTGGAATTCAGCGCTCCGGCAATTGGTAGTTACCTGAAAAAAGTACAAAAGTGTAAAATTAGCTTAGTGCATATTCGAAGTGTACAAGATCCGGGCCAAGTGGAACTTAACCCGGCTCTAGGTGTGTGCATATTCGAAGTGTACAAGATTCGGGCCAAGTGGAACTTAACCCGGCTCTAGGTGTGTGCATATTCGAAGTGTACAAGATCCGGGCCAAGTGGAACTTAACCCGGCTCTAGGTGTGTGCATATTCGAAGTGTACAAGATCCGGGCCAAGTGGAACTTAACCCGGCTCTAGGTGTGTGCGTATTGAAGTGTACAAGATCCGGGCCAAGTGGAACTTAACCCGGCTCTAGGTGTGTGTAGATTCGAAGTTTACATGTAGCTACGTTAGTTTTCTAATGAGCATCCGGCCGAGTAACAAGCTACTCCACCAGAGGCTCGGGGACTAATGGTTATTATCTACAGCATGTAAAGGAGAAACGACATACCTCCATCATTCGCCCCGTGAGGTTAATTGCCTTAGCGGCGGTATTCATCTGGGCGGAAATTCTGCGGGGCCGAACTTTTCCGGGAGATCGTCGTTGTGGACGAACTCCGCCTTGTTCTAGTTCATGACGAACTCGATAAGGCTCGGAGGGTACCTCTCGCCAGTGGGCATATGGGTTGCCACCAAGCCCTTCGCATGATCTTCTTTCCTCTCAACTAGGGAAAGAGCTGGGCTGGTGTGCAGAACCATCTGCTGCGCATCAGTTGGCCCGGCAGAAACATCCGTCGCTGCTGGTGATTTCTTCGGAAGCATCGACGATAGGGTTCGTTGCCCGGCCTCGACGGATGCAGACTTGGAAGTATCCGGAGCCTTTTTGCCCTTAGCTTGCTGGGAAGAAGTAACCATGGTGGAATTTCCTTTAGAAGCTGCTGAAATAGTTCCTCGCCGAGGCTAAGATGACTCGGACGAGGCAGAAGAACTTGGCACTGGAGCTCTTGTAGCTAGACTTGGAGCGGATGTTGGTTTCGGTGGTGCCGAGATAGGTGCTGGCTCAGTCGCTGGTACTAGAGCTGCTGCTGGTGCTGGTGTTGTGATAGACTCGATGGTTGCTGGTTGCGGTGATGCCGAAGTGGTGGACACCGTCACCTCGGCTGGACCGACCCCTCCCGCTCCGAGGTCGCGTTCCTCTCGATGAGGCATTGCGGAACCCGGAGCACCCGCAGAACCCTCCGAAATAGGGCTCAGCGGGCGTGACTCATCGTCACGAGGAGGAGAAGGGCCGGACCGAAGGGGTGAGGAGATGCTTGATCCGCTCTGAGGGACCTCCACCGGGGGCCTGAAAAAGAGAATAATGTCAGAAGAGAAATTACCACGATGCAAGGAAAAGTGAGTTACGCAATGAAAAATGACTTACGCATCCGAGGTTTCGGCCTCCTTGGGTTTCCGGGCCCTCCGTGCCGGGGCTTTGCCTGCCCGCTTGGAGGCAGTCTTGTCTCCGGCCTTCTTTTGCCTTTTTGTGGGCTGATAAGGTTCGGAGGAAGAACTTGATGCGGCTCCGCGCTTCTTCTTCGACGCCACCGGAACCGGCTCGCCCGTAGCAAGTGGAGGATCCTCGTGGATATGCACACCAGGGTTAGCTGATGCCAGAAAGGCAAAAGAAAGAGGGACAACCTCAACAGGTTCAATCACGTCGACATCCGAGTCATCCTCATCATCGGGCCAATCTCTAAGAGAAGAGAATTTACCGCTGGGTCGTTTGGTAGCGTCGGTCATAGGGAGGAACATCTCCTAGTCCGGCTCCTCCTCATCCGGGATTTCTCAGGCTGGCGCCCACTTAAGGGTCGGGTCCGTACCATCCTCGAGAGTTTGCTGGAGGAACAGCTGAGAAAAAGCACAAAGAGCAGAGTCAAAAATACGACAAAAACCGACACATACTTGATCCGAAATAAGTTTGCCCCGCGAAGCTTACCGCGGGAGGGAGCCTGTCACGACAGTAGTGCTCAATTCCCCACGTCCATTCGGCGGAGAAGTCCTTGTGGGTGGTGAAAAGAGGCTTAACCCGGCGAAAGATCTCCGTGTTGCTCAACTCGAAGGAGGAGGTTCGGTTGGGGTCGCGGCCGAAACTCATGTGGCACAACTTGTGGGTGCGCTTCAAGAGGGGAGAGATTCGGTTGCGCATGAACGTGATCATAGCATCCTCGTTGCACAATCCGAGTTTCTTCAGCTCCGCGAACCTCTTGTTAACTTGGTTGGCCAGAGCTGTAGGCTTCTTGGGGACCTCCTCCCAGAAATCCGTGTCAGGTAGACCTGGAGCGTAGGGCAGCAACCGAATCAAATCTTCGGTACCCTCATTCCGGACGTAGAAGAAGGTCCGGGCCCATCCTTTGCAGGAGTCGAGCCCGGTAACCCGGGGAAAGACCGAAAGCATCCAGGGCAAGATGGAGGCAGCTCCGAATTGGGTGAGCTGCTTATCCTCCGACTCTACGTGGATATTGGGGACGACGTTGCGACGAAGACCGAAGAACCGAATCCACAGCTCCTTCGTGGGCCATAGTCCGGTGTAGCCTTCGATCGTAGAGGGAAAGGCGGAAAAAGTGGTGACAGCGTTCGCCGGGAGATGGTGCGGCTGCAAGTGGTAGGTCCTAACCCAATCCCGAAAGAAATCGCTCACCAGCAGACCAAATCCCCGTTGGAAGTGGGACAGGAATACAACAAACTCACCCGGATTGGGTGAGGGGTCCAGTTCGGTGGAGGGGAGACGAGCGGTGACGTTGGCGGGAATGCGCCTGGTCCGGTTGAGCCAGTCAATGTCATCTTGACAGACCCATGAACCGGCCCACGCGCCGCGGTCCGCCGCGCCGGCTTCGTCCTCCATCTCCTGCTCGGTGACGACGAGCTCCTCCTCCGTCATCTCGTATCCGATATCCTCGCTAGAGCTAGCGGCGACGGGGATCTGTGGCCTAGATTGGCGTGGACCCGTGGCGAAGAAGCTGCGCAGCGGGGGCTGCGGTGCGGAGGAACTGGGAAGGTGTGGCGGCGGCGCTGCTGCTAGAAGCACTGGTGGCGCCGCGGTCGCTAGGAAGACGAAGGAGAAACGCAATGGGCAGAGGCGCGCGGAAGTGGAAAATACTAAGGGGTGCACCCCTCCACTATTTAACCACCCCCAGAGATGGATGAGTGGGATTGTGCTGCGCCGACGAGCCGCACGGTGTGGCCGTGTATCACCTGCATCAGCGAATCAGAGAAAAGCCACACAGGAGGCCACAGAGTAGAAGCAATCCCATGACGCGACGCGTTGATGCGGTAAACGTTGAGGCAGGCATGACGTGACCCACACATAGTGATAACTGACAATTACTACGGCGGTTACTATGCAGGCCCTTAAAATAAGACGAGGTAATGATTAGCCTCCACGTAGGTTGGCGTATGAGAGAAGGAAACGGGGCCAGGATCAAACCATGATAACCATGGGATCCGAGCCAAAGTGGTGACCCGGCCGGCAAGTGAAAACTTGGAACATGCGAAGGGAACATAAATCCATATAATCCGAGATAAGGAGCTAACCCGGAATTCAACGTCTGAGGCTCGAACATAAATGAACCTGATGTGGCCTTAGCAGCCAAGGCAGCTAAGACCGCACCAGCTTCGGGGACTAATGTTGGGGGGATACCCCCGGGTAGGGTCACTCCGGGGTATAAGGGCCGAGTTAGCCGAGGTTCGGCAAGGTCAAAGCGGATGCTGGCCGGGTCACCTCAAGGCAGGCTGGATCACGGAGTAACCCGGACCAGGGGGGGGTCGCCTAACATTGTCTCATCCGACTTAAGGGGTAAGTCGGAAGTGCTTATCTAACTTATATGCAGGAACAAGTGTGGCCGGATCTACTATGATCTGGGTCCGCGCTTAGCTTCTGGGAGAAGGAAGGAATCTCTCTGGTAAAAAAAGAAGGTCCGGTACGCATTGCATGAGCGGAGAAAGCAAGGGCAGGACCACCGGGTCATGGCCGACAAGGGTGACGACGCTCATGTCGGCTGACACGGGCGCCGCAGAGGCTTACGTCGCTAAAGCATGTGTGACGCTGGGGAAAAGCACCTCGGTCGGTTTACCACTTTGGGAGGGGGCATATTCTTAGGAATATGCCTCCACGTATGCCCTAGGCAGGGACCAAACTTCCTCTATATAAGGGGGGCTAGGTCTCTGGTAGAGGGGGTTGGTTGATCTGTAGTTGGTTTGGTGATTCCATAGTGCTAGCTGATCTAGGATTCTAGGGAAAAATAGTAGGCAAGAGTAAGAGAGCTCCTTCTTCCTCCTCTCGCCAATACATCTCAAGGAGCACTTGTAATCTTGGAGATATAGCAATACAAACCTCTGTGTGGAGAATCACTCCACTATCCCTCCCTGGATTCCCCTAGCGTTTATTAGTTCCCACCTTTAGCCTATCCATGGCAACTGCCGTGACACCACCACGACAGGCAAGTATGGGACTGCAAAAACAACAACCTGACATGGCCTCCCATACAAGCATTAGCATGTTTAACTTTCATCTCTGATCATACCACATCATCCTGTCCAACTAGGTTTATTCGTAGCTCTGATTCATCAACCGGATGGACCAACGGTAATAGCTAAGCATGGCTAAGCACAACAGATATAACAACTCAAGCGAAGCTCTTAAGCCAAACCGTAGTTATGGTAGGAGCAGTGAATCAGGGAATATAGGATACAAATGGGAACATGCATCAGATAGGATTACTCTATCTATCGATAAAAGACTTCGGAATCGTATGCACATGACAAGAATGAAGTACTTTGAAAGCGTAGGAGTATATCCTGTGTGGGGCTTTGCTTGCCTTTGCCTGTTGATACTCAGATATAGAACTTTAGGGTTCATCAAATGATCTTGTTCGTCGATAACCTTTGATGGTGTTGATCTTGACCTTCAATGTTGGACTCGATCTCGTTGCTCACATCAACTCCGAGGTCTACCAAGAAGATGCAAAAACACCAGAAAGGAAAGTGATAATCAACACATGGCATCGATGCAATGCTCAAGCAAGTATGATGCTATGGCAAGTTAAATTGTATTGGAATGTCACCCTAAAGCATGCTTAGCAATTTTAAGCAGGGTCCGAGGGGTCCAAACCCTAATTCGGAGAAACCCTAGATGCATATGAGAGGGGTTAGTTTGTTCTTCTAATTAAACTTGTCATGTAAGTTTCTTAACAAAGCATGAGTATGTTTCTATTGTGTAGATCTCATTTTTCTGAACATTTTGATATATTATACATATTTTTCTGACTTAAAATGAATTAGTTATGATTTTCCCATTTTTAATCCATTTTTAAATAATTTTAAAACAATTAAACATTTTTGGAATTATTAAAATTATTTTCCATCGGGACCCACATGTTAGATGTTTATTCTTTTCCGAAAATATTTTTGGAAAATAATAAAAACCTGACAGCTCGAGCCCACATGGGTTATTTATTTAGAAAACAAATGAACAAATAAATAAAAAAGGAAAAGGGGGTTATTGCATCACGCTGACATCATGCTGATGTCAGCGACGCCAGTGCCCCAGATCTAGCGCAGGCGTGACGCTAGGGGCGATGTGGGGACACGGGGGTGGACTGGCTCGATGCGGGGCAAAGTGCTCGACCGAATGGTGGCGGCGTCGCTCGACTTTGGTCACCGCCGCTGCGCGCACAACGGCGGCTGGCGGCGGGGCTTGCGGGTGGTCGACGGGGAGCGGGAACCAGAGGGCGAGGGAGTAAGCAAAGGGGTGTGTTAGCACCCCGAGCTCACCGCGAGCACAATAGAGGTGGTGGCGAGGCCTGGCAAGGTCGGAATTGACGGTGTCGACGGTGGTCGGAGTCGGAGGAGACGGGCACGATTCCGTCGATTGGTGGAGCTCCAGCTTGCGTGCTTGAAGGAGGAGGACGAGGCGAGCACGGCGATCCTAGCAGCAATTTCATAACGAAAAGAGGAGGCCGAAGGCAGCGATGGCTGGTGGATCCCTGAGCTAGGGTTTCGGACTCAGAGAGAAATTGCGTATGAAGAGGGGATTAGGGTTCTTCGCTGTGACACAGGGGTACTTGTAGATGCCCGGGAACGCGGTAGCGCACATCATTCTGCCGGCGGGGATCCTGGCGCGGCTGAACGGCGACGACAAGGACACGCACCAGCTTCTGCTCGACGTTCTTCTGGCTCGAGGTTGAAGAAAAGAGAAAGAAGGAGTGAAGGGGTATGGGGCTGTCGTGGGCTGAAGTTGGTATTGGTGGGCCACGACAAAGCAAGAAAGGTGGTTTGTTTCTAGCTGTTAGCTGTTGCGCGGCGCGGAAAGTTAGAGAGGGAGGAGAGATGGGATCGGCCCAGTTAGATTTAGAAACAGGTATTTCTTCCAGAAATATTTTTCTATTTCTTTTTTTCTTTTCTCTTTGGTAATTTCAAATTCATTTCTGTTTTGTATAATTTAAAAATACCAGATCCTTTTGTAAAACTAGGAAGATATTGTGGGGCCCTTTTAGTCCATTTGGGATCCACTTATTTTGTATTTTTCTTGAAATTCAAACTATTTTGAATGTGTTTGAGAGGAAGGAGGAAACTAGGGTTTAGGGTTTCCATTATTTTCTTTACATGCATTTTACGGTATGATGCTCATGAATGCACAAACGAAGTCCTAATTATGATTTAACTAAAACTAGGGTGTTACAGTTCTATCCCCCTTAACAGAATCTCGTCCCGAGATTCCTAGGTAGGAAGATAGAAGGAACAGGGTTACACTAGACTTCGACGATCTTCTCGAAGAGGTTGATACATGCCACCATTATTGAATGAATGAAGCGCTTCATTTCTTCGAGGTAGCTACACACACTAAAGAGGATAGGAATGACACAAACCATAACTGAGTATCTCATGGTTAACTCAAGGATGGAGTGTTTAGAAACAACTCTGAGATGAAGATAATGAAACACACCAAGGTAACAGAGGAAAGAAGAGAAGATGGTTTCAAATTGTTAGGTAGATGGTCTTGATAAGGATTGATACCATGGAGCTTCAGAAGAGTTTAAGCTTCTAAAAAGGAGAGTTTACAAAGGAAAGAACATGACCATAGACTTCGCAAGGGGAACCTCTACTAAACAACATAGGTAGAGCTTCCAAGGTACAGAGATACGGATAACCAAGTTGTTGAACTACTTTTGATACAGAAGGATCACTCTTTCGTTCAGCAGAAGGTCAAGACAAAAAGGTATTTTGGTGTAGAGGACTCATAAGAGTCACAAGGAACATGTAACAAGAGGAACTTCTGATTATGCAAATCATAGTCGCTCTTCGAAAATGTTAGAGGAACCGAAGGGAACTCTTTATTCATCCAGGGTTATCAGAATCCTTGCCAAAGATCGTGATATCACTTTACACCACTAAGATGAATATATATAAGAAGATTCCTAATGACACGAGGAAAAAGAAACTTCATTATCATACTTCAGTTACTTGGCACAGCAAGATGCTTTCCAACATAAAAGGGTCTAGAGGATCGACCGAGAGACATTTAGCAACTCTACTTTAAATGATCTCCTTGATGGTCGAGAAAACGGACATCAAGTAAAGGTCGAACTTCGGATATAAAGGAAACCATGAGCATAATTCCTATAACAAATCCTAGAAGATGCCTCATGAAGAGTGATTGTTATTACTCATTCAAGACTATATGACAATAGGCTTTTCGACTGATTGTGTCAACCACTACATCAATCTTGCCGGACTTTCGAAGAGACCTATGTCAAAACCCTTGAAGAATACCTACCATCATATCTGCTTGAGATTCAGATTCGGTTAAGTGGAAAGATACTTTAGACTCAGTATGTCTGAATAGAAAGGTTGCAACATTTACCACAGAGATAAAGTTACTAGATTATCAAGACATGGACTACAATGTAAAGCTCCAAATGAGTGAGCTAGGTTGCAAAACCCAAGCATTAGCAAGTTATCGGAAGATAATTGCTCCTATATGAATTGATTGGAACAAAACACAAATGCATCCTTATTGTTGCGAGCCATTTAGGAGGATACTGAAGTTTGTAGGACTTATTCTCTTCCATGACAAATCATCAGTGGCTTAACGTGCTTAGAGGATGTTCTCGAGATGAAAAGGTATCAAACGCACATGCTTGATTGACTTGAAATGATTCCCGAGGGGTTAAAGATAACTCTTCTCAAATCCACGATGACATCTTTCACCAATTGTATGTGACCTAGAGAAGGTCACTTCTAACATCCAGAACACATACTTTGAGATAGCTCGAAGAAGGTTCTCAAAAGTTTCCAACATTAATGCCAACTATTCGATATGAATGTAGTATAGCATGGAGAAGATAAGGATGTCATCGAGGGGCTCAATAACAAACTTATCAACATACTCCAAGAATATGGACTCATATGTGGTATGAACGGAACAACAATATTGGTCAGACCAAAGAACATGAAGATGTACCCAGGTGAAACATCACAAATAGATACACCATCAGGATGATCCCTAGGACTGAGTTCGATATGATGGCAGCCCGGGTCAAAACAAAGGTGGGGACGATAACATTTCCACAGGGAGAATGCTATCTTTCTTCATCACGAACAAAACTAGACATCCCTTTAATATGAACTAAGTTAGATAGAACTTTTTCCTTACAACTCTCCAAGTTATTGTTTAAGCTCAACCAACTAATTCAGGGTATCCAGTACGAATCCTTGGAGAAAGGAGCAGTTCAGAGAACTTGCTTGCTCAAGAACTTGACAACACAGTCATGTGGCAACATGGTGATACTTCTAGAGGATGTCTAGAATATCACGATCCACCGATATGTCACTTAGTTTGAGAGGAAACTTGCTTGGTAAGGCAAGAAGACATAGTCTCAGAGCTTCGGCACAAGCCTAACTCTTTGACCGAGAAGAGTGTACCTGAATAGCGGATGTAGTGGCACAATCATCCTTTGCTTAGTGATAGATTAACCATCACGCTAAGAATGACACAAATGTCCTTGTGGAGGTCCAAAGCAATAATGATTGGTAAGAATCTCAGATGGCCACGTTATTACGCACACACATCATTCACGAGCACTAAGGCTCGGAGGAAGGGTGGGTAAGTATGTGTAAAAGTATCACTTCAATAAGAGAATCATGAACTCAAAACGACCTCTTCGTTTATAAGGGTGTGATACTTAAAGGTAGAACATATCAGAAGTTAATCAATGCTTCTTAATCCGCGGATTACAACACTTTGACCTAGTCCTAGATATGACGAGGTACTGGAGTTTGTTTCTCCTGACATCCCGAAATGGTTTGTCTTGATGGTCCACAAGAGTATCTTGCATCGGAAGACAGCAATGCACGGTACTACTTGGCTACCAAATGATAGGCAAAGGTCAGGAACAACAAGGGAAAAAGAACATGGTCAGGATAGAATCCCGAGATGTGGGTGCATAAGTCAACAATCTTCCGAGGACAGATGCAGGAAAGGTAGGATGTGGTAGAGTCACCGGTACATATGCGAGACTCATGAGGAGTACTCTTGTCGTGATCTATTTGGTTCCATTCAAGAACATCTTACATAGCCAGTGGTAGGGGAATCCCTTATTTGTCACAACTAAATAATGATAATAACCACAAGCTTGAAGGTTGTACTAGAAGGTACTAGCCATCCTGAGGTAACGCTTGAACATTAACAACAGGGGTCAACAAAATGGATCTTGGGTTAAAGGTCAGCTTCATGTCAAAGATTCACAACGCTAGAATCTAGCACACTTAGGAATATTTGGTTCAAGTCCAAGGGTTAAAACCCAAGAAATAAGTAACTACTATCTTAGTAATACAGAGGGTACTAGTAACCACGAGGTAGCTTCTAAGAGAAGAAACAACTTCCAAAGTACCTTTAGCATCCCAATTGGCTAACAATTGTAATGCTACTTGGTCTAGTAAGATAATGGCTACTTCCTATATATAATTGTTGCATCATAATTATATCATGCTCATGTCATCATGCCACCTTGCATTTGAGCATCATATAAAACCCTCTTTCTTTGGATCTTTTCTCATATGCATTATTAATTGTATTTGCCTCTTGATATATTGTGTTTGGTTCTTGCTAAATGTTTAATGCCCAAGTTGAGTTGGGGGCATCTCTTTTTGACTCCACCACCTTTCTTGTCACCACCCTATCATTCCACCATTCCACCATATGTGAGCATTGCATTTGGGTTTATCTCTAGCTCATGTTGTTTGGAATGGACCCTTTTCCATTCTACCTGCTTCCATATGGAATGATATGGGAAGGTTGTTCATGTTGGAATATTTTGAGGATAATATGCACATAGTGGAATATACACACTAGCATGTCCAAAATATATTCAAATATGGTCATCTCCATTCACTCCACATGGAACATTCCTTCAATCCTTAGCTTGGCCCTTACTCCATTTTTTGAGGATGCACATAAATAAATGCCATGAGATTTTCTTTTGTTTTCACAAGATTAACAAATGGCATTAAATGCTTGCATGGGCCATGCAACCATCACCATCTTTTGTCCTCCTTTCGTTTTATTTGTTTTTGAGTGGATCATCTTCTCATCTCTCTTTTTCTCTCAATCCTTTCTACCTTGCTTTGTTTCTTGCTTTATGCCATCAAACCTCATCCACCTCTCTTGTGTAGTGCCATGCATGATCTTACAAGACCATCCCCATGAACATCTCCCTACCCTTCATGCTTGCTCATGCTCATGTGGTTACACCATCTCCCTCTCTCTATTTCTCTCTAGCTTGGCCTCCATGCCAAGCCCCTCTCTCCACCTGGCCACCCTCTCTCTACCTGACCCACCACCCCATCCTCTCCTCTCTCTAACCTAGCTAACCCAAATCCTAACCCTAGCTAAACCTAACCCGAGGCCACCATCTAACCTAACGCGAGCTAGTCCCTCCCTCTCTTCTCTCCCTCACGCTAGCCCCACCCTGCAGCCTCACTGCCTCGCCCTGGACCAGCCCCAGCCAGCCCAGCCGGCCGAGCACGTGCTCGAGGAGGAGGAAAAAGGTGGCACGAGGCCACCTTTATCTCTGCCGTGTCCCAGCTGCCTCCCACCTCTCTCCCTCTTTTCCTCCCTCCACACGCCTCCTCTGGCCTCTCCATATCTCCCCGAGACGCCCTCCTCTCCTCCTTCTTCCTCCCTAGCGACCACCACCTACCGCCGTTCGCCGCCAGCAACCAGCTCGCCCCGACGAACCAGCCGTGCAGCGCGACCGTGAAGTGGCGGAGAAGATTGAGCACGATCCCCTACGACGCCCCGACCCCGCCGACGCGGACGAGAAGCTCCCCCGCGACGCCAGAACCTCGTCGCCTCCGAAACCCTAGCCCGCCGGTGCGCCAGCGACCTCGCCGATCCGCAGCCCCTCGCTCCGATCCAAGCCCACCAGGCAAACCGCGGTGAGCATCTCCTTCTCCCTGACAACCTCCCCTTCTCCGTCGCCGTCTAGCGCCGCCGACCGTTGTAGTCTGCAGCCTCCCCGCGCCGCGCCAGCCCTATCTAGCCCGCGCCCTCCTCCCAATCAGCTCCCCTAGCACTACCGCACCGGCTCGCACCCCCAGCGTGCACGCTCACGTCCCCGGATCGAATCCCCGCCCCGCGCCATGCGCCAGTTTTGCGTCAGACACGAGGAGAAGAGAAACAGTAGCCGCCCGTGGTCGATTTGCAAAAACCACTCCCCTTTTTAATTACTGCAAACCGCACTCCTTTCAGCCCCACCAGTCAGCCACGCCAGCGCGTTTGCAGAAAACCCCCCGGCTTTTCCCGTTCGCAACCTGTGCTCTAGCCACAGCCCCACCTGTCAGCCCTGTTTCCTGCATCGCTGGCACACGGGCCTTCCGCCGCTGGTCCCACCTGTCAGCCGCTGTGGGTAAGCCAGACCCGCGTGCAAAACGCGTTTTCGCGCGCGTGTGGCCCAGTCCGCTGTGTCCCCACCCGTCAGTGACTGTGGGTAGAATTGCCTGCAGTGCGAAAAGCTTTTCGCTGAGTCTGTTTTTATTCAAATCTTTTCTAAATTTATTTAAATTCAAATTCTTTTCAGATTCAAATAATTTTTAAAATACAAATCCAAATAACACAAATAATATATGTTTTGGAATCAGAAAAATGAGAGAAATTCAAATATGCCCTTCAAAATATATTTTTGCACACTTTAAATTTCGAGTTGATCAAAATTACAATAAAATGCCCTTTATCTTAATTAATTAATAACTTTTGTTTTATAACTCCAAATTTGACAAATAATATGTCTAAATCGATCAGCGCGACGAGCCCGTTCTATCTATGCATTCCATGTTCTGAATTGCAGCATGCATCATATAAATATAAAGTATACTGCAACTTATTTGAGGATAAAATGTGACTAAAACTCCATAAAATGACTTATTCTTGTATTCCACACCTCACCCATGCCATGCTACATTATTGCCATGCAAATTGTGCATCATTCATCATGGCACGATTGTTTGCTTGTCGCAATTTAATTCATATGCTTGTGCACTCTATTTATGTTGGCCCTTGTTTGTTTGGTTCTTCTTTGAATAGACGCTGAGCAGGGGATATATCAGGAAACCCAGGAGCACTACCCAGATCCGTCCCTCGCTTCAACTGAGCTGCCAGGCAAGCACTACCACATGCTTGCATACATATAGTACCTACTGCCTCTATCTTATTATTGCATCATTGAGTCGCGATTGCATTAAACTGAATCCCAAGTACTGCATAGCCTTTACATTTAAACCCCACCGAAGCTTGTTCCTCCATCCCATGAGCCATTACTACAGGAGTTGTTTGAGCCATGCGGGTCGTAGAACAGCATGTGTAGGATATGTGAGTGTCTGATGGATAACGAGGTACCTAAACAACCTAACCTGAGTAGTAATGGGATAACTAATGACAGTGGCACCGGTGGGCAATATCTGCTATTTGGTTCTTCATGCTCACTTGTGTCCCGTAGGACCCCGAGTACTTGATTCCTGTTCCTTGACTATTCGCACTATCCACATCCGAGAGGCCTTATGGACCCCCCTGAGCCAGAGCTTGATTCATTCTTATTTCTTGGGGCCACAAAGTAGTTTGGGGCTTTATTACTATCCTGTACGTATGCCATGCTTTACTGCTTTATTTAAGATTGTGCGTGGAGCACCTGTACTGTTTAGGACCGTGACACGTTTTCGCTGTATCGACAAGCCCAGTCACATTTTCGGGTTCCCAGTCGTTTACCGCCGTCCACACAAACCCTGGGTCCATTTCGGAGCCGACCAACTTCGTTGCGGGTAGCTTAGTGGGGTGGCCCCCTGAAACATTTCTGAATCCTGTGATCGCTTTGTCGTGAATGCCTCGTTGGGTTTTGATTTGGTTTTTCCGAGGTTGATCGAGTGTGTGTTGCTATTTGTGCACCCCTGCAGGGTAAATCTTTCTGAAAGCCGTGTCCGTGGTTATGGACGACTTGGAGCACAGTTTCTCGATCATAGACAAGTATAACTAAAGTACCGCTTTTAAATTGACTAAGTACCTGACTAGTAAATAGTGCAACACTCATGGAATGGATAATAAAACTGCCAACGGATGGGGGGCTGTTCGTCCGCTTCCTCGTCGGTAAGCGAGGAGGAGGATGGATCTGTTAATATTACTATTATAATTGTTGTTATTAATTCACGGGCATCCGTCTATCTTTGGTTAGGCGGATGGTTAGCGAGTATCCCTAGAATTGTTAGGTATTATCTTTTGTTGCAATTGCGTCACCCCAGGTTGTGTCCCCTTTTGAGGCATAAAGACTTGCTGAGTACCCCTAGGGTCTCACACGATAAATTGCTTGATTCAGATGAACAGGTATGCTCGCAAGATGGATACTGGGTGGAGGAGACGAACGATGTGGGCAACGATCACGCGGTGTAGGGATTCCAGGAACGGGGATCCGTGAGATCTATGGGCGGGATGTGTTTATTTATGGGGCATCTTATGCCGATTTGCTTCTTATCCATACTCGGATCTTGTTTTCCGCTTACGCCTGATACTCTGATGTTTGATGTATGAGGAGATATCCTAAACTATTATATCTATCTAGGATATTTGGATCTTGCCGTATGGCGTTGCAATATTTCTATTTCTTTTAGATGGAATGGCTCTGAGGACTGTTGTATGGTGGCTTGCATACATACTCATTTGTGTATGTAGTTGATCCCTTCGCCTGCCGATTACGCCGCTCGTTCTTGTCCCGATGTTTTGGAAATGGTTAGGACGGCCGAAAGGTCTACCTGTGAGTGGCATTTGGCCCCACCATACTATTTTAACCATTTCCGCTCATCCAGGCTTGTAACTAAGAGCGTAATTCACCGAGGTAGTTACAGTACCCAAACAAATGAAAAGGAGGCACACGAGGCAAAAGGAAATCTCGAAGCCTGGAACAGATCACTGTGGAACCATCAACATGATGCTGTGGACCCATAAGATAGAGAGATCATGATGGAAAGGAATCTCTCAGTTGAAGAGGATCAAAGGAAACAAAGAACACACACACAACTAACTATAGAAACTCAACACTAGGTCAACAGGTTAATAAACGACATGCCAAAAAGGCACCTATGTTTTGAAAGACGAGAAGAGGTAGCAAAACTTTTCCAAATCAACACAAGATAAGATGACGCAGAGTTAGAGCAAAACTGGATAAGGAGAAAAAGAAGCATACTAGAGTTTTCACAAATAATTATAAACTTTCAAATAGTTTTCACAAGCACTAGACTCAACATCGACCATTAGAAAGGTTTTCCTACAGTCGGTACTGCTCTAATACCAAAACCTGTGACACCTCCGGGATTAGGGCTAGACAAATCCCAGACCTCTGTCTAATATAAGCCTAACCTAAATCTCGAAAGCATACAGAGGAAGAATCGGTAACATTACAGTGACGCTACGACACAAAAGTTATTACAGCAAGCTCATAACTGAGCAAAGAACCAAAATATTACGAGCAGAGGTCACTTACCACAAACAATCAAACAACAAAACTCAGATTATGCTATTAAGTATAGCAAACTTAACAAATGGCCTAAGAGGCCTGAAGCATAACGATGACGTCCTAATCCATAGATTCAAGGCTGCCGACCGGGAACCCCAAAATACTCGTCGATGTTGATGTCGTAACGAACTCATCTTTTATGGGAACACTTACCTACTGCAAAAGTGTCAACAAAGCAAGGCTGAGTACAGGGTGTACTCCACAAGACTTATGGCTGGTGGAGCTATTTTGCATAAAGCTAACTTTGTTTTCAAAAGAGGTAGGAGAAGTTCAACAAATAGAACCTTTTAAAAGGGGTAAGAGAAAACGATATTTCTAACTTGATCATCTCTTAATATCCACCGAATCTTTATCAGCTGAACCTACCAACTAGGATCACCCCCTCGATCCCTGAGGAAGCATCCTTAAGCACACCTCACATCTCTTGTCAAGTTTTATGATTAGGTTATTCTTCTCTATGATCTTTGAATCCGTTCCCAAGTTGTCCATAACCGTGGACACGGCTTTTCAAAAAGATTAATACCCTGCAGGGGTGCACAACTTAACCACACGTACTAACAGACTCTTAGTGGCAGTACATTAGCCCTCTTCCTTGGAAGGCCGACAGAGGGTGGTTAGACACGACCTTTACCTTGCTTTCGCCGAGACCATGAGTCACGCCCTAAGGAGATGCCGCCGTAATGGGTCAAGTCCCGAAGTCGGTCCCTAGAGATGTGAACAGGGTTTGAGATTACAGAGGCCGTGCCTCTCCCATTCCGTGCCATGCTTACCTACCTGTACGAATGCACCTCCTCCACGTCCTTCGAGAACAACCAGAATGCATATGTCGAATGGAACTCCTGAACTATGTGACTCATGGAATCTACTAGGCAAGTTAGTTGGTCGAGGGGTTTTCCAGGCCCCCGTGTGGCTGTACGCTCATCTTGGTTCAAGAGGCAAGAACTCAGATCCTAGTGGTGGCAAGTATGGGACTGCAGAAACCACAACCCGACGTGGCCTCCCTTATAAGCCTTAGCATGTCTAACATTCATCTCTGATCATACCACGTCATCATGTCCATCTAGGTTCATTCATAGCTCTGATTCATCAATTGGATGGACCAACGGTAACAACTAAGCATGGCTAAGCACAATAGATATAACAACTCTAGCGAAGCTCTTAAGCCAAACCCGAGTTATGGTAGGAGCAGTGGATCAGGTAATATAGGATATAAAGGGGAACATGCATTAGATTACTCTATCTATCGATAAAAGACTTTGGAATCGTATGCACATGACAAGAATGAAGTACTTTGAAAGCATAGGAGTATGTCATGTGTGGGGCTTTGCTTGCCTTTACCTGTTGATACTAAGATATAGAACTTCAGGGTTCATCAAATGATCTTGCTCGTCGATAACCTTCGATGGTGTTGATCTCGACCTTCAATGTTGACTCGATCTCGTTGCTCACATCAACTCCGAGGTTTACCGAGAAGATGCAAAAACACCAGAAAGGAAAGCGAAAATCAACACATGGCATCGATGCAATGCTCAAGCAAGGTTGATGCTATGGAAAGATAAATTGTATTGGAATGTCACCCTAAAGCATGCTTAGCAATTTTAAGCGGGGTCCGAGAGGTCCAAACCCTAATTCGGAGAAACCCTAGATGCATATGAGAGGAGTTAGTTTGTTATTCTAAATAAACATGTCATTTAAGTTGCTTAATATCGCATGAGTATGAGGCTATTGTGTAGATCTCATTTTTCTAAACATTTTGATACATATTTTTTTGACTTAAAATGAATTAGTTATGATTTTTCCCATTTTAATCCATTTTTAAATCATTTTAAAACAATTAAACATTTTTGGAATTATTAAAATTATTTTCCATCTGGACCCACATGTCAGATGTTTATTCTTTTCCAAAAATATTTATGGAAAATTTTAAAAACCTGACAGCCTTGGCCCACATGGGTTATTTATTCCAGAAAACAAATAAACAAATAAATCAAAAAAGAAAAGGGGGTTATTGCATCACGCTGACATCATGCTTACGTCAGCGACGCCATTGCTCCAGATCGGGCGCGGGCCTGACGCTAGGGGTGATGTGGGGACGCGGGGGTGGGTTGCCTCGATGCGAGGCACTGTGCTGGACCGAATGGTGGCAGCGCCACTCGACTTTGGTCGCCGGAGCTGCGCGCACAACGGCGCCGGCTGCGGGGCTTGCGGGTGGTCGAAGGGGACGGGGAACCAGAGGGCGAGGGAGTAAGCGGAGGGGTGCGTTAGCACCGCGATCTCACCGCGAGCACAATAGAGGTGGCGGCGAGGCCTGGCGAGGTCAGAATCAACGGTGTCGACGGTGGCCGGAGTCGGAGGAGACGGGAACGATTCCGTCGGTTGGGGGAGCTCCAGCTTGGACGCTTGAAGGAGGAGGACGAGGCGAGCACGGCGATCCTAGCAGCAATCTCATAACGGCAAGAGGAGGCCGAGGCAACTACGGCTGGTGGCTCCCTGAGCTAGGGTTTCTGCCTCAGAGAGAAATTGGGGATGAAGAGCGGATTAGGGTTCTTCGCTGCGACACATGGGTACTTGTAGACGCTCGGTAAGGCGGTAGCGTGCATCATGGCGCCGGCGGGGATCCTGGTGTGGCTGAACGGCGGCGACAAGGACACGCATCAGCTTGTGCTCGATGTCCTTCTGGCTCGAGGTTGAAGAAAAGAGAAAGAAGGAGTGAAGGGGTATGGGCCTGTCGTGGGCTATAGTTGGTCTTGGTGGACCGTGACAAGGCAAGAAAGGTGGTTTGTTGCTGGCTATTAGCTGTTGCGCAGCGCGGAAAGTTAGAGAGGAAGGAGAGATGGGCTCGGCCCAGTTAGATTTAGAAACAAGTTTTTCTTCCAGAAATCTTTTTCTATTTCTGTTTTTCTTTTCTCTTTTGTAATTTCAATTTCATTTCTGTTTTGTATAATTTAAGAATACCATAGCCTTTTGTAAAACTAGGAAGATATTGTGGGGCCCTTTTAGTCCATTTGGGGTCCACTTATTTTGTAGTTTTCTTGAAATTCAAACTATTTTGAATGTGTTTGAGAGGAAGGAGAAAACTAGGGTTTAGGGTTTCCATTATTTCCTTTACATGCATTTTAAAGGATGATGCTCATGAATGCACAAACCAAATCCTAATTATGATTTAACTAAAACTAGGGTGTTACATGTAGAAGCTATTCCAAACCTGTTGGCTGCAGTAGATCGTCATTTGGAAGGTTCCACGCCTCCTTCATTGCTAACCAGAGGGCCTGTGCGTGAGGGCACCGATGGAAGGTGTGGAAGGTATCCTCCTCTCCCTGACCACAGACCTGGCAGAGGCTGGTCGTCATCATTCCATGAGTTCTCATGTTTACTACTGTTGGTGATGGCATTTCTGCAAATTCTTTAGACCAACATTTTAATCTTTGGTGGTACTAGGCATTCAATGGGGGAACTATTTAATCAGAAAGTTGTGCTGCTGTTGTACTTTAATATTCCAATGGTGACCTAAAGTAACTCTAGATTATTAATGAGCAGCTGAGGAGTAGTGCTTTCACATCTTGTATTTAGAGCATGTACAATAGAGACATGTGAGCTGGCTAGCGCAATTAACATCTTATATTTATAACATCTAGAGATTCTAATGATATGGTTGGAAGATACACCCCTAGTGCAATAGTATTAATCTATACAATATTGACCAACAAATAATGTTACCGTCGCACATGTATTAGCTCAAGTACCACTAAACATTAGTTTTAGGAGGGTACTTAACGGGAATAAGTGAACTCCTTGGTTACACTTATGCCAAAAGACTTATGATGGTACAACTGTTGGATGAACATGATAAGGTTGTATAGAACTCTAAACCTCATCTGCGCCGTTCTCACTAAAATCCATGTATGAAGATCTGATGAATGACTATATGGTCTTGCTTCGGAAATATCTTTAGAAATTAAAGATTCATCTTAAGGTTAAAATTTGTACGTGATTCCTTCAAAATAAAGCGTTTCTTACTAAGGATAACCTAGTCAAAAGGAATTGGATAGGATGTACCAAATGTTGTTTATCTCATGCCATTTTGCTCGTCTTTTGTGGCGTATTGTCAATTTTGCTTTCGATATACCCCCTCTAACTAATATTACAAATATGTTTGGAAATTAGTTGAATGGAATGGACATGTCATCTAAGGCTGGAATTCACATTGGTGTTTATGCATTACGTTGGTATGTATTGGAGATGCAGAAATGACATTATCTTTAACAAAACAAATTATTTTAATTTATTGCAGGTTATCCACAAGATGACACATTGGGTACATCTTTGGATGCTTCTCTCTACACCCGCCGAGCGGGATACTGTGGTTACTGGGTGCAGCCATTTGCTAATGGTTGCCCCCTACTTATTCGGCCTATCGTGTTGGCAGCCGCTTAGTGGACTACGGGATGAATAGATCTTTCATTCGTATTTTTCGCTGGTTGATCCATGTATCAACAATTAAGCGACCCATGATTTGTATTCCCTAAAGTTTAGACAGAGGCTGGGGTAATATCCGCTTTTCGAAAAAAAATTATTATTTATTGCAGGGAATAAAGCACCACTTATTTGACTGTTTACAGAAAGACAATCGTGTACGATGTAAATAGTCTCGAGAAGCTTTCTGTGTGCGATGTCACCGTGAAGGAGCGTGACGAAATTTTTGAGCATGAGCATCCTTCCGCACCACACACCGTGCGTACAGGGGTATTAATAGGTTCGATCTTGTGCTAGTGAGTGAATCTGGAGATTGCACGTCCCCTCCTGCTCACCACCCAGTCAAGTGTCCGACGATATCGAGGCGAGACGACAACGATCTCCCAACGAACACCCCAGGCCCCTGAGTCTACAGCTAGCTAGGTGTACGAGGAGACTGATTTGTGGGCATCGAGATCTCGAAAATAAACGGCGTTAGAAGGACGTACGGCGTCGATCAGGCGATTAGGATCGATGGCAACGCCAAGGCCTCCCACACAGGCTATGCTCCGGCAATAGACGATTTGGCCAAGGGAAACGAGGCCTTTCACAATGGTAGTCTCTAAGCATGGTATTATAGGCAAAATGTCTATGTAGCACCATATTTAATGATGAAAGAGAGTGTTATTGTATCTTAGCTAAGATACACCTCTTGTGCATAGTCATAAGCAAAAACAAGTAGTAGACCAATCACATGGATGCATGAGGCTAAACTCATTAAATTAAGATACAACCTTAAAAAACAATTCATTGTAGAGGGTGTTTCTTAGACATTTATTTAGCCTATGATAACGTGCTAAAAACCCTCCATTGTCAAAGGCTTGATAGGTATCCTCCGGGGATGGAAGAAAACGATCCCCCAGTTCGATAGCTGAGACGCGTTCGGTTGTGGGTGGGCCCCCGCCACCGCACCCTTTATCTCGTTCGTGCCTTCTCCCACTAATCCCATGAAAACAACGCCGCCGCTTCCGGCCCTGCAGGACTCCGCCGCCCAGCTCTTTGCAGGATGCCGCCGCCCAACTCCTTGCTGGCGGCCGCCGCCCTAACTCCATGGAGCCCCGCCGTGGCCAGAGATGGAGGCCACCCTAGATCCCTGTGTAGCATCCCAATTGTCTAACAATTGCAATGCTACTAGCCTAGTCTATATACATGCTACTTCCTACATATAATTGTTGCATCATAATTATATCATGCTCATATTATCATGCCACATTGCATTTGAGCATCATATAAAACCCTTTTCATTTGGTTCTTCTCTCATATGCATTAGTAATTGTATTTGGCTCTTGATATATTGTATTTGATTCTTGATAAATGCTTGATGTCCAAGTTGAGTTGGGGGCATATCTTTTATTCAACTCCACCACCTTTTCCTTGTCACCACCTTATAATTCCACCATCCTAATTATCCATAAGCTTTTACACTTTTCCTTTAGCATTTAAATCTAGCTCATGTGGGTTGGGATGGATCCACTTCTATTATTCCACATGCTTCCCTATATGCACCATGTTATTTTCACATCATTGATATGTGGAGCCACCTTTGCATGCCTTGTGAGTGGTACCCCTTTTTCTAGCTTCCACACGGATTGGTTTGGAATAATTGCTCATGTTGGAATATTGTTGAGGATATAATACATCTGGTGGAACATACACACTAGCAATTCCAAATTATATTCAATTATGAGAACCATCCATCTACTCCACATGGAACCTCCACCTTATTCTTTGGCTTGGCCTTAGATCCATATTTTTGGGAATGCATGGGAATAAATGCCATGGGGTTTATTTTTGTTTTCACAAAATTAAACTTGGTATCTACTATTCATGCATGGGCCATGCAAATATCTACCACCCTACCCCTACCTCTCCTTAACCTTCTACACACACCCATGCCACCCCATGTCACCCTCATGCTTTTGTTCATGAGAAAAAGCTAAACCCTAACCCCAACCCTACCACCTCACCCTCACCTTGCCGAGCCATCACCCCCCTACCCTAACCTTGCTAACCTCACCACCACCCTAACCTGCCGAGCTACCCCTCCTTCCCCTAACCTAACCCGAGCCTCCCATGCTCAACCACCACCACACCACCCTTGTCTTTCCCTTCCTTTTCTTTGCTTGAACACGACTAGCCCCCACCACGTCTCACCCCACATCAGCCCTCCCCACTCCTTTCTTTGGCTTCAAGAAAAAGAGAAGAGAGGAAGAAGCCTACACCACCAAGCCTCCTCTTGCTTTTGCAAAAAGGGTGGAGACCATCCCATGTGCCTTCCCCCTCTCTTCCGTATCACCCCCAACCACCCCAGGCATCCCAGATCAAGATCTGGAGGAACCCTGACCCTCTCCTCCTCCCTCTACTCCTCTCTACTGTCCAAGCCTCGCCATGGCGCTCAAAACCTAGCCTAGCTCGTCCATCCCTCCTTCCGGTGTTCTGAAGCTACTCGAGGCGGACCAAGGGCATCAGCGGGTTCCCCTGCATCCTCCTCGTCGCCCTGTACACAGAACACCGCCAAGAGCCGCCGGGTTTCCGCCATGCCGTCGTAGATGCCATGGACCCGGAGCTCCGGCCAGCAAGCCCCGCGCCAGATCGCGACCGCCCCGAGCTCCTTCGCCTACACTGCCGAACTCCTGGTGAGAAACCGAACCATCCAGACATGGTCCCTATCCTCCTATCGCTGTAGAATGCCGCCACCTTCTATCGAGCAATCTGCGTGCGCGCTCGCCGCCGCGCGCCGCGCTCTGGCAGACAGCAATAGCGGCAGCAGACACCGCCGCGGAGCCCTGTTCCTCGACGATTTGCGGCCGCTACAGTCCTCCTTAGACCAAACCACCTGAGAGAGTTTTGTAGCCAAGAGTCCCCTCTTCGCCTTTTGTTTTTGCGCCGACAATGTCCGAGCAACAACGGCGTCGCCACCATCCTCACGTTGTCGCCCGACCGCCTACACCGCGGCGTCCGCCGCGCTCGTCGACAGCAGCAGCGTCCGTCCCGCCTCTGTTCCTCGTCGTGCCCCGCGTGTTGTAGACCTCCTCCTGCGATGACACCTGAACGAGAGTTGTAGGCCGTGAACTCCTCCGCATCTTCCCTTTTTACGGCACGGCGAAACTCGCCGCCGTTTAGCCGCCACCGCAGCCGCAACCCAGGCCGAGCCCCCTGTTCTCTGCTGATGATTCGCAACCGTCAGTCCGGCGTCGCCGTCGCTTTTGTAGAAAAGCCCCGGAGGTTTTTCCCGCCTTCACCCGCGCTCCCCCGAGCCCACATGTCAGCCCCTTTGCCGTTTTACAGAAAGGGACCCCAGTTTCCTTTGTTTCACGCCCGCGCTACCCCGGATCCCCCACGTGGCAAGCCCCCGCTGGCGCGCCCGCGTGTGTGGCCGCACAGGCGTGGGACCCGTCCGTCAGCCACACCGGCTAGCCAGCCCCGTGGTGACAAAACGCCGACCCAGCCGCTGCACCCCACCTGCTGCTGAGTCAGCGCAGGCCCCACCCGTCTGCGTCTCAGGCTAGTTTCCATTGATGCAAAAAGTCCCTGTTTCTTTTTCTGTTTAACAAAAACATTTCTGGTTTTTGTTTAAATGATTTTAAATTCTGTTTTTAATAACTTTTAATTTGTAATCCAAATAAAACAAATGATATATGTTTCGGAATCAGAAAAATGTGAGGATTTCAGATATGCCATTCAAAATAACTTTTGATCTTTTTAAATTTTCGAATTTATTTAAATGTAATAAAAAGGCCTTTTCTTAATTAATTAATAACTTTAAATCTACAACTCCAAATTCGACAAATAATATGTCTAAATCGATCAGCACGACAAGCCCGTTCTAACTATGCATTCCATGTTCTAAATTACAGCATGCATCATATAAATATAAAGTATAGAGCAACTTATTTGGGAGCAAAACATGGCTAAAACTCAATAAAATGCTTTATTCTTGTACCCCACACCTCACCCATGCCATGCTACATTATTGCCATGTAAATGGTGCATCATTCATCATGGCATGCTTGTTTGCTTGTCGCATTTTAATTCATATGCTTGTGCACTTTATTTATGTTGACCCTTGTTTGTTTGGTTCTTCGTCGAATAGACGCCGAGCAGGGGAAATACCAGGAATCCCAGGAGTACTACCCAGATCCGTCTCCCGCTTCAATTGAGCCACCAGGCAAGCACTACCACATGCTTGCATACATATAGTACTTATTGCCTCTATCCTATTCCTGCATCATTGAGTCGCGATTGCATTAAATTGAATCCCAAGTACTGCATAGCCTTTACTTTTAAACCCCACCGAAGCTTGTTCCTCCATCCCATCAACCATTACTACAGGAGTTGTTTGAGCCATGCGAGTCGTAGAAAAGCATGTGTAGGGTATGTGAGTGTCTGGTGGATAACGAGGTACCTAAACAACTTAACCTGAGTAGTAATGGGATAACTAATGAAAGCGGCACCGGTGGGCAATATCTGTTATTTGGTTTTTCATGCTCACTTGTGTCCCGTAGGACCCCGAGTACTTGATTCCTGTTCCTTGACTATTCGCACTATCAACATTCGGGAGGCCTTATGGAACCCCCTGAGCCATAGCTTGATTCATTTCTATTTCTTGGGGCCACAAAGTAGTTTGGGGCTTTGTTACTATCCTGTACTTATGCCATGCTTTACTGTTTTATTTAAGATTGTGCGTGGAGCACCTGTACTGTTTTGGATGCGGAATGTTTTCACGGTATCGACAAGCCCAGTCACATTTTTGGGTTCCTAGTCGTTTACAGCCATTGACGCAAACCTTGGGTCCGTCTCAGAGCCGGCCGACTTCGTTGCGGGTAGCTTAAATGGGTGGCCCCCTGAAATATTTCTAAATCCTGTGATCGCTTTGTCGTGAATGACTCGTTGGGTTTTGAGTTGGTTTTTCCGAGGTTGATCGAGTGTGTGTTGCTATTTGTGCACCCCTGCAGGGTAAATCTTTCTGAAAGCCGTGTCCGCGGTTATGGATGACTTGGAGGATAGTTTCTCGATCATAGACAAGATAACTAAAGTACCGCTTTTAATTTGACTAAGTACTGGACTAGTAAATAGTGCAATACTCATGGAATGGTTAATAAAACTTCCAACGGATGGGTTGTTCGTCCGCTTTCTCGTTGGTAAGCGAGAAGGAGGATGGATCTGTTAATTATACTGTTATAACTATTGTTACTAATTAACGAACATCCGTCTATCTTTGGTTAGGCGGATGGTTAGCGAGTATCTATAGAATTGTTAGTTATTATCTTTTGCTGCAATTGCGTCACCCCAGGTATATGTCCCCTTTAGAGGCATAAAGACTTGCTGAGTACCCCTAGGCTCTCACACGATAAATTGTTTGATACAGATGAACAGGTGTACTCGCAAGATGGATATTGGGTGGAGGAGACAGATGATGTTGACAACGATCACTCGGTGTAGAGATTCTGGGGATGGGGATCCGCGAGATCTGTGGGCGGGATGTGTTTATTTATGTGGCATCTTATGCCAATTTTCTTCTTATCTGTACTCGGATCTTGTTTTCCTCTTCCGCCTGATACTCTGATGTTTGATGTATGAGGAGCTATCCTAAACTATTATCTCTATCTAGGATATTTGGATCTTACCGTATGGCGTTGCAATATTTCTATTTCTTTTAGATGGAATGCCTCTGAAAACTGTTGTATGGTCGCTTGCATAGATACTCACTTGTGTATGTAGTTGATCCCTTCGCCTGCCGATTACGCCGCTCGTTCTTGTCCGGATTTTTTGGAAGTGGTTAGGACGGCCTAAAGGTCTACTTGTGAGTGGCCCCTGGCCCCACCATACTATTTTAACCACTTTCGCTCATCCAGGAATGCAACTGAGGGTCACCGCCGACCTAATTCACCGAGGTAGTTACACCCTGTCCCCAAAAATAATACCATCACTGCCTTGCGCCACCGGGTCACCGCCGACCTAATTCTATAGCGCCGCTGAGGGTCGCTACTTTGCTCCGTCGGACACCCTAGCTCCATGGTGCCCCCTTCTCGGCCGCCTCCCATGGCGTTGGCCATGGACGGCTGACCTAGATGCCTCCGCCATAGATAGAGGCTACCAGCCATGGCCGTCGTGCCCCGGCCTCCCTACAAAGCTCCGCACCCGTGGTGCTGCCATAAGAGAGCTCCGACCGGACGCTTGGTCGCAGCTATTGACGACAACATATGCCTCCTCACGAGTTTTGCTACATGCGGTATCGGGTTTGTCTACATCTGGTCTCGCGTTTTGCTACATGCTCCCGGTAGCGATGCTACAAACTTTGTGTTGGGTTTGCGACGCTACGTGCGGCTGACGGTGGCCCTGCGAACCTCCGGCGGTGCTATGTGCATCGTCATATTTTTTCTACAAACTTTATGTTATTTTGCTACAATAGTGTATGAGTTTTGCTACGATACTCTGGTGAAAGTCCCCGTGAAGTCAGTTTTGCTATATTAGACCAAACTTTTTGCTACAAAGTGTCCAACGAGGTCTTCTTTTTGCTACGTTATCATATTTTTTGTCTATCGCCGTTTTGTGGTTTTGCTACAATAGTGTAAATTTTTTAAGGAAATATGCCCTCAGAGGCAATAATAAAGTTGTTATTATATATTCCTTATATATGATAGATGTTTATTTTACATGCTAGAAATGTATTGATTTGGAAACATCGATACATGTGTGTTTAATAAACAAAAAGGGTTCCTAGTCATGTCTCTCTTATAAACTAGCTTGTTGATTAACAGGATGATCAAGGTTTCCTGATCATGGACATGGGATGTTGTTAATAACAACGTCACACCATTGGTGGAATGATGTGATGAACATTCATCCGAAGTATAGCATTACGATCAAGTCATTATGTTTATATTGCTATAACATCATACGAAGTAATCTTTATCCTTAGATCATGAGATCATGTTAATTGCTAACACCGGAAGAGTATCTTGATAACATCAAACGTCACACCGTAACAGGGTGACTATAAAGATGGGTTCAGTACTACGAAGGTGTTATGTTGAGGCTCATGGATCAAGAGTGGAATTTGTCAATCCAGATAACGGATAGATATACTCTGGGCCCTCTCGGTGATATCACATTAGGATAGCTTGCAAGCAAGTGATGTGATCACTAGAATGTTATATCACGGGAACGAGAAAAGAGTGCATGTCGGTAACGAGATCAAACTAGGTATGGAGATACCGATGATCGAATCTCGGACATGTAATATATCGAGAGACAAAGGGATTTAGTTACAAGCGTTAAAGGCTCTCACGATCACAGGAGTCATCTTCGAATGTGTAGGAGTCAGTACAGATCTCCAGGTCCCGCTGCTGATTATTGATCGGAGACGGGTCTCGATCATGTCTGCATTATTCGCAAACCGTAGGGTGGCACACTTAATAGTTACCGGACACCATTTTGGAGCACATATGTTTCAGACGAAAGAATTGCAAAGCGCAGGAATTGTTTCAATAGAAACCGGAAATTGTTTCAGGTGAAATTGCAGAAGGTTGTTCTGCATGTCATATTGAAATATTGCAAGGGGCTATATGTGAATGTTTGTTAATTAAAGTAATTTACAAAATTCTAAATAAATTTAATAAAAAGAGTTTTATTAAATGAGAGAGCATTAAATTTGGAGAAATTTAATGCATTTAAAGTGGAGACATTAAAAGGGAATGTGAAGAGGCATTTTAATGTGGAGGGGTTACCACCACATGAATGGGGGAGGTGAGGGGTCACCCCCCCATGCGCCGGCCATGGAGAGAGGGGGCACCCCCCTCCTCCTATAAAAGGTCACCCATTCCCTCCTTCATCCACACACCTCCTTGTGAAGGATCTCTCTCCCCCTCTAGAATTATTCCCCCATGGTCTCGGATTAGCGAGATACATGTTCCCGGTGGCATTTCGTCTGGAAGGAGTTGCTGCTTCCGTTGGATCGCTGGAGCAAGGAGGCGGAGGTTGTCCGGTGGCTTGAACGTGTGTGCGACTGCGGATGCGCTGCTGAGTTGCGGCGCTCGGACTTCCTCACGATCTTGAGATCGGCAAGTGTACGACTACATCAACCACGAGTTCCTACTCGTTAACAAAGCTCGTTGTCTACAAGGGTAAGTTCTCGTTGGATGTATGTCCACCCATTTCTTTATACCTAGTAGATAGATCTTGGCGTGTAGTTAACACCGTAGGAAATTTTTTGTTTTCTATGCTGCGGATCCAACAATTTTCTGCTATGAGGTCTCGCAGCGGAAGTCTCCGGCGAAGTCAGTTTTGCTACATTAGAATAAACTTTTTGTTACAAAGTGTCCGACAAGGTCTTC
Source organism: Avena sativa (assembly GCA_916181665.1). NCBI lineage: Eukaryota > Viridiplantae > Streptophyta > Magnoliopsida > Poales > Poaceae > Avena > Avena sativa. Next base: position 577,934,804 of record OV702287.1, read on the forward strand.
GACGAAACACCTGCGAGATATCCAACAAGATGTGTCCTTTTATTTTTTGTGTCTCATGGGTAAACCCTTTTTTGCTACATGTAGTAAAAGCGGGTCAATTTGTAGAAAAACGGACCGTTTGTAGCAAAAGCGGGATTCATATATGTTTTCATGGTACATGTGGCGGCTGAAGGGTTCCGCAGCAGAATTCAAAAATGTTCCTACGTTAGAACCGCCTAATACTGCCAAGATCTATCTATGTAGTAATACGGTAACGACCGAAGCGTATAGAATACATACCCTTGTAGAACGTATGTGGTTAACGTTCCGAGGGGAACATGGTTGAAGTAGTCGAACCCGTAGCCGGCCTCAATGTCGTGAAGCTCCTCGCATGTCACCCCTTACTCCTTCTTCATCGTGCAGCAGCTCTGGCTCACAACATCCAAGGTGCCTCAGGTGAGGCCTCTCGTGGTTTCGTACACATACGGTATACGATGACGACCTCCGGCTCCTTGATCCCTTTCAGGAGTGCGGAAGTAGATCTCCGGCTTGGAATCCTTCCGGCGCAACGGCGTGCTGCAGGTGCGGCGTCTCTTGCTATGACAGTCCTTACTTGGGACCATGCCAACACATAGAGATGGAAGAGAGAGAGAGAAGGAGAAAGTCAACCAAAGGACTTCTCCAAATATTGGTGTGTCTATTCCCACCCATGGACACCCCTTTATATAGGGGGAGGGGATGTGCCCTCCCCTTTGGGTTTCCCATGTGGGACTAAACAAGGGAGAGAGGGGGAGGCGCATGGGCCTCATGTGCCAGCCGGCCAGGGGTGGGCCCCCTTGAGGCGCTTGGGCCTAGGCCCTTTGGCCCTTGGCCCTTCCCTCCTTCGGTTTTCCATCATGGGCCCTTTTCCCTAGGAAGTTTGGCCCATTAGTGGAATACCCCTTCAAATTAGATTTTAATATTATATTTTAAAATTAATTACATTAATTAATATGTATGTACATATTACAATAACCGATTTGACCCGAAACACCTTTCGGTTCCCTTTCGATTTCCTCCGAACAACTTCGGATCTTTTCCGAAACGATTCTGGTTCTCTCACGGAACTTTTCTAGTTTCCTTTTCTCTATCATATGGTGATTCCACCTTACAAAGGATCTCTAGCTCATCGTACCCTTAATTTTATTTCCCCACGGCTCGTGAATGGCACAGACATGATCTCCATCAATAATCAATATCGGGACTGGGATGCCCATAATGACCCCTGTGCATTCCATGATGATAATGTCGTTTGAACTGTAAACAGTCGTTTCCCATTCCCTTTGACACTCGATACCTAGTTCACCCGAGATTTGATCCTATGCTATCTCCATACCTTAGTTCGATCTCGTTACCGATGAACTTGATTTCTCGTTTCCGTGTTGTTGCATTCTGTGACCCAGTCACACGCTTGCAAGCTTCGTTAGTGCAACGTCACCGAGATGGCCACATATGTATCTATCTGTTACATGGATTGGCAAATCTTGGTATTGATATGTACTCCTCTACACGCTCCTTTTTGAAACCCGAGTAACACTTTTTCGATCACCCAGTCATGGAGTGATACTTGATAACCATCTAAGCTCCCTCCAGAACGGTGATTTGCATTACCTCACAGTCTAAGGATCAGGTCGCGAGGTTTCCTTAGTTTATCATTAATGGTGAACTTTGTAACTAGATCTCATTAAGATACAACTGGTTGGGTTGTTTGTCAATCACATCATTCAACTAATGATGTTACCTCATTGTCAATTGGCGTAAATGCCCATTATCTCGAAACCCTAGATCATCCTCATGACCAATGAACTACTTCGCTAGAGGTAACTAGAGACTTGGTTTGTTTACATACCACGCCTGTATTAACGTTTCATATTAATACAATTATAGCATAGAATGAAACTATTATGATCTAATTGAGATATGACAATAAAAACCAATTTATTATTTGCCGCTAGGGCATATCTCCTTTCAGTCTCCCACTTGCACTAGAGTACAAATAATCTAGCTTGCATTTTTCTCATCATAAACTATATCACATATGCGTTTATTGATCATGCATGCTTATGGAAAACGTCATGTCCATGTTCTGTTTTACCAGATCATTATGTCTTCCTAACTTTGAGATTCATACCATTATCTCATAATGGGTTGAAGTATTTGTTTGGCCACAAAGTGAGACTTTGTTTCTACTTTTTATAATGACGGTCATTTTCATTGTTGTCATATAAACTTTGAAACACACTTTGCAATCCTTTGTGTATATGCGGCAGTTATGGCAGCAGAACAAGGCCGGTTTCCAGGAGCCTACAGTGACTTTAGATCAACCTCGAGGGCTTTTTCATGGGCACTGTGCCCTAGGACACATCATTCTATGTTAAAATCAAACTAGCCCCGCCATAACAAAATACATCACATCAGATGAATCCTTTATACTTCTATATCTATGTAGATCCTAGTGCATGAAATGCAACTATGCCACTTTCTTTGCTTCTTACCATTTAAGTATAAACTTAATCCTGGTTCAGTGATTAACTCAAGAATCACTTCAAGACATGTTCTTATAGTTTAGATCTTGTCCTTCCAGCCTGAACCTCGGGTCACATTATGTCGATTATACAATATGGTTGTATGGAAGAACCTATGACTGAGGCATAGGAGACGCAACGCATCTCTTTCTTCCTTTTAACCATCATTGCAATACTCAGACTAACTCAATGCTTCATACAAGTAAGAACATCTTTCTTTTCCTTGTTCCATTCTGAACTACTTCAGAATCTCGTCTAGGATATTCTGAACATCTTCAGAATCAAGTCTAAGAAGCATTCAACTGTGATGTTTATTAAACTTACTAATCTATCTCGATATATCTCATTGTTTAATAACTTCAACTTCATCCATATTTACTAACTTAAATGTTATCAATACCAATCAAATCATTCACATATGTCGTCCACATATCCTAGAATGGTCTCACACTCCCACTCAAATGTGGCATCCATATTTGAGATCCAGGGATTTCACTTAGCTCCCACTCAAAATATGTCTACTACATATTAAGATTTGGCCAAGCTAATTAGCTCCCACTCAAATGCAGGTCCTCTAGATAATCTTGGACATTCCAAAATTATTTGATCACCATCAAATTGAGAATTCCAGCTACGAGACTTCAATATCCATATATTCCTAGTGTAAATCCAATAGACTCAAGCATCACTACATTTGTAGTGAACTCCTTGAATTTGTCCATACTTTGAGACAAATCGAGCTTTTACATCTTCATTAAGTTTCATTTCCATCTTATGACATTGAAATCATTTAGAAATATCAAGTAAACTTCTTTACTTAATAAGATCAAGTAACATATTACTTTGCAATCTTAAATGTAACTAAATATAGGATTTTATGAATCCTAGTCATTTCTCGCACTTAGGTCCATCACGCTTCTTTGTAATTTGTAGGTATGTCTTGTTCATAAACATGACAAGTGAATCAATAATATATTTCCTTGAACTTGTAGAGTATATATTGTTGAATCCTACTTTCTTTAGTAAAAGTATTCGCTGAAACTTTTATGATCATTATCATTAGTTTCTCCTATATTCTTAGAGTTCGGTTTCACGAAACAAATTTCGCTGCACCACTCAACAATTCGGAGGCAAGGTCAAATACCTTGTTTCGATCTTTTACTTTCTTGCACCTGTATTTTCATCAAGACACGTGAACTTTGGACAACAGCAGGTTTGTCCTTTATGGAAGATGCATTCATAGATTGCTAAGACTGCTCTACACAGACTTGTTTATTCGCCATGATTTCAACTTATCGAAATCTCCATAAACTCGAACATGCCATAACACTTATGGTGCTGTTTCCAGGAATCTTTAGATGTTCCTTTGTATTTCAACCGAGTGTTCGCTCATTTCGATCTCTAACTCTAAACGATAACTATAACACCGATAAGAGATAACATTATAACATATGTATCTAATACACACTGATTATGATATTTAGACATTTCAATACACTTTGAAATTGCCCCTATTATCATAATTTGTGAGACCTATTTCACATGTCCTTTTATGCTAAAATTAACTTAATTACTTTATTCATGTCAATCATATCGAAGAGACTTTTGTATTCTTGTTAATTCAATATCCTCCTTCACTTTGAAATCTTTTGAACAATTCAATACAGTTTCAAACTTATGTTTCATTAAGTAAATATTCATATTCACATAAATCCACAATGAAGTGTGAAATAATGATTTCCACTATTTGTTGAAAATACGATACATCCCTATGTATAAGATTCAACATTAAGTATAAATAATGATTTCCACTATCTTGTTGAAAATACGATACATCATTATGTATAAAGTTCAACATTTCTTTGCATATCACCGTTTTACCAGAATGCGGAGTTTTAGTCATTTTGCACAAGGAGGCATGGTTTTGCAAATTCTCTAGATCAAGCATCTAAGACCCCGATCTTCATTTAAAATGAAGAACATGCAATAACCAAAATGACTTAAACAATAGTGTCATATCATAATCAAACTTTGGATATCGTATAGCATTTTAATCCTTTTATAAATGTTTAAACTATTATCATTAACATAGTGTTGAGAATAACTCATTTATAATCGTAATATGACCATAACGGTATTGTTCATAAGAATAGTACAACTGTTTTGTAACTTGTTCATATGAACAATCGTCTCGGCAAAAGGAAGACACACAAACAAGGATTACAAAATTATATTCAAGTCCACTAATCGAAATGATAAACCTTTGAGGAAAGGGGTGATGTTGGCCATTAACTATTTTTCTTGTCATCATCAAGCCACATTGCCTCAATTCCAGCAATTCTCAAGCAGACCATCCCGATTTCACAGAATGGGACAAGTATCCAATACTTATATAAACTGCAATGAGTTTTGCAAAAATTACATTTATAACTTTGTATATCTAACATATACCATTTTTCATTCATGACCTCGATTGCAATCAAGGCATTCCGAGAGTTCATAACTCTAATGCAAGATTGCTAGGTGTTTCCCCAAATATTCCCTGTTTCATCCATCATGGAAGAAAACTCATCCAACGGCTCATACTTTATGTGCCTGATCTTGCAGAATACAAAATTGTAATCCAACTCTCCATCGAATGGAGAATAGCTTATTGGATTATTATGGAGAACACACAAACATTGCAAAGTCATCAGATTTATCTCCTAATGGTCATTGTATCAAGAAGAGAAGATCACCTTTTGCGAGGATATCCCTTAGGCATGGGTATTAATCTATGAAGTTGGACCCTTTTGCTAAGTTCCATATCAAGAAGTATATTCCCATGGTTGCAAAGGACCTCAATGGGATAGACCATGATTTACTAAGATATTTGCAAACAGACATCTAGACTAAGTTCATATGAGTTCAATCCTAATTGAGCTCCCACTAAAATTGTCATCCCCTGGATGATTTTAGTGATCACATGATCCCAACGGTTTGCACCTCCCCCGATCGTCACGGCCATTAGTGCAGCACCAATAGTGACGAGGGTTTAACTCATCAATGCCCATTATTATGGACTTAGGTTCGAGGAATTGAGAAGCGCTAGAAGTCTCGATCGGCTAGCAAACAAGAACACAGGGACGCAAGATTTACCCAGGTTCAGGCCTCGTACAGGACCCTACTCCTGCTTGTCTACTCTTGATTGATGATGATCCAAAGGATTACAATGTCGCCGATGGCGGTGTCGCGTAGATTGGATCTGGTGGTGATCTGGGAGATCGTAGATCTATCTATTGGGGGAGTCGCGCTTGAGAGGTTGTCTAGATCTATTGTGGCGTAGCGTGTCCTCCTCGTTGGACCCTCCTAGCCTTTATATATGGAGAGGCTAGGTCTCAGGTACCAATATGAGTTGGTTACAAGTTGTATTCAAACTCTAGTCTTGAGGTTTCCTTGTCTTGTGCGTTTGGGAGGCTTCATACCACTCGAACCGTCATAGGCGTCATGGACCTTGGCAATTCGTCGAGTGAGTCTTCCGTCGAGCCGCACCAGGTACACTGTAGTTGAGTGCCTATTGGGCATACCCATGTCAGTATCCCCCGAGTGTCCATGTAAATCGTAGATTCGGATGGAGACTCAGAAGTCTTGATCCTTGCATTAGGATGTCGGAGTCGAAAAATATGTCGAGTGCGAAGCACTTCACCCGGAAGCACATCGAGTCAGTCGAATTTGTAGTAGTTCATAGGGATGATGGTAAACGTGCCTGGTGCGCTCGATGGATCGAGACCAGTTAATTGCTCTAGGGCAAAAACAACGTCACCTACTCAAACTCGAGTCCACGGACTTGAATTCGGAAATTGCTGGCGTAATTCGACTCATGCCGCGGAGACCTTACAGGAGTCGAATTCCAGTGTATGGGTGTGAGCACTCGACGCATCCGTCAAGGCATATTCATCGTACCTGAAGGCACGGATATATCTCTGGTAGTGCACAGCAGATGCGTTGCCAGGCCTTATTCAGGTCTTATCTTCACACTGTAAGCGCGACATCCGAATTTCTTTGTCATCGTGGAGATTATTCGGGTGACCCAAGAGATGTAATCTATTTGTAGGGAAAATATGAGGCGGAGTCGCCATAGCATTCGAGTGTGGATGTTATCACCACACAGTATGATGTACAAGGAAAAATAATCATAGGTCGCTACCAGCGCTCCCTATGGGAGTAGCCCCCGAGTGCCTATTCGAGTCGTAGACTCGAGTGGGGACTATAAACATTTTGTGACTGCTGTCGTCTTTTGCTTATTTCAGTTGAATATGCTTTCAGCGCTCCCTATGGGAGTAACCCGAAGCCCACAATTGAATCGTAGATTCGAGTGAAGGGTTTTCATAATGCTTGGAGATCTTCACAAATTTCTTCGGGTGCGCGGCCAGCGCTCCCTATGGGAGTAGCCCCCGAGTCCATAGTGGAATTGTGGATTCGAGTGAGGACTCGGAGCGTGTCAATCGAGGATCTTGTATATGCGCGACCAGCGCTCCAGTTTGGAGTAGCCCCCGAGTGTCTGGCGGAGTCGTAGACTCGGGCAGAGATTCGAGTCTTGTAACTTTGTAGACGTAGTCACCAATCATGTGAGAAGAAAACATGGGTGAGTCGACGATGGAGATGTAGTCAATGCAGTCACTTTTTGTGGCGCCCCGCAAAAACCACTACTAGAAAATCGCGTTGTTTTGTGCATTCCATCATCATGACCGCATGCTCATGTCATCATGCCACATTGCATTTGAGCATCGTCATCATCATGCATGGTTTTAGTCTAAACTATTTTCGAAACGCCTAGTTTTGTTTTCTAAATATTCCCGTCTTTATTCAAATCAAAACCCGGGTCTCTAGATTATTTTGTTTGGTCTATCAGTGGTTTGCAAAAGCCAGGCCCGAAAGCCCAGCCGGCCACCTCCAGATAAAAATCCCAGCTAACCCAGACCCCCCCCTAAACCCTTTTCTACCTAAACCTAGCCTACCTAGCCCCTCCACCTCACCACAGCCACACACGGCACGCCACGTCACCCTGGCCCAATCCCCCATCCAACCAACCACTACCACCTCACGCAGCTACCTCCACTCCCTTCACACAGCCATCCCCACCGCCACCTAACCCGCGTGGGCCCCACCCTGGGTGGACAGACGCGCCACCACCTCACCTGTCCTTTTCCCCACGCACACTCCGCCCGGCCCCACCACCATCTCCCGCTCGCGCACCGATCCCCACGCCTCCTGTCTCCCCGCGGGCCCACCTCCCCCTACCGCGCCCCTCCTCGATCCCATCGGCCACCAACCCCGTCTCCTCTCTCCAGCCCGAAACCGCCGGAGCCCCTGCGCCCTCCGCCGCCAGGCCGAGCTCCCCAGCTCTCTCCTCCACAACCGGCCGCCGAGCGCCGGTTGTCCCTGCCGCCCTCTCCTCCGCTCGCCCTTCCTCAACCGCCGCCGGGGCCGACCTCCCCTCCTCTCGCCGTCCTCTTCCCCCTCGCCGGCCTTCTTCACCGACCCCCGCCGCCTCGATGGCTCCCCTTCGTCGGCCGCACCGCCGACCTCCCGGCCCCTCCGTGGCCGCCGCCCTCCCCACCGCTATGCCAAGCCCCGTCGATGCGGGCCCCGTCTACTCCGGTCGCCGCCCCTGCTTCGCCTCTGGTCGCCCGCCTCCGACCGCCGTGGCCTCTCTCGAGCTCCCTCTTTTCAGCGCCGCGTCTGACCGACCCCGCTCACCGGCGGCCCCTACAGGCCCTCGTCGTGCCGCCGCCGTGGTCGACACCGAGCCGCCCGCGCCCTTCCTCCGCATGTCGCCTCCGGCCTCTCAGCGGGCAACGGCCGCAACGGGCGTCCTCTACTTACCAACCGAGCCTGGCCCGTCTCTCGCCGCCGACCTCGACCGTCCCCGCCGCGGAACCCTCCCTCACCTCGCGCGGCTACGTCCTCGGCCCCTCAAGCGCACCGCCGCGCTCGACCCCCGCTACACGTCTTCGAGCTCGCCGGCGCCCTGCGCAAGGCCGCCTCGCAGAGCCGCCACCACCACTGTTGGGATCCTGCCGGCCCGTCCGCGCGTGTCGCCGCCTTCTCTGCTGCGAGCCACCGCTCGTTTCCCCGTGACCGCCTCCGTCAGTGCGTTGATGCTCTGTCCTAGTTTTCAACTACTGTTGGGAGGTGCAGGTGTGTTAGTGGTGACATATGAGTGGATATGACAGGTGGTGCTAAAATAAGGACTTCCTCCATTTCAACGAGACAAGACGATGGTGTTGCCACCCGAAGGATACGGTGCCGCCGAGCCATGATCGACCACACGGAACCCTGAGAAGCTTACCGAGATCTTCCGAAGACCCCGGTACCAAATCAAGTTGCCACCGACATTGAAGCTGGAACTCATTGCACCACCGGCGCCGAAGTCTAAGACCGATCCGATGTCACACGCCGCGGTCTTCTCCTCGGAACACCATGATCTCCTTCCCGGATCCGAAGACCCCGTTCCCGGAGGCGCAGTCCAAACCCAAAGATCACCAAGTCCTTCTTCCCGGATACTACAAGATCTACTCCGTTGTCCGAGAACGTTTCCGCCGAGACCGATCCCCGTCGAACCCCGAACCCGCGGATCCAAGATCCCCAAACCCCAATGTGTGACCCCTTTTCGAGACCTCCATTTTTATAATATAATATATCTTGCTGCATATTTAATTATTCATTCTTGCATCTCATCATGTGGTTTGGGGACATTATGTCGATTCATCTAAAAATTAAACATGGAGACTATATGGTTGCTATTCTAGTCTTATATCGGCTCCATTTAAATTTGCTTAGCGAACCGATGCCATGCCTTGCCTTGATAATACAACATTTGAATTGCAGGGGTCTAAATAACTCGAACCTATTAATTAATTGTCGGGACCTCGGCTCTGCTTAATATTGCCTAATTGCACCACATCTGTGCCATGCCATGCATCATATCATAAGCATGCCGGATCTTCTGCCGTAGTATTAAATATTGCATCCTGTGTTTCTGCTAGTGTTTGCTTCTTCGCGGATTAGACCGATGAGTGGATGCGAGTATCTACAAGTTCTCCGGATATGAACCTTCGGCAGTGTTTCCCAGGCGAGCATCTCTTCCCCTTCTACCTATTTTGCATTTATAGTCTTTATTTCCTCCTGTTGATCTATTGCTATCCGTGTCGCGATGCTTTAGTTTTCCGAACACCAGTTATATCCCGTGCAGCCCCTATATTGCCTTGGACACCTCCTATTACCTGTTGTTTGGTAGATAGCTGGCCTTGCGAGTCGTAGTTGCTTGCTCAGGTGCGATCTCGTGTTGTCGAGTACCACAGTTGTTGGAATGGTGGAGATGTTTATTGCTGGCAGATGTTTGTGGTGGAGATGGTCATGTCTTTAAATACAACTATTAAAATGCTAGATATAACTAATGCAGAGGCATCGGTGGGCAATAGATGTTATTTGGTTCTTCCACGCTCACTTGTGTCCCGTAGGACCCCGAGTACTTGATACCTGTTCCTTGCTTTTTCGCACTATCCACATCCGGGAGGCCTTATGGACCCCCCCCCCCTGAGCCAGAGCTTGATTCATTTCTATTTCTTGGGGCCATAAAGTAGTTTGGGGCTTTATTACTATCCTGTACTTATGCCATGTTTACTGCTTTATTTAAGATTGTGTGAGGAGCACCTGTACTGTTTAGGGATCGCGGCACGATTTCGCGGTATCGACAAGCCCAGTCACATTTTTGGGTTCCCAGTCGTTTACAGCCGTTCTCGCAAACCCTGGGTCCATTCCGGAGCCGGCCAACTTTGTTGCGGGTAGCTTAGTGGGGTGGCCCCCTCAAATATTTCTCAATCCTATGATCGCTTTGTCGTGAATGCCTCATTGGGTTTTGAGTTGGTTTTTCCGAGGTTGATCGAGTGTGTGTTGCTATTTGTGCACCCCTGCAGGGTAAAACTTTATGAAAGCCGTGTCCACGGTTATGGACGACTTGGAGCACAGTATCTCGATCATAGACAAGCATAACTAAAGTAGTGCTATAAATTTGACTTAATATGTCACTAGTAATCAGCTCAATTATAATGGAATGGATATTAAAAATGCCAACAACTGGTGGATCTGGGTCGTATCTTGTTCTGATATACCTGCCTAGTGAGTATTCCAACTCCAATGGAATGTGATAAAAGTGCCAACAACTGCTGGGTTTTGGGGATTCCTCAGGACAATTTTATGTGACTAGTAAATGTTCCATCCACAACGGAATGGTGATTCAAACTTCCCACTACTCATGCTTCAGGATGACTCATGCTATCTATACCTGATTAGTAAGTACTGCAACCATAATGGAATGAATAAAACTGCCAACCGTGTGAGTTCCTTGGTCCGACTTCCTCGTTTGGTCTCGAGGGGGAAATACCAGGATGGGTTTGTTTGGTGTTAGCTTCAGGTTGGATCCGAATAGGTCTTTCTTATCCCTCTCTGATAACCGCCAGTTGTATCGAGTCTCTATAGGTTGTTAGTGCCGCTGCGCTGTCGCTTCAGCCCACCATACCTAAGTAGGCGAGAGCCGCCGAATTCTAGCCTCGCCATGTACTGGCCTCAGTACTGACGCTCCTCTTTTACCTTTGCCCTTTGTTGGCACCTCTTTTGTTTTAGCAGGTTTCGACGTCGTTAGCAGGGCTAAACCCTTCCGGCTTGGCCTGGGCAAGGTTAAGGACGCCATTGGTTATTCTTCAGGGCTCTTAGCCCCATTTGCACCTTGTCCGTAGTCGGACGCTCTATCGTTTCCAAGGTGATTTGGATCTTTGTATTATATATCTGTATACTTGACTCATGGAGTCGTTGATGTATATATTTGTTCTGTGGGTCCCATCGAGGACTGTTGTGTAATGTTATTACTTCGTTTTCCACCCGCACGAAAGTGCCTGGTGGGCGTCCTTGAATCGTTTCTATGCGGGTTTTGGCGAAAAAGGCTAAAACTTGCATAGGGCCGATTTGAGGGTGTTACACTATTGTCGAGTGTGTGGCCAACGTCGCATGTGTGTAGCATCAAGCGATGCAACCATCCGAGGAGGGACTCGACTCGGGTCTTGAGTGTATAATGTAGCTAGTTGTTTTGTCGACTCCTGTTGGAAGACCCGATAGAATAGCTCAACGCAGTACTTGTATCTTGTAAAACATAAAACATTAAGAATTGTGAAGTACTGTCATCTTGTAAAGAATATTTGCATGTTGGTTTGCAAAGTAAAATTCTGGTGCCAATCGAATCGACACTTTTGCACTGTATGCTAGGCCTTTTCGTTAGCCTGATTAACCTTAGTCTCAGTACCTTGCCGAGGCACTCGGAGTTTAAGGATTCGACGGTCAGGCAGAATCAACTACTCGGGCTGTCGCGTATGAGGTGCTCGAGTGCGTGCAGTCGACGGCACATTAGGTTACTCGAAAAGGGCGCAGCCCCCGAGTGTTCCGAGTGCGATTAACAAAAAATCAGCTCTAAGTAGAAGGAAACTTAGCTTTATTGGTAGTTGCCGTGTTGAACGAGGCGCAAGATCCGATGCGATCGGCGGGTCACGGGAGTCGAAAATTGTAGCGGCTCGCTATCGCGGGAGTCGAGGGAGCCCCCGAGTCACCCGATATGAAGACCGCAGCCGATCGTTGAAGTTGAAGACCGTGGCGGGTTGCCGAAGCGGAGGGAGTCAGCGTCTCACCGGAGTCGAAGGCCGCAGCGAGTCGCTGGATCGCCAATGCTGAGGGATCCCCCGAGTCACTGGAGTCGAGGGCCAAAGCGGGTCATACGGCAGAGTCGAAGGAGCCCCCGAGTCGTTGGAGTCGAAGATCGCAGCGAGTTTGTCGAAGTCGAAGACTTTAGCGGGTTGTCGGAGACGATGACGGTAGCGGTTTGCTGCAGCCGAAGATCGCCGCATCCGAAGAATGCAGCGGGTCACCGCAATCGAGGGCTACATCGGTCGTGCGGCGGAATCGATGCGGCTCCCAGGTGTAGAGTTAATACGATCGTGTAGTCGAGGTCGATGGACCGGAGTCAGTGCGGCGGGGTTATCAATTTTTTAAGGAGTCAAGGTGGCTGCAAGTGGCGTGGTAGACACGGAGTTGCGCCGCGTGGTACCCAGTCGCGTGGACACTATCAGGTGAATCTGATGCGTTGCATGTAGCCAGCTGGGAGGCATTGTGTCACTGAGTCTCCGTACATCCAGGTCGTGAGCTCTAGAGCTGCTGTGGTAACTTGAACGATCCATCAAAGTCGTCTTGTCTTATTTTCTTTTGTCTTTGATGCTTGACCGATTGATAAGGCCCTCCTTTTTTAACGGCATCATCGTGATGTAGTTGCAGTCCTCCTTGTCACTCTTTGGAAACTGATTCCTTGAACTCACCGGTTTGAACAGTGTATGTTGTAGAGATGTTTCCCGATGCTGATCAGGATCAAGCAAATCACGCGCTTTTTCTTTGCATCCCTTGATTGAATCATCGTGAAGAAGCACTTCATTAATTCGTCTGACTTTTATTTTAATTTAGTTTTCTTGTTGTTGATCCGTCTCCCTTCGCGTTTGGACTTGGTAAACTGATTTGCTGAATCCTGTTTGCTTGCTGGTGGATTGCAATACTCGATCAGCCCTTGCCCCTTTTATTATTTCTTATCCTTTGTACGTGAGTTGACTCGATCCAATGAGATTGTCTCTTGCTGCACCAGGACTTGTTCCATATGGACTTGCTCTTTGTCCGTCGTCACAGCATCACGAATAACACTGTAGCTGCCGCAACCTCCAGGACAAATCATCAATCTCGCGTCTTTGATTTTTTCGAACTCGTCATCCAGCGAGAGGGTCAAAGACTCCATGAAAATTGCTCGGATCTGGTACTGTAGATGATTGCCAATTCCACACGCCCGATCGTGAAGAAGACGAAATCGGCCGGGACAGAGATATTGATGATGAAGCATAGCGAGCCGACGTAGACAAATCGCTCGGATGGGATCTGGTAATCGTTGATGATGAGGGAGCCGAATTAGATAAGACCTCCAATCAACGATGAATCGTAGATCACGGGTGATGGGGCCGTCAAGATCGCAACATCAACGCTCCCAGTTTCCGCAGATGGCGCCAATTTACGACGGTTTAACTCATCAATGCCCATTGTTATGAACTTAGGTTCGAGGAATTGAGAAGCGTTGGAAGTCTCGATCGGCTAGCAAACAAGCACACAGGGACACAAGATTTACCCAGGTTCAGGCCCCGTAGGGGACCATACTCCTGCTTGTTTGCTCTTGATTGATGATGATCCGAAGGATTACAATGTCACCGATGGCAGTGTCGTGCAGATTGGATCTGGCGGTGATCTGGGAGATCGTAGATCTATCTATTGGGGGAGTCGCGCTTGAGAGGTTGTCTAGATCTATTGTGACGTAGCATGTCCTCCTTGTTGGACCCTCCTAGCCTTTATATATGGAGAGGCTAGGTCTCAGGTACCAATACGAGTTGGCTACAAGTTGTATTCAAACTCTAGTCTTGAGGTTTCCTTGTCTTGTGCGTTTGGGAGTCCGTGTCCATATGGGCTTCATACCACTCGAACCGTCATAGATTTCATGGACCTTGGCAATTCGTCGAGTGAGCCTTCCATCAAGCCGCACCAGGTACGCTGTAGTTGAGTGGCTATTGGGCATACCCATATCAGGTAGACATTCCCCAATGTCAATCAGATCAACCATGTAACTCATGCTCGATCTTTCGATCTCTTGTGTTCCGAGGCCATGTCTACACATGCTAGGCTTGCCAAATATAACTTGTGTGTACTCGTTGTTCAACATGGCTTACACCCACTGTATGCGAATGTAGATATGTCTAGTCCTCGATCGTCATGGCCGGCTTCATAACGGCAAACTTTCTTGGCGGTGCACACACAAGGGGAACACTATCATTGGAATTATATAGGGATTATCTCATTTGCTACCGTTAAGTATCTAATACTAGCACACAAAAGATGTAAAACAGGTATCAACATCACATGTAAATTTGTGATATGATATGGTCCTTCTCCTTGCGCCTTGATCTCCATTGAGCGCTCTAGCATGATCTCCATCTTGCCCTTGGTTTGACACCAAGTCCACGATGCCACCACCCGGTCGTCCATCGGAATGATGGTTATTACCACTTAACTTAGTAACATAAAAGTAAACTACTTTACCCTCATAACGACCAATACCATATCATAACACAAGCCCTCCTGCAAAATAAAGCTAGACGCCTCTACTTTATCTTTTTCAAGTGTTACGTGGTTGTTAGGGCTTTCGCAATAGAACCGTTTCTAATCTACGAACTTTCCAACCACAACATGGATCCAACAGTTGTCTCTACTACACCCCTTGTGGGGCCCTCCGTTGTCAATGCTATATCAACTATTGAAAGAGAGACATACACCCGCTAGCCACTTATACGGAACAAGCCGTATGTCAATCATGGAACCAGTCTTGCGTACGAATATGCGTAAGGTCGGTTCAGGCCGCTTCATCACACAATACCACGATATAAACAAGTACGCGTTAGAGGGTAACAACTAAGGGATCAATGCCCGCCCAAGACTTGTGCGTACTAGCCATACAACACTCCTACGCATAGACCGGGTCTGATACCACTGAAGGGTTCCGCAGCAGAAAACAAAAAATTTCCTACATTGGAAGCTCCTAATACTACCAATATCTATGTATGTAGTAATGCGGTAACAACCAGAGCGTATAGAATACATACCCTTGTAGACCGTACGCGGTTAACGTTCCGTGGGGGACGTGGTTGAAGTAGTCGAACCCGTAGCCAACCTCAAGGTCGTGAAGCTCCTCGCAGGTCACCCCTTACTCCTTCTTCATCGTGCAGCAGCTTCGGCTCACAACATCCAAGATGCCTCAAGAGAGGCCCCTCGTGGTTTCGTACACATAGGGTGTACGATGATGACCTCCGGATCCTTGATCCCTACCGGGAGTGCGGAAGTAGATCTCCGGCTTGGAATCCCTACAGCGCAACGGCGTGCTGCAGGTGCAGTGTCGCTTGCTCGGACAGTCCTTACTTGGGACCATGCCAACGCATAGTGACGGGAGAGAGAGAGAAGGAGAAAGTCAACCAAAGTACTTGTCCAAATATTGGTGTGTCTATTCCCAACCATGGGAACCCCTTTATATAGGGGGAGGGGGTGTTCCCTCCCCTTTGGGTTTCCCATGTGGAACTAAACAAGGGAGAGAGGGGGGAGGCGGATGGGCCTCATGGGCCAGCCAGCCAGGGGTGGGCCCCACCTGGCGCACAGCCTTAGGTCGGCCAGGTGGGTCCCCTTGAGGCGCCTGGTCCTTGGCCCTTTGGCCCTTCCCTCCTTCGGTTTTCCCTCATGGGCCCTTTTTCCCTAGGAAGTTTGGCCCATTAGTGGAATACCCCTTCAAATTAGATTTTAATATTATATTTAATATTAATTACATTAATTAATATGTAAATACATGTTACAAAATCTGATTTGACCCGAAACACCTTTCGGGTCCCTTTCGATTTCCTCCGAACAACTTTGGATCTTTTCCGGAACGATTCCGGTTCTCTCACGGAACTTTTCTAGTTTCCTTTTCTCTTTCATATGGTGATTCCAGCTTACAGAGGATATCTAGCTCATCGTATCCTTAAGTGTATTTCCCCACGGCTCAAGTATGGCACAGACATGATCTCCATCAATGATCAATAGCGGCACTAGGATGTCCATAATGACCCCTGTGCATTCCACGATGATAATGTCGTTTGAACCATAAACAGTCGTTTCGCATTCCCTTTGCCACTCGATACCTAGTTCACCTGAGATTTGATCTATGGTATCTCCACACCTTCGTCCGATCTCGTTACCGATGAACTTGTTTTCTCGTTTCCGTGTCGTTGCATTCTGTGATCCAGTCACATGCTTGCAAGCTTCATTAATGCAACGTCACCGAGATGTCCACATATGTATCTATCCGTTACATGGATTGGCAAATCGTGGTCTTGATATGTACTCCTCTACACGCTCCTTTGGGAAACCTGAGTAGCACCTTTTCGATACCCAGTCACGGAGTGATACTTGATAACCATCTAAGCTCCCTCCAGAACGATGATTTGCATTACCTCACAGTCTAAGGATCAGGTCGCAAGGTTTCCTTAGTTTATCATTAATGTGAACTTTGTAACTATATCCCATCAAGATACAACTAGTTGGGTTGTTTCTCTATCACATCATTCAACTAATGATGTGACCTCATTGTCAATTGGCATAAATGCCCATAATCTCGAAACCCTAGATCATCCTCATGACCAATGAACTAGTTCGCTAGAGGTAACTAGAGACTTGGTTTGTTTACATACCACACGTGTATTAACGTTTCGTATTAATCCAGTTACATCATAGTATGAAACTATTATGAACTAATTGAGATATGACAATAAAAACCTATTTATTATTTGCCTCTAGGGCATATCTCCTTCAGCGGCTGGAGGACCCGGGGGATCGGGGGAGATGCGTAGCGCTCCCCTTTGGCCAGAGAATATCACTTTGCGACCTGAAAGTTGAGGCGCCCAGACAACGCGGTACCCAGGTTGCCTCTAATCAGCCGTGATGACCACAGTTGGCGTGCCAAATACTCAGAGGATATTTTTCGGCATGAATTCAACTTTACGTTTCAATACAAAATATCAGGTTAACACCCATGAAGTTGGGCCCCCTGTCAGTTTTCGTCGTTATGTCGCTGCCGTCGTGACCGCCATGTAGGCTTGTAGCGTTGGTGCCGCCAACCATTACGCGTCTTCTTCTTCCCCGGAGAGGCAATCTGTGGGGTGTCGCGGCCATGGTGCGGAGCTGGTACATAGACGAACCTCCTCGGCCTTGATGTCCTCCATGTAGGCTTGCAGCGTTGGCGCCTGCATCCATTACGCGTCTTTTTCTTCCCCGAAGCGTCAATTTGTGGTCGCGACCATGGAGCGGAGCTGGGACGTGGACAAACCTTCTCGGCCCCGCTCTCCTCCCCATCCCGAGTCAGAGCTCGCCCTCACCATGGCACGGCAGCGTGGGGACGAGAATTGGTTCCCGATGAGATATGTCACTTCGTCGACCATGCTCAATCATGTTTTTCTCCTCCAGAATCCGAGCTTGCCATCACCGTGGTCGCACCCGCGCCAATTCTGCCACCCCTGTCGAGGTCTCTGTGGAAGCGGTGCCCACAGTAGCTCAAGTTCGGCCATATTAAAGTTGTAATTGAATTCGGAGCTGGGCGGCAGCAACCGTTGTTGAACCTGTAAGGAATTCGCCGAAGGCTGCGTGCCATGCCAAGGTGCGGCCCCGACTTCTCCCAACACCCACCGCCGATGTGAGATCATTTAGTTACTTCCAATACGAAATTTCGACACTTGTTGATGCATTCCTTGACAATTATAATATAATCGAACACTAGAAATATTTGGTAGTGTGCGTGAGCATGATCAGTAATATAATTGAACACTAGAAATTTTAAGGCACTCCATATAAAGGAGTAGATTAATACATATATATATAGAAGGTTCACCAGAGACACCATAGTCCATAGATATATTGTCTTACATGCAACACATAGGTAATAATTAACTAAAACAAAATAAAAGTTGGGGCAGTAGCAGGAGGCCAGGACACGGAGACGCCTAGCAGGGAAGGGGCAGCCTAGTCGAGGGGATACAGGTCAGTCCTAACATACTCCCGGAGGAATTTGCCAAAGGCTGCTGCCATGCCAAGGTAATCGGCTTATGCCTTTTGCCTTCGCCCTTGTCAACGTCCACTGCGTGCTGGATCATGCTGTCGAGGTCCATGTTGATTGCTCTGCCAAAGAATAGGTAAAACAGTCTCCCCCTACGGTAGAAACGGATTTCCCCACACCGGAACCTGCTCAGCACGTGACATATCTTATTGTCCCTAGATTCCTTGCTTTCGTCCACGTCATCATCATCCTCCTGTTAATTTTAAAGAACATAACTTAGAACTCATACATATGATTGAATTATATTACAACTCAAGAATTGAGAACATATGTATGTAAGACAATATTAAGTTGATATCAAAGAGAAAGCATCTCAGCAATAGTTTGATCAGCTCATATATAATTTTATCTGAACGAAATGACAATTAATTGGATCATAGTGTATGTAGAATAAATCTTGGGGCCTCATAAGTTTTTTCAGGGATGGCGTAAGCGAAACAAGTAACAATTGCACAACCTATATTGTTCTTGTACATCGCCCCAGGTTCGCTAACTCATGCCTTCATAAATCTAAAACCAATGTGTTTGCCTCTCTTTTGGGGAAAATTTGAATCATTGGCCATAATAAGAAATTGAAATGTAATCGTACAAAACAATATTCTGGGATATACATAGTCAAGTACAAAAACAAGCCTAAATATTGTAATTATAAATAAAAAATCAAACATCAGGTACATGTTAAAAATACTTATGATCAAAACCATTCATATACATATGCATCATACAAATCATTGAAAGATCAGAAACAACTCAACGATCATATATGTAGTTCCATATGAGAATAAATCAAGGGCCTCATAATTTGTTTCCGAGACGGAGTTGGAGAACCAAAGTACCAACAGCACAACCTATATTGTTTGTGTGCATTGCTGCCTTAGGTTCACCAACACATCCCTAAAACACGACATCCTCATATATGTCTCCCCTTGAAATCTTTTGGGGCAAATTTCAATCATCGGCCTCGGTGACAAAATGAAATGTAATTCTTATACACTATGAATGCATGGAATAGATAATTCAAATATCATAGTTCTATGAATGTAGAATAAAGATTGTGGCCTCATAAGTTTATTTAGGGATGGAGTAAGCGAACAAAGTAACAATTGCACAACTTATATTGTTCTTGTACATGGCATCTGACATCAATGTGCCTACCTCTCTTTTGGGGAAAATTTGAATCATTGGCCACAATAAGAAATTGAAATGTAATCATACAAAAAAATATTCAGGGATAACATATGCATCATATGACTCATTCAAAGATGAGAAACAATACAAAGATTATATATATATGTTCCATTTGAGAATAAAGTAAGGGCCTCATTATTTTTTTCAGAGATGGAGTTGGAGAACCAAAATACCAACAACACGACCTATAATTTTTATGTACATAGCTACCTTAGGTTCACTAACCATCCCTAAGAAAACGACACCATTAGATGTGTCTCCCTTGCCCTATTTTGAGGCAAAATTGAATCATTGGGCTCAATAAGGAATGAAAATGTAATGTTATAGGCATGTTGTGTATCGAAATCAACACTCAAATAGCAAACTCAACTAGATGGCAGATGAGTAGATTGGGGTTTTGTGACTAGACGGATTGGGGTTTTGTGACTAGATGGCAGATGCATCAATCGACTGTTCGAACCATATATATACTACCCTACTTCAAGAGCAAAAGAATTTATACACGATTGAGCAAATCCCATGTATGAACAATGAAATCTGCAGCTACAACTAGAGAATCTAGCTATGTAGTACCTCAGAATCCTCATCGGGGACCTCCTCCTTGAACTTGTCATTCTCTGTGATTGCATCGATGATTTCTTGGACGGTGATGGGGTCGTTGATGTAGAGCACCGGATTGCCTCCGCCTGCCCACCATCCAGATCTGCCGCTGGAACCATGACGTTGTCGACCACCTGCTACTCAACGGCAACGGCGACGACTACTGGCTGGAAAGATGAGCTCGAACCCTCGACAGCGCGGCGACGAGCAACGTTCATGCCCGGAGAAGACGCCTCTGCCTGCTTGGTGATGACCGAGTCATCCGCTCCTGCGTCTTCATCTGGTTTCACCTCCGACTCGTCTCCACTCGTATGCTTCAGGGCGCACCTAGGGCAGGACGTGGTGCAAGAGAAGGAGCTTCGGCGCGCACGGTAGGTGCATATTGGGGTTTTGGGACTAGATAGATTGGGAAAATGAAACGAGCTCATGGAAGAAGAAGTCCGAGCGGGTTTATAAACACTGGACCTTGAGTGGACAAGTGTGGTGGCGGGGGGGTGGGGCTACCACGATCTCCACCTTTCTTGGTTTCCCATTTTTTGAAACAACCACAACGTCCACTTTAGAACTGCTTTGAAAACATGTTGATGGTAGACCTCGATTCCACTTCATGCAAGTGGCGCGGAACCAATTTCTAGCAACATTAGATCTACTCGAGGGGCACCCTTGGCGTATGGAAGTTACTTGTGGTAGGGCAGTGTTGGAAGTGAGATTGAGAGCGCTGCATAAAAATGGGATATGTCTTAGAAAAATCAAGTGGCAATAAATTGCAGCGTCCCGTCGACAACCATGCACTCGATGACACCGTTGCCTTGTTCATGTGTTGTAGTAGCAGTAGTAGGCTTTTCAGACTTGATTAAACATGACATGACCAGTCGACGACTTTTTCCATGGACGGCTTCGTGTTCCTTCTTGTAGAAGTCTTGCTGAGGGAGATGTATGTGATGTCTCACGCTGTACTGTGAAGGGAACGACATGTGCAACGATTCTCGTTGGATCACATAGGATCAATGGTTGGTGTGCATGATCTACATGACAACTGTGACAACCAATCAGGGCATAGCAGACAGAGTGAGCACAGGTTTGCTCTTCTATGAAAGAGAGATAGAGGGTAAAATTGAGTAGTATCAAAAACACCAAGGGAAAAACTGAGTACTATAAAAATGGAAAGTGAGTGTCTTGTACAACGAAATACATCGTGCCATACATCAAATTATGCCAAGATAGATCCACTAGAGTTCATTGTATGTGTGTTCTTCTCATAAACCACATTGATCCACTAGAGTTCATTGCATGTGTGTTATTCTCATAAACCACATGGATTCACTAGAGTTCATTGGATATGTGTTATTGTCATAAACCACACGGATCCACTAGTGTCATTGCATGTGTGTTCTTTTCATTAACCACAACTAGAGTCATTGCATATCTTTTCTTCTCACAAAACACATATGGATCCACCAGAGTCATTGCATGTGTGTTCTTTTCATTAACCACATCAAGAGTCATTGCATGTATGTTCTTTTCACAAACCATAGCTAGAGTAATTGGATGTGTGTTCTTATCATGAACCACAACTAGAGTCAGTGAATGTCTGTTCTTTTCATAAACTAGATGAGCATGTGTGTTCTTTTAATAGACCATATATGGATCCATAGCTTGAGTCATTGAATGTGTATTATTTTTGCAAACCACATATGGATCCACTAGTGTAATTGAATTTGTGTTCTTTTCACAAACCACATATTGATCCACTAGAGTCATTGCATGCCTGTTCTTTTCATAGACCACATATGGATCCACCAGTGTCATTGCATGTTTGTTTTTCTCACAAACCACATATGGATCCACTAGAATCATTGCATGTTTGTTCTTTTCACAAACCACATATGGATGCACCAGTGTCATTGCATGTGTGTTCTTCTCATAAACCACATATTGATCCACCAGAGTCATTGCATGTGTGTTCTTTTCACAAACCACATTTAGAGTCATTACATGTCTATTCTTTTCACAAACCACAGATGGATCCACCAAAGTCATTGCATGTCTGTTCTTTTCATAGACCACATATGGATCCTGTAGAGTCATTGCATGTCTGTTCTTCTCACAAACCACATATCGGTCCACCAGAGTCATTGCATGTGTGTTCTTTTCATGAACCACAGCTAGAGTCATTGCTTGTGTGTTCTTTTCACCAACCACATATGGATCCACTACAGTCATTTCATGTGTGTTCTTTTCGTAAACCACATCTAGAGTCATTGCATGTTTGTTCTTTCACAAACCACACATGCATCCACCAGTGTCATTATATGCTTGCTCTTTTCATAAACCACAGTTAGAGTCATTGCATGTGTGTTATTTTCATTAACCACAGCTAGACTCAGTGAATGTTTGAACTTTTCACAAACCACATATGGATCCACTAGTGTCATTGAATGTCTGTTCTTTTCACAAACCACATATTGATCCACCAAATCATTGGATGTGTGTTCTTCTCACAAACCACATATGGATCCACAAGTGTCATTGCATGTATGTTCTTCTCAAGTACCACATATGGATCCACAGCTAGAGTCATTGCATGTGTTGTTGTTTTTACAAACCACATATGGATCCACTAGTGTCTTTCCATGTTTATTCTTTTCACAAACCACATATGGCTCCACTAGTGTCATTGCATGTGTGTTTTTCTCACAAACCACATATGGATCCAGTAGAGTCATTGCCTGTGTGTTCTTTTCGAAAACCACATATTGATCCACCAGAGTCATTGCATGTGTGTTCTTTTCATTAACCATAGATAGAGTCATTGCATGTCTGTTGTTTTCACAAACCATAGCTAGAGCCATTTGGATGGGTTCTCTTTTCATAAACCAAAACTAGAGTCAGTGAATGTCTGTTCTTTTCATAAACCACATGAGCATGTGTGTTCTTTTCATATACCACATATGGATCCACAGCTAGAGTCATTGCATGTATGTTCTTATCACAAACCACATATGGATCCACAACTAGAGTCATTGGATGTGTGTTCTTTTCACAAGCGACATATGGATCCAGCAGTGTCATTGCATGTGTGTTCTTCTCACAAACCACATATAGATCCATCAGTGTCATTGCATGTGTGTTCTTTTTATGAACCACATGAGCATGTATGTTTTTCTCACAAACAACATATGGATCCACCAGTGTCATTGAATGTGTGTTCTTTTCCTAAACACATATTGATCCACCAGTGTCATTGCATGTGTGGTATTTTCATGAACCACAGCTAGAGTCATTGAATGTGTGTTGTTTTCACAAACCACATATGGATCCACTAGAGTCATTTCATATGTGTTATTTCATAAACCACAATTAGAGTCATTGAAGGTCTGTTCTTTTCATTAACCACAGCTAGAGTCAGTGAATGTCTGTCCTTTTCACAAACCACAAATGGATCCACTAGTGTCATTGAATGTGTGATCTTTTCACAAACCACATATTGATCCACCAGAGTCATTGGATGTGTGTTCTTCTCACAAACCACATATGGAACCACAAGTGTCATTGCATGCATGTTCTTCTCACAAACCACATATGGATCCACAACTAGATTCATTGCATGTCTGTTGTTTTCACAAACCACATATGGATCCACCAGTGTCATTGCATGTATGTTATTTCACAACCCACATATGGATCCATTAGTGTCATTGCATGTGTGTTCTTTCCTTGAACCACATGAGTATGTCTATTCTTCTCACAAACCACATATGGATCCACTAGTGTTGTTGAATATGTGTTCTTTTCCTAAAACACGTATGTACCCACTAGTGTTATTACATGTCTGTTCTTCTCATGAACCACAGCTAGAGTCATTGCATGTGTGTTCTTTTCACAAACCACATATGGATCCACTAAAGTCATTTCGTGTGTTCTTTACATTAACCACAACTAAAGTCATTGCGTGTTTGTTCTTTTCATGAACAACATATGGAGCCACCAGTGTCATTGAATATGTCTTATTTTCACAAACCACATAAGGATCCACCAGTGTCATTGCATGTGTGTTCTTCTCACAAACCACATATGGATCCAGTAGAGTCATTGCATATGTGTTCTTTTCACAAACCACATATGGATCCACCAGAGTCATTGCATGTGTGTTCCTTTCATTAACCACGGCTAGAGTCATTGCATGTATGTTCTTTTCACAAACCATAGCTAGAGTCATTCGATGTCTGTTCTTTTCATAAACCATAACTGAGTCAGTGAATGTCTGTTCTTTTCATAAACCACATGAGCATGTGTGTTCTTTTCATAGACCACATATGGCTCCACAGCTAGAGTCATTGCATGTGTGTTCTTTTCACAAACCACATATGCATCCACCAGTGTCATTGCATGTGTGTTCTTCTCATGAACCACAACTAGAGTCAGTGAATGTCTATTCTTTCACAAACCACACATGGATCCACGAGAGTCATTGTATTGCCTGTTCTTTTCATAAACCACACTTAGAGTCATTGCATGTGTGTTCTTTTCATTTACCACAACTAGAGTCAGTGAATGTATATTCTTTTCACATACCACACATGGATCCACCAGTGTCATTGAATGTGTGTTCTTTTCACAAACCACATATTGATCCACCAGAGTCATTGGATGTGTGTTCTCCTCACAAAGCACATATGGATCCACAAGTGTCATTGCATGTTTGTTCTTCTCACAAACGACATATGGATCCACTAATGTCATTGCATGTGTGTTCTTTTCATGAACCAAATGATCATGTGTGTTCTTCTCACAAACCACATATTGTTCCACCAGTGTCATTGCATGTGTGTTCTTTTCATGAACCATAGCTAGAGTCATTGCATGTGTGTTCTTTTTACAAACCACATATGGATCCACTAGAGTCATTTCATGTGTGTTCTTTTCATAAACCACATCTAGAGTCATTCCATGGTTGTTCTTTCACAAACCACACATGGATCCACAAGTGTCATTACATGCCTGTTCTTTTCATAAACCATAGTTAGAGTCATTGCATGTGTGTTCTTTTCATTAACCACAGCTAGAGTTAGTCAATGTTGATACAAATTCAAATGTATCTATAATTTTTTATGTTCCATGCATGGTTTTATCTACTTTCTTATGTTTTGTCCACACTTTGGAGTACTTTTCATATGATTTCTTGGACTAACCTATTAACAAGAGCCAGAGTGCCAGCTGCCCGTTTTCTGCTGTTTTTGGTTCCAAGAAAGTCAGAAAATGAGTATTCTCAGAATTGGACAGGACAAAAGCCAAAGTCATTATTTTATCAAGGGACATCTCGAGCCAGAATACGATAAGGAGAGGGGCTGGGGCCCGGCCACACCACCTGGCGGCGCGGCCAGGCCTGGCCCGTGCCAGGGGGTGGTCTGGCCGCCCCAGTCACCCCCTCGGCCTCTCCTTCCGCCTATATATTGTTGGAGATATGCCCTAGAGGCAATAATAAATATAGTTATTATTATATCTTTGTGTTTATGATAAATGTTTATATTCATGCTATAATAGTATTAACAAGGAAACATTAATACTTGTGTGAATTGTAAACTTAAATTGAAGTCCCTAGTATAGCCTCTATACTTCACTAGCTTGTTGGTTAATAGATGATTGTGGTTTCCCTATCATGAACATTGAGATGTTATTAACAACAAGATCATATCGTTAGGAGAATGATATGGTGGACATACTCCTATAGATAAGCGTAGCATAAAGATCAAGTCATTTCAATAGTTCAATTGCTATATGCTTTCTGATACATAGTAACCTAATTCCTTCGACCATGAGATCATGCATATCACCTTTACCAGATGGATGCTTTGATATCATCAAACACCACACCGTAACAGGGTGGCTATAAAGGTGGCATTGAGTGTTCGGAAAGTATTGGTTGAAACACATGGATCAAGAGTGGGATTTGTCCATCCAGATGACGGATAGATATTCTCTGGGCCCTCTCGGTGAAATGTCATCCAATTAGCTTGCAAGCATGTGACTGGGTCACAAGGGATCACATATCACGGGAACGAGAAAAGAGTACTTATCAGTAACGAGGTTGAACTAGGTATATAGAGATACCGACGATCATAACCTCGGATAAGTAACATATCGTGAGACAAAGGGAAATTGGTATCGTATGTAAGTGGTTCATTCGATCGCAAAGTAATCGTAGAAATATGTGGGAGCCATATGAATTTCCAGATTCCTCTATTGGTTATTGTTCGGAGAAGTGTCTCGATCATGTCCGCATAATTCACGAACCGTAGGGAGACACACTTAAGGATTCGACGTTGTTTGAGTAGTTATGGTATTATGAGAAAGAGACCGAATGTTGTTCGGAGTCTCGGATGGGATCCGAGATATCACGAGGTGATCCGGAATGGTCCGGAGAATAAGATTCATATAAGGAAAGTCCCGTTTCGGAGTTGGGGAATGGTTCCGGTGTTTTCATCGGGAACATTCTAGAAGGTCCCGGAATGTCCGGCACTCCGGAGGGGGAAGGGGGTACATGAATGTGTCATTGCATGTTGGAATGATTGCATCATGTACTAAGTGTTCTCGCTGTCCGAAATAAAGGGTTAATTCAAATCCTAAATTGAAAAAGTCAAACTGCCAGTTTTCGGTCAAACTGCCAGTTTTCGGAAAGAGGAGAAAGAGGTGGAGAGGTGGAGGCCGAGTTGGAGGAGGGTTCCTCCCCTTGGCCGGCGCACCTCCCAAGGCCGAGTTGGGGAGGAACTCCTCCCCTTGGCCGCCGGCCCTCCCACCTATAAAGGGAGGGGCAGGGCTCCCCTCTCTAGACAACACAAGTTTCCTATCCTCTAAACTAAACCCTAGATCTAGACCCCGGTTTAGAGCTATTCGGTTTAGAGCCTTCTAATTGGTTTAGAGCCCTCTAATTGGTGTGTCTAATTACTAGACCACTAATAGCCTCTCTCATAAGCTCCACCATACTCGCACCGGCTTAAGGCGAAGCCCTGCGGGATCTCCCCTCTACCTCCGGTACCACGCCGTTGTGCTGCCGGAATCGCGAGGAGAGTGCTACAACCTCCGCTGCCTGCTGGAACAAGGGAGAGGAAGGTCTTCGTCGAGTACCGAACGTGTGACCGACTGCGGGAGCGCTGCTGGAACGTGGCGCTGGAAGGATCGTCTACGCGATCTTGAGATCGGAAAGAGTACGACTACATCACCCACGAGAATCTGCTCTCGTTAAACACTTTGGAATCTTCGAGGGTGAGTTATTCCATCGACTCGTTGCTACAATCTAGTAGATAGATCTTGGCTTGTTTGTTTGTATGCGATAGAAAATTTTTGTTTTCCATGCTGCGAACCCCTACAGTGGTATCAGAGCCGTGTCTATATGTAGATCTGTTGCACGAGTAGAACACAATGGTCATTGTGGGCGTTGATGCTTTTATTGTAGATTGCTTTTTGTGTACTTTGCATCTTGCGGTATGTTGGGATGAAGCGGCCCGGGCTAACCTTACATGACATCGTTCATGAGACTTGCTCCACGCTTGACATGCAACTCGTTTTGCATAAGTGGCTTTGCGGGTGCCTGTTTCTCCTAGCATAGTAAAGATCCAATTTACAACGGGTGATCAACAATGCTAGTATCAATGTTGTGGTTCTTGTTCGTAAGTTAGAACGACACTTATGGAAAGCCCCAAACCACGTAAAATATGCAAAGAAAGTAGAAGCGTCTAACTTTGTTTTGCAGGGGTGTGCAGTGATGTGATATGGCCATGATTGTGATTATATTTGATGTATGCAATGTTCCTTATTGTAAGTTGGCAACCGGCAGGAGCCATATGGTTGTCTTTAATTTCTGTTAAGACCTGCGTGTCTATTCAAAATAGTTGTAATAGTTGAAGCTGGTGGACGACAACCATGAAGAAGCGTCATTGACCTTGATGCCATGCCGGTGATGATGGAGATCATGTTCGTGCTTGAAGATGGAGATCGGAAGCACAAAGAAGAAAGGCCATATCATATCACATATTATGAATTGCATGTGATGTTAATCCTTTATGCATCTTGTATTGCTTAGTAGACGACGGTAGCATTATAAGATGATCCCTCATGCACATAAATTTCAAGTCTAAAGTGTTCGCCCTTAGTTAGCACCGTTGCTAAAGCTTGTTGCTTCGAAGCACCACGTGATGATCGGGTGTCTTTGATTCCACGGGTGAATACAACGTAAGCAAGCCAGATTTGCTTATGCGGTAGCTAAGGTTTGATCTTGACGAGCCTAGCATGTACAGACATGGCCTCAGGAACACGGATCGCCGAAAGGTAAAGCATGAATCATATAGCAGATATGATGAACATGTCGATTGTTCGCCATTGAAAACTATATCAACTCTCGTGATGATCGGTGTTGATGTAGTGGATTTGGTTCATGTGATCACTAAAACAATGTGAGGGATGTTGTTTTGAGTGGGAGTTCACCTAGTTTAATTTCATTAATTAATTTGAACTCAATTTGTCATAAACTTAGTCTAAACTATTGCAAATATGTTGTAGATCAATGGCAGCCCCTACCATCAATTTTAATGCGTTCCTAGAGAAAGAAAAGTTGAAAAACAATGGAAGCAACTTCGCGGATTGGTTCCGCAATTTGAGGATTGTCCTCACAGCTGGTAATTTGACCTATGTGCTGGATGCACCGCTAGGTGACCCACCTGCAGCTGATGCTACCGATGAAGTAAAGAATGTTTACCTTGCTCGGAAGAATCAGTACTCCATAGTTCAGTGTGCTATCTTGTATGGTTTAGAATCGGAGCTTCAGAAAAGGTTTGAAGAGTCAGACCCATATGATATTGTCGAGGATCTCAAATTAATTTTTGAGACTCATGCGGCAATTGAAAGTTATGAAGCTTCTGAAAAGTTCTTTAACTGCAAGATGGAAGAGGGTAGCTCCGTCAGTGAGCATGTGCTTAAAATGTCTGGGCACGCGAACAAACTTCAAAGCTTGGGTATAGTGATTCCTAATACTTTGGGAGTTTACCGCATCCTCCAATCACTACCACCAAGTTACAAGAACTTTGTGATGAACTACAACATGCAGAACATGAACAAAGAGTTGCCAGAACTATTTGCTATGTTAAAGTCTGCAGAAGTGGAGATCAAGAAAGAGCACCAAGTGTTGATGGTCAATAAGACCACCAAATTCAAGAAAGGCAAGTCTAAGCAGAAGGGACACTTCAAGAAGGGTGGTAAGCAAGTTACCATGCCGACGAAGAGGACCAAGGCTGGACCTAAGCCTGATACTGAGTGCTTTTACTGCAAAGGGGAAGGTCACTGGAAACGGAATTGCCCAAAGTACTTGGCGGATTTGAAGAACGGCAACATCAAGAAGAAAGGTATATTTGATATACATATTATTGATGTGTATTTCACTAGTATTCGTAGTAGTGCCTGGGTATTTGATACTGGTTCGGTTGCTCATATTTGTAACTCGAAACAGGAGCTGCAGAATAAACGAAAGCTAGCGAAGAACGAGGTGACGATGCGCGTGGGAAACGGATCAAAGGTTGATGTGATCGCGGTCGGCACGCTACCTCTTCATCTACCATCGGGATTAGTTTTATACTTAAATAATTGTTATTTGGTGCCTGCGTTGAGCATGAACATTATATCTGGATCTTGTTTATTGCGAGACGGTTACTTGTTTAAATCCGAGAATAATGGTTGTTCGATTTATATGAGTAATATGTTTTATGCACATGCACCTTTGATAGATGGTCTATTCATATTGAATCTCGATAGTGGAAATACACATATTAATAACATTGAAGCTAAACGTTTGAAATCAAGCGATAACTTGACCTATATGTGGCACTGTCGTCTTGGTCACATTGGAGTGAAGCGTATGAAGAAACTCCATTCCGATGGACTTCTTGAATCACTTGATTTTGAATCACTTGAAAGATGCGAAGCATGTCTGATGGGTAAAATGACTAAGACTCCATTTTCTGGTATGATGGAGCGAGCTACAGACTTATTGGAAATCATACATACCGATGTGTGTGGTCCAATGAGTGTAGCATCGCGCAGTGGTTATCGTTATGTTCTTACCTTCACAGATGACTTGAGTAGATATGGGTATATCTATTTCATGAAACATAAAGTCCGAAACTTTCGAGAAGTTTAAGGAGTTTCAAAGTGAGGTAGAGAATCAACGTAACAAGAAGATTAAATTTCTACGTTCTGATCGTGGAGGTGAATATCTAAGTTACGAGTTTGGTGAGCATTTGAAGAAATGTGGAATACTTTCGCAGTTGACACCGCCGGGAACACCACAGCGTAATGGTGTGTCTGAACGTCGTAATCGAACTCTCTTAGATATGGTTCGTTCTATGATGTCACTTACAGATTTACCGCTATCATTTTGGGGTTATGCATTAGAAACAGCCGCATTCACTTTAAATAGGGCACCATCTAAATCCGTTGAAACGACACCGTATGAATTATGGTTTGGGAAGAAACCTAAATTGTCGTTCCTTAAAGTTTGGGGATGCGAAGCCTATGTAAAGAAGTTACAGCCGGACAAGCTTGAACCCAAAGCGGAAAAATGCGTCTTCATAGGATACCCGAAGGAAACTATTGGGTATACCTTCTATCATAGATCCGAAGGCAAAATCTTCGTTGCTAAGAATGGATCCTTTCTAGAGAAGGAATTTCTCTCGAAAGAAGTGAATGGAAGGAAAGTAGAACTCGACGAGGTTGTCGAACCTTCTCTCGAAATTGCGAGTAGCGCAGCACCGGAAGAAGTTCCTGTGGTGCCTGCACCAATAAGAGAGGAAGCTAATGATGGTGATCATGAAACTTCGGTTGAAGTTACTACAGAGCCTCGGAGGTCAACGAGAACTCGTACCACTCCAGATTGGTATGATTCCGTTATGAATGTCATGTTGGTGGACAACACCGATGACCCCGAGACATATGAGGAAGCGATGATGAGCCCAGATTCCAATAAATGGCAAGAAGCCATGAAATCCGAGATTGGATCCATGTACGAAAACCAAGTATGGACTTTGGTGGACTTACCGGATGGCCGGAAGGCTGTCGAGAACAAATGGATTTTCAAGAAGAAAACAGATGCTGATGGTAATGTTACTGTCTATAAAGCTCGACTTGTCGCAAAAGGGTTTCGACAAATTCAAGGAGTTGACTACGATGAGACTTTCTCACCGGTAGCGAAGCTAAAGTCTGTGAGGATTATGTTAGCAATCGCTGCATATTATGATTATGAGATATGGCAGATGGATGTCAAAACAGCATTCCTCAATGGAGACATTGATGAAGAGTTGTATATGATGCAACCCAAAGGTTTTGTCGATCCTAAAGATGCTAACAAGGTATGCAAACTTCAACGGTCCATCTATGGATTGAAGCAAGCATCCCGAAGTTGGAATCAACGTTTTGATAAGGTAATCAAAAGTTTTGGTTTTATACAAACTTATGGAGAAGCTTGTATTTACATGAAAGTGAGTGGGAGCTCTGTAGCATTCTTAATACTGTATGTGGATGACATATTGTTGATTGGGAATGATGTAGACCTTCTTAATAGTGTCAAAGAGTATTTGAATAATAGTTTTTCAATGAAGGATCTTGGCGAAGCAGCTTACATATTAGGCATAAAGATTTATAGAGATAGATCGAAACGCCAAATATCATTGTCACAAAGTACATATTTGGACAAAGTTCTAAAGAGGTTTGGAATGGAAGATAGCAAGAAAGGGTTCTTGCCCATGTTGCCCAATACGACCTTGAGTAAAACTCAAAGTCCGACATCGGCAGAAGATAGAGAAAGGATGAGTAAGACTCCCTATGCCTCAGCCATAGGATCTCTAATGTATGCCATGCTATGTACTAGACCCGACATCGCATATGCTGTTAGTCTAACTAGCAGATATCAAAGTGATCCAGGAGTGGATCATTGGACAGCGGTCAAAAACATCCTTAAGTACTTGAGAAGAACTAAGGATATGGTTCTTTCTTATGGAGGTGATGAACAGCTCGTTGTTAATGGTTACACCGATGCTAGTTGGAACACTGATCCGGATGATTCTAAATCACAATCTGGATACGTATTTATTTTGAATGGTGCAGCAGTTAGCTGGAGGAGTGCAAAGCAAAGCGTTGTGGCGAGATCTTCAACTGAATCGGAATACATGGCTGCTTCGGAGGCTTCACAAGAAGCGATATGGATGAAAGAGTTCATTACAGAGCTGGGTGTGGTTCCTAGTGCGCTGGACCCAATGTCTATCTACTGTGATAACATGGGCGCCATAGCCAATGCGCAAGAACCAAGGTCACACAAGAAGCTGAAGCATATCAAGCTACGTTTTCACGCTATTCGAGAACATATCCAGGATGGGGATATAAAGATTTGCAAAGTACACACAGATCTGAATGTGGCGGATCCGTTGACTAAACCTCTCCCGAGGGCAAAACATGACCAACACCAAACTGCCATGGGTGTTCGGTATATTACCATGTAATCTAGATTAGATGACTCTAGTGCAAGTGGGAGACTGTTGGAGATATGCCCTAGAGGCAATAATAAATATAGTTATTATTATATCTTTGTGTTTATGATAAATGTTTATATTCATGCTATAATAGTATTAACAAGGAAACATTAATACTTGTGTGAATTGTAAACTTAAATTGAAGTCCCTAGTATAGCCTCTATACTTCACTAGCTTGTTGGTTAATAGATGATTGTGGTTTCCCTATCATGAACATTGAGATGTTATTAACAACAAGATCATATCGTTAGGAGAATGATATGGTGGACATACTCCTATAGATAAGCGTAGCATAAAGATCAAGTCATTTCAATAGTTCAATTGCTATATGCTTTCTGATACATAGTAACCTAATTCCTTCGACCATGAGATCATGCATATCACCTTTACCAGATGGATGCTTTGATATCATCAAACACCACACCGTAACAGGGTGGCTATAAAGGTGGCATTGAGTGTTCGGAAAGTATTGGTTGAAACACATGGATCAAGAGTGGGATTTGTCCATCCAGATGACGGATAGATATTCTCTGGGCCCTCTCGGTGAAATGTCATCCAATTAGCTTGCAAGCATGTGACTGGGTCACAAGGGATCACATATCACGGGAACGAGAAAAGAGTACTTATCAGTAACGAGGTTGAACTAGGTATATAGAGATACCGACGATCATAACCTCGGATAAGTAACATATCGTGAGACAAAGGGAAATTGGTATCGTATGTAAGTGGTTCATTCGATCGCAAAGTAATCGTAGAAATATGTGGGAGCCATATGAATTTCCAGATTCCTCTATTGGTTATTGTTCGGAGAAGTGTCTCGATCATGTCCGCATAATTCACGAACCGTAGGGAGACACACTTAAGGATTCGACGTTGTTTGAGTAGTTATGGTATTATGAGAAAGAGACCGAATGTTGTTCGGAGTCTCGGATGGGATCCGAGATATCACGAGGTGATCCGGAATGGTCCGGAGAATAAGATTCATATAAGGAAAGTCCCGTTTCGGAGTTGGGGAATGGTTCCGGTGTTTTCATCGGGAACATTCTAGAAGGTCCCGGAATGTCCGGCACTCCGGAGGGGGAAGGGGGTACATGAATGTGTCATTGCATGTTGGAATGATTGCATCATGTACTAAGTGTTCTCGCTGTCCGAAATAAAGGGTTAATTCAAATCCTAAATTGAAAAAGTCAAACTGCCAGTTTTCGGTCAAACTGCCAGTTTTCGGAAAGAGGAGAAAGAGGTGGAGAGGTGGAGGCCGAGTTGGAGGAGGGTTCCTCCCCTTGGCCGGCGCACCTCCCAAGGCCGAGTTGGGGAGGAACTCCTCCCCTTGGCCGCCGGCCCTCCCACCTATAAAGGGAGGGGCAGGGCTCCCCTCTCTAGACAACACAA
Source organism: Avena sativa (assembly GCA_916181665.1). Lineage (NCBI taxonomy): Eukaryota > Viridiplantae > Streptophyta > Magnoliopsida > Poales > Poaceae > Avena > Avena sativa. Next base: position 577,968,889 of record OV702287.1, read on the forward strand.
GTTTCCTATCCTCTAAACTAAACCCTAGATCTAGACCCCGGTTTAGAGCTATTCGGTTTAGAGCCTTCTAATTGGTTTAGAGCCCTCTAATTGGTGTGTCTAATTACTAGACCACTAATAGCCTCTCTCATAAGCTCCACCATACTCGCACCGGCTTAAGGCGAAGCCCTGCGGGATCTCCCCTCTACCTCCGGTACCACGCCGTTGTGCTGCCGGAATCGCGAGGAGAGTGCTACAACCTCCGCTGCCTGCTGGAACAAGGGAGAGGAAGGTCTTCGTCGAGTACCGAACGTGTGACCGACTGCGGGAGCGCTGCTGGAACGTGGCGCTGGAAGGATCGTCTACGCGATCTTGAGATCGGAAAGAGTACGACTACATCACCCACGAGAATCTGCTCTCGTTAAACACTTTGGAATCTTCGAGGGTGAGTTATTCCATCGACTCGTTGCTACAATCTAGTAGATAGATCTTGGCTTGTTTGTTTGTATGCGATAGAAAATTTTTGTTTTCCATGCTGCGAACCCCTACATATATTTCCTCTGATAGAGAAACCCTAAGTACCCGATCAAAATCCCACGAAAGAGTCTTCTCCATCCCTAGATCGGGAGGGATCTGAAGCTCTTCTCGGCACCCTGCCGGAGAGGGGAATTCACTCTGGAGGCCTTCTTCATCATCATGCAAGCATCCGGTGTGATGCGTGAGTAGTTCATCTCTAGACTATGAGTCCATGTAGTAGCTAGATGGCTGGTTCTCTGCCTTTGTGCTTTCATGTTTAGATCTTGTGAGCTCCATTCATGGTCAAGATCATCTATTGTAATTCTGCATGTTGTGTTTGCGGGGATCTGATGGATATTGAGACTCTATTTCAGATTGATTACTGATTCTATCATGTCTTTGTTATTTGTTGTCTTGCATGCTTTCCGTTGTTAGTAGATATCTTGGCCAAGTAGATGCTAGCAACTCCAAGAGTTAGTATTTATGCTCGATAGTGGGTTCATGCCTCTGGTAATCTGGGGAAGTGACACTAAGGTACTAGATGTGTTGTTTCTACTAGGGAGAAAACAACAATCCTTTGTTCATAGAACAATCGCATTGTTTACATTACACGCAAATCGTAATGCAATTATCTGTTGGTCGCAACTTAATACTGGAGGGGGGTCGGATGATAACCTGAAGGTGGATTATTAGTCATAGATGTAGTTGGATGGCGGTCTATGTATAATGTTGTAATGCCCAATCGAATCTTGTATGCTTTCTCGATGTTTGTCAATTGCCCCGCGATAATTTGTTCACCCAGCATGTTATCTATCTTAAGGAGAGCCACCTCTAGTGAACTATGGACCCCGGTCCTTTCTTTTACTATCAATCTACAAACTGTTTACTGCTTTGTGTTTACTTTCTACAAACTATTACTTTCTTCCACTCGATACGTTTAATCCTTTGTTTTCAGCAAAACCGGTGAGATTGACAACCTCATCGCAAGTTGGGGACAGAGTTCTTTGGTTGGGTAGTGCAGGTCTCCACGTTGCTGCTGGCATCGGTAGTGCACCCTGCCAAAGTTCAGCTAGCTACACGTTTGGGGTGTTTCCTTGCTCCTACTGGTTCGATTAAACCTTGGTTTCATACTGAGGGAAAACTTCATGCGGTGCTCATCATACCTTCCTCTTGGGGTTCCCCAACGAGCTCGATATATTTTGGGATCAAGCTACATTTCAGGCGCCGTTGCCGTGGAGTCAAGGACATCTTCACAAGGGGAGGCCCTCATAACCAATCTCTTTACTTTGTTATTTTTGTTTTGCTTAGTTTAGTTTTTTCTTGTTTGCTTGTTTCTTTATCAAAAACACAAAAAAATAGTTTTACAAGTTTGCTTTCTTTATTAAAAACACCAAAAAATGACTACTCTTGAAAACACTAAGTTGTGTGACTTCACTAGCACCAACAACAATGATTTTATGAGCACACCTATTGCTCCACCTGTTCCTCAAGCTACTTTCTTTGAGATAAAACCTGCTTTACTCAATCTTGTTATGCAAGAACAATTTTCTGGTATTGGTAATGAAGATACTGCTGCCCATCTAAATAACTTTGTTGAACTTTGTGAGATGCAAAAGCATAGGGATATAGATGGAGATATTATTAAGCTTAAATTGTTCCCTTTCTCTTTGAGAGGAAAAGCTAAAGAATGGTTGAATTCCTTAACTAGGAGTAGTATTGATTCTTGGACTAAATGCAAAGATGCTTTCATTGGAAAATACTATCCACATGCTAAGATTATATCTATGAGAAGTGAAATAATGAAGTTTAAACAATGTGATAATGAACATGTTGCTCAAGCTTGGGAAAGAATGAAATCTTTGGTAAAGAATTGTCCCACTCATGGACTAACTACTTGGATGATTATCCAAACTTTTTATGCAGGATCGAACTATTCTTCAAGGAACCTATTGGATTCGGCTGCTGGAGGTACCTTTATGACCATTACTTTGGGTGTTGCAACAAAGCTTCTAGTTAATATGATGGTTAACTACTCTGAATGGCATACTGGAAGAGCTCCACAAGGTAAGAAGGTAAATTATGTTGAGGAAACCTCCTCCTTGAGTGATAAGATTGATGTTATTGTGTCTATGCTTGTTAATGGGAAAGCCCATATTGATTCAAATAATGTTCCCTTGGCCTCTTTGGTTGCTCAAGAGAACAAGTTGATGTGAACTTTATAAGAAATAACAATTTAGCCACAATGCATATAGGAACAATTTTGGTAACAACAATTATAAGCCATATCCTCCCAACAATGATAATGCTTATGGAAATTCGTACAACAACAATAGGGGTGCTCCCTATGAACTTGAAGTTATGCTCAAAGACTTTATTAGTAAACAAACGGCTTTCAGTAAAACTATTGAGGAAAAACTCTCTAATGCTGAAAGAAATATAGCATCTTTGGCTGAAGCCCAATCTTCCTTGAATAAAATGGCTGTAAACCTGAAACTATTGATAATCCCTTTGCAGCTACTAATGCCATACAAGTAAGAATTGATGAAAATTTTAGACTATTAGTTGAATTACATGCTAAGTGGGAAAGAGAAGATGAAATTTCGAGAAACATTAGTGTTTCTACTATCACTACCACTAGTGTTGAGGCTAGTAATAGCTCTACTACCTTAGATGATAATTATGATTTTGATGTTGATGGTTGCAATATCTCTGAAGTTATTAATTTCCTACAAAAGCTTGCTAAAAGACCTAATGCTAGTGCTATGAATATGGCCTTTACAAAACACATTACTGATGCTCTCATAAAGATAAAAGAAGAAAAGATGAAACATAAAGCTTCTATTCATATAAAGCAAGAAGATGGATGGGAACCCATCATTAATATGAAAGTGAATGATTTTGATTTCAAAGCTTTATGTGATCTTGATAGTAGTGTTTCTATTATGCCTAGAAGGATTTATGATATGCTTGATTTGCCACCACTTGAAGATTGTTATTTGAATGTCCCACTTGATGATAATGCTAAAAAGAAACTCATGGGGAGTATTAATGATGTTCTTATTATGGTTAACAATGCCTATGTCCCTGTTGATTTCTCTATTTTGGATGTTGAATGCAATGCTTCTTGTCTTATTACTTTGGGAAGACCTTTTCTTATAACTGTTGGTGCCATTATTGATATGAAAGAAGGCACCATTAAATATCAAATCCAACTCAAGAAAGGTATCGAACACTTCCCTAAAAAGAGAGAGAATATTTATTTTGCCTCTCCTATGATTTTTTTTGCTCTGAATGCTTCTTCATTTGAGAACACTTGATCCTTTTTCTTGCTTCTTATGGCTAACTTAAAGGCGTTAAAGAAAAGTACTTATTGGGAGATAACCCAAAAGTTTTAGATGAGTCTTGGAAGTTATTACTTCAGTAATAACCGGTCCTTATCATTTCTATTTGCTTTTTGTGCCAAGAGTAACCTCTAATGAGAGAGAAGTAAAGATTGGGAAAATTGCTGTCCCGAAATAGATTTCTGTGCATCACCATAAATATTCGTGTAAAATCTCTGTGCGCCTTTTTAAGGCGTGAATTTTTGTGCTTCTGACCTAGGTTGTTATATAACTTTCATTAGTTCAACACTTTTTGATTTGAGCAACAGAAGGTCTTCAAAAAAATTCGTCTTTACCTGCTGGTCTGTTTTGACAGATTTCTGCCATTTGATGCATTTGCTTCTTGTTGGTTCCTTTTTGAGTTCTTTTGGGGAATTGAGCTTTTTGAGGGAAGTTTTATTGGTGTTAGAACTGAACCAGAAGACATATTCTCTTGAGTGCACTAATGTTGCTAATAAAGATTGTGTGAAGTTTTGTATGAAGGAAAATTTTCAGGTGTATGGAAGGAATGAGTAATGAGACAAAGGATGGACTAAAGCTCAAGCTTGGGGATGCCACACATGTCACCCCAAGAAATATCCAAGAAGTACAAGCATCCCAGCTTGGGGATGCCCAAGGCATCCCCCTCTTCATCAATAAAAATCCCAGGTTTCTTCCAAACGCTTCATTTTTATTGTTTCATGCACAGTTGTGTTGTTCTTGGAGCGTCTTCTTTTTCATTTTTGTTTTGGTTATTCATTTGCTTTGTTTTCTTTGTTTGCTGAATAAATTGGTTGTACCCCCTCTTTCATACATTGGTTTTCAAATAGTTTCGTTTGGATTGCAAAAGAGTAGGAAAGTTCATGCTTAAGTGGTAAAGAGAGCTTATTTTTGACTGTGGCCTATGCTTTGTCATGCCATGCTTGATGTTTTTTTGGCTTTATGCTTAGTATTCTTTGTTGTAGCATGACTTGTTATAAACAATTGAGATTGCTTAATGCGCCTTTGAAGAATCATGCGTTGTTTTAGCATATTAAAGCATAGTATTGTGGTATTCTCCTTTGATGCTTTAATTGGGTTGACTTGGCGCATGCTCACACCATGTTATGACTATTACAACTCACTGTAAGCCTTTATGATCCTTTAGTTTTCAACATGTAGTATCACTTTATGCTTTGATCAATGATGTTTTGTCGCTCTACATGATTATGGCCATTATTTCTCTCTTAGTTTGTTGCTCCCAGTCTTTTGCTAGCCTCCACAACCAAGTATGAGTTCCACTCATCCACCCAAATCCTTAAACCAAGTTATTCCAAAGAGTCCACCATACCTACCTATTATCATACACTATTCCATGTATATTCATGTTTTTATCTACCTTCCAAATTAAACTTGTTATGAGAAAACTAGTGATTAAAGCCCTCACGAACTTGATGGCACACTTTACTTTTCTTGCTCTTAATAAACTTGAACCATTGTGTCGTCTATGTTGTATATGCTTGCACTTATTTGTTGGTGATTAGCAGAACCATGCTGCCATGGGGAACGCTTTCAACATTGCACTTGTACTTTGTACCTAGTTGATATCATGCTCTTTTGTCTATGGTGAAGGAAATATGTCCCGAGAGGCAATAATGAAGTTGTTATTATGTATTCCTCGTATATGATAGATGTTTATTTTGCATGATATACTTGTATTGATTGGAAACATCAATACATGTGTGTTTAATAAACAAAAAGGGTTCCTAGTTATGCCTCTCTTATAGACTAGCTTGTTGATTAACAAGATGATCAAGGTTTCCTGATCATGGACATTGGATGTTGTTAATAACAAGGTCACAACATTTGTGAAATGATGTGATGAACATTCATCCGAAGTATAGCATTCAAGTCATTATGTTTATATTGCTATAACATCATACAAAGTAATCTTTATCTTAGACCATGAGATCATGTTAATTGCTCACACCAGAAGACTACCTTGATAACATCAGACGTCACACCGTAATAGGGTGACTGTAAAGATGGGTTCAGTACTACGAAGGTGTTATGTTGAGGCTCATGGATCAAGAGTGGAATTTGTCAATCCCGATGACGGATAGATATACTCTGGGCCCTCTCGGTGATATCACATTAAGATAGCTTGTAAGCAAGTGATGTGATCACTAGAATGTTATATCACGGGAACGAGAAAAGAGTGCATGTCAGTAATGAGATCAAACTAGGTATTTGGATACCGATGATCGAATCTCGGACATGTATTATATCATGAGACAAGGGGATTAAGTTACTAGAGTTAAAGGTTCTCATGATCACAGAAGTCATCGTTGAATGTGCAGGAGTCAGTATGGATCTCCAGGTCCCTCTTATGATTATTGATCTGAGAGGAGTCTCAATCATGTCTGCATTATTCGTGAACCGTAGGGTGACACACTTAAGAGTTACCAGACACAATTTTGGAGCACATATGTTTCAGACGAAAGGATTGCAAAGCGTAGGAATTGTTTCGGGTGAAATTGCTGAAACTGGTTCTGCATCTGATATTGAAATGTTGCAAGTGGTTTTATGTGAATGTTTGTTAATTAAATTAATTAACAAAATTCTGAATAAATTTAATAAAAGAGTTTTATTAAATGAGAGAGCATTAAACTTAGAGAATTTTAATGCATTTAAAGTGGAGACATTAAAAGAGGATGGGAAGAGGCATTTTAATGTGGAGGGAGTTACAACCACATGAATGGAGAAGGTGAGGGGTCACCTCCATGAGGCGCCGGCCAAGGAGGGGTACCTATTGGAGATATGCCCAAGAGGCAATAATAAAAGTGGTTATTATTACATCTTTGTGTTTATGATGAACGTTTACATCCCATGCTATAATTGTATTATAAGGAAACACTGATACATGTGTGTTTTGTAAACATAAAAGAGTCCCTAGTAAGCCTCTTGTGGAACTAGCTTGTTGATTAAATGATGATCATGGTTTCCTGATCATGGACATTGGATGTCATTAATAACAAGGTTATATCATTAGGAGAATGATGTGATGGACACACACCCATAGTAAGCGTAGCATAAGATCAAGTCATTAAGTTCGTATTGCTGTAAGCTTTCAAATGCATAGTAACCTAATCCTTTGACCATGAGGTTATGTTAATCACCATCATCGGATGGGTACTTTGATGACATCAAACACCGCTTCGTAACTAGGTGGTTATAAAGGTGTCATTGGGTATTCTGAAAGTATGTGTTGAAGCGCATGGACGAAGATTGGGATTTGTCCATCCATATGACAGATAGATATGCTCTGGGCCCTCTCGGTGGAATGTCATCTAGTTATCTTGCAAGCATGTGACTAGGTCACAAGGGATGACATAACATGGAACGAGTAAAGAGTACTTATCAGTAACGAGGTAGAACTAGGTATGGAGATACCGACGATCAAACCTCGGATAAGTAGAATATCGTGTGACAAAGGGAATTGGTTTCGTATGTTAATGGTTCTATCGATCTTGAAGTCATCGTTCAGTATGTGGGAGCCGTTATGGATCTCCAGATCCCGCTGATGGTTATTGATCGGAGAGGTGTCTTGATCATGTCTACATATTCACGAACCGTAGGGTGACACACTTAAGGTTCGAAGTTGTTTTAAGTAGATATGGAATATGTGTTGGAGACCGAATGTTGTTCGGAGTCTCGGATTGGATCCGGGACATCACGAGGAGATCCGGAATTGTCCGGAGAATAAGATTCATATATTGCGGATCATTTTCTAAGTTTGGAAATGTTCCGGAGTGTTTGTATGGAGATTCTAGAAGGTTTCAGAATGTTCTGGAAGGTTCTAGAAGAGTTCTTGGTGTTTGCTTGAAAACCAAGAAAGGGTCAAGGAAACCTTGTGGGGCAAGACACGGATTCGTGGGGGGGGGGGGGGGAGGACTCCTCCCCCCCTTCCCAACCTGCCGGCCAAGGAGGGAGGGGAGTCCTACTAGGACTCCCCCTCCCATGGCGCGCCTCCCTCCTTTAAATAGAGGGGAGGGGGCCCCACCCCCTAGACCTCTCCCATAACAATCCCTAGCCGCCACCTCTCTCCTCTTCCTTCGCTCTGCTCCGGCTTAGGCGAAGCCCTGCAGAATTCTCTCCTCCACCACCACCACCACACCGTCGTGCTGCTGGGATTCCGTGGAGAAGATCTACTACCTCCGCTGCTCGCTAGAACGGGGAGAGGAAGGTCTGCTTCGACTCCGCACGTGTGACCGACAGCGGAAGCGCTGCCGGAAGGCGGCGCCGGAAGGATCGTCCACATGATCTTGAGATCGGGAAGTGAACGACTACATCAACCCCAAGATCTAATCTCGTAATGCTTTCGGTTCTACGAGGGTTAGTACAGATCTATCTCGTTGCACATGTCTAATAGATTAGATCTTGGCTTTTATCTAGATTAGATCTGGGTTTTGTTCGTTCTTGCGGTAGAAATTTTTTGTTTTCCATGCTACGAACCCATCAGTGGTATCAGAGCCTTGTCTATGCGTAGATCTGTTGCACGAGTAGAACACAATGATGTTGTGGGCATTGGTGCTCGTGCCGTCTTTTGCTTTGTGTACTTTGCATCTTGCGATATGGTGGGATGAAGCGGCTCGGGCTAACCTTACATGTCATCGCACATGAGACTTGCTCCACAGTTGACGTGCAACTCGTATTGCACAAGTGGCTTTGCGGGTGTCTGTCTCTCCCATCATAGTATAGATCCAATCTACACTTTGCACCTGATAGCACTTGTATCGACGTTGTGGTTCACTTTCGTAGGTAAGATCCGTTCTTATTCGAAAGCCCCAAACCACGTCAAACTTGCAAAGAAAATTAGAGGCGTCTAACTTGTTTTTGCAGGGGTTTTGTGATGTGATATGGCCATCATGTGATTGTGATTATATTTGATGTATGCAATGATCCTTGTTGTAATATGGCAACCGGCAGGAGCCTAATGGTTGTCTTTAATTCTGTTAAGACCTGCGTGTCTATTCATCTTGTAATAGCTTTATTCCAAGTAGTTGTAATAGTTGCTGGTGATGATGGACAACCATGAAGTGGCGCCACTGTCCTTGACGCAATGCTGGTGATGATGGAGATCATGTCCGTGCTTTGGAGATGGAGATCAATGGAATAAGAAGAAAGGACCATATCATATCACACTAATTATGAATTGCCTGTGATGTTAATCCTTTATGCATCTTGTATTGTTTATATCGCGACGGTAGCATTATAAGATGATCCCTCTCACTAAATTTCAAGTAATAAAGTGTTCGTCCTTAGTTGGCACCGTTGCTAAGACTCGTCGTCTCGAAGCATCTCGTGATGATCGGATGTGATAGATTCTATGTGTCCATACAACGGGTGCAAGCCAGATTTGCACATGCGGAAACTAAGGTTAATCTTGACGAGCCTAGCATGTACAGACATGGTCTCGGAACACGGAATACCGAAAGGTAGAGCATGAATCATATAAGTGATATGATGAACATGAAGATTGTTCGCCGATGAAACTACATCTTCTCTCGTGAAGATCAGACTTGGTGTAGTGGACTTGGTTCGTGTAATCACTAAGACAATGTGAGGGACGTTGTTTTGAGTGGGAGTTCACCTAGTTAATTTAAGAATTAAAATAGAACTCAATTTATCATAAACTTAGTCTAAACTACTTGCAAATTTGTTGTAGATTATGGCAAATCTCTCCATCAATTTCAATGCGTTCCTAGAGAAAGAAAAGCTTAAGAATAATGGAAGCAACTTCACGGACTGGCTCCATGGTCTGAAGATTGTCCTCAGGGATGGTCAGATGACCTATGTGCTCGAAGCACCGCTAGGTGACCTACCTGCAGATGATGCCACCGATGATGTAAAGAATGTTTACGCCACTCAGAAAAATCATTACTCCACAGTTCAGTGTGCCATCCTGTACGGTTTAGAAACGGAGCTCTAGAAGCGTTTTGAGCACCACGACCCGTTCGAGATCATTAAGGAGCTCAAGCTCATTTTTGAGACTCACGCGGCCATGGAGAGCTATGAGGCCTCCGAGAAGTTCTTTACTTGCAAGATGGAAGAGGGAAGCTCCGTTAGGAAGCACGTGCTCACCATGTCTGGGCACGCAAACAAGCTCCAAGAGTTGGGGATAACGATTCCTAATGAGTTAGGGATTCACCATGTCCTCCAATCACTGCCACCGAGTTATAAGAACTTTGTGATGAACTACAATATGCACTGCATGAACAAGACGTTGCCTGAACTATCGTCCATGTTGAAAACTGCTGAGGTGGAGATCAAGAAGGAGCACCAAGTGTTGATGGTCAATAAGACCACCAATATCAAGAAACAGGGCAAGGCTAAGAAAAAGGGCAACTTCAAGAAGGACGGCAAGAAAGCTGCCACACCTGCTAAGAAGCCCAAGGCTGGTCCTAGGCCTGAAACTGAGTGCTTCTACTGCAAGGGTGCTGGTCACTGGAAGCGTAACTGTCCCAAGTACCTGGCAGATCTGAAAAACGGCAACATCAAGAAGAAAGGTATATTCGATATACATGTTATTGATGTGTATCTTACTAGTAGTCGTAGTAGTGCCTGGGTATTTGATACTGGTTCGGTTGCTCATATTTGTAACTCGAAACAGGAGCTGCGGAATAAACGAAGACTGGCAAGAGACGAGGTGACGATGCGCGTTGGAAATGGCTCCAAGGTTGATGTGATCGCCGTCGGCACGCTCCCTCTACATCTACCTTGGGGATTAGTTTTAAATTTAAATAATTGTTATTTGGTGCCTGCGTTAAGCATGAACATTATATCTGGATCTTGTTTATTGCGAGACGGTTACTCTTTTAAGTCTGAGAATAAAGGTTGTTCGATTTACATGAGTAATATCTTTTATGGTAATGCACCTGAGATGAATGGTTTATTCTTATTGAATCTCGATAGTAGTGATACACATGTTCACAACATAGATGCTAAACGAATAAAATTGAATGATAATTCTACATACATGTGGCACTGTCGTCTTGGTCACATTGGAGTGAAGCGTATGAAGAAACTCCATTCTGATGGACTTCTTGAATCACTTGATTTTGAATCACTTGAAAGATGCGAAGAATGTCTAATGGGAAAAATGACTAAGACTCCATTCTCTGGGATAATGGAGCGAGCTACGGACTTATTGGAAATAATACATACCGATGTGTCCGGTCCAATGAGTGTAGCATCGCGTGGTGGATATCGTTATGTTCTCACTTTCACGGATGACCTAAGTAGATATGGGTATGTCTACTTTATGAAACATAAGTCCGAAACTTTTGAAAAGTTTAAGGAATTTCAAAGTGAAGTGGAAAATCATCGTAACAAGAAATTAAGTTTCTGCGTTCTGACCGCGGAGGTGAATATCTAAGTTATGAGTTTGGCATGCATTTAAAGAAATATGGAATACTTTCGCAGTTGACACCGCCAGGAACACCACAGCGTAATGGTGTGTCTGAACGTCGTAATCAAACTCTCTTAGATATGGTTCGGTCTATGATGTCTCTTACAGATTTACCACTATCGTTTTGGGGCTATGCATTAGAGACAGCCGCATTCACTTTAAATAGGGCATCATCTAAATCTGTTGAAACGACACCGTACGAATTGTGGTTTGGTAAGAAACCTAAGTTGTCATTCCTTAAAGTTTGGGGTTGCGAAGCGTATGTAAAGAAGTTACAACCTGATAAGCTTGAACCCAAAGCGGAGAATTGTGTCTTCATAGGATACCCGAAAGAAACAATTGGGTATACCTTCTATCATAGATCCGAAGGAAGAGTTTTTGTTGCCAAGAATGGATCCTTTCTTGAGAAGGAGTTTCTCTCGAAAGAAGTGACTAGAAGGAAAGTAGAGCTCGACGAGGTTATTGAACCTTCTCTCGGAGTTGAGAGTAGCGCAGCACCGGAAGATGTTTTTGTGCCGCCCGCGCCAACTGGAGAGGAAGCTAATGATGGTGATCATGAAACTTCGAACAAAGTTACTGCTGAACCTCGCAGGTCAACGAGGGTTCGTACCACTCCTGAGTGGTATGACTCTGCCTTCAACGTCATGTTGGTGGACAACACTGATGACCCTGCGACGTATGAAGAAGCTATGGTCAGCCCAGATTCCGACAAATGGCTAGAAGCCATGAAATCCGAAATGGGATCCATGTACGAAAACCAAGTATGGACTTTGGTGGACTTACCGGATGGCCGTAAGGCTGTCGAGAACAAATGGATTTTCAAAAGAAAAACAGATGCTGATGGTAATGTTACCGTCTATAAAGCTCGACTTGTCGCGAAAGGGTTCCGACAAATTCAAGGAGTTGACTACGATGAGACTTTCTCACCAGTAGCGAAGCTAAAGTCTGTGAGGATTTTGTTAGCAATCGCTGTATATTTCGATTATGAAATTTGGCAGATGGATGTCAAAACGGCGTTCCTTAATGGTGACATTGAGTAAGAGTTGTATATGGTACAACCCAAGGGTTTTGTCGATCCTAGTGATGCTGACAAGGTATGCAAACTTCAGCGCTCCATTTATGGACTGAAGCAAGCATCCCGGAGTTGGAATCAATGTTTTGATAAAGTAATCAGAAACTTTGGATTTATACAAACTTATGGAGAAGCTTGTATTTACAAGAAAGTGAGTGAGATCTCTATAGCATTCCTAGTACTATATGTAGATGACATATTGTTGATTGGGAATGATATAGAACTTCTTAATAGCGTCAAAACCTATTTGACTAATAGTTTTTCAATGAAGGATCTTGGCGAAGCGGCATACATTCTAGGCATCAAGATTTATAGAGATAGATCAAGACGCCTAATAGCGCTTTCACAAAGTACATACTTAGACAAATTTCTAAAGAAGTTTAGAATGGAAGAGAGCAAGAAAGGGTTCGTGCCCATGTTGTCAGGTAAGACCTTGAGTAAGACTGAAAGTCCGGGTACGGCAGAAGATAGAGAAAAGATGAATAATATTCCCTATGCCTCGGCCATAGGTTCTATCATGTATGTCATGCTGTGTACAAGACCGGATATAGCACATGTTGTTAGTTTGACTAGCAGATATCTAAGTGATCCTGGAATGGAACACTGGACAGCGGTCAAGAATATCCTAAAGTACCTGAATAGGACTAAGGATATGGTTCTTTCTTATGGAGGTGATGAACAGCTTGTTGTAAATGGTTACACTGATGCTAGTTGGAACACCGATCCAGATGACTCGAAGTCATAGTCTGGATACGTATTTATTTTGAATGGTGCTGCAGTGAGCTAGAGGAGTGCCAAGCAAAGCGTTGTGGTGAAATCTTCAACTGAATCGGAATACATAGCTACTTCGGAGGCTGCACAAGAAGCCATATGGATGAAGGAGTTCATTATTGAACTTGGCGTGGTTCCCAGTGCGTTGGACCCGATGGCCATCTACTGTGACAACACAGGTGCCATAGCGAATGCACAGGAGCCAAGGTCACATAGCAAGCTGAAGCACATCAAGCTACGTTTCCATGCTATTCGCGAGTATGTCCGAGATGGTGACATAAAGATTTGCAAAGTACACACTGATCTGAATGTGGCAGATCCGTTGACTAAACCTCTCCCTAGAGCAAAGCATGACCAACACCAGAACGCCATGGGTGTTAGGTATATTACCATGTAATCTAGATTATTGACTCTAGTGCAAGTGGGAGACTGTTGGAGATATGCCCAAGAGGCAATAATAAAAGTGGTTATTATTATATCTTTGTGTTTATGATGAATGTTTACATCCCATGCTATAATTGTATTATAAGGAAACACTGATACATGTGTGTTTTGTAAACATAAAAGAGTCCCTAGTAAGCCTCTTGTGGAACTAGCTTGTTGATTAAATGATGATCATGGCTTCCTGATAATGGACATTGGATGTCATTAATAACAAGGTTATATCATTAGGAGAATGATGTGATGGACACACACCCATAGTAAGCATAGCATCAGATCAAGTCATTAAGTTCGTATTGCTGTAAGCTTTCAAATGCATAGTAACCTAATCCTTTGACCATGAGGTTATGTTAATCACCATCACCGGGTGGGTACTTTGATGACATCAAACACCGCTTCGTAACTGGGTGGTTATAAAGGTGTCATTGGGTATTCTGAAAGTATGTGTTGAAGCGCATGGACCAAGAATGGGATTTGTCCATCCATATGACGGATAGATATGCTTTGGGCCCTCTCGGTGGAATGTCATCTAGTTAGCTTGCAAGCATGTGACTAGGTCACAAGGGATGACATAACATGGAATGAGTAAAGCGTACTTATCAGTAACGAGGTAGAACTAGGTATGGAGATACCGACGATCAAACCTCGGATAAGTGGAATATCGTGTGACAAAGGGAATTGGTTTTGTATGTTAATGGTTCTATCGATCACGAAGTCATCGTTGAGTATGTGGGAGCCGTTATGGATCTCTAGATCCCGCTGATGGTTATTGATCGGAGAGGTGTGTTCATCATGTCTGCATATTCACGAACCGTAGGGTGACACACTTAAGGTTCGAAGTTGTTTTAAGTAGATATGGAATATGCGTTGGAGACAGAATGTTGTTCGTAGTCTCGGATTGGATCCGGGACATCACGAGGAGATCCGGAATTGTCCGGAGAATAAGATTCATATATTGGGGATCATTTTCTAAGTTAGGAAATGTTCCGGAGTGTTTGTATGGAGATTCTAGAAGGTTTCGGAATGTTCTGGAAGGTTCTAGAAGAGTTCTTGGTGTTTGCTTGAAAACCAAAAAAGGGTCAAGGAAACCTTGTGGGGCAAGACACGGATTCGTGGGGGGGGGGAGGACTCCCCCCCTTCCCAACCCGCCGGCCAAGGAGGGAGGGGAGTCCTACTAGGACTCCCTCTCCCGTGGCGCCCCTCCCTCCTTTACATACAGGGGAGGGGGCGCCACCCCCTAGACCTCTCCCATAACAATCCCTAGCCGCCGCCTCTCTCCTCTTCCTTCGCTCTGCTCCGGCTTAGGCGAAGCCCTGCAAAATTCTCTCCTCCACCACCACCACCACACCGTCGTGCTGCTGGGATTCCGTGGAAGAGATCTACTACCTCCGCTGCTCGCTGGAACGGGGAGCTGAAGGTCTGCTTCGACTCCGCACGTGTGACCGACTGCGGAAGCGCTGCCAGAACGCGGCGCCGGAAGGATCGTCCACACGATCTTGAGATCGGCAAGTGATCGACTACATCAAACCCGAGATCTAATCTCGTAAAGCTTTCGGTTCTACGAGGGTTAGTACAGATCTATCTTGTTGCACATGTCTAATAGATTAGATCTTGGCTTTTATCTAGATTAGATCTGGGTTTTGTTCTTTCTTGCGGTAGAAATTTTTTGTTTTCCATGCTACGAACCCATCAGTACCCCCCTCTTCCTCCTTCTTCCTCACACCTCCTCGTGAAGGATATCTCTCCCCCTCTATAATTATTCCCCCATGGTCTCGGATTAGCGAGATACATGTTCCCGGTGGCATTTCGTCTGGAAGGAGTTGCTGCTTCCGCTACATCGCTGGAGAGAGGATGTGGAGGTTGTCCGGTGGCTTGAACGTGTGTGCGAGGTTGGATGCGCTGCTGATTTGCGGTGGTCGGACTTCGACACGATCTTGAGATCGGCAAGTGTACGACTACATCAACCACGAGTTCCTACTCGTTAACAACACTTGTTGTCTTTGAGGGTAAGTTCTCCATGGATGTATGTCCACCCGTTGCTCTACATCTAGTAGATAGATCTTGGCGTATAGTTCTCATCGTAGGAAATTTTTTGTTTTCTATGTTGTGGACCCAACATATGGATGTCGTCGGTGTGAAATGAAAGGGGAGCTTGTAAGTCCATGGAGTTATGTATATGTGTTAGAGAAACGCCTGGGCCGTTAGTCTAATCCATGCTGACATGGTGGAAACCTGCAGCGTAACCATAATGAGCTGTCTATGAAGCATTCTTCTTATAAAAAAAAGAGTCCGATATTGAAAAAAAAGAGAAAAGAAAAAAAAGATTATGAAAAGAGGAAAGAGAGAAAAAAAAGCACCATATTCCCATGGTAAATAAGAATATTGCTGAGATGCTCGTTGTCTGCTGGCCTTGTCATTTTGATATGGGGATTATTCCGTGTCATCAGGCAAGGTGTACCCAGTTGGTGGTTCTCTATGATACATGTACTTACGATGACAAGAACTTACCGGTGACTAAACTTGAGTAGCATGAGGAGCGGCCCTCGTATTCAAGGGACATGAGATTTCCAACTTATACTTTATCAAGCATATACACCATAGTTTGTCCACTTTAACCTTAATCACTTCAATATGCTTATGATAGGGGCAATGAGAGCTGAAAGCTATTAAGTACCATAATTTTTGGAAGCTCTTTATGAAACTTGAATCCCTACTTCCTTCTATGAATGTTGGGGGGATACCCCCGGATAGGGTCATGCCGGGGTATAAAGGCCGAGTTAGCCGAGGGTCGGCAAGGCTAAAGCGGATGCTGGCCGGGTCACCTCAAGGCAGGCCGAATCACGGGGTAACCCGGACCAGGGGGTGTCCACCTAACTAGGTCTCAACCGACTTAAGCCATATGTCGGCATGGCGTATTTAACTTGTATGCAGGAACGGGTGTGGCCGGATCAACTATGATCCGGGTCATATCTAGCTTCTAGGAGAAAGAAGGAATATCGCTGGTCAAAAGAAGCCCCGGTACGCACTGCATGAGCGAAGAAAAAGAGGGTAGGACCACCGAGGCGTGGCCGACAGAGGTGACGACGCCCGTGTCGGTTGACGCAGGCGCCGCAGAGGCTCACGTAGCCTCTACATGGGTTACACGGGGGAAAAGTACCCCGATCGGTAACGTAGACCTTGTGCGCACCAAGCTTGACGAAGAGGCTGTTGCGCGGAAGTGGGCGCGTGCCGAAGCAGCCAGCGTTGTCGCTGACGAAGTCCAGCGCTCCAAAGTGCTGAACAAGCCCGGAGACAATGCGTTCGCCGGTGCCGATGAAGTTTCCCGTCGGGATCTTCACCCCTGCTAGCGCTGCTAGCCCCACGGTGGGCGCCAACTGTCATGGGGGAATCCAGGGAGGGATAGTGAGGTGATTCCCCACATAGAAGCTTTGTATTTGATTCAGTTCACAGATTACAAGTGCTCCTAGAGCTGTATTGGCGAGAGGAGGAAGAAGGAGCTCTCTTACTCTCACCCACAGTTATGCCTCCACGTATGCCCTAAGTGGAGACCTAGCCACTCCTATATAAGGAGGGCTAGGGCCCCTGTAGAAGGGGCTCCTCTAGGCTGAAAGGTTCTAGGTTCTAAGGGTCTTGTACGGGTTAACTGTGGGTGAGAGTAAGAGAGCTCCTTCTTCCTCCTCTCGCCAATACAGCTCTAGGAGCACTTGTAATCTGTGAACTGAATCGAATACAAAGCTTCTGTGTGGGGAATCACCTCACTATCCCTCCCTGAATTCCCCCATGACAGTTGGCGCCCACCGTGGGGCTAGCAGCGCTAGCAGGGGTGAAGATCCGGACGGGAAACTTCATCGGCACCAGCGAACGCATTGTCTCCAGGCTTGTTCAGCGCTTTGGAGCGCTAGACTTCGTCAGCGACAACGCTGGCTGCTTCGGCACGCGCCCACTTCCGCGTAATAGCCTCTTCGTCAAGCTTGGTGCGCACAAGGTCTACGTTGTAGTGGACGTATCGTGCGTTCATCCGCGACACGTCGTCGAGGCAGGGGAGCCACCCCTTAGTGTCGTTCATGGGGCGCGTATCACTCGCTCCCCGGACCGTCCTGAGGTAATGATGACTGCGTCGGGTGCAGGCGCAAGTAAGGATCCGGCACCAGATCCGGAGGTAACACCTAAGGCACCGAGGAAAGGTAGAGGACCTCCACTAGAGAGGCCTGAGAATGTACTAAGAGAAGCTATGGATAGCTTGGCAAACCCGGTAGCAGCAGCGGTAGATCCGGCTCAGGCACAGGATGAGCTAGAGGAAACTAGGCAGAAAATTCTAGAGGGAGCAAAAAAGATTGTTGCGGCTCAGCAGTCGTTGAACATGACGCTGCGTGAGTACGCAAAGGCAAATAAAGAAGATGCTGTAAAAGTGAAGGGGAGAAATCTCATGAGTGAAATGAACAAAGAAGGTGATACTCGGATTGAGGAGTCAGAAAACTGTTTGTCCGTGGGGCTGCCGAAGTACAGTTCCCCAGCGAAAAATCTCAGAGCAGCGGATGTAGCTGCATCCTAGGTAGAGGGTCTGACGGGTGAAGCCCGCCAGAGACAGCAAAATAGGGTTAATGAGTTGGTCCAGATCGCGAACAGGCAAAATGAGGAACTAGTCAGGGCAACCCCGGAGAGAGCTAGGGCCTCCAAGATCATTCATTCGGCGGTGGGTAACCTGGAGAAATCGGCTGGACCCGCATCATCTCCTCATGGTGGTCCTAGGAGAGAAGAGGTTGTAACCTCGGCCAGGAGAACCAAGCAGATTGTTCCGTATGACCCGACAAGGGCAGCAAAGGCAAAAGAGGTACAAAGAAACAACGATCGACGGAGTGTAAGCCGAGGTGAAGCTGGCCGAGGTAACCGTGACCAAGGCAATGCCGGTCAAGGATACGCTGTTAATGGCAATGCCGGACAGCGCAACTCTGCAGGACAACCACAACAACGGAATATACCAAGGCAAGAGCAAAATGCCGGCCGAGGTATGCAATAGAGAGATGCGCCACGAGAGCGAGACCGGTATAACGATGGAGATTCGGAAATGGTGAATACAGGATACCCAAGGCCGGACTATCATGTGATAGGGTCGAGATTGGGAAGCAGTGATTTGATGCCGGATGATGCCAGGTTGAAACTCGATCGACTGTATAGGTCGGAGCAGATTGAAAGTCAAGGTCCTCCGGGTCCTGCGTGTTTTGGACCCCGGATCATGAAAGAGCCACCGGTACCTAACTTCCAGTTACCTAGAGGCACGAAGACGTATGACGGAAGCACTAAGCTAGAGGATTGGTTGATAAATTATGCTACGGCTGTGAAAATTGCTATATGTAACTTGCGATGGGCTGTGAGATACGTACCCCAGATGTTGGAGGGGCCAGCAAGGGTATGGTTGAACAATATGCCGCCCGGAAGTATTAACTGCTGGATCGATTTTGAGGAAATGTTCATCAGATATTTCTCGAGTACGTATCAGAGGCCAAATAGGCCACATACCCTAGCTTTGTGCAAGCAAAGACCGAATGAGACGGACCAGGAGTTTATGACCCGGTGGTGTACCGTGTGAAACTCGTGTGAGGGTATGATAGAGTCACAGGCCATAGCATGGTTTGCGCAAGCATGCAGATATGCAAGCGAGTTGTGGCAAAAGTTGCAAAGGAAAGTGCCAACTACATTGGCAGAGATGATCCAGATTACTGATTCGTATGCTTTGGGTGATCCGACTCAACCTAGGCTCGTGTCCAGCGAGTCGAATGAGGAGAACTACCAGAGAGATGTAGCCGGATCATCCCGGAGGAACGATTACAGAGGTAAAAGGAGAGACGATAGACCGTATCACCGGTACAGTTCGCAACAAGTTGCAGCTATGAATCAAGATCAGCCAGGAACAGGGAGCAATCAACGTCAGAAAACTGGAGGGCAACAATGGACACCAAGTTATGATGGAAAGAAAACTTGGACGCCAGAACAGAAGAAACAGTGGCAAGAAAAGAAGGACCGTCTGAGGTACACTTATGAGTCTATGTTGGATCAGCCGTGTAAATTTCACACGCCAAATCCGAGTAACCCAGCGGGTCATACAACGAGGCAATGTGAGTGGATGTGTAAGATAGAACAAGGTGGTTCGGGGAATGCCTCGACACCCCGGAATGATCAACCTCGGCAGGACTTACCCCGACAGCAATTGCTCTCCGGAGCGAACACGCAACTGCTAATGTTGCCACCCCCTCCGCCGAGGTACGATAACCATGAGAGAAGGGATGCAGTGCATCAAGTAGAAAACCAGCATCAGCCGGATCAGAGTTACCCCGAAAATGAGGGGAGAAATGAGTACAAGGAGCATCATCAGAGTTACTGTGTGTTTATCACCGAGGAAACAGATAGGAAGAGCTTACAGCGCCGACATATGGAGGTTAATGCGGTAATGCCAGCGGTGACGAGGTATATGCCTTGGTCGGACCAAGAAATTACTTGGAACATCAAAGATCATCCCAAGCTTATGACGAGTCCTGGTTCGTATGCATTAGTGCTGGACCCGACATTCATTGGGCCTAACATCAATGTGAGGTTCTCCAAGGTACTGATTGACAATGGCAGTAGCATTAACATCATGTATGCAGATACAATGCGCAAGTTGGGTATCTCGGAGAACATGCTCCAGGCTACAAGGACAACTTTCCATGGTATTGTACCAGGCATTTCTTGTGAGCCCATAGGCAAAGTCCGGGTTGACGTGTTATTCGGCACGAGAGATAATTGCCGAACTGAGAATCTGGAGTTTGAAGTGGTGAACTTGGAAAGTATGTATCACGCGTTACTCGGAAGACCAGCATTAAACAAGTTCATGGCAAGCTGCCACATCAGTTATCTGAAGATGAAGTTGCCCGGGCCAAATGGAGTGATTACCATTGCTGGATATTTCCGACGTTCTATTGAGTGTGCCTCAGCCGGGTCTAACCTAGCCGAGTCACTCGTGATCGCGCAATAGAAAAGAAAAATCCAAGAGGTGGCGACATTAGCTCAGTCCGCGCAGCAGTATATGTCGGCGTTGAGTAACCCGAATGGTAGCGTTTCATTCCAAGCCGCAAAGGATACTAAGAAAGTCCCTGTTGGTGATATGTTCCCAAAGCGCACCGTAACAATTGGGTGCCGGGTTGAATGATAAATAGGAAAGCGAGCTCGTCAACTTCCTCCGTGAGAATCGGGATATTTTTGCTTGGTCCACACAGGACTTGCAAGGTGTTCCGAGGGAGTTGGCCGAGCACTCTTTGAACGTGAGACCCGGAGCAAGGCCGGTGAAGCAACCTCTCCGCCGCTTCACCGAGGATAGGAGAAAAGTCATTAGAGATGAGATAGCTCGGTTGCTAGCAGCTGGATTTATCATGGAAGTACTCTATCCGGATTGGCTCTCTAATCCGGTGCTGGTGGAGAAGAAGAAGGATGAACCAAACGTGGCAGCGGTTTGGCGTATGTGTATCGATTACACGAACCTGAACAAGGCGTGTCCAAAAGATCCATTTCCACTGCCGAGGATAGATCAGGTCACAGACTCAACCGCGGGATGTGAACTGTTGTCATTCATTGATGCATATTCTGGTTTCCACCAGATACCTCTGAATCCGGATGATCAAATAAAGACCGCATTTATCACCCCGTATGGGGCTTATTGCTATCGCACCATGCCGTTTGGCTTACGTAATGCAGGTGCAACATACCAAAGATGTATGCAAAAATGTTTGCACGACCAAATAGGTCAAAATGTACAAGTGTATGTGGATGATGTGGTTATCAAGACCAAGGAAAGCAAAACGCTCCTTGACGACATCAGGCAGACATTCGCGAACTTAAGAAGGTTCCGGATGAAGCTTAACCCGGAAAAATGTACCTTCGGTGTCCCGGCTGGAAAATTACTCAGATTTCTCGTCTCTAGCCGAGGTATCGAAGTTAATCCAACTAAGATCTGGGCCATTGAACGAATGGAGCTGCCGAAGTGTCTTAACGATGTCCATAAGTTCACTGGGTGCCTGGCATCGTTAAGTCGGTTTGTATGTCGGTTGGGAGAAAAGGCATTGCCTCTCTACCAACTCATGAAAAAGTCGGATAAGTTCGTTTGGACGCCACAGGCCGATGAAGCCTTTGCCCACTTAAATAAGATGTTAGCCACTGCACCAGTGTTACCGTCTCCACTATCAAAGGAGCCAATGTTGATCTACATAGCCGCAACCAACCGAATTGTAAGTGAAGTGATTGTGGTAGAGCGCGACCAAGAGGGTAAGTCGGTGCAGAGGCTAGTGTATTACTTGAACGAGGTATTATTTGCCTCAAAGCAGAACTACCCACACTATCAAAAGGTGGCATATGGTGTCTATTTTGCAGCTAATAAGTTAAAGCATTACTTTGAGGAGCACCCCATCAAAGTAATATGTGAAGCTCCCATATCCGAGATAATGAGTAACAAGGATGCAAGTGGTCGAATCGCAAAATGGGCAATCGAACTATCTCCTTATGCGCCACAATATGATAGAAGAGAAGCAATCAAGTCTCAGGCTGTGGCGGACTTTTTTGTGGACTGGGCCGAGGTACAATATGAACCACCGCCACCAGATCTGAACTACTGGAGGATGCATTTTGACGGGTCAAAAACAAAAACCAGGCTAGGCGCCGGAGTTGTGCTTGCCTCGCCAAAGAAGGACCAGCTGAAATATGTGCTGCAAATCCATTTCGCGGCATCGAACAATGTTGCTGAGTATGAAGCACTTGTGCATGGGCTCAAAGTGGCAAAAGAGATTGGGATACGTCGGATACTATGCTTTGGCGACTCGGATTTGGTAACACAGCAAGGGTCGGGGTTGTGGGACGCCCTTGATCCAAACATGGCTCCGTACATATTTCATGTGCAGAAGATATCTGGTTACTTTGAGGGGTGTGAATTTCACCATGTACCCCGGGTGGAAAATGAGGCTGCCGACATGCTGTCGAAGCTCGGATCAACCTGAGAAGCAATTCCACCGGGTGTAGCATTGGAACACCTCAGAAAACCGTCCATCAGGCCGTCCCTAGGAACTGACTCAATTTATGTCCCGGAAGATACAGAATCCAAAGCTGTGCCCATGGACATTGACATGGGAGGTGGTGCGCGAAACCCGGGGACTACATCAGCAAACCCGGGGACTGCCTCGCAGGACCCGGGGACTGCTCAACGTGATCCGGTTGAAGTTATGTCGGTGGATCAGATGGAAATTGATGAGGATGTGTTCTCTGTGCCAGCAATAACAGCTTGGGCACTGCCTATATTTCATTTCCTGAAAGATGGAACATTACCCACTGAGGAAGTGTTATCCAGGCAAACACAGAGGAGAGCAAAGGCATACACAATTATCAATTCCGAGTTGTACAAACGGAGTGTGACCAATGTCCTCCAGCGATGCGTTGACTCGGAAGAAGGGCTTGACATCCTCCGAGATATACATCAAGGGGAGTGCGGGCATAATGCCTCATCCCGAGCCTTGGTGGCAAAAATGTTCCGACATGGGTTCTACTGGCCAAGTGCCTTAGAACAAGCACAAGATCTAGTGAGAAAATGCAATGGTTGTCAGAGCTATGCTACCAAGACACATATGCCAATGTCGGAACTCAAGACCATACCAATTACATGGCCATTTGTCGTATGGTGCTTGGATATGGTTGGCCCATTTAAACCAGCAAGGGGAAATATGACTCACATCTTGGTCATGGTGGATAAGTTTACAAAATGTATTGAAGTGAAGCCTATAAGAAAATGTGATGGAGCTACGGCCGTAACATTTCTCGAAGACATTATCTTGAGATACGGTTATCCTCACAGTATCATAACTGATAATGGCACAAATTTTGCTGAAGGAGCATTTGCGCGATTTTGCCGGGATAAGAAGATCCGGCTGGACGTTGCCTCGGTAGCTCATCCCGCATCGAACGGACAAGTAGAAAGATCCAACGGATTAGTGTTATCCGGGATAAAACCCCAGCTCGTCGAGCCGCTGCAAAGATCAGCGGGGTGCTGGATAGAAGAACTACCAGCGGTACTGTGGAGTTTAAGAACAACTCCGAATCGATCAACGGGCTATACACCATATTTTCTGGTATATGGGGCAGAAGCTGTATTACCAGCCGACATAGAGCCTGATTTGCCTAGGGTCACCCAATACACAGAAGCCGAAGGGCAGGAAGCCCGGCAAAATGATGTTGATCTGCTGGAAGAAGCGAGAGAATTGGCATTGTCTAGATCCGCCATATATCAGCAAAATCTCCAACGCTATCATAGCCGGAAAGTAAGCCCCCGAGTCTTTCAGGAAGGCGATCTGGTGCTCCAGTTGGTACAACGTACTGCTGGCATGCATAAATTATCCCCCCCCATGGGAAGGGCCATTCATTGTGAGCAAAGCATTGCACAATGATTCGTATTATCTTATCGATGCAAAGCCACAGGAAAAGAACAAGGCGGACAGGTCCGGCGAGGAATCTAAGCGTCCATGGAGCGTAGCCCTACTTCGTCCTTTCTACACTTAGCAAAGAAGTGTATGTATCCGAGTCTTCTCATGTGTCGGTATGTATGCCAGCAATGAGCTTATCAATGAAATGTTGGCACCTCGGGCAGTAACTCGGGGACTGCCTTAATAATATTTGTTGTCTTTTATTATTTATACGTCAGCTGGAGTAAGTTGTTCTACTTAACCCGGATTAGTAGTGTGTGGGCACCAAAAACCCAACTCTTCGACTTGCTGTTGTCCAACAAGAATTGTCTTCATGGCAAGCAAGAGAACAAGTTTGGAATTGCGTAGCACATGAAAAATGACTAAGGAAAAGAACTTAATCGAGCCGACGTTTGTTTTTCGGACTAACCTTTTATTTACTTTCAAATTATTATGCTGAATTATTTTGAGCTAAGCCTAAAAGATTCTAAGTATTGTTAAAACAATTTTTGAAGCTCGGATTCGTAAGTCGTAAAACCGAATCAAGGTAGACACGAACCGAGCCAGAAGTTAATCTGGCATACAAACTTAGTAGCAAAATATCACATGAGTACGGGATACAATTCCACCCGGCATACCGGGGATCTGATAAGTTTTCAAGTGTTTTTACTTAAGGAGCAGCAGGAGGAGGAAGTTCGGCGTCATCTTCGCCTTCTTCGATATCCGAGGCATCGTCCTCTCCATCCTCGTCCGAACCATCTTCAACATTTTCAACCTCTTCGTCGCCAGCGGCTTCCAGGAAGCTCGGACCCTCAGTCCATTCGTGAATGGGAGCATATTCAATGAGGCTATGGGCGCAAGCCTGGCGCCGAGCTACCCATTCCGGGTCATTGGTCCACTTGGATCCGGTGCGCAGGCGCGTCAGGAGGCTGAGATCGATCTTCTCATACCATGTGAGTATGTGGTGAAGAACGGTCTCAGCTGCAGCACGTCCAGTGGACTCTCTCCAAAGGTCGAGCTGGGTCTCGATCTCCGTCAGCTTTTCAGCAAGGATTGCGATTCTCTCCGGAGTGTCCTCGCCAGGCCAGAACGTGTTGAAGACTCGGACTGAAACATCGAGGAGATCCTTGCCGTAGTTCTTGATGATTTCCACGCGAGATGACAGGCTGACCAACAGGTCCTCCATGTCATGGGGAATGTCTTCACCATCAGGAGCAACGGGTGTACCCCTATCTCGGCGGAAATTGGCAACAGTGGCGCTCGCAATGGGAGTACCCTCTGGAAATTTGCCTAAAAACGGGACAGGAAAAGCAAGTAATGAAAAGGCATGGGAGGTAACCCGGAGAAGTATGCCGGATAAGGAAAAGGAACTTACGTAAAATGTGGCTGTGGATCAGGGTCAATTCATTGATGCAGTTATCGCGTCTTTGACGGAGCTGCACCAGTTCAGCGTTCGCCAACTCGAGTTTTCCGTCAGCCTCCTGGAGAAGTTCTTGATCCTTGGCAATTTGGAGATTGAGGCGCTCGCACTCTTCGGTGTAGTCCTGGCCAGCCTTTTCAAGCTCGGTTTGGTGCTGCGCCTTCATCTTCATTTCTGCCTTTAACTTGGCAATCTCGTCGTTGGTTCGGAGGAGGGCAATCTCATCGTCTTTCTTTTTGAGCTCGTCCTGATGCTGCCCTGCTTGTTCGATAAAATGCAGCATCATGTCAGGCACGGGCACACTATCTTCAAGAGATGCTGAAATAGCGTGTTGACCTGGCAGAGCCGAGGTATGAATGTTTGCCGAGCCAAGAAGAAAAGGAGATGGAAAGCAAAGCAGGGTCGGACAAAAGTAGCTTACCCTTAATCTGATCCAGATTCTTCCTCATGAGCTTGTTCTCATCCTCCACCCCAGCTGCGAAAACCGAATGATGGATTAGTTATGCAGAAAAAGATAAAGGAAAACAGAAAAATGTGAAGAAGAGAACTTACCCCTTTTCTCATGCTCAGCGAGATGTGCATTGTGCTTTGCAAGCAGCATCTTGTGGACACTAGAACTCAGCGCTCCGGCGGTTGGTGGTCACCTGAAAAGAGTACAAAAATTTGGCTTAAGCCTTGTGCATATTCGAAATGTACAAGATCCGGGCCAAGTGGAACTTAACCCGGCTCTAGGTGTGTGCATATTCGAAGTGTACAAGATCCGGGCCAAGTGGAACTTAACCCGGCTCTAGGTGTGTGCATATTCGAAGTGTACAAAATCCAGGCCAAGTGGAACTTAACCCGGCTCTAGATGTGTGCATACTCGAAGTGTACAAGATCCGGGCCAAGTGGAACTTAACCCAGCTCTAGGTGTGTGCATATTCGAAGTGTACAAGATCTGGGCCAAGTGGAACTTAACCCGGCTCTAGGTGTGTGCATATTCGAAGTGTACAAGATCCAGGCCAAGTGGAACTTAACCCGGCTCTAGGTGTGTGCATATTCGAAATGTACAAGATACGGGCCAAGTGGAACTTAACGCGGCTCTAGGTGTGTGCATATTCGAAGTGTACAAGATCTGGGCCAAGTGGAACTTAACCCGGCTCTAGATGTGTGAATATTTGTAGTTGTCAAGGAGCTACATTAGTTTTCTAAGGAGCATCCGGCCGAGTAACAAATCACTCCCCCGGATGCTCGGGGACTAATGGTTATATCGCTAATATCTATGGCATGTTAAGGAAAAGGTGAAGTAACGTACCTCCATCATCCGGACCGCGAGGTTAATCGCCTTAGCGGCTGTGTTCATCTGAGCAGCAAACTCGGCGGGACCGAACTTCTCCGGGAGATCGTCGTTGTAGACGAACTCCGCCTTGTTCCAGTTGTTCATAAACTCGATCAAGGTCGGAGGATATCGCTCACCGCTGAGCATGTGGGCCGCCACCAAGCCCTTCCCATGTGCCTCTCTCCTCTCAACCTGAGCAAGGGCCGGACTGGTGTGCATAACAAGTTGCTGCGCACTAGCTGGCTCGGTAGGGGCGTCCTTCGGTGCTGGAGCCTTCTGGGCAAGCATGGACGCAAGGGTGCGCTGTCCAGACCCGATGGACGCTGCCCTGGTGACGTCAGGGGCTTTCTTGCCTTTGGCTTGTTGAGAAGAGGAAGTGGTTGCGGCAGATTTCCCCTTAGGAGCTGCCTGGGTACTTCCTCGCCGAGACTGAGAAGACTTGGACGAGGCGGAGGAGCTTGGCGCTGGTGCCCTTGTTGCTGGAGCTGGTGCTGCTGCTGATGTCCTTGCTGCCAGAGTTTGTGCTGGTGCCGGAATTGGTGCTGGTGCTGGTGCGGAGGTAGTCTCGGTAGTTGCTGGTTGCGGCGGAGCCGAAGTGGTGGATGCCGCTACCTTGGTTGGGTCCGTCTCCCCCGCTCCAGGGTTTCCCCCCTCTTGACGAGGTGAGCTGGAACCCAGAGCAGCTGCAGAACCCTCTGGAATAGGGCTCAGCGGGCGTGACTCGTCGTCACGAGGGGGAGAAGGGCTAGGTCCGAGTGGTTTAGAGATGCTAGATCCACTCTGGGAACATCCTCCGTAGCACTGCCAAATCAAATAATGTCAGAAGAGAGACTAAAACAATGCAAGGAAGAATAAGTTGCAGAAGGAAAAGAGGCTTACGCATCCGAAGTCAGGGGCTCCTTGGGGTTCCGAGCCCTTCGTGTTGGGGCCTTTCCTGCTGGCTTGGAAGCAGTTTTGTCTCCGGACTTCTTTCGCCTTTTGGAGGGTTGAGAAGGTCTGGAGGAGGAACTTGATGCAGCTCCGCGCCTCTTCTTCGGTGCTGCCGGAACAGGTGCACCTGTGGCAAGGGGAGGATCCTCGTGGATCTGCCCACCGGGGTTAGCTGATGCCAGAAAAGCATAAGAAAGGGGGACAGTGTCAACGGCTTCCATTGTTGGTCGCGTCGGACATTGGGAGGAACATCTCCTGGTCCGGTTCTTCCTCGTCTGAGCTCTCCCGGTCAGGCGCGCATTTGAGGGTAGGGTCGGTGCCATCCTCAATGGTCTGCTAAAGGAATTGCTAAAGGAGAAAAAAGACAACAGAGTTAAAAATAAAATGGCAACCGACATAAGATCTAATCCGGAAAGAGTTGGTGGCACGAAGCTTACCACGGGAGGAAGCCTATCCCGGCAATAATGCTCAATTCCCCACGTCCACTCAGAGGAGAAGTCCTTGTGGGTGGTGAAGAGCGCCTTGACCCGGCGGTAGATTTCTGTGTTGCTAAGCTCGAAGGACGAGGTCCGGTTGGGGTCATGACCCCAGCTCATATGGCACACCTTGTGAGTGCGCTTCTAGAGAGGGGAGATCCGGTTGCGGACAAATGTGATCACGACGTCCTCGTTGCGCAACCCGAGATGCTTCAGCTCCTTAAACCTTTCGTTGAGTTGGTTGGCCAATATTGTGGGCTTCTTGGGGACAACGTCCCACAACTCCGGGTTAGGCGGACCCGGAGCATAGGGAAGCAGCCGGATTAAGTCTTCAGTGCCCTCGTTCCAGACATAAAAGAAAGTCCGGCCCGTCCTTTGCAATAGTCCAGCCCGGTGACTCAGGGGAAACGGATAGCCTCCTGGGTGAGATGGATGCAGCTCCGAATTGAGTGAGCTGCTTGTCCTCCAGATCAAGTTGAATATTCGGAATGACATTACGACGAAGGCCGAAAAACCGGATCCATAGCTCCTTCGTGGGCCATAATCCGGCGTAGCCCTCGATCGTAGAGGCAAAAGCAGAAAGAGAAGTGATGGCGTTGGCAGGAAGGTGGTGCGGCTGGAGTTCTTATGTGCTTAACTAATCATGGAAGAAATCACTGACCGGCAAACCAAACCCCCGTTGGAAGTGCGACAAGAACACAACATACTCACCCGAATTGGGTGAGGGGGGCGCGTTCGGTGGAGGCGAGGCGCGCGATAACTCCGACGGGAATGCATCTAGTGCGGTAGAGCCAATCCAGGTCGTCTTGGCAGACCCAGGACCCACCGCCGTGGCGGTAGAGCCAGTCCAGGTCGTCTGGTGCGCCCACGCACCACGGTCCGCCGTCGATGTCTTCCACCATCTCTTGCTCGGCGATGGCAAGATCCTCCTCTGTCATCTCTAGTTCGTTGCCCTCACTGTCGCTAGCTGCGGTTGGGGCAGCGGCCTAGATTGGCAACGACCCGTGGCGGAGGAGGGGCATAGCGGTGGCAGTGATGCAGAGGCGTGGGGAAGCAGTGCAGCGGCGGCGCTGCTACTTGGAAGCAGTGGCGGCGGCGCTGTCGCGGGGAAGACGAAGAAGAAGAAGTGCTAGAGGCAGAGGGGCGCGGAAGGGGAAAAAGACCTAAGGGGTGCGCCCCTCCCCTATTTAACCACTCCCTCGAGGCGGAAGTGGGATCATGTCAAACGAGTACGCCGCATGGTGTGGCCGTGTATTGCCCGCGTCGACCAATCAGCAGCAAGCCACACGGAGGGCCACAGGGTGTAACAGATCCTATGACGTGACGCACTGATGCGGTTAACGAGGAGGCAGGCCAGACGTGACGTGCGCCACAGTGATAACTGACAATTACCACAGCCCTTAAAATGAGGCAATCTAATGATTAGCCTCCATGTGGGCTAGCGTATGGGAGAAGGAAAGAAGACCCGGATGAGACTGTGGTAACCCGGCCAGCAAGTGAAAAATTGGAATGTGCCAAGGGAAAGTAAAACCATGAGGTCCGAGTTAGGGTGGTAACCCGGCCAGCAAGTGAGAGCTTGGAACGTGCCAAGGGAAAGTAAATGCAGAGAATCCGAGACAAGGAGGGAACCCGGAGAAGGAGCACAAAGCTCGATGGCATTGAACCTGCTGTGGCCTTAGTGGCTAAGGCAGCTAAGACTGCACCAGCTTCAGGGACTAATGTTGGGGGGATACCCCTGGGTAGGGTCACGCCGGGGTATAAAGGCCGAGTTAGCTGAGGGTCGGCAAGGCTAAAGCGGATGCTGGCCGGGTCACCTCAAGGCAGGACGAATCACGGGGTAACCTGGACCAGGGGTCCACCTAACTAGGTCTCAACCGACTTAAGCCATAAGTCGGAATGGCGTATTTAACTTGTATGCAGGAACAGGTGTGGTCGGATCAACTATGATCCGGGTCATATCTAGCTTCTAGGAGAAGGAAGGAATCTCGCTGGTCAAAAGAAGCCCCGGTACGCACTGCATGAGCGAAGCAAAAGAGGGCAGGACCACCGAGGCGTGGCCGACAGAGGTGACGACGCCCGTGTCGGCTGACGCAGATGCCGTAGAGGCTCACGTAGCCTCTACATGGGTGACGCGGGGGAAAAGTACCCCGGTCGGTTTGCTTTTTTGGGAGGAGGCATATTCCCTAGAATATGCCTCCACGTATGCCCTAAGTGGAGACCTAGCCACTCCTATATAATGAGGGCTAGGGCCCCTGTAGAAGGGGCTCCTCTAGGCTGAAAGGTTCTAGGTTCTAAGGGTCTTGTACGGGTTAACTGTGGGTGAGAGTAAGAGAGCTCCTTCTTCCTCCTCTCGCCAATACAGCTCTAGGAGCACTTGTAATCTGTGAACTGAATCGAATACAAAGCTTCTGTGTGGGGAATCACCTCACTATCCCTTCCTGGATTCCCCTAGTGCTATTAGTCCCCACCTTTAGCCTATACATGGCATCTGCTGTGACACCACCACGACAATGAAGGCATTTCTTCCACTTATATATTAAGTCTCCACCTTCTACCTTTATGCACCTAGTTTGAGAGCATAGTGGCCATTCTTAGTTCTATGTGCATTGTCCCAAGACTTGTTGATTGATGCATAGCTTTGATATTGCTTGTTTTAAACTATTTGTATCTAGTCACTCTTATAAACTTTGAAGGTGTCCTATGCATTTATGTTTGCTACTCTACGAGGGAAGGGCTGAATGCCACTATGCTATGTTTTCTCTATGTGAAACAAACAAACAGTTTTCAAAGCATTGTTATTCATGACTCTTTTGTTTGTGCCTTTTCATGTTGCAACATAGTTTCTTTGTCTTATTTCTAGAACTTTGTCTTTCATGTTATGATTGAAGTACTATGGTCCCAGCTTTGAATGTTTTATAAATACTTTGATCAAGTTTATGATGGTGCATGTCACCTCAAAAATTATTCTTTCTTTTTATCACTTACCTACTCGAGGACGAGCAGAAGTTAAGCTTGGGGATCTTGATACATTGCAAATGTATCTATAATTTTTGATGTTCCATGCTTGGTTTTATCTACTTTCTTGTGTTTTGTCCACACTTTTCATATGATTTCTTGGACTAACCTATTAACAAGAGCCATGGTGCGAGCTGTCCGTTTTCTTCTGTTTTTGGTTCCACGAAAGTCAGAAAATGAATATTCTCGGAATTGGACGGGACAAAATCCAAAGTTATTATATTACCAAGGGACACCTGGAGCTAGAATACGAGATGGAGAGGGGCTGGTGCTCAGCCACACCACCTGGCCGCGCGACCAGGCCTGGCCCGCGCTAGGGGTGGTCTGGCCGCCCTAGGCACCCCCTCGGCCTCTTCTTCTGCCTATATATCGCCTTTGATACGGAAACCCTAACTACCCGATCAAAATTCCATGAAAGAGTTTGTAGCCGCCGTCATCTCCATCCCTAGATCGGGAGTGACATGGGTATACCCTATAGGTACTTGAGATTGGTATATATGCTCTAAATACGTACAGGCCCACAGTAGTAGTAGGACTCGAGTAACCTATGGACTCTCGATTGCTTGAAGAACAAGAAGAAGCTAAAGATAGAAAGTTTGAAGGGGAAAACCTGAATTTGTAACCGACTCGACCTGCTACCCGAGACCCAGCCTATCTATATAAAGGATAGGAGGGGGCGGCGAGGAGGACACATGCAACCCTAATTTCCACAACCCTCGCCAGATTGCATCTGCGCACCATTGTAATCTTCGATTCCTTCGATAATTCCACGAGCAGACAAGCAGGAGTAGGGATCTCTACGAGGCCTGAACCTGGGTAAATCTTTGTCCCCTGTGTGCTTGTTTGCTAGCCGATAGATGTCTCTAGCGCTCCCTTCTTCTCCAAAACCCAAGTCCATAACAATGGGCATTGATGAGTTAAACCCTCGTCAATTGGCGCCGTTTGTGGGAATTGGGAGTGCTGATGTTGCGGCTTCTTCGGCCCCATCAACCGTGATCTACAACTCCGCAACAACGGAGATCCGCCAGCTCTTCGGCACGTTCGACTTCACCGTCCACACGCCGGCCACTCGCCCGGCCTTCGAGTCTGTGGGCGACGGAATTAGCCTGGCGATAGGAAGCTTCCGCTTCCAAGTCGGTTAGGTGGGCACGCTTCGCATACCTGATCAGCCGATGGCATCGTCGATTGCCCCAGCATCATGGTTCCCTCCATCGATCGGCGCCCACAGTGAGCCCAACGCCCCGACAACAGTCGAGAACACGGTTAGTGACAGCAGTCGCGACTCCGATCTGAGCGATCTGGCCACTGAAGATGGGACCTACGGTTCTGGATCTGAGAGTTGTGGAAGCAGCAGCTTCCCCACTCACTTCATGTGCACCGTCATCAATGCAGGCGATACCTCTGCCAACCGTGACAATGGTGGCAATCGCGGCAACAGAACCGACCCGCCTAATGGCGGCAATAGTGGAAACGGTGGCGATCGCACCAATGCCAACAACGGCAACACCATAGTAAACGAGCAAACCGACGAATGCGGCATGATCAGGCTCAACGAGGAAGAATGGGCTCACTGCCACGAGGCCCTACGAGGCACTCCTCTACCCTTCGGATCTCCACAAGAACTGCTAATGGGCTACCATTGGCTCCGGAAGGAAGAATTCAAGCGCCAAGTACAAACAATCGCGCAACTCAAGGCGCACAAAAAGGCGGCGGACGAGTCGAGCCTTTGTCGTGCTGGGCTCTCCTCCTATGGAGGATCCTCCTCAAAGGGTAACGAGCAAATTGCCAAGAAGAGGCAATCTCGGATGGCCCATCTAACCGAGCAAGAACAAATAGAGGCCGCAAAGGTCCTCAACTTCGGCTCTATGATAGTCCACACTAGGGGCAACGTGGTCCCCAAAACGCCGCCGGCTGCGGTGACAGTAGCCACCATGTACCTCCTCAACAACCAGCCACCGGCTGGAGATCCCCAAGCTGCCATGCACCGATCCACGATCGTGGGGTTAGGATTAATCGAGGCCACCCTCGACAAAGAGCCAACACCGGAACCAAAGAAGGGCAAAGTGCTAGCAAAGCGTTACTCCTCGCCCTCATCCAGTGATGAAAGTCACGACCTGTCTCGACGTCGCCGCTCACGATGACACGAGCACGACTACGACGCGCGTGATGACATCACGCAGCGCAAGATCGACAAATCAAGGGCACGACGTGCTCGGTGGACTGACTCAGAAGAGGAAGACTTGGAGCTCTACGGCGCCACATGCTTCAGTAGGTCCATCAGGCAGAAACGAATGCCAAAGGGGTTCAAACTCCCGTCGGAGAACCAGAAGTTCGACGGTCTACAGGACCAAAAAATCTGGCTGGAGGACCACATCTCCTCCGTCAGGCTCCACGAGGGCAGTCGAAGTACGACCATGCAATTCTTGCAGCTACAGCTGTAGGGCGCCGCCCGAGCATGGCTCAACAACCTCCCACGCGGATCCATTCGCAGTTGGGATGAGATGGTTTACAGCTTCGTGCGCAATTTCAAGGGAACGTACAAGCGGCCTACATCAATCGAAGAGCTAAGATGCTGCCAGCAACGATCGGGCGAATCGCTACGCTCCTACATCCAAAGGTGGTCCATCATCAAGAACTCCACAGAGAACATCTCGGAGGATCGCGCGATTGATGCATTCAACGGCGGCGTCCGCCGCCTAGAAGTCAGGGAGGAGCTGGGCCGCTGAAAACCCAGGACCATCGACCACCTGATGGAGATCGCGAATCGGTGGGCCGATGGAGAAGATTCGGTGAAGAATCGCGTACATTCTAACGAGGAGGTGGAACTTGAGCGCAGACACGACCGCTGAAGCAAACGCCGTATGCGCATCTACGATGACCGCGACGACGTCAACATGGTCGCAGCCGGCTACGCCGACAGACGTGACGACAACCGCAACAGCGGATACCGTAATGGTGGATATCGCGACTCCGGGAAGACCACGCAAGTATGGCAACGCCGCGATCGCGATGAAGCACCCGCAACAACCATTGTAGACAAACTTTCCGGGCCATGCAGGGTGCACTTCTACATCGACAAGCATGATGGGCAGAAGAAGTCCAGCCACCTCCTCAAGGACTGCCGCGAGTTCCTCAAACTACACGAGGGATTAGCTCGGATGAACCGCAACGCAGTCGAAAGAGGCTACGGCGCCGCCCCAGGCGCCGTGGCACATGGCGCTCCGCCACCACCACCGGGAATACCCCCAAACGCAGCTGCCCCAGACCAGCACCAGGGAGGTGAACCCTACCCAAGGGCCATGGGTACCATGATGATCCAAAAAGGACGCCCCTCCAATCGGGTGCAGAAGGCCATCACTCGCCAAGTCAACTTGGCCACACACACGCCACCATCTACCACTGAGTACCTCAGTGGAAGCGAGTCATGCATCACCTTTCATAAAAGCGACCACCCGCCTCAAGTACCCCGTCTAGGCCACTGTCCCCTCGTACTCGAGGCGCAAATCGGAGGCTTTGACATGAGCCGCGTCTTCATGGATGGCGGAAGCGGCATCAACCTCATATTCGCGAGTAACTTGCGAGCAATGAGGATCCCTCTAACCTGCCAGGAGGCCTCGGTCACAATGTTCCATGGCATCGTCCCAGGGAAAGGCATATACCCCCTTGGCAAAATCAACCTCGACGTCATCTTCGGCACGCCGAAGAACTTCCGGTGCGAGCGCATCGACTTTGAGGTCGTCGACTGGCCCTCACAGTACCACTGCGTCCTCGGGCGTGTCGCGTTCACTAGGTTCATGGCAGTACCCCACTCCGCCTACCTGCAGATGAAAATGCCAGGTCCGAAGGGCGTCATCACGATAAACGGGAGCTTCGAAAGATCTGACAGTTGCGACAGGGAATTCAACAGAATTTCCCAGTCCTTCGGCATGCAGGAAGAACTCGCGAGACTAAAGGAGTCGACATACAACAGTCTGCCTCCGTTGAGCCGGCCAAGCTCACCTGATCTCTCTTTCGACTCATCGGTGCACACAAAGAAAGTGCAGGTCCACCCATTAGATCCCGCCAAGATGGCTCTCATCGCCATCAACTTGAGTCCTACATAGGAAATCGCGCTCATCAAATTCCTCCGTGAGCACTGGGAAATTTTCGCCTGGTGTCCTGTGGACATGCCAGGAGTTCCCAGGGAATTCACCGAGCACGCACTCAACGTCAACCCCGACGCAAAGCCAGTCAAGCAAACAATTCGGCGATTGTCCGAGCCACGAGCGCAGGCAGTCGGCATGGTGATCAACAGACTCCTCGACGCCAAATTCATACGCGAGATCAAGGAAAGCACTTGGCTTGCCAACACAGTGCTGGTACCAAAAAAGGACACGGATATCCTGCGGATGTGCGTGGACTTCACCTCTCTGAATAAGCATTGCCCAAAGGATCACTTCCCGTTGCCACGCATCGACCATATCATCGACTCCACTGCGGGATGCGTGTGCCTCTGCTTCCTCGACGCCTACTCAGGCTATAATCAGATTCGAATGAAGGAGGAAGATCAAGAAAAAACAGCGTTTACAACGCCCTTTGTTGTGTTCTGCTACAACACAATGCCCTTCGGGCTAAAGAACGCAGGAGCTACCTACCAGTGGTGCATGCAGGCTTGCCTCAAGGAACAACTGGGTCGCAATATCCAAGTCTATGTTGAGGACATAGTAATCAAGACCAAGGATGAAGCCTCGCTAATCGACGATCTGCGCAAAATCTTCGCCAACCTTGACCGCTACCGGATCAAGCTCAATCCGGACAAATGCGCCTTCGGCGTGCCATCTGGGCAATTACTCGGGTACCTCATCTCCACGAGGCAAATCGAGGGAAACCCGAAGAAAATAAAAGCCATACTGGCCATGGAGAAGGCAAAAAACATACGGGGCGTTCAGCAACTGGCTGGGCGAATTGCAGCCCTTAGTCGATTCATCAGTCGGATGGGTGAAAAAGTGCTGCCCTTCTACCAGCTCCTCCGCAAAGCTGAAAAGTTCGAGTGGACCAATGAAGCACAAGAAGCATTCGAAGATCTCGAGCGCCTGCTATCCACCTCGCCAGTACTCGTGACCCCATGGGAAAGAGAACCACTATTGCTATATATCTCTGCCATCAACCAGGTGGTCAGCACAGTTCTCGTTGTCAACCCAGCCAAGGAAAACAAGGTCCACGAGGTACAACGCCCAGTATACTATCTCAGCGTGGTCCTCACACCAACAAAACAGCGGTACCCGCACTACCAGAAGCTGGCGTACAGTGTCTTCATGACCGCCCGGCGACTGCGCCATTACTTCCAGGAACACCCAATCGTGGTGGTCAACGAGGCCCTGTTGGGGCATATCCTCAATAACCCCGATGCCACGGGACGAGTCACGCTTTGGGGAATAGAATTGTCTCCACAAGACATCACATACGAAAAGCGTGATGCAATCAAGTCGCAAGTTCTCCCTGACTTCATCGTGCACTGGATGGAGAACCAACTCCCGGACAAACCAGATATGTCCTACCTCTGGACAATGCACTTCGATGGGTCCAAGCGGAAGGACGGAGCAGGCGCAGGTGTGATACTGACATCACCTCAAGGGGACAAGTTGAAGTATGTCCTGCGAATGCAGTTCATAGCCTCCAACAATGAGGCTGAATAGGAGGCCCTGTTGCACGGGATGAGAATGGCGAAAGCCTGCGGCGCCAAGAGGCTCATCATCTACGGCGACTCCAAGCTGGTCGTCAACCAAACAATGCATGAGTGTGACGCACTGAACGACAACATGATCGCGTACCACGACCTCTACGACACACTCGAAGGAGACTTCGACGGTTGCGAACTACGACACGTAGGTCGCGAAAGCAACGAGGAGGAGGACGCACTCGCCAACATAGGCTCTACATGCGCCCCCATACCACCTAGGGTATTTCTCGAGCGCATCTGAGAACGCTCCATCAAGCCAAAGGCCCAGAGAAGAAAACAAGCGCACCAACGGACTCAGGGGCTACGCCGCCCAATGAGCCAATGTCACTCGATGAGTTGGAGCTGGACACAGGACTCGAGGGACCAATGAGCGTTATGATGATTGAGCAATCCTGGACGCAACCGTACATCACATATCTCCTCAGCAAAAGGTTACCGGATGATCCGACTGATGCACGGCACATCGCGTGGTGATCCAAGGCATTCGCTGTTATCGACGGCGAACTGTATAAACGCAGCATCACAGGACTACAGCAACGATGCGTCTCCACGGCCGACGGAAGAGCTGTTCTCCTTGAGAGGAACTGCGGGCACCACACCGGCAGTCGTGCCCTCGTGGCCAAAGCTCTGCGAGCTGGGTTCTACTGGCCTACGGCCATGCACGACGCCAAGGACATCGTCCAGAATTGCAACGCATGCCAATGATTCGCGGACAAGCCGCACGCACCTGGCGTAGAACTCCGGCCAATTCCGTTGGCCTGTTCCTTCGCACAATGGAGAATCGACATGGTTGGCAAACTCCCAAGGTCCTCATGAGGAGGCTACATCTACCTCTTGGTGGCAGTCAACAAATTCACCAAATGGATAGAGACCATGCCAGTGACCAATCAATCAGGCCACAACACAGTCAAGTTCTTCTAGTCCATCGTCTACCGGTTCGGAGTGCCACACAGCATAATCACAGACAATGGGATGAACTTCACATCCAAGGAGTTCCAAGAATTCTGCGAGAATCTGGGAATCAACGTCAGCTATGCCTCGGTGGCACATCCACAGACCAACGGTCAGGTCGAAAAAGCTAACGGGCTTGTCTGCAGCGGCATCAAGAAGCGACTCGTCCGGCCACTCGAACAAGCCGCGGGTTACTGGCCAGACGAACTGCAATCCGTACTTTGGAGCCTATGCACAACTCCAAACAGTGCCACGGGCTACACGCCATTCTTTATGGTGCACGGAGCCGAAGCTGTGCTGCCCGCCGAGGTACGATACAAGGCACCGCACGTGGTCGCTTACAGTGAACAAGAGTCATCCCTCGTACTCGAAGACTCCGTCGACCTCCTTGATGAGGCACGAGAAATCCCCGCGGAAAGATCAACGATCTACCAGCAGAACCTGCACAACTACAACAGTAGGAGGCTATGCCCCAGATCCTTCGTCGAAGGTGACCTAGTCCTGCGACTGAAACAGCAGGGGCATCTCAAGCTCGAGTCCCCCTAGGAAGGACCGTACGTGATTACAGAAGTAATCCTAGGTGGCGCCTATCGCCTTCAAGACTTAAAGACAGGAGTCGCTTTTTACTTTTCACATTGCAAATAAGGCTACTCAACCAAGGCTACTTAGCCACACATTGTACCTCGCACTATTCTTCGAATAAATGAAACTTTGTGTTTTCCTTTACTTTTCCAATTTTATCCACTCGGGGGCTGCGACACCCTATATACATCTGTTCTACGAACCAAAACGCGATATCCTGAGTAGCTGGCACATCAATTGAAACCCTTGACACAAACATCAACCCAGCTGCAACGCACCTGACAGGTTGACAAGGGACTGAGATAAAAGCCTGGCTAGGCTAACGAAAGGGACTCGCATAGTGCAACGCACTTCATGCTAACAAAGCTCTTTATACAATAACTTATACGCAACATTTATACGAACTTTACAACACAAGTACACTTATGTGCAGGATACAAACTAGGCTACTACTACAGCAGGAGAACATTGGTTTGTTCCTCAAAGAAGTCGACGATCTCTTCTGCTGGGCAATCCACCGCCTGGTAGTGCGGCACCATATTCCAGGCAGAACCCGCTGGTGGTGCAGGCGGCCCAGATGCAATTGCCGCAACATCTACGTCAGGCCTGTGCAGTCGCACCATTGATAGAGCAGCCTTGGCACCAGCCACCAATTGTTGCCTGGAGCACTCGCGAACCGCGGTCAGGTCTTGAAACTGGGCAAGGAGGGCCAGCAGGCTTGATGGAGTATCATCCAGTGGAAACATCACCCGATAAATGTTCTTCAAGCATGACTCGGACTTCTTCAGAAAGTGCAGCACTCGCGACGCACGATCATGCAGGGTCGCTAGCGCAGTCACATGATCATGATCTACCCAGAAGTATCCACTCTCTTGAAGTTGTTCCTGGGTAAGATCATGCATGCGAATGGCAATTCTATCCTTCTCCTCCTCCAGATAACGCGTGCTGACAACTACACGAAGCAGCAACAGCAACATAAGTACAACGTACCATTGCGAGTGGCCACAAGGAAAAGATGAGAGCAAGCAAACTAACACTTGAATTGGTCTCGCAGCTGCGTCACCTCGCCAAGCAGATACTGATCTCGGGCGGCGGCTTTCTCCGCCTTCGACTTCCATACATCCGCGTTACCGCGGATCACGGGCAACTCATGCTCTAGCTGCTTCACGCAGTCACGCAGTCGCGAAAGCAGCGATAGCTCATCTACTCTGGAGCGCGGCGGTACCACGGTATCATCAAGAGTCAGTGAGTCCTGAGTTTCCCTCAAAGTATCACTTGATGTACCCTACCACAAGTCAAGATAGAAGCAAATAAGGTGACCAAATCAACACAAAGACAAAGGATTCAAATGCATTCAAGACTAGCAAAAGCATCAGCAGATACACTCGCCAGCAGGCATGTTCTTAAACAAAAGTGATGGGTTTGTAGCATGGAAAACAAAAAATTTCTACCGCAAGAACGAACAAAACCCAGATCTAATCTAGATAAAAGCCAAGATTTAATCTATTAGACATGTGCAACGAGATAGATCTGTACTAACCCTCGTAGATTCGATAAGCCTTGTTCGAGATCGGATCTCCTGGTTGATGTAGTCGATCACTTGCCGATCTCAAGATCGACTAGACGATCCTTCCGGCGCCGCGTTCCAGCAGCGCTTCCGCAGTCGGTCACACATGCGGAGTCGAACCAGACCTTCCTCTCCCTGTTCCAGCGAGCTGCGGAGGTAGTAGATCTCTCCACGGAATCCCAGCAGCACGACGGCGTGGTGGTGGTGGTGGAGTAGAGAATTCTGCAGGGTTTCACCTAAGCCAGAGCAGAGGGAAGGAGGAGGAGAGAGGCAACTTGAGATCTAGAGAATAGAAGGGGCAAGGGGGCTTGTGCCTCCACCCCTCTATTTAAAGGAGGGAGGCGCCATGGGAGGTGGAGTCCTTGTAGGACTCCCCTCTCACTTGGCCGGCGGATCAAGGAGGTGGGGGAGAGTCCTACTCCTCCATGAATCCTTGTCTTACCCCACAAGGATTCCTTGATTCTTTCTTGGTTTTCAAGTAAACTCCAAGAAATCTTCTAGAACCTTCCGGAACATTCCGAAACCTTCTAGAATCCCCATACAAATACTCTGGAACATTTCCTAACTTAGAAAATGATCCCCAATATATGAATCTTATTCCCCGGACAATTCCGGATCTCCTCGTGATGTCCCAGATCCAATCCGAGACTCCGAACAACATTCGGTCTCCAATGCACATTCCATATCTACTAAAAACAACTTCGAACCTTAAGTGTGTCACCCTACGGTTCATGAACATGTAGACATGATGGAGACACATCTCCGATCAATAGCCATTAGCGGGATCTGGAGATCCATAACAACTCCCACATACTCAACGATGACTTCATGATCGATAGAACCATTAACATACGAAACCAATTCCCTTTGTCACGCGATATTCTACTTATCCGAGGTTTGATCGTCGGTATCTCCATACCTAGTTCTACCTCGTTACTGATAAGTACTCTTTACTCGTTCCGTGATATGTCATCCCTTGTGACCTAGTCACATGCTTGCAAGCTAACTAGATGACATTCCACCGAGAGGGCCCAGAGCATATCTATCTGTCATATGGATGGACAAATCCCAATCTTGGTCCATGCGCTTCAACACATACTTTCAGAATACCCAATGTCACCTTTATAACCACCCATTTACGAAGCGGCGTTTGATGTCATCAAAGTACCCATCCGGTGATGGTGATTAACATAACCTCATGGTCGAAGGATTAGGTTACTATGCATTTGAAAAGCTTGTAGCAAAACGAACTTAATGACTTAATCTTATGCTATGCTTACTATGGGTGTGTGTCCATCACATCATTCTCCTAATGATATGATCTTGTTATTAACGCCATCCAATGTCCATGATCAGGAAACCATGATCATCCATTAATCAACAAGCTAGTTTAACAAGAGGCTTACTAGGGACTCTTTTATGTTTCCAAAACACACAAGTATTAATGTTTCTGGTTAATACAATTATAGCATGGGATGTAAACATTTATCATAAACATAAAGATACAATAATAACCACTTTATTATTGCCTCTTGGGCATATCTCCAACAAAAAGGACATAAACTAATTAACTATTACAAAAGCTAACTCAGGAGCAACTGGCTTCTTCGACTTCGACGGCTTCGGGGGCTTCATCGAGTCCGTTGCAGTGTCAGATGCCACTGACTTTCCGCCAGCCCCTAATGCCGCCGCTTTCGCCGCCTTCTTGGTGCGATGCATCTCCTCAGAATACTTTGCAACAGTATTTATCAACTGAGGCCCATACTTGCCACAGGCAGTCGCAAAAGGAGCAAAGACTACCTGCTGGCCGTCCGCGCTAATAGGCATCGCCTTCGACACCGCGGCAGGATCAACCTCGACTCCGTCGGCCTGCACCATGGCAAGCAACATGGACGCGCCAGCTGCGCGGAGTGAGTTCTTGTAGATGGAAGGCACACCCCCGGCGAGTGACTCCACCAGCTCGCCTATATTCTCGATTAACTCCGCCTTCGGCATCAGCTCCTCGCGGAGGCGACTGAGGGCTCCCTTGGCCTTGGAGAGCGTATCCTGGACGGTGGCGCTACGGTCCTCGACTACCGACAGTGCACCCGCCAAAACGTCATCACGACGAAGGGCCTGCGGGTCGAAACTCAAGTCGCCAGCATCTGCACACAAATCCACACATGGAAAAAACATCAGTGCCAATGGCAAAAACTCCAGCAGAGAAGGACAACGATATCCAAAGGAAAATACCTGAGAGGGTCTTGTCGATTGAGAAAAGCTATCCCTCGAACAACTTCTCCCTGGCCGCAAAGGAGGCACGCAGCTCCTCTTCGCGCCTTTGCGCCTCGTCACACACCGCGATTGCCTCATCGCGAACCTTCAAAGCCGCGGCCAGGGTTTTCTCCATGGTGGCAGCATTACGCAGGAGGGCGTTATGTTCAGCTACAAGCGGAAAGAGATTGACTATCAGTCGGCCATATCAAAAGGATACGAGGAAGAAGAAGAAGTGCAGGACACTCACTTTCAACCGCGTGATGACGCGCCTCCAGCATTGCTTGCTGGCGGCCCATTGCAAGCACTTGCTCTGCCAAGTGCGCGGCTTCCTTCACAAGGAGCTATAACACAATAAGGAATCAGCAGAGGCAATAGATAACATTGACTGCAACACTAAAAAGGAGAAAAACTACACTTACATGGTCCTCCAATGATTCCGAATATGTCTGTTGTACCGTCATCTGGGCAACCATCCGATGCTCCCCTACATGAGGAGAACTAGAAGAGTTGTGCCCAGAGTGGGCCGCCAATGGAGGGGAAGGAGAGCGTTCGACCTCTTTCTTGGCCCTTGAGGTTGCGACTCCTGATTCTTTCAAGAATTGAACGTCACCAGAAGATGACAACGCCTCTTGGCTGCATGACAAAATCCACATAAAAAAAGGACAAACACAGAAACGAGCCAAACAAGGGCAATTCTAGAGAAGAGTAAAACGAATTAGAAAACTTACCAATCAAATTTGTCAAAGTCAA
Source organism: Avena sativa (assembly GCA_916181665.1). NCBI lineage: Eukaryota > Viridiplantae > Streptophyta > Magnoliopsida > Poales > Poaceae > Avena > Avena sativa. Next base: position 578,011,930 of record OV702287.1, read on the forward strand.
AAGTGGCCTCCTTCGACTCTGACGAGGACTCCTTGGGCAATGGCATCTTCTTGCGAGAGGAAGGTGCAACGGCGCTCACAGGAATGGCAGGGATCGGCGACTCCGCACCTACACCTGCACCTTCTGGAGTTCAAGGAGACGACGCATCGGAATCCTCGATGCGCGACCGCTTGCGAGTATCTGGACTACCGGACTCGAGGGCTTCCTCCTCCACATCAGAAGAGACGATCGACTCCGACTCATCCTCCTCCAAGGCTTCACGAGGAATAATCCCCTCAGGAAGAGGGGGCATACAAGGTGACACCGCCCAATCCTGCATACAGACAACAAGTTCAGCAAAAAACAAACAAACATCAGAAAAGCAATCGACAAATTAAGCTACTGCGTAGCACAACTATACCTCAAGAGGAGGGTTAGCAGCATCGAACGGAGAAACAACTGGCTCACTGGGGAGCACATCCTTGACGGTGTACTTGGTGACTAGTCGAACCCTCTTGTCCACCTCACTCGCGGACATGCCATCGGCAGAAACGCGAGTGGCATCATCAGCGCCAGCCCACTAAAACATGGGGTGGACTCTGGCCTACAGGGGCTGGACGCGACAGCACAGTCAAGTGCGAATGAGGGCACAACCTCCCTCCTCTTTGCCGAGGCGACTCTCGAGGTCGCAGACATTCTCGTACAGCACATCCGTCTCCGCGGATTCGCCTGGCATAACTACATTTTTCCAGGAGCGCCTCCTATTGCACGGCGTCACATGATTGAAGGGTGCGAGTCCGAAGTGCTCGTCCCCGACCTTCTCATCGCGGATATAGAACCACTTGTCCCTCCACCTTTGGACGGACGCTGTGAGCTTGATGTCTAAATAGGTGGCGGATGGGTCGACGTGAATCCCGCAACCACCTATGTCATAGACTGAAGAGCCAGATGCATATTGGCGCTTCAATTTGAAGAGGCGCTTGAAGAGGCCGAAGTGCGTCTCGATTCTGAGCCAGCACTCGCAGAGGGTAATGAAGCAAGAGATATGGAGGATCGAGTTCGGGGTCAGCTGATGGAGCTGAAGCCCGTAGAAACAAAGGAGGCCCCGAAAAAAGGGGTGAAGAGCCAAGGAGAGACCACGAATGATGAATGCTAAAAACATAACTAGAAAACCAGCGGGAGGAGGAGGAATTATCGCACCGCCAGGGACGCGCGCGTCAGCGACTGCGCCGAACAACACTCCGTCTTGACGAAGAAGACGGAGATCCGAAGACTTGATGATGGAGGGGCGCCACGCAGCATTCGTGACGCGGGTGCCTGTGGCCTTCTTCTTCCCGTCAGCGGCGGTGCTGGTGCCCGCAGCGGCGGAGCCACTTTTCTTCTTTGTTGCAGCAGCGGTGGCCGCGGAATCAGCCGCAGCGCCTCCTTTCTTCTCCCCATTGCACGGCGGCGATGCGAGCAAAGGAAGTTGCTCGGAAACAAGCGGAGCTAGTCCAGCGTCACGAAAGAAATGGGCGCAGAGAAAAGCAGAGGAGCAGCGGCAATGGCGATGGAAGCGAAGGATGAACGAGAGCAGATGAGAAAATTACGGTCACAGCGCCGCTACTTAACCCCTGGAAGATGCAATCCAATGGCTCAGAAAAACCCTACTAGATGCATGGCAAACATCGTGCTCGACACGTGGAGGAGTGGAAGCGCGAACCATCCCTCCACTACTCCCATTACGTGCGTAAATCGAGGAGGCGCAGTTAAAATAAAGATTATGCACACCCAGTCAAATCAAAGTCAGAAAGTAGGACCCACTGCTCATCACGTCCCGTCAAACTCGCTCACGCGGGCAACTTAGGTCATGAAAGCGTCAGCACTGATGTCATCAAAGCTACGCAGCGGAAGACGTCGACTACTTTAGTCCTTGCTCGAGTCTTCGACTCCACCAAGCACTCGTGGGCTACTACCATAGGGAGCGCTGGTCGCGCACCCTACGATTTTTTCTTTCTTCTTCTTTTTTCAGGAACATGGATAATCAAATCAAACACAACCACTCGTAGTATGCTTGACTATGGGCATGGGTTACTACCATAGGGAGCGCCGGAAACAAATTCGACTGAAACAAGCAAACAAAAGACGACAGCAGTCGCAAAATGATTCTTTAGTCCCTGCCTGAGTCTTCGACTCAACTAGGCACTCGGGGGCTACTCCCATAGGGAGCGCTGGTCGCGCACCCTATGATTATTTATACAAAAAACTGTGTGTTGATAACATCCACACTCGAAACTCATGGCGACACCGCCTCATAATTTTTCCCTACAAAGAGACTGCGTCTCCTGGTTCACCTGAATCGTCTCCGCGATGATAGAATTCGGATGCCGTGCTTACAGCATGAAGGTAAGACCTGAATAAGGCCTGGCGACGCATTAGCTGTGCACTACCAGAAATGTATCCCTACCTACAGGTACGATGAACATGCCTTGACGGACACGTCGAGTGCTCACACCCATATAACTAGAATTTGACTCCTGTAAGACCTCCGCGGCTTGAGTCGAATTACACCAGCACTTTTCCGGATTCGAGTCCAGGGACTCGAGTTCGAGTAGATTGCGTTGTTTCACCCTAAGGTGGTTAACTGATACCGATACTTTGGTTATATCAGGCACGTATATCAGCAATCCCTATGACACAAATAAAGCAGTCGAAATATACTCATTTAGGCACTCGAAAGACTTCAAAAAGTCCCCAGTCGAATCTGCGATTCCACTGGACACTCGGGGTCTACTGACATGGGTATACCCTACAGGTACTTGAGCTTGGTATATACGGTCTAAATATGTACAGGCCCACGGTGTCGCCAAGGCCCAAATGAAGGACTCGAGTAACCTATGGACTCTCGATTGCTTGAAGAACAAGAAGAAGCTAAAGATAGAAAGTTTGAAGGGGAAAACCCTAATTTGAACCGACTCGACCTGCTACCCGAGACCCAGCCTATCTATATAAAGGCTAGGAGGGGGCGGCGAAGAGGACACATGCAACCCTAGTTTCCACAACCCTCACCAGATTGCATCTGCGCACCATTGTAATCTTCGATTCCTTCGATAATTCCACGAGCAGAAAAGCAGGAGTAGGGACCTCTACGAGGCCTGAACCTGGGTAAATCTTTGTCCCCTATGTTCTTGTTTGCTAGCTGATAGATGTCTCTAGCGCTCCCTGCTTCTCCAAAACCCAAGTCCATAACAATGGGCATTGATGAGTTAAACCCTCGCCAGAGAGGGATCTGAAGCTCTTCTCGGCACCCAGCTAGAGAGGGGAATTCACCCTGGAGGCCTTCTTCATTATCATGCAAGCCTCTGGTGTGATGCGTGAGTAGTTCATCTCTAGACTACGGTTCCATGTAGTAGCTAGATGGCTGGTTCTCCTCCTTTGTGCTTTCATGTTTAGATCTTGTGAGCTCCATTCATGATCAAGATCATCTATTTGTAATTATGCATGTTGTGTTTGGGGGGATCCGATGGATATTGATATGCTATTTCAGATTGATTATTGATTCTATCATATCTTTGTTATTTGTGATCTTGCATGGTTTCCGTTGTTAGTAGCTATCTCGGCCAGGTAGATGCTAGCAACTCCAAGAGTTAGTATTTATGCTCGATAGTGGGTTCATGCCTCTGGTAATCTGGGGAAGTGAAAGAAATCTCTAAGGTACTAGATGTGTTGTTGCTACTAGGGAGAAAACAAAAATCCTTTGTTCATAGAACAATCGTATTGCTTACATTACACGCAATTCATAATGCAATTATCTGTTGCTCCCAACTTAATACTGAGGGGGTTCGGATGATAACCTGAAGGTGGATTATTAGTCATAGATGTAGTTGGATGGCGGTCTATGTATAATGATGTAATGCCCAATCGGATCTCAAAGGAGTCAAGATGATTAGTATATGCTTGTATGCTTCCTCGATGTTTGTCAATTGCCCTGCTGTAAATTGTTCACCCGGCATATTATCTATCTTAAGGAGAGCCACCTCTAGTGAACTATGGACCCCGGTCCTTTCTTTTACTATCAATCTACAAATTGTTTACTGCATTGTGTTTACTTTCTACAAACTATTACTTTCTTCCACTCGATACGTTTAATCCTTTGTTTTCAGCAAAACCGGTGAGATTGACAACCTCATCGCCAGTTGGGGATAGAGTTCTTTGGTTGTGTAGTGCAGGTCTCCATGTTGCTGCTAGCACCGGTAGTGCACCCTGCCAAAGTTCAGCTAGCTACACGTTTGGGGTGTTTCCCTGCTCCTACTGGTTCGATTAAACCATGGTTTCATAGCGAGGAAAAACTTGTTGCCGTGCTCATCATACTGTCCTCTTGGGGTTCCCTAGCAAGCTCGATATATTTTGGACCATCAAATGTCTATTCTTTTCAAAAACCACATATGAATCCACCAGTGTCATTGAATGTGTGTTCTTTTCACAAACCACATATTTATCCACCAGAGTCATTGGATGTGTATTCTTCTCACAAACCACATATGGATCCACAAGTGTCATTGCATGTATGTTCTTCTCACAAACCACATATGGATCCATAGATAGAGTCATTGCATATCTATTGTTTTCACAAACCACATATGGATCCACCAGTGTCATTGCATGTCTGTTCTTTTCACAAACCACATATGGATCCACAAGTGTCATTGCATGTGTGTTCTTTTCCTAAAACACATATGGATCCACCAGTGTCATTGCATGTTTGTTCTTCTCATGAACCACAACTAGAGTCATTGCATGTGTGTTCTTTTCACAAACCACATATGGATCCACTAGAATCATTTCATGTGTTCTCTTCATTAACCACAACTAGAGTCATTGCATGTTCGTTCGTTTCACAAACCACATATGGATCCACCAGTGTCATTGAAGATGTGTTCTTTTCACAAACCATATAAGGATACACAGTGTCATTGCATGTGTGTTCTTCTCACAAACCACATATGGATCCAGTAGAGTCATTGCATGTGTGTTCTTTTCACAAACCACATATGGATCCACCAGAGTCATTGCATGTGTGTTCTTTTCATTAACCACGGCTAGAGTCATTGCATGTCTGTTTCTTTCACAAACCATAGCTAGAGTCATTGGATGTGTGTTCTTTTCATAAACCACAACTAGAGTCAGTGAATGTCTGTTCTTTGCATAAACCACACGAGCATGTGTGTTCTTTTTATAGACCACATATGGATCCACAGCTAGAGTCATTGCATGTGTGTTCTTTTCACAAACCACATATGGATCCACCAGCATCATTGCATGTGTGTTCTTCTCATGAACCACAGCAAGAGTCAGTGAATGTCTGTTCTTTCACAAACCACACATGGATCCACTAGACTCGTTGTATTGCATGTTCTTTTCATAAACCACAGTTAGAGTCATTGCATCTGTGTGCTTTTCATTTACCACAACTAGATTCAGTGAATGTCTATTCTTTTCACAGACCCCACATGGATCCACAAGTGTCATCGAATGTGTGTTCTTTTCAAAAATCACATATTGATCCATCAGAGTCATTGGATGTGTGTTCTTCTCACAAACGACATATGGATCCACAACTGTCATTGCATGTCTGTTCATCTCACAAACCACATTTGGATCCACCAGTGTCATTGCATGTGTGTTCTTCTCACAAACCACATATGGGTCCACTAGTGTCATTTAATGTGTGTTCTTTTCCTAAATCACATATGGATCCACCAGTGTCATTGCATGTGTGTTCTTTTCATGAACCACATCTAGAGTCATTGCATGTGTGTTCTTCTCACAAACCACATATGGATCCACAAGTGTCATTGCATGTATGTTCATCTCACAAACCACATATGGATCCACAGCTAGAGTCGTTGCATGTCTATTGTTTTCACAAACCACATATGGATCGACCAGTGTCATTGCATGTATGTTCTTTTTACAACCCATATATGGATCCACAAGTGTCATTGCATGTGTGTTCTTTTCATGAACCACATGAGCTTGTCTATTTTTCTCACAAACCACATATGGATCCACTAGTGTCGTTGAATGTGTGTTCTTTTCCTAAAACACATATGGATCCACCAGTGTCATTGCATGTCTGTTCTTCTCGTGAACCACAGCTAGAGTCATTGCATGTGTGTCCTTTTGACAAACCACATATGGATCCACTAGAATCATTTCATGTGTTCTTTTCATTAACCACAACTAGAGTCATTGCATGTTCGTTCATTTCACAAACCACATATGGATCCACCAATGTCATTGAAGATGTGTTCTTTTCACAAACCATATAAGGATACACAGTGTCATTGCATGTGTGTTCTTCTCACAAACCACATATGGATCCAGTAGAGTCATTGCATGTGTGTTCTTTTCACAAACCACATATGGATCCACTAGAGTCATTGCATGTGTGTTCTTTTCATTAACCACGGCTAGAGTCATTGCATGTCTGTTTCTTTCACAAACCATATCTAGAGTCATTGGATGTGTGTTCTTTTCATAAACCTCAACTAGAGTCAGTGAATGTCTGTTCTTTTCATAAACCACACGAGCATGTGTGTTCTTTTCATAGACCAAATATGGATCCACAGCTAGAGTCATTGCATGTGTGTTCTTTTCACAAACCACATATGGATCCACCAGCGTCATTGCATGTGTGTTCTTCTCATGAACCACAGCTAGAGTCAGTGAATGTCTGTTCTTTCACAAACCACACATGGATCCACTAGACTCGTTGTATTGCATGTTCTTTTCATAAACCACAGTTAGAGTCAATGCATCTGTGTGCTTTTCATTTACCACAACTAGAGTCAGTGAATGTCTATTCTTTTCACAGACCCCACATGGATCCACCAGTGTCATCGAATGTGTGTTCTTTTCAAAAATCACATATTGATCCATCAGAGTCATTGGATGTGTGTTCTTATCACAGAGGACATCTGGATCCACAACTGTCATTGCATGTCTGTTCTTCTCACAAACCACACTTGGATCCACCAGTGTCATTGCATCTGTGTTCTTCTCACAAACCACATATGGATCCACTAGTGTCATTGAATGTGTGTTCTTTTCCTAAATCACATATGGATCCACCAGTGTCATTGCATGTGTGTTCTTTTCATGAACCACATCTAGAGTCATTGCATGTGTGTTCTTCTCACAAACCACATATGGATCCACAAGTGTCATTGCATGTATGTTCATCTCACAAACCACATATGGATCCACAGCTAGAGTCGTTGCATGTCTATTGTTTTCACAAACCACATATGGATCGACCAGTGTCATTGCATGTATGTTCTTTTCACAACCCACATATGGATCCACAAGTGTCATTGCATGTGTGTTCTTTTCATGAACCACATGAGCTTGTCTATTTTTCTCACAAACCACATATGGATCCACTAGTGTTGTTGAATGTGTGTTCTTTTCCTAAAACACATATGGATCCACCAGTGTCATTGCATGTCTGTTCTTCTCATGAACCACAGCTAGAGTCATTGCATGTGTGTCCTTTTGACAAACCACATATGGATCCACTAGAGTCATTTCATGTGTTCTTTTCATTAACCACAACTAGAGTCATTGCATGTTTGTTCTTTTCACAAACCAGATATGGATCCACCAGTGTCATTGAATATGTGTTCTTTTCACAAACCACATAAGTATCCACCAGTGTCGTTGTATGTGTGTTCTTCTCACAAACCAGATATGGATCCAGTAGAGTCATTGCATGTGTGTTCTTTTCACAAACCAGATATGGATCCACCAGAGTCATTGCATGTGTGTTCTTTTCACTAACCATGCTAGAGTCATTACATGTCTCTTCTTTTCACAAACCATAGCTAGAGTCATTGGATGTGTGTTCTTTTCATAAACCACAACTAGAGTTAGTGAATGTCTATTCTTTTCATAAACCACATGAGCGTGTGTGTTCTTTTCATAGACCACATATGGATCCACATCTAGAGTCATTGCATGTGTGTTCTTTTCAGAAACCACATATGGATCCACCAGTGTCATTGCATGTGTGTTCTTCAAATGAACCACAGCTAGAGTTAGTGAATGTCTATTCTTTCACAAACCACACATGGATCCACTGGAGTCATTGTATTGCCTGTTCTTTTCATAAACCATAGTTAGAGTCATTGCATGTGTGTTCTTTTCATTTACCACAACTAGAGTTAGTTAATGTCTGTTCTTTTCATAGACCACACATGGATCCACTAGTGTCGTTGAATGTGTGTGCTTTTCCTAAAACACATATGGATCCACCAGTGTCATTGCATGTTTGTTCTTCTCATGAACCACAGCTAGAGTCATTGCATGTGTGTTCTTTCTACAAACCACATATGGATCCACTAGAGTCATTTCATGTATTCTTTTCATTAACCATAGCTAGAGTCATTGCATGTTTGTTCTTTTCACAAACCCCATATGGATCCACCAGTGTCATTGAATATGTGTTCTTTTCACAAACCACGTAAGGATCCACCAGTGTCATTGCATGTGTGTTCTTCTCACAAACCATCCATGGATCCACTAGAGTCATTACATGTGTGTTCTTTTCACAAACCACATATGGATCCACCAGAGTCATTGCATCTGTGTTCTTTTCATTAGCCACGGCTAGAGTCATTGCATGTCTATTCTTTTCACAAAAAATAGCTAGAGTCATTGGATGTGTGTTCTTTTCATAAACCACAACTAGAGTCAGTGAATGTCATTTCTTTTCATAAACCATATGAGTATGCGTGTTCTTTTCATAGACCACATTTGGATCCACAGCTAGAGTCATTGCATGTGTGTTCTTTTCAGAAACAACATATGGATCCACCAGTGTCATTGCATGTGTGTTCTTCTCATGAACCACAGCTAGAGTTAGTGAATGTCTGTTCTTTGACAAACCACACATGGATCTACTAGAGTCATTGTATTGCCTATTCTTTTCATAAACCACAGTTATAGTCATTGCATGTGTGTTCTTTTCATTTACCACAACTAGAGTCAGTGAATGTCTGTTCTTTTCACAGACCACACATGGATCCACCAGTGTCATTGAATGTGAGTTCTTTTCACAAACCACATATTGATCCACTAGAGTCATTGGATGTGTTTTCTTCTCACAAACGACATATGGATCCACAACTGTCATTACATGTCTGTTCTTCTCACAAACCACATATGGATCCACCAGTGTCATTGCATGTGTGTTCTTCTCACAAACCACATATGGATCCACTAGTGTCATTGAATGTATATTCTTTTCCTAAAACACATATGGATCCACCAGTGTCATTGCATGTGTGTTCTTTTCATGAACCACAGTTAGAGTCATTGCATTTGTGTTCTTCTCACAAACCACATATGGATCCACAAGTGTCATTGCATGTATGTTCTTCTCACAAACCACATATGGATCCACAGCTAGAGTCATTGCATGTCTATTGTTTTCACAAACCACATATGGATCCACCAGTGTCATTGCATGTCTGTTCTTTTCACAACCCACATATGGATCCACAAGTATCATTGCATGTGTGTTCTTTTCATGAACCACATGAGAATGTCTATTCTTTTCACAAACCACATAAGGATCCACCAGTGTCATTGCATGTGTGTTCTTCTCACAAACCACATATGGATCCAGTAGAGTCATTGCATGTGTGTTCTTTTCATAAACCACATATGGATCCACTAGAGTCATTGCATGTGTGTTCTTTTCATTAACCATGGCTAGAGTCATTGCATGTTTGTTCTTTTCACAAACCATAGCTAGAGTCATTGGATGTGTGTTCTTTTCATAAACCACAACTGGAGTCAGTGAATGTCTGTTCTTTTCATAAACCACATGACCATGTGTATTCTTTTTATAGACCACATATGGATCCACATCTAGAGTCATTGCATGTGTGTTCTTTTCACAAACCACATATGGATCCACCAGTGTCATTGCATGTGTGTTCTTCTCATGAACCATAGCTAGAGTCAGTGAATGTCTGTTCTTTCACAAACCACACATGGATCCACCAGTGTCATTGAATATGTTTTCTTGTCAAAACCACATATTGATCCACCAGAGTCATTGGATGTGTGTCCTTCTCACAAATCACATATGGATCAACAACTGTCATTGCATGTTTGTTCTTCTCACAAACCACATATGGATCCACCAGTGTTATTGCATGTGTGTTCTTTTTATGAACCACATGTGCATGTGTGTTCTTCTCACAAACCACATATGGATCCACTAGTGTCATTGAATGTGTGTCCTTTTCCTAAAACACATATGGATCCACCAGTGTCATTGCAAGTGTGTTCTTTTCATGAACCATAGCTAGAGTCATTGCATGTGTGTTCTTTTCACTAACCACATATGAATCCACTAGAGTCATTTCATGTGTGTTATTTTCATAAACCACATATAGAGTTATTGCATGTTTGTTCTTTCACAAACCACACATGGATCCACCAGTGTCATTACATGCCTGTTCTTTTCATAAACCACAGTTAGAGTCATTGCATGTGTGTTCTTTTCATTAACCACACCTAGAGTTAGCGAATGTCTGTTCTTTTCACAAACTATATATGGATCCACTAGTGTCATTGAATGTGTGTTCTTTTCAGAAACCACATATTGATCCACTAGGGTCATTGGATGTGTGTTCTTCTCACAAACCACATATGGATCCACAAGTGTCATTGCATGTATGTTCTTCTCACAAACCACATATGGATCCACAGCTAGAGTCATTGCATGTCTATTATTTTCACAAACCACATATGGATCCACCAGTGTTATTGCATGTTTGTTCTTTTCATAACCCACATATGGATCCACTAGTGTCATTGCATGTGTGTTCTTTTCATGAACCACATGAGTGATGGGTTCGTAGCATGGAAAACAAAAAAATTCTACCGCAAGAATGAACAAAACCCAGATCTAATCTAGATAAAAGCCAAGATCTAATCTATTAGACATGTGCAACGAGATAGATCTGTACTAACCCTTGTAGACCCGAAAGCGTTACGAGATCGGATCTCGTCGTTGATGTAGTCGATCACTTGCCGATCTCAAGATCGTGTGGACGATCCTTCTGGCGCCGCGTTCCGGTAGCGCTTCCGCAGTCGGTCACACATGCGGAGTCGAAGAAGACCTTCCTCTCCCTGTTCCAGCAAGCAGCGGAGGTAGCAGATCTTCTCCACGCAATCCCAGCAGCACGACGGTGTGATGGTGGTGGTGGAGTAGAAAATTCTGCAGGGCTTCGCCTAAGCCTGAGCAGAGGGAAGGAGGAGGAGAGATGCGGCGGCTAGGGTATGAAGTGGAGGGGGACAGGGGGTGGTGCCTCCACCCCTCTATTTAAAGGAGGGAGGCGCCATGGGGAGGTCGAGTCCTTGTAGGACTCCCCTCTCCCTTGGCCGGTGGATCAAGGAGGTGGGGGAGAGTCCTACTCCCCCACGGATCCTTGTCTTACCCCACAAGGATTCCTTGATCCTTTCTTGGTTTTCAAGAAAACTCCAATAAATCTCCAAGAACCTTCCAGAACATTTCGAAACCTTCTAGAATCTCCATACAAACACTCCGGAACATTTCCTAACTTAGAAAATGATCCCCAATATATGAATCTCATTCTCCGGACAATTCCGGATCTCCTCGTGATGTCCCGGATCCAATCCGAGACTTTGAACAACATTCGGTCTCCAACGCACATTCCATATCTACTTAAAACAACTTCGAACCTTAAGTGTGTCACCCTACGGTTCGTGAACATGTAGACATGATGGAGACATATCTCTGATCAATAACCATTAGCGGGACCTGGAGATCCATAACAGCTCCCACATACTCAACTATGACTTTGTGATCGATAGAACCATTTAACATACGAAACCAATTCCCTTTGTCACGCGATACTCTACTTATCCGAGGTTTGATCGTCGGTATCTCCATACCTAGTTCTACCTCGTTACTGATAAGTACTCTTTACTCGTTCCATGTTATGTCATCCCTTGTGACCTAGTCACATGCTTACAAGCTAACTAGATGACATTCCACCGAGAGGGCCCAGAGCATATCTATCCATCATATGGATGGACAAATCCCAATCTTGGTCCATGCGCTTCAACACATACTTTCAGAATACCCAATGTCACCTTTATAACCACCCAGTTACGAAGCGGCGTTTGATGTCATCAAAGTACCCATCCGGTGATGGTGATTAACATAACCTCATGGTCGAAGGATTAGGTTACTATGCATTTGAAAAGCTTGTAGCAAAACGAACTTAATGACTTGATCTTATGCTATGCTTACTATGGGTGTGTGTCCATCACATCATTCTCCTAATGATATGATCTTGTTATTAACGACATCCAATGTCCATGATCAGGAAACCATGATCATCCATTAATCAACAAGCTAGTTTAACAAGAGGCTTACTAGGGACTCTTTTATGTTTAAAAAACACACAAGTATTAATGTTTCCGGTTAATACAATTATAGCATGGGATGTAAACATTTATCATAAAAATAAAGATATAATAATAACCACTTTATTATTGCCTCTTGGGCATATCTCCAACAGTCTCCCACTTGCACTAGAGTCAATAATCTAGTTAAAAACTTGTGCATTCAACACCTATGGCTTTCTAGTGTTGTATAGACACTATTGCTAGTGGTAAACATAATCTTCGGATCTGACACTTCCAGGTCCGTGTGTATTTGCATGTCCTTGCGTCTCTACGAATTACTCATTCTCCAATGAGATGGCATTGTATAAATTTGGTCCTTTGGTGAGACCTTTAGTTCCTTGGGATTAAATCATGTTGATACAATTGTCGTACAATGTATCTTCATAGTATTATCCCGATATGAACCACACCTAGTTTGATAACAAACTACTTGACGCAAATGCCCTCATTTGCTGCTACAATAGCAGTCATATACTTAGCCTTTTGTTGTAGTATCTGTCACAATGTTTTAACTTTGGTACTCAACCAAATCCGTTATGGAACTTCCTTTCCATTACATTGTGCCACCCATAGTTTAAATTGAGATAAACTTAATTTGTGACAAAACTAGTATCAATGCAACAATTTACAATGAACTATTTGTCACCACTATATAAATAATATATTCTTAGTTCTTCCAAAGATCATAGGAATATCCCTACTATTGTCCAATGATCATCTTATGAGTCACTCTGGTATATGCTCATAACATTTAGAGCATAGGACATATCTAGATGTGTACATCTCAAAGATTGATCAAAATATTCTTGTGATTTCACCAAGTGTCAAAACACTTGAATCTCATGTCAACACACTTGAATCTTGATTCAGCCTTTCCGTGCGTCAAGAACCTTTCTTGTTGTTTCCATATTGAACTCATTCAACATCTTATCTATGTACATTTGGCAAAACCATATCAGCGCCTCAATCTATCCATATAGACATTGATGCCTAATTCTTGGGTTATGCCTAAGTCTTTCATCGAAATGATTTTCTTAACCTGTGTCAATAAAAGATACATCATTTCTAATCAACAATATGTCTTTCACATAATGAATTAGAAATATGTCTTAGCGCTCCCACTTAATTTCTTGCAAAATGCAAACATCTTCATCGTCTCTGATGAAATTAAACCTTTTAACGGTTTCATCACGGTGAAGATTCCAACTGTGCGATGCTCACTTCAACCATTGAAGTTTTGCATACTCTTTTAGCATCCTTTGAATTAAACAAAACCCTTTGGATCGTGTCATGCACACGTCCTAGGTAACCATTCTATTAGAAGAACTTGTTTTGTTTGTTCAACTACCATATACCAAAATATATGTAGTGGTTGCTACATTAATCCGTCCAGACTAAATATCGCTATGAAAGATCAAATATTATCATAGTCAATTCCTTGAACATTGTCGTAAACTCTTTCCGACATGTCGACTATTTCATAGATGTGAAACATCCATGTCTATTTCTTTATAGATCCATATACGACTGTAAGGTCTTGCACCTTTTCAGAGGGTCTTTCAAATTCAAAGCTTGATTTCTCGTGTATGGAATTATCACGGATTTTATGGCTTCAAGCCACTTAACAAAGTCAGGGCCCATCATCGATTATTTGCATGTAGTCGGTTCATCATTGTCAAACAACAATGATTTAACTCTCAAATCTTGGCATTTGATTACTTACCCGACCTACTTGGTTCAATAGGAACTTAGATCTCCGTGACCACAACCTTTGAGGCACGTGAGCCATGAGCATTGTTGCTGCCTCCGAGAAACTTACCGACGCTGCGCAACTCAGCACATATTAACCAAGGTTCAACAACCTTGTCAAAGTTCTATTGTCCTCCCACTTAACTTTTCACCAAAAATTCCTTCTCAAGAAACTCGACATTCTAAGCGACAAACACTTTTGTCTTCGGTGTTATGGAGGAATACCCAATGGTTATTCGAAATAACCTACAAAGACATGCTCATCCGACTTTGGTTGTAAACATTTTACTTATGCCTAGCATACCAAAAATTTAAGAAAGGACAACCTGTGTTTTATCCCAAACCATGACTTATATGGTGTCATTTCAACGGATCACGATGGAGCTCTTTTCAGTGTAAAAGAGATAGTCACTAAAGCTTTAATCTTTAAGATATAATGGCAGTTTTATAAATGACACCTTTGATCTTATCATGTCAAACAAGGTTTCATTACATATCTTGAACACTCCATACTCCTATGGTGTTTTGGGAAATGCAAATCCATGGAACGATTCCTCAAATATTAGGTGTTTTGCTAAACTTGTAACTCAAACATCTTTATGATCCAATCATAAACTTTTTTTTTCTTGTTACAATGATTTTCCACTTCATCTTGAAAGTCTTTGAACATTTTCAAATGTTTCATACTTCTTCCTTATTGAGTAGGTATATACATATACTCACTCAAATCTTCGGAGAAAGCATATGAAGTTGAAATCCATCGCCCACGACTACACATAATGGACTATATACATCAATATGTACAAATTCCAATTAGTTAGTCGTCCGTTCCTATTTTGGCCTACGAACGGAGTTTTAATTATCTCCAGGAAAGTATCACAAGCGTCATTTGGTCAAAATCAAAGACTCCAAAAATCCATCAACATGGAGTTTCTTCATGTATCCCTAATATAATTTAAACGGTGATGTCACTTCGCAAGTGATCTTTCAATTATTTGTATTGCGACATTTTAGCATTAGTTTTATGGTCGTTATTTCTCCAACCAGACTTGTATATCATCCAACTATTATGGAATGCGGTAATTATTTGAACAACCTTTTGTCGTCATAATACCTGATCAAAATAACAATTATTGAAACAAATCTTGAAGGCAAGCTTTGATGTTAACGAGCAACACAACAACCCTTTGTTTGTTTTCGATGAACATCATCACATATTCTCTTGCTAGTTACTTAGGCCATTGCAGTTAATGAATTGTGTTGTCCTGTATGACACTTCATACCAACCAATTCGGTATCCAATACCGTAGAACCACATTGTTTAACAACCAAGGAATACAGCCATAACACGTATCTTCTATATACCTAAGTTGGATATCTCCAATCTTTTCTTTTCTGCCAAATATTTTATAGATTCTCTTTCAACAATTCCTTTTCTTTTTAAAAGAATCTATCAACATCAATAGTGGTGTCATTCACATGACACATAGTACAAAGTGTGTATAGTCAAATACTAATACCTTTGGACTTGCACTTTGAAGTGGATCACCTTCATCAAATGTTTGGCACTCTTTCAAAATTCCATTCTTTAGTAATCTTTTAGTGTAGTAAACATTTTACTTACATCTTCTATTCATCCTTATCATGACAACTTTCATGATCAAGCTGCTATTAGCTTATAAAGGTGAATTGCGAGTATAATGTTTCTTTTCCAAAACCATTTGGAGGATTAGGACGACTGGCGTCTCCAATCTTCACAAATTCTCATCAAATATGAGGACGTATACTCTATCATGTTGTAACCAACACATTGTTTTAGATATCGCAATACCTTTCACATATGATGGTTTCTGAAACATTGCTTTCAGCTCTTAGATAAACTTGATATTAAAAACAATCTTTTGAGTATCAAGAATCATGGAGGCAAACATGATACATTAGATACCAACACTAGAATTGTTACTCTTGATTTAATACTATTTATTAAACTTCACAGAGTAAACGGAGTTTGCTGAAAGTTTGCAATATGACTTTTAAACATTAGATTGACACTCAAAACAATACGATACCAGTTCATAAAGCAAATATCCAGAATTTCTATAGTTCTACTATCACAACTATAACTAAGCGTAAGGTGGTGAACGGATGCCAATGACTACAACAAACTATGCAAATTCACTTTGATCGTGTTTATGATAAATTGAGTTTGACTAATCCAAATTACAAAAGAACTCCCACTCAAAACAACATCCCTCGAGTTGTTTTGACATGATGTAGCTTTAAAGGCGAACAATCAACATGTTCATCATATCATCCATATAACTCATGCTTTACCTTTCGACATTCCGTGTTCCGAGACCATGTCTGTACATGCTAGGCTCGTCAAGGTTAACCTTAGTATCCGCATGTGCAAATCTGGCTTGCACCCGTCGTATGCACACGTAGAATCTATCACACCCGATCATCACGAGATGCTTCGAAACGAAGAGTCTTAGCAACGTTGCCTACTAAGGACGAACACTTTATTACTTGATATTTAGTGAGAGGGATCATCTTATAATGCTACCGTCGCGATCTAAGCAATACAAGATGCATAAAGGATTAACATCACAGGCAATTCATAATTAGTGTGATATGATATGGCCCTTTCTTCTTATGCCTTTGATCTCCATCTCCAAAGCATGGACATGATCTCCATCATCACCAGCATTGCGTGAAGGTCAGTGGCGCCGCTTCATGGTTGTCCATCATCACTAGCAACTATTACAACTACTTGGAATAAAGCTATTACAAGATGAATAGACACGCAGGTCTTAACAGAATTAAAGACAACGATTAGGCTCCTGCCGGTTGCCATATTACAACAAGGATCATTGCATACATCAAATATAATCACAATCACATGATGGCCATATCACATCACAAAACCCCTGCAAAAACAAGTTAGACGCCTCTAATTTTCTTTGCATGTTTTACGTGGTTTGGGGCTTTTGAATAAGAATGGATCTTACCTACGAAACTGAACCACAACGTTGATACAAGTGCTATCAAGTGCAAAGTGTAGATTGAATCTATACTATGATGGGAGAGATAGACACCCGCAAAGCCACTTGTGCAATACGAGTTGCACGTCAACTGTGGAGCAAGTCTCATGTGCGATGACATGTAAGGTTAGCCCGAGCCGCTTCATCCCACCATACCGCAAGATGCAAAGTACACAAAGCAAAAGACGGTACGAGAACAAACGCCCATAAAACCATTGTGTTCTAATCGTGCAACAGATATACGCATAGACAAGGATCTGATACAATTGATTGGTTCGTAGCATGGAAAACAAAAAAATTCTACCGCAAGAACAAAACAAACCCAGATCTAATCTAGATAAAAGCCAAGATCTAATCTATTAGACATGTGCAACGAGATAGATCTGTACTAACCCTTGTAGACCCGAAAGTGTTACGAGATCGGATCTCGTGGTTGATGTAGTCGATCACTTGCCGATCTCAAGATCGTGTGGACGATCCTTCCGGCGCCGTGTTCCGGCAGCGCTTCCGCAGTCGGTCACACGTGCGGAGTCGAAGCGGACCTTCCTCTCCCCATTCTAGCGAGCAGCGGAGGTAGTAGATCTTCTCCACGGAATCCCAGCAGCACGACGGTGTGATGGTGGTGGTGGAGTAGAGAATTCTGCAGGGCTTCGCCTAAGCCTGAGCAGAGGGAAGGAGGAGGAGAGAGGCGGCGGCTAGGGTATGAAGTGGAGGGGGCCAGGGGGTGGGGCCTCCACCCCTCTATTTAAAGGAGGGAGGCGCCATGGGGAGGTCGAGTCCTTGTAGGACTCCCCTCTCCCTTGGCCGGCGGATCAAGGAGGTGGGGGGAGAGTCCTACTACCCCACGAATCCTTGTCTTACCCCACAAGGATTCCTTGATCCTTTCTTGGTTTTCAAGCAAACTCCAAGAAATCTCCTAGAACCTTCCAGAACATTCCGAAACCTTCTAGAATCTCCATACAAACACTCCGGAACATTTTCTAACTTAGAAAATGATCCCCAATATATGAATCTCATTCTCCGGACAATTCCGGATCTCCTCGTGATGTCCCGGATCCAATCCGAGACTTCGAACAACATTCGGTCTCCAACGCACATTCCATATCTACTTAAAACAACTTCGAACCTTAAGTGTGTCACCCTAAGGTTCGTGAACATGTAGACATGATGGAGACATATCTCCGATCAATAACCATTAGCGGAATCTGGAGATCCATAACAGCTCCCACATACTCAACGATGACTTTATGATCGATAGAACCATTTAACATACGAAACCAATTCCCTTTGTCACGCGATACTCTACTTATCCAAGGTTTGATCGTCGGTATCTCCATACCTAGTTCTACCTCGTTACTGATAAGTACTCTTTACTCGTTCCATGTTATGTCATCCCCTGTGACCTAGTCACATCCTTGCAAGCTAACTAGATGACATTCCACCGAGAGGGCCCAGAGCATATCTATCTGTCATATGGATGGACAAATCCCAACCTTGGTCCATGCACTTCAACACATACTTTCAGAATACCCAATGTCACCTTTATAACCACCCAGTTACGAAGCGACGTTTGATGTCATCAAAGTACCCATCCGGTGATGGTGATTAACATAACCTCATGGTTGAAGGATTAGGTTACTATGCATTTGAAAAGCTTGTAGCAAAACGAACTTAATGACTTGATCTTATGCTATGCTTACTATGGGTGTGTTTGCATCACATCATTCTCCTAATGATATGATCTTGTTATTAACGACATCCAATGTCCATGATCAGGAAACCATGATCATCCATTAATCAACAAGCTAGTTTAACAAGAGGCTTACTAGGGACCCTTTTATGTTTACAAAACACACAAGTATTAATGTTTCCGGTTAATACAATTATAGCATGGGATGTAAACATTTATCATAAACATAAAGACATAATAATAACCACTTTATTATTGCCTCTTGGGCATATCTCCAACAATGAGGATGTTTATTCTTCTCATAAACCACATATGGATCCACTAGTGTCGTTGAATGTGTGTTCTTTTCCTAAAACACATATGGATCCACCGGTGTCATTGCATGTCTGTTCTTCTCATGAAGCACAGCTAGAGTCATTGCATGTGTGTTCTTTTCACAAACCACATATGGATCTACTAGAGTCATTTCATGTGTTCTTTTCATTAACCACAACTAGAGTCATTGCATGTTTTTTTCTTTTCACAAACCACATATGGATCCACCAGTGTCATTGAATATGTGTTCTTTTCACAAACCACATAAGGATCCACCATTTTCATTGCATGTGTGTTCTTCTCACAAACCACATATGGATCCAGTAGAGTCATTGCATGTGTGTTCTTTTCACAAACCACATATTGATCCACCAGAGTCATTGCATGTGTGTTCTTTTCATTAACCATGGCTAGAGTCATTGCATGTCTATTCTTTTTACAAAGCATAGCTAGAGTCATTGTATGTGTGTTCTTTTCATAAACCACAACTAGAGTTAGTGAATGTCAGTTATTTTCATTAACCACATGAGCATGTGTGTTATTTTCATAGACCACATATGGATCCACAATTAGAGTCATTGCATGTGTGTTCTAATCACAAACCATATATGGATCCACCAGTGTCATTGCATGTGTGTTCTTCTCATGAACCACAGCTAGACTCAGTGAATGTCTGTTCTTTCACAAATCACACATGGATCCACTAGACTCATTGTATTGCCAGGTCTTTTCATAAACCACAGCTAGAGTCATTGCATGTGTGTTCTTTTCATTTACCACAACTAGAGTCGTTGAATGTCTTTTCTTTTCATAGACCACACGTGGATCCACGAGTGTCATTGAATGTGTGTTCTTTTCACAAACCACATATTGATCCACCAGAGTCATTGGATGTGTGTTCTTCTCACAAACCACATATCGATCCACAAGTGTCATTGCATGTATTTATTCTCACAAACCACGTATGGATCCACCAGTGTCATTACATGTGTGTTCTTTTCATGAACCACATAAGCATGTGTGTTATTCTAACAAACCACATATGGATCCACCGGTGTCATTGAATATGTGTTCATTTCCTAAAACACATATGGATCCACCCGTGTCATTGCATGTGTGTTCTTTTCATGAACAACAGTTAGAGTCATTGCATGTGTGTTCTTTTCACAAACCACATGTGAATCCACTAGAGTCATTTAATGTTTGTTCTTTTCATAAACCACATCTAGAGTCATTGCATGTTTGATACGTCCATTTTGCATCACTATTCCATGTCATAATTCAATGTTATTCATTGATATATTTCATATTAAGAGATGATACTTATGTTATTTCATCTGTTTTTGCATGGTTGATGACTTTTGGAGCATGGACCGCTGTAGTCAGAATTCTGATGGAAAAGGTGTTGTTTGGAGGCAAAATTGCGAAGATCAGAAAATCCGGGAAAATATACGGAAAATCCTATTTTTCCAGAAGACGAAGGCTGCCAGAAGGAGGAGTGGAGATGGGCCATAGGGGGCCCACACCAACCCCTGGCACGGGACAGCCTAGGCCACGCCACCGGGTGGTGTGGCCGTCATGGCCCACCTCTGGCTCTCCCCTCTGGCGTATATAATCCTCCTGAAACCCTAAAACTCGGGGAGCGACCACAGAAAGATTCCGCCGCGTCTGCTGGGGGAATTCCTTCCCGGAGAGGGGATATCGTCGCCATCAACACCACCATCAAGCTGGACTTCATCGGGATCATTATCATCATCACCACCATCATCACCATCAACACCATCATCACCATCTCCATATTGTTGTAACAATTGTGTTGAATCTTGCATAGTTCTTAGGGGAAACTTTCCCGGTGTTGATTACTCTTTGTAGTTGATGCTATTGAGTGGAACCATTGAATTATTGTTTATGTTCAGATTGTTATACATCATTATTCCATCTCTGATCATGATCAATATGATCTCTTGTGAGTAGTTCGTTTTGTTCTTGAGGACATGGGAGAAGTCATGTTGTTAGTAGTGGAATTGTGTTGAGAAAGATTCGATAGTTTGATATTTAAGTTGTGGTGTACTTCTTCTAGTGGTGTCATGTGAACGTCGACTACATGACAATTCACCCATATGGGCCAAGGGGAATGCATTGTGTATTTGGCTACTAATCGTAGGGGTTGCCAGAGTGATAGAAATCTGAACCCCTATTAGGAAACCATTGCACAAGGGACGTAAGGGTCTTAGAGTTTAAAGTTGTGGTTAGGTTCTACCTTAATTACTTTCTTATACTTACGGATGTTTGCAAGGGGTATAATCACAAGTATGTATTAGTCCTAGGAAGGTAGGTACATTAGCACAGATTCACCCACACAACACTTAGCAAGCTAAAGAAGATTAATCAACTATATGAAGCGAAAGCACTTGACAGTCTTCTCCTGTGTCCTCGAGAACGTTTGTTCATCTTAAGTAATACAGCCGGCTTGTCCTTTGATGCATAAAGGATTATCCACTTGCTGCATTTATTCCTACTGTCTTTTATTTACTAGTACTTTATTTACTTGCTTTATCAAAAACCCCTAAAAATCCGTTTGCTAAGTATTTGCAGAGAATTCCTGATCCATACCACTAGCCAGCACCTTGTTCTCCTTGTTGGGTTCGACACTCTTACTTATCGAAAATACAGCGATACACCCCCGTATACTTGTGGGTCATCAAGATTATTTTCTGGTGCCGTTGCCGGGGAGTGAAGCGATATTGGAGAGTGGAACTGGTAAAGGAAACTTCTACTGTGAATATTGTTTACTTCTGTTAGTTGCTTTATTGTCATTATTGATAATTCACTGAGTTTCTTATTTGGTAAAGCTTCTACCACTGCTAAGGTAGTAGACGAACCACCACCTGCTGAGAATGATGCTTTTAAAATACCTACAAGAATTATTGATCGTGTTATGGATAACTACTATGTTGGGGATGGAACTGTCCATCCCGGTGATCATTTGCTCTTTATACACGAATTATGCGGGTTATTCAAGTGTGTAGGTATTACTACAGATCAAGTTAAGAAGAAGTTATTCTTATTATCACTGAAAGGAAGAGCTGAGGAATGGCATAAGCTGCTGAATAATGGTCAAGCTCTTGAATGGGAGGAAATAGTGCCTCTCTTTTATTCAAAGTTTTATCCTCCTAGTGAGATTCATAAAGATCGGAATCAAATATACAACTTTTGGCCTCTTGATGGAGAGAGTACATATCAAGCTTGGGGGAGATTGAAGTTACTAATGCTCAAATGTCCTATTCATGAGCTCCCCAATAATACTATTATCAATAACTTTTATGCAAGGCTCCCTCTACATGACAAGGATTTATTGGATGGTTCTTGTGCTGGATCATTCACTCGCATGGAAGAAGAAGCTCAATGGGATCTTCTGGACCGTATTGAAGACAATGCTGAAGCTTGGGCGAATGACAAAGGTATAAAGTTAGGTATAAATTATGATTATGAATGCATTGAATCTTGTATGGGAACTGATGACTTTCAAAATATTAAAAATGCTTATGGTCTAGACTCTCAAGCTATTGCTACTTATTTTAAGGCTTTTGCTTCCTACATTGAAGTGCCTAAAAAGAAGTGGAATAAGTATCATGAACCTTATAAAGATGTTTCTAAGAGTGTTCCCGCAAGAAATACTGAAGTTTATACTGCTAATCATGTCTTACTTGAACCTTATATTGAGAAAATGCCTTTCCCAGTTAACATAAAGGAACATTCTATGATAGCTAGTATGGTTAATGAAAGTACAAGAAAAGTTGTTGAACCTGATAAACAAATGGTTGATGAACCCATGATAGAAAATGTGAAAGACTTTGTCACTAAATATGAAGAAGAGGGACGCACTATCGTTTGTAAGGATACCTCTAATATTGTTTCACAAAGTAGTGTTATGAGAGCTAGTATTCCTGTGTTTTCTATTAGAATAGGTGATCATTGTTACGATGGCCCTTGTGATAGTTATATTGTTAAGTTTATGCATGATACTGAAAGTTACTATGAGAGAGGAAAAAATGTTCTTATGCATCTCAATAATATCAAGTTTCCTCGTTTTATGCTGAAAGTTTTTATGTTGCACTTCTTTTGCTTTCCTATGCTAGTAGCCTCTGGTTTCAACAACTTGTTTGTTTACGAAATTCCCTTGCATAGGAAGTGGGTTAGACTTCAATGTTTGTATTTTTGCTTCTTAATTCTCTCTTACACTTCAATTCTTATTCTTATGTGAGCATCATCAAAATTATCATGCCCATCTTAATGGCTATAAAGAAAGAGCTTTTTGGGAGACAACCCAATTTATTTTTGCTTTCAGTTTGTTTTTGTTTCTTTGAGTCTTGGAAGTTATTACTTCGGTAATAACCTCTCCTTGTCCTTTTTGTTTGGTTTTGTGTCAAGATCAACCTCTAATGAGAGAAGTAATATCTGGGGAAGTTGCTATCCTAAAACAGATTTTTGTGCTTCACCGTAAAAATTTGTGAGAGATATCTGTATGTCGGATTAAGCTGTAATTTTTTTGTGCTTCTGCCCCAGGTTGTTATTTAACTTTCGTTAGTTTTGCACTTTTTGATTTGAGCAACAGAAGATTTTCTCAAAATTTGATCTTTACCTTCTGGTCTGTTTTGACAGATTTGGCCACTCTTGCATTTGCTTCTTTATTCGATTTCCTTTTTGAATTCTTTTTGTGTCTTCGGAAGGAGTTGCTACAGTATCTTATGTTTTGATGGTTTTCAGTTGAAGTTGAACTCAAAAGGTTTTATCACTTCACTTGCACTAATGTTGCTAATGAGAACTGTGTGAAGTTTTGTGTGGAAGAAATTTCCAGGTAGTGGAGATAATGGTGTAATAAGGAAGTGAAAGGTTTCACGACTCACAATAAGTGTAGCAAGATGAATATATTGATGTTATTCAAGTGGTGACTCTGGAAGAATCCACTAAATGCCAAATTCAGAGACCTGCAGAATCAGTTTTCAAATAGGTAACAGTTCTGGTAAGAAAAGTTCCGCGAAAATACTATCCAATTATAGTTTTGCAGTTTTTAGTCAATAAGTAAAGTTATGAAGCGAAAGAGGGACGAAAATGGAGCCAGGGTGGCTCACACCACCCTGTGGCGCGGGCCCACCCCTGGTCGCGCCACCAGGTGGTGTGGCCACTTCGGACTCCGTCTACGACCCGTTTTCACCCAGTACCTTCCTTTTGTTGTGAAACTTCGTAATATATAATCCCCGGATTCCTCGAGGTTCTTATATCTTGTTTTTGTCGTGTTTTCGTTTCGATCTGTTTTCTGCCAGGAACTATCTTTGAAGCTTAGAAGCACAATGGTGTCCGCCAACGATAAGGGGAAGGAGCCTATGGAGGAAGATCTCCAAGCCCCCGGGCAGGAGAAGGAGGTCAAGAGTGAAGATGAAGAGGAGGCAAAGCACACGGGCACTACCATTGCAAGCATTGGAGTGGTGGCAAACACTTCCAGGACTATGTCAACTGGAGGGAAGCCTCCTCATCACCGTTCAGATCCCTGGTCACTTCCTCCGCGCGCCAAGAATCCTTTCCATACCCTTATCCATGAGTATCAATACCAAAATAGGTCCAAGGAGAAATTAACCTCTAATTAGGATTTGCCTCGTTCTAGCCATGCAGGAAAAGAAGACTTCAATGAGGTAGAGTGGGGAAAGAATCGCAAGAGCTAGGATTCTCAATCCGACATGATCATGAGCCTCATTGAGCAAAACTCGCAGCTTATTCGTAATCTCACCTTCGAGATTGAGGACATGGGGAAATTGATCAAAGATCTCATCAAGAGAATACCACCACCAGCGAAGGAGTATTTCGTCATCAGGTTTGGCATCCCCTTGGTTTGTTCCAAGCTTGAGGTAGTGTCGCGGTATCACATCACTATCTTCTATCTTTTTACCATTTTTAGTAGAGTCATATCATGAATAGAGAAGTTATCATGTAGGATGGTTTGCATTATGGAAGTTTCCCCTCTCTCGTTAGATATATATCCCTTGGTGTGAGTTACCATTATGGAATATTAATGAGAAGTTTTATCATTTACTCTTTTGCATATCTTATATTAGTTTCAATTCATGGTTATATGATTGATCTTGTTGTTAGTATTGGTATCACTTTGGGATCATTGAGTTAATTTAGTTGGTTTTGGCAAACCTGGCTCGGTCAGTAGCAACACTATTTTTGAGAGTTGAATGAAAAGATAAAAGTACTCTAAAGAAAAAATAATTTCATCATCTTTCGTTCTTGATTTGCTCATAAGTTTAGTATTCTCTAGGTAAGATCTTTTGTGCTTCCAAGGAAGATTGCATGTTTGATTTTTATCACTTGTATGTTTGTTTGTTTCCTTCAACTCTTATACTTGCTACACAGCCTTACTAGCCAAAAACCTGTACTGAGAGGGAATTCTTCTCGTGCATCCAATCCTCAAAACCAAAACCTATGCCATTTGTGTCCACCATACCTACCTATTAGCATTATTGATATTCCAAGTAAATTCATGTTTTTATCTACCTTCCAAATTAAACTTGTTATGTGAAAATTAGTGATTAAAGCTCTCGCGAACTTGATGGCACACTTTACTTTCTCGCATTTAATAAACTTGAACCATTGTGCCCATCTATGTTGCGTATATGATTGCGCTTTGTGAGTTGTGAATTAGCAGAACCATGCTGTCATGGGGAACGCTTTCAACATTGCACTGGTGCTTTATACCAAGTTGATATCATGTTCATTTGTCTATGGATGTCGTCAGTTTGAAATGAAAGGGGAGCTTGTAAGTCCATGGAGTTATGCATGTGTGTTAGAGAAACGCCTAGGCCGCTGGTCTAATCCATGCTGACATGGTGGAAACCTGCAGCGTAACCATAACGAGTATCTATGAAGCATTCTTCTTATAAAAAAAAGAGAGTCCGATATTGAGAAAATAGAGAAAAGAAAAAAAAGATTATGAAAAGAGGAAAGAGAGAAAAAAGCACCATATTCCGATGGTAAATAAGAAGATTGCTGAGTTACTTGTTATCTGCTTGCCTTGTCATTTTGATATGGGGATTCTTCCGTATCATCGGGCAAGGGGTACCCCGTTGGCGGTTCTCTATGATACACATGCGCTTAGATGACAAGAACTTACCGGTGACTAAACTTGAGTAGCATGAGGAGAGGCCCTTGTATTCAACGGACATGTGATTTTCAACTTACAACTTGTCAAGCATATCATCATATTTGATCACTTTAACCTTAACCACCTAAAGATGCCTATGATAGGGGCAATGAGAGCTGAAAGCTAATAAGTATCATAATTTTGGGAGATCTTTATGAAACTTGAAATCCCTGCTTCCCTCTGCGAAGGGCCTTTCTTTTACTTTTTAGTTGAGTCAGTAAACCTATTCCCTTCTATCTCAGCAAGTATTTTGAGTTGTCATGTTTCATTCATTCATATGATGATTTATTCAATCATGTTTCTTATGTTCCTTATTTTGCACATTGCTATCATGGAAAACCAGTTATTTGTGAACTCCAGCAAATTATAAACTATTCTTCGACCAAGAGCTAAGTTTGCCATTACAAATTATGATTCACTTTATGTATCTTTATTGTGTTTCCTTTACTTATTACAAGTTAAGTTATATAATAGTGAGTTGTCGTCTATTATGATCTATGTATTTATGAATGTGATGCTTCTTGTCCATATTCTTTTGTCGACTCTTCACTCCATCAACCCGAGGTCATGTTTGTTGAGCTCAGTTTCTCTTGGGGACAAGCGAAGTCTAAGCTTGGGGGAGTTGATACGTCCATTTTGCATCACTATTCTATGTCATAATTCACTGTTATTCATTCACATATTTCATATTAAGAGATGATACTTATGTTATTTCATCTGTTTTTGCATGGTTGATGACTTTTGGAGCATGGACCGCTGCAGTCAGGATTTTGATGGAAAAGGTGCTGTTTGGAGGCAAAATTCGTGAAGATCAGAAAATCCAGGAAAATATACGGAAAATCCTATTTTTCCAGAAGACGAAGGCTTCCAGAAGGAGGAGTCGAGATGGGCCACAAGGGGCCCACACCAACCCCTGGCGCGGGCCAGCCTAGGCCGTGCCACCAGGTGGTGTGGCCACCCTGGCCCACCTCTGGCTCTCCCCTCTGGCGTATATAATCCTCCCGAAACCCTAAAACTCGAGGAGCAACCACAGAAAGATTCCGCCTCTCCGAGGCTGAAAACACCGAGAGAGAAAGATCTCTCCGGCAAACAGATTTCTACCGAGGGGATTCCTTCCCAGAGAGGGGAGATCGTCGCCATCAACACCACCATCAAGCTGGACTTCATCGGGATCATCATCAACATCATCACCACCATCATCACCATCTCCATATTGTTGTAACAATTGTGTTGAATCTTGCATAGTTCTTAGGGGAACTTTCCCGGTGTTGATTACTCTTTGTAGTTGATGCTATTGAGTGGAACCATTGAATTATTGTTTATGTTCAGTTTGTTATACATCATTATTCCATTTCTGATCATGATCCATATGATGTCTTGTGAGTAGTTCGTTTTGTTCTTGAGGACATGGGAGAAGTCATGTTGTTAGTAGTGGAATTGTGTTGAGAAAGATTCAATAGCTTGATATTTAAGTTGTGGTGTACTTCTTCTAGTGGTGTCATGTGAACGTCAACTACATGACACTTCACCTATATGGGCCTAGGGGAATGCATTGTGTATTTTGCTACTAATCGTAGGGGTTGCTGGAGTGACAGAAACCTAAACCCCCGTTAGGAAACCATTGCACAAGGGACGTAAGGGTCTTAGAGTTTAAAGCTGTGGTTAGGTTCTACCTTAATTACTTTCTTGTACTTACGGATGTTTGCAAGGGGTATAATCACAAGTATGTATTAGTCCTAGGAAGGTCGATACATTAGCACAGATTCACCCACACAACACTTAGCAAGCTAAAGAAGATTAATCAACTATATGAAGCGAAAGCACTTGACAGTCTTCCCGTGTGTCCTCGAGAACATTTGGTCATATTAAGTAATACAACCGGCTTCACCTTTGCTGCATAGAGGATTGGGCCACTTGCTGCATTTATTCCTACTATCTTTTATTTACTCGTACTTTATTTACTTGCTTTATCAAACAACCCTAAAAAATCCATTTGCTACATATTTGCAGAGAATTCATGATCCATACCACTAGCCAGAACCTTCTGCTCCTTGTTGGGTTCGACACTCTTACTTATAGAAAATACTGCGATACACCCCCTATACTTGTGGGTCATCAATCCATAGCTAGAGTCATGCCATGTGTGTTCTTTTCACAAACCACATATGGATCCACCAGTGTCATTGCATGTGTGTTCTTCTCATTAACCACAACTAGAGTCAGTGAATCTCTGTTCTTTCAGAAACCACACATGGATCCACCAGAGTCATTGTATTGCATGTTCTTTTCATAAACCACAGTTAGAGTCATTGCATGTGTGTTCTTTTCATTTACCACAACTAGAGTCGATCAATGTCTGTTCTTTTCACATACCACACACGGATCCACCAGTGTCATTGAATGTGTGTTCTTTTCACAAACCACATATTCATCCATCAAAGTCATTGGATGTGTGTTCTTCTCACAAACCACATATGGATCCACAAGTGTCATTGCATGTCTATTCTTCTCACAAACCACATATGGATCCACCAGTGTCATTGCATGTGTGTTCTTTTAATGAACCACATGAGCATGTGTATTCTTCTCACAAACCACATATGGATCCACCATTGTCATTGAATGTGTGTTCTTTTCCTAAAACACATATGGATCCACCAGTGTTATTGCATGTGTGTTCTTTTCATGAACCATAGCTAGAGTCATTGCATGTGTGTTCTTTTCACAAACCACATATGGATCCACTAGAGTCATTTCATGTGTGTTCTTTTCATAAACCACATCTAGAGTCATTGCATGTTTGTTCTTTCACAAACCACACATGGATCCACCAGTGTCATTACATGCCTATTCTTTTCATAAACCACAGTTAGAGTCATTGCATGTGTGTTCTTTTCATTTACCACAACTAGAGTCGGTGAATGTATGTTCTTTTCACAGACCACACATGGATCCACCAGTGTCATTGAATGTGTGTTCTTTTCACAAACCACATATTGATCCACCAGAGTCATTGGATGTGTGTACTTCTCACAAACCACATATGGATCCACAAGTGTCATTGCATGTCTGTTCTTCTCACAAACCACATATGGATCCACCAGTGTCATTGCATGTGTGTTCTTTTCATGAACCACATGAGCATGTGTGTTCTTCTCACAAACCACATATGGATCCACCAGTGTCATTGAATGTGTGTTCTTTTCCTAAAACACATATGGATCGTCCAGTGTCGATGCATGTGTGTTCTTTTCATGAAACACAGCTAGAGTCATTTTGTCACATCCCAAAATTTTCCAAATTTTGAAATGTGAAAATTTTAAACAAAATGAAAAACCAAGTTCTTCATAATTCAGAAGGAACAAAAACTTTTGGAACATTTAATATAATGCCTCCAAAACCCAAGCCAAATAAAATGGTTTTTGTTTGTGAAATGGTGTGCATGTTTTAAAATCCCAAATCATGAAACATGCATGAGCATATTGACTTGGTTGCATTTTAAAAACCTAAGAGAAGTGAAAAAAATCTCGAACCCTAAAACTCTAATTATTTGTTAACACTAAGAACAACACAATACTTTGGATATACTCCATATTTAATTTATACAAAAGAACTTCTGTTAGAACTAAAAAGATAAAGGACAAAATAGTAAAACAATAGAAATTGGTTTCATCTAATTTGGAGCCATGGATAAGAAGTTATGAATTATTTTGAGAATAGAATTAAGAAAGGAAATATTAGCTATTAAAGCCAAAGTGAATAAATTTGGTTAGAAAAACTTGAGTTGGAAAGTAAATGTTTTCCATAATGCCCTAAAAACCTAATTTGAGTTTTACAAATTTTTAGAAATTTGTTTGATTCAAATTGGATCATTAAATCAAAAGTTTTTGGAGAAAACAGAAAAATAAAAAGAAAAACTGAGGGAATAAAAAAAATCAAAGCAGCAGCACAGCCGGCCTGCTCGGCCCACACCCCCAGCCCAACAATAGCCCACCCGGCACTCCCCCTTCTCCCCCTCTCTTTCTTTCTCACCGACCCCTCCACACACCCCCTCGCTGACGGCTTGACCCCACGTCCACATCACCTCCACCTCACCATCTACAACCGAACGACGAACACCCCACTCCCTCCAGTGCTGTTTCCAAATCGGCTCGAATTCGAGTGTTTCCGCGTTTAATTCTCCACCCCGACCATGGATTCTTAATCGCCACCCCTCCTCTCCGTTTTCCCTCAAACCCCACAACCCCGGAGCAACTAGGCTGCTCGGAATCAAGCTCGAACCACCGCGGCCACCGACGAGCTCCGGCGATGATTCCGGCTCTGGCGCGCCTACTGATAATTCCCATGCCTTTTTCTGTGCCTAGGTCGTTGCCACGGTCATCACCAGAGCTTTTCTGCCGCCACGGTTCTCCGACGAGTTCCGGTGAGTCGCAGGTTCCCGCTGCCCTCTTTTGGCCACAGCCAGCTTCTACACCACCTGGCGCACCTCCCTGATGCCTTGTTTTTCCTGCTCGATCCCCAGGGCGACTCCACCATCTCGGAGACGCGAGCTCCACCGTTGGTAGGTACTCCGGCGTGGAATCCCCGGCGAATCTGAGCGCCCCTTCATTGATCGCGACCATCCGCGAGACCACCTTGACCACGGCGATCGCTGGTAATAGTCCACGCACCCCTACCTCGCTAGGACCACCGGAACACCACCCTCCTGACACGCTGCCACCACGCGCAGTCGCCAGCGCCGCCAGTCTGTGGTCGACACGCTGAGCGCCATTCGATCTATTGCCAGCGACCAGGATTAGATCCTTAGCCGAATCGGTACGGGCTAATCTGGATCGCCCGTTGCCACTTAAAAATCCAACGGCCCATGTTCATCGATCCGCCCGAACCGGTACGCACCAATAAGAACATGCCACGTGGGCCTGAGCGTCTGTTTAAATTAGAAAATAGGCAGAATTTGTATTAAACTTAGAAATTCAATAACTTTTGATCCACAAATCAGAAAAATGCAAATTTGGTGTCTATGGATTCAGAAAAATGGGAGCTTCACTGCTGAGGCCTTATTTCACCCTTTAGCTTCTGTAAAATAGAAGTTTTAGGCAGAACCTTTTTAGGAGTATTTTACCCATAAAAATTGTTTTGTAAATTATTTTTGGGTGAATCTTTTTGCTATGGATTGAAAATTGAATCCAATGTCCAGTGAGACCAAAATATAAATTTGATTGACTATACCTAATAGTATGGAAATTATTTAGTGAGTTTGGCCTTTCTAAATACTAGAAATTATTGCTAATAGTTACAATTGCACAAATGATTGCATTTGTAATCTTGCAATTATAAATTGTACAGAAAACACTTTGTATTGTTCAAAACCTTGTTATAACAATTTGTACAATAAAAATTGCCATCTTGCATGCTTGCATATTTTGCATGATTTTTGTATTGCCATTAGTGTTGATCTTGTGCATGTTTTGTCTTGGTTGTTTTGTTTGATAGATTGTGTGGATTGTCAAGTGTGTTACTGCAAAGAGTGTATCAACACCACCAACTAATAAGGCAAGTGACACTATCATCCATGTCCTACTATTTTCATTACACTTAGTGGATTTTTGTAGTATGCATGATAGGAATACTATGATACTATGCTATGCTATGTCCTATTTAGGATATCCTTTATATCTTCCTTAGTGTAAATACTGTAGTTGTAGTATGCTCCATCCTGCTATAGATTCAGGATGGAATATACCATATTGTGATTATATGAAGTGTTGGAAAATATATGTTTTATATAATAAAACAAGGACTCAATGAATCACGTGGGTGGAGTGTGGATACTCAGTTCAGAATAAGGTGGCAACAAAGGGAACCATGTCTATGGCTATGTCTTTCGTGTGTGCACTAGGAGAATACCACCCAGGAACTTAGAGATTGAACATGTTTCTCGTACAGTGGCTTTCGTGTACAGCCACATGCCAAATGGGCTCTAGCCTAGTCAATTACATAGTGGGAGACCCATGCATTGGTACCTCTTCAGGTTAACTGGAATTATGCATTGGAGGTTTATCCTTGCATTGGTGCCTAGTAGATGTGCTGGCATTATGTATTGGGAGGACTTCTATGGAAAGACTTTGTCACATTCTCGATCTGCCGGTACTCCATCTTGGTGAGTACTAATCTAGCGGCCACTGGTGGCGTCAAGACGAGATTGTGTCTTTTAGGTAAAGTGTACAACTTCTGCAGAAGATTAAATTCTAAGTACTTAGCTGTGTCCCCGGTTATGGACAACTCTGAGCAACTAAGGCCTGAAGCTATGGAAGATCTCGACATTCTAATTTCTCAAAGTAAAACTTGATGGCGACAACAAGAGGTTAGAAGAACTTGGAGTTTGCCAAGGAGTTCAGAAAGATGTTGAAAGATCAAAACTATTTTTTTAAAGATAGGAGAAAACCATGTTGCTTTCTGCATATAAGCCTAAGCTCTACTTAGCCAAATATGCATATAGTGATAGTCCAACTTATATTCACAAACTAGTGACACCTGCCAATACATTCAAAGTATTGACCCTTTGTGGCTGAAACCTATCATGTTGCAGGTTATTCTATTGATGAGTGAGGATTGATGGTAGAGGTTATGAGTCTACACCCAACATGTTTGCCTGTGGCACATGAAGATGAAGGACTCCATGCTTTACTTGTATTATGCTGCTTTGTAATAAGATAGCCTATGGCTATGAGTATGTAATAAAGTATTCATATTTTGGATCTTGCGATGTAATATGACCTCTGTATCTTGATATTACATCTTAAACTGTGGGTGCTAGCTATTCGATCCAAGGACTAGCACTGTAATCACAAGGATTCAAACCAAGCCAGGTTTGGGTCTTTACAGATGGTATCAGAGCAATGTGTTGCCTGTAGGTTCGTATCCTAGGAATTGGACAAACCCCTTGTTAGGAGTGAACTTATATTTTCATACTTATCAGATTTTCTCATATACCTTGATCATTCTTTACTGAATATCTTCTCCTTCAAACATGTAGAGGACCAGCCTTTGCTTTCTCCAAGGACCTTGAGGATGGATCATGCCAACAAGGAGATCAAGATACAAGTTGTGACAAGTCCTTGATCTTGCAAAATATGTGGAGAAGTATGCCACACCTCTAAGGAACATCAAGATCAATGTCCTTTTTGTGATCACAACCATCCAGTTGGAGAATGCCCCACATCTCAAGTTACCTGTTACCTATGTGAAGGAACCAACCACATTCCTACCAAGTGTCATCTCGACTTCATACTGCAACAAGTGAAAGAACAAGTCAAGGATGGAATGTATCAAGCTCTTAGAAAGAAAGAAGAAAACCTTAGCCATATCACCTGCTCCAAATGCAAGAAAGAAGGACACAATATCAATGAATGCCCAGAGAAGGAAGTTCAAGAAAACCACAACAACACTTCAAGGAAATGTACTCGAGACATGACAAAAGTGTTTTGCCATCGCTGCCGGAAGATAGGACACTTCACCGATGATTGCCCAACTCGAAAGAGAGCTCCCACTAATGTTATCATAGTGTGACCCATGAGACATTAGATTGCCTACCAATTATCATGTTCGAGTTATCGTTATCGTGTTAGCGTATGGATCATGCCGACCTATGTGGTATGACTATACTAGGTTGCTTGTTTCAAGAAAACTTGTTGTTTTCTTCTATAATGAGTAATAGTCAGAAGTTGCTAAGTGATTGGTTGCTTGATGAATGTTTGATTGAACTGGTTTGTTTTGAGTTGAGTGTGTTAGAACTCCCTTAGACCTATCTATCTATCTATCATTACTTATCCCTAATAAACCAACAGATGCCTCCAAGACGTGCCAACGACCATGATAACAATGGAGACAACAACAACAATGAAAATGAGATGCAACAGACGATGACTGCACAGACTCAGCTAGTGCAGATGATGACACAATTCATGACGACCATCAACAATCAGAATCAGAACAACAACAATCCACCACCTCTGGATATGCTCACTAGATTTCTGAGGTTGAGACCTGCAAATTTATCTGGTACTTCTGATCCAATGGTAGTTGATGACTGGTTACGTTCAGTAAACAATGATCTAGTGACCGTTGGATGCTCTGATGCTGAGAAAGTGAGATTTGCAGCACACTTGCTTGAAGGCCCTATAGCTACATGGTGGGGCAACTTTCAAGTCACTCACCCCATTGAAGAAGTGACTTGGGAAATATTTGAAGATGGTTTTCGCACTAATCATATCTCTTCAGGCGTGATGAGTCTGAACAAGAAGGAGTTTCACAACCTTAAACAGCGTCACTGCAGCATTGCTGAATATATTGAGGAATTCAACAATCTATCACGTTATGCTCCAGATGATACTGATACTGATGCTAAGAGGAAGGAAAAGTTCCTAGATGGACTGAATGATGAACTTTACATGCAATTATCAGTTGCTTATGTTCCAACTTATCAATCACTATGTGACAAAGCTAGAATTTTAGAGAGTAAGAAGGACAAGGTTGAGGGCAGGAAGAGGAAGCATAGCTTTGACAAATATCACTCACGATCATCACAGAAGATGCGTTCATTCAGAAAGGACAATGGGGATTATGGATCACATGAGCATGAAGGAAATGGACATAATCGCCATCATCACCAGAATCACCACATCAATAATGGAAGTGGTAGTAACAATGTGAATGGTACTAACGATGGAGATAACCTTGGTCAGAGCCAACATAATGATCCCAAGAAAGACATTAGCCAGTTGTAGTGTTACAATTGTAAGCAACTTGGACACTTTGTAGCAGACTGTCCTGAGAAGAATAATAATAAGAATATTGGAGACTCTAATGGCAGCAATTCCAATGTGAACCAGAAAGGACACATGAACCACATCAACATGTATGGAACTCTTGAAGAGCTAGATGATGTGGATGGTAAGCTTTACCTAACTCAATTCAGTGGTATAAGAATCTCAAGATGGAGAAATGTTAACAACCTTTGGATGTTAATCATTGGACCCTTAGCGAAGTGAATCATCAAATGCAACCCAACAAAGTTTCCTTTTAAGGGTGGTAGCACCCAAGTATCCTAAAGCCCAACCTATTCTTTCTAGCGTTCTCGAATCTCGGGACGAGATTCCTTTTAAGGGTGGTAGTCTGTCACATCCCAAATTTTTCCAAATTTTGAAATGTGAAAATTTAAACAAAATGAAAAACCAAGTTCTTCATAATTCAGAAGGAACAAAAACTTTTGGAACATTTAATATAATGCCTCCAAAACCCAAGCCATATAAAATGCTTTTTGTTTGTGAAGTGGTGTGCATGTTTTAAAATCCCAAATCATGAAGCATGCATGAGCATCTTGACTTGATTGCATTTTAAAAACCTAAGAGAAGTGAAAAATATCTCAAACCCTAAAACTCTAATTATTTGTTAACACTAAGAACAAGACAATACTTTGGATATACTCCATATTTAATTTATACAAACGAAATTCTTTGAGAACTAAAAAAATAAAGGACAAAATAATAAAATAATAGAGATTGGTTTCATCCAATTTGGAGCCATGGATAAGAAGTTATGAATTATTTTGAGAATAGAATTAAGAAAGGCAATATTAGCTATTAAAGCCAAAGTGAATAAATGTGGTTAGAAAAATTTGAGTTGGAAAGTAAATGTGTTCTATAATGCCCTAAAAACCTAATTTGAGTTTTACAAATTTTTAGAAATTTATTTGATTCAAATTGGATCATTAAATCAAAAGTTTTTGGAGAAAACAGAAAAAGAAAAAGAAAAATTGAGTGAATAAAAAATATCGCAGCAGCAGCACAGTCGGCCTGCTCGGCCCACACCCCCAGCCCAGAAACAACCCACCCGGCACTTCCCCTTCTCCACCTCTCTTTCTTTCTCACCGACCCCTCCTCACACCCCCTCGCTGACGGCTCGACCCCACCTCCACGTCACCTCCACCTCACCGTCTTCAACCGAACGACGAACATCCCACTCCCTCCTCTGCCATTTCCAAATCGGCTCGAATTTGAGCGTTTCCGCGTTTAATTCTCCACTCCGACCACGGCCTCTTAATCCCCACCCCCTCCTCTCCGTTTTCCCTCAAACCCCACAACCCCGGAGCCACTAGGCTGCTCGGAATCGAGCTCGAACCACCACGGCCACCGGCGAGCTCCGACGATGATTCCGGCGAGAACCGACAACCCCACGCCCTCCCCTCTGTCATGTTAGCTTCTCCATGCTCTGGCGCGCCTACTAACAATGCCCATGCCTTTTTTCTGTGCCTAGGTCGTCACCACGGTCATCACGGGAGCTTTTCTGCCGCCGCCGTTCTCCGACGAGTTCCGGTGAGTCGCCGGTTCCTGCCGCCCTTTTTTGGCCACAGCCAGCTTCTACACGACCTGGCGCACCTCCCTGATGCCTTGTTTTCCCTGCTCGATCCCCAGGGCGACTCCACCGTCTCGGAGACACGAGCTCCACCGTCGGTAGGTACTCCGACGAGGAATCCCTGGTGAATTTGAGCGCCCCTTCATCGACCGCGTCCATCCCCGAGACCACCTCGACCGCGGCGATCGCTGGTAATAGTCCACACACCCCCTACCCCGCTAGGACCATCGGAACACCACCCTCCCGACACGCTGCCGCCGCGCTCAGTCGCCAGCGCCGCCAGCCTGTGGTCGACACACTGAGCGCTGTCCGATCTGTCGCCAGCGGCTGGGATTAGATCCTTAGTCGAAGCGGTACGGGCAAATCTGGATCACCGTTGCCACTTAAAACTCCAACGGCCCACATTGATCGATCCACCCGAACCGATACGAGCCAATAAGAACACGCCACGTGGGCCTGAGTGTCTGTTTAAATTAGAAAATAGGCAGAATTTGTATTAAACGTAGAAATTCAATAACTTTTGATCCAAAAATCAGAACAATGCAAATTTGGTGTCTATGGATTCAGAAAAATGAGAGCTTCACTACTGAGTCCTTATTTCACCCTTTAGCTTCTGTAAAATAGAAGTTTTAGGTAGAACATTTTTAGGAGTATTTTACCCATAAAAATTGTTTTGTAAATTATTTTTGGGTGAATCTTTTTGCTATGGATTGCAAATTGAACCCTCTGTCCAGTGAGACCAAAATATAAATTTGGTTGACTATACCTAATAGCATGGAAATTATTTAGTGAGTTTGTCCTTTCTAAATAATAGAAATTATTGCTAATAGTTACAATTGCACAAATGGTTGCATTTGTAATCTTGCAATTATAAATTGTATAGAAAACAGTTAGTATTGTTCAAAACCTTGTTATAACAATTTGTACAATAAAATTTTCCATCTTGCATGCTTGCATATTTTGTATGATTTTTGTATTGCCATTAGTTTTAATCTTGTGCATGTTTTGTCTTGGTTGTTTTGTTTGATAGATTGTGTGGATTGTCAAGTGTGTTACTGCAAAGAGTGTACCAACACCACCAACTACTAAGGCAAGTGACACTATCATACATGTCCTACTATTTTCATTACACTTAGTGGATTTTTGTAGTATGCATGATAGGATTACTATGATATTATGCTATGCTATGTCCTATTTAGGATATCCTTTATATCTTCCTTAGTGGAAATACTGTAGTTGTAGTATGCTTAGCCCTGCTATAGATTCAGGGTGGAATATACCATATTGTGATTATATGAAGTGTTGGAAAATATATGTTTTATATATAAAACAAGGACTCAATGAATCACGTGGGTGGAGTGTGGATACTCAGTTGAGAATAAGGTGGCAACGAAGGGAACCATGTCTATGGCTATCTCTTTCGTGTGTGCACTAGGATAATACCACCCAGGAACTTAGAGATTGAACATGTTTCTCGTAAAGTGGCTTTCGTGTACAGCCACATGCCAAATGGGCTCTAGCCTAGTCAATTACATAGTGGGAGACCCATGCATTGGTACCTCTTCAGGTTAACTGGAATTATGCATTGGAGGTTTTTCCTTGCATTGGTGTCTGGTAGATGTGTTGGCATTATGTATTGGGAGGACTTCTACGGAAAGACTTTGTCGCATTCTTGATTTGCCGGTACTCCATCTCGGTGAGTACTAATCCAGTGGCCACTGGTGGCGTCAAGACGAGATTGTGTCTTGTGGGTAAAGTGTACAACTTCGGCAGAAGATTAAATTCTAAGTACTTAGCCGTGTCCCCGGTTATGGACAACTCTGAGCAACTAAGGCCTGAAGCTATGGAAGATCTCGACATTCTAATTTCTCAAAGTAAAACTTGATGGTGACAACAAGAGATTAGAAGAACTTGGAGTTTGCTAAGGAGTTCAGTAAGATGTTGAAAGATCAAAACTATTTTTTTAAAGATAGGAGAAAACCACGTTGCTTTCTGCAAATAAGCCTAAGCTCTACTTAGCCAAATATGCATGTAGTGATAGTCCAACTTATACTCACAAACTAGTGACACCTACAATTACATTCAAAGTATTGACCCTTTGTGGCTGCAACCTATCATGTTGCAGGTTATTCTATTGATGAGTGAGGATTGATGATAGAGGTTATGAGTCTACACCCAACATATTTTCCCGTGGCACATGAAGATGAAGGACTCCATGCTTTACTTGTATTCTACTGCTTTGTAATAAGATAGCCTATGGATCTGAGTATGTAATAAAGTATTCATATTCTAGATCTTGCGATGTAATATGACCTTTGTATCTTGATATAACATCTTAAACTCTGGGTGCTAGCTATTCGATCTAGGGAGTAGCACTATAATCACAGGGATTCGAACCAAGCCAGGTTTGGGTCTTTACACATTTCATGTGTGTTCTTTTCATAAACCACATCATGGATCCACCAGTGTCATTGCATGCCTGTTCTTTTCATAAACCACAGTTAGAGTCATTGCATGTGTGTTCTTTTTGAAGGAAATATGACCTGAGAGGCAATAATAAAGTTGTTATTATGTATTCCTTATATATGATAGATGTTTATTTTGCATGCTAGAATTGTATTGATCAGAAACATCAATACATGTGTGTTTAATAACCAAAAAGGGTTCCTAGTTATGCCTCTCTTATAGACTAGCTTGTTGATTAACAAGATGATCAAGGTTTCCGGATCATGGACATTGGATGTTGTTAATAACAAGGTCACACCATTGGTGGAATGATGTGATGAACATTGATCCGAATTATAGCATTACGATCAAGTCATTGTGTTTATATTGCTATAACACCATACGAAGTAATCTTTATCCTTAGACCATGAGATCATGTTAATTGCTAAGACCTGAAGAGTATCTTGATAACATCAAACGTCACACCGTAACAGGGTGACTATAAGATGGGTTCAGTGCTACGAAGGTGTTATGTTGAGGCTCATGGATCAAGAGTGGAATTTGTCAATACCGATGTCGGATAGATATACTCTGGGCCCTCTCGGTGATATCACATTGAGATAGCTTGCAAGCAAGTGATGTGATCACTAGAATGTTATATCACGGGAACGAGAAAAGAGTGCATGTCGGTAATGAGATCAAACTAGGTATTTGGATACCGATGATCGAATCTCGGACATGTATTATATCATGAGACAAAGGGATTAAATTACAAGTGTTAAAGGTTCTCACGATCACAGAAGTCATCATTGAAAATGCAGGGGTCAGTATGGATCTCTAGGTCCCGCTTCTGACTATTGATCTGAGAGGAGTCTCAATCATGACTGCATTATTCACGAACCATAGGGTGACACACTTAAGAGTTACCGGACACCATTTTGGAGCACATATGTTTCAGACGAAAGAATTGCAAAGCGCAGGAATTGTTTCGATAGAAACCGGAAATTGTTTCGAGTGAAATTGCAGAAAGTGGTTCTGCATGTGATATTGAAATATTGCAAGGGGTTGTATGTGAATGTTTGTTAATTAAAGTAATTAACAAAATTCTGAATAAATTTAATAAAATAGTTTTATTAAATGAGAGAGCATTAAACATGGAGAATTTTAATGCATTTAAAGTAGGGACTTTAAAGGGAAATGTGAAGAGGCATTTTAATGTGGAGGGGTTACCAGCACCTCCTTTAAAAGGCCACCCTCTTCCTCCTTCTTCCTCACACCTCCTTGTGAAGGATCTCTCTCCCCCTCTAGAATTATTCCCCCATGTTCTCGGATTAGCGAGATACATGTTCCCGATGGCATTTCGTCTGGAAGGAGTTGCTGCTTCTGCTGGATTGCTAGAGCGAGGAGGTGGAGGTTGTCTAGTGGCGTGAACGTGGGTGCGAGTACGGATGCGCTGCTGAGTTGCGGCGCTCGGACTTCCTCACGATCTATAGATCGGAAAGTGTACGACTACATCAACCACGAGTTCCTACTCGTTAACAAAACTCGTTGTCTTCGAGGGTAATTTCTCGTTGGATGTATGTCCACCCGTTGCTTTGTACCTAGTAGATAGATCTTGGCGTGTAGTTCTCATCGTAGGAAAAAATTGTTTTCTATGCTACGGACCCAACAGTGGTATCAGAGCCTGATCTATGCGTAGGTGCTTTGCAAGAGTAGTACACATATGTTTATATGTGGGTGATGATGATCATGTTATTGCATCTTCTATGTATTTTGGATATTGGTGGCATAGTGGTATGAAGCGGCCCGGACCAACCTTACATGTCATCATACATGAGACCGGTTCCACGACAGACATGCAACTTGTTTTGCATAAGTGGTTGGCCGGTGTCTGTCTCTCCTACTATAGTCAATATATGATTTACAATGAGTTGCTAATAACTTGGTTATCCTCGTTGTGGTTCATGTTCATAGGTGAGAACGGTTCTATCTCTGAAAGCCCTAAGCCACGGAAAACTTGCAATTGATAAATTAGAGGCGTCTAGTTTAGATCATTGCTGGGCTAGTGTATTGATATGGTATTGTTGTAAGTAGATGTATGATAGATACTCTTACAACACATTCAACGTGTAAGTTCCATAGACCTTAGCCTTACACACAAAGTAATGATAGAGATCATACCATGATGCAAATGATAGAGATCAAATGCATGGACCATATCATCTCACTTTACACATTATATGTTAGCATCTTATACTGCTAGTTTGGCACTTTTGGTGGCATTGTAAGATGATCCCTTATTTAGATATCAAGATAAAATGTGTTCTTCCTTGAGTATGCACCGTTCTATGGATCGTGTTTCGAGACATCACATGATGATTGGGTGTACTCGACTCTACGCTTTCATACAACGTGTGTAAGACAGTTTTACACATGTGAGTACTAAGGTTCTTACTTGGCGAGCCTAGCATGTATAGACATGGCTTCGGAACATAGACCGAAAGGTTAAGCATGAGTCATATAGTTGATATGATGCCTATATAGATGCTCGCCTTTGAAGCTACATCGACTCACGTGATGATCGGACTTGGTGTAGTGGATTTGGTTCATGTAATCACCATAAGTACACGAGGGATGTCGTTTTTGAGTGGGAGTTCATTAGTAATTTGGATTAGTTGAACTCAATCTATCATAAACTTAGTTTAAATAAACTTTACAAATTCTGTTGTAGATGGCACCACCTGCTTTTAATTTCAATGTGTTCATGCAGAAAGAGAAACTTGCTGCGAATGGTAGCAACTTCACCAACTGGGCTATGAATTTGAAGATTCTCCTCACTGCTGCACAAAAGCAATATGTGCTAGATGCGCCGCTAGGCCCCCCACCAGCTCCTGATGCCCCTGACGAGGAAAAGAATGTCTATGTGACTCGTTAAGAGGACCACAACTTAGTTCATTGCGGCATACTGTATGGGCTAGAGCCAAAACTTCGAAAGCGTTTCGAAAATGGCAATGCCTTTGATATCATGGGAGAATTGAAAATGATTTTCGATACCCATGCTGCGGTAGAGAGTTATAATGCTACTGAAAAGTTCTTTAGCTGCATGATGGAGGAGAACAGCTCCGTTAGTGAGCATGTACTCAAAATGTCTAGGTACACCGATAAGCTTGTGTCCTTGGTAATAACGATTCCCATTGACTTGGG
Source organism: Avena sativa (assembly GCA_916181665.1). Taxonomy (NCBI): domain Eukaryota; kingdom Viridiplantae; phylum Streptophyta; class Magnoliopsida; order Poales; family Poaceae; genus Avena; species Avena sativa. The sequence continues at coordinate 578,054,462 of OV702287.1, forward strand.
CATACATCGTGTTCTCCAATCTCTGCCACCTAGCTACAAGAGCTTCGTGATGAACTATAATATGCAGGGCATGAAGAAGACTCTTCCCGTGCTTATGTCAATGCTTAAGACTGCAGAAGAGGAGATTAGGAAAGAACATCAAGTGTTGATGATCAATAGGACCACCGGTTTCAAGAAGGACAAGAAAGGCAAGCAGAAGGGAATGAAGGGTGGCAAATATGTTGCCGCACCTGAAAAGAAACCCTGAGCTGGCCCTAAGTCTGACACCGAGTGCTACTATTGCAAGGGGACTGGCCATTGGAAGCGCAACTGCCCCAAGTATTTGGCGGACAAGAAGTCCGGCAAGGCAAACAAAGGTATATATGATATACATGTTATTGATGTGTACTTGACTAGTACTCGCAGTAGCACCTGGGTATTTGATATGGGATCGATTGCTAATATATGTAACTCAATTCAGGGGCTGCGGAACAAGCGACAACTAGCAAGGGATGAGGTCACAATGCGGGTCGGCAATGGATCAAGAGTTTATGTGATCACTGTCGGAACGCTGCCTCTCCATATGCCATCGGGATTAGTTATAAACCTGAATAATTGTTATTTGGTGCCTGCACTTAGCATGAACATTGTATCCGGATCGTGTTTGATGCAAAGTGGTTATTCGTTTAAATCTGAAAACAATGGTTGTTCAATTTATATGGATAATATCTTTTATGGTCATGCACCTGTGTTGAATGGTTTATTTCTGATGGATCTCGATAGTAATATTACGCACATTCATAATTTTAATGCTAAAAAGATTAAACTTGATGATGATATATCTCCATATATGTGGCATTGTCGTCTAGGTCAGATTGGCGTTAAACGCATGAAGAAACTCCATTCTGATGGACTTTTGGAATCACTTGATTTTGAATCATTTGATACATGTGAGCCATGCCTTATGGGCAAGATGACTAGAACGTCATTTTCCGGTTCAATGGAACGGTCGACAAATTTATTGGAAATCATACATACTGATGTGTGTGGACCAATGAGTGTGTTAGCGTGAGGTGGATATCGTTATTTTGTTACTTTCACGGATGATTTGAGTAGATACGGGTATATCTATTTGATGAAACACAAGTCTGAAACTTTTGAAAAGTTCAAGGAATTTCAGAATGAAGTGGAAAATCATCATAATAGAAAGATCAAATTTCTACGGTCTGACCGTGGAGGAGAGTATCTATGTTACGAGTTTAGCACACACATGGAAGAGTGTGGAATAGTTTCACAACTCACGCCTGCCGGAACACCACAACGTAATGGTGTGTCGGAACGTCGTAATCGTACCTTATTGGATATGGTTCGATCTATGATGTCTCTAACTGACTTGCCACTGTCATTTTGGGGTTATGCACTGGAAACAGGTGCATTCACTTTAAATCGGGCACCATCTAAATCCGTTGAAACGACACCGTATGAATTATGGTTTGAAAACAAACCTAAGCTGTCATTTCTTAAATTTGTGGATGCGATGTTTATGTGAAGAAACTTCAGCCGGATAAACTCGAACCCAAAGCGGAAAAATGCGTCTTCATAGGATACCCTAAGGAAACTATTGGGTATACGTTCTATCACAGATCCGGGAGCAAGGTTTTTTGTTGCCAACAATGGATCCTTTCTTGAGAAGGATTTCTCGCGAAAGGTGTGAGTAGTCAGAAGGTAGAACTCGAAGAGGTTATTGAACCTTCTCTTCATGAAATGGCGAGTAGCGCAGCACCGGAAGTTGTTTCGGAGTTGACTTCACCTAATGAAGAGAGAGCTAATGATATTGATCATGAAACTCCGAAAGAGGACACTACCGAACCTCGCAGGTCAAGCAGGACACATGCAGCTCCTGAACTGTACGGCAATCGTATTGTGAATTTCATGGTTGATGAAACGGATGACCCTGCGACGTATGAAGAAGAGATGATGAGCCCGGATTCCAACAAATGGCTAGAAGCCATGAAATCCGAAATGGAATCCATGTATGAGAACCAAGTTTGGACCTTGGTGGACTTACCTCACCGTTTGAAAGTCTGTTGAGAATAAATGGATTTTCAAAAGAAAAACTGGTGCTGATGGTAATGTGACCATCTATAAGGCTCGACTTGTCGCAAAGGGGTTTCGACAAATTCAAAGAGTTGACTACGATGAGACATTCTCTCCCGTAGCGATGCTTAAGTCAGTTAGGATTATGTTAGCAATTTCTGCATATTTCGATTATGAAATATGGCAGATGGATGTAAAAACTGCGTTCCTCAATGGTAATATTGAAGAAGTGTTGTATATGATACAACCTAAGGGTTTTGTTGATCCTAAGGATGCTAATAAGGTATGAAAACTTCAATGATCCATCTATGGACTGAAGCAAGCATCCTGGAGTTGGAATCTCCGCTTTGATGAGGTGATCAAAGAGTTTGGATTTGTCCAAACTTATGGAGAGGCTTGTATTTACAAGAAAGTGAGTGGGAGCAATGTGGCATTTCTGATATTATATGTGGATGACATATTATTGATTTGAAATGATATTGATCTTTTAAACAGTGTTAAAAGTTATCTAAACAGCAAATTTTTGATGAAAGACCTTGGTGAAGCGTCATATATATTAGGCATTAAAATCCATAGAGATAGATCAAGGCGCCTAATTGGGCTATCGCAAAGTACATACCTTGATAAGATATTAAAGAAGTTTAATATGGACGGAAGTAAGAAGGGGTTCTTACCTATGTTGCAAGGCAAGACATTGAGTAAGACTCAAATTCCGGCTACGGCGGAAGAAAGAGAGATGATGCATAAGATCCCCTAGGCCTCAGCCATAGGCTCTATTATGTATGCCATGCTATGTACAAGACCGGATGTGGCACATGCTATTAGTTTGACTAGTAGGTACCAATCTGATCCAGGTTCGGAACACTGGATAGTGGTAAAGAACATCCTCAAGTACTTAAGAAGAACTAAGGATATGTTTCTTATAAACGGAGGTGAAGAAGAGCTAGTCTCTAAGTGTTATGTCGATGCTAGCTTTGACACCGATCCGGATGACTCTAAGTCTCAATCCGGATACGTATTTCTCTTGAACAGAGCAGCAGTTAGTTGGAGGAGTTCCAAACAACCTGTGGTGGCTGGATCAACAACGGAGGCGGAATATGTTGCTTCTTCAGAAGCGGCGCAGGAAGCAGTTTGGATGAAAGAGTTCATTATGGAACTGGGTGTGGTTCCCAGTGTGTTGGACCCGATGGTGATCTATTGTGACAACAATGGAGCCATAGCAAACGCAAAGGAACCAAGGTCTCACAAGAATTCCAAGCATATTAAGCGCCGGTTTCACTCCATCGGCGAGCATGTCAAGGATGGAGATATAAAGATTTCTAAAGTACACACGGACCTAAATGTAGCAGATCCGTTGACTAAAGTTCTCCCTAGGGAAAAACATGATCAACACTAGAACTCCATGGGTGTTATATTTATCACTATGTGAACTAGATTATTGTCTCTAGTGCAAGTGGGAGACTGAAGGAAATATGCCCTGAGAGGCAATAATAAAGTTGTTATTATATATTCCTGATCATGGACATTGGATGTTGTTAATAACAAGGTCACACCATTGGTGGAATGATGTGATGAAAATTCTTCCGAAGTATAGCATTATGATCAAGTCATTATGTTTATATTGCTATAACATCATACGAAGTAATCTTTATCCTTAGACCATGAGATCATGTTAATTGCTGACACCGGAAGAGTATCTTGATAACATCAAACGTCACACCGTAATAGGGTGACTATAAAGATGGGTTCAGTACTACGAAGGTGTTATGTTGAGGCTCATGGGTCAAGAGTGGAATTTGTCAATCCATATGACGGATAGATATACTCTAGGCCGTCTCGGTGATATCACATTAGGATAGCTTGCAAGCAAGTGATGTGATCACTAGAATGTTATATCACGGGAACGAGAAAAGAGTGCATGTCGGTAACGAGATCAAACTAGGTATGGAGATACCGATGATCGAATCTCGGACATGTAATATATCGAGAGACATAGGGATTTAGTTACAAGCATTAAAGGTTCTCACGATCACAGGGATTTAACAATGTATTACCTATGTTGCAAGGCAAGACATTGAGTAATACTCAAAGTCCGGCTATGGCAGAAGAAAGAGAGATGATGGATAAGATCCCCTATGCCTCGGCCATAGGCTCTATTATGTATGCCATGCTATGTACAAGACCGGATGTGGCACATGCTATTAGTTTGACTAGTAGGTACCAATCTGATCCAGGTTCAGAACACTCGATAACGGTCAAGAACATCCTCAATTACTTGAGAAGAACTAGGGATATGTTTCTTATATATGGAGGTGAAGAAGATCTAGTCGCTAAGTGTTATGTCGATGCTAGCTTTGACACCGATCCGGATGACTCTAAGTCTCAATCCAGATACGTATTTCTCTTGAACGGAGCAGCAATTAGTAGGAGGAGTTCCAAACAACCTGTGGTGGCTAGATCAACGACGGAGGCGGAATATGTTGCTGCTTCAGAAGCAGCGCAGGAAGCGGTTTGGATGAAAGAGTTCATTATAGAACTAGGTGTGGTTCCTAGTGCATTGGACCCAATGGTGATGTATTGTGACAACAATGGAGCCATAGCCAACGCAAAGGAACCGAGATCTCACAAGAATTCCAAGCATATTTAGCGCCGGTTTCACTCCATCCGTGAGCATGTCAAGGATGGAGATAAAAATATTTGTAAAGTACACACGGACCTAAATGTAGCAGATCCGTTGACTAAAGCTCTCCCTAGGGCAAAACATGATCAACGCCAAAACTCCATGTGTGTTAGATTTATCACTATGTGAACTAGATTATTGTCTCTAGTGCAAGTGGGACACTGAAGGAAATATGCCCTGAGAGGCAATAATAAAGTTGTTATTATGTATTCCTTATATATGATAGATGTTTATTTTGCATGCTAGAATTGTATTGATCGGAAACATCAATACATGTGTGTTTAATAAACAAAAAGGGTTCCTAGTTATGCCTCTCTTATAGACTAGCTTGTTGATTAACAAGACGATCAAGGTTTCCTGATCATGGACATTGGATGTTGTTAATAACAAGGTCACACCAGTGGTGGAATGATGTGATGAACATTCATCCAAAGTGAAGCATTATGATCAAGTCATTATGTTTATATTGCTATAACATCATACGAAGTAATCTTTATCCTTAGACCATGAGATCATGTTAATTGCTAACACCTGAAGAGTATCTTGATAACATCAAACGTCACACCGTAACAGGGTGACTATAAAGATGGGTTCAGTGCTACGAAGGTGTTATGTTGAGGCTCATGGATCAAGAGTGGAATTTGTCAATCCTAATGACGGATAGATATACTCTGGGCCCTCTCGGTGATATCACATTGAGATAGCTTGCAAGCAAGTGATGTGATCACTAGAATGTTATATCACGGGAACAAGAAAAGAGTGCATGTCAGTAACGAGATCAAACTAGGTATTTGGATACCGATGATCGAATCTCGGACATGTATTATATCATGAGACAAAGGGATTAAATTACAAGTGTTAAAGGTTCTCACGATCACAGAAGTCATCGTTGAAAATGCAGGAGTCAGTATGGATCTCCAGGCCCGGTTTCTAACTATTGATCTGAGAGGAGTCTCAATCATGTCTGCATTATTCGCGAACCATAGGGTGACACACTTAAGAGTTACCGGACACCATTTTGGAGCACATGTGTCAGACGAAAGAATTGCAAAGCGCAGGAATTGTTTCGATAGAAACCGGAAATTGTTTCGGGTGTAATTGCAGAAAGTTGTTCTGCATGTGATATTGAAATATTGCAAGGGGCTATATGTGAATCTTTGTTAATTAAAGTAATTAACAAAATTCTGAATAAATTTAATGAAAGAGTTTTATTAAATGAGAGAGCATTAAACTTGGAGAATTTAATGCATTTAAAGCAGGGACTTTAAAGGGGAATGTGAAGAGGCATTTTAATGTGGAGGGGTTACCACCACATGAATGGGGGAGGTGAGGGTCACCCCCCCATGCGCCGGCCATGGAGAGGAGGGGCACACCCCATCCTCCTATAAAGGCCACCCTCTTCCTCCTTCTTCCTCACACCTCCTTGTGAAGGATCTCTCTCCCCCTCTAGAATTATTCCCCCATGGTCTCGGATTAGCGAGATAAATGTTCCCGGTGGCATTTTGTTTGGAAGGAGTTGCTGCTTCCACTGGATCGCTGGAGCGAGGAGGTGGAGGTTGTCCGGTGGCTTGAACGTGTGTGCGAGTACGGATGCGCTGCTGAGTTGTGGCGCTCGGACTTCCTCACGATCTTGAGATCGACAAGTGTACGACTACATCAACCACCAGTTCCTACTCATTAACAAAACTTGTTGTCTTTGAGGGTAAGTTCTCGTTGGATGTATGTCCACCCGTTGCTTTGTACCTAGTAGATAGATCTTGGCATGTAGTTCTCATCGTAGGAAATTTTTTGTTTTCTATGATGCGGACTCAACACTTTTAATTAACCACAGCTAGAGGCTGTGAATATCAGTTCTTTTCCCAAACCACATATGGATCCACCAGTGTCATTGAATGTGTGTTCTTTTCACAAACCACATATTGATCCACCAGAGTCACTGGATGTGTGTTCTTCTCACAAACCACATATGGATCCACAAGTGTCATTGCATGTATGTTCTTCTCACAAACAACATATGGATCCACAGCTAGAGTCATTGCATGTCTGTTGTTTTTACAAACTACATATGGAACCACTAGTGTCATTCCATGTTTGTGCTTTTCACAAACTACATATGGATCCACCAGTGTCATTGCATGTGTGTTCTTCTCACAAACCACATATGGATCCAGTAGAGTCATTGCATGTGTGTTCTTTTTGAAAACCACATATGGATCCACCAGAGTCATTACATGTGTGTTCGTTTCATTAACCACAGCTAGAGTCATTGCATGTATGTTCTTTTCACAAACCATAGCTAGAGTCATTGGATGTGTGTTCTTTTCATAAACCACAACTAGAGTCAGTGGATGTTTGTTCTTTTCATAAACCACATGAGCATGTGTGTTCTTTTCATAGACCACATATGGATCAACAGCTAGAGTCATTGGATGTCCGTTCTTCTCACAAACCACATATGGATCCACAGCTAGAGTCATTGGATGTGTGTTCTTTTCACAAACCACATATGGATCCAGTAGTGTCATTGCATGTGTGTTCTTCTCACAAACCACATATGGATCCACTAGTGTCATTGCATGTGTGTTCTTTTCATGAACCACATGAGAATGTGTGTTCTTCTCACAAACCACATATGGATCCACCAGTGTCATTGAATGTGTGTTCTTTTCCTAAAACACATATGGATCCACCCGTGTAATTGCATGTGTGGTCTTTTCATGAACCATAGCTAGAGCCATTGAATGTGTGTTGTTTTCACAAGCCACATATGGATCCACTAGAGTCATTTCATGTGTGTTCTTTTCATAAACCACATCTAGAGCCATTGCATGTTTGTTCTGTCAGAAACCACATATGGATCCACAAGTGTCATTGCATGTCTATTCTTCTCACAAACCACATATGGATCCACTAGTGTTATTGCATGTGTGTTCTTTTCATGAACCACATGAGCATGTCTATTCTTCTCACAAACCACATATGGATCCACTAGTGTCGCTGAATGTGTGTTCTTTTCCTAAAACACATATGGATCCACCAGTGTCATTGCATGTCTCTTCTTCTCATGAACCACATCTAGAGTCATGGCATGTGTGTTCTTTTCACAAACCACATATGGATCCACAAGAGTCATTTCATGTGTTCTTTTCATTAACCACAACTAGAGTCATTGCATGTTTATTCTTTTCACAAACCACATGTGGATCCACCAGTGTCATTGAATATGTGTTCTTTTCACAAACCACATAAGGATCCACCAGTGTCATTGCATGTGTGTTCTTAACACAACCCACATATGGAACCAGTAGAGTCATTGCATGTGTGTTCTTTTCACAAACCACATATGGATCCACCAGAGTCATTGCATGTGTGTTCTTTTCATTAACCATGGCTACAGTCATTCCATGTCTGTTATTTTCACAAACCATAGCTAGAGTCATTGGATGTGTGTTCTTTTCAGAAACCACAACTAGAGTCAGTGAATGTTTGTTCTTTTCATAAACCACATGAGCATGTGTGTTCTTTTCATCGACCACATATGGATCCAGAGCTAGAGTCATTGCATGTGCGTTCTTTTCACAAACCACATATGGCATCCACTAGTGTCATTTCATGTGTGTTCTTCTCATGAACCACAGCTAGAGTCAGTGAATGTCTGTTCTTTCACAAACCACGCATGGATCCACTAGAGTCATTGCATTGCCTGTTCTTTTCATAAACCATAGTTAGAGTCATTGCATGTGTGTTCTTTTCATTTACCACAACTAGACTGAGTGAATGTCTGTTCTTTTAACAGACCACACATGGATCCACGAGTGTCATTGAATGTGTGTTCTTTTAACAATCCACATATTGATCCACCAGAGTCATTGGATGTGTGTTGTTCTCACAAACCACATATGAATCCACAAGTGTCATTGCATGTCTGTTTTTCTGACAAACCACATATGGATCCACCAGTGTCCTTGCATGTGTGTTCTTTTCATGAACCACATGAGCATGTGTGTTCTTCTCACAAGACACATATGGATCCACCAGTGTCATTGAATGTGTGTTCTTTTCCTGAAACACATATGGATCCACCCGTGTCATTGCATGCGTGGTCTTTTCATGAACCATAGCTAGAGTCATTAAATGTGTGTTGTTTTAACAAACCACATATGGATCCACTAGAGTCATTTCATGTGTGTTCTTTTCATGAACCACATCTAGAGTCATTGCATGTTTGTTCTGTCACAAACCACATATGGATCCACAAGTGTCATTGCATGTCTATTCTTCTCACAAACCACATATGGATCCACTTGTGTCATTGCATGTGTGTTCTTTTCATGAACCACATGAGCATGTCTATTCTTCTCACAAACGACATATGGATCCACTAGTGTCATTTAATGTGTGTTCTTTTCCTAAAACACATATGGATCCACCAGTGTCATTGCATGTCTGTTCTTCTCACGAACCACAGCTAGAGTCATGGAATGTGTTCCACAAACCACATATGGATCCACTAGAGTCATTTCATGTGTTCTTTTCATTAACCACCACTAGAGTCATTGCATGTTTGTTCTTTTCACAAACCACATGTGGATCCGCCAGTGTCATTGAATATGTGTTCTTTTCACAAACCACATAAGGATCCACTAGTGTGATTGCATGTGTGTTCTTAAGACAAACCACATATGGATCTAGTAGAGTCATTGCATGTGTGTTCTTTTCACAAACCACATATGGATCCACCAGACTCATTGCATGTGTGTTCTTTTCATTAACCATGGCTACAGTCATTCCATGTCTGTTCTTTTCACAAACCATAGCTAGAGTCATTGGATGTGTTTTCTTTTCATAAACCACAACTAGAGTCAGTGAATGTTTGTTCTTTTCATAAACCACATGAGCATGTGTGTTCTTTTCATAGACCACATATGGATCCACAGCTAGAATCATTGCATGTGTGTTCTTTTCACAAACCACATATGGAATCCACTAGTGTCATTTCATGTGTGCTCTTTTCACAAACCACAGCTAGAGTCAGTGAATGTCTGTTCTTTCACAAACCAAGCATGGATCCACCAGAGTCATTGTATTGCCAGTTCGTTTCATAAACCACAGTTAGAGTCATTGCATGTGTGTTCTTTTCATTTACCACAACTAGAGTCAGTAAATGTCTGTTCTTTTCACAGACCACACATGGATCCACCTGTGTCATTGAATGTGTGTTGTTTGAACAATCCACATATTGATCCACCAGAGTCGTTGGATGTGTGTTCTTCTCACAAACCACATATGGATCCACAAGTGTCATTGCCTGTCTGTTCTTTTTACAAACCACATATGGATCCACCAGTGTCATTGCATGTGTGTTCTTTTCATGAACCACAGGTAGAGTCATTGCATGTGTGTTCTTTTCACAAACCATATATGGATCCACTAGAGTCATTTCATGTGTGTTCTTTTCATAAACCACATCTTGAGTCATTGCATGTTTATTCTTTCACAAACCACAGATGAATCCACCAGTCTCATTACATGCCATTTCTTTTCATAAACCACAGTTAGAGTCATTGCATGTGTGCTCTTTTCATTAACCATAGCTAGAGTCAGTGAATGTCTATTCTTTTCACAAACCACATATGGATCCACCAGTGTCATTAAATGTCGTCTTTTCACAAACCACGTATTGATCCTCCAGAGTCATTGGATGCGTGTTCTTCTCACAAACCACATATGGATCCACAAGTGTCATTGCATGTGTGATCTTCTCACAAACCACATATGGATCCACATGTGTAATTGCATGTATGTTCTTCTCACAAACCACATATGGATCCACGGCTAGATTCATTGGATATCTGTTGTTTTTACAAACCATAGATGGATCCACGGGTAGAGTCATTGGATGTTTGTTCTTTTCACAAACCACATATGGATCCAGTAGTGTCATTGCATGTGTGTTCTTCTCACAAACCACATATGGATCCACCAGTGTCATTGCATGTGTGTTCTTTTCATGAACCACATGAGCATGTGTGTTCTTCTCACAAACCACATATGGATCCACCAGTGTCATTGAATGTGTGTTCTTTTCCTAAAACACATATGGATCCACCCGTGTAATTACATGTGTGGCCTTTTCATGAACCATAGCTAGAGTCATTGAATGTGTGTTGTTTTCACAAGCCACATATGGATCCACTAGAGTCATTTCATGTGTGTTCTTTTCATAAACTACATCTAGAGTCATTGCATGTTTGTTCTGTCACAAACCACATATGGATCCACAAGTGTCATTGCATGTCTATTCTTATCACAAACCACGTATGGATCCACTAGTGTTATTGCATGTGTGTTCTTTTCGTGAACCACATGAGCATGTCTATTCTTCTCACAAACCACATATGGATCCACTAGTGTCGCTGAATGTGTGTTCTTTTCCTAAAACACATATGGATCCACCAGTGTCATTGCATGTCTGTTCTTCTCATGAACCATAGCTAGAGTCGTGGCATGTGTGTTCTTTTCACAAACCACATATGGATCCACAACTAGAGTCATTGCATGTTTATTCTTTTCACAAACCACATGTGGATCCACCAGTGTCATTGAATATGTGTTCTTTTCACAAACCACATAAGGATCCACCAGTGTCATTGCATGTGTGTTCTTCACATAAACCACATATGGATCCAGTAGAGTCATTGCATGTGTGTTCTTTTCACAAACCACATACGGATCCAATAGAGTCATTGCATGTGTGTTCTTTTCATTAACCATGGCTAGAGTCATTGCATGTCTGTTCTTTTCACAAACCATAGCTAGAGTCATTGGATGTGTGTTCTTTTCATAAACCACAACTAGAGTCAGTGAATGTTTGTTCTTTTCATAAACCACATGAGCATGTGTGTTCTTTTCATAGACCACATATGGATCCAAAGTTAGAGTCATTGCATGTGTGTTCTTTTCACAAACCACATATGGAATCCACTAGTGTCATTGCATGTGTGTTCTTCTCATGAACCACAGCTAGAGTAAGTGAATGTCTATTTTTTCACAAACCACACATGGATCCACCAGAGTCATTGTATGGCCTATTCTTTTCATAAACCACAGTTAGAGTCATTGCATGTGTGTTCTTTTCATTTACCACAACTAGAGTCAGTGAATGTCTGTTCTTTTCACAGACCACAAATGGATCCACCAGTGTCATTGGATGTGTGTTCTTTTAACAATCCACACACTAATCCACCAGAGTCATTGGATGTGTGTTCTTCTCACAAACCACATATGGATCCACAAGTGTCATTGCATGTCTGTTCTTCTCACAAACCATATATGGATCCACCAGTGACATTTCATGTGTGTTCTTTTCATGAACCACATGAGCATGTGTGTTCTTCTCACAAACCACATATGGATCCACCAGTGTCATTGAATGTGTGTTATTTTCCTAAAACACATATGGATCCACCTGTGTCATTGCATGTGTGGTCTTTTCATGAGCCATAGCTAGAGTCATTGAATGTGTGTTGTTTTCACAAACCACATATGTATCCACTAGAGTCATTTCATGTGTGTTCTTTTCATAAACCACATCTAGAGCCATTGCATGTTTGTTCTGTCACAAACAACATATGGATCCACAAGTGTCATTGCATGTCTATTCTTCTCACAAACCACATATGGATCCACTAGTGTCATTGCATGTGTGTTTTTTTCATGAACCACATGAGCATGTCTATTCTTCTCACAAACCACATATGGATCCACTAGTGCCGTTGAATGTGTCTTCTTTTCCTAAAACACATATGGATCCACGAGTGTCATTGCATGTCTGTTCTTCTCATGAACCACATCTAGAGTCATGGCATGTGTGTTCTTTTCATAGACCACATATGGATCCACTAGAGTCATTTCATATGTTCTTTTCATTAACCACAACTAGAGTCATTGCATGCTTGTTCTTTTCACAAACCACAGATGGATCCACCAGTGTCATTGAATATGTGTTCTTTTCACAAACCACATAAGGATCCACTAGTGTCATTGCATGTGTGTTCTTCACACAAACCACATATGGATCCAGTAGAGTCATTGCACGTGTGTTCTTTTCACAAACCACATATGAATCCACCAGAGTCATTGCATCTGTGTTCTTTTCATTAACCATGGCTAGAGTCATTGCATGTCTGGTCTTTTCAAAAACCATAGCGAGAGTCATTGGATGTGTGTTCTTTTCATAAAGCACAACTAGAGTCAGTGAATGTTTGTACTTTTCATAAACCACGTTAGCATGTGTGTTCTTTTCATAGACCACATATGGATCCACAGCTAGAGTCATTGCATGTGTTTTCTTTTCAAAAACCACATATGGAATCCACTAGTGTCATTGCATGTGTGTTCTTCTCATGAACCGCAACTAGAGTTAGTGAATGTCTGTTCTTTCACAACCCACACATGGATCCACCAGACTCATTGTATTGCCTGTTCTTTTCATCAACCACATTTAGAGTCATTGCATGTGTGTTCTTTTCATTTACCACAACTAGAGTCAGTGAATGTTTGTTCTTTTCGCATACCACACATGGATCCACAAGTGTCATTGGATGTGTGTTCTTTTAACAATCCACATATTGATCCACCAGAGTCATTGGATGTGTGTTCTTCTCACAGACCACATATGGATCCACAAGTGTCATTGCATGTCTGTTCTTCTCACAAACCACATATGGATCCACCAGTGTCATTGCATGTGTGTTCTTTTCATGAACCACATGAGCATGTGTGTTCTTCTCACAAACCACATATGGATCCACCAGTGTCACTGAATGTGTGTCCTTTTCCTGAAACACATATGGATCAACCCGTGTCATTGCATGTGTGGTCTTTTCATGAACCATAGCTACAGTCATTGAATGTGTGTTGCTTTCACAAACCACATATGGATCCACTAGAGTCATTTCATGTGTGTTCTTTTCATAAACCACATCTAGAGTCATTGCATGTTTGTTCCGTCACAAACCACATATGGATCCACCAGTGTCATTGCATGTCTATTCTTCTCACAAACCACATATGGATCCACTAGTGTCATTGCATGTGTGTTCTTTTCACGAACCACATGAGCATGTCTATTCTTCTCACAAACAACATATGGATCCACTAGTGTCGTTGAATGTGTGTTCTTTTCCTAAAACACATATGGATCCAGCAGTGTCATTGCATGTCTGTTCTTCTCATGAACCACAACTAGAGTCATGGCATGTGTGTTCTTTTCACAAACCACATATGGATCCACTAGAGTCATTTTATGTGTTCTTTTCATTAACCACAACTAGAGTCATTGCATGTTTGTTCTTTTCACAAACCACATATGGATCCACCAGTGTCATTGAATATGTGTTCTTTTCACAAACCACATAAGGATCCACCAGTGTCATTGCATGTGTGTTCTTAACACAAACCACATATGGATCCAGTAGAGTCATTGCATGTGTGTTCTTTTCACAAACCACATATGGATCCACCAGAGTCATTGCTTGTGTGTTCTTTTCATTAACCATGGCTAGAGTCATTGCATGTCTGGTCTTTTCACAAACCATAGCTAGAGTCATTGGATGTGTGTTCTTTTCATAAACCACAACTAGAGTCAGTGAATGTTTGTTCTTTTCATAAACCACGTTAGCATGTGTGTTCTTTTCATAGACCACATATGGATCCACAGCTAGAGTCATTGCATGTGTGTTCTTTTCACAAACCACATATGGAATCCACTAGTGTCATTGCATGTGTGTTCTTCTCATGAACCACAGCTAGAGTCAGTGAATGTCTATTTTTTCACAAACCACACATGGATCCACCAGAGTCATTGTATGGCCTATTCTTTTCATAAACCACAGTTAGAGTCATTGCATGTGTGTTCTTTTCATTTACCACAACTAGATTCAGTGAATGTCTGTTCTTTTCACAGACCACAAATGGATCCACCAGTGTCATTGGATGTGTGTTCTTTTAACAATCCACATACTAATCCACCAGAGTCATTGGATGTGTGTTCTTCTCACAAACCACATATGGATCCACAAGTGTCATTGCATGTCTGTTCTTCTCACAAACCATATATGGATCCACCAGTGACATTTCATGTGTGTTCTTTTCATGAACCACATGAGCATGTGTGTTCTTCTCACAAACCACATATGGATCCACCAGTGTCATTGAATGTGTGTTATTTTCCTAAAACACATATGGATCCACCTGTGTCATTGCATGTGTGGTCTTTTCATGAGCCATAGCTAGAGTCATTGAATGTGTGTTGTTTTCACAAACCACATATGGATCCACTAGAGTCATTTCATGTGTGTTCTTTTCATAAACCACATCTAGAGCCATTGCATGTTTGTTCTGTCACAAACAACATATGGATCCGCAAGTGTCATTGCATGTCTATTCTTCTCACAAACCACATATGGATCCACTAGTGTCATTGCATGTGTGTTTTTTTCATGAACCACATGAGCATGTCTATTCTTCTCACAAACCACATATGGATCCACTAGTGCCGTTGAACGTGTCTTCTTTTCCTAAAACACATATGGATCCACGAGTGTCATTGCATGTCTGTTCTTCTCATGAACCACATCTAGAGTCATGGCATGTGTGTTCTTTTCATAGACCACATATGGATCCACTAGAGTCATTTCATATGTTCTTTTCATTAACCACAACTAGAGTCATTGCATGTTTGTTCTTTTCACAAACCACAGATGGATCCACCAGTGTCATTGAATATGTGTTCTTTTCACAAACCACATAAGGATCCACTAGTGTCATTGCATGTGTGTTCTTCACACAAACCACATATGGATCAAGTATAGTCATTGCATGTGTGTTCTTTTCACAAACCACATATGAATCTACCAGAGTCATTGCATCTGTGTTCTTTTCATTAACCATGGCTAGAGTCATTGCATGTCTGGTCTTTTCACAAACCATAGCTAGAGTCATTGGATGTGTGTTCTTTTCATAAAGCACAACTAGAGTCAGTGAATGTTTGTTATTTTCATAAACCACGTTAGCATGTGTGTTCTTTTCATAGACCACATATGGATCCACAGCTAGAGTCATTGCATGTGTTTTCTTTTCACAAACCGCAAATGGAATCCACTAGTGTCATTGCATGTGTGTTCTTCTCATGAACCACAACTAGAGTTAGTGAATGTCTGTTCTTTCACAACCCACACATGGATCCACCAGACTCATTGTATTGCCTGTTCTTTTCATCAACCACAGTTAGAGTCATTGCATGTGTGTTCTTTTCATTTACCACAACTAGAGTCAGTGAATGTTTGTTCTTTTCGCATACCACACATGGATCCACAAGTGTCATTGGATGTGTGTTCTTTTAACAATCCACATATTGATCCACCAGAGTCATTGGATGTGTGTTCTTCTCACAGACCACATATGGATCCACAAGTGTCATTGCATGTCTGTTCTTCGAACAAACCACATATGGATCCACCAGTGTCATTGCATGTGTGTTCTTTTCATGAACCACATGAGCATGTGTGTTCTTCTCACAAACCACATATGGATCCACCAGTGTCACTGAATGTGTGTCCTTTTCCTGAAACACATATGGATCAACCCGTCTCATTGCATGTGTGGTCTTTTCATGAACCATAGCTACAGTCATTGAATGTGTGTTGCTTTCACAAACCACATATGGATCCACTAGAGTCATTTCATGTGTGTTCTTTTCATAAACCACATCTAGAGTCATTGCATGTTTGTTCCGTCACAAACCACATATGGATCCACCAGTGTCATTGCATGTCTATTCTTCTCACAAACCACATATGGATCCACTAGTGTCATTGCATGTGTGTTCTTTTCACGAACCACATGAGCATGTCTATTCTTCTCACAAACAACATATGGATCCACTAGTGTCGTTGAATGTGTGTTCTTTTCCTAAAACACATATGGATCCACCAGTGTCATTGCATGTTTGTTCTTCTCATGAACCACAGCTAGAGTCATGGCATGTGTGTTCTTTTCACAAACCACATATGGATCCACTAGAGTCATTTTATGTGTTCTTTTCATTAACCACAACTAGAGTCATTGCATGTTTGTTCTTTTCACAAACCACATATGGATCCACCAGTGTCATTGAATATGTGTTCTTTTCACAAACCACATAAGGATCCACCAGTGTCATTGCATGTGTGTTCTTAACACAAACCACATATGGATCCAGTAGAGTCATTGCATGTGTGTTCTTTTCACAAACCACATATGGATCCACCAGAGTCATTGCTTGTGTGTTCTTTTCATTAACCATGGCTAGAGTCATTGCATGTCTGGTCTTTTCACAAACCATAGCTATAGTCATTGGATGTGTGTTCTTTTCATAAACCACAACTAGAGTCAGTGAATGTTTGTTCTTTTCATAAACCACGTTAGCATGTGTGTTCTTTTCATAGACCACATATGGATCCACAGCTAGAGTCATTGCATGTGTGTTCTTTTCACAAACCACATATGGAATCCACTAGTGTCATTGCATGTGTGTTCTTCTCATGAACCACAGCTAGAGTCAGTGAATGTCTATTTTTTCACAAACCACACATGGATCCACCAGAGTCATTGTATGGCCTATTCTTTTCATAAACCACAGTTAGAGTCATTGCATGTGTGTTCTTTTCATTTACCACAACTAGATTCAGTGAATGTCTGTTCTTTTCACAGACCACAAATGGATCCACCAGTGTCATTGGATGTGTGTTCTTTTAACAATCCACATACTAATCCACCAGAGTCATTGGATGTGTGTTCTTCTCACAAACCACATATGGATCCACAAGTGTCATTGCATGTCTGTTCTTCTCACAAACCATATATGGATCCACCAGTGACATTTCATGTGTGTTCTTTTCATGAACCACATGAGCATGTGTGTTCTTCTCACAAACCACATATGGATCCACTAGTGTCGTTGAATGTGTGTTATTTTCCTAAAACACATATGGATCCACCTGTGTCATTGCATGTGTGGTCTTTTCATGAGCCATAGCTAGAGTCATTGAATGTGTGTTCTTTTCACAAACCACATATGGATCCACTAGAGTCATTTCATGTGTGTTCTTTTCATAAACCACATCTAGAGCCATTGCATGTTTGTTCTGTCACAAACAACATATGGATCCGCAAGTGTCATTGCATGTCTATTCTTCTCACAAACCACATATGGATCCACTAGTGTCATTGCATGTGTGTTTTTTTCATGAACCACATGAGCATGTCTATTCTTCTCACAAACCACATATGGATCCACTAGTGCCGTTGAACGTGTCTTCTTTTCCTAAAACACATATGGATCCACGAGTGTCATTGCATGTCTGTTCTTCTCATGAACCACATCTAGAGTCATGGCATGTGTGTTCTTTTCATAGACCACATATGGATCCACTAGAGTCATTTCATATGTTCTTTTCATTAACCACAACTAGAGTCATTGCATGTTTGTTCTTTTCACAAACCACAGATGGATCCACCAGTGTCATTGAATATGTGTTCTTTTCACAAACCACATAAGGATCCACTAGTGTCATTGCATGTGTGTTCTTCACACAAACCACATATGGATCCAGTAGAGTCATTGCATGTGTGTTCTTTTCACAAACCACATATGAATCCACCAGAGTCATTGCATTTGTGTTCTTTTCATTAACCATGGCTAGAGTCATTGCATGTCTGGTCTTTTCACAAACCATAGCTAGAGTCATTGGATGTGTGTTCTTTTCATAAAGCACAACTAGAGTCAGTGAATGTTTGTTCTTTTCATAAACCACGTTAGCATGTGTGTTCTTTTCATAGACCACATATGGATCCACAGCTAGAGTCATTGCATGTGTTTTCTTTTCACAAACCACAAATGGAATCCACTAGTGTCATTGCATGTGTGTTCTTCTCATGAACCACAACTAGAGTTAGTGAATGTCTGTTCTTTCACAACCCACACATGGATCCACCAGACTCATTGTATTGCCTGTTCTTTTCATCAACCACAGTTAGAGTCATTGCATGTGTGTTCTTTTCATTTACCACAACTAGAGTCAGTGAATGTTTGTTCTTTTCGCATACCACACATGGATCCACAAGTGTCATTGGATGTGTGTTCTTTTAACAATCCACATATTGATCCACCAGAGTCATTGGATGTGTGTTCTTCTCACAGACCACATATGGATCCACAAGTGTCATTGCATGTCTGTTCTTCTCACAAACCACATATGGATCCACCAGTGTCATTGCATGTGTGTTCTTTTCATGAACCACATGAGCATGTGTGTTCTTCTCACAAACCACATATGGATCCACCAGTGTCACTGAATGTGTGTCCTTTTCCTGAAACACATATGGATCAACCCGTCTCATTGCATGTGTGGTCTTTTCATGAACCATAGCTACAGTCATTGAATGTGTGTTGCTTTCACAAACCACATATGGATCCACTAGAGTCATTTCATGTGTGTTATTTTAATAAACCACATCTAGAGTCATTGCATGTTTGTTCCGTCACAAACCACATATCGATCCACTAGTGTCATTACATGTCTATTCTTCTCACAAACCACATATGGATCCACTAGTGTCATTGCATGTGTGTTCTTTTCACGAACCACATGAGCATGTCTATTCTTCTCACAAACCACATATGGATCCACTAGTGTCGTTGAATGTGTGTTCTTTTCCTAAAACACATATGGATCCACCAGTGTCATTGCATGTCTGTTCTTCTCATGAACCACAGCTAGAGTCATGGCATGTGTGTTCTTTTCACAAACCACATATGGATCCACTAGAGTCATTTTATGTGTTCTTTTCATTAACCACAACTAGAGTCATTGCATGTTTGTTCTTTTCACAAAACACATATGGATCCACCAGTGTCATTGAATATGTGTTCTTTTCACAAAACACATAAGGATCCACCAGTGTCATTGCATGTGTGTTCTTAACACAAACCACATATGGATCCAGTAGAGTCATTGCATGTGTGTTCTTTTCACAAACCACATATGGATCCACCAGAGTCATTGCTTGTGTGTTCTTTTCATTAACCATGGCTAGAGTCATTGGATGTCTGGTCTTTTCACAAACCATAGCTAGAGTCATTGGATGTGTGTTCTTTTCATAAACCACAACTAGAGTCAGTGAATGTTTGTTCTTTTCATAAACCACGTTAGCATGTGTGTTCTTTTCATAGACCACATATGGATCCACAGCTAGAGTCATTGCATGTGTGTTCTTTTCACAAACCACATATGGAATCCACTAGTGTCATTGCATGTGTGTTCTTCTCATGAACCACAGCTAGAGTTAGTGAATGTCTATTCTTTCACAACCCACACATGGATCCACCAAACTCATTGTATTGCCTGTTCTTTTCATAAACCTCAGTTAGAGTCATTGCATCTGTGTTCTTTTCATTTACCACAACTAGAGTCAGTGAATGTTTGTTCTTTTCACATACCACACATGGATCCACAAGTGTCATTGGATGTGTGTTCTTTTAACAATCCACATATGGATCCACCAGAGTCATTGGATGTGTGTTCTTCTCACAAACCACATATGGATCCACAAGTGTCATTGCATGTCTGTTCTTCTCACAAACCACATATGGATCCACCAGTGTCATTGCATGCATGTTCTTTTCATGAACCACATGAGCATGTGTGTTCTTCTCACAAACCACATATGGATCCCACAGTGTCATTGAATGTGTGTCCTTTTCCTGAAACACATATGGATCCACCCGTGTCATTGCATGTGTGGTCTTTTCATGAACCATAGCTACAATCATTGAATGTGTGTTGTTTTCACAAACCACATATGGATCCACTAGAGTCATTTCATGTGTGTTCTTTTCATAAACCACATCTAGAGTTATTGCATGTTTGTTCTGTCACAAACCCCATATGGATCCACAAGTGTCATTGTATGTCTATTCTTCTCACAAACCACATATGGATCCACTAGTGTCATTGCCTGTGTGTTCTTTTCATGAACCACATGAGCATGTCTATTCTTCTCACAAACCACATATGGATCCACTAGTGTCGTTGAATGTGTGTTCTTTTCCTAAAACACATATGGATCCACCAGTGTCATTGCATGTCTGTTCTTCTCATGAACCACAACTAGAGTCATGGCATGTGTGTTCTTTTCACAAACCACATATGGATCCACTAGAGTCATTTCATGTGTTCTTTTCATTAACCACAACTAGAGTCATTGCATGTTTATTCTTTTCACAAACCACATATGGATCCACCAGTGTCATTGAATATGTGTTCTTTTCACAAACCACATTAGGATCCACCAGTGTCATTGCATGTGTGTTCTTAACACAAACCACATATGGATCCAGTAGAGTCATTGCATGTGTGTTCTTTTCACAAACCACATATGGATCCACCAGAGTCATTGCATGTGTGTTCTTTTCATTAACCATGGCTACAGTCATTCCATGTCTATTCTTTTCACAAACCATAGCTAGAGTCATTGGATGTGTTTTCTTTTCATAAACCACAACTAGAGTCAGTGAATGTTTGTTCTTTTCATAAACCACATGAGCATGTGTGTTCTTTTCATCGACCACATATGGATCCACAGCTAGAGTCATTGCATGTGCGTTCTTTTCACAAACCACATATGGAATCCACTAGTGTCATTTCATGTGTGTTCTTCTCATGAACCACAGCTAGAGTCAGTGAATGTCTGTTCTTTCACAAACCACGCATGGATCCACTAGAGTTATTGCATTGCCTGTTCTTTTCATAAACCATAGTTAGAGTCATTGCATGTGTGTTCTTTTCATTTACCACAACTAGAGTGAGTGAATGTCTGTTATTTTCAGAGACCACACATGGATCCACGAGTGTCATTGAATGTGTGTTCTTTTAACAATCCACATATTGATCCACTAGAGTCATTGGATGTGTGTTCTTCTCACAAACCACATATGAATCCACAAGTGTCATTGCATGTCTGTTTTTCTCACAAACCACATATGGATCCACCAGTGTCCTTGCATGTGTGTTCTTTTCATGAACCACATGAGCATGTGTGTTCTTCTCAGAAGACACATATGGATCCACCAGTGTCATTGAATGTGTATTGTTTTCCGGAAACACATATGGATCCACCCGTGTAATTGCATGCGTGGTCTTTTCATGAACCATAGCTAGAGTCATTGAATGTGTGTTGTTTTCACAAACCACATATGGATCTACTAGAGTAATTTCATGTGTGTTCTTTTCATAAACCACATCTAGAGTCATTGCATGTTTGTTCTGTCACAAACCACATATGGATCCACTTGTGTCATTGCATGTGTGTTCTTTTCATGAACCACATGAGCATGTCTATTCTTCTCACAAATGACATATGGATCCACTAGTGTCATTTAATGTGTGTTCTTTTCCTAAAACACATATGGATCCACCAGTGTCATTGCATGTCTGTTCTTCTCATGAACCGCAGCTAGAGTCATGGCATGTGTGTTCTTTCCACAAACCACATATGGATCCACTAGAGTCATTTCATGTGTTCTTTTCATTAACCACAACTAGAGTCATTGCATGTTTGTTCTTTTCACAAACCACATGTGGATCCACCAGTGTCATTGAATATGTGTTCTTTTCACAAACCACATAAGGATCCACTAGTGTGATTGCATGTGTGTTTTTAAGACAAACCACATATGGATCTAGTAGAGTCATTGCATGTGTGTTCTTTTCACAAACCACATATGGATCCACCAGAGTCATTGCATGTGTTTTCTTTTCATTAACCATGGCTACAGTCATTCCATGTCTGTTCTTTTCACAAACCATAGCTAGGGTCATTGGATGTGTTTTATTTTCATAAACCACAACTAGAGTTAGTGAATGTTTGTTCTTTTCATTAACCACATGAGCATGTGTGTTCTTTTCATAGACCACATATGGATCCACAGCTAGAGTCATTGCATGTGTGTTCTTTTCACAAACCACATATGGAATCCACTAGTGTCATTTCATGTGTGTTCTTTTCACAAACCACAGCTAGAGTCAGTGAATGTCTGTTCTTTCACAAACCACGCATGGATCCACCAGAGTCATTGTATTGCCTGTTCGTTTCATAAACCACAGTTAGAGTCATTGCATGTGTGTTCTTTTCATTTACCACAACTAGAGTCAGTGAATGTCTGTTCTTTTCACAGACCACACATGGATCCACCAGTGTCATTGAATGTGTGTTCTTTGAACAATCCACATATTGATCCACCAGAGTCATTGGATGTGTGTTCTTCTCACAAACCACATATGGATCCACAAGTGTCATTGCCTGTCTGTTCTTTTTACAAACCACATATGGATCGACCAGTGTCATTGCATGTGTGTTCTTTTCATGAACCACAGGTAGAGTCATTGCATGTGTGTTCTTTTCACAAACCATATATGGATCCACTAGAGTCATTTCATGTGTGTTCTTTTCATAAACCACATCTAGGGTCATTGCATGTTTATTCTTTCACAAACCACACATGAATCCACCAGTCTCATTACATGCCATTTCTTTTCATAAACCACAGTTAGAGTCATTGCATGTGTGCTCTTTTCATTAACCATAGCTAGAGTCAGTGAATGTCTATTCTTTTCACAAACCACATATGGATCCACCAGTGTCATTAAATGTGTGTTCTTTTCACAAACCACGTATTGATCCTCCAGAGTCATTGGATGCGTGTTCTTCTCACAAACCACATATGGATCCACAAGTGTCATTGCATGTGTGTTCTTCTCACAAACCACATATAGATCCACATGTGTCATTGCATGTATGTTCTTCTCAGAAACCACATATGGATCCACGGCTAGAGTCATTGGATGTCTGTTGTTTTTACACACCATAGATGGATCCACGGGTAGAGTCATTGGATGTTTGTTGTTTTTACAAAACCACATATGGATCCACCAGTATCATTGCATGTGTGTTCTTCTCGCAAACCACATATGGATCCAGTAGACTCATTGCATGTGTGTTCTTTTCGAAAACCACATATGGGTCCAACAGAGTCATTGCATGTGTGTTTTTCATTAACCACAACTAGGGTCATTGCATGTCTGTTCTTTTCATAAACCATAGCTAGAGTCATTGGATGTGTGTTCTTTTCATAAACCACAACTAGAGTCAGTGAATGTTTGCTCTTTTCATAAACCACATGAGCTTGTGTGTTCTTTTCATAGACCACATATGGATCCACAACTAGAGGCATTGCATGTCTGTTCTTCTCACAAACCACATATGGATCCACAACTAGAGTCATTGGATGTGTGATATTTTCACAAACCACATATGGATCCAGTAGTGTCATTGCATTTGTGTTCTTCACACAAACCACATATGGATCCAGAAGTGTCATTGCATGTGTGTTCTTTTCATGAACCACATGAGAATGTGTGATCTTCTAAAAAACCACATATGGATCCACAAGTGTCATTGAATGTGTGGTATTTTCCTAAAAAACATATGGATCCACCAGTGTCATTGCATGTGTGGTATTTTCATGAACCACAGCTAGACTCATTGAATATGTGTTGTTTTCAAAAACCACATATGGATCCACTAGAGTCATTTCATGTGTGTTCTTTTCATAAACCACTCTAGAGTCATTGCATGTGTGTTCTGTCACAAACCACACATAGATCCACCAGTGTCATTACATGCCTGTTCTTTTCATAAACCACAGTTAGAGTCATTGCATGTGTGTTCTTTTCATAACCACGGCTAGAGTCAGTGAATGTCTGTTCTTTTCACAAACCACATATGGATCCACTAGTGTCATTGAATGTGTGTTCTTTTCACAAACGACATATTGATCCACCAGAGTCGTTGGATGTGTGTTCTTCTCACAAACCACATATGGATCCACAAGTTTCATTGCATGTATGTTCTTCTCACAAACCACATATGGATCCACAGTTAGAGTCATTGCGTGTCTATTGTTTTCACAAACGATATATGGATCCACTAATGTTATTGCATGTCTGTTCTTTTCACAACCCACATATGGATCCACTAGTGTCATTGCATGTGTGTTCTTTTCATGAACAACATGAGCCTCTCTATTCATCTCACAAACCACATATGGATCCACTAGTGTCGTTGAATGTGTGTTCTTTTCCTAAAACATATATGGATCCACCAGTGTCATTGCATGTCTGTTCTTCTCATGAACCACAGCTAGAGTCATTGCATGTGTGTTCTTTTCACAAACCACATATGGATCCACTAGTGTCATTTCATGTGTTCTTTTCATTAACGACAACTAGAGTCATTGCATGTTTGCTATTTTCACAAACCACATATGGATCCACCAGTGTCATTGAATATGTGTTCTTTTAACAAACCACATAAGGATCCACCAGTGTCATTGCATGTGTGTTCTTCTCACAAACCAGATATGGATCCAGTAGAGTCATTTCATGTGTGTTCTTTTCATTAACCACGGCTAGAGTCATTGCATGTCTGTTATTTTCACAAACCATAGATAGAGTCATTGGATGTGTGCTCTTTTCATAAATCACAATTAGAGTCAGTGAATGTCTGTTGTTTTCATAAACCACATGAGCATGTGTGTTCTTTTCATAGACCACACATGGATCCACGGCTAGAGCCATTGCATGTGTGTTCTTTTCACAAACCACATATGGATCCACCAGTGTCATTGCATGTGTGTTCTTCTCATGAACCATAGCTAGAGTCAGTGAATGTCTGTTCTTTCACAAACCGCACATGGATCCACCAGATTCATTGTATTGTCTATTATTTTCATAAACCACGGTTAGAGTCGGTGCATGTGTGTTCTTTTCATTTACCACAACTAGATTCAGTGAATGTCTGTTCTTTTCACAGACCACACATGGATCCACCAGTGTCATTGAATGTGTGTTCTTTTCACCAACCACATATTGATCCACCAGAGTCATTGGATGTGTGTTCTTCTCACAAACCACATATGGATCCACAAGTGTCATTGCATGTATGTTCTTCTCTCGAACCACACTTGGATCCACTAGTGTCATTGCATGTGTGTTCTTTTCATGAACAACATGAGCCTCTCTATTCTTCTCACAAACCACGTATGGATCCACTAGTGTCATTGAATGTGTGTTCTTTTCCTAAAACACATATGGATCCACTAGTGTCATTGCATGTCTGTTCTGCTCATGAACCACAGCTAGAGTCATTGCATGTCTGTTCTTTTGACAAACCACATATTCATCCACAAGAGTCATTTCATGTGTTCTTTTCATTAACCACAACTAGAGTCACTACATCTTTGTTCATTTCACAAACCACATATGGATCTACCGGTGTAAATTGAATATGTGTTCTTTTCACAAACCACATAAGGATCCACCAGTGTCATTGCATGTGTGTTCTTCTCACAAACCACATATGTATCCAGTAGAGTCATTGCATGTGTATTCTTTTCACAAACCACATATGGATCCACCAGAGTCATTGCATGTGTGTTCTTTTGATTAACCATGCCGAGAGTCATTGCATGTCTGTTCTTTTCACAAACCATAGATAGATTCATTGGATGTCTGTTCTTTTCATAAACCACATGAGCATGTGTGTTCATTTCATAGACCACATATGGATCCACACCTAGAGTGATTGCATGTGTGTTCTTTTCGCAAACCACATATGGGTCCACCAGTGTCATTGCACGTGTGTTCTTCTCATGAACCACACCAAGAGTCAGTGAATGTCTGTTCTTTCACAAACTACACATGGATCCACCAGAGTCATTGTATTGCCTGTTCTTTTCATAAACCACAGTTAGACATTACATGCCTGTTCTTTTCATAAACCACAGTTAGAGTCATTGCATGTGTGTTCTTTTCATAACCACGGCTAGAGTCAGTGAATGTCTGTTCTTTTCACAGACCACACATGGATCCACAAGTGTCATTGAATGTGTTTTCTTTTCACAAACCACATATTGCTCCACCAGAGTCAATGGATGTGTTTTCTTCTCACAAACCACATGTGAATCCGCAAGTGTCAATTCATGTCTGTTCTTCCCACAAACCACATATGGATCCACCATTGTCATTGCATGTATGTTCTTTTCATGAACCACATGAGCATGTGTGTTCTTCTCACAAACAACATATGGATCCACCAGTGTCATTGGATGTGTGTTCGTTTCCTAAAACACATATGGATCCACCAATGTCATTGCATGTGTGTTCTTTTCACGAACCACAGCTAGAGTCATTGCATGTGTGTTCTTTTCACAAACCACATATGGATCCACTAGAGTCATTTCATGTGTGTTCTTTTCATAAATCACATCTAGAGTCATTGCATGTTTTTTATTTCACAAACCACACATGGATCGACCATTGTCATTCCATGCATGTTCTTTTCATAAACCACAGTTAGAGTCATTGCATGTGTGTTCTTTTCATTAACCACAGCTAGAGTCAGTGAATGTCTGTTCTTTTCACAAACCACATATGGATCCACCAATGTCATTGAATGTGTGTTCTTTTCACAAACCACATATTGATCCACCATAGTCATTGGATGTGTGTTCTTCTCACAAACCACATATGGATCCACAAGTGACATTGCATGTATGTTCTTCTCACGAACCACATATGGATCCAAAGCTACCGTCATTGCATGTCTGTTGTTTTCACAAACCACATATGGATCCACCAGTGTCATTGCATGACTGTTCTTTTCACAAACCACCTATGGATCCACCAGTGTTATTGCATGTTTGTTCTTTTCATGAACCACATGAGCATGTCTGTTCTTCTTCTCAGAAACCACATATGGATCCACTAGTGTCATTGAATATGTGTTCTTTTCCTAAAACACATATGGATTCACCAGTGTCATTGCATGTCTGTTCTTCTCATGAACCACAGCTAGAGTCATTGCATGTGTGTTCTTTTCACAAACAACATATGGATCCACTAGAGTCATTTCATGTGTACTTTTCATTAACCATAGCTAGAGTCATTGCATGTCTGTTGTTTTCACAATACACATATGGATCCACCAGTTTCATTAAATGTGTGTTCTTTTCACAAACCACATAAGGATCGACCAGTGTCATTGCATGTGGGTTGTTTTCACAAACCACAGTTATAGTCATTGCATGTATGTTCTTCTCTGAAACCACATATGGATCCACAATTAGAGTCATTGTATGTGTGTTCTTTTCATATACCACATATGGATCCACTAGAGTCATTGCATGTATGTTCTTCTCATAAACAATATATGGATCCATTAGAGTCATTGCATGTGTGTTCTTTTCACTTTTCATTAACCACATCTAGAGTCATTGCATGTGTGTTCTTTTCACTTTTCATTAACCACATAGAGTCATTGCATGTGTGTTCTTCTCACAAACAACATATGGATCCAGTAGAGTCATTGCATGTGTGTTGTTTTCACAAACCACATATGGATCCACTAGAGTCATTTCATGTGTTCTTTTCATTAAACACAACTAGAGTCATTGCATGTTTGTTCTTTTCACAAACCACATATGGATCCACCAGTGTCATTGAATATGTGTTCTTTTCACAAACCACATAAGGATCAACTAGCGTCATTTCATGTGTGTTCTTCACACAAACCACATATCGATCCAGTAGTCATTGCATGTGTGTTCTTTTCACAAACCACATATGGATCCACCAGAGTCATTGCATGTGTGGTCTTTTCATGAACCATAGCTAGAGTCATTGAATGTGTGTTGTCTTCTCAAACCACATATGGATCCACTAGAGACATTTCATGTGTGTTCTTTTCATAAACCACATATAGAGTCATTGCATGTTTGTTCTGTCACAAACCACAAATGGATCCTCAAGTGTCATTGCAGGTCTATTCTTCTCACAAAACACATATGGATCCATTAGTGTCATTGCATGTGTGTTCTTTTCATGAACCACATGAGCATTTCTATTCTTCTCACAAACCACATATGTATCCAGTAGAGTCATTGCACGTGTGTTCTTTTCCTAAAACACATATGGATCCACCAGTGTCATTGCATTTCTATTCTTCTCATGAACCACAACTAGAGTCAGTGAATGTTTGCTCTTTTCATAAACCACATGAGCTTGTGTGTTCTTTTCATAGACCACATATGGATCCACAACTAGAGGCATTGCATGTCTGTTCTTCTCACAAACCACATATGGATCCACAACTAGAGTCATTGGATGTGTGATATTTTCACAAACCACAAATGGATCCAGTAGTGTCATTGCATTTGTGTTCTTCACACAAACCACATATGGATCCAGCAGTGTCATTGCATGTGTGTTCTTTTCATGAACCACATGAGCATGTGTGATCTTCTAAAAAACCACATATGGATCCACAAGTGTCATTGAATGTGTGGTATTTTCCTAAAAAACATATGGATCCACCAGTGTCATTGCATGTGTGGTCTTTTCATGAACCACAGCTAGACTCATTGAATATGTGTTGTTTCCAAAAACCACATATGGATCCACTAGAGTCATTTCATGTGTGTTCTTTTCATAAACCACTCTAGAGTCATTGCATGTGTGTTCTGTCACAAACCACACATAGATCCACCAGTGTCATTACATGCCTGTTCTTTTCATAAACCACAGTTAGAGTCATTGCATGTGTGTTCTTTTCATAACAACGGCTAGAGTCAGTGAATGTCTGTTCTTTTCACAAACCACATATGGATCCACTAGTGTCATTGAATGTGTGTTCTTTTCACAAACGACATATTGATCCACCAGAGTCGTTGGATGTGTGTTCTTCTCACAAACCACATATGGATCCACAAGTTTCATTGCATGTATGTTCTTCTCACAAACCACATATGGATCCACAGCTAGAGTCATTGCGTGTCTATTGTTTTCACAAACGATATATGGATCCACTAGTGTCATTGCATGTCTGTTCTTTTCACAACCCACATATGGATCCACTAGTGTCATTGCATGTGTGTTCTTTTCATGAACAACATGAGCCTCTCTATTCTTCTCACAAACCACATATGGATCCACTAGTGTCGTTGAATGTGTGTTCTTTTCCTAAAACATATATGGATCCACCAGTGACATTGCATGTCTGTTCTTCTCATGAACCACAGCTAGAGTCATTGCATGTGTGTTCTTTTCACAAACCACATATGGATCCACTAGTGTCATTTCATGTGTTCTTTTCATTAACCACAACTAGAGTCATTGCATGTTTGCTATTTTCACAAACCACATATGGATCCACCAGTGTCATTGAATATGTGTTCTTTTAACAAACCACATAAGGATCCACCAGTGTCATTGCATGTGTGTTCTTCTCACAAACCAGATATGGATCCAGTAGAGTCATTTCATGTGTGTTCTTTTCATTAACCACGGCTAGAGTCATTGCATGTCTGTTATTTTCACAAACCATAGATAGAGTCATTGGATGTGTGCTCTTTTCATAAATCACAATTAGAGTCAGTGAATGTCTGTTGTTTTCATAAACCACATGAGCATGTGTGTTCTTTTCATAGACCACACATGGATCCACGGCTAGAGTCATTGCATGTGTGTTCTTTTCACAAACCACATATGGATCCACCAGTGTCATTGCATGTGTGTTCTTCTCATGAACCATAGCTAGAGTCAGTGAATGTCTGTTCTTTCACAAACCGCACATGGATCCACCAGATTCATTGTATTGTCTATTCTTTTCATAAACCACGGTTAGAGTCGGTGCATGTGTGTTCTTTTCATTTACCACAACTAGATTCAGTGAATGTCTGTTCTTTTCACAGACCACACATGGATCCACCAGTGTCATTGAATGTGTGTTCTTTTAAGCAACCACATATTGATCCACCAGAGTCATTGGATGTGTTTTCTTCTCACAAACCACATATGGATCCACAAGTGTCATTGCATGTCTATTCTTCTGTCAAAGCACACTTGGATCCACTAGTGTCATTGCATGTGTGTTCTTTTCACGAACCACATGAGCATGTCTATTCTTCTCACAAACCACATATGGATCCACTAGTGTCGTTGAATGTGTGTTCTTTTCCTAAAACACTTATGGAGCCACCAGTGTCATTGCATGTTTGTTCTTCTCATGAACCACAGCTAGAGTCATTGCATGTCTGTTCTTTTCACAAACCACATATTGATCCACTAGGGTCATTTCATGTGTTCTTTTCATTAACCACAACTAGAGTCACTACATCTTTGTTCATTTCACAAACCACATATGGATCTACCGGTGTCATTGAATATGTGTTCTTTTCACAAACCACATATGTATCCAGTAGAGTCATTGCATGTGTGTTCTTTTCACAAACCACATATGGATCCACCAGAGTCATTGCATGTGTGTTCTTTTCATTAACCACAACTAGGGTCATTGCATGTCTGTTCTTTTCACAAACCATAGCTAGAGTCATTGGATGTGTGTTCTTTTCATAAACCACAACTAGAGTCAGTGAATGTTTGTTCTTTTCATAAACCACATGAGCTTGTGTGTTCTTTTCATAGACCACATATGGATCCACAACTAGAGGCATCGCATGTCTGTTGTTCTCACAAACCACATATGGATCCACAGCTAGAGTCATTGGATGTGTGATATTTTCACAAACCACATATGGATCCAGTAGTGTCATTGCATGTGTGTTCTTCACACAAACCACATATGGATCCAGCAGTGTCATTGCATGTGTGTTCTTTTCATGAACCACATGAGCATGTGTGATCTTCTCCAAAACCACATATGGATCCACAAGTGTCATTGAATGTGTGGTATTTTCCTAAAAACATATGGATCCACTAGTGTCATTGCATGTGTGGTCTTTTCATGAACCCCAGCTAGAGTCATTCAATATGTGTTGTTTTCAAAAACCACATATGGATCCACTAAAGTCATTTCATGTGTGTTCTTTTCATAAACCACTCTAGAGTCATTGCATGTGTGTTCTGTCACAAACCACACATGGATCCACCAGTGTCATTACATGCCTGTTCTTTTCATAAACCACAGTTAGAGTCATTGCATGTGTGTTCTTTTCATTAACGACGGCTAGAGTCAGTGAATGTCTGTTCTTTTCACAAACCACATATGGATCCACTGGTGTCATTGAATGTGTGTTCTTTTCACAAACGACATATTGATCCACCAGAGTCATTGGATGTGTGTTCTTCTCACAAACCACATATGGATCCACAAGTTTCATTGCATGTATGTTCTTCTCACAAACCACATATGGATCCACAGCTAGAGTCATTGCATGTCTATTGTTTTCACAAACGATATATGGATCCACTAGTTTCATTGCATGTCTGTTCTTTTTACAACCCACATATGGATCCACTAGTGTCATTGCATGTGTGTTCTTTTCATGAACAACATGAGCCTCTCTATTCTTCTCACAAACCACATATGGATCCACTAGTGTCATTGAATGTGTGTTCTTTTCCTAAAACACATATGGATCCACCAGTGCCATTGCATGTCTGTTCTGCTCATGAACCACAGCTAGAGTCATTGCATGTGTGTTCTTTTCACAAACCACATATGGATCCACTAGTGTCATTTCATGTGTTCTTCTCATTAACCACAACTAGAGTCCTTGCATGTTTGTTATTTTCACAAACCACATATGGATCCACCAGTGTCATTGAATATGTGTTCTTTTAACAAACCACATAAGGATCCACCAGTGTCATTGCATGTGTGTTCTTCTCACAAACCAGATATGGATCCAGTAGAGTGATTGCATGTGTGTTCTTTTCACAAACCACATATGGATCCACCAGAGTCATTTCATGTGTGTTCTTTTCATTAACCACGGCTAGAGTCATTGCATGTCTGTTATTTTCACAAACCATAGCTAGAGTCGTTGGATGTGTGTTCTTTTCATTAATCACAATTAGAGTCAGTGAATGTATGTTCTTTTCATAAACCACATGAGCATGTGTGTTTTTTTCATAGACCACATATGGATCCATAGCTAGAGTCATTGCATGTGTGTTCTTTTCACAAACCACATATGGATCCACCAGTGTCATTGCACGTGTGTTCTTCTCTTGAACCACAGCTAGAGTCAGTGAATGTCTGCTCTTTCACAAACCGCACATGGATCCACCAGATTCATTGTATTGTCTGTTCTTTTCATAAACCACAGTTAGAGTAGGTGCATGTGTGTTCTTTTCATTTACCACAACTAGATTCTGTGAATGTTTGTTCTTTTCACAGACCACACATGGATCCACCAGTGTCATTGAATGTGTGTTCTTTTCACCAACCACATATTGATCCACCATAGTCATTGGATGTGTGTTCTTCTCACAAACCACATATGGATCCACAAGTGTCATTGCATGTATGTTCTTCTCTCGAACCACACTTGGATCCACTAGTGTCATTGCATGTGTGTTATTTTCATGAACAACATGAGCCTCTCTATTCTTCTCACAAACCACGTATGGATCCACTAGTGTCGTTGAATGTGTGTTCTTTTCCTAAAACACATATGGATCCACCAGTGTCATTGCATGTCTGTTCTGCTCATGAACCACAGCTAGAGTCATTGCATGTCTGTTCTTTTGACAAACCACATATTCATCCACTAGAGTCATTTCATGTGTTCTTTTCATTAACCACAACTAGAGTCACTACATCTTTGTTCATTTCACAAACCACATATGGATCTACCGGTGTCATTGAATATGTGTTCTTTTCACAAACCACATAAGGATCCACCAGTGTGATTGCATGTGTGTTCTTCTCACAAACCACATATGTATCCAGTAGAGTCATTGCATGTGTATTCTTTTCACAAACCACATATGGATCCACCTGAGTCATTGCATGTGTGTTCTTTTGATTAACCATGCCTAGAGTCATTGCATGTCTGTTCTTTTCACAAACCATAGATAGATTCATTGGATGTCTGTTCTTTTCGTAAACCACATGAGCATGTGTGTTCTTTTCATAGACCACATGTGGATCCACACCTAGAGTGATTGCATGTGTGTTCTTTTCGCAAACCACATATGGGTCCACCAGTGTCATTGCACGTGTGTTCTTCTCATGAACCACAGCAAGAGTCAGTGAATGTCTGTTCTTCCACAAACTACACATGGATCCACCAGAGTCATTGTATTGCCTGTTCTTTTCATAAACCACAGTTAGACATTGCATGTGTGTTCTTTTCATTTACCACAACTAGAGTCAGTGAATGTCTGTTCTTTTCACAGACCACACATGGATCCACAAGTGTCATTGAATGTGTTTTCTTTTCACAAACCACATATTGATCCACCAGAGTCATTGGATGTGTTTTCTTCTCACAAACCACATGTCAATCCGCAAGTGTCAATTCATGTCTGTTCTTCCCACAAACCACATATGGATCCACCATTGTCATTGCATGTATGTTCTTTTCATGAACCACATGAGCATGTGTGTTCTTCTCACAAACCACATATGGATCCACCAGTGTCATTGGATGTGTGTTCGTTTCCTAAAACACATATGGATCCACCAATGTCATTGCATGTGTGTTCTTTTCACGAACCACAGCTAGAGTCATTGCATGTGTGTTCTTTTCACAAACCACATATGGACCCACTAGAGTCATTTCATGTGTGTTCTTTTCATAAATCACATCTAGAGTCATTGCATGTTTTTTATTTCACAAACCACACATGCATCAACCATTGTCATTACATGCCTGTTCTTTTCATAAACCACAGTTAGAGTCATTGCATGTGTGTTCTTTTCATTAACCACAGCTAGAGTCAGTGAATGTCTGTTCTTTTCACAAACCACATATGGATCCACCAGTGTCATTGAATGTGTGTTCTTTTCACAAACCACATATTGATCCACCATAGACATTGGATGTGTGTTCTTCTCACAAACCACATATGGATCCACAAGTGACATTGCATGTATGTTCTTCTCACGAACCACATATGGATCCACAGCTACCGTCATTGCATGTCTGTTGTTTTCACAAACCACATATGGATCCACCAGTGTCATTGCATGACTATTCTTTTCACAAACCACCTATGGATCCACCAGTGTTATTGCATGTTTGTTCTTTTCATGAACCACATGAGCATGTCTGTTCTTCTTCTCAGAAACCACATATGGATCCACTAGTGTCATTGAATATGTGTTCTTTTCCTAAAACACATATGGATTCACCAGTGTCATTGCATGTCTGTTCTTCTCATGAACCACAGCTAGAGTCATTGCATGTGTGTTCTTTTCACAAACAACATATGGATCCACTAGAGTCATTTCATGTGTACTTTTCATTAACCATAGCTAGAGTCATTGCATGTCTGTTGTTTTCACAATACACATATGGATCCACCAGTTTCATTAAATGTGTGTTCTTTTCACAAACCACATAAGGATCGACCAGTGTCATTGCATGTGGGTTGTTTTCACAAACCACAGTTATAGTCATTGCATGTATGTTCTTCTCTGAAACCACATATGGATCCACAATTAGAGTCATTGTATGTGTGTTCTTTTCATATACCACATATGGATCCACTAGAGTCATTGCATGTATGTTCTTCTCATAAACAATATATGGATCCATTAGAGTCATTGCATGTGTGTTCTTTTCACTTTTCATTAACCACATCTAGAGTCATTGCATGTGTGTTCTTTTCACTTTTCATTAACCACATAGAGTCATTGCATGTGTGTTCTTCTCACAAACCACATATGGATCCAGTAGAGTCATTGCATGTGTGTTGTTTTCACAAACCACATATGGATCCACTAGAGTCATTTCATGTGTCCTTTTCATTAAACACAACTAGAGTCATTGCATGTTTGTTCTTTTCACAAACCACATATGGATCCACCAGTGTCATTGAATATGTGTTCTTTTCACAAACCACATAAGGATCAACTAGTGTCATTTCATGTGTGTTCTTCACACAAACCACATATCGATCCAGTAGTCATTGCATGTGTGTTCTTTTCACAAACCACATATGGATCCACCAGAGTCATTGCATGTGTGGTCTTTTCATGAACCATAGCTAGAGTCATTGAATGTGTGTTGTCTTCTCAAACCACATATGGATCCACTAGAGACATTTCATGTGTGTTCTTTTCATAAACCACATATAGAGTCATTGCATGTTTGTTCTGTCACAAACCACAAATGGATCCTCAAGTGTCATTGCAGGTCTATTCTTCTCACAAAACACATATGGATCCATTAGTGTCATTGCATGTGTGTTCTTTTCATGAACCACATGAGCATTTCTATTCTTCTCACAAACCACATATGTATCCAGTAGAGTCATTGCACGTGTGTTCTTTTCCTAAAACACATATGGATCCACCAGTGTCATTGCATTTCTATTCTTCTCATGAACCACAACTAGAGTCAGTGAATGTTTGCTCTTTTCATAAACCACATGAGCTTGTGTGTTCTTTTCATAGACCACATATGGATCCACAACTAGAGGCCTTGCATGTCTGTTCTTCTCACAAACCACATATGGATCCACAACTAGAGTCATTGGATGTGTGATATTTTCACAAACCACAAATGGATCCAGTAGTGTCATTGCATTTGTGTTCTTCACACAAACCACATATGGATCCAGCAGTGTCATTGCATGTGTGTTCTTTTCATGAACCACATGAGCATGTGTGATCTTCGAAAAAACCACATATGGATCCACAAGTGTCATTGAATGTGTGGTATTTTCCTAAAAAACATATGGATCCACCAGTGTCATTGCATGTGTGGTCTTTTCATGAACCACAGCTAGACTCATTGAATATGTGTTGTTTTCAAAAACCACATATGGATCCACTAGAGTCATTTCATGTGTGTTCTTTTCATAAACCACTCTAGAGTCATTGCATGTGTGTTCTGTCACAAACCACACATAGATCCACCAGTGTCATTACATGCCTGTTCTTTTCATAAACCACAGTTAGAGTCATTGCATGTGTGTTCTTTTCATAACCACGGCTAGAGTCAGTGAATGTCTGTTCTTTTCACAAACCACATATGGATCCACTAGTGTCATTGAATGTGTGTTCTTTTCACAAACGACATATTGATCCACCAGAGTCGTTGGATGTGTGTTCTTCTCACAAACCACATATGGATCCACAAGTTTCATTGCATGTATGTTCTTCTCACAAACCACATATGGATCCACAGCTAGGGTCATTGCGTGTCTATTGTTTTCACAAACGATATATGGATCCACTAGTGCCATTGCATGTCTGTTCTTTTCACAACCCACATATGGATCCACTAGTGTCATTGCATGTGTGTTCTTTTCATGAACAACATGAGCCTCTCTATTCTTCTCACAAACCACATATGGATCCACTAGTGTCGTTGAATGTGTGTTCTTTTCCTAAAACATATATGGATCCACTAGTGTCATTGCATGTCTGTTCTTCTCATGAACCACAGCTAGAGTCATTGCATGTGTGTTCTTTTCACAAACCACATATGGATCCACTAGTGTCATTTCATGTGTTCTTTTCATTAACCACAACTAGAGTCATTGCATGTTTGCTATTTTCACAAACCACATATGGATCCACCAGTGTCATTGAATATGTGTTCTTTTAACAAACCACATAAGGATCCACCAGTGTCATTGCATGTGTGTTCTTCTCACAAACCAGATATGGATCCAGTAGAGTCATTTCATGTGTGTTCTTTTCATTAACCACGGCTAGAGTCATTGCATGTCTGTTATTTTCACAAACCATAGATAGAGTCATTGGATGTGTGCTCTTTTCATAAATCACAATTAGAGTCAGTGAATGTCTGTTGTTTTCATAAACCACATGAGCATGTGTGTTCTTTTCATAGACCACACATGGATCCACGGCTAGAGTCATTGCATGTGTGTTCTTTTCACAAACCACATATGGATCCACCAGTGTCATTGCATGTGTGTTCTTCTCATGAACCATAGCTAGAGTCAGTGAATGTCTGTTCTTTCACAAACCGCACATGGATCCACCAGATTCATTGTATTGTCTATTCTTTTCATAAACCACGGTTAGAGTCGGTGCATGTGTGTTCTTTTCATTTACCACAACTAGATTCATTGAATGTCTGTTCTTTTCACAGACCACACATGGATCCACCAGTGTCATTGAATGTGTGTTCTTTTAAGCAACCACATATTGATCCACCAGAGTCATTGGATGTGTTTTCTTCTCACAAACCACATATGAATCCACAAGTGTCATTGCATGTCTGTTCTTCTCTCAAACCACACTTGGATCCACTAGTGTCATTGCATGTGTGTTCTTTTCATGAACCACATGAGCATGTCTATTCTTCTCACAAACCACATATGGATCCACTAGTGTCGTTGAATGTGTGTTCTTTTCCTAAAACACATATGGAGCCACCAGTGTCATTGCATGTTTGTTCTTCTCATGAACCACAGCTAGAGTCATTGCATGTCTGTTCTTTTCACAAACCACATATTGATCCACTAGGGTCATTTCATGTGTTCTTTTCATTAACCACAACTAGAGTCACTACATCTTTGTTCATTTCACAAACCACATATGCATCTACCGGTGTCATTGAATATGTGTTCTTTTCACAAACCACATATGTATCCAGTAGAGTCATTGCATGTGTGTTCTTTTCACAAACCACATATGGATCCACCAGAGTCATTGCATGTGTGTTCTTTTCATTAACCACAACTAGGGTCATTGCATGTCTGTTCTTTTCACAAACCATAGCTAGAGTCATTGGATGTGTGTTCTTTTCATAAACCACAACTAGAGTCAGTGAATGTTTGTTCTTTTCATAAACCACATGAGCTTGTGTGTTCTTTTCATAGACCACATATGGATCCACAACTAGAGGCATCGCATGTCTGTTCTTCTCACAAACCACATATGGATCCACAGCTAGAGTCATTGGATGTGTGATATTTTCACCAACCACATATGGATCCAGTAGTGTCATTGCATGTGTGTTCTTCACACAAACCACATATGGATCCAGCAGTGTCATTGCATGTGTGTTCTTTTCATGAACCACATGAGCATGTGTGATCTTCTCCAAAACCACATATGGATCCACAAGTGTCATTGAATGTGTGGTATTTTCCTAAAAACATATGGATCCACCAGTGTCATTGCATGTGTGATCTTTTCATGAACCACAGCTAGAGTCATTCAATATGTGTTGTTTTCAAAAACCACATATGGATCCACTAAAGTCATTTCATGTGTGTTCTTTTCATAAACCACTCTAGAGTCATTGCATGTGTGTTCTGTCACAAACCACACATGGATCCACCAGTGTCATTACATGCCTGTTCTTTTCATAAACCACAGTTAGAGTCATTGCATGTGTGTTCTTTTCATAACCACGGCTAGAGTCAGTGAATGTCTGTTCTTTTCACAAACCACATATGGATCCACTGGTGTCATTGAATGTGTGTTCTTTTCACAAACAACATATTGATCCACCAGAGTCGTTGGATGTGTGTTCTTCTCACAAACCACATATGGATCCACAAGTTTCATTGCATGTATGTTCTTCTCACAAACCACATATGGATCCACAGCTAGAGTCATTGCGTGTCTATTGTTTTCACAAACGATATATGGATCCACTAGTTTTACAACCCACATATGGATCCACTAGTGTCATTGCATGTGTGTTCTTTTCATGAACAACATGAGCCTCTCTATTCTTCTCACAAACCACATATGGATCCACTAGTGTCGTTGAATGTGTGTTCTTTTCCTAAAACACATATGGATCCACCAGTGTCATTGCATGTCTGTTCTGCTCATGAACCACAGCTAGAGTCATTGCATGTGTGTTCTTTTCACAAACCACATATGGATCCACTAGTGTCATTTCATGTGTTCTTCTCATTAACCACAACTAGAGTCCTTGCATGTTTGTTATTTTCACAAACCACATATGGATCCACCAGTGTCATTGAATATGTGTTCTTTTAACAAACCACATAAGGATCCACCAGTGTCATTGCATGTGTGTTCTTCTCACAAACCAGATATGGATCCAGTAGAGTCATTGCATGTGTGTTCTTTTCACAAACCACATATGGATCCACCAGAGTCATTTCATGTGTGTTCTTTTCATTAACCACGGCTAGAGTCATTGCATGTCTGTTATTTTCACAAACCATAGCTAGAGTCATTGGATGTGTGTTCTTTTCATTAATCACAATTAGAGTCAGTGAATGTATGTTCTTTTCATAAACCACATGAGCATGTGTGTTCTTTTCATAGACCACATATGGATCCATAGCTAGAGTCATTGCATGTGTGTTCTTTTCACAAACCACATATGGATCCACCAGTGTCATTGCACGTGTGTTCTTCTCTTGAACAACAGCTAGAGTCAGTGAATGTCTGCTCTTTCACAAACCGCACATGGATCCACCAGATTCATTGTATTGTCTGTTCTTTTCATAAACCACAGTTAGAGTAGGTGCATGTGTGTTCTTTTCATTTACCACAACTAGATTCTGTGAATGTTTGTTCTTTTCACAGACCACACATGGATCCACCAGTGTCATTGAATGTGTGTTCTTTTCACCAACCACATATTGATCCACCATAGTCATTGGATGTGTGTTCTTCTCACAAACCACATATGGATCCACAAGTGTCATTGCATGTATGTTCTTCTCTCGAACCACACTTGGATCCACTAGTGTCATTGCATGTGTGTTATTTTCATGAACAACATGAGCCTCTCTATTCTTCTCACAAACCACGTATGGATCCACTAGTGTCGTTGAATGTGTGTTCTTTTCCTAAAACACATATGGATCCACCAGTGTCATTGCATGTCTGTTCTGCTCATGAACCACAGCTAGAGTCATTGCATGTATGTTCTTTTGACAAACCACATATTCATCCACTAGAGTCATTTCATGTGTTCTTTTCATTAACCACAACTAGAGTCACTACATCTTTGTTCATTTCACAAACCACATATGGATCTACCGGTGTCATTGAATATGTGTTCTTTTCACAAACCACATAAGGATCCACCAGTGTGATTGCATGTGTGTTCTTCTCACAAACCACATATGTATCCAGTAGAGTCATTGCATGTGTATTCTTTTCACAAACCACATATGGATCCACCAGAGTCATTGCATGTGTGTTCTTTTGATTAACCATGCCTAGAGTCATTGCATGTCTGTTCTTTTCACAAACCATAGATAGATTCATTGGATGTCTGTTCTTTTCATAAACCACATGAGCATGTGTGTTCTTTTCATAGACCACATGTGGATCCACACCTAGAGTGATTGCATGTGTGTTCTTTTCGCAAACCACATATGGGTCCACCAGTGTCATTGCACGTGTGTTCTTCTCATGAACCACAGCAAGAGTCAGTGAATGTCTGTTCTTCCACAAACTACACATGGATCCACCAGAGTCATTGTATTGCCTGTTCTTTTCATAAACCACAGTTAGACATTGCATGTGTGTTCTTTTCATTTACCACAACTAGAGTCAGTGAATGTCTGTTCTTTTCACAGACCACACATGGATCCACAAGTGTCATTGAATGTGTTTTCTTTTCACAAACCACATATTGATCCACCAGAGTCATTGGATGTGTTTTCTTCTCACAAACCACATGTGAATCCGCAAGTGTCAATTCATGTCTGTTCTTCCCACAAACCACATATGGATCCACCATTGTCATTGCATGTATGTTCTTTTCATGAACCACATGAGCATGTGTGTTCTTCTCACAAACCACATATGGATCCACCAGTGTCATTGGATGTGTGTTCGTTTCCTAAAACACATATGGATCCACCAATGTCATTGCATGTGTGTTCTTTTCACGAACCACAGCTAGAGTCATTGCATGTGTGTTCTTTTCACAAACCACATATGGACCCACTAGAGTCATTTCATGTGTGTTCTTTTCATAAATCACATCTAGAGTCATTGCATGTTTTTTATTTCACAAACCACACATGGATCAACCATTGTCATTACATGCCTGTTCTTTTCATAAACCACAGTTAGAGTCATTGCATGTGTGTTCTTTTCATTAACCACAGCTAGAGTCAGTGAATGTCTGTTCTTTTCACAAACCACATATGGATCCACCAGTGTCATTGAATGTGTGTTCTTTTCACAAACCACATATTGATCCACCATAGACATTGGATGTGTGTTCTTCTCACAAACCACATATGGATCCACAAGTGACATTGCATGTATGTTCTTCTCATGAACCACATATGGATCCACAGCTACCGTCATTGCATGTCTGTTGTTTTCACAAACCACATATGGATCCACCAGTGTCATTGCATGACTGTTCTTTTCACAAACCACCTATGGATCCACCAGTGTTATTGCATGTTTGTTCTTTTCATGAACCACATGAGCATGTCTGTTCTTCTTCTCAGAAACCACATATGGATCCACTAGTGTCATTGAATATGTGTTCTTTTCCTAAAACACATATGGATTCACCAGTGTCATTGCATGTCTGTTCTTCTCATGAACCATAGCTAGAGTCATTGCATGTGTGTTCTTTTCACAAACAACATATGGATCCACTATAGTCATTTCATGTGTACTTTTCATTAACCATAGCTAGAGTCATTGCATGTCTGTTGTTTTCACAATACACATATGGATCCACCAGTTTCATTAAATGTGTGTTCTTTTCACAAACCACATAAGGATCGACCAGTGTCATTGCATGTGGGTTGTTTTCACAAACCACAGTTATAGTCATTGCATGTATGTTCTTCTCTGAAACCACATATGGATCCACAATTAGAGTCATTATATGTGTGTTCTTTTCATATACCACATATGGATCCACTAGAGTCATTGCATGTATGTTCTTCTCATAAACAATATATGGATCCATTAGAGTCATTGCATGTGTGTTTTTTCACTTTTCATTAACCACATCTAGAGTCATTGCATGTGTGTTCTTT
Organism: Avena sativa; assembly: GCA_916181665.1. Taxonomy (NCBI): domain Eukaryota; kingdom Viridiplantae; phylum Streptophyta; class Magnoliopsida; order Poales; family Poaceae; genus Avena; species Avena sativa. Next base: position 578,097,341 of record OV702287.1, read on the forward strand.
TCACTTTTCATTAACCACATAGAGTCATTGCATGTGTGTTCTTCTCACAAACCACATATGGATCCAGTAGAGTCATTGCATGTGTGTTGTTTTCACAAACCACATATGGATCCACTAAAGTCATTTCATGTGTTCTTTTCATTAAACACAACTAGAGTCATTGCATGTTTGTTCTTTTCACAAACCACATATGGATCCACCAGTGTCATTGAATATATGTTCTTTTCACAAACCACATAAGGATCAACTAGTGTCATTTCATGTGTGTTCTTCACACAAACCACATATCGATCCAGTAGTCATTGCATGTGTGTTCTTTTCACAAACCACATATGGATCCACCAGAGTCATTGCATGTGTGGTCTTTTCATGAACCATAGCTAGAGTCATTGAATGTGTGTTGTCTTCTCAAACCACATATGGATCCACTAGAGACATTTCATGTGTGTTCTTTTCATAAACCACATATAGAGTCATTGCATGTTTGTTCTGTCACAAACCACAAATGGATCCTCAAGTGTCATTGCAGGTCTATTCTTCTCACAAAACACATATGGATCCATTAGTGTCATTGCATGTGTGTTCTTTTCATGAACCACATGAGCATTTCTATTCTTCTCACAAACCACATATGTATCCAGTAGAATCATTGCACGTGTGTTCTTTTCCTAAAACACATATGGATCCACCAGTGTCATTGCATTTCTATTCTTCTCATGAACCACAACTAGAGTCAGTGAATGTTTGCTCTTTTCATAAACCACATGAGCTTGTGTGTTCTTTTCATAGACCACATATGGATCCACAACTAGAGGCATTGCATGTCTGTTCTTCTCACAAACCACATATGGATCCACAACTAGAGTCATTGGATGTGTGATATTTTCACAAACCACATATGGATCTAGTAGTGTCATTGCATTTGTGTTCTTCACACAAACCACATATGGATCCAGCAGTGTCATTGCATGTGTGTTCTTTTCATGAACCACATGAGCATGTGTGATCTTCTAAAAAACCACATATGGATCCACAAGTGTCATTGAATGTGTGGTATTTTCCTAAAAAACATATGGATCCACCAGTGTCATTGCATGTGTGGTCTTTTCATGAACCACAGCTAGACTCATTGAATATGTGTTGTTTTCAAAAACCACATATGGATCCACTAGAGTCATTTCATGTGTGTTCTTTTCATAAACCACTCTAGAGTCATTGCATGTGTGTTCTGTCACAAACCACACATAGATCCACCAGTGTCATTACATGCCTGTTCTTTTCATAAACCACAGTTAGAGTCATTGCATGTGTGTTCTTTTCATAACCACGGCTAGAGTCAGTGAATGTCTGTTCTTTTCACAAACCACATATGGATCCACTAGTGTCATTGAATGTGTGTTCTTTTCACAAACGACATATTGATCCACCAGAGTCGTTGGATGTGTGTTCTTCTCACAAACCACATATGGATCCACAAGTTTCATTGCATGTATGTTCTTCTCACAAACCACATATGGATCCACAGCTAGAGTCATTGCGTGTCTATTGTTTTCACAAACGATATATGGATCCACTAGTGTCATTGCATGTCTGTTCTTTTCACAACCCACATATGGATCCACTAGTGTCATTGCATGTGTGTTCTTTTCATGAACAACATGAGCCTCTCTATTCTTCTCACAAACCACATATGGATCCACTAGTGTCGTTGAATGTGTGTTCTTTTCCTAAAACATATATGGATCCACCAGTGTCATTGCATGTCTGTTCTTCTCATGAACCACAGCTAGAGTCATTGCATGTGTGTTCTTTTCACAAACCACATATGGATCCACTAGTGTCATTTCATGTGTTCTTTTCATTAACCACAACTAGAGTCATTGCATGTTTGCTATTTTCACAAACCACATATGGATCCACCAGTGTCATTGAATATGTGTTCTTTTAACAAACCACATAAGGATCCACCAGTGTCATTGCATGTGTGTTCTTCTCACAAACCAGATATGGATCCAGTAGAGTCATTTCATGTGTGTTCTTTTCATTAACCACGGCTAGAGTCATTGCATGTCTGTTATTTTCACAAACCATAGATAGAGTCATTGGATGTGTGCTCTTTTCATAAATCACAATTAGAGTCAGTGAATGTCTGTTGTTTTCATAAACCACATGAGCATGTGTGTTCTTTTCATAGACCACACATGGATCCACGGCTAGAGTCATTGCATGTGTGTTCTTTTCACAAACCACATATGGATCCACCAGTGTCATTGCATGTGTGTTCTTCTCATGAACCATAGCTAGAGTCAGTGAATGTCTGTTCTTTCACAAACCGCACATGGATCCACCAGATTCATTGTATTGTCTATTCTTTTCATAAACCACGGTTAGATTCGGTGCATGTGTGTTCTTTTCATTTACCACAACTAGATTCATTGAATGTCTGTTCTTTTCACAGACCACACATGGATCCACCAGTGTCATTGAATGTGTGTTCTTTTAAGCAACCACATATTGATCCACCAGAGTCATTGGATGTGTTTTCTTCTCACAAACCACATATGAATCCACAAGTGTCATTGCATGTCTGTTCTTCTCTCAAACCACACTTGGATCCACTAGTGTCATTGCATGTGTGTTCTTTTCATGAACCACATGAGCATGTCTATTCTTCTCACAAACCACATATGGATCCACTAGTGTCGTTGAATGTGTGTTCTTTTCCTAAAACACATATGGAGCCACCAGTGTCATTGCATGTTTGTTCTTCTCATGAACCACAGCTAGAGTCATTGCATGTCTGTTCTTTTCACAAACCACATATTGATCCACTAGGGTCATTTCATGTGTTCTTTTCATTAACCACAACTAGAGTCACTACATCTTTGTTCATTTCACAAACCACATATGCATCTACCGGTGTCATTGAATATGTGTTCTTTTCACAAACCACATATGTATCCAGTAGAGTCATTGCATGTGTGTTCTTTTCACAAACCACATATGGATCCACCAGAGTCATTGCATGTGTGTTCTTTTCATTAACCACAACTAGGGTCATTGCATGTCTGTTCTTTTCACAAACCATAGCTAGAGTCATTGGATGTGTGTTCTTTTCATAAACCACAACTAGAGTCAGTGAATGTTTGTTCTTTTCATAAACCACATGAGCTTGTGTGTTCTTTTCATAGAACACATATGGATCCAAAACTAGAGGCATCGCATGTCTGTTCTTCTCACAAACCACATATGGATCCACAGCTAGAGTCATTGGATGTGTGATATTTTCACCAACCACATATGGATCCAGTAGTGTCATTGCATGTGTGTTCTTCACACAAACCACATATGGATCCAGCAGTGTCATTGCATGTGTGTTCTTTTCATGAACCACATGAGCATGTGTGATCTTCTCCAAAACCACATAAGGATCCACAAGTGTCATTGAATGTGTGGTATTTTCCTAAAAACATATGGATCCACCAGTGTCATTGCATGTGTGATCTTTTCATGAACCACAGCTAGAGTCATTCAATATGTGTTGTTTTCAAAAACCACATATGGATCCACTAAAGTCATTTCATGTGTGTTCTTTTCATAAACCACTCTAGAGTCATTGCATGTGTGTTCTGTCACAAACCACACATGGATCCACCAGTGTCATTACATGCCTGTTCTTTTCATAAACCACAGTTAGAGTCATTGCATGTGTGTTCTTTTCATAACCACGGCTAGAGTCAGTGAATGTCTGTTCTTTTCACAAACCACATATGGATCCACTGGTGTCATTGAATGTGTGTTCTTTTCACAAACAACATATTGATCCACCAGAGTCGTTGGATGTGTGTTCTTCTCACAAACCACATATGGATCCACAAGTTTCATTGCATGTATGTTCTTCTCACAAACCACATATGGATCCACAGCTAGAGTCATTGCGTGTCTATTGTTTTCACAAACGATATATGGATCCACTAGTTTCATTGCATGTCTGTTCTTTTTACAACCCACATATGGATCCACTAGTGTCATTGCATGTGTGTTCTTTTCATGAACAACATGAGCCTCTCTATTCTTCTCACAAACCACATATGGATCCACTAGTGTCGTTGAATGTGTGTTCTTTTCCTAAAACACATATGGATCCACCAGTGTCATTGCATGTCTGTTCTGCTCATGAACCACAGCTAGAGTCATTGCATGTGTGTTCTTTTCACAAACCACATATGGATCCACTAGTGTCATTTCATGTGTTCTTCTCATTAACCACAACTAGAGTCCTTGCATGTTTGTTATTTTCACAAACCACATATGGATCCACCAGTGTCATTGAATATGTGTTCTTTTAACAAACCACATAAGGATCCACCAGTGTCATTGCATGTGTGTTCTTCTCACAAACCAGATATGGATCCAGTAGAGTCATTGCATGTGTGTTCTTTTCACAAACCACATATGGATCCACCAGAGTCATTTCATGTGTGTTCTTTTCATTAACCACGGCTAGAGTCATTGCATGTCTGTTATTTTCACAAACCATAGCTAGAGTCATTGGATGTGTGTTCTTTTCATTAATCACAATTAGAGTCAGTGAATGTATGTTCTTTTCATAAACCACATGAGCATGTGTGTTCTTTTCATAGACCACATATGGATCCATAGCTAGAGTCATTGCATGTGTGTTCTTTTCACAAACCACATATGGATCCACCAGTGTCATTGCACGTGTGTTCTTCTCTTGAACAACAGCTAGAGTCAGTGAATGTCTGCTCTTTCACAAACCGCACATGGATCCACCAGATTCATTGTATTGTCTATTCTTTTCATAAACCACAGTTAGAGTAGGTGCATGTGTGTTCTTTTCATTTACCACAACGAGATTCAGTGAATGTTTGTTCTTTTCACAGACCACACATGGATCCACCAGTGTCATTGAATGTGTGTTCTTTTCACCAACCACATATTGATCCACCAGAGTCATTGGATGTGTGTTCTTCTCACAAACCACATATGGATCCACAAGTGTCATTGCATGTATGTTCTTCTCTCGAACCACACTTGGATCCACTAGTGTCATTGCATGTGTGTTCTTTTCATGAACAACATGAGCCTCTCTATTCTTCTCACAAACCACGTATGGATCCACTAGTGTCGTTGAATGTGTCTTCTTTTCCTAAAACACATATGGATCCACCAGTGTCATTGCATGTCTGTTCTGCTCATGAACCACAGCTAGAGTCATTGCATGTCTGTTCTTTTGACAAACCACATATTCATCCACTAGAGTCATTTCATGTGTTCTTTTCATTAACCACAACTAGAGTCACTACATCTTTGTTCATTTCACAAACCACATATGGATCTACCGGTGTCATTGAATATGTGTTCTTTTCACAAACCACATAAGGATCCACCAGTGTCATTGCATGTGTGTTCTTCTCACAAACCACATACGTATCCAGTAGAGTCATTGCATGTGTATTCTTTTCACAAACCACATATGGATCCACCAGAGTCATTGCATGTGTGTTCTTTTGATTAACCATGCCTAGAGTCATTGCATGTCTGTTCTTTTCACAAACCATAGATAGATTCATTGGATGTCTGTTCTTTTCATAGACCACATGAGCATGTATGTTCTTTTCATAGACCACATGTGGATCCACACCTAGAGTGATTGCATGTGTGTTCTTTTCGCAAACCACATATGGGTCCACCAGTGTCATTGCACGTGTGTTCTTCTCATGAACCACAGCAAGAGTCAGTGAATGTCTGTTCTTCCACAAACTACACATGGATCCACCAGAGTCATTGTATTGCCTGTTCTTTTCATAAACCACAGTTAGACATTGCATGTGTGTTCTTTTCATTTACCACAACTAGAGTCAGTGAATGTCTGTTCTTTTCACAGACCACACATGGATCCACAAGTGTCATTGAATGTGTTTTCTTTTCACAAACCACATATTGATCCACCAGAGTCATTGGATGTGTTTTCTTCTCACAAACCACATGTGAATCCGCAAGTGTCAATTCATGTCTGTTCTTCCCACAAACCACATATGGATCCACCATTGTCATTGCATGTATGTTCTTTTCATGAACCACATGAGCATGTGTGTTCTTCTCACAAACCACATATGGATCCACCAGTGTCATTGGATGTGTGTTCGTTTCCTAAAACACATATGGATCCACCAATGTCATTGCATGTGTGTTCTTTTCACGAACCACAGCTAGAGTCATTGCATGTGTGTTCTTTTCACAAACCACATATGGACCCACTAGAGTCATTTCATGTGTGTTCTTTTCATAAATCACATCTAGAGTCATTGCATGTTTTTTATTTCACAAACCACACATGGATCAACCATTGTCATTACATGCCTGTTCTTTTCATAAACCACAGTTAGAGTCATTGCATGTGTGTTCTTTTCATTAACCACAGCTAGAGTCAGTGAATGTCTGTTCTTTTCACAAACCACATATGGATCCACCAGTGTCATTGAATGTGTGTTCTTTTCACAAACCACATATTGATCCACCATAGACATTGGATGTGTGTTCTTCTCACAAACCACATATGGATCCACAAGTGACATTGCATGTATGTTCTTCTCATGAACCACATATGGATCCACAGCTACCGTCATTGCATGTCTGTTGTTTTCACAAACCACATATGGATCCACCAGTGTCATTGCATGACTGTTCTTTTCACAAACCACCTATGGATCCACCAGTGTTATTGCATGTTTGTTCTTTTCATGAACCACATGAGCATGTCTGTTCTTCTTCTCAGAAACCACATATGGATCCACTAGTGTCATTGAATATGTGTTCTTTTCCTAAAACACATATGGATTCACCAGTGTCATTGCATGTCTGTTCTTCTCATGAACCATAGCTAGAGTCATTGCATGTGTGTTCTTTTCACAAACAACATATGGATCCACTATAGTCATTTCATGTGTACTTTTCATTAACCATAGCTAGAGTCATTGCATGTCTGTTGTTTTCACAATACACATATGGATCCACCAGTTTCATTAAATGTGTGTTCTTTTCACAAACCACATAAGGATCGACCAGTGTCATTGCATGTGGGTTGTTTTCACAAACCACAGTTATAGTCATTGCATGTATGTTCTTCTCTGAAACCACATATGGATCCACAATTAGAGTCATTATATGTGTGTTCTTTTCATATACCACATATGGATCCACTAGAGTCATTGCATGTATGTTCTTCTCATAAACAATATATGGATCCATTAGAGTCATTGCATGTGTGTTTTTTCACTTTTCATTAACCACATCTAGAGTCATTGCATGTGTGTTCTTTTCACTTTTCATTAACCACATAGAGTCATTGCATGTGTGTTCTTCTCACAAACCACATATGGATCCAGTAGAGTCATTGCATGTGTGTTGTTTTCACAAACCACATATGGATCCACTAAAGTCATTTCATGTGTTCTTTTCATTAAACACAACTAGAGTCATTGCATGTTTGTTCTTTTCACAAACCACATATGGATCCACCAGTGTCATTGAATATATGTTCTTTTCACAAACCACATAAGGATCAACTAGTGTCATTTCATGTGTGTTCTTCACACAAACCACATATCGATCCAGTAGTCATTGCATGTGTGTTCTTTTCACAAACCACATATGGATCCACCAGAGTCATTGCATGTGTGGTCTTTTCATGAACCATAGCTAGAGTCATTGAATGTGTGTTGTCTTCTCAAACCACATATGGATCCACTAGAGACATTTCATGTGTGTTCTTTTCATAAACCACATATAGAGTCATTGCATGTTTGTTCTGTCACAAACCACAAATGGATCCTCAAGTGTCATTGCAGGTCTATTCTTCTCACAAAACACATATGGATCCATTAGTGTCATTGCATGTGTGTTCTTTTCATGAACCACATGAGCATTTCTATTCTTCTCACAAACCACATATGTATCCAGTAGAATCATTGCACGTGTGTTCTTTTCCTAAAACACATATGGATCCACCAGTGTCATTGCATTTCTATTCTTCTCATGAACCACAACTAGAGTCAGTGAATGTTTGCTCTTTTCATAAACCACATGAGCTTGTGTGTTCTTTTCATAGACCACATATGGATCCACAACTAGAGGCATTGCATGTCTGTTCTTCTCACAAACCACATATGGATCCACAACTAGAGTCATTGGATGTGTGATATTTTCACAAACCACATATGGATCTAGTAGTGTCATTGCATTTGTGTTCTTCACACAAACCACATATGGATCCAGCAGTGTCATTGCATGTGTGTTCTTTTCATGAACCACATGAGCATGTGTGATCTTCTAAAAAACCACATATGGATCCACAAGTGTCATTGAATGTGTGGTATTTTCCTAAAAAACATATGGATCCACCAGTGTCATTGCATGTGTGGTCTTTTCATGAACCACAGCTAGACTCATTGAATATGTGTTGTTTTCAAAAACCACATATGGATCCACTAGAGTCATTTCATGTGTGTTCTTTTCATAAACCACTCTAGAGTCATTGCATGTGTGTTCTGTCACAAACCACACATAGATCCACCAGTGTCATTACATGCCTGTTCTTTTCATAAACCACAGTTAGAGTCATTGCATGTGTGTTCTTTTCATAACCACGGCTAGAGTCAGTGAATGTCTGTTCTTTTCACAAACCACATATGGATCCACTAGTGTCATTGAATGTGTGTTCTTTTCACAAACGACATATTGATCCACCAGAGTCGTTGGATGTGTGTTCTTCTCACAAACCACATATGGATCCACAAGTTTCATTGCATGTATGTTCTTCTCACAAACCACATATGGATCCACAGCTAGAGTCATTGCGTGTCTATTGTTTTCACAAACGATATATGGATCCACTAGTGTCATTGCATGTCTGTTCTTTTCACAACCCACATATGGATCCACTAGTGTCATTGCATGTGTGTTCTTTTCATGAACAACATGAGCCTCTCTATTCTTCTCACAAACCACATATGGATCCACTAGTGTCGTTGAATGTGTGTTCTTTTCCTAAAACATATATGGATCCACCAGTGTCATTGCATGTCTGTTCTTCTCATGAACCACAGCTAGAGTCATTGCATGTGTGTTCTTTTCACAAACCACATATGGATCCACTAGTGTCATTTCATGTGTTCTTTTCATTAACCACAACTAGAGTCATTGCATGTTTGCTATTTTCACAAACCACATATGGATCCACCAGTGTCATTGAATATGTGTTCTTTTAACAAACCACATAAGGATCCACCAGTGTCATTGCATGTGTGTTCTTCTCACAAACCAGATATGGATCCAGTAGAGTCATTTCATGTGTGTTCTTTTCATTAACCACGGCTAGAGTCATTGCATGTCTGTTATTTTCACAAACCATAGATAGAGTCATTGGATGTGTGCTCTTTTCATAAATCACAATTAGAGTCAGTGAATGTCTGTTGTTTTCATAAACCACATGAGCATGTGTGTTCTTTTCATAGACCACACATGGATCCACGGCTAGAGTCATTGCATGTGTGTTCTTTTCACAAACCACATATGGATCCACCAGTGTCATTGCATGTGTGTTCTTCTCATGAACCATAGCTAGAGTCAGTGAATGTCTGTTCTTTCACAAACCGCACATGGATCCACCAGATTCATTGTATTGTCTATTCTTTTCATAAACCACGGTTAGATTCGGTGCATGTGTGTTCTTTTCATTTACCACAACTAGATTCATTGAATGTCTGTTCTTTTCACAGACCACACATGGATCCACCAGTGTCATTGAATGTGTGTTCTTTTAAGCAACCACATATTGATCCACCAGAGTCATTGGATGTGTTTTCTTCTCACAAACCACATATGAATCCACAAGTGTCATTGCATGTCTGTTCTTCTCTCAAACCACACTTGGATCCACTAGTGTCATTGCATGTGTGTTCTTTTCATGAACCACATGAGCATGTCTATTCTTCTCACAAACCACATATGGATCCACTAGTGTCGTTGAATGTGTGTTCTTTTCCTAAAACACATATGGAGCCACCAGTGTCATTGCATGTTTGTTCTTCTCATGAACCACAGCTAGAGTCATTGCATGTCTGTTCTTTTCACAAACCACATATTGATCCACTAGGGTCATTTCATGTGTTCTTTTCATTAACCACAACTAGAGTCACTACATCTTTGTTCATTTCACAAACCACATATGCATCTACCGGTGTCATTGAATATGTGTTCTTTTCACAAACCACATATGTATCCAGTAGAGTCATTGCATGTGTGTTCTTTTCACAAACCACATATGGATCCACCAGAGTCATTGCATGTGTGTTCTTTTCATTAACCACAACTAGGGTCATTGCATGTCTGTTCTTTTCACAAACCATAGCTAGAGTCATTGGATGTGTGTTCTTTTCATAAACCACAACTAGAGTCAGTGAATGTTTGTTCTTTTCATAAACCACATGAGCTTGTGTGTTCTTTTCATAGAACACATATGGATCCAAAACTAGAGGCATCGCATGTCTGTTCTTCTCACAAACCACATATGGATCCACAGCTAGAGTCATTGGATGTGTGATATTTTCACCAACCACATATGGATCCAGTAGTGTCATTGCATGTGTGTTCTTCACACAAACCACATATGGATCCAGCAGTGTCATTGCATGTGTGTTCTTTTCATGAACCACATGAGCATGTGTGATCTTCTCCAAAACCACATAAGGATCCACAAGTGTCATTGAATGTGTGGTATTTTCCTAAAAACATATGGATCCACCAGTGTCATTGCATGTGTGATCTTTTCATGAACCACAGCTAGAGTCATTCAATATGTGTTGTTTTCAAAAACCACATATGGATCCACTAAAGTCATTTCAGGTGTGTTCTTTTCATAAACCACTCTAGAGTCATTGCATGTGTGTTCTGTCACAAACCACACATGGATCCACCAGTGTCATTACATGCCTGTTCTTTTCATAAACCACAGTTAGAGTCATTGCATGTGTGTTCTTTTCATAACCACGGCTAGAGTCAGTGAATGTCTGTTCTTTTCACAAACCACATATGGATCCACTGGTGTCATTGAATGTGTGTTCTTTTCACAAACAACATATTGATCCACCAGAGTCGTTGGATGTGTGTTCTTCTCACAAACCACATATGGATCCACAAGTTTCATTGCATGTATGTTCTTCTCACAAACCACATATGGATCCACAGCTAGAGTCATTGCGTGTCTATTGTTTTCACAAACGATATATGGATCCACTAGTTTCATTGCATGTCTGTTCTTTTTACAACCCACATATGGATCCACTAGTGTCATTGCATGTGTGTTCTTTTCATGAACAACATGAGCCTCTCTATTCTTCTCACAAACCACATATGGATCCACTAGTGTCGTTGAATGTGTGTTCTTTTCCTAAAACACATATGGATCCACCAGTGTCATTGCATGTCTGTTCTGCTCATGAACCACAGCTAGAGTCATTGCATGTGTGTTCTTTTCACAAACCACATATGGATCCACTAGTGTCATTTCATGTGTTCTTCTCATTAACCACAACTAGAGTCCTTGCATGTTTGTTATTTTCACAAACCACATATGGATCCACCAGTGTCATTGAATATGTGTTCTTTTAACAAACCACATAAGGATCCACCAGTGTCATTGCATGTGTGTTCTTCTCACAAACCAGATATGGATCCAGTAGAGTCATTGCATGTGTGTTCTTTTCACAAACCACATATGGATCCACCAGAGTCATTTCATGTGTGTTCTTTTCATTAACCACGGCTAGAGTCATTGCATGTCTGTTATTTTCACAAACCATAGCTAGAGTCATTGGATGTGTGTTCTTTTCATTAATCACAATTAGAGTCAGTGAATGTATGTTCTTTTCATAAACCACATGAGCATGTGTGTTCTTTTCATAGACCACATATGGATCCATAGCTAGAGTCATTGCATGTGTGTTCTTTTCACAAACCACATATGGATCCACCAGTGTCATTGCACGTGTGTTCTTCTCTTGAACAACAGCTAGAGTCAGTGAATGTCTGCTCTTTCACAAACCGCACATGGATCCACCAGATTCATTGTATTGTCTATTCTTTTCATAAACCACAGTTAGAGTAGGTGCATGTGTGTTCTTTTCATTTACCACAACGAGATTCAGTGAATGTTTGTTCTTTTCACAGACCACACATGGATCCACCAGTGTCATTGAATGTGTGTTCTTTTCACCAACCACATATTGATCCACCAGAGTCATTGGATGTGTGTTCTTCTCACAAACCACATATGGATCCACAAGTGTCATTGCATGTATGTTCTTCTCTCGAACCACACTTGGATCCACTAGTGTCATTGCATGTGTGTTCTTTTCATGAACAACATGAGCCTCTCTATTCTTCTCACAAACCACGTATGGATCCACTAGTGTCGTTGAATGTGTCTTCTTTTCCTAAAACACATATGGATCCACCAGTGTCATTGCATGTCTGTTCTGCTCATGAACCACAGCTAGAGTCATTGCATGTCTGTTCTTTTGACAAACCACATATTCATCCACTAGAGTCATTTCATGTGTTCTTTTCATTAACCACAACTAGAGTCACTACATCTTTGTTCATTTCACAAACCACATATGGATCTACCGGTGTCATTGAATATGTGTTCTTTTCACAAACCACATAAGGATCCACCAGTGTCATTGCATGTGTGTTCTTCTCACAAACCACATACGTATCCAGTAGAGTCATTGCATGTGTATTCTTTTCACAAACCACATATGGATCCACCAGAGTCATTGCATGTGTGTTCTTTTGATTAACCATGCCTAGAGTCATTGCATGTCTGTTCTTTTCACAAACCATAGATAGATTCATTGGATGTCTGTTCTTTTCATAGACCACATGAGCATGTATGTTCTTTTCATAGACCACATGTGGATCCACACCTAGAGTGATTGCATGTGTGTTCTTTTCGCAAACCACATATGGGTCCACCAGTGTCACTGCACGTGTGTTCTTCTCATGAACCACAGCAAGAGTCAGTGAATGTCTGTTCTTTCACAAACTACACATGGATCCACCAGAGTCATTGTATTGCCTGTTCTTTTCATAAACCACAGTTAGACATTGCATGTGTGTTCTTTTCATTTACCACAACTAGAGTCAGTGAATGTCTGTTCTTTTCACAGACCACACATGGATCCACAAGTGTCATTGAATGTGTTTTCTTTTCACAAACCACATATTGATCCACCAGAGTCATTGGATGTGTTTTCTTCTCACAAACCACATGTGAATCCGCAAGTGTCAATTCATGTCTGTTCTTCCCACAAACCACATATGGATCCACCATTGTCATTGCATGTATGTTCTTTTCATGAACCACATGAGCATGTGTGTTCTTCTCACAAACCACATATGGATCCACCAGTGTCATTGGATGTGTGTTCGTTTCCTAAAACACATATGGATCCACCAATGGCATTGCATGTGTGTTCTTTTCACGAACCACAGCTAGAGTCATTGCATGTGTGTTCTTTTCACAAACCACATATGGATCCACTAGAGTCATTTCATGTGTGTTCTTTTCATAAATAACATCTAGAGTCATTGCATGTTTTTTATTTCACAAACCACACATGGATCAACCATTGTCATTACATGCCTGTTCTTTTCATAAACCACAGTTAGAGTCATTGCATGTGTGTTCTTTTCATTAACCACAGCTAGAGTCAGTGAATGTCTGTTCTTTTCACAAACCACATATCGATCCACCAGTGTCATTGAATGTGTGTTATTTTCACAAACCACATATTGATCCACCATAGACATTGGATGTGTGTTCTTCTCACAAACCACATATGGATCCACAAGTGACATTGCATGTATGTTCTTCTCACGAACCACATATGGATCCAGAGCTACCGTCATTGCATGTCTGTTGTTTTCACAAACCACATATGGATCCACCAGTGTCATTGCATGACAGTTCTTTTCACAAACCACCTATGGATCCACCAGTGTTATTGCATGTTTGTTCTTTTCATGAACCACATGAGAATGTCTGTTCTTCTTCTCAGAAACCACATATGGATCCACTAGTGTCATTGAATATGTGTTCTTTTCCTAAAACACATATGGATTCACCAGTGTCATTGCATGTCTGTTCTTCTCATGAACCCCAGCTAGAGTCATTGCATGTGTGTTCTTTTCACAAACAACATATGGATCCACTATAGTCATTTCATGTGTACTTTTCATTAACCATAGCTAGAGTCATTGCATGTCTGTTGTTTTCACAATACACAAATGGATCCACCAGTTTCATTAAATGTGTGTTCTTTTCACAAACCACATAAGGATCGACCAGTGTAATTGCATGTGGGTTGTTTTCACAAACCACAGTTATAGTCATTGCATGTATGTTCTTCTCTGAAACCACATATGGATCCACAATTAGAGTCATTGTATGTGTGTTCTTTTCATATACCACATATGGATCCACTAGAGTCATTGCATGTATGTTCTTCTCATAAACAATATATGGATCCATTAGAGTCATTGCATGTGTGTTCTTTTCACTTTTCATTAACCACATCTAGAGTCATTGCATGTGTGTTCTTTTCACTTTTCATTAACCACATAGAGTCATTGCATGTGTGGTCTTTTCATGAACCACAGCTAGACTCATTGAATATGTGTTGTTTTCAAAAACCACATATGGATCCACTAGAGTCATTTCATGTGTGTTCTTTTCATAAACCACTCTAGAGTCATTGCATGTGTGTTCTGTCACAAACCACACATAGATCCACCAGTGTCATTACATGCCTGTTCTTTTCATAAACCACAGTTAGAGTCATTGCATGTGTGTTCTTTTCATAACCACGGCTAGAGTCAGTGAATGTCCGTTCTTTTCACAAACCACATATGGATCCACTAGTGTCATTGAATGTGTGTTCTTTTCACAAACGACATATTGATCCACCAGAGTCGTTGGATGTGTGTTCTTCTCACAAACCACATATGGATCCACAAGTTTCATTGCATGTATGTTCTTCTCACAAACCACATATGGATCCACAGCTAGAGTCATTGCGTGTCTATTGTTTTCACAAACGATATATGGATCCACTAGTGTCATTGCATGTCTGTTCTTTTCACAACCCACATATGGATCCACTAGTGTCATTGCATGTGTGTTCTTTTCATGAACAACATGAGCCTCTCTATTCTTCTCACAAACCACATATGGATCCACTAGTGTCGTTGAATGTGTGTTCTTTTCCTAAAACATATATGGATCCACCAGTGTCATTGCATGTCTGTTCTTCTCATGAACCACAGCTAGAGTCATTGCATGTGTGTTCTTTTCACAAACCACATATGGATCCACTAGTGTCATTTCATGTGTTCTTTTCATTAACCACAACTAGAGTCATTGCATGTTTGCTATTTTCACAAACCACATATGGATCCACCAGTGTCATTGAATATGTGTTCTTTTAACAAACCACATAAGGATCCACCAGTGTCATTGCATGTGTGTTCTTCTCACAAACCAGATATGGATCCAGTAGAGTCATTTCATGTGTGTTCTTTTCATTAACCACGGCTAGAGTCATTGCATGTCTGTTATTTTCACAAACCATAGATAGAGTCATTGGATGTGTGCTCTTTTCATAAATCACAATTAGAGTCAGTGAATGTCTGTTGTTTTCATAAACCACATGAGCATGTGTGTTCTTTTCATAGACCACACATGGATCCACGGCTAGAGTCATTGCATGTGTGTTCTTTTCACAAACCACATATGGATCCACCAGTGTCATTGCATGTGTGTTCTTCTCATGAACCATAGCTAGAGTCAGTGAATGTCTGTTCTTTCACAAACCGCACATGGATCCACCAGATTCATTGTATTGTCTATTCTTTTCATAAACCACGGTTAGAGTCGGTGCATGTGTGTTCTTTTCATTTACCACAACTAGATTCATTGAATGTCTGTTCTTTTCACAGACCACACATGGATCCACCAGTGTCATTGAATGTGTGTTCTTTTAAGCAACCACATATTGATCCACCAGAGTCATTGGATGTGTTTTCTTCTCACAAACCACATATGAATCCACAAGTGTCATTGCATGTCTGTTCTTCTCTCAAACCACACTTGGATCCACTAGTGTCATTGCATGTGTGTTCTTTTCATGAACCACATGAGCATGTCTATTCTTCTCACAAACCACATATGGATCCACTAGTGTCGTTGAATGTGTGTTCTTTTCCTAAAACACATATGGAGCCACCAGTGTCATTGCATGTTTGTTCTTCTCATGAACCACAGCTAGAGTCATTGCATGTCTGTTCTTTTCACAAACCACATATTGATCCACTAGGGTCATTTCATGTGTTCTTTTCATTAACCACAACTAGAGTCACTACATCTTTGTTCATTTCACAAACCACATATGCATCTACCGGTGTCATTGAATATGTGTTCTTTTCACAAACCACATATGTATCCAGTAGAGTCATTGCATGTGTGTTCTTTTCACAAACCACATATGGATCCACCAGAGTCATTGCATGTGTGTTCTTTTCATTAACCACAACTAGGGTCATTGCATGTCTGTTCTTTTCACAAACCATAGCTAGAGTCATTGGATGTGTGTTCTTTTCATAAACCACAACTAGAGTCAGTGAATGTTTGTTCTTTTCATAAACCACATGAGCTTGTGTGTTCTTTTCATAGACCACATATGGATCCACAACTAGAGGCATCGCATGTCTGTTCTTCTCACAAACCACATATGGATCCACAACTAGAGTCATTGGATGTGTGATATTTTCACCAACCACATATGGATCCAGTAGTGTCATTGCATGTGTGTTCTTCACACAAACCACATATGGATCCAGCAGTGTCATTGCATGTGTGTTCTTTTCATGAACCACATGAGCATGTGTGATCTTCTCCAAAACCACATATGGATCCACAAGTGTCATTGAATGTGTGGTATTTTCCTAAAAACATATGGATCCACCAGTGTCATTGCATGTGTGATCTTTTCATGAACCACAGCTAGAGTCATTCAATATGTGTTGTTTTCAAAAACCACATATGGATCCACTAAAGTCATTTCATGTGTGTTCTTTTCATAAACCACTCTAGAGTCATTGCATGTGTGTTCTGTCACAAACCACACATGGATCCACCAGTGTCATTACATGCCTGTTCTTTTCATAAACCACAGTTAGAGTCATTGCATGTGTGTTCTTTTCATAACCACGGCTAGAGTCAGTGAATGTCTGTTCTTTTCACAAACCACATATGGATCCACTGGTGTCATTGAATGTGTGTTCTTTTCACAAACAACATATTGATCCACCAGAGTCGTTGGATGTGTGTTCTTCTCACAAACCACATATGGATCCACAAGTTTCATTGCATGTATGTTCTTCTCACAAACCACATATGGATCCACAGCTAGAGTCATTGCGTGTCTATTGTTTTCACAAACGATATATGGATCCACTAGTTTCATTGCATGTCTGTTCTTTTTACAACCCACATATGGATCCACTAGTGTCATTGCATGTGTGTTCTTTTCATGAACAACATGAGCCTCTCTATTCTTCTCACAAACCACATATGGATCCACTAGTGTCGTTGAATGTGTGTTCTTTTCCTAAAACACATATGGATCCACCAGTGTCATTGCATGTCTGTTCTGCTCATGAACCACAGCTAGAGTCATTGCATGTGTGTTCTTTTCACAAACCACATATGGATCCACTAGTGTCATTTCATGTGTTCTTCTCATTAACCACAACTAGAGTCCTTGCATGTTTGTTATTTTCACAAACCACATATGGATCCACCAGTGTCATTGAATATGTGTTCTTTTAACAAACCACATAAGGATCCACCAGTGTCATTGCATGTGTGTTCTTCTCACAAACCAGATATGGATCCAGTAGAGTCATTGCATGTGTGTTCTTTTCACAAACCACATATGGATCCACCAGAGTCATTTCATGTGTGTTCTTTTCATTAACCACGGCTAGAGTCATTGCATGTCTGTTATTTTCACAAACCATAGCTAGAGTCATTGGATGTGTGTTCTTTTCATTAATCACAATTAGAGTCAGTGAATGTATGTTCTTTTCATAAACCACATGAGCATGTGTGTTCTTTTCATAGACCACATATGGATCCATAGCTAGAGTCATTGCATGTGTGTTCTTTTCACAAACCACATATGGATCCACCAGTGTCATTGCACGTGTGTTCTTCTCTTGAACAACAGCTAGAGTCAGTGAATGTCTGCTCTTTCACAAACCGCACATGGATCCACCAGATTCATTGTATTGTCTATTCTTTTCATAAACCACAGTTAGAGTAGGTGCATGTGTGTTCTTTTCATTTACCACAACTAGATTCAGTGAATGTTTGTTCTTTTCACAGACCACACATGGATCCACCAGTGTCATTGAATGTGTGTTCTTTTCACCAACCACATATTGATCCACCAGAGTCATTGGATGTGTGTTCTTCTCACAAACCACATATGGATCCACAAGTGTCATTGCATGTATGTTCTTCTCTCGAACCACACTTGGATCCACTAGTGTCATTGCATGTGTGTTCTTTTCATGAACAACATGAGCCTCTCTATTCTTCTCACAAACCACGTATGGATCCACTAGTGTCGTTGAATGTGTCTTCTTTTCCTAAAACACGTATGGATCCACCAGTGTCATTGCATGTCTGTTCTGCTCATGAACCACAGCTAGAGTCATTGCATGTCTGTTCTTTTGACAAACCACATATTCATCCACTAGAGTCATTTCATGTGTTCTTTTCATTAACCACAACTA
The DNA here is from genome assembly GCA_916181665.1 of Avena sativa. Lineage (NCBI taxonomy): Eukaryota > Viridiplantae > Streptophyta > Magnoliopsida > Poales > Poaceae > Avena > Avena sativa. The sequence continues at coordinate 578,116,289 of OV702287.1, forward strand.
GAGTGACTACATCTTTGTTCATTTCACAAACCACATATGGATCTACCGGTGTCATTGAATATGTGTTCTTTTCACAAACCACATAAGGATCCACCAGTGTCATTGCATGTGTGTTCTTCTCACAAACCACATACGTATCCAGTAGAGTCATTGCATGTGTATTCTTTTCACAAACCACATATGGATCCACCAGAGTCATTGCATGTGTGTTCTTTTGATTAACCATGCCTAGAGTCATTGCATGTCTGTTCTTTTCACAAACTATAGATAGATTCATTGGATGTCTGTTCTTTTCATAAACCACATGAGCATGTATGTTCTTTTCATAGACCACATGTGGATCCACACCTAGAGTGATTGCATGTGTGTTCTTTTCGCAAACCACATATGGGTCCACCAGTGTCACTGCACGTGTGTTCTTCTCATGAACCACAGCAAGAGTCAGTGAATGTCTGTTCTTTCACAAACTACACATGGATCCACCAGAGTCATTGTATTGCCTGTTCTTTTCATAAACCACAGTTAGACATTGCATGTGTGTTCTTTTCATTTACCACAACTAGAGTCAGTGAATGTCTGTTCTTTTCACAGACCACACATGGATCCACAAGTGTCATTGAATGTGTTTTCTTTTCACAAACCACATATTGATCCACCAGAGTCATTGGATGTGTTTTCTTCTCACAAACCACATGTGAATCCGCAAGTGTCAATTCATGTCTGTTCTTCCCACAAACCACATATGGATCCACCATTGTCATTGCATGTATGTTCTTTTCATGAACCACATGAGCATTTGTGTTCTTCTCACAAACCACATATGGATCCACCAGTGTCATTGGATGTGTGTTCGTTTCCTAAAACACATATGGATCCACCAATGGCATTGCATGTGTGTTCTTTTCACGAACCACAGCTAGAGTCATTGCATGTGTGTTCTTTTCACAAACCACATATGGATCCACTAGAGTCATTTCATGTGTGTTCTTTTCATAAATAACATCTAGAGTCATTGCATGTTTTTTATTTCACAAACCACACATGGATCAACCATTGTCATTACATGCCTGTTCTTTTCATAAACCACAGTTAGAGTCATTGCATGTGTGTTCTTTTCATTAACCACAGCTAGAGTCAGTGAATGTCTGTTCTTTTCACAAACCACATATGGATCCACCAGTGTCATTGAATGTGTGTTCTTTTCACAAACAACATATTGATCCACCATAGACATTGGATGTGTGTTCTTCTCACAAACCACATATGGATCCACAAGTGACATTGCATGTATGTTCTTCTCACGAACCACATATGGATCCAGAGCTACCGTCATTGCATGTCTGTTGTTTTCACAAACCACATATGGATCCACCAGTGTCATTGCATGACTGTTCTTTTCACAAACCACCTATGGATCCACCAGTGTTATTGCATGTTTGTTCTTTTCATGAACCACATGAGAATGTCTGTTCTTCTTCTCAGAAACCACATATGGATCCACTAGTGTCATTGAATATGTGTTCTTTTCCTAAAACACATATGGATTCACCAGTGTCATTGCATGTCTGTTCTTCTCATGAACCCCAGCTAGAGTCATTGCATGTGTGTTCTGTTCACAAACAACATATGGATCCACTATAGTCATTTCATGTGTACTTTTCATTAACCATAGCTAGAGTCATTGCATGTCTGTTGTTTTCACAATACACAAATGGATCCACCAGTTTCATTAAATGTGTGTTCTTTTCACAAACCACATAAGGATCGACCAGTGTCATTGCATGTGGGTTGTTTTCACAAACCACAGTTATAGTCATTGCATGTATGTTCTTCTCTGAAACCACATATGGATCCACAATTAGAGTCATTGTATGTGTGTTCTTTTCATATACCACATATGGATCCACTAGAGTCATTGCATGTATGTTCTTCTCATAAACAATATATGGATCCATTAGAGTCATTGCATGTGTGTTCTTTTCACTTTTCATTAACCACATCTTGAGTCATTGCATGTGTGTTCTTTTCACTTTTCATTAACCACATAGAGTCATTGCATGTGTGTTCTTCTCACAAACCACATATGGATCCAGTAGAGTCATTGCATGTGTGTTGTTTTCACAAACCACATATGGATCCACTAGAGTCATTTCATGTGTTCTTTTCATTAAACACAACTAGAGTCATTGCATGTTTGTTCTTTTCACAAACCACATATGGATCCACCAGTGTCATTGAATATGTGTTCTTTTCACAAACCACATAAGGATCAACTAGTGTCATTTCATGTGTGTTCTTCACACAAACCACATATCGATCCAGTAGTCATTACATGTGCGTTCTTTTCACAAACCACATATGGATCCACCAGAGTCATTGCATGTGTGGTCTTTTCATGAACCATAGCTAGAGTCATTGAATGTGTGTTGTCTTCTCAAACCACATATGGATCCACTAGAGACATTTCATGTGTGTTCTTTTCATAAACCACATATAGAGTCATTGCATGTTTGTTCTGTCACAAACCACAAATGGATCCTCAAGTGTCATTGCAGGTCTATTCTTCTCACAAAACACATATGGATCCATTAGTGTCATTGCATGTGTGTTCTTTTCATGAACCACATGAGCATTTCTATTCTTCTCACAAACCACATATGTATCCAGTAGAGTCATTGCACGTGTGTTCTTTTCCTAAAACACATATGGATCCACCAGTGTCATTGCATTTCTATTCTTCTCATGAACCACAACTAGAGTCAGTGAATGTTTGCTCTTTTCATAAACCACATGAGCTTGTGTGTTCTTTTCATAGACCACATATGGATCCACACCTAGAGGCATTGCATGTCTGTTCTTCTCACAAACCACATATGGATCCACAACTAGAGTCATTGGATGTGTGATGTTTTCACAAACCACATATGGATCCAGTAGTGTCATTGCATTTGTGTTCTTCACACAAACCACATATGGATCCAGCAGTGTCATTGCATGTGTGTTCTTTTCATGAACCACATGAGCATGTGTGATCTTCTAAAAAACCACATATGGATCCACAAGTGTCATTGAATGTGTGGTATTTTCCTAAAAAACATATGGATCCACCAGTGTCATTGCATGTGTGGTCTTTTCATGAACCACAGCTAGACTCATTGAATATGTGTTGTTTTCAAAAACCACATATGGATCCACTAGAGTCATTTCATGTGTGTTCTTTTCATAAACCACTCTAGAGTCATTGCATGTGTGTTCTGTCACAAACCACACATAGATCCACCAGTGTCATTACATGCCTGTTCTTTTCATAAACCATAGTTAGAGTCATTGCATGTGTGTTCTTTTCATAACCACGGCTAGAGTCAGTGAATGTCTGTTCTTTTCACAAACCACATATGGATCCACTAGTGTCATTGAATGTGTGTTCTTTTCACAAACGACATATTGATCCACCAGAGTCGTTGGATGTGTGTTCTTCTCACATACCACATATGGATCCACAAGTTTCATTGCATGTATGTTCTTCTCACAAACCACATATGGATCCACAGCTAGAGTCATTGCGTGTCTATTGTTTTCACAAACGATATATGGATCCACTAGTGTCATTGCATGTCTTTTCTTTTCACAACCCACATATGGATCCACTAGTGTCATTGCATGTGTGTTCTTTTCATGAACAACATGAGCCTCTCTATTCTTCTCACAAACGACATATGGATCCACTAGTGTCGTTGAAGGTGTGTTCTTTTCCTAAAACATATATGGATCCACCAGTGTCATTGCATGTCTGTTCTTCTCATGAACCACAGCTAGAGTCATTGCATGTGTGTTCTTTTCACAAACCACATATGGATCCACTAGTGTCATTTCATGTGTTCTTTTCATTAACCACAACTAGAGTCATTGCATGTTTGCTATTTTCACAAACCACATATGGATCCACCAGTGTCATTGAATATGTGTTCTTTTAACAAACCACATAAGGATCCACCAGTGTCATTGCATGTGTGTTCTTCTCACAAACCAGATATGGATCCAGTAGAGTCATTTCATGTGTGTTCTTTTCATTAACCATGGCTAGAGTCATTGCATGTCTGTTATTTTCACAAACCATAGATAGAGTCATTGGATGTGTGCTCCTTTCATAAATCACAATTAGAGTCAGTGAATGTCTGTTGTTTTCATAAACCACATGAGCATGTGTGTTCTTTTCATAGACCACACATGGATCCACGGCTAGAGTCATTGCATGTGTGTTCTTTTCACAAACCACATATGGATCCACCAGTGTCATTGCATGTGTGTTCTTCTCATGAACCATAGCTAGAGTCAGTGAATGTCTGTTCTTTCACAAACCGCACATGGATCCACCAGATTCATTGTATTGTCTATTCTTTTCATAAACCACGGTTAGAGTCGGTGCATGTGTGTTCTTTTCATTTACCACAACTAGATTCAGTGAATGTCTGTTCTTTTCACAGACCACACATGGATCCACCAGTGTCATTGAATGTGTGTTCTTTTCGGCAACCACATATTGATCCACCAGAGTCATTGGATGTGTGTTCTTCTCACAAACCACATATGGATCCACAAGTGTCATTGCATGTCTGTTCTTCTCTCAAACCACACTTGGATCCACTAGTGTCATTGCATGTGTGTTCTTTTCATGAACCACATGAGCATGTCTATTCTTCTCACAAACCACATATGGATCCACTAGTGTCGTTGAATGTGTGTTCTTTTCCTAAAACACATATGGAGCCACCAGTGTCATTGCATGTTTGTTCTTCTCATGAACCACAGCTAGAGTCATTGCATGTCTGTTCTTTTCACAAACCACATATTGATCCACTAGGGTCATTTCATGTGTTATTTTCATTAACCACAACTAGAGTCACTACATCTTTGTTCATTTCACAAACCACATATGGATCTACCGGTGTCATTGAATATGTGTTCTTTTCACAAACCACATATGTATCCAGTAGAGTCATTGCATGTGTGTTCTTTTCACAAACCACATATGGATCCACCAGAGTCATTGCATGTGTGTTCTTTTCATTAACCACAACTAGGGTCATTAAATGTCTGTTCTTTTCACAAACCATAGCTAGAGTCATTGGATGCGTGTTCTTTTCATAAACCTTAACTAGAGTCAGTGAATGTTTGTTCTTTTCATAAACCACATGAGCTTGTGTGTTCTTTTCATAGACCACATATGGATCCACAACTAGAGGCATCGCATGTCTGTTCTTCTCACAAACCACATATGAATCCACAGCTAGAGTCATTGGATGTGTGATATTTTCACAAACCACATATGGATCCAGTAGTGTCATTGCATGTGTGTTCTTCACACAAACCACATATGGATCCAGCAGTGTCATTGCATGTGTGTTCTTTTCATGAACCACAATAGCATGTGTGATCTTCTCCAAAACCACATATGGATCCACAAGTGTCATTGAATGTGTGGTATTTTCCTAAAAACATATGGATCCACCAGTGTCATTGCATGTGTGGTCTTTTCATGAACCACAGCTAGAGTCATTCAATATGTGTTGTTTTCAAAAACCACATATGGTCCACTAAACTCATTTCATGTGTGTTCTTTTCATAAACCACTCTAGAGTCATTGCATGTGTGTTCTGTCACAAACCACACATGGATCCACCAGTGTCATTACATGCCTGTTCTTTTCATAAACCACAGTTAGAGTCATTGCATGTGTGTTCTTTTCATTAACGACGGCTAGAGTCAGTGAATGTCTATTCTTTTCACAAACCACATATGGATCCACTGGTGTCATTGAATGTGTGTTCTTTTCACAAACGACATATTGATCCACCAGAGTCATTGGATGTGTGTTCTTCTCACAAACCACATATGGATCCACAAGTTTCATTGCATGTATGTTCTTCTCACAAACCACATATGGATCCACAGCTAGAGTCATTGCATGTCTATTGTTTTCACAAACGATATATGGATCCACTAGTGTCATTGCATGTCTGTTCTTTTTACAACCCACATATGGATCCACTAGTGTCATTGCATGTGTGTTCTTTTCATGAACAACATGAGCCTCTCTAGTCTTATCACAAACCACATATGGATCCACTAGTGTCGTTGAATGTGTGTTCTTTTCCTAAAACACACATGGATCCACCAGTGTCATTGCATGTCTGTTCTACTCATGAACCACAGCTAGAGTCATTGCATGTGTGTTCTTTTCACAAACCACATATGGATCCACTAGTGTCATTTCATGTGTTCTTCTCATTAACCACAACTAGAGTCCTTGCATGTTTGTTATTTTCACAAACCACATATGGATCCACCAGTGTCATTGAATATGTGTTCTTTTAACAAACCACATAAGGATCCACCAGTGTCATTGCATGTGTGTTCTTCTCACAAACCAGATATGGATCCAGTAGAGTCATTGCATGTGTGTTCTTTTCACAAACCACATATGGATCCACCAGAGTCATTTCATGTGTGTTCTTTTCATTAACCACGGCTAGAGTCATTGCATGTCTGTTATTTTCACAAACCATAGCTAGAGTCATTGGATGTGTGTTCTTTTCATTAATCACAATTAGAGTCAGTGAATGTATGTTCTTTTCATAAACCACATGAGCATGTGTGTTCTTTTCATAGACCACATATGGATCCATAGCTAGAGTCATTGCATGTGTGTTCTTTTCACAAACCACATATGGATCCACCAGTGTCATTGCACGTGTGTTCTTCTCTTGAACAACAGCTAGAGTCAGTGAATGTCTGCTCTTTCACAAACCGCACATGGATCCACCAGATTCATTGTATTGTCTATTCTTTTCATAAACCACAGTTAGAGTAGGTGCATGTGTGTTCTTTTCATTTACCACAACTAGATTCAGTGAATGTTTGTTCTTTTCACAGACCACACATGGATCCACCAGTGTCATTGAATGTGTGTTCTTTTCACCAACCACATATTGATCCACCAGAGTCATTGGATGTGTGTTCTTCTCACAAACCACATATGGATCCACAAGTGTCATTGCATGTATGTTCTTCTCTCGAACCACACTTGGATCCACTAGTGTCATTGCATGTGTGTTCTTTTCATGAACAACATGAGCCTCTCTATTCTTCTCACAAACCACGTATGGATCCACTAGTGTCGTTGAATGTGTCTTCTTTTCCTAAAACACGTATGGATCCACCAGTGTCATTGCATGTCTGTTCTGCTCATGAACCACAGCTAGAGTCATTGCATGTCTGTTCTTTTGACAAACCACATATTCATCCACTAGAGTCATTTCATGTGTTCTTTTCATTAACCACAACTAGAGTGACTACATCTTTGTTCATTTCACAAACCACATATGGATCTACCGGTGTCATTGAATATGTGTTCTTTTCACAAACCACATAAGGATCCACCAGTGTCATTGCATGTGTGTTCTTCTCACAAACCACATACGTATCCAGTAGAGTCATTGCATGTGTATTCTTTTCACAAACCACATATGGATCCACCAGAGTCATTGCATGTGTGTTCTTTTGATTAACCATGCCTAGAGTCATTGCATGTCTGTTCTTTTCACAAACTATAGATAGATTCATTGGATGTCTGTTCTTTTCATAAACCACATGAGCATGTATGTTCTTTTCATAGACCACATGTGGATCCACACCTAGAGTGATTGCATGTGTGTTCTTTTCGCAAACCACATATGGGTCCACCAGTGTCACTGCACGTGTGTTCTTCTCATGAACCACAGCAAGAGTCAGTGAATGTCTGTTCTTTCACAAACTACACATGGATCCACCAGAGTCATTGTATTGCCTGTTCTTTTCATAAACCACAGTTAGACATTGCATGTGTGTTCTTTTCATTTACCACAACTAGAGTCAGTGAATGTCTGTTCTTTTCACAGACCACACATGGATCCACAAGTGTCATTGAATGTGTTTTCTTTTCACAAACCACATATTGATCCACCAGAGTCATTGGATGTGTTTTCTTCTCACAAACCACATGTGAATCCGCAAGTGTCAATTCATGTCTGTTCTTCCCACAAACCACATATGGATCCACCATTGTCATTGCATGTATGTTCTTTTCATGAACCACATGAGCATTTGTGTTCTTCTCACAAACCACATATGGATCCACCAGTGTCATTGGATGTGTGTTCGTTTCCTAAAACACATATGGATCCACCAATGGCATTGCATGTGTGTTCTTTTCACGAACCACAGCTAGAGTCATTGCATGTGTGTTCTTTTCACAAACCACATATGGATCCACTAGAGTCATTTCATGTGTGTTCTTTTCATAAATAACATCTAGAGTCATTGCATGTTTTTTATTTCACAAACCACACATGGATCAACCATTGTCATTACATGCCTGTTCTTTTCATAAACCACAGTTAGAGTCATTGCATGTGTGTTCTTTTCATTAACCACAGCTAGAGTCAGTGAATGTCTGTTCTTTTCACAAACCACATATGGATCCACCAGTGTCATTGAATGTGTGTTCTTTTCACAAACAACATATTGATCCACCATAGACATTGGATGTGTGTTCTTCTCACAAACCACATATGGATCCACAAGTGACATTGCATGTATGTTCTTCTCACGAACCACATATGGATCCAGAGCTACCGTCATTGCATGTCTGTTGTTTTCACAAACCACATATGGATCCACCAGTGTCATTGCATGACTGTTCTTTTCACAAACCACCTATGGATCCACCAGTGTTATTGCATGTTTGTTCTTTTCATGAACCACATGAGAATGTCTGTTCTTCTTCTCAGAAACCACATATGGATCCACTAGTGTCATTGAATATGTGTTCTTTTCCTAAAACACATATGGATTCACCAGTGTCATTGCATGTCTGTTCTTCTCATGAACCCCAGCTAGAGTCATTGCATGTGTGTTCTGTTCACAAACAACATATGGATCCACTATAGTCATTTCATGTGTACTTTTCATTAACCATAGCTAGAGTCATTGCATGTCTGTTGTTTTCACAATACACAAATGGATCCACCAGTTTCATTAAATGTGTGTTCTTTTCACAAACCACATAAGGATCGACCAGTGTCATTGCATGTGGGTTGTTTTCACAAACCACAGTTATAGTCATTGCATGTATGTTCTTCTCTGAAACCACATATGGATCCACAATTAGAGTCATTGTATGTGTGTTCTTTTCATATACCACATATGGATCCACTAGAGTCATTGCATGTATGTTCTTCTCATAAACAATATATGGATCCATTAGAGTCATTGCATGTGTGTTCTTTTCACTTTTCATTAACCACATCTTGAGTCATTGCATGTGTGTTCTTTTCACTTTTCATTAACCACATAGAGTCATTGCATGTGTGTTCTTCTCACAAACCACATATGGATCCAGTAGAGTCATTGCATGTGTGTTGTTTTCACAAACCACATATGGATCCACTAGAGTCATTTCATGTGTTCTTTTCATTAAACACAACTAGAGTCATTGCATGTTTGTTCTTTTCACAAACCACATATGGATCCACCAGTGTCATTGAATATGTGTTCTTTTCACAAACCACATAAGGATCAACTAGTGTCATTTCATGTGTGTTCTTCACACAAACCACATATCGATCCAGTAGTCATTACATGTGCGTTCTTTTCACAAACCACATATGGATCCACCAGAGTCATTGCATGTGTGGTCTTTTCATGAACCATAGCTAGAGTCATTGAATGTGTGTTGTCTTCTCAAACCACATATGGATCCACTAGAGACATTTCATGTGTGTTCTTTTCATAAACCACATATAGAGTCATTGCATGTTTGTTCTGTCACAAACCACAAATGGATCCTCAAGTGTCATTGCAGGTCTATTCTTCTCACAAAACACATATGGATCCATTAGTGTCATTGCATGTGTGTTCTTTTCATGAACCACATGAGCATTTCTATTCTTCTCACAAACCACATATGTATCCAGTAGAGTCATTGCACGTGTGTTCTTTTCCTAAAACACATATGGATCCACCAGTGTCATTGCATTTCTATTCTTCTCATGAACCACAACTAGAGTCAGTGAATGTTTGCTCTTTTCATAAACCACATGAGCTTGTGTGTTCTTTTCATAGACCACATATGGATCCACACCTAGAGGCATTGCATGTCTGTTCTTCTCACAAACCACATATGGATCCACAACTAGAGTCATTGGATGTGTGATGTTTTCACAAACCACATATGGATCCAGTAGTGTCATTGCATTTGTGTTCTTCACACAAACCACATATGGATCCAGCAGTGTCATTGCATGTGTGTTCTTTTCATGAACCACATGAGCATGTGTGATCTTCTAAAAAACCACATATGGATCCACAAGTGTCATTGAATGTGTGGTATTTTCCTAAAAAACATATGGATCCACCAGTGTCATTGCATGTGTGGTCTTTTCATGAACCACAGCTAGACTCATTGAATATGTGTTGTTTTCAAAAACCACATATGGATCCACTAGAGTCATTTCATGTGTGTTCTTTTCATAAACCACTCTAGAGTCATTGCATGTGTGTTCTGTCACAAACCACACATAGATCCACCAGTGTCATTACATGCCTGTTCTTTTCATAAACCATAGTTAGAGTCATTGCATGTGTGTTCTTTTCATAACCACGGCTAGAGTCAGTGAATGTCTGTTCTTTTCACAAACCACATATGGATCCACTAGTGTCATTGAATGTGTGTTCTTTTCACAAACGACATATTGATCCACCAGAGTCGTTGGATGTGTGTTCTTCTCACATACCACATATGGATCCACAAGTTTCATTGCATGTATGTTCTTCTCACAAACCACATATGGATCCACAGCTAGAGTCATTGCGTGTCTATTGTTTTCACAAACGATATATGGATCCACTAGTGTCATTGCATGTCTTTTCTTTTCACAACCCACATATGGATCCACTAGTGTCATTGCATGTGTGTTCTTTTCATGAACAACATGAGCCTCTCTATTCTTCTCACAAACGACATATGGATCCACTAGTGTCGTTGAAGGTGTGTTCTTTTCCTAAAACATATATGGATCCACCAGTGTCATTGCATGTCTGTTCTTCTCATGAACCACAGCTAGAGTCATTGCATGTGTGTTCTTTTCACAAACCACATATGGATCCACTAGTGTCATTTCATGTGTTCTTTTCATTAACCACAACTAGAGTCATTGCATGTTTGCTATTTTCACAAACCACATATGGATCCACCAGTGTCATTGAATATGTGTTCTTTTAACAAACCACATAAGGATCCACCAGTGTCATTGCATGTGTGTTCTTCTCACAAACCAGATATGGATCCAGTAGAGTCATTTCATGTGTGTTCTTTTCATTAACCATGGCTAGAGTCATTGCATGTCTGTTATTTTCACAAACCATAGATAGAGTCATTGGATGTGTGCTCCTTTCATAAATCACAATTAGAGTCAGTGAATGTCTGTTGTTTTCATAAACCACATGAGCATGTGTGTTCTTTTCATAGACCACACATGGATCCACGGCTAGAGTCATTGCATGTGTGTTCTTTTCACAAACCACATATGGATCCACCAGTGTCATTGCATGTGTGTTCTTCTCATGAACCATAGCTAGAGTCAGTGAATGTCTGTTCTTTCACAAACCGCACATGGATCCACCAGATTCATTGTATTGTCTATTCTTTTCATAAACCACGGTTAGAGTCGGTGCATGTGTGTTCTTTTCATTTACCACAACTAGATTCAGTGAATGTCTGTTCTTTTCACAGACCACACATGGATCCACCAGTGTCATTGAATGTGTGTTCTTTTCGGCAACCACATATTGATCCACCAGAGTCATTGGATGTGTGTTCTTCTCACAAACCACATATGGATCCACAAGTGTCATTGCATGTCTGTTCTTCTCTCAAACCACACTTGGATCCACTAGTGTCATTGCATGTGTGTTCTTTTCATGAACCACATGAGCATGTCTATTCTTCTCACAAACCACATATGGATCCACTAGTGTCGTTGAATGTGTGTTCTTTTCCTAAAACACATATGGAGCCACCAGTGTCATTGCATGTTTGTTCTTCTCATGAACCACAGCTAGAGTCATTGCATGTCTGTTCTTTTCACAAACCACATATTGATCCACTAGGGTCATTTCATGTGTTATTTTCATTAACCACAACTAGAGTCACTACATCTTTGTTCATTTCACAAACCACATATGGATCTACCGGTGTCATTGAATATGTGTTCTTTTCACAAACCACATATGTATCCAGTAGAGTCATTGCATGTGTGTTCTTTTCACAAACCACATATGGATCCACCAGAGTCATTGCATGTGTGTTCTTTTCATTAACCACAACTAGGGTCATTAAATGTCTGTTCTTTTCACAAACCATAGCTAGAGTCATTGGATGCGTGTTCTTTTCATAAACCTTAACTAGAGTCAGTGAATGTTTGTTCTTTTCATAAACCACATGAGCTTGTGTGTTCTTTTCATAGACCACATATGGATCCACAACTAGAGGCATCGCATGTCTGTTCTTCTCACAAACCACATATGAATCCACAGCTAGAGTCATTGGATGTGTGATATTTTCACAAACCACATATGGATCCAGTAGTGTCATTGCATGTGTGTTCTTCACACAAACCACATATGGATCCAGCAGTGTCATTGCATGTGTGTTCTTTTCATGAACCACAATAGCATGTGTGATCTTCTCCAAAACCACATATGGATCCACAAGTGTCATTGAATGTGTGGTATTTTCCTAAAAACATATGGATCCACCAGTGTCATTGCATGTGTGGTCTTTTCATGAACCACAGCTAGAGTCATTCAATATGTGTTGTTTTCAAAAACCACATATGGTCCACTAAACTCATTTCATGTGTGTTCTTTTCATAAACCACTCTAGAGTCATTGCATGTGTGTTCTGTCACAAACCACACATGGATCCACCAGTGTCATTACATGCCTGTTCTTTTCATAAACCACAGTTAGAGTCATTGCATGTGTGTTCTTTTCATTAACGACGGCTAGAGTCAGTGAATGTCTATTCTTTTCACAAACCACATATGGATCCACTGGTGTCATTGAATGTGTGTTCTTTTCACAAACGACATATTGATCCACCAGAGTCATTGGATGTGTGTTCTTCTCACAAACCACATATGGATCCACAAGTTTCATTGCATGTATGTTCTTCTCACAAACCACATATGGATCCACAGCTAGAGTCATTGCATGTCTATTGTTTTCACAAACGATATATGGATCCACTAGTGTCATTGCATGTCTGTTCTTTTTACAACCCACATATGGATCCACTAGTGTCATTGCATGTGTGTTCTTTTCATGAACAACATGAGCCTCTCTAGTCTTATCACAAACCACATATGGATCCACTAGTGTCGTTGAATGTGTGTTCTTTTCCTAAAACACACATGGATCCACCAGTGTCATTGCATGTCTGTTCTACTCATGAACCACAGCTAGAGTCATTGCATGTGTGTTCTTTTCACAAACCACATATGGATCCACTAGTGTCATTTCATGTGTTCTTCTCATTAACCAGAACTAGAGTCCTTGCATGTTTGTTATTTTCACAAACCACATATGGATCCACCAGTGTCATTGAATATGTGTTCTTTTAACAAACCACATAAGGATCCACCAGTGTCATTGCATGTGTGTTCTTCTCACAAACTAGATATGGATCCAGTAGAGTCATTGCATGTGTGTTCTTTTCACAAACCACATATGGATCCACCCGAGTCATTTCATGTGTGTTCTTTTCATTAACCACGGCTAGAGTCATTGCATGTCTGTTATTTTCACAAACCATAGCTAGAGTCATTGGATGTGTGTTCTTTTCATTAATCACAATTAGAGTCAGTGAATGTATGTTCTTTTCATAAACCACATGAGCATGTGTGTTCTTTTCATAGACCACATATGGATCCATAGCTAGAGTCATTGCATGTGTGTTCTTTTCACAAACCACATATGGATCCACCAGTGTCAATCCACGTGTGTTCTTCTCTTGAACCACAGCTAGAGTCAGTGAATGTCTGCTCTTTCACAAACCGCACATGGATCCACCAGATTCATTGTATTGTCTGTTCTTTTCATAAACCACAGTTAGAGTAGGTGCATGTGTGTTCTTTTCATTTACCACAACTAGATTCAGTGAATGTTTGTTCTTTTCACAGACCACACATGGATCCACCAGTGTCATTGAATGTGTGTTCTTTTCACCAACCACATATTGATCCACCAGAGTCATTGGATGTGTGTTCTTCTCACAAACCACATATGGATCCACAAGTGTCATTGCATGTATCTTCTTCTCTCGAACCACACTTGGATCCACTAGTGTCATTGCATGTGTGTTCTTTTCATGAACAACATCAGCCTCTCTATTATTCTCACAAACCACGTATGGATCCACTAGTGTCGTTGAATGTGTGTTCTTTTCCTAAAACACATATGGATCCACCAGTGTCATTGCATGTCTGTTCTGCTCATGAACCACAGCTAGAGTCATTGCATGTCTGTTCTTTTCACAAACCACATATTGATCCACTAGGGTCATTTCATGTGTTCTTTTCATTAACCACAACTAGAGTCACTACATCTTTGTTCATTTCACAAACCACATATGGATCTACCGGTGTCATTGAATATGTGTTCTTTTCACAAACCACATATGTATCCAGTAGAGTCATTGCATGTGTGTTCTTTTCACAAACCACATATGGATCCACCAGAGTCATTGCATGTGTGTTCTTTTCATTAACCACAACTAGGGTCATTAAATGTCTGTTCTTTTCACAAACCATAGCTAGAGTCATTGGATGCGTGTTCTTTTCATAAACCTTAACTAGAGTCAGTGAATGTTTGTTCTTTTCATAAACCACATGAGCTTGTGTGTTCTTTTCATAGACCACATATGGATCCACAACTAGAGGCATCGCATGTCTGTTCTTCTCACAAACCACATATGAATCCACAGCTAGAGTCATTGGATGTGTGATATTTTCACAAACCACATATGGATCCAGTAGTGTCATTGCATGTGTGTTCTTCACACAAACCACATATGGATCCAGCAGTGTCATTGCATGTGTGTTCTTTTCATGAACCACAAGAGCATGTGTGATCTTCTCCAAAACCACATATGGATCCACAAGTGTCATTGAATGTGTGGTATTTTCCTAAAAACATATGGATCCACCAGTGTCATTGCATGTGTGGTCTTCTCATGAACCACAGCTAGAGTCATTCAATATGTGTTGTTTTCAAAAAGCACATATGGTCCACTAAACTCATTTCATGTGTGTTCTTTTCATAAACCACTCTAGAGTCATTGCATGTGTGTTCTGTCACAAACCACACATGGATCCACCAGTGTCATTACATGCCTGTTCTTTTCATAAACCACAGTTAGAGTCATTGCATGTGTGTTCTTTTCATTAACGACGGCTAGAGTCAGTGAATGTCTATTCTTTTCACAAACCACATATGGATCCACCGGTGTCATTGAATGTGTGTTCTTTTCACAAACGACATATTGATCCACCAGAGTCATTGGATGTGTGTTCTTCTCACAAACCACATATGGATCCACAAGTTTCATTGCATGTATGTTCTTCTCACAAACCACATATGGATCCACAGCTAGAGTCATTGCATGTCTATTGTTTTCACAAACGATATATGGATCCACTAGTGTCATTGCATGTCTGTTCTTTTTACAACCCACATATGGATCCACTAGTGTCATTGCATGTGTGTTCTTTTCATGAACAACATGAGCCTCTCTAGTCTTATCACAAACCACATATGGATCCACTAGTGTCGTTGAATGTGTGTTCTTTTCCTAAAACACACATGGATCCACCAGTGTCATTGCATGTCTGTTCTACTCATGAACCACAGCTAGAGTCATTGCATGTGTGTTCTTTTCACAAACCACATATGGATCCACTAGTGTCATTTCATGTGTTCTTCTCATTAACCACAACTAGAGTCCTTGCATGTTTGTTATTTTCACAAACCACATATGGATCCACCAGTGTCATTGAATATGTGTTCTTTTAACAAACCACATAAGGATCCACCAGTGTCATTGCATGTGTGTTCTTCTCACAAACTAGATATGGATCCAGTAGAGTCATTGCATGTGTGTTCTTTTCGCAAACCACATATGGATCCACCCGAGTCATTTCATGTGTGTTCTTTTCATTAACCACGGCTAGAGTCATTGCATGTCTGTTATTTTCACAAACCATAGCTAGAGTCATTGGATGTGTGTTCTTTTCATTAATCACAATTAGAGTCAGTGAATGTATGTTCTTTTCATAAACCAAATGAGCATGTGTGTTCTTTTCATAGACCACATATGGATCCATAGCTAGAGTCATTGCATGTGTGTTCTTTTCACAAACCACATATGGATCCACCAGTGTCAATCCACGTGTGTTCTTCTCTTGAACCACAGCTAGAGTCAGTGAATGTCTGCTCTTTCACAAACCGCACATGGATCCACCAGATTCATTGTATTGTCTGTTCTTTTCATAAACCACAGTTAGAGTAGGTGCATGTGTGTTCTTTTCATTTACCACAACTAGATTCAGTGAATGTTTGTTCTTTTCACAGACCACACATGGATCCACCAGTGTCATTGAATGTGTGTTCTTTTCACCAACCACATATTGATCCACCAGAGTCATTGGATGTGTGTTCTTCTCACAAACCACATATGGATCCACAAGTGTCATTGCATGTATGTTCTTCTCTCGAACCACACTTGGATCCACTAGTGTCATTGCATGTGTGTTCTTTTCATGAACAACATGAGCCTCTCTATTCTTCTCACAAACCACGTATGGATCCACTAGTGTCGTTGAATGTGTGTTCTTTTCCTAAAACACATATGGATCCACCAGTGTCATTGCATGTCTGTTCTGCTCATGAACCACAGCTAGAGTCATTGCATGTCTGTTCTTTTGACAAACCACATATTCATCCACTAGAGTCATTTCATGTGTTCTTTTCATTAACCACAACTAGAGTCACTACATCTTTGTTCATTTCACAAACCACATATGGATCTACCGGTGTCATTGAATATGTGTTCTTTTCACAAACCACATAAGGATCCACCAGTGTCATTGCATGTGTGTTCTTCTCACAAACCACATATGTATCCAGTAGAGTCATTGCATGTGTATTCTTTTCACAAACCACATATGGATCCACCAGAGTCATTGCATGTGTGTTCTTTTGATTAACCATGCCTAGAGTCATTGCATGTCTGTTCTTTTCACAAACCATAGCTAAATTCATTGGATGTCTGTTCTTTTCATAAACCACATGAGCATGTGTGTTCTTTTCATAGACCACATATGGATCCACACCTAGAGTGATTGCATGTGTGTTCTTTTTGCAAACCACATATGGGTCCACCAGTGTCATTGCACGTGTGTTCTTCTCATGAACCACAACAAGAGTCAGTGAATGTCTGTTCTTTCACAAACTACACATGGATCCACCAGAGTTATTGTATTGCCTGTTCTTTTCATAAACCACAGTTAGACATTGCATGTGTGTTCTTTTCATTTACCACAACTAGAGTCAGTGAATGTCTGTTCTTTTCACAGACCAAACATGGATCCACAAGTGTCATTGAATGTGTTTTCTTTTCACAAACCACATATTGATCCACCAGAGTCATTGGATGTGTTTTCTTCTCACAAACCACATGTGAATCCGCAAGTGTCAATTCATGTCTGTTCTTCCCACAAACCACATATGGATCCACCATTGTCATTGCATGTATGTTCTTTTCATGAACCACATGAGCATGTGTGTTCTTCTCACAAACCACATATGGATCCACCAGTGTCATTGGATGTGTGTTCTTTTCCTAAAACACATATGGATCCACCAATGTCATTGCATGTGTGTTCTTTTCACGAACCACAGCTAGAGTCATTGCATGTGTGTTCTTTTCACAAACCACATATGGATCCACTAGAGTCATTTCATGTGTGTTCTTTTCATAAATCACATCTAGAGTCATTGCATGTTTTTTATTTCACAAACCACACATGGATCGACCATTGTCATTACATGCCTGTTCTTTTCATAAACCACAGTTAGAGTCATTGCATGTGTGTTCTTTTCATTAACCACAGCTAGAGTCAGTGAATGTCTGTTCTTTTCACAAACCACATATGGATCCACCAGTGTCATTGAATGTGTGTTCTTTTCACAAACCACATATGGATCCACCATAGTCATTGGATGTGTGTTCTTCTCACAAACCACATATGGATCCACAAGTGACATTGCATGTATGTTCTTCTCACGAACCACATATGGATCCACAGCTACCGTCATTGCATGTCTGTTGTTTTCACAAACCACATATGGATCCACCAGTGTCATTGCATGACTGTTCTTTTCACAAACCACCTATGGATCCACCAGTGTTGTTGCATGTTTGTTCTTTTCATGAACCACATGAGCATGTCTGTTCTTCTTCTCAGAAACCACATATGGATCCACTAGTGTCATTGAATATGTGTTCTTTTCCTAAAACACATATGGATTCACCAGTGTCATTGCATGTCTGTTCTTCTCATGAACCACAGCTAGAGTCATTGCATGTGTGTTCTTTTCACGAACAACATATGGATCCACTAGAGTCATTTCATGTGTACTTTTCATTAACCATAGCTAGAGTCATTGCATGTCTGTTGTTTTCACAATACACATATGGATCCACCAGTTTCATTAAATGTGTGTTCTTTTCACAAACCACATAAGGATCGACCAGTGTCATTGCATGTGGGTTGTTTTCACAAACCACAGTTATAGTCATTGCATGTATGTTCTTCTCTGAAACCACATATGGATCCACAACTAGAGTCATTGTATGTGTGTTCTTTTCATATACCACATATGGATCCACTAGAGTCATTGCATGTATGTTCTTCTCATAAACAATATATGGATCCATTAGAGTCATTGCATGTGTGTTCTTTTCACTTTTCATTAACCACATCTAGAGTCATTGCATGTGTGTTATTTTCACTTTTCATTAACCACATAGAGTCATTGCATGTGTGTTCTTTTCACAAACCACCTATGGATCCACTAATTTCATTGGATGTCCATTCTTTTCATGAACCACATGAGCATGTCTGTTCTTCTCACAAACCACATGTGGATGCACTAGTGTTATTGAATGTGTGTTCTTTTCCTCAAACACATATGGATTCACCAGTGTCATTGCATGTTTGTTCTTCTCATGAACCACAGCTAGAGTCATTGCATGGGTGTTCTTTTCACAAACAACATATGGATCCACTAGAGTCATTTCTTGCGTTCTTTTCATTAACCATAGCTAGAGTCATTGCATGTCTGTTTTTTTCACAGACCACATATGGATCCATTAGTTCCATTAAATGTGTGTTCTTTTCACAAACTACATAAGGACCCACCAGTGTCATTGCATGTGTGTTGTTTTCACAAACCATAGCTATAGTCATTGCATGTCTGTTCTTCTCACAAACCACATGTGGATACACAACTAGAGTCATTGTATGTGTGTGCTTTTCATAGACCACATATGGATCCACTAGAGTCATTGCATGTGTGTTCTTCTCACAAACCACATATGGATCCAGTAGAGTCATTGCATGTGTGTTGTTTTCACAAACCACATATGGATCCACTAGAGTCATTTCATGTGTTCTTTTCATTAAACACAACTAGAGTCATTGCATGTTTGTTCTTTTCACAAAACACATATGGATCCACCAGTGTCATTGAATATGTGTTCTTTTCACAAACCACATAAGGATCAACTAGTGTCATTTCATGTGTGTTCTTCACACAAACCACATATCGATCTAGTAGTCATTGCATGTGTGTTCTTTTCACAAACCATATATGGATCCACCAGAGTCATTGCATGTGTGGTCTTTTCATGAACCATAGCTAGAGTCATTGAATGTGTGTTGTCTTCTCAAACCACATATGGATCCACTAGAGACATTTCATGTGTGTTCTTTTCATAAACCACATATAGAGTCATTGCATGTTTGTTCTGTCACAAACCACAAATGGATCCTCAAGTGTCATTGCAGGTCTATTCTTCTCACAAAACACATATGGATCCATTAGTGTCATTGCATGTGTGTTCTTTTCATGAACCACATGAGCATTTCTATTCTTCTCACAAACCACATATGTATCCAGTAGAGTCATTGCACGTGTGTTCTTTTCCTAAAACACATATGGATCCACCAGTGTCATCGCATGTCTGTTTTTCTCATGAACCACAGCTAGAGTCATGGCATGTGTGTGTTGGGTCCGCAGCATAGAAAACAAAAAAAATTCTACGGTGTGAACTACACGCCAAGATCTATCTACTAGGTACAAAGCAAAGGGTGGACATACATCCAACGAGAACTTACCCTCGTAGACAACGAGCTTTGTTAACGAGTAGGAACTCGTGGTTGATTTAGTCGTACACTTGCGGATCTCAAGATCGTGAGGAAGTCCGAGGGCCGCAACTCAGCGGCGCATCCGCACTCGCACACACGTTCAAGCCACCGGACAACCTCCACCTCCTCGCTCCAGCGATCCAGCGGAAGCAGCAACTCCTTCCAGGCGAAATGCCACCGGGAACATGTATCTCGCCAATCCGAGACCATGGGGGAATAATTCTAGAGGGGGAGAGAGATCCTTCATAAGGAGGTGTGTGGATGAAGGAGGCAATGGGTGGCCTTTTATAGGAGGAGGGGGGTGCCCTCTCTCTCCATGGCCGGCGCATGGGGGGGTGACCCCTCACCTCCCCATTCATGTGGTGGTAACTCCCTCCACATTAAAATGCCTCTTCACATTCCCTTTTAAAGTCTCCACTTTAAATGCATTAAATTTCTCCAAATTTAATGCTCTCTCATTTAATAAAACTCTTTTTATTAAATTTATTCAGAATTTTGTTAATTACTTTAATTAACAAACATTCACATATAGCCCCTTGCTATATTTCAATATCACATGAAGAATCACCTTCTGCAATTTCACCCGAAACAATTTCCGGTTTCTATTGAAACAATTCCTGCGCTTTGCAATTCTTTCGTCTGAAACATATGTGCTCAAAAATGGTGTACGGTAACTCTTTAGTGTGCCACCCTACGGTTTGCGAATAATGCAGACATGATCGAGACCCTTCTCCGATCAATAATCAGGAGCGGGACCTGGAGATCCGTACTGACTCCTACACATTCAATGATGACTCCTGTGATCGTGAGAACCTTTAATGCTTGTAACTAAATCCCTATGTCTCTCGATATATTACATGTCCGAGATTCGATCATCGGTATCTCCATACCTAGTTTGATCTCGTTATCGACATGCACTCTTTTCTCGTTCCCGTGATATAACATTCTAGTGATCACATCACTTGCTTGCAAGCTATCCTAATGTGATATCACCGAGACGGCTCAGAGTATATCTATCCGTCATATGGATTGACAAATTCCACTCTTGATCTATGAGCCTCAACATAACACCTTTGTAGTACTGAACCCATCTTTATAGTCACCCTATTACGGTGTGATGTTTGATGTTATCAAGATACTCTTCCGGTGTCAGCAATTAACATGATCTCATGGTCTAAGGGTAAAGATTACTTCGTATGATGTTATAGCAATATAAACATAATGACTTGATCATAATGCTATACTTCGGATGAATTTTCATCACATCATTCCACCAATGGTGTGACCTTGTTATTAACAACATCCAATGTCCATGATCAGGAATATATAATAACAACTTTATTATTGCCTCTCAGGGCATATTTCCTTCAGTCTCCCACTTGCACTAGAGACAATAATCTAGTTCACATAGTGATAAATATAACACCCATGGAGTTCTAGTGTTGATCATGTTTTTCCCTAGGGAGAACTTTAGTCAGCGGATCTGCTACATTTAGGTTCGTGTGTACTTTACAAATCTTTATATCTCCATCCTTGACATGCTCGACGATGGAGTGAAACCGGCGCTTAATATACTTGGAATTCTTGTGAGACCTTGGTTCCTTTGCATTGGCTATGGCTCCATTGTTGGCACAATAGATCACCATCGGGTCCAACGCACTGGGAACCACACCCAGTTCCGTAATGAACTCTTTCATCCAAACTGCTTCCTGCGCCGCTTCTGAAGCAGCAACATATTCTGCCTCCGTTGTTGATCCAGCCACCACAGGTTGTTTGGAACTCCTCCAACTAACTGCTACTCTGTTCAAGAGAAATACGTATCCGGATTGAGACTTAGAGTCATCCGGATCGGTGTCAAAGCTAGCATCGACATAACACTTAGAGACTAGCTCTTCTTCACCTCCGTTTATAAGAAACATATCCTTAGTTCTTCTTAAGTACTTGAGGATGTTCTTTACCGCTATCCAGTGTTCCGAACCTAGATCAGATTGGTACCTACTAGTCAAACTAATAGCATGTGCCACATCCGGTCTTGTACATAGCATGGCATACATAATAGAGCCTATGGCCGAGGCCTAGGGGATCTTATCCATCATCTCTCTTTCTTCCGCCGTAGCCAGAATTTGAGTCTTACTCAATGTCTTGCCTTGCAACATAGGTAAGAACCCCTTCTTACTTTTGTCCATATTAAACTTCTTTAATATCTTATCAAGGTATGTACTCTGCGATAGCCAAATTAGGCGGCTTGATCTATCTTTATAGATTTTAATGCCTAATATATATGATGCTTCACCAAGGTCTTTCATCGAAAATTTGCTGTTTAGATAACTTTTAACACTGTTTAAAAGATCTACATCATTTCCAATCAATAATATGTCATCCACATATAATATCAGAAATGCCACATTGCTCCCACTCACTTTCTTGTAAATACAAGCCTCTCCATAAGTTTAGACAAATCCAAACTCTTTGATCACATCATCAAAGCAGATATTCCAACTTCGTGATGCTTGCTTCAGTCCATAGATGGATCGCTGAAGTTTGCACACCTTATTAGCATCCTTAGGATTGACAAAACCCTTAGGTTGTATCATATACAACTCTTCTTCAATCTTACCATTGAGGAACGCAGTTTTGACATCCATCTGCCATATTTCATAATCGAAATATGCAACAATTGCTAACATAATCCTAACTGACTTAAGCATCGCTACGAGAGAGAATGTCTCATCGTAGTCAACTCCTTGAATTTGTCAAAACCCCTTTGCAACAAGTCGAGCCTTATAGATGGTCACATTACCATCAGCATCAGTTTTCCTTTTGAAAATCTATTTATTCTCCACGGCCTTTCGGTCGTGAGGTAAGTCCACCAAGTTCCAAACTTGGTTCTCGTACATGAATTCCATCTTGGATTTCATGGCTTCTAGCCATTTGTTGGAATCCGGGCTCATCATCGCTTCTTCATACATTGTAGGGTCATCCATTTCATCAACCATGAAATTCACAACAGGATTGTCGTACAGTTCAGGAGCTGCACGTGTCCTGCTTGACCTGCGTGGTTCGGTAGTGTCCTCTTTCGGAGTTTCATGATCATTATCATTAGCTCTCTCTTCATCAGGTGAAGTCAACTCTGAAACAACTTTCGGTGCTGCGCCACTCGCCATTCCATGAAGAGAAGGTTCCATAACCTCTTCGAGTTCTACCTTCCGACTACTCACACCTTTCACGAGAAACTCCTTCTCAAGAAAGGATCCATTCTTGGCAACAAAAACCTTGCCCTCGGATCTGTGATAGAAGGTATACCCAATTGTTTCCTTAGGGTATCCTATGAAGACACATTTTTCCGCTTTGGGTTCGAGTTTATCTGGTTGAAGTTTCTTCACATAAACATCGCATCCGCAAACCTTAAGAAATGATAGCTTAGGTTTGTTTCCAAACCATAATTCATACGGTGTCGTTTCAACGGATTAAGATGGTGCCTGATTTAAAGTGAATGCAGCTGTTTCCAGTGCATAACCGCAAAATGACAGAGGTAAGTCAGTCAGAGACATCATAGATCGAACCATATCCAATAAGGTACGATTACGACGCTCCGACCCACCATTACGTTGTGGTGTTCCGGCAGTCGTGAGTTGTGAAACTATTCCACACTCTTTCATGTGTGTGCTATACTCGTAACTTAGATACTCTCCTCCACGGTCAGACCGTAGAAATTTGATCTTTCTATTACGATGATTTTCCACTTCATTCTGAAATTCCTTGAAATTTTCAAAAGTTTCAGACTTGTGTTTCATCAAATAGATATACCCATATCTACTCAAATCATCCGTGAAAGTAACAAAATAACGATATCCAGATCGCGCCGACACACTCATTGGTCCACACACATCAGTATGTATGATTTCCAATAGATCTGCCGCCCGTCCCATTGAACCGAAAAACGGCGTTCTAGTCATCTTGCCCATAAGGCATGGCTCACATGTATCAAATGATTCAAAATCAAGTGATTGCAAAATTCCATCAGAATGGAGTTTCTTCATGCGTTTAACGCCAATATGACCTAGACGGCAGTGCCACATATATGTAGACATATCATCATCAAGTTTAATCTTTTTAGCATTAACATTATGAATGTGCGTAATATTACTATCGAGATCCAATAGAAATAAACCATTCAACATAGGTGCATGACCATAAAAGATATCATTCTTATAAATCGAACAACCATTGTTTTCAGATTTAAAGGAATGACCACTTTGCATCAAACACGATCCAGATACAATGTTCATGCTCAGTGCAGGCACCAAATAACAATTATTTAGGTTTATAACTAAACCCGATGGCAAATGGAGAGGTAGCATCCCGACGGCGATCACATCAACTCTTGATCCATTGCCGACCCGCATCCTGACCTCATCCCTTGCTTGTTGTCGCTTGTTCCGTAGCCCCTGTACCGAGTTACATATATTAGCAACCGATCCGGTATCAAATACCCAGGTGCTACTGCGAGTACTACTCAAGTACACATCAATAACATGTATATCACATATACCTTCGTTTGCCTTGCTGGACTTCTTGTCCGCCAAATACTTGGGGCAGTTGCGCTACCAATGGCCATTCCCCTTGCAATAGTAGCACTCGCTGTCAGACATAGGGCCAGCCCGGGGTTTCTTTTCAGGCGTGGCAACAGACTTGCCACCCTTCTTTAACTTGTGCTTGCCTTTCTTATCCTTCTTGAAACCGGTGGTCCTATTGATCATCAACACTTGATGTTCTTTCCTAATCTCCACTTCTACAGTCTTAAGCATTCACAGAAGCTCGGGAAGAGACTTCTTCATGCCCTGCATATTATAGTTCATCAAGAAGCTCTTGTAGCTAGGTGGTAGAGATTGGAGAACACGATGTATGCTTAAGTCAATGAGAATCGTTATTCCCAAGGACACAAGCTTATCGGCGTACCCAGACATTTTGAGTATGTGCTCACTAACGGAGCTATTTTCCTGCATCATGCAGCTAAAGAACTTTTCTGTAGCATTATAACTCACTACGGCAGCATGGGTATCGAAAATCATTTTCAATTCTCCCATGGTATCAAAGGCATTACCATTTTCGAAACGCTTTCGAAGTTCTGGCTCTAGCCCATACAGTATGCCGCAATGAACTAAGTTGTGGTCCTCCTAACGAGTCACATAGACATTCTTTTCCTCGTCAGGGGCATCAGGAGCTGGTGGGGGGCCTAGCGGCGCATCTAGAACATATTGCTTTTGTGCAGCAGTGAGGAGAATCCTCAAATTCATAGCCCAGTTGGTGAAGTTGCTACCATTCGCAGCAAGTTTCTCTTTCTCCATGAACACATTGAAATTAAAAGCAGGTGGTGCCATCTACAACAGAATTTGTAAAGTTTATTTCAACTAAGTTTATGATAGATTGAGTTCAACTAATCCAAATTACTAATGAACTCCCACTCAAAAACGACATCCCTCATGTCCTTTTGGTGATTACATGAACCAAATCCACTATATCAAGTCCGCTCATCACGTGAGTTGATATACCTTCAAAGGCGAGCATCTATATGGGCATCATATCAACCATATGACTCATGCTTAACCTTTCGGTCCGTGTTCCGAGGCCATGTCTGTACATGCTAGGCTCGCCAAGTAAGAACCTTAGTATTCGCATGTGTAAAACTGTCTTACACCCGTTCCTATGAAAGCGTAGATTCGAGTACACCCGATCATCACGTGATGTCTCGAAACACGATCCATAGAAAAGTGCATACTCAAGGAAGAACACAATTTTATCTTGATATCTAAATGAGGGATCATCTTATAATGCTACCAAACGCGCCAAACTAGCAGTATAAGATGCTAACATCTAATGTGTAAAGTGAGATGATATGGTCCATGCATTTGATGTCTATCACTTGCATCATGGTATGATCTCTATCATTCCTTTGTGTGTAAGGCTAAGGTCTATCGAACTTACACGTTGACTGTGTTGTAAGAGTATCTACCATACATCTACTTACAACAATACCATATTAATACACTAGCCCAGCAACGATCTAAACTAGACGCCTCTAATTTATCAATTGCAAGTTTTACGTGGCTTAGGGCTTTCGGAGATAGAACCATTCTCACCTACGAACATGAACCACAACGAGGATAACTAAGTTATTAGCAACTCGTTGTAAATCAGATATTGACTATAGTAGGAGAGACAGACACCCGCCAGCCACTTATGCAAAACAAGTTGCATGTCAGTCGTGGAACCGGTCTCATGTACGATGACATGTAAGGTTGGTCCGGGCCGCTTCATCCCACTATGCCACCAATATCCAAAATACATAGAAGACGCAATAACATGATCATCATCGCCCACATATCAACCATATGTGTACTACCCGTGCTAAGCATCTATGCATAGATCAGGCTCTGATACCACTGTTGGGTCCGCAACATAGAAAACAAAAAATTTCCTACGGTGTGAACTACACGCCAAGATCTATCTACTAGGTACAAAGCAAAGGGTGGACATGCATCCAACGAGAACTTACCCTCATAGACAACGAGCTTTGTTAACGAGTAGGAACTCGTGGTTGATGTAGTCGTACACTTGCCGATCTCAAGATCGTGAGGAAGTTCGAGCACCACAACTCAGCGGCGCATCCGCACTCGCACACACGTTCAAGACACCGGACTACCTCCACCTCCTCACTCCAGCGATCCAGCGGAAGCAGCAACTCCTTCCAGACGAAATGCCACCGGGAACATGTATCTCGCTAATCCGAGACCATGGGGGAATAATTCTAGCGGGGGAGAGAGATCCTTCACAAGGAGGTGTGTGGATGAAGGAGGGAATGGGTGGCCTTTTATAGGAGGAGGGGGGTGCCCTCTCTCTCCATGGCCGGCGCATGGGGGGTGACCCCTCATCTCCTCATTCATGTGGTGGTAACCCCCTCCACATTAAAATGCCTCTTCACATTCCCTTTTAAAGTCTCCACTTTAAATGCATTAAATTTCTCCAAATTTAATGCTCTCTCATTTAATAAAACTATTTTTATTAAATTTATTCAGAATTTTGGTAATTACTTTAATTAACAAACATTCACATATAGCCCCTTGCTATATTTCAATATCACATGCAGAATCACCTTCTGCAATTTCACCCGAAACAATTTCTGGTTTCTATTGAAACAATTCCTGCGCTTTTCAATTCTTTCGTCTGAAACATATGTGCTCCAAAATGGTGTCTGGTAACACTTAAGTGTGCCACCATACGGTTCGCGAATAATGCAGACATGATCGAGACCCTTCTCCGATCAATAATCAGCAGCGGGACCTAGAGATCCGTACTGACTCCTACACATTCAACGATGACTCCTGTGATCGTGAGAACCTTTAACGCTTGTAACTAAATCCCTTTGTCTCTCGATATATTACATGTTTGAGATTCGATCATCGGTATCTCCATACCTAGTTTGATCTCGTTACCGACATGCACTCTTTTCTCGTTCCCGTGATATAACATTCTAGTGATCACATCACTTGCTTGCAAGCTATCCTAATGTGATATCACCGAGAGGGCCCAGAGTATATCTATCCGTCATCTGGATTGACAAATTCCACTCTTGATCCATGATCCTCAACATAACACCTTCATAGTACTGACCCCATCTTTATAGTCACCCTGTTACGGTGTGACGTATGATGTTATCAAGATACTCTTCCGGTGTCAGCAATTAACATGATCTCATGGTCTAAGGATAAATATTACTTCGTATGATGTTATAGCAATATAAACATAATGACTTGATCATAATGCTATACTTCAGATGAATGTTCATGACATCATTCCACCAATGGTGTGACCTTTTTATTAACAACATCCAATGTCCATGATCAGGAAACCTTGATCATCCTGTTAATCAACAAGCTAGTCTATAAGAGAGGCATGACTAGGAACCCTTTTTTGTTTATTAAACACACATGTATTGATGTTTCCGAATCAATACATTTCTAGCTTGTAAAATAAACATCTATCATGTATAAGGAGAATATAATAACAACTTTATTATTGCCTCTCAGGGCATATTTCCTTCAGTGTGTTCTTTTCACAAACCACATATGGATCCACTAGAGTCATTTCATGTGTTCTTTTCATTAACCACAACTAGAGTCATTGCATGTTTGTTCTTTTCACAAACCACATATGGATCCACCAGTGTCATTGCATGTGTGTTCTTCTCACACACCACATATGGATCCAGTAGAGTCATTGCATGTGTGTTCTTTCCACAAACCACATATGGATCCACCAAAGTCATTGCATGTGTGTTCTTTTCATTAACCATGGCTAGAGTCATTGCATGTCTGTTCTTTTCACAAACCGTAGCTAGAGTCATTGGATGTGTGTTCTTTTCACAAACCACAACTAGAGTCAGTGAATGTTTGTTCTTTTCATAAACCACATGAGCATGTGTGTTCTTTTCATAGACCACATATGGATCCACACCTAGAGTTATTGCATGTGTGTTCTTTTCACAAACCACATATGGAATCCACTAGTGTCATTGCATGTGTGTTCTTCTCATGAACCACAGCTAGAGTCGGTGAATGTCTGTTCTTTCACAAACCACACATGGATCCACCAGAGTCATTGTATTGCCTGTTCTTTTCATAAACCACAGCTAGAGTCATTGCATGTGTGTTCTTTTCATTTACAACAACTAGAGTCAGTGAATGTCTGTTCTTTTCACACACCACACATGGATCCACCAGTGTCATTGGATGTGTGTTCTTTTAACAATTCACATATTGAAACACCAGAGTCATTGGATGTGTGTTCTTCTCACAAACCACATATGGATCCACAAGTGTCATTGCCTGACATGGATATACCCTACAGGTACTCGAGCTTGGTATATATGGTCCAAATACGTATAGGCCCACGATGTCGCCAAGGCCCAGATGGAAGGATTCGAGTAACGTGCGGACTCTCGATTGCTTGAAGATCAAGAAAAAGCTAAAGATCGAAAGTTTGAAGGGGAAACCCTAACTTGTAACCGACTCGACCTGCTACCCGACCTAGCCTATCTATATAAAGGCTAAGACGGGGCGGCGAAGAGGCCACATGCAACCCTAGTTTCCACAACCCTCGCTAGATTGCATCTGCGCAGCATTGTAACTTTCGACTCCTTCGATAATTCCATGAGGAGACAAGCAGGAGTAGGGACCTCTACGAGGCCTGAACCTGGGTAAATCCTTTGTCCCCTGTGTGCTTGTTTGCTAGCCGATAGATGTCTCCAGCACTCCCTCCTTCTCTAAAACCCAAGTCCATAACAATGGGCATTGATGAGTTAAACCCTCGTCAATTGGCGCCGTCTGTGGGAAAAGGGAGTGCTGATGTTGCGGCTTCTTCGGCCCCATCAACTGCGATCTACAACTCCGCAACAGCAGAGATTCGCCAGCTCTACGGTGCCTTCTACTTCACCGTCCACACGCCGACCACCCGCCCGGCCTTCGAGTCCGTGGGCGACGGAATCAGTCTGGCGATTGGGAGCTTCCGCTTCCAAGTTGGTCAGATGGGCACGCTTTGCATGCCTGATCAACCGAGAGCACCGGCGATTGCCCCGACATCATGGTTCCCTCCATCGATCGACACCCTCAGCAAGCTCAATGCTCTGGTGGCAGTCGGGAACACGGTTAGCGACAGTAGTCGCGACTCCGATCTGAGCAATCTGGCCATAGAAGATGGAACCTACGGTTCCGAATCTGAAAGTTGTGGAAGCAACAGCTTCCCCGGTCACTTCATGTGCGCCGTCATCAACGCAGGCGACACCTCCGCCAATCGTGACAACGGTGGTAACACCGGTAACGGCACCGATCCACCCAACGCCGGCAACGGTGGCAACAACGGTAATGGCGGCAATCGCGCTCCCGTCAACAACGGAGGAGCAGTCGAACCTCCCAGCATAATCAATGAGCAAACCGCCGAACGCGTCGTAATCAACCTCAACGAGCAAGAGTGGGATCGCTGCCACGAAGCCCTACGGGGCACATCTCTACCCTTTGGGTCCCCACAGGAACTACTGATGGGCTATCACTGGCTCCTAAAGGAAGAATTCAAGCGCCAACTGCAAACAATCGCGCAACTCGAGGCGCGTAAAAAGGCAGCGGACGAATCGAGCCTTCGTCGTGCTGGTCTCTCCTCCTACGGAGGATCCTCCTCAAGAGGCAACGAGTACCTTGCCAAGAAGAGGCAGTCGCGGATGGCTCACCTCACCGAGCAAGAGCGCATAGAGGCCGCGAAAGTCCTCGACTTCGGCTCTACGACAGTCGACACGAGAGGCAACATGGTTCCCAGAATGCCGCAGGCTGCGGCGACAGCAGCCACCATGTACCTCCTCAATAACCAGCCGCCAGCTGGAGATCCCTGAACTGCTATGCACCGATCTACGATCGCTGGTTTGGGTCTAATCGATGCTGCCCTCGACAAGGAGCCGATACCAGACCCAAAAAAGGGTAAAGCACTAGCAAAGCGCTACTCCTCGCCCTCATCCAGCGATGACGGTCACGACCTGTCCCGACGTCGCCGCTCACGGTGACATGATTGTGACTACGACGTGTGCCTTGCACAGCGCAAGATCGACAAGTCAAGGGCACGACATGCTCGGTCGACTGACTCGGAAGAACAAGATGGGGAGCTCTCCGGCGCCAGATGCTTCAGCAGATCCATCAGGCAAAAGAGAATGCCTAAAGGGTTTAAACTCCCAACGGAGAATCCGAAATTTGACGGTCTACAGGACCCCAAGATCTGGCTGGAGGACCACATCTCCTCCGTCAGGCTACACGGAGGCAGTCGAAGTACTTCCATGCAATGCCTGCAGCTATAGCTGCAGGGCGCCGCCCAAGCATGGTTCAATAACCTCCCACGCGGATCCATTCACAGTTGGGATGAACTGGTCTACAGCTTCGTGTGCAACTCTAAGGGCACGTACAAACGGCCCGCCTCAATCGAAGAATTGAGATGCTGCCAGCAAAGATCTGGAAAATCGCTGCGCTCCTACATCCAAAGGTGGTCCATCATCAAGAACTCCGCGGAGAACATCTCGGAAGACCACGCGATTGATGCATTCAACGGCGGCGTCCGCCACATGGAACTCAGGGAGGAGCTAGGCCGCTCAAAACCCCAGACCATCGACCACCTGATGGAGATCGCAAATCGGTGGGCCGATGGAGAATATTCGGTGAAGAATCGCGCTCACTCTGACGAGGAGGCAGAACTCGAACGCAGACGCGACCACCGAGGAAAATGCCGCATGCGCATCTACGATGACCGTGACGACGTCAACATGGTCGCAGCCGGCTACGCTGATAGACGCAACGATAACCGCAATAGCGGATACCGCAGCGGCGGATACAACGACTCCGGGAAAACCACGCAAGTGTGACAACACCGCACTCGCGATGAGGCACCCGCGACCTCCATCGAGGACAAACTGTCTGGGCCATGCACGGTACACTTCTACATCGACAAGCATGATGGCAAGAGAAAGTCCAGCCACCTCCTCAAGGACTGCCACGAGTTGCTCAAGCTACACAAGGGATTGGTTCGGATGAATCGCAACAGAGTCGAAAGAGGCTACGGAGCCGCTCCAGGCGTCGTGGCACATGGCGCACCACCACCACCACCGGGACCACCCCCGAACGGAGCTGCACCGGACCAGCACCACGGAGGAGAACCGTACCCACGGGCCATGGGAACCATGATGATCCAAAAGGGGCGCCCCTCCAGTAGTGTGTAGAAAGCCATCACTCGCCAAGTCAACTTGGCCATGCACTCGCCACCATCCACCACTGAGTACCTCAGTGGCAGTGAGTCATGCATTACCTTCGACAAACGTGACCACCCACCTCAGGTACCTCGCCCAGGTCATTGCCCCCTCGTACTCGAGGCGCAAATTGGAGGCTTCGACATGTGTTGTGTCTTCATGGATGGCGGGACCAGCATCAACCTCATATTCGCGAGTACCTTGCGAGCAATGAGGATCCCTCTAACCTGCTTGGAGGCATCATACACAACATTCCACGGCATCGTCCCAGGGAAAGGCGTATACCTCCTGGGCAAAATCGACCTCGACGTCATATTCGGCACGCCAAAGAACTTCCGGCACGAGCGCATCGACTTTGAGGTGGTCGACTGGCCCTCACAGTACCACTGCATCCTTGGACACATCGCGTTTGCTAGGTTCATGGCGGTACCCCACTACGCCTACCTGCAGATGAAAATGCTAGGTCCCAACGGCGTCATCACAATCAACGGGAGCATTGAGCGATCTGACAGTTGCGACAGTGAATTCAACAGAATCTCCCAGTCCTTCGGCATGCAGGAGGAGCTCGCGTGATTGAAGGAAACGACAGACAATAGTCTGCCTCCCTTGAGTAGGCCAAGCTCACCTGATCTCTCCTTCGACCCATCTGTGCACACAAAGAAGGTGCAGTTCCATCCATCAGATCCCGCCAAAACGGCCCTCATCGCCAACAACTAGAGTCCCGCATAGGAACTCGCGCTCGTCGAATTCCTCCGTCAGCACTGGGAAATTTTTGCCTGGTGTCCATCGGACATGCCAGGAGTTCCCAGAGAATTCGCCGAGCACGCACTCAACGTTAACCCCGACGCACGGCCAGTCAAGCAAACAATCAGGCGACTGTCTGAGCCACGAGCGCAGGCAGTCGGAATGGAGATCAACAGACTCCTCGAGGCCAAATTCATACGCGAGATCAAGGAAAGCACTTGGCTCGCAAATACGGTGCTGGTGCCAAAAAAGGACACAGATATCCTACGGATGTGCGTGGACTTCACTTCTTTAAACAAGCACTACCCAAAAGATCACTTCCCGCTACCACGGATCGATCAAATCATCTACTCCACCGCTGGATGCGAGCGCCTCTGCTTTATCGATGCCTACTCAAGCTATAACCAAATTCGAGTGAAGGAGGAAGAACAGGAGAAGACCGCGTTTACAACGCCCTACGGTGTTTTTTGCTACAACACAATGCCCTTCGGGCTAAAAAACGTGGGAGCCACCTACCAGCGGTGCATGCAGGCTTACCTCAAGGAGCAACTGGGTCGCAACATCCAAGTCTATGTAGATGACATAGTAATCAAAACCAAGGAGGAAGCCTCTCTAATCGGCGACTTGCGCGAAACCTTCGCCAATCTCGATCGTTACCGGATTAAGCTCAATCCGGACAAATGCGCCTTCGGCGTACCATCTGGGAAGCTGCTCGGGTATCTCATCTCTGTGAGAGGGATTGAGGCAAGCCCGAAAAAGATAAAGGCCATACTGGCCATGGAGAAGCCAAAGAACATAAGAGGCTTCCAGCAACTAGCCGGAGGAATCGCGGCCCTCAGTCGATTTATCAGTCGAATGGGAGAAAAGACACTGCCCTTCTATCAGCTCCACCGCAAAGCTAACAAATTCGAGTGGACCAATGAAGCGCAAGAAGCATTCGAAGATCTAAAGCGCCTACTATCCACCTCGCCAGTACTGGTGACTCCACGAGAAAGGGAACCACTACTGCTGTACATCTCCGCTACCAACCAAGTGGTTAGTACATTGCTCGTCGTCGAACGGGCCGAGGAAAACAAGGTCCATGGCGTACAACGCCCGGTATACTACCTCAGCGAGGTCCTCACGCCAACAAAACAGCGGTACCCGCATTACCAGAAGCTTGCATACGGCGTCTTCATGACCGCCCGGCGACTACGCCATTACTTCCAGGAGCACCCAATCGTGGTAGTCAGCGATGCCCCATTGGGACATATCATCAATAACCCCGATGCCACGGGGCGAGTCGCGCTTTGGGGAATCGAACTGTCTCCACGAGACATCACGTACGAAAAGCGCGACGCAATGAAGTCACAAGTTCTCCCTGACATCCTCGTGCATTGGATGGAAAACCAACTCCCGGATAAGCCAGATATGTCCTATCTCTGGACAATGCACTTTGATGGGTCCAAGCGAAAAGATGGAGCAGGAGCGGGTGTCATACTGACATCACCTCAAGGGGACAAATTGAAGTATATCCTGCGAATGTAGTTCACAGCCTCAAACAACAAGGCTGAATACGAGGCCCTGTTGCACGGGATGAGGATGGCAAACGCCTGTGGTGCAAAGAGGCTCATCATAAATGACGACTCCAAGCTGGTCGTCAACCAAACAATACACGAGTGCGACGCACTGAACGACAACATGATCGCGTACCGCGACCTCTATGATACACTCGAAGGAGACTTCGATGGTTGCGATTTGCGACACATAGGTCGCGAAAGCAACGAGGAGGCGGACGCACTCGCCAACATAGGCTCAATCTGCGCCCCCATACCACATGGGGTATTTCTCGCATCTGCGAACGCTCCATCAAGCCAAAGGCCGCAGAAAAGAAAACAAGCGCATCAACTGACTCGGGGGCTACGCCACCCAATGAGCCAATGGCACTCGATGACTTGGAGCTAGACACAGGAGTCGAGGGACCAATGAGCATCATGATAATCGAACAATCCTAGATGCAGCCGTAAATTACGTACCTCCTCAGCAAGCGCCTACCGGACGACCCGACAGACGCACGGCACATCGCGCGATGCTCCAAGGCATTCGCCGTTATCAACGGCGAATTGTATAAACGCAGCATCACAGGCGTGTTACAGATGCGTCTCCCTGGCCGATGGAAGAGCAGTCCTCCTCGACATCCATGAAGGGACCTGCGGGCACCACGCCGGTAGTCGCGCCCTCGTTGCCAAAGCTCTACGATATGGATTTTACTGGCCCACGGCCATGGGCGACGCCAAGGACATAGTCCAAAAGTGCAACGCTTGTCAGTGATTCGCGGACAAGCCACATGCACTAGGCGCAGAACTACGGCCTATTCCATTGGCCAGGCATTTCGCACAATGGGGGCTCGACATGGTGGGCAAGCTCCCAAGGTCCTTGCAAGGAGGCTACGTCTACCTCTTGGTCGCAGTTGACAAGTTCACTAAGTGGATTGAGGCCATGCCAGTGACCAAACAATCAGGGCACAGCGCAGTCAAGTTCTTCGAGTCCATTGTGTACCTCTTCGGCGTGCCGCACAACATCATCACTGACAACGGGACAAACTTCACATCCAAGTAGTTCCAAGAATTCTGCGGAAACCTGGGGATCAACATCAGTTACGCCTCAGTAGCGCATCCACAGACCAACGGTCAGGTGGAAAAAGCAAACGGGCTCGTCTGCAGCGGCATCAAGAAGAGACTCCTTCGACCACTCGAACAAGCCGCGGGTTGCTGGCCAGATGAGCTCCAATCCGTACTCTGGAGCCTACGTACAACTCCAAATAGCGCCACGGGCTACACGCCATTCTTTATGGTGCACGGAGCAGAAGCAGTACTACCCGCCGAAGTGAGGTACAAGGCACCGCGCGTAGTCGCTTACAACGAACAAGAGTCATCTCTTGCACTCGAAGACTCCGTCGACCTCCTCGACGAGGCAAGAGAAATCGCGGCAGAAAGATCCACAATCTACCAGCAGAACCTACACAACTACCGCAGTAGAAGGCTTCGCCCCACATCCTTCGTCGAAGGTGACCTGGTCTTGCGACAGAAGCAGCAGGGGCATCTCAAGCTCGAGTCCCCCTGGGAAGGACCATACGTGATTACAGAAGTAATCCCAGGTGGCGCCTATCGCCTTTAAGATTTAGAGACAGGAGTCGCATACTCCAACCCTTGGAACGTCGCACAACTGCGACGCTTCTACCCCTAGATGTTTTACTTTTACATCGCAAATAAGGTTACTCAGCCAAGGCTACTTAGCCACACATTGTACCTCGTACTGCTCTTCAAATAAATAAAAGCTAAGTGCCTCAAAACTCTGTGTTTTTCTTTCACTTTTGTCAATTTTATACTCGGGCGCTACGCCACCCTACTTACATATGTTCTTCGAACCAATAAACGCGATATCCTGAGTAGCTGGCACATCAATCGAACCCCTTAACGCAAACTCAACCTAGCTGCAACGCGCCTGGCAGGTTGACAAAGGGATGGCCAGGCTAACGAAAAGGACTCACGTAAGTGCAACGCACCTGACGCTAACAAAGCTGTTTATACACATTCGACAATAAATTATATACAACATATATATGAACTTTACAACACAAATACACTTATGTGCAGGATCCAAATCTGGCTACTTCTGCAATAGAAGAACATTGGTTTGTTCCTCGAAGAAGTCGACAATCTCCTTTGTGGACGGTCCACGGCCTGATAGTGCGACAGCATATTCCAAGAAGATCCGGTTGGCGGCACTGTCAGCTCGGAAGCAATGGCGGCGACATCCACGTCAGGCCTGTGCAATCGCACCATCGAGAGGGCAGCCTTGGCAGCAGCCACCAAGTGCTGCCTCACGTACTCGCGAACCGCGGACATATCTCGAAATTTGGCCAGGAGAGCCAGCAGGCTTTATGGAGTGTCATCCAACGGGAACATCGCCCAATATATTTTCTTCAAACACGACTGCGACTTCTTCAGGAAGAGCAGCACTCACGAAGCGCGATCCTGCAGGGTCGCCAATGATCTACCCAGAAGTATCCACTCTCTTGAAGTTTCTCCTGGGTGAGATCATGAAGACGGATGGCAATCCTATCCCTCTCCTCTTGCGGATGGCGTGCGCTAACAACTACACGAAGCAGCACCAACAGCATGAGTACAACGTACCATTGCGACTAACTACAAAGGAAAAGATGAGGACGAGCAAACTAACACTTAAACTGTTTGCCCAGCCGCGTCACCTCTCCAAGAAGATATTGCTCACGGGCGGCGGATTTTTCCGCCTTCGACTTCCACACGTCTACATTACCACGGATCAGGGGCAACTCACGCTCCAGCTGCATCATGCGATCACGAAGTCGCGACA
The DNA here is from genome assembly GCA_916181665.1 of Avena sativa. NCBI lineage: Eukaryota > Viridiplantae > Streptophyta > Magnoliopsida > Poales > Poaceae > Avena > Avena sativa. Next base: position 578,153,828 of record OV702287.1, read on the forward strand.
GCAAGGATAGCTCCTCTACCCTAGAGCGCGGTGGTGCCACTTCCTCATCAAAAGATGACGAATCCTGGTTTCCCCCCACAGGACCACTCGATGTACCCTACCACAAGTCAAGACAAAAGCAAATAAGGCGACCAAATAAACACAAAGGCAAGGGGAACAAACGCATTCAAAATAAGCATAAGTTTTTACAAACACACTCGCCAGCAGGCACGTCCTTGGACTAAAAGGGCAACTGATAAATTATTACAACAAGCTAACTACGGAGCAGCTGGCTTCTACGACTTCGACGGCTTCGGGGGCTTCATCAAGTCCGTGGCAGTATCAGATGCCACAGACTTTCCGCCGGCCCCTGAGGCCGAAGCTTTCGCGGTGTTCTTTGCACGTTGGAGCTCCTCCGAATACTTGGCAACAGTATTTATCAAGGAATCGCCATATTTGGCACAAGCAGTCGCAAAGGGAGCAAAGACTACCTGCTGACCATCCGCGCCAACAGGCATCGCCTTCGACACAGCAGAGGGATCTATCTCGACTCCGTGGGCTTGCACCATGGAGAGTGACATCGTCACACCAGCCGCGCGGAGAGAGTTCTTGTAAGTAGCAGGCACACCGTCGGTGAGTGACTCCACCAGCTCGTTCATATTATCGACCAGCTCCGCCTTCGGCATCAACTCCTCCCGGAGGCGACTAAGGGCGACCTTGGCCTTGGACAAAGTATCCTGGATGGCGGCGCTTCGGTCCTCGACCGCAGATACCGCGCCAGCCAGAGCGTCATCACGACGAAGGGCCTGCGGTTCAAAACTCAAGTCGCCAGCATCTACACCAAAAATACACACATGGATCAAACTTCTAGTGCCACCGGCAAAAACTCTAGATGCAAAGAGGAACATCAATAAAATATCTACCAGTAAAGGTACCTGAGAGGGCCTTGGCGACTGAGAACAGTTGCTCTTCGAACAACTTTTCCCTAGACGCAAAGGAGGCGCGCAGATCCTCTTTCCGCTTTGGGAGTCATCACGAGCCGCGATTGCCTCGTCGCGCCCCTTCACAGCTGCGACTAATGTCTTCTCCAACGTGGCGACGTTGCACAGTAAAGCGTTATGCGCAGCTACATGGTAGTCAATAATTGGCTATCAGTCGATTATACCAAAATAGAGAGAAGATGAAAAGAATAAGTGTAGAAGCACTCACTTTTGACCACGCGTTGACGCGTCTCCAGCATTGCATGCTGGCGACCCATTGCCATCACCTGCTCCGCCACCTGCGCGGTTCTTTACAAGGAGCTGTCACACAAAACAAGGAGTCAGAAGAGGGCGATAGAAGGCGTTGACAGCCACATTAAAAAAGAAGGAAAGATATACTTACATGGTCCTCTAGCGACTCCTAAGAAGTTTGCTGAACCGTCATCCGAGCAACCATTCGATGCTCCCCTACGAGAGGAGAGCTCGAAGAATTGTGCCCGGAGTGGGCCGCCGCCGGAGGAGAAGGAGCGCGCTCGACCTCTACTTTGGCCCTTGAGGTCGCGACTCCAGATCCCTTCAAAAACTCGACGTCGCCAGAAGATGACGACGCCTCTTGGCTACAAGACCAAATCCACATTGAGAAAAGGAAAACTCCAGGGCAAAGCCAACAAGAAGAAAACAGAAAAGAATTAATGAACTCGTAAATTTACCAGTCAAAGTTTTCAAGATTAAACGTGGCCTCCGTCGACTCTGACGAAAACTCCTTCGACAATCGCATCTTCTTGCGAGAAGATGTTGCCACAGCCCTCACAGGAACGGCGGGAATTGGCGATTCCACACCAGCAGCTGTGCCTTCAGGAGTCGAAGGAGTCGACGCATCAGAATCCTCGCTACGTGAACGCTTGCGAGTATCCGGGCTCTCGGACTCGGAGGCTTCCTCTTCCACATCAGAAGGGACAGTCGACTCGGACTCATCCTCTTCCAACGCTTCACGAGGAATAATACCCTCAGGGAGAGGAGGCATACAAGGCGACACCGTCCAATCCTGCATACAGACAGTGAAGATCAGTAAACAGAACAGGTGAGCAACAGAAAAAGCAATCGCAAAAATAAGCTACTGCGTAGCAGAACTGTACCTCAGGAGGAGGATTCGAAGCATCGAAAGGAGGAAGGACTGGCTCATTCAGAAGCACATCCTTGAAGATGTACGTCGTGACCAGTCGCACCCTCTTATCTACCTCACTCACGGACATGCCATCGGCAGACACGCGAGTGGCATCATCAGCGCCACCCCATTGAAACATGGGATGGCCTCTGGCCTCGAGAGGCTGGATGCGATGACGCAGCCAAGTCCTGACAAGGGCGCAACTTCCCTCTTCTGGGCCTATGCGACTCTCGAGGTTGCAGACGCGTTGATATAGCACGTATGTCTCCGCGAGTTCGGCAGGCATGACCATGTTCTTCCAAGAATGCATCTTCTTGCAGGGAGTCTTGGGATCGAAAGGCGCGAGTCCAAAGTATTCGTCCTTGGCCTTCTGGTCGCGAAGATAGAACCATTTGTCCCTCCATCCCTGGACGGACTTGGCGAGCTTGATGTCGAAGTAGGTGGCAGACGGGTCGACATGGATTCCACAACCACCTACGTCGTAAACTAGAGAGCCACAGGTGGACTGACGCTTCAGTTTAAATAAGTGTTTGAAAAGGCCAAAGTGCGGCTTGATTCCGAGCCAGCACTCACAAAGAGTGATGAAACAGGTGATGTGGAGAATCGAGTTTGGGGACAGCTTATAGAGCTGGAGCCCGTAGAAACAAAGGAGACCACTAAGAAAGCGTTGGAGAGGCAAAGAAAGGCCGCGAATGACGAATGCAAAAAACATCACTCGAAAGCCAGCGGGAGGCACAGGAATGGTCTCACCGCTGGGGACGTGCGAATCGACGACTGCTGCAGAAATAACTCCGTCTTGGCAAAGAAGACGGAGATCCGACGCCTTGATGATAGAAGGGCGCCATGGGCCATTGGTCACGCGGGTGCCCGCGACCTTCTTTTTCCCGCCGGCGGCGGCACTGGTGCCCGTAGCAGCGGGGCCACCCTTCTTCTTCGTCACGGCAACGGTGGCCGCGGATTTAGCGGCAGCGCCTACTTTCTTCTTTCCCATTGCGCGGTGGCGATGAGAGCGCAGGAAATAACTTGGAAACGAGCGGAGGTGGTCCAGAGTTGAGGAGGAGATGAGCGCAAGGAAAAGCAGATGAGCAGCAGCAATGGCGATGGCGATGGCAACGAGGAAGAAAAGAGTGCTGATGGAAAATTACCGTCGTAGCGCCGCTACTTAACCCCTAGGAGATACAATCCAACGGCTCACAAAAACCCTACTGGATGCGTGGCGCGCATCGCGCTCGACACGTGGAGAAGAGGAAGCACGAACCGTCCCTCCACTGCTCCCATTACGCGCGGCAATCCAGGAGGCACAGTTAATAATAAGATTACGTAGGCCCAGTCAAATCAAAGTCAGAAAGTGGGACCCATAGCTCGTCATGTCCCATCAAAATCTCTCACGCGGACAACTGAGGTCATGCAAGCGTCAGCACTGACGTTATCAAAGGCTACTTTAGTCCTTGCTAGAGTCTTCGACTCCACCAAGCACTCTGGGGCTACTCCCATAGGGAGTGCTGGCCGCGCACCATACGATTTTTTTTATTTTCTTATTGCAGGGATATAGACAATCACCATCAAACCCAACCACTCGAATCACGGTTCGACTATGGACATGGGTTACTCCCATAGGGAGCGCCGGAAACAATTTCGACTGAAACAAGCAAGAAAAAGACGACAACAGTCGCAAACGTGTTTTGGTCCCTGCCTCAGTCTTCGACTGAAACAAACAAGCAAAGACGACAGCAGTCGCAAAAATTCTTTAGTCCCTGCCTGAGTCTTCGACTCAACCAGCCACTTGGGGGCTACTCCCATAGAGAGCGCTGGCCACGCACCAGATGATTATTTGCACAAAACCTGCATGTTGATAACATCCGCACTCGCAGATCATGGCGACAACGCCTCATAATTTTCCCTACAAAGAGACTATGTCTCCTGGGTCGCCCGAATCATCTCCGCGATGATAAAATTCGGATGCCGCGCTTACCGCGTGAAGGTAAGACCTGAATAAGGTCTGGCAACGCATTTAACTGCGCACTACCAGAAATATATCCATGCCTGCAGGCACGATGAACATGCCTTGACGGACGCGTCGAGTGCTCACACCCATATAACTGGAATTCGACTCATGTAAGACCTCCACGGCCTGAGTCGAATTACGTCAGCACTTTTCCGGATTCGAGTCTGGGGACTCGAGTTTGAGTAGATTGCGTTGTTTCACCCTAAGGTGGTTAGCTAATACCGAAACTTCGGCTATGTCAGGCACGTATATAAAAAATCCCTATGACATAAATAAAAGCAGTCGAAAATGTACTCATTCAGGCACTCGAAGACTTCAAAAAGTCCCCAGTCGAATCTACGATTCCACTAGACACTCGGGGGCTACTGACATGGGTATACCCTATAGGTACTCGAGCTTGGTATATACGGTCCAAATACGTATAGGCCCACAGTGTCGCCAAGGCCCAGATGGAAGGATTCGAGTAACCTGCAGACTCTCGATTGCTTGAAGATCAAGAAAAAGCTAAAGGTAGAAAGTTTGAAGGGGAAACCCTAACTTGTAACCGACTCGACCTGCTACCCAAGACCTAACCTATCTATATAAAGTCTAGGAGGGGGCGGCGAAGAGGACACACGCAACCCTAGTTTCCACAACCCTCGCCAGATTGCATCTGCGCACCATTATAACTTTCGACTCCTTCGATAATTCCACGAGCAGACAAGCAGGAGTAGGAACCTCTATGAGGCCTGAACCTGGGTAAATCATTTGTCCCCTATGTTCTTGTTTGCTAGCCGATAGATGTCTCCAGCGCTCCCTCCTCCAAAACCCAAGTCCATAACAATGGGCATTGATGAGTTAAACCCTCGTCATTGCATGTTTGTTCTTTTTACAAACCACATATGGATCCACCAGTGTCATTGCGTGTGTGTTCTTTTCATGAACCACAGGTAGAGTCATTATATGTGTGTTCTTTTCACAAACCATATATGGATCCACTAGAGTCATTTCATGTGTGTTCTTTTCATAAACCACATCTAGAGTCATTGCATGTTTATTCTTTCACAAACCACACATGAATCTGCCAGTCTCATTACATGCCTGTTCTTTTCATAAACCATAGTTAGAGTCATTGCATGTGTGTTCTTTTCATTAACCACGGCTAGAGTCAGTGAATGTCTGTTCTTTTCATGAACCACATATGGATCCACTAGTGTCATTGAATGTGTGTTCTTTTCACAAACCACATATTGATCCACCAGAGTCATTGGATGTGTGTTCTTCTCACAAACCACATATGGATCCACAAGTATCATTGCATGTGTGTTCTTCTCACAAACCACATATGGATCCACATCTGTCATTGCATGTATGTTCTTCTCACAAACCACATAAGGATCCACGGCTAGAGTCATTGGATGTCTGTTGTTTTTACAAACCATATATGGATCCACAGGTAGAGTCATTGGATGTCAGTTATTTTTACAAACCACATATGGATCCACCAGTGTCATTACATGTGTGTTGTTCTCGCGAACCACATATGGATCCAGTAGAGTCATTGCATGTGTGTTCTTCTCGAAAACCACATATGGATCCACCAGAGTCATTGCATGTGTGTTTTTCATTAACCACAACTAGGGTCATTGCATGTCTGTTCTTTTAACAAACCATAGCTAGAGTCATTGGATGTGTGTTCTTTTCATAAACCACAACTAGAGTCAGTGAATGTTTGTTCTTTTCATAAACCACATGAACTTGTCTGTTCTTTTCATAGACCACATATGGATCCAGAACTAGAAGCATTGCATGTCTATTCTTCTCACAAACCACATATGGATCCACAGCTAGAGTCATTGGATGTGTGATATTTTCACAAACCTCATATGGATCCAGTAGTGTCATTGCATGTGTGTTCTTCACACAAACCACATATGGATCCACCAATGTCATTGCATGTGTGTTCTTTTCATGAACCACATGAGCATGTGTGATCTTCTCACAAACCACATATGGATCCCCCAGTGTCATTGAATGTGTGGAATTTCCTAAAAACATATGGATCCACCAGTGTCATTGCATGTGTGGTCTTTTCATGAACCACAGCTAGAGTCATTGAATATGTGTTGTTTTCACAAACCACATATGGATCCACTAGTGTCATTTCATGTGTGTTCTTTTCATAAACCACATCTAGAGTCATTGCATGTGTGTTCGGTCACAAACCACACATGGATCCACCAGTGTCATTACATGCCTGTTCTTTTCATAACCCAAAGTTAGAGTCATTGCATGTGTGTTCTTTTCATTAACCACGGCTAGAGTCAGTGAATGTCTGTTCTTTTCATGAACCACGTATGGATCCACCAGTGTCATTGAATGTGTGTTCTTTTCACAAACCACATATTGATCCACCAGAGTCATTGGATGTGTGTTCTTCTCAGAAACCACATATGGATCCACAAGTTGCATTGCATGTATGTTCTTCTCACAAACCACATATGGATCCACAGCTAGAGTCATTGCATGTCTATTGTTTTCAAAAACCATATATGGATCCACTAGTGTCATTGCATGTCTGTTCTTTTCACAACCCACATATGGATCCACTAGTGTCATTGCATGTCTGTTCTTTCCATGAACAGCATGAGCCTCTCTATTCTTCTCACAAACCACATATAGATCCACTAGTGTTGTTGAATGTGTGTTGTTTTCCTAAAATACATATGGATCCACCAGTGTCATTGCATGTCTGTTCTGCTCATGAACCACAGCTAGAGTCATTGCATGTGTGTTCTTTTCACAAACCACATATGGATCCACTAGTGTCATTTCTTGTGTTCTTTTCATTAACCACAACAAGAATCATTGCATGTTTGTTATTTTCACAAACCACGTATGGACCCACCAGTGTCATTGAACATGTGTTCTTTTAAAAAACCACATAAGGATCCACCAGTGCCATTGCATGTGTGTTTTTCTCACAAACCAGATATGGATCCAGTAGAGTCATTGCATGTGTGTTCTTTTCACAAACCACATATGGATCCAACTGAGTCATTTCATGTGTGTTCTTTTCATTAACCACGGCTAGAGTCATTGCATGTGTGTTATTTTCACAAACCATAGCTAGAGTCATTGGATGTGTGTTCTTTTCATAAATCACAATTAGAGTCAGTGAATGTTTGTTCTTTTCATAAACCACATGAGCATGTGTATTCTTTTCATAGACCACATATGGATCCACAGCTAGAGTCATTGCATGTGTGTTCTTTTCAAAAACCACATATGGATCCACTAGTGTCATTTCATGTGTCTCTTCTTTCACAAACTGCACATGGATCCACCAGATTCATTGTATTGTTTGTTCTTTTCATAAACAACAGTTAGAGTCGGTGCATGTGTGTTCTTTTCATTTACCACAACTAGATTCCATGAATGTCTGTTCTTTTCACAGACCACACATGGATCCACCAGTGTCATTGAATGTGTGTTCTTTTCACCAACCACATATTGATCCACCAGAGTCATTGGATGTGTGTTCTTCTCACAAACCACATATGGATCCACCAGTGTCATTGCATGTCTGTTCGTCTCATGAACCACAGCTAGAGTCATTGCATGTGTGTTCTTTTCACAAACCACATATTGATCCATTAGAGTCATTTCATGTGTTCTTTTCATTAACCGCAACTAGAGTCACTGCATCTTTGTTCATTTCACAAACCACATATGGAACTACCGGTGTCATTGAATGAGTGTTCTTTTCACAAACTACATATTGATCCACCATAGTCATTGGATGTGTGTTCTTCTCATAAACCACATATGGATCCACAAGTGACATTGCATTTATGTTCTTCTCACGAACCACATATGGATCCACAGCTAGAGTCATTGCATGTCTGTTGTTTTCACAAACCAGTGTCATTGCATGTGTGTTCTTCTCATGAACTACAGCAAGAGTCAGTGAATGTCTGTTCTTTCACAAACCACACATGGATCCACCAGAGTCATTGTATTGCCTGTTCTTTTCATAAACCACAGTTAGAGTCATTGCATGTGTGTTCTTTTCATTCACCACAACTATCACCAGTGAATGGCTGTTCTTTTCACAGACCACACATGGATCCACTAGTGTCATTGAATGTGTGTTCTTTTCACAAACCACATATTGATCCACCAGAGTCATTGGATGTGTTTTCTTCTCACAAACCACATATGAATCCACAAGTGTCATTGCATGTCTGTTCTTCTCACAAACCACATATGGATCCACCAGTGTCATTGCATGTGTGTTCTTTTCATGAACCACATGAGCATGTGTGTTCTTCTGACATACCACATATGGATCCACCAGTGTCATTGGATGTGTGTTCTTTTCCTAAAACACATATGGATCCACTAGTGTCATTGCATGTGTGTTCTTTTCATGAACCACAGCTAGAGTCATTGCATGTGTGTTCTTTTCACAAACCACATATGGATCCACTAGAGTCATTTCATGTGTGTTCTTTTCATAAATCACATCTAGAGTCATTGCATGTTTGTTCCTTCACAAACCACACATGGATCCACCAGTGTCATTACATGCCTGTTCTTTTCATAAACCTTAGTTATAGTCATTGCATGTCTGTTCTATTCATTAACCACAGCTAGAGTCAGTGAATGTCTGTTCCTTTCACAAACCACATATGGATCCACAGCTAGAGTCATTGCATGTCTATTGTTTTCAAGAACCATATATGGATCCACTAGTGTCATTGCATGTCTGTTCTTTTCACAACCCACATATGGATCCAGTAGTGTCATTGCATGTGTGTTCTTTTCATGAACAGCATGAGCCTCTCTATTCTTCTCACAAACCACATATGGATCAACTAGTGTCGTTGAATGTGTGTTGTTTTCCTAAAACTCATATGGATCCACTAGTGTCATTGCATGTCTGTTCTGCTCATGAACCACAGCTAGAGTCATTGCATGTGTGTTCTTTTCACAAACCACATATGGATCCACTAGTATCATTTCTTGTGTTCTTTTCATTAACCACAACTAGAGTCATTGCATGTTTGTTATTTTCACAAACCACATATGGACCCACCAGTGTCATTGAACATGTGTTATTTTAACAAACCACATAAGGATCCACCAGTGCCATTGCATGTGTGTTCTTCTCACAAACCAGATATGGATCCAACTGAGTCATTTCATGTGTGTTCTTTTCATTAACCACGGCTAGAGTCATTGCATGTCTGTTATTTTCACAAACCATAGCTAGAGTCATTGGATGTGTGTTCTTTTCATAAATCACAATTAGAGTCAGTGAATGTCTGTTCTTTTCATAGACCACATATGGATCCACAGCTAGAGTCATTGCATGTGTGTTCTTTTCAAAAACCACATATGGATCCACCAGTGTCATTGCATGTGTGTTCTTCTCATGAACCACAGCTAGAGTCAGTGAATGTCTGTTCTTTCACAAACCGCACATGGATCCACCAGATTCATTGTATTGTCTGTTCTTTTCATAAACCACAGTTAGAGTCGGTGCAGGTGTGTTCTTTTCATTTACCACAACTAGATTCAGTGAATGTCTGTTCTTTTCACAGACCACACATGGATCCACCAGTGTCATTGAATGTGTGTTCTTTTCACCAACCACATATTGATCCACCAGAGTCATTGGATGTGTGTTCTTCTCACAAACCACATATGGATCCACCAGTGTCATTGCATGTATGTTCGTCTCATGAACCACAGCTTGAGTCATTGCATGTGTTTTCTTTTCACAAACCACATATTGATCCATTAGAGTCATTTCATGTGTTCTTTTCATTAACCACAACTAAATTCACTGCATCTTTGTTCATTTCACAAACCACATATGGAACTACCGGTGTCATTGAATGAGTGTTCTTTTCACAAACCACATATTGATCCACCATAGTCATTGGATGTGTGTTCTTCTCACAAACCACATATGGATCCACAAGTTACATTGCATGTATGTTCTTCTCACGAACCACATATGGATCCACAGCTAGAGTCATTGCATGTCTGTTGTTTTCACAAACCAGTGTCATTGCATGTGTGTTCTTCTCATGAACCACAGCAAGAGTCGGTGAATGTCTGTTCTTTCACAAACCACACATGGATCCACCAGAGTCATTGTATTGCCTGTTCTTTTCATAAACCATAGTTAGAGTCATTGCATGTGTGTTCTTTTCATTCATCACAACTATCACCTGTGAATGGCTGTTCTTTTCACAGACCACACATGGATCCACTAGTGTCATTGAATGTGTGTTCTTTTCACAAACCACATATTGATCCACCAGAGTCATTGGATGTGTTTTCTTCTCACAAACCACATATGAATCCAGAAGTGTCATTGCATGTCTGTTCTTCTCACAAACCACATATGGATCCACCAGTGTCATTGCATGTGTGTTCTTTTCATGAACCACATGAGCATGTGTGTTCTTCTCACAAACCACATATGGATCCACCAGTGTCATTGGATGTGTGTTCTTTTCCTAAGACACATATGGATCCACCAGTGTCATTGCATGTGTTTTCTTTTCACGAACCACAGCTAGGGTCATTGCATGTGTGTTCTTTTCATAAATCACATCTAGAGTCATTGCATGTTTGTTCTTTCACAAACCACACATGGACCCACCAGTGTCATTACATGCCTGTTCTTTTCATAAACCTTAGTTATAGTCATTGCATGTGTGTTCTTTTCATTAACCACAGCTAGAGTCAGTGAATGTCTGTTCCTTTCACAAACCACATATGGATCCACCAGTGTCATTGAATATGTGTTCTTTTCACAAACCACATAAGGATCCACCTGTGTCATTGCATGTGTGTTCTTCTCACAAACCACATATGTATCCAGTAGAGTCATTGCATGTGTGTTCTTTTCACAAACCACATATGGATCCACCAGAGTCATTGCATGTGTGTTCTTTTCATTAACCATGGCTAGAGTCATTGCATGTATGTTCTTTTCACAAACCATAGCTAGCGTCATTGGATGTGTGTTCTTTTAATAAACCACAACTAGAGTCAGTGATTGTCTGTTCTTTTCATAAACCACATGAGCATGTGTGTTCTTTTCATAGACCACATATGGATCCACAGCTAGAGTCATTGCATGTGTGTTCTTTTCGCAAACCACATATGGGTCCACCAGTGTCATTGCATGTGTGTTCTTCTCATGAACCACAGCAAGAGTCAGTGAATGTCTGTTCTTTCACACACCAGACATGGATCCACCAGAGTCATTGTATTGCCTGTTCTTTTGATAAACCACAGTTAGAGTCATTGCATGTGTGTTCTTTTCATTCACCACAACTAGAGTCAGTGAATGTCTGTTCTTTTCACAGACCACACATGGATCCACTAGTGTCATTGAATGTGTGTTCTTTTCACAAACCACATATTGATCCACTAGAGTCATTGGATGTGTGTTCTTCTCACAAACCACATATGGATCCACCAGTGTCATTGCATGTATGTTCGTCTCATGAACCACAACTAGAGTCATTGCATGTGTGTTCTTTTCACAAACCACATATTGATCCATTAGAGTCATTTCGTGTGTTCTTTTCATTAACCACAACTAAAGTCACTGCATCTTTGTTCATTTCACAAACCACATATGGAACTACCGGTGTCATTGAATGAGTGTTCTTTTCACAAGCCACATATTGATCCACCATAGTCATTGGATGTGTGTTCTTCTCACAAACCACATATGGATCCACAAGTGACATTGCATGTATGTTCTTCTCACGAACCACATATGGATCCACAGCTAGAGTCATTGCATGTATGTTGTTTTCACAAACCAGTGTCATTGCATGTGTGTTCTTCTCATGAACCACGGCAAGAGTCAGTCAATGTCTGTTCTTTCACAAACCACACATGGATCCACCAGAGTCATTGTATTGCCTGTTCTTTTCATAAACCACAGTTAGAGTCATTGCATGTGTGTTCTTTTCATTCATCACAACTATCACCAGTGAATGGCTGTTCTTTTCACAGACCACACATGGATCCACTAGTGTCATTGAATGTGTGTTCTTTTCACAAACCACATATTGATCCACCAGAGTCATTGGATGTGTTTTCTTCTCACAAACCACATATGAATCCAGAAGTGTCATTGCATGTCTGTTCTTCTCACAAACCACATATGGATCCACCAGTGTCATTGCATGTGTGTTCTTTTCATGAACCACATGAGCATGTGTGTTCTTCTCACAAACCACATATGGATCCACCAGTGTCATTGGATGTGTGTTCTTTTCCTAAGACACATATGGATCCACCAGTGTCATTGCATGTGTGTTCTTTTCACGAACCACAGCTAGAGTCATTGCATGTGTGTTCTTTTCATAAATCACATCTAGAGTCATTGCATGTTTGTTCTTTCACAAACCACACATGGATCCACCAGTGTCATTACATGCCTGTTCTTTTCATAAACCTTAGTTATAGTCATTGCATGTGTGTTCTTTTCATTAACCACAGCTAGAGTCAGTGAATGTCTGTTCCTTTCACAAACCACATATGGATCCACCAGTGTCATTGAATATGTGTTCTTTTCACAAACCACATAAGGATCCACCTGTGTCATTGCATGTGTGTTCTTCTCACAAACCACATATGTATCCAGTAGAGTCATTGCATGTGTGTTCTTTTCACAAACCACATATGGATCCACCAGAGTCATTGCATGTGTGTTCTTTTCATTAACCATGCCTAGAGTCATTGCATGTATGTTCTTTTCACAAACCATAGCTAGCGTCATTGGATGTGTGTTCTTTTAATAAACCACAACTAGAGTCAGTGATTGTCTGTTCTTTTCATAAACCACATGAGCATGTGTGTTCTTTTCATAGACCACATATGGATCCACAGCTAGAGTCATTGCATGTGTGTTCTTTTCGCAAACCACATATGGGTCCACCAGTGCCATTGCATGTGTGTTCTTCTCATGAACCACAGCAGGAGTCAGTGAATGTCTGTTCATTCACACAACACACATGGATCCACCAGAGTCATTGTATTGCCTGTTCTTTTGATAAACCACAGTTAGAGTCATTGCATGTGTGCTCTTTTCATTCACCACAACTAGAGTCAGTGAATGTCTGTTCTTTTCACAGACCACACATGGATCCACTAGTGTCATTGAATGTGTGTTCTTTTCACAAACCACATATTGATCCACCAGAGTCATTGGATGTGTTTTCTTCTCACAAACCACATATGAATCCACAAGTGTCATCGCATGTCTGTTCTTCTCACAAAACACATATGGATCCACCAGTGTCATTCTATTTTTCATCAACCACATGAGCATGTGTGTTCTTCTCACAAACCACATATGGATCCACCAGTGTCATTGGATGTGTGTTCTTTTCCTAAAACACATATGGATCCACCAGTGTCATTGCATGTGTGTACTTTTCACGAACCACATCTAGAGTCATTACATGTGTGTTATTTTCACAAACCACATATGGATCCACTAGAGTCATTTCATGTGTGTTGTTTTCATAAATCACATCTAGAGTCATTGCATGTTTGTTCTTTCACAAACCACACATGGATCCACCAGTGTCATTACATGCCTGTTCTTTTCATAAACCTAAGTTATAGTCATTGCATGTGTGTTCTTTTCATTAACCATAGGTAGAGTCAGTGAATGTCTGTTCTTTTCACAAACCACATATGGATCCACCAGTGTCATTGAATGAGTGTTCTTTTCACAAACCACATATTGATCCACCATAGTCATTGGATGTGTGTTCTTCTCACAAAACTCATATGGATCCACAAGTGACAATGCATGTATGTTCTTCTCACGAACCACATATGGGTCCACAGCTAGAGTCATTGCATGTCTGTTGTTTTCACAAACCACATATGGATCCACCAGTGTCATTGCATGTCTGTTCTTTTCACAAACCACCTATGGATCCACCAGTGTCATTGCATGTGTCTTCTTTTCATGAACCACATGAGCATGTCTGTTCTTCTCAGAAACCACATATGGAACCACTAGTGTCATTGAATTTGTGTTCTTTTCCTAAAACACATATGGATTCACCAGTGTCATTGCATGTCTGTTCTTCTCATGAACCATAGCTAGAGTCATTGCATGTCTGTTGTTTTCACAGACCACATATGGATCCAGCAGTTTCATTAAATGTGTGTTCTTTTCACAAACCACGTAAGGATCGACTAGTGTCATTGCATGTGAGTTGTTTTCACAAACCACAGTTATAGTCATTGCATGTATGTTCTTCTCAGAAAACAAATATGGATCCACAACTAGAGTCATTGTATGTGTGTTCTTTTCATATACCACATATGGATCCACTAGAGTCATTGCATGTATGTTCTTCTCATAAACCACATATGGATCCATTAGAGTCATTGCATTTGTGTTCTTTTCACTTTGCATTAACCACAGCTAGAGTCATTGCATGTGTGTTCTTCTCACAAACCACATATCGATCCAATAGAGTCATTGCATGTATGTTCTTCTCATAAACCACACATGGATCCATTAGAGTCATTGCATGTGTGTTCTTTTCACTTTTCATTAACCACGGGTAGAGTCATTGCATGTGTGTTCTTCTCACAAACCACATATGGATCCACCAGTGTCATTGAATATGTGTTCTTTTCACAAACCACATAAGGATCCACTAGTGTCATTGCATGTGTGTTCTTCACACAAACCACATATGGATCTAGTAGATGCATTGCATGTGTGTTCTTTTCACAAACCACATATGGATCCACCAGAGTCATTGCATGTGTGGTCTTTTCATGAACAACAGCTAGAGTCATTGAATGTGTGTTGTTTTCACAAACCACATATGGATCCACTAGAGTCATTTCATGTGTGTTCTCTTCATAAACCACATCTAGAGTCATTGCATGTTTATTCTGTCACAAACCACATATGGATCCACATGTGTCATTGCATGTCTATTCTTCCCACAAACCACATATGGGTCCACTAGTGTCATTGTGTGTGTGTGTTCTTTTCATGAACCACATGAGCATGTCTATTCTTCTCACAAACCACATATGGATCCACTAGTGTCGTTTAATGTGTGTTCTTCTCCTAAAACACATATGGATCCACCAGTGTCATTGCATGTCTGTTCTTCTCATGAACCACAGCTAGAGTCATGGCATGTGTGTTCTTTTCACAAACCACATATGGATCCACTAGAGTCATTTCATGTGTTCTTTTCATTAACCACAACTAGAGTCATTGCATGTTTGTTCTTTTCACAAACCACATATGGATCCACCAGTGTCATTGAATATGTGTTCTTTTCAGAAACCACATAAGGATCCACCAGTGTCATTGCATGTGTGTTCTTAACACAAACCACATATGGATCCAGTAGAGTCATTGCATGTGGGTTCTTTTCACAAACCACATATGGATCTACCAGAGTCATTGCATGTGTGTTCTTTTCATTAACCATGGCTAGAGTCATTGCATGTCTATTCTTTTCACAAACCATAGCTAGAGTCTCTGGATGTGTGTTCTTTTCATAAACCACAACGAGAGTCGGTGAATGTTTGTTCTTTTCATAAACCACATGAGCATGTGTATTCTTTTCATAGACCACATATGGATCCACAGCTAGAGTGATTGCATGTGTGTTCTTTTCACAAACCACATATGGAATCCACAAGTTTCATTGCATGTGTGTTCTTGTCATGAACCACAGCTAGATTCAGTGAATGTCTGTTCTTTCACAAACCACACATGGATTGTAGCGTCCCCAACCTTTAATAAGATTGAGTCCCCTGTGTTTACAATGCTAGTCCCTGGATCAATAGCTAGCATCCACAGTTCAGATGTAATATCAAGAAACAAAGGTCATAATACAACTTTATAACCAGGAAGAACTTAGTTTTTTTTTATTACATCAAACATAGCTCATATTACATTACATTGCAGCGGAATATCTATAGTCATGGGTCCTTCATCTTCAAAGTGCCACAGGCAGATGTTGGTTGTAGACTTTGTAATCCTAATCAATCAATCTTCACTAAAAACAATCAAACCTGCAACATAATAAGTTACAGCCACGAGGGTCAATACATTTGAATTGTATTGGCAAGTTTCACTTTTATGAATAATATGGGTGGATCCTATCAATACATGCAAATTTGGCTAAGTAGAGTTTAAGGTTCATTTGCATAAAGCAATATTTTATCCTATCTTTTCAAAAATGTTTTTGGTCCTTTGTCAAAAATCTCTTGAGCACCTTAGTAACTCCAAGTGCATCAAGTTTGGTCAAAAACCTCTTGAGCTTCTTGGTAACTCCAAGTGCATCAAGTTTTAAAAGTTTTCTTTTAGAAATTAGAATGTCGAGATCTTCCATAGCTTCAGGCCTTAGTTGCTCAGTATTGTCCATAACCGGGGACACGGCTAAGTACTTAGAATTTTGATCTTCTGCAGAAGTTGTACACTTTACCCACATGACACATTCTCGTCTTGACGCCACCAGTGGCCGCTGGATAAGTACTCACCAAAATGGAGTACCGGCAGATCGAGAATGTGACAAAGTCTTTCCATAGGAGTCCTCCCAATACACAATGCTAGCTTGTCTACCAGGCACAAATGTAGGGTTACTCCCTTACACAAATCTAGTTAACGTGGAGATGCCAATGCATGGGTCTTCCACTATGTAGTTGACTAAGCCAGAGCCCATTTAGCATGTGGTTGTACACGGAAGCCACTGTACGAGAAACATGTTCGATCTCTAAGTTTCCTGGGTGGTTTTCTTTTGGAGCACAACACAAAGAGATTGCCATAGAATGGTTCCTTTTGTTGCCACCTTCTCCAAAACTCAAAGTATCCTTGGCCACCCAGGTGGTTCATTGAGTCCTTGTTTTATTATATAAAACACAAGTCCTTTTCTCAATTTGTAAAAAAATCTCAACATGTATCTCTTTTCAAAATATATAGCATGGCTAAGCATGTACAACTACAAGGTTTTCACTAAGTAAGGTGAGGGAATCCTAATAGGATTTAGCATAGCATAAGTATAAAATTGTTTTCATGCATGTTTTCAAAATCCACTAAGTATAATGAAAATAGTAGGACTTTTGTATGATAGTGTAACTTGCCTTTTTGGTAGGGAATGATGGTTTACTCCTTATTCTTGCTAGTCTCACACTTCTCTAACTTCACTACAAGTCAATCAAGCAAACACAAAATCAACTAACATTCCAAACCAAAGTCAAACAAACAATTTCACACACATAAAGCAATGGAATCTAAGTCATGCATAAGCATGCAAAGGTTGGTTCTATTGTAAGGATGGTCTTCACTAGGCTTCTAAACTTTGTAGGTTCCAAATTGGTCATTTACCAAAATGGCAAAGTCATTTGCAAAGAGGTTTCACTATAAAACCATTTGCAAAACAAAGTGTCATTCTATGAGGTGTAGAAATATTTCTACTAGGGTATTAACCTATAGGTTTCACCAAATGAGTTGCTATTGCAAAACTTGGTGTTTTGGGTCAGTAGGTTTGGTTCAAAACATTTTCTCCAAAGTTTTCTTTATGAAAGCATTTTCATAAACAAAACAAATAGTTTTAGTTAGCTAGAAATGGACTAAACTAATTAATCCATCCTATTCTTTTCCAAAATCACTTTCCAAACTATGGGTTGGTTCCTAGGGTCAGTAAGGTCACAACAAACTAATTGGCAAAGGTTTTAACCTAAAAATCATTTTTAAATGATTTTTCTAAGCTAAACTAGCAATCAAATGTTTCTGCATAAACAACCAATCTAACCAATACTATTTGCTAAACTAAGGGCAGGGTTGGTTAGGGCTTGTCTTGCTGATTCCAACGACATCAAATTTGTAAAATTTGGACGTGTGGATCAAAAGATACAAAGGTTTGAAAATGGCAAAAGTTTCTGTTTTCAAATCTGTTTTTAAACAGAACTGGGGACACGCGGCGTGTTCTTACTGGTCGATACCGGTTCGGTCGGATCAGTCGCTGTGGAGCGTTGGATCTAAGATAGATCGTGCGGCTTAGGTAGCGTACCTCTTCGGCGTTAAGTGAAACTATCGTAGCCGATGGATCTGCATCTAACGGTAGCTAGGCATTTGACCACTAAGCAGCGGCGCGGGCAGCGGCGACTGGCGGCGGAGCGATCGGTCGATGACGGTGGCGGCGCTACAGGAGGTGAGGGAGAAGGAGGGGTTGCTCACCGGGCTCAGGAGGTCACGACGAAGCTCAACTTGCGGTCGGTTCGACAAGGGGCGCTCTGGTTCAGGTGTAATTGCTCGCCGGAGTGGAGGACGGCGTCGGGAGCGTCGGGTGGTTGTCGTGGACGTCGCTGTAGATCACGAGAAGACAAACGGAGGTCTGGGTTAGACGCAGGAGGTTATGGCGGAGCCGTGAGCGTGAACGAGAGGTCTCGGGGCGGTCGAGGCTTACCGGGAAACGTTGCCGGAGAAGAAGCAGACACGGCGGCGCTCTGTGCTTGTCGGAGTCTTCGCTGGAGATCGCCCTAAGGCAAAGGAGAGGCAGGATTAGGTGCGCACGAGGGTCGTGAATGAGGGAGCATCATTGAGAGGTGCTAGGGAGGTCTGTGCTCACCGGGGAATGTCGCCGTAGTTGGAATAGACGGCGGCGCTGGCTCGGGGCCTGTCGAAGTCGGGGTTCTGGTGCTCCCGCGGGTGAGCTGGTGCTACGGGGATGATCGCCAGGAGGTGTGGATCACGAGAGGATGGTCGAGGAGGCAAGGGGCGGCGTTGGCTGGCCGGAATCGCTCGCGGAGTTCGTCGGAGACAGCGGAGGTGCAGAGGAAATTGGCGACAGCCTAGGGGCAGAGAGAGGGAGTGGTCTGGGGGAAAAGACAGAGGAGAGGGAGACGGTTAAATGGGCGTCGTCGCTGGACTGAATAAACGCGGCAGTAACTCGAATTGATGCGAGCTTTCAACGGGCAGAAACGGCAGCGCTGTGAGGGGGAGACGGGGTCGCGGGGAGGACGATGAACAGTAAAGCGGGGTCTACCTGGCAGTGGGAAAAGAAAGGAGGAGGAGGTCCACCGGTCAGCTGCTTAACGGGTTCCTTTCGTGGTGCAGAAAACGGTTCGGGGCGTGGCTGAGAGAGGTGGGGTCGTTTCGTCAGCGAGTGAGGGAGAGGGGAAGTGGGTCCTCGCTGTCATTGACTCAGCGGGTCTGTTTCTGGGTGTAAAATGTTTTCCTTCGGGGAGTGAAAGGCTGGGCTGGAGTTGGGCCTATTGGGCTGGGTCTGTTTCTTTATTTTTTTTTTCTGTCTAATCTCTTTTTTTTTCTATTCTATTTTCTGTTTTCAAAATCAAACAATTAATTCAAACAATTTCAAACAACACTCAATCAATTCAAACAGCAAACTTTTTCATTTGAATTTGGTTCTGTTTGGCAACATAATCCAAAATAAAATAATATTTTTATTTATTTTAGGATCCATTTAATAATTAAAGAAAATGGATCTTTAGTTTATTAATAGTGTTTGATTTATTTAATAAAATTTCCATTTGAAATCCAATTATTTCCAAAAACAAACCAGAAGGTTTAATTTGAAAAATAAAAGAATACTTGGAAACTTATTTAAATAAATAAATAAGTTTTGGTGTTTTAATTAAAATGGGAAAGCCTTTACTTAAATAAAATTGGATATTTAAATCCTTTATTATTTTATTTAAATAATCCTTTACTCATTTTAATCAAAGCAAAACCTTTTAATAAAAGATTTCAAAGTAGTAATAAAATACTTGGGGTTCATTTAAAATGGGAAAAACCTTTACTTAAATAAAATTGGATATTTAAATCCTATTTATTTTATTTAAATAAACCTTTACTCATTTTATCAAAACAAAATATTTTATTACAAAAGCTTGGCCAAAATTAATTTGGCTCACCTTTTCATTTGAAACCAAAGTCTTTTATTAAAAGATCTAAATCAGTGTTTCCAAAACAATTTATTTTCCTTTGATAAATGTTTATCTTTATAAATCCCTTTAGGATTATTTTCTCACCAAAGGGTATGGGTTTTTGGTAAGGGCTTTATTAGCTTTGGAAATTCGATTTCCTTATCTTATCAATTTCCTTATCATAAGATTTTATTTATGGTTCCACTTGAGTGAAACCAACTTCTATGGTCTTTCTTGACCCTTTGTGGAAATTTGTTGATTCATTTTTGGTATGGATCAAATCCATGGATTTGGAGATACTTTGGAAAATGATTTCCTTCCATTTGGGTTTTGGGTTTTGGATTACTTTCCAAATGTTCAAATTTCCAGATACATTCATTGAGGAATGCATTTCCCTTGATTTGGATTTTTTGTTGAATTCAAACTTCCACCAAAGTTTGTTCAAGATGGGATTTTAAGTCTCCTTTTAGAAACAAAAGTTTCTTTTCACCCTGATTTTCAACAAAAATTTATTTTGTTATTTTATTTTTCACATTACAAGATTTGGAAAATCTTGGGATGTGACATGGATCCACCAGAGTCATTGTATTGCCTGTTCTTTTCACAAACCATAGTTAGATTCATTGCATGTGTGTTCTTTTGATTTACCACAACTAGAGTCAGTGAATGTTTGTTCTTTTCATAGACCACACATGGATCCTCCAGTGTCATTGGATCTGTATTCTTTTAACAATCCACATATTGATCCAATAGAGTCATTGGATGTGTGTTCTTCTCACAAACCACATATGGATCCACAAGTGTCATTGCATGTCTGTTCTTCTCACAAACCACATATAGATCCACCAGTGACATTGCATGTGTGTTCTTTTCATGAACCACATGAGCATGTGTGTTCTTCTCACAAACCACATATGGATCCACCAGTGTCATTGACTATGTGTTCTTTTCCTAAAACACATATGGATCCACCCGTGTCATTGCATGTGCGGTCTTTTCATGAACCATAGCTAGAGTCATTGAATGTGTGTTGTTTTCACAAACGACATATGGATCGACTAGAGTCATTTCATGTGGGTTCTTTTCATAAACCACATCTAGAGTCATTGCATGTTTGTTCTGTCACAAACCACATATGGATCCACAAGTGTCATTGCATGTAAATTCTTCTCACAAACCAGATATGGATCCACTAGTGTCATTGCATGTGTGTTCTTTTCATGAACCACATGAGCATGTCTATTCTTCTCACAAACCACGTATGGATCCACTAGTGTCGTTGAATGTGTGTTCTTTTCCTAAAACACAAATGGATCCCCCAGTGTCATTGCATGTGGGTTGTTTTCACAAACCACAGTTATAGTCATTGCATGTATGTTCTTCTTAGAAACCACATATGGATCCACAACTAGAGTCATTGTATGTGTGTTCTTTTCATATACCACATATGGATCCACTAGAGTCATTGCATGTATGTTCTTCTCATAAACCACATATGGATCCATTAGAGTCATTGCATGTGTGTTCTTTTCACTTTTCATTAACCACAGCTAGAGTCATTGCATGTGTGTTCTTCTCACAAACCACATATGGATCCAGTAGAGTCATTGCATGTGTGTTGTTTTCACAAACCACATATGGATCCACTAGAGTCATTCATGTGTTCTTTTCATTAACCACAACTAGAGTCATTGCATGTTTGTTCTTTTCACAAACCACATATGGATCCACCAATGTCATTGAATATGTGTTCTTTTCACAAACCACATAAGGATCCACTAATGTCATTGCATGTGTGTTGTTCACACAAAAAACATATGGATCCAGTAGATTCATTGCATGTGTGTTCTTTTCACAAACCACATATGGATCAACCAGAGTCATTGCATGTGTGGTCTTTTCATGAACAATAGCTAGAGTCATTGAATGTGTGTTGTTTTCAAAACCACATATGGATCCACTAGAGTCATTTCATGTGTGTTCTCTTCATAAACCACATCTAGAGTCATTGCATGTTTGTTCTGTCACAAACCACATATGGATCCACAAGTGTCATTGCATGTCTATTCTTCTCACAAACCACATATGGATCCACTAGTGTCATTGCATGTGTGTTCTTTTCATGAATCACATGAGCATGTCTATTCTTCTCACAAACCACATATGGATCCACTAGTGTCATTTAATGTGTGTTCTTTTCCTAAAACACATATGGATCCACCAGTATCATTGCATGTCTGTTCTTCTCATGAACCACACCTAGAGTCATGGCATGTGTGTTCTTTTCACAAACCACATATGGATCCACTAGAGTCATTTCATGTGTTCTTTTCATTAACCACAACTAGAGTCATTGCATGTTTGTTCTTTTCAGAAACTACATATGGATCCACCAGTGTCATTGAATATGTGTTGTTTTCACAAACCACATAAGGATCCACTAGTGTCATTGCATGTGTGTTCTTCACACAAACCACATATGGATCTAGTAGAGTCATTGCATGTGTGTTCTTTTCACAAACCACATATGGATCCACCAGAGTCATTGCATGAGTGTTCTTTTCATTAACCATGGCTTGAGTCATTGCATGTATGTTCTTTTCACAAACCATAGTTAGAGTCATTGGATGTGTGTTCTTTTCATAAACCACAACTAGAGTCAGTGAATGTTTGTTCTTTTCATAAACCACATGAGCATGTGTGTTCTTTTCAGAGACTACATATCGATCCACAACTAGAGTCATTGCATGTGTGTTCTTTTCACAAACCACATATGGAATCCACTAGTGTTATTGCATGTGTCTTCTTTTCACAAACCACAGCTAGAGTCAGTGAATCTCTGTCCTTTCACAAACCACACATGGATCCACAAGAGTCATTGTATTGCCTGTTCTTTTCATAAACCACAGTTAGAGTCATTGCATGTGTGTTCTTTTCATTTACCACAACTAGAGTCAGTGAATGTCTGTTCTTTTCACATACCACACATGGATCCACCAGTGTCATTGGATGTGTGTTCTTTTAACAATCCACATATTGATCCACCAAAGTCATTTGATGTGTGTTCTTCTCACAAACCACATATGGAGCCACAACTGTCATTGCATGTCTGATCTTCTCACAAATCACGTATGGATCCAGCAGTGTCATTACATGGGTGTTCTTTTCATGAACCACATGAGCATGTGTGTTATTCTCAAAAACCACATATGGATCCACTAGTGTCATTGAATGTGTGTTCTTTTCCTAAAACACATATGGATCCACCCGTGTCATTGCATGTCTGTTCTTCTCATGAACCACAGCTAGAGTTATGGCATGTGTGTTCTTTTCACAAACCACATAAGGATCCACCAGTGTCATTGCATGTGTGTTCTTAACACAAACCACATATGGATCCAGTAGAGTCATTGCATGTGTGTTGTTTTCACTAACCACATATGGATCCACCAGAGTCATTGCATGTGTGTTCTTTTCTTTAACCATGGCTAGAGTCATTGCATGTCTGTTCTTTTCACAAACCATAGCTAGAGTCATTGGATGTGTGTTCTTTTCATAAACCACAACTAGAGTCAGTGAATGTTTGTTCTTTTCATAAACCACATGAGCATGTGTGTTCTTTTCATAGACCACATGTGGATCCACATCTAGAGTCATTGCATGTGTGTTCTTTTCACAAACCACATATGGAATCCACTAGTGTCTTTACATGTGTGTTCTTCTCATGAACCACAGCTAGAGTCAGCGAATGTCTGTTCTTTCACAAACCACATATGGATCCACTAGAGTCATTGTATTGCCTGTTCTATTCATAAACCATAGTTAGAGTCATTGCATGTGTTTTCTTTTCATTTACCAGAACTAGAGTCAGTGAATCTCTGTTCTTTTCACAGACCACACATGGATCCACCAGTGTCATTGATTGTGCGTTCTTTTAACAATCCAGATATTGATCCACCAGAGTCATTGGATGTGTGTTCTTCTCACAAACCACATATGGATCCACAAGTGTCATTGCCTGTCTGTTCTTTTTACAAACCATATATGGATCCACCAGTGTCATTGCATGTGTGTTCTTTTCATGACCAACAGGTAGAGTCATTGCATGTGTGTTCTTTTCACAAACCATATATGGATCCACTAGAGTCATTTCATGTGTGTTCTTTTCATAAACCACATCTAGAGTCATTGCATGTTTATTCTTTCACAAACCACACATGAATCCACCAGTCTCATTACATGCCTGTTCTTTTCATAAACCACAGTTAGAGTCATTGCATGTGTGCTCTTTTCATTAACCATAGCTAGAGTCAGTGAATGTCTATTCTTTTCACAAACCACATATGGATCCACCAGTGCCATTGAATGTGTGTTCTTTTCACAAAGCACGTATTGATCCTCCAGAGTCATTGGATATGTGTTTTTCTCACAAACCACATATGGATCCGCAAGTGTCATTGCATGTGTGTTCTTCTCACAAACCACATATGGATCCACATGTGTCATTGCATGTATATTCTTCTCACAAACCACATAAGGATCCATAGCTAGAGTCATTGGATCTCTGTTGTTTTTGCAAACCATATATGGATCCACGGGTAGAGTCATTGGATGTCTGTTGTTTTTACAAACCACATATGGATCCACCAGTGTCATTGCATGTGTGTTCTTCTCGCAAACCACATATGGATCCAGTAGAGTCGTTGCATGTGTGTTTTTTCATTAACCACAACTAGGGTCATTGCATGTCTGTTCTTTTCACAAACCATAGCTAGAGTCATTGGATGTGTGTTATTTTCATAAACCACAACTAGAGTCAGTGAATGTTTGTTCTTTTCATAAACCACATGAGCATGTGTGTTCTTTTCATAGACCACATATGGATCCACATCTAGAGTCATTGCATGTGTGTTCTTTTCACAAACCACATATGGAATCCACTAGTGTCTCTACATGTGTGTTGTTCTCATGAACCACAGCTAGAGTCAGCGAATGTCTGTCTTTGACAAACCACATATGGATCCACTAGAGTCATTGTATTGCCTGTTCTATTCATAAACCATAGTTAGAGTCATTGCATGTGTTTTCTTTTCATTTACCAGAACTAGAGTCAGTGAATCTCTGTTCTTTTCACAGACCACACATGGATCCACCAGTGTCATTGATTGTGCGTTCTTTTAACAATCCACATATTGATCCACCAGAGTCATTGGATGTGTGTTCTTCTCACAAACCACATATGGATCCACAAGTGTCATTGCCTGTCTGTTCTTTTTACAAACCATATATGGATCCACCAGTGTCATTGCATGTGTGTTCTTTTCATGACCCATAGGTAGAGTCATTGCATGTGTGTTCTTTTCACAAACCATATATGGATCCACTAGAGTCATTTCATGTGTGTTCTTTTCATAAACCACATCTAGAGTCATTGCATGTTTATTCTTTCACAAACCACACATGAATCCACCAGTCTCATTACATGCCTGTTCTTTTCATAAACCACAGTTAGAGTCATTGCATGTGTGCTCTTTTCATTAACCATAGCTAGAGTCAGTGAATGTCTATTCTTTTCACAAACCACATATGGATCCACCAGTGTCATTGAATGTGTGTTCTTTTCACAAAGCACGTATTGATCCTCCAGAGTCATTGGATATGTGTTTTTCTCACAAACCACATATGGATCCGCAAGTGTCATTGCATGTGTGTTCTTCTCACAAACCACATATGGATCCACATGTGTCATTGCATGTATATTCTTCTCACAAACCACATAAGGATCCACAGCTAGAGTCATTGGATCTCTGTTGTTTTTGCAAACCATATATGGATCCACGGGTAGAGTCATTGGATGTCTGTTGTTTTTACAAACCACATATGGATCCACCAGTGTCATTGCATGTGTGTTCTTCTCGCAAACCACATATGGATCCAGTAGAGTCGTTGCATGTGTGTTTTTTCATTAACCACAACTAGGGTCATTACATGTCTGTTCTTTTCACAAACCATAGCTAGAGTCATTGGATGTGTGTTCTTTTCATAAACCACAACTAGAGTCAGTGAATGTTTGTTCTTTTCATAAACCACATGAGCATGTGTGTTCTTTTCATAGACCACATATGGATCCACATCTAGAGTCATTGCATGTGTGTTCTTTTCAAGAACCACATATGGAATCCACTAGTGTCTCTACATGTGTGTTGTTCTCATGAACCACAGCTAGAGTCAGCGAATGTCTGTTCTTTCACAAACCACATATGGATCCACTAGAGTCATTGTATTGCCTGTTCTATTCATAAACCATAGTTAGAGTCATTGCATGTGTTTTCTTTTCATTTACCAGAACTAGAGTCAGTGAATCTCTGTTCTTTTCACAGACCACACATGGATCCACCAGTGTCATTGATTGTGCGTTCTTTTAACAATCCACATATTGATCCACCAGAGTCATTGGATGTGTGTTCTTCTCACAAACCACATATGGATCCACAAGTGTCATTGCCTGTCTATTCTTTTTACAAACCATATATGGATCCACCAGTGTCATTGCATGTGTGTTCTTTTCATGACCCACAGGTAGATTCATTGCATGTGTGTTCTTTTCACAAACCATATATGGATCCACTAGAGTCATTTCATGTGTGTTCTTTTCATAAACCACATCTAGAGTCATTGCATGTTTATTCTTTCACAAACCACACATGAATCCACCAGTCTCATTACATGCCTGTTCTTTTCATAAACCACAGTTAGAGTCATTGCATGTGTGCTCTTTTCATTAACCATAGCTAGAGTCAGTGAATGTCTATTCTTTTCACAAACCACATATGGATCCACCAGTGTCATTGAATGTGTGTTCTTTTCACAAAGCACGTATTGATCCTCCAGAGTCATTGGATATGTGTTTTTCTCACAAACCACATATGGATCCGCAAGTGTCATTGCATGTGTGTTCTTCTCACAAACCACATATGGATCCACATGTGTCATTGCATGTATATTCTTCTCACAAACCACATAAGGATCCATAGCTAGAGTCATTGGATCTCTGTTGTTTTTGCAAACCATATATGGATCCACGGGTAGAGTCATTGGATGTCTGTTGTTTTTACAAACCACATATGGATCCACCAGTGTCATTGCATGTGTGTTCTTCTCGCAAACCACATATGGATCCAGTAGAGTCGTTGCATGTGTGTTTTTTCATTAACCACAACTAGGGTCATTGCATGTCTGTTCTTTTCACAAACCATAGCTAGAGTCATTGGATGTGTGTTCTTTTCATAAACCACAACTAGAGTCAGTGAATGTTTGTTCTTTTCATAAACCACATGAGCATGTGTGTTCTTTTCATAGACCACATATGGATCCACATCTAGAGTCATTGCATGTGTGTTCTTTTCAAGAACCACATATGGAATCCACTAGTGTCTCTACATGTGTGTTCTTCTCATGAACCACAGCTAGAGTCAGCGAATGTCTATTCTTTCACAAACCACATATGGATCCACTAGAGTCATTGTATTGCCTGTTCTATTCATAAACCATAGTTAGAGTCATTGCATGTGTTTTCTTTTCATTTACCAGAACTAGAGTCAGTGAATCTCTGTTCTTTTCACAGACCACACATGGATCCACTAGTGTCATTGATTGTGCGTTCTTTTAACAATCCACATATTGATCCACCAGAGTCATTGGATGTGTGTTCTTCTCACAAACCACATATGGATCCACAAGTGTCATTGCCTGTCTGTTCTTTTTACAAACCATATATGGATCCACCAGTGTCATTGCATGTGTGTTCTTTTCATGACCCACAGGTAGAGTCATTGCATGTGTGTTCTTTTCACAAACCATATATGGATCCACTAGAGTCATTTGATGTGTGTTCTTTTCATAAACCACATCTAGAGTCATTGCATGTTTATTCTTTCACAAACCACACATGAATCCACCAGTCTCATTACATGCCTGTTCTTTTCATAAACCACAGTTAGAGTCATTGCATGTGTGCTCTTTTCATTAACCATAGCTAGAGTCAGTGAATGTCTATTCTTTTCACAAACCACATATGGATCCACCAGTGTCATTGAATGTGTGTTCTTTTCACAAAGCACGTATTGATCCTCCAGAGTCATTGGATATGTGTTTTTCTCACAAACCACATATGGATCCGCAAGTGTCATTGCATGTGTGTTCTTCTCACAAACCACATATGGATCCACATGTGTCATTGCATGTATATTCTTCTCACAAACCACATAAGGATCCACAGCTAGAGTCATTGGATCTCTGTTGTTTTTGCAAACCATATATGGATCCACGGGTAGAGTCATTGGTTGTCTGTTGTTTTTACAAACCACATATGGATCCACCAGTGTCATTGCATGTGTGTTCTTCTCTCAAACCACATATGGATCCAGTAGAGTCGTTGCATGTGGGTTTTTTCATTAACCACAACTAGGGTCATTGCATGTCTGTTCTTTTCACAAACCATAGCTAGAGTCATTGGATGTGTGTTCTTTTCATAAACCACAACTAGAGTCAGTGAATGTTTGTTCTTTTCATAAACCACATGACCTTGTGTGTTCTTTTCATAGACCACATATGGATCCACAGCTAGAGGCATTGCATGTCTGTTCTTCTCACAAACCACATATGGATCCACAGCTAGAGTCATTGGATGTGTGATATTTTCACAAACCACATATGGATCCAGTAGTGTCACTGCATGTGTGTTCTTCACACAAACCACATATGGATCCACCAGTTTCATTGCATGTGTGTTCTTTTCATGAACCACATGAGCATGTGTGATCTTCTCACAAACCACATATGGATCCACCAGTGTCATTGAATGTGTGGTATTTTCCTAAAAAACATATGGATCCACCAGTGTCATTGCATGTGTGGTCTTTTCTTGAACCACAGCTAGTGTCATTGAATATGTGTTGTTTTCACAAACCACGTATGGATCCACTAGAGTCATTTCATGTGTGTTCTTTTCATAAACCACATCTAGAGTCATTACATGTGTGTTCTGTCAGAAAGCACACATGGATCCACCAGTGTCATTACATGCCTGTTCTTTTCATAAACCACAGTTAGAGTCATTGCATGTGTGTTCTTTTCATTAACCATGTCTAGAGTCAGTGAATGTCTGTTCTTTTCACAAACCCCATATGGATCCACTAGTGTCATTGAATGTGTGTTCTTTTCACAAACCACATATTGATCCACCAGAGTCATTGGATGTGTGTTCTTCTCACAAACCACATATGGATCCACAAGTTTCATTGCATGTATGTTCTTCTCACAAACCACATATGGATCCACAGCTAGAGTCATTGCATGTCTATTGTTTTCACAAACCATATATGGATCCACTAATGTCATTGCATGTCTTTTCTTTTCACAACCCACATATGGATCCACTAGTGTCATTGCATGTGTGTTCTTTTCATGAACAACATGAGCCTCTCTATTCTTCTCACAAACCACACATGGATCCACTAGTGTCGTTGAATGTGTGTTCTTTTCCTAAAACACATATGGATCCACTAGTGTCATTGCATGTATGTTCTGCTCATGAACCACAGCTAGAGTCATTGCATGTGTGTTCTTTTCACAAACCACATATGGATCCACTAGTGTCATTTCATGTGTTCTTTTCATTAACCACAACTAGAGTCATTGCATGTTTGTTATTTTCACAAACCACATATGGATCCACCAGTGTCATTGAATATGTGTTCTTTTAACAAACCACATAAGGATCCACCAGTGTCATTGCATGTGTGTTCTTCTCACAAACCAGATATGGATCTAGTAGAGTCATTGCATATGTGTTCTTTTCACAAACCACGTATGGATCCACCAGAGTTATTTCATGTGTGTTCTTTTCATTAACCATGGCTACAGTCACTGCATGTCTGTTATTTTCACAAACCATAGCTAGAGTCATTGGATGTGTGTTCTTTTCATAAATCGCAATTAGAGTCAGTGAATGTTTGTTGTTTTCATAAACCACATGAGCATGTGTGTTCTTTTCATAGACCACATATGGATCCACAGCTAGAGTCATTGCATGTGTGTTCTTTTCACAAACCACATATGGATCCACCAGTTTCATTGCATGTGTGTTCTTCTCATGAACCACAGCTAGAGTCAGTGAATGTATGTTCTTTCACAAACCGCACATGGATCCACCAGATTCATTGTATTGTGTGTTCTTTTCATAAACCACAGTTAGAGTCATGGCATGTGTGTTCTTTTCATTTACCACAACTAGATTCAGTGAATATCTGTTATTTTCACAGACCACACATGGATCCACCGTTGACATTGAATGTGTGTTCTTTTCACCAACCACATATTGATCCACCAGAGTCGTTGGATGTGTGTTCTTCTCACAAACCACATACGGATCCACAAGTGTCATTGCATGTCAGTTCTTTTCTCAAACCACACTTGGATCCACTAGTGTCATTGCATGTGTGTTCTTTTCATGAACCACATGAGCATGTCTATTCTTCTCACAAACCACATATGGATCCACTAGTGTCGTTGAATGTGTGTTCTTTTCCTAAAACACATATGGATCCACCAGTGTCATTGCATGTCTGTTCTTCTCATGAACCACAGCTAGAGTCATTGCATGTGTGTTCTTTTCACAAACCACATGTTGATCCACTAAGTCATTTCATGTGTTCTTTTCATTAAGCACAACTAGAGTAACTGTATCTTTGTTCATTTCACAAACCACATATGGATCCACCGGTGTCATTGAATGTGTGTTCTTTTCACAAACCACATAAGGATCCACTAGTGTCATTGCATGTGTGTTCTTCTCACAAACCACATATGGATCCAATAGAGTCATTGCATGTGTGTTGTTTTCACAAACCACATATGGATCCACTAGAGTCATTGCATGCGTGTTCTTTTCATTAACCACAGCTAGAGTCATTGCATGTCTATTCTTTTCACAAACCATAACTAGAGTCAGTGAATGTCTGTTCTTTTCATAAACCACATGACCATGTGTGTTCTTTTCATAGACCACATATTGATCCACAGCTAGAGTCATTGCATGTGTGTTCTTTTCACAAACCACATATGGATCCACTAGTGTCATTTCATGTGTGTTCTTCTCATGAACCACAACTAGAGTTAGTGGATGTCTGTTCTTTCACAAACCACACATGGATCCACGAGAGTCATTGTATTGCCTGTTCTTTTCATAAACCATAGTTAGAGTCATTGCATGTGTGTTCTTTTCATTTACCACAACTAGAATCGGTGAATGTTTGTTCTTTTCACATAGCCCACATGGATTCACCAGTGTCATTGAATGTGTCTTCTTTTCACAAACCAAATATTGATCCACCAGAGTCATTGCATGTGTGTTCTTCTCACAAACCACATATGGGTCCACAAGTGTCATTGCACGTCTGTTCTTGTCACAAACCACATTTGGATCCACTAGTGCATTGCATGTGTGTTCTTTTCATGAACCACATGACCATGTCTATTCTTCTCAAAAACCACATATGGATCCACTTGTTTCGTTGAATGTGTGTTCTTTTCCTAAAACACATAGGATCCACCTGTGTCATTGCATGTATGTTCTTCTAATGAACCACAGTTAGAGTCATTGCATGTGTGTTCTTTTCACAAACCACATATGGATCCCCTAGAGTCATTTCATGTGTTCTTTTCATTAACCACAACTAGAGTCATTGCATGTTTGTCCTTTTCACAAACCACATATGGATCCACCAGTGTCATTGAATATGTGTGCTTTTCACAAACCACATAAGGATCCACCCATGTCATTGCATGTGTGTTCTTCTCACACACCACATATGGATCTAGTAGAGTCATTGCATGTGTGTTCTTTTCACAAACCACATATGGATCCACCAGAGTCATTGCATGTGTGTTCTTTTCATTAACCACGGGTAGAGTCATTGCTTGTCTGTTATTTTCGCAAACCATAGCGATAGTCATTGGATGTGTGGTATTTTCATAAACCTCAACTAGAGTCAGTGAATGTCTGTTCTTTTCGTAAACCACATGAGCATGTGTGTTCTTTTCATAGACCACATATGGATACACAACTAGAGTTATTGAATGTGTGTTCTTTTCACAAACCACATATGGATCCACTAGTGTCATTGCATGTGTGTTCTTATCATGAACCACAGCTAGAGTCAGCGAATGTCTGTTCTTTCACAAACCATACATGGATCCACCAGAGTCATTTTATACCCTGTTCTTTTCATAAACCACAGTTAGAGTCATTGCATGTGTGTTCTTTTAATTTCCCACAACTAGAGTCTGTGAATATCAGTTTGTTTCACAAACCACACATGGATCCACCAGTGTCATTGAATGTATGTTATTTTCACAAACCACATATGGATCCACAAGTGTCATTACATGTCTGTTCTTCTCACAAACCACATATCGATCCACTAGTGTCATTGCATGTGTGTTCTTTTCATGAACCACATGAGCATGTGTGTTCTTCTCACAAACCACATATATGGATCCACTAGTGTCATTGAATGTGTGTTCTTTTCCTAAAACACATATGGATCCACCAGTGTCATTGCATGTGTGTTCTTTTCATGAATCACAACTAGATTCATTGCGTGTGTATTCTTTTCACAAACCACATATGGATCCACTAGAGTCATTTCAGGTGTGTTCTTTTCATAAACCACATCTAGAGTCATTGCATGTTTGTTCTTTCACAAACCACACATGGATCCACCAGTTTCATTACATGCCTGTTCTTTTCATAAACCACAGTTAGAGACATTGCATGTGTGTTCTTTGCATTAACCATAGCTAGAGTTAGTGAATGTTTGTGATTTTCCCAAACCACATATGGATCCACCAGTGTCATTGAATGTGTGTTCTTTTCACAAACCACATATTGATCCACCATAGTCATTGGATGTGTGTTCTTCTCAAAAACCACATATGGATCCACAAGTGACATTGCATGTATGTTCTTCTCATGAACCACATATGGATCCACAGCTAGAGTCATTGCATGTCTGTTGTTTTCACAAACCACATATGGATCCACCAGTGTCATTGCATGTCTGTTCTTTTCACAAACCACCTATGGATCCACCAGTGTCATTGCATGTGTGTTCTTTTCATGAACCACATGAGCATGCCTATTCTTCTCAGAAACCACATATGGATCCACCCGTGTCATTGCATGTATGTTCTTTTCACAAACCACATATTGATCCACCATAGTCATTGGATGTGTGTTCTTCTCAAAAACCACATATGGATCCACAAGTGACATTGCATGTATGTTCTTCTCACGAACCACATATGGATCCATAGCTAGAGTCATTGCATGTCTGTTGTTTTCACAAACCACATATGGATCCACTAGTGTCATTGCATGTTTGTTCTTTTCACAAACCACATATTGATCCACCATAGTCATTGGACGTGTGTTCTTCTCAAAAACCACATATGGATCCACAAGTGACATTGCATGTATGTTCTTCTCACGAACCACATATGGATCCATAGCTAGAGTCATTGCATGTCTGTTGTTTTCACAAACCACATATGGATCCACCAGTGTCATTGCATGTCTGTTCTTTTCACAAACCACATATTGATCCACCATAGTCATTGGATGTGTGTTTTTCTCAAAAACCACATATGGATCCACAACTGACATTGCATGTATGTTCTTCTCACGAACCACATATGGATCCACAGCTAGAGTCATTGCATGTCTGTTGTTTTCACAAACCACATATGGATCCACCAGTGTCATTGCATGTTTGTTCTTTTCACAAACCACCTATGGATCCAACAGTGTCATTGCATGTGGGTTGTTTTCACAAACCACAGTTATAGTCATTGCATGTATGTTCTTCTCAGAAACCACATATGGATCCACAACTAGAGTCATTGTATGTGTGTTCTTTTCATATACCACATATGGATCCACTAGAGTCATTGCATGTATGTTCTTCTCATAAACCACATATGGATCCACCTGAGTCATTGCATGAGTGTTCTTTTCATTAACCATGGCTAGAGTCATTGCATGTCTGTTCTTTTCATAAACCATAGCTAGAGTCATTGGATGTGTGTTCTTTTCATAAACCACAACTGGAGTCGGTGAATGTCTGTTCTTTTCATAAACCACATGAGCATGTGTGTTCTTTTCATAGACCACATATGGATCCACAGCTAGAGTCATTGCATGTGTGTTCTTTTCATCAACCAGATATGGATCCACCAGTGTCATTACATGTGTGTTCTTCTCATGAACCACAACTAGAGTTAGTGGATGTATGTTCTTTCACAAACCACATATGGATCCACCAGAGTCATCGTATTGCTTGTTCTTTTAATAAACCACAGCTAGATTCATTGCATGTGTGTTCTTTTCATTAACCACAACTAGAGTCAATGAATATCTGGTCTTTTCACAAACCACATATGGATCCACTAGTGTCATTGAATGTGTGTTCTTTTCACAAACCACATATTGATCCACCAGAGTCACTGCATCTTTGTTCATTTCACAAACCACATATGGATCTACCGGTGTCATTAAATATGTGTTATTTTTACAAACCACATAAGGATCCACCAGTGTCATTGCATGTGTGTTCTTCTCACATACCACATATGTATCCAGTAGAGTCATTGCATGTGTGTTCTTTTCACAAACCACATATGAATCCACCAGAGTCATTGCATGTGTGTTCTTTTCATTAACCACGGCTAGAGTCATTGCATGTCTGTTCTTTTCGCAAACCATAGCTAGAGTCATTGGATGTGTGTTCTTTTCATAAAACACAACTAGAGTCAGTGATTGTCTATTCTTTTCATAAACCACATGAGCATGTGTGTTCTTTTCATAGACCACATATGGATCTGCAGCTAGAGTCATTGCATGTGTGTTCTTTTCGCAAACCACATATGGGTCCACCAGTGTCATTGCATGTGTGTTCTTCTCATGAACCACAGCAAGAGTCAGTGAATGTCTGTTCTTTCACAAACCACACATGGACCCAGCAGAGTCATTGTATTGCCTGTTCTTTTCATAAACCACAGTTAGAGTCATTGCATGTGTGTTCTTTTCATTTACCACAACTAGAGTCAGTGAATGTCTGTTCTTTTCACAGACCACACATGGATCCACTAGTGTCATTGAATGTGTGTTCTTTTCACAAACCACATATTGATCCACCAGAGTCATTTGATGTGTTTTCTTCTCACAAACCACATATGGATCCACCAGTGTCATTGCATGTCTGTTCTTCTCATGAAACACAGCTAGAGTCATTGCATGTGTGTTCTTTTCACAAACCACATATGAATCCACAACTGTTATTGCATGTCTGTTCTTCTCACAAACCACATATGGATCCACCATTGTCATTGCATGTGTGTTCTTTTCATGACCCACACGAGCATGTGTGTTCTTCTCACAAACCACATATGGATCCACCAGTGTCATTGGATGTGTGTTCTTTTCCTCACACACATATGGATCCACCAGTGTCATTGCATGTGTGTTCTTTTCACGAACCACAACTAGAGTCATTGCACGTGTGTTCTTTTCACAAACCACATATGGATCCACTAGAGTCATTTCATGTGTGTTCTTTTCATAAATCACATCTAGAGTCATTGCATGTTTGTTCTTTCACAAACCACACATGGATCCACCAATGTCATTACATGCCTGTTCTTTTCATAAACCACAGTTAGATTCATTGCATGTGTGTTCTTTTCATTAACCACAGCTAGAGTTAGTGAATGTCTGTTCTTTTCACAAACCACATATGCATCCACCAGTGTCATTGAATATGTGTTCTTTTCACAAACCACATATTGATCCACCAGAGTCATTGGATGTGTGTTCTTCTCACAAACCACATATGGATCCACAAGTGACATTGCATGTATGTTCTTCTCACGAACCACATATGTATCCACAGCTAGAGACATTGCATGTATGTGCTTCTCCCAAACCACATATGGATCCACAGCTAGAGTCATTGCATGCCTGTTCTTATCACAAACCACATAAGGATCCACTAGTGTCATTGCATGTGTGTTCTTCACACAAACCACATATGGATCCAGTAGAGTCATTGCATGTGTGTTCTTTTCACAAACCACATATGGATCCACCTGAGTCATTGCATGAGTGTTCTTTTCATTAACCATGGCTAGAGTCATGGCATGTCTGTTCTTTTCATAAACCATAGCAAGAGTCATTGGATGTGTGTTCTTTTCATAAACCACAAATAGAGTCAGTGAATGTTTATTCTTTTCATAAACCACACGAGCATGTGTGTTCTTTTCATAGACCACATATGGATCCACAGCTAGAGTCATTGCATGTGTGTTCTTTTCACAAAACACATATGGATCCACTAGTGTCATTGCATGTGTGTTCTTCTCATGAACCACAGCTAGAGTTAGTGGATGTCTGTTCTTTCACAAACCACACATGGATCCACCAGAGTCATTGTATTGCATGTTATTTTCATAAACCATAGTTAGAGTCATTGCATGTGTGTTCTTTTAATTTACCACAACTAGAATCAGTGAATGTCTGTTCTTTTCACATAGCACACATGGATCCACCATTGTCATTGAATGTGTGTTCTTTTCACAAACCAAATATTGATCCACCAGAGTCATTGGATGTGTGTTCTTCTCACAAACCACGTATCGGTCCACAAGTGTCATTGCATGTCTGTTCTTGTCACAAACCACATTTGGATCCACTAGTGCATTGCATGTGTGTTCTTTTCAAGAACCACATGACCATGTCTATTCCTCTCAAAAACCACATATGGATCCACTTGTTTCGTTGAATGTGTGTTCTTTTCCTAAAACACATATGGATCAACTAGTGTCATTGCATGTATGTTCTTCTAATGAACCACAGTTAGAGTCATTGCATGTGTGTTCTTTTCACAAACCACATATGGATCCACTAGAGTCATTTCATTTGTTCTTTTCATTAACCACAACTAGAGTCATTGCATGTTTGTCCTTTTCACAAACCACATATGGATCCACCGGTGTCATTGAATATGTGTGCTTTTCACAAACCACATAAGGATGCACCCGTGTCATTGCATGTGTGTTCTTCTCACACACCACATATGGATCTAGTAGAGTCATTGCATGTGTGTTATTTTCACAAACCACATATGGATCCACCAGAGTCATTGCATGTCTGTTCTTTTCATTAACCACGGCTAGAGTCATTGCAAAGCTATTATTTTCACAAACCATAGCGATAGTCATTGGATGTGTGCTCTTTTCATAAACCACAACTAGAGTCAGTGAATGTCTGTTCTTTTCATAAACCACATGAGCATGTGTGTTCTTTTCATAGACCACATATGGATCCACAGCTAGAGTCATTGCATGTGTGTTCTTTTCACAAACCACATATGGATCCACCAGTGTCATTGCATGTGTGTTCTTCTCATGAACCACAGCTAGAGTCAGTGAATGTCTGTTCTTTCACAAACCATACATGGATCCAACAGAGTCATTGTATACCATGTTCTTTTCATAAACCACAGTTAGAGTCATTGCATGTGTGTTCTTTTCATTTCCCACAACTAGCGTCTGTGAATGTCTGTTCGTTTCACAGACCACACATGGATCCACTAGTGTCATTGAATGTGTGTTATTTTCACAAACCACATATTGATCCACTAGAGTCATCGGATGTGTGTTCTTCTCACAAACCACATATGGATCCACAAGTGTCATTACATGTCTGTTCTTCTCACAAACCACATATGGATCCACTCTTGTCATTGCATGTGTGTTCTTTTCATGAACCACATGAGCATGTGTGTTCTTCTCACAAACCACATATATGGATCCACTAGTGTCACTGAATGTGTGTCCTTTTCCTAAAACACATATGGATCCACCAGTGTCATTTCATGTGTGTTATTTTCATGAATCACAACTAGATTCATTGCATGTGTGTTCTTTTCATTTACCACAACTAGAGTCAGTGAATGTCTGTTCTTTTCACAGAACACACATGGATCCACTAGTGTCATTGAATGTGTGTTCCTTTCACAAACCACATATTGATCCACCAGAGTCATTGGATATGTTTTCTTCTCACAAACCACATATGAATCCACAAGTGTCATTCCATGTTTGTTCTTCTCACAAACCACATATGGATCCACCAATGTCATTGCATGTGTGTTCTTTTCATGACCCACATGAGCATGTGTGTTCTTCTCACAAACCACATATGGATCCACCAGTGTCATTGGATGTGTGTTATTTTCCTAAAACACATATGGATCCACCAGTGTCATTGCATGTGTGTTCTTTTCACGAACCACAGCTAGAGTCATTGCTTGTGTGTTCTTTTCACAAACCACATATGGATCCACTAGAGTCATTTCATGTGTGTTCTTTTCATAAATCACATCTAGAGTCATTGCATGTTTCTTCTTTCACAAACTACACATGGATCCACCAGTGTCATTACATGCCTATTCTTTTCATAAACCACAATTAGAGTCATTGCATGTGTATTCTTTTCATTAACCACATATAGAGTTAGTGAATGTCTATTCTTTTCACAAACCACATATAGATCCACCAGTGTCATTGAATATGTGTTCTTTTCACAAAACACATATTGATCCAACAGAGTCATTGGATGTGTGGTCTTCTCACAAACCACATATGGATCCACAAGTGACATTGCATGTATGTGCTTCTCCCAAACCACATATGGATCCACAGCTAGAGTCATTGCATGTCTGTTGTTTTCACAAACCACATATGGATCCACCAGTGTCATTACATGTCTGTTCTTTTCACAAACCACCTATGGATCCACTAGTGTCATTGGATGTCCATTCTTTTCATGAACCACATGAGCATGTATGTTCTTCTCACAAACCACATATGGATGCACTAGTGTTATTGAATGTGTGTTCTTTTCCTCAAACACATATGGATTCACCAGTGTCATTGCATGTTTGTTCTTCTCATGAACCACAGCTAGAGTTATTGCATGTGTGTTCTTTTCACAAACAACATATGGATCCACTAGAGTCATTTCATGTGTTCTTTTCATTAACCATAGCTAGAGTCATTGCATGTCTGTTGTTTTCACAGACCACATATGGATCCATCAGTTTCATTAAATGTGTGTTATTTTCACAAACCACATAAGGACCCACCAGTGTCATTGCATGTGTGTTGTTTTCACAAACCATAGCTATAGTCATTGCATGTCTGTTCTTCTCACAAACCACATATGGATACACAACTAGAGTTATTGTATGTGTGTGCTTTTCATAGACCACATATGGATCCACTAGAGTCATTGCATGTGTGTTCTTCTCACAAACCACATATGGATCTAGTAGAGTCATTGCATGTGTGTTGTTTTCACAAACCACATATGGATCCACTAGAGTCATCGCATGCGTATTCTTTTCATTAACCACAGCTAGAGTCATTGCATATCTACTCTTTTCACAAACCATAGCTAGAGTCATTGGATGTGTGTTCTTTTTATAAACCACAACTAGAGTCAGTGAATGTCTGTTCTTCTCATAAACCACATGAACATGTGTGTTCTTTTCATAGACCACATATGGATCCACAGCTAGAGTCATTGCATGTGTGTTCTTTTCACAAACCACATATGGATCCACTAGTGTCATTGCATGTGTGTTCTTCTCATGAACCACAACTAGAGTTAGTGGATGTCTGTTCTATCACAAACCACACATGGATCCACCAGAGTCATTGTATTGCCTGTTCTTTTCATAATCCATAGTTAGAGTCATTGCATGTATGTTCTTTTCATTTACCACAACTAGAATTAGTGAATGTCTATTCTTTTCACATAGCACACATGGATCCACCAGTGTCATTGAATGTGTGTTCTTTTCACAAACAAAATATTGATCTACCAGAGTCATTGGATGTGTGTTCTTCTCACAAACCACATATCAGTCCACAAGTGTCATTGCATGTCTGTTCTTGTCGCAAACAACATTTGGATCGACCAGTGTCATTGCATGTCTGTTCTTCTCACAAACCACATATGGATCCACCAATGTCATTGCATGTGTGTTCTTTTCATGACCCACATGAGCATGTGTGTTCTTCTCACAAACCACATATGGATCCACCAGTGTCATTAGATGTGTGTTATTTTCCTAAAACACATATGGATCCACCAGTGTCATTGCATGTGTGTTCTTTTCACGAACCACAGCTAGAGTCATTGCATGTGTGTTCTTTTCACAAACCACATATAGATCCAATAGAGTCATTTCATGTGTGTTCTTTTCATAAATCACATCTAGAGTCATTGCATGTTTCTTCTTTCACAAACTACACATGGATCCACCAGTGTCATTACATGCCTGTTCTTTTCATAAACCACAATTAGAGTCATTGCATGTGTATTCTTTTCATTAACCACATATAGAGTTAGTGAATGTCTATTCTTTTCACAAACCACATATAGATCCACCAGTGTCATTGAATATGTGTTCTTTTCACAAAACACATATTGATCCAACAGAGTCATTGGATGTGTGGTCTTCTCACAAACCACATATGGATCCACAAGTGACATTGCATGTATGTGCTTCTCCCAAACCACATATGTATCCACAGCTAGAGTCATTGCATGTCTGTTGTTTTCACAAACCACATATGGATCCACCAGTGTCATTACATGTCTGTTCTTTTCACAAACCACCTATGGATCCACTAGTGTCATTGGATGTCCATTCTTTTCATGAACCACATGAGCATTTCTGTTCTTCTCACAAACCACATATGGATGCACTAGTGTTATTGAATCTGTGTTCTTTTCCTCAAACACATATGGATTCACCAGTGTCATTGCATGTTTGTTCTTCTCATGAACCACAGCTAGAGTCATTGCATGTGTGTTCTTTTCACAAACAACATATGGATCCACTAGAGTCATTTCATGTGTTCTTTTTATTAACCATAGCTAGAGTCATTGCATGTCTGTTGTTTTCACAGACCACATATGGATCCATCAGTTTCATTAAATGTGTGTTATTTTCACAAACCACATAAGGATCCACCAGTGTCATTGCATGTGTGTTGTTTTCACAAACCATAGCTATAGTCATTGCATGTCTGTTCTTCTCACAAACCACATATGGATACACAACTAGAGTTATTGTATGTGTGTGCTTTTCATAGACCACATATGGATCCACTAGAGTCATTGCATGTGTGTTCTTCTCACAAACCACATATGCATCTAGTAGAGTCATTGCATGTGTGTTGTTTTCACAAACCACATATGGATCCACTAGAGTCATCGCATGCGTGTTCTTTTCATTAACCACAGCTAGAGTCATTGCATATCTACTCTTTTCACAAACCATAGCTAGAGTCATTGCATGTGTGTTCTTTTTATAAACCACAACTAGAGTCAGTGAATGTCTGTTCTTTTCATAAACCACATGAACATGTGTGTTCTTTTCATAGACCACATATGGATCCACAGCTAGAGTCATTGCATGTGTGTTCTTTTCACAAACCACATATGGATCCACTAGTGTCATTGCATGTGTGTTCTTCTCATGAACCACAACTAGAGTTAGTGGATGTCTGTTCTTTCACAAACCACACATGGATCCACCAGAGTCATTGTATTGCCTGTTGTTTTCATAATCCATAGTTAGAGTCATTGCATGTATGTTCTTTTCATTTACCACAACTAGAATCAGTGAATGTCTGTTCTTTTCACATAGCACACATGGATCCACCAGTGTCATTGAATGTGTGTTCTTTTCACAAACAAAATATTGATCTACCAGAGTCATTGGATGTGTGTTCTTCTCACAAACCACATATCGGTCCACAAGTGTCATTGCATGTCTGTTCTTGTCGCAAACAACATTTGGATCGACTAGTGCATTGCATGTGTGTTCTTTTCATGAACCACATGACCATGTCTATTCTTCTCAAAAACCACATAAGCATCCACTTGTTTCGTTGAATGTGTGTTCTTTTCCTAAAACACATATGGATCCACCAGTGTCATTGCATGTATGTTCTTCTAATGAACCACAGCTAGAGTCATTGCATGTGTGTTGTTTTCACAAACCACATATGGATCCACTAGAGTCATTTCATGTGTTCTTTTCATTAACCACAACTAGAGTCATTGCATGTTTGTCCTTTTCACAAACCACATATGGATCCACCAGTGTCATTGAATATGTGTGCTTTTCACAAACCACATAAGGATCCACCCTTGTCATTCCATGTGTGTTCTTCTCATAAACCACAGTTAGAGACATTGCATGTGTGTTCTTTGCATTAACCATAACTAGAGTCAGTGAATGTTTGTGCTTTTCACAAACCACATATGGATCCACCAGTGTCATTGAATGTGTGTTCTTTTCACAAACCACATATAGATCCACCATAGTCATTCGATGTGTGTTCTTCTCACAAACCACATATGGATCCACAGGTGACATTGCATGTATGTTCTTCTCACGAACCACATATGGATCCACAGCTAGAGTCATTGCATGTCTGTTGTTTTCACAAACCACATATGGATCCACCAGTGTCATTGCATGTCTGTTCTATTCACAAACCACCTATGGATCCACCAGTGTCATTGCATGTGTGGTCCTTTCATGAACCACATGAGCATGTCTGTTCTTCTCAGAAACCACATATAGATCCACTAGTGTCATTGAATATGTATTCTTTTCCTAAAACACATATGGATTCACCAGTGTCATTGCATGTCTGTTCTTCTCATGAACCATAGCTAGAGTCATTGCATGTGTACTTTTCACAAACAACATATGGATCCACTAGAGTCATTTCATGTGTACTTTTCATTAACCATAGCTAGAGTCATTGGATGTCTGTTGTTTTCACAAACCACATATGGATCCACCAGTTTCATTAAATATGTGTTCTTTTCACAAAACACATAAGAATCGACCAGTGTCATTGCATGTGGGTTGTTTTCACAAACCACAGTTATAGTCATTGCATGCATGTTCTTCTCAGAAACCACATATGGATCCACAACTAGAGTCATTGTATGTGTGTTCTTTTCATATACCACATATAGATCCACTAGAGTCATTGCATGTATGTTCTTCTCATAAACCACATATGGATCCATTAGAGTCATTGCATGTGTGTTCTTTTCACTTTTCATTAACCACAGTTAGAGCCATTTCATGTCTATTCTTTTCAGAAACCATAGCTAGTGTCATTGGATGTGTGTTCTTTTCATAAACCACAACTGCAGTCGGTGAATGCCTATTCTTTTCATAAACCACATGAGCATGTGTGTTCTTTTCATAGACCACATATGGATCCACAGCTAGAGTCATTGAATGTGTGTTCTTTTCACAAACCACATATGGATCCACCAGTGTCATTACATGTGTGTTCTTCTCATGAACCACAACTAGAGTTAGTGGATGTATGTTCTTTCACAAACCACATATGGATCCAGCAGAGTCATTGTATTGCTTGTTCTTTGAATAAACCACAGCTAGAGTCATCGCATGTGTGTTCTTTTCATTAACCACAACTAGAGTCAATGAATGTCTGTTCTTTTCACAAACCACATATGGATCCACTAGTGTCATTGAATGTGTGTTCTTTTCACAAACCACATATTGATCCACCAGAGTCACTGCATCTTTGTTCATTTCAC
The DNA here is from genome assembly GCA_916181665.1 of Avena sativa. Lineage (NCBI taxonomy): Eukaryota > Viridiplantae > Streptophyta > Magnoliopsida > Poales > Poaceae > Avena > Avena sativa. The sequence continues at coordinate 578,197,714 of OV702287.1, forward strand.
AAACCACATATGGATCTACCGGTGTCATTGAATATGTGTTCTTTTCACAAACCACATGAGGATCCACCACTGTCATTGCATGTGTGTTCTTCTCACAAACCACATATGTATCCAGTAGAGTCATTGCATGTGTGTTCTTTTCACGAACCACATATGGATCCACTAGAGTCATTGCATGTGTGTTCTTTTCGCAAACCATAGCTAGAGTCATTGGATGTGTGTTATTTTCATAAACCACAACTAGAGTTAGTGATTGTCTGTTCTTTTCATAAACCACATGAGCATGTGTGTTCTTTTCATAGACCACATATGGATCTATAGCTAGAGTCATTGCATGTGTGTTCTTTTCACAAACCACATATGGGTCCACCAGTGTCATTGCATGTGTGTTCTTCTCATGAACCACATAAAGAGTCAGTGAATGTTTGTTCTTTCACAAATGACATATGGATCCACCAGAGTCATTGTATTACCTGTTCTTTTCATAAACCACAGTTAGAGTCATTGCATGTGTGTTCTTTTCATTTACCACAACTAGAGTCAGTGAATGTCTGTTCTTTTCACAGACCACACATGGATCCACTAGTGTCATTGAATGTGTGTTCTTTTCACAAAACACATATTGATCCACCAGAGTCATTGGATGTGTTTTCTTCTCACAAACCACATATGAATCTACAAGTGTCATTGCATGTCTGTTCTTCTCACAAACCACATATGGATCCACCAGTGTCATTGCATGTGTGTTCTTTTCATGACCCACATGAGCATGTGTGTTATTCTCACAAACCACATATGGATCCACCAGTGTCATTGGATGTGTGTTATTTTCCTAAAACACATATGGATCCACCAGTGTCATTGCATGTGTGTTCTTTTCACGAACCACAGCTAGAGTCATTGCATGTGTGTTCTTTTCACAAACCACATATGGATCCACTAGAGTCATTTCATGTGTGTTCTTTTCATAAATCACATCTAGAGTCATTGCATGTTTGTTCTTTCACAAACCACACATGGATCCACCAGTGTCATTATATGCCTGTTCTTTTCGTAAACCACATGACCATGTGTGTTCTTTTCATAGACCACATATGGATCCACAGCTAGAGTCATTGCATGTGTGTTCTTTTCACAAACCACATATGGATCCACTAGTGTCATCGCATGTGTGTTCTTCTCATGAACCACAACTAAAGTTAGTGGATGTCTGTTCTTTCACAAACCACACATGGATCCACCAGAGTCATTGTATTGCCTGTTCTTTTCATAAACCATAGTTAGAGTCATTGCATGTGTGCTCTTTTCATTTACCACAACTAGAGTCAGTGAATGTCTGTTCTTTTCACATAGCACACATGGATCCACCAGTGTCATTGAATGTGTGTTCTTCTCACAAACCAAATATTGATCCACCAGAGTCATTGGATGTGTGTTCTTCTCACAAAGCACATATGGGTCCACAAGTGTCATTCCATGTCTGTTCTTGTCACAAACCACATTTGGATCCACTAGTGCATTACATGTGTGTTCTTTTCATGAACCACAATACCATGTCTATTCTTCTCAAAAACCACATATGGATCCACTTGTTTCATTGAATGTGTGTTCTTTTCCTAAAACACATATAGATCCACCAGTGTCATTGCATGTATGTTCTTCTAATGAACCATAGTTAGAGTCATTGCATGCGTGTTCTTTTCATAAACCACATATGGATCCACTAGAGTCATTTCATGTGTTCTTTTCATTAACCACAACTAGAGTCATTGCATGTTTGTGCTTTTCACAAATCACATATGGATCCACCAGTGTCATTGAATATATGTGCTTTTCACAAACTACATAAGGATCCAGTAGAGTCATTGCATGTGTGTTCTTTTCACAAACCACATATGGATCCACCAGAGTCATTGCATGTGTGTTCTTTTTATTAACCACGGCTAGAGTCATTGCATGTGTGTTCTTTTCACAAACAACATATGGATCCACTAGAGTCATTTCATGTGTTCTTTTCATTAACCATAGCTAGAGTCATTGCATGTCTGTTGTTTTCACAGACCACATATGGATCCATCAGTTTCATTAAATGTGTGTTATTTTCACAAACCACATAAGGACCCACCAGTGTCATTGCATGTGTGTTGTTTTCACAAACCATAGCTATAGTCATTCCATGTCTGTTCTTCTCACAAACCACATATGGATACACAACTAGAGTTATTGTATGTGTGTGCTTTTCATAGACCACGTATGGATCCACTAGAGTCATTGCATGTGTGTTCTTCTCACAAACCACATATGGATCTAGTAGAGTCATTGCATGTGTGTTGTTTTCACAAACCACATATGGATCCACTAGAGTCATCGCATGTGTGTTCTTTTCATGACCCACATGAGCATGTGTGTTCTTCTCACAAACCACATATGGATCCACCAGTGTCATTGGATGTGTGTTATTTTCCTAAAACACATATGGATCCACTAGTGTAATTGCATGTGTGTTCTTTTCACGAACCACAGCTAGAGTCATTGCTTGTGTGTTCTTTTCACAAACCACATATGGATCCACTAGAGTCATTTCATGTGTGTTCTTTTCATAAATCACATCTAGAGTCATTGCATGTTTCTTCTTTCACAAACTACACATGGATCCACCAGTGTCATTACATGCCTATTCTTTTCATAAACCACAATTAGAGTCATTGCATGTGTATTCTTTTCATTAACCACATATAGAGTTAGTGAATGTCTATTCTTTTCACACACCACATATAGATCCACCAGTGTCATTGAATATGTGTTCTTTTCACAAAACACATATTGATCCAACAGAGTCATTGGATGTGTGGTCTTCTCACAAACCACATATGGATCCACAAGTGACATTGCATGTATGTGCTTCTCCCAAACCACATATGGATCCACAGCTAGAGTCATTGCATGTCTGTTGTTTTCACAAACCACATATGGATCCACCAGTGTCATTACATGTCTGTTCTTTTCACAAACCACCTATGGATCCACTAGTGTCATTGGATGTCCATTCTTTTCATGAACCACATGAGCATGTCTGTTCTTCTCACAAACCACATATGGATGCACTAGTGTTATTGAATGTGTGTTCTTTTCCTCAAACACATATGGATTCACCAGTGTCATTGCATGTTTGTTCTTCTCATGAACCACAGCTAGAGTTATTGCATGTGTGTTCTTTTCACAAACAACATATGGATCCACTAGAGTCATTTCATGTGTTCTTTTCATTAACCATAGCTAGAGTCATTGCATGTCTGTTGTTTTCACAGACCACATATGGATCCATCAGTTTCATTAAATGTGTGTTATTTTCACAAACCACATAAGGACCCACCAGTGTCATTGCATGTGTGTTGTTTTCACAAACCATAGCTATAGTCATTGCATGTCTGTTCTTCTCACAAACCACATATGGATACACAACTAGAGTTATTGTATGTGTGTGCTTTTCATAGACCACATATGGATCCACTAGAGTCATTGCATGTGTGTTCTTCTCACAAACCACATATGGATCTAGTAGAGTCATTGCATGTGTGTTGTTTTCACAAACCACATATGGATCCACTAGAGTCATCGCATGCGTATTCTTTTCATTAACCACAGCTAGAGTCATTGCATATCTACTCTTTTCACAAACCATAGCTAGAGTCATTGGATGTGTGTTCTTTTTATAAACCACAACTAGAGTCAGTGAATGTCTGTTCTTTTCATAAACCACATGAACATGTGTGTTCTTTTCATAGACCACATATGGATCCACAGCTAGAGTCATTGCATGTGTGTTCTTTTCACAAACCACATATGGATCCACTAGTGTCATTGCATGTGTGTTCTTCTCATGAACCACAACTAGAGTTAGTGGATGTCTGTTCTATCACAAACCACACATGGATCCACCAGAGTCATTGTATTGCCTGTTCTTTTCATAATCCATAGTTAGAGTCATTGCATGTATGTTCTTTTCATTTACCACAACTAGAATTAGTGAATGTCTATTCTTTTCACATAGCACACATGGATCCACCAGTGTCATTGAATGTGTGTTCTTTTCACAAACAAAATATTGATCTACCAGAGTCATTGGATGTGTGTTCTTCTCACAAACCACATATCAGTCCACAAGTGTCATTGCATGTCTGTTCTTGTCGCAAACAACATTTGGATCGACTAGTGCATTGCATGTGTGTTCTTTTCATGAACCACATGACCATGTCTATTCTTCTCAAAAACCACATAAGCATCCACTTGTTTCGTTGAATATGTGTTATTTTCCTAAAACACATATGGATCCACCAGTGTCATTGCATGTCTGTTCTTCTCAAAAACCACATATGGATCCACCAATGTCATTGCATGTGTGTTCTTTTCATGACCCACATGAGCATGTGTGTTCTTCTCACAAACCACATATGGATCCACCAGTGTCATTGGATGTGTGTTATTTTCCTAAAACACATATGGATCCACCAGTGTCATTGCATGTGTGTTCTTTTCACGAACCACAGCTAGAGTCATTGCATGTGTGTTCTTTTCACAAACCACATATAGATCCAATAGAGTCATTTCATGTGTGTTCTTTTCATAAATCACATCTAGAGTCATTGCATGTTTCTTCTTTCACAAACTACACATGGATCCACCAGTGTCATTACATGCCTGTTCTTTTCATAAACCACAATTAGAGTCATTGCATGTGTATTCTTTTCATTAACCACATATAGAGTTAGTGAATGTCTATTCTTTTCACAAACCACATATAGATCCACCAGTGTCATTGAATATGTGTTCTTTTCACAAAACACATATTGATCCAACAGAGTCATTGGATGTGTGGTCTTCTCACAAACCACATATGGATCCACAAGTGACATTGCATGTATGTGCTTCTCCCAAACCACATATGTATCCACAGCTAGAGTCATTGCATGTCTGTTGTTTTCACAAACCACATATGGATCCACCAGTGTCATTACATGTCTGTTCTTTTCACAAACCACCTATGGATCCACTAGTGTCATTGGATGTCCATTCTTTTCATGAACCACATGAGCATGTCTGTTCTTCTCACAAACCACATATGGATGCACTAGTGTTATTGAATCTGTGTTCTTTTCCTCAAACACATATGGATTCACCAGTGTCATTGCATGTTTGTTCTTCTCATGAACCACAGCTAGAGTCATTGCATGTGTGTTCTTTTAACAAACAACATATGGATCCACTAGAGTCATTTCATGTGTTCTTTTTATTAACCATAGCTAGAGGCATTGCATGTCTGTTGTTTTCACAGACCACATATGGATCCATCAGTTTCATTAAATGTGTGTTATTTTCACAAACCACATAAGGACCCACCAGTGTCATTGCATGTGTGTTGTTTTCACAAACCATAGCTATAGTCATTGCATGTCTGTTCTTCTCACAAACCACATATGGATACACAACTAGAGTTATTGTATGTGTGTGCTTTTCATAGACCACATATGGATCCACTAGAGTCATTGCATGTGTGTTCTTCTCACAAACCACATATGCATCTAGTAGAGTCATTGCATGTGTGTTGTTTTCACAAACCACATATGGATCCACTAGAGTCATCGCATGCGTGTTCTTTTCATTAACCACAGCTAGAGTCATTGCATATCTACTCTTTTCACAAACCATAGCTAGAGTCACTGGATGTGTGTTCTTTTTATAAACCACAACTAGAGTCAGTGAATGTCTGTTCTTTTCATAAACCACATGAACATGTGTGTTCTTTTCATAGACCACATATGGATCCACAGCTAGAGTCATTGCATGTGTGTTCTTTTCACAAACCACATATGGATCCACTAGTGTCATTGCATGTGTGTTCTTCTCATGAACCACAACTAGAGTTAGTGGATGTCTGTTCATTCACAAACCACACATGGATCCACCAGAGTCATTGTATTGCCTGTTGTTTTCATAATCCATAGTTAGAGTCATTGCATGTATGTTCTTTTCATTTACCACAACTAGAATTAGTGAATGTCTGTTCTTTTCACATAGCACACCTGGATCCACCAGTGTCATTGAATGTGTGTTCTTTTCACAAACAAAATATTGATCTACCAGAGTCATTGGATGTGTGTTCTTCTCACAAACCACATATCGGTCCACAAGTGTCATTGCATGTCTGTTCTTGTCGCAAACAACATTTGGATCGACTAGTGCATTGCATGTGTGTTCTTTTAATGAACCACATGACCATGTCTATTCTTCTCAAAAACCACATAAGCATCCACTTGTTTCGTTGAATGTGTGTTCTTTTCCTAAAACACATATGGATCCACCAGTGTCATTGCATGTATGTTCTTCTAATGAACCACAGCTAGAGTCATTGCATGTGTGTTGTTTTCACAAACCACATATGGATCCACTAGAGTCATTTCATGTGTTCTTTTCATTAACCACAACTAGAGTCATTGCATGTTTGTCCTTTTCACAAACCACATATGGATCCACCAGTGTCATTGAATATGTGTACTTTTCACAAACCACATAAGGATCCACCCTTGTCATTCCATGTGTGTTCTTCTCATAAACCACAGTTAGAGACATTGCATGTGTGTTCTTTGCATTAACCATAACTAGAGTCAGTGAATGTTTGTGCTTTTCACAAACCACATATGGATCCACCAGTGTCATTGAATGTGTGTTCTTTTCACAAACCACATATAGATCCACCATAGTCATTCGATGTGTGTTCTTCTCACAAACCACATATGGATCCACAGGTGACATTGCATGTATGTTCTTCTCACGAACCACATATGGATCCACAGCTAGAGTCATTGCATGTCTGTTGTTTTCACAAACCACATATGGATCCACCAGTGTCATTGCATGTCTGTTCTATTCACAAACCACCTATGGATCCACCAGTGTCATTGCATGTGTGGTCCTTTCATGAACCACATGAGCATGTCTGTTCTTCTCAGAAACCACATATAGATCCACTAGTGTCATTGAATATGTATTCTTTTCCTAAAACACATATGGATTCACCAGTGTCATTGCATGTCTGTTCTTCTCATGAACCATAGCTAGAGTCATTGCATGTGTACTTTTCACAAACAACATATGGATCCACTAGAGTCATTTCATGTGTACTTTTCATTAACCATAGCTAGAGTCATTGGATGTCTGTTGTTTTCACAAACCACATATGGATCCACCAGTTTCATTAAATATGTGTTCTTTTCACAAAACACATAAGAATCGACCAGTGTCATTGCATGTGGGTTGTTTTCACAAACCACAGTTATAGTCATTGCATGCATGTTCTTCTCAGAAACCACATATGGATCCACAACTAGAGTCATTGTATGTGTGTTCTTTTCATATACCACATATAGATCCACTAGAGTCATTGCATGTATGTTCTTCTCATAAACCACATATGGATCCATTAGAGTCATTGCATGTGTGTTCTTTTCACTTTTCATTAACCACAGTTAGAGCCATTTCATGTCTATTCTTTTCAGAAACCATAGCTAGTGTCATTGGATGTGTGTTCTTTTCATAAACCACAACTGCAGTCGGTGAATGCCTATTCTTTTCATAAACCACATGAGCATGTGTGTTCTTTTCATAGACCACATATGGATCCACAGCTAGAGTCATTGAATGTGTGTTCTTTTCACAAACCACATATGGATCCACCAGTGTCATTACATGTGTGTTCTTCTCATGAACCACAACTAGAGTTAGTGGATGTATGTTCTTTCACAAACCACATATGGATCCAGGAGAGTCATTGTATTGCTTGTTCTTTGAATAAACCACAGCTAGAGTCATCGCATGTGTGTTCTTTTCATTAACCACAACTAGAGTCAATGAATGTCTGTTCTTTTCACAAACCACATATGGATCCACTAGTGTCATTGAATGTGTCTTCTTTTCACAAACCACATATTGATCCACCAGAGTCACTGCATCTTTGTTCATTTCACAAACCACATATGGATCTACCGGTGTCATTGAATATGTGTTCTTTTCACAAACCACATGAGGATCCACCACTGTCATTGCATGTGTGTTCTTCTCACAAACCACATATGTATCCAGTAGAGTCATTGCATGTGTGTTCTTTTCACGAACCACATATGGATCCACTAGAGTCATTGCATGTGTGTTCTTTTCGCAAACCATAGCTAGAGTCATTGGATGTGTGTTATTTTCATAAACCACAACTAGAGTTAGTGATTGTCTGTTCTTTTCATAAACCACATGAGCATGTGTGTTCTTTTCATAGACCACATATGGATCTATAGCTAGAGTCATTGCATGTGTGTTCTTTTCACAAACCACATATGGGTCCACCAGTGTCATTGCATGTGTGTTCTTCTCATGAACCACATAAAGAGTCAGTGAATGTTTGTTCTTTCACAAATGACATATGGATCCACCAGAGTCATTGTATTACCTGTTCTTTTCATAAACCACAGTTAGAGTCATTGCATGTGTGTTCTTTTCATTTACCACAACTAGAGTCAGTGAATGGCTGTTCTTTTCACAGACCACACATGGATCCACTAGTGTCATTGAATGTGTGTTCTTTTCACAAAACACATATTGATCCACCAGAGTCATTGGATGTGTTTTCTTCTCACAAACCACATATGAATCTACAAGTGTCATTGCATGTCTGTTCTTCTCACAAACCACATATGGATCCACCAGTGTCATTGCATGTGTGTTCTTTTCATGACCCACATGAGCATGTGTGTTATTCTCACAAACCACATATGGATCCACCAGTGTCATTGGATGTGTGTTATTTTCCTAAAACACATATGGATCCACCAGTGTCATTGCATGTGTGTTCTTTTCACGAACCACAGCTAGAGCCATTGCATGTGTGTTCTTTTCACAAACCACATATGGATCCACTAGAGTCATTTCATGTGTGTTCTTTTCATAAATCACATCTAGAGTCATTGCATGTTTGTTCTTTCACAAACCACACATGGATCCACCAGTGTCATTATATGCCTGTTCTTTTCATAAACCACATGACCATGTGTGTTCTTTTCATAGACCACATATGGATCCACAGCTAGAGTCATTGCATGTGTGTTCTTTTCACAAAACACATATGGATCCACTAGTGTCATCGCATGTGTGTTCTTCTCATGAACCACAACTAGAGTTAGTGGATGTCTGTTCTTTCACAAACCACACATGGATCCACCAGAGTCATTGTATTGCCTGTTCTTTTCATAAACCATAGTTAGAGTCATTGCATGTGTGCTCTTTTCATTTACCACAACTAGAGTCAGTGAATGTCTGTTCTTTTCACATAGCACACATGGATCCACCAGTGTCATTGAATGTGTGTTCTTCTCACAAACCAAATATTGATCCACCAGAGTCATTGGATGTGTGTTCTTCTCACAAAGCACATATGGGTCCACAAGTGTCATTCCATGTCTGTTCTTGTCACAAACCACATTTGGATCCACTAGTGCATTGCATGTGTGTTCTTTTCATGAACCACAATACCATGTCTATTCTTCTCAAAAACCACATATGGATCCACTTGTTTCATTGAATGTGTGTTCTTTTCCTAAAACACATATAGATCCACCAGTGTCATTGCATGTATGTTCTTCTAATGAACCATAGTTAGAGTCATTGCATGTGTGTTCTTTTCATAAACCACATATGGATCCACTAGAGTCATTTCATGTGTTCTTTTCATTAACCACAACTAGAGTCATTGCATGTTTGTGCTTTTCACAAATCACATATGGATCCACCAGTGTCATTGAATATATGTGCTTTTCACAAACTACATAAGGATCCAGTAGAGTCATTGCATGTGTGTTCTTTTCACAAACCACATATGGATCCACCAGAGTCATTGCATGTGTGTTCTTTTTATTAACCACGGCTAGAGTCATTGCATGTGTGTTATTTTCACAAACCATAACTATAGTCATTGGATGTGTGCACTTTTCATAAACCACAACTAGAGTCAGTGAATGTCTGTTGTTTTCATAAACCACATGAGCATGTGTGTTCTTTTCATAGACCACATATGGATCCACAACTAGAGTCATTGCATGTGTGTTCTTTTCACAAACCACATATGGATCCACCCCAGTGTCATTGCATGTGTGTTCTTCTCATGAACCACAGCTAGAGTCATTGAATGTATGTTCTTTCACAAACCATACATGGATCCATCAGAGTAATTGTATACCCTGTTCTTTTTATAAACCACAGTTAGATTCATTGCATGTGTTTTCTTTTCATTTCCCACAACTAGAGTCTGTGAATGTGAGTTCGTTTCACAGACCACACATGGATCCACCAGTGTCATTGAATATGTGTTATTTTCACAAACCACATATTGATCCACCAGAGTCATTGGATGTGTGTTCTTCTCACAAACCACATATGGATCCACGAGTGTCATTACATGTCTGTTCTTCTCACAAACCACATATGGATCCACCAGTGTCATTGCATGTGTGTTCTTTTCATGAACCACATGAGCATGTGTGTGCTTCTCACAAACCACATACATGGATCCACTAGTGTCATTGAATGTGTGTTCTTTTCCTAAAACACATATGGATCCACCAGTGTCATTGCATGTGTGTTCTTTTCATGAATCACAACTAGATTCATTGCATGTGTGTTCTTTTCACAAACCACATATGGATCCACTAGAGTCATTTCATGTGTGTTCTTTTCATAAACCACATCTAGAGTCATTGCGTGTTTGTTCTTTCACAAACCACACATGGATCCACCAGTGTCATTACATGCCAGTTCTTTTCATAAACCACAGTTAGAGACATTGCATGTGTGTTCTTTGCATTAACCATAGCTAGAGTCAGTGAATGTTTGTGCTTTTCACAAACCACATATGGATCCACCAGTGTCATTGAATGTGTGTTCTTTTCACAAACCACATATTGATCCACCATAGTCATTGGATGTGTGTTCTTCTCACAAACCACATATGGATCCACAAGTGACATTGCATTTCTGTTCTTCTCACGAACCACATATGGATCCATAGCTAGAGTCATTGCATGTCTGTTGTTTTCACAAACCACATATGGATCCACCAGTGTCATTGCATGTTTGTTCTTTTCACAAACCACCTATGGATCCAACAGTGTCATTGCATGTGTGTTCTTTTCATGAACCACATGAGCATGTCTGTTCTTCTCTTAAACCACATATGGATCCACTAGTGTCATTGAATATGTGTTCTTTTCCTAAAACACATTTGGATTCACCAGTGTCATTGCATGTCTGTTCTTCTCATGAACCACAGCTAGAGTCATTGCATGTGTGTTCTTTTCACAAACAACATATGGATCCACTAGAGTCATTTCATGTGTACTTTCCATTAACCATAGCTATAGTCATTGCATGTCTGTTGGTTTCACAAACCACATATGGATCCACCAGTTTCATTAAATGTGTGTTCTTTTCACAAAACACATAAGGATCGACCAGTGTCATTGCATGTGGGTTGTTTTCACAAACCACAATTATAGTCATTGCATGTATGTTCTTCTCAGAAACCACATATGGACCACAACTAGAGTCATTGTATGTGTGTTCTTTTCATATACCACATATGGATCCACTATAGTCATTGCATGTATTTTCTTCTCATAAACCACATATGGATCCATTAGAGTCATTGCATGTGTGTTCTTTTCATTTTTCATTAACCACAGCTAGAGTCATTGCATGTCTATTCTTTTCACAAACCATAACCAGAGTCATTGGATGTGTGTTCTTTTCATAAACCACAACTGGAGTCGGTGAATGTCTCTTCTTTTCATAAACCACATGAGCATGTGTGTTCTCTTCATAGACAACATATGGATCAACAGCTAGAGTCATTGCATGTGTGTTCTTTTCACAAACCACATATGGATCCACCAGTGTCATTACATGTGTGTTCTTCTCATGAAGCACAACTAGAGTTAGTGGATGTATCTTCTTTCACAAACCACATATGGATCCACCAGAGTCATTGTATTGCTTGTTATTTTAATAAACCACAGCTAGATTCATTGCATGTGTGTTCTTTTCATTAACCACAACTAGAGTCAATGAATGTCTGTTCTTTTCACAAACCACATATGGATCCACTAGTGTCATTGAATGTGTGTTCTTTTCACAAACCACATATTGATCCACCAGAGTCATTGGATGTGTGTTCTTCTCACAAACCACATATGGGTCCACCAGTGTCATTGCATGTCTGTTCTTGTCACAAACCACATTTGGATCCACTAGTGCATTGCATGTGTGTTCTTTTCATGAACCACATGACCATGTCTATTCTTCTCAAAAACCACTTATGGATCCACTTGTTTCGTTGAATGTGTTATCTTTTCCTAAAACACATATGGATCCACCAGTGTCATTGCATGTATGTTCTTCTAATGAACCACAGTTAGAGTCATTGCATGTGTGATCTTTTCACAAACCACATATGGATCCACTAGAGTCATTTCATGTTTTCTTTTCATTAACCACAACTAGAGTCATTGCATGTTTGTCCTTTTCACAAACCACATATGGATCCACCAGTGTCATTGAATATGTGTGATTTTCACAAACCACATAAGGATCCACCCGTGTCATTGCATGTGTGTTCTTCTCACACCACATATGGATCTAGTAGAGTCATTGCATGTGTGTTCTTTTCACGAACCACATATGGATCCACCAGAGTCATTGCATGTGTGTTCTTTTCATTAACCACGGCTAGATGCATTGCTTTTATGTTATTTTCACAAACCATAGCTATAGTCATTGGATGTGTGCTCTTTTCATAAACCACAACTAGAGTCAGTGAATGTCTGTTCTTTTCATAAACCACATGAGCATGTGTGTTCTTTTCATAGACCACATATGTATCCACAGCTAGAGTCATTGCATGTGTGTTCTTTTCACAAACCACATATGGATCCACCAGTGTCATTGCATGTGTGTTCTTCTCATGAACCACAGCTAGAGTCAGTGAATGTCTGTTCTTTCACAAACCATACATGGATCCACCGGAGTCATTGTATACCTAGAGTCATTGCATGTGTGTTCTTTTCATTTCCCACAACTAGAGTCTATGAATGTCTGTTCATTTCACAGACCACACGTGGATCCACCAGTGTAATTGAATGTGTGTTATTTTCACAAACCACATATTGATCCACCAGAGTCATTGGATGTGTGTTCTTCTCACAAACCACATATGGATCCACCAGTGTCATTGAATGTGTGTTCTTTTCACAAAACACATATTGATCCACCATAGTCATTGGATGTGTGTTCTTCTCACAAACCACATGGATCCACAAGTGACATTGCATGTATGTTCTTCTCACGAACCACATATGGATCCACAGCTAGAGTCATTGCATGTCTGTTGTTTTCACAAACCAGATATGGATCCACCAGTGTCATTGCATGTCTGTTCTTTTTACAAACCACCTATGGATCCACCAGTGTCATTGCATGTGTGTTCTTTTCATGAACCACATGAGCATGTCTATTCTTCCCAGAAACCACATATGGATCCACTAGTGTCATTGAATATGGGTTCTTTTCCTAAAACACATATGGATTCACTAGTTTCATTGCATGTCTGTTCTTCTCATGAACCACAGCTAGAGTCATTGCATGTGTGTTCTTTTCACAAACAACATATGGATCCACTAGAGTCATTTCATGTGTAGTTTTCATTAACCATAGCTAGAGTCATTGCATGTCTGTCGTTTTCACGAACCACATATGGATCCACCAGTTTCATTAAATGTGTGTTATTTTCACAAACCACATAAGGATCGACAAGTGTCATTGCATGTGGGTTGTTTTCACAAACCACAGTTATAGTCATTGTATGTATGTTCTTCTCAGAAACCACATATGGATCCACAACTAGAGTCATTGTATGTGTGTTCTTTTCATATACCACCTATGGATCTACTAGAGTCATTGCATGTATGTTCTTCTCATAAACCACATATGGATCCATTAGAGTCATTGCATGTGTGTTCTTTTCACTTTTCATTAACCACAACTAGAGTCATTGCATGTCTATTCTTTTCACAAACCATATCTAGAGTCATTGGATGTGTGTTCTTTTCATAAACCACAACTGGAGTCGGTGAATGCCTATTCTTTTCATAAACCACATGAGCATGTGTGTTCTTTTCATAGACCACATATGGATCCACAGCTAGAGTCATTGCATGTGTGTTCTTTTCACAAACCACACATGGATCCACCAGTGTCATTACATGTGTGTTCTTCTCATGAACCACAACTAGAGTTAGTGGATGTATGTTCTTTCACAAACCACATATGGATCCAGCAGAGTCATTGTATTGCTTGTTCTTTGAATAAACCACAGCTAGAGTCATCGTTTGTGTGTTCTTTTCATTAACCACAACTAGAGTCAATGAATGTCTGTTCTTTTCACAAACCACATATGGATCCACAAGTGTCATTGAATGTGTGTTCTTTTCACAAACCACATATTGATCCACCAGAGTCACTGCATCTTTGTTCATTTCACAAACCACATATGGATCTACCAGTGTCATTGAATATGTGTTCTTTTCACAAACCACATAAGGATCCACCACTACCATTGCATGTGTGTTCTTCTCACAAACCACATATGTATCCAGTAGAGTCATTGCATGTGTGTTCTTTTCACGAACCACATATGGATCCACCAGAGTCATTGCATGTGTCTTCTTTTCGCAAACCATAGCTAGAGTCATTGGATGTGTGTTATTTTCATAAACCACAACTAGAGTTAGTGATTGTCTGTTCTTTTCATAAACCACATGAGCATGTGTGTTCTTTTCATAGACCACATATGGATCTATAGCTAGAGTCATTGCATGTGTGTTCTTTTCACAAACCACATATGGGTCCAGCAATGTCATTGCATGTGTGTTCTTCTCATGAACCACAGAAAGAGTCAATGAATGTTTGTTCTTTCACAAATGACATATGGATCCACCAGAGTCATTGTATTACCTGTTCTTTTCATAAACCACAGTTAGAGTCATTGCATGTGTGTTCTTTTCATTTACCACAACTAGAGTCAGTGAATGTCTGTTCTTTTCACAGACCACACATGGATCCACTAGTGTCATTGAATGTGTGTTCTTTTCACAAACCACATATTGATCCACCAGAGTCATTGGATGTGTTTTCTTCTCACAAACCACATATGAATCTACAATTGTCATTGCATGTCTGTTCTTCTCACAAACCACATATGGATCCACCAGTGTCATTGCATGTGTGTTCTTTTCATGACCCACATGAGCATGTGTGTTATTCTCACAAACCACATATGGATCCACCAGTGTCATTGGATGTGTGTTATTTTCCTAAAACACATATGGATCCACCAGTGTCATTGCATGTGTGATCTTTTCACGAACCACAGCTAGAGTCATTGCATGTGTGTTCTTTTCACAAACCACATATGGATCCACTAGAGTCATTTCATGTGTGTTCTTTTCATAAATCACATCTAGAGTCATTGCATGTTTGTTCTTTCACAAACCACACATGGATCCACCAGTGTCATTATATGCCTGTTCTTTTCATAAACCACATGACCATGTGTGTTCTTTTCATAGACCACATATGGATCCACAGCTAGAGTCATTGCATGTGTGTTCTTTTCACAAACCACATATGGATCCACTAGTGTCATCGCATGTGTGTTCTTCTCATGAACCACAACTAGAGTTAGTGGATGTCTGTTCATTCACAAACCACACATGGATCCACCAGAGTCATTGTATTGCCTGTTCTTTTCATAAACCATAGTTAGAGTCATTGCATGTGTGTTCTTTTCATTTACCACAACTAGAATCAGTGAATGTCTATTCTTTTCACATAGCACACATGGATCCACCAGTGTCATTGAATGTGTGTTCTTCTCACAAACAAAATATTGATCCACTAGAGTCATTGAATGTGTGTTCTTCTCACAAACCACATATGGGTCCACAAGTGTCATTGCATGTCTGTTCTTGTCACAAACCACATTTGGATCCACTAGTGCATTGCATGTGTGTTATTTTCATGAACCACATGACCATGTCTATTCTTCTCAAAAACCACATATGGATCCACTTGTTTCATTGAATGTGTGTTCTTTTCCTAAAACACATATAGATCCACCAGTGTCATTGCATGTATGTTCTTCTAATGAACCACAGTTAGAATCATTGCATATGTGTTCTTTTCACAAACCACATATGGATCCACTAGAGTCATTTCATGTGTTCTTTTCATTAACCACAACTAGAGTCATTGCATGTTTGTCCTTTTCACAAACCACATATGGATCCACCAGTGTCATTGAATATATGTGCTTTTCACAAACTACATAAGGATCCACCTGTGTCATTGCATGTGTGTTCTTCTCACACACCACATATGGATCCAGTAGAGTCATTGCATGTGTGGTGTTTTCACAAACCACATATGGATCCACCAGAGTCATTGCATGTGTGTTATTTTCATTAACCACGGCTAGAGTCATTGCATGTCTGTTATTTTCACAAACCATAACTATAGTCATTGGATGTGTGCACTTTTCATAAACCACAACTAGAGTCAGTGAATGTCTGTTCTTTTCATAAACCACATGAGCATGTGTGTTCTTTTCATCGACCACATATGGATCCACAACTAGAGTCACTGCATGTGTGTTCTTTTCACAAACCACATATGGATCCACCAGTGTCATTGCATGTGTGTTCTTCTCATGAACCACAGCTAGAGTCATTG
The DNA here is from genome assembly GCA_916181665.1 of Avena sativa. Lineage (NCBI taxonomy): Eukaryota > Viridiplantae > Streptophyta > Magnoliopsida > Poales > Poaceae > Avena > Avena sativa. The sequence goes on from OV702287.1 coordinate 578,214,592, forward strand.
AATGTATGTTCTTTCATAAACCATACATGGATCCATCAGAGTCATTGTATACCCTGTTCTTTTTATAAACCATAGTTAGAGTCATTGCATGTGTGTTCTTTTCATTTCCCACAACTAGAGTCTGTGAATGTCAGTTCGTTTCACAGACCACACATGGATCCACCAGTGTCATTGAATGTGTGTTATTTTCACAAACCACATATTAATCCACCAGAGTCATTGGATGTGTGTTCTTCTCACAAACCACATATGGATCCACAAGTGTCATTACATGTCTGTTCTTCTCACAAACCACATATGGATCCACCAGTGTCATTGCATGTGTGTTCTTTTCATGAACCACATGAGCATGTGTGTGCTTCTCACAAACCACATACATGGATCCACTAGTGTCATTGAATGTGTGTTCTTTTCCTAAAACACATATGGATCCACCAGTGTCATTGCATGTGTGTTCTTTTCATGAATCACAGCTAGATTGATTGCATGTGTGTTCTTTTCACAAACCACATATGGATCCACTAGAGTCATTTCATGTGTGTTCTTTTCATAAACCACATCTAGAGTCATTGCGTGTTTGTTCTTTCACAAACCACACATGGATCCACCAGTGTCATTACATGCCAGTTCTTTTCATAAACCACAGTTAGAGACATTGCATGTGTGTTCTTTGCATTAACCATAGCTAGAGTCAGTGAATGTTTGTGCTTTTCACAAACCACATATGGATCCACCAGTGTCATTGAATGTGTGTTCTTTTCACAAACCACATATTGATCCACCATAGTCATTGGATGTGTGTTCTTCTCACAAACCACATATGGATCCACAAGTGACATTGCATGTATGTTCTTCTCACGAACCACATATGGATCCATAGCTAGAGTCATTGCATGTCTGTTGTTTTCACAAACCACATATGGATCCACCAGTGTCATTGCATGTCTGTTCTTTTCACAAACCACCTATGGATCCACCAGTGTCATTGCATGTGTGTTCTTTTCATGAACCACATGAGCATGTCTATTCTTCTCTTAAACCACATATGGATCCACTAGTGTCATTGAATATGTGTTCTTTTCCTAAAACACATTTGGATTCACCAGTGTCATTGCATGTCTGTTCTTCTCATGAACCACAGCTAGAGTCATTGCATGTGTGTTCTTTTCAGAAACAACATATGGATCCACTAGAGTCATTTCATGTGTACTTTTCATTAACCATAGCTATAGTCATTTCATGTCTGTTGGTTTCACAAACCACATATGGATCCACCAGTTTCATTAAATGTGTGTTCTTTTCACAAAACACATAAGGATCGACCAGTGTCATTGCATGTGGGTTATTTTCACAAACCACAGTTATAGTCATTGCATGTATGTTCTTCTCAGAAACCACATATGGACCACAACTAGAGTCATTGTATGTGTGTTCTTTTCATATACCACATATGGATCCACTAGAGTCATTGCATGTATGTTCTTCTCATAAACCACATATGGATCCATTAGAGTCATTGCATGTGTGTTCTTTTCTTTTTTCATTAACCACAGCTAGAGTCATTGCATGTCTATTCTTTTCACAAACCATAACTAGAGTCATTGGATGTGTGTTCTTTTCATAAACCACAACTGGAGTCGGTGAATGTCTCTTCTTTTCATAAACCACATGAGCATGTGTGTTCTCTTCATAGACAACATATGGATCAACAGCTAGAGTCATTGCATGTGTGTTCTTTTCACAAACCACATATGGATCCACCAGTGTCATTACATGTGTGTTCTTCTCATGAAGCACAACTAGAGTTAGTGGATGTATCTTCTTTCACAAACCACATATGGATCCACCAGAGTCATTGTATTGCTTGTTCTTTTAATAAACCACAGCTAGATTCATTGCATGTGTGTTCTTTTCGTCAACTAGAGTCAATGAATGTCTGTTCTTTTCACAAACCACATATGGATCCACTAGTGTCATTGAATGTGTGTTCTTTTCACAAACCACATATTGATCCACCAGAGTCATTGGATGTGTGTTCTTCTCACAAACCACATATGGGTCCACCAGTGTCATTGCATGTGTGTTCTTGTCACAAACCACATTTGGATCCACTAGTGCATTGCATCTGTGTCCTTTTCATGAACCACATGACCATGTCTATTCTTCTCAAAAACCACTTATGGATCCACTTGTTTCGTTGAATGTGTTATCTTTTCCTAAAACACATATGGATCCACCAGTGTCATTGCATTTATGTTCTTCTAATGAACCACAGTTAGAAGCATTGCATGTGTGTTCTTTTCACAAACCACATATGGATCCACTAGAGTCAATTCATGTGTTCTTTTCATTAACCACAACTAGAGTCATTGCATGTTTGTCCTTTTCACAAACCACATATGGATCCACCAGTGTCATTGAATATGTGTGCTTTTCACAAACCACATAAGGATCCACCCATGTCATTGCATGTGTGTTCTTCTCACACACCACATATGGATCCAGTAGAGTCATTGCATGTGTGTTCTTTTCACGAACCACATATGGATCCACCAGAGTCATTGCATGTGTGTTCTTTTCATTAACCACGGCTAGAGTCATTGCATGTCTGTTATTTTGCACAAACCATAGCTATAGTCATTGGATGTGTGCTCTTTTCATAAACCACAGCTATAGTCAGTGAATGTCTGTTCTTTTCATAAACCACATGAGCATGTGTGTTCTTTTCATATACCACATATGGATCCACAGCTAGAGTCATTGCATGTGTGTTCTTTTCACAAACCACATATGGATCCACCAGTGTCATTGCATGTGTGTTCTTCTCATGAACCACAGCTAGAGTATGTGAATGTCTGTTCTTTCACAAACCATACATGGATCCACCGGAGTCATTGTATACCCAGTTCTTTTCATAAACCAAAGTTAGAGTCATTGCATGTGTGTTCTTTTCATTTCCCACAACTAGAGTCTATGAATGTCTGTTCATTTCACAGACCACACGTGGATCCACCAGTGTAATTGAATGTGTGTTATTTTCACAAACCACATATTGATCCACCAGAGTCATTGAATGTGTGTTCTTCTCACAAACCACATATGGATCCACCAGTGTCATTGAATGTGTGTTCTTTTCACAAAACACATATTGATCCACCATAGTCATTGGATGTGTGTTCTTCTCACAAACCACATGGATCCACAAGTGACATTGCATGTATGTTCTTCTCACGAACCACATATCGATCCACAGCTAGAGTCATTGCATGTCTGTAGTTTTCACAAATCACATATGGATCCACCAGTGTCATTGCATGTCTGTTCTTCTCACAAACCACATATGGATCCACAAGTGTCATTACATGTCTGTTCTTCTCACAAACCACATATGGATCCACCAGTGTCATTGCATGTGTGTTCTTTTCATGAACCACATGAGCATGTGTGTGCTTCTCACAAACCACATACATGGATCCACTAGTGTCATTGAATGTGTGTTCTTTTCCTAAAACACATATGGATCCACCAGTGTCATTGCATGTGTGTTCTTTTCATGAATCACAACTAGATTGATTGCATGTGTGTTCTTTTCACAAACCACATATGGATCCACTAGAGTCATTTCATGTGTGTTCTTTTCATAAACCACATCTAGAGTCATTGCGTGTTTGTTCTTTCACAAACCACACATGGATCCACCAGTGTCATTACATGCTAGTTCTTTTCATAAACCACAGTTAGAGACATTGCATGTGTGTTCTTTGCATTAACCATAGCTAGAGTCAGTGAATGTTTGTGCTTTTCACAAACCACATATGGATCCACCAGTGTCATTGAATGTGTGTTCTTTTCACAAACCACATATTGATCCACCATAGTCATTGGATGTGTGTTCTTCTCACAAACCACATATGGATCCACAAGTGACATTGCATGTATGTTCTTCTCACGAACCACATATGGATCCATAGCTAGAGTCATTGCATGTCTGTTGTTTTCACAAACCACATATGGATCCACCAGTGTCATTGCATGTCTGTTCTTTTCACAAACCACCTATGGATCCACCAGTGTCATTGCATGTGTGTTCTTTTCATGAACCACATGAGCATGTCTATTCTTCTCTTAAACCACATATGGATCCACTAGTGTCATTGAATATGTGTTCTTTTCCTAAAACACATTTGGATTCACCAGTGTCATTGCATGTCTGTTCTTCTCATGAACCACAGCTAGAGTCATTGCATGTGTGTTCTTTTCAGAAACAACATATGGATCCACTAGAGTCATTTCATGTGTACTTTTCATTAACCATAGCTATAGTCATTTCATGTCTGTTGGTTTCACAAACCACATATGGATCCACCAGTTTCATTAAATGTGTGTTCTTTTCACAAAACACATAAGGATCGACCAGTGTCATTGCATGTGGGTTGTTTTCACAAACCACAGTTATAGTCATTGCATGTATGTTCTTCTCAGAAACCACATATGGACCACAACTAGAGTCATTGTATGTGTGTTCTTTTCATATACCACATATGGATCCACTAGAGTCATTGCATGTATGTTCTTCTCATAAACCACATATGGATCCATTAGAGTCATTGCATGTGTGTTCTTTTCTTTTTTCATTAACCAGAGCTAGAGTCATTGCATGTCTATTCTTTTCACAAACCATAACTAGAGTCATTGGATGTGTGTTCTTTTCATAAACCACAACTGGAGTCGGTGAATGTCTCTACTTTTCATAAACCACATGAGCATGTGTGTTCTCTTCATAGACAACATATGGATCAACAGCTAGAGTCATTGCATGTGTGTTCTTTTCACAAACCACATATGGATCCACCAGTGTCATTACATGTGTGTTCTTCTCATGAAGCACAACTAGAGTTAGTGGATGTATCTTCTTTCACAAACCACATATGGATCCACCAGAGACATTGTATTGCTTGTTCTTTTAATAAACCACAGCTAGATTCATTGCATGTGTGTTCTTTTCATTAACCACAACTAGAGTCAATGAATGTCTGTTCTTTTCACAAACCACATATGGATCCACTAGTGTCATTGAATGTGTGTTCTTTTCACAAACCACATATTGATCCACCAGAGTCATTGGATGTGTGTTCTTCTCACAAACCACATATGGGTCCACCAGTGTCATTGCATGTGTGTTCTTGTCACAAACCACATTTGGATCCACTAGTGCATTGCATGTGTGTTCTTTTCATGAACCACATGACCATGTCTATTCTTCTCAAAAACCACTTATGGATCCACTTGTTTCGTTGAATGTGTTATCTTTTCCTAAAACACATATGGATCCACCAGTGTCATTGCATGTATGTTCTTCTAATGAACCACAGTTAGAGTCATTGCATGTGTGTTCTTTTCACAAACCACATATGGATCCACTAGAGTCAATTCATGTGTTCTTTTCATTAACCACAACTAGAGTCATTGCATGTTTGTCCTTTTCACAAACCACATATGGATCCACCAGTGTCATTGAATATGTGTGCTTTTCACAAACCACATAAGGATCCACGCGTGTCATTGCATGTGTGTTCTTCTCACACACCACATATGGATCCAGTAGAGTCATTGCATGTGTGTTCTTTTCACGAACCACATATGGATCCACCAGAGTCATTGCATGTGTGTTCTTTTCATTAACCACGGCTAGAGTCATTGCATGTCTGTTATTTTCACAAACCATAGCTATAGTCATTGGATGTGTGCTCTTTTCATAAACCACAACTAGAGTCAGTGAATGTCTGTTCTTTTCATAAACCACATGAGCATGTGTGTTCTTTTCATATACCACATATGGATCCACAGCTAGAGTCATTGCATGTGTGTTCTTTTCACAAACCACATATGGATCCACCAGTGTCATTGCATGTGTGTTCTTCTCATGAACCACAGCTAGAGTATGTGAATGTCTGTTCTTTCACAAACCATACATGGATCCACCGGAGTCATTGTATACCCAGTTCTTTTCATAAACCAAAGTTAGAGTCATTGCATGTGTGTTCTTTTCATTTCCCACAACTAGAGTCTATGAATGTCTGTACATTTCACAGACCACACGTGGATCCACCAGTGTAATTGAATGTGTGTTATTTTCACAAACCACATATTGATCCACCAGAGTCATTGGATGTGTGTTCTTCTCAGAAACCACATATGGATCCACCAGTGTCATTGAATGTGTGTTCTTTTCACAAAACACATATTGATCCACCATCATTGGATGTGTGTTCTTCTCACAAACCACATGGATCCACAAGTGACATTGCATGTATGTTCTTCTCACGAACCACATATCGATCCACAGCTAGAGTCATTGCATGTCTGTAGTTTTCACAAATCACATATGGATCCACCAGTGTCATTGCATGTCTGTTCTTTCACAAACCACCTATGGATCCACCAGTGTCATTGCATGTGTGTTCTTTTCATGAACCACATGAGCATGTCTATTCTTCCCAGAAACCACATATGGATCCACTAGTGTCATTGAATATGGTTTCTTTTCCTAAAACACATATGGATTCACCAGTGTCATTGCATGTCTGTTCTTCTCATGAACCACAGCTAGAGTCATTGCATGTGTGTTCTTTTCACAAACAACATATGGATCCACTAGAGTCATTTCATGTGTAGTTTTCATTAACCATAGCTAGAGTCATTGCATGTCTGTTGTTTTCACGAACCACATATGGATCCACCAGTTTCATTAAATGTGCGTTCTTTTCACAAACCACATAAGGATCAACCAGTGTCATTGCATGTGGGTTGTTTTCACAAACCACAGTTATAGTCATTGCATGAATGTTCTTCTTAGAAACCACATATGGATCCACAACTAGAGTCATTGTATGTGTGTTCTTTTCATATACCACATATGGATCTACTAGAGTCATTGCATGTATGTTCTTCTCATAAACCACATATGGATCCATTAGAGTCATTGCATGTGTGTTCTTTTCACTTTTCATTAACCACAGCTAGAGTCATTGCATGTCTATTCTTTTCACAAACCATAGCTAGAGTCATTGGATGTGTGTTCTTTTCATAAACCACAACTGGAGTCGGTGAATGTCTGTTCTTTTCATAAACCACATGAGCATGTGTGTTCTTTTCATAGACCACATATGGATCCACAGCTAGAGTCATTGCATGTGTGTTCTTTTCACAAACCACATATGGATCCACCAGTGTCGTTACATGTGTGTTCTTCTCATGAACCACAACTAGAGTTAGTGGATGTATGTTCTTTCACAAACCACATATGGATCCACTAGAGTCATCGTATTGCTTGTTCTTTTAATAAACCACAGCTAGATTCATTGCATGTGTGTTTTTTTCATTAACCACAACTAGAGTCAATGAATGTCTGTTCTTTTCACAAACCACATATGGATCCACTAGTGTCATTGAATGTGTGTTCTTTTCACAAACCACATGTTGATCCACCAGAGTCACTTCATCTTTGTTCATTTCATAAACCACATATTGATCCACCAGAGTCACTTCATCTTTGTTCATTTCACAAACCACATATGGATCTACCGGTGTCATTGAATATGTGTTATTTTCACAAACCACAAAAGGATCCACCAGTGTCATTGCATGTGTGTTCTTCTCACAAACCACATATGTATCCAGTAGAGTCATTGCATGTGTGTTCTTTTCACAAACCACATATGGATCCATCAGAGTCATTGCATGTGTGTTCTTTTCATTAACCATGGCCGAGAGTCATTGCATGTCTGTTCTTTTCACAAACCATAGCTAGAGTCATTGGATGTGTGTTCTTTTCTAACCACAACTAGAGTCAGCGATTGTCTGTTCTTTTCATAAACCACATGAGCATGTGTGTTCTTTTCATAGACCATATATGGATCTACAGCTAGAGTCATTGCATGTGTGTTCTTTTCGCAAACCACACATGGGTCCACCAGTGTCATTGCATGTGTGTTCTTCTCATGAACCACAGCAAGAGTCAGTGAATGTCTATTCTTTCACAAACCACACATGGATCCATCAAGTCATTGTATACCCTGTTCTTTTCATAAACCACAGTTAGAGTCATTGCATGTGTGTTCTTTTCTTTACCACAACTAGAGTCAGTGAATGTCTGTTCTTTTCACAGACCACACATGGATCCACTAGTGTCATTGAATGTGTTTTCTTCTCACAAACCACATATGAATCCACAAGTGTCATTGCATCTCTGTTCTTCTCACAAACCACATATGGATCCACCAGTGTCATTGCATGTGTGTTCTTTTCATGAGCCACATGAGCATGTGTGTTCTTCTCATAAACCACATATGGATCCACCAGTGTCATTGATGTGAGTTCTTTTCCTAAAGCAAATATGGATCCAACAGTGTCATTGCATGTGTGTTCTTTTCATGAACCACAGCTAGAGTCCTTGCATGTCTGTTCTTTTCACAAACCACGTATGGATCCACTAGAGTCATTTCATGTGTGTTCTTTTCATAAATCACATCTAGAGTCATTGCATGTTTGTTCTTTCACAAACCACACATGGATCCACCAGTGTCATTACATGCCTGTTCTTTTCATAAACCACAGTTAGAGTCATTGCATGTGTGTTCTTTTCATTAACCACAGCTAGAGTTAGTGATGGATGTTCTTTTCACAAACCACATATGGATCCACAAGTGACATTGCATGTATGTGCTTCTCCCATACCATATATGGATCCACATCTAGAGTCATTGCATGTCTGTTGTTTTCACAAACCACATATGGATCCACCAGTGTCATTACATGTCTGTTCTTTTCACAACCACCTATGGATCCACTAGTGTCATTGGATGTCCATTCTTTTCATGAACCACATGAGCATGTCTGTTCTTCTCACAAACCACATATGGATGCACTAGTGTTATTGAATGTGTGTTATTTCCTCAAACACATATGGATTCACCAGTGTCATTGAATGTTTGTTCTTCTCATGAACCACAGCTAGAGTCATTGCATGTGTGTTCTTTTCACAAACAACATATGGATCCACTAGAGTCATTTCATGCGTTCTTTTCATTAACCATAGCTAGAGTCATTGCATGTCTGTTGTTTTCACATACCACATATGGATCCATCAGTTTCATTAAATGTGTGTTCTTTCCACAAACTACATAAGGACCCACCAGTGTCATTGCATGTGTGTTGTTTTCACAAACCATAGCTATAGTCATTGCATGTCTGTTATTCTCACAAACCACATATGGATACACAACTAGAGTCATTGTATGTGTGTGCTATTCATAGACCACATATGGATCCACTAGAGTCATTGCATGTGTGTTCTTCTCACAAACCACATATGGATCCAGTAGAGTCATTGCATGTGTGTTGTTTTCCGAAACCACATATGGATCCACTAGAGTCATTGCATGCGTGTTCTTTTCATTAACCACAGCTAGAGTCATTGCATGTCTATTCTTTTCACAAACCATAGCTAGAGTCATTGGATGTGTGTTCTTTTTATAAACCACAACTAGAGTCAGTGAATGTCTGTTCTTTTCATAAACCACATGACCATGTGTGTTCTTTTCATAGACCACATATGGATCCACAGCTAGAGTCATTGCATGTGTGTTCTTTTCACAAACCACATCTGGATCCACTAGTGTCATTGCATTTGTGTTCTTCTCATGAACCACAACTAGAGTTAGTGGATGTCTGTTCTTTCACAAACCACACATGGATCCATCAGAGTCATTGTATTGCCTGTTCTTTTCATAAACAATAGTTAGAGTCATTGCATGTGTGTTCTTTTCATTTACCACAACTAGAGTCAGTGAATGTTTGTTCTTTTCACATAGCACACATGGATCCACCAGTGTCATTGAATGTGTGTGTTTTTCACAAACCAAATATTGATCCACCAGAGTCATTGGATGTGTGTTCTTCTCACAAACCACATATGGGTCCACAAGTGTCATTGCATGTCTGTTCTTGTCACAAACCACATTTGGATCCACTAGTGCATTGCATGTGTGTTCTTTTCATGAACCACATGACCATGTCTATTCTTCTCAAAAACCACATATGGATCCACTTGTTTCATTGAATGTGTGTTCTTTTCCTAAAACACATATCGATCCACCAGTGTCATTGCATGTATGTTCTTCTAATGAGCCACACTTAGAGTCATTGCATGTGTGTTCTTTTCACAAACCACATATGGATCCACTAGAGTCATTGCATGTGTGTTCTTCTCACAAACCACATATGGATCCAGTAGAGTCATTGCATGTGTGTTGTTTTCACAAACCACATATGGATCCACTAGAGTCATTGCATGCGTGTTCTTTTCATTAACCACAGCTAGAGTCATTGCATGTCTATTCTTTTCACAAACCATAGCTAGAGTCATTGGATGTGTGTTCTTTTTATAAACCACAACTAGAGTCAGTGAATGTCTGTTCTTTTCATAAACCACATGACCATGTGTGTTCTTTTCATAGACCACATATGGATCCACAGCTAGAGTCATTGCATGTGTGTTCTTTTCACAAACCACATATGGATCCACCAGTGTCATTGCATGTGTGTTCTTCTCATGAACCACAGCTAGAGTCAGTGAATGTCTGTTCTTTCACAAACCATACATGGATCCACCAGATTCATTGTATACCCTATTCTTTTCATAAACCACAGTTAGAGTCATTGCATGTGTGTTCTTTTCATTTCCCACAACTAGAGTCTGTGAATGTTTGTTGGTTCACAGACCACACATGGATCCACTAGTGTCATTGAATGTGTGTTATTTGCACAAACCACATATTGATCCACCAGAGTCATTGGATGTGTGTTCTTCTCACAAACCACATATGGATCCACAAGTGTGATTACATGTCTGTTCTTCTCACAAACCACATATGGATCCACCAGTGTCATTGCATGTGTGTTCTTTTCATGAACCACATGAGCATGTGTGTTCTTCTCACAAAGCACATATATGGATCCACTAGTGTCATTGAATGTGTGTTCTTTTCCTAAAACACATATGGATCCACCAGTGTCATTGCATGTGTGTTCTTTTCATGAATCACAACTAGATTCATTGCATGTGTGTTCTTTTCACAAACCACATATGGATCCACTAGAGTCATTTCATGTGTGTTCTTTTCATAAACCACATCTAGAGTCATTGCATGTTTGTTCTTTCACAAACCACACATGGATCCACTAGTGTCATTACATGGATGTTCATTTCATAAACCACAGTTAGAGACATTGCATGTGTGTTCTTTGCATTAACCATAGCTAGAATCAGTGAATGTTGGTGCTTTTCACAAACCACATATGGATCCACCAGTGTCATTGAATGTGTGTTCTTTTCACAAACCACATATTGATCCACCATTGTCATTGGATGTGTGTTCTTCTCACAAACCACATATGGATCCACAAGTGACATTGCATGTATGTTCTTCTCACGAACCACACATGGATCCACAGCTAGAGTCATTGCATGTCTGTTGTTTTCACAAACCACATATGGATCCACCAGTGTCATTACATGTCTGTTCTTTTCACAAACCACCTATGGATCCACTAATTTCATTGGATGTCCATTCTTTTCATGAACCACATGAGCATGTCTGTTCTTCTCACAAACCACATGTGGATGCACTAGTGTTATTGAATGTGTGTTCTTTTCCTCAAACACATATGGATTCACCAGTGTCATTGCATGTTTGTTCTTCTCATGAACCACAGCTAGAGTCATTGCATGGGTGTTCTTTTCACAAACAACATATGGATCCACTAGAGTCATTTCTTGCGTTCTTTTCATTAACCATAGCTAGAGTCATTGCATGTCTGTTTTTTTCACAGACCACATATGGATCCATTAGTTCCATTAAATGTGTGTTCTTTTCACAAACTACATAAGGACCCACCAGTGTCATTGCATGTGTGTTGTTTTCACAAACCATAGCTATAGTCATTGCATGTCTGTTCTTCTCACGAACCACATGTGGATACACAACTAGAGTCATTGTATGTGTGTGCTTTTCATAGACCACATATGGATCCACTAGAGTCATTGCATGTGTGTTCTTCTCACAAACCACATATGGATCTAGTAGAGTCATTGCATGTGTGTTGTTTTCACAAACCACATATGGATCCACTAGAGTCATTGCATGTGTGTTCTTTTCATTAACCACAGCTAGAGTCATTGCATGTCTATTCTTTTCACAAACCATAGCTAGAGTCATTGGATGTGTGTTCTTTTTATAAACCACAACTAGAGTCAGTGAATGTCTGTTCTTTTCATAAACCACATGACCATGTGTGTTCTTTTCATAGACCACATATGGATCCACAACTAGAGTCATTGCATGTGTGTTCTTTTCACAAACCACATATGGATCCACTAGTGTCATTGCATCTGTGTTCTTCTCATGAACCACAACTAGAGTTAGTGGATGTCTGTTCTTTCACAAACCACACATGGATCCACCAGAGTCATTGTATTCCCTGTTCTTTTCATAAGCCATAGTTAGAGTCATTGCATGTGTGTTCTTTTCATTTAGCACAACTAGAGTCAGTGAATGTCTGTTCTTTTCACATAGCACACATGGTTTGATCCACTAGTGCATTGCATGTGTGTTCTTTTCATGAACCACATGACCATGTCTATTTTGCTCAAAAACCACATATGGATCCACTTGTTTCGTTGAATGTGTGTTCTTTTCCTAAAACACATATGGATCCACCAGTGTCATTGCATGTATGTTCTTCTAATGAACCACAGTTAGAGTCATTGCATGTGTGTTCTTTTCACAAACCACATATGGATCTACTAGAGTCATTTCATGTGTTCTTTTCATTAACCACAACTAGAGTCATTGCATGTTTGTCCTTTTCACAAATCACATATGGATCCACCAGTCTCATTGAATATGTGTCCTTTTCACAAACACATGAGGATCCACCCGTGTCATTGCATGTGTGTTCTTCTCACACACCACATATGGATCCAGTAGAGTCATTGCAAGTGTGTTCTTTTCACAAACCACATATGGATCCACCAGAGTCATTGCATGTGTGTTCTTTTCATTAACCACGGCTAGACTCACTGCATGTCTGTTATTTTCACCAACCATAGCTATAGTCAATGGATGTGTGCTCTTTTCATAAACCACAACATAGAGTCAGTGAATGTCTGTTCTTTTTAAAAACCACATGAGCATGTGTGTTCTTTTCATAGACCACATATGGATCCATAGCAAGAGTCATTGCATGTGTGTTCTTTTCACAAACCACATATGGATCCACCAGTGTCATTGCATGTGTGTTGCTCTCATGAACCACAGCTAGAGTCACAGAATGTCTGTTCTTTCACAAACCATACATGGATCCACCAGAGTCATTGTATACCATGTTCTTTTCATAAATAAAAGTTACAGTCATTGCATGTGTGTTCTTTTCATTTCCCACAACTATAGTCTGTGAATGTCTGTTCGTTTCACAGACCACACATGAATCCACCAGTGTCATTGAATGTGTGTTATTTTCACAAACCACATATTGATCCACCAGAGTCATTGGATGTGTGTTCTTCTCACAAACCACATATGGATCCACAAGTGTCATTACATGTCTGTTCTTCTCACAAACCACATATGGACACCAGTGTCATTGCATGTGTGCTCTTTTCATGAACCACATGAGCATGTGTGTTCTTCTCACAAACCACATATATGGATCCACTAGTGTCATTGAATGTGTGTTCTTTTCCTAAAACACATATGGCTCCACCAGTGTCATTGCATGTGTGTTCTTTTCATGAATCACAACTAGATTCATTGCATGTGTGTTCTTTTCACAAACCACATATAGATCCACTAGAGTAGTTTCATGTGTGTTCTTTTCATAAACCACATCTAGAGTCATTGCATGTTTGTTCTTTCACAAACCACACATGGATCCACCAGTGTCATTACATGCCTGTTCTTTTCATAAACCACAGTTAGAGACATTGCATGTGTGTTCTCTGCATTAACCATAGCTAGAGTCAGTGAATGTTTGTGCTTTTCACAAACCACACATGGATCCACCAGTGTCATTGAATGTGTGTTCTTTTCACAAACCACATATTGATCCACCATAGTCATTGGATGTGTGTTCTTCTGACAAACCACATATGGATCCACAAGTGACATTGCATGTATGTTCTTCTCACGAACCACACATGGATCCACAACTAGAGTCATTGCTTGTCTGTTGTTTTCACAAACCACATATGGATCCACCAGTGTCATTACATCTCTGTTCTTTTCACAAACCACGTATGGATCCACTAGTGTCATTGGATGTCCATTCTTTTCATGAACCACATGAGCATGTCTGTTTTTATCACAAACCACAAATGGATGCACTAGTGTTATTGAATGTGTGTTCTTTTCCTCACACACATATGGATTCACTAGTGTCATTGCATGTTTGTTCTTCTCATGAACCACAGCTAGAGTCATTGCATGTGTGTTCTTTTCACAAACAACATATGGATCCACTAGAGTCATTTCTTGCGTTCTTTTCATTAACCATAGCTAGAGTCATTGTATGTCTGTTGTTTTCAAAGACCACATATGGATCCATTAGTTCCATTAAATGTGTGTTCTTTTCACAAACTACATACGGACCCACCACTGTCATTGCACGTGTGTTGTTTTCACAAACCATAGCTATAGTCATTGCATGTCTGTTCTACTCACAAACCACACGCGGATACACAACTAGAGTCATTGTATGTGTGTGCTTTTCATAGACCACATATGGATCCACTAGAGTCATTGCATGTGTGTTCTTCTCACAAACCACATATGGATCTAGTAGAGTCATTGCATGTGTGTTGTTTTCACAAACCACATATGGATCCACTAGAGTCATTGCATGCGTGTTATTTTCATTAACCACAGCTAGAGTCATTGCATGTCTATTCTTTTCACAAACCATAGCTAGAGTCATTGGATGTGTGTTCTTTTTATAAACCACAACTAGAGTCAGTGAATGTCTGTTCTTTTCATAAACCACATGACCATGTGTGTTCTTTTCATAGACCACATATGGATCCACAGCTAGAGTCATTGCATGTGTGTTCTTTTCACAAACCACATATGGATCCACCAGTGTCATTGCATGTGTGTTCTTCTCATGAACCACAGCTAGAGTCAGTGAATGTCTGTTCTTTCACAAACCATACATGGATCCACCAGATTCATTGTATACCCTATTCTTTTCATAAACCACAGTTAGAGTCATTGCATGTGTGTTCTTTTCATTTCCCACGACTAGAGTCTGTGAATGTCTGTTGGTTCACAGACCACACATGGATCCACCATTGTCATTGAATGTGTGTTATTTGCACAAACCACATATTGATCCACTAGAGTCATTGGATGTGTGTTCTTCTCACAAACCACATATGGATCCACAAGTGTGATTACATGTCTGTTCTTCTCACAAACCACATTGGATCCACCAGTGTCATTGCATGTGTGTTCTTTTCATGAACCACATGAGCATGTGTGTTCTTCTCACAAAGCTCATATATGGATCCACTAGTGTCATTGAATGTGTGTTCTTTTCCTAAAACACATATGGATCCACCAGTGTCATTACATGTGTGTACTTTTCATGAATCACAACTAGATTCATTGCATGTGTGTTCTTTTCACAAACCACATATGGATCCACTAGAGTCATTTCATGTGTGTTATTTTCATAAACCACATCTAGAGTCATTGCATGTTTGTTCTTTCACAAACCACACATGGATCCACCAGTGTCATTACATGCATGTTCATTTCATAAACCACAGTTAGAGACATTGCATGTGTGTTCTTTGCATTAACCATAGCTAGAGTCAGTGAATGTTGGTGCTTTTCACAAACCACATATGGATCCACCAGTGTCATTGAATGTGTGTTCTTTTCACAAACCACATATTGATCCACCATAATCATTCGATGTGTGTTCTTCTCACAAACCACATATGGATCCACAAGTGACATTCCATGTATGTTCTTCTCACAAACCACATATGGATCCACAGCTAGAGTCATTGCATGTCTGTTGTTTTCACAAACCACATATGGATCCACCAGTGTCATTGCATGTCTGTTCTTTTCACAAACCACCTATGGATCCACTAGTGTCATTGCATGTGTGTTCTTTTCATGAACCACATGAGCATGTCTGTTCTTCTCAGAAACCACATATGGATCCACTAGTGTCATTGAATATGTGTTCTTTTCCTAAAACACATATGGATTCACCAGTGTCATTGCATGTATGTTCTTCTCATGAACCACAGCTAGAGTCATTGCATGTTTGTTCTTTTCACAAACAACATATGGATCCACTAGATTCATTTCATGTGTACTTTTCATTAACCATAGCTAGAGTTATTGCAAGTCTGTTGTTTTCACAAACCACATATGGATCCACCAGTTTCATTAAATGTGTGTTCTTTTCACAAAACACATAAGGATCGACCAGTGCCATTGCATGTGGGTTGTTTTCACAAACCACAGTTATAGTCATTGCATGTATGTTCTTCTCAGAAACCACATATGGATCCACAACTAGAGTCATTGTATGTGTGTTCTTTTCATATACCACATATGGATCCACTAGAGTCATTGCATGTATGTTCTTCTCATAAACCACATATGGAACCATTAGAGTCATTGCATGTGTGTTCTTTTCACTTTTCATTAACCACAACTAGAGTCATTGCATGTCTATTCTTTTCACAAACCATAGCTAGAGTCATTGGATCTGTGTTCTTTTCATAAACCACAGCTGGAGTCGGTGAATGTATGTTCTTTTCATAAACCACATGAGCATGTGTGTTCTTTTCATAGACCACATATGGATCCACAGCTAGAGTCATTGCATGTGTGTTCTTTTCACAAACCACATTTGGATCCACCAGTGTCATTACATGTGTGTTCTTCTCATGAACCACAACTAGTGTTAGTGGATATATGTTCTTTCACAAACCATATATGGATCCACCAGAGTCATTGTATTGCTTGTTCTTTTAATAAACCACAGCTAGAGTCATTGCATGTGTGTTCTTTTCATTAACCACAACTAGAGTCAATGAATGTCTGTTCTTTTCACAAACCACATATGGATCCAGTAGTGTCATTGAATGTGTGTTATTTTCACAAACCACATATTGATCCACCAGAGTCATTGGATCTGTCCTCTTCTCACAAACCACATATGGATCCACAAGTGTCATTGCATGTTTGTTCTTCTCACAAACCACATATGGATCCATGTAGCACCCCGGTAAAACCACTACCACAAAAATGCTTGATTGTTCCTATTTTGTGCATCATCATTACCACATGCTCGTGTCATCATGCCACGTTGCATTTGAGCATCATCACCATCATGCATATGTTTGTCTAAAACTATTTTGCAAAAGCCTATTTTTCTTTTCCACATATACCCCTCTTTTTATTTCAAATCAAAACTCCAGTATCTTCCAGATATTTTGTTTGTCCAAAAGATATTTATAAAATTGTTTTGTTTTAGAAATAAATAAAAGAAAACTATTTTATAAAGTTCCTAGGGAGGCAGCCAACCGGCTAGGCCTAGGTGGCCCAACTGGAGTCCAACTACTACAACCTGTTGCCTCCCCACCGGGTAGCTAACCCCAAATCGCAACCCTAATCGGCATACACCCGACACCACCTTGTCCCTGCGGCACACTGCAGCGAGTCGCGTCGCTCGTACCCCCCTGGCACGTCTCTCCCTTCTCGCTATCCCCGCATCCCACCACTCTCTTGGTCCCACCACCGCGACACGTCGAGACCGCGTCCCGCACTGAGCCCACTACCCCGTGCCTTCCTCGACGCTTCCCGATTACCGTATACAACCTGTCGCCTCCCCACCGCGATCTCTCTCTGTCAGAGACAGACGCCGCCGCCGCCTATTTGAACCTCGCTCTGCTGCCGCACGTGGCCCAAAGCTCCTCCTCGCGAGCCCGCGCCAACCGCTGCTTTCCGCCCAGGAGCCCGAGCCACCTCCTCCCTGGGCCACCGCAAACTCGTACATCAACCTCCATGGATCCCCTCTGATGGGTTCGTAGCATGGAAAACAAAAAATTTCTATCGCAAGAATGAACAAAACCCAGATCTAATCTAGATAAAAGCCAAGATCTAATCTATTAGACATGTGCAACGAGATAGATCTGTACTAACCCTTGTAGATACAAAAGCCTTGTGCGAGACCGGATCTCGTGGTTGATGTAGTCGATCACTTGTCGATCTCAAGATCGAGTGGACGATCTTTCCGGCGCCGCGTTCTAGCAGCGCTTCCGCAGACGGTCACACGTGCGGAGTGGAAGCAGACCTTCCTCTCCCCGTTCCAGCGAGCAGTGAAGGTAGTAGATCTTCTCCACGGAATCCCAGCAGCACGATGGTGTGGTGGTGGTGGTAGAGTAGAGAATTCTGCAGGGCTTCGCCTAAGCCGGAGCAGAGCGAAGGAGGAGGAGAGAGGCGGCGGTTAGGGCTTGTTATGGAGAGAGCACTAGGGGGTGGCGCCCCCTCCCTTCTATTTAAAGGAGGGAGGCGCCATGGGAGGGGGAGTCCTAGTAGGACTCCCCTCCCTTCCTTGGCCGGTGGATTGGGAGGGGGGAGGAATCCTCCTCCCCCACGAATCCGTGTCATGCCCCACTTGGACTTCCTTGATCCTTTCTTGGTTTTCAAGCAAACTCCAAGAATTCTCCTAGAACCTTCCGGAACATTCCGAAACCTTCTAGAATCCCCATACAAACACTCCGGAACATTTCCTAACTTAGAAAATGATCCCCAATATATGAATCTTATTCTCCAGACAATTCCGGATCTCCTCGTGATGTCCCGGATCCAATCCGAGACTCAGAACAACATTCGGTCTCCAACGCACATTCCATATCTACTTAAAACAACTTCGAACCTTAAGTGTGTCACCCTACGGTTCGTGAATACGCAGACATGATGGAGACACTTCTCCGATCAATAACCATCAGCCGGATCTGGAGATCCATAACGGCTCCCACATACTCAAAGATGACTTCGTGATCGATAGAACCATTAACATACGAAACCAATTCCCTTTGTCACGCGATATTCTACTTATCCGAGGTTTCATCGTCGGTATCTCCATACCTAGTTCTACCTCGTTACTGATAAGTACTCTTTACTCGTTCCATGTTATGTCATCCCTTGTGACCTGGTCACATGCTTGCAAGCTAACTAGATGACATTCCACCGAGAGGGCCCAGAGCATATCTATCCGTCATATGGATGGACAAATCCCAATCTTGGTCCATGCGCTTCAACACATACTTTCAGAATATCCAATGTCACCTTTATAACCACCCAGTTACAAAGCGGTGTTTGATGTCATCAAAGTATCCATCTGGTGATGGTGATTAACATAACCTCATGGTCGAAGGATTAGGTTACTATGCATTTGAAAGCTTGTAGCAAAACGAACTTAATGACTTGATCTTATGATATGCTTACTATGGGTGTGTTGTGTCCATCACATCATTCTCCTAATGATATGATCTTGTTATTAACGACATCCAATGTCCATGATCAGGAAACCATGATCATCCATTAATCAACAAGCTAGATTAACAAGAGGCTTACTAGGGACTCTTTTATGTTTACAAAACACACAAGTATTAATGTTTCCGGTTAATACAATTATAGCATGGGATGTAAACATTTATCATAACCATTTTATTATTGCCTCTTGGGCATATCTGCAATAGTCTCCCACTTGCACTAGAGTCAATAATCTAGTTAAAAACTTGTGCATTCAACACCTATGGCTTTCTGGTGTTGTATAGACACTATTTCTAGTGGTAAACATAATCTTCGGATCTGACACTTCCAGGTCCATGTGTATTTGCATGTCCTTGCGTCTCTACGCATTACTCATTCTCCAATGAGATGGCATTGTATAAATTTGGTCCTTTGGTGAGACCTTTAGTTCCTTGGGATTAAATCATGTTGATACAATTGTCATACAATGTATCTTCATAGTATTATCCTGCTATGAACCACACCTAGTTTGATAACAAACTACATGACGCAAATGCCCTCATTTGCTGCTACAATAGTAGTCATATACTTAGCCTTTTGTTGTAGTATCTGTCACAATGTTTTAACTTTTGTACTCAACCAAATCCGTTATGGAACTTCCTTTCCATTACATTGTGCCACCCATAGTTTAAATTGAGATAAACTTAATTTGTGACAAAACTAGTATCAATGTAACAATTTACAATGAACTATATGTCACCACTATTTAAACAATATATTCTTAGTTCTTCCAAAGATCATAGGAATATCCCTACTCTTGTCCAATGATCATCTTATGAGTCATTCTGGTATATGCTCATAACATTTAGAGCATAGGACATATCTGGATGTGTACATCTCAAAGAATGATTGATCAAAATATTCTTGTGATTTCACCAAGTGTCAAAACACTTGAATCTTGATTCAGTCCTTTCCGTGCGTCAAGAACCTTTCTTGTTGTTTCCACATTGAACTCATTCAACATCTTATCTATGTACATTTGGCAAAACCATATTAGCGCCTCAATCTATTCATATAGACATTGATGCCTAATTCTTGGGTC
Source organism: Avena sativa (assembly GCA_916181665.1). Lineage (NCBI taxonomy): Eukaryota > Viridiplantae > Streptophyta > Magnoliopsida > Poales > Poaceae > Avena > Avena sativa. The sequence goes on from OV702287.1 coordinate 578,235,316, forward strand.
ATGCCTAAGTCTTTCATCGAAATGAAATTCTTAACCTGTGTCAATAAAAGATACATCATTTCTAATCAACAATATGTCTTTCACATAATGTATTATAAATATGTCTTAGCGCTCCCACTTAATTTCTTGCAAAATGCAAACATCTTCATCGTCTATGATGAAATTAAACCTTTTAACGGTTTCATCACGGTGAAGATTCCAACTCCGCGATGCTCACTTCAACCATTGAAGTTTTGCATACTCTTTTAGCATCCTTTGAATTAACAAAACCCTTTGGATCGTGTCATGTACACGTCCTAGGTAACCATTCTATTAGAAGAACTTGTTTTGTTTGTTCAACTACCATATACCAAAATATATGTAGTGGTTGCTACATTAATCCGTCCAGACTAAATATCGCTATGAAAGATCAAATCTTATCATAGTCAATTCCTTGAACATTGTCGTAAACTCTTTCCGACATGTCGACTATTTCATAGATGTGAAACATCCATGTCTATTTCTTTATAGATCCATATACGACTATAAGGTCTTACACCTTTCCAGAGGGTCTTTCAAATTCAAAGATTGATTTCTTGTGTATGGAATTATCACGGATTTTATGGCTTCAAGCCACTTAACGAAGTCAGGGCCCATCATTGCTTCTTTGCACGTAGTCGGTTCATCATTGTCAAACAACAATGATTTAACTCTCAAATCTTGGCATTTGATTACTTACACAACCTACTTGGTCCAATAGGAACTTAGATCTCCGTGACCACAACCTTTGAGGCACGTGACCCATGAGCATTGTTACTGCCTCCGGGACACTTATCGATGCTGCGCAACTCAGCTCATATTAGCCAAGGTTCAACAACCTTGTCAAAGTTCTATTGTCCTCCCACTTGACTTTTCAAGAAACTTGACACTCTAAGCGACAAACAATTTTGTCTTCGGTGTTATGGAGGAATACCCAATGGTTATTCGAAATAACCTACAAAGACATGCTCATCCGACTTTGGTTGCAAACATTTTACTTATGCTTAGCATACCAAAAATTTAAGAAAGGACAACTTGGGTTTTATCCCAAACCATGACTTATATGGTGTCATTTCAACGGATCACAATGGAGCTCTTTTCAGTGTAAAAGCGGTAGTCACTAAAGCTTTAATATTTTAAAATATAATGGCAGTTTTATAAATGACACATTTGATCTTACCATGTCAAACAAGGTTTCAATACATATCTCGAACACTCCATACTCCTATGGTGTTTTGTGAAATGCAAATCCATGGAACGATTCCTCAAATCTTAGGTGTTTTGCTAAACTTGTAACTCAAACATCTTTCTTTATGATCCAATCATAAACTTTTATTTTCTTGTTACAATGATTTTCCACTTCATCTTGAAAGTCTTTGAACATTTTCAAATGTTTCATACTTCTTCCTTATTGAGTAAGTATATACATATACTCACTCAAATCTTCGGAGAAAGCATACGAAGTTGGAAACCATCGCCCACGACTACACATAATGGACTATATACATCAATATGTACAAATTCCAATCAGTTAGTCGTCCGTTCCTCTTTTGGCCTACGAACGGAGTTTTAATTATCTCCAGGAAAGTATCACAATGTAAGATCTCACCATAATAAGGTAAGATCCCTATGATTGCAGTGCTAGTCCCTGGATCGAAAGTGCTAGCACCCAAAGTATAAGATGAAGTACACAGAAACAAAGGTCATTATTACATCGCATATCCAGGAATATAATGGTTCTTACAACTCACTTAGCCCAAGGCTAAGGCACTTAAAGTTCACATTACATAGCATAATAATAATAGAGTCTTTAGTCTTCATCTTCCACAGGCAAGCATGTCGAGTGTAGACCCGCAACCCTACTCATCATCAGAGTATCCTGCAACATAATAAGTTACAGCCACAAGGGTCAGTACATTTGGAATTGTATTGGCAAGTGATGCCATAGATACTTAGTATAATCCAACAACTACATGAATATATGGTTAAGTGGGGTTTATGGCTGGCTTTGCTAAAATTAGTTTAACTTATAGTTTTTGAAGAAGTTTTTCATTCCAGCTATAAGGTACCAATGATAGACATCACTGAACCTCTACCCATGTTCACCCACAAGTTTTAACTTAGAGAAATTTGGATGAGGAGATTATTGAACTGCTTCACTGTCTTGAGGCTCAGGAATGTCCATAACCGACGACACGGCTAAGTACTTAGTTTTACCCTCTCGAGAGGTGGTGCACTTTCCCCACAAGACTCGACATGCATCGAGACGAGACTTTTCAGAAGCAATCCCTCAGACCACCACAGACGCGTTCCATCCTATCATCACTACCACCCTCTGTCCGTCTAGCTGAGTTCTCGCAACTTAGTCGGTCAAGGCAAAGCCCATATGCCATGTGGCTGCACTGGAAGCTTCGCGACAAGAGCGTCTCCAATCTCTTTGTTCCTGGGTGGCCATCCACAAGTGTGATACACCAGCTGACCATAGACATGGCCCCTGAGTAACCACTCAACATAATCCAAGCAAGCCCATTCCACCTAGGTGTTTCGTTAACATTAGTTGTTTTCCTAGTTAAACAAAATAATATCTTTCCATGCTATCTTATGTGTAGATTCCACAAACGAATTCTAATAGCATAGCTAAGCATTCTAGCATACCAAGTCTTTATCTAGGGAATACTAACAAGATATACACTATAGGGTAGCATAGCATAGTATGGTAACATATGAATAATTCTATCATGCTAAGATCTACCAAAATATCACTAGTGCAATAGTGAAAATAATAGGACATGAGATGAAATATCACTTGCATTGTTAGCTAGGGGAATAGGTACAATCCTCATAGCAACAAACTTCACAATCCACACAATCTACACAAGATTAATACAACAATAACAATTCAATCAATAAAACATTACAAAAACATGAATGCATGTAAAATGCAATGATATGATCATAATTCTATAATTTATAGAGTCTACAGTACAGAGGATAGAATACCTCATCTAAATGCATAAGAAATACCCAAAAATAATTTATAGATCAATTTTTATGAGCAAAATACTCCTAAAAAGGTTCTGCCTATAATTCCAAGTTTACTGAGACAAAGTGTGAAACAAGGCCTCCATAATAAAGGTCTTATTTTTCTGAATCCATAGACACCAAATATGTATTTTTCTGATTTGTGGATCAAAAGTTATTGAATTTATAAGTTTAATACTAAATCTGTCTATTTTCTAATTAAACAAAAATAGTCTGGCGACGTGGCGCTATCCTATTGGCTGGTACCGGTTCGGTCGGATCGACCACTGTGGGCCGTCAGATCTTAAGTAACTACAACGGATCTGATTAGCCTGTACCCTTTCGTTTAGTGATCTAATACTAGCCGCAGATACAAGATCTAATGGTCCTTAGCGACTTGGCCGGAAATGGGCGGCGCCGACCAACTACGCGCAGCGGCGGAGCGTCGGCCGATGAGGTTATGGCGATTCTACGAGGGCTGGGAGACCGTGGACACGTACCAGAGTTTGAGGAGGTCGTGGCGATCTCGATGGAGGTCATGGTGGAGGGTGGGGTGCTCGGGCTTGGCCTGGATCCCTCGCAGACGGCGGAGTTCACGGCTCGTTGTCGGAGACCATGACCTGGGGCGCCGGGTGGCCTGGGTTCACCGGAATCGTCGCCGGAGTCCATCGGACAACGGCAGTTCGAGCTCAGAATTTGGGGAGCCTAGGGGCTCTCCGGGGTGATGTCTGTCAGGAGAATGATGAGGAGGGAGAGGGGGTTTAGTAGGGGTAATCGCCGGGGCAATTAATCGTGAGAAACTGCAGGAATCGAATCGATTGGAAACGGCCGAAGGGGAGAGGTCCATCATCGGCAGTGAAGACGACAAGGTGACATGGGCGTGGGGTCGACCTGTCAGCGGGAGGGGTAGAAATGAGGGGGTTGAGAAAAGACAGAGAAGGGGAGAGGGAGTCCGGGTGGGCTGCTTGGCCGGATTGGGCCGAAAGGCCAGAAGCTGTCTGCTGCTCTCTTTTTTTTTCTCCCTTATTCTTTTTCTTTTTCTATTTCTGTTTTCTCCACAACTTTGGATTTAAGGATTCAAATTGATTCAAATCAATTTGTGAACATTTGTAAAAACTCAAATTAGGTTTTTAGGGTATTATGAAACATATTTATCTTCTATTTTAATCCAAAGTATTTACTTTGGATTTAATAGGTGATATAGCATTTTCTTTGATTCTATTCTCAAAAATTCATATCTTTTTGTACATGGCTCAAAATTGCACCAAATTTTTGGAGGACATTCTAAATGCAATGCAATTACATGCTATGATGATATGAGTGCAATGATGATGATTTTGGGATGTTACAAATCTAACCCCCTTAAGATGAACCTCGCCCTCGAGATTCGGGTTGGCTAGCAAATAGGTGAGGGTGATATCTCCGAAGTTCATCCTCTCGCTCCCATGTTGCTTCTGATTCAGTGTGATGGTTCCACTGCACTTTGCAGAACCTGATGGTCTTGGTACGGGTAATTCTTTCTGCGGTCTCTAGAATCTTAATAGGTTTCTCTTCATAAGTGAGATCATTATCTAGCTGAACTTCCTCCAATGGTATAGTGTCTTTCAACGAAGTTTCTTCCATCTCTGGGTGACACTTTTTCAGCTGACTAACATGGAATACATTATGAACTGCTGACAAAGATTCTGGTAATTCTATCTCATATGCCACTTGTCCTTTGCGACTCAAAATCTTGAAAGGTCCTACATAGCATGGTGCTAGTTTTCCTTTGATTCCAAATCTCTTTACACCACGAAGTGGTGATACCCTGAGGTAAGCTCTATCACCAACCTCATAGGTAACCTCTCTATGTTTTGGATCAGCATAGCTCTTCTGCCGAGATTGAGCTACCTTTAGCCTATCTCTCACCATCTTGACTTCTCTTCGGCCTCTTTGATTAGGTCTGGCCCGAACAAATTTCTTTCCCCTACTCCATTGCATAGTAATGGTGTAGTACACTTCCTTCCGTAAAGAAATTCAAATGGAGCCATTTCTATGCTTGATTCATAGCTGTTATTGTAAGAAAACTCTGCGTACGGTAGACTTTCATCCCAACTAGATCCATAATCTAACGCACATGCTATTAGCATATCCTCTAATATTTGATTGGTCCTTTCTGTCTGTCCATAAGTTTGTGGATGAAATACAGTGCTGAACTCCAGTCGAGTTCCCAATGACTCGTGAAGTTGTCGCCAAAAATGCGAAGTAAATTGAGTTCCTCTGTCGGACACGATACTTTTAGTTACCCCATGCATACATACAATTCTATTCATGTAAATCTTGGCTAGTTTGGGACTTGTATAAGTGGTCTTCACTGGTATGAAATGGGCCACTTTTGTCAAGCAGTCAACGATAACCCATATGGAATCGTATCCAGATTTAGTCCTGGGTAGTCCGGTGATAAAATCCATACCAATTTTATCCCATTTCCAATCAGGTATTGGCAGTGGTTGTAATAATCCTGCCGGTTTCTGATGTTCTGCCTTTACACGACTGCACAATCAAGGCAATGTGCTCTGCTATGTCCTTCTTTAAATTATTCCATCAAAACCTCTCCTTAACATCCATATACATCTTGGTATTGCCAGGATGAATTGAATACGGTGAGTTGTGCGCCTCTTGTAAGATCAACTTCTTAAGTTCAAGATCCTGCGGAACACAGATACGTTTTTCGTACCATAAGATTCCTTGATCATCCACATGGAATCCTTTCGCCTTGCCTTCACTAACTTTACTTTTGATTTCTTCTATTTCTTTGTCCAACTTTTGGGCTTCTTGAATTTTGTCCATTAGTGTGGGTTGCACTTCCAAGGATGTAAGGTACCCTTCAGGCACAATTTCAAGTCTCAGCTCTCTAAATTGGGCACATAACTCCTCCGGCAATTCTCCTTTATTGAGGCCATTTACATGAGCCTTGCGGCTTAATGCATCGGCTACGACGTTTGCCTTTCTAGGGTGGTATTGCAAACTTAAGTCATAGTCCTTGATAAGTTCTAGCGATCTTCTTTGCCTCATGTTGAGCTCTTTCTGTGTAAAAATATATTTCAAACTCTTGTGATCAGTGAACATCTCATAACGTTTTCCCATAAGATAATGCCTCCATGTTTTTAGTGCATGCACAACTGATGCCAACTCTAGATCATGAGTAGGGTAGTTCACTTCATGATTTTTGAGTTGTCTTGATGCATAAGCCACCACTCTACCTTCCTGCATCAATACACCTCCTAATCCTTGGTGAGATGCATCACAGTATACTTGAAAGTCTTTCTCAATATCTGGCAAACATAACACTGGGGCTGACACTAGCCTCTTTTTCAATTCCTGAAAGCTGGTTTTGCAAGCTTCTGTCCAATTAAACTATTCTCCTTCTTCAGCAGATTAGTCATGGGCTTTGCAATCTTAGACAAATTTTCAATGAACCTCCGATAGTACCCTGCTAGGCCAAGGAAGCTACGGATTTCTTTAACTGATTTAGGAGGTTCCCACTCTGTCACAGCTGCCACTTTTGCTAGATCAACAACTATACCATTACCAGATACTAGGTGTCCAAGAAATCCCACTTCCTTCCGCCAGAATTCACATTTGCTGAACTTGGCATAAAGTTTATGTTCTCTAAGTTTCTCTAGAATCAGGCGTAGATGTTCTTCACGTTCTTTGCTGCTTTTGGAATATACCAATATATCATCGATGAATAGCACTACGAACTTGTCAAGGAATTCCATGAATACCTTATTCATCATGTTCATGAAATAGGCTGGTGCATTAGTCAATCCGAATTGCATCACTGTATATTCATACAACCCATATCTAGTGGTGAATGCAGTCTTGGGTATGTCATGTTCTCTGATCTTTAGTTGGAAGTATCCTGATCGAAGATCAATTTTTGAGAAAACACATGCTCCCTCTAGCTGATCGAAGAGATCATTTATTCTAGGCAGGGGATATTTGTTCTTTATGGTCACTTCATTGAGTGAACGATAATCTATGCATAGCCTTTGACTCCGGTCCTTCTTCTCAACAAACAAGACTGGTGCCCCCCAAGACGACGAGCTTGGTTGAATAAATCCCTTTTTCAACTGTTCTCCCAACTGTTTCTTGAGTTCTTTTAACTCGTCCACCGACATTTTATAAGGTCTCTTTGCTATAGGTCCCGTTCCTGGTAGTAGGTTTATCAGAAACTCCACGTCCCTATCTGGTGGCATGCCAGGTAATTCCTCGGGGAACACATCTGGATATTCCCTCACTATTGGCACATTATCTAGGCTAACCCCCTTAAGAGAATTAACCTTGCTCCCCTTGGGTTCAAAGTTAGACTTGAACCTGATCCTTTTCTTTTCTGGGGTAGTAAGCATAACAGTTCGCTTGGCACAATCAATCACCCCTTCATAGCGGGTCAACCAGTCCATCCTTAATATAACATCTAATCCTTGGGACTCTAGGATTATTCAACTAATCGGGAACTTGTGTTTTCCAATTTCTAGGGTGATATGTCGGCACCCTGAATTTACTATCATTTCTCCACCCAGAGAACTTACCTTCATAGGACATCCAATAGTCTCAGTGGAGAGTTCATTTTTGATTACAAATGCTCTTGAAATGGATGAATGCGATGCGCCAGTATCGAAAAGGATAAGTGCAGGAAAGGAATTAATCATGAACTTACCGATCACGGCATCAGATCCTTCTTGGATTTCCTCCACATTAATGTGATTCACATGGCCCTTTTGGAATGGATTTGGCTTAGCCCCATCAGTCTTCTTTTCTAGGCATTCATTGGCATAATGTCCTGTGTTTTTACACTTGAAACATTCCACCTGACTAATGTCTTTCTTCGCTGGCTGACTGTGACGGTTCTGACCATTTTGGTTCCCATGGCCATGATTATTGTAATTGTTCCTGAATCCACTTTTGTTATGTCCATGATGATTGTTTCCATCATGGTGGTGGTTGTTGTTACGATGGTTATTATGACTCCCATTCATGTGGAATCCTGAGCTTCCACTTCCTTCACCATGAGGGCGCTTGTGAGGAGATCCTGATCCAAACTTATCGAAATGGTGTTTCCTCTTTCTACCCTCCACTAGCTTCATCTTGTTTTCCAGGATGGTAGCTTTATCACATAAAGATTGATAAGTTGGAACATATGCAACAGATAGTTGCATAGAAATTTCATCATTCAGCCCATCTAGGAACTTCTCCTTCCTCTTCGCATCAGTGTCAACATCATCGGGTGCATAACGTGACAAATTATTGAACTCCTCGATGTATTTAGAAATACTGCGGTGGCGTTGCTTGAGGTTATGAAAATCCTTTTTCTTCAATCCCATTATTCCAGCAAGATGTGAGTGGTGCGAAACCCATCTTCAAACATTGCCCAAGTCACTTCCTCAATAAGGTGGGTAATTTGAAAATTATCCCACCAAGCAGCTGCATGACCTTCCAACAAGTGTGCTACAAATCTGACCTTTTATACATCCGTGCATCCAACCATGACTAGGTCCTTATTCACAGAGCGTAACCAATCATTTGCTACCATGGGGTCAGAGGTACCTGAGAACTTGGCAGGTCTCAGCCTTAGAAATCTGGTCAGCATATCCAAAGGTGGTGGATTGTTCTGGTTGTTATTGTTATTATTGTTGTTCTGGTTCTGGTTTGCCATAAATTGAGTCATCATTTGCATCAATTGGGTCTGTGCAGCCATCATCTGCTGCATTCCATTGTCATTGTTATCCTCGTTGTTGCATCGGGGAGGCATATGTGGGTTTAGTAAGGGTAAGTAATGATAGATAACCCAAATAAAACAGCAATTCAGACAAACAAGCACATGCAAGTTCCAACATCACAACAATAACAGAGTCTCCAAAGATAACATACTAGCATAGTCACCCACAAGTCGGTATGACCTATGCACTCAATAAGAATAGTACGATAGGTAGATGGAACAGTATCACTACTCCTCCATGTCAACTTCCTCCTCCACTAGAGCAAGTCCTGCTGATGCGAATCCTTCCTTGTATTCCTCCAAGCTGGTAGTCAGAGCATTGATCTTCGTCTGTAACTCTCTCTTCTGTGTGCATAGCCTCTCTATCACCTCGTGATCCGCTTCCAGCTCAATGTTCTCCAGCTCTAACTCGGTCTCCAAGTCTCTAATCTTCTTGTTCTTCTCCTGAACTCTCTTCTCTTGGTTCTTGAATTTCTTATCTTGGTCTTCAAACTTCTTCTCCATTTCCTTGATTCGATTTTCCTGTTCCTGGAAGGCCTTGTCCTTCTCCTTGAGTTGGACTCGTAGTTCATCATTGCTAAGCATCACGTTAGTCCTATCAGTATCAAGGTGTCTAATAAGGCTCTCTAAGTCCTGGAGGTAGTGACGCACGGGCTTGATAGACTCCTTAGTGGCCTTGTCCAACACAATAGGCTCTCCATCCTCGTCGCACCTCCCAAAGAAGTGGAAGTAGTGGCTCTTGATCTCAGAAGAATGACGTCCACATAGGTGTCCCAACAGCTCCTGCATAGCGACATGGAGGCCCCTCTCCATGTCATCATGGAGAACCTTGAAGGTAATCTCCCCAGTTTGGGTCTCTGTCTCACGTCCTGGCTGGGTAACTCTGAATCCCCATAAGTCCTTCCTCTGAAACTTCCTCAGCTGAAGTCCCTGAATAGTGGGGATCGGAAGAGCGAGCACTTGGACTAGCTCCAAGATACGAGTCCCAAAGCGAGTCCCCTTGAAATCCTCGGCCGTGCTGTAGACAAAGTTCGGCATCTTTTGCCTAGTATGGATAAAATTAGTAACACAATAGAGAAAGAAAATACAAGTCACAAAATAAGAGGGAATTCAACCAACAAAACATTCCAAGTAGCAATATATTAATTCAACTCAAGCACTCAAGGTTCCAGACATAACTTATTTTTGCCATACCACATAGGTTGGTATGGTCGAGATACTAACATGATAAAACGCCAAGGGTGGTGGTCCAACTAATATCTCACTCCTTCTTAACCAAGGTGGCAATCTGGGCATCCTTGGCAGAAATCTGCTTGTCTTGGTCACATAGCTCCAAAGCTAGGCCTATGATATCCTTACTTAGGCGTTTCACAGTGGCCTTTGAGTCTTGCACAAGACGCTTCTCCTCCTTGAGATCCTCCTGAGTATTGAGCATTCTATACTTGAGTCTCTCCCCAAGTTCCTCAATAGCCTTCCATGCAGCATTCCTTGCAGAATCAAAGAATGACGGGTGCATTTCAGAGTTGGTGAACATGCAGAATCCCGTACTCTTGGGATCGTCTTCCTTGTTCTTGTACAAATGGAGTTGCACCCACCAATACTCTTGTCCTTCATCTATCACAGGAAATCCCTTGTACACGGCTTCACCATTCATCCCCAAGCCGAGCATGAGGTTCTTGAGCACATTGGGAAATTCTATCTCATAGTCCAGGGTCATAGTCATCAGTGGTCCCTTCTTGACAGATTCATTGATGGTGGACATCTACAAAAATAGATGAGAAGGATGATTATGGAAAGCTTTACGAGATGAAAAGACAAGTGTAAAGTTGAAATATAGAGTTATTTTTCCTAAGGGTTTTCCTTAGTCTAATCCATTCTAGGGTCACGAACCTACATGCAACACAATGCTCTGATACCATCTGTAAGATCTCACCATAATAAGGTAAGATCCCTGTGATTGCAGTGCTAGTCCCTAGATCGAAAGTGCTAGCACCCACAGTTTAAGATGAAGTACACAGAAACAAAGGTCATTATTACTTCGCATATCTAGGAATATAATGGTTCTTACAACTCACTTAGCCCAAGGCTAAGGCACTTAAAGTTGACATTACATAGCATAATAATAATAGAGTCTTTAGTCTTCATGTGCCACAGGAAAGCATGTCGAGTGTAGACCCGCAACCCTACTCATCATTAGAGTATCCTGCAACATAATAAGTTACATCCACAAGGGTCAATACATTTGGAATTGTATTGGCAAGTGATACCATAGATACTTAGTATAATCCAACAACTACATGAATATATGGTTAAGTGGGGTTTATGGCTGGCTTTGCTAAAATTAGTTTAACTTATAGTTTTTGAAGAAGTTTTTCATTCGAGCTATAAGGTACCAATGATAGACATCACTGAACCTATACCCATGTTCACCCACAAGTTTTAACTTAGAGAAATTTGGATGAGGAGATTATTGAACTGCTTCACTGTCTTGAGGCTCAGGAATGTCCATAACCGGGGACACGGCTAAGTACTTAGTTTTACCCTCTCGAGAGGCGGTGCACTTTCCCCACAAGACTCGACATGCATCGAGACGAGACTTTTCAGAAGAAATCCCTCAGACCACCGCGGACGCGTTCCATCCTATCATCACTACCACCCTCTGTCCGTCTGGCTGAGTTCTCGCAACTTAGTCGGTCAAGGAAGAGCCCATATGCCATGTCGCTGCAGTGGAAGCTTCGCGACAAGAACGTCTCCAATCTCTTTGTTCCTGGGTGGCCATCCACAAGTGTGATACACCAGCTGACCATAGACATGGCCCCTGAGTAACCACTCAACATAATCCAAGCAAGCCCATTCCACCTAGGTGTTTCATTAACATTAGTTGTTTTCTTAGTTAAACAAAATAATATCTTTCCATGCTATCTTATGTGTATATTCCACCCACGAATTCTAATAGCATAGCTAAGCATTCTAGCATACAAAGTCTTTATCTAGGGAATACTACCAAGATATACACTATAGGGTAGCATAGCATAGTATGGTAACATATGAATAATTCTATCATGCTAAGATCTACCAAAATATCACTAGTGCAATAGTGAAAATAATAGGACATGAGATGAAATATCACTTGCCTTGGTAGCTAGGGGAATAGGTACAATCCTCACAGCAACAAACTTCACAATCCACACAATCTACACAAGATTAATACAACAATAACAATTCAATCAATAAAACATTACAAAAACATGAATGCATGCAAAATGCAATGATATGATCATAATTCTATAATTTACAGAGTCTACAGTACAGAGGATAGAATACCTCATCTAAATGCATAAGAAATACCCAAAAATAATTTATAGAACAACTTTTATGAGCAAAATACTCCTAAAAAGGTTCTGCCTATAATTCCAAGTTTACTGAGGCAAAAGTGTGAAACAAGGCCTGCATAATAAAGGTCTTATTTTTCTGAATCCATAGACACCAAATTTGTATTTTTCCGATTTGTGGATCAAAAGTTATTGAATTTCTAAGTTTAATACTAAATCTGTCTATTTTCTAATTAAACAGAAATAGTCTGGCGACGTGGCGCTACCCTATTGGCTGGTACCGGTTCGGTCGGATCGACCGCTGTGGGCCGTCAGATCATAAGTAACTACGGACGGATCTGATTAGCCCGTACCCTTTCGTTTAGTGATCTAATCCTAGCCGCAGATACAAGATCTAATGGTCCTTAGCGACTTGGCCGGAAATGGGCGGCGCCGACCAACTGCGCGCGGCGGCGGAGCGTCGGCCGATGAGGTTCTGGGGATTCTACGAGGGCTGGGAGACCGTGGACACGTACCAGAGGTTGAGGAGGTCGTGGCGATCTTGATGGAAGTCACGGTGGAGGGTGGGGTGCTCGGGCTTGGCCTGGATCCCTCGCCGGAGTTGCGCAGATGGCGGAGTTCACGGCTCGGTGTCGGAGACGGTGACCTGGGGCTCGAACCAACAGTCAAAGGGGGTGGCGGGAACCCTACCTTTACCGGAGAAGGCGACTGACGGTGGCGGCAGAGGGAGTTCACTGGACTTGGTCCGTGTCGTCAACCTGGAGCAAGAGGAGGCACGCGGCTGGGTTAGTAGGTGCGCTAGGATACGACAATCCATACAGGACAGAGAGGAGGGCGCCGGGCGGCCTGGGTTCACCGGAATCGTCACCGGAGTCCGTCGGACAGCGGCGGTTCGAGCTCGGAATTTGGGGAGCCTAGGGGCTCTCCGGGGTGATGTCTGTGGGGAGAATGATGAGGAGGGAGAGGGGGTTTAGTAAGGCTAATCGCCGGGGCAATTAATTGCGAGAAACTGCCGGAATCGAATCGATTCGAAACGGCCGAAGGGGAGAGGTCCATCATCGGCAGTGAAGACGACGAGGTGACGTGGGCGTGGGGTCGACCTGTCAGCGGGAGGGGTAGAAATTAGGGGGGTGAGAAAAGACAGAGAAGGGGAGAGGGAGTCCGGGTGGGCTGTTGGGCTGGATTGGGCCAAAAGGCCAGAAGCTGTCTGCTGCTCTCTTTTTTTTCTTCCTTATTCTTTTTCTTTTTCTATTTCTGTTTTCTCCACAACTTTGTATTTAAGGATTCAAATTGATTCAAATCAATTTGTGAACATTTGTAAAAACTCAAATAGGGTTTTAGGGTATTATGAAACATATTTATCTTCTATTTTAATCCAAAGTATTTACTTTGGAATTAATAGGTAATATAGCATTTTCTTTGATTCTATTTTTAAAAATTCATATCTTTTTGTTCATGGCTCAATATTGCACCAAATTTTTGGAGGACATTCTAAATGCAATGCAATTACATGCTATGATGATATGAGTGCAATGATGATGATTTTAGATGAAATTTTGGGATGTTACACACAAGCGTCATTTGATCAAAATCAAAGACTCCAAAAATCCATCAACATGGAGTTTCTTCATGTATCTCTTTCAATATAATTTTAACGGCGATGTCACTTCGGAAGTAATCATTTGTCTTGCGACATTTCAGCATTAGTTTTATGGTTGTTATTTCTCCAACCAGACTTGTATATCGTCCATCTATTATGGAATATGATAATTATTTGAACAACCTTTTTGTCGTCATAATACCTGATCAAAATAACAATTATTGAAACAAATCTTGAAGGCAAGCTTTGATGTTAACGAGCAACACAACAACCCTTTGTTTGATTTCGATGAACATCATCACATATTCTTGTAACTTCCTCGGTGAATTACGCTCTTAGTTACAAGCCTCGATGAGCGGAAATGGTTAAAATAGTACGGTGGGGCCAAATGCCACTCACAGGTAGACCTTTCGGCCGTCCTAACCATTTCCAAAACATCGGGACAAGAACGAGCGGCGTAATCGGCAGGCGAAGGGATCAACTACATACACAAATGAGTATGTATGCAAGCCACCATACAACAGTCCTCAGAGCCATTCCATCTAAAAGAAATAGAAATATTGCAACGCCATACGACAAGATCCAAATATCCTAGATAGATATAATAGTTTAGGATATCTCCTCATACATTAAACATCAGAGTATCAGGCGGAAGCGGAAAACAAGATCCGTGTACGGATAAGAAGCAAATCGGCATAAGATGCCCCATAAATAAACACATCCCGCCCACAGATCTCACGGATCCCCGTTCCCGGAATCTCTACACCGAGTGATCGTTGCCCACATCGTTCGTCTCCTCCACCCAGTATCCATCTTGCGAGTTTACCTGTTCATCTGAATCAAACAATTTATCGTGTGAGACCCTAGGGGTACTCAGCAAGTCTTTATGCCTCTAAAGGGGACACAACCTGGGGTGACGCAATTGCAGCAAAAGATAATACCTAACAATTCTATAGATACTCGCTAACCATCCGCCTAACCAAAGATAGACGGATGCCCGTGAATTAATAACAACAGTTATAACAGTAATATTAACAGATCCATCCTCCTCCTCGCTTACCAACGAGGAAGCGGACGAACAGCCCCCCCATCCGTTGGCAGTTTTATTATCCATTCCGTGAGTGTTGCACTATTTACTAGTCAGGTACTTAGTCAAATTAAAAGCGTTATTTTAGTTATACTTGTCTATGATCGAGAAACTGTGCTCCAAGTCTTCCATAACCGCGGACACGACTCTCAGAAAGATTTACCCTGCAGGGGTGCACAAATAGCAACACACACTCGATCAACCTCGGAAAAACCAAATCAAAACCCAACGAGGCATTCACGACAAAGCGATCACAGGATTCAGAAATGTTTCAGGGGGCCACCCCACTAAGCTACCCGCAACGAAGTTGGCCGGCTCCGAAACGGACCCATGGTTTGTGTGCACGGCGGTAAACGACTGGGAACCCGAAAATGTGACTGGGCTTGTCGATACAGCGAAAACGTGTCCGGTCCTAAACAGTACAGGTGCTCCATGCACTATCTTAAATAAAGCAGTAAAGCATGGCATAAGTACAGGATAGTAATAAAGCCCCAAACTACTTTGTGGCCCCAAGAAATAAGAATGAATCAAGCTCTGGCTCAGGGGGGTTCATAAGGCCTCCCGGATGTGGATAGTGCGAATAGTCAAGGAATAGGAATCAAGTACTCGGGGTCCTACGGGACACAAGTGAGCATGAAGAACCAAATAGCAGATATTGCCCACTGGTGCCACTGTCATTAGTTATCCCATTACTACTCAGGTTAAGTTGTTTAGGTACCTCGTTATCCATCAGACACTCACATACCCTACACATGCTGTTCTATGACCCGCATGGCTCAAACAACTCCTGTAGTAATGGCTCATGGGATGGAGGAACAAGCTTCGGTGGGGTTTAAAAGTAAAGGCTATGCAGTACTTGGGATTCAGTTTAATGCAATCGCGACTCAATGATGCAAGAATAAGATAGAGGCAATAGGTACTATATGTATGCAAGCATGTGGTAGTGCTTGCTTGGCAGCTCAGTTGAAGCGAGAGAAGGATCTGGGTAGTGCTCCTGGGTTTCTTGATATATCCCCTGCTCAGCGTCTATTCAAAGAAGAACCAAACAAACAAGGGCCAACATAAATAGAGTGCACAAGCATATGAATTAAAATGCGACAAGCAAACAATCATGCCATGATGAATGATGCACAATTTGCATGGCAATAATGTAGCATGGCATGGGTGAGGTGTGGAATACAAGAATAAGGCATTTTATGGAGTTTTAGTCACATTTTATCCTCAAATAAGTTGTTGTATACTTTATATTTATATGATGCATGCTGCAATTCAGAACATGGAATGCATAGATAGAACGGGCTCGTCGCGCTGATCGATTTAGACATATTATTTGTCAAATTTGGAGTTATGAAACAAAAGTTATTAATTAATTAAGATAAAGGGCATTTTATTGTAATTTTAATCAACTCGAAAATTTAAAGTGTTCAAAATATATTTTGAATGGCAGATTTGAATTCCTCACATTTTTCTGATTCCAAAACATATATTATTTGTATTATATGGATTTATATTTGAAAAGTTATTTAAATCTGATTTGAATTTGAATTTAAATCAATTTGGAAAAAGGTTTAAATTAAACAGCAAAGCAGAAAACCCTTTCGTACTCAGACAGACCCAGCCACAGTCACTGACGGGTGGGCCAGGGGCTGGCGGGGCACACGCGCGCGAACACTCTTTTCTACCGCGACTCTACCTAGCCACTAAGGTTGATAGGTGGGTCCGGTAGCCACGGGCCCACGTGACAGTGGGTGATTAAGAAGTGGCTGACAGGAGGGGGTGTATCGGACCGCGGGTTACGGCTAAGAATCTACATGGTGCTCTTTGTAAAATTACCATAGAGGCTGGCTGGTGGGCTCGGCGGACTGCGGGTTGAGTGAAAAACAAAAGGGGGAGTTTTCTGCAAAAAGGCGCTGCGTACTGTTTCTCTTCAACACCGTCTGGCGGCAGATCTGCGCGCGACGCGGATCGAGGACTCGAACTGGGGACCTAGAGCTCGGGCTAGGCGGCGGTGACCAGTGCGGTAGGGCGGGGTAGTTGACAGGAGAGGGTAACACGGCTAGGTAAGGCTCTATGCGGCGCGTACGCCGTGCAGACACCAGCGTCTGGCAGCGCCCCGAGGGTGCTCGACGGAACGCGCGGCGCGACCAGGCAACGATGACGATGGCAAGGATGTCTGGGAGGAAGCTTGGCTTACCGCGAGGCTGCTGGCGGTGGTGGTTCGGGCAGAGGAGCGGGCGATTGTCGACGTAGCAGGCGCCAGGCGGAACTAGGGTTTCGTCGGGATGGTGCAGGTACTGGCGAGCCTGGTGCTTCTCCTCCTCGCTGGCCGTTACAGGGCGAAGCAGAGGGTGGTCCTCGTCCTTCCTCGGCAACCACAGCTCCTCGCCACCGGCTGCAAGAAGGGGGGACGGTGGAGACCGACGGGTTACCGGCCGGTGGAGAGAAAGTTAGAGGGGGAGGAGAGCTGGTTGCGGCGCGAGGCCAGGGGGGTTTGGTAAGGCAGAGGAAGGAGGGGAAGGGATAAGGGCGAGCCTAGAGGGAGGCGATGCAGTGGGGGACGCAGTGGTGGAAAAAGGTGGCTCGGCCACCTTTCCTCCTCGCCCTCACGTGCTCGTCGAGGGGGGTCAGCAGAGGGGCTGCCAGTGGGCCTAGGGCGAGAGGAGGGACCGGCTCGGAGCTAGGGTCGTCGGGTGGGGCTGCTGTGGCAGGGAGAGAGAGCTAGAGAGAGAGAGAGAGCTAGGGTAGGATGGGGAGGCTCGGGTTAGGGTTGGGGTAGGAAGGTAGCTAGGTGGGGCCTGCAAGGCATAGAGGAAGGGAGAGAGGCCGAGAGAGAGGGTCGGGTAGCTAGGGTTAGCTAGAGAGGGGTGGCTCGGGTTAGCTAGGTGGAGGGCTTGGTTAGGGTTTAGGTTTAGAGAGGAGGTTAAGGATAGAGAGCCTAGGGAGGTGGTGGTGAGGTTGTTTAGGGTTTACATCCTCACATGAGCAAGCAAGGAGGGGATGGTAAGGAGAGGTAGAGTAGGGTGTGATTGAGGTATAGGGTTTAACATGCCCAAAACTAGATCAAGCTAGAAAAGGTGTTGAGATGGAGATGGTGAGGCGATGAAAGAAAAAGGTGTGATCAACAAGAGATCAAGAACACATAGGATGATAACACAAGACAAGACCCACTTTAAAACAAAGGCAAAACTCAAAGGAGAAGAGATGGTGGAGCTTTGCATGGCCCATGCATGGGCTTTAAATGCCATGTGTTATTAAGTGAAAACAATAATAATATAACATGGCATGATTCCAATGCATTCCCAAAAGGTGGAATAAAGACCACGCAAAAGAAATTAGAATTAGATCCACCCCACCCACATGAGCTAAATAACATGAAAGAAAAATAAATACAAGCTCATGGGCAATTAGGGTGGTGGAATTGTAAGGTGGTGACAAAGAATGGTGGTGGAGTGGAATAAAAGATATGCCCCCAACTCAACTTGGGCATTTAAACAATATATCAATAACCAAATACAATATCAAGAGGCAAATACAATTTACAATGCATATGAGAGAAGCACCAAAACAAAAAGGGTTTTATATGATGCTCAAATGCAAGGTGGCATGATGACATGAGCATGATATAATTATGATGCAACAATTATATATAGGAAGTAGCCATTATCTTACTAGACCAAGTAGCATTACAATTGTTAGACAATTGGTATGCTACAACTCTCCGCCACTAAACAAGAATCTCGTCCCGAGATTCTAGGAAGAAGAAGAAAACTCAAAGAGGGTAGGATACTTGGCACGGAGCTCATCTTCACGTTCCCAAGTGGCTTCATCCACGGAATGATGCGACCACTGGACCTTGCAGAACTTGATGGACTTGTTGCGAGTCCTTCTTTCTTCGACTTCAAGGATTTTTGTGGGGTGTTCTTGATAAGACAGGTCTTCTTGGAGATTGATAAGCTCATGGTCCACGGTCCTGCCGGGATCCTTGAAGCACTTCTTGAGTTGAGAGATGTGGAAAACATCATGGACCTTGAGTTTTTCCGGGAGCTCAAGAGCATAAGCAACTTCTCCACTTCCACTAATTTTGAATGGACCGATGTATCTAGGAGCCAGCTTTCCTTTGATACCAAAGCGGTGCGTGCCTCTCATGGGAGTGACAAAGGTAAACGAGATCACCAGGGACATACTCCATGTCCGTGTGCTTTCTGTCATAATTGCTCTTCTGGCGACTTTGAGCAATCTTCAGATTTTCAAGAATGATGTGCACCTTCTCCTCCGCTTGAGTTACAATGTCGGGGCCAAACAATATTCTTGCTCCTGCACCCGACCAACCAATCGGAGTTCTGCATTTGCGACCATAGAGAGCCTCAAATGGTGCCATTTTTAGACTTTTCTGGAATCTATTGTTGTAAGAGAATTCATCATAAGGAATACATTCTTCCCACTTCATGCCGAAAGAGATGACGCAAGCACGGAGCATATCTTCCAGGATCTGATTGATCCTTTCAACTTGTCCTTGCGACTGAGGGTGGTAAGCTGTGCTGAAGTTCAATTTTGTTCCCAAAGCATTTTGGAAACTTCCCCAGAACTTGGAAGTGAAGATGCTTCCACGGTCTGAACTGATCTCAAGAGGAACCCCATACAGAGAGACAATTCTATTGATATAGAGCTCAGCCAACTGAATTGCAGAAATTGTTTCCTTGACGGGAAAGAAGTGAGCCACTTTAGAAAGCCTGTCAATGACAACAAAGATTGCATTGTTGCCCTTTTGCGACCTTGGAAAACCAGTGATGAAGTCCATCTCTACTTTCTCCCATTTCCATTCCGGGTGTTTCAATGGCTGTAGAAGACCGGAAGGTTTCTAATGGACGGCTTTAACTCTGCGGCAGACATCACACTCCGAGACATACATGGCACAATATCATTTCAATCCCGGCCACCAATATTGTGTTTTCAAGTCCATGTACATCTTTGTGCTGCCAGGGTGGATAGAAAGAACAGAATCATGCGCCTCCTTGAGAACTTGCTCTCTCAAACCCGGGTAGTTCGGAACAAACATCCGGTGTTCAAAGAAAAGCGTGCCTTGGTCATCGACGTGGAAGGACTCATACTTCGGAAGCTGAACGTTGGAGATGATCTTTTTGGTGTACGGATCACCAAGTTGAATGGAGCGAACCTTTTCTTCCAAGAGAGGGGTTGCCAGAAGGTTCAGAAGATACCCTTGATCCACAATTTCAAGGTTGAGCTGACGGAATTCCTCGCACAAGAGCGGTTGTAGTTCTTCCAACAAGAGGTTGCTGACATAAGCTTTACGGCTGAGAGCATCGACCATGACATTAGCTTTGCCCGGAGTGTAGTTGATGGTCAAATTGAAATCATTGATTTCTTCAATCCACCTCCTCTGACGAAGGTTGAGATCAGGCTGTGTGAAGATATACTTCAAACTCTTGTGATCAGAAAAGATTTCACAACGGTTGCCAAGCAAGTAATGCCTCCATACTTTCAAAGCAAAGACAACTGCTGCGAGTTCGAGGTCATGTGTAGGATAGTTGATCTCATGCGTCTTCAACTATCGAGAGGCATAAGCAACAACTTGTTTTTCTTGCATAAGGACCGCACCCAATCCTTGCAAAGATGCGTCACAGAATATCTTGAAAGGCTTGGATGTATCTGGAGGAACCAAGACTGGTGTGGAAGTGAGCTTCTCTTTGAGTGTTTCAAAGCTTGCTTGACATGTAGGAGTCCAAAGGTATTTCTTGCCTTTCTTGAGGAGATCGGTAAGAGGATTCGCTATCTTCGAAAAGTTCTGAACGAAGCGACGGCAATAACTAGCCAAACCAAGGAAGCTCCGGACTTCTTTGACATTTACAGGTGGTAGCCAGTCAACAATTGTCTTTACAGTGTCCGGGTTGACGGCAATGCCCTTGGCAGAGATGACGTGACCAAGATAGGTGACTTGAGGCAGCCAAAACTCACATTTGGAGAACTTTGCATACAAGCGGTTCTCACGAAGCTTGTTTAGGACACACCGAAGGTGTTCTTCATGTTCTTCCTTTGACTTAGAATAGACTAGGATGTCATCCAGATAGACCACAACGAACTTATCAAGATACGCCATGAAAACCGAGTTCATGAGCCTCGAGAAGGTGGCAGGTGCATTGGTGAGACCGAAAGACATGACCGTGTACTCATACAGGCCATAGCGGGTGGTGAAAGCTGTTTTAGGAACATCTTCCTTGCGAATCTTGATTTGATGATAACCACTTCTCAAGTCAAGCTTAGAGAATACCACAGCTCCAGCTAGCTGATCGAAGAGATCATTAATCCGCGGAAGGGGATATTTATGCTTGATGGTTTTAGCATTGAGAGCCCGATAGTCAACACAAAGTCGATCAGTCTTGTCTCGCTTCTTCACAAAGATGGTTGGGCTACCCCAAGAAGAAGTACTGTGTTGAATGAAACCCAACTTCTCTTGTTCATCAAGCTGACGTTTGAGTTCAGCCAACTCAGCAGGACCCATTTTATAAGGCCGCTTGGAGATAGGAGCCGTTCCAGGATCAAGCTCAATTACAAACTCAACCTCACGATCCGGAGGCATACCTGGCAACTCTTCAGGAAAGACATATGGAAACTCACAGACCACCGGAACACTCTGAATAGCTTCCATAGCATCAGCATTCCGAGCCGCCAAAGAGAAAAGCTGAATAGCATGAGTCAGACATGGAGAATAGACTATATGGCCTTCAGGAATTTTCAGAGAAACCGAGCGTTCAGCACAATCAATCACAGCTGCATTTGCTGTCAACCAATCCATGCCCAAGATAACATCAATGTCAGAATTGCCCAAAATAATTAAGGACGCCGAGAACGAAGAGCCACCAATCTCGATTTGGTTGTGATGGATGATATGAGCAGCCCTCATGTTTGAGCCAGGAGATTGTACCACCAGACGATGCAATAAGGGAACCATATCCAGATCATGCTCATGAGAAAACTTATGAGAAACAAAAGAATGCGAAGCACCGGAATAAAACAAAACTCGTGCAGGGACTGAGTTAACGGGAAGCATACCCATCACAACTCTAGGTGCATGCTCAGCTTGAGCGGCGTTGACATAGTTGGCACGAGCAACAGTAGACCCGGGCTTGGTGTTGATGTTGAGAGCCCGAGGTGGTGGTGCACGAACCATAGGAGAGCTTGCCGCAGGTCTTGGAGGTGGTGGAGGAAGAGCTTTGTTGTTCCTTGGACAGTTCTAGTGTTGATGCCCAGTGTTTCCACAAGTGTAACAAGCACCCGGTGGACGTGGAGCAACGTAGCCAGGGACTCCGCCAGGCGCTCCAGGGTAGTTGTGGTTGTAGCCCCTGGGAGCAGCAGTGAGGAAGTTTGGTGGCCTTGCCGCGTAGCTTGAAGGTCTTGGTGGAGCCGGGAGCGACGGTGGGGTGTTAGGAACCCAGACACGACGCTTAGAAGGAGTTGACATAGCTGAAGAGCTTGTTGCATCGCGGTTGTGTTTCTTTGACTCCTCAAACACTTGCCTACTTGCTTCTTCCTACAGAGCTGTATGCTGAAGTTCCAGAAAAGACGCCGGCCTTGCATGTGTGATTGCATATTTAATCGATGCATCGAGCCCTTGTCTGAACCTATTTTGCTTCTTCTTGTCATCAGAGATCTCATCGCCACCATAACGAGAAAGGTTCATGAAGTTTCTGATGTAGGTATTGACATTGTCATTGCCCTGCTTGAGGTTGAGAAACACTTCCTTCATCCTCTCCATGACAATTTCTGACAGATACTGCTCTTTGAAAGCTCAAGTGAACTGTTCCCAAGTAGGCTGAAAACCAGTGCAGTTTGCCTTGAGGTAATTCTCCCACCACAGAGCTGCATCTCCCTTCAGAAGGTGAGTGGCACATTTTACCCATTCTTGCTCAGGAACATCAGCAGCCACCAGTAACCTTGACATCTCACGCAACCAATCATCAGCATCAAGTGGTTGATCGGACACATCAAATTGACGTGGGTTGAACTTCAGGAAGCTTTTGATGTGTCCTCGCTTGGGAGGTGGAGGTAGCGGAACAAACTCATTCCTCCTGACACTTTCTTCAAAACACTGCTGGTTCTGCTGCATTGCTGCCAAGGCATTGGCGATGCTTGCCAACGCGGCCCCCAGTTCAGGTTGTATGTCCTCCTCAGAACGGCGTGGTGGTGCCATCCTGTGATTGATATAAAACACAAGTCAGTACCATAATGGAGAATAATAATAATCCAAAATAGTACCAAGATGGAATTAACCAAGATTAAAGGATACAATTTACTAAGATGATATTAAAATATCAACAAAGTTCAAAGCACCTAGAAGATATTACGCATATCGCACACGACTGAAAAAGGAGTGTGGAAGCACAGATGTATCAAAGAAATTTTTTCCGCATTTTCGGCATTAGAATACCAATAGATGCGCAAAATCACTTAACGAATCAAGATTAGTGACTCTACCAATTCAATATACAAGAGCCAATGATAAAAGTAGTGGTATGGTCGCGACTCCATCCTGCACTCAAGTCATTACTCCGCACATGAATAAGTAGAACACGTATCCCAACACCTTCTTCTCAAGATGAACCTAAAGATTAGTAACTACGGAAACGAACACCCCAAACAAGATAACGTCGGATAACAAAGAGTAAGACAGATCGCGGCGGTATACAACGAATCAGATAGATCGCGTCGGTTTGCAAAAGCCTGTCGGTATGGAATGTACCAACAGTTGATAACCAAAAGGCAGATAAAGATAACATGTTGGATGCAACAGATAGACAAGGAATTCACACACACGCACACACACACATACAACCTATGGTACTACGGAAACCCAGAACACGTGAATCCTAGTTTGAATTTAAGAAGAGGATTGAAAATGTTACACTTCCTTACCAGAAAAGGGTGGGTGGGTGGGTAAGAAGAAAAATGGAAGCAGTCCTACTCTCACGTTTTGTTTTTCCCTAGTATACATAGCTACCAAAAATATTTGCTAGACTGACAACGACCATTTGGCTGAGACCCTGAAGGGCGGGATGGCTCTGATACCAATTGTAACTACCTCGGTGAATTACGCTCTTAGTTACAAGCCTGGATGAGTGGAAATGGTTAAAATAGTACGGTGGGGCCAAATGCCACTCACTGGTAGACCTTTCGGCCGTCCTAACCATTTCCAAAACATCGGGACAAGAACGAGCGGCGTAATCGGCAGGCGAAGGGATCAACTACATACACAAATGAGTATGTATGCAAGCCACCATACAACAGTCCTCAAAGCCATTCCATCTAAAAGAAATAGAAATATTGCAACGCCATACGGCAAGATCCAAATATCCTAGATAGATATAATAGTGTAGGATATCTCCTCATACATTAAACATCAGAGTATCAGGCGGAAGCAGAAAACAAGATCCGAGTACGGATAAGAAGCAAATCGGCATAAGATGCCCCATAAATAAACACATCCCGCCCACAGATCTCACGGATCCCCGTTCCCGGAATCTCTACACCGAGTGATCGTTGCCCACATCGTTCGTCTCTCCACCCAGTATCCATCTTGCGAGTTTACATGTTCATCTGAATCAAACAATTTATCGTGTGAGACCCTAGGGGTACTCAGCAAGTCTTTATGCCTCTAAAGGGGACACAACCTGGGGTGACGCAATTGCAGCAAAAGATAATACCTAACAATTCTATAGATACTCGCTAACCATCCGCCTAACCAAAGATAGACGGATGCCCGTGAATTAATAACAACAGTTATAACAGTAATATTAACAGATCCATCCTCCTCCTCGCTTACCAACGAGGAAGCGGACGAACAGCCCCCCCATCCGTTGGCAGTTTTATTATCCATTCCATGAGTGTTGCGCTATTTACTAGTCAAATTAAAAGCGGTACTTTAGTTATACTTGTGTATGATCGAGAAATTGTGCTCCAAGTCGTCCATAACCGCGGACACGGCTCTCAGAAAGATTTACCCTACAGGGGTGCACAAATAGCAACACACACTCGATCAACCTCGGAAAAACCAAATCAAAACCCAACGAGGCATTCACGACAAAGTGATCACAGGATTCAGAAATGTTTCAGGGGGCCACCCCACTAAGCTACCCGCAACGAAGTTGGCCGGCTCCGAAACGGACCCAGGGTTTGTGTGGACGGCGGTAAACGACTGGGAACCCGAAAATGTGACTGGGCTTGTCGATACAACGAAAACGTGTCACGGTCCTAAATAGTACAGGTGCTCCACGCACAATCTTAAATAAAGAAGTAAAGCATGTCATAAGTACAAGATAGTAATAAAGCCCCAAACTACTTTGTGGCCCCAAGAAATAAGAATGAATGAAGCTCTGGCTCAGGGGGGTTCATAAGGCCTCCCGGATGTGGATAGTGCGAATAGTCAAGGAACAGGAATCAAGTACTCGGGGTCCTACGGGACACAAGTGAGCATGAAGAACCAAATAGCAGATATTGCCCACCGGTGCCACTGTCATTAGTTATCCCATTACTACTCAGGTTAAGTTGTTTATGTACCTCGTTATCCATCAGACACTCACATACCCTACACATGCTGTTCTACGACCCGCATGGCTCAAACAACTCCTGTAGTAATGGCTCATGGGATGGAGGAACAAGCTTCGGTGGGGTTTAAAAGTAAAGGCTATGCAGTACTTGGGATTCAGTTTAATGCAATCGCGACTCAATGATGCAAGAATAAGATAGAGGCAATAGGTACTATATGTATGCAAGCATGTGGTAGTGCTTGTCTGGCAGCTCAGTTGAAGCGAGAGAAGGATCTGGGTAGTGCTCTTGGGTTTCTTGATATATCCCCTGCTCAGCGTCTATTCGAAGAAGAACCAAACAAACAAGGGCCAACAGAAATAGAGTGCACAAGCATATGAATTAAAATGCGACAAGCAAACAATCATGCCATGATGAATGATGCACAATTTGCATGGCAATAATGTAGCATGGCATGGGTGAGGTGTGGAATACAAGAATAAGGCATTTTATGGAGTTTTAGTCACATTTTATCCTCAAATAAGTTGCTGTATACTTTATATTTATATGATGCATGCTGCAATTCAGAACATGGAATGCATAGATAGAACGGGCTCGTCGCGCTGATCGATTTAGACATATTATTTGTCAAATTTGGAGTTATAAAACAAAAGTTATTAATTAATTAAGATAAAGGGTATTTTATTGTAATTTTAATCAACTCGAAAATTTAAAGTGTTCAAAATATATTTTGAATGGCAGATTTGAATTCCTCACATTTTTCTGATTCCAAAACATATATTATTTGTATTATATGGATTTATATTTGAAAAGTTATTTAAATCTGATTTGAATTTGAATTTAAATCAATTTGGAAAAAGGTTTAAATTAAACAGCAAAGCAGAAAACCCTTTCGTACTCAGACAGACCCAGCCACAGTCACTGACGGGTGGGCCAGGGGCTGGCGGGGCACACGCGCGCGAAAACTCTTTTCTACCGCGACTCTACCTAGCCACTGAGGTTGATAGGTGGGTCCGGTAGCCACGGGCCCACGTGACAGTGGGTGATTAAGACGTGGCTGACAGGAGGGTGTGTACCGGACCGCGGGTTACGGCTAAGAATCTACGGGGTGCTCTTTGTAAAATTTCCATAGAGGCTGGCTGGTGGGCTCGGCGGACTGCGGGTTGAGCGAAAAACAAAAGGGGGAGTTTTCTGCAACACCGTCTGGCGGCAGATCCGCGCGCGGCGCGGATCGAGGACTCGAACTGGGACCTAGAGTTCGGGCTAGGCGGCGGTGACCAGTGCGGTAGGGCGGGGTAGTTGACAGGAGAGGGTAACACGGCTAGGTAAGGCTCTATGCGGCGCGTACGCCGTGCAGACACCAGCGTCTGGCAGCGCCCCGAGGGTGCTCGACGGAATGCGCGGTGCGACCAGGCAACGACGACGATGGCAAGGATGTCTGGGAGGAAGCTTGGCTTACCGCGAGGCTGCTGGCGGTGGTGGTTCGGGCAGAGGAGCGAGCGATCATCGACGTAGCAGGCGCCAGGCGGAACTAGGGTTTCGTCGGGATGGTGCAGGTACTGGCGAGCCTGGTGCTTCTCCTCCTCACTGGCGGGTACAGGGCGAAGCAGAGGGTGGTCCTCGTCCTTCCTCGACAACCACAGCTCCTCGCCACCGGCTGTAAGAAGGGGGACGGTGGAGACCGACGGGTTGCCGGCCGGTGGAGAGAAAGGTAGAGGGGGAGGAGAGATGGTTGCGGCGCGAGGCCAGGGGGTTTGGTAAGGCAGAGGAAGGAGGGGAAGGGATAAGGGCGAGCCTAGAGGGAGGCGATGCCGTGGGGGACGCGGTGGTGGAAAAAGGTGGCTCGGCCACCTTTCCTCCTCGCCCTCACGTGCTCGTCGAGGGGGGTCAGCAGAGGGGCTGCCAGTGGGCCTAGGGCGAGAGGAGGGACCGGCTCGGAGCTAGGGTCGTCGGGTGGGGCTGCTGTGGCAGGGAGAGAGAGCTAGAGAGAGAGAGAGAGCTAGGGTAGGATGGAGAGGCTCGGGTTAGGGTTGGGGTAGGAAGGTAGCTAGGTGGGGCCTGCAAGGCATAGAGGAAGGGAGAGAGGCCGAGAGAGAGGGTCGGGTAGCTAGGGTTAGCTAGAGAGAGGTGGCTCGGGTTAGCTAGGTGGAGGGCTTGGTTAGGGTTTAGGTTTAGACAAGAGGTTAAGGATAGAGAGCCTAGGGAGGTGGTGGTGAGGTTGTTTAGGGTTTACATCCTCACATGAGCAAGCATGGAGGGGATGGTAAGCAGAGGTAGAGTAGGGTGTGATTGAGGTATAGGGTTTAACATGCCCAAAACTAGATCAAGCTAGAAAAGGTGTTGAGATGGAGATGGTGAGGCGATGAAAGAAAAAGGTGTGATCAACAAGAGATCAAGAACACATAGGATGATAACACAAGACAAGACCCACTTTAAAACAAAGGCAAAACTCAAAGGAGAAGAGATGGTGGAGCTTTGGATGGCCCATGCATGGGCTTTAAATGCCATGTGTTATTAAGTGAAAACAATAATAATATAACATGGCATGATTCCCATGCATTCCCAAAAGGTGGAATAAAGACCACGCAAAAGAAATTAGAATTAGATCCACCCCACCCACATGAGCTAGAATAACATGAAATAAAAAGAAATACAAGCTCATGGGCAATTAGGGTGGTGGAATTGTAAGGTGGTGACAAATAATGGTGGTGGAGTGGAATAAAAGATATGCCCCCAACTGAACTTGGGCATTTAAACAATATATCAATAACCAAATACAATATCAAGAGGCAAATACAATTTACAATGCATATGAGAGAAGCACCAAAACAAAAAGGGTTTTATATGATGCTCAAATGCAAGGTGGCATGATGACATGAGCATGATATAATTATGATGCAACAATTATATATAGGAAGTAGCCATTATCTTACTAGACCAAGTAGCATTACAATTGTTAGACAATTGGGATGCTACAATTCTCTTGCTAGTTACTTAGGCCATTGCAGTTCATGAATTGTGTTTTCCTGTATGACACTTCATACCAACCAATTCAGTATCCAATACCGCAGAACCACATTGTTTAACAACCAAGGAATACAGCCATAACATGTATCTTCTATATACCAAATTGGACATCTCCAATCTTTTCTTTTCTGCCAAATATTTTATAGATTCTCTTCAACAATTCCTTTTCTTTTAAAAGAATCTATCAACATCAATAGTGGTGTCATTCACATGACACATAGTACAAAGTGTGTATAGTCATATACTAATACCTTTGGACTTGCACTTTGAAGTGGATCACCTTCATCAAATGTTTGGCATTCTTTCAAAGTTCCATTCTTTAGTAATCTTTTAGTGTAGTAAACATTTTACTTACATCTTCTATTCATCCTTATCATGACAACTTTCATGATCAAGCTGCTATAGCTTATAAAGGTGAATTGCGAGTATAATGTTTCTTTTCCAAAAACTTTTGGAGGATTAGGAAGACTAGCGTCTCCAACCTTCACAAATTCTCATCAAATATGAGGACATATACTCTATCATGTTGTAACCAACACATTGTTTTAGATATCGCAATACCTTTCACATATGATGGTTTCTGAAACATTGCTTTCAGCTCTTGATATTAAAAACAATCTTTTGAGTATCAAGAATCATGGAGGCAAACATGATACATTAGATACAAACACTGGAATTGTTACTCTTGATTTAATACTGTTTATTAAACTTCACAGAGTAAACGGAGTTTGCTGAAAGTTTGCAACAGGACTTTTAAACTTTAGATTGACACTCAAAACAATACGATACTAGTTCATAAAGCAAATATCCAGAATTTCTATAGTTCCACTATCTCAACTATAACTAACCGTAAGGTGGTGAACGGATGCCAATGACTACAACAAACTATGCAAATTCACTTTGATTTTGTTTATGATAAATTGTGTTCAACTTAATCATATTACTATATGAACTCCCACTCAAAACAACATCCCTCGATTTGTTTTAGTGATTACACGAACCAAATCCACTACACCAAGTCCGATCATCACGTGAGATGATGTAGTTTCAATGGCGAACAATCATCATGTTCATCATATCATATATATGACTCATGCTCTACCTTTCGGTATTCTGTGTTCCGAGACCATGTCTGTACATGCTAGGCTCGTCAAGATTAACCTTAGTTTCCGCATGTGCAAATCTGGCTTGCACCCGTCGTATACACACGTAGAATCTATCACACCCGATCATCACGAGATGCTTCAAAACGACGAGTCTTAGCAACGGTGCCAACTAAGGACGAACACTTTATTACTAGATATTCAGTGAGAGGGATCATCTTATAATGCTATCGTCACGATCTAAGCAATACAAGATGCATAAAGGATTAACATCACAGGCAATTCATAATTAGTGTGATATGATATGGCCCTTCTTTCTTATGCCTTTGATCTCCATCTCCAAAGCACGGACATGATCTCCATCATCACCAGCATTGCGTCAAGGTCAGTGGCGCCGCTTCATGGTTGTCCATCATCACTAGCAACTATTACAACTACTTGGAACAAAGCTATTACAAGATGAATAGACACGCTGGTCTTAACAGAATTAAAGACAACCATTAGGCTCCTGCCGGTTGCCATATTACAACAAGGATCATTGCATACATCAAATATAATCACAATCACATGATGGCCATATCACATCACAAAACCCCTGCAAAAACAAGTTAGACGCCTCTAATTTTCTTTGCATGTTTTACGTGGTTTGGGGATTTCGAATAAGAACGGATCTTACCTACGAAACTGAACCACAACGTTGATACAAGTGCTATCAAGTGCAAAGTGTAGATTGGGTCTATACTATGGTGAGAGAGACAGACACCCACAAAGCCACTTGTGCAAAGCAAGTTACACATCAAGCGTGGAGCAAGTCTCATGTGCGATGACATTTAAGGTTAGCCCAAGCCGCTTCATCCCACCATACCGCAAGATGCAAAGTACACACACAGCAAAAGACGGCACGAGCACCAACGCCCACAACATCATTGTGTTCTACTCGTGCAACAGATCTACGCATAGACACGGCTCTGATACCACTGATGGGTACGTAGCATGGAAAACAAAAAAATTCTATCGCAAGAACGAACAAAACCCAGATCTAATCTAGATAAAAGCCAAGATCTAATCTATTAGACATGTGCAACGAGATAGATCTGTACTAACCCTTGTAGATCCGAAAGCCTTGTCCGAGAACGGATCTCGTGGTTGATGTAGTCGATCACTTGCCAATCTCAAGATCCGGCGCCGCGTTCCGGCAGCGCTTCCGCAGACGGTCACACGTGCGGAGTCGAAGCAGACCTTCCTCTCCCCGTTCCAGCGAGCAGCGGAGGTAGTAGATCTTCTCCATGGAATCCCAGCAGCACGACGGTGTGGTGGTGGTGGTGGAGTAGAGAATTCTGCAGGGCTTCGCCTAAGCCGGAGCAGAGCGAAGGAGGAGGAGAGAGGCGGCGGCTAGGGCTTGTTATGGGGAGAGCACTAGGGGTGGCGCCCCCTCCCTTCTATTTAAAGGGGGGAGGCGCCATGGGAGGGGGAGTCCTAGTAGGACTCCCCTTCCTTCCTTGGCTGGCGGATTGGGAGGGGGGGAGGAATCGTCCTCCCCCACGAATCCGTGTCTTGCCCCACCTGGATTTCCTTGATCCTTTCTTGGTTTTCAAGCAAACTCCAAGAATTCTCCTAGAACCTTCCGGAACATTCCGAAACCTTCTAGAATCCCCATACAAACACTCCGGAACATTTCCTAACTTAGAAAATGATCCCCAATATATGAATCTTATTCTCCGGACAATTTTGGATCTCCTCGTGATGTCCCGGATCCAATCCGAGACTCCGAACAACATTCGGTCTCCAACGCACATTCCATATCTACTTAAAACAACTTCGAACCTTAAGTGTGTCACCCTATGGTTCGTTAATATGCAGACATGATGGAAACACTTCTCCGATCAATAACCATCAGCGGGATCTAGAGATCCATAACGGCTCCCACATACTCAACGATGACTTCGTGATCGATAGAACCATTAACATACGAAACCAATTCCCTTTGTCACGCGATATTCTACTTATCCGAGGTTTGATCGTCAGTATCTCCATACCTAGTTCTACCTCGTTACTGATAAGTACTCTTTACTCGTTCCATGTTATGTCATCCCTTGTGACCTGGTCACATGCTTGCAAGATAACTAGATGACATTCCACCGAGAGGGCCCAGAGCATATCTATCCGTCATATGGATGGACAAATCCCAATCTTGGTCCATGCGCTTCAACACATACTTTCAGAATACCCAATGTCACCTTTATAACCACCCAGTTATGAAGCGGTGTTTGATGTCATCAAAGTATCCATCCGGTGATGGTGATTAACATAACCTCATGGTCGAAGGATTATGTTACTATGCATTTTAAAGCTTGTAGCAAAATGAACTTAATGACTTGATCTTATGCTAGGCTTACTATGGGTGTGTTGTGTCCATCACATCATTCTCCTAATGATATGATCTTGTTATTAACGACATCCAATGTCCATGATCAGGAAACCATGATCATCCATTAATCAACAAGCTAGTTTAACTAGAGGCTTAAGAGGGACTCTTTTATGTTTACAAAACACACAAGTATTAATGTTTCAGGTTAATACAATTATAGAATGGGACGTAAACATTTATCATAAACATAAAGATATAATAATAACCATTTTATTATTGCCTCTTGGGCATATCTGCAAAACCCTCGCCGCCCCCACCTCGTCTACGTGCTTCTGGCCACCACCCTGCAGCGCGACCGGCCGCGCGTGGCCGCCGCCTCTACCGCCTTTCTCCCCAAGCCGCCGGTGCCATCTCCTGGCCGCGTCGTGCGTCTCTGCCGCCTGCCGCCTCTGCCCCCCGACCCCTCCGCTGCTTGTGGAGCCAGCAGTACCCGTTGTTCCACCATGTCCTATATCGTGTTGTCGTAGCACTTGTTGCAGATGACGACCTCTTCTTTTGATGTTTGGTGGAAGTTTCTCCTGGTGATACATACAGTAGAGTGGGATGTGTTCTTGGAGTGAAATAATTGTGTGTGGATACGACGATGGTGTATTTTTGTTTGGCTTCGACTACCTCGGCAAGCAAGATCGGCATCCATTCAGACAAACCATAGGAACCACATCGAGAACCCACGGTACCTAGAGGTCGACACCGGACTGGAGCGACAAGTACTCTTCACGGTTCCGATGATCTGAAGATGAACCGCGAGGACCCGATCATGGATCCGAAGACCGATCCCGAGCCCTCGAACCGCCAAGCACTCCTTCCCGGATCTTAAGCCCGAAGACCGATCCTGCCGAACCCGAACCCCATCGAACCCCCCAAGATCTTCGACCCTAATGTGTGACCCTTTCCGGTACCCTATTTTGATAAATATAATATAACCTGTTGCATATTAAATTGTACATGTTTGCATACATATTGTGAGTGTTTGGGGGTATTTCGATGATTCACCTAAATTAAATATGGAGATCATATGCGGGTTTTTCTAGTCTTATATTGGCTCCATTCAAATTTGTGTAATGAACCGATGCCATGTTTTGCCTTGTTAAGACAACATTTAAATTGCGGAGTATCTAAACAACATGAACCTTTTTTAATTATCGGGGCCACGATTCCGCTTAATATGGCCTAATTGCATTGCACCTTTGCCATGTCATACATCATACATGCATCATTGCCGATCTTCTGCCGTAGTATTAAATAGTGCATCCGGTGTCTCATTTAGTGTTTTGCTTCTTCACGGATTAGACCGTTGAGTGGATGCAAGTATCGACAAGTTCTTCGGATAATATAACTTCGGCAATGTTTTCCAGGCGAGCAATCTCCCCCTTTCTACCTATTTTGCATTTATAGTCTTTACTTCCTCATGTTGATCTATTGTTATCCGTATTGTGATACTTTAGTTTCCGTGCACCATTTACATTCCTTGCAGCCTCTATATTGCCTTGGACACATCCTATTGCCTGTTGTTTGATAGATAGTTGGCCTTACGAGTCGTAGTTGCTTGCTCAGGTGCTGCTTCGCGTCGTTGTTGTTCCATCATTGTTGGAAGGTTGGCACATGCTTAATGGTGGAGATGATCATGACTTTAATTACAACTTGATATTAAAATGCTGGGAATAGATATAACAAATGCAGAGGCACCAGTGGTTAATAGCTAATATTTGGTTCTTCCATGCTCACTTGTGTCCCATAGGCCCCAAGTACTTGATATCTGTTCCTTGACTATTCGCACTATCCACATACGGGAGACTCTATGAATCCCCCTTTGCCCGAGCTTGATTCACACTTTATTTCTTGGGGCCACAAACTAGTTTGTGGCTTTATTACTATCATGTACTTATGCCATGCTTTACTTCTTTATTTACGATTGTGCGTGGAGCACCTGTACTGTTTAGGATCGCAGCACGATTTCTCGGTATTGACAAGCCCAGTCACACTTTCGGGTTCCCAGTCATTTATAGCCATTCTCGCAAACCCTGGGTCCATCTTGGAGCCGGCCAACTTCATTGCGGGTAGCTTATTTGGGTGGCCCCCTGAAATGATTTATGAATCCTGTGAATGCTTTGTCGTGAGGCCTCGTTGTGTTTTATTTGGTTCTTCCCAAGGTTCATCATGTGTGTGTTGCTATTTGTGCACCCCTGAAGGGTAAAACTTCCTAAAAGCCGTGTCCACGGTTATGGACGACTTGGAGCACAATATCTCGATCATAGACAACTATAACTAAAGTAGTGCTATAAATTTGACTTTGACATGTCTAGTAATCAGTTTCACTACAACAGAATGAGTAAATAAAAGTGCTAACAACTGCTGGATTTGGAATGTATTATGCTAATTGTATCTAACTAGTAAGTGCTACAACTATAATGGAATGAATAAAACTACCGACTACGTGAGTTCCTCAGTTTGACTTCCTCGCGTGGTCTCGAGGGGGAAATACTAGGATGGGTATGTTTTGGTCTTACTATCAGGTTGGATCCGAATAGGTCTTCTTATCCATCTCTAATAGCCGATAGTTGAATCGAGTCTCTATAGATTGTTTAGTGGATGTTGCGCTGCCGCTTCAGTCCACCATACCTATGTAGGCTAGAGCCGAAGAATTCTAGCCTCGTTGTGTACTGTACTCGGTACTAACCGCTCCCTTTTTCCTTTGCCCTTTGTCGGCACCCCATTTGTTTTAGCAGGTATGAGATCGACGTCGTTAGCAGGGTTACCCTTCCAGCTTGGCCTGGGCAGGGTTATGGATGCCATTGGTTATTCTTCAGGGCTCTTAGCCTCATTTGCATCTTATTTGTACTCGAATGTTGTATCGTTTTCAAGGTGATTTCGATCTTTGTATTATATATTTGTATTCTTGACTCATGGAGTTATTGTATATATATGTTCTGTGGGTTCCATCGTGTAATGGTATAACTTTGTTTTCCACCCGCACGCAAGTGCCTGGTGGGCATCTTTGAAACGTTTCTATGCGGGCTTGGCGGGAATCGCTAAAACTTGCATAGGGCTAATTCGAGGGTGTTCGAATCCATAGCTAGAGTCATTAGATGTGTGTTCTTTTCACAAACCACATATGGATCCACCAGTGTCATTTCATGCGTGTTATTCTCACAAGCCACATATGGATGCACTAGTGTCATTGCATGTGTGTTCTTTTCATGAACCACATGAGCATGCGTCTTCTTCTCATAAACCACATATGGATCCACTAGTGTCATTGAATGTGTGTTCTTTTCCTAAAACACATATGGCTCCACTAGTGTCATTGCATGTGTGTTATTTTCATGAACCACAGCTAGTGTCATTGCATGTGTGTTCTTTTCATAAACCCACTTATCGATCCACTAGAGTCATTTCATGTGTGTTCTTTTCATAAAACACATATAAAGTCATTGCATGTATATTCTTTCACATTACATGGATCCACCACTGAAATTACATGCCTATTCTTTTCATAAACCACCATTAGAGTCATTGCATGTGTGTTCTTTTAACTAACCACAACTAGAGTTTGTGAATGTCTGTTCTTTTCACAAACCACATACGGATCCACCAGTGTCATTGAATGTGTATTCTTTTCACAAACCACATATTGATCCACCAGAGTTATTGGATGTGTGTTCTTCTCACGAACCACATATGGATCCACAAGTGTCATTGCATGTCTGTTCTTTCACAAACCACATATGGATCCACAGCTAGAGTCATTGCATGTCTATCCTTTTCTCAAACCACATATGGGGGCACCAGTGTCATTGCATGTTTGTTATTTTCACAAACCACATATAGATCCACCAGTGTCATTGCATGTGTGTTCTTTTCATGAACCACATGAGCATGTCTGTTCCTCTCACAAACCACATATGGATCCAATAGTGTCATTGAATGTGTGTTTTTTTCCTAAAACACATATGGATCCACCAGTGTCATTGCATGTGTGTTCTTTTCATGAACCACAACTAGAGTCATTTGCATCTGTGTTCTTTTCATAAACCACATGGATCCACTAGTGTCATTGAAATGTGTGTTCTTTTCATCAACCACATGGATCCTAACCTTAAGACAGCCCTAACCTTATCCCCCAATGGTGGAGGCCGTTAGACCGAGTCTTCTAGAAGGCACGCCCTAACACAGTTGTTCTGCATGATGATTGCTACATACTGTTCGATCGGGTCACTTGTACGATTTGGATGGTTCTTCATAAGAGCGATCTGCGAGTAGGCTGTTCTGCGACATGATTGGCCACGCTTACTATATGTGAAACTGGCAACACCGCGCGGTCCCCTTTTGCGAGTGTCACGGGTTCCTTGGGCCATATGCCAGTGTCACGTCCCCTTTACTTCTCTTCCTCCGCATACTTCTCTTCCTTCCCCTCGAAACCACTTTCCCCACTTCTCTCCCTTCCTGCCTAGCTGCAAGCCAACGGTGCCTCCAACCTAGTCCCTCACCCCCTCTCGCCATGGGTTCAAGTGGATATGGTGAGGAAACGTGTCGTGACGACAGGTACAGTTATTTCAATGTGAGTCATCTCATCTCTAGCATCTGTGGCCAATTATCTATTCTGAGCTAGACCTACTCTGTTTACTCATACACGTATGTTTGAAGGGAATATGCCCGAGAGGCAATAATAAAGTGGTTATTATCTTATTCCATGTTTATGATAAATGTTTATTTTACATGCTAGAATTGTATTGATCGGAAACATCAATACATGTATGTTTAATAAACAAAAAAGGTTCCTAGTTATGCCTCTCTTATAGACTAGCTTGTTGATTAACAAGATGATCAAGGTTTCCTGATCATGGACATTGGATGCTGTTAATAACAAGGTCACACCATTGGTGGAATGATGTGATGAACATTCATACGAAGTATAACATTACGATCAAATTCATTATGTTTATATTGCTATAACATCATACGAAGTAATCTTTATCCTTAGACCATGACATCATGTTAATTGCTAACACTGGAAGAGTATCTTGATAACATCAAACGTCACACCGTAACAGGGTGACTATAAAGGTGGGTTCAGTGCTACGAAGGTGTTATGTTGAGGCTCATGGATCAAGAGTGGGATTTGTCCATCCCGATGACGGATAGATATACTCTAGGCCCTCTCGGTGATATCACATTGAAATAGCTTGCAAGCAAGTGATGTGATCACTAGAATGTTATATCACGGGAACGAGAAAAGAGTACATGTGGGTAATGAGATCAAACTAGGTATGGAGATACCGATGATCGAATATCCGACATGTCATATATCGCGGGACAAAGGTATTTAGTTACTAGCGTTAAAGGTTCTCACGATCACAGAAGTCATCGTTGAATGTGTAGGAGTCAGTATGGATCTCCAGGTCCCGCTGCTTATTATTGATTGGAGAGGGGTCTCGATCATGTCTGCATTATTCACGAACCGTAGGGTGACACACTTAAGGGATACCGACACCATTTGGAGCAAATATGTTTTAGATAAAGATTTAAGAAAGCGCTGGAATTATTTCAATAGACACCGAAACTATTTCGGGTGAAATTGCTAAAATTAGTTCTGCATGTAATATTGAAATGTTGTAGGGGGTTTAATGTGAATGTTTGTTAATTTAAGTAATTAACAAAATTCTGAATAAAATTAATAAAAGAGTTTTATTAAATTAGAGAGCATTAAATTTGGAGAAATTTAATGCATTTAAAGTGGAGACTTTAAAAGAGAATGTGAAGGGGCAAATTTATGTGGATTGAGTTACCACCACATGAATGGAGGAGGTGAAGGGTCACCTCCTCCATGCGTCGGCCATGAAGGAGGGGCACCCCCCTCCTCCTATAAAAGGCCACCCCCTCCTCACTTCTCACACACACCTCCTTGTGAAAGATCTCTCTCCCGCTCTAGTATTATTTCCCCATGGTCTCGGATTAGCGAGATACATGTTCCCGGTGGCTTTATCTGGAAAGGAGTTGCTGCTTACGCTGCTTTCCTGGAGAGAGGGACGGAGGTTGTCGGGGTACCGGACGTGTGTGCGATCACGGATGCACCGCTGCTTTGCGGTGCTGGACTTGGTGGTGCTGGAGCTGGATCTCATGGACGTGCTGGAGCCGGACATGCTGGACTTCATCACGATCTTGAGATCGGCAAGTGTACGACTACATCAACCACGAGTTCCTACTCATTAACAAAGCTCGTTGTCTACGAGGGTATGTTCTCGTTGGATGTATGTCCACCCGTTGCTTTGTACCTAGTAGATAGATCTTGGCGTGTAGATCACACCGTAGGATTTTTTTTGTTTTCTATGCTGCGGACCCAACAGTGGTATCAGAGCCTGATCTATGCGTAGGTGCTTAGCACGGGTAGTACACATATGTTGATATGTGAGCGATGATGATCATGTTATTGCATCTTCTATGTATTTTGGATATTGGTGGCATAGTGGGATGAAGCGGCTCGGACCAACCTTACATGTCATCGTACATGAGACCGGTTCCACGACTGACATGCAACTTGTTTTGCATAAGTGGCTGGCGGGTGTCTGTCTCTCCTACTATAGTCAATATCTAATTTACAATGAGTTGCTAATAATTTGGTTATCCTCGTTGTGGTTCATGTTCGTAGGTAAGAACAGTTCTATCTTCGAAAGCCCTAAGCCACGTAAAACTTGCAATTGATAGGTAAGATCGTTGTTGGGCTAGTGTATTGATATGGTATTGTTGTAAGTAGATGTATGATAGATACTCTTACAACACACTCAACGTGTAAGTTCCATAGACCTTGGACTTACACATAAAGGAATGATAGAGATCATACCACGATGCAAATGATAGAGATCAAATGCATGGACCATATCATCTCACTTTACACATTAGATGTTAGCATCTTATACTGCTAGTTTGGCGCTTTCTGTAGCATTGTAAGATGATCCCTCATTTAGATATCAAGATAAAAATGTGTTCTTCCTTAAGTATGCACCATTTTGTGGATCGTGTTTCGAGACATGACGTGATGATCGGGTGTACTCGACTCTACGCTTTCATACAAATGGGTGTAAGACAGTTTTACACATGAGAGTACTAAGGTTCTTACTTGGCGAGCCTAGCATGTACAGACATGGCCTCGGAATACGGACCGAAAGGTTAAGCATGAGTCATATAGTTGATATGATTCCCATATAGATGCTCGCCTTTGAAGCTACATCAACTCACGTGATGAACAGACTTGGTGTAGTCGATTTGGTTCATGTAATCACCAAAAAGGCACGAGGGATGTCATTTTTGAGTGGGAGTTCATTTCTAATTTGGATTAGTCGAACCAAATTTGTTATAAATTAAATCAAAGTGAATTTGCATAGTTTGTTGTAGTCATTGGCATTCATTTTCTACCTTATGCTTAGTTTTTATTTGAGATAATAGAACTATAGAATTCTGGATATTTACTTTACAAACTGGTATCGTATGGTTTTGAATGTCAATTTAAAGTTTATAAGTCTTATTGCAAACTTTCAGCAAACTCTATTTACTCCATGAATTTTAATAAGTAGTATTAAATCAAGACTAAGAATTCCAATGTTAGTATCTAAAGTATCATGTTTGCCTCCATGATTATTGATATTCAAAAAGTTGTTTTAATATCAAGATTATATTGGAGCTGGAAATTGTTTCAGAAACCATCATGTGTGAAAGATATTGTGATATCTGAAACAATGTTTTTGGTTGCATTATGATAGAGTATAATTTAGCAAAATACATGTTCTCATATTGTATGAGAATTTGTGAAGGATGGAGATGCTAGGCATCCGAATCTACCAAAAAGGTTTTGGGAACTGATATTATACTCGTGATTCTTCCTTATAAGCTATAGTAGCTTGATCATGAAAGTTGTCATGATAAGGATGAATAGAAGATGTAAGTAAAATGTTTACTATAGTAATAGATTACTAAAGAATGGATTTTTGAAAGAACATCAAACATTTGATGATGGTGATCCACTTCAAAGTGCAAGTCCAAAGGTATTAGTAGTTGACTATATACGCTTTGTACCATGTGTCATGTTGATGACACCACTATTGATGTTGATAGATTCTTTTAAAAGAAAAAGGAATTGCTGAAAGAGAATCTATAAAATATTTGGCAGAAAATAAAAGGTTGGAGATGTCCAACTTGGGTATATAGAAGATATACATGTTATGGCTATATTCCTTTCTTGTTAAACAATGTGGTTATGAGGTATTGGATACCGAATTGGTTGGTATGAAGTGTCATACAGGACAAGGCAATTCATGAACTACAATGGCCTATGTAACCAGCAAGAGAATGAGTGATTATGTTCATCGAAAACAAATAAAGCGTTATTGTGTTTTTCGTTGTCATCAAACCAAGCCTTCAAGATTTGTTTAAATAATTGTTATTTTGTTCCGGTATTATGAGAACAGTGGTTGTTCAAATAATTACCGTATTCCACAAAGGATGGATGAACTTTTACAAGTCTAGTTGGAGAAATCACATCCATAAACACTATTGCTAAAATGTCGCAAGACAAATGATTGAAAGATCACTTATGAAGTGACATCATCGTTTGAATTATATTTGAAAGAAAACATGAAGAAACTCCATGTTGATGGAATTTTGGAGTCCTTGATTTGATCAATTGACGCATGTGAGACTTTCCTCGAGATAATTGAAACTCCGTTCATAGGCCAAAGAGGAACGAATGACTAGCTTATTGGAAATTGTGCATGCTGATGTGCATAAGTCCATTATGTGTAGCCATATGCGATGCATCTTTTTGCTTCATATGCTTTCTTCAAGAATTTGAGTGAATATATCTGTATATTTACTTAATAAGGAAGAAGTATGAAACATTTGAAAGTTGTTCAAATACTTTCAAGATGAAGTGAAAAATCACAAGAAAATAAAGATTTATGATTCGATCATAAAGGAAGATATTTGAGTTACATGTTTAGCAAAAACACCTAAGACTTGAGGAATTGTTCCATGATTTGTGTTCCCCGATAAACCATAGGAGTATGGCATATTCGAGATATGAAATCAAACCATGTTTGACATGGTAAGATCAAAGGTGTCATTTATATAACTGCCATTATGTTTTAAGGATTGAAGCTTTAGAGACTACCGCTTTTACACTAAAAAGAGCACCATCGTGATCCGTTGAAATGACACCATATGAGTTATGGTTTGGGATAAAACCCGAATTTGTCTTTTCTTAAATTTTGGTATGCTATGCATAAGTAAAATGTTTACAACCAAAGTCGGATAAGCACGTCTTTGTAGGTCATCCCAAAGAATTTGTTGGGAATTTCTCCATAACACCAAGGACAAAAGAGTTTGTTACTTGGAAGATCCAATTTCTTGAGAAGGAATTTTTCGTGAAAAGTTAAGTGGGAGGACAATAGAACTTTGATAAGGTTGTTGAACCTTAGCTATATGTGCTAAGTAGCGCAGCGCCGGAAAGTGTCCCGGTGGCGGCCACAATGCTCATGGCTCTCGTGATTACAAAAGGTGTGATCTCGGAGATTAAAGTTCCTATAGAACCGTGTGGGTCGGCAAGAATCAAATAGTAAGATTTGATAAGCAAGTCGTTATTGTTTTGACAATGATGAACCGACTACATGCAAAGAAGCGATGATGGGCCCTGACTCCATAAAATGACTAGAAGTCATAGAATCCGTGATAGTATCCATACACGAAAAATCAAGTTTCTGTACTTGGAAGACCCTCCGGAAAGGCGTGAAGCCTATCAGTCGTGTTTGGATCTATAAAGAAATAGACATGGATGTTTGACATCTATGAAATAGTCGACATGTCGGAAAGAAGTTTACAGCAATGTTCAAGGAGTTGACTATGACAAGATATGATCTTTCATAGCGATATATAGTCTTGACGGATTAATGTAGCAACCACTACATATAATTTGGTATATGGTAGTTGAATAAACAAAACAAGGTTCTTCTAAT
The DNA here is from genome assembly GCA_916181665.1 of Avena sativa. NCBI lineage: Eukaryota > Viridiplantae > Streptophyta > Magnoliopsida > Poales > Poaceae > Avena > Avena sativa. The sequence continues at coordinate 578,277,251 of OV702287.1, forward strand.
AGAACGGTAACCTAGGACATGTACATGACATGGTACGAAGGGTTTTGTTAATTCAAAGGGTGCTAAAAGGGCATGTAAACTTCAATAGTTGAAGTAATCATAGCGGAGTTGGAATCTTCACCATGATGAAACTGTTAAAAGAGTTTAAATTCATCGGAGATGATGAAGATCCTTGCATTTGCAAGAAATTAAGTGGGAGCGCTGAGACATATTTCTAATACATTATGTAGAGGACATATTGTTGATTGGAAATGATGTATCTTGAATTGACACAAGTTAAGGATTTCATTAAAATAAGATTTCGATGAAAGACTTGGGCAAACCCAGAATATTAGGCATCAATATCTATATGGATAGATTAAGGCGCTAATTTGGTTGTGCCAGACATACATATATAAGATATTGAAAGGTTTCAATATGAGATATTGAAAGGGTTCAATATGGAAACAACAAGAAAGGTTCTTGCTGCATGGAAAGAATTGTATTCAGATTCAAGTGTTTCAACACTTGGTGAGTAAAATCACATGAAGATTCTGATCGATTATACCATGATATGTATATATCCAGAATGTCCTATGCTCTAAATGTTATAAGCATATACCAGAATGATTCATAAGATGATCATTGTTCAATAGTAAAGATATTCTTTTGAGCTTTGGAAGAACTAAGAATATATCATGTATATGTGACAAATAGATAAAGGTAGTTCATTGTAAAGTGTTACATTGATACTAGTTTTGTCACAAGATACAAATTAAATTTATCTCAATTTAGACTATGGGTGGCACAATATAATGGAAAGGATGTTCCATGATGGATTTGGATGAGTTCCAAAGTTGAGATATTGTGACGGATACTACAACAAAAGGCTAAGTATATGACTGCTATAGTAGCAACAAAGGAGGGCATTTGTGTTAAGTAGTTTGTTATCAAACTAGGTGTGGTTCAAAGTGGGCTAATACTATGAAGATATATTGTGTGACAATAATATCAACATATTTTGAGCTGAACGAACTAAAGGTCTCACCAGAGGACCAAATTTATACAATGCCATCTCATTTGAGAATGAGTAATGCGTAGAGACGCAAAGACATGCAAATACACACGGATCTGAAACTGTCACATCCGGAGATTATGTTAAACACTAGCAATAGCGCATATGCAACACCAGAAAGCCATAGGTGTTCAATGCGCAAAGTTTTTCAAACTAGATTATTGACTCTAGTGCAAGTGGGAGAGTGAAGGGAATATGCCCGAGAAGCAATAATAAAGTGGTTATTATCTTATTACATGTTTATGATAAATGTTTATTTTACATGCTAGAATTGTATTGATCGGAAACATCAATACATGTGTGTTTAATAAACAAAAAGGGTTCCTAGTTATGCCTCTCTTATAGACTAGCTTGTTGATTAACAAGATGATCAAGGTTTCCTGATCATGGACATTGGATGTTGTTAATAACAAGGTCACACCATTGGTGGAATGATGTGATGAACATTCATCCGAAGTATAGCATTACGATCAAAGTCATTATGTTTATATTCCTATCACATCATACGAATTAATCTTTATCCTTAGACCATGAGATCATGTTAATTCCTAACACCGGAAGAGTATCTTGATAACATCAAATGTCACACCATAACAGGGTGACTATAAAGGTGGGTTCAGTGCAACGAAGGTGTTATGTTGAGGCTCATGGATCAAGAGTGGTATTTGTCTATCCCGATGATGGATAGATATACTCTGGGCCCTCTCGGTGATATCACATTGAAATAGCTTGCAAGCAAGTGATGTGATCACTAGAATGTTATATCACGGGAACGAGAAAAGAGTACATGTCGGTAACGAGATCAAACTAGGTATGGAGACAACGATGATCGAATCTCGGACATGTAATATATTGCGGGACAAAGTGATTTAGTTACTAGCGTTAAAGGTTCTCACGATCACAGAAGTCATCGTTGAATGTGTAGGAGTCAGTATGGATCTCTAGGTCCCACTGCTGATTATTGATCAGAGAGGAGTCTCGATCATGTCTGCATTATTCGCAAACCGTAGGGTGACACACTTAAGGCATACCGACACCATTTGGAGCAAATATGTTTCAGATAAAGATTTAAGAAAGCGCTGGAATTATTTCAATAGACACCGAAACTGTTTTGGGTGAAATTGCTGAAATTGGTTCTGCATGTAATATTGAAATGTTGCAGGGGGTTTTATGTGAATGTTTGTTAATTAAAGTAATTAACAAAATTCTGAATAAAATTAATAAAAGAGTTTTATTAAATTAAAGAGCATTAAATTTGGAGAAATTTAATGCATTTAAAGTGGAGACTTTAAAAGAGAATGTGAAGGGGCAAATTTATGTGGAGGGAGTTACCAACACATCAATGGAGGAGGTGAAGGGTCACCTCCTCCATGCGCCGGCCATGAAGGAGGGGCACCCCCCTCCTCCTATAAAAGGCCACCCCCTCCTCACTTCTCACACACACCTCCTTGTGAAGGATCTCTCTCCCCCTCTAGTATTATTTCCGCATGGTCTCGGATTAGCGAGATACATGTTCCCGGTGGCTTTATCTGGAAAGGAGTTCCTGCTTCCGCTGCTTTGCTGGAGCGAGGGATGGAGGTTGTCGGGGTACAGGACGTGTGTGCGATCACGGATGCACCGCTGCTTTGCGGTGCTGGATTTGGTGGTGCTGGAGCTGGATCTGATGGATGTGCTGGAGCCGGACCTGCTGGACTTCATCACGATCTTGAGATCGGCAAGTGTAAGACTACATCAACCACGAGTTCCTACTCGTTAACAAAGCTCGTTGTCTATGAGGGTAAGTTCTCGTTGGATGTATGTCCACCCGTTGCTTTGTACCTAGTAGATAGATCTCGGTGTGTAGTTCACACCGTAGGAAATTTTTTGTTTTCTATGCTGCGGACCCAACAATGTTGTGTTAGGACAACCAGACGCTGCACGACTCCGACTATCATGGTTTAGCGGAGGAAGGCAGTCCTCCGCTATGTAAATATGGATATGTGCTTGCTAAATTTGTAACGTTCAAAGAAAGAAACGAAGGCAGGAGGTTATTACGGTGTCAAGGACATCATTCAATGATGCAAGGCAGAAGTTGTGGTGTTGTCAAATTGGTAGTTCCAGAGTGGCCCAAATCAATGCAGAAAGCGCTGGACAAACTATGAGATGTGAGTGTTGAGTTGAAAGAATCCATAGTCAGCTCATTCTTAATAGTGCTGAGATGAAGCTATTTGACCAAGTTCACACAACCAAGCTTAACCGAGATCTTAGGAGGGTGCAAGACAAGGTTAGCTAAGTCAAGAAGGAGAGGGACGTGGCGTTGGCCCTGAAGGCTAAAGCAGAGCAAGAACTGAATCGAGCAAGGAATGAACTTCACTGGGCCAAAGCCCTACAGTTCACCACTACGAGTATTGACAAGTGCATGAGGATAAATGCGGAGAAACAATTGAAGTTGTGAAAAATAAGATGCTAAAAGGAAGGAGAAGACGATTCGATCCTTGCTCTCGCAGGAAGATGCGTATCCGGCTAAGATTAGAAAGATCAAGGAGATGTGTGATAACTAGTTCTATTTAGCCCGAGCTCCGTACTTTTTTAAGTTGTAATAGTACTAGTTGCACATACTAGCAGTCTGAACTAGTGGTCACGGAGTCCTGGGATAAAAAACTGGCCGCCCGCTAATCTGTCTTAACCCTGTATTACTTCCTTCTGTCTGATGATGGTGGTACTCTTACATTGGTGGTTTGTTTAAACATAATCTATGTGGATTGTGCCGCATGCAAATGGCACAACCACAATTTATAAAGTGGAAGCACGTGCAACAGTTGAAACAAGTTGCTGTCTCGTGGAGTGTATTAGGTTCAATAATTTATTTCTGTGCCACTTACATTCCATCGAATTTGGAGACCTACTGCCCCTGGGTAATCATGGAACCGGTGCTGCTTGTTTTCAGATAGTAGTGGTACAATCACAATTTCGGATTCAACTACTAACATGGGTATACCCTGCAGGTACTCGAGCTTGGTATATATGGTCTAGATACGGTGAAAGCCCACGGCGTTGCCACAACCCAATGAATACTTTGAGTGGCCCATGGACTCTCGATTACTTGTGAGACAAGAAGAAGCTTAAAGATAGTAAGTTTAAAGGGAAAACCCTAACTTGTAACCGACTCGACCTGCTACCCGAGACCTAGCCTATCTACATAAAGGCTGGGAGGGGTGGCGAGGAGGACACACGCAACCCTAGTTTCTATGACCCTCGCCAGATTGCATCTGTGCACCATTGTAATTGTCGATTCCTTCATTAATTCCAAGAGCAGACAAGCAGGACTAGGGACCTCCACGAGGTCTGAACCTAGGTAAACCTTGCATCCCTGTGTGCTTGTTTGCTACCCGATTGATGCTTCCAGCGCTCCCTCCTTCTCCAAAACCCAAGTCCATAACAATGGGCATTGATGAGTTAAACCCTCGTCAATTGGCACCATCTATGGGAATAGGGAGTGCTGATGTGGCAGCATCTTCGGCCCCATCAACTATGATCTACAACTCTACAACAGCGGAGATTCGCCAGCTCTTCGGCGCGTTCGACTTCACCGTCCACACGCCGACCACTCGAACGGCTTTCGAGTCCGTGGGCGATGGAATCAGTCTGGCGATTGGGAGCTTCCGCTTCCATGTTGGTCAGATGGGCACGCTTTGCATGCGTGACCAGCCAACATAACCCATGAATGCTCCAGCATTGTGGTTCCTGGCACCAATCGGGACCCTCAGCGAGCTCAACACCTCAGTAGCAGCTGAGAGCACGGACAGCGAGAGCAGTCGTGAATCCGATCTGGGTGACCTAGCAACTGAAGATGGAGCCTACGGTTCCGGATCTGAAAGTTGTGGGAGCAACAGCTTCCCCAACCACTTCATGTGCGCCGTGATCAACGCTGGCGAAACCAGCGCCAATCGTGAAAACGGTGGCAATGGGCCTGATCCGCCCAACTGTAGCACACCTAATGGCGGGCCGCCCAATGGTGGCCTCATTAACGGCAGTACTGGCGCGCCCGTCAACAATGGAGGGGCAGTCGATCCTCCAACCATGGTGAATGAACACACTGGTGAATGCGTCATGATCAGGCTCAACGATCTCAAGTGGGCCCGCTATCGAGAAGCTCCGCGAGGCAATCCTTTTCCCCCCGGCGCATCGCAAGAACTGCTGATGGGCTACCATTGGCTATTAAAGGAGGAGTACAAACGCCAGTTACAAATGATCGCGCAACTTGAAGTGCGTGAAAAGGCAGCGGACGAGTCAAGTCTTCGACGTGCTGGGCTCTCCTACCACGGAGGATCCTCCTCCAATGGCAACGAGTACGTGGACAACAAGAGGCGATCTCGAATGGCCCACCTCACCGAGCAGGAGCGCATAGAAGCTGCAAAAGTCCTCGACTTCAGCTCTATGACAGTCGACACACGGGGCAACGTGGTCCCGCAAGCTACGGTGACAGTGGCCACCATGTACCTCCTCAACAACCAGCCGCCGGCTGGGGACCCCCGAGCCGCCATGCACCGATCTACGATCGTGGGCTGGGGGATAATCGAGGCCGCTCTCGACAAAGAACCGTTGCCAGAACCTAAGAAGGGCAAGGCCCTGGCGAGACGCTATTCCTCACCCTCGTCCAGCGACGACAGTCACGATCTGTCTCGATGTCGCCGCCCACTGTGGCACGATCACGACTACGACACGCGCGATGACCTCACGCAGCGCAAAATCGACAAGTCAAGGGCACGACATGCTCGTGCGACTAATTCAGAAGAAGACGGGATTGAACTCTGCGGCGCCAGATGCTTCAGTAGAGCCATCAGGCAGAGGCGAATGCCTAAAGGATTCAAACTCCCGTCGGAAAATCCAAAGTTCGATGGCCTATAGGACCCGAAGATCTGGTTGGAAGACCACTTTTCCTCTGTCAAGCTACACGGCGAGAGTCGAAGCACGGCCATGCAATGCTTGCAGCTACAGCTATAGGGCGCCGCCCGCGCTTCGCTCAACAATCTCCCGCGCGGATCCATTCGCAGCTGGGAAGAGCTGACCTACAGCTTTGTGCGCAACTTCAAGGGCACTTACAAAAGACCTGCATCAATTGAAGAACTGAGGAGCTTCTAGCAAAGGTCGGGCGAATCAATACGCTCGTACATCCAAAGGTGGTCTATCATCAAGAACTCCGCGGAAAACATCTCGGAGGATCGCGCAATCGACGCATTCAACGGCGGTGTTCGCCGCATGGAACTCGGAGATGTGCTGGGTCGCTCGAAGCCCAAAACAATCGACCACCTGATGGAGATCCTGAATCAGTCGGCCGACGGAGAAGATTTGGTGAGAAACTGCACCTACTCCGACAACGATGAAGACCTCGAGCACAAACGCGACCGTCGAGGCAAGCGGCGAATGCGCACCTACGATGACAGCGAAGACGTCAACATGGTCGCAGCCGGCTATGTCGTTAAACGCGACGACAACCACAACAGCAGCTACCGCAGCGGTGGATACCGCGACTCCGGAAAAACCACGCAAGTATGGCGACACCGCACTAGCGAGGAAGCACCCGCAGCATCAATTAAGGATAAGCTATCCGGACCGTGCAACGTTCACTTCTACATCGACAAGCATGATGGTAAAAAGAAATCCAGCCACCTCCTCAAGGACTGCCGTGAGTTCCTCAAACTCCATGAGGGCCTGGCTCGGATGAATCGCGACGCGGTCAACAGGGGCTATGGAACCGCCCAGGCGCTGTGGCACATGGAGCTCCTCCACCACCACCCGCAGCTGCGCCCGACCAGCATCATAGAGGCGAGCCGTACCCACTAGCCGTCGGCAACATGATGATCCAAAAGGGATGCCCCTCAAATCGAGTGCAGAAGGCTATCACTCGCCATGTCAACTTGGCGATAAACTCCCTACCATCCACAACTAAGTACCTCAGTGGAAGCGACTCCTGCATCACCTTTGACAAGCATGACCACCCGCGCCAAGTTCCTCGTCCAGGCCATTGTACCCTCGTACTGGAGGCACAGATTGGAGGCTTCGACATGAGTCGCGTATTCATGGATGGTGGAAGCAGCATCAACCTCATGTTTACAAGTACCTTGCGTGCAATGAGGATCCCTCTGACATGCCCAGAGGTCTCAGGTACGACATTTCACAGCATCGTCCCAGGCAAAGGCATATATCCCCTGGGCAAAATCAACCTCGACGTCATCTTTGGCACGCCGAAAAACTTTCGACGCGAGCGCATCGACTTTGAAGTCGTGGACTGGCCTTCACAGTACCACTGCATCCTCGGACGCGTCGCGTTCACTAGGTTCATGGTGGTACCGCACTACGCCTACCTGTAGATGAAAATGCTAGGTCCCAACGGCGTCATCATAGTAAACGGGAGCTTCGAAAGGTCCGATAGCTGTGACAGGGAATTCAACAGAATCTCCTAGCCCTTCGTCATGCAGGAGGAACTCGCAAGATTAAAAGAGTTGACGGACAACAGTATGTCTCCCCTAAGCAGGCCAAGCTCACCCGACCTGTCCTTCGACTCATCGGTGCACACAAAGAAAGTCAAGGTCCACCCAACGGACCTGACCAAGACGGCTCTCATCGCCAACAACTTGAGTTCTACATAGGAACTCACGCTCGTCGAATTCCTCCATGAGCACTGGGAAATCTTCGCCTGGTGTCTTGCGGATATGCCAGGAGTTCCTAGGGAATTCGCCGAGAATGCACTCAACGTGAATCCAGATGCCAGGCCGGTCAAGCAGACAATAAGGCGACTGTCCGAACCACGAGAAAAAGCAGTCGGGATGGAGATCAACAGACTCCTCGACACAAACTTTATACGCGAGATCAAGGAAAGCACTTGGCTAGCCATTACAGTACTGGTGCCAAAAAAAGGCACGGATATCCTGCGGATGTGCGTGGACTTCACCTCCTTGAATAAGCACTGCCCAAAGGATCACTTCCCGCTGCCACGAATCGACCAAATCATCGACTCCATTGTGGGATGTGAGCGTCTCTGCTTCCTCGACGCCTACTCAGGCTAAAACCAGATTTGAATGAAGGAGGAAGACCAAGAGAAGACGACGTTTACAATGCCCTTTGGTGTGTTCTATTACAACACAATGCCCTTCAGGCCCAAAAACGCAGGAGCCACTTATAAGCGGTGCATGCAGGACTACCTCAAAAGCCAACTTGGTCGCAATATACAAGTCTACGTTGACGACATCGTCATCAAAACCAAGGAGGAAGCCTCGCTAATCGACGATCTCTGCGAGACCTTCGCCAACCTCGATCGTTACTGGATCAAACTCAATCCGAAAAAATGAGCCTTCGGCGTGCCATCTGGGAAATTACTTGGGTATCTCATCTCTGCGAGGGGGATCGAGGCGAACCCGAAGAAAATAAAAGCCATACTGGCCATGGAGAAGCCAAAGAATGTAAGAGGCGTCCAACAGCTGGCTGAACGAATTGAGGCGCTCAGTCGATTCATTAGTCGAATGGGCGAAAAGGCATTGCCTTTCTACCAACGTCTCCACAAAGCTGACAAGTTCGAATGGACTGACGAGGCGCAAGAAGAATTCGAATACCTCAAGATCCTGCTATCCACCTCACCATTACTGGTAACAGCACACGAAAAGAAACTACTGCTGCTCTACGTCTCTACCACTAACCATGTGCTCAGCACGGTGCTCCTGGAAGAACGTGCCGAAGAAAATAGCGCCCAGTCTACTACCTCAGCGAGGCACTACTAGGAAAAACGTTATCAGTGGCGCACCAAAACCACTTTCTGTGGCGCATCTAGTAGTCGCCACTAAATTGTCACCACTAAAATTATATTTCTGTGGCGCATATGCATATGCGTCGCAGAATTCTCCAAATTCTGTGCGCATATAGCTATATGCGCCACAGATATATGCGCCACAGAATTCTATGGTACATTCTGTGGCGCATATAGCCATATGCTCCACAGAATCCTTTTTTCAGAATTTTGAAATTTTCATAATCTGGTACAAATACACGTATATAACAGGTATATTACAGGAAATACACAAAAAATACCAGAAATTCACAGAAAAGCTGCACACAGCAGTACAAATGTTCCAGTTCACATATAATTCATCAACAAGCACGAATGTTCACAAGTGTTCATCAATCACATCACTTAGAACTGAATAAGTGTACAAGTATATTTCACAAGTGTTCATCTCACTCACGTAACTTACAACTGCGTGATGTTGTCACCGCCTATACCTTAGGACAGAATGTAGTACACCTTAACCGCGATGCCGGTGAGGAGGAGCAGCACCAAGATCTTCGTCTGGTTCTTCTTCCAAACGTGTCTCCTCCACTTGGCCACCGCCTCCTCTCTAGTCGCGTATCCCTTGTAGCTGTTGCCGCTGAACTTGTCCACTTGTTGGTGGCAGTCCACCCACTCCTCGTAGACACTTGGAACCCGACCCTTGTACACAACGTACATCCGCATATCTACTGAAAAGACATATTAGTACATCATGCAAATATATACGTTGACAAATAATAGAGCAAGGCATTCATAAACTTAAAACAATGCGTCGATGACAATGAAAGAAACACGACAACATGTCCGACACAATAACAATGATGGTTTCAAGATAGGCAAGTTAAGTTTTTCGACACACACACTACAGGTCCACCGATACACACGCTCTCTCGGTCATGTAGCCTTCTCCTCGCAGGGCACCGGGAAAAGCCTGTACATGTCTCCTGAAGTCAACCTGCGCTTTGAGGCGGGCTTCGATCTCCCTCTTGGTGAACGACCTGGGCTAGTGTAAGAGCCCACCACGTGTCTTTACCTGTTCCATGATTGTTGGGGGAATACCCTCGGGTAGGATCACGCCGGGGTATAAATGCCGAGTTAGCCGAGGTATGGCGAGGTCAAAGCGAATGCTGCCGAGTCACCTCAAGGCAGGCCGAATCACGGGGTAACCCGGACCAGGGGATGTCCACCTAACTGGGTCTCAACCGACTTAAGCCATAAGTCGGACTGATGAATCTAACTCATATGCAGGAATATGTGTGGCCGGATCAACTATGTTCGATCCGGGTCATATCAAGCTTGTAGGGGAAGGAAGGTATCTCGCTGGTCAAAGGTGACCCCTGTACGCATAGCATGAGCGAAGCGGACAGAGGAAGGACCACCGAGGCGTGGCCGACAAAGGTGACGATGCCAATGTCGGCTGACGCGGGCGCCGCAGAGGCTCACGTAGCCTCTGCATGGGTGACGCGAGGGAAAAGTGACCCGGTCGGCTTACTATTTTGGGAAGAGGCATATTCTCTGGAATATGCCTCCACGTATGCCCTAATTGGAGACCTAGCCACCCCTATATAAGGAGGGCTAGGGCCTCTGTAGAAGGGGGTTGAGTTTTACAGAGTTAGTCTTTAGAGGTAATCTTCTACTAGCAAGTGACTGAGAGCTAGCGAGGGGTGAGAGTAAGAGAGTTCTTCCTCCTCCTCTCCCCAATACAGCTCAAGGAGCACTTGTAAACCTTGGAAGTGAATTGGATACAAAGCTAATGCGTGTGGAATCACCACACTATCCCTCCCTGGATTCCCCTAGTGCATTTAGTCCCCACCTTTAGCCTATCCATGGCATCTGCCGTGACACCACCACGATAGTTGGCACCCACCGTGGGGCTAGTGGCGCTAGCAGGGGTGAAGATCCGAACAGGAAACCTCATCGGCACCGGCGAACACATCGTCTCCAGGCTCGTTCAGCACTTTGGAGCGCTAGACTTTGTCAGCAACAACGTTGGTTGCTTCGGCAAGAGTCCTCTTCCGCGCAACGGCCTCTTCGTCAAGGTTGGCGCACATAAGGTCTATGTTGCTGTCGACGTGTCATGCGTTCACCCGCGACGCGTCGTCGAAGGGGGCGAGCCACCCCTTATCGTGGTTCACGGGGCGCGTATCACTCGCTCCCCGGACCGTGTAGAGGTGATGATGACTGCGCCAGGTGTAAGCACAAGCAAGGATCCGGCACCAGATCCGGAGGTAACGCCTAAGGCACAGAGGAAAGGTAGAGGTCCTCCACTAGAGAGGCTAGAGAATGTGCTGCGGGAAGCAATGGATAGCTTGGCAAACCCTGTAGCAGCAGTGGTAGATCCGGCTCAGTTACAGGCCGAGCTAGAGGAAACTAGGCAAAAAATTCTAGAGGGTGCAAAAAAGATAGCAGCGGCTCAGCAGTCGTTGAACATGACACTGCGTGAGTACGCAAAGGCAAATAAGAGAGATGTTGTAAAAGTGAAGGGGAGAAATCTCATGAGTGAAATGAACAAAGAGGGTGATACTAGGATTGAGGAATCTGAGAACTGTTTGTCCGTGGGGCTGCCGAAGTATAGTACCCCGGCAAAAATCCTCAGAGCAGCGGATGCAGCGGCGTCCGAGTTAGAGGGTCTAACAGGTGAAGCTCGTCAGAGACAGCAAGATAGGGTCAATGAGTTGGTTCGGATCGCGAACAGGCAAAATGAGGAATTGCTCAGGGCTAACCCAGAGAGAGCTGGGGCCTCCCAGATCGTTCATTCGGCGATGGGTAACCCGGAGAAATCCGCTGGAGCTGCATCGTCTCCTCATGGTGGTCCTAGGAGATAAGAGGTAGTAACCTCGGCGAGGAGAAACAAACAGATCGTCCCATATGACCTGGCAAGGGTAGGGAAAGGAAAAGAAGTGCAGAGAAATGAAGATCGGCGAAGTGTGAGCCGAGGTGAAGCTGGCCGAGGTAACCGTGACCAAGGCAATGTCGGTCAAGGAAATGTTGTAAATGGCAATGCCGGACAGCGTAACTTGACAGGAGTTGGAAAACCGCAGCAGTGGAATATACCAAGGCAAGAGCAAAGTGCTGGCCGAGGTATGCAACAGAGAGGTTCTCTAAGATAGCAAGACCAGTATAATGATGGTGATTCGTAAATGGCGAACGCAGGATACCCGAGGCCGGACTATCATGTGATAGGGTCAAGATTGGGAAGCAGGGATTTGATGCCTGATGACACCAGATTAAAACTGGATCGGCTGTATAGGTCGGAGCAGATTGAATGTCAAGGTCCCCCGGGTCCTGCGTGTTTTGGGCCCCGGATCATGAAGGAACCTCCGGTACCTAACTTCCAGCTACCTAGAGGCACTAAGACATACTACGGCATTACTAAGCCGGAGGATTGGTTGATAAACTATGCCACAGCTATAAAAATTGCTACAAGCAACTTGAGATGGGCTGTGAGATACGTATCCCAGATGTTGGAGGGGCCAGCGAGGGTATGGCTAAACAATTTGCCGCCCGGAAGTATTAACTTCTGGATTGATTTTGAGGAAATGTTTATCAGCAATTTCTCGAGTACGTATCAGAGGCCGAATAGGCCATAGACCCTAGCAATGTGCAAGCAGAAACCGAACAAGACAGACCGGGAATTCATGACCCGGTGGTGTACCGTGAGAAACTCGTGTGAGGGTGTGATAGAGTCACAGGCCATAGCTTGGTTTGCGCAAGGATGCAGATATGCAAGCATGTTGTGGCAAAGATTGCAAAGGGATATGCCAACTACATTGGCAGAGACGATCCAGATTGCTGATTCATATGCTTTGGGTGATCTGACTCAACCCAGGCTCGTGTCAAACGAGTCAAATGACGAGTACTACTAGAGAGATGGAGCCGTATCATCCCGGAGGAATGACTACCAAGGTAAGAGAAGAGATGATAGACCAGATTACTGGTACAATTCGCAACAAGTTGCCGTTGTGAATCAAGATCATCCTGGAGCAGGGGGCAATCAACGTCAGAAAACTGGAGGGCAACAATGGACACCAAGAAATGATGGCAAGAAAACTTGGACGCCAGAGCAAAAGAAACAGTGGCAAGAAAAGAAGGACCGTCCGAGGTATACTTATGAGTCAATGCTGGATCAGCCGTGTAAATTTCACACGCCAAATCCGAGTAACCCAGCGGGTCATACAACGAGGCAGTGTGAGTGGATGTGTAAGATAGAACAAGGTGGTTCGGGGAATGCTCAGGCACCTCGGAACAATCAACCTCGGCAGGAGTTACCCCGGCAGCAATTGCTCTCCGGAGAAACACGCAACAGCTAATGTTGCCTCCCCCTCCGCCGAGGTATGATAACCATGAGAGAAGGGATGCAGTGCATCAAGTGGAAGACCAGAATTATCCGGATCAGAGGTACCCCGGAAACAAGGGGAGGAATGAGTACAGAGAGCATCATCAGAGTTACTGTGTGTTCACCACAGAGGAAACAGACAGAAAGAGCTTGCAGCACCGACATATGGAGGTCAATGCGGTAATGCCGGTTGTGACGAGGTATATACCTTGGTCAGACCAGGAAATTACCTGGAGCATCAAAGATCATCCCAAGCTTATGCCAAGTCCTGGTTCGTATGCGCTAGTGTTGCATCCGACATTCATCGGGCCTAACATCAATGTGAGATTCTCCAAGGTGCTGATTGACAATGGCGGTAGCATTAACATCATGTATGCGGATACAATGCGCAAGTTGGGTATCAAGGAGAACATGCTCCAATCTACAAGGACAACTTTCCATCGCATTGTGCTAGTCATTTCTTGTGAGCCCATAGGCAAAGTCCGGGTTGACGTATTGTTCGGCACGAGAGATAACTGCCGAACTGAGAATTTGGAGTTTGAAGTGGTGAACTTAGCAAGTGTGTATCATGCGTTACTCGGAAGACCAGCACTGAACAAGTTCATGGCAAGTTGTCACATCAGTTATCTGAAGATGAAGTTGCTCGGGCCAAACGGAGTGATTACCATTGCTGGAGATTTCAGACGTTCCATTGAGTGTGCCTCTGCCGGGTCTAACCTAGCCGAGTCACTCGTGATCACGCAAGAGAAAAGAAAAATCCAAGAGGTGGCGGCATTGGCTGAGTCCGCGCAGCAATATATGCTAGCGTTGAGTAATCCGCATGGTAGTGTCTCATTCCAAGCCACAAAGGATACCAAGAAATTACCTATTGATGATAAGTTCCCAGAATGCACTATAACAATTGGTGCCGGGTTAAATGATAAATAGGAAAGCGAGCTCGTCAACTTCCTCCGTGAGAATCGGGATATTTTTGCTTGCTCCATACAGGACTTGCAAGGAGTTTCGAGGGTGTTGGCCGAGCACTCTTTGAACGTAAGACCCGGAGCAAGGCCGGGGAAGCAACCTCTCCGCCGCTTCGCCGAGGATAGGAGAAAAGTCATTGGAGATAAGATAGCTTGGTTACTAGCAGCAAGATTTATCATGGAAGTTCTTTACCCGTATTGGCTATCTAATCCGGTGCTGGTGGAGAAAGAGAAGGATGATCCGAATGTGGCAGTGGTTTGGCGTGTGTGTATCGATTAGATGAACCTGAATAAGGCGTGTCCAAAAGATCCATTTCCACTACCAAGGATAGATCAGGTCATAGACTCAACTGCTGGATGTGAACTGTTGTCATTCATTGATGCATATTCTGGTTTCCACCAGATACCTCTGAATCCGGATGATCAAATAAAGACTGCATTTATCACCCCGTATGGGGCTTATTGCTATCGCACCATGCCATTTGGTTTACGTAATGCAAGGGCAACGTACCAAAGATGTATGTAGAAATGTTTGCACGACCAAATAGGTCAAAATGTACAGGTGTATGTGGATGATGTGGTTATCAAGACCAAGGAAAGCAAAACGCTCCTTGATGATATCAGGCAGATGTTCGAGAACCTAAGGAGGTTCCGGATGAAGCTTAACCCGGAAAAATGTACCTTCGGTGTCCCGGCTAGAAAATTACTCGGATTCCTTGTCTCCAGCCGAGGTGTCGAAGTCAATCCAACTAAAATCCAGGCCATTGAGCGAATGGAACTGTCGAAGTGTCTTAACGATGTCCAGAAGTTCACTGGTTGCCTGACATCGTTAAGTCGGTTTGTGTGTCGGTTGGGAGAAAAGGCATTGCCTCTCTAACAACTCATGAAAAAGTCGAACAAGTTCATTTGGACGCCGCAGACCAATGAAGCCATTATCCAATTAAAGAAAATGTTAGCCACTGCACCAGTGTTAGCCTCTCCACTATCAAAGGAGCCAATGTTGCTCTATATAGCCACAACCAACTGAGTTGTAAGTGCAGTAATCGTGGTAGAGCGCGATGAAGAGGGTAAGTCAGTGCAAAGGACAGTGTATTATCTGAGCGAGGTATTATCCGCATCGAAGCAAAATTATCCGCACTATCAGAAAGTGGCCTATGGTGTGTATATGTCGGCAAAGAAGCTAAAACATTATTTTGATGAGCACCCCATCAAAGTAATATGTGAGGCCCCTATATCCGAGATAATGAGTAACAAGAATGCAAGTGGTAGAATTGCAAAATGGGAAATTGAACTAGCTCCTTATGCGCCACAGTATGACAGAAGAGAAGCAATCAAGTCTTAGGCTGTGGCCGACTTTTTTGTGGACTGGGCCGAGGTGCAATATGAACCACCGCTACCAGATCCGAACTACTGGAGAATGCACTTTGACGGGTCAAAAACGAAAACTGGGTTAGGTGCCGGAGTGGTGCTTACCTCGCCAAAGAATGACCAGTTGAAGTGTGTGCTGCAAATTCATTTTGTAGCATCAAATAATGTCGCCGAATATGAAGCACTTGTGCATGGGCTCAAAGTGGCAAAAGAAATTCGGATACGTCAGATCCAATGCTTTGGCGACTCGGATTTAGTAGTTCAGCAAGTGTCGGGGCTATGGATGCTCTTGATCTAAACATGGCATTATACAGATTCCATGTGCAGAAGATATCCGGTTATTTTGAGGGATGCGAATTTCTCCATGTACCCCGGGTAGAAAATGAGGTTGCCGATGTATTGTCGAAGCTCGGAAAACCATCCATCAGACCGTCCCCAGGAACCGACTCAATTTACGTCCCGGAGGATCCGGAGTCCGGAGCTGTGCCCATGGACATTGACATGGGAGGTGGTGCGCGAAACCCGAGGACTACCTCGGCCGACCCAGGGACTGCCTCGGCAAACCCGGGGACTGCTCAGCATGATCCGGTTGAAGTTATGCCGGTGGATCAGATGGAAATTGATGAGGATGTGTTCCCTGTATGAGCAATACCAGCTTGGGCACTACCTATATTTCAATTCCTGAAAGATGGAACTTTACCCACTGAGGAGGTGCTATCCAGGCAAACTCAGATTAGAGCAAAGGCATACATAATCATCAATTCCGATCTATACAAAAGGAGTGTGACTAATGTCCTCCAGCGATGTGTTGACCCGGAAGAAGGGCTAGACATCCTCCGAGATATACATCAAGGGGAATGTGGGCATCATGCCTCGTCCAGAGCCTTGGTAGCAAAAGCTTTCCGACATGGATTCGACTGGCCAAGTTCCTTAGAACAAGCAGAGGATTTGGTAAGAAAATGCAATGGTTGTCAGAGGTATGCTACCAAGGCACATATGCCAATGTCGGAGCTCAAGACCATACCAATCACATGGCCGTTTGCCGTATGGTGTTTGAACATGGTTGGCCCGTTCAAACCAGCAAGGGGAAATATGACTCACATTTTGGGCATGGTGGATAAATTTACAAAGTGGATTGAAGTAAAGCCAATAAGAAAATGTGATGGAGCTACGGCCGTGACATTTCTCAAAGACATCATCTTGAGATACGGGTATCCTCACAGTATCATAACTGATAATGGCACACATTTTGCTGAAGGAGCATTTGCGCGATTTTGCCGAGATAAGAAGATCCGGCTGGATGTTGCCTCGGTATCCCATCCTGCATCAAACGGACAAGTGGAAAGATCCAACGGATTGGTATTATCCGGGATAAAACCCCAGCTCATTGAGCCGCTGCAAAGATTAGCTGGGTGTTGGATAGAAGAACTACCAGCGGTATTGTGGAGTTTAAGACCAACTCCGAATCGATCAACAGGCTATACGCCATTCTTTCTGGTATATGGGGCAGAAGATGTATTACCAGCCGACTCAGAGCATGACTCGCCTAGGGTCACTGTAGCATCCCAATTGTCTAACAATTGTAATGCTACTTGGTCTAGTAATATAATGGCTACTTCAAATATATAATTGTGGCATCATCATTATGTCATGCTCATGTCATCATGCCTCCTTGCATTTGAGCATCATATAAAACCCTTTTGTGTTTTGGTTCTTATCTCATATGCATTATTAATTGTATTTGCCTCTTGATATTGTATTTGGTTATTGATATATTGTTTAAATGAGTTGAGTTGGGGGCATGTCTCTTATTAACTCCACCACCTTTCTTTCACCACCTTATAATTCCACCATCCAACCAAATATGAGCTTTGCACTTTATTTGGGTTTTTACCTCTAGCTCATGTGGGTTGGGATGGATCCAATTCTTTTCCACATGCTCTCATCTTGGGATCATGTTGTTTTCACATTATTGATATATGAGAGCCACATGGCCATCTTTGCATGCCTTGTGAATGGAACCTTTTTGCTAGCTTCCATATGGATTGTTTTGGGGTTATTATCATGTTGGAATATTGTTGGGCTTACTAAATGCCTAGTGGCACATCCACACTAGCAAGTCCCAAGCTTACTCAAACATGATCATCTCCATCTATTTTCACTTGGAACTTTCCTTGTAATTCCTTTGCTTGAGCCTTACTCCACACCTTGGAATGCATAAGAAAATGCCATGTAAATAATCTTGTTTTTACAAAGATACACATGGTATTAATTAATTATGCATGGCCCATGCAAGTACCCCTTTAGCTTGTCATTTGGGATTTTATTAGATTTTTAGTGGATCATCTTCCTTTTTCCCTTACCCTCTTTTGCTTGTTTCTTTTGTGTGGTCTTGCCATACACCAAAAATCCATGTGCTAGATCATGTGTGTCCATGATCATGTGCTTGATCATCTCACCTCCCTCTTCCTCTCATCTCACCTCTCTCTTAAGCCCTAACCCGAGAACCCCCTCTAGCTAAACCCTAAACCACCCCATCACCCCCTCTCGGCCTCTCTCCTCTCTCTATCTAGCTGGGCCCACCAGGATCAAACCCCACCCAGCTACCTACCCCTCTCCAACCCTGGACAAACCCTAGCCCGAGCCTCCCATCTACTCCAACCCTAGCTCCAACCCGAGCTCCTCCCCCTCTCTTTTCTCCCTCTGCCTGGGGACCCCACCACCCGAGCCTGGCCTGCCCTGCCCACCTGCCAGCTCCCCTTCACCCCCCCTACCTGCCCCTGCCCTGCCCTGGACGACCGAGCACGTGAGAAGAGGAGGAGAAAAAGGTGGCCGAGACCACCTTTTCCATCTACCCCGCTCCCCCACGGCACCACCTCCCTCTCCCGTCCCTATCCACCCTCTCTGTCTCGCCCAGCTACCCCCAGATCCACCCAGCGGCGCCCTGCCCTCTCCCCTCGCTGCTCCATCGCCACCGTCTACACCATCGCCGCCACCGTCGGCCTCCACCGCGTCCAGCCGATCCAGCCGTCAAGTGCGCCGTCGAGGAGGCCTGGAAGACCAAGGCCAGTCCCCTGCATCGTCCCGTACACGCAGTAGCGGAGGAGAAGCCCCAGACCGCCGGTACCAGCGCGAGGCCGACGCGAAACCCTAGCCGGCCGTCTGTCTGCTTCGCCGGCGATCCACCGCGCCCCAAGCCGATCCGCCACCACCGACACCCCCTCGGTGAGCCATCCAACCTCCCAGACAACCTCGTCGTTGCAGTCGTGGCCTGGTCGCGCCAGTCGTTCCGACAAACGCTCTGCGCGCGCCGGTGCCCGCGCTCGTGTTCCAGACCGTGGCCTCGCTTAGTTAGATCTAGCCGCCCAGCCACCTCCTGACCGTAACCCCCACCCCACCGCAGTGGTCTCCGCCACCGGGCGCGAGCCCCAGGTCGCGGGATCGAGCCCCGTGCCGCGCACGCTCCCGCTGTCAGTTTCGTCAGAGAGAGAGAGGAAGAGAAACAGTGCATCGCGTGGACGTTTTGCGCTTAACCCCCACACCTTTTTCTGCATCAACCCGCGGTCCACCAGTCCCACCTGCCAGCCCCCCAGCGTTTTTGCAAAAAGGTACCCAGGTTTTCGTAAACCTCAACCCGTGCTCCCTCTCAGCGCCACGTGGTCCGTTCCACCCCTCTCTCTGTCAAGTGGGCCTGCGAGCCAGCGGGTCCCATCTGTCAGTGACACGGGCTGGGCAATGCCGCGGTGTAAAACGTTTTCCGCGCGCAGTGACACCCAGTCAGCCTGGCCCACCTATAAGCGTCTGTGGCAAGAGTTGAGCTAGGTAACAAAAGTATTTCTCTGAGATCTGTTTTAATTCAAATCTTTTTCAAATAAATTCAAATTCAAATTTAATTCTGTTTTTAAATAACTTTTAAAATATAAATCCAAATAATACAAATAATATATGTTTTCAAATCAGGAAAATATTAGGAATTCAAATATGCCATTCAAAATATATTTTGGACACTTTAATTTCCAAGTTAATTTGAATTACAACAAAAATGCCCTTTTCCCTTAATAAATTAATATCTTTTGTTTTATAACTCCAACTTTAACAAATAATATGTCTAAAATGATTAGCTCGACGAGACCTTTCTGCTTATGCATTCCATGGTTTGTTTTGAAGCATGCATCATATAATTATATTGTGTACAGCAACTTAATTGTAAATAAAATGTGGCCAAAACCCAATATAATGCTTTATTATTGTTTTCCACACCTCACCCATGCCATGCTACCTTATTGCCATGCAAATTGTTCATCATTCATCATGGCATGATTGTTTGCTTGTCGCATCTTATTCATATGCTTGTGCACTTTATTTATGTTGGCCCTTGTTTGTTTGGTTCTTCTTCGAATAGACGCTGAGCAGGGGATATATCAAGAGAACCAAGAGCACTACCCAGATCCATCCCTTGCTTCAACTGAGCTGCCAGGCAAGCACTACCACATGCTTGCATACATATAGTACCTATTGCCTCTATCTTCTTCTTGCATCATTGAGTCGCGGTTGCATTAAATTGAATCCCAAGTATTGCATAGCCTTTACTTTTAAACCCCACCGAAGCTTGTTCCTCCATCCCATGAGCCATTACTACTGGAGTTGTTTGAGCCATGCGAGTCGTAGAACAGCATGTGTAGGGTATGTGAGTGTTTGATGGATAACGAGGTACCTAAAAAAACTTAACCTAAGTAGTAATGGGATAACTAATGAAAGTGGCATCGGTGAGCCATATTTGCTATTTGGTTTTCAGGCTCACTTGTGTCCCGTAGGACCCCGAGTACTTGATTCCTGTTCCTTGAATATTCGCGCTATCCACATCCGGGAGGCTTATGAACCACCCTGAGCCAGAGCTTGATTCATTCTTATTTCTTGGGGCCACAAACTAGTTCGAGGTTTTATTTACTATCCTGTACTTATGCCATGTTTTACTGCTTTATTTAAAATTGTGCGAGGTACTGCACACTGTACTGTTTAGGAAAGCAGAGTGTTTTCGCGGTGTCGACAAGCCCAGCCACATTTTCGGGTTCCCAGTCATTCACAGCCACTGACGCAAACCTTGAGGTCGTCTCGGAGTCAGCTAACTTCGTTGCGGGTAGCTCAATGGGGTGGCCCCCTGAAATATTTCTGAATCCTGTGATTGCTTTGTCGTGACTGCCTCGTTGGGTTTTGATTTGGTTTTTCCGAGGCATATCGAGTGTGTGTTGCTATTTGTGCACCCCTGCAGGGTAAAACTTTCTGAAAGCCGTCTCCGCGGTTATGGACGACTTGGAGCACAGTTTCTCGATCATAGACAAGCATAACTAAAGTACCGCTTTTAATTTGACTAGACTAGGTACCTGACTAGTAAATAGTGCAACACTCACGGAATGGATAATAAAACTGCCAATGGATGGGGGGTTGTTCGTCCGTTTCCTCGTCGGTAAGCGAGGAGGAGGATGGATCTGTGGAGATTACCATTATAACCGTTATAACTGTTGTTATTAATTCACGGACATCCGTCTATCTATGGTTAGGCGGATGGTTAGCGAGTATCTATAGAATTGCTAGGGGTTATCTTTTGCTGCAATTGCGTCACCCCAGGTTGTGTCCCCTTTAGAGGCATAAAGACTTGCTGAGTACCCCTAGGGTCTCACACGATAAATTGTTTGATTCAGATGAACAGGTACACTCGCAAGATGGATACTGGGTGGAAGAGACGGACGATGTGGGCAACGATCATTCGGTGTAGAGATTCCGGGAACGGGGATCCGTGAGATCTGTGGGCGGGATGTGCTTATTTATGGGGCATCTTATGCCGATTTGCTTCTTATCCGTACTCGGATTTTGTCTTCCGCTTCCGCTTGATACTCTGATGTTTGATGTATGAGGAGATATCCTAAACTATTATATCTATCTAGGATATTTGGATCTTGCCATATGGCGTTGCTATATTTCCTTTCTTTTTAGATGGAATGGCTCTGATATACTATTGTATGGTGGCTTGCATACATACTCATTTGTGTATGTAGTTGATCCCTTCGCCTGCCGATTACGCCGCCCGTTCTTGTCCCGATGTTTGGAAATGGTTGGGACGGCCGAAAGGTCTACCTGTGAGTGGCATTTGGGCCCCATCGTACTATTTCAACCATTTCTGATCATCCAGGCTTGTACTAGGAGCGTAATTCACCGAGGTAGTTACAGTCACCCAATAGACAGAAGCCGAAGTGCAAGAATCCCGGCAAAACGATGTTGATCTGCTGGAAGAAGCGAGAGAATTGGCATTGTCCAGATCCGCCATATATCAGCAAAATCTCCGACGCTATCATAGCCGGAAAGTAAACCCCCGAGTCTTCCGGGAAGGTGATCTGGTACTCCGGTTGGTACAACGTACTGCTGGCATGCATAAGTTATCCCCCCCATGGGAAGGGCCATTCATTGTGAGCAAAGCATTGCACAATGATTCTTACTATCTTATCGATGCAAAACCACAGGAAAAGAACAAGGCGGACATGTCCGGCGAGGAGTCTAAGCGTCCTTTCTACACTTAGCAGATAAGTGTATGTATCCGAGTCTCTCATATGTCGGTATGTATGCCGACAATGAGCTTATCAATGAAATGTTGGCACCTCGAGCAGTAACTCGGGGACTGCCTTAATAATGATTATTGTCTTCCGTATTTATTGTTTATACGTCGGCTGGCGTAAGTTGTTCTACTTAGGCCGGATTAGTAATGTGTGAGCACCAAGAACCCAACTCTTCGACTTGCTGTTGTCCAACAAGAATTGGCTTCATGGCAAGCAAGAGAACAAGTTTGGAATTGCGTAGCACATGAAAAACGACTAAGGAAAAGAACTTAATCGAGCCGACGTTTGTTTTTCGGACTAACCTTGTGTTTACTTTCGAATTATTATGCTGAATTATTTTGAGCTAAGCCTAAAGTTTCCAAGTACTGTTAAGACAGTTTTTGAAGCCCGGACTCGTAAGTCATAAAATAGAATCAAGGTAGACACGAGCGAGCCAAAAGGTTGCAGGAACAAGAAAATGAAACTCGAGGACTACGCTCAAGTTAATCCGGCATGAAACTTAGTAGCAAAATATCAGTTGTGTGCTTGATACAATTCCACCCGGCATACCGGGGATCTGATAAACTTTAAAGTTTTTTCACTCAAGGAGCAGCAGGAGGAGGAAGTTCAGCTTCAACTTCGCTGTCTTCGATGTCCGAGGCATCGTCCTCTTTGTCCTCATCTATGCCATCTTCAACGTTTTTAGCGTTTCCATCATCCGACCCACCAAGGAAGCTTGGACCCTCATTCCATTCATGAATGGGGGCATATTCGGTGAGGCTATGGGTGCAAGCCTTGCGCCGAGCTATCCACTCCGGGTCACTGGTCCATTTGGATCTGGTACGCATGTGCGCTAGGAAGTTGAGGTCGATCTTCTCGTACCACGTAAGCACGTAGAGGAGAACAGTCTCAGCTCCGGCACGTCTAGCGGATTCCCTCCAAAGGTTGAGCTGGGTCTCGCATTCCATCAACTTATCAATAAGAACTGCGGTCCCCTCCGGAGTGTCTTCTGCAGGCCAAAAGGTGTTGAAGATTCGGACTGCCACGTCAAGGATATCCTTGCCATAGTTCTTCATGATTTCCATGCGAGAAGACAAGATGACCAACAGGTCCTCCATTTCATAGGGAATCTCTTGGCGGAACTTAGCAATAACAGTGCTTGCAATGGCATTGCCCTCGGGAAATTTGCCTGAAAACAAGACAAGAGAAGCTGGTAAAGAAAAGACATGTGAAGTAACCCGGAGAAATATGCCGGATGAGGGAAAGGAACTTACGTGAAATATGGTTGTGGATCCGGGTCAACTCCTTGGTACAGTCATCACGCCTTTTTGCAAAGCTGCACAAGTTCAGTATCCGCCGACTCAAGTTTGACGTCGGCCTCCTGGAGAAGTTCTCGCTCGCGCTCGCGCTCTCAGTGAAGTCCTGGCCAGCCTTTTGTAGCTCGGATTGGTGCTACGCTTTCAATTTCTTCATGTCTGCCTTGAGCTTGGCGATCTCATCATCCTTGGTTCGGAGGAGGGCAAGCTCATCGTCTTTCTTTTTAATTTCAGCCTGATGCTGCCCTGCTTGTACGAGAAAATGCAGCATCATCTCAGGCACGGACACACTATCTTCCAGTGATACTGAAATAGTTTGTTAACCCGGCAAAGCCGAGGTATGAATGTTTGCCGAGCAAAGGAGAAAAGGAGATAGAAAGCAGAGCAAGGTCGCATAAAAGTTACTTACCCTTGATCTGGTGAAGCTTCTTCCTCATTATGGTATTCTCAGCTTCCACCCCAGCTGCAAAAACCGAATGATGGGTTAGTTCGGCAGAAAAAGATGAAGGAAAACAGGAAAATGTCAAGAAGAGAACTTACCCCTTTTCTCGTGTTCAGCGATAAGTGCATTATGCTTTGCACGCAACATTTTGTGAGTGTCCAGGAGATGCTGAAACTTGGCGCTCTGGCGGTTGGTGGTCACCTGAAAAGAGTACAAAAATATAGCTTAAGCCTTGTGCATATTCGAAGTGTACAAAATCTGGGCCAAGTGGAACTTAACCCGGCTCTAGGTGTATGCATATTCGAAGTGTACAAAATCCGGGCCAAGTGGAACTTAACCCGGCTCTAGGTGTGTGCATATTCGAAGTGTACAAAATCCGGGCCAAGTGGAACTTAACCTGGCTCTAGGTGTGTGCATATTCGAAGTGTACAAAACCCAGGCCAAGTGGAACTTAACCCGGCTCTAGGTGTGTGCATATTCGAAGTGTACAAAATCTGGGCCAAGTGGAACTTAACCCGGCTCTAGGTGTGTGCATATTCGAAGTGTACAAAATCCGGGCCAAGTGGAACTTAACCCGCCTCTAGGTGTGTGCATATTCGAAGTATACAAAATCCAGGCCAAGTGGAACTTAACCCGGTTCTAGGTGTGTGCATATTCGAAGTTATCAAGGAGCTACGTTAGGTTTCTAAGGAGCATCCGGCCGAGTAACAAGTTACTCCCCCGGAGGCTCGGGGACTAATGGTTATATCACTAATATCTACAACATGCTAAGGAAAAGTTGAAGTAACGTACCTCCATCATCCGACCTGCGAGGTTAATTGCCTTAGGGGCTGTGTTCATTTGAGCAGCAAACTCGGCGGGACCGAACTTCTCCGGGAGATCGTCGTTGTGGACGAACTCCACCTTGTTCCAGTTATTTACAAACTCGATCAAAGTCGGAGGGTATCGTTCGCCGCTGAGCATGTGGGGCACCACAAAACCCTTGGCATGCGCCTCCCTCCTCGCAACCTGGGCAAGGGGCGGGCTGGTGTGCAAAACAAGTTGCACATCAAATGGCTCGGCAGGGGCGTCCTTCGGTGATGGAGTTTTCTTCGAAAGCATGGATGCGAGTGTGCGCTGTCCAGCCTCGATGGATGTTGCCCTGGTGGCGTCAGGGGCCTTCTTGCCCTTAGGTTGCTGCTGAGAAGTGGAAGTTGTTGCAGCAGATTTACCCTTGGGAGCTACCTTGGTGCTTTCTCGCCGAGACTAAGAAGACTCGGACGAGGCGGAGGGGCTTGGTGTTGCTACTGTTGCTTTTGCTGTTGGTGCTGGTGCTGGTTTCTTCTTCGGTGGAGGTGCTGAGGAAACCTCGGTGGTAACTGGTTGTGGCGGAGCTGAAGTAGTGGTGGCCGCTGCCTCGGCAGAGCTAGTCTCCCCCGCTCCAGGGTTGCCCTCTTCTTGATGAGGTGGGCTGGAACCCGGAGCAGCCGCTGAACCCTCCGAGATTGGGCTCAGCGGGCATGAATCATCGCCACGAGGGGGAGAAGGGCTGTGTCGGAGCGGGGAGGCGATGCCGGATCCACTCTGTGGGACCTCTACCGCGGCCCTGCCGAATCAAACATTATTGGATGAGAAACTATAACAATAGAAGAACAAGTAAATGGCAAAGGGGAAAGAGGCTTACTCATCTGAGGTCAGGGACTCCTTGGGCTTCCGAGCCCTTCGTGCTGGGGCCTTGGTTGTAGGCTTGGTGGCAGTTTTGTCCACGAATTTCTTTCGCCTTTTGGCTGGCTGAGAAGGTCTGGAGGAAGAAGTTGATGCGGCTCCCCTTTTTTTCTTCGGCGCGACCGGAACAGGATCACCCACGGCAAGGGGAGAGTCCTCATGGATCTGCCCACCGGGGTTAGCTGATGCCAGAAACAATAAGAAAGGGGGACAGCGTCAAATGCTTCCATCACCTCAACATCCGAGTCATCTTCATCGTCAGGCCAATCTCTAATGGAGGAGAGTTTATCGGTGGGTCGCTTGGTCGCGTCGGCCATTGGAAGGAACATCTCCTGATCCGGTTCCTCCTCGTCAGAGGTATCCCGGTCAGGCGCCCATTTGAGGGAGGGCTCGGTGCCATCCTCGATAGTTTGCTGAAGGAATTGCTAAGGGAAAGAAAAGACCACAAAGTTAAATATACAACAGCGACCGACATATGATTTAATTCGGAGAAAGTTTGCGGCATGAAGCTTACCACAGGAGGAAGCCTATCTCGGCAATAGTGTTCCATTCCCCACGTCCACTCAGAGGAGAAGTCCTTGTGGGTGGTGAAGAGGGCCTTGACCCGGTGGTAGATCTCTGTGTTGTTCAACTCGAAAGACGAGGTCCGATTGGGGTCGCGGCCCCAGCTCATGTGACAGACTTTATGTGTGTGTTTATGAAGGGAAGAGATCCGGTTGCGGACAAACGTGATCATGGCATCCTCATTGCTCAATCCGAGATCCTTCAACTCCTAGAACCTCTTGTTGACCTGGTTCGCTAGGACGGTGGGCTTCTTGGGGACCACGTACCACAATTCTGGATTGGGAGGACCCAGAGCGTGGGGGCGCAACCGGATCAGATCCTTAGTAGTGTCGTTCCAGACATAGAAGAAAGTCCGGGCCCATCCCTTGCAAGAGTCCAGCCCAGTGACTCGAGGGAAGACGGACAACCTCCAAGGATAAATTGACGCAGGACCAAACTGCGTGAGCTGCTTGTCCTCCGGGTCAAGCTGGATGTTCGGAATCACGTTTCAGCGGAGGCCAAAGAACTGGATCCAAAGCTCCTTCGTGGGCCATAGTCCGGCGTAACCCTCGATGGTGGAGGCAAAGGCGGAGAGAGAAGTGATGGCATTACCCGGAAGATGGTGCGGCTAGAGCTCGTACGTGTTTAGCCAGTCGTGGAAAAAGTCACTGACTGGGAGACCAAATCCGCATTGGAAATGAGAAAGGAACACCACATACTCACCCGGATTTGGTGAGGGGGCAAGCTCGGCATAAGCGAGGCGTGCAATGACGCCCTCCGGGATGCGCCTGGTGCGATAGAGCCAATCCAACTCGTCATGGCAGACCCAAGATCCAGCCCGCGCGCCACGGTCGGCGGTCGCTGCGTCTTCTTCCATCTCCTGCTCGGCGATGGTGAGCTCTTCTTCTGTCATCTCGAGGTCACTGCCCTCACTGGCGCTAGCGGCGGTGGGTGGTAGTGGCCTAGACTAGCATCGACCCGTGGCAGAAGAGATGCGTGGAGGCGGCGGCGATGCTGGTGCGTGTGGAGGCGGCGCAGTGGCGGCGCAGCTGCTTAGGTGCGGCAGCGGTGGCGCTCTCGATGGACAAGGAGAGGAAAAGGCAAAGGCAGAGGGGCGCGGGAGCAGGGAAATGACCAAGGGGCGCGCCCCTCCCCTATTTAACCACTCCCGTAAGGGGTAGTGGGATCGCATTTCGTGGGCGGGCCACATCGTGTGCCTATGTATAACCCGGATTGACCAATCAGCGATGAGCCACATGAAGGACCACAGGCAATAGCGGATCCCATGACACGATGCAGTGATATAGTTAACGAGGAGGCAAGCATGACGTAACATGCGCACAGTAACTCCTGACAATAACTGCCGCGGTTACTGTTGCTGGCCCTTAAAATGAGGCAAACTAATGATTAGCCTCCACGTGGGGAAGCGTACGAGAGAAGGAAGAACGACCCAGATGAGAATGTGGTAACCCGGCCAGCAAGTGAAAACTTGGAATGTGCCAAGGGAAAGTAAACCCATGGAATCCGAGATAAGGAGGTAACTCGGAAAAGGAACTCAAATCTCAGTGAAATTGAACCTGCTGTGGCCTTAGCGGCCAAGGCAGCTAAGACCGCACCAGCTTCGGGGACTAATGTTGGGGGATACCCCCGGGTAGGGCCAGGCCGGGGTATAAATGCCGAGTTAGCCGAGGTACAGCAAGGTCAAAGCGAATGCTGGCCGAGTCACCTCAAGGCAGGCCGAATCACGGGGTAACCCGGACCAGGGGATGTCCACCTAACTGGGTCTCAACCGACTTAAGCCGTAAGTCGGACAGATGAATCTAACTCATATGCAGGAACAGGTGTGGTCGGATCAAATATGTTCGATCCGGGTCATATCAAGCTTGTAGGAGAAGGAAGGTATCTCGCTGGTCAAAGGTGACCCCTGTACGCATAGCATGAGCGAAGCGGACAGAGGAAGGACCACCGAGGCGTGGCCGACAAAGGTGACGATGCCAATGTCGGCTGACGTGGGCTCCGCAGAGGCTCACGTAGCCTCTTCATGGGTGACGCGAGGGAAAAGTGACCCGGTCGGCTTACTATTTTGGGAAGAGGCATATTCTCTAGAATATGCCTCCACGTATGCCCTAATTGGAGACCTAGCCACCCCTATATAAGGAGGGCTAGGGCCTCTGCAGAAGGGGTTGAGTTTTACAGAGTTAGTCTTTGGAGGTAATGTTCTACTAGCAAGTGACTGAGAGCTAGCGAGTGGTGAGAGTAAGAGAGTTCTTCTTCCTCCTCTCCCCAATACAGCTCAAGGAGCACTTGTAAACCTTGGAAGTGAATTGAATATAAAGCTACTGCGTGTGGAATCACCACACTATCCCTCCCTGGATTCCCCTAGTGCATTTAGTCCCCACCTTTAGCCTATCCATGGCATCTGCCATGACACCACCACGACAATGATGATATGTGACAGCTTCACCTGGCTATCATGGAAGTCTTCCCTAAGATCAAGGTCACTGATCCCATGCAACTTTTGGGCCCATCCTTGGAGAGAAAATGGCAGCGTTAGCATCTCGCAATCCCGGACAAACCCTTTGAGGTGATGGCAAACGTAGAAGGCCTCCTTCACACTATCAGACGGCTGCTTGACGCAGGGGAACTCGAACATGTGCTTGAACTTGTGTCGGCCATCGTCCCCGTAAGCCTCCCCCTTATAGTTGAAGGGGCCTCCCTGATTGGCATAGCCCTCGAAAGCATCATCAAGAACGCTCCTTACTCTGGCGTAGTTCTTCCTCCTCGCACTCCCCGAGTCGAAGTAGGTGGCAAGAGAATACCTCGTGGAGAGGACGATGAGCGTGCAGTACTTGTCTCTACGCAACACACAATGTGGAACGAGATGTTGGAAAAGGGCAATGAAAGAAATACTTATGTGTTACGACGGCGGTAGGAGGATGTGTACACTTAATCGGGAAAGAAAGGCACAAGGATGTTGTCCTTCCTCTTGTTGTCCATCAATAGCTTCTGAAGGTAGGACTTTGCCCAGGCCCGGGTCCTTGTTCCTTCTTCCAGCTGGCTATCCCGCATGTAGTAGGGATCCGCTATCGCGACGAATGGGGTGTCCTCTCTCTTGACCTTCATCGCCAGATTGAGCGCGAATAGGCGGACCAAGTTATAGTCCAGCCGTCTCGAGTGGAACAGCTTGAAGATGTCCTCGTAGGCTATGAAGAACACATCCGCGGGGGCATCGGTGGTGAAGCCCACGTGCTCCGGCACCTTGGCGGTGAACACTGGGTAACTCGGCTCCTTGCCCCTAAGAAGGAGGCCCTCCAGTGTCAGGACACCTTCATGCAAACTCATCATAGATCCTGAAGCCAGGCGACGCATTTCCGGAGGCAGTATGGGCTGACCAGCTTCGTGCACTCTGGTCAAGCCATCCTCGCGGGGTGGTACAACATCGTCCCGGTAATGGATCGGAGAGGGCTGGCTCGCAGCCTTGTCGTTGTTCCTGTTCGGCCTATTCCTCACCCTCTTCCTCTTCGCATCAGCAGCCTCCATTGGCGATGCTAACCCGTCACCGGCCGTCCTGCGGAGTGTGTCAGGGCTGAAAATGAATCCGACCGATGGAGGTTGTGTCTCGACGGCCGGAGGCGTCTCCTGAGAAAACCCACAGAAGACCAGGCGCTTCTGGGGATGGCTAGCTTGATCGTGAAATGATGGTTCTTCAACGAGAGGAGGCATGAACAGTCCTTTGCTGGCGCCGGTGTTGACGAAGGCATTGAAGTCGACTGATGCATCATCATCATCATCCACCTCGATGTTGGCATCGAAGGCCGCCATGTCCATGTCATCCTGGGGTGGTGGCGATCGCTGTTGCGGTGCCACGGCCTTGCCTTTAGGCGGGGGCGATGGTGGTCGAGGAGCAACCACACCCTTGGCTGCTTGTGGCGCCGGTGCAGACGCTCCCAAGAGTCTCTGGTGACGGATTGTGGTGGCGGTGACGACGACCGGTGCAGTAGGAGGCGAGACCCAATACAAATCTGGGTGTTTGGGCAAATCATGGGATAGTCATGGCAACCTTCCCGGGTCAGGTGCTCGTCGGCTCCCGGAGGTTGCATGGGAGGGTCCATGTCTTCGCACCCCCCCAACACCCGACCCAACTCGACACACATCACGGCATCGTCCATGGGCTTGTAGTGCATCGTGCGGTTCGCCGGTTGTATTAGCTTGCCCGTGGCAACATCCTTCAACTCGCCGCCGGGCACCTTGTGCAGGAGCACGCACGGAGTGTCCTGAGGCAGGCAG
This sequence comes from Avena sativa, assembly GCA_916181665.1. Lineage (NCBI taxonomy): Eukaryota > Viridiplantae > Streptophyta > Magnoliopsida > Poales > Poaceae > Avena > Avena sativa. Next base: position 578,307,651 of record OV702287.1, read on the forward strand.
ATATGCATCATGAGATGGCAGCCAATTAAAGGCATTAAGTAGAGCACACTGACTAACTACTTATTTTACCTTGGTGAGGGCGCCGATCTCGGCTAATGTCGAGACACGGGCGGCTAGTGGCTGATCCTTCTTCTCTGTCTCGGGTGCATTAGGAAGCACCGCCGCCGCCGGCTACTGCGCCTTGGTAGTCTCGGCAGGAGGGGGCAGCTCCGGCGCATCCAACTCCATCGGCTGCGCTGCGGGGATGGAAGGCGGCGGGGTAACCATGTATGGCGACACTTGGTGGCTCGAGGTGCAGCCGCCGGTGCTGGGCACTTGTATCGGCCCCACCTGACCATCCGCATTCCATTTTGTTATCCCCTCCATCTCGAGGATCTTCTGCTGCACTATCGTGTTCAGCTCGTCCTGGTCCACCTTACGGGCCTCCAGATGCACGATCTTCCGCTTCAGCTCTTCCTTCTCGGCTTGATCCTGAGCCACCGACTGGGTCCGCCTCTCCTTTCTCTTCTTGGCTTCCTCGCTATAGTACTCACGGAAATTTATGCTCGTACCAAAGCCAGAGATACGGCCAAATGACGTGGGCGGCTCGGACTGTGGCCTCCCCTTGAAGGCGTTGGTCGCCCTGTTGAAAATCGTGTCCCATGGCTCCGTCGAGCCCTGGGACAAGGAGTCCGGTGCCTCGCGTGTAGCCTTGATTTCAGCGTCCTGCAGATAAGGAAAGGTGAACCCATTTAGGATCTTGCCTTCATTATTCAAAATGAAAGGAAATGGACCACGGGTAAATTCCTTACCAGCTTACTCTCAATCTTCCTCACATCGTCATCATCGGTGACGAATTCCTTGGAATCCTTGTCCAGATGGTAGCGGGCCTGGACAAAGTTCTGGGTCTGCTCGTCCATGATTTTTAAAAACGGGTTTTCTTTCCCGAGACTCTGAACCTCGGCTTCCTCCCTTGCCCATATGGCCTTCTTTCTCCTGTAACCACCGCTTCCACATCGGTGGTTACCTATATTCTGTTCCCGCATTTCCCGACCCCACTCCGTCCATGCCTTCGCTTCGTCAGTCTCCATCTCCACCTTGAATATGTTGAACTCGTCTTCATTGATCATGGGCTCACCCTTCTTGATCTTATCCCAGCTTTCCTTTTTCACGATCTTGTTCTTCACCCGGGTTCTCTAGCTGCTCAAGGCATTGGCCATCTTCGTGATGGCTAACCTGTTCACGGTGTACGGTGTACGGTGTATGGTGCTAGGAACTTGTACCGTCGGTGAAGCTTCTTAAGGCAGTTTGCCACCAACCGCTCATTCGCTTCACTTCTCAGGTGCTTCGTGTTGATCGACATGCTTTCCCGGATGATGCACCCGAGTTGCATGCCGTACCCGGCGGCAACATTCGGAGGCTCCAACGGAAGGCCACTTTCCGAGACCAAAGTGATCTCATCCGTGGTGTCGTCGAGCTTTGCGGCTTCCGATCCTTCCTCGGCTTCTTATTCTTCTTAATGGACGGGTTGCTGCTACCGCCATCCGTGCGGTCCCCACCATCGGTCGTGCAGCCTCCGCCATCGGTCGTGCGGACTCCACCATCGGAGGTGGTCGCATCCTCCTCCTCAGCTTCATCTATCTGGTAGTCCTTATTCCCCTCTTGCACATCATTCCCATCGTGGCCCGCAGTAGAAGGACTCCGCCGCCTCGTGCTGCGCCGTTGCCTCCCAGAAAGTGAGGTTCGCCGCTCTGGCTTGGTCTTCGATGCTCATGGCGGCCTTAGAAGTGTCGGCCCCATCGGCGGCCGACATGTTTGCACACTTCTAAATAAATTAAAATAAGGAAGTTAGTATTAATTATTGTTGACAATATTTAAAATAGCTGTCTATTTCTTCCGAAGTGTCAATTCACTTCCACTTCGGTCGAGAAATGGGGCTCATATGTCAAAAAATTACTAAGTGTCGACCGAAAAATTCGGCATGACCTTCGCTAATTTTTTGACATATGAGCCCCATTTCTCGACCGAAATGGATCGAAATCAAGATTTTAGGAGAAGTGGGCAGCTCGGGTGATTTGCCTGCAAACAATTCACATACAAAAATGCAAAAATTGTGCTCCACAGCCACATATGGTCGTTGGTCAAATATCCATAATATTTATAACCTCGTCTATCGCGAACTGAGGGTGCACGTCGTGTGATGCTACCTACTTCCATCAATTTCATTCAAGAAAAAGAATAAGAAACTTCATGAGCATGGACAGTATACAGTATAGAAGCGCCACCAGCATCGTTTTCACCTGCAGAAATTTCTTCACCGAAATTTGTAACCTATGTTTTACTTTCAAATGGGCTAGAGGCACCAAACAGGCCAATATCTGCCTGGTCTGGTAGCGATATTACTATTCCAATTAAATCAGTATAATTTGCTTGGTACTAACGCATGGAACTAAGCTGAGAATTCCAACTAGCAATGTATTAGCAATACCATTTGCAACCAACAAATTTAAAATGAGCAGAGTAGCATATTGCAAGAATCGCTTCTAGCCAGCAACAAAATCAGCTCAAGTGAACCTAGGGTTCCCAGAGTACAGAGATCCAGGGGAAGGATGCATCCATGGGAATCGACGATTACCTAGGGACGGCGGACGGAGGACGGTGAGGTGGATGCTATCTGGTGGACGGCGGATGGCGAGGTGGCTGCTCCTCCTGTGTGCTGCGGACGGGCTCCTCCTACGCGCTGCAGACGGGCTCCTCCTCCACGGGCTCCGGTGATGGGGGCGGCTCTCCTCCACGGGCTCCTCCTCCACGGGCTCCGGTGATGGGGACGACAGAGCCTCCTCCTCCTCCTGGACGACGAAGCCTCCTCCTCCTGGTGCTCTACGAGGCCACGGTGTATGGCGGGCAGGCAAGGCGGGCGCAGCACGACGGGGCGGGCGAGAGCGGGGGAAAAAGGGGCGGGCGCGGCGGGCTGGCGCGGCGGCGAGAGCGGAGGCGTGCTAGGGTTCTGTGGGATTGACTCGATTTGGGGAAAAAAGGGCAGTGAGATTGAAAACACTAAGTCAAAGAATTCTGTGGCACATCTGTACATATATGCGCCACATAATTGTTGGAGATGGTACAAAAGGCGCGTTGCGCCGTTGTTTGACAGAAACACTTGCTTACCACACTGGTTCAGCGCTTACTCCTTTGTTCTGAACCTAGGGTGGCCAGGTTCGATTGCTGGCTGCCACATCTTTGTTTTTTGACTTTTAAAAAAATATTTTCAGGATGATAATAATATATTAAAAGCAAGAACTAATATATTTGCCTATTAAAAACAAGAATTAATATATTTGCCTCGATATTATATTATATATATGCTTGTGTCACACCCACATCAATATCCGCATACATTAGTTTGTCAAAGTAATACATATATGCAGGCGCGCGAGCATACATGTGCATTAATTAGTAAAACAAAAGGCGTCAAAAACCGCTAAGTCGGCTCCGAGGTAGCTAGTGTCTTTTCACAACAACTTTCTTGCCCATCTTCTTCGCGGTAGAATACTTTAGGCCGGCCACCTTGAGATTTCTTCTCGTGTACGGGCAACCTTTAGCCGGTAGGGTAGTCTTCCTTCTTACTTTAGCATAAGTAGTTGGCTTGTCGAAGTACTTGTCGAATTCCTCTTCGATCTTGGGATCGCCGTTCTTGTCGATGTCTTTCTTGTTGGCGGGTCCTTCCATTCCGATGATGCTCCTCTTTCCCCTCCTCACGACAACACGGCTTGGCGTTGCCGGGTCGGTAATGAAGAAGCATTGGTCAACTTGGCTAGCGAGCACCCATGGCTCATTTTTCGTGGAGGCGTTCTTCGATTTGGCATTCGGTATAACCATGGTGGTGAAAAACCGGCCATCTTTTTCGACGCTCTTGGCCCATATGACACGAAACATCGGCACCGTCACTCCGCATTAGTCAAGTTCCTCAGTGTAGAATCTGTAGCCGTTGATGTCGTACGTCTATAGGTCCTAACATTGCACTCGGGGCCCTGTGAGAGTGAGAATATGAGTTTCTGATCTTCAGTATAAGGCATCGGCATGGGACTTTCCAGTAGCCTTTTCTTGATCCACCCCGTGAAGCTGGCATTGTGCTCTCTGGTTATGTCTCCCTTCTTCCTCGGCTTGCCCATGTTGGCGAGCTTTTGCTCGATTAAGGTTGTGTGCTCATCCACCAGGGACCGACCAAATGTATGTGTTGTAGCGCGAACTGGTTTGCCCTATCAAAGTCGGCGTGTTCGAGCTCGATGCTGACCAAATCCAGCGAGCCTCCCGAGGTGCTTCCTGGTGGGCAGACCGACATCCTGGTTCTCAGTTCTTAGGTAGTTCTGGCAGAAGGAGATGCACTCGTAGGTCAGAAAGCCCTTGGCTATGCTTCCATCTGGATGGGACCTGTTGCGAACGAATCCTTTGATGACACCGTTTAGCCTTTCGAGCGGCATTATGTTGTGCAGGAACGCCGGCCCGAGATGGATGATGTCATCCACGACATGGACAAGCAGATGCACCATGATGTCGAAGAACGCGGGAGGGAAGTAAATATTGAGCTCACATAGTATCTCGACGATCTCTTCTTGTAGCTTGCCGAGCTGCTTCACACCGATAGACTTCCTAGATATGACATCAAAGAAGTTGCAGAGGCGAAATAGCGTCTCACGGACGTGCTCGTCCATTATCCCTCGGATCACAACGGGGAGTATCTGCGTCATCAGCACGTGATAGTCGTGAGACTTCATCCCACTGAAACTCCATGCGTCATCGGCATGCCCTATCCTAAAAATAGGACGTATGGCTAGTGCAGAAATTTGCTGAAATGGACGTGAATCAACATTTCGGCAAACCTCCACGCACCTGGCGCCGGCAACATGCATTCAAGCACAACACAACCTCCCTCCACAAGAAACATGTATTCAAGCACAACACAAAGCGAAGGAACATCATCTCTCGCCATCGCACACCACCCGCGGGACCATCTTCACCTACAAAACATCCATACACACCGCGCTGAGGCCCGTCGGCCACACAAAACATGCATCACACAAGTACCCATGCACACACACACCTCACAAATCTACAAACCCCATATGCATAGTGTAGCAAGAGGGGGTGTGGGATGTGTGGAGGAGGAAAGTATGAGTGGTTTTACTACCTTTACAAGTAGGAGTAGCTTCCCCTCACAAGTACTTGAACCAAAGTAGGTCTAGCTATCAACAATGAAGGTGAGTATGAGCAAAATGGAGTGGGAGGGAGGAGGGGGACGAGCTAGCTAGTTGGAGGTGGTGGGAACAAGGGAAAGGGGGGCTGCCACCTTTTGTAGATCTGTTTCGCACATTCTATGGCGCATATGGAAAATGCTCCACAGAATGTCAAAATCTTGTGGCGCATAGAGCTACATGCGCCACAGAAAGTGAGAATTCTGTGGCGCATATGCTATATGCGCCACAGAATTTTGACATTTTGTGGCGCATATATCCTTATGCGCCACAGAATTCTGGATTGCCCATGTGCTGGGGTCAGGCCCACATGGGCCCACAGGAATTATGTGGCACATGGGCCCACAGAATTCTCACTTTCTGTGGCGCATATATCCATATGCGCCATAGAATTGCAGGAATTCTGTGGCGCATTTGCTACATGCGCCACGGTTAATTTTAGTGTTGCATTTTTTGTATATGCGCCACAGAATAAAAATCTACCTATAATCGTTTTCCTACTAGTGAGGTGCTCACGCCAACAAAGTAGTGGTACCCGCACTACCAAAAACTGGCATATGGCGTCTTCATGACAGCAAGGCGACTGCACCACTATTTCCCGGAGCACCCAATCGTGGTGGTCAACGACGCCCCGCTTGGATATATTCTCAACAATCCCGATGCCACCGGACAAGTTGCGCTTTGGGGAATCGAGTTGTCTCCATGAGACATTACATATGAGAAGCGTGACGCGATCAAGTCACAAGTACTCCCTGATTTCCTCGTGCACTGGATGGAGAACTAGCTCCCCAAAAACCAAATATGTCCTATCTATGGACAATGCATTTCGATGGGTCCAAGCGAAAGGACGGAGCTGGTGCAGGTGTCATACTAACATCGCCCAAGGAGACAAGCTGAAATACATTCTGCGAATGCAGTTCACTGCCTCCAACAAGGAAGCTAAGTACGAGGCTCTGCTGCATGGGATGCAGATGGCGAAAGCCTGCGGCGCGAAGAGACTCATCATCTATGGTGACTCCAAACTGGTGGTCAATCAAACAATGCATGAGTGCGACGCGCTGAACGACAACATGATCGCCTACCACGACCTCTACGACACACTTGAAGGGGACTTCGACGGCTGCGAACTACGGCACGTGGGCCGTGAAAGCAACGAAGAAGCGGACGCACTCGCCAACATTGGCTCCACTTGCGCCCCCATACTAACTGGGGTATTTCTCGAGCGCATCTGCAAACGCTCCATCAAGCCAAAGGCCGCAGAGAATAAAACAAGCGCAACAACGGAGTCGGGGGCTACGCCACCCAATGAGCCAATAGCACACATGACGACCCGGAGCTTGACACAGGACTCGAGGGACCAATGGGTGTCACGATGATCGAGCCATCTTGGACTCAACCCTACATCACATATCTTCTTAACAAGGGGCTGCCGGATGATCCGACTAACGCACGACACATCGCGTGACGATCCAAGGCGTTCGCTGTTATCAACGGCGAACTGAACAAACGCAGCATAACAGGAGTGCTCCAATGGTGCGTCTCCAATGGAGATGGAAGGGCCATCCTCCTCGACATCCACGAAGGCACCTGCGGGCACCATGCTGGCAGTCGCGCCCTCATCGCCAAAGCCCTACGGGCTGCATTCTACTAGCCCACGGCCATGCGCGACGCCAAGGACATTGTCCAGCGCTACAATGCTTGCCAGTGATTCGCAGATAAACCGCACGCGCCTGGCGTGGAACTATGGCCAATACCATTGGCTTGGCCCTTTGCGCAATGGGGACTGGACATGATCGGCAAGCTCCCAAGTTCCTCACGAGGAGGCTACGTCTACCTCATGGTCGCAGTCGACAAATTCACCAAGTGGATAGAGACCATGCCGGTGACAAATCAACCAGGGAACAACGTGTTGGGTCCGCAGCATAGAAAACAAAACTTTTCCTACGATGAGAACTACACGCCAAGATCTATCTTCTAGACATACATCCATCGAGAACTTACCCTCGAAGACAACGAGTTTTGTTAACGAGTAGAAACTCGTGGTTGATGTAGTCGTACACTTGCCGATCTCAAGATCGTGAGGAAGTCCGAGCGCCGCAACTCAGCAGCGCATCCGTACTCGCACACACGTTCAAGCTACCCGACAACCTCCACCTCCTCGCTCAAGGGATCCAGCGGAAGTAGCAACTCCTTCCAGACGAAATGCCACCGGGAACATGTATCTCGCTAATCCGAGACCATGGGGGAATAATTCTAGAGGGGGAGAGAGATACTTCACAAGGAGGTGTGAGGAAGAAGGAGGAAGAGGGTGCCCTTTTATAGGAGGAGGGGGGTGCCCCTCCTTCATGGCCAGCGCATGTGGGGAGGTGCCTCTTCACCTCCTCCATTCATGTGGTGGTAACCCCTCCACATTAAAATGCCTCTTCACATTCCCCTTTAAAGTCTCCACTTTAAATGCATTAAAATTCTCCAAGTTTAATGCTCTCTCATTTAATAAAACTCTTTTTTTAAATCTATTCAGAATTTTGTTAATTACTTTAATTAACAAACATTCACATATAACCCCTTGCAATATTTCAATATCACATGCAGAACCACTTTCTGCAATTTCACCCGAAACAATTTCGGTTTCTATTGAAACAATTCCTGCGCTTTGCAATTCTTTCGTCTGAAACATATGTGCTCCAAAATGGTGTCCGGTACCACTTAAGTGTGTAACCCTATGGTTTGCAAATAATGCAGACATGATTGAGACTTCTCTCAGATCAATAATCAGAAGCGGGACCTGGAGATCCACATTGACTCATGCATATTCAACGATGACTTCTGTGATCGTGAGAACCTTTAAAGCTAGTAACTAAATCCATTTGTCTCACGATATATTACATGTACGAGATTTGATCATCGGTATCTCCATACCTAGTTTGATCTCGTTACCAACATGCACTCTTTTCTCGTTCCCGTGATATAACATTCTAGTGATCACATCACTTGCTTGCAAGCTATCTTAATGTGATATCACCGAGAGGGCCCAGAGTATATCTATCCATCATCGGGATTGACAAATTCCACTCTTGATCCATGAGCCTCAATATAACACCGTCGCAACACTGAACCCATCTTTATAGTCACCCTGTTACGGTGTGACATTTGATGTTATCAAGATACTCTTCCGGTGTTAGCAATTAACATGATCTCATGGTCTAAGGATAAAGATTACTTCGTATGGTGTTATAGCAATATAAACATAATGACTTTAATCGTAATGCTATATTTCAGATGAATGTTTATCACATCATTCAACTAGTGTTGTGACCTTGTTATTAACAACATCCAATGTCCATGATCAGGAAATCTTGATCATCTTGTTAATCAACAAGCTAGTTTATAAGAGAGGCATAACTAGGAACCCTTTTTGTTTATTAAACACACATGTATTGATGTTTCCGATCAATACAATTATAGCATGCAAAGTAAACATTTATCATAAACATGGAATAAGATAATAACCACTTTATTATTGCCTCTCGGGCACATTCCCTTCAGTCTCCCACTTGCACTAGAGTCAATAATTTAGTTTGAAAAACTTTGCGTATTGAACACCTATGGCTTTCTGGTGTTGCATATACGCGATTGCTAGTGGTTAACATAATCTCTAGATCTAACAGTTTCAGGTCCGTGTGTATTTGCATGTCTTTGTGTCTCTACGCATCACTCATTCTCAAATGAGATGGCATTGTATAAAGTTGGTCCTTTGGTGAGACCTTTAGTTCGTTCCGGTTAAAATATATTGATATTATTGTCACACAATATATCTTCATAGTATTATCCCACTTTGAACCACACCTAGTTTGATAACAAACTACTTAACACAAATGCCCTCCTTTGCTGCTACTATAGCAGTTATATACTTAGCCTTTTGTTGTATCCGTCACAATGTCTCAACTTTGGAACTCATCCAAATCCATTATGGAACATCCTTTCCATTACATTGTGCCACCCATAGTCTAAATTGAGATAAATTTAATTTGTATCTTGTGACAAAACTAGTATCAATGTAACACTTTACAATGAACTACATGTAACTATTTGTCACTTATACATGATATATTCTTAGTTCTTCCAAAGTTCATAAGAATATATTTACTATTGTCCAATGATCATCTTATGAATCATTCTGGTATGTGCTCGTAACATTTAGAGCATAGGACATTCTGGATATATACATATCATGGTATAATCGATCAAAATCTTCATGTGATTTTACTCACCAAGTGTTGAAACACTTAAATTTTGATACAATCCTTTCCATGCAGCAAGAACCTGTCTTGTTGTTTCCATATTGAACCCTTTCAATATCTCATATATGTATGTCTGGCATAACCATATTAGCGCCTCAATCTATCCATATATATATTGATGCCAAATATTCCGGTTTTGCCCAAGTCTTTCATCGAAATCTTATTTTAATGAAATTCTTAACTTGTGTCAATACAAGATACATCATTTCCAATCAACAATATGTCCTCTACATAATGTATTAGAAATATGTCTCAGCGCTCCCACTTAATTTCTTGCAAATGCAAGAATCTTCATCATCTCCGATGAATTTAAACTCTTTTAACAGTTTCATCATGGTGAAGGTTCCAACTCCGCTATGCTTACTTTAACTATTGAAGTTTGTATGCCCTTTTAGCACCCTTTGAATTAACAAAACCCTTCGGACCGTGTCATGTACACGTCCTAGGTAACCATTCTATTAGAAGAACCTTGTTTTGTTTATTCAACTACCATATACCAAATTATATGTAGTGGTTGCTACATTAATCCGTCAAGACTAAATATCGCTATGAAAGATCAAATCTTGTCATAGTCAACTCCTTGAACATTGCCGTAAACTTCTTTCTGACATGTCGACTATTTCATAGATGTTAAACATCCATGTCTATTTCTTTATAGATCAAAACACAACCGATAGGCTTGATTCCTTTCCGGAGGGTCTTCCAAGTTCAGAAACTTGATTTCTCGTGTATGGATACTATCACGGATTCTATGACTTCTAGTCATTTTATGGAGTCAGGGCCCATCATCGCTTCTTTGCATGTAGTCGGTTCATCATTGTCAAAACAATAACGACTTGCTTATCAAATCTTACTATTTGATATTTACCGACCCACACGGTTCAATCGGAACTCTAATCTCCGAGATCACACCTGTAATCACGGGAGCCATGAGCATTGTGGCCGCCACTGGGACACTTTCCGGCGCTGCGCTACTTAGCACATATATCTAAGGTTCAACAACCTTATCAAAGTTCTATTGTCCTCCCACTTAACTTTTCGCAAAAAAATCCTTCTCAAGAAACTTGACGTTCCAAGTGACAAACTCTTTTGTCCTCGGTGTTATGGAGAAATTCCCAACAAATTCTTTGGGATAACCTACAAAGATGTACTTATCCGACTTTGGTTGTAAACATTTTACTTATGCATAGCATACCAAAATTTAAGAAAAGACAATTCAGGTTTTATCCCAAACCATAACTCATATGGTGTCATTTCAACAGATCACGATGGTGCTCTTTTCAGTGTAAAAGCGGTAGTCTCTAAATCTTCAATCCTTAAAACATAATGGCAGTTTTATAAATGACACTTTTGATCTTACCATGTCAAACATGGTTTGATTTCATCTCTTGAATATGCCATACTCCTATGGTTTATCAGGAAACACAAATCATGGACCAATTCCTCAAATCTTAAGTGTTTTTGCTAAACATGTAACTCAAATATCTTCCTTTATCATCGAATCATAAACTCTTTATTTCCTTGTTACAATGATTTTCCACTTCATCTTGAAAGTCTTTGAACAACTTTCAAATGTTTCATACTTCTTCCTTATTAAGTAAATATATAGATATATTCACTTAAATTTCTGGAGAAAGCATATGAAGGAAAAAAGATCCATCGCATATGGCTACACATAATGGACTATGCACATCAGCATGTACAAATTCCAATAAGCTAGTCATCCATTCCTCTTTGGCCTATGAACGTAGTTTCAATTATCTCGAGGAAAGTTTCACATGCGTCAATTGATCAAAATCAAAGACTCCAAAAATCCATCAACATGGAGTTTCTTCATGTTTTCTTTCCAATATAATTTAAAACAGCTATGTCACTTCATAAGTGATCTTTTAATCATTTGTCTTGTGCATTTTAGCAACAATGTTTATGGATGTGATTTCTCCCACTAGACTTGTAAAAGTTCATCCATCCTTTATGGAATACGGTAATTATTTGAACAACCATTGTTCTCGTAATACCGGAACAAAATAACAATTATTAAAACAAATCTTGAAGGCTAGGTTTGACGACAATGAAAAAACACAATAACACTTTATTTGTTTTCGATGAACATCATCACTTCTTCTCTTACCAGTTACATAGGCCATTGCGGTTCATGAATTGCGTTGTCCTGTATGACACTTCATACCAACCAATTCGGTATCCAATACCGGTATCCAATACCTAAGAGCCACATTGTTTAACAAGCAAGGAATACTACCATAACATGTATATCTTTTATATACCTAAGCTGGACATTTCCAACTTTTCCTTTCTGCCAAATATTTTATAGATTCTCTTTCAGCAATTCCTTTTCCTTTTAAAAGAATCTATCAACATCAATAGTGGTGTCATTCACATGAAACATGGTACAAAGCTTGTATATAGTCAAATACTAATACCTTTGGATTTGCACTTTGAAGTGGATCACCATCATCAAATGTTTGGTGTTCTTTCAAAAATCCATTCTTTTATAATCTATTAGTGTAGTAAACATTTTACCACTAGTAGAAAATGGGCCTTTGGTTCAGGCCACTAGTCCCGGCCGTGGCTAGGGCTAGGACTAATGGTCCAAACCAGACGACGTGAGGAGGCCGAGGTACTTTGTCCCGGTCCGTAAGGAACCATTAGTCCCGGTTTGAGATACAAACCAGGACAAATGGGTCTGGGAACGCGTGCGTGCTCCTGGCAGAACCTTTAGTCCCGGTTTGTATCTCAAACCGGGACTAATGGCTAGGCCCTATATATATGCACCCAGCCCTCCACTCTCTCCTGTTTTTTTTCCTATGTGAGGTGGGTATAACTTTGTGCTACCTTTTTTTCTTCATATGCACTAGAGGTGTTCGGTGAAATGCCTGTTAGAGCGATGCCACTTGAGTTCACACAAGACAAAACATGATATGAGGTGCCAGAGCGACACTTAAGGTTTCTCCTCTTTGTTTTGAAGTGTCCTAAAAGGTTAGCAACTATTTTCTCGTTTTGACCGTGCGGTACTAATTTAAGTATCATGATTGCGTTTGATATATATGCATGGTTGTACGATGCATATGAGCCACCCATGGATGTATGGTGACCGACGCTCTGGCGCTTACAGAGAAGGCATGCGTTCTTTTCGCCTTGTGGACAAGGCGAACAAGCGGCGGGATGGTTTTATGTGTTATCCATGTGTTGAATGTCGGAATGAGCAGGCTCACACTTCCTCAGGAGTCATTCAAAGCCACCTGCTTCGGTCCGATTTCATGTCTGGCTATAATGTTTGGACCAAGCACGGAGAAAGAGGGGTTATGATGGAAGACGGTGATGAAAAAGAGAATGATGATGACAACTACCGATCTATGTTCCCTGAATACGATGATACCGCAATTGAAGATAATGAAGAAGAAGGGGGTGAAGAACGGGAACCAGATGAGACCGTTGATGATTTTGGTCGGGTCATTAGTGATGCAAGGCGAGACTGCGACACGGAAAAGGAGAGGTTGCAGTTCGAGCAGATGTTATAGGACCACAACACATTGCTGTACCCAACTTGTGAAGATGGCCAGAAGAAGCTGGGTAGCACACTGGAATTGTTGAAGTGGAAGGCAGAGACCGGTATGACTGACTCGGGATTTGAAAAGTTGCCGGTAATAATGAAGAAGCTGCTTCCAAGAAATAACCAATTTCCCTCCAGTACGTACGAAGCAAAGAAACTTGCCTGCCCTCTAGGATTAGACGTGCAGAAGATACATGCATGCCCTAATGACTGCATATTCTACCACGGTGAGAAGTACGAGAATATGGATAAATGCCCGGTATGCACTGCATTGCGGTATAAGATCAGGAAAGATGACTCTGGTGATGTTGAGGGCGATCCACCCAGGAAGAGGGTTCCTGCCAAGGTGATGTGGTATGCTCCTATAATACCATGGTTGAAACGTTTGTTCAGAAATAAAGTGCATGCCAAGTTGTTGCGATGGCACATGGAAGACCGTAAGAAAGACGGGATGTTGAGGCACCCTGCTGATGGTCGGCAGTGGAGAAAAATCGAGAGAGACTTCCCGGACTTTGCTGGTGACGCAAGGAACTTATGGTTTGGTCTAAGTACCGATGGCATGAATCCTTTTGGGGAGAAGAACTATGGTCACAGCACCTGGCCCGTGACTCTATGTATCTACAACCTTCCTCCTTGGTTGTGCATGAAGCGGAAGTTCATTATGATGCCATTGCTTATCCAAGGCATGAAGCAACCCGGCAACGACATTGATGTGTACCTAAGGCCATTAGTTGATGAACTTCTACAGTTGTGGGCCAAACCAGGTGTACGTGTGTGGGATGAGCACAAACAGCAGGAATTTGGCCAGGTGTTCGTAACCATAAATGATTGGCCTGCTCTTAGTAACATTTCAGGACAGACGAACAAAGGATACAATGCATGCACGCACTGTTTAGATGAGACTGAAAGTATATATCTGGATAAATGTAGAAAGAATGTGTACCCGTACAATCGTCGTTTTCTTCCGCCCAGTCATCCCTTAAAGAAGAAAGGCAAGCATTTCAATGGCAAGGCAGAAACCAGGACGAAGCCTGTCCCCCGTAGTGGTGCTGATGTATTTGGTATGGTCAAGGATTTGGATGTAATATTTTGAAAGGGTCCTGGAGGACAACCTGTTCCGAAAGATGCCGACGGACACGCACCCATGTGGAAGAAGATATCTATATTTTGGGAGCTACCCTATTGGAAAGTGCATGAGGTCCGCTCTGCAATCGACGTGATGCACCTGACGAAGAATCTTCATGTGAATATTCTAGGCTTCCTGGGATTGTATGGGAAGTCAAAAGATACCCCGGCAGCACGGGAGGACCATCAACATCATAAAGGACGAGACGGCAAGCATCCAGGGCAGCTTCAAGGGCTTGCCAGCTATGCTCTTACCAAAGAAGAGAAGGAAATCTTTTTTGAAGTCCTTTTCAGTATAAAGGTCCCGTTTGGCTTCTTGTGGAGTATAAAGGGAATAATAAATATGAAAGAGAAAAAATTTCAAAACCTAAAGTCTCATGACTGCCACGTGCTTATGACGCAATTGCTTCCGGTTGCATTGAGGGGATTCTACCAGAAAATGTTCGAGTAGCCATTGTGAAGGTATGTGCATTCCTCAATGCAATTTCTCAGAAGGTAATCGATCGAGAAAGTCTACCAGGGTTACATATTGATGTGGTCCAATGACTGGTCAGCTTCGAGTTGTTGTTCCTGCCATCCTTCTTCAATATTATGACGCACCTCCTAGTTCACCTAGTCGAAGAGATTAGAATTCTCGGTCCCGTGTTTCTACACAATATGTTCCCCTTCGAGAGGTTCATGGGAGTCTTAAAGAAATATGTTCATAACCGTGCTAGGCCAGAAGGAAGCATCTCCAAGGGCTATGGAACAGAGGAGGTCATTGAGTTTTGTGTTGACTTTCTTCCTGACCCTAAGCCGATTGGTGTTCATGAATCTCGGTATGAGGAGAGGATGACTGCAAAAGGCACACTAGGAAGGAAATCAATGGTATGTAGGGACGGGCATTCTTTCACTCAAGCACACTACACAGTTCTACACAATTCCACCGTGGTGGCTCCGTATATCGAGAAACACAAGAATATTCTATGCTCCGAAAACCCGGGGAAGCCTGAAACCTTGATCAAAGGGGAACACGAGAAGAATTTTGGCAGTTGGTTGCAGACACATCTCATGAATAACACCACTATTGGAGATGAGTTATACTCGTTGGCCAGGTTACCATCTTCGACTATATGTACTTTCCAAGGGTACGAGATAAATGGGAATACATTTTACACGATCACCCAAGATAAAAAAACACCAACCAAAACAGTGGTGTCCGCTTTGATGCAACAGATGACAATGGGCAGAAGGACACATATTATGGGTACATAGAGGAGATATGGGAACTTGACTATGGTGTTTCGGTACAAATGGGTCAAGCTGACAGGAGGTGGGGTACATGTAGACCAAAAGTACGGCATGGCAACAGTGGATCTCAACAATCTTGCGTACATGGATGAACCATTCGTCCTAGCCAACGATGTGGCTCTGGTTTTCTATGTGAAGGACATGTCTACCAAACCGAGAAGAAGGAAAGATAAGCAAAATAATACAGAATACGATGAGCCAAAGCGCCACATAGTTCTTTCAGGGAAAAGAAACATCGTGGGAGTGGATGACAAGACAGACATGTCAGAAGATTACAATAAGTTTCATGAAATTCCGCCCTTCAAAGTAAAAACTGACCCAAGCATCCTGTTAAATGATGAAGATTCTCCATGGCTATGGTGCAGAAGAAAACCACAACACTAGATGTTGGTGATGTGTAATAATGTATTAAACCTTTTATGTGAGCATAAATCTATGTAATGTATTAAACCTTTTATTCGATACATAAAGGTCCCCTTTCATGTAATACATCTTGCTCAATCAAACTAGACGTTGACGACCGGGTTTTGAGCCGCGGGAGGTGATCACCCAAAGAGAAGGAACCATCACAAGAGAAGGAACCCACAAACACTAAGGATACATAGCACAACTGAAAATTAAGATACACAGCACAACTGAAAATTAAGAAACATGCCTAATGTTGGAGTGATTCAGTCATGCTCCTGCCTAGCCCTGTAATACGTGCCACTGTAGTCGTCGTAGTCGCCGGCGCCATCAGCGCTGTCGTCGTCGGGGTCGCTGTAGTCGAACCTTGAAGATTGGGCACGTGTGGGCTGGATTTGAGGGTACCGCGGGCGGGGGTTATTGTCGGTCGTGTTGTAGGCCATGACACTCTAGAGAGTCCGGCCGCACTACCACAGCAGACGGCCGGCCTCGTTGAAGTTCAAAGGAGGTGGGCCGTCTTCCTCGTGCCTGGCGAGCGTCCTCTCACGCCGATTGATGAAGAAGGCTGCCCAAGTCGGGAAATAGTCGGGATGCCAGTTGGGATTCCTCCGCTGCTCTAGCGTGAGCTCGAGGTAGTAGTGGTTCGCGATGGCCATCCGGCGCTCCACACCTAGAGGGACAGGAGGTACCGGCAAGCCTCCGGCGCTCAGCATCCAGCTGGTGGGGACACGGTAGCCCGGTGGGCAGGGGTAGTTCGAGGCGCAAAGCACCTCCGCCTCCCGGGGGGTTAGAGATACGATGGAAGCCATGAGAAGAGAATGATGAGTCTAGATGTGATATGTAAATGGAGGCCAAGCGTATATATATATACTGAAAAAATGGTGGGAAGACAGAGGTGGGAACTGGTGGAAAGCGCGGGAACGCAGTGGCGCGGGAAACTTTCATCCTGGTTTGGGGCTCAAATTAGGACAAAAGATGGGGGGCCTTATCTGGGGGGTGGCCAACCTTTAGCACCGGCTGGTGGGTGCAACCGGGACTAAAGGTGGTTTTTCTGTCATCTAACAAAACTGTCGGTGGGATAAGGACGCGTGGGTAACCTTTAGTACCGGCTGGTGAGTGCAACCGGGACTAAAGATGTCGGCAGGATAAGGATGCGTGGGTGGACGCACTGCTCAATGAGATAAAGCATGTAGCATACGACGCCCTGTCGGAGGAATAAGATAAAGTAGAAGCGGCGCCATGCCTATAAAAGGAGCATCGATACGCCATGGCAAGCAGCTCAATAAGCTAACATGGATGGAGAGTTTCATCCCCATGGATGCAGGAAAGGGTTGGGAAATCTCCCGTGGCAGAACTTCTCGAAGATGCCCTTGGTGCACACGCGCTATGGCATCTTCAGAAGTTCTGCCTCGGAAAATATTTTCCTGCTAGCCCATGAAAGACTCCATCTCCGCCTCCCTGGGGGTTAGAGGTATGGTGGAAGCCATGGGATAGAGTGGAGAGAGGCGACAGAGATGAGTCTAGATGTGCTATGGCAACGACCAAGCCTACATATATATAGTGACAAATGGCGAGAAGTCAGAGGAGGGAAGCGGTGGAAAAGACGGGAAGAAATCGGGCGGGAAAAAATAATGCGGGAAGAAATAAGGCGGGAAGAAACAGACCTTTAGTACCGGTTTCGCGCGAATTTTTTATCAACCGGGACTAAAGGGGCTACCCTCGTATGGAGAAAGCTATAGGGGTAGACGATCCGGGGCCCCCGGTCTAGGGTTTCGCCGGAGGAAGACCACCGGAGCGTCGGAATCACATGAAAATGGCAAAATGGTTAATAGTTTAACTAGTTAGAATAATTATTTTATAAAACAGAAAATGGATTTGAATTGCTTATTCAAATTCAAGCACTTTTTATGTTAAAAATTTAGTCAGATACAAAAATATGCAAAATATAATAGTTAATGCATTTTTAAATTGAAAATGGCAAAATGGTTATTAGTTTCACTAGTTAGAATAATTATTTTATAAAATAGAAAATAGATTTGGATTACTTATTCAAATTCAATAACTTTTCATGTTGAAAATTTCCTCAAATTCATAAGTATGCAAAAACTGTATAATTTAAATGTTTAAATAATATGCTAATTGAATTTTTTTTAAACAGGCGCGTCCCTAGGGTGAAAATTTTGAAAAAAGGACCTTTAGTCCCGGTGCGTGCTACACACCGGGACTAAAGGTGTAGCGTTGGCGCGCGCGCGTTGGGCGGTGCCGAAAACCCTTTAGTCCCGGTGGGTGGCACGCACCGGGACTAAAGGGGGGAACCTTTAGTCTCGCTCCGAATAACGCACCGGGACTAAAGACCCTTTAGTCCCGATGCGTTATACGGACCGGGACTAAAGGACGCCCACCTATATATTGGCGCGCCCCTTCTTCTCCTCGCGCACCCCTTCTTCTCCCCACGCAGAGCACCCCCACGCAGGAATTGTGAGGACAACCTAACGCCGGCAGGTTGCCCGATTCTCTCCGACCGTCACCACCCCAACCGCCGCCACCACTCACTCCAGCCGCCACCGCCCCCAACCGCCACCGCCACTCCAGCCGCCACGCGTGCGCCCCCGGGCAGAGGTACCCCGCCCCCTCCCCTTCGCTCCCCCGTCCGGCTACGCGGCGCCTGCCACTGTGGGCAAGCAGGCCGGGCTGCCCCCTCCCCTTTGCTCCCCCGTCCGGCTACGCGGCGGCGCGGTAGCGGTGCGGGCGATGCGGCGCCGCCGAACAAGTTCTCTGTTTTTTTCCATTTTTTTATTTTGTAGTATATAGTTAATTGTAATATTATTTAGTAGTTGTAATATTATTTAGTAGTGTAATAGTAGTGTATATAGTTGTAATTTTATTTTGTCGTGTAATTATATTTTGTGTGCAATATTATTTAGTAGTGTAATAGTAGTGTATAGTTGTAATATTATTTAGTAGTGTAATATTATTTTGTAGTGTATATAGTTGTTATTATTATTTTGTAGTGTATATAGTTAGAATATTATTTTGTAGTGTAGTATATATGTTATTATTACTATTTTTCTTAGAGTAGTATATAGTATATATGTTATTTTTTTATTATTTTTATTTTGTAGTGTATATAGTTGTAATATTATTTTGTAGTGTAATAGTAGTGTAATATTATTATAGTATATAGTAGTGTAATATTATTTAGTAGTATATATAGTAGTATATTGCATTATAGTAGTATATTGTAATATTATAGTATTATATATATAGTAGTAGATTGCATATATTGATGAATATTATATATATAGTAGTATATTGCATATATAGTAGTGCTATATTATTATAGTAGTATATTACTACCCTAAGGTCCTTTAGTCCTGGTGCTCGCGGGCCGCCCGGAGATAGGGTTAGGGTGGCCGGACTTAGGGTTAGGGTGGTGGTGCTCGCGGGCCGCCCGGAGAAAGGGTTAGGGTGGTGGTGCTCACGGGCCCTCGGACTTAGAGTGGTGGTGCTCGCGGGCCCCCGAAGATAGGGTTAGGGTGGTGGTGCTCGCGGGCCCTTGGACTTAGGGTTAGAGTGGTGGTGCTCGCGGGCCCCCGGAGATAGGGTTAGGGTGGTGGTGCTCGCGGGCCCCCGGACTTAGGATTAGAGTGGTGGTGCTCGCAGGCCCCCGGAGATAGGGTTAGGGTGGTGGTGCTCGCGGGCCCCCGGACTTCAGGTTAGGGTGGTGGTGCTCCGGGGCCGCCCGGAGATAGGGTTAGGGTGGTGGTGCTCGCGGGCCCCCGGACGTAGGGTTAGAGTGGTGGTGCTCGCGGGCCCCCGAAGATAGGATTAGGGTGGTGGTGCTCGCGGGCCCCCGGACATAGGGTTAGAGTGGTGGTGCTCGCGGGGACCCGGAGATAGGGCTAGGGTGGTGGTGCTCGCGGACCCCAGACTTAGGGTTAGAGTGGTGGTGCTCGCAGGCCCCCAAAGATAGGGTTAGGGTGGTGGTGCGTGCGGGCCGCCCGGACTTAGGGTTAGGGTTAGGGCATCACTAGAATTTTGCTATTGTTTACTATTCTTGTAGCAAATTGCGTGTTCATATTATTGTTTAGTATTATTTTATGCAGCAATATTGAATGAAAAATGTTATTGTGTGCATTTTGTAGAAAACTATGGATCCCATCTAGAGAGACCTAGCACATGAAGAAATTCTCGAGGATATGATCAATGACACCCCCCATGTTGATCCACCCGAATCTCCGTCGATTTATCTGAACCCCTCCGGTGAGGGAGCGGAGGTCGACCAAAATGATCAAGGAGAAGCCGACGGCTCCGGTCGTGGAGAAGCCGACGGCTTTGGTGGACCCTTAACAAAGTCCGGCGACGTATATATATGAAGTCTGGTGATTAGTAGATGCATTAACTGAGTTGTATATATATATAAATTGACGAATGTTTCTTCTCTTAGGCCCGGCCAAAAAGTTGGACGCATCTACGCGTTATACAATTACGGTGGTATCACCACGGGGTGAACCGTTGGAACCCGAAAAGGATAAAACTGTATTTAAACAACAATGCGGAGTTATGGTTAGGGATCGCATCCCGATCACCGTTCGAGAGTGAAATAAGACCAAAGGGGCGAAACAGGGTGAGTATGTTGCCGACTGGTACAAAGAGGGTCTTTGGAATGACCTCATGACACATTTCACCCTGCCAGAATGTGAGGATGATGCCGACACAGCTGCATTGAGGAAGAAAGTCAAGCAGTGGACTCTTATGAAGATGGCCGAACTATTCAAGAACTGGAAGAAAGCATTATGGCAAAAGTATCAGAAGACGAAGACTGCTCCTAAATTTGAATGCTATCTAACGAATCAGCAGGCTAACTGGGATGCATTTGTGAAGTACAAGGAGTCGGAACCTGCTATGGAAAAGTCGGAGAAAAACAAGAAAAATGTCGGGATGAAGAAATATCACCATCACCTGGGGCCAGGGGGTACGCGGCTGCCATGCCAAAGTGGGATGCTAAAGAGAATGAGCTGCTTGCTAAAGGGATCACTCCAGAACCAATACGCGAAGAATGGGATCTGAGGGCAAGGAATTGGTTCCTTGGGCATGGGAGTGAGTATGACGAAAGTACAGGGGACCTTGTTTGCAGTGGCGGGATTAGGATACCCCGGGATACATGGCAGAAAGTGGTGAAGGAGATTAAAGCGGGGACAACAAAGTTCCGTCCCGATAAAGAGAAAGACTTGCTGACAAAGATCCTCAGGAATGACGAACGCGGAGGACGTGTACGAGGCCTTGGCCCTAGTTATACGTGGGAGATGGGGTTTCCCAAAGACATAGATACTTATAGGAGCCGAGAGAGAGCAAAGAGGCGACGACAGGAGGAGGAGGGACACGGGTTCACCGATTTTCTAGGAACACTTCGAATGCATCAGCAACCGATTGACGAACTTCGAGGAGGAGCGCGCCTGCAAGATCATATACTCGATATTACCGCCGTCCCATCTCAGCGGAGAAGCAGCGTGGCTGAATCGGAGGTCCCTTCTGACGATGCACGTATGGTAGATGGCGGTCCCGGCTACCCCGTGGATGGAATCAAGGAGCAGGCATCTTGTGAGCTCCATCAGAAGGTGAAGAACCTATCCATCAAGGTGGCGGTCGGATGTGCTTTACCTTGTCCACCTGGCGCACGCTGGCATGGCCGTGAGATTCCAGCTGGCTATGCTAAAGTTGCTGTGGATAAAATCGCAATGGGGTGGGACTCAATGGAGGTTGACATCCCTGGACCTAAAGGTGAGAGGACACTCGAAGAAGTACTGGGTGGTATCATTCTATAGGACAAGAACAACATCAAGCTTCTAGGCTGGATGCCAAGGCCAGCACCGCCTACGAGTCGTCGCATGTCACCTTCACCTCCATCACCTCCAAGAAGCCCACCCCATGACTATGACCACCACAGCCCGAGTCCATCTCGATCTCCACCGCAGCCTTCGATTAGTACTAAATGACGTAGCAGCCCAAAACGACAAATGTCGCCCCTCCAAAGAGTACCTCATAAGAATCTTCCCATCAGACTTTATGATCGTACTGACGAGGAAACCGACATGATCGTAAAGGCCGAATGTGTTGCGCAGCATCAAAAGAAGAAACCCGAGCCCGACCCGGTATACACCGAGAAGCAAAAAGCGTATGCACTTTCTTTTCTGAACACAAAATCGCAATGTCAATTGCACCATAAGCCAGATGACTATCGACGCACACTTCAGAAGGAAGTGAAGAAGAGCAAATCAAGTAGAAGTGCAAGCGGGAGCAAATCATCAGGTCAAAGTGCAACTGAGAAAAGAATGGACGTCCCCCAGCTCGGGAAACAGGCCAAAAAATCGATCCCACCCCTCCAGGTGTTATCCTATGACACTCCCCAGCAGGATATGGAAGAAGCTAAGAATCTTGCGGCCCCTATGAATGTGACTGCGGAGGAATTGCTAGGTGCCCAGGACGACAAGTTACCCAAGGCTCAGGTAGTCCCTACATATGTCCCAGGGAAGCCTCTGGTCAGCTTTGAGCAGTTCCAACAACTGCCAACACAAATGCGGAGTTTACATAACTGGTACTTGAAAGCAGTAAAGTAGGAGAGAATAATGATCGTGGCGAAAGTCCCCCATGACTACTACTTCCGAGAAGAAGAGGTCCATGTTGAGTTTCTAGAACTCTTCCAATTATACAGTTTCGACGCCCTCGACAAAAGTCTCATGAGTTGCTATTGTCTGTAAGTTGTTGAATTCATTGTCTATATATAAGTTGTTCATTTTCTTAGTTGTTCAGTTCATTGCATATAATTATCCTCATTATATCCTTTTGTACTCTGTTATTATGCAGAATGAAGATCATGGAATGTAAAAGAAGGTCACTCTTTAGTGTTGGGTTCATTGACCCAGATAACATACATTGTTAGACGCTAAAGGATAAACCCGGGGAGATGCAGGAAAACCTTCTAAGGTTTCTAACAGAGCAACATTTCTGTGACCACATACTGTTTCCTTACAATTTCCGGTGAGGGTCTTACTATGTTGTACACATTCACTTTTTCTTACTCGATGTTAAATGTAATTGAAGAGTTACTGATGTATATATAAATGTGTGCAGTTTCCATTGGATTCTCATGGACATTCAACTTGATAAGGGAAGAGTTGAAGTCATGGACCCATCAAAGAGACCCCTGGAACAGTTTAGGGACATGCAGGACATGCTCCAGAGGTAATTTCCGTGCTACATCGGTCTCTTTATTTTATTTCCTGAGATATCACATAATAAATAACTCATTCATTCATTTTCTTTGTCAGGCAGGGTTTGGAGCATGTTCAAGAGTAGGGTTAAGGGTTCCTTTAGTAAGGAGCTGACGTTTACTCCGGTCTTAGTAAGTAATACGTGATATGTTCGCGCATCTCTTTACTTCTAGTTTTAAGACAATTATGATGCTAGATTATAATTTTGATTGAATTCTATTCTCGTAAAGTGCGCGAGGCAGCCACAGGGGACGAATCTATGTGGATTCTACATTTGCGAGTTCATTCGCACGTTTTCCACTGGGCACAAAGATTATAGAGTCGATGTAAGAAATACATTCACAACATTATTTTATTACCGTCACTTTTTGTTATCATGATTGATATTCATATTGATCTTCTTTTCTTATATAGTTCAAGAGAATGCAGGATCAGCTCCTACCAGAGCAACGCGTACGAGGAATTGCTGAAGAACTGGTAGGATTCTTGATGAATGAGATGATAGATGACGCCGGGGAATTTAGCATGAATAGGCGCTACCGATGATCCCCGACCGTGTAATTAAATTGTCGAATTGTGATCTCCATGTAACTATCATGATCATGTATATATTTGTATGCTCGATCTGAAGAGAAGTTATCTTATGTATGCACGAACGTGTACGGTATGTGGTAGCATAGAAAACTATTTTTGAAATGAAAAAGAGAAAAAAAGATACAAATTGAATTCTCTGCCGCGCCAGAGAAAGTGCCTAAACTTCTGTCGTGGCAGAGAACCATTTGTCCCGGTTCGTAATACGAACCGGGACTAATGGGGGGCACCCAGCGCCCGCAGAGATGTCCACGTGGATACCCATTGGTCCCGGATGGTAAGTGGTCCGGGACTAGTGGGGGGGGCCTTTAGTGCCGCCCCTCCAGTCCAGTTACCAGGACCGGGACTAAAGCCCCTTCCGGGCTGGGACTGGAGGCCCTTTTTCCACTAGTGTACTTACATCTTCTATTCATCTTTATCATGAAAACTTTCATGACCAAGCTACTATAGCCTGTAAGGAAGAATCGCGCGTATAATAATAGTTCCCAAAACCTTTTTGGGAGATCCAGATGCTTAGCATCTCCATCCTTCACAAATTCTCATACAGTATGAGAACATGTATTTTGCTAAATTATACTCTACCATAATGCAACCAAAAACATTGTCTTAGATATCACAATATCTTTCACACATGATGTTTTCTGAAACAATTTTCAGCTCCAATATAACCTTGGTATTAAAACAACTTTTGAATATCAATAATCATGGAGGCAAACATGATACTTTAGATACTAACATTGGAATTCTTACTCTTGATTTAATACTACTTATTAAACTTCATGGAGTAAATAGAGTTTGCTGAAAGTTTGCAATGGGACTTATAAACTTTAAATTGACATTCAAAACAATACGATACCAGTTCGTAAAGTAAATATCCAGAATTCTATACTTCTATTATCTCAATTAAAACTAAGCATAAGGTAGTAAATAGACGCCAATGACTACAACAAGTTATGCAAATTCACTTCAATTAGTTTATGACAAATTGAGTTCGACTAATCCAAATTAGAAATGAACTCCCACTCAAAAACGACATCCCTCGTGCCTTTTTGGTGATTACATGAACCAAATCCACTACACCAAGTCCGATCATCACGTGAGTCGGTGTAGCTTCAAAGGCGAGCATAAATATGGGCATCATATCAACTATATGACTCATGCTTAACCTTTCGGTCCATGTTCCGAGGCCATGTCTGTACATGCTAGGCTCGCCAAGTAAGGAACTTAGTACTCGCGTGTGTAAAACTATCTTACACCTGTTGTATGAAAGCGTAGATTCGAGTACACCCGATCATCACGTGATGTCTCGAAACACGATCCATAGAACGGTGCATACTTAAGGAAGAACACATTTTATCTTGATATCTAAATGAGGGATCATCTTACAATGCTAACAAAAGCGCAAAACTAGCAGTATAAGATGCTAACATCTAATGTGTAAAGTGAGATGATATGGTCTATGCATTTGATCTCTATCATATGCATCGTGGTATGATCTCTATCATTCCTTTGTGTGTAAGGCCAAGGTCCATGGAACTTACACGTTGAATGTGTTGTAAGAGTATCTATCATACATCTACTTACAACAATACCATATCAAGACACTGGCCCAGCAACGATCTAAAGTAGACGCCTCTAATTTATCAATTGCAAGTTTTACGTGGCTTAGGGCTTTCGGAGATAGAACCGTTCTTACCTACGAACATGAACCACAACGAGGATAACCAAGTTACTAGAAACTCGTTGTAAATCAGATATTGACTATAGTAGGAGAAACAGACGCCCGCCAGCCACTTATGCAAAACAAGTTGCATGTCAGTCGTGGAACCGGTCTCATGTACGATGACATGTAAGGTTGGTCCGGGCCGCTTCATCCCACTATGCCACCAATATCCAAAATACATAGAAGATGCAATAACATGATCATCATCGCCCACATATAAACATATGTGTACTACCCGGGCAAAGCACCTACGCATAGACCTGACTCTGATACCACTGTTGTGTCCGCAGCATAGAAAACAAAAAATTTCCTACGATGAGAACTACACGCCAAGATCTATCTTCTAGGTACAAAGCAATGGGTGGACATACATCCATCGAGAACTTACCCTCGAAGACAACGAGTTTCATTAACGAGTAGGAACTCGTGGTTGATGTAGTCGTACACTTGCCGATCTCAAGATCGTGAGGAAGTCCGAGCGCCGCAACTCAGCAGCGCATCCGTACTCGCACACACATTCAAGCCACCAGACAACCTCCACCTCCTCGCTCCAGCGATCCAGCGGAAGCAGCAACTCCTTCCAGATGAAATGCCACCGGGAGTCGCTAATCCGAGACCATGGGGGAATAATTCTAGAGGGGGAGAGAGATCCTTCATAGGACGAGGGGGGTGCCCCTCCTTCATGGACGGCGCATGGGGGAGGCGCCTCTTCACCTCCTCCATTCATGTGGTGGTAACCCCTCCACATTAAAATGCCTCTTCACATTCCCCTTTAAAGTCTCCACTTTAAATGCATTAAAATTCTCCAAGTTTAATGCTCTCTCATTTAATAAAACTCTTTTATTAAATTTATTCAGAATTTTGTTAATTACTTTAATTAACAAACATTCACATATAACCCCTTGCAATATTTCAATATCACATGCAGAACCACTTTCTGCAATTTCACCCGAAACAGTTCCGGTTTCTATCAAAACAATTCCTGCGCTTTGCAATTCTTTCGTCTGAAACATATGTGCTCCAAAATGGTGTCCGGTACCTCTTAAGTGTGTCACCCTATTGTTCACGAATAATGCGGACATGATTGAGACTCCTCTCGTATCAATAATCAGAAGCGAGACCTGGAGATCCATATTGACTCCTGCATATTCAACGATGACTTCTGTGATCGTGAGAACCTTTAACGCTAGTAACTAAATCCCTTTGTCTCGCGATATATTACATGTCCGAGATTCGATCATTGGTATCTCCATACCTAGTTTGATCTTGTTATCGACATGCACTCTTTTCTCCTTCCCGTGATATAACATTCGAGTGATCACATTACTTGCTTGCAAGCTATCTTAATGTGATATCACCGACAAGGCCCAGAGTATATCTATCCGTCATCGGCATTGACAAATTCCACTCTTGATCCATGAGCCTCAACATAACACCTTCGCAGCACTGAACCCATCTTTATAGTCACCCTGTTACTGTGTGACGTTTAATGTTATCAAGATACTCTTCCGGTGTTAGCAATTAACATGATCTCATGGTCTAAGGATAAAGATTACTTCGTATGGTGTTATAGCAATATAAACATAATGACTTTGATCGTAATGCTATACTTCGGATGAATGTTTATCACATCATTCAACTAATGTTGTGAACTTGTTATTAACAACATCCAATGTCCGTGATCAGGAAACTTGATCATCTTGTTAATCAACAAGCTATTTTATAAGAGAGGTATAACTAGGAACCCTTTTTGTTTATTAAACACACATGTATTTATGTTTCCGATCAATACAATTATAGCTTGCAAAGTAAACATTTATCATAAACATGGAATAAGATAATAACCACTTTATTATTGCCTCTCGGGCATATTCCCTTCACAACGCAGTCAAGTTCTTCGAATCCATCGTCTACCGTTTTAGCGTGCCACACACTATCATCATGGACAATGGGACAAACTTCACCTCCAAGGAGTTCCAGGAATTCTGCGAAAACCTAGGAATCAATATAAGTTACGCCTCGGTGGCTCACCCACAGACCAACGGTCAAGTCGAAAAGGCCAACGGTCTCGTCTACGGCGGAATCAAGAAGCGACTCCTCCGGCCACTCGAACAAGCTGTTGGATGCTGCCCAGACGAGCTGCAATCTGTCCTCTGGAGCCTGCGCACAACTCCCAACAGCGCCATGGGATACACCCCGTTCTTCATGGTGCACGGTGCCGAAGCAGAGCTACCCGCCGAAGTACGCTACAAAGCACCGCGGGTGGTCACATACAGCAAGAAGGAGTCAACTCTCACACTCGAAGACTTCGTCGACCTCCTCGACAAGGCACGCGAAATCGCAGCGGAAAGATCAACGATCTACCAGCAAAATCTCCGCAATTACCATAGCAGAAGGCTACGCCCCAGGTCCTTCTTCGAAGGAGATATGGTCCTGCAATTGAAGCAACAAGGGCATCTCAAGCTCGAGTCCCCCTGGGAGGGACCATACGTGATTACAAAGGTAATCCCAGGTGGCGCCTATCGCCTTAAAGATTTCGAGACAGGAGTCGCATACTCCAACCCCTAGAACGTCGCGAAGCCGTGGCACTTCTACCCTTAGTCTTTTTCTTTCTTTATATTACAAATAAAGCTTTTCAGCCAGGCTACTTAGCCATACATTGTACCTCTTACTATTCTATGAATAAATAAAGCTAAGTGCCCCAAACTCTGTGTTTTTCTATTAATTTTCGCCATCTATTTACTCGGGGGCTGCGCCACCCTTTACACATCTGTTCTACGAACCAATCGCGATATCCTGACTAGCTGACGCAATAATCGAACCCTTGACAAACACCAACCCAGCTGCATCGGACCTGGCGGGTTGGTAAGGTGCTGAGATAAACACACATCAGGCTAACGAAAAGGAATCGCATAGTGCAACACACTCGCCAAACATACGAGCCTGCAAACTCTTTACATATCAATATTAATCAATTATATACAAGCGTACATACGAACTTGACAACACGGGTACATTCATGTGCAGGATACAGGTTAAACTACTGCTGCAGCAGAAGATCGTTTGTCTGTTCCTCAAAGAAATCGACAATTTCTTCTGCTGGACGATCCACCGCCTGATAATGGGGAACCATGTTCCAGGTTGAGCCTGCCGGCGGCCTCATAGGTCCAGCTGCAACAGCTACAATGTCCACATTAGGCTTGTGCAGTCACACCAGCGACAAAGCAGCCATGGCACCAGCCACCAAATACTGTCCCACGCAATCGCGAACTGCACTCAAATCTTGAAACTTAGCAAGGAGAGCCAACACGCTCGAAGGAACGACGTCCAGTGGAAACATTGTCTGGTAGATATTCCTCAGGCATGACTGTGCCTTCTTGAGGAAGTGGAGTACTCGAGAGGTACGATCCTGCAGGGTCGCAAGTGCGATCGCATGATCATGGTCCACCCAAAAATACCCACTCGTCTGAAGTTGCTCCTGGGTTAGGTCGTTCATGCGAATGGTGATCCTGTCTTTCTCATCCAGCGGATGACGCACGCCGACAACTATACCAATCAAGAGGCAAAAGTATGAAGACAACGAACAACCACGATTGACTACAAGAAAAGACAAGGAGGCAGAAAGTTAACACTTGAACTGGTCACCCAGCTGCGCCACCTCCTGTAGCAGATATTGCTCTTGGGCGGTGGCTTTCTCCGCCCTTGACTTCCATACATCCGCGTTGCCACGAAGGACGGGCAGTTCGCGTTCCAGCTTCTTAACGCGATCGCTCAGTCGTGAAAGCAGGGACAACTAAGGTATCACCAGCGGATGGCAAGTCCCGAGGCTCACTTGAAGGACCACTCGATGTACCCTATCACAAGCCAAGCAAGAGAAAATAAGGGACCAAGCAACACATGGACAAAAACTAAAGTACATTCAAGCGTAGCAAAAGTATCAACAGAGACACTCAGCCAGTGGCATGTTCTCAACAAAAGGAGTCGAACTATTAACTATTACAAATATAACTACTGAGGAGCAACTTGCTTCTTCGACTTGGACTTTGGCTTCGGGGGCTTCATCGACTCCGTGGCAGTATCAGACGCCACAGACTTCCTGCCGGCCCCTTACGCCGCAGCCTTCGCTGCCTTCTTGGCTCGCTGCAGCTCCTTAGAATAGTTGGCAACTGTGTTAATGAGTTGCGGCCCGTACTTGCCGCAGATAGTTGCAAAGGGAGCAAAAACTACCTGTTGACCATCTGCGCGGACGGGCATCATCTTGGAGATAGTAGCTGGATCCATCTCCACTCCATGGGCTTGCACCATGGCGAGTGCCATGGAGGCGTGGACCGCACGGTGCGATTTCCTAAAGTCCGAGGGGATACCTCCAACGAGGGACTCCACCAGGTCATCCAAGTTCTCAATCATCTCAGCCTTAGGCGCCAGCTCCTCGCGGATACGACTGAGTACACCCTTAGCTTTGGTCAGCGTTCGCTGAATGGAAGCACTGCGGTCTTTGACTGCCGCGATAGCGCCTTCCAAGGCATCATCACGACAAAGCACTTGGGCATCGAAGCTCAAACCGCCAGCATGTACACAGAGCAAAGTGTCAACACAATAGCAAGACATCGAAGAAAGAAGCAATCAAGACACAGAAGAAAAAATACTTGAAAGAGACTTGGGAATCGAGAAGAGTTGTTCTTAGAACAACTTCTCCCTCGCAGCGATGGAGGCACGCAAATCCTCTTCACGTTTCCGCGATTCATTAAGCACAACCACTGCCTCGTCGCCACTCTTGACCGTTGCGGCGAGCGTCTTTTCAAGCGAAGCGGCTCCGCGCAGAAGTTCGTTATGCTCAGCTGCAAAAATATAAGATGGATCGTCAGTCGAATGTATAAAAACATCACAAGGACAAAGAAGAAGACGCAAAAATACCAACTTTCAACCACGTGATGGCGATTGTCCAGCAAGGCGTGTTGTCGACCCATTGCAAGTACCTGCTCCGCTAGACGAGCAACTTCCTTCACAATAAGTTGCCACAGAAGAAAAATCAAAGGATCAGCAGATACCATGGACGACCAATTCGACTGCAAAAAAGCAACATCACACATACGTGCTCCTCCAGAGACTCCAAAGTCGATTGCCGCGCAGTCGTCCGGACAACCATCTAGTGCTCCACAGCGTGTGGAGAACTCGATGAATTGTGCCTGGAGTGGGCCGCCAATGGAGGAGAAGAAGATCGCTCAGCCACTTCCTTGGCCTTGGAGTCTGTGACTCCAGATTCCTTCAAAAATTGGATGTCACCAGAAGGCAACGACGCCGGTTGACTACGGAACAAAAACCTGCATCAGGAAATGCAACTCCAAAAGGAACCAAGATGAGAATTGTGGACTTACCTGTCAAATTTAGCAAAATCGAAGGTTTGGTCCTCCGACTCTGACGACTCCTTCGGCAGCCACATCTTCTTGCGAGCAGATGGTGCCATGGAACTCACAGGAACAACAGGAATTAGCGAATCCGCACCAATAGCTGGGCCTTCTGGAGTCGAAGGAGACGACGCATCCAAATCTTTGCTGCGCGAACGCTTGCGAGTGTCCGGACTGCTAGACTCGAGGGCTTCCTCCTCCTCTTCAAGTGGGACGGTCGATTCCGACTCGTCCTCTTCGTCTACTTCGCGAGGAATAACCTCCTCAAGAAGAGGGGGCACACTGGGAGACACCTTCCAATCCTACATACAGAAGACAATTCAGCACACGTTAAGAAAATCAGAAGCACTCGACAAATAAAGCTACTTCGTTGCACAATCATACCTCAGGAGAAGGGTTAGATGCATCAAATGGAGGAACGACTGGTTCACTAGGGAGGACATCCTTGGCGGTATACTTGGTCAACAGTCGCACCCTCTTATCTACTTCACCCGCGGAAATGCCATCGGCAGATACGCGAGTGACATCGTCTGCACGAGCCCATTGGAACATGGGGTGGATTCTGGCCTGCAGAGGCTAGATGCGACGGTGCAACCATGTGCGAATGAGGGCGCAGCCTCCCTCTTCTTTACCCATGCGATTCTCGAGGTCGCAGACGCGCTCGTACAAGACTTCTATCTACTCAGACTCGCCAGGCATCACCACGTTCTTCCAAAAACGCCTCCTCCTACACGGCATCGCGGGATCAAAGGGCGTGAGTCCGTAGTGCTCTCCCTCGGTCTTCTGGTCACGGATGTAGAACCACTTGTCCCTCCACCCTTGGAAGGATTCCATGAGCTTGATATCGAAGTATGTGATGGAGGAGTCAACATGGATACCGCAGCCTCCTACGTCGTAGACTACTGACGCTTCAGCTTGAAAAGCCGTTTGACAAGACCAAAGTGAGGCTTGATTCCAAGCCAGCACTCGCAAATTGTAATATAGCAGGCGATGTGGAGAATAGAGTTTGGGGACAACTGATGCAGCTGGAGCCCATAGAAGCAAAGGAGGCCCCTGAAGAAAGGATGCAGGGGAAGAGGCAGACTGCGGATGATGAACGCTAGGAACATCACCCGAAAACCAGCAGGAGGATAAGGAGTTACCTCGCCACCTGGCACTCGCGAGTCACCCACCATGGGAGATAGAACTCCATCTTGACAAAGAAGACGAAGCTCGGATGATTTGATGATGGACGCGCGCCACGCACCATTGGTGATGCGGGTACCCGCGCCCTTCTTCTTCCCAGCGCCAGCGGCACTGGTGCCCATAGCGGCGGAAGCGCCCTTCTTCTTGGCAGCGGCAATGGCGGTAGTGGACTCAGCAGCGGCGTCTCCTTTCTTCTTCCACATCTTGCGGCAACGTTGCTAGCGGAGAAAATAGCTCGGAAACACGCGGAGTTGGTCCAGCGCCGCGAAGGGGACGAACTCTAGGAAGCAGAGAGCAGCAGCAATGGCGATGGAGGCACAAGCAGAGAAAGAGCAGATGGGAAATTACCGCAGCTGTGCTGTTACTTAACCCCCTGGCGGATGCAATCCAACGGCCAGCAGAAACCCTATTGGACACATGGCGCACATCGTGATCGACACGTGGAGAGGCTAAAACACGAACTGTCCCCCACTACCTCCATTACGAGCGGAAATCGAGGAGGCGTAGTTAAAACGAAATATTACGCACGCCCGGTCAAGTCAGGGTCAGAAAATGGGACCCACCGCTCGCATGTCCCGTCAAAGACGCTCACACGGGCAACTGAGGTCATCACATCATCAGCACTGATATCATCAAACTGAGCACTAGAAGACTTCGACTACATAAGTCCTTGCTCGAGTCTTCGACTCCACCAAGCACTCAGGGGCTATTCCCATAGGAACCGCTGGTTGCGCACCCTACGATTTTCTTTTTATTCAGGAATATGGACATTCAAGGCTTACCCAACCACTCGAATTTATGATTCAACGATGGATCATGGGTTACTCCCATAGGGAGCGCTGGAAACAAATTATACTAAAACAAGCAAACAAAAGACGACAACAGTCGCGAAAAGTTCTTTAGTCCCTGCCTGAGTCTTCGACTCAACTAGGCACTCGGGGGCTACTCCCATAGGGAGCGCTGGTCGCGCACCCTATGATTATTTGTACATCGTACTGTGTGTTAATAACATCCACACTCAAAGTCTATGGCGATACCGCCTCATATTTTTCCCTACAAAGAGACTGCGTCTCCTGGGTCACCCGAATCATCGCCGCGATGACAAAAAATTCGGATGCCACGCTTACAGCATGAAGATAAGACCTGAATAAGGCCTGGCAACGCATTTTTTGTGCACTACTAAAAATATATCCGTGCCTACAGGTACGATGAACATGCCTTGACGGAAGCGTCGAGTGCTCACACCCTTATACTGGAATTCGACTCCTGTAAGACCTCAACGGCTTGAGTCGAATTACACCAGCACTTTTCTGAATTATAGTCCGGGGACTCGAGTTCGAGTAGATTGCGATGTTTTTCCCTAAGGCAGTCAACAATCCCTATGATATAGACAGAACACTCGAAAAAGAACTCAGTCATGCACTCGAAAGGCTTCATAAAGTCCCCAGTCGAATCTATGATTCCATTAGACACTCGGGGGCTACTGACATGGGTATTCCCTACAGGTACTCGAGCTTGGTATATACGGTCTAGATACGGTAGAAGCCCACGGCATTGCCACGGCCCAATGAATACTTCGATTGGCCCATGGACTCTCGATTACTTGTGAGACAAGAAGAAGCTTAAAGATATAAAGTTTAAAGGGAAAACCCTAACCTGTAACGGACTCGACCTGCTACCCGAGACCTAGCCTATCCATATAAAGGCTGGGAGGGGGCAGCGAGGAGGACACATGCAACCCTAGTTTCTACGACCCTCGCCAGATTGCATCTGCGCACCATTGTAATTGTCAATTCCTTCATTAATTCCAAGAGCAGACAAGCAGGAGTAGGGACCTCCACGAGGCCTGAACCTGGGTAAACCTTGCGTCCCTGTGTGCTTGTTTGCTAGCTGATTGATGCTTCCAGCGCTCCCTGCTTCTCCAAAACCCAAGTCCATAACAATGGGCATTGATGAGTTAAACCCTCGTCAACTACTGACTCGGAAGTTTCCAAACCCTAAGTCGCGGTACATTTTACTCCGAGAATGTGTGTAGATTGTTTTGCCCGACAAGTTCTACGCACAGAGCTCTAGAATTTAACCGAATTACATATATATATAGGTTCAGGTTCATCACATTATTATGCATCTCCATTGCCAGCAGCCTTCTTCCCCCGCCTGGGTGCCAAGGCTTCACGTCCACTGGCTTCTTCATTTCCTGCCTGCTTCCTCTTCCTCGGTACCAATTTTCTTAGCTTCACGTGCTATGCATCGTCTTGACAGTCAACACCAGAGTCGTGTCCATCATTATCTTTCCACTCGTTTTTATTTTATTCCGGCAGTCATGTTTCTAACCTTGCGGCGCTTCCTATCAAAGAAACAGGACTGTTGCATAACTTCCTGATATCTATAGAGTAAATAAAACAAAAATTACAATTCAGCACAAACATGCGAACCCCAAGAGACTTTTGTTTAGTAGAAGGTAATTGGGTTCGAGCGACCACCCTGTCCAAGGATAGAAGGGCGACTCCCGGTTGCAGCAGCTTCTACGTCCAGTACATCACAATTCAGCTCAAACATGCCAGCCGAAGCATACCTTTTCATCAACCCAATTAGCTAACTGTCACATGTTAGAGGAACCATAATGCCTCATTCATCCATGAAGCTAAATTTTGTAGTCTGCTTCGGCCATATTTCATCATGATTATGCAAAGCAGCAACCATACCAGGGATACCGCAGATCTGTGCAGGCGCTTCTTCTATCGTGATACAATGGTGTCCATACCACTTGCCCTTTACCCATGCTGATTTAGAGTCATGCCTAAAGAGGGCTACCGTAACCAGGTAAGGATGGTCCGCGGAGATCCCACTTGGCAGAAAACTATGGACAAAATATGTTTGTCAGCGTTGGGCTAACAAACAATTTTAGGTTCAGTAGCCAGCTAACAGTTACTGTTAGTGTGAATAGAAAATAGAAGGGTAGCTCACCCACATGTAGCCAGAACTTCTTCTTCCTTAGTAGTAGGATCTGCCATCCTCCGAGCTACTCAGCTCGTCAGCGGCGGAGGCGGGCTAGAGCTAGAGCCTCACAACGGCGGCTACGGCATGCGCCATTGGAGCTCGGGATAAGCGAATGGGCGCAGCAACTAGGCGCAGCAACTTGGCGTCGAAAGTCAAATGTCCGAAGGGATCGTTCTGCCCGGAGGGTGGATTTCGACGGCGCCGGTGCTAGAGGAAAGGATGGAATGGATTTGTGAAATTGGTCAACGCATTCAAGCCACTTAGTTCCTCGATTTGCCTCAGAGGTTACCGCGTTGGCGCTCGCGTCACGGACATATGGCCGACATGTGGGTCCTGACCGTCTACTTCACGGGGCAGTTTAACGGAATATTTGAATTTGGTAGGGGTGAAATGAGATTGAAATGGACCCTCTCAGTAGTTGGCAGCCAAACGAGGCAATTACAGACAACTTGGGTACCGTGATGCACTCGCCCAGGAACTTTCGGGCCGTAAACCAACAATCCCCTTTGGCCAACCACCATAACACCGTGCAACCGCGGTTTGCACCAATTGGCCTCCGTTGAGCATCTTCTCACATACCCTGACCGCCCTATGCATCATTTCTTTTTTGTACAATGTCATGTTAGATAAATAAGTAAAATTATATTTATATGGCAAAGTAGAATGTAATTTTTATATGATTTTTCTTTATTGTGAGGTTAAAGCTCAGATTATA
The DNA here is from genome assembly GCA_916181665.1 of Avena sativa. NCBI lineage: Eukaryota > Viridiplantae > Streptophyta > Magnoliopsida > Poales > Poaceae > Avena > Avena sativa. The sequence goes on from OV702287.1 coordinate 578,343,461, forward strand.
CTCATTGATTTTAGATTAATTTCAAATTAAACGAATCCTTTTACTTTTAGAAATGGGCACTTTAATACTGAGTAATATTACACTTGGCATATGCATAACAAGATACACACAACACACAACCATCCACTGTTACACAAAAACTAAACCAACTAGACACGAAGTACACAATCGCCCGATTAAAAAAAAGGTCTAGAAAGATGGAAGTTCAATTCTCATATTACATTGCACTGTCATCCATATCCGGAAAAAATATCCCTCGTCGTATCCTCCAAACATGTACAACCCTCCGTAAATAGTCAAACAATACTTCACACATTGTAGAGAAGATCACAAATGGAGAGTTCCGTGCTCTAGTACATAACCTGCAAATTAGAAGACACTTTACCATTAAAAATATTGTCATTTCTATATAGTCATAGCGACTAAATAATGGAAAGTGCTCCCACCCTAATCAGAATTCTGTATTTATCAGCAATCCTATGTAATCAATTACCAAATACATTGGCAACAGATCGGAGAGGAGACAATCCAGATGATGTTTGGATGATTTACAATAGAGAATGATCGAAATTACATTATAAAAACAAATGTTTAATTGTCTCATCTTGATAATAAAAAGCACATTGCTTACTTTCTTGCCAATTTCATTTTACAAGATTGTCTTTTTTGAGAATAATTACTCTACGTAAGTACCATGTGAATACTTTATTTTCTAAAAGAATTTTCATTTTCCAGATTTTCTTACTATCATCAACTTTTTTTTTTGAAAATGGGCGTTTTATTATTTTCAATAATGTTTTCACCCGGCGTATGCATATCTAGGATGCACGGAGCCGCACAACCACACAAATAGTGAACAAAATAAAAATACCAATATTATAAAACATGCCATGGAAATAACTAAACGGCCTGGAGCTATGGTAGATCAATCCTCAGACCACGCTGCCATCCATATCAGGAGAAAATATCTCTCGCCATGTTCTTCAATCGCGTACAACCCTCCACAAGCAAGTCGTGAAACACCATACGTTGAATAGTAGACCATGATCGAAGGATTGTCCTGGCCCGATAGATAACCTTCATAGAATTGAAGACGATATAATGTTATTAAAAATCTTGTCATTTTGGAACCGATGGAGTAGACCATACACACGCTTTATTGATGTAACTACCTCGGTGAATTACGCTCCTAGTTACAAGCCTGGATGAACGGAAATGGTCAAAATAGTACGGTGGGGCCCAAATGCCACTCACAGGTAGACCTTTCGGCCGTCCCAACCATTTCCAAACATCGGGACAAGAACGGGCGGTGTAATCGGCAGGCGAAGGGATCAACTACATACACAAATGAGTATGTATGCAAGCCACCATACAATAGTACATCAGAGCCATTCCATCTAAAAAGAAAGGAAATATAGCAACGCCACACGGCAAGATCCAAATATCCTAGATAGATATAATAGTTTAGGATATCTCCTAATACATCAAACATCAGAGTATCAGGCGGAAGCGGAAGACAAAATCCGAGTACGGATAAGAAGCAAATCGGCATAAGATGCCCCATAAATAAGCAGATCCCGCCCACAGATCTCACGGATCCCCGTTCCCGGAATCTCTACACCGAATGATCGTTGCCCACATCGTCCGTCTCTTCCACCCAGTATCCATCTTGCGAGGGTACCTGTTCATCTGAACCAATAATTTATCGTGTGAGACCCTAGGGGTACTCAGCAAGTCTTTATGCCTCTAAAGGGGACATAACCTGGGGTGACGCAATTGCAGCAAAAGATAAACCCTAGCAATTCTATAGATACTCGCTAACCATCCGCCTAACCATAGATAGACGGATGTCCGTGAATTAAGAACAACAGTTATAACAATAATAACGGTAATATCCACAGATCCATCCTCCTCCTCGCTTACCGACGAGGAAGCGGACGAACAACCCCCCATCCATTGGCAGTTTTATTAAACATTCCATGAGTGTTGTACTATTTACTAGTCAGGTACCTAGTCTAGTCAAATTAAAAGCGGTACTTTAGTTATTCTTGTCTACGATCGAGAAACTATGCTCCAAGTCGTCCATAACCGCGGACACGGCTTTCAGAAAGTTTTACCCTGCAGGGGTGCACGAATAGCAACACACACTCGATATGCCTCGGAAAAACCAAATCAAAACCCAACGAGGCAGTCACGACAAAGCGATCACAGGATTCAGAAATATTTCAGGGGGCCACCCCATTAAGCTACCCGAGACGAAGTTGGCCGACTCCGAGACGGACTCAAGGTTTGCGCCAATGGCTGTGAATGACTGGGAACCCGAAAATGTGACTGGGCTTGTCGACACCGCGAAAACACTCCGCTTTCCTAAACAGTACAGTGTGCAGTACCTCGCACAATTTAAATAAAGCAGTAAAGCATGGCATAAGTACATGATAGTAAATAAAACCTCAAACTAGTTTGTGGCCCCAAGAAATAAGAATGAATCAAGCTCTGGCTCAGGGGGGTTCATAAGCCTCCCGGATGTGGATAGCGCGAATATTCAATGAACAGAAATCAAGTAGTCGGGGTCCTACGGGACACAAGTGAGCCTAAAAAACCAAATAACAGATAAGGCTCACCGGTGCCACATTCATTAGTTATCCCATTACTACTCAGGTTAAGTTGTTTAGGTACCTCGTTATCCATCAGACACTCACATACCCTACACATGCTGTTCTACGACTCGCATGGCTCAAACAAGTCCTGTAGTAAGGGCTCATGGGATGGAGGAACAAGCTTCGGTGGGGTTTAAAAGTAAAGGCTATGCAATACTTGGGATTCAATTTAATGCAATCGCGACTCAATGATGCAAGAATAAGATAGAGGCAATAGGTACTATATGTATGCAAGCATGTGGTAGTGCTTTCCTGGCAGCTCAGTTGAAGCAAGGGATGGATCTGGGTAGTGCTCCTGGTTCTCTTGATATATCCCCTGCTCAGCGTCTATTCAAAGAAGAACCAAACAAACAAGGGCCAACATAAATAAAGTGCACAAGCATATGAATTAAATGCGACAAGCAAACAATCATGCCATGATGAATGATGCACAATTTGCATGGCAATAAAGTAGCATGGCATGGGTGAGGTATGGAATACAAGGATAAACCATTTTATTGAGTTTTGGGCCCATTTTATCCTCATTTAAGTTGCTGTACACATTATATTTATATGATGCATGCTGCAAAACAGATAAAGGAATGTATAAACAGAAAGGTCTCGTCGAGCTAATCATTTTAGACATATTATTTATTAAATTTGGAGTTATAAAACAAAAGATATTAATTTATTAAAGAAGAGGGGCATTTTATTGTGATTTAAATCAACTTGAAAATTTTGAATGTCCAAAATATAGTTTGGATGGCATATTTGAATTCCTCACATTTTTCTGATTTGAAAACATATATTATTTGTATTGTTTGGATTTACCAAAAGAAAGTTATTAAAAACAGAATTAAATTCATATTTAAACATTTTCAGAAATTGTTTTTATTTAAAACAGAAATCACACAGACTTTTTGTACTCAGTGGATCTCAGCCCGTGACGCTGACTGGTGGGCCACTGCGGACTGGGGCCACACGCGCGAGGACGAACCTCTGCTACCGCGGCTTAGCCAGCCCAGGCGCTGACATGCGGGCCCGATAGTGAAGTAGGTCCCATGGGTCAGCGAGGGGGCACGGGTGAGCCACGTTGTGCAGCGGGGGAGGAGTGCGTGTTGAGGGTCTAAAATGCTGGGGGGTTTTCTGCCAAAAGTCGGGCGGCTGACAGGTGGGGGCTCTGGGGCTGCTAGGGACCTGTGCGTGCTCGAAAAGAACTGGGGGGGGGCTTTTTCGCAAAACTACCACACGAGCCCTGACTGAACTAACGCTGCTCTCTGAATCTCGTCGACGACTGGCGACGGCGAGATCTTCCGGCGAGGGTGGCGTCGCATCCGCGGCGAGATGGCTCTGGCCGACAAAACGGAATTTGCAGAGGGAGGCTTCGGCTACCGATCTCACAAGGAAGGGTCGACGGCGGCGTGTTGTGCTGGACTGGGCACGTCGGGGAACAGAGAGGAGAACGCCGGCCTGGGCCTGCGCGTCGGCGGGGGTCACAAATAGGCGGTGCTAGGCAAGCAGAGGGGTAAAACGGAAGAGGGTCTAGGGAGGAGCTCACCTCGGTCTGGCGGCGGCGCGGAGAGAGAAAGAGGAGAACGAAGCAGGTAGCTAGGGTTAGGGAAAAAGAAGGCGGCTAGGCGCGAGGATAAGGAGGAGGGCTGGCGTGCGGTGGGGCGAGCTGACGGCGGAGGACGGCCACCTGCCGCACAGCTGCTTTCCATCTGCTGCCGAGGGTGAGCGGGCGAACGGCGTCAGAGGCAGGAAGAAGAGGAACAGGGTGGCGTCGATGCTGGCCTGGCTCGAACCGGTACGGTGGGTGGAGGAAGGTTGGGCCGGGGGATGGGCCGCGACAGGGGAAGGCCACGTCGGTGGCTGCTGCTCTGGTACTGCTACTGGGCTGCATGTAAGGGTTTCTTCTCTCTTTCACTCTTTTCTTTTATTTTAGCAAAACTGTTTTGATTTGTTTTGTTTGTTGCAGGTTTAAACAACCTAAGAAATACCTCTTTAAGGAAGTTTTTGCAAATTTTGTTACGAAACAGAGATAGCTAAGGAGTGGAGAGAGGCTTAGGGGAAGAGATAGAAAAAGAGAGAGGTAAGAGATATTAGGGTTAGACATGGTTTGGTTTAGCCAAACCAAAGAGGTAGTTTTTAAAATATGGTTTAAGAGATTCAAAAACAAGGAGCACCTAGTTTGAATTTAAAACCAAGCTCCAACCAAACCAATAAAACAAAACAAAAGAAGAAGGCCAAGGGTTATGGTTGCATGGCCCATGCATAACCATTAATGCTAGGTGTTATCTTGTGAAAACAACATAAATGTCCATGGCATTTATTCATATGCATTCCAAACATGGAATAAGGCCAAGCAAAAGAACTTAAAGGAAAGCTCCAGATGGAGTAGATGGAGATGATCACTTTTGATTATAATTGGGACTTGCCAGTGTGTTTATTCCACTAGATGTTTAATAGTCCCAAAAATATCCCAACATGAGCATAATCCATAATAATCCATGTGGAAGCTAGAAAAAAGGGTTCCACTCACAAGGCATGCAAAGGTGGCCATGTGGCTCTCATTTATCAATAATGTGAAAACAACATGATGCCAAGATGAGAGCATGTGGAAAAGAATTGGATCCATCCAAACCCACATGAGCTAGAGGTAAAACCAATAAGTGCCAAGCTCATATTTAGTTGGATGGTGGAATTATAAGGTGGAGAAAGAAAATGTGGTGGAGTTAATAAAAGATATGTCCCCAACTCAACTTGGGCATTAAACAATATATCAAGAACCAAATACAACATCAAGAGGCAAATACAATTAACAATGCATATGAGAGAAGAACCAAAACAAAAAGGGTTTTCCATGATGCTCAAATGCAAGGTGGCATGATGACATGAGCATGATATAATTATGATGCAACAATTATATATTTGAAGTAGCCATATATAGACTAGGCTAGTAGCATTGCAATTGTTAGACAATTGGGATGCTACAATTGAGCGCATGTATAAATAGGTCTTCAAAGGCTGCCCTGATCTAGCGGTCCATCTTTTAGTCGGTTTTGGTCGATGTTGAAAGTCTAGAAGCTGCATCCTTCATGGCCACGAGGCTCTGGGCAAAGTCGTCCAGAAGATGACGATAATCTGGAAACTTGTCCTCATCCAACGATAAAATTACCTTGATAGTTCTTCTGTAACTTTGGTAATGAACAATTAGAGCCTACAAAAGCAATCATGTTTATCAAGTACAAACCATGTCAATTATTTAAGCAATAGGATGCATGACTCAATTAATGAGATGTTATGTCGTTTGCTTGATTACAACCCCTTACCCCAACATAGACTAAACTCAAACGCAAGGACAACTCAGATTGTTAGATACATTTCGCAATTAATACTAAACGGGTATATGTAGCCCTATACAAAACAAGTATGGTCCTACTAAATTGTATAAATATGTAGCATAAATACGGCATGGAAATCAGATTGGATCGGACTTTTCTCTTACCATATCCTTATCCATATGTTTTCGCCGAATTCGGATTGGAGTGGACAGTGAACCGTTGCGGATTCAAATGCGGATGCATTGGACCGTGCTATAGGATGGGAAACGGGGCCGACTCGGGCCAGAAACAAATATAGGTGGATAAATACGTGCCCAGGTAGATAGACAGTCTGTTTAACCAAAATACTTCATAAAACAAGTTTACACACACGGTATACTGCTCTAATACAATTATACACTTTGGTCTATTTCAGTCTGCCAACATCGCAAAAGACATACAAAAGATTCAGTTTGGTAAAAGCAAACAGCATACTTGCACACACAACGACACACATAAGATTTAGTTTGGTAAAATAACAACAGCCAACAACATACTTGCACTTGCACACGAAGACACACATAAGATTCAGTTTCATAAAATAGCAACAGCCAACAGCATCCTTGCACTTGCACACACTGATACACATAATATTCAGCCCGCACGACAGCAAAAGCCATCAGTTTGGCAACAACACTTGATAATTTCAATTTAGCAACGCCAACTACGCAAAGCAAAATCCTGGCAGTGGCGGAAGTGGACGGCGGCTGGGAGGGACAGAAGCCGGCGATGGCCGGCCACGAGGCACGCCTTCACAATGCCTCATAGGTACATGACGATAGGGTTGGCGGTGCCGTGGCGCGTCGGCGCAATAAACTTTTGGACAGTCCGGGATCAATTTGGGTGAACCGTCTGGCGTGTTTGGAACGAGTCTAGCCTTACTTATTTGCACCCTTCGTTACAGTCTGGTTGGACAAGCGCCGGATGGTTTTGCGGTGCCTACGCTGGACTTTCTTACGATCACATGGTTCGCCGACAGCGACGGTGGCGATCGATGCTGGCACTTAGATGATATGGGTTTGGGTTGTACTACTCGTATGGGATAGAGATTGAAGAGTATAGTATGTCTATAGCTTTACTAATTTTTAGATATGAGTTTGGACATGGGTTTGATTGAGTTTGGGGGGAGAGGATTTGTATTGGACGCAAGTGTGCAACCTCCCCCTCTTCCCTCACAGCCCACCACCACAGTCTATCTTCGCTGTTCTGAGTCTTAAGGCTTCTCGTCACCCCCAACCTATTTCTCCTTCTTTTCCCAAACCTAGCTCTTACTCACGGGTGATCTATGACAAATGCAAAGCGGAAGCTTGTAGTCCACATGCCAAAGTTCTTGCTCGCCACACACCATTTCAGTCACAAGAGCATGACTTGGATAAAATGATAATTAAGTTGATACATTTGTGTTTGACATAAGTAGATGACTACTTGGTTGTATTTCAATTAAAATTACTAACCTTTTGATATACATTACAAGTTTTGGATATATGATCGTCGTGACCTACCTCTGGAATTCCAAACACACTAGGTGCAACGAAGGCCACTGGGTGCCCAAATAATTCTACTTGTTCAGTGGGTCCAACCATGTTTGAGAACACCATTGATGTATGTGCGAAGCCACGCCGAAACATAAGAGCTCCCGCCTACTTCAATCATCATGTTTTCATCCAAAAAAAATTAAAAAAAGAGAAAAACTGTTAGTTTGATGAAATTATAACATGTTTACGGTTTGTATAAATTAATTCAAGCAACATACAAGTGAAGAAGGAAGCAAATATACCTTTACACCAAAAGCTTTCATGAAAATGTTAGCAATCATATATGTGATTATCACTTCCAGTGACCTCTTTTTCCTATCCAGAACCTTCTTTGCCCTCCGAACATATGCAAGTGGATCGTGGTGCTTGGTTAAATGAAATGGAAGAATGATATATCCCAGTTGATTTCCCCATATGACATCATCCTTCTTATCTGATTCTATCACATTCACATATTTCTGCCCATATTGATAAGGAAAAAATAATATAAAATTTCTGATCAAAATGCAATGAAAAATCCTTACTGAGAAGATACGTTAGTGGAAAATCGAATAAACATGGTATATAGATCTCTTAAATGGAATTTATTTGTTCATAAAAGATAACTAACCTGTAGGCTAGTGGCTGGCCTCATGTTGACAGGAAGTATTGATCTTAAGCATATTTTTGTGTTGTTATGGTCACCTGGTGGTCGAGATAGAAATTAAGTGTTGTACTAGCTAGTATACAGTAGCTGGCATCTGTTCGTAGGAGAAATAAATATAGCAGTAAACACTCGGTGCCGCGCGCGTACTTACGGGAGTTGCGAAAGTAATATCGTGATAGTGCAGCAGAAGTCAGTCCAACCAGCACGTCGTTGACGCTCTGTTGAAACAGAACAAAACAATAGATAAATGGCTAGGTTTTTATTATCATACTGCTTCTGTCCTACAAAAGATGTCAGAGATTTGACTATATACACATGTATCTATACACTAAAAAACGTCTAAATACATATAAATCTAGAAAAATTTCTAACATGATTTTTTTAAAGGAGACGGTACGAAAGATAGATATGGAGATGAGTCTTCTACCGATCACATACGCAGTTCATGACATTCTTGATGAGCTTGACTTCATCGAGGCTAAGATTCCGATGCACGAAGAGCTTGCAGTGAAACTCGTCGTCGTTCGCACGTTTAAACATAGTGTGCGGATCATTCAGGAAAAGAATGGTGGCCAGCACGAAGCCAAGGTCCACCATGGTATTCCACGCAAGCACAAAGTATGACCAGACCCACGCGGCGAACGCCAGGGCGCCCGCTGAAAGCTGCGGGCGCGGCCTGTCGTAGATGGCGCCCGTTCGCGTAGGCCGGGCAGTTCGGGTATTCGGGCTATCTGCCACGACGCGCGTGGACGTCATGAGTAACGCCATAAGAGACATACCGTCGCCAATAGAGTGGTGCACACGGAAGACGATGGTGGAGGCCGCCTCAGAGGTGGGTAAGTCGAGCAAATGAAAATCCCAGAGTGGGCGGGAGCGGTGCATGGGCAGTGCGGATAACGAGGCCACGTAATCTTCCACAACCTTTTCTGAGTCCATCAACACAGCTGAAGGGTCCAGAGTCGGGATGATGATGTGATCCTCCACGTTGACAGTCGTGCGCGTCCACCGAGCCTTGTCCCTCGCCTGTTTACCAAAGCGGCAAAAAAAAAAACATGCATGGTTTGGGGAAGTCATCACACATGTACTCTCTATGTTAGACATTAAGGTGGATAATTCCAACCGTACCTAAATCCAGATCCCACTTATTTTTATAACCATGTTTGATTCTACAGTACTGGTTTAGTTTAATACCCGTTTTCTCAAATCTTAGCATATTTTTAACAATATTGAATACACTACCCTTACCTAGTGTATCGTGGACTGAGTGTTATATGGATTATAGTGGCTTCGACGATAGTAGCGATTTTCACCCAATCTCTTTTGGGATTCTCCTCTCTAATGTTCCCTAAAATTTTAGTATCAAACGAAGGCCTTATGGGAATATAATGCCAGTGAGCCTTTCGCTAGTACTACATCCCGTCTGAAATGTAAGATTATTTATAAAGCTAAACTAGCTATCTAAAAAGTCTTATATATATATATATATATATATATATATATATATATATATATATATATATATATATATATATAGAACCCTATTTAGCATCAAGGGTGCAGAATAGTTATTTTGCATCAACATATTTTTATGTTCTCACATTCAGAAATTTATGTTTTGTATAGTAATAATTATGTTCATATTTATTAGAAATGCAAAAAAATCGATATAAAAATATAATTTTTGAGTCATTATAGTGTAAACTACATAGAAAATATGTATTTTACGTCGTAATTTTATACGGTATGTAAACCAATTTTTTTATGACATGTCTAAATTTTCTTATGTTTTTTTTGACTTCCGAGGTAAGAAAAAATTTACGTGACGTAAAAATCATGTATGGTTTGAAAGATAGAGAGTGGGTGAAGAATAACTATTGTACACCCTGGATGTCAAATAGCTACATATATATATATATATATATATATATATATATATATATATATATATATATATATATATATATATATATATATATATATATATATATATATATGAGATGTGGGTGTAGTTACACCCGGGAGTAAAAGTATTTTTCCTATATATATATATAGCTATTTCTAGAGGTTACCGAGTAAAGAATACATACTTGAATGCAGCTATAACGGGGGTGTTGGGCAAGTACAGACTCACCCGGGTGTAGTTGTTTCACACTATATAAGCAGTTTCTACCATACCAGAAGATATGTACGTGTAGTATGAAGTATATAAGAATATTTGGGCAGTATATATATACTACTTTTTTGATAGTATATAATTTTTATTCACATACTTCTTTTATACGTACAAATATGACGGTATTTTATATATATAGTGCAAACTTTGGGTGCCCTTGTAATTTTTTCACCTAACTTGCTTGTAAATATCTTAGATATAGTATATGAACATACTCAAATAGATAAAGTATTACAAATACTTCCGTAAGGTAGTATATGAGATATGGGTGTAGTTACACCCGGGAGTAAGAAGTATTTTTCATATATATATATATATATATATATATATATATATATATATATATATATATATATATATATATATATAGCTATTTCTAGAGGTTACCAAGTAAAGAATACATACTTGAATGCAGCTATAACGGGGGTGTTGGGCAAGTACAGACTCAACGCCGGAGAGGAAGACGGGCAGGTTTATAGGCGTGTCGAGGCCAAGCGTGATGATTACATAAATATCTATATCATCCATAAGCCGTGCTGTAGGGCTCATGGGCTCATCCGTCGAGTCCGTCGACGCGCGCCGGTTTCGTGGAAGGGTCATTCCTGTTTTTTGCGAGAACCGCGAGCTAATCGATCGCCGTATGTGTGGGCTCTCGGCTCTCAAGGTGTTATGCAATATGCAAATATATAGGACAATTGAAACCGGCAAGGCAGTGAGTACAACATCTTGACCGAAATCGACAGCTTTCTTTTCTTTTTGGATGGGAAAAGTTCCTCGGAGGACCTGTAGCTTGCATTAAATCCGCGGTAGGGTTACAATTAAAAAAAAACCTATATATATATATATATATTATATCTATTCTGTATCTCTATCTTTATATTATATAAAAAGTCTTAAGGTGGTTTTTCTACGTCCTGTCGTCCGCCAGAGTTTTCCTATGCGTCGTTACCGCGAGAGAACAGGCTAAGCCAAAAACAGTGTTCGGTTCAAATAGGAAAGTTGGGCAGCGTATATGAGCAGGAGTTCCTGTCAGGCGTATATTAGGAGATCAAAACCGGACTAAGAGTCCGTCGCATATCATCCCCTTCCAGATTCCAACTCCAAACATACCGCATAGCAGAGCACGCAACATTGGTTCGATCCAAAAATCACACCGTGCCACTTCTCCTCTTCCTACAGTATGTGCATGAGGCGAAGAACCGCTGGGTTGCTGCTGTGGTCGTCGGCTTGTCGCTGTGCAGCACATCTTACCAATCTGAAGTTTCCAGTGGAGGGGGTATGTGGCTGTGAATGAGGGCACGGACGCGGCTTGCCTGCGGCACCGCTATGCGACGATCCGTCCGAGGACGCGTCCGACATGCCGTCATCTTCCTCTTGGTGACCAACTGACCATCCACGGTGACTGGACCCTAGAGAGAGTTTGCTATGTGAGAATTTTTTTGGAAGGAGCATATATTCAGAAGATACCAATTACACCCAGGTATTGCAAAAAGGTAATACACTTGATGCACACAGCCAACAAAAGAAATAGAATTACAAAATAAAGTCCCGCTATAGTGATCAGTTGTTTGAAACAGTGGACAAAACATCACCAAAACAGCACCAGAAATCCAACAACTCCAAAAACAATTCCTCCAAGAAGGGAACAATGCTCAAGCGCCATTATCGCCCTGATCAAAACCATATGTTTTCACCCTGGAGAAAGTTCGCACACACAAAACAATGCCTTCAACAAGATCATTGCCAGACACAACCAGTTAAGGCTAGACCTTGGATTTTCACCCTGCATGTTTACACACTAAACTCCTCCTGTGCTGTTGCCCCTGCTTGCCAATTCCGCTGCTCCAAATCACAAAACACCAAGCCAGAAACCCTACAACCCCAGGACTCAAACATCCATTGCCCCTCTTTAGTTCTTGTCTTCCAAACCATTCTCTACATCTGACTTCACTGTGGAACTAAGACATGTCCCATAATGCGGAGCTTCACAACGCTACCCACGAAACCAAACGGCCAGCAAAAAACATGGTTGCGCGTGACCAAAACACCGTCTGCACCGGCAAACTCCAGGCATGTCGTCCATTTGGAATTCACCGACGGAGTCTTCCGAAACTTAGTAGTCCATGCAATATCAATGAATACCGGCGACATGAAGTTCTTCATCACGGCGAGAGGGAAATTCAAGGGCGACCACCTTTATTCAAACCAAATCAGCACAGCAGCCCCCACACCGTTGGCTAGCTCCTGGCGATCGGAGCGAGCTAAGCGGGACAACCGCAGGCCCGGAAGATCCCGTGGAATCCCTAGCTCTGGCGTGAATTGAATCCAGGAAGCGATGTCTCCGTCACAAAGGGAAGATCGTGCCGCCTCACCCGGTCATCTCCGCTCCCGCCTCCAGCCTGCTCCGCGCCTCCTAGCCGTGCGACGACGTGATGCCGCCCCGCCGGAGTGGACGCCGCCTCACCGCCACACGGATGTTGCCCGCCCAGATGCTGATCTCCCCGCGCGCAGGAATACCGACAGGGCGCGTAGATCCTGCCCCCCCCCCCCCCCCAGCCTTCGGCAACGGGGGCATGCCCGCCACCACCGGCGGCGCAGCGGCAGGGGAAGGGTAAGGCTCTCGAGGGGGGTGGTTTTTAGGGCTGGGAGGGAGTCCTCCAGAGCTACCACGATCAACGGACCGAGAGGAGAGTTTGATGAGATGCCTACGGAGGAAGAAACAGACGGGTTCAAACACAACAGAAATTCTTAGGTGGAGTTTTTTATATTTCTCCATGAAATTTCTTTCAAAGGACCAATCGTTTTGCCTTGGACTTGTTTAAGGAATGACTATTAGTCTAAATAGAGTTTTAAATAGCCGGCTATAGGCTACTAGCTATAGCCGGCTATTTAAGGGGTCTCACACATTTTAACCGTTTTTTGCACTTAGCCGCAGCATGCAAACAAGGCTATAGCCTTTTTTTTAAACTTTGATACACGAACTATTTGCTAGCTGACGTATGAATATCATCAACCAACACGATCAGAATCAGGCGTAAACGCGATGGATGCTATGATGGCCTGCTTCACGGCTGCCGTTGTCGGTGAAGGCAGGATTTTTCTCTAGATAATAGGCACACCAAACAGAGTTTACTGTCAATTTTCTGTCAAAAACAAGGTATATCACTAAGTTACAGAAAAATAAATAGTTTTCGAAGAAACATAATTTTTTTGATGCACACAGAGAGTTTAACGACCAACTGTACGACGAGAATAAAATTTTTGGCCGTATAGTTCCGGTCGTACAAATATCTTTGCCATCGACAATTTTTCTTTCATATGTACTGAGAGTTTAATGACTAACAATACGGCAGACGTAAAAATTCTAGCCGTATAGCTCCGGTCGTATAGATATCGGTGCCTTCATACGAATTATTTTCTAACGTACTGAGAGTTTAATGACCAACTATAAGGCGGGAATAAAAATTCCTGCCGTATAGTCCCGGTTGTATAAATATCGATGCCTTTGTATATTTTCTTTCTCAGGGACACACATTTTGACGACCAACTATAAGGCGGGGACATTTTATTCTGACCGCGTAGTTGTGCCGTATAGCTGCGCTGCCAGGAGGAAACCCTACAATTTTGACAAAAGGCCAACTATACGGCGGGAACGCATTGTTCCTTCCGTATAGTTACGCCCGTATAGTTGCGTCCGACCACAAAAACGCACGGGAAAGTACCTCCAACTCCAAATCTTCAATCCCTTTTCTCTTTTCTACCTCCAAACTCTCTCAAAACCTGAAGAAATCTCCATTGCTACTCAATTTTGTTCGATTTCCTCGCACACAAGTGATCTATGGTATGTTTCTTCTCTGATCCTCCCATTAATTTTTGGAAATTCATTTTTGATCTATTATCATTGTCAATCTAGGGTGAGACCTACTATGAACCAATTGCCATGATTTTTCTTGCCTAGATTATTGTTTTGAGGAGATTCTTTAGTGTGCTATGACGAGGAATATGTTGTACTTACTGTTGATGAATCAAAAAGTTTTATTTTTGTCTTTCTTCAATGTTTTAGATGAACACAAGGAGCCAAACTCGTACTCGTGCCACCGCTAGCGCTTCTCGGGCTGTTGCTCATGAATGTATGGGGATACGGTTCAGGAATAAGCTACAACATGATCGCTTCAACAAGATTAAGAACCGCGAAGTGAAGGCCACCAAGTGGGCTTGCCACATTATATTGAACCAACTCAGTATTTCTGATGACTTCAATTTACTTTGCAATAGAGTTAGCTGCAAAACTTTGTGTACAATGATGTGCCTACTTATCGCCGTCTAACTATTGAATTTCTAAGTTCGTTGCAAAGCACCATTAGACAATAGCAAGGAGAGGACACGATTTCTTTCCGACTATGAACAAATACACTTTAACATTAGCTGAATGGTGCGTATGCTTTAATTTGCTAAACAATGATGTTAATGCCTTACGCGCATCTTTTACTGGCTTAAAACCTTCCCCTGAACAATACTATAATGAAATGAGTTTCACTACTAGAGTGAACAAGGGGAAGAATATTCAACATCAAGCAATTCGCTATTTGTTCTATGTTATTATTAACACCTTGAAGACACGTAATGAATTCACGAGACTCAATGAGGAGGACATTTTAGTCCTCGCAAAGGCTGCTTACATCAACTGCGGCTTGTCACTCAACTTGGGGGCCATCCTTATGCGTTACTTGGAGGACCAAGCCTCCCAAAGCCAAGGACCAATCACAGGTGGAGGCATCAGCACCGTGCTTTCTACTGCCCTAGGCATCGACCTAGGTGAGTTGCAACCCGTGCTAGGTGAGACACGTGTTGGTTTCTCCACTTTGAGAGCTTGTGGAATGCTCACTAGGAGAGGGGTGGTGTTTATTATCTGCATATTGCTGGAGGTGGGCATCTCTACCTCGCTCCTATGGCTAATGGTCTTTTCTCTATCGAGGAAGGACGTTTGCTATATGACTTGCAGGTTGAGCAACACCAACCCGAGGAGGAGATTTCGGAGGAGGATGAGGACCAATAGGAGGAACAAAAAGTTCCTTATCAAGAGGAGCAATCACAAACTCGATTCGCCACAAACCAAGAGTTCCCAGAACTTGGAGGGACTGTGGAGTGGATGCATAGCCTGTCTTTGAACCTCCGAGAATCAACTAGTAACCTCTCAAGTCAGTTTTTGAACTGGAGTAATGACTTTTTTCCACCACCACAATGATTTGAAGGGCTTGCAAAAGCCTAAGATTGGGGAAGTTTCCTAATGTATCTTTATTTGGCATTCATTTTCTTTTATTATTTTGAGGTTGTGTTTTTTATTTTGAGTTTATAAGCATTCGTGTTGGTTTCCGCGACACCTTATTTTTAGTTCTTTCTATTTTCTTTCAAGATTTTCTAGACGAGCTTTGCCGCCAATATTCTATTCTTTAAACTCCCTCTCTTAAAAACCACATAAAGTTTTTTTTTCCATTTTTTCCTTATTTTCCATCTTTCTTTTCTTTCCACCTCGAGGTTTTCATGTATTTGCAGGAAAGTGATCGACTTCGAGTTTCCAAGAAGCAAATAAAAAAGGAAGAGAGAAGTGGAACCAAACATAAGAGGTATGCCTTATGACTCCCCACTTTTGAAGTTTGAGAAACCTATGCTAGTTAGTAGTTAGTAGTAAATGTTGAGATATTATGTTGATAAAGTCTTTGTAATGTAGTAAGATTTTCGTTTGCATAGGTATTTAATTGGGTACACTTTGTTCCAACTCTCGTAACTAACCAAGTCTTGCCTAAAAATTGCTAAACAATTGTAATAAGAAAAGTCTCACAATTGAAAGCTTGGGTGTTGTAGTGCTTAGTCTTGAAGGCTTATTTCTAGAGACACTCAACACCAGTGAAAATGTTGATTGACTTGATAGCTCTCTTTAAAAGGATTTATTCGATTGAATTAATGTTTAGCGGTTTTTGTGAGCATGCCAAAGTTTGACTTGTTAATCATAAGAATGATATAGCTTTATGCGTGTCAAACTTCATGGGATGCCAACAACTTCGCTGGCCTACGAACGATCTTCATGGAGGAAACTCCTAGATTTTGGCTATGAGTTGATTAAACACTTGTAGAAGCAATGCTATAGTGGGTAAGATTATTGGCACTCCCGAGTAGCTGTAATCATGATGGAATCACTTCTCTGGCTGTTATGACTAATCATTATGCGAAAGGAACAAAAACCTTAGTGATGCCACGAGTGTCCATCATAGCCCGATAAACTAATATTTTTTTGGCATGTTCTCAGTTACTCAAAAACTGAAATTCTTAAAGGACAAGGAATAGAAAAGTAGTGCTTGATAAGTCTTGATATATTGATGTGGTAGAATTGAGATACTCTAGTGTATATGTTTTTCATGACAACTCTCACACTCTCAATCTACATGATTATGTTTTATCGTTCAAAGGCAAGCCTATCAATTGACTACATGACATGGAATAAAGTTTACTCATTTTGAATCATCCATGTTGAAAATAAATTTGTTGCACTATAAGGATGCATAAAACCCATATGATATGCTTGCCATCACTCTATCTATGCTGAAGTTTTTGAGATTTATGAAGTGTAGGAAACATGAGACTACTAATCATGAGTAAGATCACCATCTCGTTATTTCAGTTTAAATGCTGAGTTCCTCTTTGATTTTGGTTTTCTTGCTTTGGGAAGATCAAGTTTAAGCTTGGGGAGGTTGATGGCTCTGAAATATAGCCATCCATGTCCACATTTAAACTGGATACTATTCATAATTTTGATGAAATATCTCTCTAAATCCTTCCACTAATGCCTAATATTCAAAGGGGTATGCAATCCTTTCTTTTATATTTCCCTACACAGATAATGTCGTTTAAAGATGGGAATCACTACATTAAAGTCAAAGATACGAGAATTCCAGCAACCATAAGAAACCAGTAGCCGTGAAGCGGAGGCAGACGCTTTAACGACCAAGTATACGACTGGAGCAAAATTGCGGCCGTATAGCTCCGGTCGTATAGTTGGCGCCGCCACCGTTAGGTCAAACAGAACAAATTTCGTGAAGGGACCCCTATATAGAGAAGCCTCAGGCAACAAGAAAACTAGCCAGACCTCGCCAAAAGTCTCTACCATAGATCACCAGCTGCGTCCAGATCTCAAAATTCTTCTCCATCTCCATAGCCATATTTCACCACTTCTAATAGTAGATCTCTTCTCTGATTGGCGACATTGTAAGACTATTGTATCAATCTTATACTTTTTGTTATAATGTTTATGATTTTTGATCTCATCTCTATGTGTGAGTAATTCTCCTTGGGCTAAGGGCTTCGGCCTAGCCATGTAGCAATTGTGCATGTTATTTATCATAGATGGGATCGTGTATTAGTTTGTATGACATGATGATTATTGTATCCTCTCTTGCCTCAATAGAATGACTTGTCAGGTACCCAAGACCCCGAGGGTTGATCTAGGTATAGGAAGTATGAGTAATGACTGATCTGCAGGTTGGGAACCCTAGTGACAGAAGGGGTAGTACGACTGTATGTGAGGGATTTACTTGGGATTAATGGTGACATCACTATGCATATCATTAGTTCTCTTTCTTCTATGGATGAGACTAGTAGGTTATTGCTATAAGCGATTTTGGAGGCAATACCAATTATGGATGCACTGCCCACATATAATTTATCTTGCTCTAACAAGTACATGCATACTTTATTTCTATCTTTTATTCCCATTAGGTGTTTTGCACAGCTAAAGGTGAAACCAAAAGCCCTAGGCCCTCTCTCTCCATCATCGACAACAACAAAAAGATGCAAGCTATTGGTCCGGTAAAAACACAAACAGAATTCTAAAACTCCCGAAGGTCCGTCAAAATAACTTCACTACGCATTCGCTTCCTGAGGATACGATAATCTAGGTCTACTAGGGAAAAAGAAGCTACACTACATCCATAATCCGGATCGAAGGTATCAGCGCTCATGCCCTTTGAGCCTAGTGACTTGAAGAGTCTCCAAGGAAGACATAACTACCATCTCATGACCTCCAATGAAGTTATGCAAGAGATGGGTGCCTTCAAGGTTGCTGCTAAGAACACCAAAGATGCCCGTGCTCGTGCCATTGGAATGAGTAGTGGTTTCAATCTTTCCTTGAAGCCCAAGGTTGTGGAGTATGATGAAGAAGAAGGAAGTGATGATGCACTCACTATGAGCCACCCCAAAGATGTCAAGGCTGCTCATGGTGAATACATGACTTTCTTTGCTACAAATTTCTAGAAAGATCTCGTAAAGGCCAAGATGGAGATGCTTCAAGATTGCGAACTTTCTTCAACTGTGTACACCACTATCATTTTGTTGTCGGATGCCCTTATGAGAAGAGAGAAGATAATGGTGGTGCTCTCATATTGAAGAAAAATCCAAAGGCCCCCTTCAAGAAGCCTTTATACAAGAAGAATGCCACAAACAAGAAGTCTGGTGACATTGCATTAATATCACATGAAGAGTTCTTCTCCGATGATGAGGAGGATGATGAAGAATAAGAAACGTATGGTGTAGCTGCCATTGCCACTACCTCTACATCTACCTTCTCCCTCTTCGGTCCCCAAATGAGAACACCTCCAACAAGAACGGCACTTGCCTTATGGCAAGAGCATCAAGGTATCACCATCTCCTCTCTCCACCTCTAGTGTCAATGATGATTTGAATGATGATATAACTCTTGAGGTGAAGGAAGAATTAGTTCCTTTCGATGCTTACATGTCTAACTTGCAAGGGGAGCATAAGAAGCATTTTGTAAACCTCTTGAACCAACTTGCTCACACACAAGAGCTCCTAGATGAGAGATGTAAGCTTGGGAGAGAGCATCTACTTGAGATGGATGCTCTAACTAATGCTCTTGAAGAAGAACAAGAGACTAGGGTGTCTCTTGAAGAAAAACATGAAGGCCTTGATGAGGCAAATGATTGAATTATTGGTAAACTCATTAAGGAACATGATCATGCCATTGCTAAATATAAAAAAGGCTAAAAAGGACAAGATTGAGTTTGGTGTTGTTCATGACAAACTTGCCGAGGATTATGAGAAGCTTAAGAAGGCTCACAAAGCCTTGGAAAGTGATCTCATGACTCTCACAAAGTCAAGTGAATAACTTCAAACTCAATTACCTAATGTTGCTGCACCTAGCATTTCCATTCCCTCTAGTAGTACAAATATCCTTGAAGAAAATGCTAGGTTGAAGGGGGATTTGCAAAGGCAACTTTCCCAAAAGGTAATAAGTCCCTTAATGACCTTTTAAGTAAACAAAGGCCAAATAATGAGAAAAGAGGTCTTGGCTATATTTCCAAAGCCAAGAAGAAAAATAACAACAAGAAGAAGGCCAAGCCCGCTCTACCAAAAGATAAGACCATTATGGGTAGTGATGCCCAAAGTGGCAAAACTATGTCACATGATGACTTTGCGGGAAGTGCTAACCCTCACTATTTTTTAATGTGTAATTCTTTTGGTGATGTGTATGCACAATATGTTGGTCCATTTGATGGTTATATTGGTTGGTCTATTTGGGTTCGAAAGACCCTTGTCACTAACAATAGAGGACCCATTGAAAAATGGGTACCAAAAAACTAGCTTGATCTCTTGTAGAACTATGCTTCCGGCAGGTCAAAGTGGGTGTCTGATAGTGGTTGCCCAAGTCATATGACCGGAAGCAAGACAATAATGACGGAGATGAGGGCAAATCAAGATCATATAACCATCACATATGCTGATAAATCAAAATCTCATGTAATGGATCTTGGCAAAGTTGTGGTTGCACACGATGTTACTCTCGTGGATGTCATGCTTGTTGAGACCCTTGGCTATAATCTACTTTCTGTGTGTGCCCTAGGAAAGATGGGTTTCGCCGCCTTTATTGATAATAATATTGTGGTTCTATTTCATTGGGTATTTCTAATATTGTGGAGCAAGACTCTAAAGGTTTCTTTCATTGGGTATTTCTAAAATGATTTTTATGTGGTGGACTTTTCAGGGAAAACCACTACAAATGCGATCTGCTTATTCAGAAAGGCTGATGTGGGTTGGTTATGGCATCGCCGACTAGCCCATGTCAATATGAGAACTTTGTAAAGCCTTCACAAGGGTGGCCATATTGTAGGACTAAAGGAGAATGTTTGTTTTGCCAAAGATCATGTTTCTAGGGCTTGCATTGAAGGAAAGATGCATGATTCTTTCCACAAGCCAGATAATATTATAAAGTAAAAAATTATCTTGGAGCTCCTTCATGTGGATTTATTTGGTCCTCCATTGTAAGATCCCAAAACTTTAATCCAAGGTTATTAAGATCCACATCCTCAAAATTAGGGTTAACAAAAAACTTTTCCAATTAAAATTATTAAAGCATTCATATGTGTGCATTTAAATAGGAGTTGATTTGAATTGCCATGATTAAGTGATCCATTGCTTGTAAAATGATTCTTAGGTGAAATAAACATCATCTAAATCATTCCCAAACAAATCCCAAAGAAAAACAAATCAAAATGAATAAAAGAAGAGAATGGTCATTTGTGCCATTTTAATCAACATACCTACTTTGGCTATTCCTAGTACTCATTTCTTAACAGAGAAAATTTTGGATCTTTGCACCCCTTGATAGTACACATAATGATGTACCAAGGCCCACTTTATGATCTACCAAAAACTTTCAAACACTATTTTTAAATGACAATTGAAAATTGAATCTAGTGTAGGTATCAAGATCACCATATTTCAAAAACCACTCAAATGAGCTCCATTTTCAAAACCCAAGCACCCACAGAGTCTCAAGCTTATTACTAACACACCCACCAAAAATCTTTTCAAAATTCAAAAGTAATTTTCTTACGGCCATTTCCACAAACACTTGGCAGGCAGGAATCAAACTCTAAACCTAGCTCACTGTTTTCTACAGGGTTTTGCCCCATTTGATCTGTATTTACTCCCTCTGTCTCCCATTGATCTAACCAGGCCATTAGCACCTCACCCCTTTGTCCCTAGCAGCAGTGCCATGCCACCCCGAGCACCATGTCGTCGGCCTAACTTGCCCTCACCGTAGCAGACCGCCCCTCTCTCTCTCGCCATGTCTATGAGCTAGACCAGACCTCACCGCCACCCTCTGTCCCCTCCCTGATCACAGCCGAGCCGTGGACCACCCGCAGTGCGCCGCGCCCAGAGTGTCTGTGCCATGTCGAGCACGCGCCAGAGCACCACGCTCGACACGCGTGCACACGTCGCCCCTCGACCGCAGCCCGCGCCCACCGCGTCGCCATGACCCAGCGAACACCACAGACATGCCCGTTCGCCGCCCATTGCACCACAGCCACCGCTCGCCGTGAAGACCGCCGCCTGTGCCGCGCAGAGCATGAGCACCGCCCGACCAATTGCCACCGCCCCTAAGCCCGCATTTAAGCCCTAGAACACCGCCAGGAGACTAGCCACCATCCCCTACCTCGAGCCACGCCGGTAGAACACTGTACAGCCCTCGCCGGAGCCGCCCGCCCATCCCATTCGGTCACACCATCGAGCTATAAATAGAGGCCACCCCCAGCCTTATTATGCACACCACTCACCTCCCCTCTTGCCACTGATCACTCCCCACTTCTCCCCAGAGCCGCTCGAGCTCGTAGTCACCGGAATTTCACCGGAGCTGGCGGCCTCTGGAGGAGAAGGCCCCCGCTGATTTCGACCACCCCCGGAGCTGCCTCGACCACCCCTAAGCTCGCCATCGCCCACCAGTTTGTTTGCCCCCATCACCATCATTGCTGGAGCCCTGGTACGCCCCCTGAGCACCCCCACTGAGCCGCTGGGGTTAAACCTCGCCGGCGACCTGTCCGTCGTTGACGACGAGCCCCAGCCGTTGATCCTATTTCTAATCTAACGACCCACATCGCCCCATACCGCTTCGCGTGTTAAGAGCCTCTGACCGGTGGACCCCCTGTCAGCTGTGCCCCGTGTCGCGTAGTGTCACTGGGCCGGCCTGTTAGCTTTCCCGCACGACCCATTTAATTCAAATTAGGATTTTTCTTTTTAGTTTGAACTTAGTTTTGTCCTCTAGTTTGAAAATCAATTCAGAGAGATTTACAAATCCAAATGGAGTTATTACAATTTTGTTAGAAAGCTTCTAAAAAGATCTATCCAAGCCCGTTGGATTTAATTCAATTAGAGTTAGAGATCTTTCCTAGTAAAAATAACAAACAGAAGCATTTGCACCTTGCAACATTTTTGTAAAATCAACCATGTTAGCTTTTGAGTTGATTCCAACTCTAAAATATCACATTTCAACCATGTAATAATATTAGGGTTTACATGTAGTGACTTTGGACTAGTACCAAAATAATGCTATATAGGCATTTCTAGTCACTTTAAATCATTAAATAATAAACATAAACTAAAGTAATTGTGATCCAACCCTTAAATCACATTCCCACATGTTAGAATATGTGGTGATGACATGTGTCCACATGATCCCATATTTTAAGTGGTGAATATTAAATCTTAGTTAATTTTTTAATGAGTAGAAATTAGTTTTCTTAAATAAAAAGAATGAAACTAGTTAATAAAACTTGTGATGCTTGTGATGATAATAAATCATCAAATGTGTGCCTTAGAGTGCTAATTAGACTAGTTAAGTATTGTTTGGTGATTGTGTACTCCATATGTATTTATAGACGATAGTACCGACCAAGCTTTCGAGGAGGAGGAGTGCTATCAAGAGGAGGAAGAAAACTTCAACCACTGCACCAACCAAGGCAAGCTAACACTTGCAAGTATTATACTTAGCAAGCCACCATTAACAATGCAAGCTAACACTTGCAAGCTATTGTTAGGAAGCTAGAATTAAGCTAGATGACTTGAGCAAAGATGCTTTAGGCATGCTTGAGTTATAGCACTTTGACTATTACTTACCTCAAGTATTATTTCCAAGCTTTACTACCTTTACTTTACCCAAAGTTCTTTACTTGTTTTGAAGGTAGCATAAAGAGTATAAAACTTGGCCTATTTAGATAAACTTTAGATGTCATTCTATGGCATGAGATTGACCTCATCTTTCCACCTTAGTGAACACTCTTAACTTAGTAGTTTAGAGTAGATAAAAACTTGAGTCACTTTAGATGGGAATACCTGGTGAAAATGAATTATGAAAAACCTTGGAATGATGAGTCATTCTATTGAGATGTTTTGACATATGTTGAGAAACACAAATGGTTTATGATGGTGAAAATGTTGATGCATGAGTCTTAACCCTTTTAGAAAACTGATGGTTGGATTCGGATGCGATACCATTCCAAATTTATCGTACAACCACAATACCTGAATTGGGTAAGGCTTAGCCGGAAATTATATGCATTATAGTTCCCTCGCAGGAGAGGTTTGAGATGAGGCTACCTCTCAATGTTGTCCACCTATGCAGTGCCCAAGATGACAGATGGTCATGGTTGGGAGGCCATGCTCATAGGAGAGGTGCTTATACTAGGGTGTGTAAAGGAAAGGTTATGTTTGATTATCTGCATACCAAGTATGATGATTCAGGGTTATCCCTGACAGATGTATCGAATCTTGTGGTGAAAGTGTACCACCTCTGTAGAGTGTCAAACTATTCGAATAGCCGCGTCCACGGTTATGGATAGTTGGAATGACCATATTGTTTCTTTGTTAGATGTTTTCAAATTAACTTATGAAAGGAATGATGAATCTTGACTTGACCACAACAGGGTTGTGTTTATGACACTAGCTTCCCAACTTAAGTGATTCTAGAACTTTATTTTATCTTTCTTTGCTTCAGAACTCATCTTAGGTTTCAAACTTAACTTTATAGTTAAACTTAGAGTTAGCACTTTAACTTAGAACTTTACTACTTGTTAGTGGTAGTTTGCGAGTACTTAAAGAGTACTCATGGCTTTTGTCCCTTGCTATTCTCATGGCCAGACTATGAAGGAGACTACCAAGATGATGGCCAACAGGACGGCTATGATAACTAGGACTATCTGCATTCGTCAGCATTGCCTGTGTCCCTGAAGATGGACCCCACTGCTATGCTTATCTTTTATTCCGCTGCTTGTTGTATTAAGACGAGATCATGACATCCTTATTTGTGTAAGACCTTATGTATGGTTTATAATGGATGATGTACTGTGATATCCAATCTGTTATGTCTCGCAAAAATGGTAATCCTACGATTGCGATGAATGACATAACAGGCATCTGGGATTAAAAATCCAGGTGTTGACAAGTTGGTATCAGAGCCATCCTGACCATAGGAGACCCTAGTTAGAATGAACGTCCAAACAAAAAACTTAGTTTCAAAACCAAAGTGAGTATTTATGAAAAACTATTTCCTCTCTTATCCTTGGGAATTCATTCTTTCTCAAAAATTCATGTTCCTCAAATTTCTTACCTTACTACTTAAAATTTGACACACTTGATCACTTCACTAATTTCCACATCCTTAATTCTTGTAGATGGAGACTTAGTTCAGCAAGTTCTACCAGTTGTGAAACGGAGGTCAACTGATCTTCGAGAGGGATCTGGATTCACTGTCGGAGTTACTCGGACACCCACATCCGGAGTTTCTTGGAGCTCAACTTCTAGGACCCCCAGGAGGAGATTTACAGTGGCTAGTCACCGCTGATCTTAGAGGAAGCATCAAAGCACTAATGTTCGGGAGAATCTAGTTTTCCGTGAGAGAGAACAACTGGCTAGATGGATTAGCCAGGGCAATGCATGAAGCTCTCGCACGTTTATGTGCCCTTAGTGTCAACCAAATCCAAGGAACCCGTTTTGCTCACTATGCAAGACATGACTTCATGGGAATGCCGATGGAGACGCCAAGTCACCCGGAGCTGAAGCGTCAAGTGGAGAACCTTGACTTCCTGATGTACGATATTTTATTGACTTCATCAATATGGTTCAACGTCAATACAATTTGCCCGTGCGAACAATAAGAAGTGACAATGGCACCGAATTCAAGAACTACACTCTAAATGGCTTTCTTAGTGATGAGGGGATAAAACATCAATATTCCGCTGCATATACCCCACAAGGTCTATGTTTTTTTTGACCGCTCTACCGTAGGGGAAGCCCCTACGGTGTGATTTATATATATATATTAAAAAAAGGCAAGACAATGTATAGGAATTTACATAAAGGTTAAAAGTAAAAAAAGCTTACACTAGAGCTAACCAAAGCAAAGAAACATAAAATTACAGAAAAGTTGCTGACAACCAAGTGTATAGCCTCTCTAGTCTATATGGCTTCACCCTGAATTTATGAAGTTGAATATCCTTCAAGCATTTCACTTTCCATCTCCCAAACGAATGGTTTATATTTCTGAAAATTTGGTCGTTCCTGACTCCCCAGATGCTCCATGCAGCACAAGCTAAAATCTCCATAAAACATGGCCCAGCGAATCTCACTGCCGCTCTCAAAATTCTATCAAAAATGCCATCTGACAAGTCCCACTCAATACCCAAGAACTCCCAACACTGAACCGCAAAAATACAACCAAAGAAAAGATGGTCTCTTGATTCAACTTGGTGGTCGTTGTAAAGAACATAGTCTGACCCACCCTGAATGTGCCAATTTCTTCTGCTCATTATATCTTTGGTATTAACTCGATCCATGAAAACTAACAACGCGAACACCTTTAGTTTTGGCATGGATTTTGAATTCCAAATCAAACATAGACTTCGATTCCGGGGAATAATGTTAAACATAAATTTATAAAACCTTGAAGATGTATATTTATCAGAGCCCCAAGCAAATATTCTTTTATCCGACTCATTATCATTTAGAATAATCCTAGTGGTGATAACATTTAACTGTTGTAGCTCCTCGAAAGCCTCCACGGAATGAGGAAGAGAGAATACAAGCCCTAGTTCACCTGATCCCAAGAAGTCCTTGACTGACAAGTCTTCATTCAGAACATAAGAGAATAATATTAGGAAAACATCACACATGTTTAAACCATTGTGCCAAAAAATCCTTCCAGAACAGCATTGAATTTCCATTACCAATTTGCACAGATGTGATACTTCTGTAAATATTTAGAAGAGACAAAACATCTCTCCACCAAAAGGACCCTTTCTTCACATTAGTATGTGGTAGACTCTGGCCATATTTTTTAACTAACTTGACCCAAGGTACGTCCTCATTACAAAAATTGATCAAGACGCCATATCAAACACTTACCGGTAACAAGCCCAACATATCATACTTGTGGGTGTTCGGTTGTAAGTGTTTCTATCCCATTAAAGGTGTTCGTTTGTCCAAATTTGATCCCAAAGCTTTAGAGGCTATTTTGTTGGCTATGGTATCGATTCCCACACTTATAGAATCTATGATAAACTCTTTGGAATTGTCATAGAATCATGTAGTGTGGTTTTCGAAGAATATGATGGCCCCCAAATGTGGCATGTTGATGTTTGTGATGCAGATGATGAAATACCTCAAGATGCCATAAGAAGAATAGGTGCGGGATGCATCCGCCCTGTTGAGGAACCCCTTGTGGAAGATCAAGAAGAACTATGCTCTACTCATGTGGAGCCCTCATCTTCACAACTTCAACAAGCTCCCTCTATTGAGGGAAATAATGACCCAAGGCAAAGACAAGCTGAGAACCCTCTTAATGATGAATAGGTTGAATACGCTAGGCTGAATTGTCCACTCTCTTCTCTAACGAGACTGTCCAGCCCAGCGCAGTCAGTTGCTCAAGGCATATTTATTCAGGCAGCTACAAGATCATCTCAAAGACTTTCTAGTAACTTGCCTAATAAAGACCAAGATCAATTGCTACCTCATGTAGTTGAAATTGAACCCTTTGTTGATCAAGGTCAATTTGATGGTCAAGACGAGGACCAGACTGATAGAGGCTCCTGCAAGGAACAACAAGGAGATCGAAACTCGTCGCAAAGCTAGAGTGGAAAAAATATTAGAAAGAAGAGAACACACTATAGATAATGTTCCAGGTGACCTAAGGAGTGGAATGTCCACTCGATCCCAGTTGAAGCACTTTGGTGAGCATCAAGCTCACATATCCATGGTGAAGCAAAAGAATGTATGGGAAGCTCTTGAAGATTCAGATTGGTTATAAGCCATGCACAAAGAGCTCAACAACTTCGAGTGAAACAAAGTATGGAATCTAGTAGAAAATCCCAAAGAGTGCCGCAATGTTATTGGCAGTAAATGGATATTCAAGAACAAGCAAGATGAACATGGTATTGTTGTGAGGAACAAGGCAAAGATTGGTTGCACAAGGGTTCTCTCGAATTGAAGGCATTGATTATGAAGAGACTTATGCACCCGTGGCTCGCCATGAGTCCATCCATATCCTTCTTACATATGCTGTACATCATAACTTTTAATTACAACAAATGGATGTGGAAAGGGATTTTCTAAATGGGCCATTGCATGAGTTGGTTTATGTTAAGCAACCCCCGGGTTTCGAGGATCCCAACTTCCCAAACCATGTCTACAAACTTGATAAGGTTCTCTATGGACTTAAACAAGCTCCACGTACTTGGTATGAGCACCTTAGAGAGTTGTTGTTAGTCCGTGGATTTTAGGTTGGGAAAATTGATCCCACACTTTTTACTAAGAAGGTTAATGGGGAGCTTTTCATTTGCCAAATATATGTTGATGATATTATCTTTGGCTCATCTAACAAAGCTGTTAATGATGAATTCTTGAAGTTTATGACTGACAGGTTCACGATGTCTATGATGGGGGAGTTAAAGGTATTTCTTGGCTTTGAGATCAAGCAAATAAGAGGAGGAACCTTTTTCAATCAAGCCAAATATACCCAAGATATGCTCAAGAGGTTCAACATGAAAGAACTAAATGGAGCTCGAACTCCCATGGCAACCAAGACACATCTTGAACTTAACCCAAATGGTAAAGATGTTGATCAAAAGGTATACCGGTCTATGATTTGTTCTTTGCTTTGCCCATGTGCATCTAGACCCAATATTGTGTTAAGTTTAGGAGTATGTGCAAGATATCAAGCGGCTCCTAAAGAGAGCCACTTGATGGCAGTCAAAATAATCTTTTGATATTTGGTTCATACCCCAAACTATGGTAGATGGTATCCGAGGGGATCAACATTCTCTCTCTGTGGATACACTTATTCGGATTGGGCTGGTGATAAGGATGATAGAATATCAACCTCCGGGGCTTGCCAATTCCTTGGTAGGTCCTTGGTGTGTTGGTCTTCTAAAAAGAAAAATTGTATCTCTCTTTCCACCGCCGAGGCTGAATATGTGGCTGCTGCTAGTGCTTACACTCAATTGTTATGGATGAGGCAAACTTTAAAGGAATATGGTGTCCGTTGCGACAAAGTGCCTTTTTATGTGACAATGAAAGTGCTCTCACAATTGCCTACAATCCGGTGGATCATACAAGAACAAAACATATTGACATCCCTCATCATTTCCTCAGAGATCATGTTGCCCGAGGAGATATTGAGCTTTCTTATGTATCAACCAAAGACCAACTTGCAGATAATTTCACGAAGCCCCTTGATGAAGCAAGATTTTGTTATTCGAGGAATGAGCTAAATATCATAGATTCAAGAAGTTTGACTTGATCGTCTTGCATACACACCTATTACTTGATCATTATGTGGTTTAGGTGCAGGCATGGACATAGGGGGAGTGCAGTCCTAATCTATTGGGCTATCCCTCCCCCATAATGCCAAAATTAAGAAAATCAATTCTCTTAATATCATTTGTGATATGTGAGCTTCATTATGAGTATAGGCTATGAACCCAAGGATAATTCTTTGCGGTTTCATGCCTCACACTCTAACATGGTGGCCTCGGCCACCGCCCTCTTCATTACGAAGAGTTGGTTCGTGTTTTGATATTGTTTGGAGCTTTATTGGACATTTATTTGGGTTCAATGACTTTATGCTCTCCCTTTTGTTCTTCTGAAAATCCTAGGCCTATTCTTACCTTAAAACATGCTCCTCTTGCCACCCATTTACCCACAAATTTGTTCTTGGTGTCTCTGGTCGAAGGGACATGATTGTCTGCTCTAAACCAACTAGAGTGTCCGGCTCGACCCGACTCTCCGCCTAATTCACACCGGACAATCCGGCTGAGCCAGACTCTTCAGCGTATGTTTCCTGGACACTCTGGCCCAAGCAGTCTCAAACTCGAAAGAGAGGGCCGGGGAGAAGTGGACGGTTCAGTCCTCCTTATCCTTCCTGACTCCCTCTTCCTCCCCAACTGCTTCCTCCGACCAAGGGCACCACCGGGAGGGCGACTCCACTCCGGATCTTGCCGCTGCCGCTGACCAACTCCTTCCCTTCACCGCCAGGATCGATTCCCCTCTAGTGAAGAGCACCATGGACGCTGGTAAAGTGCCCCTCTCCTTCTCATTCCCTAGGCTAACCCTAGATGAGTTTTTGAGGACCACTTGTTGTTAGAATCCATGGTTACATCATTCTTGCGTGCAATGTTCCCCCTAGTAGTAGTTCTAGTAATGTCGATCTGCTCTAGTTGAACCACCCCGCACTGTCCCGAAAATCGCCATGGCTCCAACCAGAATGTCCGGTGTGTATGGGCCGTAAACTCCAGTGTGACCGGAATGTCCGGTGCGTTCGCACCACAATGTCCGGGTTAGGTAGCATCTCCGGGGTGATTGCTCCAGACAGTCCAGGAAGAATCGACCTGAGTAGTCCAGTATTCCTTTGATTGCTGATATCTTGTTAGTACCTCCTAGACAAGTGTGCTTACCCCAAATGCTATCTCCCTCCTCTGATTTCACAGGTGGCTCTCGTCCTTGCCGATCTCGGTCTAGTCATCATCGCGACTCTTACAATGAAGAGAGAGATGTACATGTGGAGCCATATGTGGTCAGGCAATCTGCACGTGATCGTGCAGCAGCAAAACAAGAGAAGATGAGAAAGCTGAAAAGGCATGATGCCATGCGCAAAAAGTTTGAAGCTTTGACTACCTTGGTTGATTTGGGCACTGAAGAGTTTGTGGAGATGAGGCTCCAGCAGTTTTATTCTCTACCTCGCACCTCTCCTGATGATCGGTTTTGGTGGAACGAACAATTCCTCCTCTATTCTGAGGTGTATGGTGTGTTAAGATTTCCTGTGTGCCCCATGCAATGGTTGGAGATTGAGATGCTGCATGCTCACAGCTACTTTCAGGATGCTATGTGGGTTACCGAGAAGATGGTACTACACACTATCTTTCAAGTAAGAGAAGACTATAACATTAACTTGGTTCAACAGTTTTATGCTACTGTTGTTTTTGGTGACACTGTGGATGTTCCCTTAGTGGATTTCTAGCACTACGAGATGCCGTTCCAATTTGGTGCAATTCGCTGGCATTCTTGGTTTACCCTTCAACCCCAATGAAGCTTGTGGTGAAAGAATGCATATTCATGGGCAAGTCTATGACAAGGCAGGGTTAGCTCCTATCTATTCTGATGGTGGTATATGTGGTCAAACCACCAACATGAAGCTGCTCTACAACATTCTTCTTTGCATGTTTCGCCACACTCTCACTCCAAAGGCAGGTAATAAGGATGAAATGTGAGGTCCTGAAATCAACCTCATGGCTCATGCTCACTCTGTGTTTATTCACGGTCCTGACCATGATGGTGGTGCTATTGATGCCATGGACTTTATATATCAAGACTTTACAAGTGCATTATGGACAAGAAGTGCCCTCCCTATGCCCCAATGTGATGAAGCTTATTGCTGCCCACACTCCTGCTACTCATCTTCTCTTAAATAACCTTGTGTCACACAAGCCTGTCAAGTTTCAGAGGAAGGGGGCTCCTTCTACTCAGGTATCCCACGGTTATCCCCCATCTTGTGGTGTCTTTAAGGACGAGGATGGGGATGAATTTGACAACGATGGCAGTGATGGGTCTGAGGAGGTGCAGAAGGTTGTGTCCCAGGGTCCTCGCATGAAGCATGCTAGCAATGCATATTGCTTCAACACCTCTAGGGAGGAAGTGCACAAGAAGGTGAAGAAGGCTTCCTGGTGGGAGAGGCTGCTCCTATGTCAGAATATTGACATCCGACATGGTTAGTATGATGCCTACAAGGCCAACGGGAATGTCATGAAGGAACTCAAGAAGATCAACCAGCCCATGGATATTGACTCATCTCAGTAGGTTTCTGATGGCACACTCTCTTATGGACACTGTAGTCAAGGGCATGTGGATTAGTCCAAGTTTGAAGATGTGTCTTCCTCTTCTTGCCCTCACGGAAATTCGACTTCTCGGGATGGTGATGATGAGGATGAGGATGACTATGTGGACGAGGATGACGATGAGTATGAGGAGGATGCCGACTATAGTGGCTAGACTTCGTTTGGGGCGCTTTCATTGTACTCTTTCCCTTTTTGGCGTCGCGATGCCAAAGGGGGAGAAGTGGCCATATTAGGTTGCTACAAGGGATTTGCATGGGTACACAAGCTTCACGTTATCTTGATTTGTCTCTTTGAAGCTTGTGTCTTTATGTCATTTGGTTATTTACTTTCTCATATGTTGAACTCTGTTGTCTGTCATGTGTGGTAAGACATGCGTACCCGATATCGTTATTTCATTAAAAACCAATGGAATGGCTAGTTATTTGTCTATCCTTATTATGATAATATCGTACCTTCGTGGTTATAAATTCTACTTAGGGGGTACTCTCTAGGTTGTGTGATCTTACCATCCAAAGTTTTTGATCTACAGGAACTCCATCTACAACCATCCAAAGTTTTTGATCATTGGAGAATCAAAGGAGGAGTCCTTGATCTATTGCTTCACCAAGAGAGATTTCCATTTCGCCCTCATTCACTTGAGGGCCCCTTGTCCTAGTGTTTCATTGGAAACCCTAGTTCTTGATTTGGTTCTTACTAGCTTGTTCTTGATTGTTGTGACAACTAGCTTGTATCCGGGAGCCTCCAAGTCAGTTGTGGATGCGTTCCTCGAACTTGTTGTAAAGGTGCTGGCTTCCCCTCGAAGGTTGGCGATATAGTGGAAGCGTAAATCGCCCCTTGGGGTGAGGTTCATTGGAGAACAGGGGAGGACTCTTGTGGCGTTGGTGGTTTGATACCACCCCTTCTCCAAACACAGATGTACTTCCCCTCAAAAGGAAGGAACTATAGGAAATAATCCTTGTGTCCCCGCTTGCTTCACTTTGGTTACTTCTATCCTTTACCGCACCTTACTTTATCTTGTCCTTTCTTGGTACTTGTGCTAGTGTGACATACAGGTAAATTCACCATAGTTACATATCTAGAGAATTTACCTTTGTGTCAAACCTTAATTTGAAAAAGAGTAAAAATTGAAGTAGCACCTATTCACCCCCCCTCTAGGTCACTAGTAGAAAAAGAGCCTTTCGTCCACCCCTTTAGTCATGGTTGTGGTTGGACCCGGGACTAATGCTCACATTAGTCCCGGTTCCAATGGAACAATCTTTAGTCCCGGGTCAAACGGGACCTTTAGTCCCGGTTGGAGACACCAGTCGGGACTAAAGGGGTTGCGGCAGGTTGCAGCCGGTCCGGACCCCTTTAGTCCCGGTTCGTATCACCAACCGGGACTAAAGGGGTGACCTTTATTCCTGGTTCGTATTACCAACCGGGACTAAAGAAAACGGGCAAAAAAATTCTCAAGTTCTGCCGCGGCAGGAAAACGGGCACAAATCTTGCCGCGGCAGGAGAACGACTCTCCACCCCCCGGACAGGAGATGGCTTTTTCTAGTTTCAAAATCATGCTAAAATATTATAATTTTTTTGAAAAATAAAATATTTCAAACTTTAGTTATATTAAATGATTTAGTTGTTATGAAAATTAATAAATATGAATTTCGACCTAATTTGCACAATTTCAACAGCCTTAGGCCGTTTTGCATTCTTTTAGAATCTTAAACTTTGAAAAGAAAAAAAAAATTTATTTGAAAAATTAAATTTCTTTTAATAATTTTTTATGTCATATTTGAATTCCTCACATTTTTATGATAATAATTGATATATTATTTGTCAAATTTCGATTTACAGATTTGAAGATATTATTTATGTCATATTAAATAAATAAATGGCAAAAAATGAATAAAATATTAATTTCGAATTTTCCATCAGAATAAAATATTATTATTACTTATTTATTTTTGTTTACTTAAATAGTTATTCGCAATTTCTAAAAATAAAGATGGTTGACATATTGATATGAGCTAATAGGATTGATATACTAGTCTTGACAACAAGGTATAAGGGTGCGCGAGGTGAGAGAGATGGAATAGGGAAGTTAAGCGTGCTGGGGGTGGATTAGTGCTAGGATGGGTGACCGACCGGGATGTTTTGACCATAAGTGTAATTTGACCTAAGTTTAAGTATAGTTAGTGTAAAAAATGAGAGATGTGAGAGATTAGCGAGTCAAATAATTCAAATGTTCAAAAAAAATTCAAAAAAAGATTTAGAATTTGTTTTTGAAAAAAAACTTTAGTCCCGATTCGTATTACAAACAAGGACTAAAGGTCCCGCGCGCTCGACGCTGCTACGTGAGGGCCTTTTGTCCCGGTTTGTGGCCGAATCGGGACTAAAGGGGGAGGCCTTTAGTCCCGCCTCTCTAGTCCCGGTTCCAGAACCGAGACTAAAGCCCCTTACGGACCGGGACTAAAGGCCCGTTCTCCACTAGTGGGTGCGCATACGATCCTTTCGGTTATTTCTTCTCTTCTCTCCATAGGTCTTCTTGAGCACTCTTTCTTTAAAACAAAAAAACAAAAGTAACACAATACTAATATAATAGAAAATATAAAGAAAGAATTTTATTTCACATGGGTTGCCTCCCATGTAGCGGTTCTAGTTAAGGTCAATTAGCTTGACCTCGACGGTAACCACTTAGGTTTGTGAAGTGGAACGCCCACTCCAAAGTAGTTTGCTTTTAAAGTAATTACACCATCATCATCATTAGGCTTGGCCTTCTTTTTCCTAGGGAAGTGGACTACAAAAGGATCTCGAGATGGTAGTCCTATTCTCGCATTCCCTTCATGTAAATTAATCAAAGCTTTAATAGTTCATTGGAATGTCCTACCTAGAATTATTAGCGCTATGGGATCCTCATCCATGTCCACAATAACAAGATCAATAAGAGCGAGACTACCTTTAATTTTAACAACTATACTTTGTTTTATCCCAAGTTTAACTTATCTAATAGGCTTTTGGAAATTGTTGAGACGCTTGCACCAAGATCACAAAGTGCAAATATCTCATTAACTCCCAACTTAATTTTAATAGTGGGCTCAAATATATCCTCTAGCTTAGCTATAAGATTATCAACTAGTCTTTTATACTCCATCTCTAACTCGTGAACCTTAGATGCTACTTGTTGTATAAATTGTTGGTACATAGCATCATTACCTTGTTCTATACCTGGATTCTTAACGGTGATCATCTTCAATAGATCTTCCATGGTATATTCCGTCGGCGCGTTGATATAATCCAGCTCTTCAGGTTTTTCATCATTGGTTACCACCCTCATCATTTTGAGGTCTTCTACCAGATTTGGCTCGGGTTTTCCAGCAAATTTTGCAATTATGAGAGCTTGGCTCTGGGCTACCTTACCTAGCTGAGCCTCCACGGTCTTTGTTCTTTCCTTAGAGCCTACACATCATTTCTCATTGCAACGGCCTGGTTAGATAATCTTCCTATACGACTTTCATGTTTCTCCGTAATCTTAATAAGCATATTATTTTGCTCGGTTTGATCTTGTATAAATGTTCTAACGGTTTGCTCAAACGGGAGATTGTCATGATTAGTATTATATTTTTTAACATTAGAAGCATAATTATTTTTCCATGGAGGATTAAAAGGAGTGCGAGCTATAAAATTAACATCATTAACATCGGTAGCGATAACATTAACTTGGGTATCTTCCTTACCCTTGACTAAGCTAAGCAACTCATCTACCTTAGATGTAAGCTCCTCATTGTTTACCTCGGTAATTGAACTTACTCACTTCGAGGTTCTTTCCACATGCCATTGGGCATGGTTATTCTGCATATCATCAAGTAACTTCTTTGCAACACTCGCATGCTTTCCCATGATCGTTCCTCTTGCTATAGTATCTAGCATAGACTTAGACATTGGGTTAATACTATTATTAAATAAATGTAATATACGCCACTCTTCTATCCCATGATTAGGATAGTTCATTATGTCTTATTTTATGCTTTCCCACGCAAGCGCTAGTGGCTCATGGTCTTCTTGTCTAAAACTTGTAATGTCGGATCTTAGCTGCATAGTCTTAGCTGGGGGGAAATTTAGTCTTAAACAAATTAGTACATTTCTCCCAAGATTTAATAGTGCCCTTTGGTAGAGCTAGCAACCAATCCTTAGCCTTTCCACTAAGAGAGAAAGGAAACAATCTTAGCTTAACAGCATTTGGATCTACATCCATAATACGCATCATGTCACAAATTTCAGTAAAAGTCTTTAAGTGCAATCCCAAATCTTCAGCGGATGAACCCCCAAATTGGTTTTGTTGAACGAAACTTAAAAGGTTTGGTTTTATCTCATATGTTTCCGATCAACTGCGGGCTAAGTGATGGGTGCACGAATAAAATCATCAGCGAGAGTAGCATACTCCCCTAATCTCTTTTGAGCCATGGCTCTTATCTTTTTGGTAAATTTTAAGTAATGAAAACAAATAACAAGTAACTATTTTTTGGGTTTTCAATTATATAACAAGAAAGTAAACTAATAACAATAATTAAACTACATCTAATAATAAAACTAATAACAAGGTCTCTAATGACCTCACTAGGATAACGAAATTGTTTCCCCGTCAACGGCGCCAGAAAAAGGGTTGATACCTTCGATCCAGATTCACGAATGTAGTATAATAGCTTTTTCCCTAGAAGACCTAGGTTTAATCAAACATCAGAAAGCACTGCTAAAAGGTAATAAAAAAGGACACATCTACAAGACTTTGTTTGTTAATTTTACCTTAGTTGACCGGACCAATCTATTTTACTTTATAACGGGTTTGAATAAATGGATGGAGATAGGCCAGGGTTGAAGATCCACCTGCAGCTCCACATCAAATGGGATAAAAGATAATGATAAGCATAGTCATGTATAATGTTTGAATCGAGATAATCTCTTGTGGGCAACACATCCTAATATTCTAGAGCCCCCGTGATGCAGCGGGCATAGCAATAGACTTTTAATCCAACCGAGAGGACACCGAAGCCACGGGTTACAAATGATTATTAAGTGCAAAACACAAATTAAATCTTTAAGTGGTGATGTTGTTGTTGATCCCGAATGGGTCGCTAAGCAAAGACCGTACTACCCTTTCTGTCACCGAGGTTCCTATGAGATCGCCACTAGCCAAGTATCTCACCTACGCCTTTATCAATCTATGGGATCTTGGGTACCTAAAAGTCCACAGATCGAGACAAGAGATAAAGAAACAAAAGATACAAATCACAATCTCAAACAAAATACAATTCTCCCATGATCTAGATGCATAGAATTGCTGCGAGGTTTTGTCCCCAACCCATAGCCCGTGAGGACTACTCACTCATACAAATAGATCGGAGATAGAAAACATCATGCAAATACTTAGATTGAAATCAAATATTCTTACAATGCTCACCAAATCACAAGGAGATCTAAAGTACAAAGCAATGACTATGGCTACTAGATGGATGGATGGTGGAAGTGATGAACAATGGTGTGGATCTCCTTTGGTGGTTTTGTGATGAAATCTGAGAATGGCGACTCTTTGGCTGGCGGCTGGAGCCTCGAAATATATATGCGTCTTCACGAAAGTTGTAGGGTTTGACGAGACGAAGCCATCGCCACCTGGTATGGGTGGACCGCGCTCGTACCAGTGCTCGTTAAGCGTGCGGACACCCTGGGATGCTTCTCCAACTATTGGTCATGTGTACTTCCTCAAAATCCTTCATTATGAATCCTTATTTCGCATTAAAACCCGTGATTCCCTACACAACATAAATCAAAGAAGGGATTTGTATATCTTTGAAATTATTATTCATTAGTGTCAAGAGTCGTGAGTTTCTTTGGAAATTGCTTGACCAAAAACAACGTTTAAACGTAGTGGAAGATTGCAAAAATCGAAGCCATCAGCTGCGTAGCAGCGAATGTATCGAACCTCGTTAAGCAACGTACTTTCTATCGCTATATCCTATTTTAGCTGCGTATATCTATATCTCCATTTGTTTTATTTTCTGAATGTATATATTCTGCCGGTGTGATTTGCTGCTTTAGATTTTCTACCAAATCGGTCCAAAACGAGGGTCAAAAGGAACGAATGATCAAAGAGAGAAGCTACTCTAGATTTGCTACCAAATTGGACAAAAAGAAACATAACTGTTATCAAGAGAGGAGAAAGGTGCTCTTTCAAATTGCCACTTAACGAGCTACCATCTTGACAAGCTACGAGACACATTATAGAAACATAACACAAAGAAGTAAAATTTAATTCACTTGTCTTCAAACAACTTGAGGCCCTAGCCATCTTGACAATCTACTACACCCTCCGTTCAGAAATACAAGACGTTTTAGTTTTGTGAATCGAATGTATCTAGACATCTTTTAGTGTATAGGTTCGTAGAGGTTTAGAGTGAATCTATACACTAAAAAGCGTCTAGATGCATTCATTTCACAAAGCTAAAATGTCTTATATTTCTGAACGGAGGGCGTAGATATAGAAGTAAAATTTAATTCACTTCCCACCAGACCACTTTCGACACTTCACATTGTTCCTAGGAGACCAACTGTGATCATCCCAGCTATCGCTCACCTTATTCGCCACCCACAGCTTACAAAATGCAAGTTCTTCCCACCTAGAGTCTGCCTTGGCTTCTCTATCTTCAGCATCATGCGGCATAATGAGCGGTGCATCACAAGCCTGGTTGTTGCTGCTGGAAGATGCCGCCTCTCTATTGCTGCTTCAGCCGTAGCCTCTCTGTTTGCTGCTTCATATGCAGCCATTTTCTTTGCATATGCAGCATCACGCTCAGCTATACTACATTTGGTACAAAAGGCTCCCCTAAGCACGTCTTCCCTCTTGCAACTGGGGCAAAACACGAGGAAACATAGAAAGAAATGGATCTTAACGTACAACTGGTAGGTCACGTAAGCATCTATGGCTGCATACATCAGATTTATCTCACACAACGGCCTCTCCTCCTAGAAATCATGCCTATCCGTAGGGAAATCTGCCTTCATTCTGTCATACGACTCATCGAGGATTCTAGCTGGGAATGTGCCTCCATCATCTAACCCCTTGATACATTACAAATGTATCTATAATTTTTTATGTTCCATTCTTGGTTTTATCCACTTTCTTGTGTTTTTCCACACTTTCGAGTACTTTTCATATGATTTCTTGGACTAACCTATTAACAAGAGCCACAGTGCCAGCTGCCTGTTTTCTGCTGTTTTTGGTTCTAGGAAAGTCAGAAAATGAATATTCTCGGAATTGGACGGGACAAAAGCCAAAGTGCCTGTTTTCCGGAAGTCATCAGATGCCAGAATACGAGACAGAGAAGAGCTGGGGGTCGGCCACACCACCTAGCCCGTGCGGCCAGGCCTGGCCCGCGCTAGGGGGTGGTCTGGCTGACCCCAGCTCCCCCTCGGCCTCTCCTTCCACCTATATATTTCCCTCGGGACGAAAACCCTAAGCAACCGATCAAAAAATCCATGAAAGAGTCTGTAGCCACCATCATCTCCATCCCTAGATCGGGATGGATCTGAAGCTCTTCCCGGCACCCTGTCGGAGAGGGGAATTCACCCTGGAGGCCTTCTTCATCACCATGCAAGCCTCCAGTGTGATGCGTGAGTAGTTCATCTTTGGACTACGGGTCCATGTAGTAGCTTGATGGATGATTCTCCTCCTTTGTGCTTTCATGTTCATGATCAAGATCATCTATTTGTAATTCTGCATGTTGTGTTTGCGGGGATCCGATGGATATTGAGATGCTTTTTCAGATTGATTATTGATTCTATCATGCCTAGAAGGATTTATGATATGCTTGATTTGCCTCCACTTGAAGATTGTTATTTGAATGTCCCACTTGATGATAATGCTAAAATGAAACTCATGGGGAGTCTTAATGATGTTCTTATTATGGTTAACAATGCCTATGTCCCCGTTGATTTCTATGTTTTGGATGTTGAATACAATGCTTCTTGTCCTATTACTTTGGGAAGACCTTTTCATAGCACTATTGGTGCCATTATTGATATGTAAGAAGGCACCATTAAATATCAAATCCCACTCAAGAAAGGTATAGAACACTTCCCTAAGAAAACAAAATTTGGTCTTAATGCTTCTTCATTCGAAAACACTTGATTCTTTTTCTTGCTTCTTATGCCTAACTTAAAGGCGTTAAAGAAAACTACTTATTGGGAGATAACCCAAAAGTTTTAGATGAGTCTTGGAAGTTATTAGTTCAGTAATAACCGCTCCTTATCCTTTTTATTTTTTGTTTTTGTGCCAAGAGTAACCTCTAATGAGAGAGAAGTAATGATTGGAAAAGTTGTTGTCCCGAAACATATTTCTGTGCTTCACCGTAAAAATTCGTGTAAAATCTCTGGACGCCTTTTTGAGGCGTGAATTTTTTTGCATCTTCCCCAGGTTGTTATCTAACTTTCGTTAGTTCCACACTTTTTTATTTGAGCAAAATAAGGTCTTCGAAAAAATTTGTCTTTACCTGCTGGTCTGTTTTGACAGATTTCTGCTATTTTCTGCATTTGCTTCTTGTTGGTTCCTTTTTGAGTTCTTTTGGGGAATTGAGATTTTTGAGGGAAGTGCTTCAGTAGCTAGTGTTCTAATGGAAGTTTATTGGTGTTGGAACTGAACCTTAAGACCTTTTATCTTGAGTGCACTAATGTTGCTAATAAAGATTGTGTGAAGTTTTGTATGAAGGAAATTTTTTAGGTGTATGGAAGGAATGAGTAATGAGATGAAAGATGGACAAAAGTTCAAGCTTGGGGATGCCACGCGTGTCACACCAAGAAATATCCAAGAAGTACAAGCGTCAAAGCTTGGGGATGCCCAAGGCATCCCCTTCTTCATCAATAAAAATTCCAGGTTTCTTCCAAACGCTTCATTTTTATTGTTTCATGCACATTTGTGTTGTTCTTGGAGCGTCTTCTTTTTCGTTTTAGTTTTGGTTTTTCGTTTGCTTTTCTTT
Organism: Avena sativa; assembly: GCA_916181665.1. Taxonomy (NCBI): domain Eukaryota; kingdom Viridiplantae; phylum Streptophyta; class Magnoliopsida; order Poales; family Poaceae; genus Avena; species Avena sativa. The sequence continues at coordinate 578,384,066 of OV702287.1, forward strand.
GCTTAGTTTTCTGAATAAATTAGTGGGACCCCCTCTTTCATACATTGGTTTTCAAATAGTTTGGTTTGGTTTGGAAAAGAGTAGGAAAGTTCATGCTTAAGTGCTAAAGAGAGCTTGTTTTTGACTGTGGCCTATTCTTTGTCATGCCATGCTTGATATTGTTTTGGATTTATGCTTAGTATTCTTTGCTGTAGCATGACTTGTTATAAACAATTGATATTTCTTAATGTGCCTTGGATGAATCATGCGTTGTTTTAGCATATTAAAGCATAGTATAGTGGTATTCTCCTTTGATGCTTTATTTGGGATGACTTGGTGCATGCTCACACCATGTTATGACTATCTCAAGTCACCATAGCCTTTATGATCCTTTAGTTTTCAACTTGTAGTATCACTTTATGCTTTGATCAATGATGTTTTGTCGCTCTGCATGATTATGGCCATTATTGCTCTCTTAGTTTGTTGCTCCCAGTCTTTTGCTAGCCTCCACAACCAAGTATGAGTTCCACTCATGCATCCAACTCCCTAAACCAAGTTATTCCAAAGAGTCCACCATACCTACCTACTAGCTTATGCTATTCCAAGTATATTCATGCTTTTTTTTACCTTCCGAATTAAACTTGTTATGGGAAAACTAGTGATTAAAGCTCTCACGAACTTGATGGCACACTTTACTTTTCTTGCCCTTAATAAACTTGAACCATTGTGTCGTCTATGTTGTATATGCTTGCACTTATTTGTTGGGAATTAGCAGAACCATGCTGTCATGGGTAACACTTTCAATATTGCACTTGGTACTTGTACCTAGTTGATATCATGCTCTTTTGTATATGGATGTCATCGGTGTGAAATGAAAGGGGAGCTTGTAAGTCCATGGAGTTATGTATATGTGTTAGAGAAATGCCTGGGCCGGTGGTCTAATCCATGCTGGCATGGTGGAAACCTGCAGCATAACCATAATGAGCTGTCTATGAAGCATTCTTCTTATAAAAAAAGTGCTATAATGAAAAAAAAGAGATTATGAAAAGAGGAAAGAGAGAAAAAAGCAGCATATTCCCATGGTAAATAAGAAGATTGCTGAGATGCTCGTCGTCTGCTTGCCTTGTCATTTTGATATGGGGATTCTTCCGTATCATCGGCCAAGGGGTACCCCGTTGGCGGTTCTCTATGATACACATGTACTTACAATGACAAGAACTTACCGGTGACTAAACTTGAGTAGCATGAGGAGCGACCCTCGTATAAAAGGGACATGAGATTTCTAACTTATACTTCGGTAAGCATGTACACCATTGTTTGTTCACTTTAACCTTAATCACTTCAATATTCTTATGATAGGGGCAATGAGAGCTGAAAGCTATAAGTACCATAATTTTTGGAAGCTCTTTATGAGACTTGAATCTCTACTTCCTTCTATGAAGGCCTTTCTTGCACCATTATATTGAGTCTCCACCTTCTACCTTTATGGACCTACTTTGAGAGCACAGTGGCCATTCTTAGTTCTATGTGCATTATCCCAAGACTAGTTGATTGATGCATAACTTGATATTGCTTGTTTTGAACTAATTGTATCTAGTCACTCTTATGAACTTTGAAGGTGTCCTATGCATTTATATTTGCTACTCTATGAGGGACAAGCTAAATGCTATTATGCTATGTTTTCTTTATGTGAAACAAACAAACGTCTTGCAAAGCATTGTTATTCATAAATCTTTTGTTTGTGCCTTTTCATGTTGCATCATAGCTTCTTTGTCTTATTGCTAGAACTTTGTCTTTCATGTTATGATTGAAGTACCATGATCCCAGCTTTGAATGTTTTACAAATACTTTGATCAAGTCTTTGATGGTGCATGTCACCTCAAAAATTATTCTTTCTTTTTATCACTTACCTACTCGAGGACGAGCAGGAGTTAAGCTTTGGGATGTTGATACATTACAAATGTATCTATAATTTTTGATGTTCCATGCTTGGTTTTATCCACTTTCTTGTGTTTTGTCCACACTTTCGAGTACTTTTCATATGATTTCTTGGACTAACCTATTAACAAGAGCCAAAGTGCCAGCTGCCCGTTTTCTGCTATTTTTGGTTCCAGGAAAGTCAAAAAATGAATATTCTCGGAATTGGACGGGACAAAAGCCAAAGTGCCTATTTTTCCAGAAGTCGTCAGATGCCAGAATACGAGACGGAGAAGAGCTGGGGGCCGGCCACACCATCTGGCCGCGCGGCCAGGCCTGGCCTGCGCCAGGGGGTGGTCTGGCCGACCCCATCACCCCCCGGCCTCTCCTTCCGCCTATATTTTGCCCTCGGGACGAAAACCCTAAGCACCCGATCAAAAAATCCACGAAAGAGTCTGTAGCCGCCGTCATCTCCATCCCTAGATCGGGAGGGATCTAAAGCTCTTCCTGGCACCCTGCCGGAGAGGGGAATTCACCCTGGAGGCCTTCTTCATCACCATGCAAGCCTCCGGTGTGATGTGTGAGTAGTTCATCTTTGGACTACGGGTCCATGTAGTAGCTAGATGGCTGATTCTCCTCCTTTGTGCTTTCATGTTCATGATCAAGATCATCTATTTGTAATTCTGCATGTTGTGTTTGCGAGGATCCGATGGATATTGAGATGCTTTTTCAGATTGATTATTGATTCTGTCATGTCTCTGTTATTTGTGATCTTGCATGCTTTCCATTGTTAGTAGCTATCTTGGCCAAGTAGATGCTAGCAACTCCAAGAGTTAGTATTTATGCTCGATGGTGGGTTCATGCCTCTGGTAATCTGGGGAAGTGACAAAAATCTCTAAGGTACTAGATGTTTTCGTGGTGGTGTCACGGCAGATGCCATGGATAGGCTAAAGGTGGGGACTAATACACGCTAGGGGAATCCAGGGAGGGATAGTGGAGTGATTCTCCACACAGAAGTTTGTATTGCTATATCTCCAAGATTACAAGTGCTCCTTGAGCTGTATTGGCGAGAGGAGGAAGAAGGAGCTCTCTTACTCTTGCCTACTAATTTTCCCTAGAACCCTAGATCAACTAGTGCTCATTCAACTAGAGCTCAACCAACCCCCTCTACCAGAACCCTAGCCCCCCTTATATAGAGGAAGTTCAGTCCTGGCCTAGGGCATACGTGGAGGCAGTGGTAACCCGACCGGGGTGCTTTTCCCCCCGCGTCATACATGCTTTAGCGACGTAAGCCTCTGCGGCGCCCGCGTCAGACGACATGAGCGTCGTCACCCTTGTCGGCCATGATCCGGTGGTCCTGCCCTTGCTTTCTCTGCTCATACAATACGTACCGGACCTTCTTTTTGACCAGAGAGATTCCTTCCTTCTCCCAGAAGCTAAACGAGGACCCGGATCATAGTAGATCCAGCCACACCTATTCCTACATATAAGTTAGACAAGCACTTCCGACTTACTCCTTAAGTCGGACGAGACAATGTTAGGCGGCCCCCCTGGTCTGGGTTACTCCGTGATTCGGACTGCCTTGAGGTGACCCGGTCAGCATCCGCTTTGACCTTGCCGGACCTCGGCTAACTTGGCCGTTATACCCTGGAGTGACCCTGCCCAGGGGTATCCCCCCAACATTAGTCCGCGAAGCTGGTGCGGTCTTAGCTGCCTCGGCCGCTAAGGCCACATCAGGTTCATTTATGTTCGAGCCTCGGACGTTTAATTCCGAGTTAGCTCCTTATTTCGGACTATATGGATTTACGTTCCCTTTGCACGTTCCAAGTTTTCACTTGCCGGCCGGGTCACCACTTTGGCTCGGATCCCATGACTATCATGGTTTGATCCGGGCCCCGTTTCCTTCTCTCATACGCCAACCCACGTGGAGGCTAATCATTACCTCGTCTTATTTTAAGGGCCTGCACAGTAACCACCGCAGTAATTGTCAGTTATCACTATGCGTGGGTCACGTCATGCCTGCCTCCTCGTTTACCGCAACAGCGCGTCGTGTCATGGGATTGCTTCTACTCTGTGGCCCCCTGTGTGGCTTTTCTCTGATTGTCTGATGCCGGTGATACACGGCCACACCGTGTGGCTCGTCGGCGCAGCGCGATCCCACTCATCGATCTCTGGGGGTGGTTAAATAGGGGAGGGGTGCATCCCTTGGCGTTTTTCCATCTCTGCGCCCCTCTGCCCATTGTGTTTTCTCCTTCGTCTTCCCTGCGACCATGCCGCCGCCGGTGCTTCTAGCAGCAGCGCCGCCGCCGCACTCTCCCCGTGCTTCTGCTTCGCAGCCACCACTGTGCAATTGCTTAGCCACGGGTCCTAGCCAATCTAGGCCACAGATCCCCGCCGCCGCTAGCTCCAGCGAGGATAGCGAATACGAGATGACGGAGGAGGAGCTCGTCGTCTCCGAGCAGGAGATGGAGGAGGACGCCGGCGCGGCAGACCGCGGCGCGTGGGCCGGTTCATGGGTTTGTCAAGATGACATTGACTGGCTCTACCGGACTAGGCGCATTCCCACCGACGTCACCGCTCGTCTCCCTTCCGCCGAACTGGCCCCTCACCCAATCCGGGTGAGTTCGTTGTATTCCTGTCCCACTTCCAATGGGGATTTGGCCTTCCGGTGAGAGATTTCTACCGGGATTGGGTTTGGACGTATCACCTGCAGCCGCACCATCTCCCAGCGAACGCAATCACCTCTCTTTCTGCCTTTGCCTCTACGATCGAAGGCTGCACCGGACTATGGCCCACGAAGGAGCCGTGGATCCGGTTCTTCGGTGTTCGTCGCAACGTCGTCCCCAATATCCACGTAGAGTCGGAGGATAAGCAGCTCACCCAGTTCGGAGCTGCCTCCATCTTGCCCCGGAGATTTTCAGTCTTTCCCCGGGTCACCAGGCTTCACTCCTGCAAAGGATGGGCCCGGACCTTCCTCTACGTCCGGAACGAGGGTACCGAAGATTTGATTCGGTTGCTGCCCTACGCTCCAGGTCTACCTGACACGGATTTCTGGGAGGAGGTCCCCAAGAACCTACAGCTCTAGCCAACCAAGTTAACAAGAGGTTCGCGGAGCTGAAGAAGCTCGGATTGCGCAACGAGGATGCTATGATCACGTTCGTGCGCAACCGAATCTCTCCCCTCCAGAAGCGCACCCACAAGTTGTGCCACATGAGCTTCGGCCGTGACCCCAACCGAACCTCCTCCTTCGAGTTGAGCAACACGGAGATCTTTCGCCGGGTTAAAGCTCTTTTCACCACCCACAAGGATTTCTCCGCCGAATGGACGTGGGGAATCGAGCACTACTGCCGTGACAGGCTCCCTCCCGCGGTAAGCTTCGCGGGGCAAACTTATTTCGGATCAAGTATGTGTCGGTTTTTGTCGTATTTTTGACTCTGCTCTTTGTGCTTTTTCTCAGCTGTTTCTTCAACAAACTCTTGAGGATGGAACGGATCCGACCCTTAAGTGGGCGCCGGACCGAGAAATCCCGGATGAGGAGGAGCCGGACCAGGAGATGTTCCTCCCTATGACCGACGCTACCAAACGACCCAGCGGTAAACTCTCTTCCCTTAGAGATTGGCCCGATGATGAGGATGACTCGGATGTCGATGTGATTGAACCTGTTGAGGCTGTCCCTCTTTCATTTGCCTTTCCGGCATCAGCTAACCCCGGTGGGCATATCCACGAGGATCCTCCACTCGCTATGGGTGAGCCGGTTCCGGTGGCGTCGAAGAAGAAACGCGGGGCCGCATCAAGTTCTTGCTCTGAACCTTCTAAGCCTACAAAAAGGCAAAAGAAGGCCGGAGAAAAAACTGCCTCCAAGCGAGCAGGCAAAGCCCCGGCACAGAGGGCCCGGAAACCCAAGGAGGCTGAAACCTCGGATGCGTAAGTTATTTTTCATTACGTAACTCACTTTTCCTTGCATCGCGGTAATTTCTCTTCTGACATTATTCTCTTTTTCAGGTCTCCTGTGGAGGTCCCTCAGAGAGGATCGAGCATCACTTCTCCCCTTCGGTCCGGCCCTTCTCCTCCTCGTGACGACGAGTCACGCCCGTTGAGCCCTATTCCGGAGGGCTCTGCGGCTGCTCCGGGTTCCGCAGTACCTCATCAAGAGGAACGCGACCTCGGAGCGGGAGGGGTCGGTTCGGCCGAGGCGACGGCGTCCACCACTTCGGCATTGCCGCAACCAGCAACCACTGAGTCTATCGCAACACCAGCACCAGCAGCAGCTCCAGTACCAGCTACTGAGCCATCAACTGTCCCAGCACCAAGGAAACCCACAGCAGCTCCAGTGCCAAGTTCTTCTGCCTCGTCCGAGTCATCTCAGCCTCGGCGAGGAACTATTCCAGCAGCTTATAAAGGGAAGTCCACCGTAGTTACTTCTTCCGAGCAAGTTAAAGGCAAGAAGGCCTCGGATACTACCAAGTCTGCATCCATCGAGGCCGGGCAGCAAACTCTATCGTCGATGCTTCCGAAGAAATCACCAGCAGCGAAGGATGTTCCTGCCGAGCCAACCGAGGCGCAGCAGATGGTTCTGCACACCAGCCCCACTCTTGCCCTAGTTGAGAGGAAGGAAGCTCATGCGAAGGGCTTGGTGGCACCCCACATGCCCACTGGCAAATGGTACCCTCCGAGCCTTATCGAGTTCGTTATGAACTGGAACAAGGCGGAGTTCGTCCATAATGACGATCTCCCGGAAACGTTCGCCCCGCAGAATTTTTTGCCCAGATGAATACTGCCGCCAAGGAAATTAACCTCGCGGGGCGAATGATGGAGGTATGTAAACTTCAAAACAAACATAGATAATAGCCGGGTTTGGGAAAAGTCTTTTACATGCTATAGATAATAACCATTAGTCCCCGAGCCTCCGGGGGAGTAGCTTGTTACTCGGCTGAATGCTCATTAGAAAACCAACATAGCTGCATGTAAACTTCAAATATGCACACACCTAGAGCCGGGTTAAGTTCCACTTGGCCCGGATTTTGCACACTTCGAATATGCACACACCTAGAGCTGGGTTAAGTTCCACTTGGCCTAGATCTTGTAAACTTCGAATATGCACACACCTAGAGCCGGGTTAAGTTCCACTTGGCCCGGATCTTGCACACTTCGAATATGCACACACCTAGAGCCGGGTTAAGTTCCACTTGGCCCGGATCTTGTACACTTCAAACATGCACACACCTAGAGCCGGGTTAAGTTCCACTTGGCCCGGATCTTGTACACTTCGAATATGCACACACCTAGAGCCGGGTTAAGTTCCACTTGGCCCGGATCTTGTACACTTCAAATATGCACACACCTAGAGCTGGGTTAAGTTCCACATGGCCCGGATCTTGTACACTTTGAATATGCACACACCTAGAGCCGGGTTAAGTTCCACTTGGCCCGGATCTTGTACACTTCAAATATGCACCAAGCTAATTTTACACTTCTGTACTTCTTTTAGGTAACCACCAATCGCCGGAGCACCGAATTCCAACGCCTGCTTGATACACACAAGATCCTACGCGCAAAACATGTTGCACTTGGTGCAGAACATGAAAAGAGAGGTAATTTTCTCCCTCGGCACCTCTCCATTTTTCTTCACTTTCTTCCGCCGAACTAATCTCCTCATTCGGTTTCGGCAGCTGGGGCGGAGGCTGAGAACAAAATCATGCGGAAGAACTTGGAGGAAATCCGGGGTATGTTCACTTTTGTTCGACCTCTCAGTGTTTTTCCATTTCTTCTTCTCCTTGGCTCGGCAAACATTCACTCCTCGGCTCTGCCGGGTCAACATACTATTTCATTATCGCTTGAGGATAGTGTGCCCGTGCCTGATATGATGCTGCATTTTCTCGAACAAGCAGGGCAGCATCAAGCTGAGTTAAAGAAAAAGAATGATGAACTTGCCCTCCTCCGGACTAAGGATGACGAGATAGCCAAGCTCAAAGCTGAGATGGAGAAGATGAAGGCCCAGCACAAAACCGAGCTCCGAAAAGTTGGCTAGAACTTCACCGAAGAGCGTGAGCGCCTTACTCTCCAAATCTCCAAGGACCAGGACCTACTTAGAGAATCCGACCTCCAGCTCGGGTCGGCAAACGCTGAGCTTGAGCAACTTCGCAAAAGACGCGATGCCTGCATCAAGGAGTTGACCCGGATCCATAGCCATATTTCTCATAAGTTCCTTTCCCTTGTCCGACATAACTCTCCGGGTTACCTCATATGTCTTTTCTTTACCTTCTTCCTTTGCCGTGTTTCCAGACCACATTCCAGAGGGTACTGCTATTGCCAGCGCTGCTGTTGCCAAATTTCGCCGAGAAAGGGGTACTCCCATTGCTCTTGATGGTGAGAACATTCCCTTGGACATGGAGGACCTATTGGTCAGCTTGTCCTCTCGTGTGGAGGCCATCAAGATTTATGGCAAGGATATCCTCGACATTGCAGTTTAGATTTTCAATATGTTCTGGCCCAGAGAGAGTAGCCCGGAGACCATTGCGACTCTCGTTGAGAAGTTAATGGAAGTTGAGACCCAGCTTGACCTCTGGAGAGAGTCCGCTAGTCGTGCCGCAGCTGACACCATCCTTCACCATATTCTCACATGGTACGAGAAGATCGACCTCAGCCTCCTTACACGTTGGCGCACCGGATCCAGATGGACCGATGATCCGGAGTGGGTAGCTCGGCGCCAGGCTTGCGCCTATAGCCTCGTCGAATATTCTCCTATTCATGACTGGATTGAAGGACCGAGCTTCCTGGAATCCGCTGGGGACGAGCAGAATGAGAACGTTGAAGATGGGTCGGATGAGGGCGGAGAAGATGATGCTTTAGATATTGAAGACATCGAGGACGGCGCCGAACTTCCTCCTCCTGCCGCTCCTTAGTTGCAAAAAACTTGAAAATTTATCAGATCCCTGGTATGCCGGGTGCAATTGTATGCTAGACATGTGATATTTTGCTACTAAAATTCTATGCCGGATTAACTTGGGCGCAGGCCCCGAGTTTCATTTTCTTGTTCGTCCAATTCTCCGGCTCGGTCCGTGTCTACCTTGATTCGGTTTTACGACTTACGAATCCGAGCTTCAAAAATTGTTTTAACAATACTTAGAAACGTTGAGGCTTGGCTCAAAATAATTCAGCATGATAACTTGAAAATAAATACAGGGTTAGTCCGAAAAACAAACGTTAGCTCGAATAAACTCACTTCCTTAGTCGTTTTTCATGTGCTACGCAGTTCCAAACTTGTTCCCTTGCTTTCCATGAAGCCAATTCTTGTTGGACAGCAGCAAGTCGAAGGGTTGGGTTTTTGGTGCTCACACATTACTAATCCGGGTTAAGTAGAACGACTTATTCTAGCTACCGCATAAAAATAACAACAAACATTATTAAGGCAGTCCCCGAGTTACTGCTCGAGGCGCTGCTATTTCATTGATAAGCTCATTGCCGACATACATACCGACATATGAGACAACTCGGATACGTACACTTCTTAGCTAAGTGTAGAAGGGACGAAGTAGCGCTACATTCCATGGTCGCTTGGATTCCTCTCCAGACCTGTCCGCCTTGTTCTTTTCCTGTGGCTTTGCATCTATGAGATAGTAAGAATCATTGTGCAATGCTTTGCTCACAATGAATGGCCCTTCCCATGGGGGGGGATAAATTTATGCATGCCAGTAGTATGTTGTACCAACCGGAGCACCAGATCGCCTTCCCGAAAGACTCGGGGGCACACTTTCCGGCTATGATAGCGTCGGAGATTTTGCTGATATATGGCGGATCTGGACAGTGCCAGTTCTCTCGCTTCTTCTAGCAGATCAACATCATTTTGCCGGGCTTCTTGCACTTCGGCTTCTGTGTATTGGGTGACCCTAGGCGAATCATGCTCTATGTCGGCTGGTAATACAGCTTCTGCCCCATATACCAGAAAAAATGGCGTACAGCCTGTTGATCGATTCAGAGTTGTTCTTAAGCTCCACAGTACCGCTGGTAGTTCTTCTATCCAGCACCCCGCTGATCTTTGCAGCGGCTCAATGAGCTGGGGTTTTATCCCGGATAATACTAATCCGTTGGATCTTTCCACTTGTCCGTTCGATGCGGGGTGGGATACCGAGGCGACATCGAGTCAGATCTTCTTATCTCGGCAGAAGCGCGCAAATGCTCCTTCCGCAAAATTTGTTCCATTATCGGTTATAATAATGTGTGGATAACCGTATCTCAAGATGATGTCTTTGAGAAATGTCACGGCCGTAGCTCCATCACATTTTCTTATAGGTTTCACTTCAATCCATTTTGTAAACTTTTCCACCATGACCAAAATGTGTGTCATGTTTCCTCTCGCTGGTTTGAACAGGCCAACCATATCCAAGCACCATACAGCAAATGGCCACGTAATTGGTATGGTATTGAGTTCCGACATAGGCATATGTGTCTTGGTGGCGTACCTCTGACAACCATTGCATTTTCTCACCAGATCTTCTGCTTGTTCCAAGGCACTTGGCCAGTAGAACCCATGTGGGAACGCCTTTGCCACCAAGGCTTGGGATGAGGCATGATGCCCACATTCTCCTTGGTGTATATCTCGGAGGATGTCAAGCCCTTATTCCGTGTCAACGCATCGTTGGAGGACATTGATTACACTCCGTTTGTACAACTCGGAATTGATGATTGTGTATGCTTTTGCTCTCCTCTGAGTTTGCCTGGCTAACACCTCCTAAGCGGGTAACGTTCCGTCTTTCAGGAATTGGAATATAGGCAGTGCCCAAGCTGGTATGGCTCGTGGAGGGAATATCTCCTCATCAATTTCCATCTGATCCACCGGCATAACTTCAGCCGGATCATGCTGAGCAGTCCCCAGGTCTAGCGAGGTAGTCCCCGGGTTTGCCGAGGCAGTCCCCGGGTTTGCTGATGCAGTCCCCGGGTCTCGCGTACCACCTCCCATGTCAATGTCCATGGGCTCAGTTCGGGATTCCGTATTTTCCGGGACATAGATTGAGTCGGTTCCTGGGGACGGCCTGATAGATGGTTTTCTGAGGTGTTCGAATGCTACGCCCGGTGGAATTGCCTGTCTGGTCGATCCGAGCTTTGACAACATGTCGGCAGCCTCGTTTTCCACTCGGGGTACATGGTGAAATTCACACCCCTCGAAGTAACCAGATATCTTCTGCACGTGAAATTTGTATAGTGCCATGTTTGGATCCAGGGCGTCCCATATTCCGGACACCTGCTGCACCACCAGATCCGAGTCGCCAAAGCATATTATCCGACGTATGCCAATCTCCTTTGCCACTTTGAGCCCATGCACAAGAGCCTCATACTCAGCGACATTATTTGACGCCGCGAAATGGATCTGCAATACGTACTTTAGCTGGTCCTTCTTTGGTGAGGTAAGCACCACCCCGGCGCCTAGTACGGTTTTGGTTTTCGACCCGTTAAAGTGCATCCTCCAGTAGTTCGGATCTGGTGGCGGTGGTTCATATTGTACCTCGGCCCAATCCACAAAAAAGTCCGCCACAGCCTGAGATTTGATCGCTTCTCTTCTGTCGTATTGGGGCGCATAAGGGGCTAGCTCAATTGCCCATTTTGCGATTCTGCCACTCGCATCCTTGTTACCCATTATCTCGGATATGGGAGCTTCACATATTACTTTGATGGGGTGCTCCTCAAAGTAATGCTTTAACTTCTTTGCCGCCATATAGGCACCATATGCCACCTTTTGAAAGTGCGGGTAGTTCTGTTTTGAGGCAGACAATACCTTGCTCAGGTAATATACTGGTCTCTGCACCGACTTACCCTCTTCATTGCGCTCCACTACAATTACTGCACTTACAACTCGGTTGGTTGCGGCTATGTAGAGCAACATTGTCTCCTTTGATAGTGGAGAGGCTAACACCGGCGCAGTGGCCAACATCTTTTTCAAGTGGGCAAATGCTTCATCGGCCTATGGAGTCCAAACGAATTTATCCAACTTTTTCATGAGTTGGTAGAGAGGCAGTGCCTTTTCTCCCAACCGACATACAAACCGACTCAATGATGCCAGGCATCCAGTGAACTTCTGGACATTGTTAAGACACTTCGGCAGCTCCATTCGTTCAATGGCTCGGATCTTAGTTGGGTTAACTTTGATACCTCGGCTAGAGACAAGAATCCTAGTAATTTTCCAGCCGGGACACCGAAGGTACATTTTTCCGGGTTAAGCTTCATCCGGAACCTTCTCAAGTTCGCGAATGTTTGCCTTATGTCGTCAAGGAGCGTTGCGCTTTCCTTGGTCTTGATAACCACATCATCCACGTATACTTGTACGTTTTGACCTATTTGGTCGTGCAAACATTTTTGCATACATCTTTGGTATGTTGCACCTGCATTACGTAAACCAAACGGCATAGTGAGATAGCAATAAGCCCCATATGGGGTAATAAACGCAGTCTTTATTTGATCATCCGGGTTCAGGGGTATTTGGTGGAAGCCAGAATATGCATTAATGAATGACAACAGTTCGCATCCCGCGGTCGAGTCTATGACCTGATCTATCCTCGGCAGTGGAAATGGATCTTTTGGACACGCCTTGTTCAGGTTCGTGTAATCGATACACATAGTATAACCACTGCCACGTTCGGATCGTCCTTCTTCTTTTCTACCAGCACCGGATTATAGAGCCAATCCGGATATAGTACCTCCATGATGAATCCTGCTGCCAGTAACCGAGCTATCTCGTCTCCAATGACTTTTCTCGTATCCTCGGTGAAGCGGCGGAGAGGTTGCTTCACCTGACTTGCTCCGGGTCTTATGTTTAAAGAGTGCTCGGCCAACTCCCTCGGAACACCTTGCAGGTCCTGTCGAGACCAAGCAAAAATATCCCGATTCTCACGGAGGAAGTTGATGAGCTCGCTTTCCTATTTGTCAGTTAACCCGGCACCAATTGTTACGATGCGCTCCGGGAACATGTTATCAACTGGAACCTTCTTGGTGTCTTTTGCGGCTTGAAATGAAACGCTGCCATGCGGGTTACTTAATGCCGGCATATATTGCTGCGCGGACTGAGCTAGTGCCGCCACCTCTTGGATTTTTCTTTTCTCTCGCGCAATCACGAGTGACTCAGCTAGGTTAGACCCGGCCGAAGCACACTCAATGGAACGTCGGAAATCTCCGGCAATGGTGATCACTCCATTTGGCCCGGGCAACTTCATCTTCAGATAACTGATGTGACAACTTGCCATAAATTTGTTCAATGCTGGTCTTCTGAGTAACGCATGATATGCACTTTCCAAGTTCACCACCTCAAACTCTAGATTTTCAGTTCGGCAGTTATCCCTTGTTCCGAATAGCACGTCGAACCGGACTTTGCCTATGGGCTTGCAAGAAATGCCTGGTACAATGCCATGGAAAGTTGTTCTCGTAGCCTGGAGCATGTTCTTCAGGATGCCCAACTTGCGCATCGTATCCGCGTACATGATGTTAATGCTACTGCCATTATCAATCAAAACCTTAGAGAACCTCACATTGATGTTCGGTCCAATGAATGTCGGATCCAGCACTAGCGCATACGAACCTGGGCTCGGCATATGTTTAGGATGATCTTTGATGTTCCAGGTGATTTCCTGGTCCGACCAAGGCATGTACCTCGTCACCGCTGGCATGACCGCATTGACCTCCATATGTCGGCGCTGCAAGATTTTTCTATCTGTTTCCTAAGTCGTGAACACGCAATAACTCTGGTGATGCTCCCTGTACTCATTCCTTCCCTCGTTTCCGGGGTACCTCTGATCCGGTTGTTGCTGATTTTCCACCTGATGCACTGCATCTCTTCTCTCATTGTTGTCATACCTTGGCGGAGGGGGAGGCAACATTAGCTGTTGCGCGTTCGCCCCGGAGAGCAATTGTTGCCGGGGTAACTACTGCCGAGGTTGATCATTCCGGGGTGCCTGAGCATTCCCCGAACCACCTTGCTCTATCTTACGCATCCACTCACATTTCCTCGTCGTGTGACCCACCGGGCTATTCGGATTTGGCGTGTGAAACTTACACAGCTGGTCCAACATTGACTCGTAGGTATACCTCGGACGGTCTTTCTTTTCTTGCCACTGTTTCTTTTGCTCTGGAGTCCATGTCATCTTGCCATCATTTCTTGGAGACCACTGCCCTCCAGTTCTCTGGCGTTGGTTACTCCCTCCTCCGGGTTGATCTTGATTCACTGCTGCAACTTGTTGCGAACCGTAGCAATGATCCGGTCTATCATCTCTCCTTTTTCTTCTGTAATCGTTTCTCTGGGATGACCCACCTCCATCCCTCTGATAGTATTCCTCGTTTGACTCACTTGACGCGAGCCTAGGTTGAGTCGGATCACCCAAAGCATACGTAACAGCAATCCGGATCATTTCTGCCAGCGTAACCAGTATGTTCCTTTGCAACTTCATCCATAGCTCGCTGCCGTATCTGCACCCTTGCGCAAACCACGCTATGGCCTACGACTCTATGACACCCTCACACGAGTTTCTCACGGTACACCACCGGGTTAAGAATTCGCGATCCGTCTCGTTAGGTCTTTGCTTGCACATTGCTAGGGTCTGCGGTCTGTTCGGCCTCTGGTATGTACTTGAGAAGTTGCTGATAAACATTTCTTCAAAATCTATCCAGCAGTTGATGCTTCCAGGTGGTAATTATTCAGCCATACTCTGGCCGGGCCTTCCAACATCTGGGGCACGTAACGTATAGCCCATCTCAAGTTGCCAGTTGCAATTTTCACCGTCGTAGCATAGTTTATCAGCCAATCCTCTGGCTTGGTGCTGCCGTCATACGTCTTCGTGCCTCTGGGTAATTGGAAGTTTGGTACCAGCGGTTCCTTCATGATCCGGGGTCCAAAGCACGCTGGACCCGGAGGACCTTGACATTCGATCTGTTCTGACCTATACAGGCGATCCAGTTTTAACCTAGCGTCATCCGGCATTAGGTCCCTACTTCCCAATCTTGACCCTATCACATGATAGTCCGGTCTGGGGTACCCCGCGTTTACATCTCCGAATCACCGTCGTTGTATCGGTTTTGCTCTCGTTGCACACCTTTCTGCTGCATACCTCGGCCGGCGCTTTGCTCTTGCCTTGGTATATTCCGCTGCTGCGGTTGTCCTGCTCCTGCGGAGTTATGCTGTCCGGCATTGCCGTTGGCAGTGTTCCCTTGACCGGCATTGCCTTGGTCGTGATTACCTCGGCCAGCTTCACCTGGGCTCACACTCCGTCGATCATCGTTTTTCCGCATCTCGTTTTCTTTTCCCGCACGCGTTGGGCCGTACGGGACAATCTGTTTGTTCCGTCTGGCCGAGGTTACTACCTCTTCTCTCCTTGGACCACCATGAGGCGATGATGCGGCTCCAGCAGACTTCTCCGGGTTACCCATCACCGAATGGACGATCTTGGAAGCTCCAACTCTCTCTGGGTTAGCTCTCAGCGGCTCCTCGTTCTGTCTGTTCGCGATCCGGACCAGCTCGTTAACCCTATCTTGTTTTCTTTGATGGGCATCACCCGTCAGACCCTCTAACTCGGACGCAGCGGCATCTGCTGCTCTGAGGTTCTTCGCCGGGGTACTATACTTCGGCAACCCCACAGACAGATAGTTTTTCGACCCTTCTGCTCCATCATCACCTTCTCTGTTCATCTCGCTTATGAGATTTCTCCCCTTTACTTTCACCGTATCAACATTGTTTGCCCTTGCATACTCACGCAGCGTCATGTTCAGTGACTGCTGAGCTGCGGCTATTTTCTTTGCGCCCTCCAGTATCTTTTGCCGAGTTTCCTCTAGCTCGGCCTGTGCCTGAGCCGGATCTACCACTGCTGCTACCGGGTTAGCCAAGATATCCATGGCTTCCCTCAGTATGTTCTCAGGCCTCTCTAGTGGAGGTCCTCTACCTTTCCTCGGTGCCTTAGGCATTACCTCCGGGTCTGGTGTTGGGTCCTTGCTTGCCCCTGCACTTGGCGTGGTCATCATCACCTCCGCATGGTCCGGGGAGCGAGCGATACACGCCCCGCGAGCCACAATGAGGGGTGGTTCCCCCGCATCGACGACATGACGCGGATGTACGCACGAGACGTCCACAGCAACGTATACCTTGTGCGCGCCGAGCTTGACGAAGAGGCCGTTGCGCGGAAGCGGGCGCGTGCCGAAGCAGCCCGCATTGTCGTTGACGAAATCCAGCGCTCCGAAGCGCCGAACGAGCCCTGAGACGATGCGTTCGCCGGTGCCGATGAGGTTTCCCGTCCAGATCTTCACCCCTGCTAGCGCTGCTAGCCCCACGGTGGGCGCCAACTGTCGTGGTGGTGTCACGGCAGATGCCATGGATAGGCTAAAGGTGGGGACTAATACACGCTAGGGGAAACCAGGGAGGGATAGTGGAGTGATTCTCCACACATAGGTTTGTATTGCTAAATCTCCAAGATTACAAGTGCTCCTTGAGATGTATTGGTGAGTGGAGGAAGAAGGAGCTCTCTTACTCTTGCCTACTATTTTTCCCTAGAATCCTAGATCATCTAGCACTATGGAATCACCAAACCAACTAGAGCTCAACCAACCCCCTCTACCAGAGACTTAGCCCCCCTTATATAGAGGAAGTTCGGTCCCTGCCTAAGGCATACGTGGAGGCATATTCCTAAGAATATGCCCCCTCCCAAAGTGGTAACCCGACCGGGGTGCTTTTCCCCAGCGTCACACATACTTTAGCGACGTAAGCCTCTACGGCGCCCACGTCAGACGACATGAGCGTCGTCACCCTTGTCAGCCACGATCTGGTGGTCCTGCCCTTGCTTTCTCCGCTCATGCAGTAGGTACCGGACCTTCTTTTTGACCAGAGAGATTCCTTCCTTCTCCCAGAAGCTAAACGAGGACCCGGATCATAGTAGATCCGGCCACACCTGTTCCTGCATATAAGTTAGACAAGCACTTCCGACTTACTCCTTAAGCCGGACGAGACAATGTTAGGCGCCCCCCCCTGGTCCGGGTTACTCCATGATTCGGACTGCCTTGAGGTGGCCCAGTCAGCATCCGCTTTGACCTTGCCGGACCTCGGCTAACTCGGCCGTTATACCCCGGAGTGACCCTACCTGGGGGTATCCCCCCAACAGATGTGCTGTTGCTACTAGGGAGAAAACAACAATCCTTTGTTCATAGAAAAATCGTATTATTTACATTACACGCAATTCGTAAAGCAATAATCTGTTGTTTGCAACTTAATACTGGAGGGGATTCGGATGATAACCTGAAGGTGGACGATTAGTCATAGATATAGTTGGATGACCGTCTATGAATAATGTTGTAATGCCCAATCAAGTTCCAAAGGAGTCAAGATGATTAGTATATGCATGTATTGCTTTCTCAATGTTTGTCAATTACCCCACTGTAACTTGTTCACCCAGCATGTTATCTATCTAAGGAGAGCCACCTCTAGTGAACTATGGATCCTGGTCCTTTCTTTTATATACAATCTACAAACTGTTTACTGCTTTGTGTTTTACTTTCTGCAAACTTTTACTTCCTTCCATTCAATACGTTTAATCCTTTGTTTTCAGCAAAACCGGTGAGATTGACAACCTCATCGCAAGTTGGGGACAGAGTTATGTGATTATGTTGTGCAGGTCTCCACGTTGCTACTAGCACTGGTAGTGCGCCCTGCCAAGGCTCGGCTAGCAACACCTTTGGGGTGTTTCCTTGCTCGTACTGGTTTGATTAAACCTTTTTTTTAACAAAAAAAGTAGGGAAGTCCCCTGCTGTGTCATTTTATAACTTTTATAATGTACAGAAGATTGAGACGGGCTCAATCAATAGGGATTAAACATTTTTTCATAACTGAGGGAAACTTGCTGTTGTGCTCATCATACCTTCCTCTTGGGGTTCCCCAACGAGCTTGTTAATACACGAGCCATCACTCCCTATGATCTTGACAAGACTCTGAATATCGATCCACTTGTGCGCAAGAATTCTAATTCCCTCTTGAATTTTTTTTTAAACCAGTTCTATTGTTGATAGTGTAGAAAACAATTCCTTTTTCTACAAGGAATTGGTGCGGCGTCGGACCCTTCTTGTTAGTCCTGAAGGTATGTAGTTTGTCATCATAAAATGCATAACGAAAATTTGTAACTACATATGTTTTGTCAATGCAAGATCATCATCTGAATATAATTTTAAAAAGTTTAGTAAATGCAAGATCAAGACTCTCAACATTGGCTTGTCATAATATATTTGGTCCTAAAAAATTCAGTAGTTGCAGGATGAGAAAATAAATAAAAAACAACAGGAGAAAACCCTAAAAGAGGTTAACTACGGAGAGCAGATTTACAAACTAGGAGAAGTGGTAGACGAGGACGTGTTTCCTCATGTCCAGTTGAACGATGGTGAGTTCATTCTCAAAATATGGGTCCTCCGGGGCGTACTTGAGGTCTAATGCCACGAACTTGTCCTCGTCTTCCTCAAGCGAATCCTTGTACGTCCTCAGGACTCGCAACACTGTCATCTCTTCATTGGTGTATATGATGTTTTGTCACATCCCAAGTTTTTAGAAAATTGGGACTAGAAAAAAAATACATCTGCATTGCATTGGCATGACATCATTGCATTCATGCAAAATTTGAATTGCAAAACACTATTTTCGAACCCCAAATGGAATCACTAAATTGCACCTACAAAGGAATACACAAGGATTTGTGAAATCACTATTTTGAAGTAACCAAATTATTGCCAAAAGTGATCTTAGGTTGATCCTCTGAATTTTAGAAAAAATTACAGACAAAAACCACTTCATTTGGAATTTATATCCAAAAGTTATAAAAGAAATAGGAAACAGGAAAAAGAAAAAGAAACAGGAAAAAAAGTACTAAACTAAACCTACTCGGAACCCCATCCCGCGGCTAGCCCACCTACCGACCGTCAGCCTGCCCTATCTGCCGCTCTCTTCCCTATAGTGCAGCGTGCAGCAGCCGCAACCGGCTGGGCCGGCCCATCGCGACCGCCGCAGCCAGCGCCCGCAACCCGCTCGCCGCCCCACCCGTTAACGTGCGGATGCCACTTGTCAGTCGTCATCCTCGTCGCGCCAGGAGACCATCGCCCGCACGGGACGAACTACCGCTGCCGATTTCGTTGGTTACAACTCGAATCTGAGCCTCTCCCTCTCCTCATATATACCCCCTCCTCCACCTCGTCTTGTTTTTTTTCCGCGTTTTAGTTAAACCCTATCGCCGCCCGAAGCTTCCTGTTCCGCCGCCACCGGAGCTCCCAAGACGAGGCCAAGATCGACGTCTCCGACCAGCCCTGATCCCCTTTTTCTCTCTATGGTGTTCCCCTATGAGAACCATGTCGCCTCATCGTATTTTTCTCCTCTGCAGAGCTGCACACCGTCGGGGATTGCTCGCCGTGCTTTTGCCGGAGCACGACCGGAGGCTAAGGAGACCAGCCGGTCCCTGCCGTCGCCTAGGGAAGCGAAAGCCGCTGAAGTGAACACCCACATGACCGCCACACTCCTCCGCATCTCGTCCATCGCCTCACCATCATCGAAGGTCACCAGAGACGCCACCACTGTTGTCGCCTGAGCTGCACCGCTGCCGCGCACGTCATTCACCGGTGTGCACCACGTCCGGCTCATCCCAGCCATCGGATCAGGAACCAGTGGCCCAGATCGCTTGTTGACCGCCAGATTTACCGCAGACGGGTCGTGCCCAGTAAGCACGCCACGCCAGCAGCTGCATCAGCTCTCTGCCCAGTCAGCGGTGTATATTCCAGGGAATATTCCCTTTAATTCTGAAATTTAATAGAATTTGCACAAAATGTATTAAACTTCAAAAACTCATAGGAAAATATCTACATGTCCAAAAATTGCAAATAATATACCTTTAGATTCATAATTTTGTGTATATTATTAATACACAATTGGATCATACATTTACTGTTAGTATTTGTTGTGATTATTTAAATGGTTTAATACCCTTTTTGGAGTAATAAATTCATAAGAAAATAACTACTAATCAGAAAATTGCAAATAACATGTCTGTGGAATCACAAGAAAGTGTAGAACCTCTTTCTAAATTAAAATTGCAAGTTTACTGTACGAATATTTTTTAGTTTAATTAAAGGTATATTGCACTATAAAATTTATAAGAGAAAGATTTGTAACACCTTTGGAATGGGTATACCCTACAGGTACTCGAGCTTGGTATATACAGTCCAGATACCGCAGAAGCCCACGGTGTTGCCAAGGTCCGGTGGAGAATTCGAGTGGCCCACGGACTCTCGATTGCTTGCGAGACAACAAGAAGCTTAAGATAGAAAGTTCAAAGGGAAAAACCCTCATATGTAACCGACTCGACCTGCTACCCGAGACCTAGCCTATCTATATAAAGTCTAGGAGGGGGCGTCAAGGAGGACACACGCAAACCTAGTTTCCACAACTCTCGTCAGATTGCATCTGCGCACCCGTGTAATCTTCGATTTCTCCATTAATTCCAAGAGCAGACAAGAAGGAGTAGGGACCTCTACGAGGCCTGAACCTGGGTAAACCTTGCGTCCCTATGTTCTTGATTGCTAGCCGACTGATGCCTCCAGCGCTCCCTCCTCCAAAACCCAAGCCCATAACAATGGGCATTGATGAGTTAAACCCTCGTCAATTGGCACCGTCCGTGGGAACTGGGAGTGCTGATGTTGCGGCTTCTTCAGCCCCATCAACCGCGCTCTACAAATCCACTATAGCAGAGATTCGCTAGCTCTTCGGCACGTTCGACTTCACCATCCACATGCCGACCACTCGCCCGGATTTCGAGTCCGTGGGCGACGGGATTAGCCTGGCCATCGGGAGTCTCCGCTTCCAAGTGGGCCAGGTAGGCACGCTTCACATGCCTGATCCGCTGACAACACCATCGATTGCTCCAGCATCATGGTTCCCTCCGCCAATCGACACCCTCAGCGAGCTCAACGCCTTGGCAATAGCTGGGAGAACGGACAGCGACAACAGTCGCGGATCCGATCTGGGTGACCTGGCCACTGAAGATGGAGCCTACGACTCCGAATCTGAAAGTTGTGGGAGCAGCAGCTTCCCCAATTACTTCATGTGCGCTGTCATCACCGCAGGCGACGCCACCGCCAATCGCGATAACACTTGCAACGGATCTGGCACCGGGCCACCCAACGGTGGCATACCCAACGGTGGTCCACCCAACGGTGGCATATCCAATGGCGGTGCACCCAACGGTGGCATACCCAACGGTTGTCCACTCAACGGTGGCATACCCAATGGCGGCCCCACCAACGTTGGCAACGGCGCGCCCGTCAACACTGGAGCGGGAGGAGAACCGCCAACCATTGTGAATGAAAACACTAGAGAGCGCGTAGTGATCAGGCTCAATGGCAACGAGTGGGCCCGCTATCGAGAAGCCCTACGAGGCAATCCTCTGCCCTTCGGCTCCTTGCAGGACATGCTAATGGGCTACCATTGGCTGCTGAAGGAGGAATACAGATGCCAGCTACATATATAGTCACGCAACTCAAAACGTGTAAAAAGGCGGCAGATGATTCGAGCCTTCGGCGAGCTAGGCTCTCCTCCCATGGAGGATCCTCCTCCAAATGCAATGAGTACGTCACCAACAAACGGCGCTCTCGACTATCCCACCTCACCGAGCAAGAGCGCGTAGAATCCGCGAAAGTCCTCGACTTCAGCTCCATGATGGTGGACACGCGGGGCAATGTGCTCCTGAAGACACCGCAAGCCGCGGTGACGTCGGCTACCATGTACCTCCTCAACAACAAGCCGCCATCCAGAGATCCACGAGCCGCCATGCACCGATCTACGATCGCGGGCTAGGGGCTAATCGAGGCCGCCCTCGACAAGGAACCAACGCCGAAGCTAAAGAAAGACAAGGCTCTAGCAAAACGCTATTCCTCGCCCTCGTCCAGCGACGACAGTCACGATCTGTCTCGACGTCGCCGCTCACGGTGGCACGATCACAACTACGATGCGCGCGATAAACTCACGTAGCGCAAGGTCGATAAGATGCGAGCACGACGTGCTCGTTCGACTGATTCAGAAGAGGATGCAAATGAGCTCTGCGGCGCCAGATGCTTCAGCAGGGCCATCAGGCAAAAGGGAATTCCTAAAGGGTTCAAGCTCCTGTCGGAGAACCCAAAGTTCGACGACCTGCAAGACCCAAAGACCTGGCTAGAGGACCACATCTCCGTCAGGCTACACGGTGGGAGTTGGAGCACGGCCATGCAATGCCTACAGCTACAGCTGCAGGGCGTCGCTCGTGCGTGGCTCAATAACCTCGCGCGCGGATCCATTCACAGCTGGGAAGAGCTGGTTTACAGCTTTGTGCATAATTTCAAGGGCACCTACAAAAGGCCTGCATCAATCGAAGAGCTAAGGAGCTGCCAGCAAAGGCCAGGCGAATCACTCCGCTTGTACATCTAGAGGTGGTCCATCATCAAGAACTCCGCGGAAAGCAAGTCGAAGGACCACGCAATCGACGCATTCAACGGTGGCGTCTGCCGCATAGAGCTCAGGGAGGAGCTAGGGCACACTAAGCCCAAAACAATCGACCACCTGATGGAAATCACGAATGCGCGTCTACAACGACCGCGACGATGTCAACATGGTCGCAGCCGGCTACGCCGACAAACGCGATGACAACCGCAACAGCGGCTATCACAGCGGTGGATACCGCGACTTCAGGAAAACCACGCAGGTCTGGCAGCGCCGCACTCGCGAAGAGGCACCCGCAACAACCATTGAGGACAAACTGTCCGGGTCGTGCAACGTGCACTTCTACATCGACAAGCACGACGGCAAGAAAAAATCTAGCCACCTTCTCAAGGGCTGGTGCGTGTTTCTCAAACTCCACGAGGGCCTGGCATGGATGAACCACGAGGAGGTCAGCAGGGGTTATGGAGACGCCCTAGGGGCTATAGCACATGGAGCTCCTCCACCACCGCCCGGACCACCACCACCCGCGGTTGCGCCAGTCCAGCACCAGGGAGGCGAGCCGTACCCTCGGGCTATAGGCAGCATGATGATCCAAAAAGGATGCCCCTCGAATCGAGTGCAGAAGGCCATCACTCGCCAGGTCAACTTGGTGACAAATTCCCCGCCCACCACCACTGAGTACCTCAATGGAAGCGACTCCTACATCACCTTTGACAAGCGTGATCACCTGCGCCAAGTCCCTCGTCCAGGCTACTGTCCCCTTGTACTCGAGGCGCAGATCAGAGGCTTTCACATGAGTCGCATCTTCATGGACGGCGGAAGCGGCATCAACCTCATGTTTGCAAGTACGTTGCGTGCAATGAGGATCCCTCTAACATGTCTGGAGGTCTCAGACACGACATTCCATGGCATCGTCCCAGGCAAGGGCATATATCCCCTGGGCAAAATCAACCTCGACGTCATCTTCGGCACAACGAAAAACTTTTGGCGCGAACGCATCGACTTCAAAGTCGTCGACTGGCGTTCACAGTATCACTACATCCTCGGACGTGTCGTGTTCGCGAGGATAATGGTAGTGCCACATTACGCATACATGCAGATGAAAATGCCAGGTCCAAACGGCGTCATTACAACCAACGGAAGCTTTGAAAGGTCCGACAGCTGCGATAGGGAAATCAATAGAATCTCACAGTCCTTCGGCATGGGGAGGAGCTCGCAAGATTGAAGGAGTCGACAGACAATAGTCTGCCTCCCCTGAGTAGGCCAAGTTCACCCGACCTGTCCTTCGACTCGTCGGTACACATGAAGAAAGTCTAGGTCCACCCAACGGACCCGACCAAGACGACCCTCATTGCCAACAACTTGAGTTCCGCATAGGAACTTGTGCTCGTCGAATTCCTCCGTGAGCACTGGGAAATCTTCGCCTGGTGTCCAGCGGACATGCCAGGGGTTCCCAGGGAATTCGCCGAGCACAGACTCAATGTAAATCCAGACGCAAGGCTAGTCAAGCAGACAATACGGCGACTGTCTAAACCAAGAGCAAAAGTGGTCGGAATGGAGATCAACAGACTCCTCGATGCAAATTTCATCCGCGAGATCAAGGAAAGCACTTGGCTTGCTAATATAGTGTTGGTGCCCAAAAAAGACACAAATATCCTGCGGATGTGCATGGACTTCACATCCGTGAACAAGCACTGCCCAAAGGATCACTTCCTATTGCCGCAAATCGACCAAATCATCGACTCCACCGCGGGATGTGAACGTCTCTGCTTCCTCGATGCCTACTCAGGCTACAATCAGATTCGAATGAAGGAGGAGTACCGAGAGAAAACAGCGTTTACGACGCCATTCGGTGTATTCTGCTACAACACCATGCCCGTCGGGCTCAAAAATGCAGGAGCTACCTATCAGTGGTGCATCCAGGCCTACCTCAAGAACCAAGTTGGTCGCAATATCCAAGTCTACATTGACGACATCGTCATCAAAACCAAGGAGTAAGCTTTGCTAATCGACGATCTCCGCGAATCCTTCACCAACCTCGACCGCTACTGGATCAAGCTCAATCCGGACAAATGCGCCTTCGGTGTGCCATCTAGGAAATTACTCGGATATCTCATCTCTGTGAGAGGAATAGAGGCGAATCCGAAGAAAATAAAAGCCATACTAGCCATGGAGAAGCCAAAGAAGTTAAGAGGCGTCCAATAGTTGGCTGGCCGACTCGTGGTGCTCAGTTGATACATCAGTCAAATGGGTGAAAAGACACTGCCAAGAAGCATTCGAAGACATCAGTCAAATGGTACCAACTTCTCTGCAAGACTGACAAGTTCGAGTGGACAGACGAGGCACAAGAAGCATTCGAAGACCATAAACGTCTACTATCCACCTCACTAGTACTGGTGACGCCTCGCGAAAACGAGCCACTGCTGCTCTACATCTCTGCACCAACCAGGTGGTCAGCACGGTGCTCATGGTGGAACGAGCCGAGGAAAACAAGGTCCATTGGGTCCAGCGCCCAGTCTACTACCTCAGCGAGGTGCTCACGCCAACAAAACAGCGGTACCCGCATTACCAAAAGCTGGCGTACGACGTCTTCATGACAGCCTGGCGACTGCGCCACTACTTCCAGGAGCACCCAATCGTGGTGGTCAACGTCACCCCGCTCGGACATATCCTCAACAACCCTGATGCCACCGGACGAGTCGCACTTTGGGGAATCGAACTGTCTCCATGAGACATCACATATGAAAAGCGCGATGCAATCAAGTCACAATTCCTCTCTGATTTCCTTTTGCACTGGATGGAGAACCAGCTACCCGAAAAGCCAGATATGTCTTATCTCTAGACAATGCACTTCGATGGGTCCAAACGGAAGGACGGGGCCGGTGCAGGTGTCATACTGACATCGCCCCAGGGAGACAAGCTGAAATACATTCTGCGAATGCAGTTCACGGCCTCCAACAATGAAGCTGTGTACGAGGCCCTACTCCATGGGATGCAGATGGCGAAAGCCTGCGGCGCTATGAGACTCATCATCTACGGCGACTCCAAACTGGTGGTGAACCAAACGATGCACGAGTGCGACGCGCTGAGTGACAACATGATCGCCTACCGCGACCTCTACGACACACTTGAAGGGGAATTTGATGGCTTTGAGTTGCGGCACGTAGGCCGCGAAAAAACGAAGAGGCGGACACACTCGCCAACATTGGTTCCACATGCGCCCCCATACCACCTGGGGTATTCCTTGAGCGTATCTGTGAACGCTCCATCAAGCCAAAGACTACAGAGAAGAAAGCAAGCGCATCAACGGATTCGGGGGCTACGCTACCCAATGAGCCAATGGCACTCGACGACCTAAAGCTCGACACAGGACTCGAAGGACCAATGAGCGTCATGATGATCGAGCCATCCTAGACTCATCCATACATCACATATCTTCTCAGCAAGAGGCTACATCACGGGAGTACTCAAAGACCCAACTGACGCATGACACATTGCGCGACGATCCAAGGCATTCGCCATCGTCAATGGCGAACTATACAAGTGCAGCATCACGGGAGTACTCCAACGGTGCATCTCCAATGGGGAAAGAATGGTTGTCCTCCTTGATATCCACGAAGGGACCTGTGGGCACCATGCTGGTAGTCGCGCCCTCGTCGCCAAAGCTCTACGAGCTGGATTCTACTGGCCCATGGCCATGCGTGACGCCAAGGACATCGTCCAGCGCTGCAACAATTGCCAGCGATTCACGGACAAACCGCACGCACCTGGCGCAGAGCTCTCGCCAATACCATTGGCTTGGCCCTTCGCGCAATGGGGACTCGACATGGTTGGAAAGCTCCCGAGATCCTCGCGAGGAGGTTACGTATAGCTCTTGGTCACAGTCGACAAATTCACCAAGTGGATCGAGGTCATGCCGGTGACAAACCAATCAGGGGCCAGCGCCGTCAAGTTCTTTGAGTCCATTGTCTACCGCTTCGGTGTGCCACATAGCATCATCACGGACAATGGCACAAACTTCACATCCAAGGAGTTCCAGGAATTCTGCAAAAACCTGGGAATCAACATAAGCTACGCCTCGGTAGCTCACCCATAGACCAATGGTCAAGTCGAAAGGCCAACGGCCTCGTCTGTGGTCGAATCAAGAAACGACTCCTCCGGCCACTCGAACAAGCCGCAGGATGCTGGGCATATGAGCTGTAATATGTACTCTGGAGCTTGCGCACAACTCCAAACAGCGCCATGAGATACACCTCGTTCTTCATGGTGCACGGCGCTGAACCGGTGCTACCCGCAGAAGTACGCTTCAAAGCCCAACGGGTGGTTGCCTACAACGAGCAGGAGTCAACCCTCGCTCTCAAAGAATACGTTGACCTTCTTGACGAGGCACGTGAAATCGCAGCGGAAAGATCATCGATCTACCAGCAGAGGCTCCACAACTACCATAGCAGAAGGCTATGCCCAAGATCCATCGTCGACGGAGACCTGGTCCTGCGACTCAAGCAACAAGGGAATCTCCAGCTCGAGTCTCCCTGGGAGGGACCCTACGTGATTACATAAGTAATCCCAGGTGGTGCCTATAGCCTTAAAGATTTCAAGACAGGAGTCGCATACTCCAACCCCTGGAACGTCTCACCGCTATGTCGTTTCTACCCTTAGTCGTTTTTACATTACAAATAAGATTATTCAGCCAGGCTACCTAGCCACACATTGCACCTCGTACTATTCTGCGAATAAATAAAGCTAAGTGCCCCGAAACTCTGTCTTTTCCCTCATTTCTGGCAATCTTATCACTCGGGCGCTGCGCCACCCTTTACACACCTGTTCCACGAACTCATCGCGATATCCTGAGT
This sequence comes from Avena sativa, assembly GCA_916181665.1. Lineage (NCBI taxonomy): Eukaryota > Viridiplantae > Streptophyta > Magnoliopsida > Poales > Poaceae > Avena > Avena sativa. The sequence goes on from OV702287.1 coordinate 578,411,273, forward strand.
AGCTGGCACACTAATCGAACCCTTGACAAACACCAACCCAGCTGCAATGCACGTGACAGGTTGGCAAGGTGCTGAGATAAACCGACGTCAGGATAACGAAAAGGAATCGCAAAGTGCAACGCACTCAAAAAATATACAGCTATTGTCGATATCAATATAAATTAATTACACCCAACATATCTATATGAACTTTACAACACTTGTAAAATTGTGCCTAGGATAAAAGCTACAGCTATTGCAGCAACAGAAGAACGTTCATCTGCTACGCAAAGAAGTCGACGATTTCTTCTGCGGGGCGATCAACTGCCTGGTAATGTGGCACCATGTTCTAGGTCGAACCTTCCGGAGGGGTCGGCGGCCCAGCAGCAACAGCTGCAACGTCTACATCTGGCCTATGCACTCGTACCAGCGACAAAGCAGCCTTGGCACCAGCCACTAACTGCTGCCGCACACACTCGCGAACTGCACTCAGATCGTGGAATTTCGCTAGAAGAGCCAACAGGCTTGAAGGGACGGCGTCCAGTGGAAACGTCATTTGGTAGATATGCCTAAGGCACGACTGCGCCTTCTTTAAAAAGTGGAGTACTCGAGAAGCACGATCCTGCAGGGTCGCAAGTGCGATCACACGATCATGGTCCACCCAAAAGTACCCACTTGCGTGAAGCTGCTCCTGGGTCAGGTCATTCATTCAAATGGCGATTCAGTCTTTCTTATCATGCGGATAACGAGCACTGACAACTACATCAAGCAAAAAGGGCAAAGTCTGAAGACAAAGAATTGCCGCGACTTAATTAAAGAAGAGATAAGAGGGCAGAAAGCTAACACTTGAATCGATCGCCCAGCTGCGTCTCCTCCTCCAATAGATACTGCTCGCGGGCGGTAGCCTTCTCCGCCCTCGACTTCCATATATCCGCATTACCGCGGAGGATGGGCAACTCATGTTCCAGCTGCTTAACGCGATCGCACAGTCGCGAAAGCAGGGACAACTCATCCACAGCGCCAAGGTCTCATCAGTGGGTGACGGATCACAAGGATCACTCGAAGGACCACTCGATGTACCCTATCACGAACCAAACAAAAGCAAAAATAAGAGGCCAAGGATACATTGACGAAAGGCTTAGATGCATTCAAACATATCAATGTCCTGACTAGGGTACCCCCATAAAAGCATTGTTCAGCAAACAAAAGGCCAAACACTAGATCTATTACAAAGACAGACTACGGAGCATTTTCTTCGACATGGACTTGGGCTTTGGGGGCTTCATCGCATCCATGGCAGTCTCCGACGCCACAGACTTGCTGGTAGCACCCCTAGATGCCGCAGCCTTCGCAACCTTCGCTTGACGCCGCTCCTCGGAATACTTGGCGAGTGTCTCGATAAGCTGAGGACCGTAATTTTTGCATTTACCAGGTCCATATCCACACCATGGGCTTGCACCATTGTGGGTGCCATGGTGGCGCCAACGGAGCGCTGCGAGTTCTTGAAGTCCGCGGGGATCCCTCTAGCCAGGGACTCCACCAAGTCTCCAAGAATGTCGATCAGTCCGGCCTTGGGAGTTAAGTCTCGCTGATACAACTGAGTACATCCTTGGCCTTCCCCAACATCTCATGGAGGGATACACTGCGGTCTTCAACTACAGCGACGGCGCCTGCCAATGCATCTGCGTGGCGAAGAGATTGGGCGTCAAAGCTCAAGCCGCTGGCATATGCATACACAAAAGTGTTAGTATAACAACCATATGTCAAAGCACAAAAGAGCAGGGCACATCCAGATGAAAAAGAAGAACTGAGAGGGACTTGGCAATCGAGAGGGCTCCTCGAACAACTTCTCCCTCTCAGCAGTGGAGACACGGAGATCCTCCTCTTGTTTCTGCGACTGCTCCAAGGCTGCGATCGCCTCGTCACGATTCTTCGTCGCCACGGCCAGCGTCTTCTGCAGTGCAGCAGCATGGCGAAGTAATTCATTATGTTCGGCTGCGACATACAGGGAATATCACCAAATCGAATCAATAGAAATAGCAAAGACAAAAACAAAGTCAAGACTTACTTTCGACAACGTGATGGTGATTGTCCAGTCGCGCATGCTATCGACCCATGTCCAGGACTTGCTCCGCCAGGCGGGCAGCTTCCTTCACGATGAGCTGCATCAGGAGACAATAAAAGTTCAAGTAAACAGCGCCAAGAACAAATTCGATTGCCAATTACAAGATACATACATGATTCTACACAGACTCCGAAGAAGGCCGTCGCACAGTCATCCGGGTAACCATCTGATGTTCCCCAGCATTTGGGGAACTCGATGAATTATGCCTGGAGTGGGCCGCCAATGGAGGAGAAGGAGACCGCTCGGCCATCTTCTTGGCCTTGGAGTCTGCGACTCCGGACTCCTTCACAAATCGGACGTCGTCAGAAGACGACGACACCGCTTGGCTGGAACACACATCAAGCAAAAGCTTAAGGAAAAACAGCAACTCCAAGAAGAAACCAAAAATGAGGTCGCGAATACAGAATTTACCAATCAAATTTATCAAGGTGGAAGGATTTCTCCTCTGACTCCGACGATTCCTTTGGCAGTAGAAGTTCCTTCCGGGCAGGAGGAGCCATGGAGCGCACATGAACAACAAGGATTGGCTCCTCTGCAACAATAGAGGGGCCTTCTGGCATCGTTGGCGATGATGCATCCGAGTCCTCACTGTGGGAATGCTTGCGAGTGTCCTGGTCGCTGGACTTGGGGGATCCCTTGACACATTGCAAATGTATCTATAATTTTTGATGTTCCATGCTTGGTTTTATCCACTTTCTTGTGTTTTGTTCCAACTTTGGAGTACTTTTCATATGATTTCTTGGACTAACCTATTAACAAGAGCCCAAGTGCCAGCTACCTGTTTTCTACTGTATTTGGTTCCAGGAAAGTCAGAAAATGAATATTCTCGGAATTGGACGGGACAAAAGCCAAAGTGCCTATTTTTCCGGAAGGGATCAAGTGCCAGAATACGAGACAGAGAGGGACCAGGGGGCCACCACACCACCTGCCCGCGCAGCCCAGCCTGGCCCGTGCCAGGGGGTGGTGAGGCCAGCCCTGGTACCCCCTCGGCCTCCCCTTCCGCCTATAAGTTGCCCTCGGGACAAAAACCCTAAGCACCCGATCAAAAATCCACGAAAGAGTGTGTAGCCACCGTCATGTCCATCCCTAGACCGGGAGGGATCTGAAGCTCTTCCTGGCACCCTGCCGGAGAGGGGAATTCACCCTGGAGGCCTTCTTCATCACCATGCAAGCCTCCGGTGTGATGCGTGAGTAGTTCATCCTTGGACTACGGATCCATGTAGTAGCTAGATGGCTGGTTTCTCCTCCTTTGTGCTTGCATGTCTAGATCTTCTGAGCTCCGTTCATGATCAAGATCATCTATTTGTAATCATACATGTTGTGTTTGCGGGGATCCGATGGATATTGAGATGCTATTTCAGATTGATTATTGATTCTATCATGTCTTTGTTATTTGAGATCTTGCATGCTTTCCATTGTTAGTAGCTATCTTGGCCAAGTAGATGCGAGCAATTCCAAGAGTTAGTATTTATGCTCGATAGTGGGTTCATGCCTCTGGTAATCTGGGGAAGTGACAAAAATCTCTAAGGTACTAGATGTGTTGTTGCTACTAGGGAGAAAACAACAATCCTTTGTTCACAGAACAATCGTATTGTTTACTTTACACGCAGTTCGTAAAGCAATAATCTGTTGCTTGCAACTTAATACTGGAGGGGGTTCGGATGATAACCTGAAGGTGTATTTATTAGTCATAGATGCAGTTGGATGGCGGTCTATGAATTATGTTGTAATGCCCAATCAAGTCTCGAAGGAGTCAAGATGATTAGTATATGCATGTATTGCTTTCTCGGTGTTTGTCAATTGCCCCGCTGTAGTTTGTTCACCCAGCATGTTATCTATCTAAGGAGAGCCACCTCTAGTGAACTATGGATCCCAGTCCTTGTCTTTTACATTCAATCTACAAACTGTTTACTGTTTTGTGTTTACTTTCTGCAAACTTTTACTTCTTTCCATTCGATATGTTTAATCCTTTGTTTTCTGCAAAACACGGTGAGATTGACAACCTCATCGCAAGTTGGGGACAAAGTTCTGTGGTTGTGTTGTGCAGGTCTCCACGTTGCTACTAGCACCGGTAGTGCGCCCTGCCAAGGCTCAGCTAGTAACACCTTTGGGGTGTTTCCTTGCTCGTACTGGTTCCATTAAACCTTGGTTTCATAACCAAGGGAAAACTTACTGCTGTGCTCATCGTACCTTCTTCTTGGGGTTCCCAGCGAGCTCTACGTTGAAAGTCGAGCGCATCAAGATTTTTCTAGCACCGTTGTCAGGGAGTCAAGGACATCTTCACAAGGGGAGTCCCTCATAACCAATCTCTTTACTTTGTTGTTTTTGTTTTGCTTAGTTTCATTTTGCTTTGTTTGCTTGTTTTGTTCTTCAAAAAACACAAAAATAGTTTTACTTATTTGCCTTCTTATTTGAAAACCCAAAAAATGACTACTCTTGAAAACACTAAGTTGTGTGAGTTCACTAGCACCAACAACAATGATTTTATGAGCACACCTATTGCTCCACTTGTGGCTAAAAATACTTTCATTGAGATAAAACCTGCTTTGCTCAATCTTGTTATGAGAGAACAATTTCCTGGTATTGGTAATGAAGATGCTGCTTCCCATCTAAATAACTTTGTTGAACTTTGTGAGATGCAAAAGCATAGGGATATAGATGGTGATATTATTAAGCTGAAATTGTTTCCTTTCTCTTTGAGAGGAAAATCTAAAGAATGGTTGAATTCCTTAACTAGGAATAATATTGATTCTTGGACTAAGTGCGAAGATGCTTTTATTGGAAAATACTATCCTCCTGGTAAGATTATATCCATGAGAAGTGAAATAATGAAGTTTAAACAACTTGATAATGAGCATGTTGCTCAAGCTTGGGAAAGAATGAAATCTTTGGTAAAGAGTTGTCCCACTCATGGACTAACTGCTTGTATGATCATCCAAACATTTTATGCAGGATTTAACTATTCTTCAAGAAACCTATTGGATTCTGCTGCTGGAGGTACCTTTATGACCATCACTTTGGGTGCTGCAACAAAACTTCTGGACAATATGATGGTTAAATATTCTGAATGGCATACTGAGAGAGCTCCACAAGGTAAGAAAGTAAATTCTGTTGAGGAAACTTCCTCCTTGAGTGATAAGATTGATATTATTATGTCTATGCTTGTTAATGGGAAAGCCCATATTGATCCAAATAACGTTCCTCTAGCTTCTTTGGTTGCTCAAGAAGAGCAAGTTGATGTGAACTTCATAAGAAATAACAACTTTGGCAACAATGCTTATGGTAATAATGCTTATAGGAACAATTTTGGTAACAACAATTATAAGCCTTATCCTCCTAATACTACTTATGGCTATAATGGTAAATCTAAATTACCTAGTGAAGGAAGAATTTTAGAAGTTGAAAGAGCCACTAAAAACTTCATGCAAATGCAATATGAGCAAAATAAGCTATTTACTAAAACTATGGAGGAACAATCTATCATTTTGAATAACATTGGCCATCAACTTGAGAGTCTAAATAGGGAAATTCCTGGTTTACAATTGAAACTCTCTAATGCTAAAAGAAATATATCATCTCTATCTGAAGCTCAATCTTCATTGATTAATAAAATGGCTGCTAAACCTGAAACTAATTAGAATCCCCTTGCAGCTACTAATGCTATACAAGTAAGAATTGATGAAAATGTTATACTATTAGCTGAATTACATGCTGAGTGGGAAAGAGAAGATGAAATTGCTAGAAACATTAGTGTTTCTACTATTACCACCACTAGTGTTGAGGCTAGTAAAAGTTCTACTACTTTAGATGATAACTATGGTTTTGATATTGATGGTTGCAATATCTCTGAAGTTATTATGTTCCTACAAGAGCTTGCTAAAAGTCCTAATGCTAGTGCTATGAACATGGCCTTTACAAAACACATTACTGATGCTCTCATAAAGATTAAAGAAGAAAAGATGAAACATAAAGCTTCTATTCCTATAAAACAAGAAGATGGTTGGGAACCCATCATTAATATGAAAGTGAATGACTTTGATTTCAAAGCTTTGTGTGATCTTGACAGTAGTGTTTCTATAATGCCTAGAAGGATTTATGATATGCTTGATTTGCCTCCTCTTGAAGATTGCTATTTGAATGTCCCACTTGATGATAATGTTAAAAAGAAACTCATGGGGAGTCTTAATGATGTTCTTATTATGGTTAACAATTCTTATGTCCCCGTTGATTTCTATGTTTTGGATGTTGAATACAATGCTTCTTGTCCTATTACTTTGTGAAGACCTTTTCTTAGAACTGTTGGTGCCATCATTGATATGAAAGAAGGCACCATTAAATATAAACTCCCACTCAAGAAAGGTATAGAACACTTCCCTAAAAAGAGAGAAAAGATTTCTTTTGCTTATCCTATTAAAACAAAATTGGGTCTTAATGCTTCTTCATTGGAGAACACTTGATTCTTTCTTTGCTTCTTATGCCTAACTTAAAGGCGTAAAAGAAAAGTACTTGTTGGCAGATAACCCAAGAGTTTTAGTTGAGTCTTGGAAGTTATTACTTCAGTAATAACCGCTCCATATCCTTTTTATTTGCTTTTTGTGCCAAGAGTAACCTCTAATGAGAGTGAAGTAATGATTGGGAAAGTTGCTGTCCCGAAACAGTTTTTGTGCTTCACCGTAAATATTCCTGAGAGAGCTCTGTACGTAGGATTGAGTTGTAATTGTTTGTGCTTCTGCCCCAGGTTGTTATCTAACTTTCGTTAGTTCAACACTTTTTGATTTGAGCAACAGAAGGTCTTCGAAAAAATTCGTCTTTACCGGCTGGTCTGTTTTGACAGATTTCTGCCATTTTCTGCATTTGCTTCTTGTGGGTTCCTTTTTGATTCTTTTGGGGAATTGAGCTTTTTGAGGGAAGTGCTATAGTATCTAGTGTTCTAATGGAAGTTTATTTGGTGTTATAACTGAGCCTTAAGACTTATTTATCTCAAGTGCACTAATGTTGCTAATGAGATTGTGTAAAGTTTTGTATGAAGGAAAAATTCCAGGTGTATGGAAGGAATGAGTAATGAGATGAAGGATGGACTAAAACTCAAGCTTGGGGATTCCACGCGTGTCACCCCAAGAAATATCCAAGAAGTACAAGCATCAAAGCTTGGGGATGCCCAAGGCATCCCCTTCTTCATCAATAAAAATTTCAGGTTTCTTCCAAACGCTTCATTTTTATCGTTTCATGCACAGTTGTGTTTTTCTTGGAGCGTCTTCTTTTTTGTTTTCGTTTTGTTTTTTAGTTTTCTTGGTTTGCTTAGTTTTCTAAATAAGTTGGTTGGACCCCCTCTTTCATACATTGGTTTGCAAATAGTTTGGTTTGGTTTGGAAAAGAGTAGGAAAGTTCATACTTATGTGGTAAAAAGAGCTTGTTTTTGACTATCGCCTATGCTTTGTCATGCCGTGCTTGATATTGTTTTGGCTTTATGCTTAGTATTCTTTGTTGTAGCATGACTTGTTATAAACAATTGAGATTGCTTAATGTGCCTTGGATGAATCATGCATTGTTTTAGCATATTAAAGCATAGTATAGTGGTATTCTCCTTTGATGCTTTATTTGGGTTGACTTGAAACATGCTCACACCATGTTATGACTGTCACAAGTCACCATTGCCATTAGGATCCTTTAGTTTTCAACTTGTAGTATCACCTTATGCTGTGATCAATGATGTTTTGTCGCTCTGCATGATTATGGCCATTATTGCTCTCTTAGTTTGTTGCTCCCAGTCTTTTGCTACCCTCCACAACCAAGTATGAGTTCCACTCATGCATCCAACTCCCTAAACGAAGTTATTCCAAAGAGTCCACCATACCTACCTAATAGCTTATGCTATTCCAAGTATATTCATGCTTTTTTTTACCTTCCACTTGTTATGAGAAAACTAGTGATTAAAGCTCTCACGAACTTGATGGCACACTTTACTTTATTGCCTCTAATAAACTTGAAACATTGGGTCCTTCTTTGTTGCGTATATGCTTGCGCTTTATAAGTTGAAATTAGCAGAACCATGTTTCATGGGGAACACTTTCAACATTTCACTTTTACTTTGTACCCCGTTGGTGTGAAATTAGCAGAACCATATCATGTTCTTTTGCTTACGGATCCCGGCAGTGTGAAATAAAAGTGGAACTTGTAAGATCATGGAGTTTGTATGTGTGTTAGAGAAATGCCTGGGCCGCTAGCCTAAGCCATGCCTAATCATGGTGGAAACTTGCAGCATCACCATAATGAGCACTCTATGAAGCATCCTCAACAAAAACCTATGGAAATAGCAAATAAAAAGATCGCTGAGATGCTCATTGTCTGCTTGCCTTGTCATTTTGATTATGGGAAAGATCCTGTATCTTGTGCATGGGGTACCCCGTTGGCGGTTCTTAATGATACACATATACTTACAATGAAAAAAGGTTACTCGTGACTGAAGTTGAGTAGCATGAGGATCAGTCTTCGTAAGTAAGGGGCATGAGATTTCGGTTTATAACTTGTCAAGCATATCCTCTTAGTTGTGTCACTTTAACCTTAAACACCTTAAAGACGCTTATGATAGGGGCAATGATAGTTGAAAGCTATAAGTACCATAATTTTTGGAAGCTCTTTATGAGACTTGAATCCCTACTTCCTTTTACAAAAGGCCTTTCTTCCACCATTATATTGAGTCTCCACCTTCTGTCTTTATGCACTTACTTTGAGAGCATAGTGGCCATTCTTAGTTCTATGTGCATTGTCCCAAGACTAGTTAATTGATGCATAACTTGTTATTGCTTGTTTGAAACTATTGTATCTAGTCACTCTTATGAACTTTGAAGGTGTCCTATGCATTTATATTTGCGACTCTATTGAGGGACAAGCTGAATACTATTATGCTATGTTTTCTTTATGTGAAACAAACAAACGTCTTGCAAAGCATTGTTATTCATGAATATTTTGTTTGTGCCTTTTCATGTTGCATCATAGTTTCTTTGCTTATTGCTAGAACTTTGTCTTTCATGTTTCGATTGAAGTACTATGATCCCAGCTTTGAGTGTTTTGCAAATACTTTGATCAAGTCTTTGATGGTGCATGTCACCTCAAAAATTATTTCTTTTTATCACTTACCTACTCAAGGACGAGCAGGAGTTAAGCTTGGGGATGTTGATACATTGCAAATGTATCTATAATTTTTGATGTTCCATGCTTGGTTTTATCCACTTTCTTGTGTTTTGTTCCAACTTTGGAGTACTTTTCATATGATTTCTTCGACTAACCTATTAACAAGAGCCACAGTGCCAGCTGCCTGTTTTCTGCTGTTTTTGGTTCCAGGAAAGTCAGAAAATGAATATTCTCGGAATTGGACGGGACAAAAGCCAAAGTGCCTATTTTTCCGGAAGGGATCAAGTGCCAGAATACAAGACGGAGAGGGACCAGGGGGGCACCACACCACCTGGCCGTGCGACCCAGCCTGGCCCACGCTAGGGGGTGGTGAGGCCAGTCCTGGTACCCCCTCGACCTCCCCTTCCGCCTATAAGATGCCCTCGAGACAAAAACCCTAAGCACCCGATCAAAACTCCATGAAAGAGTCTATAGCGGCCATCATCTCCATCCATAGATCGAGAGGGATCTGAAGCTCTTCTCGGCCCCTTGCCGGAGAGGGGAATTCACCCTGGAGGCCTTCTTCATCACCATGCAAGCCTCCGGTGTGATGCGTGAGTAGTTCATCCTTGGATTACGGATCCATGTAGTAGCTAGATGGCTGGTTTCTCCTCCTTTGTGCTTTCATGTCTAGATCTTGTGAGCTCCATTCATGGTCAAGATCATCTATTTGTAATCATACATGTTGTGTTTGCAGGGATCCGATGGATATTGAGATGCTATTTCAGATTGATTATTGATTCTATCATGACTTTGTTATTTGGGATCTTGCATGCTTTCCGTTGTCAGTAGCTATCTTGGCCAAGTAGATGCTAGCAACTCCAAGAGTTACTATTTATGCTCGATAGTGGGTTCATGCCTCTAGTAATATGGGGAAGTGACAAAAATCCCAAAGTACTAGATGTGTTGTTGCTACTAGGGAGAAAACAACAATCCTTTGTTCATAGAACAATCATATTGTTTACTTTACACGCAGTTCGTAAAGCAATGATCTGTTGCTTGCAACTTAATACTGGAGGGGGGTCGGATGATAACCTGAAGGTGTATTATTAGTCATAGATGCAGTTGGATGGCGGTCTATGTATTATGTTGTAATGCCCAATCAAGTCTCAAAGGAGTCAAGATGATTAGTATATGCATGTATTGCTTTCTCGGTGTTTGTCAATTGCCCCGCTGTAATTTGTTCACCCGACATGTTATCTATCTAAGGAGAGCCACCTCTAGTGAACTATGGATCCCGGTCCTTGTCTTTGACATTCAATCTACAAACTGTTTATTGTTTTGTGTTTACTTTCTGCAAACTTTTACTTCTTTCCATTCGATACGTTTAATCCTTTGTTTTCCGCAAAACACGGTGAAATTGACAACCTCATCGCAAGTTGGGGACAAAGTTCTGTGGTTGTGTTGTGCAGGTCTCCACGTTGCTACTAGCACCTGTAGTGCGCCCTGCCAAGGCTCAGCTAGTAACACCTTTGGGGTGTTTCCTTGATCCTACTGGTTCGATTAAACCTTGGTTTCATAACTGAGGGAAAACTTACTGTTGTGCTCATCGTACCGTCCTCTTGGGGTTCCCAACAAGCTATACGTTGAAAGTCGAGCGCATCATCCCTCCTTTTCTTCGACTAGGACGGACGACTCCAACTCATCCTCTTCATCCACTTCGCGAGGGATAATCTCCTCAGGCAGAGGGGGCAAGCTGGGAGACACCTTCCAGTCCTACATTCAGAAAATACGACAACATATGTCAAATCATCATAAAGGCAGTGGACAAAGGAAACTACTTCGTAGAACACATTTACCTCAGGAGGGAGGTTAGAAGCATCGAAAGGGGGCATGACTGGTTCGCTTGGGAGAACCTCCTTGATGGTGTATTTGGTCACCAGTCGCACCCTCTTATCAACCTCACCCGCGGAAATGCCATCGGCAGACACGCGAGTGGCATCGTTTGCACCAACCCAGCAAAACATGGGATGGACTCTGGCCTGTAGAGGCTAGATGCGACGGTGCAACCACGTGCGAATATGGGCAGCGCCTCCCTCTTCTTTGCCTATGTGACTCTCAAGGTCGCAGACGCGCTTGTACAGCACTTCCGTCTCCTCGGACTCGCCAAGCATCACTATGTTCTTCCAAGAACGCCTCCTCTTGCACGGCATCGCGGGATCGAAGGGCGCGAGTCCGAAGTGCTCTCCATTAGCGGATGTAGAACCACTTGTCTCTCCACCCTTCGAAGGATGCCGTGAGTTGGATATCAAAATAGGTGGCAGAAGAGTCGACATGGATTCCGCAGCCTCCTACGTCGATTCCGAGCTAGCACTCGCAAAGAGTAATGAAGCAGGAGATATGGAGAATAGAATTTCGGGTCAGCTGATGCAGCTGTTGCCCATAGAAGCAAAGGAGGCCCCTGAAGAAACGGTGCAGGGGCAGACAAAGACCTCGGATGATGAACACAAGGAACATCACCCGAAAACCAGCAGGAGGGCAAGGAGTTACCTCCACGCCGGGCACTCGTGAGTCATCCTCCACGGAGGGAAAAACTCCTTCTTGACGTAGGAGATGAAGCTCGGAGGACTTGATGATGGATGCGCGCCATGCGCCATTGGTGACATGGGTACCCGCACCCTTCTACTTCCTAGTGTCGACGGCATGGTGCCCACGGTGGTGGCACCGCCCTTCTTCTTGGCGGCGGCAATGGAGGCCATGGAACCAGCGGCGGCGCCTCCCTTCTTCTTTCCCATCTTCCGACGGCGGTGAGAGCGGAGGAAGTAACTGTGAAGACACGGGGCTGGTCCAGTGCCGTGAAGAGGATGTGCGCAGAGAAGTAGAGAGGAGCAGCAATGGCAATGGAGGCACGAGTAGAGAAAGGCAGATGGGAAAATTACCGCAGCTGCGCTGCTACTTAACCTCCTCGCGGATGCCATCCAACGGCCAGCAGAAACCCTACTGGACGTGTGCCGCACATCGACATGGACACGTGGTGCAGCCAAAACACGAACCGTCCCCCACTATCTCCATTACGCACGGAAATCAAGGAGACGCAGTTAAAACAGAAGATTACACACACCCTGTCAAATCAAAGTAAGAAAGTGGGACCTGCCGCTCGTCACGTACCGTCAAATCCGCTCACGTGGACAACTGAGGTCATCAAATTGTCAGCACTGATGTCATCGAGTTTAGCAGCAGAAGATTTCGACTACTTTAGTCCTTGCTCGAGTCTTTGACTCCACAAAGCACTTGGGGGCTACTCCCATAGGGAGCGCTGGTCGCGCACCCTACGATTTATCTTTATGTAGGTATAAGAACATTAATGGCATACCCACCACTTGAATCTATGATTCGATTGTGAATCATGGGTTACTCCCATAAGGAGCGCCGGAAGAAAATTCGACTGAAACAAGCAACAAAAGATGACAGCAGTCGCAAAAAGTTTTTAGTCCCTGCCTGAGTCTTCGACTCAACCAGGCACTCGGGGGCTACTCCCATAGGGAGCGGTAGTCGTGCACCCTATGATTATCTGTACATCGTACTATGTGTTGATAACATCCACACCGGAAGGCTATGGCGAGTCCACCTCATACTATCCCTACAAAGAGACTGTGTCTCCTGGGCCACCTGAATCATCTCCACGATGACAAAAATTCGGATGTCGCGCTTACAGCGTGAAGATAAGACCAGAACAAGGCCTGGCAACGCATCTGCCGCGCACTACCAGAAACATATCCATGCCTACAGGTACGATGAACATGCCTCGACGGACGCGTCGAGTGGTCACACTTATACAATGGAATTCGACTCTTGTAAGACCTCCACGGCCTGAGTCGAATTATGCCAGCACTTCTCCGAATTCGATTCCGGGGACTCGAATTTGAGTAGATTGTGTTGTTTTGCCCTAAAGCAGTTAACTGACACCGATACATCGGTTAAATCAGGCACGTATATCAACAATCCCAATGGCACAAACAGAACACTCGAAAAAATACTCAGTCATGCACTCGAAAGGCTTCATAAAGTCCCAGTCGAATCTGCGATTCCACTAGACACTCGGGGGTTACTGACATGGGTAAACCCTACAGGTACTCGAGCTTGGTATATACGCTGTAGATACGGCAGAAGCCCACGGCGTTGCCAAGGCCCGGTGGAGAATTCGAGTGGCCCACGGACTCTCGATTGCTTGCTAGACAAGAAGAAGCATAAGATAAAAAGTTCAAAGGGAAAAACCCTAATCTGTAACCAACTCGACCTAGACCTAGCCTATCTATATAAAGGTTAGGAGGGAGCATCGAGGAGGACACACGCAACCCTATTTTCCGCAACTCTTGTCAGATTGCATCTGGCACCCCTATAATCTTCGATTCCTCCATTAATTCCAAGAGCAGACAAGCAGGAGTAGGGACTGATACATTGCAAATGTATCTATAATTTTTCATGTTCCATGCTTGGTTTTATCCACTTTCTTGTGTTTTGTCCACACTTTGGAGTACTTTTCATATGATTTCTTGGACTAACCTATTAATAAGAGCCACAGTGCCTGTTGCCTGTTTTCTGTTGTTTTTGGTTCCAGGAAAGTCAGAAAATGAATATTCTCGGAATTGGACGGGACAAAAGCCAAAGTGCCTATTTTTCCAGAAGACTCACGGGTGCGGCCAGAATATGAGACGGAGGAGGGCCAGGGGCTGGCCACACCACCCACAGGTGCGGGCTGGGCCTGGCCACGCCAGGGCATGGTGGGGGCCACCAGGCACCCCCTCGGTCTCCCTCTTCGCCTATAAGGAGCCTTCTGACCTAAAAACTCTGGGGGTTCGACGTTTTTCTAGGAGTTCCGCTCTGCCGCCACCACTAGATTCCACGAAACAGCACCAGAAACTCCGTTCTGGCACCCTGCCGGGACGGGGAATTGGAGGAGATCATCGCCATCATCATCACAATCGCTTCTCCATTGACCATCCATGTTTCCCCCATCTATGAGTGAGTAATCCCCCGCTGTAGGCTATGGGGATGGTAGGGATTGGATGAGATCGTTCATGTAATGGCATCAGATTGTTAAGGCATGGTTCCTAGTATCTTTTATTAGTGCTTTATGAATTTGTTGCAACTTGTTGTGCTTAATGCTTGTCACTAGGGCCTGAGTGCCATGATTTCAGATCTGAACATATTATTGATTCATTCTGATAGTATTGTTTTTGGTCTTATCTACAAGTTGAATACACACGTTGTTGTCCGGAACCAATGGCCCCGAAGTGACAGAAATCAGGATAACCGGAGGGAATGGCTTTGATGTGAGGATCACATGTGTTCACGGAGTGTTAATGCTTTGGTCCGGTACTCTATTAAAAGTAGCACCTTAATTGCCAGTAGTTCCCTTGAGGCCCCGCTGCAAACGGGTTGGCAGGACAAAAGTTGTTGTGCAAGTTGTCATTGCGAGCACGTATGACTATATATGGAACACATGCCTAGGATTATCTAGTACTTGGATGCTTTATCTTATTTCTCTGCAATTTCCCTATGTTCTGATTGCTATGTGAATTGTCTTGTCCATGCAACGCCCGTCCATCCATCCCTATGCCTACCGCACTCGAATCCCACTGTTTACTGCGATTGTTACTGATGTCTTTGCTTTACTACTGTTGTTACTTTGCTATTCCTACTGCAAAACAGTTGCTACTGATAAACTGTTGTGAGAAAGATTGTTTACAGGTGCAGCTGAATTGACAACTCAGTTGTTAAGGCTTATAAATATTCTTTGGCTCCCCTTGTGTCGAATCAATAAATTGGGTTTCACTTCCCTCAAAAATACTGTGATACACCCCCTATACTTGTGGGTCATCAGGGACCTCTACAAGGCCTGAACCTGGGTAAACCTTGTGTCCCTGTGTGCTTGTTTGCTAGCCGACTGATGCCTCCAGCGCTCCCTCCTTCTCCAAAACCCAAGCCCATAACAATGGGCATTGATGAGTTAAACCCTCGTCAACCTTTTTGCGTGATTCCAGTTGTTCCTGGCTCTAAATCATGTTGCCTATCTAGTAGTTTTTTTGTCAAGATTTAATAGTACTGTTTTCAACGGAGGCTTAATATTTTCCTAAAAACCTATTAAACTGGATCAACAATTCTTGCAAAATGGTTTTAATGCATCAAAGATTTTCCATGCATGTCATCAGTAGTCACAATGATCAGAGAACATACAACCACTACTGAATCTTTGTTTAACTTGTCATGCGTGCATTTATGCACTTGTTATGATTGTGTATGGATTGTATATGTGTTGCAATTGTTCCATGTAGATTGTGACGAGTGCAACGCTTGCTCGTGTGAGGATTGTTTGTTCGACAACCACAACCAAGGCAAGTAGATTCTATTTTGTTCATGTTATTGTCCTACTACTTTCCTTGCATATGTTGTGTATTTTGTAGATGCATGAATAGGATCTACTACTTCTTTGCTATGTCATATACTATGTGGTAGGAATCTCCTGTAGTTGAGCCACCATTGGTAGATGTGCTTAGCCATGCTATGATGGATGAGGGATGGGTTACATCATTTGAAAGTGTTTATGAAGTGTTGGTTTGCGAAAACTAAAACAACATAATCAATGAATCTCCTGGGTGTGATGGGATTGACATTTTTTGGTAGTATCAATGCGGAAAGGCACCCGGGTATCTAGAGAAAATGATTGGCATGTTTCATAGAAGCTATAGTCTTTTTAGTGCTGTAGTGTTACATGTCTATCTTCTTATTTCCATGGGCAATGAAGCTTGTCTCCAGAGTGCGACCTTCCATGGCGGCAAGAAGAAGACAGAAAGAACACAACGGGGGAAGAAGAAGATAGAGGAGGAAGAAGAAGAGTGGTTTCTGCGAGATAGTGGAACGGTGGAACCGTCAATGCATTTCGGAGGTAGTGGTTAATAACAGGGATGGAAGTCAAATGGACAGACGCATGGTGGCGGCTATTCCAGCTTCTAAGTAAATGAAGATTAAAAATAGTAATAACAAGGATATATGCGCCCTGTGTTGTCACGTCAATACACGCTATTAGTCATATTGTCGATCCTCTGATATTGCATGCATCACGTGTAGAAGCCATTCCAAACCTATTGCCTATAGTAGATCGTCATTTTGAAGGTTCCACACCTCCTTCATTGCTAACTAGAGGGCCCATGCATGAGGGTGATGTCTACGCACGCTTCTATTCTTGTAGACAGTGTTGGGGCTCCAAGTGCAGAGTTTTGTAGAACAGCAGCAAGTTTCCCTTGTGTGGATCACCCAAGGTTTATCGAACTCAAGGAGGAAGTGGTCAAAGGTATCCCTGCAATCAAGATACAAGAAGTCTCTTGTGCCCCCAACAGACCCAATAAACTTGTCAGGTGTATAGGTGCACTTGTTAGGTGTATATGCATGATTATAAGTGGTTATTGCAATCTGAAATAATAGTGGCAGCAAGCAAACATGTAACAAGACTAATTGTAAATGGTGTTTCAATGCTTAGAGACAAGGCCAAGGGATCATACTTTCACTGGTGGACACTCTCATATAAATATCTTATTTTCATTATGCCACCCTGAACTTTTCTCCGGTTGGACGTTGTAGGGCTATAATAGCACACCTTAAATTTCGCATTCCCATCTAGATAACGCCTCACTGTCACCTTGAGCGCTAGATGGATCCAACAAACACCACAATCTCATAGAGACATCCAACTCAAATTATACTCATGATAAGTATTTCTGTAACCTTAGCCAAAGTGCCACACGGTGTGCACACTGTCAACTTCACACACGTGGGGATAAGCAGAGATTAATTAAAGCACTTGAGTAGCAGAATAGATCTATAGATTACAAAGATCATGATCTCATAAGATCACGCATGGAGAGAGAGCTTAGCCTCGAGAGATAACTACTCCCTCCTCATCATGGGAGTCAACAACGGCGATGGAGATGGCGGTGGAGTCGATGGAGATGGCTCCGGGGGCACTTCCCTGTCACGGTAGGGAGACGGAACAGAGACTTATGTCCCCTGAATCTCCTCTTCGATGGCGGCGGCACTTCGGAACTTTTCATGGAATTCTAATCTCGTGCCTAGGGTTTTCGTCCTGGGGGGGGGATTTTATACGCGAAGAGGCAAGGTCGATGGGCGCTCGAGGCGGCCACACCACCCCCCGTGCCACCAAGTGTTGTGGGCCCCTCGTGGCCCCTCTTCGTCTTGTCTTCTGGCTTTGTGAGTCTTCTGGGAAAATAGGAACTTTGGCTTTTGTCCCGTCCAATTCCAAGAATATTTCTTTACGAGCTTTTCAGAAAACAAAAACAGCATAAAACAGGCAACTGGCACTGCGGCATCTTCTTAATAGGTTAGTTCCAGAAAATGCATAAAAGTATCTCAAAATGTAGACAAAATATAATATATTTGATATAAAACAAGCATGCAACATAAAAACATAAATGCATAGGACACATATAGAAAGACGTTTGATAGATGGGATCATAGTACTCTAACATAGACATGAAAGATATAGTTCTAAAAATAAGACATAGCAACTATGTTGTAACATGAAAAGGTACAAACAAAAGATTCATGAATAACAATGCTTTGAAAGACGTTTGTTTGTTTCACATATAGGAAACATAAAGAGAATGGTATTCAGCTTGTCCCTCATGGTATGGCAAAACATAAATGCATAGGACACCTACAAAGTTCATAAGGGTGACTAGATACAAATAGTTTAAGAACAAGCAATATAAAAGTTATGAATCAATCAACAAGTTTTGGGATAATGCACATTAAACTAAGAATGACCACTATGCTCTCTCAATTGGTGCATAAAGATAGAAGATGGAGACTCAACATAAAAGTAAAAGAAAGGCCCTTCATAGAAGGAAGCAGGGATTCAAGTCTCATAAAGAGCTTCCAAAAATTATGGTACTTATTATCTTTCAGATCTCATTGCCCTTATCATAAGCATATTTAGGTGACTAAGGTTAAAGTGAAAAAAATATGAGGATATGCTTGACAAGTTATAAGCTGAAAATCTCATGCCCCTTACTTACGAGTACCGAACCTCATGCTAATCAACTTTAATCACAGGTATGTTCTTGTCATTGTAAGTACATGTGTATCATAGAGAACCCGCCAATGGGGTACCCCTTGCCCGATGGTACAGAAACTTTCCCATATCAAAATGACAAGGCAAGTAGACAATGAGCATCTCAGCGATATTTTTGTATGCTATTTGCATAGTGTTTTCCCTTTTTCTTTTTTTTCTTTTTTTAGGATGCTTCACAGATTTCTCACTATGGTTATGATGCAAGTTTCCACCATGATTAGGCATGGCTTAGACTAGCCGCACAGACGTTTCTCTAACACATATACGAACTCCATGAGCCTTACAAGCTCCCCTTTCATTTCCACCACCGTGATCCATAAGCAAAAGAACATGATATCAACTAAATAAAGTGTAATGTTGAAAGGGTTCCCCATGGTAACATGGTTCTACTAATTCACAACTTACAAAACGCAAGCATATATGCAACATAGATGGGCACAATCGTTCAAGTTTATTAAGTGCAAGAAAGTAAAGTGTGCCATCAAGTTCATGAGAGCTTTAATCACTAATTTTCGCATAACAAGTTTAATACGGAAGGTAGATAAAAACAAGAATATACTTGGAATAGCAATAATGCTAATAGGTAGGTATGGTCGACTCTTTGGAATAACTTTGTTTTATTTGGAGTTGGATGCATGAGTGGAACTCATACTTGGTACATGCGGAGGCTAGCAAAAGACTGAAAGCGACCAACTAAGAGAGAAATAATGGCCATAATCATGGAAAGTGACAAAACATTATTAATTAAAGCATAAAGTGATATTACAAGTCAAAAACTAAATCATCATAGAGGCTATGGTGACTTGGTATAGTCTTAACATGGTGTGAACATGCGCCAAGTCAACCCAAATAAAGCATCAAAGGAGAATACCACAATATTATGCATTTATATGCTAAAACAACGCATGATTCTTTCGAGGCACATTAAGCAATCTCAATTGTTTGTGATAAGTCATGCTACAACAATAATCACTAAGCATAAAGTCATAGCAATATCAAACATGACATGATAAAGTCTAGGCCACAATAAAAACAAGCTCCTTTTTGTACCACTCATAAGCATGAACTTTCGTACTCTTTTCCAACACCAATCGAAAACTAAAGCTAAACGCAGTGCTAGCAAAGGAGAATACTCGCAGAACAATAAGAGTAAAAACAAGAGTGTTCTAGGCAATGAATAACGGGATGTGTCTCTCTCCAAAAGAAGTGTGTTACGATCCAACCACCTTATTGCGGCAAAGAAATCAAAACTAAAAACAAAGACGAAGACGCTCCAAGAACAACACAATTTGTGCATGAAACAATAAAAATGAAGTGTTTGGAAGAAAATCTGAGATTTTTATTGATGAAGAAGGGGATTCCTTGGGCATCCCCAAGCTTTGACGATTGTACTTCTTGAATATTTCTTGGGGTGATACGGGTGGCATCCCCAAGCTTGAACCTTTGTCCATACTTCATCTCATCACATTATTTTTCCCTACACTTGAAAATGTCGTTCATACAAAACTTCACACAATCTTCATTAGCAACATTAGTGTATTCAAAATAATAAGTCTTTAGGTTTAGTTTCAACACAATTAAAACTTCCATTAAAACACAAGATACTGTATCAATTCCTTCTAAAAGCTCAAATGATCAAAGAGAACTCAAATAGAAAGAGAATAAGAGGCAAATACAAATAATGGCAGAAATCTGTCAAAATAGACCAGCAGGTAAAAACTGATTTTTTCGAACACCTTCTGTTGCTCAAATAGAAAAACTTACAGCTCAATCCAACGTACAGAGATTTTTCACGAATTTTTACAGTGAAGCACAAAATTTTGTTTCGGGATAGCAATTGTCCCAAGCATTATTTCTCTCTCATTAGAAGTTATTCTTGGCAGAAAAACCACACAAAAATGCTAAGGAGAGGTTATTACTGAGGCAATAACTTCCAAGACTCAACAAAACAAAAATAAACTGAAAGTAAAAATATAATGGGTTGTCTCCCAAAAGCTCTTTCTTTATAGCCATTAAGATAGGGATGATAATTTCAATGATGCTCACATAAGAAATATGAATTTAGAGTAAAAGAGAGCATCAAGAAGCAAACATAAAACACATTTAAGTCTAACCCACTTCCTATGAAAAATAATCTTGTAAAGAAACAAGTCATGAAAGGACAAAGCAACAAGCATATGAAAGCAAAACAAGTGCAACTTCAAAATTTTCAACATAAAGAGGGGGAACTTAATGTTGTTGATATACATAAAACCATGTTTTCCTCTCTCATAATAACTTTCAGTAGCATCATGATAAAATTAACAATATAAATATAACATAAAACATTCTTATCATGAGCCACATGCATAAAATAATTATTACTCTCCCTATAAGCATAGTCATTCTTATTAATCGTAGTGGGAGAAAATTCAACAAAATAGCTATCATTATTATTCTCATCACCATAATCATCAAATATAGAAGGCATATTGTAATCATAATTAATTTTCTCCTCAATATTAGGTGGACTGAAAATATCATATTCATCATTGTAATCATCATATATTGGAGGTATAGTATCATCAAAGAAAAATTTCTCCTCCAAAGTTGGGGAACTAAAAAGATCATTTTCATAAAAAATAACTTCCCTAAGCTTAGACGTTTCCATAGCATTAGTAACAAAGGTGTTAAAAAAATTCATAATAATAATATTGCTATTAGCATGCAAAGAATGTTTCATGGGTCTTTTAATTTTCTTTTCAAACCATTCAGGTTCTACCTTAGGAAAAATACTAAAAAGATCTCTAATTTTGTTGTTGTTTTCCATTAAGCCTAACTAGTGAAAATAAAAACAAAAAACAAAAAGAAATAATTGCAGAATCTAAAGGAAATAACTTCGAGCACTCACACACCAGCAACCGCACTAGAAGATAGCTTAGTAGCCAGAGGATGTGAGTACCTTTTACCTTACCTCCCCGGCAACGATGCCAGAAAATAGCTTGATGTCTACACACGCTTCTATTCTTATAGACAGTGTTGGGCCTCCAAGTGCAGAGGTTTGTAGAACATCAGCAAGTTTCCCTCAAGTGTATCACCCAAGGTTATCGAACTCAGGGAGGAAGTGGTCAGACGTATCCCTCTCAAGCAACCCTGCAATCAAGATACAAGAAGTCTCTTGTGTCCCTAACACACCCAATACACTTGTCAGGTGTATAGGTGCACTTGTCAGGTGTATATGGATGATTATAAGTGGTCATTGCAATCTGAAATAATAGTGGTAGCAAGGAAACATGCTTAGAGACAAGGCCTAGGGATCATACTTTCACTACTGGACACTCTCATATAAATATCTTCTCTTCATTATGCTACCATGAAGTATTCTCCGGTTGGACGATGTAGGGCTATAACAACACACCTTAAAGTTCGCATTCCCCAACTAGATAACCCCTCACTGTCACCTTGAGCGCTAGATGGTTCCAACAAACACCACAATCTCATAGAGACATCCAACTCAAATTATACTCATGATAAGTATTTCTATAACCTTAGCCAAAGTGCCACACGGTGTGCACACTATCAACTTCACACACGTGGGGATAAGCAGTGATTAATTAAAGCACTTGAGTAGCAGCATAGATCTATAGATTACAAAGCTCATGATCTAATAAGATCACGCATAGAGAGAGAGATGAACACATAGCTACGGTAGAGTGATACATTGCAAATGTATATATAATTTTTGATGTTCCATGCTTGGTTTTATATACTTTCTTATGTTTTGTCCACACTTTGGAGTAATTTTCATATGGTTTCTTGGACTAACCTATTAACAAGAGCCATAATGCCAGCTGCCTGTTTTCTGCTGTTTTTGGTTCCAGGAAGTCAGAAAATGAATATTCTCGGAATTGGACGGGAGAAAAGCCAAAGTTATTATTTTCCCGGAAGACTAACGGAGCCAGAAGGAGAGCCCGAGAGGGGCCATAGGGTGGCCACACCACCCCTAGGAACGAGCCCCCCTAGGCCGCGCCAGGGCATGGTGTGGGCCCGCAGGCCGGCCATCGACCTTGCCTCTTTCGCCTATAAAGTCCTCCTGATGCAAAAACCCTAGATACTCAAGCCTCTAGCCACGAAAAGTTCCGCAGCGCCGCCACCACCAAAGGGGAGATTCGGGGGACAGAAAGTCTCTGTTCCGGCACCCTGCCGGGACGGGGAAGTGCCCCCGGAGCCATCTCCATCGATCTCCAACACCATCTCCATCGCCATTGCTGATTCCCATGATGAGGAGGGAGTAGTTCTCTCTCGAGGCTAAGGGTTCTACCGGTAGCTATGTGTTCATCTCTCTCTCTCTATGCATGATCATATTGTGATCATGAGATTTGTTATCAAGTAGATCTACCTTGCTACTCAAGTGCTTTAATAGATCTCTGCTCTCCTCAAGTGTGTGAAAGTGACAACGTGCACACCATGGTGGCACTTAGGCTAGAGATTACAAATACTTGTTATTAGTTATATTTGGAGTTGGATGTCTTTATGAAATTGTGGGGTTTGTTGGAACCATCTAGTGCTCAAGGTGACAGTGTGGGGTTTTCTAGATGGGAAAGATGAACTTTGAGGTGTGCTGTTATAGCCCTACCATGGATTAGAGTGTCCAACCGGAGAGTAGTTAAGAGTAGTATCATAAAGAGAATATATTTATATGAGAGTGTTCACTAGTGAAAGTATGATCCCTAGGCCTTGTTTCTAAGCATTGATACTTCGTTTGCTACTAGATATGTTACATGTTTGCTTGCTTCCATCTTTATTTCAATTTGCCTTTAGTCTTTTCCACTTCATCAAGTTATTTTCTATCACCGTTACCGCTTATAATTATCCATACCACTTGTATTTTACTATATCTTTGCCGAACTAGTGCACCTATACAACTGACAAGTGTATTGGGTGTGTTGGGGACACAAGAGACTTCTTGTATCTTGATTGCAGGGTTGCTTGAGAGGGGATACCTTTGACCACTTCCTCCCTGAGTTCGATAAAACTTGGGTGATACACTTAAGGGAAAACTTGATGTTGTTCTATAAACCTCTGCACTTGGAGGCCCAACAACTGTCTACAAGAATAGAAGTGCGTAGACATCATAGAGCCCTTAGCCTCAAGAGAGAACTACTCCCTCCTTATCATGGGAGTCAGCAACGGCAATGGAGATGGCGGTGGAGTCGATGGAGATGGCTCCGGGGGCACTTCCCCATCCCGGTAGGGTGCCGGAGCAGAGACTTCTATCCCCGGAATCTCCTCTTGGGTGGCGGCGATGCTGCGGAACTTTTCGTGGAATTAAGATCTCGTCCCTAGGGTTTTCGTCCCGGGGGTTTTTATAGGCGAAGAAGCAAGGTCAGTGGACGCCCGAGGCGGCCACACCACCCCCTGGCGCGGTCTGGCCTGGCCCGTGCAACCAGGTGGTTTGGCCCCCTCGTGGCCCCTCTCGGTCTCGTCTTCTGGCTCCGTGAGTCTTCTGGTAAAATAGGAACTTTGGCTTTTGTCCCGTCCAATTAAGAGCTTTTCTGAAACCAAAAACAACAAAAAACAGGCAACTGGCACAGCGACATCTTGTTAATAGGTTAGTTCCAGAAAATGCATAAAAGTATCTCAAAAATAGACAAAACATAAGATAGTTGATATAAAACAACCATTGATCATCAAAAATTATAGGTACTTTTATGACGTATCTAAGGGCACCGGAGGAAGGTGTGGAAGGTATCCTCCTCTCCCTGACCACAGACTTGGCAGAGGCTGGTCGTAATCATTCCATGAGTGCTCATGTTTACTTGTGTTGGTGATGGCATTTCTGCAAATTCTCTAGGCCAACATTTTAACCTTTGGTGGTACTAGGCATTCAATGGGGGAACTAGTTAATCAGATAGTTGTGATGCTGTTTTACTTTAATATTCCAACGGTGACCTAAAGTAACTCTAGATTATTAATGAGCGGCTGAGAAGTAGTGCTTTCCCATCTTGTATTTATAACATCTAGAGTTTCTAATGATATGGTTGGAAGATACACCCCTAGCGCAATAGTATTCATCATTATACAATATTGAGCAACAAATAATGTTACCATCGCACATGTATTAGCTCAAGTACCACTAAACATTAATTTCAGGAGGGTACTTAACGGGAATAAGTGAACTGCTTGATAACACTTATGCTAAAAGACTTATGATGGGAAAACTGTTGGATGAACATGATAAGGTTGTATGGAACTCTAAACCTCATCTGCGCCATTCTCAGTAAAATCCATGTATAAAGATCTGATGAATGACAATATGGTCTTGCTTCGAAAATATCTTTAGAAATCAAAGATTCATCTTAAGGTTAAAATTTGTACGTGGTTCTTTCAAAATAAAGTGTTCCTTACTAAGGATAACCTAGTCAAAAGGAATTGGGTAGGATGTACCAAATGTTGTTTTTGCGGGTCGCCGGAAACCATAGAACATTTTTTATCTCATGCCATTTTGCTCGTCTTTTGTGGCGTGTTGTCAAGTTTGCTTTCGATATACCCCCTCCAACTAATATAACAAACATGTTTGAAAATTAGTTGAATGGAATGGACAAGTCATCTAAGGCTAGAATTCACATTGGTGTTTATGCCTTACGTTGGTATGTATTGGAGATGCATAAATGACATTATCTTTAACAAAATAAATTATTTTAATTTTTTGCAGGTTATCCACAAGATGACACATTGGGTACAGCTTTGGGCGCTTCAATCTACACCCGCCGAGCGGGATACTATGGTTACTGGGTGCAGCCATTTGCTAATGGTTGCCCCCTACTTATTCGGTCAGTCGTGTTGGCAGCCCCTTAGTGGACTACGGGATGAATAGATCTTTCATTCGTATTTTTCGCTGGTTGATCCATGTATCAACAATTAAGCGACCCATGATTTGTATTCCCTAAAGTTTAGACAGAGGCTGGGGTAATATCCCCTTTAAAAAAAATATTATTTATTGCAGGGAATAAAGCACCACTTATTTGACTGTTTACAGAAAGACAATCGTGTACGATGTAAATAGTCACGAGAAGCTTTCTGTGTGCGATGTCACCGTATAGGAGCCTGACGAAATTTTTCAGCATGAGCATCCTTCCGCACCACACACCGTGCGCACAGGGGTATTAACAGGTTCGATGATGTGCTAGTGAGTGAATCTGGAGATTGCCACGTCCCCTCCTGCTGACCACCCAGTCAAGTGTCCGATGATATCGAGGCGAGACGACAACGATCTCCCAACGAACACCCCAGGCCCCTGAGTCTACAGCTAGCTAGGTGTACGAGGAGACTGATTTGTGGGCATCGAAATCTCGAAAATAAACGGCGTTAGAAGGACGTACGGCGTCGATCAGACGATTAGGATCGATGGCAACGCCAAGGCCTCCCACACAGGCTATGCTCCGGCAATAGACGATTTGGCCAAGGGAAACGAGGCCTTTCATAATGGTAGTCTCTAAGCATGATATTATAGGCAAAATGTCTATGTAGCATCATATTTAATGATGAAAGAGAGTGTTGTTGTATCTTAGCTAACATACACCTCTTGTGCATAGTCATAAGCAAAAATAAGTAGTAGACCAATCACATGCATGCATGAGGCTAAACTCATTAAATTAAGATACAACCTTAAAAAACAATGCATTGTAGAGGGTGTTTCTTAGACATGTATTTAGCCTATGGTAACGTGCTAAGAAACCCCCCATTGTCAAAGGCCTGATAGGTATCCTCCTGAGATGGAAGATAACGATCCCCCGGTTCGATAGCTGAGACGCGCTCGGTTGTGGGTGGGCCCCCGCCACCACATCCTTTATCTCGTTCGTGCCTTCTCCCACTAATCCCATGAAAACAACGCCGCCGCTTCCGGCCCTGCAGGACTCCGCCGCCCAGCTCTTTGCAGGATGCCGCCGCCCAGCTCCTTGCTGGCGGCCGCCACCCTAACTCCATGGAGCCCCGCCGTGGCCAGAGATGGAGGCCGCCCTAGATCCCTATCCCCAAAAATAATACCATCGCTGCCTTGCGCCACCGGGTCGCCACCGACCTAATACCATGGCGCCGCTGAGGGTCGCTGCTTTGCGCCGTCGGACACCCTAGCCCCACGGCGCCCCCTTCTCCGCCGCCTCCCATGGCGTTGGCCATGGACGGCTGACCAAGATGCCTCCGGCATAGATGGAGGCTACCAGCCATGGCCGCCGCGCCCCGGCCTCCCTGCAAAGCTCCGTACCCGCTGTGCTGCCATAACCGAGCTCCGACCAGACGGGCGGTCGCCGCTATCGACGACGACATATGCCTCCTCACTTGTTTTGCTACATGCGGTCTCGGGTGTTGCTACATGTGGTGTCGCATTTTGCTACATACGCCTGGTAGCGATGCTACAAACTTTGTGTTGGGTTTTCCACGCTACGTGTGGCCAACGGTGGCGCTGCGAACCTCCGGCGGTGCTATGTGCATCGTCGTATTTTTCTACAAACTTTATGTTATTTTTCTACAATAGTGTATAAGTTTTGCTACGAGATCTCCGGTGAAAGTTCCCGGAGAAGTCAGTTTTGCTACATTAGAACAAAATTTTTGCTACAAAGTGTCCAACGAGGTCATCTCTTTGCTACGTTATCATATTTTTTGTCTACCACCGTTTTGTGGTTTTGCTACAATAGTGTAAATTTTCTGCTACGAGGTCTCGCGGCGGATGTCTCCGGCGAAGTGAGTTTCGCTATATTAGAATAAACTTTTTGCTACAAAGTGTCCGACGAGGTCTTCGACAAAACACCGAAACCGTAAACACCGGTGAGGTCTCCAACAAGATGTGTCCTTTTATTTTTTGTGTCTCATGGGTAAACCCTTTTTTTGCTACATGTAGTAAAAGAGGGTCAATTTGTAGAAAAATGACCGTTTCTAGCAAAATCGGGATTCATATATGTTTTCATGGTACACGTAGCGGCTGGAGGACCCGGGGGATCGGGGGTGACGCGTAGCGCTCCCCTTTGGCCGGAGAATATCACTTTGCGACCCGAAAGTTGAGGCGCCCAATCAACACGGTTCCCAGGTTGCCTGTAATCAGCCGTGATGACCATAGTTGGCATGCCAAATACTCAGAGGGTCTTTTTGGCATGAATTCAACTTTACGTTTCAATACAAAATACCAGGTTAACGCCCGTCAAGTTGGGGCTCCCTGTCAGTTTTCGCCGTTATGTCGCTGCCATCATGACCACCATGTAGGCTTGTAGCGTTCGTGCCTGCATCCATTACGCGTCTTCTTCTTTCCCGGAGCGGCAATCTGTGGGGCGTCGTGGCCATGGTGCGGAGCTGGGACATAGACAAACCTGCTCGGTGATGTCTACGCACTTCTATTCTTGTAGACAGTTGTTGGGCCTCCAAGAGCAGAGGTTTGTAGAATAGCACCAAGTTTTCCCTTAAGTGGATCACCAAAGGTTTATCGAACTCAGGGAGGAAGTGGTCAAAGGTATTTCCTCTCAAGCAACCCTGCAATCAAGATACAAGAAGTCTCTTGTGTCCCCAACACACCCAATACACTTGTCAGGTGTATAGGTGCACTAGTTTGGCGAAGAGATAGTGAAATACAAGTGGTATAGATAATTATAAGACAACGGTGCTACAAAATAGCTTGATGGTGTGAAAGAGACTAAAGGCAAACTGAAATAAAGATGGTAGCAAGCAAACATGCAACAGATCTAATTGCAAACAGTGTTTCAATGCTTAGAAACAACGCCTAGGGATCATACTTTCACTAGTGAACACTCTCATATAAATATATTCTTCTTTATGATACTACTCTTAACTACTCTCCGGTTGGAAACTCTAATCCATTGTAGGGCTACAACAGCACACCTCAAAGTTCGCTTTCCCCATCTAGATAACCCCACACTGTCACCTTGAGCTCTAGATGGTTCCAACAAAGACCACAATTTTATAGAGACATCCAACTCCAAATATAACTCATCATAAGTATTTGTAATCTCTAGCCTAAGTATCACCATGGTGTGCACACTGTCAACTTCACACACATGGGGAGAGTAGAGATCTATTAAAGCACTTTAGTAGCAAGGTAGATCTAATTGATTAGAAAGCTATTGATCACAATATGATCATGCATAGAGAGAGATGAACACATAGCTACCGGTAGAACCCTTAGCCTCGAGAGAGAACTACTCCCTCCTCATCATGGGAATCAGCAACGGTGATGGAGATGGTGGTGGAGATTGATGGAGATGGCTCCGGGGGCACTTCCTCGTCCTAGCAGGGTGTCGGAACAGAGACTTCTGTCCGCCGAATCTCCCCTTCGGTGGCGGCGGCGCTATGGAACTTTTCGTGGCTGGAGACTTGATGATCTAGGGTTTTTGCCTTAGGAGAGATATATAGGCGAAAGAGGGAAGGTCGGTTGGCGGCCAGGGGGCCCACACCACCTGGTGGCGCGGCTAGGGCTAGCCCGCACCACCATATCGTGTGGCCAGGCCTTGGCCCTCCTTCGTCTCGTCTTGTGGCTCCGTGTCCCCCTCGGTAAAATATTGACTTTGGCTTTTGTCCCGTCCAATTCCGAGAATATTCATTTTCTGACTTTTCTAGAACCAAAAACAGTAGAAAACAGGCAACTGGCACTGTGGCATCTTCTTAATAGGTTAGTCCTAGAAAGTGTATAAAAAGTACTCCAAAGTTTGAACAAAACATAAGAAAGTAGATAAAACCAAGGATGGAACATCAAAAATTATGGATACGTTAGCAACGTATCAACATCTCCAAGCTTAATTCCTGCTCGTCCTCGAGTAGGTAAGTGATAAAAAGAAAGAATAATTTTTGAGGTGACATGCACCATCATAAACTTGATCAAAGTATTTTTAAAACATTGATAGCTAGGATCATAGTACTTCAACATAGCATGAAAGATAAAGTTCTAACAATAAGGCATAGCAACTATGTTGCAACATGAAAAGGCATAAACAAAAGATTCATGAATAACAATGCTTTGCAAGACGTTTGTTTGATTCACATAAAGAAAACATAGCATAGTGGCATCCGGCTTGTCCCTCACAGAGTAGCAAACAAAAATGCATAGGACACCTTCAAAGTCCATAAGAGTGACTAGATACAAATAGTTTAAAACAATCAATATCAAAGCTATGCATCAATCAACTAGTCTTGGGACAATGCACATAGAACTAAGCATAGCCACTATGCTCTCAAAGTAGGTGCATAAAGGTAGAAGGTGGAGACTTAATATAATGGTGGAAGAAAGGCCTTCGTAGAAGGAAGTAGGGATTCGAGGCTCATAAAGAGCTTCCAAAAATTATGGTACTTAATAGCTTTCAGCTCTCATTTGCCCCTATCATAATCAGCTTGAAGTGATTAATGTTAAAGTGAACAAAATATAGAGTACATGCTTTACGAAGTATAAGTTGGAAATCTCATGTCCCTTGAATACGAGGGTCGCTCCTCATGCTACTCAAGTTTAGTTACCGGCAAGTTCTTGTCATTCTTAGTACATGTGTATCATAGAGAACCGCCAACGGGGTACCCCTTGCCCGATGATACGGAAGAATCCCCATATCAAAATGACAAGGCAAGCAGACAACGAGCATCTCAGCAATCTTCTTATTTACCATGGGAATATGGTGCTTTTTCTCTCTTTCCTCTTTTTATAATCTCTTTTTTTCTTTTTCTCTTTTTTCTCAATATCGGACCCTTTTTTTATAATAAGAATGCTTCATAGACAGCTCATTATGGTTACGCTGCAGGTTTCCACCATGCCAGCATGGATTAGACCAGCGGCCCAGGCGTTTCTCTAACAGACATACATAACTCCATGGACTTACAAGTTGCCCTTTCATTTCACACCGATGACATCCATAGACAAAAGAGCACGATATCAACTAGGTACAAAGTACAAGTGCAATGTTGAAAGCGTTCCCCATGACATCATGGTTCTGCTAATCCGCAACAAATAAGTGCAAGCATATACAACATAGACGACACAATGGTTCAAGTTTATTAAGGGCAAGGAAAGTAAAGTGTGCCGTCAAGTTCGTGAGAGCTTTAATCACTAGTTTTCTCATAACAAGTTTAATTTGGAAGGTAAACAAAAGCATGAATATACTTGGAATAGCATATGCTAATAGGTAGGTATGGTGGAATCTTTGGAATAACTTGGTTACGAGTTGTATGCATGAGTGGAAGTCATACTTGGTTATGGATGCTAGCAAAAGACTAGGAGCGACCAACTAAGTGAGCAATAATGGCCATAATCATGCAGAGCGACAAAACATCATTAATTAAAGCATAAAGTAATATTACAAGTTGAAAACTAAATGATCACAGAGGCTATGGTGACTTGGTATAGTCTTAACATGGTGTGAGCATATGCCAAGTCAACCCAGATAGAGCATTAAAGGAGAATACCACAATACTAGGGCAGAAGAAAAAAAATTCACGCCTCAAAAGGACGTATAGAGATTTTACACGAATTTTTACGGTGAAGCACATAAATCTGTTTCGGGACAGCAACTTTCCCAAGCATTACTTCTCTCTCATTAGAGGTTACTCTTGGCACAAAAAGCAAATGAAAAGGATAAGAAGACGTTATTACTGAAGCAATAACTTCCAAGACTCATCTAAAACTTTTGGGTTATCTCCCAATAAGTACTTTTCTTTAACACCTTTAAGTTAGGCATGATAATTTGAGAAGATGCTCACACAAGAAATATGAATTGAAGTAAAAGAGAGCATCAAGAAGCAAATTCAAAGCACATTTAAGTCTAACTCACTTCCTATGCAAAGGAATCTTGTAAAGAAACAAGTTATGAAAGCACAAAGCAACAAGCATAGTAAAGCAAAGCAAGTGCAACTTCAAGACTTTCAACATAAAGAGGGGAACTTAATATTATTGAGATGCATAAAACCATGTCTTTCCATCTCTCATAATAACTTTCAGTAGCATCATGAATAAAATTAACAATATAACTATCACATAATACATTCTTATCATGAGCCACATGCATATAATAATTATTACTCTCCACATAAGCATAGTCATTCTTATTAATTGTGGTGGGAGAAAATTCAACAAAATAGCTACCATTATTATTCTCATCACCATAATCATCAAATATAGGAGGCATATTGTAATCATTAACTTTCTCCTCAATAGTAGGTGGACTGAAAATATCATATTCATCATTGTAATCATCATATATTGGAGGTTTGGTATCATCATAAGCAATAGAATAGCTATCTTCCAAAGTTGGGGAACTAAAAAGATCATTTTCATAAAAACTAGCTTCCCCAAGCATAGAATTTTCCATAGCATTAGCAATAATGGTGTTCAAAGAATTCATACTAATAACATTTCTATTAGCATGCAAATGAAGTTCCATACATTTTTTAATTTTCTCTTCAAAGACTTCATGTCCTAACTCAAGATAAATACTATAAAGCTCTCTAATTTTTTTCTTGTTTTCCATTAAGCCTAACTAGTGAAAACAAGAAACAAAAAGACAAAATTGCAGAATCTAAAGGAAATAACTTCGAGCACTCACACCGGACGATGTGAGTACCTTTTACCTTACCTCCCCGGCAACGGCGCCAGAAAATAGCTTGATGGTGTGAAAGATACTAAAGGCAAACTGAAATAAAGATAGAAGCAAGCAAACATGTAACAAATCTAATTGCAAATGGTGTTTCAATGCTTAGAAACAAGGCCTAGGGATCATAATTTCACTAGTGAACTCTCTCATATAAATATATTCTTCTTTATGATACTACTCTCCGGTTGGACACTAATCCATGGTAGGGCTATAACAACACACCTCAAAGTTCGCTTTCCCCATCTAGATAACCCCACACTGTCACCTTGAGCTCTAGATGGTTCCAATAAACACCACAATTTCATAGAGACATCTAACTCCAAATATAACTCATAACAAGTATTTGTAATCTCTAGCCTAAGTGCTACCATGGTGTGCACACTGCCAACTTCACACACATGGGGAGAGTAGAGATCTATTAAAGCACTTGAGTAGCAAGGTAGATCTAATTGATTACAAAGCTCATGATCACAATATGATCATGCATAGAGAGAGATGAACACATAGCTACCGGTAGAACCCTTAGCCTCGAGAGAGAACTACTCCCTCCTCATCATGGGAATCAGCAACGGTGATGGAGATGGTGGTGGAGATCGATGGAGATGGCCCCGGTGGCACTTCCCCGTCCCGACAGGGTGCCAGAACAGAGACTTTCTGTCCCCCGAATCTCCCCTTCGGTGGCGGCGGTGCTGCGGAACATTTCATGGCTCGAGACTTGATGATCTAGGGTTTTTGCCTCAGGGGAGATATATAGGCGAAAGAGGCAAGGTCGGTGGGCGGCCATGGGGCCCACACCACCTGGTGGCGCGGCCAGGGCTACACCCGCGCCACCATATGGTGTGGCCAGGCCTTGGCCCTCCTCCTTCTTGTCTTCTGCCTCCGTGTCCCTCTCGGTAAAATATTGACTTTGGCTTTTGTCCCGTCCAATTCCGAGAATATTCATTTTCTGACTTTCCTGGAACCAAAAATAGTAGAAAACAGGCAACTGGCACTGTGGCATCTTGTTAATAGGTTAGTCCCAGAAAGTGTATAAAAAGTACTCCAAAGTTGGAACAAAACATAAGAAAGTAGATAAAATGAAGCATGGAACATCAAAAATTATGGATACGTTAGCAACGTATCACTTGGCCCCGCTCTCCTCCCTGTAGGCTTGCAGCGTTGGCGCCTGTATCCATTACGCACCTTCTCCTTCCCCGGAGCGGCAATCTGTGGTCGCGACCATGGAGCCTCGCTCTCCTCCCCATCCCGAGTCGGAGCTCGCCCTCACCATGGCACGACGCGGGGAGGAGAATTGGTTCCCGGTGAGATCTGTCACTGCGTCGACCATGCTCGGTCATGTGTTCCTCCTGCAGAATCCGAGCTTGCCATCGCCGTGGTCGCGCCCGCGCCAATTCTGCCAACCCTGCCGAGGTCTCTATGGGAGATGTACACTCAGTAGCTCAAGTTCTGCCATGTGAAACCTGTAAGCGAATTTGGAGCTGGGCGTCGGCAACCATTGTTGAACCTGTAAGGAATTTGCTGAAGGTTGCGTGTCGCGCCAAGGTCTTCGGCTCATGTCTTCGGCCCTGGCTTTTGCAACGTCCATCGCTGATGTGAGATCATTTAATTACTTCAATACAGAATTTCTACCAATTTAACTTGTTGATGCATTCCTTGACAATTATAATATAATCAAACACTAGAAATATTTGGTAGTGTGCATGAGCATGATCAGTAATATTATTGAACACTAGAAATTTTAAGGCACTCCATATAAAGGAGTAGATTAATACATATATATATAGAAGGTTCACCAAAGACACCACGGTCCACAGATATATTGTCTTACATGTAACACACAAGTAATGATTAACTAAAGCAAAATAAAAGCAAGGGAAGCAGTAGGAGGCCGGGACACGGAGACACCTAGCAGGGCAGAGGCAGCCTAGTCGAGGGGATACATGCCAGTCCTGACATACTCCCGGAGGAATTTGTCGAACGCTGCTTGTTGCGCCAAGGTAATCGGCTTATGCCTTTTTTCCTTCGCCCTTGCCAACGTCCACCGCATGCTGGATCATGTTGTCGACGTCCATGCTAATTGCTCTACCATAGAATGGTCAAAACAGTCTCTCCCTATGATAGAAACGGATTTGCCCACACCGTAACCTCCTCAACACGTGGTGGCTCTTGTTGTCCCTAGATTCCTTGCTATCGTCCACGTCATCATCCTCCTCCTGTTGATTTGTAAAAACATAATTTAGAACTCGTACATATGATTAAATTGTATTATAACTCAAGAATTGACAACATATATATGTAAACAATATTAAGTTGGTATCAAAGAGAAAGCATCTCAGCAATAGTTTGATCAGTTCATATATCATTTCATCTCAACAAAATGACAATTAATTGGATCATAGTGTATGTAGAATAAATCTAGGTGCCTCGTAAGTTTCTTCAGGGATGGCATAAGCGAATCAAGTAACAATTGCACAACCTATATTGTTCTTGTATATCGCCCTGATACATTGCAAATGTATCTATAATTTTTTATGTTCCATGCTTGGTTTTATCCACTTTCTTGTGTTTTGTTCCGACTTTGGAGTACTTTTCATATGATTTCTTGGACTAATCTATTAACAAGAGACACAGTGCCAGCTGCCTGTTTTCTGCTGTTTTTGGTTCCAGGAAAGTCAGAAAATGAATATTCTCGGAATTGGACGGGACAAAAGCCAAAGTGCCTATTTTTCCGGAAGGGATCAAGTGCCAGAATACGAGACGGAGAAGGGCCAGAGGGCGGCCACACCACCTGGCCGCGCGGCCAGGCTTGGCCCGCGCCAGGGGGTGGTGTGGCCAGCCCAGACACCCCCTCGGCCTCTCCATCCGCCTATATATTGCCCTCGGGACGAAAACCCTAAGTGCCCAATCAAAAATCCACGAAAGAGTCTGTAGCCACCGTCATCTCCATCCCTAGATTGGGAGGGATCTGAAGCTCTTCCCGGCACCCTGCCGGAGAGGGGAATTCACCCTCGAGGCCTTCTTCATCACCATGCAAGCCTCCGGTGTGATGCGTGAGTAGTTCATCCTTGGACTACGGATCCATGTAGTAGCTAGATGGCTGGTTCTCCTCCTTTGTGCTTTCATGTTTAGATCTTGTGAGCTCCGTTCATGATCAAGATCATCTATTTGTATTCATACATGTTGTGTTTGCGGGGATCCGATGGATATTGAGATGCTATTTCAGATTGATTAATGATTCTATCATGTCTTTGTTATTTGAGATCTTGCATGCTTTCCGTTGTTAGTAGCTATCTTGGCCAAGTAGATGCTAGCAACTCCAAGAGTTAGTATTTATGCTCGATAGTGGGTTCATGCCTCTGGTAATCTGGGAAAGTGATAGAAATCTCTAAGGTACTAGATGTGCTGTTGGTACTAGGGAGAAAACAACAATCCTTTGTTCATAGAACAATCGTATTGTTTACTTTAGATGCAGTTCGTAAAGCAATAATCTGTTGCTTGCAACTTAATACTGGAGAGGGATCAGATGATAACCTGAAGGTGGATTATTAGTCATAGATGCAGTTGGATGGCGGTCTATGTATTGTGTTGTAATGCCCAATCAAGTCTCATAAGAGTCAAGATGATTAGTATATGCATGTATTGCTTTCTCGGTGTTTGTCAATTGCCCCACTGTAATTTGTTCACCCAGCATGTTATCTATCTAAGGAGAGCCACCTCTAGTGAACTATGGATCCCGGTCCTTGTCTTTTACATACAATCTATAATCTTTTACTGCTTTGTGTTTACTTTCTGCAAACTTTTACTTCTTTCCATTCGATACGTTTAATCCTTTGTTTTTCGCAAAACACGGTGAGATTGACAACCTCATCGCAAGTTGGGGACAAAGTTCTGTGGTTGTGTTGTGCAGGTCTCCACGTTGCTACTAGCACCGGTAGTGCGCCCTGCCAAGGCTCAGCTAGTAACACCTTTGGGGTGTTTCCTTGCTCCTACTGGTTCGATTCAACCTTGGTTTCATACTGAGGGAAACTTGCTGCTGTGCTCATCATACCTTCCTCTTGGGGTTCCCAACGAGTTCTACATCAACACCGCCAACAAGCATTTTTCTGGGCACCGTACATTGAGCCATCAAGCATTTTTCTGGCGCCGTTGCCGGCGAACAAAGAAGAAGAAACTCCCACGTCAACTACACTCCATTAAAGATTTTTCTGGTGCCATTGCCGGGGAGTCATGGACATCTTCACAAGGGGAGTCCCTCATAACCAATCTCTTTACTTTGTTTTTTTTTATGCTTAGTTTCTTTTTTCTTTGTTTGCTTGTTTTGTTCTTCAAAAACACAAAAAAATTAGTTTTAATAGTTTGCTTTCTTATTTGAAAACCCAAAAAAAAATGACTACTCTTGAGAACACTAAGTTGTGTGACTTCACTAGCACCAACAACAATGATTTTATGAGCACACCTATTGCTCCTCCTGTGGCTGAAAATACTTTCTTTGAGATAAAACCTGCTTTACTCAATCTTGTTATGAGAGAGAAATTTTCTGGTATTGGTAATGAAGATGCTGCTTCCCATCTAAATAACTTTGTTGAACTTTGTGAGATGCAAAAGCATAGGGATATAGATGGTGATATTATTAAACTGAAATTGTTTCCTTTCTCTTTGAGAGGAAAAGCTAAAGAATGGTTGAATTCCTCAACTAGGAATAGTATTGATTCTTGGACTAAGTGCAAAGATGCTTTTATTGGAAAATACTATCCTCCTTCTAAGATTATATCCATGAGAAGTGAAATAATGAAGTTTAAACAACTTGATAATGAGCATGTTTCTCAAGCTTGGGAAAGAATG
Organism: Avena sativa; assembly: GCA_916181665.1. Taxonomy (NCBI): domain Eukaryota; kingdom Viridiplantae; phylum Streptophyta; class Magnoliopsida; order Poales; family Poaceae; genus Avena; species Avena sativa. The sequence continues at coordinate 578,448,087 of OV702287.1, forward strand.
AAATCTTTGGTAAAGAATTGTCCCACTCATGGAATGACTGATTGGATGATCATCCAAACTTTTTATGCAGGATTGAACTATTCTTCAAGGAACCTATTGGATTCAGCTGCTGGAGGTACCTTTATGACCATCACTTTGGGTGCTGCAACAAAACTTCTGGACAATATGATGGTTAATTATTCTGAATGGCATACTGAGAGAGCTACACAAGGTAAGAAGGTAAATTTTGTTTAAGAAGCCTCCTCCTTGAGTGATAAGATTGATATAATTATGTCTATGCTTGTTAATGGGAAAGCCCATATTGATCCAAATAATGTTCCTTTAGCCTCTTTGGTTGCTCAAGAAGAGCAAGTTGATGTGAACTTCATAAGAAATAACAATTTTGGCAACAATGCTTATGGTAATAATGCTTATAGGAATAATTTTGGTAACAAAAATTATAAGCCATATCCTCCCAACAATGGTAATGCTCATGGAAATTCTTACAACAATAATAAGAGTGCTCACTCTGAACTTGAAGTTATGCTTAAAGAGTTTATTAGTAAACAAACTTCTTTCAATAAAACTATTGAGGAAAAACTCTCTAATGCTGAAAGAAATATAGCATATTTGGGTGAAGCTCAATCTTCTTTGAATAAAATGGCTGCTAAACCTGAAACTAATGAGAATCCCTTTGCAGCTACTAATGCCATACAAGTAAGAATTGATGAAAATGTTAGACTATTAGCTGAATTACATGCTAAGTGGGAAAGAGAAGATGAAATTGCTATAAACATTAGTGTTTCTACTATTACCACCACTAGTGTTGAGGCTACTAATAGTTCTACTACTTTAGATGATAAAGTTGATTTTGATCTTGATGGTTGCAACATCTATGAAGTTATTAAGTTCCTACAAAAGCTTGCTAAAAGTCCTAATGCTAGTGCTATGAACATGGCCTTTACAAAACACATTACTGATGCTCTCATAAAGATTAAAGAAGAAAAGATGAAACATAAAGCTTCTATTCCTATAAAACAAGAAGATGGTTGGGAACCCATCATTAATATGAAAGTGAATGACTTTGATTTCAAAGCTTTATGTGATCTTGATAGTAGTGTTTCTATTATGCCTAGAAGGATTTATGATATGCTTGATTTTCCTCCTCTTGAAGATTGTTATTTGAATGTCCCACTTGATGATAATGCTAAAAAGAAACTCATGGGGAGTCTTAATGACGTTCTTATTATGGCTAACAATTCCTATGTCCCCGTTGATTTCTATGTTTTGGATGTTGAATACAATGCTTCTTGTCGTATTACTTTCGGAAGACCTTTTCTTATAACTGTTGGTTCCATCATTGATATGAAAGAAGGTACCGTTAAATATCAACTCCCACTCAAGAAAGGTATAGAACACTTCCCTAAAAAGATAGAAAAGATTTCTTTTGCTTCTCCTATGAAAACAAAATTTGGTCTTAATGCTTCTTCATTTGAGAACACTTGATTCTTTATTTGCTTCTTATGCCTAACTTAAAGTCATTAAAGAAAAGTACTTATTGGGAGATAACCCAAAAGTTTTAGATGAGTCTTGGAAGTTATTACTTCAGTAATAACCGCTCCTTATCATTTTTTATTTGCTTTTTGTGCCAAGAGTAACCTGTAATGAGAGTGAAGTAATGATTGGGAAAGTTGCTGTCCCGGAACAGATTTTTGTGCTTCACCGTAAAAATTCGTGAGAGAGATCTGTATGTCGGATTGAGCTGTAATTATTTGTGCTTCGACCCCAGGTTGTTATCTAACTTTCGTAAGTTCAACACTTTTTGATTGGAGCAACATAAGGTCTACGAAAAAATTCGTTTCTACCTGCTGGTCTGTTTTGACAGATTTCTGTCATTTTCTGCATTTGCTTCTTGTGGGTTCCTTTTTGAGTTCTTTTGGGGAATTGAGCTTTTTTAGGGAAGTTATATAGTAGCTAGTGTTCTAATGGAAGTTTATTTGGTGTTATAACTGAACCTTAAGACTTATTTATCTTAAGTGCACTAATGTTGCTAATGAGATTGTGTGAAGTTTTGTATGAAGGAAAAATTTCAGGTGTATGGAAGGAATGAGTAATGAGATGAAGGATGGACTAAAGATCAAGCTTGGGGATGCCACGTGTGTCACCCCAAGAAATATCCAAGAAGTACAAGCGTCAAAGCTTGGGGATGCCCAAGGCATCCCCTTCTTCCTCAATAAAAATTCCAGGTTTCTTCCAAACGGTTCATTTTTATTGTTTCATGCACAATTGTGTTTTTCTTGGAGCGTCTTCTTTTTCGTTTTCGTTTTGGTTTTTTGTTTTCTTGGTTTTCTTAGTTTTCTGAATAAATTGGTTGGAATACATTGGTTTGCAAATAGTTTGGTTTGGTTTGGAAAAGAGTACGAAAGTTCATGCTTATCTGGTAAAAAGAGCTTGTTTTTGACTGTGGCCTATGCTTTGTCATGCCATGCTTGATATTGTTTTGGCTTTATGCTTAGTATTCTTTGCTTTAAGCATGACTTGTTATAAACAATTGAGATTGCTTAATGTGCCTTGGATGAATCATGCGTTGTTTTAGCATATTAAAGCATAGTATAGTGGTATTCTCCTTTGATGCTTCATTTGGGTTGACTTGGCACATGCTCAGACCATGTTATGACTATCCAAAGTCACCATAGCCTTTATGATCCTTTAGTTTTCAACTTGTAGTATCACTTAATGCTTTGATCAATGATGTTTTTTCGCTCTGCATGATTATGGCCATTATTGCTCTCTTAGTTTGTCGCTCCCAGTCTTTTGCTAGCCTCCACAACAAATTATGAGTTCCACTCATGCATCCAACTCCCTAAACCAAGTTATTCCAAAGAGTCCACCATAACTACCTACTAGCTTATGCTATTCCAAGTATATTCATGCTTTTGTTTACCATACCTACCTACCGTAATTTTTGGAAGCTCTTTATGAGACTTGAATCCCTACTTCCTTTTACAAAAGGCCTTTTTTCCATTATATTGAGTCTCCACCTTCTATCTTTATGCACTTACTTTGAGAGCATAGTGGCCATTCTTAGTTCTATGTGGATTTTCCCACACCGTAACCTCCTCAACACGTGGCGGCTCTTGTTGTCCCTAGATTCCTTGCTATCGTCCACGTCATCATCCTCCTCCTATTGATTTGTAAGAACATTACTTAGAACTCGTACATATGATTAAATTGTATTACAACTCAAGAATTGACAACATATATATGTAGACAATATTAAGTTGGTATCAAAGAGAAAGCATCTCAGCAATAGTTTGATCAGTTCATATATCATTTCATCTCAACAAAATGACAATTAATTGGATCATAGTGACATGGTTATACCCTACGGGTACACGACCTTGGCATACCTAGTCCAGCCCAAGGAAGGCCCACGGCAGACAAACGCTGGCCCATGAAGATTTTCGGGTGGCCAAGGCCCATGACGTCTTCGGATCCTTGGAGAGCAAGACTAGAGGAGATAGGAAATTCAAAGGGGTAAAACCCTAGAACTTGTAACCGACTAGGACTACGCCCAGGACCTGCCTAAGTCTATATAAAGGCCAGGAGGGCACGTCATAGGAAGACATCGACTCATACTTTCGCACACGCATCCACGCTAGATCGAATCTGCGCACCCTGTAACCTTCGGTTCCGCCGTAATCAAAGAGCAGACAAGCAGGAGTAGGGTTTTCCCTCCGGGGGCCTGAACCTGGGTAAATCTCGTGCCCCCTGGTTGCTTGTCTGTTAACCGTGCCACGATCTCCAGCATCCCCATCTTCTCCAAAACCCAAGTCCATAACAATGGGCATTGACGAGATTAAACCTCGTCAATTGGCGCCGTCTGTGGGAATTGGGGCTGCTGATTGTGCGGTCGTGACGGTTCCGGCCCGATCGATCTACAACTCCGCGGCGACGGAGAATCACCTCCTCTTCGGCACTTTCGACTTCACCGCCCACTCGCCGGATACCATGAAGGATTTCGAGCCCGTAGGCGACGGACTCAAAATCTTGTTCGGGAGCTTCTGCTTTCAGGTGGGACAAATTGGGACCCTCCGCCTCCCTGAGCGGGTGCCCGTGCCGTCAATCAGGCCCGCTTCGTGGGCTCCACACCCCGTTCTACGCACGTCACCATCAACAAATGAGTTCCACAGCAGCAGCAGCTACAACTCCGATCTGTGCGGTCCACCTTCGGATGAAGGGACCTATGGTTCTGGATCCGAAAGCTGCGGCAGCAGCCAACGAATCTGCAGGCGCTATCTGTGCGCCGCAGTCATCCAAACCGACGAGGAAACGCCTAACCCGCCGCCCAACCCCAACCCGCAGGACAGAAACGGCGAAAACGGTGGAAACGGCGAAAACGGGGACAACAGGGGCCACCTCATCCAACTTAGCAAAGAAGGATGGGTCGAAGCACGCCACGCCGTCGCAGGCGAAATAGTCCTACCTCTGGACTCCCCACGTGATCTGCTGATGGCATACCACTACCTCCTCATCGAGGAGCACAAGAAGCAAGTCAAGATGCAGGAGACGCTCGACAAACGTAAGCGAGCAGCCTCTGAGTCCAGTGCGCGACGAGCTGCGCTCTCCGCCATGGGACCCGGCTCTAGCACAAACGGAAACCAAGGAAACAAGCACCGCTCTCGGGTGGAAAACATGGACCCGAAGGAGCGGCATGACGTGACCCGAACTCTCCACACATCATCCCGAAGACGCCACAGGCTGCGATCATGGCAACCACTGCGTATATCGCGGCTCACCCACCTTCGGAGGGGGATCCGAAAAGGGCCATGCATAGGTCCGCACCCACCGGACTAGGACTAATCGGAGCTGCGCTCCACGAAGATGCTCCTACGGAGCTGACGAAGAAAGCTCCGGCCAGGCGCGACCGGAACCCCACTCCCTCATCTGAAGATGAAGAAGAACACGATCTTCCTCGAAGGAAGAAGAGCTCGCACGGCCATAAACACGACTACGACGCTAGAGACAAGCTTACACAGCGCAAGATCGACAAAGCACGCGCCAAACACGCATGCTCGTCTGAATCTGAGATGGATGAAGACGAAGGAGAACTCTGCGGGGCTCGATGCTTCAGCAGATCCGCCTGGCGAACACAGATGCCACGCAACTTCAAGCTTCCTTTGGATACTCCGAAGTTCAACGGCACGCAAGATCCAAAGTCCTGGCTCAGTGACCATCTGTCATCCATTAAGCTTCACGGAGGCAACAAAGAAACCGCCATGCAATGCCTTTAGCTACAGCTGACAGGCGCGGCGCGGGTCTGGCTTAGCAGCCTATCATCAGGATCCATCCGAAGCTGGGAGGAACTCGCTTATAGCTTCATCCGAAATTTCAAAGGCACCAGCAAGAGGCCCGCCTCAATTGAAGAATTGCGAGCCTGCACTCAGAGATCGGGTGAATCTATTCGCTCATACATACTACGCTGGTCTACAACCAAGAACTCCGCAGCACACATCTCCGAAGAGCGGGCCATCGATGACTTCAGGGATGGCGTCAAACGCCCAGACTTCAAGGAGAAACTTGGACGTGTAAAGCCCAAGACACTCGACCAGCTCATGGAAATCGCCAACAGTTGGGCAGACGGCGAAGATTGCATCCAGCGGGCGCAATCAGATGAAGAGGACGACTACGCCGAAGACGCGAACGCCGCAGCAAGAGGAGATCGCGCGTCTACGAGGACCGCGACGGACCCGACATGGTCGCAGCCGGCTACGCCGACCGCCGTAACAACAACAGCCGCAACAGCGGAGGATACTGCAGCGGAAACTTCCGCGACAACGGACGACCAACGCAGTCGTGGCAACGCCGCAACCGCGACAACGGACCCTCAGCATTCGACAAACTTTCGGGATCATGCACCATCCACTTCTACATCGACAAACAAGATGGCAAAAAGAAAGCTAGCCACATGCTCAAGGACTGCCGCGAGTTCCAGAAACTCAGTGAAAGCATGGTGTAGATGAGGCAACAAGCTCCAATTCCTGCGTTCGGAAACGCACCTGCGCCAGGTGAAATAGCACACGGAGCTCCTCCACCGCCTCCTATTGGAGACCCAAATCAACCAGTCGCACCAGCGCAAAACAACGCCGGGGTCGCATACCCCCCACCAAAAGGAGCACTAAATATGATCCAGAAGGGACGCCCAACCAACAGGGTGCAGAAGAAAATCACCCGACAAATCAATTTGGCCGTGGCAACTCCGCCTGCAATCCCTGAGTACCTCAGCAGATCGGAGTCCTGCATCACATTCACTCGCGCGGATCACCCTTGCCAGATCCCTCGCCCAGGTCATGCTGCCCTGGTGCTGGAGGCGCAGATCGGAGGCTTCGAGATGAGTCGCGTCTTCATGGACGGCGGCAGCGGCATCAACCTAATGTTCACAAGCACTCTAGCAACTATGTGGATCCCGCAATGCAGCCTGGAACAATCATACATAACGTTCCACGGCATTGTCCCAGGGAAGGGCACCTTCCCCCTGGGCAAAATAGGGCTCGATGTCATCTTCGGGAAGCCGGACAACTTTCGGCAGGAGCGCCTAGAATTCGAAGTGGTGGACTGGCCGTCGCAATACCATGCCATCCTGGGACGTGTAGCATTCACAAGGTTCCTGGCCGTCCCACACTACGAATACCTACTACTCAAGATTCCAGGACCAAGGGGCGTCATCACAGTCCACGGGAGCTTCACCCGATCGGACCAATGCGACAGGGATTTCTACAAATCTCCCAGTATTTCAGCATGCAAGACGAGCTTGTAAGGCTCCGTGAGGTGACGGACAATGGGCTACCCCCAGTCACAAAGCAGAACGCACCTGACATGTCTTTCGACTCCACCATCAACACCAAGAAGGTGCAGGTCCATCCAACGGATGCCTCCAAAACGGCGCTGATCGCCAACGACCTCAGCACCGCATAGGAAGGCGCGCTCGTCGAATTCCTCCGTGAGCGCTGGGAAATCTTCGCCTGGTGTCCTGCGGACATGCCAGGAGTTCCCAGGGAATTCGCCGAGCACACAGTCAATGTCTTCCCAGACACCAAGCCAGTCAAGCAGTCCATCTGAAGACTGTTGGAGCCACGAGCCGAAGCTATCGGCAAGGAGATCAACAGATTACTCGCAGCAGACTTCATCCGGGAAATCAAGGAAAGCGAGTGGCTGGCAAACACGGTGATGGTCCCGAAGAAGGACACGGACATCCTGCGGATGTGCATGGACTTCACGTCACTAAATAAACACTGCCCTAAGGACCACTTCCCTCTTCCTCGGATCGACCAGATCATCGATTCGACTGCAGGTTGTGAGAAACTCTCCTTCCTCGACGCCTACTCAGGCTACAACCAGATTCGACTCAAGGTCGAAGATCAAGAGAAAACGGCGTTCATCACACCGTTCGGAGTATACTACTACAACACAATGCCCTTCGGGCTAAAGAATGCGGGTGCCACGTACCAGCGATGCATGCAGGCCTGCCTCAAGGACCAGATCGGTCGCAACGTCCAAGTCTATGTCGACGACATAGTCATAAAAACCAAGGAGGCAAGAACACTTATCGACGATCTCTGCGAGACGTTCGACAACCTTGATCGCTACAGGATCAAGCTCAATCCAGAAAAGTGCACCTTCGGCGTCCCCTCGGGTCAGCTGCTCGGGTACTTCATCTCTCGACGAGGGATCGAAGCGAACCCGAAGAAAATCAAAGCTATCATGACAATGGAGAAGCCGAAAAACCTCAAGGGCGTTCAGCAGCTCGCAGGGCGAGTAGCCGCACTAAGCAGGTTCATCAGCCGCATGGGCGAAAAGGCCCTACCGTTTTACCAGCTGCTGCGCAAGGCAGACAAGTTCGAGTGGACACCAGAAGCCAACGACGCATTCGAAAGCCTCAAGCGGCTCCTCTCCACCTCGCCATTTTTGGTCACGCCAAAAGAGCGCGAGCCCCTGTTGCTGTACATAGCATCCACACACCAGGTGGTCAGCACAGTACTTGTGGTCGAACGACCCAAAGAAGGCAAGACCCACGGGGTACAACGCCCAATTTACTACCTCAGCGAGGTTCTCACTCCAACAAAACAGCGGTACCCGCACTACCAGAAGCTGGCCTACGGCGTGTTCATGATGGCTCGACGACTGAGCCACTACTTCCAGGAGCATCAGGTAATGGTCGTCAACGAGGCACCCCTAAATAGCATCCTGAATAACCCAGAGGCCACAGGACGCGTGGCCCTGTGGGGCATTGAACTATCACCCCTGGACATCATCTACGAGAAGCGACACGCAATCAAATCTCAAGTCCTTCCGGACTTCCTGGTGCACTGGATGGAGCTGCAGCTGCCTGACACCCCAGACATGTCGCAGTCCTGGACAATGCATTTTGACGGCTCCAAACGTGAAGCCGGAGCAGGGGCAGGATTCATACTGACCTCCCCGCAAGGTGACAAGATGAAGTACGTCCTTCGGATGAAATTCAGAGCCTCCAACAACGAGGCCGAATACGAAGCCCTCATCCATGGCATGAAGATGGCAAAAATATGCGGCGCAACGCGCCTGGTCATCTACGGTGACTCCAACCTTGTCGTACAGCAGACGATGAATGAGTGCGACGCACACGCCGAAAACATGATCGCGTACCGCGCGCTATACAATGCACTCGAAGGAGAATTCGACGGCTGCGAACTTCGGGACGTTGGAAGAGAGAGCAACGAGGAGGCCGATAGACTCGCCAACATCGGCTCCACTTGTGCAAAGGTACCACCAGGTGTGTTGCTCGAACAGATCTGCGTGCCATCCATCAAGCGGAAATTCCCCAAGGGATCACCCGAAGAAGCAGAACACTCGGGGGCTACGCTACCCGAAGGTCATGAAGGACCCGAAAAGTTGGATACCGAAGTTGCCATGGTCAACCTGATGCAGGTCATGGCAGTCGAAGAAACTTGGACACGTCCATACCTCCAGTTCCTGATAAACGGAGAATTGCCAGACAGCCCGACAGATGCCCGGCGTGTATCTCGTCGGTCAAAAGCCTTCACCATCATCAACGACGAGCTGTACAAACGCAGCATTACGGGCGTACTACAACGGTGTGTCACCATCAACGACGACAAAGCCATACTCCAAGATATCCACGAGGGCATATGCGGCCACCACGCAGGTAGCCGCTCCCTCGTCGCCAAAGCTCTGCGAGCAGGATTCTACTGGCCAACGGCCATGAGCGACGCGAAAGACATCGTCCGAAGATGCAACGGGTGCCAACGGTTCGCCGACAAACCGCACGCACCTGGGTCTGAACTTCGACCCATACCCATAGCCTGGCCTTTTGCCCAATGGGGCCTCGACATGATCGGCAAACTGCCAGAATCTTCGAAAGGAGGACACGTCTTCCTCCTGGTCGCAGTCGACAAATTCACCAAGTGGATCGAAGCCATGCCAGTCACCAACCAGAAGGGCAAAACCGCCGTCAAGTTCTTCGAATCCATTGCCTACCGGTTTGGCGTACCGCACAGCATCATCACCGACAACAGATCGAACTTCATCTCCGAAGAATTCCAGGACTTCTACGAAGGCCTCGGGATCAATATCACGTATGCCTCAGTGGCACACCCGCAAACAAACGGGCAAGTGGAAAAGGCCAACGGCCTAATCGGCGCTGGCATTAAGAAGCGCCTCATGAGCTCACTCGAGCACAAAGCTGGAAACTGGACGAAAGAGCTACCGTCTGTCCTGTGGAGCTTACGCACTACGCCAAACAGCTCCACCGGCTACACACCGTTCTTCATGGTGCACGGAGCTGAGGCCGTGCTATCAGCCGAAGTACGCCACCAGGCTCCACGAGTCGTCGCTTACAGCGAAGCCGAATCCACGGCTGCACTCGAAGACGCCGTCGACACACTCGATGAAGCACGGGATATAGCAGCCGCTCGATCAGCGGTGTACCAGCAGAGTCTCCGCAACTATCACAGCCGCCGGCTGCGCCCAAGGTCCTTCGTCGAAGGAGACCTCGTCTTGCGACTCAATCAAAAGCAACCGAACAAACTTGATTCACCATGGGAAGGACCCTATGTCATCACCGAAGTCATCCCAGGTGGCGCCTATCGCCTCAAGCACGTGGCGTCTGGAGTCGCATACTCCAACCCGTGGAACGTCTCGCACCTGCGATGATTCTACCCGTAGCAACCTACCCCCTTCTTACTTGCAATAAGGCTTTCAGCCAAGGCTACTCAGCCGAATCATGTACCTCCTCCATTACGATATAAATAAAGCTAAGTATCTCGCCCCCAACCCTCGGTTGATTATTTTCTGCAACTTTACTACATGCTACATACGCACTCGGGGGCTCCCCCCACCTCACGATTTCATCGACTGAGGACAAAACGTGTACACCTGAGTAGCTGACCACGTCAGGCAAACGAAAAGGGCACGTACTAAATCAAAGCACTGCGTGCTCGCAAACAAGCGAACCTTTACAACAAAGGGCACATACACGCCCAACCGCAATATACAAATTTTACATCTATCTGTTTATTTTCAGGTCCTACCTATTCTGAAGAATAACCTGAGCACGCTGCTCAAACAAATCTACAATCTGTTCGGCATACTGCCTTACAGCTGCGTAATGCGGACGCATAGTCCACTCGCCACCATCTGGTCGAGGAGGTGGCCCAGTCGCCACAGCAGCCAAATCTACATCAGGGCGGTGCACCCTCACAAGAGACAAGGCAGCCTTCACCCCTGCGACGAGTTGTTGCCGCACCAGCTCCTTGACATTGCTGGCACTCCGAAACTTCGTCAGAAGACCTGCAAGGGTCGTTGGCACGGCATCCAACGGAAACATGACGTGCAGCACCGAAGAAAGCGATGTCTGCACCTGGCGGAGCACCCGCGAAACCTGGCAGACACGATCCTGCACCGTCGCCAGAACTACGGCGCGATCACGATCCATCCAGAAGAAGCCGCCGGCCTCCATGTCCTGCTGAGTCAAGCAATTGACTCGAACAGCAATACGCTCCTTTTCTTCCCTCGGAGCAAGATTGGCACCTGCGACAACCGCGCAAAACAAGAGTAAGTCCAGCAGGCTCCCCCGAAGAACTGATCTACAGCCCGAAAGAAGGATCAACTTACATTGCAGCTGCTCGGACAGCCGACCCAGCTCCGCCATCAAATACTCCTCTCTGGCTGCACCACGGTCTGCTTTGGACTTCCAAACGTCAGCGCGACCGCGTAACCCAAGCAAATCTCTCTCCAAGCTGCGCACGCGATCTCGAAGAAAGGCGAGCTGCGAGGAATCATCCAATGATGCTCGCAAGGGCCTTTCGGATGAAGTGTCAACTGGGTCAGCACCCGAAGGAACCTATAGCAGAAGAAAACATGAAGAAAGGCAACATAGAAGAAGATCCGCAGAAAAAGGAGCAAGTACAGAAGCTAGCGCTCTCCCGAAATAGCCTTGGCAGCAGCCATGAGCTTCTCCGCCACCCCTTTTTCACGAGCAGCCGCAACGGTGGCCAGCTGCTCCTCACGATCTGCGGCCTCCTGCTGCAGACGCTCTTTCGCTTTGGCTGCCTTCGTCAGCTCCATCTCAAGGCGCTCTCTCGCCCCAGCGGCAGCTTCGGCCTTCTGCTCCGATTGGCCAAGGCTCTTCTTCAGAGCATCGACCTCACGGAGAGAGTCGTTATGCTCCTCTGCATTTACAACAAGCAAGTGTCAAGGAACAGGACCCGGATAAGCAAGAGAAGTACTACAAGGCAGACGAATACCTTGAAGCTGCCGCAGTTTCGCCTCCAGCGTCAGGCGTTCCTCCACCAGCCGCTTGGCCTCTTGGACAAAAGGCTGCAGCAACAGGCAATAGTAGTAAGAGCAGGACTTGGGGGCTACGCCCAACACAAAGAAGCATAAACAACATCAGCATACGAAGACACTCGGGGGCTCCCTCCGTAACATCAAGCAGAAAAACTTACGTGCTCCGAAGGCGAACCCGCAGGCCCGCCTGCGAAATTCTGAGGCGCAACCACCAACCTCTCCTGCACAGGAGGAACCGGCGTAGCATCACCAGAAGTCACCAACCTCTGAGGAGGAGGCGATGCAATGTTCGACTCCCCCATCATCTCGCGTGCACCATCACTAGAGCCGTCGGAGGATTGCCTGCATACGAACCAATTAACACAGGTGCAAAAATAACAAGGGAACAAAGGACAACAGTGGCAACAAGAAACCTTACGAGCCCAACGCGCTCAGGTCGAAGATAGGAGAAGCCCTTCGGGCCCACTTCTCCTCCTTCTTTTCTTCCCTCTTCTCCTCCTTCTTTTCTTCCTTCTTCCGCTTTGCTGGCGGGTGCGGAGCAACAGCCCGCACAGGAATGGCAGGAAGGGGAGAGGAAGAACCCCCATGAACATCATCATGACGGTCAAGACCCAGAGGATTTCTGGGAGTCGTAGCAGTCGAGGCATCTGACGACTCGCTAGAGCTCTGTGATCGCTCGCGCGAATGGTCCTCACTCGATTCGTCGGCATCCTCCGCTGGGGATCACGCTGACGGTAGCTCGGACACGGAATCCACCACTTCATTATCCGGGGCATTCGGATACCTCTCGGTCAACGGTGGTGCCATGCCCGGCACTTTGAAGCTCTGCAAAAGGAAAAGGAACTTTGTTAGCAAACAAAGGAAAAAGTACACAGCTGACAAAAACAAAAGGGAAGCACTACGTGCGAAAATCTACACCTTCGGTACGACCAACGTCGAAGAAAAGGGAGGAGTCAGCGACTTCCCCGGGATTTCTTCGTCGGCCTTGAACTTCAACAGCGCGCGAAGAGCCTTGTCAAGTTCCACCTCGGAGATTTTCTCACTCGAAACCCTCGTCGGATCACGGCGCCCAGAGTAAAGAAACATCGGGTGCGCTCTCGCTTGGAGGGGCTGCACCCGACGCTCAAGAAACGTCCGGATGATGTCGACACCGTTCACCTCCTTCTCAGGAATCAGTTGGAGATCCTCCACACGACGGTACAGGGCCTCTATCTCCGCCACCTCACCGTCTAAGATTTGGTTTTTCCAGGATCTTTTCTTTTCAATCAATTGGGAGGGGTCAAAAGGAACGAGACCAAAATCTTGCCCAGGCAGTACGGAGTCACGGATGTAAAACCATTTCCTCCGCCAGTACTGGATAGATTCGGACATGGAAAAGGAAAAGAATTGCACATTGGGACTGAGAGAGATGATGAAACCCCCAATGGGATACACACCATCTGAACCAGACTGCCTCTTCACGGAATAAAGCTTCCGGAAGAGGCCAAAGTGCGGCTCAATGCCAAGCCAACACTCGCAAAGCGTGATAAAACACGCAATGTGGAGAAGGGAGTTGGGAGACAGATGATGGAGTTGAACCCCATAGAAAAAGAGCAGTCCACGAAGGAAGTCATGGACTGGAAAAGAAAACCCGCGAATCATGAAGGAAACAAACATAACCCGATACCCAGATGGGGGACGGGGGATTACCTCAATGCCGGGGAGTCTCACGGCCGTCGTTTCTTGCAGGATCAGGCTCCGCTCGCGCAGTTTGCGGAGATCGCTCTCCCGCGTTTCTGATCGCCGCCATCCACCGTCGGTGACGCGAGCAGTGGCGGTGCCCTTCTTGCCTCCGGCGGCGCTGGTCCCAACTGCAGATGAGGACTTCTTTGTTTTCCTCATGGCACTACGGCGGTGGTGGCGTTGCCAACGAAGAAAGACAAAGGAAATGTGGAGGAAACTCTCAGCGCGCAGCAAGAATAGCTCAAGAACGAGGGGGCAGTGAATAGATGAACTGCTGCGGTGAAAAACAAACCACGATTTCACCAGGGATTATAACAGCGAAGACGACGCACGCCGGCCGTCCATCGAGAAGACCTAACGCCAACGGTAGATCTGGCCGTACACGTGTCAGCACCAAAACGAACCGTCGTTACCACGCCGTCCACTACGTGCGGAAATCGAGGAGACGCCGTAATCATCTCCACGCCGCGCGTGACCGGTCAATTCAAAGTTAGAAAATGGGACCCACGCTTCGTCCAGATAAGTCATCTCTAGCGTAGCGGACGCTTGAGGTCATCGATCGTCAGCACTGACGTCATCAAAAGCTATACTAGCACCAACTTCGGCTGCACAGCTAAGAGTACTCACTCGAATCTACGATTCGACTAAAATACTCGGGGGCTACTCCTATCAGGAGCGCTGGCCGCGCATCCGACAGACAAATGAGGACAAAATTACTTCTCTGAGTCCTACGTCGAGTCTACGACTCCACTACGGACTCGGGGGCTACTCCCCTAGGGAGGATGGATTTAAGCATCCGAAAATTTTCGAGTCCTGCGGACTTAACAACTGAAACAATGCTTGAACTAAAGTCTCCGTTCGAGTCTACGACTCGAACAGACACTTGGGGGCTACTCCCATAGGGAGCGCTGGTCGCACACCCTATGAAATCTTCGACTGCAATCTTCCGGATCCGCATGCAAAAACTTTTTTGGCAACTCTGCCCCAACAAAATGCTGAGTGAGCGACAATCTCCTTGGCCACCTGAAACACCTTTGCGGTGATAAACATTCGGATGATGCGTCTGCGATGCAAAGATAAGACCTACAGATATCATCTGATGGCCTAGCAACGCACACGACTGCGCTCTGCTAGTCAAAATCCGTGCCAGCAGGTGCGATGAAAAATCCCGACGGACGCGTTGGGTACAACAATTAAATTCACTGGAATTCCACTCCTGTAAGTCCTCCGCGGCCTTAGTTGAATTACGCCAGCATATGTTCCAGTTTCGAGTTGAGGGACTCGAACCTGAAGAAGATCGTGTTGTTTTGTCCTAAGACAGTTAACTGACCCTGATCCGTCGGGAGAGTCAGACACACGCATCAACAATCCTACACACTTTTCTATTGAAAAACAGAGTTGCACCCGAAGGATTGAAGAGTCCTCAGCCAAATCTACGATTCGACTGAACACTCAGGTGCTACTGACATGGTTATACCCTACGGGTACACGACCTTGGCATACCTAGTCCAGCCCAAGGAAGGCCCACGGCAGACATACGCTGGCCCATGAAGATTTTTGGGTGGCCAAGGCCCATGACATCTTCGGATCCTTGGAGAGCAAGACTAGAGGAGATAGGAAATTCAAAGGGGTAAAATCCTAGAACTTGTAACCGACTAGGACTACGCTCGGGACCTGCCTAAGTCTATATAAAGGCCAGGAGGGCACGTCCTAGGAAGACATCGACTCATACTTTCGCACACGCATCCACGCCAGATCGAATCTGCGCACCCTGTAACCTTCGGTTCCGCCGTAATCAAAGAGCAGACAAGCAGGAGTAGGGTTTTCCCTCCCGGGGCCTGAACCTAGGTAAATCTCGTGCCCCCAGGTTGCTTGTCTGTTAACCGTGCCACGATCTCCAACATCCCCATCTTCTCCAAAACCCAAGTCCATAACAATGGGCATTGACGAGATTAAACCTAGTCACATAGTGTATGTAGAATAAATATAGGGGCCTCGTAAGTTTCTTCAGGGATGGCGTAAGAGAATCAAGTAACAATTGCACAACCTATATTGTTCTTGTATATAGCCCTGATACATTGCAAATGTATCTATAATTTTTGATGTTCCATGCTTGGTTTTATCCACTTTCTTGTGTTTTGTTCCGACTTTGGAGTACTTTTCATATGATTTCTTGGACTAATCTATTAACAAGAGCCACAGTTTTCTGCTGTTTTTGGTTCCAGGAAAGTCAGAAAATGAATATTCTTGGAAATTGATGAGACAGAAGCCAAAGTGCCTATTTTTCCGGAAGGGATCAAGTGCCAGAATACAAGACGGAGAAGGGCCAGAGGGCGGCCACACCACCTGGCCGCATGGCCAGGCCTGGCGCGCACCAGGGGGTGGTGTGGCTAGCCCAGGCACCCCAACGGCCTCTCCTTCCGCCTATATATTGCCCTCGGGATGAAAACCCTAAGTGCCCGATCAAAAATGCACGAAAGAGTCTATAGCTGCCGTCATCTCCATCCCTAGATCGGGAGGGATCTGAAGCTCTTCTCGGCACCCTGCCAGAGAGGGGAATTCACCCTGGAGGCCTTCTTCATCACCATGCAAGCCTCTGATGTGATGCGTGAGTAGTTCATCCTTGGACTACGGATCCATGTAGTAGCTAGATGGCTGGTTCTCCTCCTTTTTGTGCTTTCATGTTTAGATCTTGTGAGCTCCGTTCATGATCAAGATCATCTATTTGTATTCATACATGTTGTGTTTGCGGGGATCCGATGGATATTGAGATGCTATTTCAGATTGATTATTGATTCTATCATGTCTTTGTTATTTGAGATCTTGCATGCTTTCCGTTGTTAGTAGCTGTCTTGTCCAAGTAGATGCTAGCAACTCCAAGAGTTAGTATTTATGCTCGATAGTGGGTTCATGCCTCTATTAATCTGGGGAAGTGACATAAATCTCTAAGGTACTAGATGTGATGTTGCTACTAGGGAGAAAACAACAATCCTTTGTTCGTAGAACAATCATATTGTTTACTTTACACGCAGTTTGTAAATCAATAATCTATTGCTTGCAACTTAATACTAGAGGGGGTTCGGATGATAACCTGAAGGTGGATTATTAGTCATAGATGCAGTTGGATGGCAGTTTATGTATTATGTTGTAATTCCCAATCAAGTCTCAGAGGAATCAAGATGATTAGTATAGGCATGTATTGCTTTCTCAGTGTTTGTCAATTGCCCTGCTATAATTTGTTCACGCAACATGTTATCTATCTAAGGAGAGCCACCTCTAGTGAACTATGGATCCCGGTCCTTGTCTTTTACATACAATCTACAATATTTTACGGCTTTTTGTTTATGTTCTGCAAACTTTTACTTCTTTCCATTCGATACGTTTAATCCTTTTTTTTCCGCAAAACACGGTGAGATTGACAACCTCATCGCAAGTTGGGGACAACGTTCTGTGGTTGTGTTGTGCAGGTCTCCACGTTGCTACTAGCACCGGTAGTGCGCCCTGCCAAAGCTCAGCTAGTAACACCTTTGAGGTATTTCCTTGCTCCTACTGGTTCGATTAAACCTTGGTTTCATACTGAGGGAAACTTGTTGTTGTGCTCATCATACCTTCCTCTTGGGGTTCCCAACGAGCTCTACATCAACACCGCCAACAAGCATTTTTCTGGGCGCCGTGCATTGAGCCATCACGCCCCAGGTTCGCTAACTCATCCCTTTATAAATCTAAAACCAATGTGTCTGCCTCTCTTTTGGGGCAAATTTGAATCATTGGCCACAATATGAAATCTAAATGTAATCGTACAAAACAATATTCAGGGATATACATAGTCAGGTACAAAAACAAGCCTAAATATTGTAATTATAAATAAAAATGAAGCAATTAATCTTCGGGTACATGTTAAAAATACTTATGATCAAAACCATTCATATACATAAGAATCATATGAATCATTCAAAGATCAGAAACAATTCAAGGATCATATATGTAGTTCCATCTGAGAATAAATCAAGGGCCTCATAATTTTCTTTAGAGATGGAGTTACGAACCAAAGTACCAACATCACAACCTATATTGTTTGTGTGCATTGCTGCCTCAGGTTCACCAACCCATCCCTAAAACATGACACCATCATATGTGTCTCCCCTTGAACTCTTTTGGGGCAAATTTCAATCATCGGCCTCAGTGGCAAACTGAAATGTAATTCTTATATGCTATGAATGCATGCATGCAATAACAATTCAAATATCATAGTTCTATGAATGTACAATAAGTTTCTTCAGGGATGGCGTGAGCATACCAAGTAACAATTGCACAAACTATATTGTTCTTGTACATGGCCCCAGGTTCGCTAACTCATCCCTGAAAAAATCTGACACCAATGTGTCTGCCTCTCTTTTACGGAAAATTTGAATCATTGACCACAATAAGAAATTGAAATGTAATCGTACAAAACAATATCCATGGCTATACATAGTTAGGTACAAAAACAAGCCTAAATATTGTAATTATAAATAAAAAAACCAAACAATTAATCTTGAGGTACATGTTAAAAATACTTATGATCAAAACCATTCATATACATATGAATCATACGAATCACTCAGAGATCAGAAACAATTCAAGGATCATATATGTAGTTCAATATGAGAATAAATCAAGGGCCTCATAATTTGTTTCCGAGATAGAATTGGGGAACCAAAGTACCAAAAACACAACCTATATTGTTTATGTGTGTTACTGCGTCAGGTTGACCAAACCATCCCTAAAACATGACATCCTCATATGCGTTTCCGCTTGAACTCTTTCGGGGCAAATTTTAATCATCGGCCTTGGTGACAAACTTAAATGTAGTTCTTATAAACTATGAATGCATTGAATAGATAATATCATAGTTCTATGAATGTAGAATAAATATTGCAGCCTCGTAAGTTTATTCAGAGATGGCGTAAGCGAACCAAGTAACAATTGAACAACTTATATTGTTCTTGTACATGGTCCCAAGTTCGCTAACTCATCCCTGAAAAAATCTGACACCAATGTGTCTGACTCTCTTTTGGGGAAAATTTGAATCATTGGCCACAATAAGAAATTGAAATGTAATCGTAAAAAACAATATTCAGGGATAACATATGCATCATACGACTCATTCAAAGATAAGAAACAATACAAAGATTATATATATATAGGTTCCATCCGAGAATAAAGTAAGGGCCTCATTATTTTTTCAGAGATGGAGTTGGAGAACCAAAATACCAACAACACAACCTATATTGTTTATGTGCATTGCTGCCTTCTGTTCACTAACCATCCCTAAGAAAACGACACCATCCGATCTGTCTCCCTTGCACTATTTTGAGGCAAAATTGAATCATTTGGCTCACTAAGGAATAGAAATGTAATGTTATAGGCATGTTGTGTATCGAAATCAACACTCAACTAGCAAACTTAACTAGATGGCAGATGAGCAGATTGGGGTTTTGTGACTAGACGGATTGGGCTTTTGTGACTAGATGGCAGATGCATCAATTGACCGTTCACTAACGATATATATACTACCCTACTTCAAGAGCAAAAGAGTTTATACATGATTGAGAAAATCCTATGTATGAATAGTGAAATCTGCGGCTACAACTAGAGAAGCTAGCTATGTAGTACCTCGGATTCCTCATCAGGGACATCCTCCTCGAACTCGTCATTCTCTGCGATTGTGTCGATGATTTCTTGGACGGCGATGGGGTCGTTGATGTAGAGCACCGGATTGCCTCCGCCTGCCGCCTGCCCTCATCCAGATCTGTCGCTGGCACCATGACGTTGTCGGCCACCTGTTGCTCGACGGTGATGGCTACTAGATGGACGGATGAGCTCGAAACCTCGACAGCGCGATGACGAGCAGTGTTCGTGCCCAGAGAAGACGCATCCTCCTGCTTGGCGACGACCGAGCCATCCGCTCCTTCATCTTCAACTGGCTTCACCTCCGGCTCGTCTCCACGCGTATGCTTCATGGCGCACCTAGGGCAGGAGTTGGTGCAAGAGAAGAAGCTTTAGCGCGTGCGATAGGTGCAGGTTAGGGTTTTGGGACTAGACAGATTGGGGAAAATGACACAAGCTCATGGAAGAATAAGGCCAAACGGGTTTATAAACACTGGACCGTTCGTAGTCCTCGAGTGGACACGTATGGTGGGCGGGGGGATGGGGCTACCACGATCTCCACCCTTTTTTCGGGTTCCCTTTTTTTGAAACAACCACGATCTCCACTCTAGAACTGCATTGAAAACACGCTCATGGCAGTCCTCGATTCCACTTCATGCAAGTGGCACGGAACCAATTTCTAGCAATGTTAGATCTACTCGAGGCGCCCCCTTGACGAATGGAAGTTACTTGCGGTAGGGCCTAGTTGGAAGTGAGATTGAGAGTGCTGCGTAAAAATGGGATATGTCTTATTAAAATCAAGTGGCAATAAATTGCAGCGTCCCGTCGACAACCATGCACTCGATGACCCCGTTGATTAAACATGACATGACCAGTCGACGAATTTTTCCATGGACGGTTGCTTGCTCAATATGTAGAGCTCGTTGGGAACCCCAAGAGGAAGGTATGATGAGCACAACAACAAGTTTTCCATTAGTTATGAAACCAAGGTTATCGAACCGGTAGGGGCATGGAAACACCTCTAAGGTGTTGTTTCCAACTTGGAATCCTGCACAACACAAACACGGAACTTTGCCCCCAACTTACAGTTAGGTTGTCAATCTCACCGTTTTTGCTGAAAACAAAGGATTAAACTTATTGTGTTGAAGATAGTAATTGATTGCAGAAAGTAAATAGAAAATAGTAAATAGTTGTAGATTGATGGTAAAAGAATGGACCGGGGTCCATAGTTCACTAGTGGTGATTCATCTTAAGATAGATGACATGTTGGATGAACAAATTACAGCGGGGCAATTGACAAACACCGAGAAAACATATATGCATATACTAATCATCTTGACTCCTATGAGATTTGATTGGGCATTACAACATTATACATATACCTAATCCAACTACATCTATGACTAATAATCCACCTTCAGGTTATTATCCGAACCGCTCAAGTATTAAGTTGCAAGCAATAGATAATTACGTTAAGCAAAGTGTGTAAAGTAAACAATATGATTGTTCTATGAACAAAGGATTGTTGTTTTCTCCCTAGTAGCAACAACACATCTAGTACCTTAGATATTTCTGTCACTTCCCCAGATTACTAGAGGCATGAACCCACTATCGAGCATAAATACTCCCTCTTAGAGTTGCTAGCATCTTCTTGGCCAAGATAGCTACTAACAATAGAAAGCATGCAAGATCACCAATAACAAAGACATGATAGAATCAATAATCAATCTGAAATAGCATCTCAATATCCATCAGAACCCTGCAAACACAACATGTATGATTACAAATAGATGACCTTGATCATGAACAGAGCTCACAAGATCTAAACATGGTAGCACAAAGTAGAAGAACCAACCATCTAGCTACTACATGGACCCGTAGTCCAGGGATGAACTACTCACGCATCACACCGGAGGCAGTCATGGTGATGAAGAAGGCCTCCAGGGTGATCTCTCCCCTCTGGCAGGGTGCCGGGAAGAGCTTCAGATCCCTCCCGATCTAGGGATGGAGATGGCGGAGGCTACAGACTCTTTCATGGAATTTTGATCGGGTACTTAGGGTTTTCGTCCCGAGGGTAATATATAGGCGAAGGGGCAAGGTCGGTGGAGTGCCAGGGGGCCCACACCCCCTGGTGTCGCAGCTAGGGCTGGCCACCCTGGTTCCACGCTTCGTCTCCCCTTCGGACTCCGTGTTCCTTCTGATGAAATATTGACTTGGGCTTTTGTCCGGTCCAATTCTGAGAATATTTCCTTACTAGCTTTTATGAAACCAAAAACAATAGAAAATAGGCAACTGGCACTGTGTCATCTTGTTAATAGGTTAGTTCTAGAAAATGTGTAAAAATACTCCAAAGTGTGGACAAAAAATAAGAAAGTAGATATAAAACAAGCATGGAACATCAAAAATTATATGTACGTTTGCAACGTATCAACGACTTCGTGTTCCTTCTTGTAGAAGTCTTGCTAAGGGAGACGTCTATGCTGTCTCACACTGTGTACTATATGAAGGGCAGGACGTGTGCAACGATCCTCGTTGGATCACACAGGATCAACGGTTGGTGCGCACGATGCATGTGACAACTGTGACAACCAATCAGGGCATAGAAGACATAGAGGGCAACACTAGGTAGTATCAAAAAACCAAGGGAAAAACTGAGTACTATAAAAATAGAAAGTGAGTGTCTTGTACAATGAAACACATCGTGGCATACATCAAATTATGCCAAGATAGATCCACTAGTGTTCATTGTATGTGTGTTCTTCTCATAAACGACATTGATCCACTAGAGTTCATTGCATGTGTGTTATTCTCATAAACCACATGGATTCACTACAGTTCATTGGATATTTTTTATTGTCATAAACCACATGGATCCACCAGTGTCATTGCATGTGTGTTCTTTTCATTAACCACAACTAGAGTCATTGCATATCTGTTCTTTTCACAAACCACATATGGATCCACTAGAGTCATTTCATGTGTGTTCTTTTCATAAACCACATATGAATCCATAGCTAGAGTCATTGGATGTGTGTTATTTTCACAAACCACATATGGATCCACTAGTGTCATTGAATGTGTGTTCTTTTCGCGAACCACGACTAGAGTCATTTAATGTCTGTTGTTTTCACAAACCACATATGGATCCACTAGAATCATTTCATGTGTTATTTTCATTAACCACGGTTAGAGTCATTACATGTCTGTTCTTTTCACAGAACACATATGGATCCACTAGAGTCATTGCATGTCTGTTCTTTTCATAGACCACATATGGATCCACCAGTGTCATTGCATGTCTGTTCTTTTCATAGACCACATATGGATCCACTAGAGTCATTGCATGTCTGTTCTTTTCACAAACCACATATGGATCCAGCAGAGTCATTGCATGTCTGTTCTTTTCACAAACCACATATGGAACCACCAGTGTCATTGCATGTGTGTTCTTTTCATTAACCACAACTAGAGATATTGCATGTCTGTTCTTTTCACAAACCATAGCTAGAGTCATTGGATGTGTGTTCTTTTCATGAACCACAACTAGAGTAAGTGAATGTATGGTCTTTTCATAAACCACATGAGCATGTGTGTTCTTTTCATAGACCACATATGGATCCACTGCTCGTGTAATAGGATGTGTGTTCTTTTTGCAAACCACATATGGATCCACCAGTGTCATGTAATTTGTGTTCTTTTCACAAACCACATATGGATCCACCAGAGTCATTGCATGTCTTTTCTTTGCTAGACCACATATGGATCCACCAGTGTCATAACACACATGGATCCAATAGAGACATTGGATGTTTGTTCTTTATAGAAACCACATATGGATGCACCAGTGTCATTGCATGTGTGTTCTTTTCAAAAACCACATATGGATCCACCAGTGTCATTGCATGTGTGTTCTTTTAATGAACCACATGAGCATGCATGTTGTTCTAACAAACCACATATGGATCCACCAGAGTCATTGCATGTCTATTCTTTTCGCAAACCACATATGTATCCACTAGTGTCATTGCATGTGTGTTATTTTCATGAACCATCGCTATAGTCATTGCATGTGTGTTCTTTTCACAAACCACATATGGGTCCACTAGAGTCATTTCATGTGTTCTTTTCATTAACCATAACTAGAGTCATGGGATGTGTGTTCTTTTCACAAACCACATATGGATCCACCAGTGTCATTGAATGTGTGTTCTTTTCACAAACCACATATTGATCCACCAGAGTCATTGCATGTGTTTTCTTTTCACAAACCACAGTTATAGTCATTGCATTTCTTTTCTTTTCACAAACCACATATGGATCCACCAGAGTCATTGCATGTCTGTTCTTTTCATAGACCACATATGGATCCAGTAGAGTCATTGCGTATATATTCTTCTCACAAACCACATATGGATCCACTAGAGTCAATGCATGTGTGTTCTTTTCATGAACCACAGCTAGAGTCATTGCATCTGTGTTCTTTTCACCAACCACATATGGATCTACTAGAGTCATTTCATGTGTGTTCTTTTCATAAACCATATCTAGAGTCATTGCATGTCTATTATTTCACAAACCACACATGGATCCACCAGTGTCATTACATGCATGTTCTTTTCATAAACCACAGTTACAGTCATTGCATGTGTGTTCTTTTCATTAACCATAGCTAGAGTCAGTGAATTTCTATTCTTTTCACAAACCACATATGGATCCACCAGTGTCATTGAATGTGTGTTCTTTTCACAAACCACATATTGATCCACTAGAGTCGTTGGATGTGTGATCTTATCACAAACCACATATGGATCAACAAGTGTCATTGCTTGTATTTTCTTCTCACAAACCACATCTGGATCCACAGCTAGAGTCATTGCATGTTTGCTGTTTTCACAAAGCACATATGGATCCACTAGTGTAATTCCATGTCTGTTCTTTTCACAAACTACATATGGATCCAATAGTGTCATTTCATGTGTGTTCTTCTCACAAACCACATATGGATCCAATAGAGTCATTGCATGTGTGTTCTTTTCACAAACCACGTATGGATCCACCAAAGTCACTGCATGTGTGTTCTTTTCATTAACTGCAGCTAGAGTCATTGCATGTCCATTCTTTTCACAAACCATAGCTAGTCATTGGATGTGTGTTCTTTTCATAAACCACAACTAGAGTCAGTGAATGTCTATTCTTTTCATAAACCACAAGATCATGTGTGTTCTTTTCACAAACCACATAAGGATCCACCAGTATCATTGCATGTGTGTTCTTTTCACAAACCACAGTTATAGTCATTGCATGTCTGTTATTCTCACAAACCACATATGTATCCACCAGAGTGATTGCATGTCTGTTCTTTTCATAGACCACTGATACGTTGCAAACGTATCTATAATTTTTGATGTTCCATGCTTGTTTTATATCTAGTTTCTTATGTTTTGTCCACACTTTGGAGTACTTTTACACATTTTCTGGAACTAACCTGTTAACAAGACGCCATAGTGCCAGTTTCCTCTTTTTTGCTCTTTTTGGTTTCAGAAAAGGTGGAAAAGGAATATTCTCAGAATTGGATCGGACAAAAGCTAAAGTCGATATTTTACCGAAAGACTCACGGAGCCAGAAGATGAGACGGAGAGGGGCCAGGGGCTGGCCACACTACCTGTTGGCATGGGCCAGGCCAGGCCATGCCAATGGGTGGGTTGGGCCCCTTTGGTCTCCATCGACCTTGCCCCTTCGCCTATATATTCCTCTCGGGACGAAAAGCCTAAACACCAGATCAGAATTCCACGAAAAGTTCCGCAGCACCGCCGCCACCGAAGAGGAGATTCGAGGGACGGAAGTCTCTATTCTGGCACCCTTCCGGTACGGGTAAGTACCCCCAGACCCATCTCCATTAACTCCACCACCATCTCCATTGTTGTTGCTGACTCCCATGATGAGGAGGGAGTAGTTCTCTCTCGAGGCTAAGGGCTCTACCGGTAGCTATGTGTTAATCTCTCTCTCTATGTGTGATCTTATGAGATCATGAGCTTTGTAATCTATATATCTATTCTGCTACTCAAGTGCTTAAATCAATCTTTGCTTATCCCCACGTCTGTGAAGTTGACAGTGTGCACACCGTGTGGCACTTTGTCTAAGGTTATGGAAATACTTATCATGAGTATAATTTGAGATTGTGGTATTTGTTTGAACCATCTAGCGCTCAAGGTGATAGTGAGGGGTTATCTAGATGGGGAAAGCGAACTTTGAGGTGTGCTGTGATAGCCCTACCGTGGATTAGAGTTATCCAACTAGAGAGTAGTTCAGAGTAGTATCACAAAGAGAAGATATTTATATGAGAGTGTTCACTAGTGAAAGTATGATCCCTAGGCCTGGTTTCTAAGCATTGAAACACCGTTTGCAACTAGATATGTTACATGTTTGCTTGCTTCTATCTTTATTTCAGATTTCCCTTAGTCTCTTCCTACCCGTCAAGCTCTTCTCTAGCACCGTTACCACTTATAGTTATCCATATCACTTGTATTTGACTATCTCTTCGCCAAACTAGTGCACCTATACACCTGACAAGTGTATTGGGTGTGTTGGGGACACAAGAGACTTCTTGTATCTTTATTGCATGGTTGCTTGAGAGGGATACCTTTGACCACTTCCTCCCTGAGTTCGATAAACCTTGGGAGATCCACTTAAGGGAAACTTGTTGTTATTCTACAAACCTCTGCACTTGGAGGCCCAACAACTGTCTACAAGAATAGAAGTGCGTAGACATCAAGCTATTTTCTGGCGCCGTTGCAGGGAGGTAAGGTAAAAGGCACTCACATCCTCTGGCTACTAATCTATCTTCTAGTGTGGTTGCTGGTGTGTCAGTGCTCGAAGTTATTTCCTTTAGATTCTGCAATTATATCTTTTGTTTCTTGTTTTTATTTTCACTAGCTAGGCTTAATGGAAAACAACAAAAAAATTAGAGAGCTTTATAGTATTTATCTTGAGTTAGGACATGAAGTGTTTGAAGAGAAAATTAAAAAACCTATGGAACTTTATTTGCGTGCTAATAGCAATGTTATTAGTATGAATTCTTTGAACACCATTATTTCTAATGCTATGGAAAAGTCTAAGCTTGGGGAAGCTAGTTTTTATGAAAATGATCTTTTTAGTCCCCCAAGCACGGAGGAGAAAGTTTACTTTGATGATACTATGCCTCCAATATATGATGATTACAATGATGAATATGATATTTTTAGTCCGCCTACTATTGAGGAGAAAATTAATTATGATTACAACATGCCTCCTATATTTCATGATTATGGTGATGAGAACAATAATGATATCTATTTTTTTTATGTGGGGAGTATTATTTCTCTTATGCATGTGGCTCATGATAAGAATGTTTTATGTGATAGTTATATTGTTTATTTTATTCATGATGCTACTGAAAGTTATGATGATAGAGGGAACCATGGTTTTATGTATCTCAACAATATTAAGTTTCCCCTCTTTATGATGATAATTTTGAAGTTGTACTTGTTTTCCTTTCCTATGCTCGTTTCTTTGTGCTTTCATGACTTGTTTCTTTACAAGATTATTTTTGATAGGAAGTGGGTTAGACTTAAATTTGTTCCATATTTGCTTCTTTATGCTCTTTTTTTTCAATTCATATTTCTTATATGAGCATCATGGAAATTATCATGCCTAGCTCAATAAAGGCGTTAAAGAAAAGCACTTATTGGGAGATAACCCAAATTTTTATTCAGTAAGTTTTTATTTTGTTGTGTGTCGGAAGTTATTTCCTCAGTAATAACATCTCCTTATCCTTTTTGTGTGGTTTTTTGTACCAAGAGTAACCTCTAATGAGAGAGAAGTAAGACTTGGGAAAGTTGCTATCCCAAAACAGATTATTGTGTTTCGCTGTAAAAATTCGTAAAAAATATTTGCACGTCGGTTTGAGCTGTAATGTTTTGTGCTTGTGCCCCAGGTTGTTATCCAACTTTCGTTAGTTCAATACTTTCATATTTTAGCAAGAGAAGGTCTTAAAAAAAATGGTTTTTACCTGCTGGTCTGTTTTGACAGATTTCTGCCATTATTTGCATTTGCCTCTTAATCTCTTTCTCTTTGATCATTTGAACTTTTAAAAGGAAGTGCTACAGTATCTTGTGTTTTAATGGAAGTTTTACTTGTGTTGAAACTGAACCAAAAGACTTATTATCTTGAGTACACTAATGTTGCTAATGAAGATTGTGTGAAGTTTTGTATGGAGGAAATGTTGCTAATGGAAGTTTTGAAGTGCAGGGAATAATAATGTGATAAGATGAAGTATGGACAAAAGCTCAAGATTGGGGATGCCACCCGTGTGACCACAATAAATATCCAAGAAGTACAAGCGTAAAAGCTTGGGGATGCCCAAAGCATCCCCTTCTTCATCAATAAAAATCTTAGGTTCTCTTCCAAACACCTCATATATTTATTGTTTCATGCACAGTTGTGTTGTTCTTGGAGCGTCTTTGTTTTTGTTCCTAGTTTTCGTTTGCTTAAATAAGTTGGTTGGATCCCAACACACTTCTTTTGGAGAGAGACACACCCCGTTATTCATTGCCTAGAACACTCTAGTTTTCACTCTTATTGTTCTGTGAGTGTTCTCCTTTGCTAGCACTGTGTTTAGCTTTAGTTTTCGACTGGCGTTGGAAAAGAGTAGGAAGTTTCATGCTTATAAGTGGTACAAAAGGAGTCTTGTTTTGACTGTGGCCTAGACTTTATCATGTCATGCTTGATATTGCTTTGACTTTATGCTTAGTGATTATTGCTGTAGCATGACTTGTTACAATTAATTGAGATTGCTTAATGTGCCTGTAAAAGAATCATGCGTTGTTTTAGCATATTAAAGCATAATATTGTGGTATTCTCCTTTGATGCTTTATTTGGGTTGACTTGGCGCATGCTCACACCATGTTAAGACTACACCAAGTAACCATAGCCTCCATGATCATTTAGTTTTCGACTTGTAATATCACTTTATGCTTTAATTAATAATGTTTTGTCGCTTTGCATGTTTATGGCCATTATTGCTCTCTTAGTTGGTCGCTCCCAGTCTTTTTCTAGCCTCCATACCAAGTATGAGTTCCACTCATGCATCCAACTCCAAATCAAACCAAGTTATTCCAAAGAGTCCACCATACCTACCTATTAGCATTTTCTATTCCAAGTATATTCATGTTTTTATCTACCTTCTGAATTAAAATTGTTATGTGAAAATTAGTGATTAAAGATCGCACGAACTTGATGGCACGCTTTACTTTTCTTGCCCCTAATAAACTTCAACCATTGTGTCATCTATGTTGGATATGCTTGCACTTATACATTGGGATTATAGAACCATGTTGTCATTGGGAACGCTTTCAACATTGCACTTGTACATTTTACACAGTTGATATCATGCTCTTTTGTTTATGGATGTCGTCGGTGTGAAATGAAAGGGGACCTTGTAAGTCCATGGAGTTATGTATGTGTGTTAGAGAAATGCCTAGGCCACTATCCTAAGCCATGCCTAATCATGGTGGAAACTTGCAGCATCACCATAGTGAGCAATCTATGAAGCATTCTTCTTATAAAAAAAAGATAGAGATTGAGAAAAAAGAAAAAAAGATGAGAAAAGAGGAAAGAGAGAAAAAAGCACAATTTTCTCATGGTAAATAAGAAGATTGCTGAGATTCTCATTGTCTGCTTGCCTTGTCATTTTGATTGTGGGATAACTCATGTATAATGTGCAAGGGGTACCCCGTTGGCGGTTCTCTATGATACACATGTACTTACTATGAAAAGAACTTGCCGCTAAATAAACTTGAGTAGCATGAGGAGAGGCCCTCATATTCAAGGGATATATGATTGCCAACTTATACTTTCTCAAGCATATACTCCATAGTTTGTTCACTTTAACCTTAATCACTTCAAGATGCTTATGATAGGCGCAATGAGAGCTGAAAGCTAATAAGTACCATAATTTTTGGAAGCTCTTGATGAGACTTGAATCCCTGCTTCCTTGTATGAAGGCCTTTCTTTCACTTTTATGTTGAGTCTCCATCTTCTATCTTTATACACCTATTGAGAGAGCATAGTGGTCATTCTTAGTTTAATGTGCATTGTCCCAAAACTTCTTGATTGATTCATAACTTTGATATTGCTTGTTCTTAAACTATTTGTATCTAGTCACCCTTATGAACTTTGAAGGTGTCCTATGCATTTATGTTTTGTTACACTATAAGGGACAAGCTGCATACCATTCTCATTATGTTTTCTTTATGTGAAACAAACAAATGTCTTTCAAAGCATTGTTATTAGTGAATCTTTTGTTTGTACCTTTTCATGTTACAACATAGTTGCTACGTCTTATTGTTAGAACTATATCTTTTATGCTATGTTAAAGTACTATGATCCTAGCTATCAATGTTCTATAAATGGCTTGATCAAGATTATGATGGTGCATATCACCTAAAAAATTCTTCTTTTATCACGTACCTACTCGAGGACGAGCAGGAGTTAATATTGGGGATGTTGATATGTTGCAAATGTATCTATTATTTTTTATGTTCCATGCTTGTTTTATATCTACTTTCCTATGTTTTGTCCACAGTTTGGAGTATTTTTACGTATTTTCTGGAACTAGCCTATTAACAAGATGCCACAATGCCAGTTGCTTGTTTTCTGCTGGTTTTGGTTTTAGAAACGCTGGAAAAGAAATATTCTCGGAATTGGACCGGACAATAGCGAAAGTAGATATTTTACCGGAAGACTCACAGAGCTAGAAGACACGACAGAGAGGGGCCAGGGGCTGGCCACACCACCTGGTGGCATGGGCCAGGCCAGGCCGTGCTAGGGGGTGGTGTGGGCTGCTCTGGCCTCCACCGACCTTGCCCCTTCGCCTATATATGCCTCCCGGGACGAAATCCCTAAACACCAGATCAGAATTCCATGAAAAGTTCCACAATGCCGCCGCCACCGAAAGGAGATTCAGGGGATAGAAGTCTCTATTCCGGCACCCTGCCGGGACGAGGAAGTGCCCCCGGAGCCATCTCCATCAACTCCACCGACATGTCCATCACCATGGATGACTCCCATGTAGAGGAGGGAGTAGTTCTCTCTCGAGGCTAAGGGCTCTACCGGTAGCTATGTGTTCATCTCTCTCTCTATGTGTGATCTTATGAGATCATGAGCTTTGTAATATATAGATCTATTCTGCTACTCAAGTGCTCAAATTAATCTCTGCTTATCCCCACGTGTGTGAAGTTGACATTGTGCACACCATGTGGCAGTTTGGCTAAGGTTACAGAAATACTTATCATGAGTATAATTTGAGTTGTATGTCTCTATGAGATTGTGGTGTTTGTTGGAACCATCTAGCGCCCAAGGTGATAGTGAGAGGTTATCTAGACGGGGAAAGTGAACTTTGAGATGTGTTGTTATAGCCCTACCGTGGATTAGAGTTATCCAACCAGAGAGTAGTTCAGAGTAGTATCATAAAGAGAAGATATTTATATGAGAGTGTTCACTAGTGAAAGTATGATCCCTAGGCCTTGTTTCTAAGCATTGAAACACCATTTGCAACTAGATCTTTTACATGTTTGCTTGCTTCTATCTTAATTTCAGATTGCCCTTAGTTTCTTCCTACTCGTCAAGCTCTTCTCTGGCACCGTTACCACTTATAATTATCCATACCACTTGTATTTCACTATCTCTTCACCGAACTAATGCACCTATACACCTGACAAGTGTATTGGGTGTGTTGGGGACACAGGAGACTTCTTGTATCTTGATTGCAGGGTTGCTTGAGAGGGATACCTTTGACCACTTCCTCCCTGAGTTCGATAAACCTTGGGTGATCCACTTAAGGGAAACTTGTTGTTGTTTGATACGTCCAAAATGTATCTACTTTCCCGGACACTTTTGCTATTGTTTCTCCTCTAAACTTATGTGATTTGGATACAACTAACACGGACTGACGCTGTTTTCAGCAGAATTTCCTTGGTGTCCAGTTTTTGTGCAGAAAATCAACTATCAGGAAAAATCCCTGAAAATATGCCAAAAATCCTATTTCACCAGAAGACTCACGAAGCCAGAAGACGAGACGGAGGAGGGACATGAGGGGCACACACCACCTGGCCACGAGGGCCAGGCCTAGACGAGACAGGGGGTGGTGTGGTCGCCTCGGCTACCCCCTCGGCCTCCCTCTTCGCCTATAAGATGCGTCTTGACTTAAATACCAAGGTGGGTTTGATGTTTTTCTAGATAGAGTTCCACTGCGCCACCACCACCAGATACCGCGATTCGGAACCAGAAACTCTGTTCTGGCACCCTGCCGGGACGGGGAATTGGAGGAGATCATCACCATCGCTTCTCTATCAACCATCCATGATTCCCCCATCCATGAGTGAGTAATCCCCCGCTGTAGGCTATGGGGATGGTAGGGATTGGATGAGATCGTTCATGTAATGGCATCAGATTGTTAGGGCATGGTGCCTAGTATCTATTATTAGTGCTTTTTGACTTTGTTGCAACTTGTTATGCTTAATGCTTGTCACTAGGGCCCGAGTGCCATAATTTCAGATCTGAACATGTTATTGGTTCATTATGATAGTATTGTTTATGATCTTACCTGCAACTTGTATACACACATTGTTGTCCGGAACCAAAGGCCCTAAAGTGACAGCAATCGGGATAACCGGAGGGAATGGCTTTGATGTGAGGATCACATGTGTTCACAGAGTGTTAATGCTTTGCTCCGGTGCTCTATTAAAAGGAGCACCTTAATTGCCAATAGTTCCCTTGAGGCCCCGATGCAAACGAGCTGGCAGGACAAAAGATGTTGTGCAAGTTCTCATTGCGAGCACGTATGACTATATATGGAACACATGCCTATGATTATTTAGTACTTGGATGCTTTATCTTATTTATCTGCAAATGCCCTATGTCTTGATTTCTATATGAATTGTCTTGTCCATGCAACACCCGTCCATCCATCCCTATGCCTACCGCGCTTTAATCCTACTGTTTCCTGCTATTGTTACTACTGTCTTTACTTTTACTACTGCCATCACTTTGCTATTGCTACTGATAAACTGCTGTGGGCAAGATTGTTTCCAGGTGCAGCTGAATTGACAACTCAGTTATTAAGGCTTATAAATATTCTTTGGCTCCCCTTGTGTCGAATCAATAAATTGGGTTTCACTTCCCTCAAAAATACTACGATACACCCCCTATACTTGTGGGCCATCAATACTATTTTTTCGCGCCGTTGCTAGGGAGCATAGCTCGATTTATCAAGTTCACTTGGAATCACTATTGTTCGCTGCTATCCATCCATTATGGGTAAGTCTCGTGATGGCAAGGTTCCTATTTTACCATCCACTACAAGGAGAGGTACGGTTCTAAACACCTCTGTTGATCTTGATTCACCATCTATGATGAGTAAGCTCCTTACACCACCCCATACACATGCTATGCATACTGCTACTACTGTTGACTCTGAAACTTCTGATACTTATGATGTTGCTTATAATGAGATTGATAAGAGTGGTTCATTAGGTCCTTTCCTAGATGCCTCGATTGCTAGAACTATAGCTGCAAATACTCAAAATCCTAATGAAGACACTACTACACCTGTCAGTTTACCTGAGTCTATAGAGAGCTACGATATTGAAGATGGATATGTAGAATTGAATGATGAATTTATCCAATAATGTCAAAATACTCATGGTAAAAGTGCTATTAAGAGTCTCCTTGAGAGGCGTACAATAAATCCCAAATTATCCCCTAATGATAAGTTTGCTACATCTCCCATAAACATTAAAGATAAGGATTATGTGTGGGGCCCCTGGATTAGTCCTTCAAGAATCCCTGTTATGCATACACCACGATCCCATGATCAGTTAGTCGTGGGACATAACCGACAAGTAACAAAGTAAACATCCATTAATTACTCGGATACAAGTCATACCTTAATTTGCCATTACGGCTACATCAGCAACGTTAGCGGAAAATCCTTAAGCGCAGTGCCCGATCCATGACGTAACCTATAGGCAACTGACTAGGAGAGCGTCCTAGCTCGCATAATCACCATCCTCGCCTTCTTATCACTATCTGGCCAGGTTAATAGCTAGGGACAATGCATGTGAGTACTTTTAATGTACTCGCAAACCACCTTAATACAATAATAATCACAAGAGGATATGCAATATGGTTGTGGTAGTAGGAGGGCTCCAAGAGAGGTTCTTTTCTCACATAGTTTCTCTTGTAGATATAGCATCTACATATCTTTGTTGAAAACTTTTGTAAATCCTTTTGTAAACCTTTTTGAAAAGCTTTTGTAAACACTAAGGTTGGGTTACCCATTTGTTCCCGTCTTCAGGTCGTCCCACGACCAAACTCCTTGCTTTCTCTTACGAACATCCCATGGTCAAAACCTTCCTCCTTTCCGACCATCCCATGGTCAAAACATTTTCCCAAAACCTTTGCTTTTCTGAAATCCTTTTTGAAAACAAAACCAGCACCGCTCTACAGCAACCTTCCCAACCGTCCATGACTGCGGACATGGCTATTCAAATAGATTTACACTTTTCAGAGGTTGTACACTTTATCCACACCATCCGGCTACTCTGCCCTGATCTACACCGATCGTGGGTCGAGTAACCGACCAAGACTCTCTGAAAGCCCACTCCAGTATAAGTGCCTACCCTATGAGTGTTATCCCCCTCAACACCGGGATGCCCTATATAGTTCCCAAGCCAACCGGATCGCTTTTTCCACTGTACAAAGTGTGCACTTTCAATGAGGGGCTCATAGTAACGCGTGGAGGCCCGCAGACCCTTCGTTCGTTCTCTAGGTCGATGTTTTACATGGACTCGGCCAGAGAAAGCCCACCCTACGGGGATTTGCATCCCCTGTAGTTGTTACGAGGCACCTTACACCATAATAAACAATCTTCAAATCTACCCCCATCCCATTTTAGGGTAGTGTGGTTGCACGGATTAATTGTTCTAGCAATCTGCAAAGAACCGGGTGCATTTTGGTAAACCTTTTTTCTCCATCTTTCCATCAACATTTTGTAAAAAAAACCTTTTTCTTTATCAACAACTCTTATGAGGTCCCACCTCACCAAGGTTTTATCATAAAACATTTAGTAAAACTTTTCCCTAGGGTTTTCCCATCCTCTAGTTCGGCTTCGGCTAAAACAGGGTCTCCAAGGGGTATGGTGTGATACCATCTACTATCCTAGGGGGCAAGTAGGTGTCATCAATGGGTTTGTACTTATTAGTACAAGGGGGTGAAATGGTTTGGAGGAGCCAAACCACTACCCGATATAGATCATCATATAGTAAACAATGCAGTTTCCATAAAACAGTAATTCAAAACATGCATAAGTAAAATAGCAGGGCAAGGCTTATGAGCAAGAAGGTGGCTTACCTGGGATCAACAATATGGCAAAATGTCCCTGCACTTCTTCTGAGAATACCATAATAATCAAATAATAACCATCTTCTTTGGTTCTTCGATATAATCGCCACTATCGTCGTTAGATAGCACACATGCATACAAACAGAGCCCCAATCAATACAAGGCATACAATCACCAATACCATACAACAAACAAGCAATTGAATAATACCAAATTAAGATTCAGTAGGTTTTGAGAGGATTGGATTTAGAAGATTGAGATAGTCTTGGAGGTATGGAAGAACATCCCTTAGGGTTTATAGTCGAGGAACTACCTAAGAGGGGTTTTGGACCAA
This sequence comes from Avena sativa, assembly GCA_916181665.1. Lineage (NCBI taxonomy): Eukaryota > Viridiplantae > Streptophyta > Magnoliopsida > Poales > Poaceae > Avena > Avena sativa. Next base: position 578,483,053 of record OV702287.1, read on the forward strand.
GGACCTATTCTATATGATACCATTGTGTAAGAATGATACCAATAGATAGGAGATGACAAAATGAAACCAACAAAAATGGTTTCACTATTTTATCACTTTTCTTTAAATAGTTATGGTTTTCCTAGTGAAATAACTTCTAGTTTTAGGGAATAATTCACCAGAAAAGTTCTCGAGCTCCAAAAATTATTTCCTTGGATGGGTAGGTAGGGTTTGAGGTACTGAAACACCAAAAATTGTAACCAGGTCAATATAATGACTAGAATGCCCTCAGGAAATCCCCAAAGCAAGTTTTGTGGCGTTTTTGTGTTGTTGACCAGATTTATTTTAAAGAAGGTTTTAGTACGATTCCAACTTCACAAGTTAGGTATTTCAAATAACTTTTTGTAGAAATTGGAATTACCCAATTTGGATATTAAGAACTACTGGATTGGTTTATTTAGTGAAATGAGTCTACACAGAATAGTTTAATTCATTAAAATTGAACCAGAGCTCAATAAAATTTGAGATACTAGGGTTTGATAGATGTCGATATGGAGTTTTACTTTGAGTTGGAATTAGGCCAATACCTCTGTTGGTTTGACGTAGAGAAATTACCTAAGGCAGATATGTCCTGTGTTTGTTATTTTTGCTAAGGGTGGACCTTAGTTCACCTTGGCCTCAGATAAATGCCTGATGGTAGGTATATAAACATGCAATTAGTGGAACTTGGTTTCATCCATTTTGGAGGTGTATATCTCCCTTAGGAATTTATTTACTACAAATGATAGTTTATGGTAGAATAATCTACAGAAAAGATACCAGGGATAATTTGCCAAACTTCTGACACAACATGTTTGGCAAAATAGGTGCCTACAAGGGTAAATTTAGATCTGTGCAAATCCTGGTTTTTCCACTTTTAAAATGAATTAACCTGAGGGGCTGGATATGGATCTGTTCAGGAAATGAATAAAGGAAAAAAGGAAGAAGGGCAGTTGGGCCGGATCTGCGGGAACGTGGGCCACGGGGAGGGAATTTTGGCCCACGCGGGCGGCACATGCGCGGGAGGCGGCATTTGACCCCGACAGGAGGGGCCCACCTGCCAGCGGCGCACAACCCCGAAGGGGTATCGTCGAATCTGGGCCACCGGATCAAGTCAGATCCGACGGCACCGGGTCGTCATCCTCGTCCGCTTCGACGACAGCGAGGGAAGCCCTAGCGGAGCTCGAAGAATGGCGGCGCGGCTCACCTGGGGCTCGGGAGGTGTCGGGAAAGCGGTGGGGTGATGCGGTGGACGAGGGCGACCACGGGGATGGGCGGCACGACATGGTCCAGCGCCAGAACAGGCCATGTGCATCTGCTCCATCAACGACCTCATCGGAGCTCCTTGGCGACGACGGTGGAGAGGTTCCTGGCCAAGAATAAGGGCATGGTCAGTTAGAGGGGGAGGAGGGGATCACGTCAGAGTGACATGCAACGGGGGAAGACCAGGGAGGAGGGAGCTTAGCTCGAGGAGAGGGAGGAGGCCGTGAGCTTGCTCTCTGCTTCTCACGGGCAAGGCAGATCTATGGATAGGCTTGGGAGCTCGGGGATGATAGATCAGGCATAGGGGAGCCTGGTGAGGCCACATGCAGGTGGAGGAGAGCTCGGGAGAGGGCACCTCGAGCTCGAGCTCAATAATGGCCGAAAATGGTGGTTATTCTTCTTGTGGCCAGAGGATTTCTAGGGAGGTAAGTTCTGGGGAGGTGAGTTATGGGGAGAGGAGTTAAATGAGGGGCGTGGTGGAGGCTGGGATGATCTCTGCGTTTTTAGACCGAGATGGGAGGTTGTATGATGGACAATGTCCAAGGATGGTCTAGGTCAGAGTCCATGGCTTACTCATTGTCTAAGCTAAGCGGTGGAGAGGGCCCTGTGGTCATGTAGGAGATAGAGAGGGGGTGGGGATACTTCTACAAAAGCTTGGACAAGTGCTTGACTTAACTCTCTCGCTCTCTTCCTTGCCAAGCACAAGAGACAAGGATGTCGGGGTGGTGCTACAGTGTTTTTACAGTGTTGGTCGACCACGGGGAGTGCTGAGGGTTGTGGTGCATTGCTTTGCAAGATTGGTGGTTGACACATCCATTTTGCATCACTATTCTATGTCATAATTAACTGTTATTCATTGATATATTTCATATTGAGAGGTGAGACTTATGTTATTTCATCTATTTTTGCATGGTTGATGACTTTTGGAGCATGGCCCGCTGCAGTCAGGATTCTGATGGAAAAGGTGCTGTTTGGAGGCAAAATTCGCGAAGATCAGAAAATCTAGGAAAATATACGGAAAATCCTATTTTTCCAGAAGAAGAAGGAAGCCAGAAGGGGGGCTAGAGATGGGCCACAGGGGGCCCACACCACCCCTTGGCACGGGCCAGCCTAGGCCGCGCCACCAGGTGGTGTGGCCGCCCTGGTCCACCCCTAGCTCTCCCCTCTGGTGTATATATTCCTCCCAAAACCCTAAGACTCGCAGAGCGACCACAGAAAAATTTCGCTGCCTCTGCGGGGCGGAAAACACCGAGAGAGAAAGGTCTCTCCGGCAGATAGATTTCTGTCGGGGGAATTCCTTCCTGTAGAGGGGAGATCGTCGCCATCAACACCACCATCAAGCTGGGGTTCATAGGGGAAACTTTCCCGGTGTTGATTACTCTATGTAGTTGATGCTATTGAGTGAACAATTGAATTATTGTTTATGTTCAGATTGTTATACTTCATTATTCCATCTATGATCATGATCCATATGATGTCTTATGAGTAGTTCGTTTTGTTCTTGAGGACATGGGAGAAGTCATGTTGTTAGTAGTGGAGTTGTGTTGAGAAAGATTCAATTGTTTGATATTTAAGTTGTGGTGTACTTCTTCTAGTGGTGTCATGTGAACGTCGACTAGATGACACTTCACCTATATGGGCCTAGGGGAATGCATTGTGTATTTGGCTACTAATCGTAGGGGTTGCCGGAGTGACAAAAACCTGAACCCCCATTAGGAAACCATTGAACAAGGGACGTAAGGGTCATAGAGTTTAAAGCTGTGGTTAGGTTTCTACCTTAATTACTTTCTTCTACTTACGGATGTTTGCAAGGGGTAGAATAACAAGTATGTATTAGTCCTAGGAAGGTCGGTACATTAGCACAGGATCACCCACACAACACTTAGCAAGCTAAAGAAGCTTAATCAACTATATGAAGCGAAAGCACTTGACAGTCTTCCCATGTGTCCTCGAGAACGTTTTGTCATCTTAAGTAATACAACTGGCTTGTCCTTTGCTGCATAAACGATTGGGCCACTTGCTGCATTTATTCTTATTGTCTTTTGTTTACTCGTACTTTGTTTACTTGCTTTATCAAAAACCCCTAAAAATCCATTTGCTAAGTATTTGCAGAGAATTCCTGATCCATACCACTAGCCAGCACCTTCTGCTCCTCGTTGGGTTCGACAGTCTTACTTATCGAAAATACTGCGATACACCCCCTATACTTGTGGGTCATCAAGACTATTTTATGGCGCCGTTGCCAGGGAATGAAGCGCTATTGGAGAGTGGAACTGGAAAAGGAAACTTCAACTATGAGTACTGTTTACTTCTGCTAGTTGCTTTATTTTTGTTATGGATAATTCGCTGAGTTTCTTATTTGGTCATGCTACTACCACTGCTAAGGTAGTAGATGAACCACCACCTGCTGAGAATGATGTTTTTAAAATACCTACAATAATTATTAATCGTGTTATGGATAACTACTATGCTGGGATGGAACTGTCCATCCTGGTGATCATTTGCTCTTTATACACGAATTATGCGGGTTGTTCAAGTGTGCAGGTATTACTGCAGATCAAGTTAAGAAGAAGTTATTCTCATTATCACTAAAAGGAAGAGCTGAGGAATGGTATAAGCTGTTGAATGGGAGGAAATAGTGCCTCTCTTTTATTCAAAATTTTATCCTCCTAGTGAGATTCATAAAGATCGGAATCAAATATACAACTTTTGGCCTCTAGATGGAGAGATTACAACTCAAGCTTGGGGGAGATTGAAGTTACTAATGCTCAAATGTCCCATTCATGAGCTCCCCAACAATATTATTATCATTAACTTTTATAAAAGGCTCCCTCTACATGATAAAGATTTATTGGATGCTTCTTGTGCTGGATCATTCACTCGCATGGAAGAAGAAGCTAAATGGGATCTTCTAGACCGTATTCAAGATAATGCTGAAGCTTGGGAGAATGACAAAGGTAGAAAGTCAGGTATAAATTATGATTATGAATGCATTGAATATTTTATGGGAACTGATGACTTTCAAAATATTAAAAATGCTTATGGTCTAGACTCTCAAGCTATTGCTTCTTATTTTAAGGCTTTTGCTTCCTACATTGAAGTGCCTAAAAAGAAGTGGAATAAGTATCATGAACCTTATAAAGATATTGCTAAGAGTGTTCCTGCAAGAAATACTGAAGTTTATACTGCTAATCATGTTTTACCTGAACCTTATATTGAGAAAATGCCTTTCCCAGTTAAGATAAAGGAACATTCTATGATAGCTAGTATGGTTGATGAAAGTATAAGCAAAGCTGTTGAATCTAATATACAAATGGTTGATGAACATATAATAGGAAAAGTGAAGGACTTTGTTACTAAATATGTAGAAGAGGGACACACTATCCTTTTAAGGATACCTCTAATATTGTCTCACAAAGTAGTGTTATGAGAGCTAGTATTCCTGTGTTTTCTGTTAGAATAAGTGATCATTGTTACGATGGTCCTTGTGATAGTTATATTGTTAAGTTTATGCATGATACTGAAAGTTAGTATGAGAGAGGGAAAAGTGTTCTTATGCATCCGAATAATATCAAGTCTCCTCGTTTTATGCTGAAAGTTTTTATGTTGCACTTGTTTTGCCTTCTTATGCAAGTAGCCTCTAGTTTCAAATACTTGTTTGTTTACAAAATTCCCTTGCATAGGAAGTGGGTTAGACTTAAATGTGTGTATTTTTTATTCTTAATGCTCTCTTTCACCTCAATTCATATCTTTATGTGAGCATCCTCAAAATTATCATGCCCATCTTAATGGCTATAAAGAAAGAGCTTTTTGGGAGACAGCCCAATTTATTTTTGCTTTCATTTTGTTTTTGTTTCTTTGAGTCTTGGAAGTTATTACTTCGGCAATAACCTCTCCTGATCCTTTTTGTTTGTTTTTTGTCGAGATCAACCTCTAATGAGAGAGAAGTAAGATTTGGGGAAGTTGCTGTCCCGAAACAGATTTTTGTGCTACACCGTAAATATTCGTGAGAGTTCTCTGTATGTCGGATTGAGCTGTAATTTTTTTTGCTTTTGTCCCAGGTTGTTATTTAACTTTCTTTAGTTTTGCACTTTTTGATTTGAGCAACAGAAGATTTTCGAAAAAATTGATCTTTAGCTGCTGGTCTGTTTTGACAGATTTTGCCACTCTTACATTTGCTTCTTTATTCGATTTCCTTTCTGGATTCTTTTTTGGTTTTCGGAAGGAGTTGCTACAGTAGCTTATGTTTTGATGGTTTTCAGTTGAAGTTGGACTCAAAAGGTTTTATCACTTCATTTATACTAATGTTGCTAATGAGAACTGTGTGATGTTTTGTGTGAAAGGAATTTCCAGGTAGTGGAGATAATGGTGTAATAAGGAAGAGAAGGGTTTTATGACTCAAGTAACAAGTGTATGAAGATGAAGATATTGATGTTATTCAAGTGGTGACTCCGGAAGAATCTACTAGATACCAAATTCAGAGACCTGCAGAGTCCGTGTTCAAATAGGTAACAGTTCTGGTAAGAAGAGTTCCACGAAAATACAATCCAACTATATTTTTGAAGTTTTTAGCCAATAAGGAAAGTTACGAACCGAAAGAGGGACGGAAACGGAGCCAGGGTGGCTCACACCACCCTGTGGCGCGGGCCCACCCCTGGCCGCGCCACCAGGTGGTGTGGCCACCTCGGACTCCATCTCCAACCCGTTTTCTCTCTGTACCTTCCTTTTGTTGTGAAACTTCGTAATATATAACACCCCGGATCTCCCGAGGTTCTTATATCGTGTTTTCGTCATGTTTTCGTGTTGATCTGTTTCTGCCAGGAAGTATCCTTGAAAGCTTAGAAGCACAATGGTGTCTGCCAAGGATAGAGGAAAGGAGCCTATGGAGAAGGATCTCCAAGACCCCGGGAAGGAGAAGGAGATCAAGAGTGAAGGTGAAGAGTAGGCAAAGCACATCGGCACTACCATTGCAAGCATTGGAGTGGTGGCGAACCCTGCCAGGATCAGAAGGACTGCACGGATGTCAACTGGAGGGAAACCTCCGTGTCACTGTTTGGCTCCAAGGACACCTTCTCCAAGCACCAAGAGTCCCTTCCATACCTTTATCCATAACCATGCAGGAAAATAAGACTCCAAGAGGGAAGAACGGAAAAAGAATCGCAGGAGGTGGGATCCACAATCTGACATGATCATGAACCACATCAAGCACAACTCGGAGTTGATTCGTACCCTCACCTTCGAGATTGAGGACTTGGGGAAATTGATCAAAGAGCTCATCAAGAGGATACCACCACCACCAAAGGAGTAATTCGTCATCTGGTTTGGCATCCCCTTGGTTTGTTCCAAGCTTGGGGGAGTGTCGCGGTATCACATCACTATCTTCTATCTTTTTACCTATTTAGTAGAGTCATATCATGAATAGAGAAGTTATCATGTAGGATGGTTTTCATTATGGAAGTGTCCCCTCTCTCGTTAGATATGTATCCCTTGGTGTGAGTTGCTGTTATGGAATATTAATGAGAAGTTCTATCATTTACTCTTTTGCATAGCTTATTTTAGTTTTCAATTTGTGGTCATATGATTGATCTTGTTTTAGTATTGGTATCACTTTGGGATCATTGATTTAATTTAGTTGGTTTTGGCAAACCTGGCTCGGTCAGTAGCAACACTATTTTTCAGAGTTGATTAAAAAAATAAATGTACTCTAAAGGAATATAATTTCATCATCTTTCTTTCTTGATTTTCTCATAACATTAGTAGTCCCTAGTTAAGATCTTTTGTGCTTCCAAGGAAGATTGCATGTTTGCCTTTATCACTTCTATGTTCGTTTGTTTCCTTCAACTCTTATACTTGCTACCCAGACTTGCTAGCCAAAAACCTATACTGAGAGGGAATTCTTCTCGTGCATCCAATCCTCAAAACCAAAACCTATGCTATTTATGTCCACCATACCTACCTATTAGCATTATTGCTACTCCAAGTAAATTTTTGTTTTATCTACCTCCCAAATTAAACTTGTTATGTGAAAATGAGTGATTAAAGCTCTCACAAACTTGATGGCACACTTTACTTTCTTGCACTTAATAAACTTGAACCATTGTGCCCATCTATGTTGCGTATATGCTTGCGCTTTGTGAGTTGTGAATTAGCAGAACCATGCTCTCATGGGGAACGCTTTAAACATTGCGCTGGTACTTTGTACCTAGTTGATATCATGTTCTTTTGTCTATGGATGTCGTCGGTGTGAAATGAAAGGGGAGCTTGTAAGTCCATGGAGTTATGCATGTGTGTTAGAGAAACGCCTGGGCCATTGGTCTAATCCATGCTGGCATGGTGGAAACCTGCAGCATAACCATAACGAGCATCTATGAAGCATTCTTCTTATAAAAAAAGAGATAGAGATTGAGAAAAAGAGAAAAAGAAAAAAAACAGATTATGAAAACAGGAAAGAGAGAAAAAAACACCATATTCCCATGGTAAATAAGAAGATTGTTGAGATGTTTGTTGACTGCTTGCCTTGTCATTTTGATATGGGGATTCTTCCATATCATCGGGCAAGGGGTACCCCGTTGGCGGTTCTCTATGATACACATGTGCTTACGATGACAAGAACTTAACGGTGACTAAACTTGAGTAGCATGAGGAGCGGCCCTCGTATTCAAGGGACATGAGATTTTCAATTTACAACTTGTCAATGCATATCCTTATATTTGATCACTTTAACCTTAATCACCTAAATATGCCTATGATAGGGGGAATGAGAGATGAAAGCTAGTAAGTATCATAATTTTTTGGATCTCTTTATGAGACTTGCAATCCCTGCTTCCCTCTACGAAGGACCTTTCTTTTACTTTTTAGCTGAGTCAGTAAACCTACTCCCTTCTATCTCAGCAAGTATTTTGAGTTGTTGTGTTTCATTCATTCATATGATGATTTACTCAATCATGTTTCTTATTATCCTTGTTTTGCACATTGCTCTTATCTTGCTGAGTACTACTTTGAAAGCTATCATTGAAAATCCAGTTATTTGTGAACTCCAGCAAATTATCAACTATTCTTCAACCAAGAGCTAAGTTTGCCATTACCAATTATGATTCACTTTATGTATCTTTATTTTGTTTCCTTTACCCATTGCATGTTGAGTTATATAATACTGAGTTGTCTTCTATTATGATCTATGTATTTGATGAATGTGATGCTTCTTGTCCATATTCTTTTATCGACTCTTCACTCCATAAACCTGAGGCCATGTTTATTGAGCTCAGTTTCGCTTGGGGACAAGCAAAGTCTAAGCTTGGGGGGAGTTGATACGTCCATTTTGCATCACTATTCTATGTCATAATTCACTGTTATTCATTGATATATTTCATATTGAGAGGTGATACTTATGTTATTTCATCTATTTTGCATGGTTGATGACTTTTGGAGCATGGACCGCTGTAGTCAGGATTCTGATGGAAAAGGTGCTGTTTGGAGGCAAAATTCGCGAAGATCAGAAAATCCGGGAAAATATACGGAAAATCCTATTTTTCCAGAATACGAAGGAAGCCAGAAGGGGGCCTAGAGATGGGCCACAGGGGACCCACACCACCCCTTGGCGCGGGCCAGCCTAGGTCGCGCCACCAGGTGGTGTGGCCGCCCTGGTCCACCCCTGGCTCTCCCCTCTAGCGTATATATTCCTCCTGAAACCCTAAGACCTGGAGAGCGACCATAGAAAGATTCCGCCGCCTCTGTGGGGTGGAAAACACCGAGAGAGAAAGATCTCTCCAGCAGATAGATTTCTGTTGGGGGAATTCCTTCCCGAAGAGGGGAGATCGTCGCCATCAACACCACCATCAAGCTGGACTTCATTGAGATCATCATCATCACCACCACTATCATTACCATCAGCACCCTCATCACCATCTCCATATTGTTGTAACAATTGTGTTGAATCTTGCATAGTTCACAGGGGAAACTTTCCCGGTGTTGATTACTCTTTGTAGTTGATGCTATTGAGTGAACCATTGAATTATTGTTTATGTTCAGATTGTTGTACATCATTATTCCATATCTGATCATGACCCATATGATGTCTTGTGAGTAGTTCATTTTGTTCTTGAGTACATGGGAGAAGTCATGTTGTTAGTAGTGGAGTTGTGTTGAGAAAGATTCAATAGTTTGATATTTAAGTTGTGGTGTACTTCTTCTAGTGGTGTCATGTGAACGTCGACTACATGACACTTCACCTATATGGGCCTAGGGGAATGCATTGTGTATTTGGCTACTAATCATAGGGGTTGCCGGAGTGACAGAAACCTGAACCCCCATTAGGAAATCATTGCACAAGGGACGTAAGGGTCTTAGAGTTTAAAGTTGTGGTTAGGTTTCTGCCTTAATTACTTTCTTGTACTTACGGATGATTGCAAGGGGTATAATCAGAAGTATGTATTAGTCCTAGGAAGGTCGGTACATTAGCACAGGTTCACCCACACAACACTTAGCAAGCTAAAGAAGATTAATCAACTATATGAAGCGAAAGCACTTGACAGTCTTCCCATGTGTCCTCGAGAACGTTTGGTCATCTTAATTAATACAACCGGCTTGTCCTTTGCTGCATAAACGATTGGGCCACTTGCTGCATTTATTCTTATTGTCTTTTGTTTACTCGTACTTTGTTTACTTGCTTTATCAAAACCCCGAAAAATCTGTTTGCTAAGTATTTGAAGAGAATTCATGATCCATACCACTAGCCATCACCTTCTTCTCCTTGTTTGGTTCGACACTCTTACTTATCGAAAATACTACGATACACCCCCATACTTGTGGGTCATCAGTGGTGTTTGGGTTTGGTTTTTGATACAAAAAGGTTAAATGTCCCAATTTGCCATAAGGGATGATCAAAGGTTATATCTTGATTTTTGATCTTGACAACTTGAGATAAGGATGATGGTAGATGGGTAGGGTTAAGATGCATCTCTAGGATTTATTTGGGATTTTTAAGAGGATTGGAAGTCCACTTAAATCCATTTATTCAAAAACTGCAGAAGTGAAGTATTGCAGCTCATTTGATATTTTTACATTGGACCTTGTTGTATTTTGATGTGAGGTGGTCCCAAATGTGAATACACACTTAGGGGAATTTTCCCAAGATTTATTGTGGCTTGAAAGTATTTAAAACAGTTACTATTCCACTTATCCTATTTAAGAAAATTGGGAAAAAGAAATAATAAAAGATCTCAAAACTCTTTATTTTTTAGATGTGAGGGTCGGGTATGATATATGGACCTCAATTGAGCCAAAAGATTTTTTTTTGACATAAATTGAGCCAAAAGTTGGAGAGGTGTTTTGGAAAAAACCAAACTTTCCCTTGGGAAAGGAGTTTTGGAGATTTTGTCTATTAAAGGAATTAAATAGATTTGGTCCATAATAAATATGGATAAAATTTGATAAATCTTGATTATCAAGGTAGATGATGTAGACAAGGTGTAACAAGCATTTACAACCTTCGGATTGGAGAATCCAAGTTGATTTTGGTGAAAACTAGAGATTTAAGGATCTTGGGTAAGATTGTTTTCATGCCACCAAAACCTTGTTGGATCTTGGAGCTCAAGGCTCACCTTGGGGCATGGGATATAGAGATGGATAGACCAAGTGATGTAGATCGCAAGGGTGTAGAGGTTTTATCTTGATCCTGCTTGAGCTCACCAAGACAGGCTTTCGAACTTTGAATAAAATAAGCCTACCAAAGCAGATTATCAACTAGCCTTCAAAAAATTTTGGGTTTAAAAAGCACAAATATCCAGTTGGAACAAGTGAAGTAGGTATTTATAGACCTAAATGAGTAGAACAGAACCATGCAAAGAGTTAGTCCATAGAAGGTTGGATGATGGTGTGAGCTTCTGTCAAAGTAGGGATGTTGACTAGATTTGCGGGAATAGTTATTTTCTTGCCTGCAAAACCATAAAGAACAAGTGTGTTGGAGGATGATATAACCTAGGGAAAGAGTGGGAATTGGTACTCCTTATGATGGTTAACAAGATGGTTAAAATGCATTTTCAAAAATGCACAAGGGTTGAGAAAAGGAGACATTCAAAAAGGTGATGTTGGAACAGACTTAGCCAGATTTGGCAGATTTAGGGCTTTTGACTAGAATATCGGTGGTGATGATTTTGATGGGATGCAAGGTACCAAAGAATCATCAAGTGGATGATTTGGAAGTTTAGAGGGGGTAAAAAGGATCCATGCTTGATATGGGTATTCATTGACTTGGAAACTTCTAGAATGGATCACTTCAGAATTGATCTGGTTAAGGTGTTTAGATGATCACATAGTAGCTAGGGATTATATCCAACTTTGTAATCGTGCTTAGGATTTTGGGTTTCAAGTATCTTTATCCTAGTGATGAGCTCCTATGGTGGCTCACTTAGCTCCTTAAGCAAACAAGTCAAACAACAGATCAAAGCAATTCATGAGATAAGAGATCAAGGCAACTCATCTTACAAACAAACCAAACCTACCACTGAGGTTACCATCAAGCCTAGCTAGAGGTAAGGATTTGTATTTTGAAAAGGTTGTGGTTGGAATCAGGTGAGAGTCCTTGGTATCTTTACCAAGAGTAGAACTCAAAAACTTTATAAAGAGGTTTTGGGAAACCTAGAGAGAAGAGTAGTTGAAGGTTCTGTCTTGAAAACATAAGGAGATAGTATTCTATAGCTCTCCATAGTGTGATCAATATATGCTACTAAAATAGTTGGTTTGCAAAGGCTTCTTGGCTCGGGTTTTTGAAATGCCAGAACATTTGAGAATATGGAAATTAATCCAAGACACTTTTGGGAAGTAGCTTTTGTCAACTGGTGTGGAGGTAAGGAATATATCTTCTAATACACAATCATAAGCATAAACATATTCAAACAACAGGCAAACACTTCATCACTAAACAAGAAAAAGTTTTTGTTCCCCCTGATTTTTGCATTCTGGACAACTAATCAGGTTGCTGAAATTGGGATGTTACTGACCTTTCTGCCTTAAAAGAATTTTGTCCCGAGATTAAGGAGAGTAGGGTTAGGGAATTTTGAGTCAAGGTTAGTGCTACTTGTTTCAAGCGTGCTATCTTACATTACCCGTCCTTGGAAGTGGTTACTACATCGATGAAGTTGAGCTTCAGTCTTCCGGGATGCACGGAGAGTTGGGTACAGTCTAGTCCTGATTGCGAGCGATGACCTTTGGTTCCCTCCGGATTCGCTATCCCAAGGGTTTAGGTTGAGAGGACTACCTCGGTGCTGAGCTTCACGGGGTACTCTTTGGAGGGTAGAATCTTCGGCTGGGTGTACCTTTCTCTAAGGATCCACGACTCTACCTTAGGGGCGTAGCGTATCCTATTTAACGATTTTAGGGTCGAAACTCTTGAGTTTTCTTCTCGCGAAGAGTTACTCTATTTTTGTGGGAAAGAAGCAGTCTTTTCCCCTTAGGATTAAACTGGGGTAGATCAGAGAGTTGACATAGTCCTTCCTTCTAGAGCTGTCGGATGATGTTTTGAGGAGTATCATCAATTCTTCCATCGGGGTTGAAACCTTCAGATGAAGTCCACAAACTATGTCCTACGAGGCTCATATACTACGGTTATTCGTACTTAGCCTATTTGAATATATTGAAGTCGCAAGTCCTCTAAATGGGTTGGAACTGAGGGGTTAGTGATCCGGTGAACCTTCAGGCAGGTCTTAAACTGGAATAGCCCGGGAGGATCTCCATGGAATCTTCTTAGATTTAAACCCCTTAGTCTTCTTCGAACCCTTGAGAGGATAGTTTGGTCGGCTTCCGTAGTTTGGTTGACTTCAGGTATTCAGGTTGTCCTGGTTAGGGCTTCTTGGGTACTGAGGGATTGAGGAGTCCTTTGACGGATGTTGACGAGGTTTATCTTCTGAGGTTTGGATGATTTTCGAGATGATTCCTGGAGAAGGACGTCGGGGTTGGGAATTTTTCTTGAAGTATTGTCCGGTAGGTAGTCTTCTAGAGTTGAGTGGAAAGACACAGTCTTTCCACCTTAGACCTTCACTAAGGTTCTTCGAGAATGGTGCATATCTTTTGCCTTGGAGTGCTGACTTGATGTTAGCGGAAGGCTGTCTTCTTTCTGGGTCTTAACTGGAGTCTTCAAGTGACGTCCTATCGCAAACTTTTGCGGGGGTGGTTTCCTCATGAATCCTTATGGGGTTAGCTTAGGGCAAGTTAGCGATTTACGGCTCTTCTTGATAGGAGTTAGTCGGGGTTGAAGCAGTCGGCGTCGGGCAAGTGGTCTTCACTTGAAATTTTTGCGTTTCTTCTGCTTGATGGCGGAGTGGACTCGTTGTCTTCATGCTTCCTTACCATCTGGCTTCAGGGGTAGTTCTGACCTTCTAGAGACGATTATCCCGTTAGTTTGGGTAGGGTCGACTAGATTAGTTAGTCTCCTGAGGCGGTCGGAAGCTCTACTTTACCAAAGGTTAGTGTAATTAGGTCTTCACTTCTAGTCTTGGTAGACTTATCAAGTGGTTTCTTGTGGATGTTGGGGATCCTTCGTTGATCGACTTCTAGCTTCAACGGGATTTCTTGCTGTAATATATCGAGGAATAAGGGAGTGTTGCACTATCGACGAGTCTTGAGAGGTGAGTTGGACGAGGGATGCCGTCCTGTGGAGGTGAAGTCTTCGAGTTGTTCTGACTTGACGATGTTGAATTCCTGGTTCTTGCGATGCCTTTCCATTCATATACCCCTGAGTTTAGTCTAGATTTTCGTTAGCGACGACTAACAGGGGTACCTAAGGTACTCAGTGGGGTATCTATCCTTGAAACACTTTTGTCATGGGGTAAAAGGGCCAGAAAATACATACAAGGTAAACAGAGCGAGGGCATCGCAATGTCCTCGGCAAACAACACACATCAAGCAACACATAAGGCACTTTAGGAAAGCAAACATGGTCAACGTTAGGGACCAAGGAGTTAACTACTCGCGATGTAGGGGAATCCTATTCTTAGGACTATTGACCATAGATATCGTCTTTCTTCAGGTCGGAGTCACTATCTTGCCGATAAAGCCTTTCTCGTATCTTGGACGCTTCTTGATAGTGCAACACTTGATGTCTTTTGATTATGAGGATTCCGCTGGTAGAGAAATATTGTAGTCTCCTTGTGTTTGCTGGTAGTTGCTTGTCTTCATCTTGTTCTCATTGTCTTCACCGGGTTCTAGGTCCTAGTTATTCAAAATCCATAGGTTTAAAGTTTGGACGAGAGTTAGAGGAAACCATTTTCAAAAGCATTTACTTAGAGCAAGAGAATAAGTAGAACTTTTTGAAACACATTGAGAAACTAGTTTTCGAGAGCTGGGGTTTCTAAAATAAGGTTCCTATCTAGAGACCATGCTAACTAAGGTTCTCCTACAGTCACGATGGCTCTGATACCAAGTCTGTGGGGCCCCCAGATTAGTCCTCCGAGAATCCCTATTATGCATACACCACGATCCCATTATCAGTTAGTCGTGGCACATAACCGACAAGTATCAAAGTAAACATCCATTAATTACTCGGATACAAGTCATACATTAATTTGCCATTATGGCTACAGCAGCAACATCAGCGGAAAATCCTTAAGCGCGGTGCTCGAACCATGCCTTAACCTACAGGCAACTGACTGGGAGAATGTCCTAGCTCGGATAATCACCATCCTCGCCTTCTTCTCGCTATCTGGCCAGGTTAATAGCCAGGGACAATGCATGTGAGTACTTTGAATGTACTCGCAAACCACCTTAATACAGTAAGGTAGGAGGAGGGCTCCAAGAGAGGTTCTTTTCTCACATAGTTTCTCTTGTAGATATAGCATCTACATATCTTTGTTGAAAACTTTTGTAAAGCCTTTTGGAAACCTTTTTGAAAAGCTTTTGTAAACACTAAGGTTGGGTTACCCATTTGTTCCCGTTTTCAGGTCGTCCCACGACCAAACTCCTTGCTTTCCCTTACGAACATCCCATGGTCAAAACCTTCCTCCTTTCCGACCATCCCATGGTCAAAACATTTTCCCAAAACCTTTGCTTTTCTGAAATCCTTTTTGAAAACAAAACCAGCACCGCTCTACAACAACCTTCCCAACCGTCCATGACCGCAGACATGGCTATTCGAATAGATTTACACTCTGTAGAGGTTGTACAATTTATCCACCCTATCCGGCTACTCTGCCCTGATCTACACCGATCGTGGGTCAAGTAACCGACCAAGACTCTCCGAAAGCCCACTCCAGTATAACTGCCTAACCTATGTGTGTTATCCCCCTCAACACCGGGACGCCCTATATAGTTCCCAAGCCAACTGGAGCGCTTTTCCACTGTACAAAGTGTGCGTTTTCAATGAGGGGCTCATAGTAACGCGTGGAGGCCCGCATACCCTTCGTTCCTTCTCACGGTCGTGTTGGGTCCGCAGCATAGAAAACAAAAAATTTCCTACGGAATGAACTACACGCCAAGATCTATCTACTAGGTACAAAGCAACAGGTGGACATACATCCAACGAGAACTTACCCTCGTAGACAACGAGCTTTGTTAACGAGTAGGAACTCGTGGTTGATGTAGTCGTACACTTGCCGATCTCAAGATCGTGATGAAGTCCAGCAGGTCCGGTCCAGCACGTCCATCAGATCCAGCTCAAGCACCACCAAGTCTAGCACCGCAAAGCAGCGGTGCATCCGTGATCGCCCACACGTCCGGTACCCCGACAACCTCCGTCCCTCGCTCCAGCAAAGCAGCGGAAGCATCAACTCCTTTCCAGATAAAGCAACCGGGAACATCTATCTCGCTAATCCGAGACCATGGGGGAATAATACTAGAGGGGGAGAGAGATCCTTCACAAGGAGGTGTGTGCGAGAAGTGAGGAGGGGGTGGCCTTTTATAGGAGGAGGGGGGTGCCCCTCCTTCATGGACGGCGCATGGAGGAGGTGACCCTTCACCTCCTCCATTCATGTGGTGGTAACTCCCTCCACATAAATTTGCCCCTTCACATTCTCTTTTAAAGTCTCCACTTTAAATGCATTAAATTTCTCCAAATTTAATGCTCTCTCATTTAATAAAACTCTTTTATTATTTTTATTCAGAATTTTGTTAATTACTTTAATTAACAAACATTCACATAAAACCCCCTGCAACATTTCAATATTACATGCAGAACCAATTTCAGCAATTTCACCCGAAACAGTTTCGTTGTCTATTGAAATAATTCCAGTGCTTTCTTAAATCTTTATCTGAAACTATTTGCTCCAAATGGTGTCGGTATCCCTTAAGTGTGTCACCCTACGATTCGTGAATAATGCAGACATGATCGAGACCCCTCTCCGATCAATAATCAGTAGCGGGACCCTGGAGATCCATACTGACTCCTACACATTCAACGATGACTTCTGGGATCGTGAGAACCTTTAATGCTAGTAACTAAATACCTTTTTCCCGCGATATATTACATGTCCGAGATTCGATCATCGGTATCTCCATACCTAGTTTGATCTTGTTACCGGCATGCACTCTTTTCTCGTTCCCGTCATATAACATTCTAGTGATCACATCACTTGCTTGCAAGCTATTTCAATGTGATATCACCGAGAGGGCCCAGAGTATATCTATCCGTCATCGGGATGGACAAATCCCAATCTTGATCCATGAGCCTCAACATAACACCTTCGTAGCACTGAACCCACCTTTATAGTCATCCTGTTACGGTGTGATGTTTGATGTTATCAAGATACTCTTCCGGTGTTAGCAATTAACATGATCTCATGGTCTAAGGATAAAGATTACTTCGTATGATATTATAGCAATATAAACATAATGACTTCGATCGTAATGCTATACTTCGGATGAATGTTCATCACATCATTCCACCAATGGTGTGACCTTGTTATCAACAACATCCAATGTCCATGATCAGGATACCTTGATCATCTTGTTAAACAACAAGCTAGTCTATAAGAGAGGCATAACTAGGAACCCTTTTTGTTTATTAAACACACATGTATTGATGTTTCCGATCAATACAATTCTAGCATGTAAAATAAACATTTATCATAAACATGGAATAAGATAATAACCACTTTATTATTGCCTCTTGGGCATATTCCCTTCAGTCTCCCACTTGCACTAGAGTCAATAATCTAGTTTGAAAAACTTTGCGTATTGAACACCTATGGCTTTCTGGTGTTGCATATACGCTATTGCTAGTGGTTAACATAATCTCTAGATCTGACAATTTCAGGTCCGTGTGTATTTGCATGTCTTTGCGTCTCTACGCATCACTCATTCTCAAATGAGATGGCATTGTATAGATTTGGTCCTTTGGTGAGCCCTTTAGTTTGTTCGGCTCAAAATATGTTGATATTATTGTCACACAATATATCTTCATAGTCTTAGCCTACTTTGAACCACACCTAGTTTGATAACAAACTACTTAACACAAATGCCTTCCTTTGCTGCTACTATAGCAGTCATATACTTAGCCTTTTGTTGTAGTATCCGTCACAATGTCTCAACTTTGGAACTCATCCAAATCCATCATGGAACATCCTTTCCATTACATTGTGCCACCCATAGTCTAAATTGAGATAAATTTAATTTGTATCTTGTGACAAAACTAGTATCTATGTAACACTTTACAATGAACTACCTTTAACTATTTGTCACTTATACATTATATATTCTTAGTTCTTCCAAAGCTCATAAGAATATCTTCACTATTGTCCAATGATCATCTTATGAATCATTCTGGTATATGCTCATAACATTTAGACCATAGGGCATTCTGGATATATACATATCATGGTATAATCGATCAAAATCTTCATGTGATTTTACTCACCATGTGTTGAAACACTTGAATTTTGATATAATCCTTTCCATGCAGCAAGAACATTTCTTGTTGTTTCCATATTGAACCCTTTCAATATATCATATATGTATGTCTGGCACAACCATATTAGCGCCTTAATCTATCCATATAGATATTGATGCCTCATATTCCGGGTTTGCCCAAGTCTTTCATCGAAATCTTATTTTAATGAAATTCTTAACTTGTGTCAATACAAGATACATCATTTCCAATCAACAATATGTCCTCTACATAATGTATTAGAAATATGTCTCAGCGCTCCCACTTAATTTCTTGCAAATGCAAGCATCTTCATCATCTCCGATGAATTTAAACTATTTTAACAGTTTCATCATGGTGAAGATTCCAACTCCGCTATGCTTACTTCAACTATTGAAGTTTGCATGCCCTTTTAGCACCCTTTGAATTAACAAAACCCTTTGGACCATGTCATGTACATGTCCTAGGTTACTGTTCTATTAGAAGAACCTTGTTTTGTTTATTCAACTACCATATACCAAATTATATGTAATGGTTGCTACATTAATCCGCCAAGACTATATATTGCTATGAAAGATCAAATCTTGTCATAGTCAACTCCTTGAACATTGTCGTAAACTTCTTTTCGACATGTCGACTATTTCATAGATGTTAAACATCCATGTCTAATTTTTTTATAGATCCAAACATGACCGATAGGCTTCATGCCTTTCCGGAGGGTCTTCCAAGTTTGGAAACTTGTTTTCTCGTGTATGGATACTATCACGGTTTTCTATGACTTCTAGTCATTTTATGGAGTCAGGGCCCATCACCGCCTCTTTGCATGTAGTCGGTTCATCATTGTCAAAACAATAACGACTTGCTTATCAAATCTTACTATTTGATTCTTACCGACCCGCACGGTTCTATAGGAACTCAAATCTCCGAGATCACACCTTTTGTAATCACGAGAGCCATGAGCATTGTGGCCACCACCGGGACACTTTCCTGCGCTACGCTACTTAGCACATGTAGCTAAGGTTCAACAACCTTATCAAAGTTCTATTGTCCTCCCACTTAACTTTTCACGAAAAATTCCTTCTCAAGAAACTTAACGTTCCAAGTAACAAACTCTTTTGTCCTTTGTGTTATGGAGAAATTCCCAACAAATTCTTTGGGATAACCTACAAAGACGTGCTTATCCGACTTTGGTTGTAAACATTTTACTTATGCATAGCATACCAAAATTTAAGAAAAGACAATTCGGGTTTTATCCCAAACCATAACTCATATGGTGTCATTTCAATGGATCACGATGGTGCTATTTTCAGTGTAAAAGTGGTAGTCTCTAAAGCTTCAATCCTTAAAACATAATGGCAGTTTTATAAATGACACCCTTGATCTTACCATGTCAAACATGGTTTGATTTTATCTCTCGAATATGCCATACTCCTATGGTTTATCGGGAAACACAAATCATGGAACAATTCCTCAAGTCTTAGGTGTTTTTGCTAAACATGTAACTCAAATATCTTCCTTTATGATCGAATCATAAACTCTTTATTTTCTTGTTACAATGATTTTTCACTTCATCATGAAAGTCTTTGAACAATTTTCAAATGTTTCATACTTCTTCCTTATTAAGTAAATATACAGATATATTCACTCAAATTTTCGGAGAAAGCATATGAAGCAAAAAGATCCATCGCATATGGCTACACATAATGGACTATGCACATCAGCATGCACAATTTCCAATAAGCTAGTCATCTGTTCCTCTCTGGCCTATGGACGGAGTTTCAATTATCTCGAGGAAAGTCTCACATGCGTCAATTGATCAAAATCAAAGACTCCAAAAATCCATCAACATGGAGTTTCTTCATGTTTTCTTTCAAATATAATTTAAACAGCGATGTCACTTCATAAGTGATCTTTCAATCATTTGTCTTGCGACATTTTAGCAATAGTGTTTATGGATGTGATTTCTCCAACTAGACTTGTAAAAGTTCATCCATCCTTTATGGAATACGGTAATTATTTGAACAACCATTGTTCTCATGATACCGGAACAAAATAACAATTATTTAAACAAATCTTGAAAGCTTGGTTTGATGACAACAAAAAACACAATAACACTTTATTTGTTTTCGATGAACATCATCACTCATCCTCTTGCTGGTTACTTAGGCCATTGTAGTTCCTGAATTGCGTTGTCCTTTATGAAACTTCATACCAACCAATTCGGTATCCAATACCAGTATCCAATACCTAAGAACCACATTGTTTAACAAGCAAGGAATATAGCCATAACAAGTATATCTTCTATATACCTAAGTTGGACATCTCCAACCTTTTATTTTCTGCCAAATATTTTATAGATTCTCTTTCAGCAATTCCTTTTCTTTTAAAAGAATCTATCAACATCAATAGTGGTGTCATCAACATGACACATGGTACAAAGCGTATATAGTCAAATACTAATAACTTTGGACTTGCACTTTGAAGTGGATCACCATCATCAAATGTTTGGTGTTCTTTCAAAAATCCATTCTTTAGTTATCTATTAGTGTAGTAAACATTTTACTTACATCTTCTATTAATCCTTATCATGACAACTTTCATGATCAAGCTACTATAGCTTATAAGGAAGAATCATGAGTATAATATCAGTTCCCAAAACCTTTTTGGTAGATTCGGATGCCTAACATCTCCATCTTTCACAAATTCTCATACAATATGAGAACATGTATTTTGCTAAATTATACTCTATCATAATGCAACCAAACACATTGTTTCAGATATCACAGTATCTTTCACACATGATGGTTTCTGAAACAATTTCCAGCTCCAATATAATCTTGATATTAAAACAACTTTTTGAATATCAATAATCATGGAGGCAAACATGATACTTTAGATACTAACATTGGAATTCTTACTCTTGATTTAATACTACTTATTAAACTTCATGGAGTAAATAGAGTTTGCTGAAAAGTTTGCAATAGGAATTATAAAGTTTAAATTGACATTCAAAACAATATGATACCAGTTCGTAAAGTAAATATCCAGAATTTTGTAGTTCTATTATCTTAAATAAAAACTAAGCATAAGGTAGTGAACATATGCGAATGACTACAACAAATTATGCAAATTCACTTTGATTTAGTTTATGAAAAATTGAGTTCGTCTAATCCAAATTAGAAATGAACTCCCACTCAAAAACAACATCCCTCGTGCCTTTTTGGTGATTACATGAACCAAATCCACTACACCAAGTCCGATCATCACGTGAGTCGGTGTAGCTTCAAAGGCGAGCATCAATATGGTCATCACATCAACTATATGACTCATGCTTAACCTTTCGGTCCGTGTTCCAAGGCCATGTCTGTACATGCTAGGCTCGCCAAGTAAGAACCTTAGTATTCGCGTGTGTAAAACTGTCTTACACCCGTTGCATGAAAGCGTAGAGTTGAGAACACCCGATCATCACGTGACTCGAAACACGATCCATAGAACGGTGCATACTTAAGGAAGAACACATTTTATCTTGATATTTAAATGAGGGATCATATTACAATGCTACAGAAAGCACCAAACTAGCAGTATAAGATGCTAAAATCTAATGTGTAAAGTGAGATGATATGGTCCATGCATTTGGTCTCTATCATTTGCATCGTGGTATGATCTCTATCATTCCTTTGTGCGTAAGGCCAAGGTCTATGGAATTTACACGTTGAATGTGTTGTAAGAGTATCTATCATACATCTACTTACAACAATACCATATCAAGACACTAGCCCAGCAACGATCTAAACTAGACGCCTCTAATTTATCAACTGCAAGTTTTACGTGGCTTAGGGCTTTCGGAGATAGAACCGTTCTTACCTACGAACATGAACCACAACGAGGATAACTAAGTTATTAGCAACTCGTTGTAAATCAGATATTGACTATAGTAGGAGAGACAGACACCCGCCAGCCACTTATGCAAAACAAGTTGCATGTCAGTCGTGGAACCGGTCTCATGTACGATGACATGTAAGGTTGGTCTGGGCCGCTTCATCCCACTATGCCACCAATATCCAAAATACATGAAAGAAGCAATAACATGATCATCATCTCCCACATATAAACATATGTGTACTACCCGTGCAAAGCACCTACGCATAGATCAGGCTCTGATACCACTGTTGGGTCCGCAACATAGAAAACAAAAAAATTCCTACGGTATGAACTACACGCCAAGATCTATCTACTAGGTACAAAGCAATGGGTGGACATACATCCAACGAGAACATACCCTCGTAGACAACGAGCTTTGTTAACGAGTAGGAACTCGTGGTTGATGTAGTCGTACACTTGCTGATCTCAAGATCGTGATGAAGTCCAGCAGGTCCGGCTCCAGCACGTCCAACAGATCCAGCTTCAGCACCACCAAGTCCAGCACCGCAAAGCAGCGGTGCATCCATGATCGCACACACGTCCGGTACCCCGACAACCTCCATCCCTCGCTCCAGCAAAGCAGCAGAAGCAGCAACTCCTTTCCAGATAAAGCCACCGGGAACATGTATCTCGCTAATCCAAGACCATGGGGGAATAATACTAGAGGGGGAGAGAGATCCTTCACAAGGAGGTGTGTGTGAGAAGTGAGGAGGGGGTGGCCTTTTATAGGAGGAGGGGGTGCCCCTCCTTCATGGCCAGCGCATGGAGGAGGTGACCCTTCACCACCTCCATTCATGTGGTGGTAACTCCCTCCACATAAATTTGCTCCTTCACATTCTCTTTTAAAGTCTCCACTTTAAATGCATTAAATTTCTCCAAATTTAATGCTCTCTCATTTAATAAAACTCTTTTATTATTTTTACTCAGAATTTTTTTAATTACTTTAATTAACAAACATTCACATAAAACCCCCTGCAACATTTCAATATTACATGCAGAACCAATTTAAGCAATTTCACCCGAAACAGTTTCGGTGTCTATTGAAATAATTCCAGCCCTTTCTTAAATCTTAATCTGAAACATATTTGCTCCAAATGGTGTCGGTATCCCTTAAGTGTGTCACCCTACGGTTCGTGAATAATGCAGACCTGATCGAGACCCCTCTCTAATAAATAATCAGTAGCGGGACCTAGGGATCCATACTGACTCCTACACATTCAACGATGACTTCTGTGATCATGAGAACCTTTAACGCTAGTAACTAAATCCCTTTGTCCCGCGATATATCACATGTCCGAGATTGGATCATCGGTATCTCCATACCTAGTTTGATCTCGTTACCGACATGCACTCTTTTCTCGTTCCCGTGATATAACATTCTAGTGATCACATCACTTGCTTGCAAGCTATTTCAATGTGATATCACCGAGAGGGACCAGAGTATATCTATCCGTCATCGGGATGGACAAATCCCACTCTTGATCCATGTGCCTCAACATAACACCTTTGTAGCACTGAACCCACCTTTATAGTCACCCTATTACGGTGTGACGTTTGATGTTATCAAGTTACTCTTTCGGTGTTAGCAATTAACATGATCTCATGGTCTAAGGATAAAGATTAATTCATATGATATTATAGCAATATAAACATAATGACTTGGATCGTAATGCTATACTTCGGATGAATGTTCATCACATCATTCCACCTATGGTGTGACCTTGTTATTAACAACATCCAATGTCCATGATCAGGAAACCTTGATCATCTTGTTAAACAACAAGCTAGTCTATAAGAGAGGCATAACTAGGAACCCTTTTTGTTTATTAAACACACATGTATTGATATTTCCAATCAATACAATTCTAGCATGTAAAATAAACATTTATCATAAACATGGAATAAGATAATAACCACTTTATTATTGCCTCTTGGGCATATTCCCTTCAGGTCGAAGTTTTTCATGGACTTAGCCAGAGAAGGCCCACCCTTCGGGGATTTGCATCCCCTGTAGTTGTTGCAAGGCAGCTTACACCAGAATAAACAATCTTCAAATCTAGCCCCGTCCCATTTCAGGGTAATGTGATTACACGGGTTAAATGTTCTAGCAAACTACAAAGAACCGGGTTTATTTTCGTAAACCTTTTTCCTCCATCTTTCCTTCTACATTTTGTAAAACTAAAAACTTTTTCTTTATCATCAACTCTTGGGAGGTCCCACCTCAGCAAGATTTTATCATAAAACATTTATTAAAACTTTTCCCTATTGTTTTCGCATCCTCTAGTTTGGCTTCGGCTAAAACAGGGTCTCCAAGGGGGTATGGTGTTATACCATCTACTATCCTAGGGGGCAAGTAGGTTTCATCAATGGGTTTGTACTTACTAGTACAACAGGGTGAAATGGTTTGGAGGAGCTGATACATTGCAAATGTATCTATAATTTTTGATGCTCCATGCTTGGTTTTATCCACTTTCTTGTGTTTTGTCCACACTTTGGAGTACTTTTCGTATGATTTCTTGGACTAACCTATTAACAAGAGCCACAGTGCCAGCTGCCTGTTTTCTGCTGTTTTTGGTTCCAGGAAAGTCAGAAAATGAATATTCTCGGAATTGGACGGGACAAAAGCCAAAGTGCCTATTTTTCCAGAAGACTCCAGGAGCCAGAATACGAGACGGGGGGGGCCAGGGGCTGGCCACACCCCCCAGGCGTGGGCTGGGCCTGGCCGCGCCAGGGCATGGTGTGGTGGCCCCAGGCACCCCCTCGGTCTCCCTCTTCGCCTATAAGAAGCCTTCTGACCTAAAAACTCTGTGGGGTTCGACGTTTTTCCAGAAGGAGTTCCGCTCCGCCGCCACCACCAGATTCCACGAAACAGCACCAAAAACTCCATTCTGGCACCCTGTCGGGACAGGGAATTGGAGGAGATCATCGCCATCATCATCACCATCGCTTCTCCATCGACCATCCATGTTTCCCCCATATATGAGTGAGTAATCCATCGCTATAGTCTATGGGGATGGTAGGGATTGGATGATATCGTTCATGTAATGGCATCAGATTGTTAGGGCATGGTGCCTACTATCTTTTATTAGTGCTTTATGACTTTGTTGTGACTTGTTGTGCTAAATGCTTGTCACTAGGGCCCGAGTGCCATGATTTTAGATCTGAACATGTTATTGATTCATTATGATAGTATTGTTTTTTGTGTTATCTACAAGTTGTATACACACGTTGTTGTCCGGAACCAATGGCCCCGAAGTGACAGAAATCGGGATAACCAGAGGGAATGGCTTTGATGTGAGGATCACATGTGTTCACAGAGTGTTAATGCTTTGCTCCGGTGCTCTATTAAAAGGAGCACCTTAATTGCCAGTAGTTCCCTAGAGGCCCCGCTGCAAACGGGCTGGCAGTACAAAAGATGTTGTGCAAGTTCTCATTACGAGCACGTATGACTATATATGGAACACATGCCTAGGATTGTCTAGTACTTGGATGCTTTATCTTATTTATCTGCAATTGCCCTATGTTCTGATTGCTATTTGAATTGTCTTGTCCATGCAACGCCCGTCCATCCATCCCTATGCCTACCGCACTCGAATCCCACTGTTTACTACTTCTGTTACTACTGTCTTTGCTTTAGTACTGCTGTTACTTTACTATTCCTACTACAAAACTGTTGCTACTGATAGACTGCTGTGAGCAAGATTGTTTTCAGGTGCAGCTGAATTGACAACTCAGTTGTTAAGGCTTATAAATATTCTTTGGCTCCCCTTGTGTCGAATCAATAAATTGTGTTTCACTTCCCTCAAAAATACTGCGATACACCCCTATACTTGTGGGTCATCAGGAGCCAAACCACTACCCGATATAGATCATCATATAGTAAACAATGCAGTTTCCATAAAACATTAATTCAAAACATGCATTAGTAAAATAGTAGGGCAAGGCTTATGAGCAAGAAGGTGGCTTGCATGGGATCAACAGTATGGCAATATGTCCCTAGACTTCGTCTGAGAATACCATAATAATTAAATAATAACCATCTTCTTTGGTTCTTCGATATAATCGCAACTATCGTCGTTAGAGAGCACACATGCATACAAACAGAACCACAATCAATACAAGGCTTACAATCACCAATACCATACAACAAACAAGTAATTGAATAATACCAAATTAAGATTCAGTATGTTTTGAGAGGATTGGATTTAGAAGATTGAGATAGTCTTGGAGGTATGGAAGATCATCCCTTAGGGTTTATAGTCGAGGAACTACCTAAGAGGGGTTTTGGACCAAGGACCTATTATGTATGATACCATTGTGTAAGAATGATACCAGCAGATAGGAGTTGATAAAATGAAACCAACAAAAGTTGTTTCACTATTTTATCACTTTTCTTTAAATAGTTATGATTTTCCTAGTGAAATAACTTCTAGTTTTAGGGAATAATTCACCAGAAAAGTTCTAGAGCTCCAAAAATTATTTCCTCGGATGGGTAGGTAGGGTTAGAGGTACTGAAACACAGACAATTGGAACCAGGTTAAGATTATTACCAGAATGCCCTCAGGGGTTTTTGTCTTTTTGACCAGATTTATTTTACAGAAGGTTTTAGTATGATTCCAACTTCACAAGTTAGGTATTACAAATACCTTTCTGTAGAAATTGGAGTTACCCAATTTGGATATCAAGAACTACTAGAGTGGTTTATTTAGTGAAATGAGTCTACACAGAATAGTTTAATGCATTAAAATTGAACCAGAGCTCAATAAAATTTGAGCCGCCGGGGTTCGATAGATGTTGATATGGATTTTTACTGTGAGTTGGAATTAGGCCAATACCTCTATTGGTTTGACCTAGAGAAATTACCTAAGGCAGATATGTCCTGTTTTTGTTATTTTTGCTAAGGGTGGACCTTAGTTCACCTTCGCCTGAGATAAATGCCTGATGGTAGGTATATAAACATGCAATCAGTGGAACTTGGTTTCATCCATTTTGGAGGTGTATATCTCCCTCAGGAATTTATTTACTGCAAATGATAGTTTATGGTAGAATAATCTACAGATAAGATACCAGGGATAATTTGCCAAACTTTTGACACAGCATGGTTGGCAAAACAGTGGCTACAAGGGTAAATTTAGATTTGTGCAAATCCTGGTCTTTTCCATTTTTAAAATGAATTAAACCAGAGGGGCTGGATATGGATCTGTTCAGGAAATGAATAAAGGAAAAAGGAAGAAGGGCAGCTGGGCCGAATCTACGGGAACGTGGTCCGCGGGGAGGGAATTTCGGCCCACGCAGGCGGCGCGCACGCAGGAGGCGGCGTTTGACCCCGACAGGCAGGGCCCGCCTGCCAGCGGCGCATAACCCCGAAGGGGTATCGTCGAATCGGCACCAGGTCATCGTCCTCGTCCGCTTCGACGGTGACCAGGGAAACCCTAGCGGGGCTCGGGGAGCGGCAGCGTGGCTCACCTAGGGCTCGGGAGGTGTCGGGGAAGTGGTCGGGCGATGCGGTGGACGACAACGACCACGGGGATGGGCGGCACGACATGGTCCAGCACCAGAACAGGCCCCGCTCATCTGCTCCATCAACGACCTCGTTGGAGCTCCCTTGCAATGATGGTGGAGAGGTTTTTGGCCAAGAATAAGGGCATGGTAGTTAGAGGGGGAGGAGGGGATCACGTGGGAGTGACATGCAGCGGGAGAAGAGCAGGGAAGAGGGAGCTTAGCTCGAGGAGAGGGAGGAGGCCGAAAGCTTTCTCTCTACTTCTAACGGGAAAGCCAGAGCTGTGGAGAGGCCGGGGAGCTCGGGATGATAGATCAGACATAGGGGAGCCTAGTGAGGTCACATGCAGGTGGAGGAGAGATCAGGAGAGGGCACCTCGAGCTCGAGCTAAAAAATGGCCCAAAATGGTGGTTCTTCTTCTTGTGGCCAGAGGAGAGGGAAGGAAAGGATGGGGAGCTCGGGGGAGGTGAGTTCTGGGGAGAGGAGTGAAATGAGGGGTGTGGTGGAGGTTGGGATGGTCTCTGCATTTTTAGACCGAGAGGGGAGGGTGTATGATGGACAATGTCCAAGGATGGGCTAGGGCGGGGTCCATGGCTTGCTCATTGGCTAAGATGGGCGGTGGAGAGGGCCCTATGGTCGTGTAGGAGACAAAGAGGGGGTGGGGCTATTGCTACAAAATCTTGGAAAAGTGCTTGACTTAACTCTCTATCTTCCTTCCCAAGCACAAGAGACAAGGATGTGTGGGTGGTGCTATAGTGTTTGTACAATAGTGTGGGAGTGCTGAGGGTTGTGGTGCATTGCTTTGCAAGATTGGTGGTGTTTGGGTTTGGTTTTTGATACAAAAAGGTTAAATGTCCCAATTTTCCATAAGGGATTATCAAAGGTTATATGTTGATTTTTAATCTTGACAACTTGAGATAAGTATGATGGTATATGGGTAGGGTTAATATGTATCTCTAGGATTTATTTGGGATTTTTCAGAGGATTAGAAGTCCACTTAAATCTATTTATTCAAAAACTGCAGAAGTGAAGTATTGGAGCTCATTTGATATTTTTACATTGGACCTTGTTGGATTTTGATGTGAGGTGGTCCCAAAGGTGAATACACACTTAGGGGAATTTTAACAAGATTTATTGTGGCTTGAAAGTATTTAAAACAGTTACTATTCCATTTCTACTATTTAAGAAAATAGGCAAAAAGAAATAATAAAAGATCTCAAAACTATTAATTTTTTAGATGTGCGGGTAGGGTATGATATGTGGACCTCAATTGAGCCAAAAGTTGGAGAGGTTTTTTGGCAAAAACCAAACTTTCCCTTGGGAATGGAGTTTTGGAGATTTTGTCTATTAAAGGAATTAAATAGATTTGGTCCATAATAAATATGGATAAAAATTGATAAATCTTTATGATCAAGGTAGATGATGTAGACAAGGTGTAACAAGCATTTGCAACCTTGGGATTGGAGAATCCAAGTTGATTTTGGTGAAAACTAGAGATTTAAGGATCTTGGATAAGATTGTTTTCATGCCACCAAAACCTTGTTGCATCTTGGAGCTCAACGCTCCCCTTGGGGTATGGGATATATGGATGGATATACCAAGTGATGTAGATCGCAAGGGTGTAGAGGTTTGAGCTTGATTCCGCTTAAGCTCACCAAGACAGGCTTTCGAACTTTGAATAAAATAAGCCTACCAAAGCAGATTATCAGCTAGCCTTCAAAACCTTGTGGGTTTAAAAAGCACAAAGATCCACTTGGAACCAGTGAAGTAGCTATTTATAGACCTAATTAGTAGAACACAACCATGCAAAGAGTTGGTCCATAGAAGGTTGGATGATGGTGTGAGCTTCTGTCAAAGTAGGCATGTTGACTAGATTTGCAGGAATAGTTATTTTCTTGCCTGCAAAACCATAAAGAACATGTGGGTTGGAGGATGATGTAACCAAGGGCAAGAGTGGTACTTGGTAGTCCTTAGGATGGTTAACAAGTTGGTTCAAATGCATTTTCAAAAATGCACAAGGGTTGAGAAAAGTGGGCATTCAAAAAGGTGATGTTGGAACAGATTCTAGACTTTGCCAGATTTGGCAGATTTAGGGTTTTTGACTAGAATCTGGGTGGTGATGATTTTGATGGGATGAAAGGTACCAAAGCATCATCAAGTGGATGATTTGGAAGTGTATAGGGAGTAAAAAGGATCCATGCTTGATATGGGTCTTCATTGACTTGGAGACTTCTAGAATGGATCACTGCAGAATTGATCTGGTTAAGGGTTTTAGATGATCACCTAGTAGTTAGGGATTAGATCCAGCTTTGTAATCGTGCTTAGGATTTGGAGTTTCACGTATATTGATCCTCGTGATGAGCTCCTATGGTGGATCACTTAGATCCTTAAGCAAACAAGTTAAACAACAGATCAAAGCAATTCATGAGACAACAGATCAAGGCAACTCATGTTACAAACAAAGCAAACCTACTACTAAGGTTACCATCAAGCCTAGCTTGAGGTAAGGATGGGTATTTTGAATAGGTTGTGGTAAGAATCAGGTGAGAGTCCTTGGTGTCTTTACCAAGAGTAGAAGTCAAAAACTTTATAAAGAGGTTTTGGGAAACCTAGAGAGAAGAGTAGTTGAAGGTTCTGTCTTGAAAACATAAGGACATATTATTCTATAGCTCTCCATAGTTTGATCAATAGAAGCTACTAAAATAGTTGGTTTGCACAGGCTTCTTGGCTCAGGTTTTTGAAATGCCAGAACATTTGAGAATATGGAAATTAAGCCAAGATAGTTTTGGGAAGTATCTTTTGTCAACTTGTGTGGAGGTAAGGAGTATATCTTCTAATACACAATCATAAGGATAAACATATTCGAACAACAGGCAAACACTTCATCACTAAACAAGAAAAAGTTTTTGTTCCCCCTGATTTGTGCACTCTGGACAACTAATTAGGGTTGTTGAAATTGGGATGTTACATTATGATTTCTCTCTTAATTTATCTTACATAACTATTGTCGAGAAAGAACCTTTTTGTGGAACTAAGAATGAAAGTGTTGTAGCACATATGACTGAGCTTTCTACCATGAGTGGCCTATTTTCTGATGATATTAAAATGTGCACCTACTTTGTTGCTAAATTTTTCCATTTTTCACTAAAAGGAGAAGCTAAGGCTTGGTTTAATAATTTACCTCCTGGATCTATTGATAGCCCTGATTGCTTGATTAGTACTTTCCTTCTGAAATATTTCCCTCCAAGTGCTAGACATGCCATTTTGCAGGAACTTTTTGATTTTAAATAGGGAGAAAAAGAGGTATTGCCTCAATCATGGGCGAGGTTCTGTGCTTTGATTCACGCACAAGTTAGATGTCCATTACCTAAGAATGAGCTTCTTGATATATATTATAATGGACTAACTGAAGAATCTAGGACATACCTAGATAGTTGTGCTGATTGTGTTTTCAGGAATAGAACTCCCAAAGAAGCTGACGGATTAAATGCTAAAATAAGCAAGAATTATGATGACTGGACTCCACCTGAGCCAATTATGCCTGAGACAACTACACCTGAGTTAACCGTGCCTGAGCCAACACCAACATCAAATAAGAGGGGAGTTATTGAACTAAATGATGAAGTGATGAAGGAAGCTAAGAAATGTCTTAAGGAGAAGGGTATTAAAGTTGAAGACGTGAAGAATTTACCTCCTATAGAAGAATTATGTAAGCCAATCTCCCACTCATCCACTATTGAGGTACACTCTCTCTAACATTTTGATGAAGGTGATATTCCTTACTCTCAACCTCCTGATCAATTCTTAGAAGAATTTGATATTTTTATTGTCAAGCAAGATAATTTTAATAAAAAAGATTAGAATCATCTAATGGAAAACTCTAGAGTTATTATTGAGTTAAAAGATATTGTGGAAAGAACCTCTAATGATGGTAAAATGCTTGTTAAACATTTCCAAATGGTTCAACCTCAAATTGATCAGCTTATTAAAGTACAAAAATATTTGCTAGTTAATGCTGCTAAAGAAAAACATGCTTATGAAATTAGAACTAGAAGTGGTGTTGCCACCCAGAATCCTCTATATCCTGAGGGGAATCCTAAAAGAATTGAACAGGATTCTCAACCAATTGGAAATAGTGGTACTTCTTCTAAGAAAAGGAAAAAGAAACATAAAACTATTGTGGTAATAGATATATCTGTCTCTGATGCTGAAACTGAAAGTGGTAATGAGGAAAATGATGCTCCAGATAAAGAAAAAGTTGCAGAAGAACCTGAAAAACACACTAAGAATACTAAATACACTAAAGAAGATTTTTTTCTAACAAACATGGTAGTGAAAGAGAGCATTGGGTCCAAAAACCTATGCCTTTCCCTGATAAGAAACACAAGTCAAAGGAAGACGAACACTATAATAAGTTTTGTGAGTGGGCGAAACCTTTATTTTTGCAAATTCCTTTGATTGATGCTATTAAATTGCCTCCTTACTCAAAGTATATGAAGGATATTGTCTCTAATAAAAGGAAGATCCCTAATGAAGAAATTTCTACTTTGCTTGCTAATTATTCCTTTAATGGTAAAGTTCCAAAGAAACTTGGAGACCCTGGGATTCCAGCTATTCCATGCTATATTAAAATCAATTATGTTAGAACTTCCTTGTGTGATTTAGGAGCAGGAGTTAGTGTTACGCCTTTGTCTCTCTATAAGAGACTTCAATTGGAAAAATTAATACCAACTAATATATCTTTGCAAATGGCTGATAAATCTACTACTATTCCTGTTGGTATATGTGAGGATGTACCTGTTCAAGTGGCTCATAATTGCTTGATATTAACTGACTTTGTTGTGTTTGAAATGTTTGAAGATGATAATATGTCTATTATTCTTGGGAGTCCTTTTCTTAATACTGCAGGAGCTGTTATTAATTGCAATCAAGGAAAGGTAACTTTTAATGTTAATGACAAAGAGCATACTGTCTATTTCCCAAAGAAGATTTATAGGAATTATGGCTTAAATTCAATTGAAAATATTGAGCGCATCCAAGTGGAGATATATATTGTCCCATACCACGAGAAAAATATGAAACTATTATGATTGGGACATTGCTATCAAGGTTGAGCTAACATAATCATTGAGTGGAATACAAATTTTTCTTTCACATAAACTGTTTTGGTAACAAGACCTGATCAACCTTTTTAATAAAGGTATTTTAATGAACAAAGCATGTTTCTGTTTGAATTTGAGGGCTAGGAACACCTAAAGTGACCTAGTTGGTTAAAATGGCCAAAGTGACCATTTCCATTTATTAATTCTATTTTATTTATTTTTCTTTGGATTTTGCTTGGGAATGATCTAGATGATGTGGAATTCATCTTAGAATCATTTTACAACCATTTGAACAAACAATCATGGCAATTCAAAACAATTCCATATAAATGCAACACACATATGCATGCTTAATTATTTAAATGAGAAAAAGTTTTGTAACCCTAAATTGGGTGATTTGGATCTTGATTAACCTTGATTAAAGTTTTGGGATGTTACACGAGGTAGCGCCAGCGAAGGAAAAAATTCTATCATACACATGTTTCTTCTAATGAGAGGATGACATGTGGGTCCTAGGAGGTTGATTTAACGGTAGATGCATCGAGCAGCGCTATCAACTTCAGAACAGGGTAGTGCAAGCGAACGAAAAAAATTCCATCATACACACGATCCTTCTAATGAGAGGCTGACATGTGGGACCTAGCAGCCTGACTAAACGGCAGACACATCGAGCAACGTCATACAGTTCAAATCAGGGAGGCGGGACCGAAAAGTATGGTCTGCTAGAGACACTGACATCCGGGACACACGTGCCTCCAAATACTTCGACGAGTCAACATCGCACGAGGAAATGAAAATATTGCTTCTACCACACGCTGGTTGAGCTTCCGCCATGTTTTTAGCGGATCTGTTGTAGTAGAGGGCCGCATAACCGGAAAAAAAGTTTTCCATCGGCCACGACCGAGCCAAGAATTTCGTCGCAGAAGACACGCCTTCTACACGACCGTCGGGCCAAGTCGTTGCAGAAGGAAACTTTTCTTGTAGTGGAGCTTCCTATTTTCATCTAAACACCCATTTGCTCTCATCATAATATCTTCTCTCTTGCTTGTGGTCGTGGTTTAAATGATATAGAGGGAATGAAGATGCTATGTTATGCATACTATATTCAAATGCAAATTATAATTTGTGCACAAACTTTGGGGAGTCTCTTCATAGTATTTAAATCACTCTCTTTTCGATATTATCATAATATATGTCCTTCTTTTTGTATGTTCATTTTATAAAGTGGTTCTTTGGATCTTATGATTGTTTGCTTCATCTGTTGATGCTTCTTCACCATTTTATTTCTTTGCAATTGTTGGATCCTCAATTTGTTCGATTCCCTCCGGGTATTCGTCATTGGATATGTGTATTTTATTCCACTCATATTATGAGAAATGCACACCATATGGAGTAACTCTCACTAAATTTGTCTTCTAAAAATTTCCATCCATTTCGGCAATCGATGCCAATGTGGGAGAAGTTTTAGAGGGTCTAAGGGAATTTGGTTTTGTGCTTTGAGTTTTTTACTTAAACATTTTCCTCTTGTGCTTTGCATGTTGAATATATTAGCAAACTCCACCATCGGTAATGGTTAGAAATATATGCATGAAATTCAAGTTCATCCACATGTGCATAGATTGAGGGGAGTTTGTTCTATATATTGTAGTTGTAATAACATCACATACTTGTGTAGTATTGGATGTTAGGACAACCATTTTGCTTGGTTAATTCCTTATATAAATCCTCTCAAAGGGATTGTCATCAATTACCAAAATGGGAGAG
This sequence comes from Avena sativa, assembly GCA_916181665.1. NCBI lineage: Eukaryota > Viridiplantae > Streptophyta > Magnoliopsida > Poales > Poaceae > Avena > Avena sativa. The sequence continues at coordinate 578,517,470 of OV702287.1, forward strand.
ATTGAAAGTGCATGTGTGCCCCATGTGTGGTTTTGGTAATTAATGACAATTTTTATGGACTTATGATTGCATTGGGTTTTACTTATAGGCATTTGTCCATAGGCAATGCTTGAACCATATGTTGGCTTCAAGGTTGGGAGCAGAAGAAAGTGAAGAAGATCAATTGTTGACCAAGGTTTCAATGAGTGATCCGAAGATTGTCCAGAGATGGACCGGAATCTCCGGTATGCAAGGAGTGTACCTCCCATAGGAAATTTGCAAGTCTTCACCAAGCTAGCGCAATCAAGTTCAAGAGGTGGAGAAGATCATCATCATCAAGCTCAATTGGAATATGTGCAAGGCAAAGGTATGTTCTTGATAGGTTTTCCGTCTTACCTGTCTCGTGGTGTTAGTTGGAGAGACCGGTTTATAGGATAGATAGACGTACTATCAAGAGGGGCTCTCGGGTGAGTAACTTGATCATATCCTTCGGAGAGAGCTCAAACCTTTGCATACTTGGCATTATCTTTCATGGTTCTTATTTGGTTCTTATCCATGAGAGTATTTATATCTTGTGTTAATCTTCATGACAAGCTCAAGTTCATCGAAAAAGGATTTCATATGCATCCTCTATTGCGTTTTCGATATTGAAGGTTTTACCGGTTGGTATTTTATAGATAGGTTAACCCTTTCGTAATTTGGTTCTACCCTCCCTTGATGGACTATGATGGTTACCTGCATGATCTTGTAGAGCTTTTTGTCCTCTTTAAAACGAGCCCAAGATCATCAAAACCAGAGTCCGGATGCAAAAGTTATGGCTGTTTTCGTATGGGTATGTCTGTCAGTTTTTGTAAGACCGGAGACTCCGGACTAAATCTCTGGACTATATTCGGACCGTGTACTCAATGGCATCCAGTTTGTTCCCGTTTGGCATGGTACATCAGGGACTCCGGTCCCAGTCCGGAGACCTGGATCGGGCGATTCCTGGGCCTAACGGTTGGATTTCTAGGGACCTATTTAAGGGGCCCATCTGCCCCAATGGTTTCCGAGCTCTCTTGCAAGGTTTTCCCCCACCATTGTTGACCTCTTGAAGCCTGCTATCCCTCAATCCCTACCATGATTCTTGCATATTCTTGAGGGATTTGAAAGATGAGATCTAGAACTACAATCCCACCAATGAATCTATCCTCTAAGTGAGGGGAACATGTTGGGATCTAGATCTTGGAGACTTTTGTAGATTTTCTCCATTGTTCTTCCTGTCTTATTCCCCCATAAGCTTTTGTAGCTTTGGTGGAACTTGGGAGTGAAGGAGTTGAGCCCTTCTTGTGTTTTTGACATTGCATTTGGCGCATCGATTTGAGTTCTCGGTGAGGATTCGATTGGGTGAAAGGTGAGAAGCTTTTTACTATTGGGTTCCTGGAACCCTAGACGGTTTACTTGTATTGCAGGTTTGTGGACTACTTGGGGCCTCTAATTAAGTTGTGGAGATTTCCCAAGCTTGTTTGTTGGGAGCCTCCAATTGAGTTGTGGAGAAGTGCCCCAATCTTGTGAGAGGTTCCGGATTGCCACCGACAAGTGCACCGATAGTGGAAGTGTGGATCGATCCCGTTGGGGTGAGATTCATAGGAGAACAAGGGAGGCCTTAGTGGCGTTGGTGGTTTGAAACCACTCCCTCTCGAAATGAGACGTATTCCATTGTTGAGAGCATCTCAGTAAAACATCGTTGTGTCCGCGTGCCTCAGTTATCTCTATACCCGGGCTCTTTATTATACACCTTACTTTGTGATAGCTTCGTCCTTGAAGTCTATATCCTGCTATCACATAGTTGCTTGTCTTTCTTAGCATAAGTTGTTGGTGCACATAGGTGAACCCTAGTTGTTCTAGGTTTTGTGCTTGCCAAAGTAAATGCTAGTTTAATTCCGCCTTTATTGAGCCCCTCTCGTAAAAGTTTTAAACTGTCTATTCACCGCCCTTCGAGGAGACATCCTTGTCCTTTCACCATGCCATCGCCATTGGACGCGCCGCCATTCAGTGCGTCGTACAAGTTGAGCTTGTGGAAGTTGTAGACGTCCTGCTTCTCCTTCCAATCAGACAGCACCAGGTACAGATGAGGTCGCTGCTTGTGGTGGCAGTTTGACTGAAGCGTCCCCTCTCCGCTGGCGGCGGCCTTCGGCTCCCGATAACATTTAATCTACACCACCGACGGAACGACATGGCACCGGCCACCCAAGGCGGAACGGATATATCAGGCAAGAAAACGTTTCCACATCGTGCATGATCTCCTGGAGGAGGATCGGGCGATGATCTACAGACTGATGAGCGACGATCGTTTGAGTTTTTTTGTTGACCTAACTGCTGTGATTATGTGTTCACTTGATCTATTCGAGATGATCCCATGTGTATGCATGGTAAGTTCATGATCAACTTGAAAGTGCGGCCTGCAACTGTTACGCGAAATCCACCGGTGATATCGGCCTGCAACTATTACTATGAGTGCGAGAAGGCAAGGAGACGAGGAGAAGAAGAAGAGGAGAAGAAGAGGAACTGCCCCTGCGAGGAAACGAGGGAGACCAAGCGGAACTGCCACTCCAAGTTTGGATCATCGTGGTTTTTCAAGAACTAGTGTGTGAACAGTTTGCATTGTGCGGTTGAGGAATTAACGGTGTTCAATGGATCTTCAGTGGGGTTGTACAATTTGATAGAGAATGAGAGATGGCTAAATGAAGCATTCTGGTTCGTTTCGACGGTACCACCAGCTCCAGGGACCTAGTGCTAAACTGGCAGGTCTGATGAACTATTTATCGTTGTCTTTATCTTTAGTTTCCTCCTAGTTTTACAAAGTAAATGCTTATTTGGTCAATACTCGGTTACACTAATTTGTGTAAGACTAAGCTTTGCTTATTTGTGTAAGAACACGTTAATACTATGTGTGTGAGAATAAGTTATGCCTAACTGCATAATATTCAGTGAAGCCTGGCTTTTATTTCCCCTGCCCATAACAGTAGAATTGCAGCATAGAACAGACAAAGGTCATGTGCATACCAAACATATTTCTCAGGATAACAACCACTTCAAGTTAATTGTAGTTTCAAGATTACTATCCAGGAAAGTAAGGTGCCATGATCATATAAAATGAATAGCTCATACAAACAACTAGCAACACTGTCGATAGTGTTAGTGTTATGAATGATACATGGTCTACGCAATTGAACACATCACTAGAATGTGCCACCTATTGATGCTTGATAACATGGATCTAGCTTCTCTGCGTGTATTTGCATTGAACCGCTCATGGATTTATTCTCATGTTTTTGGCAATGGCTGATGAACTCCACTCTCTTGGTAACATGCTTTGTCAATGAGCCCTTGTTGATGCAATCCAAATTACATACCATGGTCTTCATTGTCATTCCATTTAGGTGCTCTGTTTCTTCATCACGGAGCTACTACTTTTAAATGAAAATATAGTAAACAACATATTTGTACATGTTGTTCTACCACAATCACAACAAGAAAACTGGATGGAATTTAACATTGTTGGTATTGTGCTAAATAGAGTGGATGTGGCCTTGGGGTTCGGAGAGGAAGGCGACGTGGCTGGTGCGGGTGCGACCACGTCGACGGCGAGTTCAAATTCTGGAGGATGACAACAGGACCGAGCATGGTCGGCATGGTGAAAGATCTCACCCGAGAATGAATTCTCGTCCCCGTGTTGTGCCATGGTTGTGGCCATGGTGAGGGCGAGCTCCGATTCGGGATGGGGAGGAGAGCGGGGCCGAGCAGGTTCTTCCACTTCTCAGATCTTGCTACCGAATAAAATGTCATCCTAGCTCTATGCCCTGGCCACGACCACACATCGCCGCTCTGAGGAAGAAGGAGATGCGTAATGAAGAATGGATGCAGGCGCCCAAGCTGCTAGTGTACATGGCAGCCACGACGGAAGCGACATAACGGTCAAAACATACAAGGGGGGCCCAACTTGACCAGCGTTAGCCTGACATTTTGTATTCAAACGTTATGTGGAATTTGTGACGAAAAAGATCCTCTGAGCATTTGGCATGCCAACTGTGGGCAACGCGTCTAGGTACAAGCAACTTGGGTACCGTTTTGCCTTGGCATCTCAACTTTCGGGCCGCAAAATTATTTACTCACAGGGAAGGGGGCAGGTGAGTCAAAGATGCTCTTCCATTCCAGGGTTTTGATGATCTCGGTGGTTGCGCTCTTCTCTCTACGAAGAGAGAGACAGGGGCGTGCTCCCCCAGGTAGCAGCAGTTGTCGACCACTCATGGTTTGCGGAAGGGGAAAATCCCCTTTCTCTTTCCGCTCTGACTTAATCGGTTGTGAAGGAGGGAAAAGAAAGACTAGAGATGCTAAGTTTAAGTGTGCGACCGGAGCCTTCGATTTAACGTGTGTCAAGAACGTGTGGTCGAACAATTCCTCTAACGTTGTCATATATAGTAATTGTTTGCCTCCACGCCAGTGTTTCTTACTCGCTTCGCCTCCCTTCAATCCACATGCCTCTCGTTACATGTTTGAATGGGGACAAGTTATGTAGTAGTAGTACTAGATTAGGTAGGGGGTGATGGATAAATATTTGGGAGCAGCTATGTATCAGGCGACTGATATTTAGCAAAGTCTCAGTCACCTGACGTCGTCTGAGGTCACAATTAAATCAACCCAGCTCAACTACCGCTCCTGACTCGTCTTATATTATTATCGTTAGCCTGTAGGAAAAACATGCAGACATAGAGTGGGCGGCCACTCGAAGGGTCGCGGGGCAGCTGCTCTAGGTTTATCTATATTTATACTCCTCAGTCTCCGTGACACCTCAGGGATTAAGGCTAGACAAATTCCAGACATCCGTCTGATATAAGTCTAACCTAAATCTCGGATGCGTACAGAGAAAAAATCGGTGACTGAGCAGTGACCCTACGACACAAAAGTAATTACAACAAGCTCATAACTGAGCAGAGAACCAAATTATTACAAGCAGAGGTCACTGACCACAAACAGACAACAACGAAACGCAAGTTATGCTATTAAGTATAGCAAACTTAAGAAATGGACTAAGAGGCCTGAAGCATAATAATGACGTCCCAATCCATAGATTCTAGGCTGCCGACCAGGAACCCCAAGCTACTCGTCGATGTCTATGTCGTAAAGAACTCATCTCTTATGGTAACACTTAACTGCTGCAAAAGTATCAACAAAGCAAGGCTGAGTACATGGTGTACTCCGCAATACTTATGGTTGGTGGGGTTATTTTGCATAAAGATAACTTTCTTGGTAAAAGAGGGAGGATAAGCTCTACTAATAGAATCCTTTAAAAGGGGATAAGAAAACGATATCACTAGCTTCGATCTTCTTTTGATACCACCGAATGTTTATCAGCTGAACCTAACAACTAGGATCACCGCCTCAATCCCGGAGGAAGCATCCTTAAGCACACCTCACTTCTCTTGTCAAGTTTTACGATTAGGTTATTCTTCTCTATGATCTTAGAATCCATTCCCAAGTCGTCCATAACCTTGGAAACAGCTTTTCAAAAATATTATTAACCCTACAGGGGTGCACAACCTTATCCACACGTACCAACTGATTCTTAATGCCACTTAAGATTAGTCCTCTTCCTTGGAAGGCCGGCAGAGAGTGGTTGACCACGACCTTTACCTTGCTTTTGCCGAGACCATGAGTCACGCCCTAAGGAGATGCCGTCGTAACAGGTCAAGTCCCGAAGCCGGTCCCTAGAGATGTGTGCGGGGTTCAAGATTACGGAGGTCGTGCCTCTCTTGTTCCCGGCCACGCTTACCTACCTGTATGAATGCACCTCCTTCACCGCCTTCGAGAACAACCAGAATGCATATGTCGAATGGAACGCCCGAACTATGTGACTATGGAATCTACTAGGCAAGTTAGTTTGTCGAGGGTGTTTCTAGGCCCCCGTGTGGTTGGACGCTAGTCTTGGTTCAAGAGGCAAGAACTCAGATCCTAGTGGTGGCAAGTATGGAACTGCAAAAACCACAACCCGACGTGGCCTCCCATACAAGCCTTAGCATGTTTAACTTTCATCTCTGATCATACCATGTCATCCTATCATACTAGGTTCATTCGCAGCTCTTACTCATCAACCGGATGGACCAGCGGTAACAGATAAGCATGGCTAAGCACAACAGATATAGCAGCTCTAGCGAAGCTCATAAGCCAAACCCTAGTTATGCTAGGAGCAGTGGATCAGGGAGTATAGGCTTCAAAGGGAACATGCATCAGATAAGGTTACTTTATCTATCGATAAAAGACCTTGGAATCGTTTGCACATCGCAAGAATGAAATACTTTGAAAGCATAGGATTATATCATGTGTGGGGCTTTGCTTTCCTTTTCCTGTTGATACTTAGATATATAACTTAAGGTTCATCTGCTTGGCGTCATTCGTCGATAACCTTCGATGATGTTAATCTCGGTCTTCAATGGTGGACTTGATCTCATTGCTCACATCAACTCCGAGGTCTACCGAGAAGAAGCAGAAACACTGAAAAGGAAAGCAACAATCAACACATGGCTGAAGGGCAGCGGCAGGCTGCCGGGGTGTTTTCTTCTGCCGCAGTAGAGCATGAGGCAGAGATACCTTTGGAGGAACCATTTTCGTCACTAAGGCAGACCAAAAGGCCCAACTGCCCCGCCGCGACAGAGCTGCCAAGGCCTACCGTGGCACAAGATGCCGACACGATGTTGGTTGCCGCGGCATAGAATGGGCATGTTGGAGTACTGTAGTGGACTCACGCGCCCAGCTCGCCTGCCGCGGCAGAAAAAGCTCTCGTGACAATTGATGACCCACAAGTATAAGAGGTGCATCGCAGTATTTTCGATAAGTAAGAGTGTCGAACCCAACAAGGAGCAGAAGGTGCTGGCTAGTGGTATGAACCCAACAAGGATTTTTAGGGGTTTTTGATAAAGCAAGTAAACGAAGTACGAGTAAATAAAAGACAGTAGGAATAAATGCAGCAAAGGACAAGCCGATTGTATTACTTAAGATGACCAAACGTTCTCGAGGACACATGGGAAGACTGTCCAGTACTTTCGCTTCATATAGCTAATTAATCTTCTTTAGCTTGCTAAGTGTTGTGTGGGTGAACCTGTGCTAATGTACTGACCTTCCTATGACTACTACATACTTGTGATTATACCCCTTGCAAACATCCTTAAGTACAAGAAAGTAATTAAGGTAGAAACCTAACCACAACTTTAAACTCTAAGACCCTTACGTCCCTTGTGCAATGGTTTCCAAACGGGGGTTCAGGTTTCTATCACTCCGGCAACCCCTACGATTAGTAGCCAAATACACAATGCATTCCCCTTGGCCCATATAGGTGAAGTGTCATGTAGTCGACGTTCACATGACACCACTAGAAGAAGTACACCACAACTTAAATATCAAACTATTGAATCTCTCTCAACACAACTCCACTACTAACAACATGACTTCTCCCATGTCCTCAAGAACAAAACGAACTACTCACAAGACATCATATGGATCATGATCAGAGATGGAATAATGATGTATTACAATCTGAACATAAACAATAATTCAATGGTTCACTCAATAGCATCAACTACAAAGAGTAATCAACACCGGGAAAGTTTCACCTATGAACTAATGCAAGATTCAACCAATTGTTACAGAAATGTGGAGATGGTGATGAGGGTGTTGATGGTGATGATGGTGGTAATGATGATGATGATGACCCCGATGAAGTCCATATTGATGGTGGTGTTGATGGCGACGATCTCCCCTCTCCGGAAAGGAATTCCACCGGCAGAAATCTGTCTGCCAGAGAGATCTTTCTCTCTCGGTGTTTTCCACCCCGCAGAGGCGGCGGAATCTTTTTGTGGTCGCTCTCCGAGGCTTAGGGTTTCAGGAGGATAATATACGCAAGAGGGGAGATCCTGAGTGGGTCAGGACGACCACACCACCTGCTGGCGCGGCCTAGGGTTGCCCGCGCCAGGGGGTGGTGTGGGCCCCCTATGGCCCATCTCCAGCCCTCCTTCTGGCTTCCTTCGTCTTCTGGAAACATAGGATTTTCCATATATTTTCCTGGATTCTCTGATCTTCACGAATTATGCCTCCAAATAGCACCTTTTCCATCAGAATCCTGACTGCAGTGGTCCATGCACCAAAAGTCATCAACCATGCAAAAATAGATGAAATAACATAAGTATCACCTCTCAATACGAAATATATCAATGAATAACAGTGAATTATGACATAGAATAGTGCTGCAAAATGGACGTATCAATAATGTCGTGGCCTACCGCGGCACAGTTTGTCGACATGGAGCAGGATGCCGTGGACGCTTCACTTGTTGTACAGGTTGATGTTTAGGGGGATAAGGATATGATGGAAGATGAGATGCTCAATGTGCACCCTTTGTCTGAGGAACGACTGCCGAGGTTCCTTGCCGTGGCAGATTTTTGGTCTGTTGGGGAGCAACGGCATGCTGCCGCAGGAGGTTTTGTTGCCGTGGTAGATCAGAATGGTAGCATGGCTCCGACTATGAAGTTGGGAACACCGTTCACTCCCTCAACAAAGAAACTGATTCTGGGTGATTGTGTTGCATCTACTAGAGGTATTCTTGCAAAGAAAAAACCAAGTCTACCTGACGTTATTGCCTTTGGAGGCACCCCGAAGACGGCGGCTGTGGAGATTCGGTCAAGTGACCGTTGATACGGCCAAAACGTATCTACTTTCCCGAACACTTTTGCTATTGTTTCTCCTCTAAACTTGTGTGATTTGGATACAACTAACATCGACTGACGCTGTTTTCAGCAGAATTGCCTTGGTGTCTATTTTTTGTGCATAAAATCAACTATCAGGAATAATCCCGGAAAATATGCCAAAATCCTATTTCACCAGAAGACTCCCGGAGCCAGAATACGAGACGGATGAGGGCTGGGCCCAGGCCACACCACCTGGCCGTGCGGACTAGCCCAAGCCGCACCAGGGGGTGGTCTAGCCGCCCCAGACACCCCCTCGGTCTCCCTCTTCGCCTATAAGAAGCCTTCTGACCTAAAAACTCGGGGGGGGGGGGAGGGGGTCGACGTTTTTCCAAAGGAGTTCCGCTCTGCCGCCACCACCAGATTCCACGAAACAGCACCAAAAACTCTATTCTGGCACCCTGCTGAGACGGGGAATTGGAAGAGATCATCGCCATCATCATCACCATCGCTTCTCCATCGACCATCCATGTTTCCCCCATCTATGAGTGAGTAATCCCCCGCTGTAGGCTATGGGGATGGTAGGGATTGGATGAGATCGTTCATGTAATGGCATCAAATTGTTAGGTCATCGTGCCTAGTATCTTCTATTAGTGATTTATGACTTTGTTGCGACTTGTTATGCTTAATGCTTGTCACTAGGGCCCGAGTGCCATGATTTCAGATCTGAACATGTTATTGATTCATTATGATAGTATTGTTTATGGTCTTACCTGCAAGTTGTATACACAAGTTTTTGTCCAGAACCAATGGCCCAGAAGTAACAGAAATCGGGATAACCGGAGGGAATGGCTTTGATGTGAGGATCACATGTGTTCATGGAGTATTAATGCTTTGCTCCGGTGCTCTATTAAAAGGAGTGCCTTAATTGCCAGTAGTTCCCTTGAGGCCCCGCTGCAAACGGGCTGGCAGGACAAAAGATGTTGTGCAAGTTCACATTGCGAGCACGTATGACTATATATGGAACACATGCCTAGGATTATCTAGTACTTGGATGCTTTATTTTATTTATCTGCAATTGCCCTATGTTCTGATTGCCATGTGAATTGTCTTGTCCATGCAACTCCCGCCCATCCATCCCTATGCCTACCGCACTAGAATCCTACTGTTTACTGCTATTGTTACTGCTGTCTTTACTTTACTACTGCTGCTCCTTTACTATTCCTACTACAAAACTATTGGTACTGATAAACTGTTGTGAGCAAGATTTTTTCCAGGTGCAGCTGAATTGACAAGTCAGTTGTTAAGGCTTATAAATATTCTTTGGCTCCCCTTGTGTCGAATCAATAAATTGGGTTTCACTTCCCTCGAAAATACTGTGATACACCCCCTATACTTGTGGGTCATCAAGACTATTTTCAGGCGCCGTTGCCAGGGAGCACAACTTTATTTATCAAGTTCACTTAGATTCTCTGTTGTTCGCTGCTATCCAGCCATCATGGGTAAGTCTCGTGATGGCAAGGTTCCTATTTTACCATCCACTACAAGAAGAGGTACGGTTCTGAACACCTCTGTTGCTCTTGATTCACCATCTGTTATGAGTAAGCTCGTTACACCACCACATACACATGCTACACACACTGCTACTACTGTTGAATCTGAAACTTCTGATACTTATGATGCTGCTTATACTGTGCTTGATAAGAGTGGTCCATTAGGTCCTTTCCTAGATGCTACGATTGCTAGAACTATAGCTAGAAATACTGAAACTCCTAATGGAGACACTACTACACCTGTCAGTTCACCTGAGTCTAGTGAGAGTTATGATATTGAAGACGGTTACGTTAAGATGACCGATGAATTTATTAAAGAATGTAAGAACACCCATGATAGGAGCACTGCTAAGAGTCTCCTTGAGAGGCGTACTATTAGACCCAAATTGTCTCCTATTGCTAAGTTTGCTGCTTCTCCCATAAACATTAAAGATAAAGATTATGATTTATCTCTCGATCTATCTTACATAGCTATTGTTGAGAAAGAACCTTTGTGGGACTAAGAATGAAAGTGCGGTAGCACATATGAATGAAATCTCTACCATGAGTGGCTTGTTTTTTGATGATATTAAGATGCGTACTTACTTTGTTGCTAAGATTTTCCACTTTTCACTGAAAGGAGAAGCTAAAACTTGGTTTAGTAATTTACCTCTTGGATCTATTGATAGCCCTGATTGTTTGATTAGTACTTTCCTGCAGAAATATTTTCCTCCTAGTGCTAGACATGCTATTGCAGGAACTTTTTGATTTTACACAGGGAGAAAAAGAGATATTGCCTGAATCATGGGCAAGCTTTTGTGCCTTGATTCATGCGCAGGCTGGAAGTCCATTACCTAAGAATGAGCTTCTTGAAATATTTTATAATGGACTAACCGAAGAATCTAGGACATACCTAGATAGTTGTGTTGATTGTGTTTTCAAGAACAGGACTCCCAAGGAAGCTGAGGAATTAATGGCTAAAATAAGCAAGAACTATGAGGATTGTATTCCTCCTGAACCAGCTATACCTGAAGTAATCATACCTGAACCAACTATACCGGTACCTATTCCAACATCAAAGAAGAGGGGAGTTATTGAATTAAATGATGAAGTAATGAAGGAAGCTAAGAAATGTCTTAAGGAGACGGGAATTAAAGCTGCAGATGTCAAGAATTTACCTCCTATAGAAGAATTATGTAAGCCTATTCCCTACTCATCCACTATTGAGGTACACTCTCTCCAACACTTTGATGAAGGTGATATGCCTTACTCTAAACCTCCTGATCAATGCTTAGAAGAATTCGATATTTTCATTGTTAAGCAAGATAATTTTAATAAAAGGGTGCGAAATCTTCTGATGGAAAACACTAGAGCTATTGTGGAGTTGAAAGATATTGTGGAAAGAAGCTCTAATGATGGTAACATGATTGTTAAACACTTTCAAATGGTTCAAACTCAAATAGATCAACTCATTAAAGTACAAAAAGACTTGCTGGGCAACGCTGCTAAAGAAAAAACATGCTTATGAAATTAGAACTAGAAGTGGTGCTGCTACCCAGGATCCTCTATATCCCGAGGGGCATCCCAAAAGAATTGAGAAGGATTCTCTACAAGCTGAAAATATTGGCTCTACTCGTAAGAAAAGGAAAAGGAGACATAAATCTATTGTAGAACCCTCTGAACCTACTATAGATCCTAATAGTATATCTATTTCTGATGCTAAAACTGAAAGTGGTAATGAAGAAAATGAAGCTCCAAACGAAGAAAAAGTTGAAGAAGAACTTGAAAAGCACACTAAGAATACTAAATACACTAAAGAAGATTTTACTGCGAAGAAACATGGTAGTGAAAGAGAACCTTGGGTCCAAAAACCTATGACTTTCCCCGATAAGAAACACAAGTCAAAGGAAGATGAACACTATAATAAGTTTTGTGAGTGGATGAAACCTTTATTCTTGCAAATTTCTTTGACTGATGCTATTAAATTGCCTCCTTACTCAAAGTATATGAAGGATATTATCTCGAATAAAAGGAAGATCCCTAATGAGGAAATTTCTACTTTGCTTGCTAATTATTCCTTTAATGGTAAGGTTCCAAAGAAACTTGGAGACCCAGGGATTCCAACTATCCCTTGCTCTATTAAGAATAGTTATGTTAGAACTGCTTTGTGTGATTTGGGAGCTGGAGTTAGTGTTATGCCTTTCTCTCTCTATAAGAGGCTTCAACTAGAAAAATTAATACCAACTGATATATCTTTGCAAATGGCTGATAAATCTACCACTATTACGGTTGGTATATGTGAGGATGTACCTGTTCAAGTAGATTATAATTGCTTGAAATTAACTGATTTTGTTGTGCTTGAAATGCCTGAAGATGATAATATGTCTATTATTCTTGGGAGACCTTTTCTTAATACTGCAGGAGCTGTTATTAATTGTAATAAAGGAAAGGTGACCTTTAATGTTAATGACAAGGAACATATTGTCTATTTCCCCAAGAAGATTGAAAGGACTTATGGTTTGAATTCAATTGAACATGTTGAGGGCATTCAAGTTGGAGAAATATATTGTCCCATACCAAGAGAAAAATTTGAAACTATTATGATTGGGACCATTGCTATCAAGGTTGAGGTAACATAATCATTAGTGGAATAAAAAGTTTTGTCTCATATGAAATTGTTTTGGTAACAAGACCTGATCAACATTGTTAACAAAAGTATTTCATTGAACAAAACAATGTTTTCACCGTGATTATCTCTGTTTACTTTTATTCTATCCATTTTAGTTTTTGCTTTCGTTTAGTTTTCTTTGTTGTTAGTTGCTTGCATGTTAGAGTGTCTTCGAACTCCTGTAGTTCTAGCCTTGTTTTGTCATTGCATCATTTCCAAAAAAAGTCTGTCTCTCAGAAAATCATTCATCTATGCCTGAAAATTGACCAAATAAAGTGTCTCGAAAAATTCCAGAAAATTCATATTAAATTTTTACGTGAGAAAAGGGGCAGAGGAGTGCGTGGAAGGTACCAGGGGGACCCACCAGGCAGGCACACCACCTGGTGGCGCGGCCTGCCCTGGGTGGCGCCATGCCATGGTGTGGGCCACCCCTGGCCCTCCACTCACTCTCTCACTTGCCACTTTCTTCTCTCTCCCGAGCAAACTCCAGTTCATTTTTCAAAATCGCATTCTTGCTGTGCTTGCTCTCGATTTTTTCGATATCCTTGCTCAGGCCATCTTTGTGGCTGAAATTTGGTGCATTTGTTCTCCGGTATGTGACTCCTCCCCTTGTCCAAGTAGATTTGTGTTTAGTGGATTATATCTTGAGTATTTTGCTGCTGTGGTGACAGGTTATGAGAGCTTGTAAGCTTGTTTGATGCTTAGAGACATTGTTTTGATGCATGTTTAGGCCTCTTACAAGTCCCTATGAGTAGTACCCATCATTATATTCACTTTGCAATCACTTGTTTAATAGGTGTTTAAATTTCAGAATATCAAGCATGAACAACCATACCTTTGGAGAGATATTTGAGAGGGATGCACCTAGGAGATCGAGGCCCTCAAGATTAGACTCTCAGTTTAGGCCATCATACAACAAAGATCTCATTGCAACTCGTATTGGTAATGAAGGGGATGATGGGTATGGTCACCCATCTACTTTTCCTTATTTTACTTTCTTGCAAGTTGCAGGGATTCTTGATGATTTCTTGCTACTGATTCCGAGGGTTGGTTTGACTTCATATACGCAAGACAAGAGTGAGCAATACGCTATGCTCACCAAAACTTTTGTTGAGAGCTTCGTGTTTACTAACACGCCCTATCAGTCAGCTGTCTCTTTCAAAATTTATAACCTGCCCTTCACCATATCATTGGAAAGATTTTGCAGCGTTGTAGGTGTAAGCATGACAGGGACCGTGAAGAAGATTCAAGGGCGACCCGCTGATTTGCTGGAACTTTACCGAGGTGTGACCAATGATGATGACCGCCTGGCACATCGCGGAAAGATAAGAACTTTATCTTTCTACTAGCATTCTTGGTAGGGAGAATACGAGTAATATCTCCAACTATCATTTAGCCTTCCTTGTTGCTGCGCTTAACAATGAAACCCGGTACAACCTTGGCTCGCTTATTGCTCGTCGCCTAGCTGCTAGGGGTCCTATCTATGGGGGCATCATTCCCTCACATATGGTCAATGAATTAGGGCTTTCCATGGACCCCAATGATACTATATTAGCGCCACAAAGGCTTGACCTTGTTGCTATGAAAACTCATCACTTTGTCACTCCTGATTCTGATTTGGACAGTCTCGTATATAGGATGTTGTTTACTGACGGGGATGAGAGAGAGATCCCTTTGCCACAGTCTTCTTTGTTTAGTGTTCACAGGAGACCGTGGTCACGCTCTAAGGAGGAGGTGGACGAGCAGCTCCGCTTGCTGGGTTTCCACGAGCAGCACCAGGATGATGTGCCCTCCTACGATTACTCCGTGCACTACGGAGGGACGTACTCGAGCTCGCACCAAGAAGAGGGTACCTCCTCGTCGTACCATGGTGACACTTCATCCTGGCCAGCTTGGGATTGATACCCACTTAGGCCAAAAGCCTAAGCTTAGGAGGAGGTACGCCGGCATCGCGCTCATCTTCATATCATGTTGCGTCGGTACTTTGTATATTCATGTTTTGTTCTCTTTTTAGTTTTTGTTCTTTCTTTGCTTTTGCTTTCTAAAAACACAAAAAAGACCAAAAATATTTCTGTTGTTTCTCTTTGGTTTGTTTCTTCTTCCTTTTTGCCTTGGTTTGCTTTTCCCTTTTTTGCTTTGTTTGAACTATTCGAAAAACCCAAAAAGATTTTGCTTTGCTTGTTTTTCCTTTTTGGTTCTTATTTTAAAAATCGAAAACACCAAAAATATTTGTTGTTCTTCTTTGGCTTTGTGAGTTTGTTGCATGGTTCAGCAGTCCTTAGTGGATATTGGTTTCATATTATTATTCAAGCCACATAAGTGAAGGGCAATAATGAGGATTAATGACAACTTGAGATGTGGTAAGAGGCTGGTAACGAACTCTATTTGTTTTCATTTTTGTACACATACTCATCATTGTGGGCATGCTTAGCCTGTTCATGTAGGGTGTATGTTATTTGTGGATGCTTAGTAGTTCTTGCTTTCATATGATTGGTTCCAGCTTGCTAATAGTTTGTAGCATGTCTTATGAATGTTTGCTTGCATTACTCTATTCATAACTTGGTCTGATATTGTGGTATCCTCCTCTGAGTGTTTCACTTGAATTGTCTTGGCACATGCTCATGCATGCATATGACTGAAATAATCAGTTAAGCCTAGATGAATTATTGTGCCTTGAGGGTCTTTGATACATTGCAAATGTATCTATAATTTTTGATGTTCCATGCTTGGTTTTATCTACTTTCTTGTGTTTTGTTCCAACTTTGGAGTACTTTTCATATGATTTCTTGGACTAACCTATTAACAAGAGCCTAGTGCTAGCTGCCTGTTTTCTGCTGTTTTTGGTCCCAAGAAAGTCAGAAAATGAATATTCTCGGAATTGGACGGGACAAAAGCCAAAGTGCCTATTTTTCTGGAAGTCATCAGATGCCAGAGTACGAGGCGGAGAGGGGCCAGGGGGCCACCACACCACCTGGCCGCGCGGGCCAGCCTGGCCCGCGCCAGGGGGTGGTGAGGCCAGCCCTAACACCCCCTCGGCCTCCCCTTCCGACTATAAGATGCCCTCGGGATGTAAAACCTAAGTACCCGATCAAAAATCCACGAAAGAGTCTGTAGCCGCCGTCATCTCCATCCCTAGATCGGGAGGGATCTGAAGCTCTTCCCGGCACCCTGCCGGAGAGGGGAATTCACCCTGGAGGCCTTCTTCATCACCATGCAAGCCTCCGGTGTGATGCGTGAGTAGTTCATCATTGGACTATGGATCCATGTAGTAGCTAGATGGTTGGTTCTCCTCCTTTGTGCTTTCATGTTTAGATCTTGTGAGCTCCGTTCATGATCAAGATCATTTATTTGTAATCATACATGTTGTGTTTGCGGTGATCCGATGGATATTGAGATGCTATTTCAGATTGATTATTGATTCTATCATGTCTTTGTTATTTGTGATCTTGCATGCTTTCCGTTGTTAGTAGCTATCTTGGCCAAGTAGATGCTGGCAACTCCAAGAGTTAGTATTTATGCTCGATAGTGGGTTCATGCCTCTGGTAATCTGGGGAAGTGACATAAATCTCTAAGGTACTAGATGTGTTGTTGCTACTAGGGAGAAAACAACAATTTTTTGCTGATAGAACAATCGTATTGTTTACTTTACACGTAGTTCGTAAATCAATAATCTGTTGCTTGTAACTTAATACTGGAGAGGGTTCGGATGATAACCTGAAGGTGGATTATTAGTCATAGATGCAGTTGGATGGTGGTCTATATATAATGTTCTAATGCCCAATCAAGTCTCAAAGGAGTCAAGATGATTAGTATATGCATGTATTGCTTTCTCGATGTTTGTCATTTGCCCCGCTGTAATTTGTTCACCCAGCATGTTATCTATCTAAGGAGAGCCACCTCTAGTGAACTATGGATCCCGGTCCTTGTCTTTACATACAATTGATGACCCACAAGTATAGGAGGTGTATCGCAGTATTTTCGATAAGTAAGAGTGTCGAACCCAACGAGGAGCAGAAGGTGCTGGCTAGTGGTATGGATCAGGAATTCTCTGCAAATACTTAGCAAACGGATTTCTAGGGGTTTTCGATAAAGCAAGTAAACAAAGTACGAGTAAATAAAAGACAGTTGGAATAAATGCAGCAAGTGGCCCAATCCTTTATGCAGCAAAGGACAAGCCAGTTGTATTACTTAAGATGACCAAACGTTGTCGAGGACACAAGGGAAGACTGTCAAGTGCTTTCTCTTCGTATAGTTGATTAATCTTCTTTAGCTTGCGAAGTGTTATGTGGGTGAACCTATGCTAATGTACCGACCTTCCTATGACTAATACATACTTGTAATTATACCCCTTGCAAACATCCGTAAGTACAAGAAAGTAATTAAGGTAGAAACCTAACCACAGCTTTGAACTCTAAGACCCTTATGTTCCTTGTGCAATGGTTTCCTAACGGGGGTTCAGGTTTCTGTCACTCCAGCAACCCCTACGATTAGTATCCAAATACGCAATGCATTCCCCTAGGCCCATATAGGTGAAGTATCATGTAGTCGATGTTCACATGACACCACTAGAAGAAGTACACCACAACTTAAATATCAAACTATTGAATCTCTCTCAACACAATTCCACTACTAACAACATGACTTCTCCCATGTCCTTAAGAACAAAATGAACTACTCACAAGACATCATATGGATCATGACTAGAGATGGAATAATGATGTATAACAATCTGAACATAAACAATAATTCAATGGTTCACTCAATAGCATTAACTACAAAGAGTAATCAACACCGGGAAAGTTTCCCCTATGAACTATGCAAGATTCAACACAATTGTTATAGCAATATGGAGATGGTGATGATGGTGGTGATGATGATGGTGGTGGTGATGATGATGATGATCCCGATGAAGTCCAGCTTGATGGTGGTGTTGATGGCGATAATCTCCCCTCTCCGGGAAGGAATTCCCCTGGCAGAAATCTGTCTGCCGGAGAGATATTTCTCTCTCGGTGTTTTTCGCCCCGCAGAGGCAGCGGAATCTTTCTGTGGTTACTCCCCGATTCTTAGGGTTTTGGGAGGATGATATACGCCAGAGGGGAGAGGCTGAAGTGGGCCAGGGTGGCCACACCACCTGTTGGCGCGGCCTAGGGCTGCCCACGCCATGGAGTGATGTGGGCCCGCTATGGCCCATCTCCACTCCGTCTTCTGGCATCCTTGGTCTTCTAGAAAAATAGGATTTTCCGTATATTTTCCCGGATTTTACGATCTTCGCGAATTTTGCCTCCAAACAGCACCTTTTCTATCAGAATCCTGACTGCAGCGGTCCATGCTCCAAAAGTCATCAACCATGCAAAAACAGATGAAATAACATAAGTATCACCTCTCAATACGAAATATATCAATGAATAATAGTGAATTATGACATAGAATAGTGATGCAAAATGGACGTATCAACTCCCCCCCAAGCTTAGACTTCGCTTGTCCCCAAGTGAAACTGAGCTCAATAAACATGGCCTCAGGTTTATGGAGTGAAGAGTCGATAAAAGGATACGAACAAAAAGTATCACATTCATCAATACAAAGATCATAATAGAAGACAACTCACTATTATATAACTCAACTTGCAATGAGTAAAGGAAACACAATAAAGATACATAAAGTGAATCATAATTGGTAATGACAAACTTAGCTCTTGGTCAAAGAATAGTTGATAATTTGCTGGAGTTCGCAAATACTGGTTTTCCATGATAGCTTTTCAAAGTAGTAAACATCAAGATAAGAGCAATGTGCAAAAACATGATTGAATAAATCATCATATGAATGAATGAAACATAACAACTCAAAATACTTGTTGAGATAGAAGGGAGTAGGTTTACTGACTCAACTACAAAGTAAAAGAAAGGCCCTTCGCAGAGGGAAGCAGGGATTGCAAGTTTCATAAAGATCTCCCAAAAATTATGGTACTTATTAGCTTTCAGCTCTCATTGCCCCTATCATAGGCATCTTTTGGTGATTAAGGTTAAAGTGACACAACTAAGAGGATATGCTTGACAAGTTATAAATTGAAATCTCATGCCCCTTACTTATGAGTACCGAACCTCATGTTACTCAACTTCAGTCACGAGCAAGCTGTTGTCATTGTAAATACATGCGTATCATTGAGAACCGCCAACGGGGTACCCCTTGCACATGACACAGGAGCTATCCCATAATCAAAATGAAAAGGCAAGCAGACAATGAGCATCTCAGCGATCTTTTTATTTGCTTTTTGCATAGGTTTTTATTGAGGATGCTTCATAGAGTGCTCACTGTAGTTATGCTGCAAGTTTCCACCATGATTAGGCATGGCTTAGGCTAGCGGCCCAGGCATTTCTCTAACACATATATAAACTCCATCATCTTACAAGTTCCACTTTTATTTCACACCGCCGGGATCCATAAGGAAAAGAACATGATATCAACTGGGTACAAAGTACCAATGAAGTGTTGAAAGTGTTCCCCATGATACATGGTTCTGCTAACTTCAACTCATAAAGCGCAAGCATATACGCAACAAAGAAGGACCCAATGGTTCAAGTTTATTAAGTCCAAGAAAGTAAAGTGTGCCATCAAGTTCATGAGAGCTTTAATCACTAATTTTCACATAACAAGTTTAATTAGGGAGGTAGATAAAACAGGAATCTACTTGGAATAGGAATAATGCTACTAGGTAGGTATGGTGGACACAAATGGCAAAGGTTTTGGTTTAAGGGAGGTGGATGCACGAGAAGAATTCCCTCTCGGTACCGATTTTTGGCTAGCAAGGCTGGGTAGCAAGTATAAGAGTTGAAGGAAACAAACAAACATACAAGCGATAAAGTCAAACATGCAATCTTCCTTGTAAGAACAAAAGATCTTAACTAGAGAATACTAGAGTTATGAGCAAATCAAGAAAGAAAGATGATGAAATTATTTTTCTTTAGAGTACTTCTATCTTTTTCATTCAACTCTCAAAAATAGTGTGCTACTGACCGAGCCAGGTTTGCCAAAACCAACTAAATTAACCCAATGATCCCAAAGTGATACCAATACTAACAACAAGATCAATCATATAACCATGAATTGAAAACTAATATAAGCTATGCAAAAGAGTGAATGATAGAACTTCTCATTAATAATCCATAACGGCAACTCATACCAAGGGATACATATCTAACGAGAGAGGGGACACTTCCATAATGCAAACCATACTACATAATAACTCCTCTATTCATGATATGACTCTACTAATAAGGTAAAAAGATAGAAGATAGTGATGTGATACCGCGGCACTCCCCCAAGCTTAGAACAAACCAAGGAGATGCCAAACCTGATGACGAATTACTCCTTTGGTGGTGGTGGTATCCTCTCATCTTCGTCCATCTTCCAGGGTAAGGGCTTCCCATCAACAAAGGACATCGTGGTTTCCAACATCCTGAAACTTGCAGCAGCACTTATGCGTTTAAATCTAGCCTCATACTCACAGTTTTGATTTTGAGCGTCATAGAACTGTGCTTGCAGTTCGTTGGTTATTTGGCGGAATGAGAGGACTTCGTATTTGAGTTCAGTAGTCTCCTTTTGGTGCTCGGTGATGAGTTCGGAACAAATCTTATAGATGATATCCACTTCGCGCTCTGCCATCTTCTTGTACCTAAAGACTTCTTGCTCCAGTGCTTCCATCCTGTCCTCCAGACTTCCTCCACCTTTAGGTCCTTGAACCTCTTTAATCCGAACCTCCCCACCTTTGAGCAACAACTCCTTGGGATGAATCTTCAACTCTCTCATGTATGGGTTGATGATATCTTCTAAGGAATCTCCCTCGGCTGATCCAGTGGAAGACATTGTGGCTACAAATCTGGGATTCTACCTTGCAGAAACAGATCAAAAAAAACACGACGAAAACACGATATACGAACCTCAGAAGATCCGGGGGGTTATATATTACGAAGTTTCATAACAATAGGAAGGTACTGGGTGAAAACAAGTCGGAGGCGGAGTCCGGGGTGGACTCACCACCTGGTGGCGCGGCCAAGAGTGGGCCCGCGCCAGAGGGTGGTGTGAGCCACCCTGGCTCCGTTTCCATCTCTCTTTCACTTCGTAGCTTTCCTTATTGACTAAAAATTGCAAAAATATAGTTGAATTGTATTTTCGCGGAACTTTTCTTACCAGATCTGTTACCTATTTGAAAACAGACTCTACAGGTCTCTGAATTTGGTATCTAGTAGATTCTTCCAGAGTCACCACTTGAATATCATCGATATCTTCATCTTCATACACTTATTACTTAAGTCATAAAACCCTTCTCTTCCTTATTACACCATCATCTCCACTACCTGGAAATTTCTTTCACACAAAACTTCACAGAGTTCTCATTAGCAACATTAGTATAAGTGAAGTGATAAAACCTTTCGAGTCCAACTTCAACTGAAAACCATCAAAACATGAGCTACTGTAGAAACTCCTTCTGAAAACCAAAAAAGAATTAAAAAGGAAATCGAATAAAGAAGCAAATGCAAGAGTGGCTAAATCTGTCAAAGCAGACCAGCAGGTAAAGATCATTTTTTTCGAAAATCTTCTGTTGCTCAAATCAAAAAGTGCAAAACTAACAAAAGTTAAATAACAACCTGGGTCAGAATCACAAAAAATTACAGCTCAATCCGACAGACAGAGATCTCTCACGAATTTTTACGGTGAAGCACAAAAATCTGTTTCTGGACAGCGACTTCCCCAAATCTTACTTCTCTCTCATTAGAGGTTGATCTTGATACAAAAACCAAACAAAACAGATAAGGAGTGGTTATTACCGAAGTAATAACTTCGAAGACACAAAGAAACAAAAACAAACTGAAAGCAAAAACAAATTTGGTTGTCTCCCAAAAAGCTCTTTCTTTATAGCTATTAAGATGGGTAAGATAATTTTGAAGATGCTCACATAGGAATATGAATTAAAGCGAAAGAGAGCATTAATAAGAAAACATACACACATTTAAGTCTAACGCACTTCCTATGCAAGGGAATTTTCTAAACAAACAAGTTGTTGAAACCACAGGCTACAAGCATAGGAAGGGAAAAGAAGTGCAACATGAAAACTTTCAGCATAAAACGAGGAAACTTGATATTATTGAGATGCATAAGAACACTTTTCCCTCTCTCATAATAACTTTCAGTATCATGCACAAACTTAAAAATATAGCTATCACAAGGACCATCATAACAATGATCACTTATTCTAATAGAAAACACAGGAATACTAGCTCTCATTACACTACTTTGTGGACCAAAATTAGAGGTATCCTTACAAAGGATAGTGTGTCCCTCTTCTTCATACTTAGTGACAAAGTCTTTCACATTTCCTATTATAGGTTCATCAACCATTTGTTTATCAGGTTCAACAGCCTTATTCATACTTTCATTAACCATACTAGCTATCATAGAATGTTCCCTTATCTTAACTAGGAAAGGCATTTTCTCAATGTAAGGTTTAGGTAAAACATGATTAGCAGTATAAACTTCAGTATTTCTTGCAGGAACACTCTTAGTAACATCTTTATAAGGTTCATGATACTTATTCAACTTCTTTTTAGGCACTTCAATATAGGAAGCAAAAGCCTTAAAATAAGAATCAATAGCTTGAGAGTCTAGACCATAAGCATTTTTAATATTTTGAAAGTCATCAGTTTCCATAAAAGATTCAATGCATTCATAATTATAATTTATACCTAACTTTCTACCTTTGTCATTCTCCCAAGCTTCAGCATTGTCTTGAATATGGTCCAGAAGATCCCATTTAGCTTCTTCTTCCATACGAGTAATGATCCAGCGCAAGAGGCATCCAATAAATCCTTCTCATGTAGAGGGAGCCTTTCATAAAAGTTATTGATAATAATATTGTTGGGGAGCTCATGAATGGGACATTTGAGCATTAGTAACTTCAATCTCCCCCAAGCTTGAGATGTACTCTCTCCATCAAGAGGCCAAAAGTTGTATATTTGATTTCGATCTTTATGAATCTCACTAGGAGGATGAAACTTTGAATAAAATAGAGGCACTATTTCCTCCCATTCCAGAGCTTGACCATTCTTTAGCAGCTTATACCATTCCTCAACTCTTCCTTTCAGTGATAATGAGAATAACTTCTTCTTAACTTGATCTGTAGTGATACCTGCACACTTGAACAACCCGCATAATTCGTGTATAAAGAGTAAATGATCACCGGGATGGACAGTTCCATCCCCAACATAGTAGTTATCCATAACACGATCAATAATTCTTGTAGGTATTTTAAAAACATCTTCCTCAGCAGGTGGTGGCTTATCTACTACCTTAGCAGTGGTAGTATCATTACCAAATAAGAAACTCAGCGAATTATCCATAACGAAAATAGAGCAACTAACAGAAGTAAACAATACTCACAGTAGAAGTTTCCTTTACCAGTTCCACTCTCCAATAGCTCTTCACTCCTCGGCAACGGCACCAGAAAATAGTCTTGATGAGCCACAAGTATAGGGGGTGTATCGCAGTATTTTCGATAAGTAAGAGTGTCGAACCCAACGAGGAGCAGAAGGTGCTGGCTAGTGGTATGGATCAGGAATTCTCTGCAAATACTTAGCAAACGGATTTTTAGGGGTTTTCGATAAAGCAAGTAAACAAAGTACGAGTAAATAAAAGATAGTAGGAATAAATGCAGCAAGTGGCCCAATCCTTTATGCAGCAAAGGACAAGCCGGTTGTATTACTTAAGATGACCAAACGTTTTCGAGGACATATGGGAAGACTGTCAAGTGCTTTCGCTTCATATAGTTGATTAATCTTTTTTAGCTTGCTAAGTGTTGTGTGGGTGAACCTGTGCTAATGTACCGACCTTCCTAGAACTAATACACACTTGTGATTATACCCCTTGCAAACATCCGTAAGTACAAGAAAGTAATTAAGGTAGAAACCAAACCATAGCTTTAAACTCTATGACCCTTACGTCCCTTGTGCAATGGTTTGCTAATGGGGGTTCAGGTTTCTGTCTCTCCGGCAACCCCTACGATTAGTAGCCAAATACACAATGCATTCCCCTAGGAACATAGAGGTGAAGTGTCATGTAGTCGACGTTCACATGACACCACTGGAAGAAGTACACCACAATTTAAATATCAAACCATTGAATCTCTCTCAACACAATTCCACTACTAACAACATGAATTCTCCCATGTCCTCAAGAACAAAACGAACTACTCACAAGACATCATATGGATCATGATCAGAGATGGAATAATGATGTATAACAATCTGAACATAAACAATAATTCAATGGTTCACTCAATAGCACCAACTACAAAGAGTAATCAACACCGGGAAAATTTCCCCTATGAACTATGCAAGATTCATTGCAATTGTTATAGCAATATGGAGATGGTGATGATGGTGGTGATGATGATGATGATGATGATCCCGATGACGTCTAGCTTGATGGTGGTGTTGATGGCGACGATCTCCCCTCTCCGGGAAGGAATTCCCCTGGCAGAAATCTGTCTATCAGAGAGATCTTTCTCTCTCGGTGTTTTCCGCCCCGTAGAGGCGGCGGAATCTTTCTGTGGTCGCTCCCCGAGTCTTAGGGTTTCGGGAGGATGATATACGCCAGAGGGGAGCGGCTGGAGTGGGCCAGGGTGGCCACACCACCTGCTGGCGCGGCCGAGGGCTGCCCGTGCCAGGGGGTGGTGTGGGCCCCCTGTGGCCCATCTCCACTCCGTCTTCTCGCACCCTTCGTCTTCTGGAAAAATAGGATTTTCCATATATTTTCCCGGATTTTCTGATCTTCGCGAATTTTGCCTCCAAACAGCACATTTTCCATCAGAATCCTGACTGCAGCGGTCCATGCTCCAAAAGTCATCAGTCATGCAAAAACAGATGAAATAACATAAGTATCACCTCTCAATACGAAATATATCAATGAATAACAGTGAATTATGACATAGAATAGTGATGCAAAATGGACGTATCAACAATCTACAATCTTTTTACTGTTTTGTGTTTACTTTCTGCAAACTTATACTTCTTTCCATTCGATATGTTTAATCCTTTGTTTTCCGCAAAACACGGTGAGATTGACAACCTCATCGCAAGTTGGGGACAAAGTTTTGTGGTTGTGTTGTGCAGGTCTCCACGTTGCTACTAGCACCGGTAGTGCGCCCTGCCAAAGCTCAGCTAGTAACACCTTTGGGGTGTTTCCTTGCTCCTACTAGTTCGATTAAACCTTGGTTTCATAACTGAGGGAAACTTGCTGCTGTGCTCATCATACCTTCCTCTTGGGGTTCCCAACGAGCTCTACATCATCATTGCTCCAGCACTTTTCCGGGTGCCATACACAGAGCCATCAAGGATTTTTCTGGCGCCGTTACTGGGGAGTCAAGGACATCTTCATAAGGGGACTCCCTCATAACCAATCTCTTTACTTTGTTATTTTTGTTTTTCTTAGTTTCTTTTTGCTTTGTTAGCTTGTTTCTTTATCAAAAACACAAAAAAACTAGTTTTACTAAGTTTGGTTTCTTTTTCAAAAATAAAAACACAAAAAAAATTAGTTCCTATCTTGAGTTGTCACTATGTCTAGCCTTGCTCTAATCACTATATCACCCGAGGAAATGATTTTAACTTTTAAACAAGGAATTGAGGAAAGTTTTAAGGAAGCTTGGTCTAGAATCTCTGATCTACATGAAAAAACTGAGCCTAAAATGACTCAAAGCTTGTTCCTTATGAGTTTTTACCTTGGGATTGCTCTTTGCTATAGATATGCTTTAGATGCTGTTGTGGGAGGAGATTTCCTCCAATGTAATGAGGATGATGCTATTAATGCTATAAAAAATTGATCCTCACTTACAACTTGCCTAGCCAAACTAATATTTGTTTCGCAAAAATATTTGCTAGGTTGAATACTCTTGAGCATCACAATTATTATAATAACCTTAGGGAGCATCACAATTATGTTCCAATAAATTCTGAACCATCAAAGTGGCTCCCTACAGTAAAGATTGAGATAAACACTGAAACTTTTCAAGCTCGCTGTGATATCATGTCTGAATTTTGTCTTATGCCCAAAGATATTTATAAATCTCCAAATACTTGGGGCCTTACCGAAGGAGGAAAAGAAATATCTCTTGCTAACAATACTACCATATTACCTCTTGGAATAGCTGAAGGAGTGTTTACAAAGATCCTTGGGAAAATGATTTCTATTGATTATCTTGTTATTGAATGTGGAGGAAAAGGACAAATTACACTTGGAGGGTCCCTATTAGAACTCCTTGTAGCAAGAATAGATGTGGTAAAGGGGACCATGCACCTTTCTTCTCCACCAAACAATCATATTTTCCCCAAGGTTAAGCATAAAAGTAAGCCAGGTAAGGGCAAGAAATTTGGTTTTAATGCTTCTTCATTTGAGAACACTTGATTCTTTCTTGCCTCTTATGCCTAACTTAAAGGCGTTAAAGAAAAGTACTTATTGGGAGATAACCCAAAAGTTTTAGATGAGTCTTGGAAGTTAGTACCTCTGTAATAACTCTCTTTATCCTTTTTATTTGCTTTTTGTGCCAAGTGTAATCTCTAATGAGAGAGAAGTAATGATTGGGAAAGTTGCTGTCCAGAAACAGATTTCTGTGCTTCACAGTAAAAATTCGTGTAAAATCTCTGAACGTCTTTTTGAGGCATGAATGTTTGAGCTTCTGCCCCAGGTTGTTATCTAACTTTCGTTAGTTCAACACTTTTTGATGTGATCAACAGAAGGTCTTCGAAAAAATTCGTCTTTACCTACTGGTCTGTTTTGATAGATTTCTGCCATTTTCTGCATTTGCTTCTTGTTGGTTCCTTCTTGAGTTCTTTTGGGGAATTGAGATTTTTGAGGGAAGTGCTACAGTAGCTAGTGTTCTAATGGAAGTTTATTTGGTGTTAGAACTGAACCTTAAGACTTATTTATCTTGAGTGCACTAATGTTGCTAATAAAGATTGTGTGAAGTTTTGTGTGAAGGAAAATTTTCAGGTGTATGGAAGGAATGAGTAATGAGATGAAGGATGGACTAAAGCTCAAGCTTGGGGATGCCACGCGTGTCACCCTAAGAAATATCCAAGAAGTACAAGCGTCAAAGCTTGGGGATCCCCAAGGCATCCCCTTCTTCATCAATAAAAATCCCAGGTTTCTTCCAAACGCTTCATTTTTATTGTTTCATGCACACTTGTGTTTTTCTTGGAGCGTCTTATTTTTTGTTTCAGTTTTGGTTTTTGGTTTGCTTAGTTTTCTGAATAAATTGGTTGTACCCCCTCTTTCATACATTGGTTTGCAAATAGTTTGGTTTGGTTTGGAAAAGAGTAGGAAAGTTCATGCTTATGTGGTAAAAAGAGCTCGTTTATGACTGTGGCCTATGCTTTGTCATGCCATGCTTGACATTGTTTTGGCTTTATGCTTAGTATTCTTTGTTGTAGCATGACTTGTTATAAACAATTGAGATTGCTTAATGTGCCTTAGATGAATCATGCGTTGTTTTAGCATATTAAAGCATAGTATAGTGGTATTCTCCTTTGATGCTTTATTTTGGTTGACTTGGCACATGCTCACACCATGTTATGACTATCTAAAGTCACCATAGCCTTTATGATCCTTCAGTTTTCAACTTGTAGTATCACTTTATGCTTTGATCATTGATATTTTGGCGCTCTACATGATTATGGCCATTATTGCTCTCTTAGTTTGTCGCTCCCAGTCTTTTGCTAGCCTCCACAACAAAGTATGAGTTCCACTCATGCATCCAACTCCCTAAACCAAGTTATTCCAAAGAGTCCATCATACCTACCTACTAGCTTATGCTATTCCAAGTATATTCATGCTTTTGTTTACCTTCCAAATTAAACTTGTTATGAGAAAACTAGTGATGAAAGCTCTCACGAACTTGATGGCACACTTTACTTTTCTTGCCCTTAATAAATTTAAACCATTGTGTCTTCTATGTTGTATATGCTTGCACTTATTTGTCGAGAATTAGCAGAACCATGCTTTCATGGGGAACGCTTTCAACATTGCACTTGGTACTTGTACCTACTTGATATCATGCTCTTTTGTATATGGATGTCGTCGGTGTGAAATGAAAGGGGAGCTTGTAAGTCCATGGATTTATGTATATGTGTTAGGGAAACGCCTGGGCCGCTGGTCTAATCCATGCTGACATGGTGGAAACCTGCAGCGTAACCATAATGAGTTGTCTATGAAGAATTCTTCTTATAAAACAAGAGTCGTATATTGAGAAAAAAGAGAAAAGAGAAAAAAAGAGATACTATGAAAAGAGGAAAGAGAGAAAAAAGCACCATATTCCCATGGTAAATAAGAAGATTGCTGAGATGCTTGTTGTCTGCTTGCCTTGTCATTTTGATATGGGGATTCTTCCGTATCATCGGGCAAGGGGTATCCCGTTGGAGGTTCTCTATGATACACATGTACTTACAATGACAAGAACTTACCGGTGACTAAACTTGAGTAGCATGAGGAGCGGCCCTCGTATACAAGGGACATGAGATTTCTGACTTATATTTCGTCAAGCATGTACACCATAGTTTGTTCACTTTAACCTTAATCACTTCAAGATGCTTATGATAGGGGCAATGAGAGATGAAAGCTATAAGTACCATAATTTTTGGAAGCTCTTTATGAGACTTGAATCCCTACTTCCTTCTATGGAGGCCTTTCTTCCACCATTATATTGAGTCTCCACCTTTTAACTTTATGCACCTACTTTGAGAGCATAGTGTCCATTCTTAGTTTTATGTGCATTGTCCCAAGACTAGTTGATTGATGCATACTTTGATATTTCTTGTTTTAAACTATTGTATCTAGTCACTCTTATGAACTTTGAAGGTGTCCTATGCATTTATATTTGCTACTCTATTGAGGGACAAGCTGAATATTATTATTCTATGTTTTCTTTATGTGAAACAAACAAACTTCATGCAAAGCATTGTTATTCATGAATCTTTTATTTGTGCCTTTTCATGTTGCATCATAGTTTCTTTGTCTTATTGCTAGAACTTTGTCTTTCATGCTATGATTGAAGTACTATGATCCCAGCTTTGAATGTTTTGCAAATACTTTGATCAAGTCTTTGATGGTGCATGTCACCTCAAAAATTATTCTTTCTTTTTATCACTTACCTACTCGAGGACGAGCAGGAGTTAAGCTTGGGGATGTTGATACATTGCAAATGTATCTATAATTTTTGATGTTCCATGCTTGGCTTTATCTACTTTCTTGTGTTTTGTTCCAACTTTGGAGTACTTTTCATATGATTTCTTGGACTAACCTATTAACAAGAGACACAGTGCCAGCTGCCTGTTTTCTGCTGTTTTTGATCCCAGGAAAGTCAGAAAATGAATATTCTCGGAATTGGACGGGACAAAAGGCAAAGTGCCTATTTTTCCGAAAGTCATCAGATGCTAGAGTACGAGACGGAGAGGGGCCAGGGGGCCACCACACCACCTGGCCGCGCGGCCTAGCCTGGCACCCTCTCGGCCTCCCCTTCCGAGTATAAGATGCCCTCGGGACGTAAACCCTAAGTACCCGATCAAAAATCCACGAAATAGTTTGTAGCCGCCGTCATGTCCATCCCTAGATCGGGAGGGATCTGAAGCTCTTCCTGGCATCCTGCCGGAGAGGGGAGTTCACCCTGGAGGCCTTCTTCATCACCATGCAAGCCTCCAGTGTAATGCGTGAGTAGTTCATCCTTAGACTACGGATCCATGTAGTAGCTAGATGGCTGGTTCTCCTCCTTTGTGCTTTCATGCATAGATCTTGTGAGCTCCGTTCATGATCAAGATGATCTATTTGTAATTCTGCGTGTTGTGTTTGCCGGGATCCGATGGATATTGAGATGCTATTTCAGATTGATTATTGATTCTATCATGTCTTTGCTATTTGTGATCTTTCATGCCTTCCGTTGTTAGTAGCTATCTTGGCCAAGTAGATGCTAGCAACTCTAAGAGTTAGTATTTATGCTCGATAGTGGGTTCATGCCTCTGGTAATCTGGGGAAGTGACAGAAATCTCGAAGGTACTAGATGTGCTGTTGCTACTAGGGAGAAAACAACAATCCTTTGTTCAAAGAACAATCGCATTGTTTACTTTAGACGTAGTTCGTAAAGCAATAATCTATTGCTTGCAACTTAATACTGGAGGGGGTTCGGATGATAACCTGAAGGTGGATTATTAGTCATAGATGCAGTTGGATGGCGACCTATGTATAATGTTGTAATGCCCAATCAAGTCTCAAAGGAGTCAAGATGATTAGTATATTCATGTATTGCTTTCTCGATGTTTGTCATTTTCCCCGCTGTAATTTGTTCACCCGGCATGTTATCTATCTAAGGAGAGCCACCTCTAGTGAACTATGGATCCCGGTCCTTGTCTTTTACATACAATCGACAATCTTTTTGCTGTTTTGTGTTTACTTTCTGCAAACTTTTACTTCTTTCCATTCGATACGTTTAATCCTTTGTTTTCCGCAAAACACGGTGAGATTGACAACCTCATCACAAGTTGGGGACAAAGTTATGTGGTTGTGTTGTGCAGGTCTCCACATTGCTACTAGCATCGGTAGTGCACCCTGCCAAAGCTCAGCTAGTAACACCTTTGGGGTGTTTCCTTGCTCCTACTGGTTCGATTAAACCTTGGTTTCATAACTGAGGGAAACTCGCAGCTGTGCTCATCATACCTTCCTCTTGGGGTTCCCAACGAGCTCTACATCATCATTGCTCCAGCACTTTTCTGGGCGCCATACATAGAGCCATCAGTATTGAATCACTTTCATGCCATGATTAGTCTTGTTTTGTTGCAAGCATGATTATGACAGTTATTGCTCTCTCGTTTGTCGCTCCCTTACTATTGATATCCTCCACTTGCACCGGGTATAAGCTTTAATCATGTTTCCAATTCCCTAAAACCAAATATTGCCAAAGTGTCCACCATACCTACCTATTAGCATCATTTGCTATTTCCGTGCATATTCAATATGCCTTGTTTTCTTCCGAATAAAATGTTTGCTTGTTATGAGAAAGTTAGTTAGTAAAGCTCTCACGAACTTGATGGCACACTTTATTTTCTTGCATTTAATAAACCTAAACCATTGCATCCTTCTTTGTTGCGTATATGCTTGCGCTTTATAAGTTGAAGTTAGCAGAACCATGTAGCATGGGGAACGCTTTTAACATTCCACGGGTACTTTGTACCCCGTTGATATCATGATTCTTTTGTTTATGGTGGGCGGTGTGAAATAAAAGGGGAACTTGTGAGATCATGGAGTATGTAAATGTGTTAGAGAAATGCCTGGGCCGCTAGCCTAAGCCATGCTTAATCATGGTGGAAACTTGCAGCATAACCATAATGAGCATTCTATGAGGCATCCTCAATAAAAATCTATGCACATAGTAAATAAAAAGATCGTCGAGATGCTCATTGTCTGCTTGCCTTGTCATTTTGATTATGGGATAGCTCCTGTATCATGTGTAAGGGGTACCTAGTTGGCGGTTCTCTATGATACATATGTACTTACAATGACAATAGCTTACTTGTGACTGAAGTTGAGTAGCATGAGGTCTGGTACTTGTGAGTAAGGGGCATGAGACTTTAGTTTATAACTTGTCAAGTATATCCTCTTAGTTGTGTCACTTTAACCTTAACCACTTAAAGATGCTTATGATAGGGGCAATGAGAGCTCAAAGCTAACGAGTACCATACTTTGAGCATTTGGAAGCCTTTTAAACTTTTCAAAACCTTTTTGTTTTCCTTGTTGAGTCTCCACATATTCTATGAGCACCTCCTTGAGAGCATAGTTGTCATTCTTAGTGTTAATGTGCTGGTCTCAAAACTTGATTATTTGTGTTATGACTTTGATGCTTGTATCTTTGATATCTTTACTTCTAGTCTTCACCTGAACTTCAGAGGTGCCTTGGCATTCACGGCCAAAGGCAAGTGAGATACCACTCTATCATACCTTGTTATGAGCATTGTAATGTTGCTTATGTTTATGTTTCATGCTACTTATTATTCTTGAGTTGGAATCTCTTCATAGATTGCAATGCCTATTAAGTAAACTTAGTTGCATAATCTTTATTATGAATTGTCTAAGTAGTTGATCACATGCTGAGAATATATACATCATATGAAGCAAACGTGTTCGTGAAAGTTCTTTTATCGCACTCAGTTTTCAACTGAATTGCTTGAGGATAAGCAAATAGGCTAAGCTTGGGGGGAGTTGATACGTCCAAAACGTATCTACTTTCCCGAACACTTTTTCTATTGTTTCTCCTCTAAACTTGTGCGATTTGGATACAACTAACATGGACAGACGCTGTTTTCAGCAGAATTGCCTTGGTGTCTAGTTTTTGTGTAGAAAATCAACTATCGGGAAAAATCCCGGAAAATATGCCAAAAATCCTATTTCACCACAAGACTCCCGAAGTCAGAAAACGAGACGGAGAAGGGTTGGGCCCAGGCCACACCACCTGGCTGCCCGGGCTAGCCCAGGCCACGCCAGAGGGGGGTTTGGCCACCCCAGACACCCCCTCGGTCTCCCTCTTCGCCTCAAAACTCAGGGGGGGGTTCGACGTTTTTCCAGAAGGAGTTCCGCTCCGCCCCCACCACCAGATTCCACGAAACAGCACCAGAAACTCCGTTCTGGCACCCTGTCGGGACGGGGAATTGGAAGAGATCATCACCATCGCTTCTCCATCGACCATCCATGTTTCCCCCATCTATGAGTGAGTAATCCCCCGCTGTATGCTATGAGGATGGTAGGGATTGGATGTGATCGTTCATGTAATGGCATCAGATTGTTAGGGCATGGTGCCTTGTATCTTCTATTAGTGCTTTATGACTTTGTTGCGACTTGTTATGCTTAATGCTTGTCACTAGGGCCCAAGTGCCATGATTTCAGATCTGAACATGTTATTGATTCATTATGATAGTATTGTTTATGGTCTTACCTATAAGTTGTATACACACGTTGTTGCCCGGAACCAATGGCCCAGAAGTGACAGAAATCGGGATAACCGGAGGGAATGGCTTTGATGTGAGGATCACATGTGTTCACGGAGTGTTAATGCTTTGCTCCGGTGCTCTATTAAAAGGAGCACCTTAATTGCCGGTAGTTCCCTTTAGGTCCCGTTGCAAACGGGCTGGCAGGACAAAAGATGTTGTGCAAGTTCTCATTGCGAGC
Source organism: Avena sativa (assembly GCA_916181665.1). Classification (NCBI taxonomy): domain Eukaryota; kingdom Viridiplantae; phylum Streptophyta; class Magnoliopsida; order Poales; family Poaceae; genus Avena; species Avena sativa. The sequence continues at coordinate 578,550,607 of OV702287.1, forward strand.
ACGTATGACTATATATGGCACACATGCCTAGGATTATCTAGTACTTGGATGCTTTATTTTATTTATCTGCAATTGCCCTATGTTCTGATTTCCATGTGAACTTTCTTGTCCATGCAACGCCCGTCCATCCATCCCTATGCCTACCGCACTCGAATCCTACTGTTTACTGCTATTATTATTGTTGTCTTTACTTTACTACTGCTGCTGCTTTACTGTTCCTACTACAAAACTGTTGCTACTGATAAACTGTTGTGAGCAAGATTGTTTCCAGGTGCAGCTGAATTGACAACTCAGTTGTTAAGGCTTATAAATATTCTTTGGCTCCCCTTGTGTCGAATCAATAAATTGGGTTTCACTTCCCTCGAAAATACTGCGATACACCCCCTATACTTGTGGGTAATCAACCGTGTGCGGACTCAACCTAACGCCGATGCCCACGCAGCTGGAGCATGTCGTGGAATTGGTGCAACGATGTGATGACTATAAAGGTAAAAATCTAAACCTAAAATTTTCAATTATGTCTTTTTCAAATATTGATATCATGGAAAAGTCCAAATCAATTGGGGTGTCTTTGGGGGAAATATCTTCACAAGAGATTGCTGCAGCTAAGCTCATAAAGGATAATGAAGTACATATAACTTTGACAATCTTGGAACACAATGAGGCGACAAATGACACAAAGGACATTAGGGAATCTATTCTCGTAGTATCTAAGGTTTCTAATTTATGTGATGGTTTGGTCGAGGAGGAGGTAAATGGATTAGATAATCTTGCCGAGAATCTAACCAAAGAACCTCTTCAAGTGTGTGGGTGCAAGAAGAAGATTTATGACCCTACCACGGTACGTAGAGGCACTAGAGTAAGGATTAAGAAAAAAATAAGATGAAAGGTTTAAGAAGGATGATTTGGAATAGTGGAGGTTTTCGGGATGCAGCAAAGCACCTATTCATATCTAAGACTATTAGGGAACGGAGACTAGATTTTTTTGCTATGTTAGAGAAAGGGCGATCTAATTTCACTATTTCCTTTTTAAAAGACCTCACACCGGGGAGGAAATTTGCATGGTTTTGCTTGCCCCCTTGGACGTTCTGGTGGTATTTTAGTTGGCATTAACACTGAAACACTTGAAGTTAACAAGGTTGATTCGGGTTATTTTTGTGTTAAAATTCATCTGAAGTGTCGTCACGACAACTTTCTCTGGATTTTGGTTCCTGTGTATGGGACGACACAAGATAATCTGAAACATGAGTTTCTTGCTGAATTGGTTCGTATTGGTGAGCACGAATCCATACCAATGCTGGTTGGGGCGATTTTAATATATTACATAGAAGGGGAGAAAAGAATAATGAGAATTTTAATAAATGATGGCCTTTTATGAGAGTCTAAACTTGTGAGAGATTGCTCTCTCCGGTAGACAGTTTACTTGGGCAACCCGCAGGGACACACCCACGTATGAAAAACTTGATCGCATTTTATCTACCACCGATTGGGAATAGAAGTTTCCACTTATAACGGTGAGAGCTCTTACTCGGGCAGGCTCGGATCATACACCACTTCTGATTGACTCAAGGGTTCAAGCACATTTGGAAAATAATTCGAGATTCTCTTTCAAGCTCTCATGGTTACATCATGATGGTTTCTACAATCTTGTGGCAACTGAATGGGCATCGGTGACACATGGTGACATGCCTATTGAACGTTGGCAGAAGAAAATACAGTGTTTAGGTAGATTCCTTCGTGGGTGGGCGAAAAACCAAAGTGGAAAGTACAAGCAAGAGAAGGAGAGACTATTATCCATCACTGATGAACTAGATATAAATGCTGAAACAACTTCTCTCTTTGAAAATGAAAGAAAGGACCTATGAGATGCAAATGAACAAACTTCGGCGCGATGAAGAATCTAAGTGGGATCAGCGTGCCAAGGTTAAACATGTACAAGAAGGAAGACATAAAACTAAATACTTTTATCTTATTGCCAATGGTAAACATAGAAAGAAGAAAAGACTCCAACTTGAACAAGAGAAAGGAACAATTGTAGGAGATGAGAATTTGAAAGTCTTTATCACTGAATACTACTCCCTCTGTTTCAAATTACTCCGCCGGCGCGCTTACGTAGGTGGGCTAGTACTCCCTCATATTTTATTCAAAAAAATCCTGTCATTTTTGAAATAGATAGTATGAAATGTGTACTACATATACCAAAAATTCTAAGGATTTTTTGATAAAAAATGAGAGAGTACTAGGCCACCTAGGTAAGCGTGCGCGCGGAGTAATTTGAAACAGAGGGAGTATACTATAAGCGGTTGTTCGGCGAGCCGACTCCAACGACTTCGCTCTTACAGAAGACATAATGCATGATATTCCTCAGGTTTCGACTGAAGAAAATGAAATTTTAACTAGTATGTTTTATGAACAAGATGTTTATGAGGCTATAGCTTCCATGGAACATAACAAGGCGCCTGGGACTGATGGGTTCCCGGAGGAATTCTATCAAACGTTTTGGGTGGTCATTAAACAAGATTTGATATCTCTTTTTGCACAGCTACATGAAGATAACCTTCCCCTATTTATGCTAAATTTTGGTGTAGTAACTTTGCTGCCAAAAAAGAAAATGTTGTACAAATACAATAATATAGACCCATTTTCTTACTGAATGTATGTTTTAAGATCTTCACTAAGGTCACAACAAGTCGAATATCTGGAATTGCACAAAAAAATATTAGACCCACACAGACACATTTATGCCTAGGCGGCATATTCTTGAAGGTGTGGTTGTCCTGCATGAGACCATACATGAGATTCAACAAATAAAATGGATGGATTTCTTTTCAAAATTGATTTTGAAAAGGCTTACGACAAGGTAAAGTGGACCTTCTTACAACAAGTCCTCCGTATGAAAGGTTTTGATCCTTTATGGTGTAAATGGATTAATAATTTCATAAAATATGGAAGTGTAGCCATTCGGATCAATGATGACATTGGCCATTACTTCCAGACTAGAAAAGGACTACGACAAGGGGATCCACTGTCACCTATGCTATTCAATGTTATAGTTGATATGCTTGCCATTCTAATTGCTAGGGCAAAAGAGAATGATCAGGTAGCTGGACTAAAATCCCATCTAGTTGAAGGGGGAGTATCTATCTTGCAGTATGCCAATGACACAATATTGTTCATGGAGCACAATTTTCAAAAGGCAGTCAATATAAAACTCATTCTATGTATTTTACAACAACTATCGGGGTTAAAAATTAACTTCCATAAGAGCGAGATCTATAGTTTCGGCAAGGCTGCTAAACAAGAACACAACTATAGGGAGATTTTTGGTTGCGAGTCTGGATCCTTACCGTTTATATACCTTGTGGAACCTATACATCATAGGAAACTTCGCAATTATGAACGAACCCGGTAGAAAGAAGATGCGAAGGTAAGTTAGGGTGCTGGCAATGAAAGTTATTATCTTACGGAAGTAGACTTGTCCTTATAAATTCAGTTTTATCAGGTATGCCCATTTTTATGTTACCATTCCTTCCAATACCTAAGGGAGTAAGGAAAAGACTAGATTTTTATCGCTCTAGGTTCTTTTGGCAAAGTTATGAATATAGGAAGAATTACTGACTGACTCGGTGGAATATTATTTGTCGACCTAAAGATCGGGGGGGCTTGGGTATCGAAGTGCTAGAGCTTAAAACCAAATGTTTACTTAGTAAATGGTTATATAAGTTATTGTCAAAAGAAGGGGTCTAGCAAGAGTTGCTACACAACAAATATCTAGTCAATAAAACTATAGCACAGGTCAAAGCTAAGCCGAATGATTAACCCTTTTGGAAAGGACTAATGGTAGTGAAAGATGAGTTCTTTGCATCTGGTGTTTTCAAAATGGGTAATGGGAGAAACATTCGATTCTGGGAGGATATATGGCTAGGCGAGGTATCTCTTGCCCCACAATATCCATCCCTTTACAACATAGTTCATAGAAAACATGTCCTTATTCATGATGTCTTGTCTCAAAACCCTTTAAATATAGGATTTAGGATAAATTTAACAAGGGATAAATGGGTTGCATGGTTGCACCTATGTGAGAGGTTGATGAAAATAACCTTGACAGATGAGCGGGATAGATTTTCATGGAATTTAACTGAGGACGGGGTCTTTTCAGTTGGATCTATGTATGAAGATATCATGAATAAGCATCCACATTTCCTACAAGGTATTTGTGGAAGATAAAAATCCCTTTGAAAATTAAAATATTCATAGGTTTCTCAGTAACAAAGTATTGCTAACAAAAGACAATCCAGTTGGGAAAACTGGAATGGGTCTAAGAAATGTTGTTTTTGTGATAAAGTTGAAACAATTGAACATTTGTCCTTTGCAAAAATAATTTGGTGTATAATTGTTTGCACTTATAACCTACCTCCTCCAACTAATATCAACAATATGTTTGGTAATTGGTTAAATGGAATAGATAAGGTGAATAAGGGGGCAGAATCCGCTGGAAGTGTTGAAATAACTTTATTTTTAACAATGTTGGAGTTCCTTCCTTTCTGCAGGTTATTCATATAGCGGCGTATTGGATACAGCTCTGGGCTTTCCTTCTCCCAGAACATTAGCGGACACTCATGGTTTCTGGGTGAAACCGTCTTATGGCGGTTACTTCGGAATTTTTCAGCCAAACTTCATGGTGTCATTCTAGTAGATTGATAAATCTAGCTGTTGCAATTGCTCTCTTGTGAGATATTTAACTTTTTTCGGATGGCTGGTGCATGTATCAACCCTATCTGATCCTTGAACTGTAATGCCACTTTGATACTTTTGGATTTTCATAAAAGGCTGTGTGCATCCCAGGATTCAGAGGGCCGGGGCTGTGATCCCCTTTTCGAAAAAAAGGTATATTTATATATAGATGAGACGGAGGGAGTAGCTACATAACTGGATATGCATGATAATGATCTTATTCTAATACTCCATATGTCATGTAACACAGCCCACTCAAAATCCGAGAGGCCCGTGTAACGCGGTTTCTCAGAGGAACGAGGCCTCCTTGCCTTCAGCAAAGTACACCCCCGTGGGCCTCGAAATCCTTGAGGAACTTCTCAAGCAGCTTGTCCAGCGCCTCCTCAGTTAGGTTGTCAATGTCGTTGAGTTTCCGCCTCACCTTCTCATTGCTGATAAGCTGCATGTATAGATTAAAACCCGGTGAATCTAGTGTGGGGAAACTTTGATAACACATACTATATCATCCGGAAAGAACTTACAATTAGCCGACCAAACTCGGAGGAGACATTAACTATTCGTCCCTCGGAGGAATATTGTAGCAGAGACAGCAAGGCTGTGGTTACTTTCTTAGTACCGTAGTAGTTTGTCTGCACGGTTTCTTTTGCAGCGTCAGTGGTCTCCAAGACATTCGTCATCATCCATTCAAGTCTCATGTCAAAATCCAGGCCGTCCAACTGTTTCGGAGCAACTACTCTCTCAGCCCCATTTCGTGTCTCATAATAAGTTGTAAAAACTATACTCGCTCTGTTGTGTTTTTATAACACGTTGTGGCAAGCTTAACTAGCTTGACAAAACATGATAACATAAAATCCGGTTTCATTGCTCTTAAATTCATACTCAAAATTAGACCTCCAAAATGTGTTGCCAGCTAAATAGTAACGGAGGTAGTAGTATAGAACAAAGTCGACAATTACAGTCACCAGAATATAAAAGAAAATGAAAACTTGATGTGACCACACCTTTTCGTCGTTGGTTTCGAACTCTTGGATGTACTTCACCCCAGCAACCGCGGCATTGTTCACCTACAAATCAACATAACATATCGATCACCAGTTGCAGCAAAACCTTGGGTGCATCACTAGCACAATGGGAAACAGAAAATTGCCAGAATATCCAGTTTCCCGAATCGGGTCTTCAGGAACTCAGCCAGTGCAGCAATGCTCGAAGCGTCCGTGATCTCAAGCTGGTGGAAGATGACACTGGAGAGCCCAAGAGTTTTGAGTTTTGAGTTTTGAGTTTCTCATCCCGGGCTGTCAAAACTACCGTAACGCCGGCGCTGGCCAATTGCTGGCACACATCGAGACCAATTCCTTTGTTCCCGCCGGTTACCACAGCAATCCTAGTAACCGCAACCGATCAGTACTGTACACACATATTTTAGCTACACGACAAAGGCAGGAGCTAAACATGCCTAGCCTAACCTTGAGCTTGGCGGGTGAGCATAGGATCCTTCCATGAGGGGCGCACCAGGAGCCGCTGAGAATTGCAGTGGTTTGAGGAGCCAGAACGTGTGCCTTTAAAGGGCGCGTTTGGTAGCCTCCGGGCCCACCTGGGCTATCCCACGTTGTGTCCAGCACAGGTCTCAAAGCAGGCTAGAGCTTTCGGCCGTTTTGCGTGGAGCCAGCCTCGGTTAGACGCAAAATAGGCAGCCAACGTCACGCGTAGGGAAGCGTGGGAGACGCGAATAACGGGAGACGCTTCCTGTCACCGCCCCACTCTGCCACTCAGAGTACTCCCGTCCCATCGGAGAGATCCATGGCCTTGTCTTCTCCTCCGGCCAGCCACCTCACTGGCAAGGTCGTGTCCCGCGTCAAGCATGCACCCCGCAAGCAGGTGGAGCGGCCCCGTCTAGCACGCCGTCCAGTGCGCCGTCGCCGAGTACGAGGCGGGGGGGGGGGGGATTTTAGGAGCGGGGCGGTGCCAGCCGACCCCGCCGTTGTCCCCACTCTACGGCGGCCATCGCCAATTTCAACGGCGCCACGCGAGGCGCCAAGTAGGGCTGCAGCGGTCGGGGCGATGCAATCCATGGGGATTGCATCGGGGTTTTCCCCCATACGGACCCGCTTCAGCACCGACCGCTCCGCCAGCGCACTGAGGGCGGCGGTCATGACGGCGGGGGCACCGGAGTGGAGCAGCATGTCCGGGCCGTCCGCCTTCACGGCCGTGCCGCCGAGCTAGGACATGCCATTCCTGTCGGGGTTCGGTCCGATCCTGGTAGGGTTTCCTGGCTTGCCGTCGGCATTTCCGCCAGGAGTAGCCGCTGCAGTAGCGAGCGGCGTCCCCTTCGGGCAGGACGCACCCAGCACGACCGCTCCAGCAGCCTCTGTGACGGCCCGATCCGCCTCAGCTTCACCAACAGCTCCGGCTATTGGGCCATCCACTGCTTCTCCGCAGGTAAGGGTTTTCTTTTCCCCATCTGTTCTTGTTTCCTCTATACAAATTGATAGGTTTGCTTGATAGAATGTGTTACATTCGAATGCTGGCATTGTAGATTACCATCTGTACATAACACAATGCTTGTTATGTAGCTTGGTATGTTACCGTTGTGCAAATGCTTGGTGTGTATGTTGGTATGTTGCTTCATATATGACCATTGCACAAGGGCAGTCTGTGTAGATCAAATTTTTCATGTGTAGATGCATATCACTACCATTATGCATGTTTACATGCTTGGCACTACCATTATGCATGTGTAGATGAATGTCACTCTCGTTTTGCATGTGTAAATGCAAGGCAGCACTATCATGCATGTGTAGATGAATGTCACTGCCATTTTGCATGTGTAGATGCTTGACGGCACCATTATGCATGTCTAGATGAACGTCACTACCTTTTTTGCTTGTCTAGAAGCTTGGCAGCACTATTATGCATGTGTAGATGAATATTACTGCAATTTTGCTTGTCTAGATGCTTGGTATCACTATTATGCATGTGTAGATGAATGTCACTGCCATTTTTCTTGTCTAGATGCTTGGCAACACCATTATGCATGTGTAGATGAATGTCACTGCCATTTTGCTTGTCTAGATGCTTGGCAGCACCATTATACATGTGTAGATGAATGTCACTGCCATTTTGTTTGCTAGATGCTTGAAGCACCATTATGCATGTGTAGATGAATGCCACTGCCATTTTGCTTGTCTAGATGCTTGGCAGTACCATTATGCATGCGTAGATGAATGTCACTGCCATATTGCTTGTCGAGATTATGAAGCCACTGCATTTATGCATGTGTACATGAAGCAACTGTAATGTACCAATCTCTGTACAACCGTCATTGATTTGTTTGATTTGCACATTGTATTTGCTACAGTTTTCCGATCAGTTCTGATCGGCAAGTTACCAAGCAGGAGTAGGAGACCTTGTGCAAGAACACAATTCCTCCTATGCCTGGGTATGAGGAATTCATCCGAGACCTCCCTCCCTCAAAGGTTAGACCCGACCTCAACAGCTTGCTGGCGGAAGTGCAGACGAGGAAGAAGAAGGAACATCAAGGCCGCAAGCCTCGCCTTGATCACCACAAAAATGACAACCTCCCTTATCGCTTCTACGTCCAGATCAAGGCCACGAACCTGACTGCACTCCATCTCCCGGAAAGCATCAAGGCGGTAGTGCTGAAGGAGATCTAGATAAGGCATCAGGTATGCACTTGTTGGGGATATGCTAAATGGGTATCGCCATTGCATGTCTCTAATCCGAATAACCTGGGTAGCCCATAGTTGATATAATGTCCCATGGCCTGCTGGACGGCCCAATTAGACAGATCGAGAAGGGAGTCCCATACCAGATTAAGGAAGGCTACATGCAGTCACAGACATACTCGGAGCCTTGGAGTACAAGACACGAAGACTAGTTAGTATTAGTGTAGAACTTTGTAACATGTCTAACAAGGACTCTTCCCTGTAACCCTAGGTTCTGGTGCCTGTATAAGCCGGACCTATGGGAACCTTTAGGGGAACAATCATAATGCTTAGTGCAACACCTCCTATAGCGAATCGATCCCTAAAACTCGGCATATTGCCATTATAGTGATTTATAGCTGGAGTAGAGTTCTGCCACCGTTGTGGGACTTGAACCTGGTAAGCTATGTTACCTTGTACCCATCAACTCGCCGCCTTCCCCCACGTCCCTAAATACGCTCTGTGAGGACCCTTCCATGGCGTACTCGTCGGCAATACCACGATAGTTGGAGCCCACCATGGGGCAAGAGGCGCTTCGAGCTCTACACCGGGTGACAAGGGTTGAACTCATCAATGCACATTGTTATGGACTTGGGTTTTGGAGAAGGAGGGAGCGCTGGAGGCATCAATCGCTAGCAAACAAGCACACAAGGACGCAAGGTTTACCCAGGTTCAGGCCTCGTAGAGGTCTCTACTCCTGCTTGTCTACTCTTGGAATTATTGAGGGAGTCGAAAGTTACAGGGGTGCGCAGATGCAATCTGGTGAAGTTGTGTAGGGTTGTGATTGTCCTCCTTGCTGCCCCCTCCTAGCCTTTATATAGATAGGCTAGGTCTCAGGTAGCAAGTCGAGTCGGTTACAAATTAGGGTTCGTCCGTTTAAACTTTCTATCTTAGGCTTTGCCTTGTGCCGCAAGAAGTCGGAGTCTCCGTAGGTCACCCGAATCCTAGATTGGGCCCTGGTAATGCCATGGGCTTCTGCCAGATCAGGACGTATATACCAAACTCGAGTACCTGTAAGGTATGCCCACGTCAGTATCCCCCGAGTGTCCAGTGGAATCGCAGATTCGAGTGGAGACTTTATGAAGCCTTTTGAGTGCACATCTAAGCATCTTTTCGAGTGCTCAGTTTTATGTCATAGGGATTGTTGATATACGTGCCTGATTTATCCGATGTATCAGGATCAGTTAACTGCCTTAGGGAAAGACAACGCAATCTACTCAAACTCGAGTCCCTAGACTCGAATTCGGAAAAGTGCTCGTGTAATTTGACTCAGGCCGCGGAGGTCTTAAAGGATTCGAATCCCAGTGTGTAAGTGTGAGCACTCGGCGCGTCCATCATGGATTATTCATCGTACCTGCACGTACGGATTAATTTCTGGTAGAGCGCAGCAGATGCGTTGCCAGGCCTTAGTCAAGTCTTATCTTCACGCTGTAAGCACGGCATCTGAATATTTATCATCGTGGAGATGATTCGGGTGACCCAGGAGATGCAGTCTCTTTGCAGGGAAAGATATGAGGCGGAGTCGTCATAGCATTCGCGTATGGATGTTATCGACACACGGTGTAATGTATAATAAAAAATAATCATAGGGTGCGTGATCAGCGCTCCCTATGGGAGTATCCCCCGAGTTCCTATTCTAGTCGTAGACTCGAGCGGGGACTATAAATATTTTGCGACTGTTGTCGTCTTTTTGCTTGTTTCAGTTGAATGTGCTTTCAGCGCTCCCTATGGGATTAACCCGAAGTCCACAATCGAATCGTTGATTCGAGTGAAGGGTTTGCATGATACTTGGATATCTTCATAAAATTCTTCGTGTCTGTGGCCAGCGCTGCTGTTAGGAGTAGCCCCCAAGTGCTTGGCTGAATCAAAGAGTCGAGTAAGGATCGAAGTAGTCAAAATGTTCTCCTTCTGGAGTTGATGACGCCAGTGCTGACGATGAGATGACCTTATTTTCCCGCGTGAGCATCTTTGACAGGACATGAAGAGTAGTAGGTCTAGATTTTTGACTTGGACTTGACCGGGCGTGCGTAATCTTCTGTTTTAACTGCATCTCCTCGATTTCCGCACGTAATGGGAGTAGTGGGGGATGGTTCGTGGTTTAACCTTGCCATGTGTCAATGTCGAGGTATGCCACACGTCTAGTAGATTTTCTTTTGGCTGTTGGATGACATCTGCTAGGAGGTTAAGTAGGAGCACATCGTGCGGTAATTTCTCCACATCTCTCTCCTTACTTGGGCTTCCTCCGCCATTGTTGTTCTTGCTGCTCCTTTGCAAAGGTCTCCCCCGTGGCACTGGACCAACTCCGCGTCTTCCCCAGCTACTTCATGCGCTCACATTGCCAGCGCAAGATGGGCAAGAAGAAGGGAGGCACCGCTGCTGGATCTGCGGCTACCATTGTCGCTGCCAAGAAGAAGGGAGGCGCCACCACCACGGGCACCAGCGCCGTTGGTGCTGGGAAGAAGAAGGGCGCGGGGACTCACGTCACCAACAGGTCATGGCGCCAGTCCGTCATCAAGTCGTCGGAGCTGCTCACCCAGCGCCAGGACGGGGCGCTTTCCGCCACGGAGGACGACTCGCACGTTCCCGGCGATGAGGTAATCCCTAGTCCTCCTGCAGGTTTTCGAGTGACGTTCCTTGCGTTGATCATTAGAGGTCTTTCTCTCCCCCTGCATCCATTTGTTAGGGGTCTCCTTTGCTTCTATGGGCTCCAGCTCCATCAGCTGACCCCCAATTCTATCCTCCACATTGCTTGCTTCATCACTCTTTGCGAGTGCTGGCTCAGAATCGAGCCGCACTTCGGCCTCTTCAAGAAGCTCTTCAATCTCAAACGTAAATCAGCATCGGGTTCAATAGTCTATGACATAGGAGGTTGCGGTATCCATGTTGATTCCAACATCACCTACTTCAACATCAAGCTCACTCCAACTGTCCAAGGATGTAGGGAGAAGTGGTTCTACATCCACGACCAGAAAGCGGATGGAGAGCACTAGGGACTCGCACCCTTAGATCCGGTGGCGCCCTGCAAGAGGAGGAGCGCTGGCCGCGCGGAAGCCTTGGCTGGCGCCGTGGCCGCCGTCGAGGACCGTAGTGTCTCCCTCCAAGATACGCTTGGGAAGGCCAAGGGTGTGCTGAGCCGCCTTCGAGAGGACATGATCCCCAAGGTCAGCTTAATCGACAACCTTGACGTCTTGGTTGAATCCTTCACTGATGGTATTCCCATGGACTTCAAGAATTCGCAGCGGTCTATCGGTGCCACCATGGCACTCGCGATGGCGCAAGCTCACGGCGTGGAGCTGGACCCTAGCACGGTCTCAGAGGCAATGCCTGTCGACGCGAATGGCCAGCAGGTAGTATTTGCTCCCTTCGCAGTAGTTGCGGTAAGTATGGGCACCAAGTCATCGATATAGTTGCAAAATATTTTGTGGAGCTGCGGGGAGCTAAAGCGGTGAAGACTGCGGTGTCTGGGGCTACCACTGGAAAGTCTGTGGCTTCAGAGACTACCATGGATTCGAGGAATCCCCTGAAGTCGAAGTCCAAGTTGAAGAAGCAGATCGTTCCTTAGCTGCCATCTGTAATAATTTAGCTTCCTTTTGCTGAACTATGTTTCGTGGAGGTGCCCCTGTTGATACATTGCCGAATTTGAATACGCTCGCCCTTTTTATCAATGTATCATTGGTCTCTTATTTGCTTCTTGATTGGTTGTAATAGGGTCCTTTCAGTGGTCCTAGTGACTATCCTCCCACCGATGAAACTGCAACACAACCGCATTCAAAGGTAGAGGAGTTGTCGCTTCTCTCACGACCGCGTGACCGTATAAAGCAGTTGGAGCGGAAGTTCCCCATTATCCGCGGTAATGCGGATGTGTGGAAGTCAAAGGCTAAGAAAGCCACCACTCGTGCTCCTGGATGAAGTTGCGTAGTTGAACGAGCACTTTACATGTTAGCTCGCTATCTTCTTATCCTTTATTTAGCAATTCGCGGTGATGCCTTCTCTTATACTTTGGTCTTGATTTTTGTTGTTCTTAGCGCTCATCATCCGCAGGATGTGAAGGACCGGATTGCCATTCGAATGAATGACTTAACCCAGGAGCAGCTACAGGCTAGTGGGTACTTCTGGGTGGACCATGATCGTGCAGTCGCATTGGCGATGTTGCAGGATCGCACGTCGCGGGTGCTTCAATGTTTGAAGAAGGCGCATTCGTGCCTAAAGTATATTTATCGGCTGATGTTGCCGCTGGACGTTGTGCCCTCAAGCCTGTTGGCTCTTCGGGTGAAATTCCAGGATATAAGCATGGTCCGCGAGTGTGTGCGCCAATAGCTAGTCACAGGTGCCAAGACGGCGCTATCAGTGGTTCGACTGCATTGATCGGATGTGGATGTCGCGTCTGTTGCCGCTGGACCACTGTTGCCACCAGAAGGGATGACTTGGAATATGGTGACGTACTATCAGGCGGTTGACCGGCCATCGGAGGATATTGTCGACTTCTTCGAAGAGCAAAAAAATGTTCTCCTTTTGCGACAGTAGTATAAGATAAACCTGCACATAGATGTATAAGTGTTGTAAAATTCATGCAATTGTGCTGGGTGTATCTGATACCCGTGAACGTAGAGAGCTTGTTAGCTTGTATATTTCGAGTGTGTGGTACTCTATAGTTCCTTTTTGTTAGCCTGACGTGTATTTATATCAGCATCTTGTCAACCTGTCAGGTACGTTGCAGCTGGGTTGATGTTTATCAAGGGTTTGATTGGTAGTGTGTCAGCTACTCAGGATACTCCGATTTATTCGTAGAACGAAAACGTAAAGGGTGGCTCAGCCCCCAAGTGATATAATTGCAAGAAAAACAGAAAAACATAGGGTTTGGGGCACTTAGCTTTATTTATTCGCAGAATAGTACGAGGTACAATGTGTGGCTAAGTAGCCTAGCTGAATAGCCTTATTTGTAAAGTAAAAATGTCTAGGTAGAAATGACGCTGTTGCATGACGTTCCAGGGATTGGATCTTGAGAACTTTAGTCAACGGATCTGCTACATTCAGGTACGTGTGTACTTTACAAATCTTTATATCTCCATCCTTGACATGCTAGCGGATGGAGTGAAACCGGCGCTTAATATGTTTGGAATTCTTGTGAGACCTTGGTTCCTTTGCGTTGGCTATGGATCCATTGTTGTCACAATAGATCACCATTGGGTCCAACGCACTGGGAACCACACCCAGTTCCGTAATGAACTCTTTCATCCAAACTGCCTCCTGCGTCGCTTCTGAAGCAGCAACATATTCCACCTCCGTTGTTGATCTAGCCACCATAGGTTGTTTGGAACTCCTCCAACTAACTGCTGCTCCGTTCAAGAGAAATACGTATCCGGATTGAGACTTAGAGTCATCTAGATCGGTGTCAAAGCTAGCATCGACATAACACTTAGCGACTAGCTCTTCTTCACCTCCGTATATGAGAAACATATCCTTAGTTCTTCTCAAGTACTTGAGGATGTTCTTGACCGCTATCCAGTGTTCCGAACCTGGATCAGATTGGTACCTACTAGTCAAACTAATAGCATGTTCCACATCCAGTCTTGTACATGGCATGGCATACATAATAGAGCCTATGGCCGAGGCATAGGGGATCTTATCCATCATCTCTCTTTCTTCCGCCGTAGCCGGACTTTGAGTCTTACTCAATGAATTTCCTTGCAACATAGGTAAGAACACCTTCTTACTTTCGTCCATATTAAACTTCTTTAATATCTTATCAAGGTATGTACTCTGCGATAGCCCAACTAGGCGCCTTGATCTATCTCTATAGATTTTAATGCCTAATATATATGACGCTTCACCAAGGTCTTTCATCGAAAATTTGCTGTTTAGATACCTTTTAACACTGTTTAAAAGATCTATATCATTTCCAATCAATAATATGTCATCCACATATAATATCAGAAATACCACATTGCTCCCACTCACTTTCTTGTAAATACAAGCCTCTCCATAAGTTTGGAAAAATACAAACTCTTTGATCACCTCATCAAAACGGAGATTCCAACTTCGTGATGCTTGCTTCACTCCATAGATGGATCGCTGAAGTTTGCACACCTTATTAGCATCCTTAGGATCGACAAAACCCTTAGGTTGTATCATATACAACTCTTCTTCAATCTTACCATTGAGAACATAGTTTTGACATCCATCTGCCATATTTCATAATCAAAATATGCAGCAATTGCTAACATAATCCTAACTGATTTAAGTATCGCTACGGGAGAGAATGTCTCATCATAGTCAACTCTTTGAATTTGTCGAAACCCCTTTGCGACAAGTCGAGCCTTATAGATGGTCACATTATCATCAGCATCAGTTTTCCTTTTGAAAACCATTTATTCTCAACGTCCTTTCGGTCGTGAGGTAAGTCCACCAAGTTCCAAACTTGGTTCTCGTACATGGATTCCATCTCGGATTTCATGGCTTCTAGCCATTTGTTGGAATCCGGGCTCATCATCGCTTCTTCATACGTCGCAGGGGCATCCATTTCATCAACCATGAAATTCACAATAGGATTGCCGTACAGTTCAGGAGCTGCACGTGTCCTGCTTGACCTGCAAGGTTCAGTAGTGTCCTCTTTCGGAGTTTCATGATCATTATCATTATCTCTCTCTTCATCAGGTGAAGTCAACTCCGAAACAACTTCCGGTGCTGCGCCACTCGCCATTCTATGAAGAGAATGTTCAATAACCTCTTCGAGTTCTACCTTCCGACTACTCACACCTTTTGCGAGAAACTCCTTCTCAAGAAAGGATCCATTCTTGGCAACAAAAATCTTGCCCTCGGATCTTTGATAGAAGGTATACCCAATTGTTTCTTTAGGGTATCCTATGAAGATGCATTTTTCCGCTTTGGGTTCGAGTTTATCCGGTTGAAGTTTCTTCACATAAATATCACATCCCCAAACCTTAAGAAATGACAGCTTAGGTTTGTTTCCAAACCATGATTCATACGGTGTCGTTTCAACAGATTTAGATGGTGCCCGATTTAAAGTGAATGCAGCTGTTTCCAGTGCATAAGCCCAAAATGACAGAGGTAAGTCAGTCAGAGACATCATAGATCAAACCATACATCTATGGAACTTACACGTTGAGTGTGTTGTAAGAGTATCCACCATACATCTACTTACAACAATACCATATCAACACACTAGCCCAGCAACGATCTAAACTAGACGCCTCTAATTTATCAATTGCAAGTTTTACGTGGCTTAGGAATTTCGGAGATAGAACCGTTCTTACCTACGAACATGAACCACAACGAGGATAACTAAGTTATTAGCAACTCGTTGTAAATCAGATATTGACTATAGTAGGAGAGACAGACACCTGCCAGCCACTTATACAAAACAAGTTGCATGTCAGTCGTGGAACCGGTCTCATGTACGATAACATGTAAGGTTGGTCCGGGCCGCTTCATCCCACCATGCCACCAATATCTAAAATACATAGAAGATGCAATAACATCATCATCATCGCCCACATATCAACCATATGTGTACTACCCGTGCTAAGCACCTACACATAGATCAGGCTCTGATACCACTGTTGGGTCCGCAACATAGAAAACAAAAAATTTCCTACGGTGTGAACTACACGCCAAGATCTATCTACTAGGTATAAAGCAACGGGTGGACATACATCCAACGAGAACTTACCCTCATAGACAACGAGCTTTGTTAACGAGTAGGAACTCGTGGTTGATGTAGTCGTACACTTGTCGATCTCAAGATCGTGAGGAAGTCCGAGCGCCGCAACTCAGCAGCGCATCCGCACTCGCACACACGTTCAAGCCACCGGACAACCTCCACCTCCTCGCTCCAGCGATCCAGCGGAAGCAGCAACTCCTTTCAGACGAAATGCCACCAGGAACATGTATCTCGCTAATCCGAGACCATGCGGGAATAATTCTAGAGGAGGAGAGAGATCCTTCACAAGGAGGTGTGTGGATGAAGGAGGGAATGGGTGGCCTTTTATAGGAGGAGGGGGGGTGACCCCTCACCTCCCCCGTTAATGTGGTGGTAACCCCTCCACATTAAAATGCCTCTTCACATTCCCTTTTAAAATCTCCACTTTAAATGCATTAAATTTCTCCAAATTTAATGCTCTCTCATTTAATAAAACTCTTTTTATTAAATTTATTCCGAATTTTGTTAATTACTTTAATTAACAAACATTCACATATATCCCCTTGCAATATTTCAATATCACATGCAGAACCACCTTCTGCAATTTCACCCGAAACAATTTCCGGTTTCTATTGAAACAATTCCTGCGCTTTGCAATTCTTTCGTCTGAAACATATGTGCTCCTAAATGGTGTATGGTAACTCTTAAGTGTGCCACCCTACGGTTCGCGAATAATGCAGACATGATCGAGACCCTTCTCCGATCAATAATCAGCAGCGGGACCTGGAGATCCGTACTGACTCCTATACATTTAACGATGACTCTTGTGATCGTGAGAACCTTTAACGCTTGTAACTAAATCCCTTTGTCTCTCGATATATTACATGTCCGAGATTCGATCATCGGTATCCCCATACCTAGTTTGATCTCGTTACCGACATGCACTCTTTTCTCATTCCCGTGATATAACATTCTAGTGGTCACATCACTTGCTTGCAAGCTATCCCAATGTGATATCACGGAGAGGGCCCAGAGTATATCTATCTGTCATCTGGATTGACAAATTCCAGTCTTGATCCATGAGACTCAACATAACACCTTCGTAGTACTGGACCCATCTTTATAGTCACCCTGTTACGGTGTGACATTTGATGTTATCAAGATACTCTTCCGGTGTTAGCAATTAACATGATCTCATGGTCTAAGGATAAAGATTACTTTGTATGATGTTATAGCAATATAAACATAATGACTTGATCGTAGTACTATACTTCGGATGAATGTTCATCACATCATTCCACCAATGGTGTGACCTTGTTAGTAACAACATCCAATGTCCATGATCAGGAAACTTTGATCATCCTGTTAATCAACAAGCTAGTCTATAAGAGAGGCATGACTAGGAACCCTTTTTGTTTATTAAACACACATGTATTGATGTTTCCGAATCAATACATTTGTAGCATGTAAAATAAACATCTATCATATATAAGAAATACATAATAATAACTTTATTATTGCCTCTCAGGGCATATTTCCTTCAATTTATCGTGATGTAATTTTCCCATGCACGACTTGTACCTTCAGGTTGTCATCTGATATCATCGAGGACATGTCCTTGGAACTAGCAGAATAATTCGAGCGCATTGCAGAATTTCAACTTGTCATCTGGAACCATCGAGCTTCTCCATGTTACAATACTCAAAATAATATACCAACTGATTAGCTTGATCAACTGTCAATTAATTTGGCCTATATATTTCTATCAGCCAAATTTTGTAGTTAACAGACATTTTCCTTGCTTTCCATTCCAGGCCGTGTCACGTCTTTGTATATAACTAAGTTGCTTTCTCTCCATAGATAAATTGTTTCGACCATTGTAACTAAGTTTCATAGCTTATCTCGGGGGGTAGTTCCCGCACACTGGTTTTTCGTGGGGCGTGGGAGCTTAATTTAACAGTTCTTTTTCAGCACACAATTAAATTGTTTTTGCAGCTAATACTAGTTGTTTTTTGTGTGCATAATTGCATATTTTGCGTTCAATTTTGCATATAACTAAGTTGCTTTCTCTCCATAGGTAAATTGTTTACACCATTGTAACTAAGTTAGTTTCATAGCTTATCTTACTAGCTAGTTCCCGCACATTGGTTTTTTGTGGGGCGTGGGAGCTTAATTTAAGGTGTTGGTTAAGTTCTTTTTCAGCACACAATTGAGTTGTTTTGCAGCTAATACTAGTTCTTTTGTATGAATAATTGCATATTTTGTGTTCATTATTGCATATAACTAAGTAGTTTTCTCTCCATATGTAAATTGTTTACACCATTGTAACTAAGTTAGTTTCACAACTTGTCTTAGGGGTAGTTCCTGCACACTGGTTTTTTGTGAAGCATGGGACCTTAATTTAATGTGTTGGTTAAATTCTTTTTTGCACACAATTAAGTTGTTCTTGCAGCTAATACTAGTTGTTTTTTGTATATAACTAAGTTGTTTTTATCTCCATCGATAAATTGATTACACCATTGTAACTAAGTTAGTTTCATAGCTTGTCTTAGGTGGTAGTCCGCACTCTTAGGTGTTGTTGATTGTCACATTTAGTTAAGCTGTTTTTCAGCTTGTTTTGTCTATACATATCTGTGTACTTTGCGTTTATTTTTGTGTATTTGATTACTATTATGTTCTCTACTGATTGCGGTTATGTTTTTTTTTACATTTGCTACTTCACATATGCGCTAAGCTATATAATATAATGACAATTTATTAGAGTGTTTTTTTTCTAAGTTACTGCATACATCAAATTGTTGCTTCACAACGTACACCTAATTACTTTATCAGATCCGATTGAGGGACTTTTTTATGGTCATTTAGACTTTTGCCAATAAGCAATTTTGTTGTCCAACAAAATGCAACTAATCTCACAAAAGCAAGCAATTTAGGGATTTAGCGGGAACCATTTTTCTTACTAAGCAGTATTAGAATCTAATTGCACACCCACATTCAACTTAGGGATAGCTAGAAACCACTCTTTGAACAAACAAATGCAACTTTGGATTAAATTGCTTATACCACTTAATTAAGTTTGGTTAGACATTCTAGATGAGTTGCAGGATGTATTCACATGAGTTGCAGGAATCCTAAGATATTATTTGAGTTCAGCTTGATTTTTTTGGATTCAAATTAGTTGAGGGTAGACTGACATAAGTTGTATTCATTATAGAAATTAGGTTTTGCAGGAAACTAGATGGGGCGACTTTTCCAGTGGTTATAAGCATCTAGAGACTCATGTAATGGCTAGGGTATATGCAAAATCAATACTACCACTTGTCTTTTTTTAAACATGTTTTCTTACTGTTAAATTCAGTTGCTTGTATGATTTTAATTAGGTTGCAAAACCAAGTTTTTAATTTAAAACTTATCTAGTTAAGTGTTGCCTTTTTTCCTTATGTGCAGAGGGGTTGTCACATGACGAAAATGACTAGGTACAACACACGCTTTAGCTTATGGTGCTTCAGGGGAAAGAGCATCACTAGACGCACAACATGTTGCTGGTCAAGATCCACATTGTTGTTGCTAAGATGCACCTACAGTTGTTGTTTAGAATTCCTAGGTTGCTGCTTAGGATCTACAATTTGAGATGTACATAGAGTTGCTATTAGAATTCTTAGTGTTGTACTCATGACCAGCATTATTGTTGCTGCTAAGCTGCACATATAGTTTCTTTTGGAATTTGTAGGTTGGTTCTCATGGCCTATATGGTTACCACTTAGTTTTCACTCCTTCTGTTTTTTTGAATTAGGGAATCTGTTCAAAAATTGTAGGTTTAATTGATATCTGTAGGGAGAGGAAGGAGAGGTTTTGTGTTGTAGATAAAAAATAAGAGAGACGGCGGTGGGTGTCACATCATCACGTGGATTTGGAGGGATGGTTGGTGCTTTTGAGTTTGGGACGTGAGCGAGGCCTAGAGGGAACGTTTGGTCAGGGGTGGGAGGGGCGCTCGTTTGGTTTCTTGCCGTTTCTAGGTTGGTGGGGTTGGGGAATGCTTTCTAAACAAACGATGGCTGGTTTGGACTAACCAGCCCTGGATTGCTGCATAGACGCTTCCTAGCGTTAATTGTGTTGTCCTAGCACAGTAGAGGCCACCGAATGGGTTTCTACGGGCCTAGTTTCCCAACAAAATGAACTTTTTAGGACAGTTGGGGTATAATCCAACTCAACTGTAAATCCTAGGGCCTTATCCGCTGTATATATATATATATATATATATATATATATATATATATATATATATATATATATATATATAATGGAGATGCCTCCTAACTCTCCGAGACACGGCGCAATCTAACTCTCTCGTCACTACTTACTTTCCCCCGGTTAACCGACACTAACAAACGATGGTTTCTTTTATATTGTTTCTGGAGATTACGCGTACAAAATCGATAGCAGCCTTGCTGGAGCTGTTACCGCTCTTCTTCCTGGGCTCGGTCTTAGTCCTTGGTGCCCAGCTGAAAGTCGACAGGAATGACGGGTTTCAGCCGTACCCGCTGATCGGCCACCTCCCGCAGTTCCTGGCGAACCGCCACCGCATAATGGACTGGATGACCGAGGAGCTCGCGCGTCAGCCGGGTTGCACGCTCGTTTTTCGCCGGCTGGGCGACGTGCCCGGCGTGATCACGGCCAACCCGGCCAACGTTGAGCACATCCTTCGCGCCGGCTTTGACAACTTCCCCAAGGGGCCCGTCATGTGTCCATGCTCCATGACTTCCTTGGCCGGGGGATCTTCAACGTCGACGGCGAGGCGTGGAGGGTTCAGCGGAAGGCAGCTAGCTACGAGTTCACCACGCGCTCGCTACGCGTCTTCGTGGCCCAGAGCGTGCACCTCGAGCTTCACAGCAGGCTCCTCCCACTGCTACGCCGTGCAGTGCGCTCGGGCCACCTGATCGACCTCCAGGACACGCTCGAGCGGTACGCGTTCGACAATATCTGCCGCGTAGCCTTCGACCACGACCCGCGTCAGCTCCCTGACGACGGAGACGCAAAATCGGATTCTCGGAGCACCGGGACCGCGAGCCGCCGGTTCGCCGACTCTTTCCATGATGCCGCCAATCTCAGCGTGGGCAGGTTCCGTTACGCCCTCCCAGGATTTTGGAAGATCAAGAAGGCCCTTAATCTCGGTTCGGAGCGCCGGCTCAGCGAATCAATCGCCATGGTGCACGGCTACGCCGACCGCATCATCCGTTCGCGGCTGGAGGAGATGAGCAAGCAGGGTTGGGAGAAGCACGACCTCCTGTCCAGTTTCATGGCGAGCCAGAGCGACAGTTACAGCGAGACAGCCCTTCGCGACGTGGTGATCAGCTTTCTTCTCGCGGGGCGGGAGACCACGTCCTCCGCGCTCACATGGTTCTTCTGGTTGCTCTCCTCGCGCCCCGACGTGGAGAGCCGCATCCGTGACGAGGTGGCGGCGGTGCGCGCCCGCCGTACGCATGGGCATGGCGACGTGGACAGCAAGGTCGGTTTCGACCTCGACGAGCTGAGGGAGATGCACTACGTCCACGCGGCCATCACGGAATCTCTGAGGCTCTACCCGCCAGTGCCGGTGAACTCGCTGAACGTGCAGGCCGCCGACGTGCTCCTCGACGGCACGGCTGTGAGGCCGGGGTGGTTCATGTCGTACAACTCATACGCGATGGGACGGATGGAGTCCATATGGGGCGAGGACGCCAAGGAGTTCAGGCCGGAACGTTGGCTCGACAAGGCGGAGGGAACGTTGTTTCGGCCCCAGAGCCCGTTCCGGTATGTGGCGTTCCATGCGGGGCCAAGGATTTGCATCGGGAAGGAGATGGCCTACATCCAGATGAAGTCCATCGTGGCGTCCGTGCTGGAGGAGTTGGAGTTGGAGGTGGACGGAGGGTACAGCCCGCGGCAGGTGCCATCATTGACGCTGCGGATGGCGGAGGGGCTCCCCGTCAGGGTCAAGGCTAGGGTCAATTGATTAATTGCCAGCAGACGATGAGACTCAGTGACATACCAGGACCATTGATTAATCCTCACAACAGGTGAATATTGGAACAGTAGAATAAATAAAATAAGGCGGTAGTCCCTCCGTAGTCTCCGAATGTGTTCTACAAAAAGAATAAATTTTACTACTATGTTTAAGAACATATATACTATATCAAATGGAATATAAAAAACCACAATATATATTATGTAAAGTATAACGAATATATACTCTCTCCGTAACAAAATAAGTGACTTGACTTTGTCTAGATTCACATGTATCTACTGTTGGATGATTAGGCATAATTTCCACAATTAATTTCACTATATATAATCTGAGGTATCCGACATGCATGTTGGTACGATTATGGAGTCGAAAGATGCGACTTTCTTTGAGGACATCTTTCCCATGAAAGGTATATCTAGCTCATCAAATCAGGAGATAACTAATTCATCTAGTCAGGAATTTGTTATAATTCCTGAACCCACTATGCTGGTAGAACACTATGATGATCCTGTGGAGGACAACAATGAAGCTCCTAAAGGGAGCAAGAGACAAAGGACTGCAAAGTCATTTGGTGATGATTTTATTGTGTACCTTGTGGATGATACTCTCACTTCTATTTTAGAACCCTACGCATCTCAAGATGCTGACTACTAGAAAGAAGTTGTCCGTAGTGAGATGGATTCCATCTTAGCTAATGGAACTTTGAAGCTTACTGATCGTCCTTATGTGTGGAAACCTGTAGGAGATAAGTGGGTATTCAAGAAAAAGCTTAGACCTGATGGTACTATTGAAAAGTACAAGGCACGTCTTGTGGCCAAGGGTTATACCCAGAAAGAAGGTGAAGACTTCTTCGATACCTACTCACCTGTAGCTAGATTGACCACTATTCGAGTACTACTATCCTTGGTTGCCTCACATGGTCTTCTCGTTCATCAAATGGACGTTAATACAACTTTTCTAAATGGAGAGCTAGTTGAGAAAATCTATATGGAGCAGCCTGATGGATTTGTAGTACATGGTCAAGAAGAAAAGGTGTGTAAGTTAGTAAAATCTTTATATGGTCTTAAGCAAGCTCCTAAGCAGTGGCACGAGAAGTTTGAAAAAACTTTAACCGCTAAAGGCTTTGTTGTAAATGAAGCTGATAAGCATGTGTACTATCGCCATGGCGGGGGCGAGGGAGTTATTATGTGTCTCTATGTCGATGACATACTGATATTTGAGACCAACCTCGCTATTATTGAGGAGGTCAAAGAGTTCCTATCTCGCTGCTTTAAGATGAAGGACTTGGGAGTGATTGATGTAATCTTAAACATCAAGCTACTAGAGGATGACAATGGTGGGATTACACTGCTTCAGTCCAACTATGTGAAAAAGATATTGAGTCGCCTTGGCTATAGCGACTGTAAGTCTTCTCCAACGCCTTATGATCCGAGTGTGTTAGTTCGAAAGAATCGAAGGAATGTTAAAGATCAATTGAGATACTCTCAAATTATTGGCTCGCTCATGTATTTAGCCAGCGCTACGAGGCCTGACATCTCCTTTGCTATAAGCAAACTGAGTCGATTTGTGTCAAATCCTAGAGATGATCATTGGCATGCTCTTGAGAGAGTTTCTCGCTATTTGAAAGGCACTGCGAGTTACGGTATCCACTGTACTGGGTACCCTAGAGTACTTGAGGGTTATAGTGATTCAAACTGGATATCTCATGTTGATGAGATTAAGGCCACAAGTGGTTATTTTTTACACTTTGTGGTGGTGCTCTTTCTTGAATGTCTTGCAATCATACCATCTTAACGAGATCAACTATGGAAGCAAAACTCACAGCTTTAGACACAATCTCTGCTGAAGCAGAGTGGTTTCGTGAGCTTTTGATGGACTACCTGTGGTTCAAAAACCAATACCTGACATCCCGGTGAACTGTGATAATCAAACTATGATTGTCAAAGTAAACAGTTCTAAGGATAATATGAAGTCATCAAGGCATGTGAAGAGGCGATTGAAATCTGTTAGAAAACTGAGAAACTCTGGAGTTATTGCGTTGGATTATATTCAAACATCTAAATACTTGGAAGATCCCTTCACAGAGGACTTACCACGTAATGTGATAGATAATGCATTGAGAGAGATGGGTTTGAGACCCACACAATGAGTTATTCGCGGTGGTAACCTACTCTATGTGATCGGAGATCTCATGAATTAGAGCTGGGAGACAAGCTGTTGATCAGCTGAGAGGAGAGTATGCCCATATTATATTTACATCTCCATAAAGATGCAATACTCTTTTATTTTGCATGGCAGGTTGATTTTTATCTTAATGTGTTCTAAGTGGCTTTTGTAAGCAGAGATGTTGTCCTGCAAAATATCTATTGAGGAATACATCTATATGTGTCCAACTGTTAAATGTCGCAGTCCGTGAGAGTTGGTTGCTCTCTAATAAACTCATGAATGGTCCTGGAGTATGACACATAAGCTCCAAACCTCGGGGAAGCCCTGCGGCAGCCCTGTACCGGTCTAGATTTTATGTGAAAATA
Source organism: Avena sativa (assembly GCA_916181665.1). Lineage (NCBI taxonomy): Eukaryota > Viridiplantae > Streptophyta > Magnoliopsida > Poales > Poaceae > Avena > Avena sativa. Next base: position 578,575,255 of record OV702287.1, read on the forward strand.
GTGTGCAGAAAACTTGTAGTTCGAAGCATAGTCCACTATTCAAGTTGCTAGCTAGTGTAGCATGAAGTTTAATGTGGAAGTTCAACTTAACAGTCTTCATACACACCGGTATATAAAACAATATTCTGGAATAGAAGTGAGGTGATGTGCCAATGAGACTTTATGAGGGATTGTTGGAATTTGGTGAGTATTGGACTGTTGGCCTATTAGATAAATTCTGAAATTCTCTTTCTCTCATTTGTGCATGGCAACATATGGATGTGCTCGTGGTGCTAAAGTTTAGTCTCACATTGCTAGTTGAGTGGGAGTCACACCTTCTTATATACTAGGCTATTCGACCACTCACTAAGGTGTGAGAAGAAGAGCAGCTCTCGCGCACTCCTCCTCTGACGTTGCACGCCTTGCCTCGCCATGCCTTGCCCCGTCGATGCGTGTGCGCGCGGGTTACGGGAATCTCGCCGAACCGAGCTTTATTTTTGCTAGTCGGGAAAATTAATCATAGATTAGTTACGAGTCATTAACGGACGCATTAATTGTTCAGCCGTTTCCAGCCTTTATGAGACATGGGCTGTTACTGACTCAGACGTGGGCTGAGCCCCACGATCTCCCTGACTTACGTTATATAAGCGTCTGCGCTAGACCTAATCGGAAAAAAAAACTATCTACGCGTCTCCTTCCAGTCTATTCCGCCGCTCCCTTCGTCTTTTCCATCCCGGCTTGTGGCGTGCAACGCAGATCGGGACAGTAGGCCTCTGGAACCCCGCCTCTGGTGAACCTGTACGGGTGAGGGGCGATTAGGTTTTTGGGGAGCACCTCTGCGCGACTACTGGCTTCCACAACGTCTTCCGACGACGAGTTTCCGGACGTCACCGACTTCTTCGACAACCTCAACATCGACAACCTCAACATGAGCGACGACGCTGCTGCTACCGCTGCGGCTACTGCTGCTGCTACCGTTGCGGCTGCTCTATCATACGTAATACTGAACTTTCTCTTTCATATTCTATTAGAATTCTTTATCCTAGCGATTGGTATAGATGTGATAGGTTTATCTTATTTAGATGTAATATGTTCATCTACTCTGTTAGTTTGCGTGATCTATTTAATTACTATACGTATGATCATAGCTTGCCTGTTATTTATTTGGATTAAATCATATAGATTTTTTCTTATATTTTTAACAAATTTCACATCTTGGCCTTTGCACCATCTATGCATGCACCGAGCCGTTGAGCATGAGTATTCATATTATTAATCTTGGTAAAGCACCAGACATGTTCCGGAGGATAAATTGCATGAGTAACGGGAGAGATTGGTGCTCGAGAATAAATAGGGAATCTAAATTGACAAATGTGTGGATTTAAACCCAGCTGTTTGGTTTGTACATCAATTTCCCCATTTAGTTGAGCTAGGCTCACTTCCTTACCGTAGTACTTGCCCACACTACCCGTACATCGTGTGGAATTATAGAGGGAGGGCCAAGGCTAAATATGGCGGTCTCCAACACAACCTGTATGTCACTCACACTAGTTACAGCAGAGAGTGCAAAGGTAACCCGAGTCGTATACAATATTCGACACAAGGTCAACAAAAATAATAGACGAAACGGAACACTTGATTATTTCATTTATGGGGTAATAATTCCAATACAATACACAACGGTTTATAGTTTGATAGTTCGGTCTGTGAACAACTAACATATTTCAGTTTTGGATCTCTAGTATATTTAATTTGGAAGAGCCACCAAAAGGTGCCCAAGTTTTAAGCTCACACTACAACCTAGCAGTGATGTGATAGTAGTGGACTATGCCAGAGATCTTATTTTTTGTATAGTATATGATGGTTACTCGCTACCTTTGAGTGGTACGGTGCTAATTCACCGTAGAGCGAAGAACCATGGCCTCGATAGTAAAACCAGGTCCAAATCCCACCATCACACCCCACTCTTCCCCCGGTCCTTCCTCCGCCTCCATTCGACGGTGCTGCTCATCGAGAACGAAGATCACGGTGGCGCTAAGCATGTTTCCAAAGTTCTGTACAACAGTTCGGCTAGCTGCTAGCTTGGTTGGCTCCAAACGGAGAGTCTTGTCGATATGGTCCAAGATCACGCTGCTACCAGGATGCACTGCCCAGAAAAGATCGTTCCATTTGACGTTGTTGATGTGGAGTGTACCAAATGCATCCAGGAGACACCGTTCAATGTTGTCGGCTACCAGACTTGGCAGCTTGGTGGAGACTTTCCCGTGAATGCCAAATTCCCCGGGCATCATGGAGAGCACATGCTCGGTTTTGGGTATGACAGTCTGTGTGACAGAGACCATCTTAAAGAGCGAGTGCTCGATAGGGTGCAGGACATCGGCACCCACGATAACGGCGCCAGCTCCATCACCAAACAATGCATGGCTAATCAGGGTATCCAAGCATTCTCCTTGGTCGGGGCCAGCGAAGCCGGCGATGCTGATTTCGACACAGGCCACCAGAACCCGTGCGCCCCGGTTGTTCTCGGCTTGGTCCTTGGCTAGGCGTAACGCAGAGCAGCCGGCGGTGCATCCATTAAGCTGAAGCATAGTGCGGCAGACGTTGGTGCGGAGGCCGAGAAGCGAAACCAAGCGGACATCCGCACTCGGGGCGCGGGCCTCCATGTTGGTACAGACGATGAGGTGTGTGATATCAGTGGCTGGACGTCCCCACTTGGCGATGGCCTTGCTTGCGGCTGATGCAGCGAGCTCTGGGGCCGCTGTGGCCACGATAGCAAGCCGGGCTTCCAGGGACGGCGACGTGCGGTGAAGGAATTCGGGGTTGGCGTTGAGCAGCTCCTCCGAGTGGTGAAAGAAACGCTTCTCCGTGCCCGTCAAACGACCTGATTTGATTCACCAAAGAGACATTCTCGGAACAGACGATGCAAAATATTTTGTACGAGTTTGCGAGAATGTTTTTGCATGCTTACATATGGTCTTGAAGGCTTCTTTATGTTGAGCGAGGTGCTCGCTCTTGGTGACACGGAAGTAGAAGTCAGGGTAGTCGTCCTGGAGCACGTAGTTCGCCGGGTTTGCCGTTCCAATAGCCAGCACTGCCGCAGGGCCGTCGGCACGCTCTGTGCGCCGGATACTGTGGTGAGTCGCCATGGTCCCCTTGCCGTGGCCTGCCTAATCGCAAGCTGAAGAGATTATTTCTTCTAGCTAACATAAACTCATATTAAACGATATGATGTGATCATTTCTTCTAGCTAACATTTTAAATATTAGCATCAAGGCCAACATTTCATTTTTTTTCTTCCTGGTAGCATCAAGGCAAACATTGATTACTGTGTTTAACATTTACATTACGGAGATCGGTCGACACCATTTTATTGCATTGCACGAGCCTAACACTTCTGTTATTCGTTGAAAGACAGAAAAGAGACAGAGCCTTGTACCTTCTTTTGTAACGAGTACCCGGTGCAAATTGAAAAGAAGGGACAAACGGAGAAGACTGAGTAAAGATTTAGACTTGGCGCTTGAGAAGATATGGATGGTGGAGCCAGGTATTTAAAGGCATCAACAAACAAGTCACAGGTACCTGATGTTGAGAAAGCAAACCGCTTGTACTACAAAACATTGATTGAACCACATGAACTGCTGCTAAAAATTTGTTCGTTTTGGACCGTCAAGGTCAGCCCGCGGACAGAAATTCGGGTTGCGTCCTCCCATTGTCCTTTTGGGCAGGGTAATCCTCTTTCTTGAAACATGCTTCCGTCCACTATATTAATATAGCAACCAACCGATACAACCGTGAGACCAGTGTTGTTGCATACATCACAAATCAAGCCTAAAAGAAGAAAGAAAAAAAGAATGAAGAAAACAATACCGACACCGGCTGCTAGACGAAAACAAAGATGACTCGCAACCGCTGCGCCCTCCGGAAAATTACAACCACGTTCCTAACATTCCAAAACGTCGCACAGCAAGAAGCACCTTCAGAAAGGAAAGCTACGATGCCAACGCTGTTGCCCGAATCGGACTTACGGTTACCCCTGGTATGCATCCTAGGGCTTCCACCCGTATGCTACAGGGGATGGAAAAGAGGTACACCAAGCGCACTTTAGCAAGGATGGAGACATCCGTAGGTGACCTTTCTTCACTTTATTGTTCTACGACGTCACACTTTATATTTTCTGCTATTTATTATTTCAAAAATATAAAAATACTTTCTTCATTTGCACACGGAACCAAAATCCGGAAACTGTTATCTTTGCAACAAGTAAATAATGAAGAACGAAAACGAAATCACGGCAAAGGGACACAGATTTAACGTGGAAAAACCTATCCAACAAGAGAGGAAAAACCCACAGGCGCCTACCAGCGAAACTTCACTATAACGGGGAGTGTTTACACAATGCCAGGGATTTTCACAGATACAACTTATTCCAGCCGGCCGCTTATAAGAGGTTTATATAGCGATGGTAACCTAAGTCATCAAGTTAGCCTCCTTTATAGAATTTTGGATCATACTTTAACAAACTCCACCTTGAGACAAAATCCTTTTTATAGCATCAACAACAATCATCTTCCTAAACAAACAAAAAAACACTTTTGGCGCCAACAACCACTTGGGCTAAGTAGTTATACCAACTAAGCTTGAGCATAGCTCAAACTTAGCAACAGGAACAGGCTTTGTCATCATATCAACAGGATTATCATGAGTGCTTATCTTGCATACCTTTAGTGTACCTTGTGCAACAACGTCGCGAACATAATGGTACTTGATATCAGTGTGCTTTATTCTCTCATGGAACATCTGATCCTTAGTAAGGTATATAGCACTTTGACTGTAGGTTAATGCAAGAATCATCCTGACAAATCTCAGCATACAAACCTTTCAACCAAACAAACTCTTTCCAAGCTTCAGCAACAACCATATATTCTGCTTCAGTTGTAGATAGAGCAACAACTGGTTGCAGCGTTCCAACTCATGGCACATTCACCTAACGTGAACACATAACCTGTGAGAGACCTCCTCTTATCCAAGTCGGCAGCAAAATCTGAATCCACATAGTCTGCGAGACCCTCACCAGTCTTTCCAAACTTCAAGCAAGCACTTGACTAGATCCTTGAGCTCGGCTTCCTTTTTCTCGATTCTTCCATAGTCATGGTGGCGGGGGTAGGAGATCAGTAGAGCTAGGGTTTGGAGGGAAGGTCGAGGATCGGTAGGGCTAGTATGATTACCATGTAAGACTGTAATGCTGAGCTGCAATTGTAGGCCTATGACGGATCCATCGATCTATTTTTATACATGGATTACAACTTGTAGTACAAGGAAATCTAGCCTAAGTCGGTTTGGTTTGTTCTATACAAGGAAACCGTAACCGCGTGGAGTTCTTATCTAACACAAGCTAATTAGGGGATCGTGACTTTGATGCATAATAGGTATTTCTGACATCTAGTCCGGGTACCGCATAGGGAAATTCATTTTCCAAAGTAGGGGACGACAAATTGTTCACTTTTGCTTCGGCATCCCCCTACTTTTCAAACTTGGACAACAAAAACTCGATACTGGTTCGTTTTGAAGACTGTATGAACCTACCCGAGGCCTGTATGGTCCTCTTAGACGTATACTCACCATACATGTATACTCACGTGCCTGCGGGAGGCGGAAATCGGGAGTTATATAGAAAAGGCAAAAAAAATTCAAAATATGGCATGCAAAGACGTAGATCGCGATAACGGGAGGTTGGTTCGGCCGATCAGAACGCGGAGTATATCCAGCTCGACCGAGTACACTTATACAGAGGTATACATAGTCTGGATATATGTTTCGGCTGGTTAAAATAAAACTGGCTCGTACAAACTTAAGTTTTAGGGGGGGACACCAAAGCACACCTACAAATTGTTTTGTTCGGGGTATTCCTGCTAACAATTTGCCCACGTATAGTGTTCTTTACTATAATAAGTCTTCACCGACAATAAATATTGAATTGAACTAAAACACGGCTTGAAGTAATTGTGTAAGAACAAAATTACACCTTAACAAAATTTCACCACACAACCTATACCCTGAGTCAAAATATGTGACAAAAAACTACCATAAGGTTCCTAATAAGTAACCTAACACAAATTTTGATATGGCAGGTCCATATTTCATTGTCGAGAGATCCCTGGAGTTAACATACATAGACGTCTTGGATTTTTCACCTAAATGGTAAAGTAGTATAGTTTGTAGGCTTGTAGCCCTCTGGTGAGGACTACTCCCTTCGTTTCAAAATATAAGATGTTTTAGTTTGTGAAAGAAGTGCACCTGGACCACTTTTAGGGCCACTTCTTTTGGATTTCTAGACTTGCTTCTTGGTTCCCCACCGGAGAAGTCCAAAAGAAGTGTCTTCTTATGGCCAGCTTCTCTCCACCGCGTTTCTAGCTTATAGTGCAAATTTGGCGTGCTAGAGAAGCAACGAGGAGGCAGCTTCTGGTGGAAGAACCGAATGGGTACACAGGAATACCCCTATTTGTTATGCTTATTACGGGAAAACTGTCACCCCGGGCCAAAACGTTCAACCAATTTGCTCGCTGAGGTGACGAGTTTTTTGATTATGTTCAATTATTAGATGAATTCAATTATTAGTTGGCAGACCGCTGCTTGTCGTTTCGTAGTTCAATTATTAGATGAATTCAACTGTGAGTGCTGCATGTATTTAATTCAATTGAAAACACTGCATTGGATTGCCTATCTATGAGTGCGACATAACGTTTCACCGCGCTCGCTCACTCCGGCCTCGCGCGCATGTCTTCTCTCGGTGTGAATTGATGTCTGACTAATAATTGTAATCCATGTGAATAGTTGAGAATTGAAGTGAACTGGTAGGTTATTATTATTGTAATCTAAGAATACAAAGACATTTTTTTTTTTGGCATGTACTAAATTATACTATACAACGAGAATGGCATTTTATAGTTTCTTGATTCATTTCTAGCTTATTTTCCATTAAAAGCTAGCATACATATGATATAATCACTTATTTACGGCATATATATAATTTAGGGCGTTATAGACATTTCACAACTTAACATATGAAATAATCCAATTTTTATAAGCCCAAAAGAAGTGTCCCGTACAGTTTCTAGTAACTTCTTTCTTTCTTCCCACCGTTTTCTATAAGTTGGCTTTCAAATAAGCAAGAGCCCAAAAAAAGTTGCTAGTGTGTAGGTTCTGTAGGTTTGGAGTATATCTAGATACACTTATTTCACAAAATTAAAACATGTTATATTTTAAAACGGAGGAAGTACCATTTAAATCGCACTGATAACGACCAGAAGAGTACAGTTGTGCCGGAAAATTATGGCTATAACAAGGTTTTGAATTTCGGCCGAAATTACCGAAATTCAGCCATTTCGGCCAGGACCGGTAAGAGAATTTATCGAATGAAAACTTTTTTATTTGAGGATTATTTGTTGAATTATCTAAAATATTTTATATTTGATAGAATTTTATTTGAAACTCTAAATTTTGGTATAATTTCAGCCAAATTTCGTTTCAAAGTTTAAATTTTGATTCCTGCATTTCATCCGAGATTTGACCGAAATTCACCGAAATAGCCGAATTTCGGCCATTTCGCTCAGGCCCGGTAAAAAACCAAAACCGAAATTCAAAACCTTGGGCTATAAATCCAGCGAAAATCAGCTACCCCAGCTATCTCAAGTCCTCAACAGTTATATACAACAGCTAGGTCGCCATGCGGGAAAACGAGATTTCTCAAACTAGTAAGAACTCCGATAGCGAGGTTGACGAGGAATTTTATCCACTTGTACGCAGGTACAAGGACGGCCGTATAGAACGGTTCTTCAGTTCTTTCGTGCCGGCGTCTGAGGACCAGTCCAGAAACCGCGGTGTTGCAACGAGGGACATCCTCATCGACCAAGACACTGGCGTTTCCGCACGCCTGTTTCTTCCCTCACAGGCTGCCGCCAGCGGCAGGAGGCTTCCCCTCTTGCTATACGTCCATGGTGGCTCCTTCTGCACTGATAGTGCGTTCTCTCGAACTTATCACCGCTATGTGTCCTCCCTTGCTGCGAGCTCCGGCGCGCTCGTCGTGTCTGTGGAGTACCGCCTGGCACCAGAGTATCCCATTCCCACGGCATATGATGACACTTGGGTTGCGCTTAGGTGGATGGCCTCCCTCTCGTACCCTTGGCTCGCCGACTATGCAGACCCTCAGCAAACATTCCTAGCCGGTGATAGCGCCGGTGCCAACATCGTGTACAACATGGCCGTACGCGCTGCACAGGATTACCACATCATGGATATCGAGGGGTTGATCATGGTGCATCCATTCTTCTGGGGCGTTGAGCGGCTTCCTTCCGAGCAAGCCTGTGATCATCCCGCAGCGGACATGCTGTTCCCGCCCGTGTGGGTGGACAGGCTGTGGCCGTTTGTGACAGCGGGAAAGGCTGGCAACGATGACTCCCTGATAGATCCTTGTGACGAGGAGCTCACGTGGGTAACTTGCAAGCGCGTACTGGTGGCCGTTGCAGAGAAAGACACCTTCCGTGAACGCGGGTGCCAGTTCGCTTCCCGGTTGCGTGACAACGCCATGGTCCAAGACAAGGTAACCGTGGTAGAGTCGGAGGGCGAGGACCACGGATTCCACTTGTTCAGGCCCCTTCGTGCAACCAGTAAGAATCTTATGAAGACTATAGCACAATTCATAAACCAGGGGCCAACCTCGCCGTCGAAGCCGACCACTGTGCCTGGTGACGAATATGAATGTGAGCTAGGCTGGAGCAATCCTATAGTGGGCGTTCCTTCAAGGCCATTTAAGGATATATTGGGCTACGGGATGCACATGAAACGCTGGAGTAATAACGGAAGGTCGATAAAGACTAACGCGTTAAAGATTGGACGGCCGAAAGTATCACGGATATGTTATATGCTATTCTCAAACCGACATGGTACTGGAACATATAAAGGCTCAATTCCGGGAAGGGATGTGATGAAGAGCTTATTCTAGGAACGATACAACTAAGTTCTCGCATAATAAATCCTGTAAAAAATGTGGTGCTGATCAAAAATAAAACTATAATCTGTCGTGGTCTACATGTCATACAAAAATAATTAAATACTCCAGTTAGTTAGTTACTACATACGCTTTATATAGATAAATAAAGTGATGTCGTCGATCCATGTGGCTGCATATCTCACGGACAATGTATTGGATATCTAAAATGTATGATTATATGTTGTACTGCCTTGGATACATAAAATTCTAGTACTAAATTAGTGACACTTACTATTGATCGGAATGAGCATGAATTATTGTGTTCAGTACTCAAAATATAATGAACCTTTCATATTTGTCAAAAAGCTTCGGCTGTGAGGTTGGATCCCTTCCTTTTCGCTATTTGGGCATTCATATTCATTGCTGAATACATATGAATAAGGAATGAAACGATTTGAATATTGTTTTGAAAAAAAATTGAGTTGGTGTGTTGCCCTTAAAGGCCTCGTTCGTTTAGTCCCATTGAGGCAAGGATTGATCTGGATTGACGCCCAAGAAATGGAATGAGTAGGCAATCTATTAAAAAGTTGACAACATGGTGCTCTAAAAATTGCAATCTAGAAAAAATATTCAGTAACATCCAACTTTAGAGGCATTGGCAGAGAAAATCATTTAATGGGCCTGAGACATAGTTGGACATCTACTTGAACGGATCAAATAATGCCTGGTATACATCACTCATGCAAGTGTCAAATATTAAAACTCAGGTAACAAGATTTAATACATCTAACTTGCATACAGTGAACCATAATGCCTAACAGGCACTAGTAGAAAAAAAAAGGCTTTCGTCGGACTGTCCCAAAGCGACCAGTCCCGGTTTCCTTACAAATGGGGACTAATGTGAGCATTAGTCCCGATTCATGGTACGAACCGGTACTAAAGGTCCATGTTCCTGTATATATACACTCTAGCCCCACATTCTTGTGTGTGAGCTAGTTTTTTCCCCTCTAATGCACAAGAAGTGTATGTTGCTTTGTTACAATGCATTTGTCGATGTACAATGGTCATTTCTCTAGATGTTCTGTCATGGTTTTTGATAAATTTAATTATATAATGCAGATGAACTGATAATGGATGTATGGTGACCGACGCACTGCCGAGTTTATTAAGGACCTGCATAATTTTATTCGTATGGCTGAGGCAAACAGTGTGAATGGTATTATGTATTATCCATGTGTTGCCTATCAGAATAAGAAGGATTACTCTTCCTCGAGAACCCTTTGCATCCACCTGCTTCAGTCCGGTTTCGTGCCTAGCTATAATTGTTGGACCAAGAACGAAGAAAGAGGGGTTATGATGGAAGACAATGAAGAAGAGAGGATGATGACAACTATCCTATGTTCCCTGTACACGGTGATACTACAACGGGGGAAGCTAAGAATGAAGAGGCACCAGATGAGCTTGTTGATGATCTTCAATGGGCCATTGCGGATACACAGAGAGAATGCAAAAGTGAAAAAGAGAAGTTGAAGTTGAAGCGCATGTTAGATGATCACAAAACAAGGTTGTACCCAAATTGCGAAGATGGAAACACAAAACTCGGTACCACACTGGAATTGTTGCAATGGAAGCAGAGAATGGTTATCTGACAAGGGATTTGACAAGGTACTAAAAATAATAAAGAAGAATCTTCCAAAAGATAACGAATTGCCTGCCAGTACGTACGAAGCAAAGAAGGTTGTATGCCCTCTAGGATTAGAGGTGCAGAAGATACATGCATGCATTAATGACTGTACCCTCTACCGCGGTGAGAAGTACGAGGATAAGAATGAATGCCTGGTATGTGGTGCATTGAGGTATAAGATCAGACGGGATGATCCCGGTGATGTTGAGGGAGGGCGCCCTAGGAAGAGGGTTCCTGCCAAGATTATGTGGTATGCTCCTATAATACCATGGTTGAAATGTTTGTTCAGGAACAAAGAGCATGCCAATTTGTTGCAATGGCACAAAGAAGACCGCAAGAAAGACAAGATGTTGAGACATCCCGCTGATGGGTCGCAGTGGAGAAAAATAGAGGGAGATTACCCAGGCTTTGCAGATGACGCGAGGAACTTAAAGTTTGGTCTAAGTACAGATGACATGAATCCTTTTGGGGAGCCGAACGGCGGTCACACCAAGACGATGCGAATAACCAAGACAATGTGAAGATCATACACAAGATAAGGAGAGAGAAAAACGGAAAAAAATTCGTTATCATATATGGATGAGAACACAAAGACGTGTTAAACAATAATTTTTCATTTACTCTCGATAACGAATAGAAAAGTTACAACAAGACACCGAAATAAAAAGAGAGAAACTCATATATGGTTGAACACACACACATGTGTTAAAAGGAAATAATGCATTTATCCTCAATAGGGAACAAAAAGTTAAACATATATAGGAAGGGGGAATAATACTAAATACTTTTATCTCATTCCCAACAGAAAACATAGGAAGAAGAAGATTTTTCAGCTAGAACAAGATGACGGGACTATTGTGGGTGATGAGAACTTAAGATCATATATTTCGGAATATTATAAGAAGTTGTGTGGGGGGTCTGAACCAAAAAGTTTTTCCCTTATGGAAGAGAGAAACGATGATGTTCCCCAAGTGTCATCTATTGAAAATAGTATTCTTACTTCGAATTTTTCTGAGAAGGAAGTGCTGGAAGCTATTTCTTCTATGGAACTTAATAAGGCGCCTAGGCTGGATGGGTTTCCAGTGGAATTCTATCAAACATTCTGGGAGGTGATTAAAGAGACTTAATGGTGCTATTTGCACAGCTACAAACAGATGAGTTAACTTTATTTAAGCTGAACTTTGGGATTATCACTTTATTACCTAAGAAAGAAAATGCGGTGCAGATTCAGCAATATAGACCGATATGTCTTCTAAATGTTAGCTTCAATTTTTTACTAAGGTAGCTATGAATCGTATCTTGGTGATTGCTCACAAGGTCATTTGTCCTACACAAACTGCATTTATGCCTGGCAGACATATTTTAGAGGGGGTAGTGACTTTACATGAAACTATTCACGAACTTCACACGAAAAAGCTGGATGGAGTGATCTTCAAAATTGTTTTTGAGAAAGCTTATGATAAAGTCAAATGGGAGTTATTATAGTAGGCACTTAGATTGAAGGGGTTCCACTCTTTATCGTGCAGATGGATTACAAGTTTTATTCAAGGGAGGAGTGTAGGCATTCGAGTTAATGATGAAATTGGGCATTTCTTTCAGAGAAAGAAGGGAGTTCATCAGGGTGATCCTCTATCACCTATGTTATTTAACATAGTGGTGGATGTGTTGGCCATCCTAATAGCTTGAGCTAAAGAGGAAGGCCATGTTGATGGTCTAATCCCTCATATTGTGGAAGGGGGATTGTCTATCTTACAATATGCAGATGATACGATTTTATTTATGGAACATTATCTAAGTAAAGCGGTTAAAATGAAACTTATTTTCTGCATTTTTTAGCATTTTTCGAGTCTTAAGATTAACTTTCAAAGGAAAAGGAGCAGGAGTATCGACAAATTTTTGGGGGTGAATCGGGATCCTTGCCATTCATGTACGTTGGGGGTACCCACTCATCATAGAAGGCTCCGCAATTCCGAGTGGCATCTAGTGGAAAATTGGTTTGAAGGAAAGTTAGGGTGCTGGTAAGGCAAATTACTGTCATAAGGAGATAGATTAGTGCTAATCAACTCGGTGTTAACAAGTATGCCTATATTTATGTTGTCCTTTTTGAATTACCAAAGGGTGTAACAAAAAGACTAGACTTCTATCGTTCAAGATTCTCTTGGCAAAGTGATGAACATAAGAAGAAATATAGCCTAACTAAGTGGGATATAATTTGTAGACCCAAAGATCAGGGTGGATTGGGAATATAAGTTTTAGAAATTGAAAACAAGTGTCTTATTCGCAAATGGCTGTAGAAATTCCTAACAGAGCAAAGGATGTGGCAAGAATTACTTCATAATAAATATATTAAGAATAAAACTTCAGCACAGGTTCAAGCTAAACCTACTGATTCTCCTTTTTGGAAAGGACTTGTGCATGTAAAGGATAGTTTCTTTAGTAAGTTTTTTTTCTAAATTGGAGATGGGGTCTCGACGGTGTTTTGGGAAGATGTTTGGCTAGGGGAGGCACCTCTAGCTCAACAATATCCTTCTTTATATAATTTGGTTCATAGAAAGCATGTCTCTGTTCATGAGGTTTTATCCAACAATCCTCTTAGTATTGGCTTTTGGAGAGATTAATGCAGGTCTGTTTGACTAATGAACCCGACACTTTTAAATGGAAGTTGACTGTGGATGGGGTTTTCACCGTTAAATCTATGTATGAGGATCTTATGAATGATCATCAGAGACTCCCTACAAATTATCTTTGGAAGCTTAAAGTACAACTCAAAATTAAGATTTTTATGTGGTTTTTAAATAACAATGTATTGTTAACTAAAGATAATTTGTCCAGAAGAAATTGGACTGGTTGCAAGAAGTATTGTTTTTGTGACTAGAGAGGAAATATTGAACATATTTTCTTATCCTGCCCTTTGCTAAAATTATTTGGCGTCTTTTTTTCTTTACATATAATCTCCCACCTCCAACTGATATCACTAATATATGTGGAAGTTGGTTTAATGGGATGGATATGACTGATAAAGCTAGAATACATATAGGGGTATCTACTTTATGTTGGTCTCTCTGAAAATGTTGCAATGATGTTATTTTTAACAATGCTCGAGTTCAATATTTTTAGCAGGTTATTACTACGGTGGCTCACTGGATCTAGATTTGGGCTTGCTTACTCCCGGATCACCAAAGGGATGGGATGGTTTCTAGGTGCAACCGTCTGGTGATGGTTACTCAGGATATCTATTACCTAGTTACGTGGCATCTTACTAGTAGATTGAGGGAGGATTAGTTGTACTCCTTTTGATATCAGTGTTCTGCTACGGTGCTGTGGTTGATATTTGTATCAATCATCTATGATCTTGTTGATCAGTGTTTTGTAACTCTTCTACTCTTGACTATTTTTAATAAAGACGTCTGTGTGCATCCTAGGATGCAGAGGCCGGGGTATACCGCCATTTCGAAAAATAGGGAACAGAAAGTTACAGCTGCGAACCGAAACAAAAGATGACTACATCTACAAAGTAATAAATAACCCCTATAGTGTACATTCTAAATATGCACCTCCTAGAGAGGGCTCTAAGATACATCTAAAAAAGCTCCTGACATCATCACAGCGAAAGCACACGACGTCGTCACCATTGCGACGGCAAAGGCTTGGATGTCATCAATGCTTATCCATCACTCTTTTCGCCACGTCAAATATGCGATGAAGGGAGTAAGAAAGATTCATCCTTGCCGCCCGAGGCATCGTCTTCTGTCTTCGAGAGAGCTTCATATTTCGTCGTTGCAAAAAGTGCCGTACGAACGACGCCACGACAAAGAATCGGCGAGAGGACATGCCTCCAGCGTGAACCCATAGAAGCACGTCCAGCCTAATGCTGGATACGCCGTTGGATCATGCGCAACCGAGGTGTTGTGGATTGTCTATATCTACGGGGTACGTACAAAGGAACGAACCTACGCTTCCGCTTCCCGTCATTACACAGAGCACCAAGCCACCATCCCAAACTGTTGCATATGACAAATCCATCCTTCGAGGTGGTCGGTGGTGTCTCCTATAGGAAGACGTGCAAAAAAGGTAAGTCGAACCACGAAGACAAAGTGGTCTTTTATAGGCTAAGCATTGGTTCTGGTGCAGAGGATCCTCACACCTGAGACCCACGAACCTGACAAGACGCGTGAACCCTCGCCCTACTAGAGTATACGCTACTGGCAGTGCTATCGGCCGTGAGAATCCGGCGACACCTAGAGTATCCTTTGGGAGAACCGGTGTGCGGCTAACGTGTAGGATGTCGCGTCTTCAACCGTGGCTGATATGGGTTCACGGTACCATGTCGGTTCTCAGCTGGCCCCACGTCTGAGAGAAACCGCGACATTTATGGGTTTACGGCGCCACATCGTCTCTCGGCGGACCCATGACCATGAGACTCTGCAACCGGCATGGGCTCACGACACACCGTCGACTTTTGGCGGGTTTCGCCACCCGGCGGATGCAGAGGCTTTGTAGCACCGGGAATGCTCTCACACAGGGCGGTACCTCCCGCGTACGCTGACTGCGTGACCATGGCGCGCATACGGCCCACCTTCCGGCGACGCAGGTTACGACGACACGCACGAATCTTCCGTCCTGGTCAATGGCGGGTCTGGTCTCACGGGATAGCAAGGCTCCAATTCGACGTCCATTTCATGGACGAAAAGAATCAGGACGAGCGTGGATATCAGTTTGAGTCGAAACAATCTAGCGCTAATATTAGCCCGATATTAATGACATAATAGCAGTCACGCATTAAGTTTAATGCTTCTTACTCTCACCTAGAAACTCCCAACCTATCAGCCGTGCAATAGAACATGATCGTTACCAGTTGCCGACAAACGTTGCATCCCAGTGCTTTATCGTGGTTTACCGAGAAACTAATTCATTTATCAATTGCCCATTGCATCCCAGTGCTTTATTGTGGTCTACCGAGAAACTAATTCATTTATTACTTATTAGAGAAATTTTATGAAAAAAGTTATTTTCTTCAACGGCACAGAAACATATTATTCCTTAATCACATACTTTTTTTTAGAAACACAATACAAACGCAGACGCTCACAATGCGTACCCGTCGCCTTCCACTGAAAGAATATTTCACCTTTATAAGACACCAAAGCGTTAAATCTGAGGTTTGAACTCTAATGGACTGGGGGTGCCACTGCCCTCCTAACCCTCCAACCACGGGTTGGTTCTCTCCTTAATCACATACTAGTAGCAGGTAAGATTTAATGCCTCCTACTCTCGCCTAAAAACGCCCAACCAATCAGACGTGCCACAAAACATGATCTTTAGAGGTACTAGCCGACAAAAGTTCAACCTCTGTGCTTTGTTGTACTAGTTATGAAGTGGATATGAATGAAGTAGCGGTGTCATAAGAGCTCAACACATCATTCACAAACCAGGCCCATTAACGTATAAGAGAGCAAAATTTGCACGTAGGATCTGAAAAGAAACAATTAATATGATTACTTAGTTGTTGGTGGTAGGAAATCTTACGGGTCACACTATTACATGCCTCTAGACCCGGATCGTACGGGTCTTTAGTCCCGGCTTGGGCAGAAGACACTAGTACATGCCTCTACTGCCGGTTCGTAAGAGCCTTTAGTCCTAGTTGCTAAACTGGGACTGCGGTGTCGGGATTAGAGGTCCAACCTTTAGTCCCGGTTCTGTTACGAACTGGGACTAGAGGTCCACCACGTGGCATCACGTCGTGCGCTAGGCTGGAGGACATTTAGTTTTTGTTTGTAACATGAACCGGGACTAAAAGTTCACCTCCGTAGCAGCGTGTTGGGCTATCTGGCTGCCGCGGCAGGAGATAACGTTTTAGGATTTTGTGTTTATTTATTTATTTTGTGTTCTGTGTTTAATTATTTTTCATTCTGTGTTTTTATTTCAAACAAGTTTTTGTATACATACACGACTCTACTACATAGTACTTGTAAATGTTGATGCATATAATATAATTTCTCTTATGAGTGTTCGACGTGATTTTGTACTTAGCACCTAAAAGATCTCATGGCTTTTGGCGTGGATACACATATAAATATGCGACACACAGAATATTATTTTTTTGAGCAAATGAGTACAAGGCGTGACCTAATTACCTGCCAGTACAAATTTACTTGATTAAATGCCTACAAGCTTTGCATGCATGCAGGAAGCTGGCCACGGGCCATGTACATGTATACGCATATATGTGTATGTATAAGTCTGTATCCTAGCCAGCTGGAGCAACGGCCGCGCGTCACAATTGCAGGCCGAGGCGGTTTTCCTCCGCTCGTCAAGGTCGCTGACATGGTTATACCCGACGGGTACATAACTTCAGCATACCTGGTCCAGCCCAAGGAAGGCCCACAGCAGACATACGCTGGCCCATGAAGATTTTCGGGTGACAAGGCCCATGACGCCTTCGGATCCTTGGAGAGCAAGACTAGAGTTCGAATACAACTTGTAACCTACTCGTATCGGTACCTGAGACCTAGCCTCCTAATATATAAAGGCTAGGAGGGGCCAACGAGCAGGACAGATCCATACTTCCGTACACGCCTCCACGCCAGATCGAATCTGCGCACCCTGTAACTTTCGGTTCCGCCGTAATCAAAGAGCAGACAAGCAGGAGTAGGGTTTTCCCTCCGGGGGCCTGAACCTGGGTAAATCTCGTGTCCCCTGGTTGCTTGTCTGTTAACCGTGCCACGATCTCCAGCATCCCCATCTTCTCCAAAACCCAAGTCCATAACAATGGGCATTGACGAGATTAAACCTCGTCAATTGGCGCCGTCTGTGGGAATTGGGGCTGCTGATTGTGCGGTCGTGACGGTTCCGACCCGATCGATCTACAACTCCTCGGCGACGGAGAATCACCTCCTCTTCGGCGCTTTCGACTTCACCGCCCACTCGCCGGCCACCATGAAGGATTTCGAGCCCGTAGGCGACGGACTCGAAATTCTGTTCGGGAGCTTCTGCTTCCAGGTGGGACAAGCTGGCACCCTCCGCCTCCCCGAGCGGGTTCCCGTGCCGTCCATCAGGCCCACTTCGTGGGCTCCGCACCCCGTGCTACGCACGTCACCATCAACAGATGAGTTCTACAGCGGCAGCAGCTGCAACTCCGATCTGTGCGATCCACCTTCAGATGAATGGACCTACGGTTCCGAATCCGAAAGTTGCGGCAGCAGCCAACCAATCTGCAGGCGCTATCTGTGCGCCGCAATCATCCAAACCGACGAAGACACGCCTAACCCGCCGCCCAACACCAACCCGCAGGGCGAAAACGGCGAAAACAGGGGCCACCTCATCCAACTTAGCAAAGAAGGATGGGCCGAAGCACGCCGCGCCGTCCCAGGCGAAATAGTCCTACCTCTGGACTCCCCACGTGACCTGCTGATGGCATACCACTACCTCCTCATCCAGGAGCACAAGAAGCAAGTCAAGATGCAGGAGACGCTCGATAAACGCAAGAAAGCAGCCTCTGAGTCCAGTGCGCGACGAGCTGCGCTCTCCGCCATGGGACCCGGCTCCAGCACAAACGGAAATCAGGGAAACAAGCACCACTCTCGGGTGGAAAACATGGACCCGATGGAGCGGCGTGACGTGACCCGAACCCTCCACACATCGTTCATGGATATGGACGCCGACGGCAACATCACCCCGAAGACGCCACAAGTCGCGATCATGGCAGCCACTGCGTATCTTGCAGCTCACCCACCTCCGGAGGGGGACCCGAAAAGGGCCATGCATAGGTCCGCACTCACCGGACTAGGACTAATCGGAGCTGCGCTCCACGAAGATGCTCCTACGGAGCCGAAGAAGAAAGCTCCGGCCAGGCGCGACCGGAGCCCCACTCCCTCATCCGAAGATGAAGAAGAACACGACCTTCCTCGAAGGAAGAAGAGCTCGCACCGCCACAAACACGACTACGACGCCAGAGACAAGCTTACACAGCGCAAGATCGACAAAGCACGTGCCAAACGCGCATGTTCATCCGAATCTGAGATGGATGAAGACGAAGGAGAACTCTGCGGGGCTCGATGCTTCAGCAGATCCGTCCGACGAACACAGATGCCACGCAACTTTAAGCTTCCTTCGGATACTCCGAAGTTCAACGGCACGCAAGATCCAAAGTCCTGGCTTAGCGACCATCTGTCATCCGTCAAGCTTCACGGAGGCAACAAAGAAACCGCCATGCAATGCCTTCAGCTGCAGCTGACAGGCGCGGCGCGGGTCTGGCTCAGCAGCCTATCATCAGGATCTATCCGAAGCTGGGAGGAGCTCGCTTATAGCTTCATCCGAAACTTCAAAGGCACCAGCAAAAGGCCCGCCTCAATCGAAGAGCTGCGAGCCTGCACTCAGAGAACGGGTGAATCTATTCGCTCGTACATACTACGCTGTTCTACGACCAAGAACTCCGCAGCACACATCTCCGAAGAGCGGGCCATCAACGCCTTCAGGGACGGCGTCAAACGCCCAGACTTCAAGGAGAAACTTGGACGCGTAAAGCCCAAGACACTCGACCAGCTCATGGAAATCGCCAACAGTTGGGCAGATGGCGAAGATTGCATCCAGCGGGCGCAATCAGATGAAGAAGACGACTACGGCCGAAGACGCGAACGCCGCAGCAAGAGGAGACCGCGCGTCTACGAGGACCGCGACGGACCCGACATGGTCGCAGCCGGCTACGCCGACCGCCGTAACGACATCAGCCGCAGCAGCGGAGGATACCGCAGCGGAAACTTCCGCGACGACCGACGACCAACGCAGTCGTGGCAACGCCGCGACCGCGACAACGGACCTTCAGCACTCGACAAACTTTCGGGTCCATGCACCATCCACTTCTACATCGACAAACAAGATGGCAAAAAGAAAGCTAGCCACATGCTCAAGGACTGCCGCGAGTTCCAGAAACTCAGCGAAAGCATGGTACAGATGAGGCAACAAGCTCCAATTCCTGCGTTCGGAAACGCACTTGCGCCAGGCGAAATAGCACATGGAGCTCCTCCACCGCCGCCTATTGGAGGCCCACATCAACCAGTCGCACCAGCGCAAAACAACGCTGGGGTCGCTTACCCCCCACCAAAAGAAGCACTCAATATGATACAGAAGGGACGTCCCACAAACAGGGTGCAGAAGAAAATCACCCGACAAATCAACATGGCCGTGACAACTCCGCCTGCAATCCCTGAGTACCTCAGCGGATCGGAGTCCTGCATCACATTCACCCGCGTGGATCGCCCTTGCCAGATCCCTCGCCCAGGTCATGCTGCCCTGGTGCTGGAGGCACAGATCGGAGGCTTCGAGAATAGTCGCGTCTTCATGGACGGCGGCAGCGGCATCAACCTAATATTCGCAAGCACTCTAGCAGCTATGCGGATCCCGCAATGCAGCCTGGAACAATCAGACACAACGTTCCACGGCATTGTCCCAGGGAAGGGCATCTTCCCCCTGGGCAAAATAGGGCTCGACGTCATCTTCGGGACACCGGACAACTTTCGGAAGGAGCGCCTAGAATTCGAAGTGGTGGACTGGCCGTCGCAATACCACGCCATCCTGGGACGCGTAGCATTCGCAAGGTTCCTGGCCGTCCCACACTACGCATACCTACTACTCAAGATGCTAGGACCAAGGGCGTCATCACAGTCCACGGGAGCTTCACCCGATCGGACCAATGCGACAGGGATTTCAACAAAATCTCCCAGTCCTTCGGCATGCAAGACGAGCTTGTAAGGCTCCGCGAAGTGACAGACAATGGGCTACCCCCAGTCACCAAGCAGAACGCACCTGATATGTCTTTCGACTCCACCATCAACACCAAAAAAGTACAGGTCCATCCAACAGATGCCTCCAAGACGGCGCTAATCGCCAACGACCTCAACACCGCATAGGAAAGCGCGCTCGTCGAATTCCTCTGTGAGCGCTGGGAAATCTTCGCCTGGTGTCCTGCGGACATGCCAGGAGTTCCCAGGGAATTCGCCGAGCACGCACTCAATGTCTTCCCAGACACCAAACCAGTCAAGCAGTCCATCCGAAGACTGTCAGAGCCACGAGCCGAAGCTATCGGCAAGGAGATCAACAGATTACTCGCAGCAGACTTCATCTGGGAAATCAAGGAAAGCGAGTGGCTGGCAAACACAGTGATGGTCCCGAAGAAGGACACGGACATCCTGCGGATGTGCGTGGACTTCACGTCACTGAACAAACACTTCCCTAAGGACCACTTCCCTCTCCCTCGGATCGACCAGATCATCGATTCGACTGCAGGTTGTGAGAAACTCTCCTTCCTCGATGCCTACTCAGGCTATAATCAGATTCGACTCAAGGTCGAAGATCAAGAGAAAACGGCGTTCATCACACCGTTCGGAGTATACTGCTACAACACAATGCCTTTCGGGCTAAAGAACGCGGGTGCCACGTACCAGCGATGCATGCAGGCCTGCCTCAAGGACCAGATCGGTCGCAACATCCAAGTCTATGTCGACGATATAGTCATCAAAACCAAGGAGGCAAGAACACTTATCGACGATCTCCGCGAGACGTTCGACAATCTTGATCGCTACAGGATCAAGCTCAATCCAGAAAAGTGCGCCTTCGGCGTGCCCTCCGGTCAGCTGCTCGGATACTTCATCTCTCAACGAGGGATCGAAGCGAACCCGAAGAAAATCAAAGCTATCATGACAATGGAGAAGCCGAAAAACCTCAAGGGCGTTCAGCAGCTCGCAGGGCGAGTAGCGGCACTAAGCAGGTTCATCAGCCGCATGGGCGAGAAGGCGGCCCTACCATTTTACCAACTGCTGCGCAAAGCAGACAAGTTCGAGTGGACACCAGAAGCCAACGACGCATTCGAAAACCTCAAGCGGCTCCTCTCCACCTCGCCCGTTTTGGTCATGCCAAAAGAGCGCGAGCCCCTGTTGCTGTACATAGCAGCCACACACCAGGTGGTCAGCACAGTACTCGTGGTCGAACGACCCGAAGAAGGCAAGACCCATGGGGTACAATGCCCAATTTACTACCTCAGCGATGTTCTTACTCCAACAAAACAGCGGTACCCGCACTACCAGAAGCTGGCCTACGGCGTGTTCATGACGGATCGACGACTGAGCCACTACTTCCAGGAGCATCAGGTGATGGTCGTCAACGAGGCACCCCTAAACAGCATCCTGAACAATCCAGAGGCCACAGGACGCGTGGCCCTGTGGGGCATCGAACTATCACCACTGGACATCATCTACGAGAAGCGACACGCAATCAAATCTCAAGTCCTTCCGGACTTTCTGGTACACTGGATGGAGCTGCAGCTGCCTGACACCCCAGACATGTCGCAGTCCTGGACAATGCATTTTGACGGCTCCAAACGCGAAGCCGGAGCAGGGGCAGGAGTCATACTGACCTCCCCGCAAGGTGACAAGATGAAGTACGTCCTTCGGATGAAATTCAGAGCCTCCAACAACGAGGCCGAATACGAGGCCCTCATCCATGGCATGCGGATGGCAAAAATATGCGGCGCAACGCGCCTGGTCATCTACGGTGACTCCAACCTTGTCGTCCAGCAGACGATGAATGAGTGCGACGCACACGCCGAAAACATGATCGCGTACCACGCACTATACAGCGCACTCGAAGGAGAATTCGACGGCTGCGAACTTCGGCACGTCGGAAGAGAGAGCAACGAGGAGGCCGATAGACTCGCCAACATCGGCTCCACTTGTGCAAAAGTACCACCAGGTGTGTTCCTCGAACAGATCTGCGTGCCATCCATCAAGCGGAAATTCCCCAAGGGATCACCCGAAGAAGCAGAACACTCGGGGGCTACGCTACCCGAAGGTCAAGAGGGACCCGAAAAGTTGGATACCGAAGTCGCCATGGCCAACCTGATGCAGGTCATGGCAGTCGAAGAAACCTAGACACGTCCATACCTCCAGTTCCTGCTAAACGGAAACTTACCAGACAACCCGACAGATGCCCGGCGCATATCTCGTCGGTCAAAAGCCTTCACCATCATCAACGGCGAACTGTACAAACGCAGCATTACAGGCGTCCTACAACGGTGCGTCACCATCAGCGATGGCAAGACCATACTCCAAGATATCCACGAGGGCATCTGCGGCCACCACGCAGGCAGCCGCTCCCTTGTCGCCAAAGCTCTACGAGCAGGATTCTATTGGCCAACGGCCATGAGCGACGCAAAGGACATCGTCCGAAGATGCAACGGGTGCCAACGGTTCGCCGACAAACCGCACGCACCTGGGTCCGAACTTTGACCCATACCCATAGCTTGGCCTTTTGCTCAATGGGGCCTTGACATGATCGGCGAACTGCCAAAATCCTCGAAGGGGGGACACGTCTTCCTCTTGGTCGCAGTCGACAAATTCACCAAGTGGATCAAGGCCATGCCAGTCACCAACCAAAAGGGCAAAACCGCCGTCAAGTTCTTCGAATCCATAGTCTACAGGTTCGGCGTACCGCACAGCATCATCACCGATAACGGATCAAACTTCATCTCCGAAGAATTCCAGGACTTCTGCGAAGGACTCGGGATCAATATCACGTACGCCTCAGTGGCTCACCCGCAAACAAACGGGCAAGTGGAAAAGGCCAACGGCCTAATCGGCGCTGGCATCAAGAAACGCCTCATGAGCTCACTCGAGCACAAAGCTGGCAACTGGACGAAAGAGCTACCGTCTGTCCTGTGGAGCTTACGAACTACGCCAAATAGCTCCACCGGCTACACACCGTTCTTCATGGTACACGGAGCTGAGACTGTGCTACCAGCCGAAGTACGTCACCAGGCCCCACGAGTCGTCGCTTACAGCGAAGCCGAATCCACGGCCGCACTCGAAGATGTCGTCGACACACTCGACGAAGCACGGGATATAGCAGCAGCTAGATCCGTGGTGTACCAGCAAAGTCTCCGCAACTATCACAGCCGCCGGCTACGCCCAAGGTCCTTCGTCGAAGGAGACCTCGTCTTGCAACTCAAGCAAAAGCGACCGAATAAACTCGAGTCGCCATGGGAAGGACCCTATGCCATCACCGAGGTCATCCCAGGTGGCGCCTATCGCCTCAAGCACGTGGAGTCTGGAGTCGCATACTCCAACCCATGGAACGTCTCGCACCTGCGACGATTCTACCCATAGCAATGGGCAGTGTACCCCTTTTTACTTTCAATAAGGCTTACGGCCAAGGCTACTTAGCCGAACCATGTACCTCCTCCATTACGCTACAAATATAGCTAAGTGTCTCGCTCCCAACCTTCGGTTGACTATTTTCTCTGCAACTTTGATTACATGCTACTAACGCACTCGGGGGCTCCCCCCACCTCACGATTTCATCGACTGAGGACAAAACGTGTACACCTGAGTAGCTGACCACGTCAGGCAAACGAAAAGGGAACGTACTAAATCAAAGCACTATGTGCTCGGGGGCTCCCCCACCTCACGATTTCATCGACTGAGGACAAAACGTGTACACCTGAGTAGCTGACCACGTCAGGCTAACGAAAAGGGCACGTACTTAATCAAAGCACTGCGTGCTCGCTAACAAGCAAACCTTTACAACAAAGGGCACATACACGCCCAGCCGCAATATACAAATTTTACATCTATCTGTTTATTTTCAGGTTCTACCTATTCTGCAGAATAGCCTGAGCACGCTGCTCAAACAAATCTACAATCTGTTCGGCATACTGCCTTACAGCCGCGTAATGCGGACGCATATTCCACTCGCCACCATCTGACCGAGGAGGTGGCCCAGTCGCCACAGCAGCCAAATCTACATCAGCGCGATGCACCCTCACAAGAGACAAGGCAACCTTCACCCCTGCGACAAGCTGCTACCGCACCAGCTCCTTGACATTGCTAGCACTCCGAAACTTCGCCAGAAGACCTGGAAGGGTCATCGGCACGCCATCCAACGGAAACATGACGTGCAACACCGAGGACAGCGATGTCTGCACCTGGCGGAGCACCCGTGAAACCTGGAAGACGCGATCCTCCACCGTCGCCAGAACCATGGCACGATCGCGATCCATCCAAAAGAAGCCACCGGCTTCCATGTCCTGTTGAGTCAAACAATTGACTTGAACAGCAATGCGCTCCTTTTCTTCCTTTGGAGCGAGTTTCGCACCTGCGACAACAGCACAGAACAAGAGTAAGGCTAGTAGGCTCACCCGAAGAACTAAGCTACGGCCCGAAAGAAGGATCAACTTACACTACAGCTGCTCGGACAGCCGACCCAGCTCCGCCATCAAGTATTCCTCTCTGGCTGCACTACGGTCTGCTTTGGACTTCCAAACGTCAGCACGACCGCGTAGCCCAAGCAAATCCCTCTCCAAGCTACGCACGCGATCCCGCAGAAAAGCAAGCAGCGAGGAATCATCCAACGATGCTCGCAAGGGCCTTTCAGATGAAGTACCAACTGGGTCAACACCCGAAGGAACCTAAAGCAGAAGAAAAAGAAGGCACACAGACACTCAGCCAAAGATAAAGCCCAACTCGGAGGAATTCATTCAATAAGGCCACTGCGTGGCTCAAGAATGGTGCTACAAAAGATATTTACAGCAAAAGTAAACTACATACTACCCTACATCTCCTATGCCTAAGGCGTAGGACACCGAGTCGCCTCAGAGCCAGACTGCCTAGCTTTGGCCTCGCCCTGCTGCCGCAGCGCGTACTCAGACAACAAGTCAATGAGCTTGGGCCCATATCGTCTGCAGCGAGCGGAGTAAGAAGCAAAGGCTACCTCTGATCCATCTGCAGCCGTCGGCATCCGAGAAGTGATCTGGGGCAAGTCCAGCTCCGCCCCAGCCGCCATGGCCATCGCCAGCCCGACGGACGCGCCGATGCCCTTCTGCTTGCGCTTGTACGCTGCAGGCGCTTCGGCTAACAAAGCCTCTGCCAGAGCACCCACATCTTCAAGGGTTGCGCCCTTCGGGAAGAGCTCCTGGTAGAAGCGACCAAGGACCTCCTTTGCCTTGGCAAGGGAGTTGACGACGGTGCTGCAGCGGTCTTCGACCGCCACAGTGGCATCATCCAGAGCACTCCCGTGCTCCAGAGCACCACGGTCAAACTCGATGCCTGCGGCATCTGAGACAAAACAGAAGAAAACATGAAGAAAAGCAACATAGAAGAGGACCCGAAGAAAAAGGAGCACGTGCAAAAGCTAGCACTCACCTGAAATTGCCTTGGCAGCAGCCATGAGCTTCTCCGCCGCCCCCCTCTCACGACCTGCGGCTTCCTGCTGCAGACGCTCTTTCGCTTCGGCTGCTTTCGTCAGCTCCAGCTCAAGGCGCTCTTTCGCCCCAGCGGCAGCTTCGGCCTTCTGCTCCAATTGGCCAAGGCTCTTCTTCAGAGCATCAACCTCACGGAGAGGGTGGTTATGCTCCTCTGCATTTACAACAAGCAAGTGTCAACAAACAGGACCAAGACATAGCAAGATGAGTACTCCACGACAGATGAATACCTTGCAACTGCCGCAGTTTCACCTCCAGCGTCAGGTGCTCCTCCACCAGCCGCTTGGCCTCTCGGACACAAGGCTGCAGGAAAAAGCAATAGCAGTAAGAGCATGACTTGGGGGCTCCGCCCAAAACAAAGAAGCAAACACAACATCAGCACACGACGACGCCCGGGGGCTCCCCCCGTGACATGAACCAGAAAAACTTACGTGCTCCAAAGGCGAACCCGCAGGACCGCCTGCGAAATTCTGAGGCGCAACCACCAGCCTCTCCTGCACAAGAGGAACTGGTGCAGCACCACCCGAAGTCGCCACCGTCTGCGGAGGCGGCGACGCAATGTTCGACTCCCCCATCATCTCGCGCGCTCCATCACTCGAGCCGTCGGAGGATTGCCTACATACGAATCAATCAACACATGCGCAAAAATAACAAGTGAGCAAAAGACAACAGTGGCAACAAGCACACTTATGACCCCAACGCGCTCAGGTCAAAGATAGGAGAAGCCCTTCGGGCCCTCTTCTCCTCCTTCTTCTCTTCCTTCTTCCGCTTTGCTGGCGGGTGCGGAGCAACAGCTCGCACGGGAATGACGCTCAAGACCCCGAGGATTCCTGGGAGTCGGAGGAGTCGAGGCATCCGAAGACTCGCTCGAGCTCCGTGATCGTTTACTCGAATGGTCTTCACTCGATTCGTCGGCATCCTCCGCAGGAGATCGCGCCGAAGGAAGCTCGGACACGGAATCCACCACTTCATTATCCGGGGCATTCGGATACCTTTCGGGCAATGGTGGCGCCGTGCCTGGCACTTTGAAGCTCTACAAGATGAGAAGAAACTTTGTTAGCAAACAAAGGACACAAGTACACAACTGACAAAACAATAAGGGAAGCACTACGTGCGCAAATCTACACCTTTGGCACGGCCAACGTAGACGAAAAGGGCGGAGTCAACGACTTCCCCGGGATTTCCTCGTCGTCCTTGAACTTCAACAGCACGCGAAGAGCCCTGTCAAGTTCCACCTCGGAGATTTTCTCACTCGAAACCCTCGTCGGATCACGGCGCCCAGATTAAAGAAACATCGGGTGCGCTCTCGCCTGAAGAGGCTGCACCCGACGCTCAGGAAACGTCCGGATGATGTCGACACCGTTCACCTCCTTCTCAGGAATCAATTGGAGCTCCTCCACCCGACGGTACAAGGCCTCTATCTCCGCCACCTCACCATCTAAGATCTGGTTTTTCCAGGATCTTTTCTTCACAATCAACTAGGAGGGGTCAAAAGGCACAAGACCAAAATCTTGCCCAGGAAGCACGGAGTCACGGATATAGAACCATTTCCTCCGCCAGTACTGGACAGATTCGGACATGGAGAAGGAAAAGAATTAGACATCGGGACTAAGAGAGATGATGAAACCCCCAATGGGATACACACCATCCGAACCAGACTGCCTCCTCACGGAATACAGCTTCCGGAAAAGGCCAAAGTGCGGCTCAATGCCAAGCCAACACTCGCAAAGTGTGATAAAGCACGCGATGTGGAGAAGAGAATTGGGAGACAAATGATGGAGTTGAACCCCATAGAAGAAGAGCAGTCCACGAAGGAAGTCATGGACTGGATACGAAAACCCACGCAAAACAAAGGCGACGAACATAACCCGGTACCCAGATGGGGGACGGGGGATTACCTCATTGCCGGGGAGTCTCACGGCCGTCGCGTCCTGCGGGATCAGGCTCCGCTCGCGCAGCTTGCGAAGATCGCTCTCCCGCGTCTCTGATCGCCGCCAGCCACCATCGGTGACACGAGCAGCGGCGGCGCCCTTCTTGCCTCCGGCAGCGCTGGTCCCAACTGCAGATGAGGATTTCTTCTTCCCCATGGCGCTACGGCGGTGGTAGCGTTGCCAACGACGAAGACAAAGGAAATGCGAAAGGAATTCTCAGCACGCAGCAAGAATCGCTCGAGCGCAAGGAAGCAATGGACAGATGAACTGCTGCGGTAAAAGACATACCACGATTTCACCACACATTATGACAGCAAAGACGATGCACGCTGGCCGTCCATCGAGAAGACCTAACGCCAACGGCAGATCTGGCCGTACACGTGTCATCACCAAAACGAACCGTCGTTCCCACGACGTCCACTACGCGCGGAAATCGAGGAAACGCCGTAATCATCTCCACGCCACGCGTGACCGGTCAATTCAAAGTCAGGAAGTGGGACCCACGCTTCGTCCAGTCAAGTCATCTCTGGTGCAGCAGACGCTTGAGGTCATCGATCGTCAGCACTGACATCATCAAAAGCTATACTAGCACCAACTTCGGCTACAAAGCCAAGAGTACTCACTCGAATCTACGATTCGACTAAATACTCGGGGGCTACTCCTATCAGGAGCGCTGGTCACGCACCCGATGTACTTCCGGGTCAGCGGTACGCCCACGAGATTTTTCTACTACCGTTGCATGATACAAGACTCGAGTCTCTGCCCGAGTCTACGACTCCGCCAGACACTCGGGGGCTACTCCAAACTGGAGCGATGGCCGTTCACACACAAGAGCTTCGAGTCCTACGTTGAGTCCACGACTCCACTACGGACTCGGGGGCTACTCCCATAGGGAGGAAGGATTTCAGCATCCGAAAATTTTCGAGTCCTACGGACTAAACAACTGAGCAATGCTTGCACTAAAAGTCTCCGCTCGAGTCTACGACTCGAACAGACACTCGGGGGCTACTCCCATAGGGAGCGCTGGTCACGCACCCTATGAAATCTTCGACTGCGATCTTCCGGATCCGCATGCAAAAACATTTTCGGCAACTCTGCCACAATTAATGCTAAGTGAGTAACATCCTCCTTGGCCACCCAAAACACCTCCGCGGTGATAAACATTCGGATGCTGCGTCTGCGACGCAAAGATAAGACCTACAGATATCATCTGATGGCCTGGCAACGCACCTGACTGCGCTCTGCTAGTATGAATCCGTACCAGCAGGTACGATGAAAAATCCCGACGGACGCGTTGGGCACACCATTTAAAATCACTGGAATTCCACTCCTGTAAGTCTTCCGCGGCCTGAGTCGAATTACGCCAGCATATGTTCCGGGTTCGAGTCGAGGGACTTGCACCTGAAGAAGATCGTGTTGTTTTGTCCTAAGACGATTAACTGACCCTGATCCGTCGGGTGAGTCAGGCACACACATCAACAATCCCTACACATTCTCTTGAAAGACAGAGTTACACCCGAAGGATTGAAGAGTCCTCAGCCGAATCTACGATTCGATTGAACACTCGGGGGCTACTGACATGGTTATACCCGACGGGTACATAACTTCAGCATACCTGGTCCAGCCCAAGGAAGGCCCACAGCAGACATACGCTGGCCCATGAAGATTTTCGGGTGGCCAAGGCCCATGACGCCTTCGGATCCTTGGAGAGCAAGACTAGAGTTCGAATACAACTTGTAACCTACTCGTATCGGTACCTGAGACCTAGCCTCCTCATATATAAAGGCTAGGAGGGGCCAACGAGCAGGACAGATCCATACTTTCGTACACGCCAGATCGAATCTGCGCACCTTGTAACTTTTAGTTCCGCCGTAATCAAAGAGCAGACAAGCAGGAGTAGGGTTTTCCCTCCGGGGGCCTGAACCTGGGTAAATCTTGTGTCCCCTGGTTGCTTGTCTGTTAACCATGCCACGATCTCCAGCATCCCCATCTTCTCCAAAAACCAAGTCCATAACAATGGGCATTGACGAGATTAAACCTCGTCAGTCGCACCGATCGGGTGTAGCAGTGGATGGATAAAGCAAGCCGTGGGATAAGATAAGCATGCCTTCAGATTGAACCTTAAAATGAGCAACCGTATAACAACTCGGCAACGACGCCCGCGCAGCGCGTCGCTGTTAATTCTCGCTCGACGCTCGTCGTCTATAAAAGGGACTGAGCAGCAATTGAGCAGAGGGGAGAGGACACACATACGTACACACACAGAGAATACACTGACCTGCGGCAGCGGACGACGCGCCGGAAATATAAAGGGAGGCAGTGCTCGTTTGTGCTCACGCCGGCGCATGCCGAGAGGCTGCCCATGACATACGCGCCCACGAGTCGGGACGGAACGTGCCCAAGGCTTGAAGACGGAGGTCGTCGCCGGCACGGCGCCGCCGCCGGCGGCTCGACGTCGGACCGGAAGTTATTTCTGGAGGAGAAGCCAATGAAGCTCGCAGCTGCCGGCTACAACACCAATGACTCGAAGAAGTCACGACCGCGACGCCGAGCACGGGCGCCCTCTTCATCCGAACCGCCGGAGCTAACCTGTAGCTGGGCCATCTACGGTCTACCTCGACATCTACTTCTAACTCATTCCCTTGAACAATTCCATGTGCAGATCAATATGTCTGATGCCCAGGAACAAGAGTCCCGCACGTACGGCTATCAGGCCGCGGTGGTGCCGGAGGGGTCACACATACGAGCTGAGGCAGCCGAGGCCGAGCCAAACCTGTAAATGGGGGCAGCGCGACGGCGACCACGCCACGTAAAACCGGAGGCGAACGGCGACGGCCGATGCACATGCAGGAGAGCCGCGGCGCGGATCGCTCCAAAGGACGTGAAGATGGAGGTTGGCTGGTGCCGGTCGGCCAAGACGCTGGCGGACACGGCGGCAGCACCACTGGCTTATCTGGAAAGATCGCCGGTCGAGCTCGCTGTTGCCGGCCACAACGCTAATGAAGAGAATCCATCATGACGATGAGCCCGTGCATGGAAGTATTCTTCTCCCAGGCCGCGGGGCTGTTAGCGAGGGCGTCGACAAGATCAACTACAGTCTACATCAGCGTCTCCCGCTGGCTCACTTTCTTTGGCAAGAACTTCACGGCCGAAGCTAGCAGCAGGCAGACCGCCGACGTGCTCTCCACTGAGGAAGGCATTGATGCAGCGCATGGATTGACATGCCTGCTGATCAAAGACATGAAACATGCACATATACCTGCTTCCTCTAAGTACGTGAAGATGGCGCTGGTTGCTGACGCTTCTTCATGGAACTATGACATGGATCTTCCTTCTGCACCGGAAGCTGTCCGGACGTCCTCGACAGGCCGTTGCAATCCTCCTTCTCGTGCCCATCAAAGTCTCCCCACGGCGACAGCGGCGGCACACCGCGTGCGCCGGGGGTCGATGGACGATAGCACGATCACCGACACGGTGATCATCCTCGCGCCTTTGTTGGTCGCCTCCTCGGGAGAATATCCGCCTCACACACATGCAAATACATGAAGAGATGCCCACGTATGCAAGGAGCAAATTCATCCATCATGTATATGGCCCTCTAATAACCACGATCAAGGTACATAAATGTTTATTAATTACTTTAGCACGTCTGGAGCGTGTTCTATTTCAGGTACAAATATGGATCAGGCAAATACATGCAAAGGTGTACTAGTATTATTGGGGAGGCAGCCCAAGGCTGCTCTACCTCATCTTGTGGCAAGGCAAGACAAGCACTGGGCCACATCGACACACACGACAATATCTTCATCAACATCTTCTTCGGCACCGGACAACTGACTGCATCAATACCGTATCCCACTCCCGGGTAAATCATGTGAGCACGACCTACCAAGCTCCAACGAGCCCAAGTGCACCTCTGGCGTCATGAGATCTACATCACCAAAACCATACACCGTTGCTATCGAGCCATACTTCTGCTCAGCGCTACCCAAGTCTACATCGACTCCTACACCAACAGTCTTCTTCAACCTCAACCTAGCACCGGCGAGGCGAGGCCACTTCACCGACATGTCCTTCTCCGATGAAGCAATTCATTGCTTGCCGGGCACCGACGAGGCGAAGGCAAGCCATCAAGTCCGACACCGACAAGGCGGACACCACCAGGCCATGCACCGACGAGGCGAAGGCCGCCCACCTGTTTGAGCCGACGAGGCCAGACATCTTCATCATCGGACATCGACAAGCCGGGAAACACGGCTAGGCATCGTCGGGGTGACGGACGTACCGCCCCATCTTCCACTTCATCATCACACCACCAGCTCGAGTGTCGCCCTCCAGCCGCGACAATGATCCCGACTCCACTTCTTCCGAGGTGCGGCGACAACGGTTGGCGGGCAACTACACCAGCCGACGCGAGACAACGGCTCCGAAACCTCCTCTCCCAAAGCTTGTGAGACGACACTCTTGTCTAGGACGACAGCCGTGAACTCGGCGTCGGACCGAGACGAGGTGTCGACCACATTGGCTGCACCGACTTGTACGTGTGCGTTGGTTTCACACCGACGCCGATCTCCACCAATACTTACTCCCGCGAGGCACACCCTTGCACACCCCGACGAGGCTGCTGGTCGTCGAGAAGTCCAAGCTAAGCGGACCCATGCTACTCCAAATTCAACTACAATGACACCGTCAAAACCGACGAGGCATGACGGCAAGGGCGAGTGTGGCCGGAGCAAAGGTCACGCTACCCGCGGCGCGTGTACCGACGAGGACACGGGTACTGCCGCCGCTCACACACACCACCATCACATCATGCATGGAGAACGCGAAGCGAAGACGACGAAGACGACCATTGAAGCAGCTTAATCGGAGGTGGTTTGCGATATTTAATCGTGGACGTAATTAATCGGGAGCCTTCCGAGGCCCCGTGAACCAGAACACACATTCGCCCAAGTCATATTGGCCGCGCAAGCAGGCCACGGAGCGCATATATAAAGGGATCATGTAATTTTGTTTCTCCATTGAGAGATTAATAAAAATGCACGCTTCCCTATGTCTTTATTTGTGTACTTAGTACACTGGCACGCCCGCGTATTTATTTTCCCCTGGCGCGTAGAGAGATAATATCCCGCGTAGAGAGATAATATCCGAGTCGTGTTTTTTTATTATTTCTCGTGTCAAACAAATTGGCACGCCCGGTGGGACCTGGTTCTCCTCCCATCTTTGCTACGCAACAATGGTCGTCGGATTCGTCTTCCGGCTCTTCTCTATATATCAAGACGGAATCTCGGGCACATCTTTAATTTGCCCTGACATGCGGTTTTCGTCCAAATGATGGCGGCCAAGTTAAGAAGGCGCCGCACTTCACCTCAAAAGCCCGAACTTCTAGGGCTGGGGGCGTTTCATGTAGCAAGGAGGTATACCCTTATTGGCAAAAAAAATTGAGCTTCCTCAACATTGATGAGAAGACAAATACGTGACTGCAAAATATGTCCGAGGTCTTCACCCAAAGAAGACGAATCTATCGGGACTTCTCCCCCCATCCACGGAAAAATAGAATAATCTTGTTTTTATAAAGAAGACGTCAACACATCCATCACAATGGGGCCATCTTCTCCAACCTACTGGGCTCTGCGTGAGGGCAACATGTTGAGTGTAAATCTTCACCAGGCGCAGGTTCTATTTGAAGAGCTATGGCAAATATGGCCTTGATTTTTTCTAAAGAAAAAATTTCACCACGCACGTCATATCATTTCACCTCTTTGCATGCTTTGAGGAAAATTCTAAGCATTAATAATGTTTTTTTAATAAATCTGCTTGTGTTTGAAGAATTGGCTACCTTTGGACTTGTCGGAGGACGGCGAATTGTGCCATTTTATGTATCAAGCTACACCCACACCCATAATACGAGACACATGCCAATTGTATGCTTCTGGGGGCCATAGAGGAGGCTACTTGGGGACTTCTGACATCGAGACTCCACGCCCATCATGCTTCCGACGTGTCTCTAGCTCACAAAGGCTCACATCCCAGGGAAGATCATAGGAAAGGACCATGAAAAGGCTGCCCAACTTGGTGCGTAGCCGTGTGGCAACCCTGGGCGTTCCACCATAAGCTCCAGATAAAGTGCATGAGGGTTTAGTAGTCTACCAAGGTGAATGGCTGTCTTCAAATTCTCAAGGTGGGTCCCCGATCAGCATGAAGAAATCCAGAAGTTCGAGTAAAAAAAAGAGTGCAAAGAAAATACCCCAAAAGTTCAAGCAATCTCGTCAAGTGGCTGTCCAAGTGGCCTGTCCGAGCAATTCTCACAAGGGGGAAACCATCAAAAAAAGAAGTCAAGAAGTCGTTCGAGTAATCCTGAGAAGTAAAGGAACCACCAGAAAGAAGGCGGGGGCAGTCATTCACCACCCCTCAATCCAGGCGCGGAAATATTTTCAACCATTGTCCCAAAACCATTTACCCAATTTATCCTCACTTAAGTCTTTGGGTTCTTGAGGCTCGTGCAAAGGGCATGATCAGGCCGTGAGGGCTCCTCGATACGATGATGTTCTATAGTATGACCCTCCCCTACCTCTCGGAAGCATCCATGAAGTATGGCGTCTCCGCACACGTACACTAAAGGAAATTCAATATTGAGTTGCGACCGTCATGGTCCTCCGACGTTCCCAATGACAAGTCCTTTCGTAGCCTTTTCTGATTACGCAACTATGCATCATGATTCAAATTTTTTTTCTCTTCTTATAAAATATGAGCAAAACATAAATGCTTGCATATTCTTTTAATCCTTTTACTGCAGCCATCATCTTTATGACGGCGCACGTGTAGAACCTGCGCCAAGAGTGTGGCTACTTGGATCGCCTTCTCTCTGCATCTATTATACCTCTAGCGGTATTTTAACGGCTAACGGTATAGATCAACAACAAACAACATCGACGCAGGGGGCAGCGACATCCGTGCGCCCAACATGGCTCCATGACTTCACGTCATCCACCTTGCTACAAGGACAAAGATCACGGGCACTGTGGGAAGCAATACCCACGCACCGTAACATTGCCGGCGACTTCCCGGCGCTTCATCTTCTACACCGACCCACATCATGGGCACTGGGGGCGGCAATACCCGTGCACCCTAACGTTGCCGACGACTTCCCGGCGCTTCATCTTCTACACCAACCTACATCATGGGCACTGGAGGCAGCAATACTCGTGCACCATAACATCGCCGACGACTTCCCGGCGCTTCATCTTCTACACCGACCCACATCATGGGCACTGGGGGCAGCAATACCCGTGCACCCTAACGTTGCCGACGACTTCCCGACGCTTCATCTTCTACACCGACCTACATCATGGGCACCGGGGGCAGCAATACTCGTGCACCATAACATCGCCGACGACCTCACAACACTTGGCCCTCTTCACTGACCTGTATCATGGCACTGGGGGCAGCAATTCCTGTGCGCCATGGCTTCACCAACAACTGGTGCGGTAACACCGGAGCATCCATGATCTCACGGATCACTTCCCCGTGTTCGATCCTCTCCATCCGCGCTACCAGGACGCGGACGACACTCCGACGACTCTTCTCCAACAAGAGCGATGATGGGGGCAATGCCACCTCCCTTGGCCATCTACATGGCCGATGGCTAGCCTGACAACCTCTCTTATGGCCACGCCGAAGGCATTTCGGCATATTACTGTCCGCTTAGATGTGGGCGGTCGACGGCTTTCCGACCCTTCTTCTGCATCGTATAGGACGCCAAGTTCATGGGAGTAGTGCAACGCGCCAGTGCGGCTAGCGTGAATCTATGAGACCCTTCAATTTAGTCGGCTGGCACC
Organism: Avena sativa; assembly: GCA_916181665.1. Lineage (NCBI taxonomy): Eukaryota > Viridiplantae > Streptophyta > Magnoliopsida > Poales > Poaceae > Avena > Avena sativa. The sequence goes on from OV702287.1 coordinate 578,610,920, forward strand.
GCGGCAGCTAAGCGGTCGCGACTAGATTGGTAAAATTTCTTCAAAACACGGCATGGCATTTTCGCTGTGGGATGAGGGAAAAAAATAAGGTCGTCTTTGTGGCTGGAACCCTGCATGTACATGGTCCCAACTAGCTTCTTCGTCAAATGGTAGTGCGGATGAACTTACCTGCACTAGTCTCTAATGGGTCTTTTTCACCCAGCTTCTCACACTCTGCATCGACCGTCAACTTATTGGCGTCCCTACTGATGCTTTTCTATGTACGGTTTTTCCACGGCTGTGCATGAGGGCCTGTGATTGTACATATCATCATGGTTGCGGTACTCGCGGCGGCCATCTCGTAGACTACCCGATTACAACTTCGCAATCTTAGCCCCGGCAGTGTTCTGCAGGTGCTGCTGCTACTAGTCCATTCAGTGGCGCGTGACATCAATTAATCGTGCCCATACTCACATGTTTTGGAGCAAATAAAAAAAAAGCAAGAAGCGCCTATACTGGTGCTCTCTATTTCTGGTACTACTCCATATATACGTCTGCCTACTGAGACGTGGTATTCCACTTTTAAATGGCCTGCAGTCATACAAGTATTGGAAAATAAATGGGTTCTATAGAGCTCTCTGGTCGTGTGTATGGTGACCGGACGACTCGTTAACCTGAGTCGCGGGTGATATATTGACCTTATGAGTTATGAACACGTCCATTCCCTGTACTGATTTCTTGCCTCGTTCATTACAAGTGAATGAGTTCAAAAAGAAGTCTGGTGGCAAGTTGTCTAATCAAGCTATATTACTGATGTAGATTATCTCCCATCTCATTCATCTCGTGCTAATAGAGTTCTTGCCAAGCGAGAGCTCATCGGCAAGGAACCGTTCTATACAAGCCTCGACGAAGCTACGGCGCGTGATGTTAAAACGCCGCCATGCTCACCGATGGAGCTGAGCAGGATTACAATATCTGCTAATCATGGTACCAGAATACACTGTGGACAAGTGGCGCGATGGTGCAGATTGCCCACAAATAATATGGCATACAAGAGTTGCAATACAAGCAGTCTAAGTTGCGGAAATTGATAAATCCATCACTTTATTAAAACAGGAAATTGTCCGATACAGAATGAATAAGTAAATAATAAACCTAAGATACTCAATTGGGGTGCACGCATGATAATTGCCTCTAAGAGGACTTGGAGTTTATCTTTTTCTATAAAAAAAAAACTTGCAGGTGATGGCCGCACGGCTGTGCTGTCTACGCCGTCTGATATGCCAAGATGGCGGCAGCCTCCGGCGGATTGTCTTCGTCAACGGGGCCCCTCTGTCTATCAAGGCGGATCAAGAAGGCTGTCACCTCCTCTCGACGCCTCGCAAGAGCAGCAACTTGGTCCACTGAACTGGAGACCGCATGGTCATGGGCTTCGAGGGCTTCAACGATCTTCTCTCCACCATGGCGAGCCGCCGTCTCGCGCTCCCTAGCCTTGGCAGCCATCTTCTCATGCCCCTCAGCTTCCTTCTGAAATTGGACCTGAGAGGATTCTAGTTCGGCACGCCGCTTCTCTAGCTTTGGGCGGTCAGCTTCCACAAGTCCAAGCTGGTTGTACACGTTAGTGTATGCCTCATCCAACTCCTTGAGGAAAGGACGTACCTCCTTTTCTGCGAAGGCTGCCTCCTCTTCCCCATAGTTTTCTGGGTTGGCCGTCCCCTCGAGCCGGTGCATCAAAGCCCTCAACAAGGCGTCCAGTCCCCACAGATCATCGCGATACACCACGACATACTCGTACAGCTTCTCCCACGAAGCAGTGGCTAGCCGTATGGACGTGATGATGTTTTCCTTATGAAGAGGCTTCTTGGTCAGCTGACGCTGGATGGCCTTCAGATCCATGCGTACGATACCCGCATTTCGCTCCGAGGCGATGTCCGTGGCGGGAAGATCGAGGCGTGGATTCTCTCCCGGCTTCACATCAGCCACCGGCGGGATCATCGTGAATGGGAGCTGAGGCCCATGAGATACCAGGGCCTCAAAGTACTTCGCCACCGTGGCGTGTACCTCCTTGGCGTGCCCAACTAGGATGGCGACCCCATCTTCATCCTCCACGCCATCTGCAAAGGAATATAGATGCGTTAATTTGACGCTCTTTTTTCTTTTATATAAGCTAAAAAAAGGTTCATGAAAAATGTTGATTACGTTTCGACGGCGAGCGGGGTTTCTTTGGATCCCTTGCTTCAGCTTGTCCGGATATGGACGAGGACTGGCGTTTCTTCTCACTGGCAGAAGAAGACGGAGCTGCGATTGTTCCCGCACACCTCGGAGCCGGGGCGGGAAGGGCGAGGAAGGTCGACCTGTTCATCGCTTGTTCGACATCTTGGCGGTGCGCCAAGTCTAGCGCCCGGTCGATCACCGGCAATCCTTCCCTTTCTATGAGATGGGATATCTCATCCAAGTTGTCCTGTAAATGAGGCACACAAATAATTCAAAAGGGATTCCATGGTAAGGCTGCAAAAAGAGAGTAATTGTACCATAGGGATCGGAAGTGGCGCGTCGATCTCGACCGTGCTATCTTTAATGATGCCCGTCGCCTCCGACGGCAGGGTTGGAACCACGACGGCAGCCGGTGTATGGCGCCGCTCAGATTTGCCGCGTCTCGGCGGTGGGGATGGCGATGATGTTGGTGACCGAACGTATGATGCCTTATTATACTGGCCTCGTCGGCGTAAAATCGGAGACGAATCTCTTGATGACCCGTTGGCGCGCCGGTCATCGCGGCCGTTGAATCGACCGCGTCCGCCACCGGATGCTGATGCTAAGACGGGCTTTGGCTTGGCGGCCGGAAGCCTCAGCTTGAACTTGGTGTCCGCAGAGCCGGACTTCCTGACTCCCTCATCGCGACCGCGTCCCATGGCTGCGCTCCCAATCTATGCAAGTAAAAAAAAATACAAGATTAATATACGCACGCGGCCGCAGCTACGCAATGAAAATGATAAAGAGTACGCATGCATGTAAGCTTGCTACTGATCGATGGTATGCATCTTAAAAGGTATGTTGCTACCAACCAATCTAGCCTGCCACACCCCAACAGTTGAGATGAAAGAGAGGTTCCAATACCTTTTCTATGCGCTGAGATGCGACGGCTCTATTGTGCGCTAGGTATGGCGGCGACCAGAATTGACGTGGAGCAGACCTCTACAAGGGGTGTACTTATATAGGCCTCAAGAAAATAAATCTGAACCAACTCGGGACTAGAGATTGATCTGGATCCGCTACCTGCAGGTAACAAACCTGTGGCTTGTGTGCGTGACGATGGGAACTATCGTTGAATAGATAAACAAGATATTAAGTTGTTGAATCGGTACTGTAAAAGTATTGAAACCGGCTGCTTTATTCAATATGCGCCTTTGTTTTTTTAACGGAAAGAGCAGATTTTCACCGATTCAAGTCCGATTCGCTTTGCACTCGGACTTACCTCGGTGAGGGGGCATTTGTTCGACGTGATTTTGTACTTAGCACCTAAAAGATCTCGTGGCTTTTGGCGTGGATACACATATAAATATGCGACACACAGAATATTATTTTTTTGAGCAAATGAGTACAAGGCGTGACCTAATTACCCGCCAGTACAAATTTACTTGATTAAATGCCTACAAGCTTTGCATGCATGCAGGAAGCTGGCCACGGGCCATGTACGGCTATCAGGCCGCGGTGGTGCCGGAGGCCGAACCAAATCTGTAAATGGGGGCAGCACGACGATGACCACGCCACATAAAACCGGAGGCGAACGGCGACGGCCGATGCACATGCAGGAGAGCGGCGGCGCGGATCGCTCCAAAGGACGTGAAGATGGAGGTTGGCTGGTGCCGGTCGGCCAAGACGCTGGCGGACACGGCGGCAACACCACTGGCTTATCTGGAAAGATCGCCGGTCGAGCTCACTGTTGCCGGCCACAACGCTAATGAAGAGAATCCATCATGACGATGAGCCCGTGCATGGAAGTATTCTTCTCCCAGGCCGCGGGGCTGTTAGCGAGGGCGTCGACAAGATCAACTACAGTCTACATCAGCGTCTCCCGCTGGCTCACTTTCTTTGGCAAGAACTTCACGGCCGAAGCTAGCAGCAGGCAGACCGCCGACGTGCTCTCCACTGAGGAAGGCATTGATGTAGCGCGTGGATTGACATGCCTGCTGATCAAAGACATGAAACATGCACATATACCTGCTTCCTCTAAGTACGTGAAGATGGCGCTAGTTGCTGACGCTTCTTCATGGAACTATGACATGGATCTTCCTTCTGCACCGGAAGCTGTCCGGACGTCCTCGACAGGCCGTTGCAATCCTCCTTCTCTTGCCCATCAAAGTCGCCCCACGGCGACGGCGGCGGCACACCGCGTGCGCCGGGGGTCGATGGACGATACCACGATCACCGACACGGTGATCATCCTCGCGCCTTTGTTGGTCGCCTCCTCGGGAGAATATCCGCCTCACACACATGCAAATACATGAAGAGATGCCCACGTATGCAAGGAGCAAATTCATCCATCATGTCTATGGCCCTCTAATAACCACGATCAAGGTACATAAATGTTTATTAATTACTTTAGCACGTCTGGAGCGTGTTCTATTTCAGGTACAAATATGGATCAGGCAAATACATGCAAAGGTGTACTAGTATTATTGGGGAGGCAGCCCAAGACTGCTCTACCTCATCTTGTGGCAAGGCAAGACAAGCACTGGGCCACATCGACACACACGACAATATCTTCATCAACATCTTCTTCGGCACCGGACAACTGACTGCATCAATACCGTATCCCACTCCCGGGTAAATCATGTGAGCACGACCTACCAAGCTCCAACGAGCCCAAGTGCACCTCTGGCGTCATGAGATCTACATCACCAAAACCATACACCGTTGCTATCGAGCCATACTTCTGCTCAGCGCTACCCAAGTCTACATCGACTCCTACACCAACACTCTTCTTCAACCTCGACCTAGCACCGGCGAGGCGAGGCCACTTCACCGACATGTCCTTCTCCGATGAAGCAATTCATTGCTTGCCGGGCACCGACGAGGCGAAAGCAAGCCATCAAGTCCGACACCGACAAGGCGGACACCACCAGGCCAGGCACCGACGAGGCGAAGGCCGCCCACCTGTCTGAGCCGACGAGGCCAGACATCTTCATCATCGGACATCGACAAGCCGGGAAACACGGCTAGGCATCGTCGGGGTGACGGACGTACCGCCCCATCTTCCACTTCATCATCACACCACCAGCTCGAGTGTCGCCCTCCAGCCGCGACAAAGATCCCGACTCCACTTCTTCCGAGGTGCGGCGACAACGGTTGGCGGGCAACTACACCAGCCGACGCGAGACAACGCCTCCGAAACCTCCTCTCCCAAAGCTTGTGAGACGACACTCTTGTCTAGGACGACAACCGTGAACTCGGCGTGGGACCGAGACGAGGTGTCGACCACATTGGCTGCACCGACTTGTACGTGTGCGTTGGTTTCACACCGACGCCGATCTCCACCAATACTTACTCCCGCGAGGCACACCCTTGCACACCCCGACGAGGCTGTTGGTCGTCGAGAAGTCCAAGTTAAGCGGACCCATGCTACTCCAAATTCAACTACAATGACACCGTCAAAACCGACGAGGCATGACGGCAAGGGCGAGTGTGGCCGGAGCAAAGGTCACGCTACCCGCGGCGCGTGTACCGACGAGGACACGGGTACTGCCGCCGCTCACACACACCACCATCACATCATGCATGGAGAACGCGAAGCGAAGACGACCATTGAAGCAGCTTAATCGGAGGTGGTTTGCGATATTTAATCTTGGACGTAATTAATCGGGAGCCTTCCGAGGCCCCGTGAACCAGAACACACATTCGCCCAAGTTATATTGGCCGCGCAAGCAGGCCACGTAGCGCATATGTAAAGGGATCATGTAATTTTGTTTCTCCATTGAGAGATTAATAAAAATGCACGCTGACCTATGTCTTTATTTGTGTACTTAGCACACTGGCACGCCCGCGTATTTATTTTCCCCTGGTGCGTAGAGAGATAATATTCGAGTCGCGTTTTTATTATTTCTCGTGTCAAACAACGAGCATACATACATACATTATTTCTCTTACGAGCATATATACACAATTTGGTATACGAGTCCTAACCGGGTCTAGAGCCCATCTTTTGATTACATATGTAGATCATTATAAGGATACTTTAGGGTCTATCTAGACTGTATTCTTCGTATGGGTCTATGACCTCATCAACAAGAAATCCCACCAATTCCTCTTGGATTGCTAGTAGGCGGTCCTCTGGTAGGAGCTTTTCCCGGCATCACGTCCAACTGTAAAGAAGGAGATCAATATGAATAAGATCAATCGTCATTAAAATATGAATGAGACTCAACACAAATTATTGTAATAGAAATACATTGTGAATATATTGTTTACGTACTCGAAGAGTTTTCAAGGGCTTCTCAGTAGTCATAACACGAATGAACTCGCAAACATAGTATTCACATAGATTAGTCCCCTGTGGCTTCCTCGTGCACTTTAATTGAATAGAATTCAATTAAATAATAACTCAATCATGCATGATAAATGTATAGAAACTAGAATTAAAGAGATGCATGGACCGAGCTTGTACTATTTACCGAGATCGTTTAAAAATCAGCTCCTCACGCCATTGACAGCGGATCACACTCTTAAACCATGTCCAAACACTACTTGTCAAAGAAAATGAATGAATGAGTTAATAATTACTTGATATCTTAGAAAATGAACAAAAAGACCGATTTAGTGCAATAATGATTGAAATTACGTCTGGAGCATATCGAGCATGTTGCGGTACTCTTCCATGTCCTTATGTACTGAGTCCATGATTTGAACTCTTCCGAACTCAACGGAAATGCTTAGAAAAATCTAGTAGAAGCTACGCAAGGTTTATATACGTCAGTAACTCATCATTTAACTGAATATCGAGTAAGCAAAAGTTAATGTATACAAGACAGAAACACTCTCATCCAAAGTACCGCTTCTTGAAAACCGGAGCAAGTTACGCTCCGTGTCCTTAGACTTCGTCTTTAGCATAGCTTCATTAACTTGATTTGGGTCAATGAACAAAAACCCATGGTTTCTTCTATTTTTACATTCGAGAATCTTTATTCTGCATCATAGCGTACAAAATAATATAGTGAGGATAATTACCTCCAACGTGTTGAACGAGCTGAGATAGAGACTTAATTACATAAATAAATTAATCACTTACAGACAATAGCAACTGAGGATAGATTTGTCGAGTTCCTTGATTGAATAACTAAAAGATTTCTGAAAGTTCAACATGGACCTCGCCTTTTGTGAAGTAATGCTCCTCTCTAACTTTCACTATGATCCATTCTCGCCCTTTTTATGCATCTTTAATGTACCATACATGCAATTGTCGTATTTTTGTTTCCGGAGCTTCTCAGAACTGACTAAAGCCTGCCCGTAGACATATTGCCGTTCTACAGCAGCCGTGGTGAAGTCTGCATTGCCAAGAAAGTCATCAAGAGACATATTACATTGCTCAACCAATGTAATAGCTGTTTGGATATCCAAAGGTTATCCCCCATATAATTGATGTTCGGACGACACCTTGAGCTGGGGGGTCGATTGTTTTTCTTATTCTCCGAGCTAGGGAACGTCTTTTTTAATGCCTCCTCTACCACTTGTTCTCTTCTGTTTCAGAGTCTTCCCAAGATAGTCATCTAGCGCATTTATCTGAGCTTGGGATAGATGCTTCAGAAATTTCCTGAATTGCTCCATGACTGACAGATCTACTAGGACCTTTGGCTTAGATTGTTTCTTTTAAAAAAGACATCCACTTAGGCATCTACGACCGCCTTGGTCTCCACATCAGTCAGCTCGTAAGCCCGCTTGGGAGTAGCCGGCGGTACTCTTGGGAGGGGCGACAACGGTCGCTTTCTGCTTTGGGATAGAGGTAGAACCACCGCTAGAAAAAGGAACTATTCTAGTCTAGACCTCTCTCATGTCTACCTCTACAAGCTAGTCATTCTTGCCACTCTAGTAGGACGTCGCTCGCCACCCTAACTGCCGGTTTTTCCTTGGAGTCGAAGACTCTGGAGCTGCGCTCTAGCCATAGGGAGCCTAGGGTGAGGAGGGCAAGGGAGTTAGCCTTATGCTGCTGGCGCCCCACCTGCCCGGCGAAGAACGGCCACCAAGAGAAAATCTGGGCAGTGGCGTGAGGCACGGCCCAATGCCATCCTTCTCTCCGCAAAACTCTGGCCCAGACGGCACGAGCAAAGAGGCACCTTGGCCCCACGAAGAACCGCCTCGGGACTGAATTTATAATAGATAACCCATACAGTGTGGACGTTATTTATAATAGATAAGCTAGACCGTTACATTGTGTACATATACGTATATTTAAATAGATATGCGACACTTATTTCAAAGTTGAGGGAATAGTAAAATTGCACCTAAATATTCTTATCTTTTCTTTACCATCTCTTAAAATATCTATTTTGCAAAGAAATGGGGTCAAACTCTTCCCATTGATTATCGATTGGTTATCAAGTGAGTTAGCAGCCTACTACCTCTATTCCATAATATAAGTCATTTTAGCAAACTGTTTTAGCTTTCTAAAAAAGCTTATATAGGAAGCAGAAAACAAAGGCCAATGGACCATGGGAAAGAGTCAAATAACACGTACAATTTTTAGGCTCAAAGTCAAACCGACGATGAACACCATATCATCGAGAGGACAATCTGATCGTTACTGGGATTGACTGAGCACTAGACAACCCCTTATTTTTAATACTTAGAGCAAATACAATAAGACCTATTCAGCTGATTATAAAGATTAAAATACTATTTTTTTGCTTAGTTTGATGGGTGAGAAAATGAGAGAGAAGAGAAGCGGGCTAATAGCTAGCTGCAGCACGTGCTTCTAGGCACCTTATGAGTATGTGAAGTGGGTCATCTATTAATAAAATACTATTAATAAAGTACTATTATCTTATATCTACCTATGGTACATATAGGCTATTAGGTTGACTTTAAATGACGTGGCAACGGCATATAGCAAGCAACGGGTTTTACTACTGAACTTGCTCTTATAAAACAGGGTCTTATTGAGTGTCTAGCATTGTGGGTGCTCTATTTTTTTTGGAAATGGGCGCTTTATTACTCAATAGCAATATTTACATCCGGCCTCTGCATATCTAAGATGCACACAGCCGATCAACCACAAAACGAGAATCAAACTAAAGTACAAAAATTACAATCCATATAACAAAATAAAACAGCCTGCAGCTAAGATGGCTCAATCCGCAAATCACGCTGCCATCCATGTCGAGAGAAAATATCCCTCGCCAGATCCTCCAATCGCGTACACCCCTCCGCAAACAAGTCGGGGAACTCCATACGCTGGAGTGGAATCCATGATCGTAGGATAGCTGTTGCGCGATAAATCACCTGCAAGGAAGAAGAAACTATGTTATTAAAATTCTTGTCATTTCTACATAGCCAAAGCGACCAAATAATGGCAAGCGCTCCGACCCTAAATAAAGTACCATATTTATCCCGAATCCCATATAACCAATTGCCGAATACATTGGCAGCCGATCGCGGAGGAGATAAACCAAAGGCTACTTGGATGATTGACCATACAACACGAGCAAACTTACATTAGAAGAATAAATGTCGTATTGTCTCATGATGATGACAAAATACACATTGTGTACTTCCATGCCAATTCCTCTTAACAAAGTTGTCTTTAGTAAGAATTACACCTTTACGAAGGTACAAAGGAAATATCTTCGTCTTAAGGGGTAACTTCATTTTCCAAATTTTAATATTGTTATCGACAGGAATATCTGGTTGGATCAAAGCCCTATACATAGAGTCAACAAAAAATTTACCACTCTGAAGTAAATTCCATTTGAACTCATCCACCCCCTTAGACAGCTGTACCATGGACAGTCTTAATAAAAGATTGTTTCATTATTCCAGTCTAGGTCCAATGAGGCTTCGTCTAAACGACACATTAGGAGGATAAGCTTCCAAAACTTTGGAAAGTGTATCCCCTTTGTGTCTAACAATTGAGTAAAGAGCTGGATATTGATAACGGAGGGGTGTTTGGCCAAGCCATTTATCTTCACAGAATCTAATCTGCGATCCATCCTTAATATTAAATACACCAAATTGAAAGAAATGTTTTTTGGACGCCATAAGTCCTGGCCAAAAGTGTGAATCTCCGGGTTTCCAAACCACTTGAGACACCTCCTTAGAGCCTATATATTTCCTCCAAAGAATGGTTTGCCAGATACCATCTTATGTAAGTAGTTTGAACAACCATTTAACCAGAAGTGCGGTGTTTTTGACTTGCAAATCATGTATGCCCAGTCCACCATATTCTTTTGGTCTGCAAACCACATTCCATCTGGCAAGTCGATATTTCTTTTTTTCACCATCACCATGCCGAAAGAATCTTGATCGGAAATAATCCATTTTCTTCAAGACACCTTTTGGTAGTTGAAAAAACGAGATCATATACAGTACCACGTTTGTGAGTACTGAGATTATGAGAACAAGTCTTCCACCAATTGATAGTAATTTACCTTTCCATCTATTAAGACGTTTTTGTAATCTTTCCTCAACGAGTTTCCATTCAGCAATTGTGAGCCGCCGATAATGAATCGGGATTCCCAGATAATTGATTGGAAATTGTCCCAAGGTACAGCCGAATAGTTCAACGTATAGATGGGCCTCATTCTCAGCCTCGCCAAAACAATACAAATCACTCTTATCGAAGTTGATTTTCAATCCAGAGAGAAGCTCAAATGCTGATAGTATTAATTTCAGATTCTTAGCTTTCTCTAGATCGTGTTCCATAAAAAGGATAATATCATCAGCGTATTGAAGAATAGAAATGCCACCATCAACAAGATGGGGAACTAGTCCTTCAATTTGGCTGGCAGCCTTAGCTCTCTCAATCAGGATAGCCAGCACATCAGCCACTATATTAAATAGTATAGGCAACAGCGGATCCCCTTGTCTTAGCCCTTTTTTGGTCTGAAAATATTTGCCAGTGTCATCATTGACATTGATGGCTACACTACCCCCAGTCACAAAGGACTGTATGAGATTGCACCACTCCTCTGAAAAACCTTTCATTCGAAGTGTCTGCTGGAGAAAAGACCAATTAACCTTGTCATAAGCCTTCTCAAAGTCAATCTTGAACAATACACCATTTAATTTTTTGAGTGTAGTTCATGAATTGTCTCATGAAGGATTACTACACCGTTTAGGATGTTTTGTCCTTGCATGAAAGCAGTTTGAGAAGGTCGAACAACATGATCAGCTACTAAATTCAGTCTAATAGTAGCAACTTTTGTAAAAAACTAAAACTAACGTTAAGAAGGCAGATTTGTCGATAATGTTGTGTACGTTCCGCATTATTAACCTTAGGTAATAAAATGACGTTGCCAAAATTTAGTCTAAACAGTTCTAACTGAGCAACATACAGAAAAGAAAAAAGAAGCATCGGATCCTCTCTAATGACTTCCCAGAACTCTTCATAAAATTCTGCTGGAAAGCCATCAGGACCTGACGCTTTGTTATGTTCCATCTGAAAAACAGCTTTCTTGACCTCCTCCTCGGTGTAAGGAGCGGTTAAAAAGTTATTTTCCTCAACCGAAACATGCGGGATATCACCTGTTTGAGACTCATCCAACTCGAAAGAGTTTTCTGACGGTGCCCCAAACATGTCCTTGTAATAACTAGTAATATAAGCTTTTAGATGCTCCTGGCCCTCAATCGTACCTTCATCCTGAATTAAAGAGTGAATAATATTCTTCTTATGCTTGCCATTTGCGACTGCATGGAAGTATCTTGTATTCAAATCTCCTTCAAGGACAAATTTTTCCTTAAGAGCGTTGGTACCATTTGAGTTCCTTGCTACTAGCATACTTGGTAGGGAGAACACAAATTATGCCTACCGCACTTGAGTTCCTTGCTACTAGCATATTATCTTGCTACTAGCGTACTTGGTAGGGAGAACACAAGTAATATCTCAAACTATCATTTAGCCTTCCTTGCTGCTGCGCTCAACAATGATACTTGGTACAACCTTGGCTCGCTTATTGCTCGCCGCCTAGCTGCTAGGGGGCCTATCTATGGGTTCATCATTGCCTCACGTATGGTCAATGCATTAGGGCTTTCAGTGGACCCTAATGATACTTTATTGCCACCACAAAGGCTTGACCTTGTTGCTATGAAAACTCATCATTTTGTCACTTCTGATTCTGATTTGGACGGTCTAGTATATAGGATCCTGTTTACTGACGGGGATGAGAGGGAGATCCCTTTGCCGCAGTCTTCTTTGTTTAGTGTTCACAGGAGATCGTGGTCGCGCTCTAAGCATGAGGTGGATGAGCAGCTCCGTTTGCTAGATTTCCACGAGCAGCATCAGAAGGATGTGCCCTCCTAAGATTACTCCGAGCACTACGGAGGGACGTACTCGAGCTCGCACCAGGACGAGGGTACCTCCTCATCGTACAATGGTGACACTTCATCCTGGCCAGCTTGGGATTGATACTCACTTAGGCCAAAATCCTAAGCTTGGGGGGAGGTACGCCAGCATCCGCTCATCTTCATATCATGTTGCGTCGGTACTTTGTGCATTCATGTTTCGTTCTCTTTTTAGTTTTTGTTCTTCCTTTTCTTTTGCTTTCTAAAACACAACAGACCAAAAATATTTCTGTTGTTTCTCTTTGTTTGCTTCTTCTTCTTTTGCCTTGGTTCGTTTTTCCCTTTTTGCTTTGTTTGAACTATTCGAAAAACCCAAAAAGATTTTGCTTTGCTTGTTTTTCCTTTTTGGTTCTTGCTTTAGAAAAATCGAAAACACCAAAAATATTTGTTGTTCTTCTTTGGTTTTGTGAGTTTTGTTGCAGGATTCAGCAGTCCTCAGTGGATATTGGTTTCATATTATTATTCAAGCCACACAAGTGAAGAGCAATAATGAGGATTAATGACAACTTGAGGTATGGTAAGAGGCTGGTAACGAACTCTATTTGTTTTCATTTTTGTACATATACTCATCATTGTGGGCATGCTTAGTTCGTAGAGGGTGTATGTTATTTATGGATGCTTAGTAGTTCTTTCTTTCATATGATTAGTCCCGGCTTGCTAATAGTTTGTAGCATGTCATATGAATGTTTGCTTGCATTACTCTATTCATAACTTGTTATGGCACCATGGTATCCTCCTCTGAATGTTTCATTTGAATAGACTTGGCACATGCTCACGCATGCATATGACTGAAATAATCAGTTAAGCCTTGATGAATTATTTTGCCTTGAGGGTCTTGAATCACTCTCATGCCATGATTAGTCCTGTTTTGTTGCAAGCATGATTATGACAACTATTGCTCTCTCGTTTGTTGCTCCCTTACTATTGCTAGCCTTCACTTTCACTAAGTATGTTTTACTCATGTTTCCAATTTCCTAAAACCAAAAATTGCCAAAGTGTCCACCATGCCTACCTATTAGCATCATTTTCTATTTCCGTGCATATTCAATATGCCTTGTTTTCTTACGAATAAAATGTTTGCTTGTTATGAAAAAGTTAGTTAGTAAAGCTCTCTCGAACTTGATGGCACACCTTATTTCCTGCACTTAATAAACCTGAACAATTGTGACTGTCCATGAAAGTTATATGCTTGCAAATTATAGGCTGGGGATTAGCAGAACTGTGCTGTCACGGGGAACGCTTTCAACACTTGTAAATATATACCTAGTCGATACCATGCTCTTTTGTTTGCGGATGTCGTCGGTGTGAAATAAAAGGGGAGCTTATAAGTCCATGGAGTTATGTATGTGTGTTAGAGAAACGCCTGGGCCGCCGGTCTAATCCATGCCATCATGGTGGAAACCTGCAGCGTAACCATAATGATATCTATGAAGCATTCTTCTTATAAAAAAATAGAGATAGCTATTGAGAAAAAGAAAAGAAAAAAAGAGATTTGAGAAAATAGGAAAGAGGGAAAAAACACCATTTTCCCATGGTAAATAAGAAGATTGCCGAGATACTCATTGTCTGCTTGCCTTGTCATTTTGACATGGGGATTCTTCCATATCATCGGGCAAGGGGTACCTCGTTGGCGGTTCTCTATGATACGCACGTATTTACGATGACAAGAACTTACCGGTAACTAAAGTTGAGTAGCATGAGGAGCGACCCTCATACTCAAGGGACATGGGATTTCCAGTTTATAGTCCGTTAAGCATATAACTCAGATTGGACCTCACTTTCACCTTAACCGTATTAAAGATGCTTATGATAGGGGCAATGAGAGCTCAAAGCTAATGAGTACCATACTTTCAGCATTTGGAAGCCTTTCAAACTATTCAAAACCTTTTTATTTCCTTGTTGAGTCTCCACTTATTCTTTGAGCACCTTCTTGAGAGCATAGTTGTCATTCTTAGTGTAATGTGCTTGTCTCAAAACTTGATTATTTGTGATATGACTTTGATGCTTGTATCTTTGATATCTTTACTTCTAGTCTTCACCTGAACTTCAGAGGTGCATTGGCATTCATAATCAAAGGCAAGCGAGATACCACTCTATCATACCTTGTTATGAGCATTGTAATGTTGCTTATGTTTATGTTACATACTACTTGTTATTTTTGAGTTGGAATCACTTCATAGCTTGCAATGTATATTAAGTAAACCTAGTTGCATACTCTTTATTATGAATTGTTTAAGTAGTTGATCACATGCTGAGAATATATACATCATATGAAACAAATGTGTTCGTGAAAGTTCTTTTATCGCATTGAGTTTTCAACTGAATTGCTTGAGGACAAGCAATAAGCTAAACTTGGGGGGAGTTGATACATCCAAAACGTATCTACTTTCCCGAACACTTTTGCTATTGTTTCTCCTCTAAACTTGTGTGATTTGGATGCAACTAACACGGACTGACGCTGTTTTCAGCAGAATTGCCTTGGTGTCTAGTTTTTGTGCAGAAAATCAACTATCAGGAAAAATCCTGAAAAATATGCCAAAAATCCTATTTCACCAGAAGACTCCCGGAGCCAGAATACGAGACGGAGGAGGGCTGGGCCCAGGCCACACCACCTGGCCGCGCGGGCTAGCCCAGGACGCGCCAGGGGGTGGTCTAGCCGCCCCAGACTCCCCCTCAGTCTCCCTCTTCGCCTATAAGAAGCCTTCTGACCTAAAAACTCCGGAGGGTTTGACGTTTTTACAGAAGGAGTTCCGCTCCGCCACCACCACCAGATTCCAAGAAACAGCACCAGAAACCCTGTTCTGGCACCCTGCCGGGACGGGGAATTGGAGGAGATCATCGCCATCATCATCACCATCGCTTCTCCATCGACCATCCATGTTTCCCCCATCTATGAGTGAGTAATCCCCCACTGTAGACTATGGGGATGGTAGGGATTGGATGAGATCGTTCATGTAATGGCATCAGATTGTTAGGGCATGGTGCCTAGTATCTACTATTAGTGTGTTTTGACTTTGTTGCGACTTGTTATGCTTAATGTTGTCACTAGGACCGAGTGCCATGATTTCAGATCTGAACATGTTATTGATTCATTATGATAGTATTGTTTTTTCTCTTACCTGCAAGTTGTATACACACTTTGTTGTTCGGAACCAATAGCCCCAAAGTGACAGAAATCGGGATAACCAGAGGGAATGGCTTTGATGTGAGGATCACATGTGTTCACGGAGTGTTAATGCTTTGCTCCAGTGCTCTATTAAAAGGAGCACCTTAATTGCCAGTAGTTCCCTTGAGGCCCCGCTGCAAACGGGCTGGCAGGACAAAAGTTGTGCAAGTTCTCATTGCGAGCATGTATGACTATATATGGGACACATGCCTAGGATTATCTAGTACTTGGATGCTTTATCTTATTTATCTGCAAATGCCCTATGTTCTGATTGCTATATGAATTGTCTTGTCCATGCAACGCCCGTCCATCCATCCCTATGCCTACCGCACTCGAATCCTACTGTTTACTGCTATTATTACTATTGTCTTTACTTTTACTACTGTTGTTACTTTACTGTTCCTACTACAAAACTGTTGCTACTGATAAACTGCTGTGAGCAAGATTATTTCTAGGTGCAGCTGATTTGACAACTCAGTTGTTAATGCTTATAAATATTCTTTGGCTCCCCTTGTGTAGAATCAATAAATTGGGTTTCACGTCCCTCGAAAATACTGCGATACACCCCCTATACTTGTGGGTCATCATACTCATCTGGGAACATGTACTGTTTGTGAAGCTTCCCAATGAGGAGCTCTTGCAACTGTTTGTTGTTTCTTATGTCCTTCTGCTTGATGCTCATTCTCTACCGCACGATGCACCAGATTTGTAGGCCGTACCCAGCGGCAAGCTTCGCAGGCTCCAAGGGTTGGCCACCTGGTTTTACAAGGATGAACTCTTCGCGGTTGGTGCAGAGTTTCGGCAGCGTCCGCTGATGCCTTTCCGCCTTATTCTTCTGCCACACATTCACCGCCATGAGTTGCTTCGGCCTCCTCGTCGCCATTACTGCTTCTGTCATCGTCGCCATCTTCAGCCTACTCCTCATATTCAGACTCCTGGTCATCATCATAGGTCGCAGCTTGGGCCTCCTCATCAACTTCATCGTCCACAGCTTCGGCCTCCTCGTATGACCCTCTTAAGTCATTGCCAAACTGCCAAAACTTGAGGTTGGCTCTTTTTGCTTATTCTTCGATGCTCATGGGATAAGAAGGGCCAGCCCCGACGTCTTTGTCTCTGCTCGACATGTTTGCACTTCATTGAAAAAATGCAATAATTTAATTAGTACAAGCTAGAGTCGACCGAAAAATTCAGCATGACCTGTGCTATTTTTTTGACCTAGGAGTGCCCATTCCTCAAGCAAAATGTAAGTGAATCAACACTTAGGGAGAAACATGCAACTCAAATGAATTCCCTTCAACCATTTTACACACACACAAAAGCACCCCTAGCAGCAAGCAGTAGCAGCACCACAACAACACTAGCAAGCACCACAGCAACACCAACAAGAACCAGCAGTAGCACCAGCACAACAAGCAGTACCAGCACATCAAGTAGTAGCAGTACCGGAAGCACCAGCACAGCAAGCAGTAGCACTAGTACTGTAGTACTTAATAGATCCATTTTTTATTAATTCCCCACAAATTTAATATGAGACAAAGAATC
Organism: Avena sativa; assembly: GCA_916181665.1. Taxonomy (NCBI): domain Eukaryota; kingdom Viridiplantae; phylum Streptophyta; class Magnoliopsida; order Poales; family Poaceae; genus Avena; species Avena sativa. Next base: position 578,628,156 of record OV702287.1, read on the forward strand.
AATAACTTCAGTATGCACAAATGTCATAGCTGCTATTTGCTGCTAGAACTGGAAAGGCATGTTTAAATGGCGTCAAGTATGTATATTAAGCCAATAAAATACCAAAAATATCAGTGGCAGTAAAATGAAGTTCTTAATAGTTAAGCAACCCCGATTCACCATTTCCTAAAAACAATATTTGACCGGTTGGATGCATTTATCTAATTTATTGTTGAGTTTTAAAGTGGTGATGTGAACAACTGAATGTGAAGTCAAAAGAAACATGATTATGCATAGTAATACTAGTAACTAACAAATATAAATTTAAACCAAATGTCTAACTATGCACCTGATTACTGCCAAGTGCCTGTCCATGTTTATGGGTTATTTTTATCTACTATGGTTACAATGACAAATGCACAATTGTACATTCTGACATCAAAAGGAGGAGGTGAAGAAGAGGAAAACCAATGGGCTCTTTGCACATAATACCATACCGACATACTGATACTAGCAATGTGATGCTGAATTGCTTATAGAAGGTTCATTACTATGTCAGGTCTATACATATAGATTCTTTTTTAATAAATAAATCGGATTAGTTACAGTGTGATGAAAAATGTAAAGACAGCTACTCAACAACAGTCTTTGAGTTTGTTTGGGATGCTGATTGTGCAGCAATGGTTCGAGATACAGGCTTCTCAAAGTTATATATGTAACTAAGCTGGTTATGATCCAACTGGCCCCAAAAAACCTAGTTATGATCCAACTATAAAAAGAACCTTGTTATGTCCCATGGGTGACCATAACAAGCTAGTATCACAACCTTCTTATGTTCGAGATACAGGCCAAGTTAACACCACTCGACCTTGCTGCCTCACCTAAGCTAAAATTTTCTCCTAAAAATGCTGTAACAAAATTCGAGTTCTCATCTTAAAAATCCTGGATAAGATCCCTTGTCTAAAAAATGCAAAACAAATATATTGAGCTAAAATTCTAGTAACCCTAGAACCCATGGATTCAGAAGCTAGTACTTAGGACTAAGAATGTTCTAGAACCTATTAGAATGTTCTAGAAACCCTAGAACCCATTACTGAGACAGAGACCTAGCTACTGCTAGAGGGAGAGAGGGGAAAGAGAGGGCTCACCGAGAGGATCTTGACGGCGATCTTGATGGTGGCTTTCTGGCAAGCTATTGAGGGAGGCGGCGATGGTGACCACGGTGAGCTCCTGGCAACGGTGACAGCGCTCCATGTCGATGGCGCACGCAGCGTGTTGGGGGGATACCCTCGGGCAGGGTAACGCCGGGGTATAAGGGCCGAGTTAGCCAGGGTACGGCGCGGTCAAAGCAAAGTGCTGACCGGGTCACCTCAAGGCAGGCCGAATCATGGTGTGTCTCGACCGATGGGGCATTTCCTTGACAATGGTCCGGCCGGCATAAGATCTATGCCGGCCATGACTATCTGTTTTGCAAGTAAAAGGGTAGGCCGGATTAGCCATATGCTATCCGGACTATCTTAGCTTCAAAGAGTAGGAATCCCTCGCTGATCAAAATGTGGTTTTATTAGCTGGAACATGTGCAAAGTAAAGCAAAGGAGAGGACCAGCGGGTCAGTGGCAACCAAGGTGACGTAGGCAAAGCCGGATGACGTAGCCCTGACGGCAAAAGACAAGGATGACACTGCGGGTTACGTCCAAAGCCCGGACGAGCCATGAAATAAGAATAAAGAAGCATCTGCTTTGGGAAAGGAGCATATACATAGAATATGCTGCCACCTGTGCCCTAGAATTGTAACCCGGACTCCCCTATATAAGGAGAACCAGGGCCTCCATAGAGAAGGACGACAAATAGAGGAATCACTCTCTATATAAGGTAGAACTCTAGGGCTAGATAGTGTGGGGTAAGAGACATTGTCTCCTTCTTCCTAAGGGCCTCAAGAGCACTTGTAAGCAACATGGATACAGAGAATTCAAGAACTTCCGTGCGTGGAATCACCACGCTCTCCCTCCCTGGATTCCCCTAGAACTCATTGGCCCCATCTTTAGCCAATCCATGGCATCTGTCGTGCCTCCACCACGACAGTTGGCGCCTACCGTGGGGCTAGAGGTGCTAGAAGGGTTGAAAATCCAGACGGGAAACTTCTCGAGCACCGGTGAGCATATCGTCTCTGGCTTGGTTCAGCGTTTTGGAGCGATAGACTATGTCAGTGACAATGCGGGAAGCTTCGACAGGAACCCTCCACCGCGCAACGGCGACTTCATCAAGCTTGGCGCGCAGAAGATCTACATCGGGATGGATGAGTCTTGCGTTCACCCGTGGCACATCGTCGAAGGACGTGAACCATCTCTCAGTGCCGCTCATGAAGTGCGTATCGCTTGCCCCACTAGCAGCGTTGAAGTCCTGATGACCGCGCCAAATGCGGGACCAAGCAAATATCCGGCGCCAGATCCACAGGTAACGCCCAAACAGACCAGGTCTAGGTTTCCTCCGCTAGAGAAGCCAGAGAATGTGCTCCGTCAAGCAATAGATAGCTTAGCAACACCGATAGCACCTTCGGAAGATCTGGCTCAGGCGCAAGTTGAGTTAGAGGAAACTAGGCAGAAGATGTTAGCTGGAGCAAAGAAGGTAGCAGAGCTGCATCAGTCGCTGAACATCACCTTGAGAGAATATGCTAAGGCAAACCGTATCGATGGAGTGAAAATCCGAGGCAGAAACTTGATCACTGAGATTGACAAGGAGTACGAGCCTAGGTCGGGTCAGATAGCTACAATAGTAACAGGAGGGTTGGATCGATACAGTACCCCGGCAAAGAACCTCAGAGCAGCAAATTCAGCCACATCCGAGTTAGAAGGCTTAACTGGTGAGGCTCACTAAAGGCAGCAAGAGAGGTTGAATCACTTGTTGAGGGTTGCGTGCCAAGAAAATGAAGAAATAAACAAAGCTAACCCAGCACCACCAAGGGCCTCACAGGTGGTACATTCGGCTAAAAATAACCCGGCAAGATCCAGAGGAGTCGCATCGTCTCTGGGTCACGACCCGAGAAGAGAAGAGGTAGTGGACTCCGGGAGAAGAAACAAGAAATGGTCCCTTATGACCCGGTAAGAGATGGAAAAGGAAAAGCAGTGCAAGTGGACTAGGGTCGCCACAGTACCAGCTGGGGTGTGGCTGCCCAGGGTAACCATGACCAAGGCAATACCGGTCAAAGAAATGCTGCCAACGGCAATGCCGAACAACGTAATACTGTGGGAGCAGGGTAAAATGTACCTCATGTGCAACTGCGCGAACCTTCGCAAGGAGGAAGTGTAGGACAAGCAGCACAACAGCGTCACGCACATCCGGATCAAGAAAGATACAATGATGGTTATTCGACTATGGTTAACGATGGATACCCCAGACCGGAACACCATGTGATTGGATCACGGTTGGGAAGCAGGAACCTGCAGCCAGATGATGCGAGGTGGAAGTTAGACAGGATTTATAGGTCGGAGCAAATCGAGTTACAAGGTCCACCGGGTCCAGCATGTTTTGGGCCCCGGATCATGAATGAGCCACCAGTGCTGAACTTTCAGCTGGCTAGGGGAACCCGAACTTACGATGGAAGTACCAGGCCAGAGGATTGGCTGATTGATTATGCCATAGCCGTCAAGATTGCGACATGAAATTTGAGATGGGCAGTGAGATGTGTACCACAGATGCTGGAAGGACCAACGCGACTTTGGCTAAACAATTTGCTGCCAGGGAGTGTCAACTGTTGGTTGGATTTCCAGGAACTGTTTGTTAGTAATTTCTCAAGCACTTACAAGAGACCCAACAGACCATAGACCCTTGCACTATGCCGGCAGAGACCGAATCAGCCGGATTGAGATTTCCTGACTCGGTGGTGCAATGTGCGAAACTCGTGCGAAGCGGTGATTGAATCACAAGCAATTGCGTGGTTCGCTCAGGGATGCAGATATGGAAGTATGTTGTGGCAAAGGTTATAGTGAGATATGCCAACTACCTTGTCTGAGACGATCCGGATTGCAGATTCATAGGCCTTGGGAGATCCAACTCAACCCCGGCTAATGTCTAGCGAAGCAAATGAGGAATATTACAACCGAGATATCCCCGGGTCATCAAGGAGGAATGATTTCCGAGGAAAAAGAAGGGACGAGCATCCGGATTATCGGTATAACTCGCAGCAAGTTGCAGCAGTAGACCGGGATCAGCCCAATGCCGGAGCAAGCCAACGCCAAAAAACTAGAGGGCAAAACTGGCAGCAGAAAAGCGAAGGAAGAAAGCCTTGGATTCCGGAGCAGAAAAAGCAATGGCAGGAATGAAAGGATAGGCCGAGGTATACGTTCGAGTCTATGCTAGATCAACCTTGCAAATTCCATACGCCAAGTCCGAACAGTCCAGCGAATCATACGACCCGGCGGTGTGAATGGAAGAGGAAATTGGAACAGGTGGGTTCAGGGAATGCTCAGGCACCTCTTAACGAAGCACCTAGAAATGAAACACCCTGGCCACCGTTACTAACAGGGGAAATGGACAGCAACTGATGCTGCCACCACCTCCGCCGAGTTACGAAAATCAGGAAAGAAGGGAAGCTGTACATCAAGTGGGCAATAACCAGCAACAAGGCCAAGGTTGCAACAAGAATGAGGGACGAAATGAGTACAAGGAACATCATCGAAGCTATTGTGTGTTCACCAGGGAAGAGAATGACCGGAAAAGCTTATATCACCGGCATATGGAGGTGAACGCAGTAATGCCGGCTGTGCCGAGATATATGCTTTGGGTGGATCAAGAGATCACATCGAGTATCAAGGATCACCCAAAGATCATGCCAAGCCCAGGAACCTACGCTCTAGTCTTGGATCCGACGTTCATCAGACCGTATCTCAATGTGAGGTTTTCCAAGGTATTGATTGACAATGGCAGCATATCAACATTATGTACAAGGATACTATGCACAAGTTGGGGATAACAGAGAATATGCTGCAAGCAACAAGGACCACTTTTCACGGTATTGTGCCGGGATCTCTTGTGAACCAATTGGTAAGGTCCGGGTTGACGTTTTATTCGGCACGAGAGACAATTGCCGCACTGAGAACTTGGAGTTCGAAGTAGTGAATCTGGAAAGTGCTTATCACGCATTACTCGGCAGGCCAGCGTTGAACAAGTTCATGGCAACAACCCACATCAGCTACCTTAAGATGAAATTGCCCAGACCAAGGGGCGTGATAACTATATCAGGGGACTTCTGGCGTTCGATCGAGTGTGCATCAGCCGGATCTAATTTAGCCGAGTCACTCGTGATAGCTCAAGAGAAAAGGAAGATACTAGAGCTGGCGGCATTGGCTCAATCCGCGCAATAACATATGCCGGCCCTAACTAACCCGCACGGAAGCGTATCGTTCCAAGCGACTAAGGATACGAAGAAAATGCCAATTGATGATCTATTCCCAGAGCGCACCGTTACCATAGGTGCCGGGTTAAGCAGCAAATAGGAAAGCGAGCTCGTCAACTTCCTCCGTGAGAATCGGGACATCTTTGCCTGGTCTACGCAAGATCTGCAAGGTGTACCAAGGGAGTTGGCTGAGCACTCATTGAATGTAAGGCCCAGGGCTAAGCCAGTAAAGCAGCCTCTCAGGCGTTTCGTAGAAGATAGAAGAAAAGTAATTGGAGATGAGATAGCAAGATTACTAGCGGCCGGATTTATCATGGAGCTACTCTATCCGGATTGGCTCTCTAATTCGGTGCTGGTGGAGAAAAAGAAAGATGATCTCAACGTGGCAGTGGTATGGCGCATGTGTATTGACTACATGAACCTGAATAAGGCATGTCCAAAAGATCCATTTCCACTCCCTAGAATAGATCAGGTCATAAACTCAACTGCCAGATGTGAGCTACTATCATTCATTTACGCGTATTCTGGTTTCCATCAGATACCGTTAAACCCAGATGATCAAATAAAGACGGTGTTTATTACCCCGTACGGGGCTTATTGCTATCGAACTATGCCGTTTGGATTACGTAATGCGGGAGCAACGTACTAATGATGTATGCAAAAATGCTTGCATGACCAAATAGGCCGGAATGTGCAGGTGTATGTGGATGATGTGGTGATAAAAACCAAGGAAAGCAATACACTCCTTGAGGATATCCGATAGACATTCGCAAACTTGAGAAGGTTCCGAATGAAACTGAACCCGGAGAAATGCACCTTCGGCGTACTAGCCGGAAAGTTACTCGGTTTCTTAGTATCTAGCTGCGGCATTGAAGATAACCCAACGAAAATTCGGGCCATAGAAAGAATGGAATTGCCAAAATGTCTTAACGATGTCCAGAAGTTTACTGGTTGCCTGGCATTGTTAAGTCGGTTCGTATGTTGGCTGGGAGAGAAGGCCTTGCCCCTCTATCAGCTAATGAAAAAAGCAGACAAGTTCACATGGACACCATAGGCGGATCTTGCATTTAGAGAATTGAAAAAGATGCTATCTACAGCGCCAATCCTAGCTGTACCACTACCTAAGGAACCAATGTTGCTTTACGTAGCCGCGACCAACCGAGTCATAAGTGCAGTAATCATAGTAGAGCGCGAAGAGGAAGGAAAGTCGGTGCAAAGGCCGGTGTATTATCTGAGCGAAGTATTGTCAGCGTCAAAACAAAACTATCCTCATTATCAGAAGATGGCGTACGGCATATATTTGTCGGCCAAGAAGCTCAAGCATTATTTCGAGGAACATCCCATCAAGGTGATATGCGAGGAACCTATTTCAGAGATCATGAGTAACAAGGATGCAAGCGGCAGAATAGCAAAGTGGGCTATCGAATTAGCTCCATACGCGCCATAGTTCGACAGAAGAGATGCGATCAAGTCACAAGCTGTGGCGGATTTCTTTGTGGACTAGGCTGAAATGCAATACGAGCCACCCCTGCCGGATTTCAATTATTGACAAATGCACTTCGACGGATCAAAACTAAAAGATGGATTAGGCGCTGGAGAGGTGCTTACCTCGCCCAAGAAGGATCAACTGAAGTACGTCCTTCAAATTCATTTCAATGCCTCGAATAATGTGGCGGAATATGAAGCACCGGTACACGGTCTCAAAGTGGAAAAGGAAGTGGGAATACGTCGGATACAATGCTTTTGATACTCGGATTTGGTGGTGCAGCAAGTTTCTGGAAATTGGGATGCCCTAGATGCTAACATGGCCCTGTATAGGTTCCATGTTCAAAAAATAAGCGGGTTCTTCGAGGGATGTGAGTTCCATCACATACCTCAGATTGAAAACGAGGCAGCGGATACACTAACCAAGTTAGGCTCATCCCGGCAACCAATCCCACCAAATGTTGTCTTGGAGCACCTGAGAAAACCATCGATCACACCATCGCCGGAACCAGATTCCATTTATATCCCGGCACTCCCCGGATCAGGAGCTGCCCCAATGGAGATAGAATGGGGAAGCACCTCAGCAAACCCGGGGACTGCTTCAGCAGACCCAAGGACTGCTTCAGCAAACCTGGGGACTGTGCAGCTTGATCAGGCGGGAGTTATGTTGGTGGATGCAATGGAAGTGGATGAGGAACCATTTCCCGTCCGACCTATACCATGTTGGGCCAAGCCAATTTTTTATTTCCTGAAAGAGGGAATCCTGCCAGATGATGAAATAAGTTCAAGGCAAGTTCAGAGAAGGGCAAATGCCTATACCATAATCAACGCCGAATTATACAAAAGGAGTGTGCAGTGATACATTGCAAATGTATCTATAATTTTTGATGTTCCATGCTTGTTTTTATCCACTTTCTTGTGTTTTGTTCCAACTTTGGATTACTTTTCATATGATTTCTTGGACTAACCTATTAACAAGAGCCACAGTGCCAGCTGCCTGTTTTCTGCTGTTTTTGGTTCCAGGAAAGTCAGAAAATGAATATTCTCGGAATTGGACGGGATAAAAGCCAAAGTGCCTATTTTTCCGGATGTCATCACGTGCCAGAATACGAGACGGAGAGGGGCCAGAGGGCGGCCAGGCCTGGCCTACGCCAGGTTGTGGTGTGGCCATCCCAGGCACCCCCTCGGCCTCCCATTCCGAATATAAGATGCCCTCGGGACGTAAACCCTAAGGACCCGATAAAAAATCCATGAAAGAGTCTATAGCCGCCGTCATCTCCATCCCTAGATCGGGAGGGATCTGAAGCTCTTGCCGGCACCCTGCCGGAGAGGGCAATTCACCCTAGAGGACTTCTTCATCACCATGCAAGCCTCCGGTGTGATGCATGAGTAGTTCATCCTTGGACTACGGATCCATGTAGTAGCTAGATGGCTGGTTCTCCTCCTTTGTGCTTTCATGTCTAGCTCTTGTGAGCTCCGTTCATGATCAAGATCATCTATTTATAATTCTACATGTTGTGTTTGCGGGGATCCAATGGATATTGAGATGCTATTTCAGATTGATTATTGATTCTATCATGTCTTTGTTATTTGTGATCTTGCATTCTTTCCGTTGTTAGTAGCTATCTTGGCCAAGTAGATGCTAGCAACTCCAAGAGTTAGTATTTATGCTCGATAGTGGGTTCATGCCTCTGATAATCCGGGGAAGTGACAGAAATCTCTAAGGTACTAGATGTGTTGTTGCTACTAGGGAGAAAACAACAATCCTTTGTTCATAGAACAATCATTATGTTTACTTTACACGCAGTTCGTAAAGCAATAATCTGTTGCATGCAACTTAATACTGGAGGGGGTTCAGATGATAACCTGAAGGTGGATTATTAGTCATAGATGCCATTGGATGGCGGTCTATGTATAATGTTGTAATGCCCAATCAAGTTCCAAAGGAGTCAAGATGATTAGTATATGCATGTATTGCTTTCTCGATGTTTGTCAATTGCCCTGCTGTAATTTGTTCACCCAGCATGTTATCTATCTAAGGAGAGCCACCTCTAGTGAACTATGGATCCCGGTCCTTTTCTTTACATACAATCTACAAACTGTTTACTTCTTTGTGTTTACTTTCTGCAAACTTTTACTTCTTTCCATTCAATACGTTTAATCCTTTGTTTTCCGCAAAACACGGTGAGATTGACAACCTCATCGCAAGTTGGGGACAAAGTTCTGTGGTTGTGTTGCGCAGGTCTCCACGTTGCTACTAGCACTGGTAGTGCGCCCTGCCAAAGCTCAGCTAGTAACACCTTTGGGGTGTTTCCTTGCTCCTACTGGTTCGATTAAACCTTGGTTTCATAACTAAGGAAAACTTGCTGCTGTGCTCATCATACCTTCCTCTTTGGGTTCCCAACGAGCTCTACATCAACACCGCCATCAAGCATTTTTCTGGGCGCCGTGCATTGAGCCATCAGACAGCAGTGCTACAGCGGTGTGTTGATCCGGAGGAAGGACTTGACATACTACGAGATATCCACCAAGGGGAATGTGGCCACCATGCCTCCTCGAGGGCCTTAGCGGCAAAAGCTTTCCGACATGTATTTTAGTGGCCCAGCGCTTTGGAGCAAGCAGAGGACTTGGTGACATAATGTAACGGCTGTCAAAGATATGCCACGAAATCTCACCTGCCAATGTCGGAGCTGAAAACTATCCCCATTACGTGGCCATTTGCTGTATGGTGCCTAGACATGGTAGGACCATTTAGGCCGGCCAAAGGAGGGATGACCCACATACTGGTCATGGTTGACAAGTTCACCAAATGGATTGAAGTAAAGCCGATTCGGAAATGTGATGGGGAAACAATAGTAAGATTCCTCAAGGATATAATACTAAGGTACGGCTACCCCCATAGCATCATAACTGATAACGGGACAAATTTTGCTGAAGGAGCATTTGCGAGGTTCTGCCAGGAAAAGAAGATCCGGTTAGACGTCGCGTCAGTAGCCCACCCCGTGTCAAACAGGCAAGTAGAAAGATCCAACGGACTGGTATTATCCGGGATAAAACCCCGGCTCATAGAGCCGCTGCAAAGATCAGCGGGGTGCTGGGTAGAAGAATTACCAGCGGTGCTGTGGAGTTTAAGAACAACTCCAAATCGATCAACAGGCTATACGTCGTTCTTTCTGGTATATGGGGCAGAAGCTGTATTACCAGCCGACATAGAGCATGATTTGTTGGAGATATGCCCAAGACGCAATAATAAAAGTGGTTATTATTATATCTTTGTGTTAACGATGAATGTTTGCATCCCATGCTATAATTGTATTATAAGGAAACACTAATACATGTGTGTTTTGTAAACATAAAAGAGTCCCTAGTAAGCCTCTTGTTGAACTAGCTTGTTGATTAATTGATGATCATGGTTTCCTGATCATGGACATTGGATGTCATTAATAACAAGGTTATATCATTAGGAGAATGATGTGATGGACACACACCCATAGTAAGCATAGCATAAGATTAAGTCATTAAGTTCGTATTGCTACAAGCTTTCAAATGCATAGTAACCTAATCCTTCGACCATGAGGTTATGTTAATCACCATCACCGGATGGGTACTTTGATGACATCAAACACCGCTTCGTAACTGGGTGGTTATAAAGGTGTCATTGGGTATTCTGAACGTATGTGTTGAAGCGCATGGACCAAGATTGGGATTTGTCCATCCATATGACGGATAGATATGCTCTGGGCCCTCTCGGTGGAATGTCATCTAGTTAGCTTGCAAGAATGTGACTAGGTCACAAGGGATAACATGGAACGAGTAAAGAGTACCTATCAGTAACGAGGTAGATCTAGGTATGGAGATACTGACGATCAAACCTCGGATAAGTAGAGTATCGCGTGACAAAGGGAATTGGTTTCGTATGTTAATGGTTCTATCGATCATGAAGTCATCGTTGAGTATGTGGGAGCCGTTATGGATCTCCAGATCCTGCTGATGGTTATTGATCGGAGAGGTGTCTCCATCATGTCTACATATTCACAAACCATAGGGTGACACACTTAAGGTTCGAAGTTGTTTTAAGTAGATATGGAATGTGCATTGGAGACCGAATGTTGTTCGGAGTCTCGGATTGGATCCGGGACATCACGAGGAGATCCGGAATTGTCCGGAGAATAAGATTCATATAATGGAGATCATTTTCTAAGTTAGGAAATGTTCCGGAGTATTTATATGGGGATTCTAGAAGGTTTCAGAATGTTCCGGAAGGTTCTAGAAGATTTTTTGGAGTTTACTTGAAAACCAAGAAAGGATAAAGGGAAACTTAAAGGGTAAGTAAGGGAAACTTGGGGGGAAGGACTCTCCCCCCAAGCTCCCTTGTGCGCCGGCCCGAAGGGGTGGGCCTAGGGGTAGGAACCCTAGGCCGCACCCCTCCCTCTATATATAGAGGGGTGGAGGCGCCACCCCCCTTTGCCCCTCCCACTCCAAACCCTAGCCGCCTCTCTCCTCCTCCTTCCATCTGCTCTGGCTTAGGCGAAGCCCTGCAGAATTCTCTACTCCACCACCACCACCACGCCGTCGTGCTGCTGGGATTCCATGGAGAGATCTACTACCTCTACTGCTCGCTGGAACAGGGAGAGGAAGGTCTGCTTCGACTCCGCACGTGTGACCGACTGCGGAAGCGCTGCCGGAAAGCGGCGCCGGAAGGATCGTCTACTCAATCTTGAGATCGGCAAGTGATCGTCTACATCAACCACGAGATCCGATCTCGCACAAGGCTTTCGGATCTACAAGGGTTAGTACAGATCTATCTCGTTGCACATGTCTAATAGATTAGATCTTGACTTTTATCTAGATTAGGTCTGGGTTTTGTTCGTTCTTGCGGTAGAAAATTTTTGTTTTCCATGCTACGAACCCATCAGTGGTATCAGAGCCTTGTCTATGCGTAGATCTATTGCACGAGTAGAACACAATGGTTTTGTGGGTGTTGGTGCTCGTGCCGTCTTTTGCTTCGTGTACTTTGCATCTTGCGGTATGGTGGGATGAAGTGGCTCGGGCTAACCTTACATGTCATCGCACATGAGACTTGCTCCATGTTTGACGTGTAACTTGCTTTGCACAAGTGGCTTTGCGGGTGTCTGTCTCTCCCACCATAGTATAGATCCAATTTACACTTTGTACTTGATAGCACTTGTATCAGCGTTGTGGTTCAGTTTCGTAGGTAAGATCCGTTCTTATTCTAAAGCCCCAAACCACGTAAAACATGCAAAGAAAATTAGAGGCGCCTAACTTGTTTTTGCAGGGGTTTTGTGATGTGATATGGCCATCATGTGATTGTGATTATATTTGATGTATGCAATGATCCTTGTTGTAATATGGCAACCGGCAGGAGCCTAATGGTTGTCTTTAATCCTGTTAAGACCTGTGTGTCTATTCATCTTGTAATAGCTTTATTCCAAGTAGTTGTAATAGTTTCTAGTGATGATGGACAACCATGAAGCGGCACCACTGACCTTGATGCAATGCTGATGATGATGGAGATCATGTCCATGCTTTGGAGATGGAGATCAAAGGCATAAGAAGAAAGGGCCATATCATATCACACTAATTATGAATTGCCTGTGATGTTAATCCTTTATGCATCTTGTATTGCTTAGATCGCGACGGTAGCATTATAAGATGATCCCTCTCACTAAATATCAAGTAATAAAGTGTTCGTCCTTAGTTGGCACCGTTGCTAAGACTCGTCGTTTCGAAGCATCTCGTGATGATCGAATGTGATAGATTCTACGTGTGCATACAACAGGTGCAAGCCAGATTTGCACATGCAGAAACTAAGGTTAATCTTGACGAGCCTAGCATGTACAGACATGGTCTCGGAACTCGGAATACCGAAAGGTAGAGCACGAGTCATATAAATGATATGATGAACATGAAGATTGTTCGCCGATGAAACTACATCTTCTCTCGTGAAGATCGGACTTGGTGTAGTGGACTTGGTTCGTGTAATCACTAAGACAATGTGAGAGATGTTGTTTTGAGTGGGAGTTCACCTAGTTAATTTAAGAATTAAAATTGAACTCAATTTATCATAAACTTAGTCTAAACTACTTGCAAATTTGTTGTAGATTATGGCGAACCTCTCCATCAATTTCAATGCGTTCCTAGAGAAAGAAAAGCTTAAGAACAATGGAAGCAACTTCACGGACTGGCTCCGTGGACTGAAGATTGTCCTCAGGGCTGGTCAGTTGACCTATGTGCTCGAAGCACCGCTAGTGACCCACCTGCAGAAGATGCCACCGATGACGTAAAGAATGCTTATGCCACTCGGAAAAATCATTACTCCACAGTTCAGTGTGCCATCCTGTACGGTTTTGAAACGGAGCTTCAGAAGCGTTTTGAGCACCACGACCCGTTCGAGATCATTAAGGAGCTCAAGCTCATTTTTGAGACTCACGCGGCCATGGAGAGCTATGAGGCCTCCGAAAAGTTCTTTAACTGTAAGATGGAAGAGGGTAGCTCCGTTAGCGAGCACGTGCTCACCATGTCTGGGCACGCAAACAAGCTCCAAGAGTTGGGGATAACGATTCCAAATGAGTTAGGGATTCACCGTGTCCTCCAATCACTGCCACCGAGTTATAAGAACTTTGTGATGAACTACAATATGCACTGCATGAACAAGACGTTGCCTGAACTATCGTCCATGCTGAAAACTGCTGAAGTGGAGATCAAGAAGGAGCACCAAGTGTTGATGGTCAATAAGACCACCAATTTCAAGAAACAGGGCAAGCCTAAGAACAAGGGCAACTTCAAGAAGGACGGCAAGAAAGCTGCCGCACCTGCTAAGAAGCCCAAGGCTGGTCCTAAGCCTGAAACTAAATGCTTCTACTGCAAGGGTGCCGGTCACTGGAAGCGTAACTGCCCCAAGTACCTGGTGGATCTGAAGAACGGCAACATCAAGAAGAAAGGTATATTCGATATACATGTTAATGATGTGTATCTTACTAGTAATCGTAGTAGTGCCTGGGTATTTGATACTGGTTCGGTTGCTCATATTTGTAACTCGAAACAGGAGCTGCAGAATAAACGAAGACTGGCGAGAGACGAGGTGACGATGCGCGTTGGAAATGGCTCCAAGGTTGATGTGATCGCCGTCGGCACGCTCCCTCTACATCTACCTTCAGGATTAGTTTTAAATTTGAATACTTGTTATTTGGTGCCTGCGTTAAGCATGAACATTATATCTGGATCTTGTTTATTGCGAGACGGTTACTCTTTTAAGTCCGATAATAAAGGTTGTTCGATTTATATGAGTAATATCATTTATGGTAATGCACCTGAGATGACTGGTTTATTCTTACTGAATCTCGATAGTAGTGATACACATGTTCACAACCTAGATCCTAAACGAACAAAATTGAATGTTAATTCTACATACATGTGGCACTGTCGTCTTGGTCACATTGGAGTAAAGCGTATGAAGAAAATCCATTCTGATGGACTTCTTGAATCACTTGATTTTGAATCACTTGAAAGATGCGGAGCATGTCTAATGGGAAAAATGACTAAGACTCCATTCTCTGGAATAATGGAGCGAGCTACAGACTTATTGGAAATAATACATACCGATGTGTGCGGTCCAATGAGTGTAGCGTCGCGTGGTGGATATCGTTATGTTCTCACTTTCATGGATGACTTAAGTAGATATGGGTATGTCTACTTTATGAAACATAAGTCCGAAACTTTCGAGAAGTTTAAGGAATTTCAAAGTGAAGTGGAAAATCATCGTAACAAGAAGATTAAGTTTCTGCGTTCTGACCGCGGAGGTGAATATCTAAGTTATGAGTTTGGCATGCATTTAAAGAAATGTGGAATACTTTCCCAGTTGACACCGCCGGGAACACCACAGCATAATGGTGTGTCCGAACGTCGTAATCGAACTCTCTTAGATATGGTTCGGTCTATGATGTCTCTTACAGATTTACCGCTATCGTTTTGGGGCTATGCATTAGAGACATCCGCATTCACTTTAAATAGGACACCATCTAAATCCGTTGAAACGACACCGTACGAATTGTGGTTTGGAAAGAAACCTAAGTTGTCGTTCCTTAAAGTCTGGGGTTGCGAAGTGTATGTAAAGAAGTTACAACCTGATAAGCTTGAACCCAAAGCGGAGAAATGCGTCTTCATAGGATACCCTAAAGAAACAATTGGGTATACCTTCTATCATAGATCCGAAGGCAAAGTTTTCGTTGCCAAGAATGGATCCTTTCTTGAGAAGGAGTTTCTCTCGAAGGAATTGACCGGAAGGAAAGTAGAACTCGACGAGGTTATTGAACCTTCTCTCGGAGTTGAGATTAGCGCAGCACCGGAAGATGTTTTTGTGCCGCCTGCACCAATTGGAGAGGAAGCTCATGATGGTGATCATGAAACTTCGAACGAAGTTGCGGCTGAACCTCGCAGGTCAACGAGGGTTCGTACCACTCCTGATTGGTATGACCCTGCCTTGAACGTCATGTTGGTGGATAACACTGATGACCCTGTGACGTATGAAGAAGCTATGGTGAGCCTAGATTCCGACAAATGGCTAGAAGCCATGAAATCCGAAATGGGATCCATGTTCGAAAACCAAGTATGGACTTTGGTGGACTTACCGGATGGCCGTAAGTCTGTCGAGAACAAATGGATTTTCAAAAGAAAAGCAGATGCTGATGGTAATTTTACCGTCTATAAAGCTCGACTTGTCGCGAAAGGGTTCCGACAAATTCAAGGAGTTAACTACGATGAGACTTTCTCACCAGTAGCGAAGCTAAAGTCTGTGAGGATTTTGTTAGCAATTGCTGCATATTTCGATTATGAGATTTGGCAGATGGATGTCAAAACGGCGTTCCTTAATGGTGACATTGAGGAAGAGTTGTATATGGTACAGCCCAAGGGTTTTGTCGATCCTAAAGATGCTGACAAGGTATGCAAACTTCAGCGCTCCATTTATGGACTGAAGTAAGCATCCTGGAGTTGGAATCAATGTTTTCATAAAGTAATCAAAAACTTTGGATTTATACAAACTTATGGAGAAGCTTGTATTTACAAGAAAGTGAGTGGTAGCTCTGTAGCATTCCTAGTACTATATGTGGATGACATATTGTTGATTGGGAATGATATAGAACTTCTTAATAGTGTCAAAGCCTATTTGAATAATAGTTTTTCAATGAAGGATCTTGGTGAAGCGTCATATATTCTAGGCATCACGATTTATAGAGATAGATCAAGATGCCTAATAGCGCTTTCACAAAGTACATACTTGGACAAAGTTCTAAAGAAGTTTAGAATGGAAGAGAGCAACAAAGGGTTCGTGCCCATGTTGTCAGGTAAGACCTTGAGTAAGACTAAAAGTCCAGCTACGACAGAAGATAGAGAGAAGATGAATAATATTCCCTATGCCTCGGCCATAGGTTCTATCATGTATGCCATGCTGTGTACAAGACCGGATATAGCACATGATGTTAGTTTGACTAGTAGATATAAAAGTGATCCTGGAATGGAGCACTGGACAGCGGTCAAGAATATCCTAAAGTACCTGAATAGGACTAAGGATATGGTTCTTTCTTCTGGAGGTGATGAACATCTTGTTGTAAACAGTTACACTGATGCTAGCTGGAACACCAATCCAGATGACTCGAAGTCACAGTCTGGATACG
Organism: Avena sativa; assembly: GCA_916181665.1. Lineage (NCBI taxonomy): Eukaryota > Viridiplantae > Streptophyta > Magnoliopsida > Poales > Poaceae > Avena > Avena sativa. The sequence continues at coordinate 578,644,704 of OV702287.1, forward strand.
TATTTATTTTGAATGGTGCTGCAGTGAGCTGGAGGAGTGCCAAGCAAAGCGTTGTGGCGAAATCTTCAACTGAATCAGAATACATAGCTGCTTCGGAGGCTGCACAAGAAGCCATATGGATCAAGGAGTTCATTACTGACCTTGGCGTGGTTACTAGTGCGTTGGACCTGATGGCCATCTACTGTGACAATACAGGTGCCATAGCTAATGCACAGGAGCCAAGGTCACATAGCAAGCTGAAGCACATCAAGCTACGTTTCCATGCTATTCACGGGTATGTCCGAGATGGTGACATAAATATTTGCAAAGTACACACTGATCTGAATGTGGAAGATCCGTTGACTAAACCTCTCCCTAGAGCAAAGCATGACCAACACCAGAACGCCATGGGTGTTAGGTATATTACCATGTAATCTAGATTATTGACTCTAGTGCAAGTGGGAGACTGTTGGAGATATGCCCAAGAGGCAATAATAAAAGTGGTTATTATTATATCTTTGTGTTTATGATGAATGTTTGCATCCCATGCTATAATTGTATTATAAGGGAACACTAATACATGTGTGTTTTGTAAACATAAAAGAGTCCCTAGTAAGCCTCTTGTTGAACTAGCTTGTTGATTAATTGATGATCATGGTTTCCTGATCATGGTACTTTGATGACATCAAACACCGCTTGGTAACTGGGTGGTTATAAACATGTCATTGGGTATTCTGAAAGTATGTGTTGAAGCGCATGGACCAAGATTGGGATTTATCCATTCATATGACGGATAGATATGCTCTGGGCCCTCTCGGTGGAATGTCATCTAGTTAGCTTGCAAGCATGTGACTAGGTCACAAGGGATGACATAACATGGAATGAGTAAAGAGTACTTATCAGTAACGAGGTAGAACTAGGTATGGAGATACCGACGATCAAACCTCGGATAAGTAGAGTATCGCGTGACAAAGGGAATTGGTTTCGTATGTTAATGGTTCTATTGATCACAAAGTCATCGTTGAGTATGTGGGAGCTTTTATGGATCTCCAGATCCCGCTGATGGTTATTGATCGGAGAGGTGTCTCCATCATGTCTACATATTCACGAACCGTAGGGTGACACACTTAAGGTTTGAAGTTGTTTTAAGTAGATATGGAATGTGCATTGGAGACCGAATGTTGTTCGGAGCCTCGGATTGGATCCGGGACATCACGAGGAGATCCAGAATTGTCCAGAGAATAAGATTCATATAATGGAGATCATTTTCTAAGTTAGGAAATGTTCCGGTGTCTTTATATGGGGATTCTAGAAGGTTTCAGAATGTTCCGGAAGGTTCTAGAAGATTTTTTGGAGTTTACTTGAAAACCAAGAAAGGATAAAGGGAAACTTAAAGGGTAAGTAAGGGAAACTTGGGGGAAGGACTCTGCCCCGAAGCTCCCTTGTGCGCCGGCCCTAAGGGGTGGGCCTAGGGGTGGGAACCCTAGGCCTCACCCCTCCCTCTATATATAGAGGGGTGGAGGCGCCACCCCCCTTTGCCCCTCCGACTCCAAACCCTAGCCGCCTCTCTCCTCCTCCTTCCATCTGCTCTAGCTTAGGCGAAGCCCTACAGAATTCTCTACTCCACCACCACCACCACGCCGTCGTGCTCTTGGGATTCCGTGGAGAGATCTACTACCTCCGCTGCTCGCTGGAACGGGGAGAGGAAGGTCTGGTTCGACTCCGCATGTGTGACCGACTGCGGAAGCGCTGCCGGAAAGCGGTGCCAGAAGGATCGTCTACTCGATCTTGAGATCGGCTAGTGATCGTCTACATCAACCACGAGATCCGATCTCGCACAAGGCTTTCGGACTTACAACGGTTAGTACAGATCTATCTCGTTGCACATGTCTAATAGATTAGATCTTGGCTTTTATCTAGATTAGATCTGGGTTTTGTTTGTTCTTGCGGTAGAAATTTTTTGTTTTCCATGCTACGAACCCATCATGATTCGCCTACGATCACCCAATAGACAGAAGCCGAAGTGCGGGAAGCCCGGCAAAATGAGGGTGATCTATTGGAAGAAGCGAGAGAACTGGCCTTGTCCAGATCCGCCATATACCAGCAAAATCTTCGACGCTATCATAGCTGGAAAGTAAACCCCCGAGTTTTTCTGGAAGGTGATCTGGTGTTGAGGCTAATACAGCGCACCGCTGGCATGCACAAGTTATCCCCCAATGGGAAGGGCCCTTCATTGTGAGCAAAGCTTTGCGCAATGATTCCTACTATCTTATTGATGCACATCCCCAGCAAAAGAACAAGGCGGACAGGTCTGGAGAGGAATCCAAAAGACCATGGAATGTAGCACTGCTGCGTCCTTTCTACACCTAAGAGGTGAACATATCCGAACTACTCATATGTCGGTATGTATGTCGGCAGTGAGCTTATGAATAAAATCTTTGCTACCCCAACTAGAGACTCGGGGACTGCTATAGCACTTGTCTTATTTTCGTATTCTTTGTGTTGGCTGGGTTAAGTCACTTATGTTTTAGTTGGTTTAGTAATGTGTTAGCACCAAAAACCTAACTCTTTGACTTTGCTGCTGTCCAACAAGAATTGGCTTCATGGCAAGCAAGACAACAAGTTTGGAATGCTGAAGCACATGAAAAACAACTAAGGAAAAAGAGCTTAAGCGGGCCGACATTGGTTTTTTGGCTACCCCTTAGTTTATTTTCTTCACTAAGGTGCCGAATCATTTTGAGATAATCTCAAGGTCTCAAGTATTGTTAAGTCAATTTTTTGAACCTCGGACTCAAAAGTCGAAAAATCAAAACAAGGTAGACGCGAGCCGAGTCAAAAGTTGGAGGAACAAGAAAATGAAACTCAGGGACTTCGCCCATGATAATCTATGCGCCCGGCACAAACAAAGTGTGCAGGAGGTAGACGCGAGCCGAGTCAAAACTTAGTTCGGAACATGAAAATGTAACACAAACAAACCAAAGTGTTTAAGTACATATGCGCCCGGCATTCTGGGGATCTGATAAAGGAGCAGCAGTAGAAGAATCATCTGCGGAAGAGGGAGGTACTCTGGAGTGTGCAGGAGGAGCACTAGCCTCGGCTTCGTCCTCTGGGTCAACTTCGTTGTCCTCCGGGTCTTTAGCCTCGTCGCCTAGCTCGGAGACCTTGCTCACATTCCCTTCGTCTTCAGCTCCAGAGGCAATCTCGTCATAAGCAGCATCAAGGAAGCTCGACCCCTCATTCCAGGCATGGCAGAAGGAATACTGAATGAGATTGTTCGCACAGGCCTGGCGGCGCGCGATCCACTCCAGATCCTCGCACCACATAGACCCGGTGCGCATATGCCTGAGCAATGCCAAGTCAATCCCTTCATAACAGGAAAGCGTGAATTTCAGAGCAATGTCGCTCCAGCCCGTGCTGTAGATTCACGCCGCAGGTGTAGTTGCGTGTCACATTCCATAAGTTTGGCTATGAAGTCTGAAGTTTTCTTGGGAATGGTCTCACTGGGCCAGAGGCAGCCAAACATCCGTGTTGCCGCTGGGATAATGTCAGCGCCGAAATTCTTTACTATCTCAAGATGAGCGGTGAGACTCGCCAGGAGATCCTCTGTGGTATAGGGAATTGTCTCGGCCTCAGGGCCAATAGGAACTCCACGCTGCTCACGGGATTGGCGTAGAGCATAGGCGGCGAACGTATGGCTCTCTAGAAATTTTCCTAAGGATAAGAGGAGCAACGTTAAGCGGATGGACCAAATCCGAATAATAACAGATCAAGCAAGAGCGGAGAACTTACGCACCATCTGGAAGAGAAGTCGCTGAAGCTCGGAATCAGTGTTGGCGTTGTGGACCCGGAGTATTTCATACTCAGTGATTGCCGATGTAAGTTTGACGTCGGCTTCCTCCAGTAGGCCCTTGTCCTTAGAGATTTGCGTAACTAGACACTCCTTCTCTTCGGCAAACTCCTGATCGGCCTTCTCCAACGCGGACTGGTGAGAGATCTTGAGCCTCTGGAGTTTGGCATTCAGCTGAGTAATCTCCGAGTCCTGCTGCTGGAGCCGAGCTATCTCAGCGTCCTTCTTCTTCAGTTCAGCTTCATACTTCCCTGATTGTTCCAGGCAGTGGGTCATCAGTTCAGGCATAGGGACACTGTCCTCAAGAGCAACTGCAACATGATCCGGAGGACCCAAAATATGAGTGTCTGATACATTGCAAATGTATCTATAATTTTTGATGTTCCATGCTTAGTTTTATCCACTTTCTTGTGTTTTGTTCCAACTTTGGAGTACTTTTCATCTGATTTCTTGGACTAACCTATTAACAAGAGCCACAGTGTTAGCTGCCTGTTTTCTGCTGTTTTTGGTCCAGGAAAGTCAGAAAATGAATATTCTCGGAATTGGACGGGACAAAAGACAAAGTGCCTATTTTTCCGGAAGGGATCAAGTGTCGGAATACGAGACGGAGAGGGGCCAGGGGCCGGCCACACCACCTGGTCGCGCGGCCAGGCCTGGCCCGCGCCAGGGGGTGGTGTGGTGGCTCCCGGCACCCCCTCGGCCTCTCCTTCCGCCTATAAGTTGCCCTCGGGACGAAAACCCTAAGTACCCAATCAAAAATCCACGAAAGAGACTGTAGCCGCCGTCATCTCCATCCCTAGATCGGGAGGGATCTGAAGCTCTTCCCGGCACCCTGCGGGAGAGGGGAATTCACCCTGGAGGCCTTCTTCGTCACCATGCAAGCCTCCGGTGTGATGCGTGAGTAGTTCATCCTTGGACTACGGGTCCATGTAGTAGCTAGATGGCTGGTTTCTCCTCCTTTGTGCTTTCATGTTTAGATCTTGTGAGCTCCGTTCATGATCAAGATCATCTATTTGTAATCCATACATGTTGTGTTGCGGGGATCCGATGGATATTGAGATGCTATTTCAGATTGATTATTGATTCTATCATGTCTTTGTTATTTGAGATCTTGCATGCTTTGCGTTGCTAGTAGCTATCTTGGCCAAGTAGATGCTAGCAACTCCAAGAGTTAGTATTTATGCTCGATAGTGGGTTCATGCCTCTGGTAATCTGGGGAAGTGACAGAAATCTCTAAGGTACTAGATGTGCTGTTGCTACTAGGGAGAAAACAACGATCCTTTGTTCATAGAACAATTGTATTGTTTACTTTACATACAGTTCGTAAAGCAATAATAGATGCAGTTGGATGGTGGTCTATGTATTATGTTGTAATGCCCAATCAAGTCTCAGAGGAGTCAAGATGATTAGTATATGCATGTATTGCTTTCTCGGTGTTGGTCAATTGCCCCACTGTAATTTGTTCACCCAGCATGTTATCTATCTAAGGAGAGCCACCTCTAGTGAACTATGGATCCTGGTCCTTTACTTTACATACAATCTACAATCTTTTACTGCTTTCTGTTTACTTTCTGCAAACTTTTACTTCTTTCCATTCGATACGTTTAATCCTTTATTTTCCGCAAAACACGGTGAGATTGACAACCTCATCGCAAGTTTGGGACAAAGTTCTGTGGTTGTGTTGTGCAGGTCTCCACGTTGCTACTAGCACCGGTAGTGCGCCCTGCCAAAGCTCAGCTAGTAACACCTTTGGGGTGTTTCCTTGCTCCTACTGGTTCGATTAAACGTTGGTCTCATAACCGAGGGAAACCTTGCTGCTGTGCTCATCATACATTCCTCTTGGGTTCCCAACGAGCTCTACATCAATCACGAGCTAGTAGTGTCCACCGGATAAAGCACGGAGGGTACAATAATCATTTAAAGGGGATGAAGTTACCTTTGATCTCCGCAAGATTCTTCCTCATAATTATATTCTCAGCCTCAACCTCGGCTGCGTAATCTGGACAAAACATTCATATAAGACCTAAGAAGTTTGAATGAACAAGGGAGAGAAATGGAAACTAACCCCTCTTCTGGTACTCCTCCAGGAGTTTACCATAACGCCCACGTATGTCTTTGTAGGAGTCCAGCAGGCACTGGAACTCAGGGGTTCGCTGGTTAGTGGTAATCTGAAACAAGAAAGAGACAAAAGTTCAGAGACAAAAGTAGAAATTATTTGAAGTTTACAAGATCCAGGCCAAGTGGAACTTAACCCGGCTCTATGTGTGTGGATATTCGAAATCTACAAGATCCGGGCCAAGTGGAACTTAACCCGGCTCTAGGTGTGTGGATATTCGAAGTCTACAAGATCCGAGCCAAGTGGAACTTAACTCGGCTCTAGGTGCATGGATATTCGAAGTCTGGAAGATCCGGGCGAAGTGGAACTTAACCCGGCTCTAGGTGTGTGGATATTCGAAATTTACAAGATCCAGGCCAAGTGGAACTTAACCCGGCTCTAGGTGTGTGGATATATGAAGTCTACAAGATCCGGGCCAAGTGAAACTTAACCCAGCTCTAGGTGTGTGGATATTCGAAGTCTGCAAGATTTGGGCCAAGTGGAACTTAACCCGGCTCTAGGTGTGTGGATATTCGAAGTCTACAAGATCCGGGCCAAGAGGAACTTAACCCAGCTCTAGGTGTGTGGATATATGAAGTCTACAAGATCCGGGCCAAGTGGAACTTAACCCGGCTCTAGGTGTGTGGATATTCGAAGACTACATGATCCGGGCCAAGGGAACTAGACCCGACCCAAAACTTATTGCAAATTAATGATAGAAACTAGGGAGCATCCGACCGAATAATAAGTTATTCCCTCGGAGGCTCGGGGACTGGGATATACCTACAAATGCTAAGTTATGAAACACATCAACAACCGAGAAAAAGGATTACCTCCATCATCCGGCTAGCCAGGGAGATAGCCTGAGTAGCGGAGTTCATCTACGCGCTGAACTCAGCAGGGCCGAACCTTTCTGGGAGATCGCCCTGAGGGTCGACGAATTCGGCGTTGTTCCAGTTCTTCACATACGCAAGGATATGTGGACTGTAACTCTCGCCGCTCTCAGAATGGCTCGTCACTAGGCCCTTCACATGGGCCTCGCACCTGGCGGATTGAGCCTTAGTGGGGCTGGTGTGCAAAACCGGCTGTTTCCTGCCCTCTAATCCGGAAGTTGGAACGGACGAAGCTGACCCCGAAGTCTTCTTAGCTTTGCCGGATGAGGATTGAGGAGCGTGTTGAAAGAAGTCAGTGATTGAAGGGGCAGACCTGGTGTAGGCCGAAGGATCTTTCCCCTTAGGAGGCGTGGGGGCTCTTGCTGGTGCTGGTGTTGTTGCTGCTGATGTTGCTGGTGCTGGTGCTAGTGTTGCTAGTGCTGGTGTTGTTGTTGCTGCTGCTGGTGTTGCTGGTGTTGTAGCTGGTACTAGGGATACTGGGGGCGGCGTCGATGAAGCTGGCGCCTCAATGTTGGGCACAAAGGCTGAGGAGCTGGAGAGATTCGGCATTGCCATATCCAGATCCAGCCCACTACCCCCTGCGCCAACGTTGCCCTCCTCTTGGCGAGGTGGGCTCTGGTCAGGCACGACCATAGAGCCCTCTTGAATAGGGCTAAGCGGACAATGATCATCGTTGCGAGGGGGAGAGGGACCGCTCTGGAGTGGGGAGGCTATGCCAGAACCGCTCTAGGAGATATCCACAGGAGCTTTGGAAAAAAGGAAGGATATCAAGTCAAAAAGAAAGAACCAACCAGAGACTAAGGCACACAATGGAAGAATCAGAAGTAGCAATGCTATAAGAACTTACTCGTCAACGGTAGGAGGAGCCCGAGGTTTGGGTGCCCTCCAGACTGTGCTCTTGGCCACAGGCTTGGCCGAGGGTTTAACCCCGGACTTCTTTTGCCTCTTCTTGGGCGGCGGCGCCTCTGAAGCTGCGGCCGGGGTAGCTGCGCGCTTCTGGGAAGGGGCCGGTACAGGGCCACCAGTGGCAAGCGGAGGAACCTCATGGACCTGGGCGTCCGGGTTAGCTGAACATTCGAACATAAGCCAGGTGCAAATAAGAGATAAGAGCCAGATCAAGTACCTCAAGGACCACAATATCTGAATCATCATCGTCTGGCCAATCCCTTAGAGAAGAGGCCTTACCAGCGGTGCGTTTGACGACGTCCGAGGCAGGCAAGAAGGCCTCCGGGCCAGTCTCCACCTTGTCTCCCTCGGGGCGGTCCTCCAACCACTTGTTGGCCAGAACCTCGCCATCCTCCAGTGGTTGCTGGAGGAATTTCTGAAAAAATAATAGCCAAGTTACAAAGGGAAATCGACATACAAAGAGAATCCGGAAAACAATTAAGGGTTAACTTACCTTTGGAGGAGGGTTGGAACGAGTGAAGGGCTCAAGTCCCCACTCCCAGGCCTCGGAGAACTCCTTCTCCACGTTGAAGATGGACTTAACCCGGCGGAAAACCGCCGAGTTATCCAGCTCAAAAGAGGAGGTTCGATGAGGGTCAAGAGGACCGCTAAGATAGCAGATCTGGTGGGCTCGCTTCTGGAGGGGGAGACCCGGCTGCGGAGGAAAGTGATCATGATATCTCCCCCGGAGGTGCTCCTTAAGCAGCTCCGTGAAACGGCCAGCCACTTGATTCGCCAGGGTCGTGGCGCGCCTGGGAATGCTTTCCCAAAGCGAGGTGTTTGGAGGACCGAGTCTGAAGGGGAGCAGCCGGATCTGGTCCTTCTTGGTGGTGTTCCGGACATAAAAGAAGGTCCGGGCCCAGCCCTTTCCAGATTCGAGCCCCGTGACCTGGGGGAAAACGGACTGTTTCCGGGGCAAGATGGAGGCGGCGCCACATTGGGTCAGGTGCTTGTCCTCCGGGGCAAGCTCCTTATCCAGAACCACATTCCTCTGCAAACCAAAGAACTTGATCCAAAGTTCCTTGGTTGGCCAGAGGCCAATATATCCCTCAATGCCGGAGGCAAAGGAGGACAGAGAGGTGATAGCATTTGCGGGAAGATGGTGCGGTTGCAATTTGTAGGTGGACATTAAATCGAAGAAGAAATAAGAGATGGGAAGCCCGAAGCCGCGTTGGAAATGCGACAAGAAAATCACATATTCCCCAGATTTGGGGGTGGGAGTAATCTCACCAGCGGGGAGGCGGCAGGCGACGCTGGCGGGGATGCGACCGGAGGCATGGAGCCAAGCCAAATCCTCCTCGCGGATAATGGAGCCATCCTAGCAACCGCGCTCGTGGCCCTCCGCCCCTTCCTTCGGCTGCGCCACCATCGAAACTTCTGCTCTAGTCATGGTGAGATTGAAGCTTTCGAGGGGATAATCTGAGTAATGGTAGTCGGAAGACAGGAAACGGGAAGCACAGGGCCCCTTGGTGGAGATTGGCACTGGAAACTGCGGCGCTGGCGTGAAATACCGTCGGAGCACGGTCGCAGTGGCGCTCGCAGAGAAGAAGATCGGCAGCGGCGGAGTCGCAGTGACGAAGAGAGAGAGCAATGGAGCACGGCGCGAATAGGGGAACTTCCCCTGGGAGTGCACCGCACCCACTACTTAACCGTGCCACGCGCGTCGTGGGATCCTTTGCGGGTGGCAGGCCGCACACATCGAGCGTGTATGCAGCCCAAGCGACCAATCAGAACAAGGCCACAAGAGGGGCCACGGGAGCAAACGATCCCATGACGGGACATGGCGTTACAGTTAATGAGGCGCTGTAGTGATGGGACGTTCATAGCAGTTATGCCTGGCGCAGCGACAATAACCGGTGCAGTAAATGCGCATGGCCCTTAAAATGAGGCATATGATGATTACCCTCCACGTGGGATGTGGTTAAGCGTACGAGAGAAGGAAAGTAATCTGGATAAGCAAGCAAAATACCTAGCCAATGAGGAATGACTCGGAAATAGCAAAAGGATCGTAAGAAAAGAAACTCCAGGATACGAGATAACTCGGCCCAAGGAATAAAAGATTCGGATATGGGAACCTGTTGTGGCCTTAACAACTTAAAAAGTTGCTAAGACCGCACCAACTTCGAGGACTAATGTTGGGGGGATACCCCCGGGTAGGGTAACGCCGGGGTGTAAGGGCCGAGTTAGCCAGGGTACGGCACGATCAAAGCAAAGTGCTGACCGGGTCACCTCAAGGCAGGCCGAATCACGGTGTGGCCCGGCCCATGGGGCATTTCCTTGACAATGGTCCGACCGGCATAAGATCTATGTCGGCCATGACTATCTGTTTTGCAGGTAAAAGGGTAGGCCGGATTAGCTATATGCTATCCCGACTATCTTAGCTTCAAAGAGAAGGAATCCCCCGCTGGTCAATAGGTGGCTTTATAAGCTGGAACATGTGCAAAGTAAAGCAAAGGAGAGGACCAGCGGGTCAGTGGCGACCAAGGTGACGTAGGCAAAGACGGATGACGTAGCCCGTGACGACAAAAGACAAGGATGACACTGCGGGTTACGTCCAAAGCCCGGATGATCCGTTAAAGAAGAATAAAGAAGCATCTGCTTTGGGAAAGGAGCATATTCGTAGAATATGCTACCACCTGTGCCCTAGAATTGTAACCCGGGCTCCCCTATTTAAGGAGCACCAGGGCCTCCGTAGAGAAGGACGGCAAATAGAGGAATCACTCTCTGTATAAGGTAGAACTCTAGGGCTAGATACTAGGGGGTAAGAGACATTGTCTCCTTCTTGCTAAGGGACTCAAGAGCAGTTGTAAGCAACATTTATACAAAGAATACAAGAACTTCTGTGCGTGGAATCACCACGCTCTCCCTCCCTGGATTCCCCTAGCACTCATTGGCCCCATCTTTAGCCTATCCATGGCATCTGCCGTGTCACCACTACGACACAGCGATGCCCTTCTCCACCTCATCGGTGGTGCCTTCTCCTCCTCATCGGTGGCGCGCGTGGTGCTGCCCTTCTCCTCCTTGTCGGTGGCGCGGTTCTTCCTTCTCCTCATCGGTGGGTTCATGTGAGAAAGGGGAATAATGCGCCAGGGTTCGTGAGAAAGGGAGAGAGGCCCACCATTTTTGGCTAAGTGTAAAACATCTGTGATGCATATTTCCCGATATGCGCCATTGGTATTTTGCACTTAGCCAAAAACCACGATGCCTTGATCTCTGTCAGCTACACACGCCTACCGAAGTGGTCGACGCTGGGCGCATGTCCTGTTGCCGGAGCAGCCAGGTTCGATTCCTGGATCTCTCACAATTTTTTTTCAATTTTTTAATATTTTAAGAAATATTTTACTAAATACTTATGGAAGTAATTAAGTTTAACATTTTTAATATGTTCCAAAATACTTGTCATTAACAAGGACATCCATTTGCAAGTACATCGACAATTATTAATTTATTTAAAACAAGGACATATGTGTGCATGATCTCGATTCCAAGCTAGCTAGAGCTAGCGTCTCTTTGCAATCTTCTAGCCCTTCTTCCTCGCGGTTGAATACATTTAGCCCATAAAGGTTAAGGTTTCTTCTCGTGAACAGACAACCTTTAGTAGGTAGGGTGATCATCCTTTTTCCTGCAGCAGTGGGCATGTCAAAGTACTTGTCGAATTGCTCTTCGATCTCTAAGTCTTGCTCGTTGGCGGGTCCGTCCATTCCTATGATGCTCCTCTTGCCCCTCCTCACAACAACACAGCTTGGCTTTGACGGGTCAGGGATGAAGAAACATTGGTCAACTTGGCTCGCGACTACCCATGGCTCTTTTTTGCGGAGACGTTCTTCGCGCAGGCATTGGGTATAACCATGGTGGTGAAATACCGATACTCTTTTTGGATGCCCTTGGCCCATCTTAAACGGAACATCGGCACCTTCTCTCCGGCGTAGTCGAGCTCCCAGATCTCCTCGATCATTCTGAAGAACCGTTCCTTGACGGTGGCTTCGTCATCAACATAGGATAGCATCGTTACTCATGAGTTCTGATATTCGCTACTCATGTCCCTTTTCTTGGTGTAGAATCTGTACCCGTTGATGTCGTAGGCCTGCTATGTCCTCATGTTGTGCCCGGGGCCATTTGACATGGCGATAATGATTTTTTCATCCTCCGTAGAAGCCGTATGCGGGTCTGCGGGGGGATTGTTGTGAAGCTTCTTCTTGGACCAAGCTGTGAAGTTGGAGTTGTGCTCTCTTGTTACGTCTCCCTTCTTCCTCGGCCAGCCAAGGTTAGTGAACTTCTGCTCGATTAAGCTTTTGTGCTCTTTCACCCAAGGGTCGACCAAATCGATGTGTTGAAGCGCGACTTGGTGTGACCTGCCAAAGTCGGCGCATCGACCCTTCGCGCCGACATGCATGGTGCGAAATCCTTTGTGGTGGTCATATCTAGTGAGCCTGCCGAGGTGCGTCCTTTTGGGCAGACCAATAGGGTCATCCTCGTCGTCCGGGTCGGTGCGTAGATAATTCTGGTAGAAAGAGACACACTCGTAGGTTAGAAAGCCCTTGGCAATGCTTCGATCTGGATGGGACCTATTGCATACCAATCCTTTGATAACACCGTTTAGCCTTTCAAACGGCATCATGTTGTGCAGGAATGTCATCCCAAGATGAATGATGTCATCCACGACATGGACGAGTAGATGGACCATGATTTCGAAGAATGCGGGTGGGAACTGAATCTCGAGCTCTCATAGTATCATGACGATCTCATCTTGTAGTGTGTCAAGCTGCTTCAAGCTAATTGACTTCCTCGAGATGACGTCGAAGAAGTTGCAGGGGCCAAAAAGCATCTCATGGACGTGCTCGTCCATTATCCCTCGAATCGCAAAAGGAAGTATCTGCGTCATCAGCAGGTGGCAGTCATGAGACTTCATACCGCTGAACCTCTTGTTCGCTTTGTCCAGATATCTGCGTATGTCCCCCGAGTACCGTAAGAAACTTTGACTCGTGGGAGGCAGTTGAAAAACTGCTCAAGCTCCTGCTCACTTAACCCTTTTGCAGCGACCTTGAGGATCTTCAGCTGTCTCATCATCATCATCATCGGGCGACGTCTCATGAAGTTCTTCCTTGATGCCAAGTTCCATTAGGTCGTTCCTTGCTTTGGACCAGTATTTGGTCCTATCCGGCATGTTTATGATAGTGGCAAGCAGACTCTCGCACACGTTCTTCGTGATGTGCATGACATCAAGGCTATGGGGGCGTGTGGAGGTATTTCAAGTACGACAGGTCCCAGAAAACAGGCCTAGCTTTCCATACACCATGCAACCATCCTCGGACGCTTCTTTCCCGGCAAAGGGCACTGTTCCCAGTTGTCCAACATATCTTGGCTTACTTCTCCGCTCCTCGGACGAGGGGCTTTTTCGAGCTCTACTTTGCCATCGAACAGATCTCTACGCTTTCTCCATGCGTGGTCCTTTGGAAGCCACATTCGAGACCGTTGGAACACGGTCTTCGATGACTCGGGATCCCTTGGTAGCTGGAGATGCGAGGTCTTATCCATGCATTTGACACATGCTTTGTGTTTGTGGTTCACCTGGGCAGACACGTTTGCGTAACCTGGATAGTCCTACACTGTTGTGAGCAACGTGGATCTCATAGGGAAATAATATCCTGTGTATGCGTCCCACGTACGGGCTGGCGTCTCCCACAACATGGCTAACTCTTCTTTCAGCAGCCCGAGATACAAATGCATGTTGATACCTGGTTGTTTCGGCCCCTGAATCAGAATACACATGTGTACGTATCTCTGCTTGTACGGTCATACAAACACGGGCCAAGTGCTATGTGCGATACTCTGGTTAACAAACGGATTGAGTCCATCGGTGCTAATACCAAGCCTGACGTTCCTTGGATCGCCCCCGAAGTCTGGAAAGTCCATGTCTAGTGCGTTCCACTTGCTAGCGTCCGAAGGGTGTGAAAGGATCTTGCCCTTTTGCAGATCATCTTCGTCTGACTTCTTCCTTTCCGCATGCCATTGCATGAGCTTTTCTTCCTTAGGGTCCACGAAATACCGCTGCAGACAAGGAGTGATAGGGCAGTACCATACCACTTCCCAAGGAACTTTCTTGTTCCCTCTGTTGTATCGTCCTTGGCCACACATAGGACATGTGGTTCTATCCTTGTACTTGTTCTGATAAAGTGCGCAGTCATTAATGCAGGCGTGGTACTTAACGTATGGTAGGTCAAGAGGACACACCATTTTCTTGACCTGCTCGATAATAGTTGGACACGTGTTCCCCTTGGGAAGACGTTCTTGCCAGAATCTCATGTTTTTGTTGAAGCTTATGTCGGTCCATTTGCTTTCCGCCTTTATCTCCAGAGCCTTGAGTGTTACGTTCAAGTGGGTATCCTTGGGCTGGCACCTAGGATACAATGGAGTTTTCCTGTCTATCTCCATCTGCGTCAGCTTGGCTTTCTCCCTGGCAGCAGCTTTGGTGTTGCTCATCTCCTTGAGAAGCAGTTCTTGAACATGAGGGTCCTGCAAGTCCGAGGTTAGCCACGTCGTCTGTGTGACCGCGTCTTCTCCACCATCACCACCATCATCTTCTTCGTGTTGATTATCATGTCCGTCGCCAGCATGTTGATATGTTGTAAACATATCTATAATTTTTGATGTTCCATGCTTGTTTAGTATCTACTTTCTTATGTTTTGTTCACACTTTGAGGTATTTTTATACATTTTCTAGAACTAGCCTATTAACAAGATGCCACAGTGCTAGTTGTCTGTTTTCTGCTGTTTTTGGTTTAAGAAAAGCTAGTAAAGAAATATTCTCAGAATTGGACGGGACAAAAGCCAAAGTCAATATTTTACCTGAAGCAATATGGACACCGAAGGGGAGACAAAGTGGCGCACTAGGGCGGCCACACCTGGTGGTGGGCAGCCTGGCAGGCACGCCACCAGGGGGTGTGGGCCCCCTAGTGATCCACTGACCTTGCCCCAGCACCTACAAAAGAATCTCGGGATGAAAACCCTAAGGCCCTGCTCAAAAAAATCCACGAAAGAGTTTGTAGCCGCCGCCATCTCCATCCCTAGATCGGGGGATCCTAAGCTCTTCCTGGCACCCTGCCGAAGGGGAGAGAACACCCTGGAGGCTTTCTTCATCACCATGCAAGCCTCCGGAGTGATGCGTGAGTAGTTCACCCTTGGACTACGGGTCAATGTAGTAGCTAGATGGTTGGTTCTCCTCCTTTGTGCTATCATGTTTAGATCTTGTGAGGTTCGTTCATGATCAAGATCATCTATTTGTAATCTTACATGTTGTGTTTGTGGGGATCCGATGGATATTGAGATGCTATTTCAGATTGATTATTGATTCTATCATGTCTATGTTATTTGTGATCTTGCATGCTCTCCGTCTTTAGTAGATATCTTGTCCAAGTAGATGCTAGCAACTCCAAGAGGGAGTATTTATGCTCGATAGTGGGTTCATGCCTCTAGTAATCTGGGTAAGTGATAGGAACCTCTATGGTTGTAGATGTGTTGTTGCTACTAGGGAGAAAACAACAATCCTTTGTCGATGGGGCGATCGTATTGTTTACTTTACACACTTTGCTTATGCAATTATCTGTTGCTTGCAACTTAATACTGGAAGGGGTTCGGATGATAACCTCAAGGTGGATTATTAGTTATAGATGCAGTTGGATTATGATTTATGTATACTGTTGTAATGCCCAATCAAATCTCATAGGAATCAAGATGTCTAGTATATGCATTGTTATGCTTTCTCAAATCTGTCAATTGCCTCGCTGTAATTTATTCACCCAGCATGTGATCTATCTTACGGAGAAACACGAACTATAGACCCCGGTTCATGCTTTTACCATTGCTATACCATCTACTGTTTAATGTTTATTGTTACTTTCTGCAAGAAATTACTATCTTCCACACTATACGTTTAATCCTTTGTGTTCAGCAAAACCGGTGAGATTGACAACCTCACTGTAAGTTGGGGCAAAGTTTTGTGGTTGTGCTATGCAGGATTCCAAGTTGCTAGAAACACCTTGCAGTTGTTTCCTTACTCCTACTGGTTCGATAACTTTGGTTTCATAACTGAGGGAAAACTTGTTGATGTGCTTATCATACCTTCCTCTTGGTGTTCCCAACGAGCTCGACATATTTTGAGCCATCACATGTCCTTCATGATCATGATCATGTTGGCCGCTAGCATCTCCTTTGTGATGATCATCATGCCCCCCTCGTCTTCAGGATCGTTGACGTCCTCGTCATCTTCAGAATCATAGCCACGCATGAAACCACGCATGAGCAGGTGATTCTCTAGGTCTCCAGAATAAGGGTCAACCAAGCTGTCGAGATTGCATGTTCGACATGGACATCTTATGTAGGTCCTCTTGTTCAGAATCAGGTTGGCCACCGCGTGTTTCTTGTATCTAGTCGCTCTCCCTTTGCTCATGTGTCTAACCATGGTTGCCTGCGTGGTATATATATTAGAGCAAAAAGAGAGAGTATCTAGGTTGCCTACGTGGGACATATGGATAGTGCAAAATTTTGCCGAAATATAAATTAATCGACATTTCGGCAAACATCCATGCATCACTCCAGAGCAAGCAACATGAGTCCTTATTTGTCACCTGCAAACATTCATGCACCACACAAGCTAGCTTCACGTAGATCATGCAAACATCATCCCTCTCGCAATAAGAAGGCTTCACATACATAAGCATGCAAACACATATATACACACTGCACCGACGTCCACCCACCACACAAAACATCCACATGCATGTACTCCAACAAATCACCTAGTAGAATCGTTACCGAGCCAAGTCTGCGACGAGATAGTGTGGTTGTTGGAGGACAAGATGGATGTTGGAGGAGGAAAACTAGTTGGTTTAGTAGATCTACAACTTGGAGAGGCTTCCCCTCACAGAACTATGAAGCAAGGTAGGTCAACAACCAAGAATGGAGGAAAGAATGGAGAAATTAAGGTGGTGGGGAGGAGGAGACGAGCTATAGATCTAGTTTGGGGTGGTGGGTAGTGAAGAATGGAATGGTGGTGGTGGGTGGGGGTGGCTACCAAGTTGTAGATCTAGGCGAAGTTATCGGTGGCGCATCTTCCACTAGATGCGCCACTGATAAGTCTGCCACCTTTTCAGGTGGTGGGCCCCAAGATTTATCAGTGGCGCATTTTTTAAAATATGCGTCATTGGAAAAAACATTATTAGTAGTGCATCTCCAAAATGCTCCATTGTAATCCTGCCACCTTTCCGAGTGGTGGGGTCTAGGTGGGGCCCACATAATTATCAATGGCGCATGTAGTATAAAATGCGCCATTGGTAAGGAGAATATCAATGGAGCATATGGCATATGCGCCATTGATGAGCATATATCAATGGTGTATATGGACATATGCGTCCACAGTCCTCCGTGGTGCCGGGCCCTCATTATCAATGGCGCATTATTGTTGATGTGCGCCATTGGTTAAACAAAATATTAGTAGAGCATATTTTTAGAGGCGCCATTGATTATTATTAGTGGAGTATATTCAAAAAAAATGCTCCACTGATAATAAATCTATCCATAAGCCTTTCTCTAGTAGTGTATAAGGGTCCTTCGCTCGACGTGGGAGAGATGGAATGGATAAGTTAAGCGTGTTGGGGGTGGAGTAATGCAAGGATGAGTGACCGGTTGGGAAGTTTGACCATAAGTGCAATTTGACGATAGATTAAGTATAGTTAGTGGTAAAAATGAGAGATGTGAGAGATTAACGAGTCAAACTATTCAAAAGTTAAAGAAAAAATTGTAAAAAAAATCGAATATGTTTTTGAAAAAAAGTCGAAAAAAAATCTATAGTCCTCCTTCGTAATAAGAACCGGAACTAAAGGTCCTGCGCTGACCGCAGCCCCCGTGAGGGCCTTTAGTCCTATTTTGTTGCAGACAGGGACTAAAGGGGGGAGGGTTTTAGTCCCGATTCCATAGTCCCGGTTGGAAAATCGGGACTAAAGGCCCTTACAAATCGGGACTATAGGCCCGTTTTCCACAGTGATACTACACCCGGGTGTAGTTCAACCTACGTGTGTTTCACACAATCTAGACGGTATCTATCATATCGGAGAGTATGTACGCATAGTATGAAGGACATAAGAATATTTTGGTACTATACATAGTACTTTTTTAGTAGTATGTACGCTTTTTTCACATAGTTGTTTTTTATGTACAAATATGTAGGTGTTTTGACTATATTCAAACTACGGATCAACTTATAATTTTTCGCATAAGTTGACTTAAAATATTTCACACATAGTATATGAACATACTCAAAGTAATAAAGTATCGCATATACTATCGTATGGAGTATATGCAACATGGGTGTAACTGCATGTTTTAGCTTTTGTGAAGCGAATGTATCTATAGGAGTAAGAACGATTTTTGCTAAAACATTTTATAGCATGTTTTAGCTTTTGTGAAGCGAATGGATCTATAAATCTTTTATTTAATATGTAGTTTCACTCCGAATCTTTAGACTAAAGATGTGTAGATGCATTCGTTCAAAAAAAACTAATACATCTTATATTATGAAACGGATAGACTGTATATATATATATAAAACTTGTTGTGTGCCAAATCGGATTTCCCACATCTAGGAGGGGCCACCGGCACCATCGGAACCATCGATTGCTACAAGATTCGTGCAAAAGACTTATCAAAGTTTCTTGTCAGTTTTGTATTTTAGCCTTTTTGGAAGTTGAAAATAACCTACCCCACGACCCTGAACCCTAACTAACACTAGTGGAAAAAGGGCCTCCAGTCCCAGCCCGTAAGGAGCTTTAGTCCCGGTCCTGGTAACCGGGACTGGAGGGGCAGGACTAAAGGCCACCCCCACTAGTCCCGGACCGCTTACCATCCGGGACCAATGGGTATCCACGTGGCCGTCTCTGCGGGCGCGGGGTGCCACCCATTAGTCCCGGTTCGTATTACGAACCGGGACAAATGGTTCTCTGCCGTGGCAGAATTTTAGGCACTTTCTCTGCCGCGGCAGAGAACTCAATTTGTATCCTTTTTTCATTTCAAAATAGTTTTCTACGCTACCACATACCGTACATGTTCGTGCATACATAAGATAACTTCTCTTAAGATCGAGCATATAAATATATACATGATAGTTACACATGGAGATCACAATTATCGGGACTAGAGACTGTCTATTCAATTACACGGTCGGGGATCATTGGCGCCTATTCACACTAAATTCTCCGGTGTCATCTATCATCTCGTTCATCAAGAATCCTGCCAATTCTTCAGGAATCTCTACTACGTGTTGCTCTGGTAGGAGCTAATCCCGCATTTTCTCGAACTATATAAGAAAAGGAGATCAATATCAATATCAATCATGATAACAAAAAGTGACGATAATAAAATAATGTTATGAATGTATTCCTTACATGGACTCTATAATCAT
This sequence comes from Avena sativa, assembly GCA_916181665.1. Lineage (NCBI taxonomy): Eukaryota > Viridiplantae > Streptophyta > Magnoliopsida > Poales > Poaceae > Avena > Avena sativa. The sequence goes on from OV702287.1 coordinate 578,663,915, forward strand.
TTAGCTCACTGGTAAACGTGCGCATGAACTCGCAAACATAGAATCCACATAGATTCGTCTTCGGTGGTTGCCTCGCGCACTTTACGAGAATAGAATTCAATCAAAATAATAATCCAGCATCATAATTGTATTGAAACTAGAAGTAAAGAGATGCGCGTACTACTTACCGAGACCGGCTTAAACGTCATCTTCTCACTAAAGTCACCCGTAACCGCACTCTTGAACTGGTTCCAAACCCTACCCGGTAAAGAAAATAAATGAGTTATCTTAGGAAATCAACGAAAGCGACCGATGTAGTGCAAAAATTACCTCTAGAGCATGTCCTGCATGTCCCTAAACATTTCCAGGGGTCTCTTTAATGGGTCCATGACTTCAACTCTTCCCTTATCAAGTTGAATGTCTAGCAGAATCTAGTGGAAACTATACACGTTTATATATACATCAGTAACTCATCAATTATACTTAACATTGAGTAAGCAAAAGAGAATGTGTACAATAGAGTAAGACCCTCACGCGAAATTGTAAGGAAACAGTATGTGGTCACAGAAATTTTGCTCTGTTAGAAACCTTAGAAGGTTTTCCTACGTCTCCTTGGATTTTGTCGTTAGCGTCTTTACATGTATTTTATCTGGGTCAATGAACCCACCACTAAAGATTGACCTTCTTTTACATTCCATGATCTTCATTCTGCATAATAATAGAGTACAAAAGGATATAATTAGGATAATTACATGAAATAAACTGAACAACTGAAAAAATGAACAACTTATATATAGACAATGAATTCAACAACTTACAGACAATAGCAACTCATGAGACTTTTGTCGAGGGCGTCGAAAATGTATAACTGGAAGAGGTCTGGAAACTCAACATGGACCTCTTCTTCTCGGAAGGAGTAGTCATGTGGGACTTTCGCCATGATCATTATTCTCTCCTGCTTTATGACTTTCAAGTACGAGTTATGTAAACTCCGCATTTGTGTTGGCAGTTGTTGGAACTACTCAAAGTTGACCAGAGGCTTCCCTGGGACATATGTAGGGACTACCTGAGCCTTGGGTAACTTGTCGTCCTGGGCACCTAGCAATTCCTAAACAATCACATTCATAGTGGCCGCAAGCTTCTTAGCTTCTTCCATATCCTGTTGAGGAGTGTCATAGGATAACACCTAGAGGGGTGGGATCGATGTTTTGGCCTGTTTTCCGAGCTGGGGGACGTCCATTCTTTTCTCGGTTGCACTTTGACCTGATGATTTGCACCCGCTTGCACTTCTACTTGATTTGCTCTTCTTCACTACCTTCTGAAGTGTGCGTCGATAGTCATCTAGCTTATGGTGCAATTCATATTGCGATTTTGTGTTCAGAAAAGAAAGTGCATACGCTTTTTGCTTCTCGGTGTATACCGGGGCGGGCTCGGGTTTCTTCTTTTGAAGTTGCGCAACACATTCGGCCTTTACGATCATGTCGGTTTCCTCGTCAGTACGATCGTAAGGTCTGATGGGAAGATTCTTATGAGGTACTCTTGGGAGGGGCGACATTTGTCGTTTTGGGCTGCTGCGTCGTTTAGTACTAATCGGAGGCAGCGGCGGAGATCGAGATGGACTAGGGCTGTGGTGGTCGTAGTCATGGGGTGGGCTTCTTGGAGGTGATGGAGGTGAAGGCGACATGCGACGATTCGGAGGCGGTGTTGGCTTTGGCGTCCAGGCTGGAAGCTTGATCTTGTTCTTGTCCCATAGAATGATACCACCCAGTACTTCTCCGAGTGTCCTCTCACCTTCAGGTCCAGGGATGTCAAGCTCCATTGATTCCCACCCCATTGCGATTTCATCCACAACAACTTTAGCATAGCCAGCTGGAATCTCACGGCCATGCCAGCGTGCGCCAGGTGGACAAGGTAAAGCACATCCGACCGCCACCTTGATGGATAGGTTCTTCACCTTCAGATGGAGCTCACAAGATGCCTTCTCCTTGATTCCATCCACGGGGTAGCCGGGACCGCCATCTACCATCCGTGCATCGTCAGAAGGGACCTCCGATTCAGCCACGCTGCTTCTCCGCTGAGATGGGACGGCGGTAATATCAAGTACAGGATCTTGCAGGCGCGCTGCTCCTCGAAGTTCGTCAATCTGTTGCTGATGCATTCGAAGTGTTCCTAGCAACTCGGTGAACCTGTCTCCCTGCTCCTCCTGCCGTCGCCTCTTTGCTCTCTCTCGGCTCCTATAAGTATCTCTGTCTTTGGGAAACCCCATCTCGCACGTATAACTAGGGCCAAGGCCTCATACACGTCCTCCGCGTTCGTCATTCCCGAGGACCTTTGTCAGCAAGTCTTTCTCTCTATCTGGACGAAACTTTGTTGTCCCCGCTTTAATCTCCTTCACCACTTTCTGCCATGTATCCCGGGGTATCCTAATTGCGTCACTGCAAATAAGGTCCCCTGTACTTTCATCATACTCACTCCCATGCCCAAGGAACCAATTCCTTGCCCTCAGATCCCATTCTTCGCGTATTGGTTCTGGAGTGATCCCTTTAGCAAACAACTCATTCTCTTTAGCATCCCACTTTGGCATGGCAGCCGCGTAGCCCCCTGGCCCCAGGTGATGGTGCTATTTCTTCATCGTGGCATTTTTCTTGTTTTTTTTCCGACATTTCCGTAGCAGGTTCTGACTCCTTGTACTTCACAAATGCATCCTAGTTAGCCTGCTGCTTCGTTAGATAGCATTAAAATTTAGGAGGAGTCTTTGTCTTCTGATAGTTTTGCCATATTGCTTTCTTCTAGTCCTTGAATAGTTCGGCCATCTTCATAAGAGTCCACTGCTTGACTTTCTTCCTCAATGCAGCTATGTTGGCATCATCCTCACATTCTGGCAGGGTGAAATGTGTCATGAGGTCATTCCAAAGACCCTCTTTGCACCTGTCGGCGACATACTCACCCTATTTCGCCCCTTTGGTCTTATTCCACTCTCGAACGGTGATCGGGATGCGATCCCTAACCATAACTCCGCATTGTTGTTTAAATATAGTTTTAGCCTTTTCGGGTTCCAACGGTTCACCCCGTGGTGATACCCGTGTAATTGTATAACGCCTAGATGCGTCCAACTTTTTGGCCGAGCCTCGTTTGGAATATTTTTTGCTCGATGTGGAGGCCTAAGAGATGAAACATTCGTCAATTTATATATATACAACTCAGTTAATGCATATACTGATCACCAGACTTCATATATATACCTCGTCATCGTCTTCTCCACCATCGGAGCCGTCGGCTTCTCCACCACCGGAGCCGTCGACTTCTCCTTGATCATTTTGGTCGACCTCCTCTCCCTCACCGGAGGGGTTCAGATAAATCGACGGAGATTCGGGTGGATCAACATGGGGGGTGTCGTTGATCATATCCTCGAGAATTTCTTCCTGTGCTAGATCTCTCTGGATTGGATCCATAGTTTTCTACAAAATGCACACAATAACATTTTTCATTCAATATTGCTGCATAAAATAATACTAAACAATAATATGAACACGCAATTTGCTACAATAATGCTAAACAATAGCAAAATTCTAAGTCCGGGGGCCCGCGAGCACCACCACCCTAACCCTAAGCCTGGGGGCCCGCGAGCACTACCACATTAACCCTAAGTCCGGGGGCCCGCGAGCACCACCACCCTAACCCTAAGTCCGCGGGCCCGTGAGCACTACCACATTAACCCTAAGTCCGGGTGTCCGCGGGCACTACCACCCTAACCCTAAGTCCTGGGGCCCGCGAGCACTACCACATTAACCCTAAGTCCGGGTGCCCGCGAGCACTACCACCCTGACCCTAAGTCCGGGGGCCCGCGAGCACTACCACATTAACCCTAAGTCCGGGTGCCCGCGAGCACTATCACCCTAACCCTAAGTCCGGGGGCCCGCGAGCACTACCACATTAACCCTAAGTCCGGGTGCCCGCGAGCACCACCATCCTAACCCTAAGTCCGGGGGCCCGCGAGCACTACCACATTAACCCTAAGTCCGGGTGCCCGCGAGAACTACCAGCCTAACCCTAAGTCCGGGGGCCCACGAGCACTACCACATTAACCCTAAGTCCGGGTGCCCGCGAGAACTACCACCCTAACCCTAAGTCCGGGGGCCCGCGAGCACTACCACGTTAACCCTAAGTCCGGGGGCCCGCGAGCACAAAATAATTCCTATATACAAAATATTTCCTATATATAAATATTTCATATATACAAATAATTCCTATATACAAATATTTTCTATATACATAAAATTTCTATATAAAAATATTTTCTATATAAAAATATTTTCTATATACAAAAATTTTCTATGTACAAATATTTCCTATATACAAAATATTTCAAACCGGGACTAAAGGTTCTGCCAGGAGCACACGCGCGTGCCCAGACCCATTTGTCCCGGTTTGTATCTCAAACCGGGACTAATGGTTCCTTATGGACCGGGACAAAGTACCTCGGCCTCCTCGGGCCGTCTGGTTCGGACCATTAGTCCCGGCCCCAGCCATGGCCGGGACTAGTGGCCCGAACCAAAGGCCCATTTTCTACTAGTGTAACACCAACCGCACCACTCCTGTGGTCCTGCATCTCTCCCCACTCCCCTCTCTCTCCAGATCGCCATCGCCACCCTCCTCCTACTCCTCCCGATCTTCGACGCGCTCGTGGCCGCGGCTGGGATGCTGAGCGGCGTTGCCCACCAGTCCCATGCCGCCCCCACCCCTCCTCCACCTCGACGCGAGCTCGACGCTCTGCCCCCACCCCTCCTCCACCTCGCGACGAGCTGCAGCGCCGCCACACCACCTAGCTTCCAGAGTCGTCCACCGGCGCGTGGTGATCGTCGCCTCCATCCTCCAGATCGATGACAAGCAAGCGAGGGGCGGCCACCAGTTCTAGATCGATGACCAGCAAGCGAGGGGAGACCACCAGCGCTCACCCCGTGCGTCTTCGTGCCCCGACGGCGACCCTCCACGCGCCACTCCATGCGCTCCACGCCCTCCACATGCGGCGACCCTCCATCCGCGTTCGCGAGAGTCGCCCCACCCCTCCTCCACCCCTGCCTCCCAGAGTAGCCCCCACCCGAGATGCTGCACCAGCTCCAGATCGACCATGATGAGCTTGGCACCTTCCACGACCACATGCGGCGGCCGGCCCCCAGGAGCTTTTCCTCGCGACGAGCACGACCCCGATAATCTTGGCCCAGTGCTCTTCCTTAATTTCTCTCTTTTTGGATTTGTGAACTTTGATTTAGGTTGGATTTTTCTGTGATTATGCTGCAAATTCAGTATGAATCTTCTGTCGATCTTGTATGTTGTATGAAACATCAAAAAAGGTTTATTTACAATGAGGGAAAACGAAAATGATTTGGGTAAGAATCTGAGGGAAATGTTCTTTTCTATGTGAAAATGTATAAAAAAACATGAATCAGATTAGATATTGATTGAATCTTTTGTTTGGATCAAGTCCATGATTGAATCTTGTGTGAATCTCGTTCTTTTGGATGAATCTTTGATGGATCTTCTATGAATTACTCAATCTGAAATTGTTCTGTGATGTGATGGCCTACTTATTGATTACTGTATGGATCTGTAATGAAACATTGATGAAGTTTGAAGAAAATATTCTGTGAAGATTCTTACATGTTCAAAAATAAAGTTTGAATCATTGACAGTAAAAAATACATATCTTTTGTACGAAACCTCTCCGAATCTTGTACGAAACCTCTAAATCTGTGAATTATGTGTAAATCCATAATGAGAATATGAGAAGCCTGAAAACACTGGGGGCTAATAAGCAAAACAACAATAGACTAGAAAAGTGTGGTGGAAAGGTTGTCTTGTAAAAATACTAGCACGAATCTCCAACGAATTGAGGGTTCAGATGGTGCCGGCCCCCCCTCCTAGGGGGGATTGCATTTCGGGTCGTGTGGACATTACTCCATATTGGAACTTAGAGTTGTGAATTGTGATTCGTGTGCTGTGACATGTCATGTTCAGACCAGCAGCTAGCATCAACATTAATGAACTTATCAAATCATTGAGTTCATGTATGGACATGGATGGGAAATTGCAAGCGTGCAAGCAGGAAAATCAAGATCAAGGGTGCTTTTCGCCGCCGGCACAAAATGTGGGCAATCGCATAGGCTTCTTCGGCCGCCGCGTTGTGGCATCTCCACCGCTGCTTGTCGCCGGTGCGCAATGGTCAGCAACACCTAGAGTCTCTACCATGGCTGCTTATATGCGTCAAGAGCCAACATCGGTCTGAGCGAGCGCTAACCTCTAGCTGCCTCGCACGTACTTGAGTCAACGGTGGATTCTGATCATGTACTTACTAAGTTACGGTGGCACTTTCCAAGGAATACATACCGAGTACTCCCTCCGTCTAGAAGTATAAGACGTTTTAGCTATGTGAAACAAATGTGTTAAGACAACTGGAAGAAGTGGTTGGCTATATTGGAACATGCAATTAACATCGTTGTTGACAAGAAGCTGGATGAAGACGTCGCAAGAATGGAAACTGCACTCGTAATACAAGTAGATCATCCAAGAAGTGCCAGCAGCCACACGCGCGGTTGTTCACCTCCCCCTGAAAGTAGAAGATCCAGATGGTTGTGAAGCAAGGGTTGATAGGCAAGGAAATAGGGTGTTCGACACCCTAGTAAAAAAACCTAACATTTGCCAAGCAGATTTCGAGAATAATCTAGTCCACAGGTGATACAATAATAAGTCATGCTCTGTGATAAAGCTCTACATCCGCAGAAGATTGCGACATTTTTTAGTGGTAGACTCCTATCAGAGCATATCCGCTGGTCACCCCATAACTGCGGCCGTAGTTGCTGCAGCATCCCACGATGTCGACTCTGCACGGTACAAAGAGGTGCGTGTTGGACCACCTAGAGATAAACAAATATTTTTTCCTACGCGGTGATTCCAAGATCTAGCTCAGGTAGAAGGCCACGAGAATTACCAATAAACGCGTAGTTGCGAAATCGATGAAGCACGTCGCTTGATGAAGTGCAGTCCTCACGATCCGATCGTCAAAGTGCTGAACGTACATCACATCCGCCAGTATCCACACGTACGAGGAGGTGCGCCAGTGGTGGACTCCTAGGTCCGGTACGGCAGCTAGACTGAACTAGAGCTAGGGTTTGCAATGCATGGAATAAACTAACCGTGTGCTCTAAGCAACTGTTCTCCAGCTTATATAGGGAGTGAAAGTGGGCTCAACTCACTTGTGGCCCATTCAGTAAAAGGCCTATATTAGTCATTGCGAGTCCAACTCACTGACTCACTCTGTTCCCTATTCGGGCCCAATTCGAACTTGCTCCTGCTCTTAAATGTGTGACCCAATAGGCTCATGGTGACTCGGACACGATCCGAGTCTCACTCGTGACCGATCAGTCGGTAGCGGTTCCTAGCAGAACATGCCGACTCCCAAGTACCAAAGAGTCATGAGGACATACCTTCCAATGCAATTTTCGTCCAAGTCCATTTTGTCTCACGATATGCCTTGTCGAACTACAGGCGAATATTCGTCATCCCTTAAAAAGTTCGATCGCCTCGGTTAACACTTAACCGAGTCGCGCATGGCCATGATTTCCGAATCATATCTTCCAAGAGGGCCCAGAAAATATCTCTCTAGTCGGAGGGGCAAAATTCCATCTTGGTTATCCACATCACGCAGCTTGATTCTTAGTCGACCCTAACTCTACTTTTATAATTACCCTTTGACGGAACAACGTTTGATAGAACCTAAGTCGGTGATCCAGAACTCGGATTGTGCATTAACCTTGGGTCTAAGGATTATATTGATTGAGACATACAAATGCCAACTTGTTCGTTGTACCTCAATATGGGTCGGTCCGACTCGCTAAACTCTTTAGCCGAATCCGTGTAAGTCGGAACGACATCACCATGCCCATGACAAGTGGAACCACGTCATCAACCGACTTTCACATTAGTCTAACTTGTGTGTCCAGCACAACCTCAACGACCAAGGACAACTAATATGAACAACATGAATATATAGTTTTACAATCGAATAACATATTCAATAATACATATCAGTAGTTCATTCATGGAAAATTATTTTATGAATACATTGGGAATAACATCATACATGATTGCCTCTAGGGCATATTCCCAACAGCGCCCATGGCCGCGTGCTGCCCCGGGAACTCCTCCGGGTCACCGATGCGTCAAAGATGGCGCACGACCATAGTGTATTCCAGAGGCACCCGCCACTCCGGCTTCGAAGGCAGGACGCCTGGAGGTGGGGTGTGTTGTTTGGCGACAAAGACGTTCCCGCTCCCGCTGCTGCCCTTTCTTGGGCTTCGCGGTGGTTGAAAGTGCGAGTACCGCATGCGATGTTGTTAATAACGAGGTCACATGATTGATGAGTGATGAACATTCATCTGAAGTGTAGCATTACGATCAAAGTCATTATGTTTATATTTCTATAACATTATACGAAGTAATCTTTATCCTTAGACCATGAGATCATGTTAATTGCTAACATCGGAAGAATACTTTGATAACATCAAACGTCATACCGTGACAGGGTGACTATAAAGATGGGTTCGGGTATTCTAAAGGTGTTAAGTATTGAGATACTGATGATCGAATCTCGAACATGTAATATATGACAAGACAAAGGGATACTACAAGAATCTGGACGATCCATGACGTTTTTTAAGACACGACATAAAGACATCGCGGATTCCTGACGTTCTAGAATGTTTCGTCGTAACGAGCTCCAAGCCCCTCCAGCCTAGTTATCCATGACGTTCCTTGTTTTCGTCATGGCAAATTCGTCGCAGATTTCGTCCCAAGCCCTGAAGCCCAGTTTGCCATTTCGTCTGATGCATAATTCGTCGTGGATTTCGTCACGACACATATTCGACACTTTTTTTCGCATCGGCCGTCTCCTCCGTGCTTAAACCCCACTTGTCAGCTCGGTGTCGACGTTACGTACGTAGTGTATCTCATGGTAGTGCTGGGTTTGACGCGGCTTCGTGACGTTTTCCGCCGGCCTCAGCTGTCAGTGCGTTTGATAGAAAATAAATTACATAAAAACATTTCATGCAGGTAGACAGAATCGAACCATCAACCAATCTTTTGCAGAACTAACTTGCAACTAGCACCGGTAGTGCGCCCTGCCAAAGCTCAGCTAGTAACACCTTTGGGGTGTTTCCTTGCTCCTACTGGTTCGATTAAACCTTGGTCTCATAACTGAGGGAAAACTTGCTGCTGTGCTCATTATACCTTCCTCTTGGGGTTCCAACGAGCTCTGCATCAATCACGAGCCAGCAAAGATTTTTCTGGCGCCGTTGCCGGGGAGTCAAGGACATCTTCACAAGGGGAGTCCCTCATAACTAATCTCTTTACTTTGTTGTTTTTTTGCTTAGTTTCTTTTTGCTTTGTTTGCTTGTTTTGTTCTTCAAAAAAACACAAAAAAAATAGTTTTACTTGTTTGCTTTCTTATTTCAAAAACACAAAAAAATTAGTTCCTATCTTGAGTTGCCACTATGTCTAGCCTTGCTCCAATCACTATGTCACCCGAGGGAATGATTTTCACTTTTAAACAAGGAATTGAGGAAAGTTTTAAGGAAGCTTGGTCTAGAATCTCTGATCTACATGAAAAGACTAAGCATAAATGATTCAAGGCTTGTTCCTTAGCAGTTTTTACCTTGGGATTGCTCTTTGCTATAGATATGCTTTAGATACTATTGTTGGAGGAGATTTCCTCCAATGTAATGAGGATGATGCCATTAATGCTATAAAGAAATTGATCCTCACTTACACTATGCCTAGCCAAACTGATATTTCTTTCATAGAAATATTTGCTAGGTTGAACACTCTTGAGGCTAGCACTACTAGCTTAGAAAGTTGCTATAATACGCTTAGGGAGCATCACAATTATGTTCCAATAAATTCTGAACAATCAAAGTGGCTCCCTATAGTAAAGATTGAGATAAACACTGGAACTTTTCAAGCCCGCTGCGATATCATGTCTGAATTTTGTCTTATGCCCAAAGATATTTATGAATCTTTGAATCTTTGGGGGCTTACTAAAGGAGGAAAAGAAATAGCTCTTGCTAATAATGATACCTTATTTCCTATTGGAATAGCTGAAGGAGTTTTTACAAAGATCCTTGGGAAAATGATTTCTACTGATTATCTTGTTATTGAATGTGCAGGAAAAGGACAAATTACACTTGGAAGATCCCGATTAGAACTCCTTGGAGCAATAATAGACATGGGAAAGGGACCATGCACCTTTCTTCTCCACCAAACAATCACATTTTCCCAAAGGTTAAGAATAAAAATAAGAGAGGTAAGGGCAAGAAAGTTGGTCTTAACGCTTCTTCATTTGAGAACACTTGATTCTTTCTTTGCTTCTTATGCCTAACTTAAAGGCGTTAAACAAAAGTACTTGTTGGGAGATAACCCAAGAATTTTAGATGAGTCTTAGAAGTTATTACCTCTGTAATAACCTCTCCTTATCCTTTTTATTTGCTTTTTGTGCTAAGAGTAAACTCTAATGAGAGTGAAGTAATGATTGGAAAAGTTGCTGTCCCAAAACAGATTTCTATGCTTCACCGTAAAAATTCCTGAGAGAGCTCTGTATGTCAGATTGAGGTGTACTTTGTCGTGATTCTTGCCCAGGTTGTTATCTAACTTTAGTTAGTTCAACACCTTTTTATTTGAGCAACAGAATGTCTTCGAAAAAATTCGTCTTTACCTGCTGGTCTGTTTTGACAGATTTCTGCCATTTTCTGCACTTGCTTCTTGTTGGTTCCTTCTTGAGTTCTTTTGGGGAATTGAGCTTTTTGAGGGAAGTGCTACAGTAGCTAGTGTTCTAATGGAAGTTTATTTGGTGTTAGAACTGAACCTTAAGACTTATTTATCTTAAGTGCACCAATGTTGCTAATGAGATTGTGTGAAGTTTTGTATGAAGGAAAAATTTCAGGTGTATGGAAGGAATGAGTAATGATATGAAGGATGGACTAAAGCTCAATCTTGGTGATGCCACGCGTGTCACCCCAAGAAATATCCAAGAAGTACAAGCATCAAAGCTTGGGGATGCCCAAGACATCCCATTCTTCATCAATAAAAATCCCAGGTTTCTTCCAAACGCTTCATTTTTATTGTTTCATGCACAGTTGTGTTTTTCTTGGAGCGTCTTCTTTTTCCTTTTCGTTTTGGTTTTTTTGTTTTGGTTTGCTTAGTTTTCTGAATAAATTTGTTGGACCCCCTCTTTCATACATTGGTTTGCAAATAGTTTGGTTTGGTTTGGAAAAGAGTAGGAAAGTTCATGCTTATGTGGTAAAAAGAGCTCGTTTTTGACTGTGGCCTATGCTTTTCCATGCCATGCTTGATATTGTTTTGGCTTTATGCTTAGTATTCTTTGCTATAGCATGACTTGTTATAAACAATTGAGATTGCTTAATGTGCCTTGGATGAATCATGCGTTGTTTTAGCATATTAAAGCATAGTATAGTGGTATTCTCCTTTGATGCTTTATTTGAGTTGACTTGGCACATGCTCACACCATGTTATGACTATCTCAAGTCACCAGCCTTTATGATCCTTTAGTTTTCAACTTGTAGTATCACTTTATGCTTTGATCAATGATGTTTTGTCGCTCTTCATGATTATGGCCATTATTTCTCTCTTAGTTTGTCGCTCCTAGTCTTTTGCTAGCCTCCACCACCAAGTATGAGTTCCACTCATGCATCCAGCTCCCTAAACCAAGTTATTCCAAAGAGTCCACCATACCTACCTACTAGCTTATGCTACTCCAAGTATATTCATGCTTTTGTTTACCTTCCACTTGTTATGAGAAAACTAGTGATTAAAGCTCTCACGAACTTTATGGCACACTTTACTTTACTTGCCCTTAATAAACTTGAACCATTGTGTCTTCTATGTTGTATATGCTTGCACTTATTTGTTGGGAATTAGCAGAACCATGCTTTCATGGGGAATGCTTTCAACATTGCACTTGGTACTTGTACCTAGTTGATATCATGCTCTTTTGTATATGGATGTCGTCAGTGTGAAATGAAAGGGGAGCTTGTAAGTCCATGGAGTTATGTATATGTGTTAGAGAAATGCCTAGGCCGCTGGTCTAATCCATGCTGACATGGTGGAAACCTGCAGCGTAACCATAATGAGCTGTCTATGAAGTATTCTTCTTATAAAAAAAGAGAGTCCTATATTGAGAAAAAAAAGAGCAAAGAAAAAAAGAGATACTATGAAAAGAGGAAAGATAGAAAAAACACCATATTCCCATGGTAAATAAGAAGAATGCTGAGATGCTTGTTGTCTGCTTGCCTTGTCATTTTGATATGGGGATTCTTCCGTATCATCGGGCAAGGGGTACCCCGTTGGCGGTTCTCAACGATACACATGTACTTACGATGACAAGAACTTACATGTGACTAAACTTGAGTAGCATGAGGAGCGGCCCTCGTATACAAGGGACATGAGATTTCTGACTTATACTTTGTCAAGCATGTACACCATAGTTTGTTCACTTTAACATTAATCACTTCAAGATGCTTATGATAGGGGCAATGAGAGCTGAAAGCTTTAAGTATCATAATTTTTGGAAGCTCTTTATGAGACTTGAATCCCTACTTCCTTTTACAAAGGCTTTTATTCCACCATTATATTGAGTCTTCACCTTCTATCTTTATGCACTACTTTGAGAGCATTGTGGCCATTCTTAGTTCTATGTGCATTGTCCCAAGACTAGTTGATTGATACATAACTTGTTATTGCTTGTTTGAAACTACTGTATCTAGTCACTCTTATGAACTTTGAAGGTGTCCTATGCATTTATATTTGCTACTCTATTGAGGGACAAGCTGAATACTATTATGCTATGTTTTCTTTATGTGAAACAAACAAACGTCTTGCAAAGCATTGTTATTCATGAATCTTTTGTTTGTGCCTTTTCATGTTGCATCATAGTTTCTTTGCTTATTGCTAGAACTTTGTCTTTCCTGTTATGATTGAAGTACTATGATCCCAGCTTTGAGTGTTTTGCAAATACTTCGATCAAGTATTTGATGGTGCATGTCACCTCAAAATTTATTTCTTTTTATCACTTACCTACTCGAGGACGAGCAGGAGTTAAGCTTGGGGATGTTGATACATTGCAAATGTATCTATAATTTTTGATGTTCCATGCTTAGTTTTATCCACTTTCTTGTGTTTTGTTCAAACTTTGGAGTACTTTTCATATGATTTCTTGGACTAACCTATTAACAAGAGCCACAATGCCAGCTGCCTGTTTTCTGCTGTTTTTGGTTCCAGGAATGTCAGAAAATGAATATTCTCGGAATTGGACAGGAAAAAAGCCAAAGTGCCTATTTTTCCGGAAGGGATCAGGTGCCAGAATACGAGACGGAGAGGGGCTAGGGGCCGGCCACACCACCTGGCTGCGCGGCCAGGCCTGGCCCACGCCAGGGGGTGGTGTGGTGGCTCCCGGCACCCCCTCGGCCTCTCCTTCCGCCTATAAGTTACCCTCGGGACGAAAACCCTAAGTACCCGATCAAAAATCCACGAAAGAGTCTATAGCCGCTGTCATCTCCATCCCTAGATCGGGAGGGATCTGAAGCTCTTCTTGGCACGCTGCCGGAGAGAGGAATTCACCCTGGACGCCTTCTTCATCACCATGCAAGCCTCCGGTGTGATGCGTGAGTTGTTCATCCTTGGACTACAGATCCATGTAGTAGCTAGATGGCTGGTTTCTCCTCCTTTGTGCTTTCATGTTTAGATCTTGTGAGCTCCGTTCATGATCAAGATCATCTATTTGTAATCCATACATGTTGTGTTTGCGGGGATCCGATGGATATTGAGATGCTATTTCAGATTGATTATTGATTCTATCATGTCTTTGTTATTTGAGATCTTGCATGCTTTCCGTTGTTAGTAGCTATCTTGGCCAAGTAGATGCTAGCAACTCCAAGAGTTACTATTTATGCTCGACAGTGGGTTCGTGCCTCTGGTAATCTGGGGAAGTGACAGAAATCTCTAAGGTACTAGATGTGCTGTTGCTACTAGGGAGAAAACAACGATCCTTTGTTCATAGAACAATTGTATTGTTTACTTTACACGCAGTTCATAAAGCAATAATCTGTTGCTTGCAACTTAATACTGGAGGGGGTTCGGATGATAAGCTGAAGGTGGATTATTAGTCATAGATGCAGTTGGATGGTGGTCTATGTATTATGTTGTAATGCCCAATCAAGTCTCAGAGGAGTCAAGATGATTAGTATATGCATGTATTGCTTTCTCGGTGTTTGTCAATTGCCCCGCTGTAATTTGTTCACCCAACATGTTATCTATCTAAGGAGAGCCACCTCTAGTGAACTATGGATCCCGGTCCTTTACTTTACATACAATCTACAATCTTTTACTGCTTTGTGTTTACTTTCTGCAAACTTTTACTTCTTTCCATTCGATACGTTTAATCATTTGTTTTCCGCAAAACACGATGAGATTGATAACCTCATCGCAAGTTGGGGACAAAGTGCTGTGGTTGTGTTGTGCGGGTCTCCACGTTGCTACTAGCACCGGTAGTGCGCCCTGCCAAAGTTCAGCTAGTAACACCTTTGGGGTGTTTCCTTGCTCCTACTGGTTCGATTAAACCTTGGTCTCATAATTGAGGGAAAACTTACTGTTGTGCTCATCATACCTTCCTCTTGGGGTTCCCAAGGAGCTCTACATCAATCATGAGCCAGCAGTGTCCACCGGATAAAGCACGGAGGGTACAATAATCATGTAAAGGGGATGAAGTTACCTTTGATCTCCGCAAGATTCTTCCTCATAATTATATTCTCAGCCTCAAACTGGCTGCGTAATCCGGACAAAACATTCATATAAATTCTAAAAAGTTTGAATGAACAAGGGAGAGAAATGGAAACTAACCCCTCCTCTGGTACTCCTCTAGGAGTTTACCATAACGCCAACGTATGTCTTTGTAGGAGTCCAGCAGGCGCTGGAACTCAGGGGTTCGATGGTTAGTGGTAATCTGAAACAAGAAAGAGAAAAAACTTCAGAGATAAAAGTAGAAATTATTCGAAGTTTACAAGATCCGGGCCAAGTGGAACTTAACCCGGCTCTATGTGTGTGGATATTCGAAATCTACAAGATCCGGGCCAAGTGGAACTTAACCCGGCTCTAGGTGTGTGGCTATTCGAATTCTACAAGATCCGAGCCGAGTGGAACTTAACCCGGCTCTAGGTGCATGGATATTCGAAGTCTGCAAGATCCGGGCCAAGTGGAACTTAACACGACTCTAGGTGTGTGATATTAGAAATTTACAAGATCCGGGCCAAGTGGAACTTAACCCGACTCAAGGTGTGTGGATATTCGAATTCTATAAGATCCGGGCCAAGTGAAACTTAACCCGGCTCTAGGTGTGTGGATATTCGAAGTCTGCAAGATTTGGGCCAAGTGGAACTTAACTTAGCTCTAGGTGTGTGGATATTCGAAGTCTACAAGATCCGCGCCAGGTGGAACTTAACCCGGCTCTAGGTGTGTGGATATACGAAGTCTACAAGATCCGGGACAAGTGGAACTTAACCCGGCTCTAGGTGTGTGGATATTCGAAGACTACATGATCCAGGCCAAGGGAACTAGACCCGACCCAAAACTTATTGCAAATTAATGATAGAAACTAGGGAGCATCCGACCAAATAACAAGTTATTCCCTCGGAGGCTCGGGGACTGGGATATACCTACAAATGCTAAGTTATGAAAAACATCAACAACCGAGAAAAAGGATTACCTCCATCATCCGGCCAGCCAGGGAGATAGCCTGAGTAGCGGAATTCATCTACGCGTTGAACTCAGAAGGGCCGAACCTTTCTGGGAGATCGCCCTGAGGGTCGACGAATTCGGCGTTGTTCTAGTTCTTCACATACGCAAGGAGATGTGGACTGTAGCTCTTGCCGCTCTCAGAATGGCTCGTCACTAGGCCCTTCACATGGGCCTCGCGCCTGGCGGATTGAGCCTCAGCAGGGCTGGTGTTGAAAACCAGCTGTTTCCTGCCCTCTAATCCGGAACCTGGCACGGACGAAGCTGACCCCGAAGTCTTCTTAGATTTGCCGGATGAGGATTGAGGAGCATGTTGAAAGAAGTCAGTGATTGAAGGGGCATACCCGGTGGGGGCCGAAGGAGCTTTCCCCTTAGGAGGCTTGGGGGCTCTTGCTGGTGCTGGTGCTGCTCGTGGTGGTGCTGGTGTTGTTGCTGCTGATGTTGCTGGTGCTGTTGCTGGTGTTGCTGGTGCTGTTGTTGTTGTTACTTGTGTTGCTGGTGCTGTAGCTGGTACTGGGGATACTGGGGGCAGCGTCGATGAAGCTGGCACCTCAACATTGGGCACAGAGGCCGAGGAGCTGGAGAGATCCGGCATTGCCGTATCCAGATCCAGCCCACTACCCCCTGCGCCAATGTTGCCCTCCTCTTGGCGAGGTGGGCTCTGGTCAGGCACGGCCACAGAGCCCTCTTGAATAGGGCTAAGCGGACAATGATCATCGTTGCGAGGGGGGTGGGAGAGAGAGGGACCGCTCCGGAGTGGGGAGGCTAGGCCGGAAATGCTCTGGGAGATATCCACAGGAGCTCTGCAAAAAAGGAAGGATATCAAGTCAAAAAGAAAGAACCAACCAGAGACTAAGGCACGCAATGGAAGAATCTGATGTAGCAATGCTAGGAGAACTTACTCGTCAACGGTAGGAGGAGCCCGAGGTTTGGGTGCCCTCCAGACCGTGCTCTTGGCCATAGGCTTGGCCAAGGGTTTAACCCCATACTTCTTTTGCCTCTTCTTGGGCGGCGGCGCCTCTGAAGCTACGGCCAGGGTAGCTGCGCGCTTCCGGGAAGGGGCTGGTGCAGGGCCACCAGTGGCAAGCGGAGGAATCTCATGGACCTGAACGTCCAGGTTAGCTGAACATTCGAACATAAGCCAGGTGCAAATAAGAGATAAGAACCGGATCAAGTACCTCGAGGACCTCAATATCTGAATCATCATCGTCTGGCCAATCCCTTAGAGAAGAGGCCTTACCAGCGCTACGTTTGACGATGTCCGAGGCAGGCAAGAAGGCCTCCGGGTCAGTCTCCACCTCGTCTCCCTCGGGGCGGTCCTCCAACCACTTGCTGTCCAGAACCTCGCCATCCTCTAGTGGTTGCTGGAGGAATTTCTGAAAAAATAATAGCCAAGTTACAAAGGGAAATCGACATACAAAGAGAATCCGGAAAACAATTAAGGGTTAACATGCCTTTGGAGGAGGGTTGGCGCGAGTGGAGGGCTCAAGTCCCCACTCCCAGGCCTCAGAGAACTCCTTCTCCACGTTGAAGATGGACTTAACCCGGCGGAAAACCGCCGAGTTATCCAGCTCAAAAGATGAGGTCCGGTGAGGGTCAAGAGGACCGCTAAGATAGCAGATCTTGTGTGCTCGCTTCTGGAGGGGGAGACCCGGCTGCGGAGGAAAGTGATCATGATATCCTCCCCCAGAGGTGCTCCTTAAGCAGCTCCGTGAACCGGCCAGCCACTTGATTCGCCAGGGTTGTGGCGCGCCTGGGAATGCTTTCCCAAAGCGAGGTGTTTGGAGGACCGAGTCTGAAGGGGAGCAGCCGGATCTGGTCCTGCTTGGTGGTGTTCCGGACGTAAAAGAAGGTCCGGGCCCAGCCCTTGCAAGATTCGAGCCGCATGACCCGGGGGAAAACGGACTGTTTCCGGGGCGAGATGGAGGCGGTGCCACATTGGGTCAGGTGCTTGTCCTCTGGGGAAAGCTCCTTATCCGGAACCACATTCCTCCGCAAACCAAAGAACTTGATCCAAAGTTCCTTGGTTGGCTAGAGGCCGATATATCCCTCAATGTCGAAGGCAAAGGAGGACAGAGAGGTGATAGCATTTGCGGGAAGATGATGCGTTGGAAATGCGACAAGAAAATCACGTATTTCCAAGATTTGGGGGTGGGAGTAATCTCACCAGTGGGGAGGCGGCAGGCGACACTAGCGGGGATGCGACGGGAGGCATGGAGCCAAGCCAAATCCTCCTCGCGGATGATGGAGCCATCCCAGCATCCGCTCTCGCGGCCCTCCGCCCCTTCCTCCGGCTGCGCCACCATCGAAGCTTCTGCTCCAATCATGGTGAGATTGAAGCTTTCGAGGGGATAAGCTGAGTAATGGTAGTCAGAAGACGGGAAACGGGAAGCACATGGCCCCGTGGTGGAGATTGGCACTGGAAACGGTGGCGCTGGCGTGAAATACCACCGAAGCACGGTCGCAGTGGCGCTCGCGGAGAAGAAGACCGGCGGTGGCGGAGTCACAGTGAAGAACAGAGAGAGCAACGGAGCACGGCGCGAATGGGGGAACTTCCCCTGGGAGTGCACTGCACCCACTACTTAACCGTGCCACGCGCGTCGTGGGATCCTTTGCGGGTGGCAGGCCGCACACAGCGAGCGTGTATGCATCCCAAGCGACCAATCAGAACAAGGCCACAAGAGGGGCCACGGGAGCAAACGATCCCATGACGGGACATGGCGTTACAGTTAATGAGGCGCTGTAGTGATGGGACGTTCATAGCAGTTATGCTTGACGCAGCGACAGTAACCGGCGCGGTAAATGCGCATGGCCCTTAAAATGAGGCAAATGATGATTACCCTCCACGTGAGATGTGGAGAAGCGTACGAGAGAAGGAAAGTAATCCGGATAAGCAAGCAAAATACCTAGCCAATGAGGAAACAGCAAAAGGATCACAAGAAAAGAAACTCTAGGATACGAGATAACTCGGCCCAAGGAATAAAATATTCGGATATGGGAACCTGCTGTAGCCTTAACAACTTAAAAAGTTGCTAAGACCGCACCAGCTTCGAGGACTAATGTTCGGGGGATACCCCCGGGTAGGGTAACGCCGGGGTATAAGGGCCGAATTAGCTAGGGTACGACACGGTCAAAGCAAAGTGTTGACCGGGTCACCTCAAGGCAGGCCAAATCACGGTGTGGCCCGGCCCATGGGGCATTTCCTTGACAATGGTCCGGCCGGCATAAGATCTATGTCAGCCATGACTATCTGTTTTGCAGGTAAAAGGGTAGGCCGGATTAGCTATGTGCTATCCGGACTATCTTAGCTTCAAAGAGAAGGAATCCCCCCTGGTCAATAGGTGGATTTATTAGCTGGAACATGTGCAAAGTAAAGCAAAGGAGAGGACCAGCGGGTCAGTGGCGATGAAGGTGACGTAGGCAAAGCCGGATGACGTAGCCCGTGACGACAACAGACAAGGATGACACTGCGGGTTACGTCCAAAGCCCGGACGATCCGTTAAAGAAGAATAAAGAAGCATCTGCTTTGGGAAAGGAGCATATTCGTAGAATATGCTGCCACCTGTGCCCTAGAATTGTAACCCGGGCTCCCTTATATAAGGAGCACCAGGGCCTCCATAGAGAAGGACGACAAATAGAGGAATCACTCTCTGTATAAGGTAGAACTCTAGGGCTAGATACTAGGGGGTAAGAGACATTGTCTCCTTCTTGCTAAGGGCCTCAAGAGCACTTGTAAGGAACATTCATACAGAGAATACAAGAACTTCCGTGCATGGAATCACCATGCTCTCCCTCCCTGGATTCCCCTAGCACTCATTGGCCCCATCTTTAGCCTATCCATGGCATCTGTCGTGCGACCACCATGACACAGCGATGCCCTTCTCTTCCTCATCGGTGATGCCTTCTCCTCCTCATCGATGGCGCGCGTGGTGCTGCCCTTCTCCTCCTCGTAGGTGGCGCGGTTCTTCCTTCTCCTCATCGGTGGGTTCACGTGAGAAAGGGGAATAATGCGCCAGGGTTCGTGAGAAAGGGAGAGAGGCCAACCATTTTTGGCTAAGTGTAAAACATCTGTGATGCATATTTCTTGATATGCGCCATTGGTATTTTGCACTTAGCCAGAAACCATGATGCCTTGATCTATGTCAGCTACACACGCCTACCGAAGTGGTCGACGCTGGGTGCATGTGCTGTTGCCGGAGCAGCCAGGTTCGATTCCTGGATCTCTCACAATTTTTTTTTAATTTTTTAATATTTTACGAAATATTTTACTAAATACTTATGGAAGTAATTAAGTTTAACATTTTTAATATGTTCCAAAATACTTGTCATTAACAAGGACATCCATTTGCAAGTACATCGACAATTATTGATTTATTTAAAACAAGGACATATGTGTGCATGATCTCGATTCCAGGCTAGCTAGAGCTAGCGTCGCTTTGCAATCTTCTAGCCCTTCTTCCTCGCGGTTGAATACATTTAGCCCGGAAAGGTTAAGGTTTCTTCTCGTGAACAGACAACCTTTAGTAGGTAGGGTGGTCATCCTTTTTCCTACAGCAGTCGGCATGTGAAAGTACTTGTCGAATTGCTCTTCGATCTTTGTATCACCGTTCTTTTCTAAGTCTTTCTCGTTGGCGGGTCCATCCATTCCGATGATGCTCCTCTTGCCCCTCCTCACGACAACACGGCTTGGCTTTGACGGGCCACGGATGAAGAAACATTGGTCAACTTGGCTCGCGAGTACCCATGGCTCTTTTTTGCGGAGGCGTTCTTCACGGAGGCATTGGGTATAACCATGGTGGTGAAATACTGACGCTCTTTTTTGATGCCCTTGGCCCATCTTACACGGAACATCGGCACCTTCTCTCCAGCATAGTCGAGCTCCCAAATCTCCTCGATCCTTCTGAAGAACCGTTCCTTGACGGTGGCTTCGTCATCAGCATAGGATAACATCATTACTCCTGAGTTCTGATATTCGCTACTCATGTCCCTTTTCTTGGTGTAGAATCTGTACCCGTTGATGTCGTAGGCCTGGTATGTCCTCATGTTGTGCCTGGGGCCATTTGACATGGCGATAATGATTTTTTCATCCTCCATAGAAGCCGTATGCGGGTCTGCGGAGGGATTGTCGTGAAGCTTCTTCTTGGACCAAGCCGTGAAGTTGGAGTTGTGCTCTCTTGTTACGTCTCCCTTCTTCCTCGGCCAACCAAGGTTAATGAACTTCTGCTCGATTAAGCTTTTGTGCTCTTTCACCCAAGGGTCGACCAATCCGATGTGTTGTAGCGCGACTTAGTGTGCCCTGCCAAAGTCGGCGCATCGACCCTTCGCAGCGACATGCATGGTGCGAAATCCTTTGTGGTGGCCATATCTAGTGAGCCTGCCGAGGTGCGTCCTTTTGGGCAGACCAACAGGGTCATCCTCGTCGTGTGGGTCGGTGCGTAGATAATTCTGGCAGAAAGAGACACACTCGTAGGTCAGAAAGCCCTTGGCAATGCTTCCATCTGGATGGGACCTGTTGCATACGAATCCTTTGAGAACACCGTTTAGCCTTTCAAACGGCATCATGTTGTGCAGGAATGTCAGCCCAAGATGAATGATGTCATCCACGACATGGACGAGTAGATGGACCATGATTTCGAAGAATGCGGGTGGGAACTGAATCTCGAGCTCGCATAGTATCATGGTGATCTCATCTTGTAGTGTGTCAAGCTGCTTCAAGCTAATCGACTTCCTCGAGATGACGTCGAAGAAGTTGCAGGGGCCAAAAAGCATCTCATGGACGTGCTCGTCCATTATCCCTCGAATCGCAACGGGAAGTATCCGCGTCATCAGCACGTGGCAGTCATGAGACTTCATCCCACTGAACCTCTTGTTCGCTTTGTCCAGATATCTGCGTATGTCCCCCGAGTACCGTAAGAAACTTTGACTCGTAGGAGGCAGTTGAAAAACTGCTCAAGCTCCTGCTCACTTAGAGTGAAGCAGGCAGCAGAAAACACTGCAATTCCCCTCTTAACCCTTTTGCAGTGACCTTGAGGCTCTTCAGCTGTCTCATCATCATGATCATCGGGCGAAGTCTCATGAAGTTCTTCCTTGATGCCAAGTTCCATTAGGTCGTTCCTTGCTTTGGACCAGTATTTGGTCCTATCCGGCATGTTTATGATAGTGGCAAGCAGACTCTCGCACACGTTCTTCGTGATGTGCATGACATCAAGGCTATGGGGGCGTGTGGAGGTATTTCAAGTACGGCAGGTCCCAGAAAACAGGCCTAGCTTTCCACACACCATGCAACGGAGGATTCATCCTCGGACGCTTCTTTCCCGGCAAAGGGCACTCTTCCTAGTTGTCCAACATATCTTGGCTTACTTCTCCGCTCCTCGGACGTGGGGCTTTTTCGAGCTCTACTTCGCCATCGAATAGATATCTATGCTTTCTCCATGTGTGGTTCTTTGGAAGCCACATTCGAGTCCGTTGGAACACGGTCTTCAATGACTCGGGATCCCTTGGTAGCTGGAGATGCGAGGTCTTATCCATGCATTTGGCACATGCTTTGTGTTCGTGGTTCACCTGGGCAGACACGTATGCGTAACCTGGATAATCCTACACTGTTGTGAGCAACGCGGATCTCATAGGGAAATAATATCCTGTGTATGCGTCCCACGTACGGGCTGGCGTCTCCCACAACATGGCTAACTCTTCTTTCAGCAGCCCGAGATACAAATGCATGTTGATACCTGGTTGTTTCGGCCCCTGAATCAGAATACACATGTGTACGTATCTCTGCTTGTACGGTCATACAAACACGGGCCAAGTGCTATGTGCGATACTCTAGTTGACAAATGGATTGCGTCCATCGGTGCTCATACCAAGCCTGACGTTCCTTGGATCGCCCCCGAAGTCTGGAAAGTCCATGTCTAGTGTGTACCACTTGCTAGCGTCCGAAGGATGTGAAAGGATCTTGCCCTTTTGCGGATCATCTTCGGCTGACTTCTTCCTTTCCGCATGCCATTGCATGAGGTTTGCTTCCTTAGGGTCCACGAAATACCGCTACAGACGAGGAGTGATAGGGAAGTACCATACCACTTTCCAAGGAACTTTCTTGTTCCCTCTGTTGTATCGTCCTTGGCCACACATCGGACATGTGGTTCTATCCTTGTACTCGTTCTGATAAAGTGCGTAGTCATTAATGCAGGCGTGGTACTTAACATATGGTAGGTCAAGAGGACACATGATTTTCTTGACCTGCTCGGTACTAGTTGGACACGTGTTCCCCTTGGGAAGACGTTCTTGCCAGAATCTCATGTTTTTGTTGAAGCTTATGTCGGTCCATTTGCTTTCCGCCTTTATCGCCAGAGCGTTGAGTGTTACGTTCAAGTGGGTATCCTTGGGCTGGCACCCAGGATACAATGGAGTTTTCCTGTCTATCTCCATCTGCGTCAGCTTGGCTTTCTCCCTGGCAGCAGCTTTGGTGTTGCTCGTCTCCCTGAGAAGCAGTTCATGAACATGAGGGTCCTGCAAATCCAAGGTTATCCACGTCGTCTGTGTGACCGCGTCTTCTCCACCGTCACCACCATCATCTCCTTCGTGTTGATTATCAAGTCCGCCGCTAGCATCTTGATATGTTGTAAACATATCTATAATTTTTGATGTTCCATGCTTGTTTAGTATCTACTTTCTTATGTTTTGTTCACACTTTGAGGTATTTTTATACATTTTCTAGAACTAGCCTATTAACAAGATGCCACAGTGCTAGTTGTCTGTTTTCTGCTGCTTTTGGTTTCAGAAAAGCTAGTAAAGAAACATTCTCAGAATTGGACGGGACAAAAGCCAAAGTCAATATTTTACCTGAAGCAATATGGACACCGAAGGGGAGACAAAGTGGCGCACTAGGGCGGCCACACCTGGTGGTGGCGCAGCCTGGGGGGCACGCCACCAGGGGGTGTGGGCCCCCTGGTGATCCACCGACCTTCACCAGCACCTACAAAAGCATCCCGGGATGAAAACCCTAAGGCCCTGATCAAAAAAATCCATGAAAGAGTTTGTAGCCGCCGCCATCTCCATCCCTAGATCGGGGGATCCTAAGCTCTTCCCGGCACCCTGCCGAAGGAGAGAGATCTGTTGGAGATATGCCCAAGAGGTAATAATAAAAGTGGTTATTATTTTATCTTTGTGTTTATGATGAATGTTTACATCCCATGCTATAATTGTATTATAAGGAAACACTAATACATGTGTGTTTTGTAAACCTAAAAGAGTCCCTAGTAAGCCTCTTGTTGAACTAGCTTGTTGATTAATAGACGATCATGGACATTGGATGTCATTAATAACAAGGTCATATCATTAGGAGAATGATGTGATGGACACACACCCATAGTAAGTGTAGCATATGATCAAGTCATTTAGTTCGTATTGCTACAAGCTTATCAAATGCATAGTAACCTAATCCTTCGACCATGAGGTTATGTTAATCACCATCACCGGATGGGTGCTTTGATGACATCAAACACCGCTTTGTAACTGGGTGGTTATAAAGGTGTCATTGGGTATTCTGAAAGTATGTGTTGAAGCGCATGGACCAAGATTGGGATTTGTCCATCCATATGATGGATAGATATGCTCTGGGCCCTCTCGATGGAATGTGATCTAGTTAGCTTGCAAGCATGTGACTAGGTCACAAGGGATGACATAACATGGAACGAGTAAAGAGTACTTATCAGTAACGAGGTAGAACTAGGTATGGAGATACCGAAGATCAAACCTCGGATAAGTAGAATATCGCCTGACAAAGGGAATTGGTTTCATATGTTAATGGTTCTATCGATCACGAAGTCATCGTTGAGTATGTGGGAGACATTATGGATCTCCAGATCCCGCTGATGGTTATTGATCGGAGAGGTGTATCCATCATGTTTGCATATTCACGAACCGTAGGGTGACACACTTAAGGTTCAATGCTGTTAGGTAGATATGGAATGCGCGTTGGAGACCAAATGTTGTTCGGAGTCTTGGATTGGATCTGGGACATCACGAGGAGATCCGGAATTGTCCGGAGAATAAGATTCATATAGTGGAGATCATTTTCTAGGTTCGGAAATGTCCCGGAGTGTTTATATGGGGGTTCTAGAAGGTTTCGGAATGTTCCGGAAGGTTCTAGAAATTTCTATGGAGTTTACTTGAAAACCAAGAAAGAAAAAGGGGAAACTTGGGGGGGAAGGAAACTCCCCCAAGCCCCCCTTGTGCTCCGGCCCTAGGACGTGGGCCTAGGGGTGGGAACCCTAGGCCGCACCCCTCCCTCTATATATAGAGGGGTGGAGGCGCCACCCCCCTTGCCCCTCCACTCTTGCCCTAGCCGCCTCTCTCCTCCTCCTTCCTTCTGCTCAAGCTTAGGCGAAGCCCTGCAGAATTCTCTACTCCACGGCCACCACGACGCCGTCGTGCTGCTGGGATTCCGTGGAGAGGAAGGTCTGCATCGACTCCGCACGTGTGACCGACTACGGAAGCGCTGCCGGAACATGGCGCCGGAAGGATCATCTACTCGATCTTAAGATCAGCAAGTGATCGTCTACATCAACCACGAGATCCGATCTGACACAAGGCTTTCGGATCTACAAGGGTTAGTACAGATCTATCTCGTTGCACATGTCTAATAGATTAGATCTTGGCTTTTATCTAGATTAAATCTGGGTTTTGTTCGTTCTTGCGGTAGAATTTTTTTTGTTTTCCATGCTATGAACCCATCAGTGGTATCAGAGCCGTGTCTATGCGTAGATCTGTTGCACGAGTAGAACACAATGGTTTTGTGGGCGTTGGTGCTTGTGCCGTCTTTTGCTTTCTGTACTTTGCATCTTGCGGTATGGTGGGATGAAGCGGCTCGGGCTAACTTTACATTTCATCGCACATGAGACTTGCTCCACGCTTAACGTGTAACTTGCTTTGCACAAGTGGCTTTGCGGGTGTCTGTCTCTCCCACAATAGTATAGATCCAATTTACACTTTGTACTTGATAGCACTTGTATCAATGTTGTGGTTCAGTTTCGTAGGTAAGATCCGTTCTTATTCGAAAGCCCCAAACCACGTAAAACATGCAAAGAAAATTAGAGGCGTCTAACTTGTTTTTGCAGGATTTTTTTTGTGATGTGATATGGCCATCATGTGATTGTGATTATATTTGATGTATGCAATGATCCTTGTTGTAATATGGCAACCGGCAGGAGCCTAATGGTTGTCTTTAATTCTGTTAAGACCTGTGTGTCTATTCATCTTGTAATAGCTTTATTCCAAGTAGTTGTAATAGTTGCTAGTGATGATGGACAACCATGAAGCGGCGCCACTGACCTTGATGCAATGTTGGTGATGATGGAGATCATGTCCATGCTTTGGAGATGGAGATCAAAGGCATAAGAAGAAAGGGCCATATCATATCACACTAATTATGAATTGCCTGTGATGTTAATCCTTTATGCATCTTGTATTCCTTAGATCGCGACGGTAGCATTATAAGATGACCCCTCTCACTAAATATCAAGTAATAAAGTGTTCGTCCTTAGTTGGCACCGTTGCTAAGACTCGTCGTTTCGAAGCATCTCGTGATGATCGGATATGATAGATTCTACGTGTGTATACAATGGGTGCAAGCCAGATTTGAACATGCGGAAACTAAGGTTAATCTTGACGAGCCTAGCATGTACAGACATGGTCTCAGAACACGGAATACCGAAAGGTAGAGCATGAATCATATAAATGATATGATGAACTTGAAGATTGTTCGTCGATGAAACTACATCTTCTCTCGTGAAGATCGGACTTGGTGTAGTGGACTTGGTTCGTGTAATCACTAAGACAATGTGAGGGATGTTGTTTTGAGTGGGAGTTCACCTAGTTAATTTAAGAATTAAAATTGAACTCAGTTTATCATAAACTTAGTCTAAACTACTTGCAAATTTGTTGTAGATTATGGCGAACCTGTCCTTCAATTTCAAAGCGTTCCTAGAGAAAGAAAAGCTTAAGAACAATGGAAGAAACTTCACGGACTGGCTCTGTGGACTGAAGATTGTCTTTAGGGCTGGTCAGTTGACCTATGTGCTCGAAGCACCGCTAGGTGACCCACCTGCAGAAGATGCCACCAATGACGTAAAGAATGTTTACGCCACTCGGAAAAATCATTACTCCATAGTTCAGTGTGCCATCTTGTACGGTTTAGAAATGGAGCTTCAGAAGCGCTTTGAGCACCACGACCCGTTCGAGATCATTAAGGAGCTCAAGCTCATTTTTTAGACTCACGCGGTCGTGGAGAGCTATGAGGCCTCCGAAAAGTTCTTTAACTGTAAGATGGAAGAGCGTAGCTCCGTTAGCGAGCACGTGCTCACCATGACTGGGCACGTAAACAAGCTCCAAGAGTTGGGGATAACGATTCCTAATGAGTTAGGGATTCACCGTGTCCACCAATCACTGCCACCGAGTTTTAAGAACTTTGTGATGAACTACAATATGCACTGCATGAACAAGACGTTACCTGAACTATCGGCCATGCTGAAAACTGCTGAAGTGGAGATCAAAAAGGAGCACCAAGTGTTGATGGTCAATAAGACCACTAATTTCAAGAAACAGGGAAATCCTAAGAACAAGGGCAACTTCAAGAAGGACGGCAAGAAAGCTGCCGCACCTGCTAAGAAGCACAAGGCTGGTCCTAAGCCTGAAACTGAATGCTTCTACTGCAAGGGTGCCGGTCACTGGAAGCGTAACTGCTCCAAGTACCTGGCGGATCTGAAGAACGGCAACATCAAGAAGAAAGGTATATTTGATATACATGTTATTGATGTGTATCTTACTAGTAATCGTTGTAGTGCCTGGGTATTTGATACTGGTTCGGTTGCTCATATTTGTAACTCGAAATAGGAGCTGCGGAATAAGCGAAGACTGGCGAGAGACGAGGTGACGATGCGCGTTGGAAATGGCTCCAAGGTTGATGTGATCGTCGTCGGCACGCTCCCTCTACATCTACCTTCGGGATTAGTTTTAAATTTGAATAATTGTTATTTGGTGCCTGCGTTAAGCATGAACATTATATCTGGATCTTGTTTATTGCGAGACGGTTACTCTTTTAAGTCAAAGAATAAAGGTTGTTCGATTTATATGAGTAATATCTTTTATGGAAATGCACCTGAGATGAATGGTTTATTCTTACTAAATCTCGATAGTAGTGATACACATGTTCACAACATAGATGCTAAACGAACAAAATTGAATGATAATTCTACATACATGTGGCACTGTCGTCTTGGTCACATTGGAGTGAAGCGTATGAAGAAACTCCATTCTGATGGACTTCTCGAATCACTTGAATGATGCGAAGCATGTCTAATGGGAAAATGACTAAGACTCCATTCTCTGGAATAATGGAGCGAGCTATAGACTTATTAGAAATAATACATACCGATGTGTGCAGTCCAATGAGTGTAGCATCGCGTGGTGGATATCGTTATGTTCTCACTTTCACGGATGACTTAAGTAGATATGGGTATGTCTACTTCATGAAACATAAGTCCGAAACTTTCGAGAAGTTTAAGGAATTTCAAAGTGAAGTGGAAAATCATCGTAACAAGAAGATTAAGTTTCTGACCGCGGAGGTGAATATCTAAGTTATGAGTTTGGCATGCATTTAAAGAAATGTGGAATACTTTCGCAGTTGACACCGCCGGGAACACCACAGCGTAATGGTGTGTCCGAATGTTGTAATCGAACTCTCTTAGATAAGGTTCGGTCTATGATGTCTCTTACAGATTTACCGCTATCGTTTTGGGGCTATGGATTAGAGACAACTGCATTCACTTTAAATAGGGCACCATCTAAATCCGTTGAAACGACACCGTACGAATTGCGGTTTGGAAAGAAACCTAAGTTGTCGTTCCTTAAAGTTTGGGGTTGCGAAGCATATGTAAAGAAGTTACAACCTGATAAGCTTGAACCCAAAGCGGAGAAATGCGTCTTCATAGGATACCCTAAAGAAACAATTGAGTATACCTTCTATCATAGATCCGAAGGCAAAGTTTTCGTTGCCAAGAATGGATCCTTTCTTGAGAAGGAGTTTCTCTCGAAGGAAGTGACTAGAAGGAAAGTAGAACTCAACGAGGTTATTGAACCTTCTCTCGGAGTTGAGAGTAGCGCAACATCGGAAGATATTTTTGTGCCGCCTGCACCAATTGGAAGGAAGCTAATGATGGTGATCATGAAACTTCGAACGATGTTGCCACTGAACCTCGCAGGTCAACGAGGGTTCGTACCACTCCTGATTGGTATGACCCTGCCTTGAACGTCATGTTGGTGGACAACACTGATGAACCTGCGACATATGAAGAAGCTATGGTGAGCCCAGATTCTGACAAATGGCTAGAAGCCATGAAATCCGAAATAGGATCCATGTACGAAAACCAAGTGTGGACTTTGGTGGACTTACCGGATGGCCGTAAGGCTGTCGAGAAAAAATGGGTTTTCAAAAGAAAAACAGATGTTGATGGTAATGACCGTCTATAAAGCTCGACTTGTCGTGAAAGGGTTCCGACAAATTCAAGCAGTTGACTACGATGAGACATTCTCATCAGTAGCGAAGCTAAAATCTGTGAGGATTTTGTTAGCAATTGCTGCATATTTCGATTATGAGATTTGGCAGATGGATGTCAAAACGGCGTTCCTTAATGGTGACATTGATGAAGAGTTGTATATGGTACAACCCAAAGGTTTTGTCGATCCTAAAGATGCTGACAAGGCATGCAAACTTCAGCGCTCCATTTATGGACTGAAGCAAGCATCCCGGAGTTGGAATCAACGTTTTGATAAAGTAATCAAAAACTTTGGATTTATACAAACTTATGGAGAAGCTTGTATTTACAAGAAAGTGAGTGGGAGCTCTATAGCATTCCTAGTACTATATGTAGATGACATATTGTTGATTGGGAATGATATAGAACTTCTTAATAGCGTCAAAGCCTATTTGAATAATAGTTTTTCAATGAAGGATCTTGGCGAAGCGGCATATATTCTAGGCATCAAGATTTATAGAGATAGATCAAGACGCCTAATAGCGCTTTCACAAAGTACATACTTGGACAAAGTTCTAAAGAAGTTTAGAATGGAAGAGAGCAAGAAAGGGTTTGTGCCCATGTTGGAAGAGAGCAAAAATATTTTGGTACTATACATAGTACTTTTTTAGTAGTATGTACGATTTTTTCACATAGTTGTTTTTTATGTACAAATATGTAGGTGTTTTGACTATATTCAAACTACGGATCAACTTATAATTTTTCGCATAAGTTGACTTAAAATATTTTACACATAGTATATGAACATACTCAAAGTAATAAAGTATCGCATATACTATCGTATGAAGTATATGCAACATGGGTGTAACTGCACCAAGGAGTAAGAAGGATTTTTTCTAAAACATTCTATAGCATTGTTTAGCTTTTGTGAAGCGAATGTATCTATAAATCTTTTATTTAATATGTAGTTTCACTCTGAATCTTCAGACTAAAGATGTGTAGATGCATTCGTTAAAAAAAACTAATACATCTTATATTATGAAACGAATAGAGTGTATATATATATATAAAACCTGTCGTGTGCCAAAGCGGATTTCCCACATCTAGGAGGGGCCACCGGCACCATCGGAACCGTCGATTGCTACAAGAATCGTGCAAAAGACTGGTCAAAGTTTCTTGTCAGTTTTGCATTTTAGCCTTTTTGGAAGTTGAAAATAACCTGCCCCGCGACCCCGAACCCTAACTAAGACTAGTGGAAAAAGGGCCTCCAGTCCCAGCCCGTAAGGGGCTTTAGTCCTGGTCCGGGTAACCGGGACTGGAGGGGCAGGACTAAAGGCCACCCCCACTAGTCCCGGACCGCTTACCATCCGGGACCAATGGGTATCCACGTGGCCGTCTCTGCGGGCGCGGGGTGCCACCCATTAGTCCCGGTTCGTATTACGAACCGGGACAAATGGTTCTCTGCCGGGGCAGAATTTTAGGCACTTTTTCTGCCGTGGCAGAGAACTCAATTTGTATCCTTTTTTTTCATTTCAAAATAGTTTTCTACGCTACCACATACCGTACATGTTCATTCATACATAAGATAACTTCTCTTAGGATCGAGCATACAAATATATACATGATATTTACACATGGAGATCACAATTATCGGGACTAGAGCCCGTCTATTCAATTACACGGTCGGGGATCATCAGCGCCTATTCACACTAAATTCTCCGGCGTCATCTATCATCTCGTTCATCAAGAATCCAGCCAGTTCTTCAGCAATTGCTACTACGCGTTGCTCTGGTAGGAGCTGATCCCGCATTTTCTCGAACTATATAAGAAAAGGAGATCAATATGAATATCAATCATGATAACAAAAAGTGACGGTAATAAAATAATGTTATGAATGTACTCCCTCTGTTTCAAATTACTCCGCGCTCACGCTTACCTAGGTGGCTTAGTATTCTCTCATTTTTTATCAAAAAAATTCTACCATTTTTGGTATACGTAATATACATTTCATACTATATATTTAAAAAATCCCAGGATTTTTTTGAATGAAAAATAACGGAGTACTAGTCCACCTACATAAGCGCGCTGGCGAAGTAATTTGAAACAGAGGGAGTATTGCTTATATCGACTCTATAATCATTCAGATCACTGGTAAACGTGCGAATAAACTTGCAAACGTAGAATCCACATAGATTCGTCTTCGGTGGCTGCCTCGCGTACTTTACGAGAATAGAATTCAATAAAAATAATAATCCAGCATCATAATTGTATTGAAACTAGAAGTATAGAGATGCGCGTACTACTTACCGAGACCGGCTTAAATGTCATCTTCTCACTAAAGTCACCCGTAACCGCACTCTTGAACTGGTTCCAAACCCTACCCGGTAAAGAAAATGAATGAGTTATTTATTATGTGACATCTCAGGAAATCAACGAAAGCGACCGATATAGCGCGAAAATTACCTCTGGAGCATGTCCTGTATGTCCTTAAACATTTCCAGGGATCTCTTTAATGGGTCCATGACTTCAAATCTTCCCTTATCAAGTTGAATGTCTAGCAGAATCCAGTGGAAATTGTACACGTTTATTTATATATTAGTAACTCATCAATTACACTTAACATCGAGTAAGCAAAAGAGAATGTGTACAATAGAGTAAGACCCTCACGCGAAATTGTAAGGAAACAGTATGTGGTCACAAAAATTTTGCTCCATTAGAAACTTTAGAAGGTTTTCCTGCGTCTCCTCGGGTCAATGAACCCAACACTAAAGATTGACCTTCTTTTACGTTCCATGATCTTCATTCTGCATAATAATAGAGTACAAAAGGATATAATTAGGATAATCTAAATGCAATGAACTGAACAACTGAAAAAATGAACAACTTATATATAGACAATGAATTCAACAACTTACATACAATAGCAACTCATGAGACTTTTGTCTAGGGCGTCGAAAATGTATAACTGGAAGAGTTCTAGAAACTCAACATGGACCTCTTCTTCTCGGAAGTAGTAGTCATGTGGGACTTTCGCCACAATCATTATTCTCTCCTGCTTTACAGCTTTCAAGTACCAGTTATGTAAAATCCACATTTGTGTTGGCAGTTGTTGGAACTGCTCAAAGCTGACTAGAGGCTTCCCTGGGACATATGTAGGGACTACCTGAGCCTTGGGTAACTTGTCGTCCTAGGCACCTAGCAATTCCTCAACAGTCACAGTCATAGTGGCCGCAAGCTTCTTAGCTTCTTCCATATCCTGCTGGGGAGTGTCATAGGATAACACCTGGAGGGGTGGGATCGATGTTTTTGCCTGTTTCCCGAGCTGGGGGACGTCCATTCTTTTCTCGGTTGCACTTTGACCTGATGATTTGCTCCCGCTTGCACTTCTACTTGATTTGCTCTTCTTCACTACCTTCTGAAGTGTGCGTCGATAGTCATCTAGCTTATGGTGCAATTCATATTGCGATTTTGTGTTCAGAAAAGAAAGTGCATACGCTTTTTGCTTCTCGGTGTATACCGGGGAAGGCTCGGGTTTCTTCTTTTGAAGTTGCGCAACACATTCGGCCTTTACGATCATGTCGGTTTCCTCGTCAGTACGATCGTAAGGTCTGATTGGAAGATTCTTATGAGGTACTCTTGGGAGGGGCGACATTTGTCGTTTGGGGCTGCTGCATCATTTAGTACTAATCGGAGGCTGCGCAGAGATCGAGATGGACTCGGGCTGTGGTGGTCGTAGTCATGGGGTGGGCTTCTCGGAGGTGATGGAGGTGAAGGTGACATGCGACGACTCAGAGGCGGTGTTGGCTTTGGCGTCCAGCCTGGAAGCTTGATGTTATTCTTGTCCCATAGAATGATACCACCCAGTACTTCTCCGAGTGTCCTCTCACCTTCAGGTCCAGGGATGTCAAGCTCCATTGAGTCCCACCCCATTGCGATTTCATCCACATCAACTTTATCATACCCAGCTGGAACTCATGGCCGTGCCAGCGTGCGCCAGGTGGACAAGGTAAAGCACATCCGACCGCTACCTTGATGGATAGGTTCTTCACCTTCTGATGGAGCTCACAAGATGCCTGCTCCTTGATTCCATCCACGGGGTAGCCGGAACAGCCATCTACCATACGTGCATCGTTAGAAGGGACCTCCGATTCAGCCACGCTGCTTCTCCGCTGAGATGGGACGACGGTAATATCGAGTACAGGATCTTGCAGGCGTGCTGCTCCTCGAAGTTCGTCAATCTGTTGCTGATGCATTCGAAGTGTTCCTAGCAACTCGGTGAACCTGTCTCCCTCCTCCTCCTGTCGTCGCCTCTTTGCTCTCTCTCGGCTCCTATAAGTATCTCTATCTTTGGGAAACCCCATCTCCCACCTATAACTAGGGCCAAGGCCTCGTACATGTCTTCCGCGTTCGTCATTCCTGAGGACCTTTGTCAGCAAGTCTTTCTCTCTATCGGGACGGAACTTTGTTGTCCCCGCTTTAATCTCCTTCACCACTTTCTGCCATGTGTCCCGGGGTATCCTAATCCTGTCACTTCAAATAAGGTCCCATGTACTTTCATCATACTCACTCCCATGCCCAAGGAACCAATTCCTTGCCCTCAGATCGCATTCTTCACGTATTGGTTCTGGAGTGATCCCTTTAGCAAGCAACTCATTCTCTTTAGCATCCCACTTTGGCATGGAAGCCGCGTAGCCCCCTGA
Organism: Avena sativa; assembly: GCA_916181665.1. NCBI lineage: Eukaryota > Viridiplantae > Streptophyta > Magnoliopsida > Poales > Poaceae > Avena > Avena sativa. The sequence goes on from OV702287.1 coordinate 578,697,975, forward strand.
AGCCAGGTTATGGTGATACATCTTCATCGCGCCATTTTTCTTGTCTTTTTCAGATATTTGCATAGCAGGTTCTGACTCCTTGTACTTCACAAATGCATCCCAGTTAGCCTGCTGCTTCGTTAGATAGCATTCAAATTTAGGAGGAGTCTTCGTCTTCTAATACTTTTGCCATAATGCTTTCTTCCAGTTCGTGAATAGTTCGGCCATCTTCATAAGAGTCCACTGCTTGACTTTCTTCCTCAATGCAGCTGTGTCGGCATCATCCTCACATTCTGGCAGGGTGAAATGTGTCATGAGGTCATTCCAAAGACCCTCTTTGCACCTCGGCGACATACTCACCCTCTTTCACCCCCTTGGTCTTATTCCACTCTCGAACGTTGATCGGGATATGATCCCTAACCATAAATCTGCATTGTTGTTTAAATACAGTTTTAGCCTTTTCGGGTTCCAACGGTTCACCCGGTGGTGATACCCGCGTAATTATATAACGCATAGATGCGTCCAACTTTTTGGCCGGGCCTCGTTTGGAATATTTTTTGCTCGATGTGGAGGCCTAAGAGATGAAACATTTGTCAATTTATATATATATATATACAACTCAGTTAATGCATATACTGATCACTAGACTTCATATATATACCTCGCTGTCGGCTTCTCCACCACCGGAGCCATCGGCTTCTCCTTGATCATTTTGGTCGACCTCATCTCCCTCACCGGAGGGGTTCAGATAAATCGATGGAGATTCAGGTGGATCAACATGGGGGGTGTCCTTGATCATATCCTCGAGAATTTCTTCCTGTGCTAGGTCTCTCTGGATTGGATCCATAGTTTTCTACAAAATGCACACAATAACATTTTTCATTCAATATTGCTGCATAAAATAATACTAAACAATAATATGAACACGCAATTTGCTACAATAATACTAAACAATTGCAAAATTCTAAGTCCGAGGGCCCGCGAGCACCACCACCCTAACCCTAAGTCCGGGGGCCCGCGAGCACTACCACATTAACCCTAAGTCCGGGGGCCCGCGAGCACCACCACCCTAACCCTATGTCCGGGGGCCCGCGAGCACTACCATATTAACCTAAGTCCGGGTGTCCGCGAGCACTACGACCCTAACCCTAAGTCCGGGGGCCCGCGAGCACTACCACATTAACCCTAAGTCCGTGTGCCCGCGAGCACTACCACCCTAACCCTAAGTCTGGGGGCCAGTGAGCACTACCACATTAACCCTAAGTCCGAGTGCCCGTGAGCACTACCACCCTAACCCTAAGTCCGGGGTCCCGCGAGCACTACCACATTAACCCTATGTCCGGGTGGCCGCGAGCACGACCACCCTAACCCTAAGTCCGGGGGCCCGCGAGCACTACCACATTAACCCTAAGTTCGGGTGCCCGCGAGCACCACCACCCTAACCCTAAGTCCGGGGGCCCGCAAGCACTACCACATTAACCCTAAGTCCGGGTGCCCGCGAGCACTACCACCCTAACCCTAAGTCCGGAGGCCCGTGAGCACTACCACATTAACCCTAAGTCCGGGTGCCCGCGAGCACTACCACCCTAACCCTAAGTCCGTGGGCCCGTGAGCACTACCACGTTAACCCTAAGCCCGGGGGCCCGCGAGCACAAAATAATTCCTATATACAAAATATTTCCTATATATAAATATCTCATATATACAAATAATTCCTATATACAAATATTTTCTATATACATAAAATTTATATATACAAATATTTCCTATATACATTATTTTCTATATACAAATATTTTCTATATACAAAAAAATTTCTATATACAAATATTTCCTATATACAAAATATTTCAAACCGGGACTAAAGGTTCTGCCAGGAGCACGCGCGCGTGCCCAGACCCATTTGTCCCGGTTTGTATCTCAAACTGGGACTAATGGTTCCTTATGGACCGGGACAAAGTACCTCGGCCTCCTCGGGCCGTCTGGTTCGGACCATTAGTCCCGGCCCCAGCCACGGCCGGGACTAGTGGCCCGAACCAAAGGCCCATTTTCTACTAGTGTAACACCAACCGCTAAACTCCTGCGGTCCTGCATCTCTCCCCACTCCCCTCTCTCTCCAGATCGCCGCCGCCACCCTCCTCCTACTCCTCCCGATCTACGATGCGCGCGCGGACGCGGCAGGGATGCTGAGCGGCGTTGCCCATCAGTCCCACGCCGCCCCCACCCCTCCTCCACCTCGACGCGAGCTCGACGCTCCGCCCCCACCCCTCCTCCACCTCGCGACGAGCTGCAGCGCCGCCACACCACCTATCTTCCAGAGTCATCCATCGGCGCCGGGTGATCGTCGCCTCCATCCTCCAGATCGATGACAAGCAAGCGAGGGGAGGCCACCACTTCTAGATCGATGACCAGCAAGCGAGGGGAGGCCACCAGCGCTCACCCCGTGCGTCTTCGTGCCCCGACAGCGACCCTCCACGCGCCACTCCATGCGCTCCACGCCCTCCACACGCGGCGACCCTCCATCCGTGTCCGCGAGAGTCGCCCCACCCCTCCTCCACCCCTGCCTCCCAGAGTAGCCCCCACCCGAGATGCTGCACCAGCTCCAGATCGACCACGATGAGCTTGGCACCTGCCACGACCACGTGCGATGGCCGGCCCCCAGGAGCTTTTCCTCGTGACGAGCACGGCCCCGATAATCTTGGCCTAGTGCTCTTCCTTAATTTCTCTCGTTTTTGGATTTGTGAACTTTGATTTAGGTTGGATTTTTCTGTGATTATGCTGCAAATTCAGTATGAATCTTCTGTCGATCTTGTATGTTGTATGAAACATCAAAAAAGGTTTATTTACAATGAGGGAAAACCAAAATGATTTGGGTAAGAATCTGAGGGAAATGTTCTTTTCTATGTGAAAATGTATAAGAAAACATGAATCAGATTAGATATTGATTGAATCTTTTGTTTGGATCAAGTCCATGATTGAATCTTGTGTGAATCTCGTTCTTTTGGATAAATCTTTGATGGATCTTCTATGAATTACTCAATCTGAAATTGTTCTGTGATGGATCTGTGATGGCCTACTTATTGATTACTGTATGGATCTGTAATGAAACATTGATGAAGTTTGAAGAAAATATTCTGTGAAGATTCTTACATGTTCAAAAATAAAGTTTGAATCGTTGACAGTAAAAAATACATATCTATTGTACGAAACCTCTCCGAATCTTGTACGAAACCTCTAAATCTGTGAATTATGTGTAAATCCATAATGAGAATATGAGAAGCCTGAAAACACTGGGGACTAATAAGCAAAACAACAATAGACTAGAAAAGTGTGGTGGGAAGGTTGTCTTGTAAAAATACTAGCACGAATCTCCAACGAATTGAGGGTTAAGATGGTGCCGGGCCCCCCTCCTAGGGGGGATTGCATTTCGGGTCGTGTGGACATTACTCCATATTGGAACTTAGAGTTGTGAATTGTGATTCGTGTGCTGTGACATGTCATGTTCAGACCAGCAGCTAGCATCAACATTAATGAACTTATCAAATCATTGAGTTCATGTATGGACATCGATGGGAAATTGCAAGCGTGCAAGCAGGAAAATCAAGATCAAGGGTGCTTTTCGCCGCCGGCACAAAATGTGGGCAATCACATAGGCTTCTTCGGCCGCCGCGTTGTGGCATCTCCACCGCTGCTTGTCGCCGGCGCGCAATGGTCAGCAACACCTAGAGTCTCTACCATGGCTGCTTATATGCGTCAAGAGCCAACATCGGTCTGCGCGAGCGCTAACACCTAGCTGCCTCGCACGTACTTGAGTCAACGGTGGATTCTGATCATGTACTTACTAAGTTACGGTGGCACTTCCCTAGGAATACATACCGAGTACTCCCTCCGTCTAGAAGTATAAGACGTTTTAGCTATGTGAAACAAATGTATTAAGACAACTTTTGTGTATAGATTCGGTTTGGACCTATATATTAATACATATCTACATACATTTGTTTTACAAAACCAAAATGTCTTATATTTCTAAACGGAAAGAATACATAAAAAAAGGACTAAGTTGTACTGGGCGCCCAACTTGACGCCGAGGGAGATGTCTAGCGAGCCGGCGGCCTCCATAACGACGAAGTACTTGGCGGGGTCGGTTACCATAATAAGGCTGAGCGACCGCAACCCGGCTTCCTGCATCAGCGCAGACATCTGCCGGATGCAAAGCTCCTGGTGCGCTGCCGGGGCCAGCTCCATGTCCATGGGTGTCAGCAGCTCAGGGCTAGCGAGAAAGAAATCGTACACCCACTCCTGCATCGCCCGGTGAGACCCACGCATGTATCCTCTCAGCCCCTGAGGACACCAGGAGTCTTCTTCTGTGGACATAGCGGCGGCAGATTAAAACGTGTGCGGACGATTTTTTTTTTACCTGTGTGCGGACGAGTTGGTTTTGCGGGACAGTGGGAGTGGGACGTTGCTTTATAGTAAGCCGAACGGGTATGCGAGAGGACTCCATTCTGACTGTATTTAGGTCCCACGAAGAAGAGTGCTGCTGTTTGGACACTTTGGAGGTATAGATCTAGTATAAGGTCTATATCTCAAAGGTTGCGTTGTAGATATACTTTTCGGATATACTCATAACAGGCACGAAGACTCGGACATCAGGGTGGCCCATTGGTGGTAGAGCACAAGGCTCACCAGGCGGCCCATTAGATGAGAGAAGACAGAGGTCCATCCGGTTGCAGGAAGGCTCAGGAGGATTGTCGACTCTATTCCAAACACTAGAAGACTTGGACTGCAAGACGTAGTATTAGCCGTCCATCTTGTAACCTGTTACATAGCTAGATGTGATCGTCCATGTAAACCCTTGTATGAATGTCTATATAAGATGGACTACGGACCACCCTTAGGGTACATCCGTTCACACCATCATTCACTGCAAGTTATTACTTTATAGTGATTGATAGTAGGACAGTAGGTTCCTAGAACTGACCTTGCGTAAAGAAAGTGTCAACGTCCTGGACCTCCATTACATCATGCCCCATTTGTCTCCGTGCCATGAGGACCCTCTCCTAGCGTATTTATTATCAACACGAGGATAGTTGGTGCCAACCATAGGGCGAGAGGTTATCGGAGATCAGATCCGACGGATCTACATTCGTGAGAATCAGCGACAATGTCGCCATTGTTCTTGTGTTGTACACGGCGTCTACACGATCCTCCCTTTATGACGAGACGTGGGTGTATGCTAGTTGTTACATCACCAGCTACTCCATCGTGCCTTTCAGAGGCATTTATGTCTTCCATGGCTTCACTGATGCGTCTAACCTACCCACCCGCCATTGTGGCGATGACATCGGTGGAAGCTAGATATGGATCTCATCTCTCTACAGAGGCAGCTGAATTCCATGGGCTAGAAAAAGCAAAACTGACACAACCTTCCCCAGTGGCAGAGATGTCGGTGGAAGATGAATCGGATGACAAACGCCACTACCTTGCCTATGTCGCCTCTAGATCCATCTCGGTCGATTCTAGAGATGATGATGACTCGGTCATCAATGTAATCAAAGGAGACACTAATCAGGATACCCCTGTGGTGTCCCCAATTCATCAGACCATCTAGAATACCTGGACCGACTCGAGGACGACTGTGATTTTGCTATAGAGGACAACACGATCGATGTTGAATCCATTGTGCCGTAATCCACATACGGCAACAATCCATTCTTCCCTAAAAGCATAATGTAAGCCTCACTCTGAGATCAAATGTCAATGCAGTCTAAATGGCTGCTGACACCACGGTAGTAGCAGCAACGGGCACAGCCGCCGGATATCCAGATGATGCTGCCACGGAGAGAGCGCCAAAACCTTGTACAACACCAAGGGGAATGTGCCACCATCTCCATCCATCAACGCCGACATGGTAATCCGAATGGCCAAGGAGATATTCAACATTGTCCTAACAACACCCATCCACTCGGTTATGGCGCACCGTTGAGGCTTTGGAGAAGAAGTGGTTGGCTATACTGGAACATGCAATAAACATCGTTGTTGACAAGAGCTGGATGAAGACGTCGCAAGAATGGAAACTGCACTCGTAATACAAGTAGATCATCCAAGAAGTGCCAGCAGCCACACGCGCGGTTGTTCACCTCCCCCTGAAAGTAGCACATCCAGATGGTTGTGAAGCAAGGGTTGATAGGCAAGGAAATAGGGTGTTCGACACCCTAGTCAAAAAACCTAACATTTGCCAAGCAGATCCCGAGAATAATCTAGTCCACAGGTGATACAATAATAAGTCATGCTCTGTGATAAAGCTCTACATCCGCAGAAGATTGCGACATTTTTTAGTGGTAGACTCCTATCAGAGCATATCCGCTGGTCACCCCATACCTGGGGCCGTAGCTTCTGCAGCATCCCACGGTGTCGTCCTCTGCACGGTACAAAGAGGTGCGTGTTGGACCACGCAGAGATAAACAAATATTTTTCTCTACGCGGTGATCCCAAGATCTAGCTCGGGTAGAAGGCCACGAGGATTACCACTAAACGCGCAGTTGCAAAATCGATGAAGCACGTCGCTTGATGAAGTGCAGTCCTCACGATCCGATCGTCAAAGTGCTGAACGTACATCACATCCGCCAGTATCCACACGTACGAGGAGGTGCGCCAGCGGTGGTCTCCTAGGTCCGGTACGGCAGCTGGACTGAACTAGAGCTAGGGTTTGCAATGCATGGAATGAACAAACCGTGTGCTCTAAGCAACTGTTCTCCAGCTTATATAGGGAGTAAAAGTGGGCTCAACTCACTTGTGGCCCATTCAGTAAAAGGCCTATATTAGTCATTGCGAGTCCAACTCACTGACTCAGTCTGCTCCCTATTCGGGCCCAATTCGAACTTGCTCCTGCTCTTAAATTTGTGACCCAACAGGCTCATGGTGACTCGAACACGATCCGAGTCTCACTCGTGACCGATCAGTCGGTAGCGGTTCCTAGCAGAACATGCCGACTCCCAAGTACCAAAGAGTCATGAGGACATACCTTCTAATGCAATTTTCGTCCAAGTCCCTTTTGTCTCACGATATGCCTTGTCGAACTTAGGTGAATATTCGTCATCCCTTAAAAAGTTCGATCGCCTCGGTTAACACTTAACCGAGTCGCGCATGGCCATGCTTTCCGAATCATATCTTCCAAGAGGGCCCAGAAAATATCTCTCTAGTCGGAGGGGCAAAATTCCATCTTGGTTATCCACATCACGCAGCTTGATTCTTAGTCGACCCTAACTCTGCCTTTATAATTATCCTTTGACGGAACAACGTTTGATAGAACCTAAGTCGGTGATCCAGAACTCGGATTGTGCATTAACCTTGGGTCTAAGGATTACATTGATTGAGACATACAAATGCCAACTTGTTCGTTGTACCTCAATATGGGTCAGTCCGACTCGCTAAACTCTTTAGCCGAATCCGTGTAAGTCGGAACGACATCACCATGCCCATGACAAGTGGAACCACGTCATCAACCGACTTTCACATTAGTCTAACTTGTGTGTCCAGCACAACCTCAACGACCAAGGACAACTAGTATGAACAACATGAATATATAGTTCCACAATCGAATCACATATTCAATGATACATATCAGTAGTTCATTCACGGACAATTATTTTATGAATACATTGGGAATAACATCATACATGATTGCCTCTAGGGCATATTCCCAACAGCGCCCATGGCCGCGTGCTGCCTTGGGAACTCCTCCGGGTCACCGATGCATCAAAGATGGCGCACGACCATAGTGTATTCCGGAGGCACCCGCCACTCCGGCTTCGAAGGCAGGACGCCTGGAGGTGGGGTGTGTTGTTTGGCGACAAAGACGTTCCCGCTACCGCTGCTGCCCTTTCTTGTGCTTCGCGGTGGTTGAAAGTGCGAGTACCGCATGCGATGTTGTTAATAACGAGGTAACATGATTGATGCGTGATGAACATTCATCCGAAGTGTAGCATTACGATCAAAGTCATTATGTTTATATTTCTATAACATTATACCGTAACCGGGTGACTATAAAGATGGGTTCGGGTATTCCAAAGGTGTTAAGTATTGAGATACTGATGATCGAATCTCGGACATGTAATATATGACAAGACAAAGGGATACTACAAGAATCTGGACGATCCATGACGTTTTTTAAGACACGACCTAAAAACATCGCGGATTCCTGACGTTCTAGAACGTTTTGTCGTAACGAGCTCCAAGCCCCTCCAGCCTAGTTATCCATGACGTTCCTTGTTTTCGTCATGGCAAATTCGTCGCAGATTTCGTCCCAAGCCCTGAAGCCCAGTTTGCCATTTCGTCTCGTGCATAATTCGTCATGGATTTTGTCACGACACATATTCGACACTTTTTTCGCATCGGCCGTCTCCTCCGTGCTTAAACCCCACTTGTCATCTCGGTGTCGACGTTACGTACGTAGTGTATCTCATGGTAGTGCTGGGTTCGACGCGGCTTCGTGACGTTTTCCGCCGGCCTCACCTGTTAGTGTGTTTGATAGAAAATAAATAACATAATAACATTTCATGCAGGTAGACCGAATCGAACCGTCAACCAATCTTTTGTAGAACTAACTTGCAACTGGTGCATCTGTCCATTGGTTTTTTGCTGATCTACAACTTTATTCTGTATATTACATACCAGATCTCAATCACAAGAAAGCAACAACATGAACACAATGAACCAAAATATATACATAGCATATGGAGATAATATTACTTAGCATGTAGAGCACCAGGTTGACAACAAGTTACTTACCACTACAAGTTCACTAACAACATATTACGTTAATGGTTCATCCAACACCATAGCATAAACAAGCATATAATTTTTGCCTCACTACAGAACATTAACACAACCCATGAAGCCATGTAGCCCCTCATTTAGAAAGGTGAACATGCACACATTCCCCTCCCTTATTCCAGCGTGTTCGAGAACATTAGACTAGCCTCTTGTCATCTGGGCAGTATCATTCATGCCTTGGAAGAGGTTAACATGCTCAAAAGTGGTTTTGTAGGAGCATGCGAGTGGTAACACCTTTGGGAGATAGCGGTTAAGGTGTGCACGGCTGTAGCTAACTGAAAAGTACTATAGGAGAAGAATAACATTACTTGTTGGCTAGAGTTCACTGTGCATAATAAAATTTAACTATTGAAATCTCAAATTTTAACCATTTTGGCCTTCCCACGGATGACATTTGACTTCTTCATCTTGCACACATAGTATGGTATATATGGCTTGTGTCGTTTAACTAACACTTTGAGGGAAGTAACTTGGTCAGAAGTCAATTCCAAATTGTTTCCAAACACGCATTGCTCATCGAGTTCCTCAAACCCCATCATACTTGGACCTAGAAAGAAAATATTAGAAAGTAATAATCTATATCTACATATATATAAATGTATCAAAACATGTATATAATGCCACACCTCTAGGAATAAGGATCCTAGGTTTCTCGACTACTCTAAATCTTTTCATATATGCTTTAGCTCTTCGCCTTGCTATCTTAGCTTTCATCTTGCGAAAAACTACAGAAGCAGGTTTCTTCATATCATCATCAGATGAGACATCGATGACGACAGCATCCTTCGTAGCCTAAATTAGACATTGCACTAATTAGAATGTTTAGTTTTTATGCCATATACAGTAGTAGTGCCAGTAGCATCAATTTTAGAACCTGCTCATGCATCTCCTTGGCCTTCATCCTACCTGCCTCAAAGAGTAAATACAAGAATTAAGTTAGAATACAATTCTAATTAGTCAATTATTACAAGAATCAAATTCAGTGAGTAAACTAAAGGGCGCTTCCAGTGAACTAGACTGAGCCTTGCCGTAAGCAGCAACGTCGACGCGCGGAGCACTAGATTGTGAGTACATATGCGCTGCCATAGAACAAGGAGGCGACGTATCGAACTAGAACTAATTAAACAGCAACATCGATGCAGTGTCCTAGATCAAGGAGGCGATGCGTCGAACTAGAACGAGGATGCGACCACATCGCCGGCCGGTTAACGAAGAGTTGACATGGTGAAAGGGAGCTAGGTTGAGGAGCACTTACATGTCAGTTTGCAGCCTCCGCTGGCACCATAATCGCCGGGATTTGGTTGTCCGCGGGAAGGGGAGAAAGTTTTCTCTAGCGCGGATTTGGGGGAAGTGGTGTGGGATTTGGGAGTGGCATGGAGGGTATAGGGTTTTTTCTACCTGCTATGACAGGTGGGTCCCATGCGTGAGCGGTTTTGGTTCATAGGGGCATCGTCTGGTAGGCTGACGAATGGGTCCCACGTCGACTGAATAACAACACTATTTTTCTACGAGATAAAGAGCTTTTGTTCAGCCAAGTTTGACAGACAGAATAACAACACAATGTTGTGGCTAATTTTCCAAATGAATAACTATTAATTCCATGAACTAAAGGACAATCATATTGATTAGTTCAAAGGCATACACACAACTACTAGTTCAACACAAAACATGCAACACAGGCATGCACACAACCATTAGGTCAAGCATGCACCACAAAGCATGCACACACGATCATCAGTTCAACACACGCATGCACACATCCATCAGTTCAAGCATGCAACACAAATCATCTAACACTCTACCACCATAAGCTGGAACTACTCTTCGTCTGTATCATCTTCTACTTCATCTTCTTTGTCACTTCAGTACTCCTCAATGGTGTTGTCTACTTCAGGCTCACTATCAACATCCTCGTCTACGACAACTTTCCTTTTGCCTCTGATACGATCGAACACTGAAGCATCTATGATGGATCCTCCATTGACAGAGGGCCGACGTGTCCTAAAAGGCAGAGCTTCAGATACAGTCTCATTGTCAGAGCCTACAAACTGTTGGTATGCTACATCAGTATGCACCGCCTCCTCCTCCTCCTCCTCCTCCTCCTATCCTTCGGCAACACCAAACTTATGTCTTTGAACTATTTGATGAACCACCCGCTAGTTTTTGCCCTTGGTTGTGTCTGGCACGCAGAACACTTTTGTAGCCTGGGTTGCCAATATGTAACTGTCATCTTTGTACCAAAAATTGGTAGTGTTGACACTCCGAAAGAGTTTATCATACACCATCTCAGTATCCTTGCGGCCCTCAAGTTGATACCAATCGCAGTGGAATAACACAAATGATCGTTGGTGTTCCAAATCAGAGTTAAAATATAGCGCCTTGATATCCTTGAGGACACCATAAAAATGGATATCCTTCTCCAAGTGACAACCGTTAGTCATTACTCCACTGTTTTGTGTTTTCTTGCCCTTCTCACGATCAGCGGTGAGGAACCGAACACCATACACAATACAAGCTGAATATGTTCTTACTCGGAAATCTAGGCCACACGCAAATGCAAAAAGCTCTTCATCCACATCTTCTGGATTGTCCTGTCGCTTTTTCACGATCTGTATGTACCACAGCAGAAATACAATATCTCAAATCATGCATTGAAATGCTATATATAAAGGATAGAGATAAATGCAAATGGAAACTAACATGGTCCTTGAACCATCTTTGAAATCCCTGCTCAAGCCTTATTTCCACATTGGGCATCCCATCGTTCACCAGCTGTTCTCGGTGAAGATGGCAATCCAGAGAGTAACTCGGAATTAAAATCTTGTGTAGCTCCCTTCGGAGGTTCAAATCAGTATCATCGCTTCCTCCATAGCAGGTGACATGGCTTCATCCAATCAAATTCACACCATGGACAAACAAATCACAAGCTGATTCATGTTGGTAACCTACATTTCTCGCTGGGCAATTGAATCTTGTCATAATATCTTCAAGGTATCTAGCGAAAAAAGTGATGCACTCTATAGCCATGTAGGCCTCTCCAACTGAACCTTCTGAACGAGACATGTTCCTGACATATCTCTTTAGAGTACACAACAACTCTCTATTGGATACATCCACCCATAGTTCACAGGGCCTCGGAGCATTGCGTCATTAGGTAAATGCATAGCCAGGTGGACCATCACATCAAAAAATGCCGGCGGGAAGATTTGTTCAAGTTTGCATAGAATTATTGGGATTTCATCTTTGAGCCTTTCCAACACCGACAGTTTCAAGTTTTTACTGCACAATTGCTTGAAAAATCTTCCCTATTCTGCAAGTGGCATGTAGATATCGGGATGCAAATACCCTCGCATGCTAGCAGCCAATATTCCCTGCAACAGGATGTGGCAGTCATGGGTTTTAAGTCCCGTGATCTTGCACGTAGGAACGCTGACACATTTGGCCATGTTTGAACAAAACCCATCAGGAAAAGTGCAGTCCCACAAATATTGATAGAAACCCATCTTCTGATCCTTATTCAGGTAATACGGTGCATATGGACAGAGAAGGTCTTTCTCTATGTCTATGGGTTGCACATGTAGATCTCGCCTAATGCCTAGGGCTTCACAATCAAGTTCTTCCTGTAAAGTTCAAGGTGTCCTTATTCTTCCCGTAAAGTTCAAGTAGTGTGCCAATCAAGTTGTCGCAGATGTTTTTCTCGATGTGCATCACATCGAGATTGTGCCGAAGTTTCAATGATGCCCACTAACGCAAGTCCCAGAAACCATGCCGCCGGTTCTAGATCGGTGAAGGATCTTCTTGCTTCCTCTTTTTGCTCCTAGGATCACATCTAGCTCCTGGTTTAAGATGCCTAACCTTCTCCAGCTCAGCTTGTAACTCAACTACAGTAAATTTGTCAGGCTTCGAGTGGTTATCATGAATGCCGGCAAGCTCCATGTCCCACCGCAAGCGGTGGCGCTTCGGGAGCCCAATGTACCATATTTTGCTCTTTATGGATTTGGACAGAGGATTTTTGTCACAATGAAGGCATGCATAATATCCTTTTGTTGTACGCCCAGACATAGTGCTGCAAGCTGGGTAGTCATGGGTACACCAAAGAACTGCTGCTCGAAGATCAAACATTTCATTTTGAAATGCATCGTAAGAGCACACACCCTTCCAAAGCTGTTTCAAATCATCCCGCAGAGGCTCAATAAAGAGATCAAAGTCCTTTCCAGGGCTTGATTTGCTAGGGTTTAGAAGGAAAAGCATGTAGTTTGATGCATCCATACAATCCCTTGGTGGAAGGTTGGATGGACGGGCAAATACAGGCCACATACTATAGCTCGTGATCATGGTTCCATGAGGATTGAAGCCATCGGTGGCAAGGCCGAGCCTTACGTTTCTAGGTTCAGTTGAAAAGTCCTCCCATGTTCTGTCAAAATCCTTCCATGCTTCACCATCAGCCGTATGACTGAGTATACCATCTCTGGGCATTCTCCTTAACTTGTGCCACTGCATGTTCTCCGCTGTTTTCCTCAAAGAGAACAATCTCTGCAGCCATGGTGCTAAAGGAAAATGACACAGCACTTTCACAGCCAACGACCTTCTTTCTGGATATTTCCACCTTGAGGTGCCACACGTAATGCAATTGTCCATCTTGTCATTGTCCTTCTAGAAGAGCATGCAGTTGTTTTTGCACACATGTATGATGTCATAGGAAAGTCCAACCTCCTTCAGATAAGTTTTTGCTTCATGGTATGATCTCGGCAGGGTATTGGGATCCGGAAGTGCATCAGCAAATAGCTTCATCCAATCATTGAAAGCAGTTTTGCTGATCCGGTGATATGACTTTTGATGAAGGAGCTTCACAACAAATGCAAGCCTAGAGTGTTTACTTCCTGGGTAAAGCTTGCGCTTTGCCTCTTCCATCAACTTTGCAAACAATTTCTCATGTTTACCGTCAGTTGGGACATTAGCAGCAATCTGGTCTGCGGTTAATGCATAGCCTGCATGCTTAAAGTCTTGCGACATATCTGGAACACTGTGACCTCCATCATCATCGCCTTCATCATCCGTATACATATTTTTATTGTGATCACCGACATGACCACCATTGGGTGGATCTTCAATAATAGCAAGATCAAGTGGCTCTCCATGTTTTATCCATCGAGTATACGTGTGTGACATGCCACTGATGAGTAAGTGGTGATAAAGAAGGCCTACATGTACAGTTCTCCAGTTGAGGCCCTTATGATAGGGGCATGGAACCTCAACATTATCGCCATATCCCTCCTTGAGAAATCTAACAAACTTTTTCAGGCCAGCTTTGTAGGGTTCAGTAAAGTGTCTGCCATGAACAATCCGACTCCTATCCATCTGTTAAGAATTAAATAAACAAATCAAACTTTCAGAACATGCTAGTGATTTTTTAGAACTGTTTTCTTTACAATGAACAAGCCAACTCATATCCATGTGTTGAACAATTAAAACAACAAATCTCATTTTTAGAACAGGCTAGTAATTTATCAGAACTATTTACTTTACCATGCAACAAATCCAACTCCTATCAATATGTTGGACAATTAAACAAATTAATCACATTTTTTGAGAAGAATAATCCTTTTTAAGAAGATTTTTATACAGATGAACAATCCAAGTGATATCCATGTGTTGAACAATTAAACTATTTTTTTTTACCTTGGCAGACACGGAGACGAGCGAGTTGAGCATGTAGATGGCGCCCGGAAGGGGAGCTACCGAGGTGCGTGGAGATTTCGGCCGGAAGAGGACAACCTTGGAGTGCGGACACCGAAATGGACGGGGAGACGCTGCCGCCGCATGTGGTGGATCGGCAAAGGCAGTGGTGCCCTACCGTTGCCGCCGCGTGACTGGATTTTAGATATGATTTCGAAACCTCCCGGGTGGAGTTCAGGTGAGTGTGTGGGCGGCAAAGAGGTGGGCCCACAAGTCAACGTAAGAATTTTCACTTGTCCAGCTGACACGTGGGGTTCATTATAGGTGGGTCCACTGATCAGGGTCCTCTTGGTTGCGTGTTCGAGACCTGGAGGTTTCATTTTATTGAATTTCTTTGGACTTTATTTTCTCTCCATTTTGTCTGAACCGAAGCGGAACGTAGAGAGTGAGTGGACAAGACATGTGCAGCTAGAGAGAGAGAGAGAGAGAGAGAGAGAGAGAGAGAGAGAGAGAGAGAGAGAGAGAGAGAGAGACAACGTGTTCCCTATCGCTGCTCTCCGGCGAGCTTTCACCGGAAGCAGGTGCACAACTTATATTTCTCCAATCTCCGGTGAGCTTCCTTCGCGTATATATAGATGCGCGGTGCGCCGCCCGATCTCACGCATTTTCTGGGTGAATGTAGGGGAGCTGCAGTATCCACGAGCGCGACGACAGTAGAGTGAGGGACGCAATCTTCGGTGGAATAACCGGCGGCGAGGTTCTATAGTAGCGGTAAGAATCCCCTTCACTAGAGTATAACCGGTGGAGGAGATCTTCAGCAGCAGCAACTGGATGAATCTGTTGGGTTTTTAGAGCTGTGTAAATAGTACTTGTTCTTCATTGAATCTGTAGCGTTTCCTCTACGATTGCTTCATTGAATCCGTAGAGTTTTCTGTAAGATTACTTCATCGAATCTCTAGAGTAAATCTAGGATGTGCAGATTTTGTTGGGTTAACTTTCTGCAGATTTTTTTTGTTGGTACAATTTGTGCTGATATTTTGTTAATAACAATCTTCAATATGTAGAACTGCAGGATTATCTATGTAAAACTGAAGACTAGTTGTATTTCTGCACATATATAGTACTAGTTGTCATTATAAAGTACAATGTAATCAGTGATAATATTAGTAACATCATATCATTTATTTTCCTGATCTTTTATTATTTTTGTGGTAAAAAAAAGGAATATGGCTCAAAACGAATGTGTGACATGTTAGTGGCAACCTAATTGGCGTGGGAGTGGAAACATAGACCATGTGATGTATTTTAGAATGAGGGTGAGATCACCCTTTTTTCAGAGGGATTTGTAAGTATTCTCGATTTTCATATACATATCTTATTTTAAATTTCCATATAAATTGCTTTATGTTCATGATCTTATGGATTTTTTCTGTTTCACAAATTTATGTAGGGTATTCCTTGTTGTTTTGCTGAGCGTATGCGACAATTCGCTCTTGGTCCACATCTGACCTTGATCCTTGCTCGGAATGACCACCATGTTGATCAAAACAGAACAATTGATGAATACTACTTCTATGTGCTATATGGTGGGAATTTTGGGAGGTCTGTAGCATTATGTGGGCCATATTGGAGGGGATTCTGTGTAGCTTATAACATTGAACATAATGATGTTCTGATAGTTGCATACAATAGAGTAGACATGTGCTTTATTGTTGAAGTGTCAAATGCTGATAATGTTGTCAAACCTTGGGTTGGTCAAGACTAGTGTATGTATTGACTTCTTTGCATTGAAATGGTTTTTTCTTACACACATGGCTAGTTTCTTAATTATGTATGTTCCTTACAAACAAACCTTCTTCAATTTCATATGCATGATCAGGGTGTTATAAGACCGACGATTGTTGCATGGTGACACTAGATAAATCCATATTTCAGAACCCATGTAATGTTAGTTGCTCTGAAATAAATTCCATATCTTGGGCATTCTACAAGTAGTTTGTAAGAGACCTAGATGAAGATGAGGTCTTTGAGATCCCTCCGTTCTTTGTGCACCGGGTGCAGGATCAAGATGGTCTTCATCAGGTGGTTAGTTTAATCACTTTTTCCTATGCTTTTTCTTCTTATTTTGTAAATTTATCAAGGTGGCATGTTAACTAAGATTTGTTATATATTTTTTTTACTCAGGAAATTCCTTTGAGACGCACAAGGGAACACCAAATCCCAAAGAAATGGTTCTATTGTGTATGAATGAAGAATAATTGTAACAAAGGCCTGAAAATCTTGGGGCGATATCGCATATCGGAAGTATATGACGATTGCATTGAGTTCACCGACCCCTGGGTTGAATTCTGTGTCAAAAATAGAATTTGCCTTGATGATCCGCTCGTCGTCCAGGTCAAGGTGATGAGGCACTAGATCAAGCTAATTATTGAGGTGGTCACCGGTCCGACAAAGGAAACAGGAGGATGCGGAAGACGACAACGACGACGAGCAGCACGAGGAGGACGAAGACGAGAGTGTTGGCTCTGTAATGTCAGTTGTAGCTCAGAACTTCTGAATAAATCATCAGAATTTAAATTTCAAGAATACATGCTCAGAAACTTGTGTGTTGTTGTATGTTAAACTAGCAAATCTATTTTGTTCAAATCTCTTGGGCTGTACCAACTTCATTGTGTTTAATTATGAAAGACAAAATATAAATGATTTATCTCAATTTCTCGCATAGAAAAATGCACAGCTAATTCCATATTCTCGTAGGAACTGACCCCAATTGTTGAACCGGCGGCACTGCCACGATCTCCACGTAACCATGGTGAGTTCGCGAACCGAAAGTTGCACTTACCACGTTTCTTCTGCAGTCATTCCTCTTCCTCAGTCATTCCTCTGTAGTTTTTGCTGGGCGCTTCTTCTTCCTCTATTCTGGAACCGTCGGTTCATCTTCTTCTTCCTGTCGCAGGCAGTGCCTTGCAGGCATTTCCTTTTAGGCATGGACGATGGGAAACTCACAACAGAGACCCACTTGGTCCCTACCAATGGCACCACGACTTTGACAGTGGTGTGCACAAATGATGAAGCGACTGAGGAGACAACTCTCGCCAGGTTTGAGCAATTGCTTGAGAAAGATAAGCACAAGTTTGTGGGGATACACTTGGAGTACACCCATGCAAATAAGCAAAAAAATCCTCCACAAGTGATCGCTGTTGTGCAAATCGCCATACATGAGGAGGTCCTCGTTTACCACTTCTGCAGGTATGTGAAATTTAAATTTGAGATCACCACTTCTACATCCCTTGTTCCTTTACATCCCTAGAACCATCTAAATGCAGGAGTAAACCAACTGAGATGCATTGTCCGGCTCTGGTCGAGTTCTTGTGTAGGAAAGGGATAACTTTCACTAGCGTGGATATCACAAATGACACAATTATGCTTTCTCGTGCGTTGATAAAAATCCCAGATGGGCACCACATCGACATCCAAAAATCTGTACAAGATCAAACCATACCCAGCGAAGGATGGCATGGGTGATCTGGCTGCAGAAATCATCGATAAATCCTATGAAAAACCAGAGAAATTGAAGGGAGTCGATGACGACTACTGGGAGTGGAAGCCGATGAGCCAGGTACGCCTCGAGTATGTAGCCAGAGACGCCTACATGGTGTACGAGTTGTACAGTAAGCTCATTACCATGAAATATGGGATGGTTAAGGCGGGGTTTTTCACGAGAGAGCTATGCCCTGGTTGCAAGCTAGCCCAGGTGAAGCGCGAGGAGGACAGAAAGCGGTTTCAGGACGAGCGGGGATCTTTGGACGGTGGCGACATCAAGCGGTTGAAGGGGAAGCAACTCAAGGACGACAACAAGTGGTGGTGATACATTATGTCTTTGAACTGGATTTTAGTTTCTAGTTTATTATGTGTTTGATACATTTAGTTACTTCAATACAAATTTTCGACCAATTTAACTTGTTGATTTATTTCTTGACAATTATAATATAATTGAGCACTAGAAGTATTTTGTAGTGTGCATGAGCATGATCAATAAATATAATTGAATACTAGAAACTTTAAGGCACTCCATATAAAGGAGTAGATTAATATAGAAGGTTCACCAGAGACACCACAGATATATTGTCTTACATGCCACACACAGGTACTAATTAACTAGAACAAAATAAAAGCAGGGGCTACAGCAGGAGGCCAGGACACGGAGACGCCTAGTAGGGCAGGGGTTTATCAGCAGGAGGCAGTGATAGCCTAGTCGATGGGATACTAGCCAGTCCTGACATACTCCCGGAGGAACTTGCCATAGGCTGTGTACCGTGCCAAGGTAATCGGCCTATGGCTTCTGCCTCTGCCTCTGCCAACGCCATCCGCATGCTGGATCATGTGGTTGAGGTCCACGTTGATTACTCTGCCACAGAATGGGCAAAACAGTCTCCCCCTACGGTGGAAACGGATTAACCCACACCGTAACCGCCTCAGCACGTAGAGGCTCTTGCTGTCCCTAGATACCTTGCTATCGTCCACATCATCATCCTCCTCCTGTTGATTTTTAAGAACATAACATAGAAATTATACATATGATTGAATTGTATTACAACTCAAGAATTGGCAACATGTATATGTAAGACAATATATCCGTGGATATCAAAGATAAAGCATCTCAACAATTGTTTGATCGGTTCATATATCATTTCATCGTAACACAATGACAAATAGTTTCATCAGAGTGAATGTAGGATAAATCTAGGGGCCTCATAAGTTTCTTCAGGGATGGAGTCAGTTAACCAAGTAACAATTGCACAACCTGTAATATTGTTGTACATCACCCCAGGTTCACTAACTCATCCCTGAAAAAATCTGACACCAATGTGTCTGCCTCTCTTTTGGGACAAATTTGAATCATTGGCGACAATAAGAAATTGAAAAGTAATCGTACAAAACATTATTCAGGGTTATACATAGTCAGGTACAAAAACAAGCCTAAATATTGTAATTATAAATAAAAAACCAAACAATTAATCTTCAGCTACGTGTTAAAAAATACTTATGATCAAAACCATTCATATACATATGCATCATACCAATCATTAAAAGATCAGAAACAATTCAAGGATCATATATGTAGTTCCATATGAGAATAAATCTAGGACCTCATAATTTGTTTCAAAGATGGAGTTGGCGAACCAAAGTACCAACTGCACAACCTATATTGTTTGTGTGCATTGCTGCCTCAGGTTCACCAACCCATCCCTAAAACACGACACCATCATATGTGTCTCCCCTTGAACTCTTTTGGGGCAAATTCAACCATCGGCCTCAGTGACAAACTAAAATTTAATTCTTATACACTATGAATGCATGTAATAGATAATTTGAATATCATAGTTCTGTGAATGTAGAATAAAGATTGAGGCCTCATAAGTTTATTAAGGGACGGCGTGAGTGAACCAAGTAACAATTGCACAACCTATATTGTTCTTATACATCGCCCTAGGTTCACTAACTCGTCCATAAAAAAATCTGACAGCAATGTGTCTGCCTCTCTTTTGGGGCAAATTTGAATCATTGGCCACAATAAGAAATTGAAATATAATTGTACAAAACATTATCCAGGGATATACATAGTCAGGTACAAAGCCAAGCCTAAATATTGTAATTATAACTAAAAAACAATTAATCTTCGGGTACATGTTAAAAATACTTGTGATCAAAACCATGCATATACATATGCATCATACCAATCATTAAAAGATCAGAAACAATTCAAGGATCATATATGTAGTTCCATAGGAGAATAAATCTAGGGCCTCATAATTTGTTTCAGAGATGGAGTTGGAGAACCAAAGTACCAATAGCACAACCTATATTGTTTGTGTGCATTGCTGCCTCAGGTTCACCAACCCATCCCTAAAACACGACACCATCATACGTGTCTCCCCTTGAACTCTTTTGGGGCAAATTTCAATCATCGGCCTCGATGACAAACTAAAATGTAATTCTTATAAACTATGAATGCATGGAATAGATAATTCGAATATCATAGTTCTATGAATGTAGAATGAAGATTGCGGCCTCATAAGTTTATTCAGGGATGGCGTGAGCGAACCAAGTAACAATTGCACAGCTTATATTTTTCTTGTACATGGTCCCAGGTTCGCTCACTCATCCCTGAAAAATCTGACACCAATGTGTCTGCCTCTCTTTGGGGCAAATTTGAATCATTGGCCACAATAAAAAATTGAAATGTAATCGTACAAAAAAATATTCAGGGATGTACATATGCATCATACAATGCATGCATAGATCAGAAACAATACAAAGATTATATATATAGGTTCCATATGAGAAAAAATTAGGGCCTCATTTTTTTCAGCGATGGAGTCGGAGAACCAAAATACCAACATCACAACCTATATTGTTTATGTGCATTGCTGCTGAGGTTCACTCACCATCCCTAAGAAAACGACACCATAAGATGCCCTTGCACTATTTTGGGGCAAAATTGAATCATTGGGCTCATTAAGAAATAGAAATGTAATGTTATAGGCCTGTTGTGTATCGAAATCAACACTCAACTAGCAAACTCAACTAGATGGCAGATGAGCAGATTGGGGTTTTCTGACTAGATGGCAGCTGCATCAATCGACCGATCGAACCATATATATACTATCCTACTTCATGAGCAAAAGAATCTGTACACGATTGAGCAAATCCTATGTATGAACAGTGAAAACTGCGGTTGCGACTAGAGAAGCTAGCAATGTAGTACCTCGGACTCCTCATCAGGGACCTCCTCCTCGAACTCGTCATTCTCCATGATTGCGTCTAAGATTTCTTGTACGGCGATGGGGTCATTGATGTAGATCACCAGATTTCCTCCGCCTGCCGCCTGCCCCCCATCCAGATCTGCCGCTGGCACCACGACGTTGCCGGCCACCTGCTGCTTAGCGGCGACGGCTACTACCTACTGCTTAGCGGCGACGGCTACCACCTGCCGCTCGGTGGCGATGGCTACTGGCTGGACGGATGAGCTCGCACCCTCGACGGCGCGGCGACGAGCGGCGTTCGTGCCCGGAGAAGATGCCTCCACCTTCTTGGCGATGATCGAGCCATCTACTGCTGTGCCTTCAACTGGCTTCACCTCTGGCTCGTCTACACGCGTACGCTTCATGGCGCACCAAGGGAAGGAGGTAGTGCAAGCGCGGGAGCTTCAGCGTGCGCGGTAGGTGTAGATTGGGGTCTTGGGACTAGACAGACCGGGGGGAAATGAAACGAGCTCATGGAAGAAGAAGGTCGAGGGGGGTTATAAACACCAGACCATTCGTAGTCCTTGAGTGGACACGTGTGGTGGGCGGGGGGCTACCACGATCTCCACCCTTTTTTTTGGGTTCCCTTTTTTTTGAAACAGCCACGATCTCCACTTTAGAGCTGCATTGAAAACATGTTCATGGCAGACCTTGATTCCAGTGCATGCAAGTGGCGCGCAACCAATTTCTAGCAACGTTAGATCTACTCGAGGGGGGCCCTTGACTCATGGAAGTTACTAGTGGTAGGGCCGAGTTGGAAGTAAGATTGAGAGCGCTGCGTAAAAATGGGATATGTCTTATTAAAATCAAGTGGAAATAAATTGCAGCGTCCCGTCGACAACCGTGCACTCGATGACCCCGTTGCCCTGTGCATGTGTTGTAGTAGCAGTAGTAGGCTTTTCAGACTTGATTATACTTGACATGACCGCTCGACGACTTTTTCCATGGACGACATCGTGTTCCTTCCTATAGAAGTCTTGCTAAGGGAGATGTCTGTGATGTCTCCTGCTGTACTGTGAAGGGCATGACGTGTGCAACAATCATTGTTGGATCGCACAGAATCAACGGTTGGTGCGCACGATCCGCGTGACAACTGTGAGAACCAATCAGGGAGTAGCAGACAGGGTGAGCACAGGTTTGGGCTTCTACGAAAGATAGAGAGCCCTAGAGAGGGGGCAAAACTAAGTAGTACCACATAAAACCAAGGGCAAAACTGAGTAGTACAAAAATGGAAAGTTTATTGTACAATGAAATACATCAAGGAATACATCAAATTATGCCAAGATAGATCCACTAGAGTTCATTGGATGTGTGTTCTTCTCATAAACCACACATGGATGCACCTGTGTGATTACATGTCTGCTCTTTTCATTAACCACAGTTAGAGTCATTGCATGTTTGTTCTTTACACAAACCACATATCACCAGTGTCATTGCTTGTGTGTTCTTCTCATGAACCACACATGGAATCCACCCAGTGGCATTGCATGTATGCTCTTTTCACATACCACATAAGGATCCACCAGAGTCATTGCATGTGTGTTCTTCTCATGAACCATAGCCAGTGTCATTGCATGTTTGTTCTTTTCACAAACCACATAAGGATGCACCAGTGTCATTGCATGTCTGTTCTTCTCATGAACCACACATGGATCCACAAGTGTCATTGCATGTCTGTTCTTTTCATGAATCACAGCTAGAGTCATTACATGTCTATTACTTCTGTAAACCACACATGGATCCACCGGTGTGATTTCACGACTGTTCTTTTCATGAACTACACCCAGTGTCATTGCATGTCCGTTCCTCTAAACAATCCACATAAGGATCCACCAGTGTCACTCCATGTATGTTCTGTTCATGAACCACACATGGATCCATCAGTGTCATTACATGTGTGTTATTTTCATGAACCACAACTAGTGTGATTGCATGTGTGTTCTTGTAAACAAACCACACATGGATACACCTAGTGCGATTGCATGTTTTTTCTTTTCACAAACCACACATGGATACACTAGTGTCATTCCATGTGTGTTCTTTTCATGAACCCCAGCTAGAGTCAGTGCATGTGTGTTAGTTCCAGAAACCACACATGGATCCACCAGTGTCATTGCATGTTTGTTCTTTTCATGAACTACAGCTAGAGTCATTGCATGTGTGTTCTTCTCATGAACCACATCCAGTGTCATTGCATGTATGTTCTTCCCACAAACCACATAAGGATCCACCAGTTTCATTGCATGTGTGTTCTTCTAAACAAACCACATAGGGATCCACCAGTGTCATTGCATGTCTGTTCTTTTCATGAACCACACTCAGTGTCATTGCATGTGTGTTCTTCCAAACAAACCACATAAGTCATTGCATGTCTGTTCTTTTCATGAACCACACCCAGTGTCATTGCATGTGTGTTCCTCTAGACAAACCACATAAGGATCCACCGGTGTCACTGCATGTCTGTTCTTTTCATGAACCACATAAGGATCCACCAGTGTCATTGGATGTGTGTTCTTCTCATGAACCACACATGGATCCACCAGTGTCATTGCATGTCTGTTCTTTTCATGAACCACACCCAGTGACATTGCATGTGTGTTCCTCTAGACAAACCACATATGGATCCACGAGTGTCATTGCATGTCTATTCTTTTGACGAACCACAACTAGAATCCACCAGTGTCATTGGACGTGTGTTCTTCTCATGGACCACACATGGATCCACCAGTGTCATTGCATGTCTGTTCTTTTCATGAATCATAGCTAAAGTCGTTGCATGCCTGTTACTTCCATAAACCACATATGGATCCACCTAGTGTGATTGCATCTCTATTCTTTTCACAAACCACACATGGATACACCAGTGTCATTGCATGGGTGGCCGTTAGAACGAATATTCTAGAAGGCATGCCCTAACACAGTTGTTCTGCTTGACGATTGTTACATACCGTTTGATCGGCGCACTTGGACGATTGGGATGGTCTTCGTGAGAGCGATCCGCGAGTAGGCTGTTCTGCGGCATGATTGGCCACACTTGCTCTAGACAAACTAGCAACACCGAGCGCTCCCCTATTGCGAGTGTCACGTCTCACGAGTTCAGTGGGCCACATCCCAGTGTCACGTCCCCATTACTTCTCTTCCTCCCCGAACTTCTCTTCCTTCCCCTTGAAGCCACTTTCCCCACTTCACTCCCATCCTACCGTAGCCGCAAGCCGACGGCGCCTCCATCCCAATCCCCTCTCCGGCAGCCACCCCCCTCCCCTCTCGCCATGGGTTCAAGGGAAGACGGCGAGGAAACGCGTCGTGATGACATGGACGGTGATTTTGATGTGAGTCGTCTCATCTCTATTTCTATCATCCATGGCCAATTATCTATTTTATGAGCTAGATCTTATCTGCTTACTCATGCGTGTATGATGTGTTAGGCTAACCAGACGATGTATGACTCCGACTATCACGATTTAGTGGATGAAGACAGTCCTCTACTATGTAAACATGTATATGTGCCTGCTAAATTTGTAGCGTTCGAAGGACGAAACGCAGGCTGGAGGTTTCTACGGTGTCAAGGACATCGTGCAATGATGCAAGGCGGAAGTTGCGGTGTTGTCAAATGGGTAGATCCAGAGTGGCCCAAATCGATGCAGAAAACGCTGGACAAACTATGGGAAATGACTATTGAGTTGAAAGAATCCGTATTCATCTCACTTCTTGATAGTGTTGAGATTTAAGCTATGGGAACCAGTTGACACGACCAAGCACAATCGAGATCTCAGGTGGGTGCAAGACAAGGTTAGCAAAGTCGAGAAGGAGAGGTATGCGACGTTGGCCCTGAAGGCTAAAGCAGAGCAAGAACTGACTCAAGCAAGGAATGATCTCCACTAGACCAAAGTCTTGCAGTTCACAACTACGAGTATTGAGAAGTGCATGAGGAAAAATGCAGAGAAACAATTGAAGCTGTGCAAGGAAGATGCTAAAAGGAAGGAGCAGACGATTCGATCCTTGCTCTCGCAGGAAGATGCACATCGGGCTAACATTAGGAAGATCAAGGAGATGTGTGATAACTAGTTCTATTTAGCTTAAGCTCCATGCCTTTTTATGTTGTAATAGTTGTACTTGTTGACCTAGCAGTCTGAACTATAGGTCCCGGAGTCCAGGGAGGAAAAAAATTGCTCTCCCATTAGTCTGACCCCGCATTACTTCTTTTGTCTGACCAATGCCCCTTGCATATTCTGCCCGTCGCTTCGTCGTCCTCGTGTACAAATAGGAGGCACCACAGCGCGTCGCTTCATAGTCCATCCCCTCGTCCTCTCCAATCTCCACCGCGTCATCGCTTCGTCATCCATCCCCTCGCTCCCTCTCCAATCTCCACCGTGCCGCCATGGAGATGCCCGATCTGAACTTCTACGAGGCGGTGATGTTCTCAAACTTTGATATCCTCGCGCCGCCAACCGCGACGGTGCCCCATGGGTGGCGCATCAGCTCTGCGGGGGTGCCGGTGGCTCCGCTCCCTGGCAGAGCCGAGATGGAGAGCGAAATCGCGGCGTGCCACTGCCAGATGCCCGCGTGGAAGAGGACGCTGCCCCGGTACTGGCCGGCGCTGTTCAAGAAGGAGCGGAAGGCCAAGATTGGCAACCGCATCATTGACGGGAGAGTGGTGCACCGGGATCTCCGCAACCGAGAAGGGCGGGAGAGGTTCTATTCTGTCCCTGGACGGACCAAGTACACCGTCCTCGCTGCCGCTCGCCGGGAAGAGGTGCTCCGTCTCGCGGACAATGCGGAAATCGTGGAGGTTCCGTCCGACAACGACGAGGAAGCCGGCGGCTCGGAGGACAGTGGCAGCGGAAGTGAAATTGTTGACTAGTGGTTGAATTAATATAGGATGTGAAATCACACCTTTGTTTAGAAGAATTTGTGGTTGAAGTAATGAAATGCCTCGATTTAGATCTCTGTCTCGTTTAATTTTTGGAAGAATTTGTGATTTAGATCAATTTCTGCCTCGATTTAGATCTCTGTCCTGGTTTGGGAACATGACCGTGGACCAAAGACACCTTTTCTACTAGTGTATTCTGACATTGGTGGTTTGTTTAAACATAATCTACGTGGATTGTGCCGCATGCAAATGGCACACCCACAATTTATAAAGTGGAAGCACGTACACCCAGTTACTCGAGATCCGGGAGCTTCGCTAGATGCAGGGGATGCATGAGTAGAGAGGCAGTGAGATAGACGGGCTCAAGATTAGGCCAAAATGTGGTACCGATTTCCTCCTCATCTGGTCATTATCGGTGGGAACATTGCTGTTTATGTTGCAACGTCATTGTGCAGCATCTGAAATAAGTTTCTGCTTCATGGAGTGTGGCAGCTTAAATAATTTATTTCTGTGCCATTTACATTCCGTCGTATTTGGAGACCTCCTGCCCCTCAGCAATCGTCGAACCGGTGCTGCGTGTTTTCAGATAGAAGTGGCACAGTCACAATTTCGGATTCAACTACTGACTCGGGCGTTTCCAAACCCTAAGTCGCGGTACATTTTACTCAGAGAATGTGGGTTGATTGTTTTGCCAGGCAACGTGCCACACACAGAGCTCCAGAATTTAACAGAATTACATTTATAGGTTCAAGTTCAACACATTACTATGCATCTTCATTGCCAGCAGCCTTCTTCCGCAGCCTGGGTGCCAAGCCTTCATATCCACTGGCTTCTTTATTTCCTGCCTTCTTCCTCTTCCTCGGTGCCAATTTTCTTAGCTTCACGTACTATGCATCGCCGGGACAATGGGCACCAGAATCGTGTCCAGCATCATCTTTCCACTCGTTTTTAATTTCTTCGGGCAGCAAAATGACTGACTCGGCAGTCATGTTTCTAACCTTGCGGCGCTTCCTTTCAAAGAAACAAGACTGTTGCATAACTGCCCAATATCTACAGAGTAAATAAAAAAAATTACAATTCAGCACAAACATGCGAATCCCAAGCGACGTTTGCTTACCAGGAGCTAATTGGGTTCGAGCAACCACCTTGTCCAAGAATAGAAGGGTGACTCCCAGTGCAGCAGCTTCCACATCCAGTACATCACATTTCAGCTCAAACATGGCAGCCGAAGCATACCTTTTCATCAACCCAATTAGCTGACTATCACACGTTAGAGGAACATGATGCCACGTTCATCCATGAAGCTGAACTTTGCAATTTGCTTCGACCAGGTAAGGGGGTCCGTGGAGATCCCACTTGATAGAGAACTATGGACAAAACATGTTTGTTAGCGTTGGGCTAACAAACAATTTGAGGGTCAGTAGCCACCTAGCAGGTATAATTAGTGAGAATAGCAAAGAGAATGGTAGCTCACCCGCTTGTAGCCAGAACTTCTTCTTCCTTGATAGTAGGATCTGCCATCCTCCAAGATGCTCAGCTCATCGGCAGCGGAGGCGGGCTAGAGCCTCGCAACGGCGGCTACGACATGCGCCATTGCAGCTCGGGATCAGCGACTGGGCGCAGCAACTGGGCGCATAAACTTGGCATCAGAAGTCAAATGTTCGAAAGGATCGTCCTGCCTGGAGGGTGGATTCCGACGCTGCCGGTGCTAGGGGAAAGGTGGGTATGGATTTGTCAAATTGGTCAACGCATCCAATCCACTTAGCTACTCAATATGCCTAAGAGGTTGCCGCGTTGGCGCTCGCGTCACGGACAGATGACTGACATGAGTGTCCTGACCCTTTACTCCACGGGGCAGTTTAACTGAATGTTTTAATTTGGCAGGGGTGAGATGAGGTTGCCTCGAAATGGCCCCTCTCAGTAGTTGGCGGCCCAACTTTTCAAAACGCGACAATTTCAGGCAACTTAGGTACCGCCATGCGCTGGCCTGCGAACTTTGGTACCGCATACGAACAGGCCCCGAGTCGGCCCCCAATTCTTTGGACCTATGATCCGAGGCAAGAAATACCCCGACAACTTCAAAGCGCCCAAGGAGATCGAAAAGTACGACCCAACGTACGACCCAACGGTGTGGCTAGACAGATACCTCATGGCGATGGGAATCGCCGGCCACACCGACCTTCTAGCCACTCGCTACCTCCCCTTGATGATGGAGGGTGTGACCCGACAATGGGTCAACACCCTCCCCGCCGACAGCATCGACTCATGGGAAGAGATGTGGGATGCCTTCGTCAGGCACTTTGAGGTCTCCTACACCCGCGCCACCACCATTGAAGACCTGGAGTGATGCATCCAGGGACAATGCGAGTCGACCCGCCACTGGATCTAGAGGTGGCAGGAACTATGGATCAACGCCTCAGGCATCCACCCAGACACGGAGATCCACTTCTTCAATAACGTGTGCCGGTACGAACCCCTGGTCGCTAAGATCAAGAGGGTCTACCGGACGCTCGACAACATCCCCGACCTGCTCGAGATCGCCAAGCGTTACGCGGAAGAGGACCCCAACGACGAGTCAGGAGGAAGACGCTGCATTATCGCCACGACAACGGGCGACAACACGACATGCGCTACAGCAACACCCGCCTCACCGGCAAGCGCCACAATGATGGGTGAGTCGACTTCGTCGCCAACACCAGTTATGGACAATGCGACCCAAAAAACTTTCACCGCGACGGAGGAAACTACCGCACCAACAACGCGGCGAGGCCGAAATTCGACCCTGCCGCCCTACTCAACCAGCCCTGCATCTACCATAGCAGGAAGGGAAAACCTGCCACCCACACCACCACGGACTGCCATTCTCTAAAAGATATAGAAAAGGCAAGGCGAACAAAGGAAGTCGCCAATAACAACCCACCAAGGGACAACAGCAATGCTGGCGGATTCGGAAACGCCTTCGGCTCGCTACACAACTTCACCAGGCTCGACACCAAACGCCAGAAGAACGTGCTCGCCCACTTGGTCACCGTCAATGCGGTGACCCAAGTTGACGTCCCCCGCTTCCTCGACTGGTCCGAGCAAAAAATCACCTGGAGTCGCGAAGATCACGCGCCCAGGATCGAATATCCAGGGGGAGTCGCCCTGGTGGTCAGGCTCAAAGTGGCCGACTACTGGCTACCCAAGACACTGATGGACGGTGGAAGCTCCATCAACATCATGTACTTGGACACATTCAAGAGGCTGCACCTCCCGGAGTTAGCGATAGAGTCGACACTCACCACCTTCCACGGCATCGTCCCCGGTCGGAAGGCGTATCCGATCGGCAAGGTGACGCTGCCAGTCACCTTCGGCACACCAGCAAATTTCCGCATCGAGCGGATCGTCTTCGATATGGTGACCTTCAGCAGCCCATACCACTGCGTCCTAGGGCGCCAGACATTCGCCAAGTTTATGGTGACCCCGCATTACGCCTACAACATGATGAAACTCCCAGGGCCAAGCGGCATCATCACCATCCACGGCGACCCCGACATGGCCGTGGAATGCAAGGACAAAGGAGCCGACCCCGTCATCTCCATGGAGACTGACCACGCGGAAGAGCTCGTGAAATATGCGGGCAGCATTAACAAGGCCGACCTTACCATGTCAAAGAAGCCAATCTCCGCGAGCTCCACGTTCTAGGCGACCACGCACACCCGCACCGTCGAGCTCGTCCCGGGCGACTCCAGCCAGACGGTCACCATTGGGGCGCACATGAGCCCCACATAGGAAAGCACGCTCATCGAGTTCCTCCCTGATAATCCCGACATCTTATCATGGAAACCATCTGACATGCCCGATGTCCCGAGGGAACTCGCTGAGCACAAACTCAATGCGGACCCCAAAGTGCGACCAGTAAAGCAGTCGGTGCGACCCTTCAATGAAGAGCCTCATCGAGCAATTGCCGAAGAAGTACAACGCCTGCTAGACGCAGGCTTCATTCGGCAAATCAAATACTCCAAGTGGCTGGCAAACCCAGTCCTGGTCCTGAAGGAGAATGTGTATCGACTACACCAACCTCAACAGCGCCTGCCCGAAGGAGGAGTTTGTCCTACTACACATCGACCAGATCATCGATCCGACCACGGGATTGGAGTCGCTGTGCTTCCTCGACGCGTATTCTGGCTACAACTAGATCAAAATGGCGGTCGAGGATGAGGAGAAGACTGCGTTCATCACGCCATTTGGCGCCTTCAGCTACATGGCCATGACGTTTGGCCTCAAGAACTCTGGCGCCACCTACCAAAGGTGCATGCAAGCTTGCCTTGTGAGCCAAATTGGCCGCAATATACATGTCTACATTGATGACGTGGTGGTTAAATCCACCCGCCAGGATGACCTGCTCGCCGACCTGGCCGAAACCTTCGCAAATCTGCGAGGTACAACATCAAGCTCAACACAGGGAAGTGCACCTTCGGCGTCCCCACCGAGTAGCTCTTGGGATATGTGGTCTCCAAGCGCGGCATCGACGCGAGCCCCACCAAGATCGACACCATTGCATGGCTTGGAAAAACCGAATGTCTGCGGGATGTCCAGAAGTTTGCTGGGCGAGCCGCGGCTCTTAGCCGCTTCATTTCCCGCCTCGGCGAGAAAGCAATGCCCCTTTACCGCCTGATGCGTAAGAACCCCATGATCCAATGGGATGCAGAAGCAGACAACACACTCAAAGCACTCAAGGAAGTGCTACTCGCGGCTCCACTACTCGCCGCCCCACTCGACAAAGAGCCAATTCTCGTTTACGTGGCGGCTATCACTCGAGTCGTCAGCGCCGTGATGGTCGTAGAACGACTGGAAGAGGACAAGGAGCGCCCAGTACATCGCCCTGTCTACTACATCGGCGAGGTCTACGCGGTATTCCGAGCCTAGCGGCGACTCCCGCACTACCTGCAAGAGCACCCAATCACGATTGTCTCCTCTGCACCACTACAGGATGTCATCCGCAATCGCGAGGCAACTGGGTGAGTGGCCAAGTGGGCCGTCGAAATCGGCGTCCACAACATCAAGTACGAGCCACGGAAAGCGATCAAGTCGCAAGCCCTGGCTGATTTCCTCGCCTACTGGGAAGAAGCACAGTAGCCAGAGAAGCTACCATACATCCACTACTGGTCACTCCACTTCGACGGTTCCAAGAACACCGACGGCGCAGGGGCCAGGGTCATACTAACCTCACCCAAGGGAGACAAGCTGCTCTACGTGCTCTACCTCGACTTCACACACTGCACCAACAACATGGCCGAGTACGTGGCCCTCCTTCATGGCATGCGGGCCACCAAGGAGATGAATGTCAGTTGCCTACGTTGCTACGGCAACTCCGACCTAGTCGACGGCCAATTCGCCAGGACCTACGATGCCGTCTCTCCAATCATGATAGCGTACCAACAAGCCGTTGACCAGCTCGGAGGGCACTTCGCCGGCTACTTAGTCGAGTCGATCGACAGGCAAAAGAATGAGGAGGCAGATGCCCTCTCCCGATTCGGGTCAGCCAGGCAAATGCCACACGTAGGAGTCTTCCTCGACGTCATCCACAAGCCTTTGGTCTCCCTGCCAAAGGAGATTGACATCGGGATACCGCTGCAGCCTAAGCCTTCCCTCGTTGCCATGGTTCAAGAGCCTAGCGACTAGACCGCACCATAAGTTGCCTTCCTCGAGCACAAGATCCTCCCAAGAAATGAGAATGAAGCGAGAATGATTGTGCACCGTAGCAAATCCTTTGTCATCATCAACAGCGAGCTCCACAAATGCAGCATGACCGGCGTGTTCCAGCGCTGCATACAGCCAGAAGAAGGACGAAAGATCCTCCAGGACATCCACACCGGCGACTGCGGCCATCACGCCGGCGCCAAGTCACTGGTCACCAAAGCCATGCGGCATGGCTTCTACTGGCTCACCGCGTACACCTACGCGACCGAAACCGTCCAACGATGCCTCGGGTGCCAGAAGTACGCCACCCAGACGCATCTCCCTAGTTCGGCACTCAAGACCATCCCCATCACCTGGCCATTCGCTGTATGAGGCATGGACATGGTCGGCCTGTTCAAGAAGGCCCCATCTAGCTTCACCCACCTCCTAGTCACGGTCGATAAGTTCACCAAGTTGGCTGAAGCCAAGCCGATCAAAAAGTGTGACAGCAAGACAGCCACCAAGTTTCTTCACGAGCTCATCTACTGGTAAGGCTACCCGGACAACATCATAACGGAGAACGGCACCAACATCGCCAAGGGTGCCATGGCAGAACTCTATGAAGAGCACAGCATACGACTTGACCTCGCCTCAGTCACCCACCCGAAGTCAAAAGGCCAAGGAGAACACGCTAATCAGACGTCCTCCATGGGATCAAGCCGCGACTTCAAGTGCCCCTCGAGTGAACCACAAGATGCTGGGTCGAACAGCTCCCTTCTGTAATATGGGGGATCCGCATCTCCGTCAACCGCTCCACGGGGTTCACGCCCTTCTTCATGGTGTATGGCGCCGAGGCCGTAATGCCAACTGACCTAGAGCACGACTCACCTCGAGTCACCAAATACGTCGAGGTGTCAAATGAGATCGCCCGCCAAGACAGCATCGACCAGCTCGACGAAGCACGCGACCTAGCTCGCTCCGCACCACCATCTCCCAGCAGGGACTCTGCTGCTACCACAACCGCCGAGTCCGGACCCGCACCTTCCAAGAAGGCGACTTGGTCCTACGACTGGTCCAGGACAAGAAGGGAATGCACAATCTTCCGCCCCCATGGGAAGGGCCATTCGCCATAGGGCGCGTCCTCGGCAACGACGCTTACTACCTTATCGACGTACAAGGCAATGGCCAGCTCGAGGTTGGGAGGCCATGGAATGTAAACCTTCTCCGAAAGTTCTATACATAGAACTCAAACTTGTACCCAGATGATATATAATGAAATATATTCGGATCGTAGAAATTGTGCCTACTCGCCATCTTCTTGTTCCACTCGCACTCGTACGTTTAGCAATATGCAACCTACAGAAGTCAACCCTCGGTCGAGTGACCGGCACGACTAATTAGTGCGACCCAAGGGCACCGGAGATATTCGGGCCTTGTGTCGTCCACGAACACGCCAACCCGGAGCCACCATCGGAGTCTGCCCGCTCGACTGGCGTACTAGGCCAAGACGACCGATATACGCTTCCCACAGCGTCCTGTCCTCCCCATCCTCGTGCAAAGCGACTCAAACGGTTAAGTACCACGCACGGGTACTTGACAACAAGAAAACCTTACGCGGCTCGGGAACACACCAAGTAAGAGAGCTGCCTTGGACTCGCCACGCGACTGGCTTTCCGAGCCTTGGGAAGAGACGCGTTACAAACAACGCATTAGACCTTGCAACTGGCACAGGCCCAAAATGGCTAAGTAGCACGCTCGGGGACTCACCTAAAGCGACCTCACCCAAGCTCTAGGACTCACCCCTTCGGAGTCGAAAGGCGGCTGGCCTCATATGCCATGGCAAATCAGCTTAAACTAAAACAAAAACCCAACGCACACACACATACACATAAACGAGTTATACCCCACTAAAGGGCGGACGCGCTCGGGGACTCTCTCAAACAAAAGTCAAACATATCACATAACTTACCATGCATTGCGAGTCGATTGACTCCCCTTACTTTCATACATATGCATTATTCATATCACAAAAAAGCCATCAGGCATAATTTATGAAAGCCCCTAGGGCAGCTATCTATTTTGCAAGCCCCAACGAAGAAGCGCCACCACCACCCTTGACACGAACGTATGGCTCCCATGGATTCGTTGGGTACGTCAACAACGTCTTTGACAGCGCTGACCGGAAAGGTTGCTTCGGCTTCAGGTATGATAGCAAGTCCCCCATCGCCAGCACCCGGTCTGCGGAGGGAGAATCCTTGTAGGTCAGCCTCAACACCTCCGACATCTCAACCGAGCCAGTTGCCGAAGGGTAGCTGCTGGTGACGTCATCGAGGTCGAAGTCTTCAGTGAAATGAACGAGCCCTAGGCTCAATATCGTGGTTGCCCTACGCCTGAAAGCCAAACGCGCCATCCATTCTACAACGACGGATGCCTCTTCTAAGTAGCACCATACTTCAGTCAGTCCCCCAGGTATAACCTCGGTGGAGTTTGTTCAGTGGCCTTAACGTGTGTGCGAGGATGGATGTGCTGCTGATTTGTGGCGCTAAGACTTCCACACGATCTTGAGATCGGCAAGCGTTCGACTACATCATCCACGAGTTCCATCTCGTTACACCTTGTCGGTCTTTGAGGGTATGTTCTCTATGGATGTAGATCCACCCATTGCTTGTATCTAGTAGATGGATATTAGCGTATAATAGTTCCCATCGTAGGATTTTTTGTTTTCTATGTTGCAAACCCAACATCGGGCATGGCAACCTCGCCGAGGAGCAGGTGCAAAACGGTGATCACCGTGTCATCACGAAGTAGGCCCCCTGGCATCTTGATGTTTTGTGCTAGCCATCGGACATGGCCTAGATTACTTTGTTGTGCTCCCGGAGAGGAGCGATCTGCCACAGGAGAAATGCCCAGACTACCATCTCACCAGGCAGGCCACATTCCTTCAAATCCGCCACGTGCTTCTCGAGGGGACCATTACTCATACAAGCATCAGCCTCCCGAGCCCATCCAGGGTTTTCCACCTCCGGCATTGAAGGGACGCGGAATTGTGGGAATGCTAGGAAGGCATCCACAAAAGACCCAATACTGCCAGAACTTAGTTGATTTCCCCCGGATGGAGATGGGAAGAAAAACCTCTTCATCATTGACGGAGAACCCGACGCCGCCGAGGCTGAAGGAGTGCTAGAGCAGAGGCACTGAAGGCATCAGACCCATGAAGGCCTCACACTACTAAGAGAAAGTGGCCAGGAGGGTCACACTCCGTGGGTGGAGGTGGAGAAGCTGGATGTAGTAATGCTCCAACATAGTGACAATGAAGTGGGAGAATGGAGGCACTAACCCAGTGGCGATGGAGTGCGTAAAGACAGGGAACGCGGGGGTGGCTGGGTGATGACTGTAAGTGCACAAACCAATTGTAGCTAGTAAAGATATCAAACCCATAGAGAGCTATTGGTAATGGTGTTTATGCCCCTCGTTAATCTCTACTAAATAATACTTATAAGCTGTCCTTGATGTCAAGTAAATGGTGTTTGAATTGTTTATGGTTGCTTGCAAAAAGTAATTAAAACAAGTAACAAGATTGTGTGAAAGCACGGTTCTGTTCAATAGGGCTAAAACGTTCTCAGTGATGTAGGATACACGACTAGCATAGTATTATTGTTATGCGTAATCAAGATAACATACTCCTTGTGCCACGATATGTGTGGAGAGAGCACCATAATAAGAAGTTCACTACAAGGCTCGTAGGAAGCCACTTTGTTGATCCAAGAGTGAGGACACCTCTAAATAACCACTTTGATGTCTGAGAGAAATCATCCATACAAACCACCTCAATTAAGGGTTTCCCCATGGATATAGTAATTAGCTTAGGGGGTCCCTCTTTAATCCTCCTTTGACCGTGTATGTTACGAGTCGACGCCAATCTATCATGGGGCATTCCGGGTACGCTTCCAGGACACGTCAAAACGATTTCTCCCTCCCTTTAGTCCCGAAAGAAGATGATATGTGGCAGACTACACATACCATGTAAAGAGAGAGATCAAACACAAATCATAATTATATCATAGACAAGCAAGTCATACGGGCACAAGAATAGATCATCTTTATTACAAGTGCATAATGGTGATACGGTATCTTCATCTCCCTAAGAACAAAGGAACTATTCACTCGTGGAAGCAATCAACAACATCATCATAATCAAATGAAAGGATAAAAGTACGATGGTAGATCTAATGCAAACCAACATTGGATATAGAATTACAAAGAGATCTAATTGATGAAAGATGGGAGTAATGGTGGTAATGGAGATCAAATGGTTAATGATGAAGCGGATGATGTGTTTTCCTCCAAAGATCCGTCAAGTAGCCGAGATTTTTCCGCAGCCAAGTTCCTCCTTCAGATACCTCTCGAATGTGGTGTTTCGTGGTTTATGGTGGCTGCGAATGTTGGATCTCCCCCTCGTCTTTGCCAGGAAGAAGTATTTCACGAGGTGGTCATGATGGCGCTTGGTACAGGCGGACGGTACGGGCGGGCTCCGCCCGTACCAGTGGTCGTTATCGGTACTGGTGCCTCCTCCTTATTTAGTATTCTTCTAGGTGCAGAGGTAAATTCATAAAATGACTTTTATCACTTAGAAATATCATATAATTACACAATACGATAGCTCTAACTGATATGTTCATATATGACTCGATGATTTGGGATCCTGTTGAAACAAGAACAAAATAGCGCGTGTAGACACGGTGAAATACAAAAATCCCTATTTGATTTATGCAACAAAAAAGGTAAATATGCTGCAATTTTGGACTCATCAACTCCCCCAAGCTAGACTCTTGATCCTCCCCGTGGAAGATGGTGGCTTATGGACAAGATCATCGTGTTCATGAGACACGAGTCGTTACAATAAATGAGGTAGGAATTGAAGCAGGAATACAACATCAGATGTAAAGACACATCCGAGGTATTACCATAACATTACACATTACATAAGCTAGAGGATTCCACACCTTTTTTAGTATTACATAAGCTTCTAGTGATTCAACATATCATATAATCATAGAGTGTAAATATATAGAGCACTAAGTTTAGTAGTGACGATCCATGATCATGTTCTTTCTCTTTTTTTCTATGTTTGATTCTTTGATAGCTGCTTTCTTATTTTCTTTTGATACTTGTATGACTATGTTTTTACTTGCTCCCTTTTCTCTTTTTCTTTCCAGCATAGCTATTAGATCATGCTCACTACTTTAAATGTCTTTCAAAAACTCTTAATTATAATATGCTACCAGCATAATTCTTCTCATAACTTAATCAATACTTTTGTTGTTGTGGAAGTCCCTAAAATTTTATAGTTGTACAAGTATCATAACACTCAACCTAGTTCAATCATCTCATATAATAATCATGAATCAAACACAACATCAATTATCATAAAGTCTCATTACTCAACGGATATAAATATCCTCAAAGTTGATGCAACTAATGCAAATTTAGAAGTTTAAACCTGACCATGTATGCAGAAAAGTAAACTTGCAAAAACTATAAGATAGATTACAAGGTCCTCATAGATCCCCGCCAAGCTTGGAGTCAAGCCGGGTGGATCAAATAATCCCTTGAGATTACTTACTACTTTTTTGGGAGTAAAGAAGTCATCATCTTCCTCTTCGTCATCCGCTTTGAGGCTGCAAGCTTAAGCAATACACACAAATCGAGTAGACATCTCTATGATGCCAATACGTAATTCTTTGATTACCTTGTATAAAAATCTCTTGTCATCAGCCATCTCCATAATGATCTTGGTTAGGAGTTGTACTCTATCATCGATGTCATCGACCTTCTTTTTGAGATCTTTGCCCATCATCCAGTAAGAGTCAGCTCCCTCCCAGTGGTCTCAACACAAGCCTTAGAAATCTTTTCAAGGTTCTTGATCTTTTATCGAATCTCATCTCGGTCTCCCTTTTTCTTGGAAGATGTTTCCATAGCTGATTTAAGAGAAGATCCCTGAAGTGTATACCTGTAGGGGTTGAGTGAATATTCTCCTTTGTTCCTTCCTTGTTCCATGTGCCTCAGCATCTCCAATTTCTGCGGGAACATATCTTCCCAATTGGGGAGTGGAACCACTCGTGCGGACTCACAGTTGGAGGAGGATGAAGTATCTCCTTCAGATCCATCCTTCTTGGACTGTCCTTCAGCGACATGCTCCTTCTTGGCCCAAATCTAACTTTCACTTGTTGTATTCTTCAGTTGGGATCAAAGAGATTAATTCCATAGTGTTTACTTCATGAACTCTATAATGCTTCAATCACTGCCCATTAACAATCCAGGATGAAGAAGAGTGTGTATTCTTTTTCAGTCTCACTGCTCCTGATGGATATGCTTCTTCGACATCATATGGTTCTTCCCATCTGGATTTCAACTTTCCTACAAAATCTTAAGCCTAGAGCTGTAAAGCAAAACTCTATCTCTAGTTTTAAATATCTTGTTCTCTAACTTTTAGTCATGCCACTTTTTAAACTTTTCTTTAAATATTCTAGTGTTTCCATAAGCCTCATTCCTGAGTTCATCTAAAGCATGAATCTCTAAGATTCATTTTTCCCCTGCAGTCTTTGTCGTGGTGGTGTCACGGCAGATGCCATGGATAGGATAAAGGTGGGGACTAATAGCACTAGGGGAATCCAGGAATGCAGGGAGGGATAGTGAGGTGATTCCTCACGTAGAAGGTTTGTATTTGATTCACTTCACAGATTACAAGTGCTCCTCGAGCTGTATTGGAGTGAAGAGGAAGAAGGTACTCTCTTACTCTCCCTGCTAGCTAGCCCTCAGGAACCAAGTCACAACTAGTCTATAGAGATCAATACAGTAAGCTCCATCCAAATGAGACCAACCCCTTCTACAGAGGCCCTAGCCCCCCTTATATAGGAGTAGCTAGGTCTCCACTCATGGCATACGTGGAGGCATATTCCAGGGAATATGCCTCCTCCCAAAATAGTAAGCCGACCGGGTTACTTTTCCCCCGCGTCATCCATTGCAGAGGCTACGTGAGCCTCTGCGGCGCCTGCGTCAGCCGACATCGGTGTCGTCACCTCTGTTGTCCTGCCCCTGTGCGCTTTGCTCATGTTGTGCGTACCGGGGCTACTTTTGATCAGCGAGATACCTTCCTTCTCCTAGAAGCTTGCTATGACCCGGATCGTAGTTGATCCGGTCACACATGTTCCTCCATACAAGTTAGAGTCACCTATCCGGCTTACGACTTAAGTCGGATGAGACTTAGTTAGGTGGACATCCCCTGGTCCGGGTTACCCCGAGATTCGGCCTGCCTTGAGGTAACTCGGCCAGCATTTGCTTTGACCCTGCCGTACCTCGGCTAACTTGGACTTTATACCCCGGCGTGACCCTACCCGGGGTATCCCCCCAACATTAGTCCCCGAAGCTGGTGCGGTCTTAGTTGCCTTAGCCACTAAGGCCACAGCAGGTTCAATATCACCGAGCTTTGTGCTCCTTCTCCGAGTTACCTCTTATCTCGGATCTCATGGGTTTACTTTCCCTTGGCACATTTCAAGTTTTCACTTGCTGGTCGGCTTACCATAATCCCATCCGGGTTATCTTTCCTTCTCTCGTACGCTTTCCCACGTGGAGGCTAATCATTAGGTTGCCTCATTTGAAGGGCCAGCCACCCGATGCAGTATTGTCAGTTATCACTGTAGCGCATGTCACGTCTGGCCTGCCTCCTCGTTAACTACATCAACGCATCGCGTCATGGGATTTGCTACACCCTGTGGTCTTCCATGTGGCTCTTCGCTGATTGGTCCATCTGGTTTATACATGGCCAGACCGTGTGGCATACCTGCATAACGCGATCCCACTTCCTCCTCGATGGAGCAGTTAAATAGGGGAGGGGTGCGCCCCTTGGGTCTTTTCCCACTTC
The DNA here is from genome assembly GCA_916181665.1 of Avena sativa. NCBI lineage: Eukaryota > Viridiplantae > Streptophyta > Magnoliopsida > Poales > Poaceae > Avena > Avena sativa. The sequence goes on from OV702287.1 coordinate 578,737,723, forward strand.
CGCGCCCCTCTGCCTCTAGTTCTTCTTCTTCATCTTCTCCCGCAATAGCGCCGCCGCCGCACCGCTACCACACGCATCTACGTCGCCATCGCCGCTGCGCACCTCCTCCGCCACGGGTCGCTGTCAATCTCGGCCTCTGCCCCCACCGTCGCTAGTGCCAGTGAGGGCAGCGAACTTGAGATGACAGAAGAGGAGCTTGTCATCGCCGACCAGGAGATGGAGGAGGACGCCGCGACGGCGGACCGCGGTGCGTGGGCTGGATCCTTGGTCTGCCAGGATGACCTGGACTGGCTCTACCGCACCAGACACATCCCCGCAGGCGTCACCGGACGTCTCGCCTCCGCCGAACTTGCACCCTCACCCAATCCGAGTGAGTATGTGGTGTTCCTGTCGCATTTCCAGCGGGCATTCGGTTTGCCAGTTAGCGATTTTTTCCACGATTGGTTAAACACCTATGAAGTCCAGCCACACCATCTTCCTGCCAATGCTATCACATCTCTCGCTGCTTTCGCCTCCACGATCGAAGGCTACGCCGGATTATGGCCCGCAAAGGAGCTATGGATCTAGTTCTTTGGCCTTCGTCGTAACGTAATTCCGAACATCCAGCTTGACCCGAAGGACAAGCAGCTTACGCAGTTCGGTGCTGCGTCCATTTCACCCCGGAGGCTCTCCGTCTTTCCCCGGGTTACCGGGCTGGACTCCTGCAAAGGATGGGCCTGGACCTTCTATTATGTTCGGAACGACGGCACTAAAGACCTGATCCGGCTTCGCCCCTATGCTTCGGGTCCTCCTAACCCGGAGTTGTGGGACATTGTCCCCAAGAAACCCACAGTATTGGCCAACCAGGTCAACAAAAGGTTCGTGGAGCTGAAGGATCTCGAGTTGCGCAACGAGTATGCCATGATCACCTTCGTCCACAACCGGATCTCCCCTCTCCAGAAACACACTCACAAAGTGTGCCACATGAGCTGGGGCCGCGACCCCAACCGGACCTCATCTTCCGAGCTGAGCAACACAGAAATCTATCGCCGGGTCAAGGCCCTCTTCACCACCCACAAGGACTTCTCCTCTGAGTGGACATGGGGAATTGAGCATTATTGCCGGGATAGGCTTCCTCCCGTGGTAAGCTTCGCGCCACAAACTTTCTCCGAATTAAATCTTATGTCGATTGTTGTTGTATTTTTAACTCTATTGTCTTTTTTCTCCCTTAGCAATTCCTTTAGCAAACTATTGAGGATGGCACCGATCCCACCCTCAAATGTGCACCTGACCGGGAGAGCTCGGACGAGGAAGAGCCGGACCAGGAGATGTTCCTCCCAATGGCCGACGCGACCAAGCGACCCACCGGTAAACTCTCTTCTATTAGCGATTGGCCCGACGATGAAGATGGCTCGGATGTTGAGGTGATGGAAGCATTTGACGCTGTCCCCCTTTTCTTATGCTTTTCCGGCATCAGCTAACCCCGGTGGGCAGATCCATGAGGACCCTCCCCTTTCCGTGGGTGATCTTGGTCTGGTTGCGCCAAAGAAAAGAAGTGAATCCGCATCGACTTCGTCCTCCGGACCTTCTCAGCTAGCCAAGAGGCGAAAGAAGTCCGGGGATAAGACTGCCTCCAAGCCTGCAACCAAGGCCCCAGCACGAAGGGCTCGGAAGCCCAAGGAGCCGCTGACCTCGGATGCGTAAGCCTCTTTTTCCCTCTTCCATTTACTTTTCCTTGCATTGTTATAGTTCCTCATCTGACATTATTTGATTCAGCAGAGCTGCGGTCGAGGTCCCCAGAGTGGATCTAGCATCACTTCGCTGCTCCGACTTAGCCCTTCTCCCCCTCGTGGTGACGATTCATGCCCGCTGAGCCCTATTCCGGAGGGTTCAGAGGCTGCTCCGGGTTCCAGCCCACCTCGTTAAGAGGGTGGCAACCTCGGAGTGGGGGAGACTGGCCCAGCCGAGGCAACGGCATCCACCACTTCGGCTCTGCCGCAACCAGCTACTACCGAGTCTACTTCAGTACCTCCTGTGAAGAAGAAAACAACACCAGCACCAACACTAACTCCAGCACCAGCAGCAAAAGCAGCAACGCCAAGCCCCTCCGCCTCGTCCGAGTCTTCTCAGTCTCGGCGAGAAAGCACCCAGGCAGCTCCCAAGGGTAAATCTGCTGCAACAACTTCCTCCTCTCAGCAGCCCAAAGGCAAAAAGGCCCCTGACGCCACCAGGGCAGTGTCCATCGAGGCAGGACACCGCACTCTCGCGTCCATGCTTTCCAAGAAGCCTCCAGCACCAAAGGACGCCCCTGTCGAGCCAGCTAGTGCGCAGCAACTTGTCTTGCACATCAGCCCGGCCCTTGCTCAGGTTGAGAGGAGGGAAGCACATATCAAGGGCTTGGTGGCGCCCCACATGCTCAGCGGCGAACGATATCCTCCAACCTTGATCGAGTTCATGAACAACTGGAACAAGGCGGAGTTCGTCTACAACGACGATCTCCCGGAGAAGTTCGGTCCCGCCGAGTTTTCTGCTCAGATGAACACAACCGCTAAGGCGATTAACCTGGCGGGTCGGATGATGGAGGTAAGTTACTTCCCCTTTTCCTTAGCAGGCTGTAGATATTAGTGATATAACCATTAGTCCCCGAGCCTCCGGGGGATTAACTTGTTACTCGGTCGGATGCTTCTTAGAAAGCTAACTTAACTCCTTGATAACTTCGAATATGCACACACATAGAGCCGGATTAAGTTCCGCTTGGCCCGGATCTTCCACACTTTGAATATGCACACACCTAGAGCCGGGTTATGTTCCGCTTGGCCCGGATCTTGCACACTTCGAATATGCACACACCTAGAGCCGGGTTAAGTTCCGTTTGGCCTGGATCTTGTACACTTCGAATATGCACACAGCTAGAGCCGGGTTAAGTTCCACTTGGCCCCGATCATGTACACGTCGAATATGCACGCACCTAGAGCCGGGTTAAGTTCCGCTTGGTCCGGATCTTGTACACTTCGAATATGCACACACCTAGAGACGGGTTAAGTTCCGCTTAGCCCGGATCTTGTACACTTCGGATATGCACACACCTAGAGACGGGTTAAGTTCCGCTTGGACCGGATCTTGTATAGTTCGAATATGCACGCACCTAGAGCCAGGTTAAGTTCCACTTGGCCCGGATCTTGTACACTTTGAATATGCACACACCTAGAGCCGGGTTAAGTTCCGCTTGGCCTGGATCTTGTACACTTCGAATATGCACACACCTAGAGTCGGGTTAAGTTCCGCTTGGCCCGGATCTTGTACACTTCGAATATGCACACACCTAGAGCCGGGTTAAGTTCCGCTTGGCCCGGATCTTTTACACTTCGAATATACACACACCTAGAGCCGGGTTAAGTTCCGCTTGGCCCGGATCTTGTACACTTCGAATATGCACACACCTAGAGCCGGGTTAAGTTCCACTTGGCCCGGATCTTGTACACTTCGAATATGCACACACCTAGAGCCGGGTTAAGTTCCGCTTGGCCTGGATCTTGTACACTTTGAATATGCACACACCTAGAGCCGGGTTAAGTTCCGCTTGGCCTGGATCTTGTAAACTTTGAATATGCACACACCTAGAGTCGGGTTAAGTTCCACTGGGCCCAGATCTTGTACACTTCGAATATGCACAAGGCTTAGGCTATATTTTTGTACTCTTTTCAGGTGCACCAACCGCCGGAGCGCCGAGTTTCAGCGTCTCCTGGACACTCACAAAATGCTGCTCTTAAAGCATAATGCACATCTCGCTGAGCAAGAGAAAAGGGGTAAGTTCTCTTCTTCACATTTTTTCTGCTTTCCTTCATCTTCTTCTGCCGAACTAATCCATCATTCGGTTTTCGCAGCTGGGGTGGAGGCTGAGAACAAGCTTATGAGGAAGAATCTGGATCAGATTAAGGGTAAGTTACTTTTGCATGACCTTGCTCTGCTTTCTATCTCCTTTTCTCCTTGGCTTGACAAACATTCATACCTCGGCTTTGCCAGGTTAACAAACTATTTCAGTATCGCTGGAAGATAGTGTGCCCGTGCCTGATATGATGCTGCATTTTCTCGAACAAGCAGGGCAGCATCAGGCCGATATCAAAAAGAAAGACAATGAGCTTGCCCTCCTCCAAACCAAGGATGATGAGATTGCCAAGCTAAAGGCAGAAATGAAGAAGTTGAAAGCACATCACCAATCCGATCTTGAAAAGGTTGGCCAGGACTATACTCAAGAGCGCGAGCGCCTCAATCTCCAAATTTCCAATGACCGAGAACTTCTCCAGGAGGCCGACGTCAAGCTTGAGTCGGCGAATGCTGAACTTGTGCAGCTCCGCAAAAGACGCGATGACTGTACCATGGAATTGACGCCACATCTTACGTAAGTTCCTTTCCCTTATCCGACATATTTCTCCGGGTTACTGCACATGTCTTTTCATTACCTGCTTCTCTTATCTCGTTTTCAGGCAAATTTCTAGAGGGCACTGCCATTGCAAGCGCCGCTGTTGCTAATTTCCACCGAGATAGGGGTACTCCCATTTCTCCTGATGGTGAAGACATTCCCTATGACATGGAGGACCTGTTGGTCAGCCTGGCATCTCGCTTGGAAATCATCAAGAACTATGGCACGGATCTCCTTGACGTTGCAGTCCGAATCTTCAACACGTTTTGGCCCGCCGAAGACACTCTGGAGGGAACCACAACTCTTGTTGAAAAGTTGATGGAAATCGAGACACAACTCGACCTTTGGAGGGAGTCCGCCAGACGTGCCGCATCTGAGACCGTTCTCCATTACGTACTGATGTGGTACGAAAAGATCGACCTCAACCTCTTACCGCGCATGCGCACCGGATCCAAATGGACCAGTGACCCGGAGTGGGTAGCTCGGCAGGCTTGCGCCCATAGCCTCATCTAGTATGCTCCCATTCATGAATGGACTGAGGGACTGAGCTTCCTGGAAGCCGTTGGTGAAGAAAATGCTGAGAATGTTGAAGACGGCTCGGATGAGGATGAAGAGGGCGATGCCTCCGACATCGAAGACAGCGAAGATGATGCCGAACTTCCTCCTCCTGCTGCTCCTTGAGTGAAAACACCTTAAAATTTATCAGATCCCCGGTATGCCGGGTGGAATTGTATCCAGTACACATGTGATATTTTGCTACTAAGTTTTTTATGCCGGATTAACTTGGGCGCAGTCCCCGAGTTTCATTTTCTCGTTCGTCCAATCTTCTGGCTAGCCTCGTGTCTACCTTGATTCGGTTTTATGACTTACGAATCTGAGCTTCAAAAATTGTCTTAACAATACTTGGAAACTTTAGTCTTAGCTCAAAATATTCAGCATAATAATTTGAAAGTAAATACAAGGTTAGTCCGAAAAACAAACGTCGGCTTGATTATGTTCTTTTCCTTAGTCATTTTTCATCTGCTACGCAATTCCAAACTTGTTCTCTTGCTTGCCATGAAGAAAATCTTGTTGGACAACAGCAAGTCGAAGAGTTGGGTTTTTGGTGCTCACACACTACTAATCCGAGTTAAGTAGAACAACTTACTCCAGCTGACGTACAAATAATACAAGACAACAAATATTATTAAGGCAGTCCCCGAGTTACTGCTCGAGGTGCCAACATTTCATTGATAAGCTCGTTGCCGGCATACATACCGACATATGAGAAGACTCGGATACATACACTTCTCTGCTAAGTGTAGAAAGGAAGAAGTAGAGCTACATTCCATGGACGCTTAGATTCCTCGCCGGACCTGTCCACCTTGTTCTTTTCCTGTGGCTTTGCATCGATAAGATAATAACAATCATTGTGCAGTGCTTTGCTCATAATGAATGGCCCTTCCCATGGGAGGGATAACTTATGCATGCTAGCAGTATGTTGTACTAACCGGAGCACCAGATCGCCTTCCCGGAAAACTCGAGGGCTTACTTTCCGGCTATGATAGCGTCGGAGATTTTCCTGATGTATGGCGGATCTGGAAAATGCCAATTCTCTCGCTTCTTCCAGCAGATCAACATCATTTTGCCGGGCTTCTTGCACTTCGGCTTCTGTGTATTGGGTGACCCTCGGCGAGTCATGCTCTATGTCGGCTGGTAATACAGCTTCTGCCCCATATACCAGAAAAAATGGCGTATAGCCTGTTGATTGATTCAGAGTTGTTCTTAAACTCCAAAGTACTGCTGGTAGTTCTTCTATCCAGCACCCCGCTAATCTTTCCAGCGGCTCAATGAGCCGGGGTTTTATCCTGGATAATACTAATCCGTTGGATCTTTCCACTTGTCCATTCGATGCGGATGAGCTACCGAGGCAATGTCTAGCCGGATCTTCTTATCCCGGCAGAATCGCGCAAATGCTCCTTCAGCAAAATTTGTTCCATTATCAGTTATGATACTGTGAGGATAACCGTATCTCAAGATGATGTCTTTGAGAAATGTTACGGTCGTAGCTCCATCACACTTTCTTATTGGCTTCACTTCGATCCATTTTGTAAACTTATCCACCATGACCAAAATGTGAGTCATAGTCCCCCTTGCTGGTTTGAACGGGCCAAACATATCCAAACACCATACGACAAATGGCCATGTGATTGGTATGGTCTTGAGTTTCGACATAGGCATATGTGTCTTGGTAGCATACCTCTGACAACCATTGAATTTTCTCACCAAATCTTCTGCTTGTTCTAAGGCACTTGGCCAGTAGAATCCATGTCGGAAAGCTTTTGCCACCAAGGCTCGGGACGAGGCATGATGCCCGCACTCCCCTTGATGTATATCTCGGAGGATGTCAAGCCCTTCTTCCGGGTCAACGCATCGCTGGAGGACATTGGTCACACTCCTTTTGTGTAGCTCAGGATTGATGATTGTGTATGCCTTTGCTCTCCTCTGAGTTTGCCTAGATAACACCTTCTCAGTGGGTAACGTTCCATCTTTCAGGAATTGAAATATAGGCAGTGCCCAAGCTGGTATTGCTCGCACAGGGAACACATCCTCATCAATTTCCATCTGATCCACCAGCATAACTTCAACCAGATCACGCTGAGAAGTCCCCTGGTCCTGCGAGGCAGTCCCTGGGTTCGCTGAGGCAGTCCCCAGGTTTGCCGAGGCATTCCCCGGGTTTCATGCACTACCTCCCATGTCAACGTCCATGGGCATAGCTCCGGATTCTGTATCCTCCGGGACGGAGACTGGGTCAGTTTCTGGGGACGATCTGATAGATGGTTTTCTGAGGTGCTCTAATGCTACACGCGGTGGAATTGCTTGTCGGGTTGATCCGAGCTTCGACAGCATGTCGGCAGCCTCATTTTCCACCCGTGGTACATGACAAAATTCGCATCCCTCAAAATAACCAGATATTTACTGCACATGGAATCTGTATAATGCCATGTTTGGATCAAGAGCATCCCACAACCCCGACACTTGCTGAACTACCAAATCTGAGTCGCCAAAGCATTGGATCCGACGTATCCCAATTTCTTTTGCCACTTTGAGCCCATGCACAAGTGCCTCATATTCAGCGACATTGTTTGATGCCGCGAAATGGATCTGCAGCACATATTTCAGCTGGTCCATCTTTGGCGAGGTAAGCACCACTCCGGCGCCTAACCCAGTTTTTGTTTTTGACCCGTCAAAGTGCATCCTCTAGTAGTTCGGATCTGGTAGCGGTGGTTCATATTGTACCTCGGCCTAGTCCACAAAAAAGTCGGCCACCGCCTGAGACTTGATTGCTTCTCTTATGTCATATTGTGGTGCATAGGTAGCTAGTTCAATTGCCCATTTCACAATTCTACCACTCGCATCTTTGCTACTCATTATCTCGGATATGGGAGCTTCACATATTACCTTGATGGGATGCTCCTCAAAGTAATGCTTCAACTTCTTAGCTGCCATATAGACACCGTAGGCCACCTTTTGATAGTGTGGGTAATTCTGCTTTGAGGCAGATAATACCTCGCTCAGATAATACACTAGCCTTTGCACCGACTTACCCTCTTCGTCTCGCTCTACCACAATCACTTCACTTACAACTCGGTTGGTTGCGGCTATGTAGAGCAACATTGGCACCTTTGATAGTGGAGAGGCTAACACTGGTGCGGTAGCTAACATCTTCTTTAACTAGGCAAAGGATTCATTGGCCTGCGGCGTCCAAACGAACTTATCCGACTTTTTCATGAGTTGATAGAGAGGCAATGCCTTTTCTCCCAACCGACATACAAACCGACTTAACGATGCCAGGCAACCAGTGAACTTCTGGACAACGTTAAGACACTTCAGTAGTTCCATTCGCTCAATGGCCCGGATCTTAGTTGGATTCACTTCGATACCTCGGCTGGATACGAGAAATCCGAGTAATTTTCCAGCAGGGATACCGAAGGTACATTTTTCTGGGTTAAGCTTCATCGGGAACCTTCTTAAGTTCGTGAATGTCTGCCTGATGTCGTCAAGGAGCGTTTTGCTTTCCTTGGTCTTGATAACCACATCATCCACATACACTTGCACATTTTGACCTATTTGGTCGTGCAAACATTTTTGCATACATCTTTGGTACGTTGCCCCTGCATTATGTAAACCAAACGGCATGGTACGATAGCAATAAGCCCCATACGGGGTGATAAATGCAGTCTTTTTTTGATCATCCGGATTCAGAGGTATCTGGTGGAAACCAGAATATGCATCAATGAATGACAACAGTTCACATCCAGCAGTCGACTCTATGACTTGATCTATCCTTGGCAGTGGGAATGGATCTTTTGGACATGCCTTTTTCAGGTTCGTGTAATCGATACACATACGCTAAACCACTGCCACATTCGGATCATCCTTCTTCTTCTCCACCAGCACCGGATTAGATAGCCAATCCGGGTAAAGTACTTCCATGATAAATCCTGCTGCTAGTAACCAAGCTATTTCATCTCCAATGACTTTTCTCCTATCTTCGGCGAAGCAGCGGAGAGGTTGCTTCACCGGCCTTGCTCCGGGTCTCACGTTCAAAGAGTGCTCGGCCAACTCCCTCGGAACACCTTGCAAGTCCTATGTGGACCAAGCAAAAATATCCCGATTCTCACGGAGGAAGTTGACAAGCTCGCTTTCCTATTTATCATTCAACCCGTCACCAATTGTTACGGTGCGCTCTGGGAACATATCATCAACAGGCACTTTCTTGGTAACCTTTGTGGCTTGGAATGAGACACTGCCATGCGGGTTACTCAGTGCCGGCATATACTGCTGCGTGGACTGAGCCAATGCCGCCACCTCCTAGATTTTTCATTTCTCTTGCGCAATCATGAGTGACTCAGCTAGGTTAGACCAGGCTGAGGCACACTCAATGGAACGTCAGAAATCCCCAGCAATGGTAATCACTCCATTTGGCCCGGGAAACTTCATCTTCAAGTAACCGATGTGACAACTTGCCATGAACTTGTTCAATGCCGGTCTTCCGAGTAACGCGTGATATGCACTTTCCAAGTTCACCACTTCGAACTCCAAATTCTCAGTTCAGCAGTTATCTCTTGTGCCGAACAATACGTCAACCCGGACCTTGCCTATTGGCTCACAAGAGATGCCTGGCACAATGCCATGGAAAGTTGTCCTTGTAGCTTGGAGCATGTTCTCCGAGATACCCAACTTGCGCATTGTATCCGCATACATAATGTTAATGCTACTCTCATTTTCAATCAGTACCATCGAGAACCTCACATTGATGTTAGGCCCAATGAATGTCGGATCCAGCACTAGCACATACGAACCAGGACTCGTCATAAGCTTGGGATGATCTTTGATGTTCCAGGTAATTTCCTGGTCCGACCAAGGCATATACCTCGTCACTGCTGGTATTACCGCATTGACCTCCATATGTCGGCGCTGCAAGCTCTATCTATCGGTTTCCTCAGTGGTAAACACACAGTAACTCTGATGATGCTCCCTGTACTCATTCCTCCCCTCATTTTTGGGGTACCTCTGATCCGGCTGATGCTGGTTTTCTACTTGATGCACTGCATCCCTTCTCTTAGGGTTCTCATACCTCGGCGGAGGGGGAGGCAACATTAGCTGTTGCGTGTTCACTCCGGAGAGCAATTGCTGCCAAGGTAACTCCTGTCGAGGTTGATCATTCCGAGATGCCTGAGCATTCCCCGAACCACCTTGTTCTATCTTACACATCCACTCAGATTGCCTCGTTGTATGACCCGCTGGGTTACTCGGATTTGGCGTGTGAAATTTACACGGCTGATCCAACATCGACTCATAAGTATACCTCGGATGGTCCTTCTTTTCTTGCCACTGTTTCGTCTGCTCTGGCGTCCAAGTTTTCTTGCCATCATTCCTTGGTATCCATTGTTGCCCTCCCGTTTTCTGACGTTGATTGCTCCCTGTGCCGGGCTGATCTTGATTCACAGCTGCCACTTGTTGCGAACTGTACCGGTGATCCGGTCTGTCATCTCTTCTTTTACCTCTGTAATCATTCCTCTGGGATGATCCGGCTCCATCTCTCTGGTAGTACTCCTCATTCGACTCGTTCGATACGAGTCTGGGTTGAGTCGGATCACCAAAAGCATACGAATCAGCAATCCGAATCATTTCGGCCAAAGTGGTTGGCATTTTCCTTTGCAACTTCTGCCACAGCTCGCTTGCATATCTGCACCCCTGCGCAAACCATGCTATGGCCTGCGACTCTATCACACCCTCACACGAGTTTCTCACGGTACACCACCGGGTTAAAAACTCCCGGTCTGTCTCGTTCGGTCTCTGCTTACACATAGCTAGGGTATGTGGCCTATTTGGCCTCTAATATGTACTTGAGAAATTGCTGATAAACATTTCCTCAAAATCGATCCAGCAGTTAATACTTCTGGGCGGCAAATTGTTTAACCATACCCTTGCTGGCCCCTCCAACATCTGGGGGGCGTACCTCACAGCCCATCTCAAGTTGCCTGTCGCAATTTTCACAGCTGTAGCATAGTTTATCAACCAATCCTCCGGCTTAGTACTGCCGTCATACGTATTTGTGCCTCTGGGTAACTGGAAGTTAGGTACTGGTGGCTCCTTCCTGATCCGGGGCCCAAAACACGGAGGACCCTGACTTTCAATCTGCTCTGACCTATATAGTCGATCCAGTTTCAACCTGGCGTCATTAGGCATCAGATCCCTGCTTCCCAATCTTGACCCTATCACATGATAGTCCGGCCTTGGGTATCCTGCATTCACCATTTCTGAATCTCCATCGTCATACCGGTCTTGCTCTCGTGGTGCACCTCTCTTTTGCATACCTCGGCCGACACTTTGCTCTTGCCTTGGTATATTCCGCTGCTGCGGTTGTCCTGCCGAGTTGCGCTGTCCGACATTGCCATTTACAGCGTTTCCTTGACCGACATTGCCTTGGTCGCGGTTACCTCGGTCAGCTTTACCTCGGCTTACGCTTCGTCGATCATCGTTTCTCTGTACCTCTTTTGCTTTTCTTGCCCTTGTCGGGTCATACGGAACGATCTGTTTGTTTCTCCTGGCCGAGGTTACTACCTCTTCTCTCCTAGGACCACCATGAGGAGACGATGCTGCTCCAGTGGATTTCTCCGGGTTACCCACCGCCGAATGAACGATATTGGAGGCCCCAGCTCTCTCCGGGTTAGCCCTGAGCAATTCCTCATTTTGCTTGTTCGTGATCCGCACCAACTCATTGACCCTATCTTGCTGTCTCTGACGGGCTTCACCCGTTAGACCCTCTAACTCGGACACAGCTGCATCCGCTGCTCTAAGGTTTTTTGCCGGGGTACTATACTTCGGCAGCCCCACAGACAAACAGTTCTCTGACTCCTCAATCCTAGTATCACCCTGTTTGTTCATTTCACTCATGAGATTTCTCCCCTTCAATTTTATAGCATCTACTTTATTTTCCTTTGCGTACTCACGTGGCGTCATGTTCAACGACTGCTGAGCCGCACCTATCTTTTTTGCTCCCTCTAGAATTTTTTGCGTAGTTTCCTCTAGCTCGGCCTGTGCCTGAGCCGGATCTACCACTGCTGCTACCGGGTTTGCCAAGCTATCCATAGCTTCTCTCAGTACATTCTCATGCCTCTCTAGTGGAGGACCTCTACCTTTCCTCGGTGCCTTAGGTGTTACCTCTGGATCTGGTGCCGGATCCTTGCTCTCGCCCGCGCCTGGCGCAGTCATGATCACTTCAACACGGTCCGGGGAGCGAGTGATATGTGCCTCGTGAACCACGCTAAGGGGTGGCTCCCCTGCCTCGACGATGTGCCGCGGATGAACGCATGACACATCGACAGCAACGTAGACTTTGTGCGCACCGAGCTTGATGAAGAGGCTGTTGCGTGGAAGTGGGCGCGTGCCGAAGCAGCCAGCGTTGTCGCTGACGAAGTCCAGCACTCCAAAGCGCTGAACGAGCCTGGAGACGATGTGTTCGCTGGTGCCAATGAGGTTTTCCGTCCGGATCTTGACCCCTGCTAGCGCCGCTAGCCCCGCGGTGGGCGCAAACTATCGTGGTGGTGTCACGGCAGATGCCATGGATAAGCTAAAGGTGGGGACTAATAGCACTAGGGGAATCCAGGGAGGGATAGTGAGGTGATTCCTCGCGCAGAAGGTTTGTATTTGATTCACTTCACAGATTACAAGTGCTCCTCGAGCTGTATTGGAGAGAGGAGGAAGAAGGTACTATCTTACTCTCCCCGCTAGCTAGCCCTCAGGAACCAAGTCACAACTAGTCTATAGAGATCAATATAGTAAGCTCTATCCAAATGAGACCAACCCCTTCTACAGAGGCCCTAGCCCCCCTTATATAGGAGTGGCTAGGTCTCCACTTAGGGCATACGTGGAGGCATATTCCAGGGAATATGCCTCCTCCCAAAATAGTAAGCCGACCGGGTTGCTTTTCCCCCGGGTCATCCATGCAGAGGCTACGTGAGCCTCTGTGGCGCCTGCGTCAGCCAACATCGGCGTCGTCACCTCTGTCGGCCACGCCCCGGTGGTCCTGCCCCTGTGCGTTTCGCTCATGTTGTGCGTACCGGGGCTACTTTTGAACAGCGAGATACCTTCCTTCTCCTAGAAGCTTGCTATGACCCGGATCGTAGTTGATCCGGTCACACCTGTTCTTGCATACAAGTTAGATTCACCTATCCGGCTTACGGCTTAAGTCGGATGAGACTCCGTTAGGTGTGTAGGGGTTCGCAGCATGGAAAACAAAAATTTTCTATCGCATACAAACAAACAAGCCAAGATCTATCTACTGGATTGTAGCAACGAGTCGATGGAATAACTCACCCTCGAAGATTCCAAAGTGTTTAACGAGAGCAGATTCTCGTGGGTGATGTAGTCGTACTCTTTCCGATCTCAAGATCGCGTAGACGATCCTTCCAGCGCCACGTTCCAGCAGCGCTCCCGCAGTCGGTCACACGTTCGGTACTCGACGAAGACCTTCCTCTCCCTTGTTCCAGCAGGCAGCGGAGGTTGTAGCACTCTCCTCGTGATTCCGGCAGCACAACGGCGTGGTACCGGAGGTAGAGGGGAGATCCCGCAGGGCTTCGCCTTAAGCCGGTGCGAGTATGGTGGAGCTTATGAGAGAGGCTATTAGTGGTCTAGTAATTAGACACACCAATTAGAGGGCTCTAAACCAATTAGAAGGCTCTAAACCGAATAGCTCTAAACCGGGGTCTAGATCTAGGGTTTAGTTTAGAGGATAGGAAACTTGTGTTGTGTCTAGAGGAGGAAGCCCTGCCCCTCCTTTTATAGGTGGGAGGGCCGGCGCCATGGGGAGGAGTTCCTCCCCAACTCGGCCTAGGGAGGTGCGCCGGCCTAGGGGAGGAACCCTCCTCCAACTCGGCCTCCACCTCTCCTCCTCTTTCTCCACTTTCCGAAACTGGCAGTTTGACCGAAAACTGGCAGTTTGACTTTTCCAATTAGGATTTGAATTAACCCTTTATTTCGGACAGCGAGAACACTTAGTACATGATGCAATCATTCCAACATGCAATGACACATTCATGTACCCCTTCCCCCCCGGAGTGCCGGACATTCCGGGACCTTCTAGAATGTTCCCGATGAAAACACCGGAACCATTCCCCAACTCCGAAACGGGACTTTCCTTATATGAATCTTATTCTCCGGACCATTCCGGATCACCTCGTGATATCCCGGATCCCATCCGAGACTCCGAACAACATTCGGTCTCTTTCTCATAATACCATAACTACTCAAACAACGTCGAATCCTTAAGTGTGTCTCCCTACGGTTCGTGAATTATGCGGACATGATCGAGACACTTCTCCGAACAATAACCAATAGAGGAATCTGGAAATTCATATGGCTCCCACATATTTCTACGATTACTTTGCGATCGAATGAACCACTTACATACGATACCAATTTCCCTTTGTCTCACGATATGTTACTTATCCGAGGTTATGATCTTCGGTATCTCTGCATACCTAGTTCAACCTCGTTACTGATAAGTACTCTTTTCTCGTTCCCGTGATATGTGATCCCTTGTGACCCAGTCACATGCTTGCAAGCTAATTGGATGACATTTCACCGAGAGGGCCCAGAGAATATCTATCCGTCATATGGATGGACAAATCCCACTCTTGATCCATGTGTTTCAACCAATACTTTCCGAACACTCAATACCACCTTTATAGCCACCCTGTTACGGTGTGGTGTTTGATGACATCAAAGCATCCATCCAGTAAAGGTGATATGCATGATCTCATGGTCGAAGGAATTAGGTTACTATGTATCAGAAAGCATATAGCAATTGAACTATTGAAATGACTTGATCTTTATGCTACGCTTATCTATAGGAGTATGTCCACCATATCATTCTCCTAACGATATGATCTTGTTGTTAATAACATCTCAATGTTCATGATAGGGAAACCACAATCATCTATTAACCAACAAGCTAGTGAAGTATAGAGGCTATACTAGGGACTTCAATTTAAGTTTACAATTCACACAAGTATTAATGTTTCCTTGTTAATACTATTATAGCATGAATATAAACATTTATCATAAACACAAAGATATAATAATAACTATATTTATTATTGCCTCTAGGGCATATCTCCAACAGTCTCCCACTTGCACTAGAGTCATCTAATCTAGATTACATGGTAATATACCGAACACCCATGGCAGTTTGGTGTTGGTCATGTTTTGCCCTCGGGAGAGGTTTAGTCAACGGATCCGCCACATTCAGATCTGTGTGTACTTTGCAAATCTTTATATCCCCATCCTGGATATGTTCTCGAATAGCGTGAAAACGTAGCTTGATATGCTTCAGCTTCTTGTGTGACCTTGGTTCTTGCGCATTGGCTATGGCGCCCATGTTATCACAATAGATAGACATTGGGTCCAGCGCACTAGGAACCACACCCAGCTCTGTAATGAACTCTTTCATCCATATCGCTTCTTGTGAAGCCTCCGAAGCAGCCATGTATTCCGATTCAGTTGAAGATCTCGCCACAACGCTTTGCTTTGCACTCCTCCAGCTAACTGCTGCACCATTCAAAATAAATACGTATCCAGATTGTGATTTAGAATCATCCGGATCGGTGTTCCAACTAGCATCGGTGTAACCATAAACAACGAGCTGTTCATCACCTCCATAAGAAAGAACCATATCCTTAGTTCTTCTCAAGTACTTAAGGATGTTTTTGACCGCTATCCAATGATCCACTCCTGGATCACTTTGATATCTGCTAGTTAAACTAACAGCATATGCGATGTCGGGTCTAGTACATAGCATGGCATACATTAGAGATCCTATGGCTGAGGCATAGGGAGTCTTACTCATCCTTTCTCTATCTTCTGCCGATGTCGGACTTTGAGTTTTACTCAAGGTCGTATTGGGCAACATGGGCAAGAACCCTTTCTTGCTATCTTCCATTCCAAACCTCTTTAGAACTTTGTCCAAATATGTACTTTGTGACAATGATATTTGGCGTTTCGATCTATCTCTATAAATCTTTATGCCTAATATGTAAGCTACTTCGCCAAGATCCTTCATTGAAAAAACTATTATTCAAATACTCTTTGACACTATTAAGAAGGTCTACATCATTCCCAATCAACAATATGTCATCCACATATAGTATTAAGAATGCTACAGAGCTCCCACTCACTTTCTTGTAAATACAAGCTTCTCCATAAGTTTGTATAAAACCAAAACTTTTGATTACCTTATCAAAACGTTGATTCCAACTTCGGGATGCTTGCTTCAATCCATAGATGGACCGTTGAAGCTTGCATACCTTGTTAGCATCTTTAGGATCGACAAAACCTTTGGGTTGTATCATATACAACTCTTCATCAATGTCTCCATTGAGGAATGCTGTTTTGACATCCATCTGCCATATCTCATAATCATAATATGCAGCGATTGCTAACATAATCCTCACAGACTTTAGCTTCGCTACCGGTGAGAAAGTCTCATCGTAGTCAACTCCTTGAATTTGTCGAAACCCTTTTGCGACAAGTCGAGCTTTATAGACAGTAACATTACCATCAGCATCTGTTTTCTTCTTGAAAATCCATTTGTTCTCGACAGCCTTCCGGCCATCCGGTAAGTCCACCAAAGTCCATACTTGGTTTTCGTACATGGATCCAATCTCGGATTTCATGGCTTCTTGCCATTTATTGGAATCTGGGCTCATCATCGCTTCCTCATATGTCTCGGGGTCATCGGTGTTGTCCACCAACATGACATTCATAACGGAATCATACCAATCTGGAGTGGTACGAGTTCTCGTTGACCTCCGAGGCTCTGTAGTAACTTCAACCGAAGTTTCATGATCACTATCATTAGCTTCCTCTCTTATTGGTGCAGGCACCACAGGAACTTCTTCCGGTGCTGCGCTACTCGCAATTTCGAGAGAAGGTTCGACAACCTCGTCGAGTTCTACTTTCCTTCCAGTCACTTCTTTCGAGAGAAATTCCTTCTCTAGAAAGGATCCATTCTTGGCAACGAAGATTTTGCCTTCGGATCTATGATAGAAGGTATACCCAATAGTTTCCTTCGGGTATCCTATGAAGATGCATTTTTCCGCTTTGGGTTCAAGCTTGTCCGGCTGTAACTTCTTTACATAGGCTTCGCATCCCCAAACTTTAAGGAACGACAATTTAGGTTTCTTCCCAAACCATAATTCATACGGTGTCGTTTCAACGGATTTAGATGGTGCCCTATTTAAAGTGAATGCGGCTGTTTCTAATGCATAACCCCAAAATGTTAGCGGTAAATCTGTAAGTGACATCATAGAACGAACCATATCTAAGAGAGTTCGATTACGACGTTCAGACACACCATTACGCTGTGGTGTTCCCGGCGGTGTCAATTGTGAAAGTATTCCGCACTTCTTTAAATGCTCGCCAAACTCGTAACTTAGATATTCACCTCCACGATCAGAACGTAGAAATTTAATCTTCTTGTTACGTTGATTCTCTACCTCACTTTGAAACTCCTTAAACTTCTCGAAAGTTTCGGACTTATGTTTCATGAAATAGATATACCCATATCTACTCAAGTCATCCGTGAAGGTAAGAACATAACGATAACCACTGCGCGATGCTACACTCATTGGACCACACACATCGGTATGTATGATTTCCAATAAGTCTGTAGCTCGCTCCATTATACCAGAAAATGGAGTCTTAGTCATTTTACCCATCAGACATGCCTCGCATCTTTCAAGTGATTCAAAATCAAGTGATTCAAGAAGTCCATCGGAATGGAGTTTCTTCATACGCTTCACTCCAATGTGACCAAGACGACAGTGCCACATATAGGTCGAATTATCGCTTGATTTCAAACGTTTAGCTTCAATGTTATTAAGATGTGTATTTCTACTATCGAGATTCAATAAGAATAGACCATCTATCAAAGGTGCATGTGCGTAAAACATATTACTCATATAAATCGAACAACCATTATTCTCTGATTTAAACAAGTAACCGTCTCGCAATAAACAAGATCCTGATATAATGTTCATGCTCAACGCAGGCACCAAATAACAATTATTTAAGTATAAAACTAATCCCGATGGTAGATGAAGAGGTAGCGTGCCGACCGCGATCACATCAACCTTTGATCCGTTTCCCACACGCATCGACACCTCGTTCTTCGCTAGCTTCCGTTTATTCTGCAGCTCCTGTTTCGAGTTACAAATATGAGCAACCGAACCAGTATCAAATACCCAGGCACTACTACGAATACTAGTGAGATACACATCAATAACATGTATATCAAATATACCTTTCTTCTTGATGTTGCCGTTCTTCAAATCCTCCAAGTACTTTGGGCAATTCCGCTTCCAGTGACCTTCTCCCTTGCAGTAAAAGCACTCAGTTTCAGGCTTAGGTCCAGCCTTGGTCTTCTTCGTTGGCATGGTAACTTTCTTACCACCCTTCTTGAAGTGTCCCTTTTGCTTAGACTTGCCTTTCTTGAATTTGGTGGTCTTATTGACCATCAACACTTGGTGCTCTTTCTTGATCTCCACTTCTGCAGATTTTAACATAGCAAATAGTTCTGGCAACTCTTTGTTCATGTTCTGCATGTTGTAGTTCATCACAAAGTTCTTGTAACTTGGTGGTAGTGATTGGAGGATGCGGTAAACTCCCAAAGTATTAGGAATCACTATACCCAAGCTTTGAAGTTTATTCGCGTGCCCAGACATTTTAAGCACATGCTCACTGACGGAGCTACCCTCTTCCATCTTGCAGTTAAAGAACTTTTCAGAAGCTTCATAACTTTCAATTGCCGCATGAGTCTCAAAAATTAATTTGAGATCCTCGACAATATCATATGGATCTGACTCTTCAAACCTTTTCTGAAGCTCCGATTCTAAACCATACAAGATAGCACACTGAACTATGGAGTACTGATTCTTCCGAGTGAGGTAAACATTCTTTACTTCATCGGTAGCATCAGCTGCAGGTGGGTCACCTAGCGGTGCATCCAGCACATAGGTCAAATTACCAGTTGTGAGGACAATCCTCAAATTGCGGAACCAATCCGCGAAGTTGCTTCCATTGTTTTTCAACTTTTCTTTCTCTAGGAACGCATTAAAATTGATGGTAGGGGCTGCCATTGATCTACAACATATTTGCAATAGTTTAGACTAAGTTTATGACAAATTGAGTTCAAATTAATTAATGAAATTAAACTAGGTGAACTCCCACTCAAAACAACATCCCTCACATTGTTTTAGTGATCACACGAACCAAATCTACTATATCAACACCGATCATCACGAGAGCCGATATAGTTTTAATGGCGAACAATCATCATGTTCATCATATCTACTATATGATTCATGCTTTGCCTTTCGGCGATCCGTGTTCCTGAGGCCATGTCTGTACATGCTAGGCTCGTCAAGATCAAACCTTAGCTACCGCATAAGCAAATCTGGCTTGCTTACGTTGTATTCACCCGCGGAATCAAAGACACCCGATCATCACGTGGTGCTTCGAAGCAACAAGCTTTGGCAACGGTGCATACTAAGGGTGAACACTTTAGAACTTGAAATTTATGTGCATGAGGGATCATCTTATAATGCTACCGTCGTCTACTAAGCAATACAAGATGCATAAAGGATTAACATCACATGCAATTCATAATATGTGATATGATATGGCCTTTCTTCTTTGTGCTTCCGATCTCCATCTTCAAGCACGAATATGATCTCCATCATCACCGGCATAGCATCAAGGTCAATGACGCTTCTTCATGGTTGTCGTCCACCAGCTTCAACTATTACAACTATTTTGAATAGACACGCAGGTCTTAACAGAAATTAAAGACAACCATATGGCTCCTGCCGGTTGCCAACTTACAATAAGGAACATTGCATACATCAAATATAATCACAATCATGGCCATATCACATCACTGCACACCCCTGCAAAACAAAGTTAGACGCTTCTACTTTCTTTGCATATTTTACGTGGTTTGGGGCTTTCCATAAGTGTCGTTCTAACCTACGAACAAGAACCACAACATTGATACTAGCATTGTTGATTACCCGTTGTAAATTGGATCTTTACTATGCTAGGAGAAACAGGCACCCGCAAAGCCACTTATGCAATACAAGTTGCATGTCAAGCGTGGAGCAAGTCTCATGAACGATGTCATGTAAGGTTAGCCCGGGCCGCTTCATCCCAACATACCGCAAGATGCAAAGTACACAAAAAGCAATCTACAATAAAAGCATCAACGCCCACAATGATCATTGTGTTCTACTCGTGCAACAGATCTACATATAGACACGGCTCTGATACCACTGTAGGGGTTCGCAGCATGGAAAACAAAAATTTTCTATCGCATACAAACAAACAAGCCAAGATCTATCTACTGGATTGTAGCAACGAGTCGATGGAATAACTCACCCTCGAAGATTCCAAAGTGTTTAACGAGAGCAGATTCTCGTGGGTGATGTAGTCGTACTCTTTCCGATCTCAAGATCGCGTAGACGATCCTTCCAGCGCCACGTTCCAGCAGCGCTCCCGCAGTCGGTCACACGTTCGGTACTCGACGAAGACCTTCCTCTCCCTTGTTCCAGCAGGCAGCGGAGGTTGTAGCACTCTCCTCGTGATTCCGGCAGCACAACGGCGTGGTACCGGAGGTAGAGGGGAGATCCCGCAGGGCTTCGCCTTAAGCCGGTGCGAGTATGGTGGAGCTTATGAGAGAGGCTATTAGTGGTCTAGTAATTAGACACACCAATTAGAGGGCTCTAAACCAATTAGAAGGCTCTAAACCGAATAGCTCTAAACCGGGGTCTAGATCTAGGGTTTAGTTTAGAGGATAGGAAACTTGTGTTGTGTCTAGAGGAGGAAGCCCTGCCCCTCCTTTTATAGGTGGGAGGGCCGGCGCCATGGGGAGGAGTTCCTCCCCAACTCGGCCTAGGGAGGTGCGCCGGCCTAGGGGAGGAACCCTCCTCCAACTCGGCCTCCACCTCTCCTCCTCTTTCTCCACTTTCCGAAACTGGCAGTTTGACCGAAAACTGGCAGTTTGACTTTTCCAATTAGGATTTGAATTAACCCTTTATTTCGGACAGCGAGAACACTTAGTACATGATGCAATCATTCCAACATGCAATGACACATTCATGTACCCCTTCCCCCCCGGAGTGCCGGACATTCCGGGACCTTCTAGAATGTTCCCGATGAAAACACCGGAACCATTCCCCAACTCCGAAACGGGACTTTCCTTATATGAATCTTATTCTCCGGACCATTCCGGATCACCTCGTGATATCCCGGATCCCATCCGAGACTCCGAACAACATTCGGTCTCTTTCTCATAATACCATAACTACTCAAACAACGTCGAATCCTTAAGTGTGTCTCCCTACGGTTCGTGAATTATGCGGACATGATCGAGACACTTCTCCGAACAATAACCAATAGAGGAATCTGGAAATTCATATGGCTCCCACATATTTCTACGATTACTTTGCGATCGAATGAACCACTTACATACGATACCAATTTCCCTTTGTCTCACGATATGTTACTTATCCGAGGTTATGATCTTCGGTATCTCTGCATACCTAGTTCAACCTCGTTACTGATAAGTACTCTTTTCTCGTTCCCGTGATATGTGATCCCTTGTGACCCAGTCACATGCTTGCAAGCTAATTGGATGACATTTCACCGAGAGGGCCCAGAGAATATCTATCCGTCATATGGATGGACAAATCCCACTCTTGATCCATGTGTTTCAACCAATACTTTCCGAACACTCAATACCACCTTTATAGCCACCCTGTTACGGTGTGGTGTTTGATGACATCAAAGCATCCATCCAGTAAAGGTGATATGCATGATCTCATGGTCGAAGGAATTAGGTTACTATGTATCAGAAAGCATATAGCAATTGAACTATTGAAATGACTTGATCTTTATGCTACGCTTATCTATAGGAGTATGTCCACCATATCATTCTCCTAACGATATGATCTTGTTGTTAATAACATCTCAATGTTCATGATAGGGAAACCACAATCATCTATTAACCAACAAGCTAGTGAAGTATAGAGGCTATACTAGGGACTTCAATTTAAGTTTACAATTCACACAAGTATTAATGTTTCCTTGTTAATACTATTATAGCATGAATATAAACATTTATCATAAACACAAAGATATAATAATAACTATATTTATTATTGCCTCTAGGGCATATCTCCAACAAGGTGGACATCCACTATTCTGGGTTACCCCGAGATTCGGCCTGCCTTGAGGTAACTCGGCCAGCATTTGCTTTGACCCTGCCGTACCTCGGCTAACTCGGCCTTTATACCCCGGCGTGACCCTACCTGGGGGTATCCCCCCAATAGTCTTAAAGTCAAAATTCATAGTCTTGATAGCCCACCGAGCCTTATGCTCGAGTTCTAATGGAATGTGGCAATTTTTACTGTAAACCATTTTGTATGGTGTCATTCCCATAGGGTTCTTGAATGTTGTGCGATATGCCCATAATGCATCATTAAGCTTCAAAGCCTAGTCTTTTCTTGACCTGTTCACCGCCTTCTTAAGTATGAACATGATCTCTCTGTTAGATAATTCCACTTCTCCACTGGTTTGAGGGTGATAAGGCGAGGCTACCTGGTGTTCTACTCCATATTTTTGAAGTATCTTATCAAAACTTCCCTTCATGAAATGAGTGCCACCATCAGTAATAAAAAATCTGGGTACTCCAAACCTGGGAAAAATGATGTCCTTGACCATCTTAATGGAGGTAGCTACATTTGCATGAGATGTGGTTATAGCTTCAACCCATTTAGTAACATAATCAATGGCAATAAGAATATGAGTATAACCGTTAGAGGTAACAAATGGTCCCATAGAGTCCATTCCCCAAACATCGAAGGGCTCTATCACTAAGTTATATTTCATATTCATTTCTTGACTTTTTCCTATATTTCTCATACATTTACAAGCATCGCAATTTTTAACATATTCATGAGAGTCTTTAACTAGTGTAGGCCACTAGAAACCTGACTGTAAGACCTTGGCTGCATTGCGATTACCAGCATAATGCCCACAGTAGGGACTATCATGACAAGATTTAAGGATGTGTTTTGCCTCGTGCTTGGGTACGCATTTTCGGATTATCCTATCTATGCCATGCCTATATAGGTAAGGGTCATACCAAAAGTATTGTTTGAAATCATTGAAGAATTTGTTTCTTTGATTGTAATCCATTCCTTTTGGTAAAAACTTGCCTGCTAGAAAAATAGCATAATCTGCAAACCAAGGATCGCTAGGTTCTATAACTGCAAGGTATTCGCCTGGCATAGATTCGTTAATAGGAATCGGATCCTCCAAGATTCCTTCCATCTATGACAAATGGTCAGCCACAGGGTTATCCTTTCCCCTTCTATCTACTATCTACAAATCATCTTATTGTAGTAACAAGGCCCATTTAATTAGATGGGGTTTAGAATCATTCTTAGCTAGAAGATGTCTCAAAGCTTGACGGTTAGTATGAACTATTACTTTTCAATTGATGATATACTGTCTTAACTTATCGCAAGAAAAAACAACAACAAGGAATTCCTTCTCAGTTGTCGCATAGTTCCTTTGATCACCATTGAAGACTTGACTAGCGTATTGAATAACATTGAGATTAGGACCATATCTTTGTCCTAAAACATCCGCAATAGCATAGTCACTAGCATCACGCATAATTTCAAATGGTTCATCCCAATTGGGTGGTTGAATAACTGGTGTAGAAATTAGTTCCTTTTTCAACTGTTCGAAGGAATCATGGCAATCTCTATGAAAACTGAAGAGAGATTATTTATCTAAGAGACGAGTTAAAGGGGCGGATACTTTAGCATAATCTTTAATAAAGCATCTATAGAAACAGACATGTCCAAGGAAATTCTTTACCCCTTTTATATCTTGTAGAATTGGAAGTGTTTCTAAGGTGGCTAAATTCGAACTATCAATCTTAATATTCTTTTTAGAAACCTTATGCCCGAAAACTATAACTTCCCTTACCATGAAGCGACAATGCTCCCAATTTAGAACCATCTTGGTTTGCTTACACCACTTCAAATCTCTATTAAGATTATAGAGGCATTCTTCAAAAGTAGTTCCACAGACAACAAAATTATCCATAAGAAGTTCCATGGAACTTTCCACAAAACTGTTAAAAAATTTAGAACATATTCTTGAAAAGTAACAGTTGTGTTACACAATCCAAACGACATTAATCGATAAGTATAGGTTCCATAGGGACATGTGAAAGTAGTTTTTTCTTGATCTTCAGGCTGGATAGCTATTTGAGAATACCCAAAATATCCATCAAGAAAACAATAGTAAGAATTAGCGGACATCCTTGCCATACTATCATTAATGAGGGGAAGTTGCTTATGCATTTTTATGGTTTCTTTATTCAACTTCCTAAATTCAATACACATTCTATATCCTGTTATCATTGTAGATGTGATTAATTCATCCTTATCATTATTTATTATTGTTATGTATCCTTCCCTAAGTATGCAATGAATCTGGCTCACCCATTTACTATCTGAAATTGGGTAGATAATACCACTCTCCAACATACAAATTACTTCCTTTCTTACTACCTCTTTCATTTTAGGATTCAATCTTTTCTGATTATCAACAAATGGTTTAGCATCTTCAACCATAGATATCTCGTGAGTTGCTATGGTGGGATCTATACCTTTTATGTCATTAAGAGTATATCCAAAAGTTTCTCATTGTTTGACAAGTACCTCTAACAATTTCGTGCTTTCCTATGGAGAGAGCTTATCATCTAAAATTACCATGCATTTACCTTTCTTATCTAAGAATTCATACCTGAGCCCTGGAGAGAGAGGTTTTAAAACAATAGGCGGCGGATCCTCGTTCCCTTTTATTTCAAGTTCTTCATAATCAACTCTGAGACCTAGTTCGGCCTCTGGTGCGGTGTTGAGGATCTCATCCAAATATTCTTTTGTAGAGTCACTGCCAAGCGAATCATTGCTTGTCAAACTTCTCTCCAACTTAGATTGTGGAGTGCAAAAATAGTTTGCTGCCAATTCTTCAATAGTCATGTCTTCCTTAATATCATCTTTCTTCTCATAAGGTAGTCTCGTGAATTGGCTGTAGTTTATTTCTATAGCTTCTTCACCAAGCTGGAAAGATAAAGCCTGCTTTTTGTTGTCAATATCAAAGTTCATAGAGTTGTAAAAATGATTACCAAAAATCACTAGACAACTGGTGCTCAAAGGTATTTCGATAATATGAAAATCAACTAGATACACAAAAGCCCTAACAGAGATGCAAACATTGCGAAGTATCCCGCGAGTAGGATGCAAAGTTCGATTAGAAAACATAAAAGTTGCTTCTAATGGCTCAAGGTATGATTCATCAGGGTGATCATGCAATTCTTCATAAATTGTATGACGCATAATGTTTATGGAGGAACATAAGTCACAGAATCCTACGAAAGTAATCCCTCCTAAACAAAAAGGAATTTTCTCCTAACTTCTATTCTTACCTATTATTTCGTAGGACTCTTTACTTACCATTATCACTTCTCCCTTCAATAATTCGTAGCTCTTTTACTATTCCAATATTTTCTTCAATGGCTCCCAGGTCCCTAGTTAACCTTCCTATTCATCTATTTCCTTCACCCCTACTATCCATTACTTTAGTTAGAATAGTTTCCTCCTCTTCTAACATTCTCTTTTGCATTTTTGCATATTTATCATTGTGGCAAGTTTTAGAGAGTTTTTCTTCCACATGTGGTGTATAGCATTCCCAATCTTTTGGAAGCTGCAGGAACTCATCATAAGATCTAATAATTTGGATAATCATACGATGGTCAAGATTAAAATTCCCAAGTAGTTTTTGTACCTTTCCCGAAGCTAGAAATCTTTTTAAACAATTGTATTCTATGATATTCTCTTTATTAAATTCCACCTCACAATAGGCTTTATCTACCATATTCACCGTGTCTAGCAAGTTCCAGGCCATTTCAACACTAAATTTGGTGAATGACCCATTGGTGTGGGAATCAAGCTCATTTCTATTATTATCATTCAAACCTGCGTAGGTGTGTATCACCAGCCATGTTGGGAAATTATGATCGGGACATCGATCAAGCAATCCCTGAAATCTTGTTTACCCTTCATGCAGGTTTTCCTTTAAAATTCGTAATCATGCGCCTTGAGCCAAGAGTTTTTGTCCTGGGAAAGAAATCAACCAAGAATAGAGAGGCTAGCCTCTCCTAGGAGTTAGTAATTTTTCAGAACTTTGGATATACCAAGAACGGGCTTCATCAATGAGAGTTTGCGCAAAGAGAGCAAACTTAACCTCGCCCTCAATTGTAAATTGAGGTGGAAATTCCCACAAATGTCTTGAAAGAACCCTACATGCTCATACGGACTTCCGTACCATCTCCTTCAAATTTCTTTGCATGCTAAAGATCCAAAAGCATGAGGTTAATATCATACCCTCTTGGGTTATGGGATTTTAAATAAGCGTCCATGGGCGGACAGGAATTCCTTATAGCCTCATGCTGTATTATATGTTGGTACTCGCCGATAATGCATTACCTGAAACGAATAAACAACTTTAATAAAACAATGAGTAAAATAAGTAACTAAGAACAAATACCAAAAGCGCTTAGCTCTCCAGCAATGGCGCCAGAAAATAGCTTGATGACTGCAAGTACACAGACCAATTGTATCTAGTTTTGAAGTAAAGATATCGAACACACAAAGAGCTATTGGTAAAGGTCTTTATGCCCCTCGTTACTCTCTACTAAAGAATACTCATAAGCTATCCTTGATCTCAAGTAAAGGGTCTTTGAATTGTTTATGGTTGTTTGCAGAAAAGTAATTAAAACAAGTAACAAGATTGTGTGAAAGCATGGTTGAACTCAATAAGGATAAAACATTCTCGGGGATGTAGGATACACCACTAGCATAGTATTATTGTTATGTGTAATCAAGATAACATAATCCTTGTGCCATGATATGTGTGGAGAGAACCCCATAATAAGATGTTCACTACAAGGCTCGTAGGAAGCCACTTTGTTGAGCCAGAGCGAGGTCACCTCTAAATAACCAATGCGATGTCTGAGAGCAATCACCAATACAAACCACCGCAATTAAGGGTTACCCCTTGGATATAGTAATTAGCTTAGGGAGTCCCTCTTTAATCCTCCTTTGACTATGTAGGTTATGAGACGACGCTAATCCATCAGGAGGTATTCTGGGTATGCTTCCAAGACACGTCCGAAGGATTTTTCCCTCCCTTTAGTCCCGAAGGAAAATGATATGTGGCTAACTACATATGAAATACCATCTAAAGGGAGAGATCAAACACAAATCATAATTATACCATAGACAAGCAAGTCATGCAGGCACAAGAATAGATCATCTTTATTACAATTCATAATGGTTCTACGATTTCTCCATCTCCCCAAGAACAAAGGAACTACTCACTCATGGAATAAATCAACAACATCATCATAATCAAATGAATGGATAAAAGTATGGCGGTAGATGAAATGCAAACCACAGTTGGATCTAGAATTACAAAGAGATCTACTAGATGAAAGATGGGAGTACTGGTGGTAATGGATATGCAGTGGTTGATTATGAAGGGGATGATGCGTTGTCCTCCAATGATCCATGAAGCAGCCGATATTTTGCCCTAGCTAAGTTACTCCTTCAGATCCCTCTTGGAAGTGGTGTTTTGTGGTTTCTGGTGGCTGTGAATTGTTGGATCTCCCCCTCGTCTTTGTCATGGAGAATTATTTGACGAGGCGGTCGTGATGGCGCCTGGTACGGGCGGCCGGTACGGGCAGGCTCCGCCGTACCAGTGGTCGTTATCGGTACTAATTCCTCCTCCTTGTTTAGTC
Organism: Avena sativa; assembly: GCA_916181665.1. Classification (NCBI taxonomy): domain Eukaryota; kingdom Viridiplantae; phylum Streptophyta; class Magnoliopsida; order Poales; family Poaceae; genus Avena; species Avena sativa. The sequence goes on from OV702287.1 coordinate 578,765,604, forward strand.
TTCTTCCAGGTGTGAAGGTAAATTCATAAAATGACTTTTATCACTTATAAATATCATATAATTACACAATATGACAACCCTAATTGATATGTCCATATATGACTCCATGATTTGGGATCCAGTTGAAACAAGAACAAAATAGCGTGCATAGACACCGTGAAATAAAAAATCCCTATTCTATTTATGCAAAAATAAAAGGTAAATATGCTTCAAATTTGGACTCATTACTGGTCGTCTGTCTCCACCTGTCGAGCCACATCATTCCCGGGTGGCTCCCCATTCGTTTGCAGATGAAGACACCATCCACTGGACCTTCTCCAAGCCCTCCTCATTGACCATCTTGGTCAGCAGCAAGGAGCTTTGTCTCATCGGTGGGGGACCCACCAAAGTCGGAGCGTCACGTGCTTTCTTGAGCGCCATAGCCGAGTCAGTGGAGGACAGAGGGAAGCAGCAGAGGGAGATGGTGAAGTGAATAGTCCTGAATCGGGCTCAAGTTTTTATGGAAGGAGCAGTCTTCGAGAGAAAATAGTGGAGTCGAAGGTTCCCACATCCAACGGACACTTCTCCGCTCCAACCTCACGTGGAATGTGTGGGCCCAGCACCTGTTGGTCCCTTGACTTCCTCACCCCTCCGGTGGACCCAAGCAAGTCAAGTGCCTGGGGCTACTATCGGACTATTAGCACAAGAGGTACCATGTGATGTCAAGTTGTCGGGCCCAAGCCGCTTTCCTTGCGAGCCTCAAGAGGTGTGTGTCCCTCTAGAGGGCAGGGAAAGCCTCAACACAGGTGCAAGCATCAAACTCGACTTCGGGCGGGAAGGCAACTCCTTGGCAAGAAGCCATGGAGGGGCATCGGTGTAACTCTGCTTCTGCCACAAGGCGACAATGCAACGGGAAGTCCCACTGCCTCTTGCACCCCTTTGGTAAAAGAAGATGCTGCCTGGCCTCTTTGGTGCTAAAAGCGGGGCAATGACGACCTAGTCTTGAGGAACCCGACATTGCCACTTTGGCGCAACAAGACTGAGCTTGACTCCACGCTGCAGGAAGGACGTCATAAGCGACCACATCTATAGTCTCATTAAGTAACAACCTGTAGCACCCCGGGTAAAACCACTACTAGAAAATTGTTGTGTTTTGTTTTGTGCTTCATCATGACTGCATGCTCATGTCATCATGCCACATTGCATTTGAGCATCTTCATGTCTGCATGCATATAATTTCCCAAAACTATTTTCCAAAAGCCTATTTTGTTTTCTAGATATTCTCCTCTCCATTTAAAATCAAGACCCTAGGTCTGCCCGCATCTTCTATTTGTCTAAAACCTATTTGCAAACATTTTGTTTTAAAACAAAGAAAATATATATAAATTATTTTTGTTTGGGGGAGGAAGCCGCAGGCAGGCCAAACGCCAAGCCCGCATCCACCTACTACCCCAAAACTCTAACCCTAATTCCCCTACCCCAAACCCTAGACCCACACCTATCCTACCCACTCCCTCCACCTGCCACCGCCTCTCCCTGGCCACCCATGTATGACGCGATGCTAGCCATGCCCTACCCTGCTCTCCACCCATGTGCTCCCACTAGCTCGCATTAACTAGGCCCACCCTGCGATTCCCCGTGAGTCACCAACCCCCGTCATTGGCCCAACCAGACACGAGAACCACACGCGGCCCATGGTGCCACCAACCGCGCATGTCTGCCTCATTTTCCTCTCCCTCCCCGCGAGTCTTCCCTCTTCCCTAGACCCTGATTCTGCTACCAGTGCCCCCTCTGGGTGATTTAAATAAAAATAACCCAAAACTAAAACAAATTTAAATAATAAACCTTTTTGCGAAGTATTTCACGGCCGGTAACCCTTTTCTACCACCCCTGCCCGCTACACTCAAGGCTGTGGCGCCACCTTAGATGGCGCCGCACAGCTGCCACGCTGGCCCGCTAGGCCCTGGCGCCATAACTCTGCCACGCTGGCTCGACCCTGCAGCGCTAGCCAAGATGGCGCTGCATGGACCGCTGCTGCTCCAGTCAGTGCGAAGCCGCACCCCCTGCCACGCTGGTGTGCGTGCCCCTGTAGCATAAGTGCTACGCTCCTCGGGGTGGCGTTGAACCCTTACCTACAGTGCCAGCACGCACGGCGCCACACAAGCAGCAGCACATAGCCGCGCGCAGCCCTCCCCTAGCCCGACCCTCTTCTCCCTTTTTCTCTCCAACTCCTCACAGACCATGGCAGCGGTGGCTAGGGTTGATCTCTCCCTCCTCTAATCCTTCTCCAATGACTCAAAGCTGAAGATTTTTTCCATGGATATTGTTGTTGATCACCTCCTCTAGGCATTTGTCCATGAAATCCCCCTCTTTGTCCAATGAATCATGCTAATTTTGATAGTTTAGGGAAACCCTAGTTCATCCCAAAATCAATACATATAGTTGATTTGTGTTGATTACTTAAAGGTAGAATAGATATGTGGTAGTGTGTCTAGGTTTAGAGATGCCAAATAGAGATGCTTGTAGCTTAAAAATATTAGTATGTATGCTCACATAGAGATGGCCACACAGAGATGCCAAATATGTATGCTTGAAATTATGTTTGTGCTTGTCGCTTGAAAATATATGCTTGAACTACTATGTTTGTGCTTGAAAATATTTGTAGTATGTATGCTCATAGAGAGATGGTCATTGGTTAGCAATACTTCATCATGTGCTTGTTAGCCCACATAGAAAGAACGGTTCATAAAATTTGCTCACATAGATATGGCCATATAGAAAGCACTCTATTCATATTAGTATGTCGTTTACAATATGCTCACATATTTAGTTGTACTTTATTTTTTTAATTATATAGTATGTCGGAATCGGAAGAGGAAGAAACCCATGCCCCAACCTATGTATAAAGAGGGTTTGTCGAAGGCATGTCACTTCTTGAGACGTCATATGATAAGCGTCATCATGGCTATATGATGGCCAAGCAGGTAAGAAAAATAAACCCAACAATTCATGATATGTTATAATTGAGCTTGTATGTGTGTAGACTTGTGCCCCTACGACCGAGGTATCACGGGAATTTCCAAGAGATGATGCCATACGATGATCGGTACACGGTGCACATCCAAGCGCTAGGACTGCTCCCATTCATCCATATGGTCAACCATGGTACACCGCACATGAACCCTGCTGCCATCACCGGGCTAGTCCACCGGTGGAGACCGGAGACTCATAGGTTTTACCTCCGTACCGATGAGATGACTGTGACTCTCCAAGACATGCCCATGATCCTTGCACTCCCTATCTAGGGGTATCCTCTGTGCATTAACACATCCTCTGTCAACCCGTGTGACCGGATGTGTTCCCTTACTAGTGGTAAGTGTCTCGGTGACACTATAAACTCGCAGGGGGTAAAATTGAGGGTCACAACTGGGGCTACTTTCAAGTGGATATCACAGAACTTGGTACTTGTCCCGAGAATGCTAGTGATGATGAGGTCATGATATATGCCCATGTGTATGTGTTGTATGTTATCACGAAGACTATATTTCCTGATGGTAAGGGCAACATGGCTCTCTGGCACTAGCTGAAGGCTTTGACTAAAATAGATAAGGAATGGATTTGGGGTTCAGCGACATTGGCCTTCTTGTACCGGCAGGTAATGAAGTGCTTATATTTTTCCCATCTTTACATGTTCTCTTTGAATGTCCCCATGATTAAACTTTGTTTGCTTTGGTGCGTAGCTAGACGAGGCTTGTAGAAGGACTAGTGTTGAGGCTTACATTGGTGGTCCATTGCTACTTGTCTCAGTGTGGATGTGGGAACGCTTTCCAGTTGGACAACCCAATAAAATGGCCCCAAGGATTATATCGATGGAGGGAACAAATTGAGGTGGCCAACTTGGGCTTACAATTGGGACGTGGTCTCCAAGCCCCCAACCGACCTACAAGTGGCATACATTAGATACACCAATGTGTTTGACAACCTTCTCCCAGAGGAAGTAAGAATTTTTGACCCATATACCATTTAGCATTCATTTCAACTACTTTTCTTATTGAACTATCTTGTGTGTGATTAAGGTTGTATGGGAGCTATATGGTCCTAGGGACAATTTTGGTTGCGAGGATTTTCGTCTAAACCCGTAGTGTGATGCCGAATGTAATCTATGATACATGCAGTGCCCCATGATATGCATGTGGGTTGGTGAGCATCATATGCCGTAGCGGGTTATGAGACAGTTTGGTCTCTATCAGTCTACCCCTCTGGATTGGCAGGACACCGTCATCGATCTTCACCGGTAAGAATTGCTTCTATACATGTTTCCCAAGACGATGTATGATAGTTGTGTCTGTTAAAATATTGTGCTTTGTTCATATATAGGTTGGACAGGATCAAGAGCAAGAAGACGAATTGGGACAAGATTCACCAGAAGCACGTGTCTCGGTTTCCCATTTGTGTGAAAGAAGCTAAGAAATCAAAAAGAATGCTCGCAAAACCCCATTGTGAGGATGCTTTCAGCGAGTACCTCTGCTGGTTTTTAGAGAACACTCATGTTAAGATCCTACCGGATGCCTATCCGGAAAACATTTTGGAAGAGTTGCTGCCTGGTTTTGACGACCTAAGCATCCTTGACTACAACCAGATTGTTAGAGAAGGGCGCCATACCTCCTTTGCTCCCGTGATCAACTTTGTGGTAAGTCGGGTAGTTTTTATTCGTGTTACCACCTCAACAAAATGTATAATCCGTGTCTTCATTTTCTTGCATGTCAGCGCACGGAGGTCCAGAAGCAGGCGGATGAATTGGAGAGGGCTTTAGAGTTTCCACCGAACGGGGAGGGCCATAACAAGTTAAGGGATTTCATTAAGTGACAGAGACAAAAGTTATGTTACTTTGTGAACTTGCTTGGTTTACGGGACCCCGAGGTTGCGATGTCGTCCAAGCAACGGACGAAGTCCACATCAGGAGAGAAAGGTAGCCCCGAAGAACAAAAATCTACTACGGTATGACATAATTTGACCGATGCCGTCCTTTATTGAATTTCCATGTATCACAACTCAAATGATATCATTGTTCTCATTCTAAAGGCCGAATATGAAGATGAGGCCGGCCCGGACAACATGCCATTGGAGAGGTATCGAGTACAAGCCCGTAATCAAACTAATCCCAAGGGATGGTCCGCAATCAAGCTAAGGCCAAGGATCCCTCTAATTATCGAGTCCGAGGATGATGAGGAGCCGCCCGAGAAGATTGCTCCGAGGAGAGGAGGCAAGAGCAAGCGTGCGAGAAAGTAGTGAACTTGCCTTGTTGCATATGTTGTGCTAATTTGCAATGTAGTAAACTTGGCTTGTTGGATACTATGTTCGTGTTGGCTTGTTGGATACCTTGTTGGAAGTGAACTTGTTGTATAATCTTCGTATTAGTTTGTTAGAAATGTGTATTTTGCTACAAATGTGGTCACTGAATCTGTCATTTAGTTAGGAATGTGTATTTTGCTACAAGTGTCTCAAAAAATATATCATACAGGACTGCGGCGCCATGGGACATGGCGTTGCACACCTACAGGCGTGCTGGGTGAGGCAGATGCCCAGATCTATGACTAAGGGTGATCCTCCAGGCCTGCCGCACCATGGGTGGAGGCGCTGCACCCTCCAGGCCTGCCGCGCCAAGGGTGGTGGCGCTATATGGGCAAATGCCTAGTTCTGGGGCTAAGGGGCGGTGCTGCACACCTCCTAGCTTGGAGCCACAAGTTATAAATCATTTACCCCTTCAGGCAGATGGTTTCGCTGCCGCGCCGAGGGCCAGGACGGCACCATAACCACACCCGCAGTGCCCCCCAGTATGGCGCCGCACTTGCGTAGGTGTGCCGCGCCGTGCAGCATGGCGCCGTAGTTCTGAATGAACTATTTCCTTTTTTCATCGATGTAGGGCCAAATCTTTTTGGTCACACATCGCATACACCAAAGTTCAATCAGCACAGACCAATCATTAAACTAAGTTTACACATAGTTCACACATCTCGTACAACCAAACTACATTTTGGTCACATAGTTCACACATCGCATATAGGTGGTTCTCAAATTCAACTAAGGATCACACATCGCACGAAGAAATAGTTCATCCCGAGCCTCGTCGTCTACAAGTCTAGAACACGAGGCCATTTGCCCTTTTTTGCGCTCTTCGTCTTCCTCCATGGAGCGCCACGTCGTTCGATGCTTCCTTTCCCTCTCCACATAACGGGCCTCCTTAGCGATGTGATTTTCTTACTCCTCTATCTTGCGACACTCGTCCTCATGTTCCTTCGCTTTTTTGCCATCTCCTCGTTACGCATAGCTTCATTATACCGGCGTCTAACTATTGTAGCATAGATCTCCTGGATAGTCTTCATAGTGTGATCTTGCTCGAGATCTATCCAACTGTAGTACCTGCATACTGGAGAGGGAGATTACAAGAAAATAGGGCATGTTAGTAGTATGAGAGGAAAAAGAGGTTCTTAAACTAACTTGCATTATGCATACCGGTGGGGTCTCATACGGGTTGCAGGTACGCACGGGAGAGTGAGAGTAGTTGGGACACATGAAGAACTTCCTTCCGCAAGTATCAGAATTGTAGTCGATGGACTTTTTAACTAAGAAATCATCTTCGCACCAACAAATTGGAACCTCCTTTCCATGGGCCTCGGATGTACGAAACGCCCTGCGTGGCCTTTTGTCTTGATCGGTGCAAGGTGGCCTAGCATTGGCCCTCACCTTCCTCTCTTCGTCTTCCTTCTACTTTTTCTTCTTCCTCTCTTCCTCTTCCTTCTCCCTTTTCCTCTTCCTCTCTTCCTCTTCCTTCTTCCTCTTCTTCTCTTCCACTTCATCCTCCTTTTTCCTCAAGTCACGAGCAAGTTGAACAACCGACCCGAATTCACGAGCAAGTTTCTCCTTCCGCTTCCTCTCTTCCTCTTCCTCAACTTCCTTCCTCTTCCTCTCCTCCTCTTCCTCTTTCTCCTTCCTCTCTCTCACCGTCGCCAAAGCATCCGCCCACAACTTCGAGTAGTTCACACCATCCCCACCATTGTTCTTGTTGGCCATACCTATAATAAGGAAAAAGGCGAAAGTTAGTAAAGTAAACATGAATGTGAACAATAGTGGTTTAAAAAAATAAGCATGAAAGATAGTAAAATATGCATGAAAAGTAGTAAAGTAACCATAGAAGTGTGAACATTTTTTCTCCATACCTATGCGCATACGGATTTGGTCCCGCCAAATAACCTATCATACTGGCCGGATTCGGTCCACGCCCTCTTCCTCTACTAAGCCCAAGTGATCGACCTCTTTGTTGCCTAGGAGCTTGTTGCCTAGGAGCATGTTGGCTACTTCTCCCTTGGTTTGGCACTTGTTGGCTACTTCTCCCTTGGCTTGGACCATTTTGTTGGCAAGGAATTTATCTACTTGGACCATTTTTTGTTGGATGCTTCTTGGTTGGCTAGGATCATTTTGTTGGCTTGGACCGCTTGTTCTTGCTTCATTTCCTTTTGCTCCATTCCTTTGTGTACAACTCCTAGAATTGTGCCCTTCACCACTACACTTCCCACAACAAGATCTCTCATGAGGCTCTTGAAAATGGTCGTTTCCCGATTCCCGCGCACTAGCACGTCCCCATCTGGCCATGTCACTTATAAAACTCTTTGTCTTGCGTCTACCACGTTTAACCACCTTCAATTCCGGATGGGGCCATAGTTGCAATCCATGGTACTCCGGCCATTGCGATTGGTCAAGACATGGATGAAATCTATGAGCCCATGTCATCTTCGTCTTCATGATAGAGAACTCGAACTCTCTAACGGTGCACTCGTGATTATAATCGACATGGTGCTTCCTAGATGCACGTACCAAGTGAGAACAAGCGAGATGAAGCAACAATGGCCTTCTGCATGTGCAATCACACTTCCTTAGGGAGACCTTGAAGGCTTGGCCTCCGTGCTGGACATCATCCGAAGTGGTTCCTCCAGGCTCTACCACTTGGTAAATGAGCTCGTCCTTATAAAAAACCGTGGCAATTTGGGAGTCTGCCTTCCGTGACTAAAATGCAATTCAATCGTAAAACCTAGGGTGGGTACTTGTACTTGTACTTGTTTTGTTCTGTCCTGTAATTTGCTTATCCGTTTCAAGTGAGTAGTTCAAACAATAACCATTCAACTTATCGAATGTGTATCGAACTATTGCAGTGGCGGGCAATGCACGGACACCCTTAAGCACCTTGTTGAAGGCCTCTGCCATGTTGCTTGTCATTTGGTAGTACCTCCGGCCATCCTCATCATAACCTCATGCCAACTTGTCCCGGAGTTGAATGTGCCTATTGAGAAACTCTTGACCCTTTGAATCGAGTTTTTTGTTGTTCAGCAATCTGAGATATAAGTTTGTGAAACACCGATCCGTGAAAGAAAGACAACAATCTTGAAGATCATCAAACAACTACTTTCTCTTACATGCCCTACAGAAGCTGGAAACAAAATGTCTCATGCACCATCGATGGTGCAAAGGAGGATGAACAGGAATGTCAATCGTCACCCATTCATAATTCCTTGATGGCTATCCGAGATGATACATATTTGCCTATCAAGAGGTAATACCTTGGTTCTCAAAAGACGTAAGAACCACTCCCAATTAACATTATTCTCCGCCTCAACCAAAGCAAAATCCAAGGGAAGCAACCGGTTATCTACATCATTTCCTATTGCAATCAAGAGAGTGCCACGGAACTGCCCGGTCAAGGAGGTGCCATCAACGGATATTACCGACCTACAATGTTTGAATCCCCTTACACATTGCTAAAATGCCCAAAAAGCACGCCCGAATACTCGAACATTTCTTCCGTTACGAACCATTGTTTCAGGGCCATATGGGTCGACCACATGAACCATGCCCGGGTTAGCATTGGCCATTGCTAACAACAAGCTAGGGATTCGGCTGTATGATTCTTCCAAACCACCGTACAACATCCTGAATGCGGCTTGCTTCGCCTTCCATGCATTCCCGTACTTCACCTCATTGTTAAATAGAGCTTCCACGATATCCATTACCATCTTGATGGTCATTGTTGGAAGTGATGAAATTTGGTTTGAAAGCCTAAAGGCGAGGAACTCGGAGGTCAGCTGGCGGTGCTCGTGCTTCACATCTGTGCCATCCACCCTTTTGCCATGGCACATGTGTGTTGACACACATCTTGAAATGCGCCAATCGGGCCCTCCCTTGTATGGTCTTGCCCGCACAATACAAGGGCATCCATCATCCTAGAATTTAACCGTGTAACGCTTCTTCACGTTCGAGTGAACCATCGTGAATGCCGATGATACCTTATAGAGAAGTCCTTGATCCATTGCTTAAGTTCCAACAATGTGGCAAACCTAAGTCCTTTTGGAATCCCGTTCTTCGCGTCGCTATCATCCAAGTAGGAAGTTGGCCTTGGTCCAAGCACTACACCCTTGCCACCATCAACAGTGGCTTTATCCGCTAGACTAAGATCACACGACAAGGGTATCCGAGGATCCCTGCCCAATATCTTCTCATGCACTTCGTCCTCATCCTTCGTGAACCCCTCTTCATCAACCTCTTGATCAGGGCCATCCTCATCCGAGTCTGATGCATACATTCGTGAAGATGGGATGTCATGATCCATGTTCTCTTGTGTAAGATATAGGTTCAAATCTCCAACAGTGCTGTCATTGAGATCCACCTCGTCCTCACTATCCTCATACTCATCATTGTCCTCTCCCAATGATTCATCTTGGTTATTTGAAACGGGGCTCACACATGTTCTCACTTCATGTTGTTGGGTCAAAGGAGGCTCAATAAATTCCTCTTGGTTACTGGGTGGAGGACTCTAAGCTTCATATGGGGAGGCAACTTGTATGATACTCTTTTGCATATTAGGATCAACCTTTTTGGTGGCAAATAATTCAAGAGCTTTGTCTTGTGATTCGGCCACCACTTCCTTATATGCAACCCAACGTTGCTCGGAGCTAATACGCATTGTCTTCCAACGGTTGTGCATCCCAAATCCAACATTGTGCCTACCTTACAACTCAACAACATCATTAGGATCAATCTAATTCAAATCTACCCAAAGTTGGTGCAACACCTCGGCACAGGTAGGACTATGCTCGAACATCAAGTCAATGTCATCCAGCTCTGGCTCAATATTGCCTCTCAAGAACCCGTCCTTGTCCATATGATGAACATGCACAATTCTAGCCATCCTAAAATAAGTATAAGAACACCGAGATGAATTCAATAAGTATCTAGGCAATAAGTTACACAAAATAAATGCTCACTAACACTAACCCTAACCCTTACCATAACCCTAACCTTAAACCTAACAATACCACTAATAATCTTAGCTATACCAATCCTCACTCTATTTATCAACCAAACACCCCATTGGTCCATACAAATTTACATACGCAATAAGATTTCAGACATGGACGAATTTTGCAAATTAGGGACAAATAACTTGAAATTTTTGATGAAATGAAGAGAACTTAGAGTACCTTGGGGAAGGGTTTGGGGGAAGAAATCCCCTTCTTTTCCTTGAGATTTGGGGCCTCTTGGTGATGATTGGCGGTGAAGAAGAGAAGAGGAGAAGTTAGATCTGGGTCGGACTAGGGGAGGGCCGCGCGCAGCTATGTACTACTGCTTGTGCGGCGCCGTGCGTGCTGGCGCTGCAGGTAAGGGTGCGGCGCCACCCCGAGCGGCAGGGGGGCCTGCGCACCAGCGTGGCAAGGGATGTGGCGCCGAACTGACTGGAGCAGCAGCGTTCCATGCGGCGCCATCTTGGCTGGGGCTGTAGGGTCGAGCCAACGTGGCAGAGCTGCGGTGCCAGGGCCACTACAAGAATCTAGGTGGTTCATCACAATCTGATATCATCGTGGATGAGGGTCAAAACGTCATATATGGCCATCTGTGATGTATTATGCGACAAAAAAATAGGTCATGGACCCCACGTCAAAATTGAATCCTTGACATTTTCTTTGTCTGAAAACGTCACGGCCCCCCGTGACGTTCCTCCAACTTCGTCGCGACAAAGTAGACCGGCCCGGCCCAGGCGCAGTGTGTCTTGATGTTTTTACTTCGTCATGAATGATGCCATGTGGCGAACGACACCGCGAACTGCCGTCAGGGATGTTTGCTGACATCATTGTTGCCGTCTATGATGTCATCCCTATTGGGACGTTTATTTTTCATCATGACTTCATTCTGTAACTGTCGTTTCCTTACGTCATCACGTCATTTATGACGTCATGCCAGCCGTGGGAGGAAAAGAAAAACTAGTTCCCAGCCGCTGAAATTCAGCGACCAGGAACTCGGGGACTGGAGACGGAAGAAAAACAAAAACCAGTTCACAACCGCTGAAATTCAGCGACTAGGAACTCGGGGACTGGAGAACATAGCAAAATAAAAACAATTCCTAGCCGCTGAAATTCAGCGACTAGGAATTCGGGGACTGGACATACCTGAATAGCAGCGCCGAGCATCTTGTGAAGTTCAGCAGCGTCAGTCGACGGGACCATGAAGGAGGTGCGCCCACGGCGGGCCCCAATCTCCGCGTCCACGATTTCCAGGAACTGCAGAGACTGCGCATCCGCAACGCCTAGAAACCCCCTCGCCATAAAGCGAGGGAATGTCGCCGACGCCCTGGCAGGGGCCCTGGCCGCCGGGACCGGCACCTCCGGCACGGACGCAGCTGGTGCTGGCTCTGATCGCGTCGCCACCACCTCTTCAACAAGCGGCACAGCAGCTGGCTCCGTGGCGCTTCCCCTGGTCGTGTCGTCGTCAGCGCCCCCTTCTGCTTCTTCGCGACTTCAGCAGGCGCGACATCCTCAGAGGCCTTCCTCTTCTTGGGCAGATCACCCTCTCCCGCGCTAGTGGCCGGTGGAATCTTGGCAACCGAAGGGAGACCAATCTTCTTAGCTCTCGACCTACACGAGCCCTTCCAATCAGCATAACCACGACACGAAAGAAGCAAAGCAAATTGGGACAAGGAAGCACAACTTACTTGGCGACTGGAAGAACACAAAGCCCGGTACTAATCTGGGCAGGCTTGTCCAACTCGGGGCCCAGCTTGCGGCTGTGCCCCCGCTCGAAGACATCCGAAGCCCACAAAACCGAGGGCCTCCTTGACGACGAAGCCGCAGTCGCCGGGATCTCCGGCCCCGACGCCGCTGCCTTCGACGGCTGTGGCGACTTGGGTGGTACTACTTCGGTCGCTTCTTGGCTTGGGACCCCCGAGGTCCACGGCGCGATCGTCGCCAGGGGCACCTCTACCACCACCTCTGTGTCCTCGCCCTCCAACCCCTTTGTCGGGATTGTGACCCTTGGGGCCTTGTGCGAGACTTCGGGAGATCCTTCGTCATCGGAGTCGTCATCCAACCCAAACACCACTGACGACCTGACCGGTGATGCAGGCCATTTTGCCGACGACTTGGGCCGATGTGGGGGCTTTGAAGGCGTAGCGGTGCGCCGGGACGTCTGCTCCTGGGCGACCTCGTCGCCTTCTCCAAACTCGTCTAGGATGCGACTTGCTTCGACCTCTCGCTGTTTCTGCATTCGGGTCTTGCGGGCCACAGGCGCTGGGGGAGGGACCTCTCCTTCTTCCCCGTCGCTATCGGAAGGATCCCCCTCGGAATCTCCCTCCAGTTCCTGGGGAAGTTCTTTGTTAAGCGGAGGGAGCCAACCCTCCAATACCTGAATAAGCTAAGAACCACTGCAAGTCAAAACACGCCAAGAGAAAAGACTGAAATTGAGATACGGACGCAGTGATTGGAAAAGAAAACTTACTGTGGGGGCTTTGTTCTTCACGGGAGTATACGGGGCAACCCCGACCGCCGTGCCCATGAACTCCGCGTCAGTGGTCTTCTTCGGGGCGACCTTGTAATCTTCGGCCTCCCACGACACCTTGTTGGTTCGAGATGGATCATGCTTCCCGTTGTACTCGTACATCCAGTGTGGACGAGCCGCCAGCGGAACCAGGCGCCGCCCGAGCCAGCAATTGTAGATGTTGATCGGAATCAACCCCTGGTCCTTCAGCTTCTGGATCTGATCCATCATTTCCGCGACGACCATCCGTCGATCTTCAGGGAGCTTCTTCGGTGCCAGTCGGCAGGGCTCGCTCCTCTCGGCGATGAATTCAGGAAGGGAGACCTCGCCGGAGGGAGTAGCCTCCTTGACGTAGAACCAGCTTTTCTTCCACTCGGTGGTGGCCTTTTTGGCAGGAGGAGCTTGATGAAGTTGGCCTTCCGCTTCAATTGGAAGGTGACCCTGCCTGTGGTCGGCATCAAGCCGTTGGACGCCTCGCGCCCGATGCGGCCGTGGAAGAGCTCCAGCCACAGTGGGAAATATGGCCTGCAGCCGAGGTAGCACTCGCAGAAGGCGACGAAGATCGCTAGCTGCTCGATGCTATGTGGACCAAGATCTGAGGGCTTGATTGCGTAGTACGCGCAGAAGCGGCGGAATATAAGCGAAGTAGGGAACCCTAAGCCCCTCTCGAGATGGCTGGTGAAGCAGATGAACTCGCCGGGTCGCGGTTTCGGCTCGGTCTCGGAGGAGGGGGGAACCCGCCAATTCCCCTTGTGGAGCACCCCGGCGTCCTCAAAGGACCTCAGCTGAGCCGTGGTGCACTTATATTTCCCCCATGAGCCTTTGGGAGGCGCCATCGAATGAGAAGTGGGATCGCGTGACACGGGGAGAGTAAGTCGGGAGGAAGTAGAAAGAAAGAGCAAATGAGGAAGGATGAAGGATGCAAAGCAGGATCGTGAAGCTGATCCATCACTCCCCTTATATGGGAGACGTCACCCGCCAAAATTGGGATAGCCGTTACCCACGGTAATTACGCCATAGTTACCATTGGAAATTCCAACGGATAGTTTGACTAAAGTTGACGGTCCAACTCCTGTGGTCTACTCGCCGCCCGCCAGTCTCTCTTCTCACCGAAATGACGACTAGGCAGCAATGATGTTCGTTGAAGTGACGAATGGGGCTATGGAGAAATTCTCCTCGGTTTTAATCAAGTCCATCGACAACTCGACTGGACGCCCAAATTGGGCTTGCCTACTTCGAACACCAAAGGGACGCCCACGCCTATGTCAACGATGGCCTCGGGGACTACTGATGTGGATATGCCAAAGGGGGTATACTCAGCAGAATGTTCCGATTGGGCCGAAGGGCCTGCGAGTGCGTCTGAAAGACAGCGACTGGACCATGAAGAAAGGAAAGGCCCAGCGACTGGCGACTGGAAGCCCAGAAGCGCAGCAGAAGCCCAGTCGAGTTAGGTCAAAGGTCTCCGGATCCTTATCTTGTTCGGAGGCAGCTTGTAAACCCTAGCGAGGTGCTTCATATATAAACCTCCCTAGGGTATCTTAGAGACTTAGGTTCCATCATACACCCCCTCAAGCGAATCGCTGCCTAGCCGCCGAGCTCGCCACCCTTGTAACTCGCTCTCTCATAATCTAATCTAGCACGAGTAGGTCTTTACCCTCCGGGGGGACGAACCTGGGTAAACCCATGTGCATCCGCCCCCATCTCGCACCGCAGATGGCTGCCGACTCTTCCTCATGAAACACTCAATCGCTGCCCATGGCAGCGACTGCCGTGGCCATTTCCACGACACTGTGGTTGGACCAAAAGTCGGCAAGCCCGCACCATTCCTCATTGCTCATGTGTTCCACAGGAGATATCCTTGTAACTTCATTTGCTGGAAATTGTCAAAAAACTATTTCTTCAGAGTATGCCATTGATTTCTTGCGTGCCTCATTAACTGCTTGTTACATGAAAACTGCACATCAGGTAGAGAGGGGTACATGAAAAACTGTTGCTAAAATAAAACAAAGATTATCATATTTCACATTAATAGCAAAAGGAAAAAAGGGACAGCTGAGTGTTACGTAACATATAGAAACTTTGCCATAGAAGTCTACTCTGACATCCGGCCTCTCCCTGTACTCTTTTCGCTGGGGAAGATAGGCATCTGATTCCTGACTATTACTACACACTCAGTGGCAAACTTGGCAGCAATCACTGGTGAAATTGGTCTAGTTCTTCCCAGAGGAATGATAAGTTGAAGTCTTTTTGTGGGCATGTTGTCAACCACCAACAGAGGATCATCATGCGTAACAGTGTCTCCAGAATGATTATGACCAAATTCATCTACAAGAATATAATGGGTATGAGTTATTGTTTTACAACAGTAAATGCAATGAGTATGATTCACAAAATATATTGTTAACCGGTTACTGTAGAGCAAGAAATTTTTTCAACATTTTACCTTCTTGATCCCAGTAAAAACATTCAAATAATCATCCATCACATTTCACATCAGGCCCCTCGCCTTTGGTAGCCGAAACCTTTGATGCACAATCCCTTTGGAGAGGTGCACAGTCGCATTGGAGAGGCGCCCATGCATGGCAAGGCGGGGGATGCTACTTGCCATGGGTACGTGCACAGTCCCTTTGGAGAGGCGCATGTGCATAGCCAGGTGGGGGATGCTGCTTGCCTTGGGGAGGTACCCGCGGATGGTAGGCAGCGGGCTGCTAGCCTAGGGGATGTGCCCGTGGACACCAGGGATCTGGGTGCTAGCCTTGGGGAGGTGTGTGCTCGGCTTGGGAAGCTTCCTAGTCGCCTTGGTAAATTGGTTGCTTACCCTCGGACCTTGTTTTTTTGGAAGTTTCTGTGCCTGCACCTTGGCCCACCAAGACGCGCTTCTGAGCAAATTCTAGACTAGCAGGAGCCAACAATGTCCTGACAACAGCTGTCTTGTTGCAATTCCTCTTGTGTGCCTAGAAATTCCTTTTGTACCGGTCAATTGGGGATAATAAAGAAGGAATAGATATATGTCAACATCAGTAAGCAAACAATTCAACACAAGATGAGTAAGAAGGTAAGGGGTCGACCTGCGACTCATTCTCCTCACTGACATCATATAGGTATCCTTCAATGATATCTTCCTCCTCTTCAGGATCATAGTCAGATCCAGAGCAGTCATTTCTTGTATTTTTAGGAGAGAATACATTTGGAGATGCGAAAAGACTTGGAAAGTGCCTAACACCCAGTTGTTGCAAGCAATCATTATTTCTCATGATGTTTTTCCGCTGACTTTCTTCCATGGGATGCATTTGAGTATCTAACATTAATAAAGAAATCCAACTTAGCTACAAATTAAACAGGCAATTAAACAAAATATAATGTATGGTGTTGATTGCCTGATAGCAAACATGAGCAGGAAAATGAACATATTGCCTCTCTCAAACAAGCAATTTCGCAGGCATGGAAAATGAAACACATGAACATCGAGGAGGCTTAAAAGAGCAGAGAATTCACATGCAAGGAAGTTGTTTACTTGCCTGCAGGTGCTACGGCCTTTTTCTTTGTGCGCTTCTTGCCGGGAACCATGTTGGGCTTCCTTGTCGGCGAGGAGGACGACCACCTGGCGTGCCTTGACGGCGTGGTGGACGATGAGGTGGATGGTGAGGAGATAGGCATTGTTGGCGGGGTGGACAGCGAGGTAGCAAACCTTGACGCCGATGTTCACGGAGATGCGGATGGCCTTGTTGTCGAGGTGGCAGATGGGATGGACAGCCAGATGGCAGTGCTCAATGGCAAGATCGTAGATCCGCGAGCTCGACGATTTGGTCGGAAACCGGGAAGATGAGAAAATTCTAGGGTTTGGTCTAGGTCGACGGTTAGATGATTACTAGGGCGGACGGCGGCGGGCGAGGGTATGATGACGGCCCTGCTGCGACGGGTGCGTAGTGGCTATGGCGGGCGTAGGAGATTTGGATCTGTCTCCTTTTGGTGAGGGGATAAAGCAGGGTTTCCACTCTATTACGTAAATGCCCTATGGGGCAACACATTGGTTACACTATGTGGATGAGCTGAATCGTAATACCAGCGCACGATAGTTTTAGCGCGCGAGAATTTGGGTTCCTGAAATTTTGGATCGGCGGGAGGACCGAACCCGAAATTTTGGATTGGCGGGACGACAGAACCATAGATTATTGGCCGTTGGATGAGTGGTGTGTGGCTGACATAAATCAACATTAGGTTTCAAACATTAGGGTTCTTAAGCTAGGTGACCGGTCTTCAAAATCTCTTACTGGATCTCAGAATAAATGTCTTTGTTTTGTACCTAGAAATGATTTATAAATATATGGGTTGAAGCATCCTAGAGTGTGTGTGGTCATGTGGATCATCAAGGTGTGGATTTGAGAATAACACATGCATTGATCTATAGGGACTCCATTTGTGTCAAACAACCATGGTGGTCAGAAATCCCAGAGAGCCCCTAGAATATGCAACCGCCACATGGAGATGGTGAACCAGTGTGATAGAAGAAGTTGCATCACCACACCCAACTTGAGTGTGTGTGTCGTTATGTGGATCATCAAGGTGTGGTTTTGAGAATATATAACACAAATGCATTGATCTCTAGGGACTCCATTTGTGTCAAACAACCATGGTGGTCAGAAATCCCAAAGAGCCCCTAGAATATGCAACTGCCACATGGAGATTGTGAACAAGTGTGACATAAGTAGTTGCATCACCACACCCAACTTGAGTGTGTTTGTGGTCATGTTGATAATCAAGGTTTGGTTTTGAGAATATATAACACAAATGCATTTATCTCTAGGGACTCCATTTGTGTAAAACAACCATGGTGGTCAGAAAGCCTAGAGAGCCCCTAGAATATGCAACTGCCACATGGAGATGGTGAACTAGTTTGATAGAAGCAGTTGCATCACCACACCCAACTTGAGTGTGTGTGGTCATGTGGATCATCAAGGTGTGGTTTTTGAGAATATATAACACAAATGCATTGATCTCTAGGGACTCCATTTGAGTCAAACAACCATGGTGGTCAGATAGCCCATATAGCCCCTAGAATATGCAACTTCCACATGGAGATGGTGAACCAGTGTGATGGAAGCAATGGCATCACCACACCGGCCAACTGGAGTGTGTGTGGATCATCAAGGTGTGGTTTTGAGAATATATAACACATGAATTGATCTCTAGAGACTCCATTTGTATCCAACAACCATGGTGGACAGAAAGCCCAATGAGCCCCTGGAATATGCAACTGCGACATGGAGATGGTGAACCAGTGTGACAGAAGCAATTGCATCAGCACACGCAATAGGAGGAGTGTGTGTGTGGTCATGTGGATCATCAAGGTGTGGTTTTTGAGACTATATAACACAAATGCATTGATCTATAGGGACTCCATTTGTGTCAAACAGCCATGGTGGTCTGAAAGCCCAGAGAGCCCCAAGAATATGCAACTGCCACATGGAGATGGTGAACCAGTGTGACAGAAGCAGTGGCATCACCACACCGGCCAACTAGGGTGTGTGTGGATCATCAAGGTTTGGTTTTTGATAATATATAACACAAATTCATTGATCTATAGGGACTCCATTTGTGTCAAACAATCATGGTGGTCAGAATGCTCAAAGATCCCCTGGAATATGAAACTGCCACATGGAGATGGTGAACCAGTGTGCTAGAAGCAGTTGCATCACCACACCCAACTTGAGTGTGTGTGTGGTAATGTGGATCACCAAGGTGTGGTTTTGAGAATATATAACACAAATGCATTAATCTCTAGGGACTCCATTTGTGTCAAACAACCATGGTGGACAAAAAGCCCAAAGAGCCCCAAGAGTATGCAACTGCCACATGGAGATGCTAAACCAGTGTGACAAAAGCAGTTGCATCACCACACCCAATTGGAGTGTGTGTGTGGTCATGTGGATCATCAAGATATTGTTTTTGAGACTATATAAAACAAATGAATTGATATATAGGGACTCCATTTGTGTCAAACAACCATGGTGGGCAAAAAGCCTATAGAGCCCCAAGAATATGCAACTGTCACATGGAGATGGTGAACTAGTGTGACAGAAGAAGTGGCATCACCACACCGGCCAACTGGAGTGTCTGTGGATCATCAAGGTGTGGTTTTTGAGAATGTATAACACAAATGCATTGATCTATAGGGAGTCCATTTGTGTCAAACAATCATGGTGGTCAGAATGCTCAAAGATCCCCTAGAATATGAAACTGCCACAAGGAGATGGTGAACCAGTGTGCTAGAAGCAGTTGCATCACCACACCCAACTTGAGTGTGTGTGTGCTCATGTGGATCACCAAGGTGTGGTTTTGAGAATATATAACACAAATGCATTAATCTCTAGGGACTCCATTTGTGTCAAACAACCATGGTGGTCAGAAATCCCAGAGAGCCTCTAGAATATGCAACTACCACATGGAGATGGTGAACAAGTGTGACATAAGTAGTTGCATCACCACACCCAACTTGAGTGTGTGTGTGGTCATGTGGATCATCAATGTGTGGTTTTGAGATTATATAACACAAATGCATTGATCTCTAGGGACTCCATTTGTGTCAAACAACCATGGTGGTCAGAAAGCCTAGAGAGCCCCTAAATATGCAACTGCCACATACAGATGGTGAACCAGTGTGATAGAAGCAGTTGCATCACAACACCCAACTTGAGTGTCTGTGTGGTCATATGGATCATCAAGTTGTGGTTTTTGAGAATATATAACACAAATGCATTGATCTCTAGGGAGTCCATTTGTGTCAAACAACCATGGTGGTCAGAAAGCCCATAGAGCCCCTAGAATATGCAACGGCCACATGGAGATGGTGAACCAGTGTGACAGAAGAAGTGGCATCACCACACCGTCAAACTGGAGTGTGTGTGGATCATCAAGGTGTGGTTTTGAGAATATATAACACATGAATTGATCTCTAGGGACCCCATTTGTGTCAAACAACCATGGTGGACAGAAAGCCCAATGAGCCCCTGGAATATGCAACTGCCACATGGAGATGGTGAACCAGTGTGATAGAAGAAATTGCATCACCACACCCAATAGAAGGAGTGTGTGCGTGGTCATGTGGATCATCAAGGTGTGGTTTTTGAGACTATATAACACAAATGCATTGATCTATAGGGACTCCATTTGTGTCAAACAAACATGGTGGTCAGAAAGCCCAGAGAGCCCCAAGAATATGCAACTGCCACATGGAGATGGTGAACCAGTGTGACAGAAGCAGTGGCATCACCACACCGGCCAACTGGAGTGTGTGTGGATCATCAACGTGTGGTTTTTAGAATATATAACACATGCCTTGATCTCTAGGGACTCCATTTGTGTCAAACAACCATGGTGGACAAAAAGCCCAAAGAGCCCCTAGAGTTTGCAACTGCCACGTGGAGGTGTTGAACCGGTGTGACAGAAGTAGTTGCATCACCACACACAATTGGAGTGTCTGTCTGGTCATGTGGATCATCCATATATGGTTTTTGAGACTATATAAAACAAATGCATTGATCTATAGGGACTGCATTTGTGTTAAACAACCATGGTGGTCAGAAATCCTAAAAGGCCCCAAGAATATGCAACTGCCACATGGAGATTGTGAACCAGTGTGACAGAAGCAGTGGCATCACCACACCGGCCAACTGGAGTGTCTATGAATCTATAGGGACTCCATTTGCGTCAAATAGCCATGGTGGTTAGAAATCTCAAATAGCCCCTGGAATATGAAACTACCACATGGAGATGGTGAACCAGTCTGCTAGAAGCAGTTGCATCACCACACCCAACTTGAGTGTGTGTGTGGTCATGTGGATCATCAAGGTGTGATTTTTTAGAATATATAACACAAATGCATTGATCTCTAGTGACTCCATTTGTTTCAAACAACCATGGTGGTCAGAAAGCCCAGAGAGACCCTAGAATATGCAACTGCCACATGGAGATGGTGAACCAGTGTGACAGAAGCAGTTGCATCACCACACCCATCTTGACTGTGTGTGTGGTCATGTGGATCATCAAGGTGTGGTTTTTGATACTATATAACAGAAATACATCGATCTATAGGGACTCTGTTTGTGTCAAAAAACCATGGTGGTCAGAAAGCCCAGAGAGCCCCAAGAATATGCAAATGCCACATGGAGATGGTGATCTAGTGTGACAGAAGTAGTGGCAGCACCACACCCAATTAGAGTGTGTGTGGATCATCAAGGTGTGGTTTTGAGAATATATAACACATGAATTGATCTCTAGGGACTCTATTTGTGTCAAATAACCATGGTGGACAGAAAGCCCAATGATCCCTTAGAAAATGAAACTGCCACATAGAGATGGCGAACCAGTGTGACAGAAGCAGTGCATCACCACACCCAACTTGAGGAGTGTGTGTGTGGTCATGTGGATCATCAAGGTGTGGTCTTTGAGAGTGTATAACACAAATGCATTTATCTATAGGGACTCCATTTGGGTCAAACAACCATGGTGGTCAGAAAGCCCATAGAGCCCCAAGAATATGTAACTGCCACATGGAGATGGTGATCTAGTGTGACAGAAGCAGTGGCATCACCACACCTAACTGGAGTGTATGTGTGGTCATGTGGATCATAAAGATATGGTTTTTAAGACTATATAAAACAAATGCATTTATATATAGGGACTCCATTTGTGTCTAACAACCATGGTGGTCAAAAAGCCTAGAGCACACCAAGAATATGCAACTGCCACATGGAGATTGTGAACCAGTGTGACAGAAGCTGTGGCATCACCACACCAGCCAACTGGAGTGTCTATGGATCATCAAGGTGTGGTTTTTGACAATATATAACACAAATGAATTGATCTATAGGGACTCCATTTGTGTCAAACAACCATGGTGGTCAGGAAGCTCAAAGAGCCCCTGGAATATGAAACTACCACATGGAGATGGTGAACCAGTGTGCTAGAAGCAGTTCTATCACCACACCGAACTTGAGTGTGTGTGTGGTAATGTGGATCATCAAGGTGTGGTTTTTGAGAATAGATAACACAAATGCATTGATCTCTAGGGACTCCATTTGTTTCAAATAACCATGGTGGTCAGAAAGCCCAGAGAGCCCCTAGAATATGCAACTGCCACATGGAGATGGTGAACCAGTGTGACAGAAGCAGTTGCATCACCACACCCATCTTGACTGTGTGTGGTCATGTGGATCATCAAGGTGTGGTTTTTGAGACTATATAACAAAACTACATCGATCTATAGGGACTCCATTTGTGAAAAACAACCATGGTGGTCAGAAAGCCCAGAGAGCCCCAAGAATAAGCAACTTCCACATGGAGATGGTGATCTAGTGTGACAGGTGTAGTGGCATCACCACACCCAACTGGAGTGTGTGTGGATCATCAAGGTTTGGTTTTGAGAATATATATAACACACGAATTGATCTCTAGGGACTCCATTTGTGTCAAACAACCATGGTGGACAGAAAGCCCAATGAGCCCTTGGAAAATGCAACTGCCACATAGAGATAGTGAACCAGTGTGACAGAAGCAGTTGCATCACCACACCCAACTTGAGGAGTGTGTGTGTGGTCATGTGGATCATCAAGGTGTGGTCTTTCAGAGTATATAACAAAAATAAATTGATCTATTGGAACTCCATTTGGGTCAAACAACCATGGTGGTCAGAAAGCCCATAGAGCCCCAAGAATATGCAACTGCCACATGGAGATGGTGATCTAGTGTGACAGAAGCAGTGGCATCACCAAACCCAACTAGAGTGTGTGTGGATCATCAAGGTATGGTTTTGAGAATATATAACACATGAATTGATCTCTAGTGACTCCATTTGTGTTAAACAACCATGGTGGACAGAAAGCCAAATGAGCCCCTGGAATATGCAACTGCCACATCGAGATGGTGAACAAGTGTGACAGAAGCAGTTGCAGCACTACACCCAACTAGAGGAGTGTGTGTGTGGCCATGTGGTTCATCAAGGTGTGGTCTTTGAGACTATATAACACAAATGCATTGATATATAGGAGCTCCATTTGTGTCAAACAACCATGGTGGTCAGAAAGCCCAGAGAGCCCCAAGAATATGCAACTACCACGTGGAGATGGTGAACCAATGTGACAGAAGCAGTTGCATCACCATACCGTCCAACTGGAGTGTGTGTGGATCATCAAGGTGTGGGTTTTGTGAATATATAACACATGAATTGATCTCTAGGGACTCTATTTGTGTCAAATAACCATGGTGGACAGAAAGCCCAATGATCCCTTAGAAAATGAAACTGCCACATAGAGATGGCGAACTAGTGTGACAGAAGCAGTGCATCACCACACCCAACTTGAGGAGTGTGTGTGTGGTCATGTGGATCATCAAGGTGTGGTCTTTGAGAAGGTATAACACAAATGCATTGATCTATAGGGACTCCATTTGGGTCAAACAACCATGGTGGTCAGAAAGCCCATAGAGCCCCAAGAATATGTAACTGCCACATGGAGATGGTGATCTAGTGTGACAGAAGCAGTGGCATCACCACACCTAACTGGAGTGTATGTGTGGTCATGTGGATCATGAAGATATGGTTTTTAAGACTATATAAAACAAATGCATTTATCTATAGGGACTCCATTTGTGTCTAACAACCATGGTGGTCAAAAAGCCTAGAGCACACCAAGAATATGCAACTGCCACATGGAGATTGTGAACCAGTGTGACAGAAGCTGTGGCATCACCACACCAGCCAACTGGAGTGTCTATGGATCATCAAGGTGTGGTTTTTGACAATATATAACACAAATGAATTGATCTATAGGGACTCCATTTGTGTCAAACAACCATGGTGGTCAGGAAGCTCAAAGAGCCCCTGGAATATGAAACTACCACATGGAGATGGTGAACCAGTGTGCTAGAAGCAGTTCTATCACCACACCGAACTTGAGTGTGTGTGTGGTAATGTGGATCATAAAGGTGTGGTTTTTGAGAATAGATAACACAAATGCATTGATATCTAGGGACTCCATTTGTTTCAAACAACCATGGTGGTCAGAAAGCCCAGAGAGCTCCTAGAAGATGCAACTGCCACATGGAGATGGTGAACCAGTGTGACAGAAGCAGTTGCATCACCACACCCATCTTGACTGTGTGTGGTCATGTGGATCATCAAGGTGTGGTTTTTGAGACTATATAACAAAACTACATCGATCTATAGGGACTCCATTTGTGAAAAACAACCATGGTGGTCAGAAAGCCCAGAGAGCCCCAAGAATAAGCAACTTCCACATGGAGATGGTGATCTAGTGTGACAGGTGTAGTGGCATCACCACACCCAACTGGAGTGTGTGTGGATCATCAAGGTTTGGTTTTGAGAATATATATAACACACGAATTGATCTCTAGGGACTCCATTTGTGTCAAACAACCATGGTGGACAGAAAGCCCAATGAGCCCTTGGAAAATGCAACTGCCACATAGAGATAGTGAACCAGTGTGACAGAAGCAGTTGCATCACCACACCCAACTTGAGGAGTGTGTGTGTGGTCATGTGGATCATCAAGGTGTGGTCTTTCAGATTATATAAAAAAAATGCATTGATCTATTGGAACTCCATTTGGGTCAAACAACCATGGTGGTCAGAAAGCCCATAGAGCCCCAAGAATATGCAACTGCCACATGGAGATGGTGATCTAGTGTGACAGAAGCAGTGGCATCACCAAACCCAACTAGAGTGTGTGTGGATCATCAAGGTATGGTTTTGAGAATATATAACACATGAATTGATCTCTAGTGACTCCATTTGTGTCAAACAACCATGGTGGACAGAAAGCCAAATGAGCCCCTGGAATATGCAACTGCCACATCGAGATGGTGAACAAGTGTGACAGAAGCAGTTGCAGCACTACACCCAACTAGAGGAGTGTGTGTGTGGCCATGTGGTTCATCAAGGTGTGGTCTTTGAGACTATATAACACAAATGCATTGATATATAGGAGCTCCATTTTTGTCAAACAACCATGGTGGTCAGAAAGCCCAGAGAGCCCCAAGAATATGCAACTACCACGTGGAGATGGTGAACCAATGTGACAGAAGCAGTTGCATCACCATACCGTCCAACTGGAGTGTGTGTGGATCATCAAGGTGTGGGTTTTGTGAATATATAACACATGCATTAATCTCTAGGGACTCCATTTCTGTCAAACAACCATGGTGGACAGAAAGCCCAAAGAGCCCCTGGAATATGCAACTGCCACATGGAGATGCTGAACTAGTGTGACAAAAGCAGTTGCATCACCACACCCATCTAGATTGTGTGTGTGGTTATGTGGATCATCAAGGTGTGATTTTTTAGACTATATAACACAAATACATCAATCTATGGGGACTCCATTTGTGTCAAACAACCATGGTGGTCAGAAATCCAAGAGAGCCCCAAGAATATGCAACAGCCACATGGAGATGGTGATCTAGTGTGACAGATGTAGTGGCATCACCACACCCAACTGGAGTGTGTGGGGATCATCAAGGTGTGGTTTTGAGAATATATATCACATGAATTCATCTCCAGGGAATCCATTTGTGTCAAACAACCATGGTGGACAAAATGCCAAATGAGCCCCTGGAATATGCAACTGCCACATCGAGATGGTGAACCAGTTTGACAAAAGCAGTTGCATCACCACACCCAACTAGAGGAGTGTGTGTGGTCATGTGGATCATCAAGGTGTGGTCTTTGAGACTATATAACCCAAATGCATTGATCTATAGGAGCTCCATTTCTGTCAAACAACCATGGTGGTCAGAAATCCTAGAGAGCCCCAAGAATATGCAACTACCACATGGAGATGGTGAACTAATGTGACAGAAGAAGTTGCATCGCCACACCGACCAACTGGAGTGGGTGTGGATCACCAAGGTGTAGTTTTTGGTAATATATAACACATGCATTAATCTCTAGGGACTCCATTTGTGTCAAACAACCATGGTGGACAGGAAGCCCAAAGAACCCCTGGAATATGCAACTGCCACATGGAGATGGTGAACCAGTGTGCTAGAAGCAGTTCTATCACCACACCGAACTTGAGTGTGTGTGTGGTAATGTGGATCATAAAGGTGTGGTTTTTGAGAATAGATAACACAAATGCATTGATATCTAGGGACTCCATTTGTTTCAAACAACCATGGTGGTCAGAAAGCCCAGAGAGCCCCTAGAAGATGCAACTGCCACATGGAGATGGTGAACCAGTGTGACAGAAGCAGTTGCATCACCACACCCATCTTGACTGTGTGTGGTCATGTGGATCATCAAGGTGTGGTTTTTGAGACTATATAACAAAACTACATCGATCTATAGGGACTCCATTTGTGAAAAACAACCATGGTGGTCAGAAAGCCCAGAGAGCCCCAAGAATAAGCAACTTCCACATGGAGATGGTGATCTAGTGTGACAGGTGTAGTGGCATCACCACACCCAACTGGAGTGTGTGTGGATCATCAAGGTTTGGTTTTGAGAATATATATAACACACGAATTGATCTCTAGGGACTCCATTTGTGTCAAACAACCATGGTGGACAGAAAGCCCAATGAGCCCTTGGAAAATGCAACTGCCACATAGAGATAGTGAACCAGTGTGACAGAAGCAGTTGCATCACCACACCCAACTTGAGGAGTGTGTGTGTGGTCATGTGGATCATCAAGGTGTGGTCTTTCAGATTATATAACAAAAATGCATTGATCTATTGGAACTCCATTTGGGTCAAACAACCATGGTGGTCAGAAAGCCCATAGAGCCCCAAGAATATGCAACTGCCACATGGAGATGGTGATCTAGTGTGACAGAAGCAGTGGCATCACCAAACCCAACTAGAGTGTGTGTGGATCATCAAGGTATGGTTTTGAGAATATATAACACATGAATTGATCTCTAGTGACTCCATTTGTGTCAAACAACCATGGTGGACAGAAAGCCAAATGAGCCCCTGGAATATGCAACTGCCACATCGAGATGGTGAACAAGTGTGACAGAAGCAGTTGCAGCACTACACCCAACTAGAGGAGTGTGTGTGTGGCCATGTGGTTCATCAAGGTGTGGTCTTTGAGACTATATAACACAAATGCATTGATATATAGGAGCTCCATTTTTGTCAAACAACCATGGTGGTCAGAAAGCCCAGAGAGCCCCAAGAATATGCAACTACCACGTGGAGATGGTGAACCAATGTGACAGAAGCAGTTGCATCACCATACCGTCCAACTGGAGTGTGTGTGGATCATCAAGGTGTGGGTTTTGTGAATATATAACACATGCATTAATCTCTAGGGACTCCATTTCTGTCAAACAACCATGGTGGACAGAAAGCCCAAAGAGCCCCTGGAATATGCAACTGCCACATGGAGATGCTGAACTAGTGTGACAAAAGCAGTTGCATCACCACACCCATCTAGATTGTGTGTGTGGTTATGTGGATCATCAAGGTGTGATTTTTTAGACTATATAACACAAATACATCAATCTATGGGGACTCCATTTGTGTCAAACAACCATGGTGGTCAGAAATCCAAGAGAGCCCCAAGAATATGCAACAGCCACATGGAGATGGTGATCTAGTGTGACAGATGTAGTGGCATCACCACACCCAACTGGAGTGTGTGGGGATCATCAAGGTGTGGTTTTGAGAATATATATCACATGAATTCATCTCCAGGGAATCCATTTGTGTCAAACAACCATGGTGGACAAAATGCCAAATGAGCCCCTGGAATATGCAACTGCCACATCGAGATGGTGAACCAGTTTGACAAAAGCAGTTGCATCACCACACCCAACTAGAGGAGTGTGTGTGGTCATGTGGATCATCAAGGTGTGGTCTTTGAGACTATATAACCCAAATGCATTGATCTATAGGAGCTCCATTTCTGTCAAACAACCATGGTGGTCAGAAATCCTAGAGAGCCCCAAGAATATGCAACTACCACATGGAGATGGTGAACTAATGTGACAGAAGAAGTTGCATCGCCACACCGACCAACTGGAGTGGGTGTGGATCACCAAGGTGTAGTTTTTGGTAATATATAACACATGCATTAATCTCTAGGGACTCCATTTGTGTCAAACAACCATGGTGGACAGGAAGCCCAAAGAACCCCTGGAATATGCAACTGCCACATGGAGATGGTGAACCAGTGTGACAGAAGAAGTTGCATCACCACACCCAACTGGAGTGTGTGTGTGGTCATGTGGATCATAAAGATATGGTTTTTGAGACTATATAACACAAATGCATTGATCTCTAGGGACTCCATTTGTGTCAAACAACCATGGTGGACAGAAAGCCCAATGAGCCCTTGGAAAATGCAACTGCCACATAGAGATAGTGAACCAGTGTGACAGAAGCAGTTGCATCACCACACCCAACTTGAGGAGTGTGTGTGTGGTCATGTGGATCATCAAGGTGTGGTCTTTCAGAGTATATAACAAAAATGCATTGATCTATTGGAACTCCATTTGGGTCAAACAACCATGGTGGTCAGAAAGCCCATAGAGCCCCAAGAATATGCAACTGCCACATGGAGATGGTGATCTAGTGTGACAGAAGCAGTGGCATCACCAAACCCAACTAGAGTGTGTGTGGATCATCAAGGTATGGTTTTGAGAATATATAAAACATGAATTGATCTCTAGTGACTCCATTTGTGTCAAACAACCATGGTGGACAGAAAGCCAAATGAGCCCCTGGAATATGCAACTGCCACATCGAGATGGTGAACAAGTGTGACAGAAGCAGTTGCAGCACTACACCCAACTAGAGGAGTGTGTGTCTGGCCATGTGGTTCATCAAGGTGTGGTCTTTGAGACTATATAACACAAATGCATTGATATATAGGAGCTCCATTTGTGTCAAACAACCATGGTGGTCAGAAAGCCCAGAGAGCCCCAAGAATATGCAACTACCACGTGGAGATGGTGAACCAATGTGACAGAAGCAGTTGCATCACCATACCGTCCAACTGGAGTGTGTGTGGATCATCAAGGTGTGGGTTTTGTGAATATATAACACATGCATTAATCTCTAGGGTCTCCATTTCTGTCAAACAACCATGGTGGACAGAAAGCCCAAAGAGCCCCTGGAATATGAAACTGCCACATGGAGATGCTGAACTAGTGTGACAAAAGCAGTTGCATCACCACACCCATCTAGATTGTATGTGTGGTTATGTGGATCATCAAGGTGTGATTTTTGAGACTATATAACACATATACATCAATCTATGGGGACTCCATTTGTGTCAAACAACCATGGTGGTCAGAAAGCCAAGAGAGCCCCAAGAATATGCAACAGCCACATGGAGATGGTGATCTAGTGTGAAAGATGTAGTGGCATCACCACACCCAACTGGAGTGTGTGGGGATCATCAAGGTGTGGTTTTGAGAATATATATCACATGAATTCATCTCCAGGGAATCCATTTGTGTCAAACAACCATGGTGGACAAAATGCCAAATGAGCCCCTGGAATATGCGACTGCCACATCGAGATGGTGAACCAGTTTGACAAAAGCAGTTGCATCACCACACCCAACTAGAGGAGTGTGTGTGGTCATGTGGATCATCAAGGTGTGGTCTTTGAGACTATATAACCCAAATGCATTGATCTATAGGAGCTCCATTTGTGTCAAACAACCATGGTGGTCAGAAATCCCAGAGAGCCCCAAGAATATGCAACTACCACATGGAGATGGTGAACTAATGTGACAGAAGAAGTTGCATCGCCACACCGGCCAACTGGAGTGGGTGTGGATCACCAAGGTGTAGTTTTTGGTAATATATAACATATGCATTAATCTCTAGGGACTCCATTTGTGTCAAACAACCATGGTGGACAGGAAGCCCAAAGAACCCCTGGAATATGCAACTGCCACGTGGAGATGGTGAACCAGTGTGACAGAAGAAGTTGCATCACCACACCCAACTGGAGTGTGTGTGTGGTCATGTGGATCATAAAGATATGGTTTTTGAGACTATATAACACAAATGCATTGATCTATAGGGACTCTATTTGTGTCAAACAACCAAGGTGGTTAGAAAGCCTAGAGAGCCCCTCGAATATGTAACTGCCACATGAAGATGGTTTACTAGTGTGAGAAGAAGTGACATCACCACACCGGCCAACTGGAGTGTGTGTGGATCATCAAAGTGTGGTTTTTGAGAATATATAACACAAATGCATTTATCTATAGGGACTCCATTTTTGTGAAACAACCATGGTGGATAGAAAGCCCAAAGAGCACCTGGAATATGCAACTGCCACATGGAGATGATGGTGAACCAGTGTGACAGAAGCAGTTGCATCACCACACCCAACTGGAATGTGTGTATCGTCATGTGGATCATCAAGGTGTGGTTTTTGAGAATACATAACACATGCATTGATCTACAATAAAACTAAAATATCTAGTGTGGAAAATAATAAAATCCCCGGTGTGGGACCCACTCGTCATGTTGCTGCTTGCTTAACCCTTCCTAATCCCCACCACTTCGCACACATTCTCTCTGCCCGGCAACCACCAAATCCCCTCCCTCCCTAGCGACCACCAAATCCCCCTTCCCCGGTGACGGTGGCGGCAACGGTGGCTGTAGGCTCACGGGTAAGGATCCTCGACCTATGTCCACGCATCTCTACTGTTGCGCGTTTGTGTTTATTCACCGGCGGCGCGCATCGATAATGTTGTGCTCGATCTAGGTCACCACGTCTATGCTCTAGGTCATCAGCGACAGGTCTAGGCCCCAGGTAAACACTCGATCTTGGTCTAGGCCCTAGGTAAGCACTCGATCTAGGTCTAGGCCCTAGGTAAACACACGATCTAGGTCTAGGCCCTAGGTCAACACTCGATCTAGGCCCTTACACTTGTTTTAGTCATTTGATGCTTGTGCCTCTAATTTAATTCTTGTATGTACTCTCTAGGGTAGGTAAGATGCAGTGTGAGGATTGTAGGTTATGAAACATTAAGGCTAGGGAGATACATGCGCAGGTTCTAAAATTGTTCCTACTAGCACTAATTGTACACATCCCATCCCCGTTCTATCGTAGTAATAGTCGTCCTCGGACTTCTTAATGATCTTTAGATGGACCACACGGTGTTGAACCTCGAAAGTTATAGTCATTCTTATGCCGCTACAGATTACTTTCTAATATATTCTTTCTAGGTCCGTCGATGAAGGGCGGGAAGGACTTCAACGATTACTGCGTGTTTGGAAACGACATAGAATTGACTTCAAACCAAGCTGCGTATCTTAGAACAATTTCAGGACACAAGCCACCTATACCTATACCGCACTATGTGTGCAAGATAAAAAAGTAAAATGTCATCCCTGGGAAGGCCAAGATGGTAAACTTCTTAGCTTTGACTCTTTAAGGGCGCATTTGTTTCAAAGGAATAAATCTCACAAAATTCCTATGCATAACTTTCCTACACTAAAATCCTATAGGATTTCAAACAAGAGGTGAAACCTCTTGGAAAGATTCCTACTTGTTTATGACAACCATGACATATACCTAAACCCTATAAAATTTTCTGTGTTTTTCCTACGGTGCATTTTTCAAACAGCTTATCTTACCGATTCCTGTATTTTTCATTCATGTAGGATGCTTAGTGTCAGGTCATTCTTTTCCTGCACTTTTTCTATCCCGGTGTTTTACAAATACTTTGAACCAAACGATCCCTAAATAAAAAAGGGGATTTTATCGTCTTCACCTTCTTTGAGGAGCTCATGTCTGACTTCATATGTCACGTACGTCGCGTGAAATGAGGGCACATAGTACCTTGTTATGCAGGTTGGCTTCATGTGAACTCGTAGTCGGTTTGGAACTGAATGTGAACTTGCAAGTCGTGTACTTGGTTTGGAACTCATTGTGAATCTAGTTCTCTAGTTGGTTTGGAACACGCTATGTCAACCATGTTCTCTATATATTTGTAAGATTGTGTTTTATCTCCATGTTGCTATGTGTTGTGTTGATTGTTGCTTTAGTTTCCTATACTTTAACATTTTGCTTCTTCATGTGAGCGATAACATGTGTATAAGAAATAAGAAGTAGTGCTATGTTTGAAACATAGTTGTCTTGTCCAGCTGTTGCGACTTTTAGTCAAAACATCAGTTTATTTATTGAAGGACTACTGATTTAGGGCATTCTTATAAGAATGGCAAAGTAGTAGATCTGTCAGTACAGAGTCCGCTGGTCCAGTAGTTACGAACCCTCGACAAACTAGTGTGCTCGCGAGTTTGAACCCTGCTAAGCTACTCCGTTTTTTATGCCATCTTTAATTTATACCAGATGGACCGACTGTTGGGCCCAGCTAAAACTCTGAGAACAACCCGTTAAACCCTGCCGTTCAAACCGAGCTGACAGGTGGGGTGTAGGCACGGATGGCCCGGTCGTCGAAAAAAAAGTCAACCAAAGGCACTTGACGAATTCCGTGACGATTTTCCGCGACGATTTTTTGTTGACGAAAACCTCGAACGTCATGGATACTCGGGCTGGAGGCCCTTCGAGTGCGTCACGACGAAATGACCTAGAACGTCCGACATCTATGACGTTTTTACGGCGTATCATGAATAAAACGTCATGAATCGTCCAGACTCTTGTAGTGGGCCCAGCAGGCCAGTGTGGCAGCTGTGCGGCGCCGTCTGAGGTGGCGCCGCAGCCTTGAGTGCAGCGCCGCGCGGGCGGGAGTGGCAGAAAAGGGTTACCGGACGTGAAATACTTTGCAAATAGGTTTATTATTTAAATTTGTTTCAATTTTGGGTTATTTTTATTTAAATCCCCCCCCCCTCTGCTTCTCCTCCGCCACCTGCCACCGCTGGACCCCGCCTCCCTCGCCCCTCGTCTCGCACCTCTCTGCCGCTGCCTTGCTCTCTCTCACCTGTCGGCGCGTCGCCAGGGCTCGCCGTCGCGGATGGCCTCCTCCTCGCCTCAAGCTCCCAGCCAACAACATTTGAGCGCCCCTCCCTTGTTTCCCGCGTGGCGTCAGGTCAGGGACACCCT
Source organism: Avena sativa (assembly GCA_916181665.1). Lineage (NCBI taxonomy): Eukaryota > Viridiplantae > Streptophyta > Magnoliopsida > Poales > Poaceae > Avena > Avena sativa. The sequence continues at coordinate 578,798,488 of OV702287.1, forward strand.
CAACCTCCCTGTGACGTCCTCCTTCTTCGGGCCGTCCTCCAACTCTTCGCCGCCTTCCTCGCCGGATTGTGCGCTGTGGCCGCCTCGCCAAGGCTGCCCTACACCGTCTCCATGCCTCCTCGTGACCGCCCGAGCTCGCCTTGGTCGCCGCTCGCTGGCATCCTTAGTGACGAGCTGCTCCGCCATGAACTCGTCGACCCCAGCAGCACTCCATCGCCTCACTACCCGGCTCGCAGATCCTCTGCCTGGGCCTCCCGACCACCGAACTTTCCCATCCAGAGCCCAGATCGGTCTGCACCGGCCACCTATGTTGTTGTGTCCCCGTGTGCGCGTACATCGCAGCTCTGCTCTGTCCGCGTTCGTGTTCGCTTCCAGATCGTGTGAATTCCTGCGTGACCTGTTCTTGTACGTATGTTCAAGAAGGAGATGAAGGGAAGATGTGGTGGAAGTAGTTCCCCCAGTTCTGGTGCTCCGATACCCTTGTCGACCCATATCGACCTTTCATGATCTATTCTCGAGTGTTCCATGAAACGAAGACCATCGGTACAACATGTGAGGAAGTTGGACAAACACTTCGCGGGTACGAGGCGACACCTAACCAGTGAAGGATTGGGAACCTCGACAAGTTCTTCCCCACGGACTTGAAACTCAAGACCTACATCATGGATCCAAAGTATTCCGGCACTCTCCTTCACGGAACATCAAGTCCTCCTTCACGTACTTGAACACCAGGAGTCTGAAGACCAAGACTGAACCGCTCCGAGCCCCAAGTTCTCCGGTCCGACATGTGTGATCCCCTTTTCCCGATACCCCTGATTTATAAATGACATCTATCTCGTTGCATAAGTGAATCATCGGGTTTTCATATATATTTCATGGGTCCGGGTTATCACATCGATTCACCTAATAATTAAATATAGATACAATATGCGGGATATTCTAGTCTTATATTACCTCCATTTAAATTTATGTAGCGAACGAATGCCATGTTTTGTCTTGTTGTTTCAATATTTAATTTGTGGGGTACCTAAGAAACATGAACGTATTAATTAATTATCGCGACCCAATTCCGCTTAATATTGCCTAATTGCATGGTATCTTTGTCATGCCATGCATCATATCATAAACATGTTCAATCTTCTGTCATAGTATTAAATAGTGCATCCGGTGTTTCTTTTAGTGCTTTTCTTGTTCACGGATTAGGCCGTTGAGTTGATGAGAGCCTCGACCCGTTCTTCGGATGTCACTCCGGTAGTGTTTCTCAAGCGAGCATTCTCTCCCTTTCTACCTATTTTGTGTTTATATTATTTACTTTCTCTTATTGATCTATTGCTATCCATGTTATGATGCTTTAGTTTCCGTGCACCATTTATATCCCTTGCAGCCTCTATATTGCCTTGGACAGCTCTTATCAACTATTGTTTGATAGATAGTCGTCCTAGCGAGTCGTAGTTGCTTTCTCAGGTGCTGATTTGCGTCGTCGATGTTCCACCGTTGGTGGGAGGTTGGCACATGCTTATTGGTGGAGATGATCATGGATTTCAATATAACTTGTCAATTAAAATGCTGGAAATAGATATAATACAGAGGCATCGGTGAGTAATAGTCAATATTTGGTTTTTAACCGCCCACTTGTGTCCATCTAGAACTCGAGTTCTTGACACATGTTCCGAGATGGAGCGCGCTAACCATAGGTGGGTGTGTGGGCACCCCATCGGCCTACTACCTGATTTCAAAGTACTATGTTTACTGTTTTATTTATGATTGCGTGCGGAGCGCATGTACTGTTTAGGAACTCCGTGCCACGTTTCCGCTGTATCGACAAGCCCAATCACACTTTTGGGTTCCCAGTCGTTTACAACTGTCGCCACATACCTTGGATCCGTATCGGAGACAGCCGCCTTCATTGCGGGTAGCTTAGTGGGGTGGCCCCCATGTACTTGCTTTGGGTCTGGAAAACGTCGTGTCCGAAGCCCCGTCGCATACCGTTGGGTGTATGTTTGGGATCTTGCTCATATTTAGCTCTGACAACAAGGGTTGAAGTGCGTGTGAATATTTTGGTGCATCCCTCCAAGGTTAAATCTTTTCGAAAACCGGTGTCTGCGGTTATGGAAAACATGGATCATAGTTTCTCGATCATAGACAACTATAACTAAAGAATTATTGTTATAGTATGACTTGGATCTGATATGACTAGTAAGGATGGATAACCACAATAAAATGAATCAATAAAACTGGCAACTATGTGAGTTTCCTTGGAATGACTTCCTCGTTTGATCTCGAGGGGGAACTACCAGTATGGGTATGTTTGGTATTAGTATGAGGTGGTTCTGAATAGGTCTTTCTTATCCCTCTCTGATAGCCGACAGTTGTATCGAGTCTCTATAGGTTGTTTAGTGCATGCTTCACTACCGCTTCAGTCCACCATATCTATGTAGGCGAGAGCCGCCGAATTCTAGACTCGTCGTGTACTGGCATCAGTATTGACCGCTCCCTTTTTCCTTTGCCCTTTGTCGGCACCCCTTTTTTTGACAGGTATAAGTTCGACGCCAATAGTAGGGTTACCTTTCCGGCTTGGCCTGGGCAGGGTTATGGACGCCATTGGTTATTCTTCGGGGATCTTAGCCCCATTTGCATCTTATCCGTACTCGGCGGTTGTATCGTTTCAAGGTAATTTGGACCATTGTATGGTATATCTGTATACTTGACTCATGGAGTCGTTGTTGTACATATATGTTCTGTCGGTTCCAACATGAACTATTGTGTGATGGTATTATCCTAAGTAACAACCGCTCTCGACATGGTTCGCTCTGCTGTTACGAATGTTGTGTTGGTCTTTACTTGATCCAACTTTTCTCTTATATGTAGATGATGCAGCGCGATTGTATCATTGAGCGTCCTGCCTACCGGCCGCGTACCAGGGGCACAGAGAAAAGTCTAGTACTATATAATTGATATTGGCACATGATCTTGAAGACATGAAGACTCGTATACCGATAAATAAAAGGATGACTTGGACTATTGTGCAATACATAATCGTACATTCCCGACCCCGCAGTGTCAGAGATCCTGGACATCACCTTATTTAACAAAGAACGTAAGTTGGAGTTCATTTTCTACCGTACATACATTTGAATAATCTTAGGTAACAGCTAATTGTATGAAAAGACCGGCATCAACTCATACATTGTATATCACCAAGAGTTTATCTTTATTGTCAGAAAACATGGTTCTGAATCGCTCCTAGAAGAAGTTCTTCATCACATCTCTTCCCGGAAGTAGAGTTGGAAGCCGGTCCCAATATGCGTTAGGCCATGGTTCTGGGTTGCTGGGTGGTGAGCGTTCGTCCACGCGTCCAGGCGCAACGGATGGTACCCCTAGTCCAGATCGCCGACAGAGAATAACCTTTTACAGAAATGCGGCCATGCATGTCTTTGTCATCTAAAACTTAGCTCGTCCATCCAAATCTTCTAGAATTCCTGTTCTGAAAGGTTATGATATATATATCAAACATAACTCGGTTAAACTCTGAGAAATTTTGATGGGAGCGGTTTATTTTTCCGTCCCAGGCTACAAAGAGAGTTACGGAGCCTAGCCGAAAGCTTGACTATTGCTTCTAGATCGAAGGTGGTGTGGTAGTGATGGGAGGCAGTTCGATATTGGATGTGTTGGTCTTTCGTCTTCTCCTCCAACAGTATACGGCTTACACGTTGTCGCGAGACGAACGATAGATGATGGTAGAGGCAGCATCATTGATAAGTATGCGCACTCCGATGGAAATATAAAATATCCAATGAGGTTACATCGACATGCGTCTGCATCGCTTCCTTGCTGAAGGTGGTGTACCGAAGCTTGGCTTGGGATAAAAATCCCGTGGTCGACCTAGGGTTCGACTCGTGACCATTGAAGCATGTCCATCTCTCAAGGCAGAGGCCAGAACTCTATTCTCCTTTTCGAAAAAACAATGAAAGCTTGACTTTAGATTTGATTAGTGTATGCCTCTCATTTAGCCTAATAATAAGATATATAATTGATATTGGCATATGATCTTGAAGACTTGAAGACTCATATTCCGATAAATAAAAGGTTGATTTCGGCTATTGTCCAACATATAATCGTACATTCCCAAAATCCAGTAATACAAGGACATTGTCCGTGACATATGCAGTGTCATAGATCGAGGGCATCACCTTATATTTAACAAAGAACATAAGTAGGGAGTTCATTTGCCACCTTACATGTAACAACTAATTGTATGAAAAGACCAGCCTCAACTCATACATTGTATATCACCAAGAGTATTATCTTTATTGTCAGAAAACATGGTTCTGAGTCGCTCCTAGAAGAAGTTCTTCATCACATCTCTTCCCGGAAGTACAGTTGGAAGCCGGTCCCAATATGCTTTTGGCCATCGTTCTGGGTTGCCGGGTGGTGAGCTTTCGTACACGGGTCCAGCCGCAACGGATGGTACCCCTAGTCGATTGCGCCGACAGAGAATAACCTTTTACAGAAATGTGGCCATGCATGTCTTTGTCATCTAAAACTTAGCTCGTCCATCCAAATCTTCTAGAATTCTTGTTCTGAAAGGTTATGATATATTGATATCAAACATAACTCGGTTAAACTTTGAGAAATTTTGATGGGATCGGTTTATTTTTCTGTCCAGGCTACAAAGAGAGTTAAGGAGCCTAGCCGAAAGCTTGACTGTTGCTTCTAGACCGACGGTGGTGTGGTAGTGATGGGAGGCAGTTCGATATTGGATGTGTTGATCTTTCGTCTTGTCCTCCAACAGTATATGGCTTACAAATTGTCGCGAGACGGACGATAGATGATGGTAGAGGCGACATCATTGATAAGTATGTGCACTCCCGTGGAAATACAAAATACCCGATCAGGTTATATCGGCATGCGGCTGCATCGTTTCCTTGCTGAAGGTGGTGTCCCGAAGCTCGGCTTGGGATAAAAATCCCGTGGTCGACCTAGGGTTCGACTCGTGACCATTGAAGCATGTCCATCTCTCAAGGCAGAGGCTAGAACTCTATTCTCCTTTTCGAAAAAACAATGAAAGCTTGACTTTAGATTTGATTAGTGTATGCCTCTCATTTAGCCTAATAATATGCTATATAATTGATATTGGCATATGATCTTGAAGACTTGAAGACTCATATTCCGATAAATAAAAGGTTGATTGATACGTTGCAAACGTATCTATAATTTTTGATGTTCCATGCTTGGTTTATATCTAATTTCTTATGTTTTGTCCACACTTTGGAGTATTTTTATACACCTTATTGGACTAACCTATTAACAAGATGCCACAGTGCCAGCTGCATGTTTTCTGCTGTTTTTGGTTCCAGGAAAGTCCGAAAATGAATATTCTCGGAATTGGACAGGACAAATGCCAAAGTCAATATTTCACTGAGGGGGACACGGAGCCAGAATACGAGACGGAGAGGCGCCAGGAGCCGCCCACACCACCTGGCCACGCGGCCAGGCCTGTCCCGTCCCGGGGGGTGGTGTGGCCGCCTAGGGCACCACCTCGGCCTCCCCTTCCGCCTATCAGATGCCTCCGATACAGAAACCCTAAGTACCCGATCAAAATTCCACGAAAGAGTCTATAGCCGCTGTCATCTCCATCCCTAGATCAGGAGGGATCTGAAGCTCTTCCCGGCACCCTGCCGGAGTGGAGAATTCACCCTGGAGGCCTTCTTCATCACCATGCAAGCCTCCGGTGTGATGCATGAGTAGTTCATCCTTGTACTACGGGTCCATGTAGTAGCTAGATGGTTGATTCTCCTCCTTTGTGCTATCATGTTTAGATATAGTGAGCTCCGTTCATGATCAAGATCACCTATTTGTAATTTTGCATGTTGTGTTTGCGAGGATCCGATGGATATTGAGATGCTATTTTAGATTGATTAGTAATTCTATCATGTTTTTGTTATTTGTGATCTTGCATCCTCTCCGTTGTTAGTAGATATCTTGGCCGAGTAGATGATAGCAACTCCAAGAGGGAGTATTTATGTTCGATAGTGGTTTCATGCCTCTAGTAATCTGGGGAAGTGACAGAAATCTCTATGGTACTAGATGTGTTGTTGCTACTAGGGAGAAAACATCAATCCTTTGTTCATAGAACAATCGTATTGTTTACTTTACACGCAATGCTGAATGCAACTATCTGTTGCTTGCAACTTAATACTGGAGGGGGTTCGGATGATAACCTGAAGGTGGATTATTAGTCATAGATGCAGTTGGATTACGGTCTATGTATAATGTTGTAATGCCCAATCAAATCTTATAGGATCCAAGATGATTAGTATATGCATGTATGCTTTCTCGATGTTTGTCAATTGCCCCGCTGTAATTTTTTCGCCCAACATGTCATCTATATTAAGGAGAATCACATCTAATGAACTATGGACCCTGGTCCTTTCTTTTACCATCAATCTACAGCTGTTTACTGTTTTCTATTTACTTTCTACAAGCTATTACTTTCTTCCACAAAATAAGTTTAATCCTTTGTTTTCAGCAAAACCGATGAGATTGACAACCTTACTATAAGTTGGGGGAAAAGTTCTATGGTTGTGTTGTGCAGGATTCCAAGTTGGAAACAACACCTTGGAGGTGTTTCCTTGATCCTACTAGTTCGATAACCTTGGTTTCATATCTGAGGGAAACTTACAGCTATGCTCATCATACCTTCCTCTTGGGGTTCACCAACGAGCTCGACATCAACTACGAGCCAGCAAGTATTTTTGTGGCGCCATTGCCGGGGAGTCAAGGACATCTTCACAAGGGGAGTCCCTCATAACCAATCTCTTTACTTTGTTATTTTTGTTTTTCTTAGTTTATTTTTGCTTTGTTTGCTTGTTTCTTTATCAAAAACACACAAAAAATTAGTTGTACTAGTTTGCTTTCTTTATTAAAAACACAAAAAATGAATACTCTTGAAAACACTAAGTTGTGTGACTTCACTAGCACCAACAACAATGATTTCATGTGCACACCTATTGCTCCACCTGTTCCTGAAGCTACTTTCTTTAAAATTAAACCTTCTTTACTCAATCTTGTTATGAGAGAAAAAAATTCTGGTATTGGTACTGAAGATGCTGCTGCTCACCTTAATAACTTTGTTCAACTTTGTGACATGCAAAAGCATAGGGATATAGATGGAGATATTATTAAGCTTAAATTGTTTCCTTTCTCTTTGAGAGGAAAAGCTAAAGAATGGTTGCAATCCCTAACTAGAAATAGTATTGATTCTTCGACTAAATGCAAAGATGCTTTCATTGGAAAATATTAACCTCGTGCTAAGATTATATCTGTGAGAAGTGAAATAATGAAATTTAAACAATCTAAGAATGAACATGTTGCTCAAGCTTGGGAAAGAATGAAATCTTTGGTAAAGAATTGTCCCATTCATGGACTGACTGCTTGGATGATTATCCAAACCTCTTATGCAAGACTGAATTATTCTTCAAGAAACCTGCTGGAGGTACCTTTATGACCATTACTTTGGGTGCTGCAACGAAGCTTCTTGATAATATGATGGTTAACTATTCTGAATGGCATACTGAGAGAGCTCCACATGGTAAGAAGGTAAATTCTATTGAAGAGACCTCTTCCTTGAGTGATAAAGTTGATGTTATTATGTGTATGCTTGTTAATCGGAAAGCTCATATTGATCCAAATCATGTTCCCTTAACCTCCTTGGTTACTCAAGAAGAGCAGATTGATGTGAACTTTATAAGAAATAATCATTTTAGCAACAATACCTACAAGAATAATTTTGGTAATAATAACTATAGGCCATATCCTCCCAACAATGGTAATGCTTATGGAAATTCCTCCAACAATAATAGGAGTGCTCCCTGTGAACTTGAAGTTATGCTTAAATATTTTAATAGTAAACAAACTGCTTTCAATAAAACTATTGAGGAAAAACTCTCTAATGCTGAAAGAAATATAGCATCATTGGCTAAAGCACAATCTTCTTTGAATAAAATGGCTACTAAACCTGAAACTATTGAGAATCCCTTTGCTACTACTAATGCCATACAAGTTAGAATTGATGAAAATGTTAGATTATTAGCTGAATTGCATGCTAAGTGGGAAAGAGAAGATGAAATTGCTAGAAATATTAGTGTTTCTACTATCACTACCACTAATGTTGAAGCTAGTTAACCCAAGTGGAACCTTTTCTAATTAAAATGCTGAAATTCTTCGGAATATGGGAGACAATAGATCCACTACTTTAGATGATAATTATGATTTTGATCTTGATGGTTGCAATATCTCTGAAATACTTAAGTTCCTACAAAAGCTTTTAAAAGTCCTAATGCTAGTGCTATGAATATGGCCTTTACAAAACACATTACTGATGCTCTCATAAAAATTAAAGAAGAAAAGATGAAACATAAAGCTTCCATTCCTATGAAACTAGAATATGGTTGGGAACCCATCATTAATATGAAAGTGAATGATTTTGATTTCAAAGAGGAGAAGAAAAAAAGATGAGAAAAGAGGAAAAGAGAGAAAAAACAACATTTTCCCATGGTAAATGTAACACCCCTGAGAATTAGGGTTAAACAAACCTCGGATTATCCTCCGAGATAATCTTAACTCCAACCTCAAAGACTCACAGTATATGATTCGGTAGCATTACAGAACACAGGGATTCAACAACATAAGTTTAAACTCTTAATAGAGTATGATATCAGATTATTACAAACCAGGGGTCGCAGACCCATCATTACACCAAACAGCAAAAGCAAACTATGTTGTTCTACACAACAAACTTAACGGAAGGCCTAAGACCCCATTAACATAAGCGACGTCTAACCCATAGTCCTCAGGATGCTACCTGGGACCCCCAACTACTCATCGATGTCAACGTAGAAGCCACCTTCAGTAGCGACTAGATCATCTGAAGAAAAACAACAATAGCACAAGGCTGAGTATGAGAATGTACTCCGCAAGACTTAGATAACCTAGTATCTACATGCTTTGGCTAGAAAAAATTTCTCTAGATTTTCTTTGCATAAAGCCAACTTTGTAAACAAGAGAGAGTAGATGCTCGTCTACATAGAATACTTTCAAAATGGGATAAGAGAGCGACGACTCCATCTTGAACATCTGAAATTGTTAACCAAGTACATCTGAACTTCTCATCTAGGATCACTCCCTCAAACCCCCGAGGAAGCATCCTTAAGCACACGTGGATCAACAAGTTTTACTTTTAGTTAATGTTATCTATGATCTTAGAATTCGGTCACCAAGCGTTCATAACCATGAACACGGCTTTTTGAAAAGATTTAACCATGCAGGGGTGTACAACTTTATCCACACGTACCAACCGACTCTTAATGCCAAATATTATTAGCCCGCTTAGTTGGAGGGCCGGAAGAGGGTGGTTGACCACGACCTTTACCTAGAGATGTGGGCGAGGTTGGTTTATCAGGGGATCCATCGACCCCAAGCAACCCGGTCCATGCTTACCTACCAGTTATGATGCACCTCCTTCTCCTCCTCTTTCGAAAACATTTTCAATGCGTATGCCAAATGGAAATCCCAAACTAGGTGACTCATGGAATCTACTAGGCAAGTTATTTAGTCGAGGGGTTTTCCAGGCCCCGTGTGGCTGTACGCTCGTCTCGGTTCCAAAGGCAAGAACTCGGTTCCTAGTGGTGGCGAGCATAGGACTACAAAAGACACACCCAACGTGGCCTCCCATGCAAGCCTTAGCATATTTATCGGTCACCTTCGATCATGTCTCCATCTCCTACCTTTCTAGATTCTTTGGCATCTCTGAATCATCATCACCGGGATGGATCAGGCATAATTACTAAGCATGGCTAAGCTTGACCATCGAAGAAGCTCTAGCAACGCTCACATGCCAGACCTAGGTATGCTAGGAGGAGTGGATTGGGTATATAAAGCTTCAACTGGGAAACTATGCAGCAGATAGGTAACTCTAACTACTGACAAAAGACCACATTGGAATCGTATGCAATATAGCGAAAAAGTAGATACTTTGTAAAACATAGGTTCAGAATGAGAGGCTACGCTTGCCTTGTCATTCAGTAGACAGATAAGGATCTTCGGTATCGTTGACTTCGGTCTCGTGCTCGGATCCTATCGCGAAGAAGCAATACCGGAGATAAAAGAAACAATCAACATATTGAAACATGCAGTGCGCAATCAACATGTATGACATGTCATATTAGAGACTACACATTAACCATAATTGCAACATTGATTTAAGAGGGTTCGGAATGCCCAAGCGAAGATGCATCGTTGATCCCACATGTATAGGAGAGGTGTCGATGTTTCCTTATCTAAACTAGGTTTTTAATTTTCTTGACAATGTATGATGATTGCTTAGACAGATAGCTCTTAATTGTATGAACATTTTGATATATTAATCGTATTTTTCTGATTAAATATGAATTAGTTATGAATTTTACAAGTTTATATTAATTTTTGCCATTTCTAGAAATTATTAAAGGATTAATGATGTCATGCTTGCATCAACAACCCTAAGCCTAATTCTTTCTGCATTGCAGTGAGATCTACCTGTGGCCACTAACGAGGGGGCCCCAGGACAAGCTGGGTCCACCCTGAGGCCACGCGGGCTCGACGTCAGACGCGGCAACAGGGAGCGGCGGGCGGTGGTCGCCGCCGGCGACTCAGGCCACCCCAGCACGCGCTGATGGGGACGCCGGAGAGAGCACGACAAAGGGAACCACACAGAGGTGGTGTCGTCCCTTTATGGTCACCGGGGCTAGCGGTGCGACGAGGTGCTGCAACGGCAAGCGGCGGCGCGCAACGCGAGGGCGACACAGCCCACACCAGGAAGCACAGAGAGGACGGGAGATGCGTGAGCTCATTGTGGAGCTGGTCGTGCAAGCGGCGGAGCCAGAGGGATGCCGGAGCAGAATATAAGGCGGTGGCGGATCTCGTCGATGCCGAAGAAGACAAGGTCGAGGAGGCCGATTGAGGGCGTCCTGGCCCAATTCCATCGGGGAGGAAGAAGCTTGCGTCCAGGCGGAGCTCATGGCAGGGTCAGCGAGGCTCGGGAAGGGTAGCAATGATACATCCATTTTGCATCACTATTCTATATCATAACTTTATGTTATCCATTGATATATTTCATATTAAGAGATGATATTTTTGTTATTTTATCTATTTTTGCATGGTTGATGACTTTTGGAGCATGGACCGCTGCAGTCACGATTCTGATGGAAAAGGTGCTGTTTGGAGGAAAAATTCGCGAAGATCCAAAAATCCGGGAAAATACATGGAACATCCTATTTTTCTAGAAGACGAAGAAAGCCATAAGGGGAAGTCGAGATGGGCCACAGGGGGCCCACACCATCCCCTAGTGTGGGCCACCCTACGCCGTGCCACCAGGTGGTGTAGCCGCCCTGGTCCACTCCAGCCTCTCCCCTATGGCATACATTATCCTCCGGAAACCCTAAGACTTAGGGAGAAACCATAGAAAGATTCCGCTGCCTCTGCGGGGCAGAAAACACCGAGAGAGAAAGATCTCTCCGGCAGACAGAATTCTGCCGGGGGAATTCCTTCCCGAGAGGGGAGATCATCGCCATCAACACCACCATCAAGATGGACTTCATCGGGATCATCATAATCACATCACCACCATCATCACCATCTCATACCGCTGTAACAATTGGGTTGAACCTTGCATAGTTCTTAGGGGAAACTTTCCCGGTGTTGATTACTCCTTGTAGTTGATGCTATTGAGTGAACCATTGAATTATCGTCTATGTTCAGATTGTTACATATTATTATTTCATCTCTGATCTTGATCCATATGATGTCTTATGAGTAGTTTGTTTTGTTCTTGAGGACATGGGAGAAGTCATGTTGTTAGTAGTGGAATTGTGTTGAGAAAGATTCAATAGTTTGATATTTAAGTTGTGGTGTACTTCTTCTAGTGGTGTCATGTGAACGTCGACTACATGACACTTCACCTATATGGGCCTAGGGGAATGCATTGTGTATTTGGCTACTAATCGTAGGGGTTGCCGGAGTGACAAAAACCTGAACCCCCGTTACGAAACCTTTACACATGGGACGTCAGGGTCTTAGAGTTTAAAGTTGTGGTTAGGTTTCTACCTTAATTATTTTCTTGTACTTGCGGATGCTTGCAAGGTGTATAATCAGAAGTATGTATTAGTCCTAGGAAGGTCGGTACATTAGCACAGGTTCACCCACACAACACTTAGCAAACTAAATAAGATTAATCAACTATATGAAGCGAAAGCACTTGACGATATTCCCATGTGTCCTCGAGAATGTTTGGTCATCTTAAGTAATACAACCGACTTGTCCTTTGCTAAAGAAAGGACTGGACCACTTGCTGCATTTATTCTTATTGTCTTTTATTTACTCGTACTTTATTTACCTGCATTATCAAAAAACCCCTAAAAATCCATTTGCTAAGTATTTATATAGAATTCCTGCTCCTAGCCATTCGCCAACACCTTCTGCTTGTTGGGTTCGACAATCTTACTTATCGAAAATACTGCGATACACCCCCTATACTTGTGGGTCATCAAGACTATTTTCTGGCGCCGTTGCCGGCGAGTGAAGCGCTATTGGAGAGTGGAACTGGTAAAGGAAACTTCTACTGTGAGTTTTGTTTACTTCTGTTAGTTGTTTTATTTTCAATATGGATAATTCGCTGAGTTTCTTATTTCGTAATGCTACTACCACTGCTAAGGTAGTAGATGAACCACCACCTACTGAGAATGATACTTTTAAAATACCTACAAGAATTATTGATCATATTATAGATAACTATTATGTTGGAGATGGAACTGTCCATCCCGGTGATCATTTGCTCTTTATTCACGAATTATGCGGGTTGTTTAAGTGTGCAGGTATTACAACAGATCAAGTTATGAAGAAGTTATTCTCATTATCACTGAAAGGAAGAGCTGAGGAATGGTATAAGCTGCTGAAGAATGGCCAATCTCTTGAATGGGAGGAAATAGTGCCTCTCTTTTATTCAAAATTTTATCCTCCTAGTGAGGTTCATAAAGATCGGAATCAAATATACAACTTTTGGCCTCTTGATGGAGAGAGTACATCTCAAGCTTTGGGGAGATTGAAGTTACTAATGCTCAAATGTCCCATTCATGAGCTCCCCAACAATATTATTATCAATAACTTTTATTGAAGGCTTTCTCTTCATGATAAGGATTTATTGGATGCTTCTAGTGCTGGATCATTTACACGCATGGAAGAAGAAGCTAAACGGGATCTTCTAGAACGTATTCAAGACAATGCTGAAGCATGGGAGAATGAGAAAGGAAGAAAGTCAGGTATAAATTATGATTATGAATGCATCGAATCTTTTATGGGAACTGATGACTTTCAAAATATTAAAAATGCTTATGGTCTAAACTCTCAAGCTATTGCAACTTACTGTAAAGCTTTTGCTTCCTATATCGAAGTCCCTAAAAAAAAGTGGAATAAGTATAATGAACCATATAAAGATGTTGCTAAGTGTGTTCCTGCAAGAAATACTGAAGTTTATACTGCTAATCACGTTTACCTGAACCTTACATTGAGAGAATACCTTTCCCAGTTAAGATAAATGAAAATCCTATGATAGCTAGTATGGTTAATAAAAGTACAAATAAAGCTATTGAACCTGATGAACAAAATGATGATCCTATAATAGCAAATGTGAAAGACTTTATCAATAAATATATGGAAGAGGGACACACTATCCTTTGTAAGGATATCCCTAATATTGTTTCACAAAGTAGTGTTATGAGAGTTAGTGTCCTTCTGTTTTCTGTTAGGATAAACAATCATTGCTACAATGGTTCTTGTGATAGCTATATCATTAAATTTATGCATGATACTGAAAGTTATTATGAGAGAGGAAAGACTATTCTAATGCGTCTCAATAATATTAAGTTTCTTCGTTTTATGCTTAAAGTTTTTATATTGCACTTGTTTTGCCTTCCTATGCTAGTGGCCTCTGGTTTCAACAACTTGTTTGTTTATAAAATTCCCTTGCATAGGAAGTGGGTTAGACTTAAACATGTATATTTTTACTTATTAATGCTCTCTTTCACTTGAATTCATATTCTTATGTGAGCATCTTTGAAATTATCGTGCCCATCTTAATGGCTATAAAGAAAGAGCTTTGTGGGAGACAACCCAATTTATTTTTGCTTTCAGTTTGTTTTTGTTTCTTTGAGTCTTGGAAGTTATTACTTCGGTAATGACCTCTCCTTATCCTTTTGATTGGTTTTTGTGTCAAGATCAACGTCTAATGAGAGAGAAGTAAGATTTGGGGAAGTTGGTGTCCCAAAACAGATTTTTGTGCTTCACCGTAAAAATTCGTGAGAGATCTCCGTATGTCAGATTGAGCTGTACTTGTTTGTGCTTCTGACCCAGGTTGTTATTTAACGTTTGTTAGTTTTGCACTTTTTGATTTGAGCAACAGAAGATTTTTGAAAAAATTGATCTTTACTTGTTGGTCCGTTTTGACAGATTTTTGCCACTCTTGCATTTGCTTCTTAAATCAATTTCCTTTTTGAATTCTTTTTGGGTTTTTGGAAGGAGTTTCTACAGTAGCTTATGTTTTGATGGATTTCAGTTGAAATTGAACCTAAAAGATTTAGTACATCGCTTACGCTAATGTTGCTAATGAGAACTGTGTGAAGTTTTGTGTGAAAGAAATTTCCAGGTAGGTGAAGAAAATGGTGTAATAAGAAAGTGAAAGGTTTCAAGACTCAAGCAATATGTGTATGCAGATGAAGATATTGATGTTATTCAAGAAGTGACTCCAGAAGAATCTACTAAATGCCAAGTTAACAGACCTGTAGAGTCCGTTTTCGAATAGGTAACAGTTCTGGTAAGAAAAGTTCCGCGAAAATTCTGTCCAGTTATATTTTTGCAGTTTTTATCCAAAAAGGAAAGCTACAAAGCGAAAGGGGGATGGAAAAGGAGCCAGGGTGGCTCACACCACACCCTGGCGCGGCCCCCCTGGCCGCGCTAGCAGGTGGTGTGGCCACCCCAGACTCCGTCTCCGACATGTTTTCTCCCAGTACCTTCCTTTTGTTGTAAAACTTCGTAATCTATAATCCCCCGGATCCCCCGAGGTTCGTATATCGTGTTCTCGTCGTGTTTTCGTTTCGATCTGTTTCTGACAAGTAGAGTCCCAGATTTAGAGCTACAATGTCTTCCGGATCAGCCAAGGAAGATTCCTCAGCGGATATCATCAACCCATACATGCGAGAGTTGAAGATTCATCCTAGGGAATTGTTGCTTGAAGATGGGGAGATACGAAAAAAGAGTTTTTAGGCCCTAAAGGTGAAGGAAGTCTGGAGGATAGGATGGAAGCACTGGAGCAAGAAGTCTTTAGGTACAAGAAGATGGCGGAACGCGAAGTGGATATCATCCACAAGATTTGATCCGAACTCATCGCTCAGCACCAAAAGGAGACTATTGAGCTCAAGTATGAAATTATCTCACTCCATCAAACAACCAACCAACTGCAATCACAACTCTACGACGTTCATAATCAAAACTATGAGTATGAGGTTAGGTTTAAACGCATAAGTGCTGCTGCAAGTTTCAGGATGCTAGAGACCATGATGTCTTTTGTTGATGGGGAACACTTACCTTGGAAGTCGGACGTTGACAAGAGAACACCACCATCACCGAAGGAGTAATTCGTCATCAGTTTTTGGCATCCCCATGGTTTGTTCCAAGCTTGGGGGAGTGTCGCGGTATCACATCACTATCTTCTATCTTTTTACCTTTTTAGTAGAGTCATATCATGAATAGAGAAGTTATCATGTAGGATGGTTTGCATTATGGAAGTGTCCCCTCTCTCGTTAGATATCTATGTATCTCTTGGTGTGAGTTGCCGTTATGGAATATTAATGATAAGTTCTTTCATTCACTCTCTTGCATATCTTATTTTAGTTTTCAACTCATGGTTATATGATTGATCTTGTCATTAGTATTGGTATCACTTTGGGATCATTGAGTTAATTTAGTTGGTTTCGGCAAACCTGGCTCGGTCAATAGCAACACTATTTTGAGAATTGAATGAAAAAGATAAAAGTACTCTAAAGAAATATAATTTTACCATCTTTCTTTCTTGATTTTCTCATAAGTTTAGTATTCTCTAGTTAAGATCTTTTGTGCTTCCAAGGAAGATTGCATGTTTGTTTTTATCACTTGTATGTTTGTTTGTTTCCTTCAACTCTTATGCTTGCTAACCAGCCTTGCTAGCCAAAAACCTGTACTGAGAGGGAATGTTTCTCGTGCATCCAATCCTTAAACCAAAACCTATGCAATTTGTGTCCACCATACCTACCCATCAGCACTATTGCTATTCCAAGTAAATTCATGTTTTTATCTACCTTCCAAATTAAACTTGTTATGAGAAAATTAGTGATTAAAGCTCTCACGAACGTGATGGCACACTTTACTTTCTTGCAATTAATAAACTTGAACTAGTGTGTCTATCTTTGTTGCGTACATGCTTGCGCTTTATAAGTTGAAGTTAGTAGAACCATGTATCGTGGGGAACGCTTTCAACATTGCACTTATATTCCGTTGATATCATGATTCTTTTGCTTATGGATCCCGACAGTGTGAAATAAAAGGGGAACTTGTAAGATCATGGAGTTTATATGTGTGTTAGAGAAACTCCTGGGTTGCTAGCCTAAGCCATGCCTAATCATGGTTGAAACTTGCAGCATAACCATAATGAGCACTCTATGAAGCATCCTCAATACAAACCTATGCAAATAGCAAATAAAAGGATCGCTGAGATGCTCATTGTCTGCTTCCTTGTCATTTTGATTATGGGATAGCTCCTGTATCATGTGCAAGGGGTACCATGTTGGCGGTTATTTATGATACATTTGTATTTACAATGATAAGAGCTTACTTGTGATTGAAGTTGAGTAGCATGAGGTTCGGTACTGGTAAGTAAGGGGCATGAGATTTCAATTTATAACTTGTCAAGCATATCCTCTTAGTTGTGTCACTTTAACCTTAATCACCTAAAGATGACTATGATAGGGGCAATGAGAGCTGAAGGCTAATAAGTACCATAATTTTTGGAAGCTCTTTATGAAACTTGAAATCCCTGCTTCCCTCTGCGAAGGGCCTATCATTTACATTTTAGTTGAGTCAGTAAACCTATTCCCTTCTACCTCAACAAGCATTTTGAGTTGTTGTTTTTCATTCATTCATATGATGATTTATTCAATCATGTTTCTTATGTTCCTTGTTTTGCACTTTGCACTTATCTTAGTGTCTACTACTTTGAAAGCTATCATTGAAAATTAGTTATTTGTTAACTCCAGCAAATTGTCAACTATTCTTCGACCGAGAGCTAAGTTTGCCATTACCAATTATAATTTACTTTATGCATCTTTATTGTGTTTCCTTGACTTATTGTAAGTTAAGTTATATAATAGTGAGTTGTCTTCTATTATGATCTATGTATTGATGAATGTGATGCTTCTTGTCCGTATTGTTTTATCGACTCTTCACTCCATAAACCTGAGGTCAAGTTTATTGTGTTCAGTTTCGCTTGGGGACAAGCGAAGTCTAAGCTTGGGTGGAGTTGATACGTCCATTTTGCATCACTATTCCATATCATAATTTACTGTTATTCATTGATATATTTCATATTAAGAGATGATACTTATGTTATTTCATCTGTTTTTGCATGGTTGATGACTTTTGGAGCATGGACCGATGTAGTCAAGATTCTGATGGAAAAGGTGCTGTTTGGAGACAAAATTCTCGAAGATCAGAAAATCCAGGAAAATACATGGAAAATCCTATTTTTCCAATAGACGAAGAAAGCCAGAAGGGGAAGTGGATATGGGCCACAGGGGGCCCACACTACCCCCTAGCGCGGGGCACCCCGGGCCGCGCCACCAGGTGGTGTGGCCGCCCTGGTCCACTCCAGCCTCTCCCCTCTGGCGTATATTATCCTCCCGAAACCCTAAGACTCGGGGAGCGACCATAGAAAGATTATGCGGCCTCTGCAGGGCGGAAAACACCGAGAGAGAAAGATCTCTCCACTAGACATAATTTTGCTGGGGGAATTCCTTCCCGGAGAGGGTAGATCATCGCCATCAACACCACCATCAACCTGGACTTCATCGAGATTAACATCATCATCATCACCACCATCTCCACCAGCACCATCATCACCACCTCATACCGCTGTAACAATTGGTTTGCATCTTGCATACTTCTTAGGGAAACTTTCCCGGTGTTGATTACTCCTTGTACTTGATGCTATTGAGTGAACCATTGAATTATCGTTTATGTTCATATTGTTACATATCATTATTTCATCTATGATCTTGATCCATATGATGTCTTATGAGTAGTTCGTTTTGTTCTTGAGGACATGGGAGAAGTCATGTTGTTAGTAGTGAAATTGTGTTGAGAAAGATTCAATAGTTTGATATTTAAGTTGTGGTGTACTTCTTCTAATGGTGTCATGTGAACGTCGACTACATGACACTTCACCTATATGGGTCTAGGGGAATGCATTGTGTATTTGGCTACTAAACGTAGGGGTTGCCGGAGTGACAGAAACCTAAACCCCCGTTAGGAAACCTTTGCACAAGGGATTCAGGGTCTTACAGTTTAAAGTTGTGTTTAGGTTTTTACCTTAGTTACTTTCTTGTACGTGTTGATTGTTGCAAGGGGTATAATCAGAAGTATGTATTAGTCCGAGGAAGGTCGGTACATTAGCACAGGTTCACCCACACAACACTTAGCAAACTAAAGAAGATTAATCAACTATATGAAGCGAAAGCACTTGACGATATTCCCATGTGTCCTCGAGAACGTTTGGTGGCCTTCTTCATCACCATGGAGGCCTTCTTCATCACCATGCAAGTCTCCAGTGTGATGCGTGAGTAGTTCATCCTTGGACTACGGATCCATGTAGTAGCTATATGGTTGGTTCTCCTCCTTTGTGCTATCATATTTAGATCTTGTGAGCTCCTTTCATGATCAGATCATCTATTTGTAATTCTGCATGTTGTGTTTGCGGGATCCGATGGATATTGAGATGTTATTTGTTATCTTGCATTCTCTCCGTTGTTAGTAGATATCTTGGCCTAGTAGATTCTAGCAACTACAAGAGGGAGTATTTATGTTCGATAGTGGGTTTATGCCTTTTGTAATCTTGAAAAGTGACGGAAATCTCTAAGGTACTAGATGTGCTGTTGCTACTAGGGAGAAAACAACAATCCTTTGTTCACAGAACAATCGTATTGTTTACTTTACATGCAATGCTTAATGCAATTATCTGTTGCTTGCAACTTAATACTAGAGGGGGTTCGGATGATAACCTGAAGGTGGATTATTAGTCATAGATGCAGTTGGATTACTATGTATAATGTTGTAATGCCCAATCAAATCTCATAGGAGTCAAGATGATTAGTATATACATTTATGTTGTCTCGATGTTTGTCAATTGCCTCGCTGTAATTTGTTCATCCAACATGAAATCTATCTTAAGTTGCAAGCGGTGCAATTGACATCCTCAAGATAGATGACATGTTGGATGAACAAATTACGTCGTCGTCAGGACGATCTATCTCGGGGTCATCGTTACTGCCATTGCCGGCCGTCACGAATGGCCACAGCCTGTCCACCCATAGCGGCAGGAAAACGACCACGACACCATCACATGCTTCCTCGGAAGGAAGCCGATCAACGCCCCCAGAAGAATGGCTGCACCATGATCAACCCCTCTATATCCATCACGTGCTCATCATGTGCAGCCCGTACCGCCATGTTGTACACGATGTTGCCACCGGCGCTGTCACCGGCTAGGAATGTTCTCTCAGGGTTTGCATAGTCGGAGAGCCAAGGATCTGAGAGGGAGGTCATCCACTGAAGCGCGGACCATGTGTCGTCATATGCCATGGGAATGGGAAACTCTCGTGCCAAGCGGTATTCCACCGACACGATGAGTGCGCCTGAGCTTGCTGCCAAGGAGAAGACATAGCGGTGATACGTTCGAGAGAACGCGTTATCTGTGCAGAAGGAGCAACCGTGTACGTACATGACGAGGGGAAGCCTGGTGCCCGTAACGGCAGCCTTGTTGGGTAGAAACAGGCGTGCGCATACGACAGTACCTTGGTCGATGACGATGTCCCTAGTTGGCACTCCGCCTTTCGCCGCCGGCTCCCTAGACGCTGGCACGAAAGAACTGATGAACCGTTCAATACGTCTGTCCTTGTACTTGCGTAATAGGTGATAGAATTCCCATTCAACTTCGCTCTCGGCGTTCTTACTAGTTTGAGAACTATTATTATAACTCATGCTGAGGATTTGAGGCAGTTCTTGCTTTGGTGCACTTCGTACCGTCTAGTGAGTAGTTTGTTTTGCAGATCTTACTGTGGGATTTATAGCAAGAATTTTTTATGGAAAAACCGTACAACTGTACTGTTTCTAGTCGTTATCTATAAAGTGAAGCCCATAAATTGATGTCACAACAAAAAGGAACTCCGGTTAGGTTGTACACATACATAGTCCTGGCCCGAAGCTATCAATAGTATAGAACTATAGATCGGGTAGCTCTTCACACACGGTAAATCGAACCGTCTCTAGCGGGAGTGGACAATAAACCTCTACCGCGCTGATAGTTCCTATTACCATGTCGGAAACCGCGAACGATCCCATCTACCCAGCCGTCTCGACTTTGCGAGATTTCTCAAACGACTATTTTTTATTAATCGTCAGTGTTCTATCATGATTCCAAATGATTTGTGCTCCTTCATCGTACGTACTCATCTCAATTCGCAAACGATATTTTAGCTCCAGTAGCATGGTTAGTGCAGACACTACAAACACTTTCAGTGCTCTAGTGCAGATCCATGATATATCATTTGTTTACAAACATTTGCAATACAGTACGGAACCTCAATTTTATTTGATTGCACATCGCATATATCATTTGTTTACAAATATTTGCAATATAGCTTCGTTAGGTAGCTATATAAATAATTATTGTTAAGTAATAAAAGCACTCATTTCAAGAAAAAATAGCTATATAAATGATTGTGATACACAGATCAAAAGGAAATATCTATCTATTTCTTGGTTACGTCTTTAACTCCATGCTGACGATAAACCTTTGCAGCGATTAAAAAGAAGGCGAAAATTTCTCTCCACAAGGTGGCAGCTTCATCTTACCGAAAGAGTATACGCTGCACGTTGTATCCTTGGCTCCCGTTGAAAAGTTTTTGTTGTGTACAAAAATAATCTTCAATGTGAGAACATACATTAAACTAAAGAAAACTAAACTATGTAAGATCAAATTCATATGTTTAACCGCTTAACGGTGGAGTTCACAGTACAAATGAGAGCATGAAAGACTTCAACCCTCACTGCAAAGGCTGAGCCGGCTCTTTCTTCGCAAGAGGCAAGAGGCATGCATGATGTTGCACACCTTTTTTATCTTTCTTCTGCTTCTTATGCAATGTTACCAAAATAAGATCCCTATTATGCATCTATACAATAAAAACATATTAATTTAGATGGTTATAAACAACCACACTAACAACAAAGTAATTATGTACATTTAAAACATGACCAACAAAAGGTCGGCCTAATGCATAAGCAGATCTATATATTACACAAACGCATTATAGCAAAGTAATTAACAAATTCATAGTGCATTTGAATTCACATCTATATATTACACAAAAAATCCATCGTGAATTTGAATGGATCAAAAAAGAGCAACAAAAGGTCTCGCTGCCAATGCATATGTGGTTCCATATAGTACACATCCACAATGACAACAAACTAATTAACAAATCGACCATGCATTTGAAGGAATTAGAATAGACACACTACTGCATGTGAAGGATTTAACAACATTTTGTATGGAACAGCCGCAACACCATAGAAACATTGCACCGTGCACAATAAGTTGGGAGGTCGGTGCAGATTGTGAGAGAAGGTGTGGGGAGATTCAGTTCATGGTCAGACACTAGACGATTAAGGCCCTTCAGATCGCTTAGCGGTTAAGCTCATTGGGCCGGACTAATGCAACAAGCAAAGTGGTTACTCATTATCCTCGATTCAACTAGATATCCATTGATATGCCTGTGTCACCCGGGGGTCGTTGGTCCACTTGTGAACAAGATCTTATCTATGTAGAACAAAGCATCATGTTGTCTGGTCCCTTAATTAGACAACAAGCATTAGGCATCCCACAGATAGTCAAGCACACATAATATAGTAATTAGAATCAATCACAAACTAATGGAAAATATGAAGGCACATCACATCTCACCAATCGCCTATGTCTCCCACGCCCAAAGGAATTACTCACACGTGAGAGAAGAATGGATCATCAATATAATTGAATAAAGGGAATTCTTCTTTTTATTACCATGGAGATCGACAATAAGAATAGAAAAATATCCAACACAATTCAAGATGGGAAGAAGCAATCTCAAACCCTAGTCTTGCAAGGTGGAGATCCCTCTCTCTCTCTCAAGTACAAGTAGTGACTCTGGGGGTGTATTGGCTACACTACAAGAATATGGACGATCCATGATGATCTGATATCGTCGTGGTTGAGGTCCAAAACGTCATAAATGGCCATCCACGACGAATTCCGCGACAAAAAAAATAAGTCACGGACCTCACATCATAATTCATTCCGTGATGTTTTTCCTATCTGAAAATGTCACGCCCGATCGTAACGTTCCTGTATTTTTGTCGCGGAGAACTGGACCGGCCCAGCCGAGGCCCAGTCGCTCATGATGTTTTTATTTCGTCACGGCCGATGCCACGTGGCAGACGGGACCGCGGGTGGCCGTCAGCGACGTTTGCTGACATCGTGTTCGCTGTCTACGACTTCATCGTGTTCCTGACGGTTTTTTTCCATCATGGCTTGATTCTGCTGTCTCCATGTCCGTGAACTCACCCAACCCGTTCATGACGCTATATATCCCGTTTATGACGTCACACGTGCCGTGACGAATTTTGTTCGTTGCCAGCTTTCGACGCCATGCTGACACGTGGACGCTTGGTAAAGACACATGGACGCTTGGCAAAGACACGCTTGCACCAATCGGACGAGGCCACGTGGGTAAGCCGCAGAACACCACATTGACAAATCAAAATGGGACACGTATCACCTACCGACGACGAATTTTGTGTGTTGACGTCATTATTGGAGGTGGTGTTTCTGTTTCGTCCAGATACTTGGCTAATGAAAGGCGGCCACGTTGGCGTTTACCTATGACGGAAATGTTTCTTCAATAACAACTGAGACGATTTCGTTTTCGTCGTGGATGCGGGCTGGTGTCACCGTGAGATCAGGGGGCCATTTGTGCACGTAAATTTCTACTAGCCCTAATCGTTTGTGACACATTTCACACCACATGCATCAAATAACAGAATTTGAAAATGAATTTCAGGACAAGTTTCCACATAGATTTCGGCAGCAGTTTCTGAGCCAAAAGCCTCACAAGCTTCCACAATCAAAAACTTTCCACATCCGTTTATGAGCCAAAAGCCTCACAAGTTTCCCTGCCCAAAATCTCACAAGTTTCCATAGAAGTTATCTTTCCAAGGCCCAAGAACTCAGAAGTATCAACCACGAGTTCACTTACCATGTGACAACTGTTGCTACTACTGCTGCTTCTGCTGAGACAACACTTGCTGAAGTAAGTCGTTTGTATGGTTTTGTTTATCATGCATCTCTTCTTGCTTCTTCTGCATTTCTCTCATGTCTTTAGCATACTGCAGCCTCTCTGCCTCGGCAGCCTCTTTCGCTCTCTGCAATTCCTCTATGGTACAATACAGTTTCTCACTCCCTGCTCTCTCAGCCAAAAGTTTTGCTTCAAGGCCAGACCTGCTTCATCTTGATGTACTTGGATGGAGGCCGATGTTCTTCAGGAACGTTGGCTTTCTGTTGTCCAATGAGAGTGCAAAGTGCACAGCCTTAGTGGAAGAAAGTGGTTCTTCCCCTGGACATTTGGAGCCATTTTCTTTTCCATGATTTCCTACAGTATTAGGAATAGAAGAGAACCTTGAATTTTACGAAGATGAAAAGTATTCAAGAGGAGTCACACTTTCTTTCTTCACATTCGCAGTGAAGCCATTTCTCGGGCTTCAATGTGTCTTTTTGAAGAGTTTGAAGGCATTGTCCTCACCGTTGCACACAACCTCATAGCTACGAGAACCTGTGGCAGCAGGGTACATGACTTTGCTCCTGTTGATCTTGTTTGTTACACACGTACTCTACCAAGCAGAAACCATATAGTATAAGAGGCAGTTCGAATCAAAAAATTCAAACACATGGAGTAATAGTAAAAGAGTAAACGTAAAGTTACCTGTTTCCTGTGGTCATATCAAGTATCAACAAGCTTGCACCACTGCTCGTCAGTCATGTGTCTCACTTCACCAGGACATTTCCTTGTAACTTGGTTCAGAGGGTAGGGATCAATATACTTCATCTTCAGAATATGCCGCTGATTCCTTCCATGCCTCATAAATTGATTTGCGCAAGCATTCCGCACGTGGGTGTTATTTTTGTCCATGGAAACTTTTGCTAAAAATAAAACATGGAGCATCAACATTTGCATGAATAGAGAAATGGGAAGGTAAAGGACAGCTAAGTCATAGAACATATAGAAACTTTGCCTATGAAGTCTGATTGGACATCAACCCTCTTCTTGTACTTTTTCCAGTGGGGTAAGATAGGCATGCTAGTCCTTAGTATGACCGCACACTCACTGGCAAACCTGGCCGCAACACCCGGCTCGTCTGGTCTAGTTCTTCCTAGAAGAACATTAAGTGAAAGCCTCCCTCCTTTGGACAACTTGTCAAGCCTCTTCCCCATGTTTTTCCCTCTCACCTCCAGAGCTTGACTAGTATGCAGAACTATATCTTCAGAATTCTGCGTTTCAGCGACTTCAGAACAAGGTGCATCAAAGTCTTGAGACATCTGGTAGCCATCATCATCTACAGGAATACAATGTGCTAATTAGTGTTCCACGGTAAAATGATGAGATTAAACGGATTATAAGTGAGCCAACAGTTGATTTAATGCATTACCACGTTGAGACCAGTCACTTCAGTGTTGCCACGGTACTTCATGACTAGGATCAGATTCCCCATATTTGGTAGCTGACTCATCGTATTGGGTAGCTGACCCCTGATGCTCAAATGGGGTACCAGAGTCCTCGACATCGGCAATTGAAGACAGATGTTGGGTAGATGACGTAGCGCCTTGGGTACCTAACCCATCGGTTTTGGACGGTGCATGGTAGCTTCGGTGAGGTGCTCACAGACAGCTGGGAGGTGGCTTCTGGATTTGGAGTGGTAGCAAGTCACATTTGGGGATAGCTATGGGCAGAAAGATGCAAACTTCGTCACCTGAAAAGGTGGCTTCTTGATTTGTGGAGGTGGCAGGTTGGCTTTCTGAGGTGCCAGAGGATGGCATGATGTGGGTTGGGGTTCCACACCTTGGATAAGTGGCCGCTGGCTTTGGGGATGTGGCTGCTGGCTTTGAGGGGGTGGCTGCTGGCTTTGGGGGGGTTTATGCTGGCTTTGGGGGGTGGCTGCTAGCTTTGGGAGGGGTGGAGGCTGGCTTTGGGGGGTGGATGCTGGCTTTCGGGAGGTGCGGGTCGGAGGGAGTGGGCAGGTCACCTTGTGCAGAGTGCTGCCCATGTTGGACAGCTGCCAGCTCGCCTTGGGCAGCTGCCTTCTTGGCTTGGGTGGGTGGTAGATTGATGACAGCTGGCTTCTCGCCTTGGTGGGCATCAGGAACTGCAGCTTTAGCCACTTGGCCGGCATCAGGAACTGCAGCTTTGGCCACTTGGTTGGCATTAGAAACTGCAGCTTTAGCCACTTGGCCGGCATTAGGAACTGCAGCTTTGGCCACTTGGCCGGCATCGGGAACTGGAGGTTTAGCTACTTGTCGGGCATCGGGAAGTGCAGATTTGGCCACTAGGTTGGCATCAAGAACTACATCATCGGTGACCAGCAGATGAAAATGAAGTGCAGCTCTAGCCACCTCCAGGGCATCAGGAAGTGTGGCTTTGGTAGTTTGCCTAGCATCAGGAAGTTCAGCTTTGGTTGTTTGCCAGACATCAGGTAGTTTGGCTTTGGCAATCTTCTGTGTTGCACTCCGAGTTTCTTGTGAATGGTCGCATGACTTGCCGCTTTTGGTGTCCGCCATCTAGAACCTGGTGGTGGAAGTCCTGATTTAGCGGATTCCCCTTGGACTTCGTGTGTCTCACATTTTCTGTGTCTAGAGATAGTACTGATGCCACAACACGCTTGCAAGATGATCCACCACCAGGAGCCATCCTTTTCCTGGGAGTTGTCTTCTTGAATTTTCTCGGCTTAAGCTACACATTTTACATGTAACATTCAATTGTGGAAAATAAAGAGGAACAAAACATATGGCAAAAAGAGTAAGCAAAAATTCCATGATACATTGCAAATGTATCTATAATTTTTGATGTTCCATGCTTGGTTTTATCCACTTACTTGTGTTTTGTTCCAACTTTGGAGTACTTTTCATATGATTTCTTGGACTAACCTATTAACAAGAGCCACAGTGCCAGCTGCCTGTTTACTGCTGTTTTTGGTTCCAGGAAAGTCAGAAAATGAATATTCTCGGAATTAGACGGGACAAAAGCCAAAGTGCCTATTTTTCTGGAAGTGATTAAGTGCCAGAATACGAGACGGAGAAGGGCCAGGGAGCCACCACACCACCTGGCCACGCGGCCAGGCCTGGCCCGCACCAGGGGGTGGTGTGGCCGCTCCCGGCACCCTCTCGGCCTCTCCTTCCGCCTATATATTTCCCTCAGGATGAAAACCCTAAGGACCCGATAAAAAATCCACGAAAGAGTATGTAGTCACCGTCATCTCCATCCCTAGATCGGGAGGGATCTGAAGCTCTTCCCGGCACCCTGCTGGAGAGGGGAATTCACCCTGGAGGCCTTCTTCATCACCATGCAAGCCTCCGGTGTGATGCGTGAGTAGTTCATCCTTGGACTACGGATCCATGTAGTAGCTAGATGGCTGGTTCTCCTCCTTTCTGCTTTCATGTGTAGATCTTGTGAGCTCCGTTCATGATCAAGATCATGTATTTGTAATTCTGCATGTTATGTTTGCGGGGATCCGATGGATATTGAGATGCTATTTCAGATTGATTATTGATCCTATCATGTCTTTCTTATTTGTGATCTTGCATGCTTTCCGTTGTTAGTAGCTATCTTGGCCAAGTAGATGCTAGCAACTCCAAGAGTTAGTATTTATGCTCGATAGTGGGATCATGCCTCTGGTAATCTGGGGAAGTGACAGAAATCTCTAAGGTACTAGATGTGATGTTGCTACTAGGGAGAAAACAACAATCCTTTGTTCATTGAACAATCGTATTGTTTACTTTACATGCAGTTCATAAAGCAATAATCTGTTGCTTGCAACTTAATACTGGAGGGGGTTCGGATGATAACCTGAAGGTGGATTATTAGTCATAGATGCAGTTGGATGGCGGTCTATGTATTATGTTGTAATGCCCAATCAAGTCTCAAAGGAGTCAAGATGATTAGTATATGCATGTATTGCTTTCTCGGTGTGTGTCAATTGCCCCGCTGTAATTTGTTCACCCAGCATGTTATCTATCTAAGGAGAGCCACCTCTAGTGAACTATGGATCCTGGTCCTTGTATCTACATACAATCTTTTACTGTTTTGTGTTTACTTTCTGCAAACTTTCACTTCTTTCCATTACATACGTTTAATCCTTTGTTTTCCGCAAAACACGGTGAGATTGACAACCTCATCGCAAGTTGGGGACAAAGTTCTCTGGTTGTGTTGTGCAGGTCTCCACGTTGCTACTAGCACCGGTAGTGCGCCCTGCCAAAGCTCAGCTAGTAACACCTTTGAGGTGTTTCCTTGCTCCTACTGGTTCGATTAAACCTTGGTTTCATAACTGAGGGAAACTTGCTGTTGTGCTCATCCTACCTTCCTCTTGGGGTTCCCAATGATCTCTACATCAACCACGCACCAAGCACTTTTCTGGGCGCCGTGCATTGAGCCATCAAGCGATTTTCTGGCGCCGTTGCCAGGGAGTCAAGGACATCTTCACAAGGGGAGTCCCTCATAACCAATCTCTTTACTTTGTTGTTTTTGTTTTGCTTAGTCTTCTTTTTGCTTTGTTTGCTTGTTTCTTTATCAAAAACAAAAAAAAATAGTTTTACAAGTTGGCTTTCTTATTTCAAAAACACAAAAAAATTAGTTCCTATCCTAAGTTGCCATTATGTCTAGCCTTGATCCAGTCACTATGTCACCCGAGGAAATGATTTTCACTTTTAAAGAAGGAATTGAGGACGATGCTAATAATGCTGTAAAGAAATTGATCCTCACTTACAACATGCCTAGCCAAACTGATATTTCCTTCGCAAAAATATTTGCTAGGTTGGACATTCTTGAGGCTTGCACTACTAGATTAGAAAGTTTCTATAATATGCTCAAGGAGCATTACGATTATGTTCCAATAAACTCTGAACCATCAAAGTGGTTCCCTACAGTAAAGATTGAGATGAACACTGAAACTTTTCAAGTTCGCTGTGATATCATGTCTGAATTTTGCCTTATGCCCAACGATATTTATAAATCTCTGAATACTTTGGGGCTCATTGAGGGAGGAAAAGAAATATCTCTTACTAATAATACTACCATATTACCTCTTGGAATAGCTGAACGAGTGTTTACAAAGATCCTTGGGAAAACAATTTCATTGATTATCTTGTTATTGAATGTGCATGAATAGGGCAAATTACACTTGGAAGGTCCCTATTAGAACTCCTTGGAGCAATAATAGATGTGGGAAAGGGGACCATGCACCTTTCTTCTCCACCAAACAATCATATTTTCCCCAAGGTTAAGAATAAAAGTAAGAGAGGTAAGGGCAATAAAGTTGGTTTTAATGCTTCTTCATTTGAGAACACTTGATTCTTTCTTTGCTTCTTATACCTAACTTAAAGGCGTTAAAGAAAAGTACTTATTGGGAGATAATCCAAAAGTTTAAGATGAGTCTTGGAAGTTATTACCTCTGTAATAACCTCTCTTTATCCTTTTTATTTGCTTTTTGTACCAAGAGTAACCTCTAATGAGAGAGAAGTAATGTTGGGAAAGTTGCTGTCCTGAAACAGATTTCTGTCCTTCACCGTAAAAATTCATGAGAGAGCTCTGTATGTCGGATTGAGCTGTAATGTTTTGAGCTTCTGCCCCAGGTTTTTATATAACTTTCGTTAGTTCAACACTTTTTGATTTGAGCAACAGAAGGTCTTCCAAAAAATTCGTCTTTACCTGCTGGTCTGTTTTGACAGATTTCTGCCATTTTCTGCATTTGCTTCTTGTGGTTTCCTTTTTGAATTCTTTTGGGGAATTGAGCTTTTTGAGGGAAGTGCTACAGTAGCTAGTGTTCTAATGGAAGTTTATTTGGTGTTATCACTGAACCTTAAGACTTATTTATCTTAAGTGCACTAATGTTGCTAGTATAGATTGTGTGAAGTTTTGTATGAAGGAAAAATTTCAGGTGTATGGAAGGAATGAGTAATGAGATGAGGAATGGACTAAAGCTCAAGCTTGGGGATACCACGCGTGACACCCCAAGAAATACCAAGAAGTACAAGCGTCAAAGTATGGGGATGCCCAAGGCATCCCCTTCTTCATTAATAAAAATCCCAGGTTTCTTCCAAACGCTTCATTTTTATTGTTTCATGCACAGTTGTGTTTTTCTTGGAGCATCTTTTATTTCTTTTCGCTTTGGTTTTTCGTTTGCTTGGTTTTCTTAGTTTTCTGAATAAATTGGTTGGACCCCCTCTTTCATACATTGGTTTTCAAATAGTTTGGTTTGGTTTGGAAAAGAGTAGGAAAGTTCATACTTATGTGGTAAAAAGAGCTCGTTTTTGACTGTGGCCTATGCTTTGTCATGCCATGCTTGATATTGTTTTGGCTTTATGCTTAGTATTATTTTCTGTAGCATGACTTGTTTTAAACAATTGAGATTTCTTAATGTGCCTTGGATGAATCATGCGTTGTTTTATCATATTAAAGCATAGTATAGTGGTATTCTCCTTTGATGCTTTATTTCGGTTGACTTGGCACATGCTCACACCATGTTATGACTATCTCAAGTCACCATAACCTTTATGAACCTTTAGTTTTCAACTTGTAGTATCACTTTGTGATTTGATCAATGATGTTTTGTCGCTCTGCATGATGATGGCCATTATTGCTCTCTTAGTTTGTCGCTCCCTGTATTTTGCTAGCCTCCACAACAAAGTATGAGTTCCACTCATGCATCCAACTCCCTAAACCAAGTTATTCCAAAGAGTCCACCATACCTACCTATTAGCTTATGCTATTCCAAGTATATTCATTCTTTTGTTTACCTTCCAAATTAAACTTGTTATGAGAAAACTAGTGATTAAAGCTCTCACGAACTTGATGGCACACTTTACTTTACTTGCCCTTAATAAACTTGAACCATTGTGTCTTCTATGTTGTATATGCTTGCACTTATTTGTTGGGAATTAGCAGAACCATGCTTTCATGGGGAACGCTTTCAACATTGCACTTGGTACTTGTACCTAGTCGATATCATGCTCTTTTGTATATGGATGTCATCGGTGTGAAATGAAAGCGGAGCTTGTAAGTCCATGGAGTTATGTATATGTGTTAGAGAAACGCCTGGGCCGCTGGTCTAATCCATGCTGACATGGTGGAAACCTGCAGTGTAACCATAATGAGCTGTCTATAAAGCAATCTTCTTAAAAAAAGGGAGTCCTATATTGAGAAAAAAAGAGAAAAAAAAAGATACTATGAAAAGAGGAAAGAGAGAAAAAAGCACCATATTCCCATGGTAAATAAGAAGAATGGTGAGATGCTCGTTGTCTGCTTGCCTTGTCATTTTGATATGGGGATTCTTCCGTATCATCGGGCAAGGGGTACCCCATTGGCGGTTCTCTATTATACATATGTACTTACGATGACAAGAACTTACCGGTGACTAAACTTGAGTAGCATGAGGAGCGGTCCTCGTATACAAGGGACATGAGATTTCTGACTTATACTTCGTCAAGCATGTACACCATAGTTTGTTCACTTTAACCTTAATCGCTTCAAGATGCTTATGATAGGGGCAATGAGAGTTGAAAGCTATAAGTGATGGGTTCGTAGCATGGAAAACAAAAAATTTCTACCGCAAGAACGAACAAAACCCAGATCTAATCTAGATAAAAGCCAAGATCTAATCTATTAGACAAGTGCAACGAGATAGATCTGTACTAAACCTTGTAGTTTCCAAACCCTTGTTCGAGATCGGATCTCGTGGTTGATGTAGTCGATCACTTGCCGATCTCAAGATCGAGTAGATGATCCTTCCGGCGCTGCGTTCCGGCAGCGCTTCCGCAGACGGTCACACGTGCGGAGTCGAAGTAGACCTTCCTCTCCCCGTTCCAGCGAGCAGCGGAGGTAGTAGATCTTCTCCACGCAATCCCAGCAGCACGACGGCGTGGTGATGGTGGTGGAGTAGAGAATTCTGCAGGGCTTCGCCTAAGCCAGAGCAGATGGAAGGAGGAAGAGAGAGGCGGCTAGGGTTTGGAGTGGAAGGGGGCAAGGAGGGGTGGTGCCTCCACCCCTCTATATATAGAGGGAGGGGTGTGGCCTAGGGTTCCCACCCCTAGGCCCACCCCTTAGGGCCGGCGCACTAGGGAGCTTGGGGGGAGAGTCCTTTCCCCCCAAGTTTCCCCTTTAAACTCCCCTTATCTTATCTTATCTTATCTCGGTTTTCAAATAAACTCCAAGATATCTTCTAGAACCTTCCGGAACATTCCGAAACCTTCTAGAATCCCCATACAAACACTCTGGAACATTTCCTAACTTAGAAAATGATCCCCATTATATGAATCTTATTCTCCGGACAATTTCGGATCTCCTCGTGATGTCCCGGATCCAATCCGAGGCTCCGAACAACATTCGGTCTCCAACGCATATTCAATATCTACTTAAAACAACTTCGAACCTTAAGTGTGTCACCCTACGGTTCGTGAATATGTAGACATGATGAAGACACCTCTCCGATCAATAACCATCAGCGGGATCTAGAGATCCATAACAGCTCCCGCATACTAAACGATTACTTCGTGATCGATAGAACCATTAACATACGAAACCAATTCCCTTTGTCACGCGATACTCTACTTATCCGAGGTTTGATCATCGGTATCTCCATACCTAGTTCTACCTTGTTACTGATAAGCACTCTTTACTCGGTCCGTGTTATGCCATCCCTTGTGACCTAGTCACATGCTTGCAAGCTAACTAGATGACATTCCACCGAGAGGGCCAGAGCATATCTATCCATCATATGGATGGACAAATCCCAATCTTGGTTCATGCGCTTCAACACATACTTTCAGAATACCCAATAATACCTTTATAACCACCGAGTTACGAAGTGGTGTTTGATGTCATCAAAGTACCCATCCGGTGATGGTGATTAACACAACCTCATGGTCAAAGGATTAGGTTACTATGTATCGAAAGCTTATAGCAATGTGAACTTAATGACTTGATCTTATGCTACGCTTACTATGGGTGTGTGTGTCCATTACATCATTCTCCTAATGATACAACCTTGTTACTAATGACATCCAATGTCCATGATCAGGAAACCATGATCATCAATTAATCAACAAGCTAGTTTAACAAGAGGCTTACTAGGGACTCTTTTATGTTTACAAAACACACATGTATTAGTGTTTCCTTATAATACAATTACAGCATGGGGATGCAAACTTTCATCATAAACACAAAGATATAATAATAACCACTTTTATTATTGCCTCTTGGGCATATCTCCAACAGTCTCCCACTTGCACCAGAGTCAATAATCTAGATTACATGGTAATATACCTAACACCCATGGCGTTCTGGTGTTGGTCATGCTTTGCTATAGGGAGAGGTTTAGTCAACGGATCTGCCACATTCAGATCAGTGTGTACTTTGCAAATCTTTATGTCACCATCTCGGACATACTCGCGAATAGCATGGAAACGTAGCTTGATGTGCTTCATATTGCTATGTGACCTTGGCTCCTGTGCATTAGCTATGGCACCTATGTTGTCACAGTAGATGGCCATCGGGTCCAACGCACTAGGAACCACGCCAAGTTCAGTAATGAACTCCTTCATCCATATGGCTTCTTGTGCAGCCTCCGAAGCAGCTATGTATTCCGATTCAGTTGAAGATTTCGCCACAACGCTTTGCTTGGCACTCCTCCAGCTCACTGCAGCACCATTCAAAAT
Organism: Avena sativa; assembly: GCA_916181665.1. NCBI lineage: Eukaryota > Viridiplantae > Streptophyta > Magnoliopsida > Poales > Poaceae > Avena > Avena sativa. Next base: position 578,831,891 of record OV702287.1, read on the forward strand.
AAATACGTATTCAGACTGTGATTTCGAGTCATCTGGATCGGTGTTCCAACTAGCATCAGTGTAACTGTTTACAACAAGTTGTTCATCACCTCCATAAGAAAGAACCATATCCTTAGTCCTATTCAGGTACTTAATGATATTCTTGACCGCTGTCCAGTGCTCCATTCCAGGATCACTTTGATATCTGCTAGTCAAACTAACAGCATGTGCTATATCCAGTCTTGTACACAACATGGCATACATGATAGAACCTATGGCTGAGGCATAGGGTACATTATTCATCTTCTCTCTATCTTCTGCCGTAGCTGGACTTTGAGTCTTACTCAAGGTCTTACCTGACAACATGGACACGAACCCTTTCTTGCTCTCTTCCATTCTAAACTTCTTTAGAACTTTGTCCAAGTATGTACTTTGTGAAAGCGCTAGTAGGCGTCTTGATCTATCTCTATAAATCTTGATGCCTAGAATATATGCCGCTTCGCCAAGATCCTTCATTGAAAAACTATTTTTCAAATAGGCTTTGATGCTATTAAGAAGTTCTATATCATTCCCAATCAACAATATGTCATCTACATATAGTACTAGGAATGCTACAGAGATCCCACTCACTTTCTTGTAAATACAAGCTTCTCCATAAGTTTGTATAAATCCAAAAATTTTGATTACTTTATCAAAACGTTGATTCCAACTCCGGGATGCTTGCTTCAGTCCATAAATGGAGCGCTGAAGTTTGCATACCTTGTCAGCATCACTAGGATCGACGAAACCCTTGGGTTGTACCATGTACAACTCTTCCTCAATGTCACCATTAAGGAACGCCGTTTTGACATCCATCTACCATATCTCATAATCGAAATATGCAGCAATTGCTAACAAAATCCTCACAGACTTTAGCTTCGCTACTGGTGAGAAAGTCTCATCATAGTCAACACCTTGAATTTGTCGGAACCCTTTCGCGACAAGTCGAGCTTTATAGACAGTAACATTACCATCAGCATCTGTTTTTCTTTTGAAAATCCATTTGTTCTCGACAGCCTTACGGCCATCCGTAAGTCCATACTTGGTTTTCGTACATGGATCCCATTTCGGATTTCATGGCTTCTAGCCATTTGTCGGAATCTGGGCTCACCGTAGCTTCTTCATACGTCGCAGGGTCATCAGTGTTGTCCACCAACATGACGTTCAAGGCAGAGTCATACCACTTAGGAGTGGTACGAACCCTTGTTGACCTGCGAGGTTCAGCAGGAACTTCGTTCGAAGTTTCATGATCACCATCATTAGCTTCCTCTCCAGTTGGTGCAGGCGGCACAAAAACATCTTCCGGTGCTGTGCTACTCTCAACCCCGAGAGAAGGTTCAATAACCTCGTCGAGTTCTACTTTCCTTCCTGTCACTTCTTTCGAGAGAAACTCCTTCTCAAGAAAGGATCCATTCTTGGCAAAACTTTGCCTTCGGATCTATGATAGAAGGTATACCCAATTGTTTCCTTAGGGTATCCTATGAAGACGCATTTCTCCACTTTGGGTTCCAGCTTATCAGGTTGTAACTTCTTTACATACGCTTCGCAACCCCAAACTTTAAGGAACAACAACTTAGGTTTCTTACCAAACCATAATTTGTACGGTGTCATTTCAACGGATTTAGATGGTGCCCTATTTAAAGTGAATGCGGCTGTCTCTAATGCATAGCCCCAAAACGATAGTGGTAAATCTGTAAGAGACATCATAGACCGAACCATGTCTAAGAGAGTTCGATTACGACGTTCGGACACACCATTACGCTGTGGTGTTCCCGGCGGTGTCAACTGCGAAAGTATTCCACATTTCTTTAAATGCATGCCAAACTCATAACTTAGATATTCACCTCCATGGTCAGAACGCAGAAACTTAATCTTCTTGTTACGATGATTTTCCACTTCACATTGAAATTCCTTAAACTTCTCGAAAGTTTCGGATTTATGTTTCATAAAGTAGACATACCCATATCTACTTAAGTCATCCGTGAAAGTGAGAACATAACGATATCCACCACGCGATGCTACACTCATTGGACTGCACACATCGGTATGTATTATTTCCAATAAGTCTGTAGCTCGCTCCATTATTCCAGAGAATGGAGTCTTAGTCATTTTTCCCATTAGACATGCTTCGCATCTTTCAAGTGATTCAAGAAGTCCATCAGAATGGAGTTTCTTCATACGCTTCACTCCAATGTGACCAAGACGATAGTGCCACATGTATGTAGAATTATCATTCAATTTTGTTCGTTTAGCATCTATGTTGTGAACATGTGTATGACTACTATCGAGATTCAATAAGAATAAACCACTTATCTCAGGTGCATTACCATAAAAGATATTACTCATATGAATCGAACAACCTTTATTCTCGGACTTAAAAGAGTAACCGTCTCGCAATAAACAAGATCCAGATATAATGTTCATGCTTAACGCAGGCACCAAATAACAATTATTCAAATTTAAAACTAATCCCGAAGGTAGATGTAGAGGGAGCGTGCCGACGGCGATCACATCAACCTTGGAGCCATTTCCAACGCGCATCGTCACCTCGTCTCTTGCCAGTCTTCGTTTATTCCGCAGCACCTGTTTCGAGTTACAAATATGAGGAACCGAACCAGTATCAAATACCCAGGCACTACTACGATTACTAGTAAGATACACATCAATAACATGTATATCGAATATACCTTTCTTCTTGATGTTGCCGTTCTTCAGATCTGCCAGGTACTTGGGGCAGTTGCGCTTCCAGTGACCAGCACCCTTGCAGTAGAAGCATTCAATTTCAGGCTTAGGACCTGCCTTGGGCTTCTTAGCAGGTGCGGCAGCTTTCTTGCCGTCCTTCTTGAAGTTGCCCTTTTTCTTAGGCTTTCCCTGTTTCTTGAAATTGGTGGTCTTATTGACCATCAACACTTGGTGCTCCTTCTTGATCTCCACTTCAGCAGTTTTCAGCATGGACGATAGTTCAGGCAACGTCTTGTTCATGCAGTGCATATTGTAGTTCATCACAAAGTTCTTATAACTTGGTGGCAGTGATTGGAGAACACGGTGAATCCCTAACTCATTAGGAATCGTTATCCCCAACTCTTGGAGCTTGTTTGCGTGCCTAGACATGGTGAGCACGTGCTCGCTAACGAAGCTTCCCTCTTCCATCTTGCAGGTATAGAACTTTTCGGAGGCCTCATAGCTCTCCACGGTCGCGTGAGTCTCAAAAATGAGCTTGAGCTCCTTAATGATCTCATACGGGTCATGGTGCTCAAAGCGCTTCTGAAGCTCCGTTTCTAGACCGTACAGGATGGCACACTGAACTGTGGAGTAGTGATTTTTCCGAGTGGCGTAAACATTTTTTACGTCATCGGTGGCATCTTCTGTAGGTGGGTCACCTAGCGGTGCATCGAGCACATAGGTCATCTGACCAGCCCTGAGGACAATCTTCAGACCACGGAGCCAGTCCGTGAAGTTGCTTCCATTGTTCTTAAGTTTTCCTTTCTCTAGGAACGCATTGAAATTGATGGAGAGGTTCGCCATAATCTACAACAAATTTGCAAGTAGTTTAGACTAAGGATATGATAAATTGAGTTCAATTTTAATTCTTAAATTAACTAGGTGAACTCCCACTCAAAACGACATCCCTCACATTGTCTTAGTGATTACACGAACCAAGTCCACTATACCAAGTCCGATCTTCACGAGAGAAGATGTAGTTTCATCGGTGAACAATCTTCATGTTCATCATATCATTCATATGACTCGTGCTCTACCTTTCGGTATTCCGTGTTCCGAGACCATGTCTGTACATGCTAGGCTCGTCAAGATTAACCTTAGTTTCCGCATGTGCAAATCTGGCTTGCACCCGTTGTATGCACACGTAGAATCTATCACACCCGATCATCACGAGATGCTTCGAAACGACGAGTCTTAGCAATGGTGCCAACTAAGGACGAACACTTTTATTACTTGATATTTAGTGAGAGGGATCATCTTATAATGCTACCGTCGCGACTAAGCAATACAAGATGAATAATGGATTAACATCACAGGCAATTCATAATTAGTGTGATATGATATGGCCCTTTCTTCTTATGCCTTTGATCTCCATCTCCAAAGCACGGACATGATCTCCATCATCACCAGCATTGCGTCAAGGTCAGTGGCGCCGCTTCATGGTTGTCCATCATCACAAGAAACTATTACAACTACTTGGAATAACGCTATTACAAGATGAATAGACACGCAGGTCTTAACAGAATTAAAGACAACCATTAGGCTCCTGTCGGTTGCCATATTACAACAAGGATCATTGCATTCATAAAATATAATCACAATCACATGATGGCCATATCACATCACAAAACCCCCTGCAAAAACAAGTTAGACGCCTCTAATTTTCTTTGCAAGTTTTACGTGGTTTGGGGCTTTCGAATAAGAACGGATCTTACCTACGAAAACTGAACCACAACGTTGATACAAGTGCTATCAAGTGCAAAGTGTAGATTTGATCTATACTATAATGGGAGAGATAGACACCCGCAAAGCCACTTGTGCAAAGCAAGTTGCACGTCAAGCGTGGAGCAGGTCTCATGTGCGATGACATGTAATGTTAGCCCGAGCCGATTCATCCCACCATACCGCAAGATGCAAAGTAAACATAGCAAAAGACAGCACGAGCACCAACGCCCACAACACCATTGTGTTCTACTCGTGCAACAGATCTACGCATAGACAAGGCTCTGATACCACTGATGGGTTCCTAGCATGGAAAACAAAAATTCTCTACCGCAAGAACGAACAAAACCCAGATCTAATCTAGATAAAAGCCAAGATCTAATCTATTAGACAAGTGCAACGAGATAGATCTGTACTAACCCTTGTAGTTTCCAAAGCCTTGTTCGAGATCGGATCTCGTGGTTGATGTAGTCGATCACTTGCCGATCTCAAGATCGAGTAGAAGATCTTTCCGGCGCCGCATTCCGGCAGCGCTTCCGCAGACGGTCACACGTGCGGAGTCGAAGCAGACCTTCCTCTCCCTATTCCAGCGAGCAGCGGAGGTAGTAGATCTTCTCCACGCAATCCCAGCAGCACGACGGCGTTGTGATGGTGGTGGAGTAGAGAATTCTGCAGGGCTTCTCCTAAGCCGGAGCAGATGGAAGGAGGAAGAGAGAGGCAGCTAGGGTTTGGAGTGGAAGGGGGCAAGGAGGGGTGGTGCCTCCACCGCTCTATATATAGAGGGAGGGGTGTGGCCTAGGGTTCCCACCCCTAGGCCCACCCCTTAGGGCCGACGCACTAGGGAGCTTGGGGGGAGAGTCCTTTCCCCCCAAGTTTCCCCTTTAAACTCCCCTTATCTTATCTTATCTTATCTCGGTTTTCAAATAAACTCCAAGATATCTTCTAGAACCTTCCGAAACATTCCGAAACCTTCTAGAATCCCCATACAAACACTCTGGAACATTTCCTAACTTAGAAAATGATCCCCATTATATGAATCTTATTCTCTGGACAATTCCGGATCTCCTCGTGATGTCCCGGATCCAATCCGAGGCTCCGAACAACATTCGGTCTCCAACGCATATTCAATATCTACTTAAAACAACTTCGAACCTTAAGTGTGTCGCCCTACGGTTCGTGAATATGTAGACATGATGAAGACACCTCTCCTATCAATAACCATCAGCGGGATCTGGAGATCCATAATGGCTCCCACATACTCAACGATGACTTCGTGATCAATAGAACCATTAACATACGAAACCAATTCCCTTTGTCACACGATACTCTACTTATCCGAGGTTTGATCATCGGTATCTCCATACCTAGTTCTACCTTGTTACTGATAATCACTCTTTACTCGTTCCGTGTTATGCCATCCCTTATGACCTAGTCACATGCTTGCAAGCTAACTAGATGACATTCCACCGAGAGGGCCCAGAGCATATCTATCCGTCATATGGATGGACAAATCCCAATCTTGGTTCATGCGCTTCAACACATACTTTCAGAATACCCAATGATACCTTTATAACCACCCAGTTATGAAGTGGTGTTTGATGTCATCAAAGTACCCATTCGGCGATGGTGATTAACACAACCTCATGGTCGAAGGATTAGGTTACTATGTATCGAAAGCTTATAACAATGTGAACATAATGACTTGATCTTATGCTACGCTTACTATGGGTGTGTGTGTCCATTACATCATTCTCCTAATGATACAACCTTGTTACTAATGACATCCAATGTCCATGATCAGGAAACCATGATCATCAATTAATCAACAAGCTAGTTTAACAAGAGGCTTACTAGGGACTCTTTTATGTTTACAAAACACACATGTATTAGTGTTTCCTTATAATACAATTACATCATGCGATGCAAACTTTCATCATAAACACGAAGATATAATAATAACCACTTTTATTATTGCCTCTTGGGCATATCTCCAACAATAAGTACCATAATTTTTGGAAGCTCTTTATGAGACTTGAATCCCTACTTCCTTTTACAAAGGCCTTTCTTCCACCATCATATTGAGTCTCCACCTTCTACCTTTATGCACCTACTTTGAGAGCATAGTGGCCATTCTTAGTTCTATGTGCATTGTCCCAAGACTAGTTGATTGATGCATACTTTGATATTGCTTGTTTTAAACTATTGTGTCTAGTCACTCTTATGAACTTTGAAGGTGTCCTATGCATTTATATTTGCTACTCTATTAAGGGACAAGCTGAATACTATTATGCTATGTTTTCTTTATGTAAAACAAACAAACGTCTTGCAAAGCATTGTTATTCATGAATCTTTTGTTTGCGCCTTTTCATGTTGCATCATAGTTTCTTTGTCTTGTTGCTAGAACTTTGTCTTTCATGCTATGATTGAAGTACTATGATCCCAGCTTTGAATGTTTTACAAATACTTTGATCAAGTCTTTGATGGTGCATGTTACCTCAAAAATTATTCTTTCTTTTTATCACTTACCTACTCGAGGACGAGCAGGAGTTAAGCTTGGGGATATTGATACATTGCAAATGTATCTATAATTTTTGATGTTCCATGCTTGGTTTTATCCACTTTCTTGTGTTTTGTTCCAACTTTGGAGTACTTTTCATATGATATCTTGGAATAACCTATTAACAAGAGCCACAGTGCCAGCTGCCTGTTTTCTGCTGTTTTTGGTTCCAGGAAAGTCAGAAAATGAATATTGTCGGAATTGGACGGGACAAAAGCCAAAGTGCCTATTTTTCCGGAAGTGATTAAGTGCCAGAATACGAGACGGAGAAGGGCCAGGGAGCCACCACACCACCTGGCTGCGCTGCCAGGCCTGGCCCGCAGCAGGGGGTGGTGTGGCCGCTCCCGGCACCCCCTCGGCCTCTCCTTCCTCCTATATATAGCCCTCGTGACGAAAACCCTAAGGACCCGATCAAAAATCCACGAAAGAGTCTGTAGCCGCCGTCATCTCCATCCCTAGATCGGGAGGGATCTGAAGCTCTTCGCGGCACCCTGCCGGAGACGGGAATTCACCCTAGAGGCCTTCTTCATCACCATGCAAGCCTCCGGTGTGATGCGTGAGTAGTTAATCCTTGGACTACGGATCCATGTAGTAGCTAGATGGCTGGTTCTCCTCCTTTGTGCTTTCATGTCTAGATCTTGTGAGCTCCGTTCATGATCAAGAACATCTATTTGTAATTCTGCATGTTGTGTTTGCGGGGATCCGATGGATATTGAGATGCTATTTCAGATTGATTATTGATCCTATCATGTCTTTGTTATTTGTGATCTTGCATGCTTTCCGTTGTTAGTAGCTATCTTGGCCAAGTAGATGCTAGCAACTCCAAGAGTTAGTATTTATGCTCGATAGTGGGTTCATGCCTATGGTAATCTGGGAAAGTGACAGAAATCTCTAAGGTACTAGATGTGATGTTGCTACTAGGGAGAAAACAACTATCCTTTGTTCATTGAACAATCATATTGTTTACTTTATACGCAGTTCGTAAAGCAATAATCTGTTGCTTGCAACTTAATACTGGAGGGGGTTCGGATGATAACCTGAAGGTGGATTATTAGTCATAGATGCAGTTGGATGGCGGTCTATGTATTATGTTGTAATGCCCAATCAAGTCTCAAAGGAGTCAAGATGATTAGTATATGCATGTATTGCTTTCTCGTTGTTTGTCAATTGCCCCGCTGTAATTTGTTCACCCAGCATGTTATCTATCTAAGGAGAGCCACCTCTAGTGAACTATGGATCCCGGTCCTTGTCTCTACATACAATCTTTTACTGTTTTGTGTTTACTTTCTGCAAACTTTCACTTCTTTCCATTACATACGTTTAATCCTTTGTTTTCCGCAAAACACGGTGAGATTGACAACCTCATCGCAAGTTGGGGACAAAGTTCTCTGGTTGTGTTGTGCAGGTCTCCACGTTGCTACTAGCACCGGTAGTGCGCCCTGCCAAAGCTCAGCTAGTAACACATTTGAGGTGTTTCCTTGCTCCTACTGGTTCGATTAAACCTTGGTTTCATAACTGAGGGAAACTTGCTATTATGCTCATCCTACCTTCCTCTTGGGGTTCCCAACGATCTCTACATCAACCACGCACCAAGCACTTTTCTGGGCGCCGTGCATTGAGCCATCAAGAGATTTTCTGGCGCCGTTGCTGGGGAGTCAAGGACATTTTCACAAGGGGAGTCCCTCATAACCAATCTCTTTACTTTGTTGTTTTTGTTTTGCTTAGTCTTCTTTTTGCTTTGTTTGCTTGTTTCTTTATCAAAAACAAAAAAAAATAGTTTTACAAGTTGGCTTTCTTATTTCAGAAACACAAAAAAATTAGTTCCTATCCTAAGTTGCCATTATGTCTAGCCTTGATCCAGTCACTATGTCACCCGAGGAAATGATTTTCACTTTTAAAGAAGGGATTGAGGACGATGCTAATAATGCTGTAAAGAAATGGATCCTCACTTACAACATGCCTAGCCAAACTGATATTTCCTTCGCAAAATTATTTGCTAGGTTGGACATTCTTGAGGCTAGCACTACTAGATTAGAAAGTTGCTATAATACGCTCAAGGAGCATTACGATTATGTTCCAATAAACTCTGAACCATCAAAGTGGTTCCCTACAGTAAAGATTGAGATGAACACTGAAACTTTTCAAGTTCGCTGTGATATCATGTCTGAATTTTGCCTTATGCCCAACGATATTTATAAATCTCTGAATACTTTGGGGCTCATTAAGGGAGGAAAAGAAATATCTCTTACTAATAATACTACCATATTACCTCTTGGAATAGCTGAAGGAGTGTTTACAAAGATCCTTGGGAAAACGATTTCATTGATTATCTTGTTATTGAATGTGCATGAATAGGACAAATTACACTTGGAAGGTCCCTATTAGAACTCCTTCCAAGTATATTCATGCTTTTGTTTACTTTCCAAATTAAACTTGTTATGAGAAAACTAGTGATTAAAGCTCTCACGAACTTGATGGCACACTTTACTTTACTTGCCCTTAATAAACTTGAAACATTGTGTCTTCTATGTTGTATTCTCAGACCCCTCCTTTATAAAGGAAAGAATCCCTGTGATTGCAATGCTAGTCCCTGGATCGATGCTAGCATCCACAGTTTAAGATGAAGTACACAGATACAAAGGTCGTTTATTACATTCATTCCAGAGATAAAACATAGTCTTGTACAACTCAGGGACAAAGGCCTAATACAAGAGTTTATGGAATAAGTAAATAAACATAAGTCTTCATCTTCATGTGCCACAGGGAAGCATCTTGAGTGTAGACTCATGACTCCTATTCATCATCGGAGTAACCTGCAACATTACAAGTTATAGCCATAGAGGGTCAATACTTTGGAATAGTATTGGCAAGTGATACCTTAGCTTATTTAAAGTGGACTATACTACTATATGCATTTGGCTAATTGGAGCTTAGGCTTGCATTGCTCAAAATAGATTTTTCCTTATCATTTGAAAACACTAAGTTTTTGTTTGGCACAAATCACCCAAGGCATCTACCAATCAAAGATTGAAGATCCTTTAACCCTTGTTCAACCACAAGTTTTTACTTAGAAATTGGGATGAGGAGATTCTTGATAGTTTCCATGTCTTGATGCTCAAATTGTCCTTTTCCAGGGACATGGCTAAGTACTTAGATTTTACACTCTGCAGAGGTGGTGCACTTTCCCCACAAGACTTGGTTTCACCAAGACAAGATCTTTCAGAAGCCTTCCCTTAGACCAACATGGACGCGCTCCAACCTATCAAACCCCTACCACCAACTGTCCATTTGGCTAAGTTATTGCAACCTATATGATCCAGGCAGAGCCCATAATGCCAAGTGGCTGAACTTGAAGCTTCTCAACATTTGACATCTCAAATCTCTTTGTTCCTGGGTGGCCATCCACAAGTGAGATACACAAGCCAAGTCCATGGCCTTGTGAACCACTCAACACATACCATTCCTTCCATTCCACGCAGGTGATTCATTCACTTAGTTGTTTTATTAAACAAAACATAAGTCCACAGACTTAGAAATTTTCCATAGCATGAATATATATTCCACCCTTGTTTTCTATTAGCTAAGCCAAGCATGAAAGTAATAGGAATCTTAACTTAGGGAATTTCTACTAAGGTTTCATCTACTAGGTTTTCCCATAGCATAGTTTATACTTAGCAAAATTCCATGCAAGTCCTACTTAGAAATATCACTAATGCATAGTGAAAATAATGGGACAAAAGTATGAAGCATCACTTGCCTTGGTAATGAGGAGAGTAACACTCTTCACAGTCACAATCACTAGCAAAATCTACACAAAACTGTAGCATACAATTACACACAGTTCATATACAATCAAAAATAATATGAATGCATGCATGCATGAATTTACTAAGTGGGGATTTTGAAAACTCTACCAAGCATGTGCAAGTTTACAGAAACATAACAAGACACAAAATTTGCCAAAACAAACTTATTTAACCCTAAAACAAATTACTAAAATAAATCCATACTCAAAATAGCCTTAAACATGTTTCTACAAACAAAGTCATTTTAATGGTTACTATATGTCAAACACTTTGTATAATCAGAAAGGCCTTGATTCCCTGATTCCAACGGTATAAAGTTTGCAAAAATCCAACATGGAAATCAAAAGTTATAGGCATTTGAAATTTGGATCAAATTCTGATTTGAAATCTGTTTTTAGATCTAACCCTAGACACGTGTCGCGGTATCACTGGCGCGTACCGATTCGCACCGGATCGAGCTCTGCAGCCGTAGGATCTAAACAGACCGTACGCTCCAGATCGCGTACCTCTTCGCCGATTAATGAATCTGTCCTAACGCTTGGATCAAGATCCAACAGCGCGCGAGAGAGCGACCATGTCCTGGCGGCGCGCGGCGTCAGCGAGCGGCGGAGCGCTCGGTCTACGGCGGCGCTAGCATTCCAGATCGTCCGCGAGAGGGAGAAGGGTCATACCAGGTTCGCAGGAAGCTGCTGAAGCTCAAGGTAGCGTCGGTTTGCGAAGGGGCGCTCGGATGTGGCTGAGAGAGCTCGTCGGAGTCGTGCACGGCGTCGGGTGGTTGTTGTCGGAGTCGTTGCCGAGGCTCCGCGTCGCCCTAACACAAGCCAGAGGGTTTAAGAGATGCGCAAGAACGTGGCGAACAATCTCGTGTGAGTCAACAGTGAAGGGGCGCACGGGACTTACGGAATTTGGTCGCCGGAGTCGAGGTTGTCGTCAGGTGCTTGCGGTGTCGAGCGGAAACGGCGACCTGGGGCAGTACAGGATGAACTAGTGGGGTCAGGAGGTGCGCAAAGAGATTGCGAATCTGCTCATTTGAACCAGAGGGGAAGGGGCGCACGGGGCTTACCGGAATCGATCGCCGGAGTGAGCTCTGTCTGCGGTGGTGCGAGGATGATTGTGTGCAGCCTGGTGGCGGAGAGGTGGTGCTAAGTGAGGGGAAATGGCCGCGGTGCAGAGGGGATCTTATAGCCAGAGGCTCGACAGGAAACGCTCGTCACATCAATGCCAATTAAGCTCGGGGTATCACTGCTGCAACGGCCAGCGGCGGAGATTGTGCGCGGATTCAGGGGGAAGACGATGCTGACGTGGAGGAGGCCTGCTCGTCAGCGAAGTGCTCGAGGTGGGGGTGGGGTCTGTCTGTCAGCGACTGAATGCATGCGCTCGTGCGTAAGAGAAGAAAAGAACATACCCGGGTGGGCTAGTTGGGCTCGATTCGTTGCTGGGCAGAAACCTGGCGCGCGGCCCTTTTCATTTGATTGCTTCTTTTCTTTTTCTAATTCTATTTTCTGAAATGATTTTGATATGAATTCAAATCCTTTTCGAATTTAAACAGTTCTGGGGACCTTTGCAGGGTTCTGTGGTTTCAAAAACCAGTTATTAAAACATGTAGTTACCCTGCAAGGGTTTGGTCAAGCTTGGGCTTAAAACAATCAGAGACTTTGTCTCTGGTTTGTAAATGTTTTAAAACAAAATAGGGTTTTGAAATTTATTTCTACGTTGAAAACTTTGGTCAAACTATTACACCTAAACTTTCCAACAATGGAGGCAAGCAAACAAGTTCCTAAACATTCAAGTTCAAAGGGTGATGGTCATTTGAATTAAATCTGCTCACATGAAATCATAGCACCAAGCTTCTGTTTTTTTGAAATGAGTTTGAAAATGAACTAAACCTATATGCATGCTTGAGTGATATGCAAATTTCGAAACTTATGATTTTAGGGATGTTACAAATCTAACCCCCTTAAGGTGAATATCGCCCTCGAGATTCGGATTGGCTAGCAAATAGGTGTGGGTGGTCTTTCCGAAGATCATCTTCTCTTTACCATGTTGCTTCCTCTTCGGAATGATGATTCCATTGCACTTTGCAAAACTTGATAGTTTTTGTCCTTGTGACTCTTTCTGCGGTCTCAAGAATCTTGACAGGCTTTTCTTCATAGGTGAGATCACTTTCTAGTTGAACTTCTTCCAAAGGTATGGTATCCTTCAAAGAAGATTCTTCCATTTCTGGGTGACATTTCTTGAGCTGACTCACATGAAAAACATTATGGACTGCTAATAAAGATGCTGGCAGTTCGATTTCATATGCAACTTCTCCCTTGCGACTTAGAATGTTGAATGGCCCAACATATCTTGGTGCCAACTTTCCTTTGACTCCAAATCTTTTCACTCCACGAAGTGGTGATACTCTAAGATAAGCTCTATCCCCAACTTCGTAGGTGACTTCTCTACGCTTAGAATCTGCGTAGCTTTTCTGTCGAGACTATGCTATCTTCAACCTGTCCCTAACCAATTTGACCTTTTCTTCGGCGTCTTTGATAAGATCTGGTCCAAACAAACTTCTTTCTCCCACACCATTCCATAGCAATGGGGTGGTACACTTCCTTCCGTAGAGAAACTCAAATGGTGCCATCCCAATGCTAGATTGGTAACTGTTATTGTAAGAGAACTCCGCGTAAGGAAGACTTTCATCCCAACTTGCTCCATAGTCTAGGGCACATGCCCTCAACATGTCTTCAAGAATTTGATTAGTCCTTTCTGTTTGTCCATCAGTTTGAGGATGAAAAGCAGTGCTGAATTCCAACCTCGTTCCTAAAGATTCATGAAGCTGTCTCCAAAAGTGAGAAGTGAACTGAGTTCCTCTATCAGACACAATACTCTTAGGCACACCGTGAAGGCATACAATTCTGCTCATGTAGATTTTGGCTAACTTGGCACTGGTATAAGTTGTCTTTACGGGTATAAAATGAGCCACTTTAGTTAGGCGATCCACTACTACCCATATGGAATCATACCCTGACCTGGTCCTTGGTAATCCGGTAATGAAATCCATACCAATATTCTCCCACTTCCATTCAGGAATAGGCAGTGGTTGAAGCAAACCTGCTGGTTTCTGATGCTCTGCTTTCACTCTACTACACACATCACACAAAGCAATGTGTTCGGCGATGTACCTTTTGAGATTATTCCACCAAAATCTTTCTTTCATATCCATGTACATTTTGGTGTTTCCCGGGTGAATAGAATATGGAGAGTTATGGGCTTCTTGTAGAATCAGTTTCCGCAATTCCGGATCTTGTGGAACACAAATACGTTTCCCGTGCCATAAGGTACCTTGTTCGTCTATATGGAAACTTTTAGCTTTCCCTTGGCTAATCCTTTCCTTAATCTCTTCGATTTCTTTATCCGTCTTTTGGGCTTCATTAATCTTATCCAACAGGGTGGGTTGAACATCCAAAGACATAAGATGTCCTTCTGGCACAATCTCTAACCTGAGTTCCTTGAATTGCTTACACAAGTCATCTGGCAATTCACCTTTGGTAAGGCCATTTACAAATGCCTTACGACTTAGAGCATCTGCTACTACATTTGCTTTACCAGGATGGTATTGCAAACTCAAGTCGTAATCCTTGATAAGTTCTAGCCATCTCCTTTATCTCATATTGATTTCCTTCTGGGTGAAGATATACTTCAAACTCTTATGATCGGTGAATACTTCACAACGTTTTCCCAAAAGGTAGTGTCTCCATGTTTTGAGTGCATGGACAACAGCGGCTAATTCTAAATCATGAGTAGGATAATTTACTTCATGAGTTTTGAGTTGCCTCGAGGCATAAGCCACAACTTTTCCGCCTTGCATAAGTACGGCACCTAATCCTTGATGAGAAGCATCACAATACACTTGGAAATCCTTTTCCAAGTCTGGTAGGTACAGAACTGGTGCTGACACAAGCCTCTTCTTCAATTCCTGAAAGCTGAGTTCACAACCTTCAGACCAAGCAAATTTCTTATCTTTCTTTAACAATTCTGTCATTGGTTTAGCAACCTTTGAAATTTTTTCAATGAATCTTCTATAGTAACCTGCTAAACCCAGGAAACTACGAACCTCTTTTACGTTCTTAGGTGATTCCCATTCTGTCACAGCTGAAACTTTAGTAGGATCAACTGCTACACCATCCTTTGTCATAACGTGACCAAGAAATCCAACTTCCTCTAACCAAAACTCACACTTGCTGAATTTGGCATAAAGCTTATGTTCCCTCAGTTTCTCAAGTATCAAGCGTAGATGTCTTTCATGCTCTTCCTTGCTCTTGGTGTAGACTAAGATGTCATCGATGAAAACGACAACGAACTTGTCGAGGAATTCCATGAACACCTTGTTCATCATATTCATGAAGTATGCTGGAGCGTTGGTTAAACCAAAAGGCATCACAATGTACTCATACAATCCATACCATGTGGTGAATGTTGTTTTAGGTATGTCTTGCTCTCTTATCTTGAGTTGAAAATAGCCTGACCGAAGATCAATCTTCGAGAACACACATGCTCCTTCTAGATGATCAAACAAGTCGTTGATTCTTGGTAAAGGATATTTGTTCTTGATGGTTACCTCGTTGAGAGAACGGTAATCTATGCATAATCTTTGAGTTCTGTCTTTCTTTTCTACGAACAAAACTGGAGCTCCCCAAGATGAAGAACTTGGCTGGATGAATCCTTTCTGCAATTGTTCTCCAAGCTATTTCTTGAGTTCCTTAAGTTCGTCAACTGACATTTTATAAGGCCTCTTTGCTCTTGGTCCAGAACCTGGTACCAAATCTATTATAAACTCTACATCTCTATCTGGTGGCATTCCCGGTAACTCTTCCGGAAACACATCCGGATATTGACACACAATTGGCACAGTGTCCATGCTAACCCCCTTAAGAGAATTCAGCTTACTTCCCTTAGATTTAAAATTGGACTTGAATTTTATCCTCTTACCTTCAGGGGTTGTGAGTGCAACTGTGCGATTGGCACAATCTAGTACTCCCTCATACTTAGCCATCCAATCCATTCCCAAAATCACATCCAATCCTTGGGAATTTAGGATTATTAGGTTCACTGGAAACTTATGTTTTCCAATCTCTATGACTAGATCCCGGCATCCAAGACTCACTATCATATCTCCACCCGGAGAGCTAACTTTTATTGGACACCCAATGTTTTCAGATGCAAACCCGTTTCTATCAACAAATGCTTTTGATATGAATGAATGAGATGCACCAGTGTCAAAGAGTACAAATGCTGAGATGGAATTGAGTCTGAACTTACCAGCAACAGCATCAGGCTCTTCATAGACCTCCTCCACATTGATGTGGTTAACCTGTCCTTTCTGAAACGGATTGGGCTTGTTAGGTCCTTCAACTTTCTTTTCAGGGCACTCATTAGCATAATGCCCCAGCTTCTTGCATTTGTAGCATTCGACCTGACTGATGTCCTTTTTAGGCTGGTTTCCACTTCCACTTCCACTATGGTGGATCTTATGTCCACTCTTGTGATTCTTGTACTTATCATTGTCATGACTGCGATGATGCGTGTTGTCATGACAGTTGTGGTTGTGGTGCTTGTTAAATTTCCCATGCTTGTGGGATCCTGAGCTGACACTATCATCATAGTGAGATCGTTTATGAGACGATCCCGAGCTGTGCTTGTCGGAGTGTTTCCTCTTTCTACTCTCGACTTGCTTCATTTTATTCTCCACAATAACAGCCTTGTCACACAGCGACTGATAAGTTGGAACATATGCCACAGACAGCTGCAAATTCAGCTCATCATTTAAGCCTTCCAGAAACTTTTCCTTTCTTTTGGCATCTGTGTCAACCTCATCCGGTGCATAGCGCGCCAGATTGTTGAACTCTTCTATATATTCAGCCACGCTGGGGTGGCGCTGCTTCAGGTTGTGAAACTCCTTCTTTTTCAGGCTCATCATTCCTTGTGAGATATGAGTAGTGCGAAAGTCATCTTCAAAGATAGCCCAAGTCACCTCATCAATAGGAGTGGTGATCTGGAAGTTGTCCCACCATGTGGCGGCTGGTCCTTCCAACAGATGTGCTGCGAACCTGACTTTTTCAGCATCCGTGCAACCCACGATCACTAAGTCTTTGTTCACAGAACGTAGCCAATCATTGGCCACCATGGGATCAGTCGTTCCTGAAAACTTAGCTGGCCTCAGACGCAGAAATCTGGTGAGCATATCAAAACCCGGAGGGTTGTTGTTGTTGTTGTTGTTGTTGTTGTTCTGGTTTTGGATGAATGTCGTCATCATTTGCATAAGCTGTGTCTGCGCATTCATCATCTGTTGCATTTCCGGGGTAATGTTGTTGGGGTTGGGGTTGGGGTTTGCGCGACGGGGAGGCATCTGTGGTTTATTCATATAGAGATAAGAATGAGATACCCTTACATGATTCATGCACAATACATCACACAAGCAAACACATAGCATGCAACATAAAGATCAAAGTTCAACAACAAGATAACAAAGTCTCAAAGTAGAAACACACAAGTGGCAAGCCATCCACATGCCGGATGGTCCAATAATAAGTTCACAAATAACGAGTAAGGTAATAGAGATAACTGAGTAGTCAAGTCTACTCGTCAGCATGAATCTCCTCCTCGACAAAGGTAAGACCTGCGTTCTCCATTGCGGTCTTGTTCTCCTCGAGAGTAGTGGTCAAGGAGTCGATCTTGGCCTTGAGAGCCCTCTTCTGGGAACAAAGTCTCTCAATCACTGTCTGCTGCTGCTCTAACTCGAAATCCTTGGACTTCAGTTCCTCGGTCATGTCCCGAATCTTCTTGTTCCTATCCTGGACACGTTTCTCCTGACTCTTGAACTTATGGTCTTGGGCCTCGAACTTCGCCTTCATCTCCTTGACTACCTCGTCCTGCTGCGCAAAGAGCTTGTCCTTCTCGTGAAGCTGCACCTAGAGCTCGTCATTGCTAAGCATGACGTTGGTCCTGTCAGTATCCACGTGCCTAATAAGAGTCTCTAAGTCCTGGAGGTACAGGCGTATCGGCTCTGCTGCGGCCCTCGAGTCGTCCTCAAAGTCGATGGACTCTCCGTCATCATCACGCCTTCCGAAGGTGTGGAAGTGAGTGCCTCTAACCTGTCGGGAGTGACGACCCAACAGTCGTCCTATCAGGTCCTGCATGACAACCTCCATGCCTCTCTCCCTGTCATCGTGCATAAGCTTGAAGACGATGGCCTCCGTAGTAGGCTCTATCTGGCGTCCTGGCTGGTTCACCTTGAAGCCCCAGAGGTCCTTCCTCTCAAACTTGGTGAGTGGGTGCACCATAATGGTGGGAAGAGGGAGATCGAGCAAGGTAGTAAGCTCTACGATACGAGGACCAAAACGGGTAACCTGGAACTCCTCAACAGTGCTGATGGTAATAGGCATCTATTTATAAGATTGAAAAAGTTAGAACAACACAATTTAAAATAAACAAGACCAACATTCATTCATATCCATGGAACACAAAAATCACACAAGTCATGCATACATGAATCCATTACATCAACCAAGGTTCAAACTTATTTAGGGTATCGTTTGGAAAAATAAGGTGATAGGTGGTGGTCCAACTAACGAAGTGCGTTTACAAACCTATCTCACTGGATCTGGTGGCTAACACAATGTTCCTAGAGGCAATCAGCCTATCTTGTTCACATGCTTCCATCACCAAGTCTATAATATCTCCCCTTAAGGTTTGGTTGGTGACTTCCAACTCTTGGGTAAGTTCCTTTTCTTTCTCTAAGTCTTTTTGGAGGTTGAGCATCTTGCACTTGACTCTAGCACTGAGTTCTTTGATAGTCTTCCAAGCTGCTTCTCTTGCTGACTCAAAGAATGTGGTATGCATCACAGTGTTGGTGTACATGCAGAAGCCTCTTTCTTTGTGGTTGTCTTCCTTGTTTTTGTACAAGTGAAGTTGCACCCACTAACACTCCACTCCTTCCTCCATCACTGGAAAGCCCTTGTACAGAGCTGCACCATGTGCTTCCATTGCCTCCATGAGGTCCTTGAGAATCTTGGGAAACTCAGTTTCACACTCCAAGGTCATGGTCATGAGTGGCCCTTTCTTCACGGCTTCGTTGATAGAGTTCATCTACAAATAGAGATGAGAATGAGAAGATTAGAAAAGTTTACGAGAAGAATAGACAAGTGTAGAAGTAGTTAAAGATTTTCCTTAGTGGTTTCCAATCCTAGGGTCATAATCCTACAGGCAACACAGTGCTCTGATACCATCTGTCAGACCCCTCCTTTATAAAGGAAAGGATCCCTGTGATTGCAATGCTAGTCCCTGGATCAATGCTAGCATCCACAGTTTAAGATGAAGTACACAGATACAAAGGTCGGCTAGTACATTCATTCCAGAGATAAAACATAGTCTTGTACAACTCAGGGCCAAAGGCCTAATACAAGAGTTAATGGAATAAGTAAATAAACATAAGTCTTCATCTTCATGTGCCACAGGCAAGCATGTTGAGTGTAGACTCATGACTCCTATTCATCATCGGAGTAACCTGCAACATTACAAGTTATAGCCATAGAGGGTCAATACTTTGGAATAGTATTGGCAAGTGATACCTTAGCTTATTTAAAGTGGACTATACTACTATATGCATTTGGCTAATTGGAGCTTAGGCTTGCATTGCTCAAAATAGATTTTTCCTTATCATTTGAAAACACTAAGTTTTTGTTTGGCACAAATCACCCAAGGCATCTACCAATCAAAGATTGAAGATCCTTTAACCCTTGTTCAACCACAAGTTTTTACTTAGAAATTGGGATGAGGAGATTCTTGATAGTTTCCATGTCTTGATGCTCAAATTGTCCTTTTCCAGGGACATGGCTAAGTACTTAGATTTTACACTCTGCAGAGGTGGTGCACTTTCCCCACAAGACTTGGTTTCACCAAGACAAGATCTTTCAGAAGCCTTCCCTTAGACCAACATGGACGCGCTCCAACCTATCAAACCCCTACCAGCAACTGTCCATTTGGCTAAGTTATTGCAACCTATATGATCCAGGCAGAGCCCATAATGCCAAGTGGCTGCACTTGAAGCTTCTCAACATTTGACATCTCAAATCTCTTTGTTCCTAGGTGGCCATCCACAAGTGAGATACACAAGCCAAGTCCATGGCCTTGTGAACCACTCAACACATACCATTCCTTTCATTCGACCCAGGTGATTCATTCACTTAGTTGTTTTATTAAACAAAACATAAGTCCACAGACTTAGAAATTTTCCATAGCATGAATATATATTCCACCCTTGTTTTCTATTAGCTAAGCTAAGCATGAAAGTAATAGGAATCTTAACTTAGGGAATTTCTACTAAGGTTTCATCTACTAGGTTTTCCCATAGCATAGTTTATACTTAGCAAAATTCCATGCAAGTCCTACTTAGAAATATCACTAATGCATAGTGAAAATAATGGGACAAAAGTATGAAGCATCACTTGCCTTGGTAATGAGGAGAGTAGCACTCTTCACAGTCACAATCACTAGCAAAATCTACACAAAACTGTAGCATACAATTACACACAGTTTATATACAATCAAAAATAATATGAATGCATGCATGCATGACTTTACTAAGTGGGGATTTTGAAAACTCTACCAAGCATGTGCAAGTTTACAGAAACATAACAAGACACAAAATTTGCCAAAACAAACTTATTTAACCCTAAAACAAATTACTAAACTAAATCCATACTCAAAATAGCCTTAAACATGTTTCTACAAACAAAGTCATTTTAATGGTTACTATATGTCAAACACTTTGTATAATCAGAAAGGCCTTGATTCCCTGATTCCAACGGTATAAAGTTTGCAAAAATCCAACGTGGAAATCAAAAGTTATAGGCATTTGAAATTTGGATCGAATTCTGATTTGAAATCTGTTTTTAGATCTAACCCTAGACACATGTCGCGGTATCACTAGCGCGTACCGATTCGCACCGGATCGAGCTCTGCAGCCGTAGGATCTAAACAGATCGTACGCTCCAGATCGCGTACCTCTTCGCCGATTAATGAATCTATCCTAACGCTTGGATCAAGATCCAACGGCGCGCGAGGGAGCGACCATGTCCTGGCGGCGCGCGGCGTCAGCGAGCGGCGGAGCGCTTGGTCTACGGCGGCGCTAGCGTTCCAGATCGTCCGCGAGAGGGAGAAGGGTCATACCAGGTTCACAGGAAGCTGCTGAAGCTCAAGGTAGCGTCGGTTTGCGAAGGGGCGCTCGGATGTGGTTGAGAGAGCTCGTCGGAGTCGTGCACGGCGTCGGGTGGTTGTTGTCGGAGTCGTTGCCGAGCTTCCGCATCGCCCTAACACAAGCCAGAGGGTTTAGGAGATGCGCAAGAACGTGGCGAACAATCTCGTGTGAGTCAGAAGTGAAGGGGCGCACGGGACTTACGGAATTTGGTCGCCGGAGTCGAGGTTGTCGTCAGGTGCTTGCGGTGTCGAGCGGAAACGGCGACCTGGGGCAGTACAGGATGAACTAGTGGGGTCAGGAGGTGCGCAAAGAGATTGCGAATCTGCTCGTTTGAACCAGAGGGGAAGGGGCGCACGGGGCTTACCGGAATCGATCGCCGGAGTGAGCTCTGTCTGCGGCGGTGCGAGGATGATTGTGTGCAGCCTGGTGGCGGAGAGGTGGTGCTAAGTGAGGGGAAATGGCCGCGGTGCAGAGGGGATCTTATAGCCAGAGGCTCGACAGGAAACGCTCGTCACATCAATGCCAATTAAGCTCGGGGTATCACTGCTGCAACGGCCAGCGGCGGAGATCGTGCGCGGATTCAGGGGGAAGACGATGCTGACATGGAGGAGGCCCGCTCGTCAGCGAAGTGCGCGAGGTGGGGGTGGGGTCTGTCTGTCAGCGACTTAATGCGTGCGCTCGCGCGTGAGAGAAGAAAAGAACATCCCTGGGTGGGCTAGTTGGGCTCGATTCGTTGCTGGGCCAGAAACCTGGCGCGCGGCCCTTTTCATTTGATTGCTTCTTTTCTTTTTCTAATTCTATTTTCTGAAATGATTTTGATTGAATTCAAATCCTTTTTGAATTTAACAGTTCTGGGGACCTTTACAGGGTTCTGTGGTTTCAAAAACCAGTTATTAAAACATGTAGTTACCCTGCAAGGGTTTGGTCAAGCTTGGTCTTAAAACAATCAGAGACTTTGTCTCTGGTTTGTAAATGTTTTAAAACAAAATAGGGTTTTGAAATTTATTTCTAAGTTGAAAACTTTGGTCAAACTATTACACCTAAACTTTCCAACAATGGAGGCAAGCAAACAAGTTCCTAAACATTCAAGTTCAAAGGGTGATGGTCATTTGAATTAAATCTGCTCACATGAAATCATAGCACCAAGCTTCTGTTTTTCTGAAATGAGTTTGAAAATGAACTAAACCTATATGCATTCTTGAGTGATATGCAAATTTTGAAACTTATGATTTTAGGGATGTTACATGTATATGCTTGCACTTATTTGTTGGGAATTAGCAGAACCATGCTTTCATGGGGAACGCTTTCAACATTGCACTTGGTACTTGTACCTAGTCGATATCATGCTCTTTTGTATATGGATGTCGTCGGTGTGAAATGAAAGGGGAGCTTGTAAGTCCATGGAGTTATGTATATGTGTTAGAGAAACGCCTGGGCCGCTGGTCTAATCCATGCTAACATGGTGGAAACCTACAGTGTAACCATAATGAGCTGTCTATAAAGCAATCTTCTTAAAAAAAGGGAGTCCTATATTGAGAAAAAAGAGAAAAAAAAGAGATACTATGAAAAGAGGAAAGAGAGAAAAAAGCACCATATTCCCATGGTAAATAAGAAGAATGGTGAGATGCTCGTTGTCTGCTTGCCTTGTCATTTTGATATGGGGATTCTTCCGTATCATCGGGCAAGGGGTACCCCATTGGCGGTTCTCTATGATACACATGTACTTACAATGACAAGAACTTACCAGTGACTAAACTTGAGTAGCATGAGGAGCGGCCCTCGTATACAAGGGACATGAGATTTCTGACTTATACTTCGTCAAGCATGTAGACCATAGTTTGTTCACTTTAACCTTAATCACTTCAAGATGCTTATGATAGGGGCAATGAGAGTTGAAAGCTATAAGTACCATAATTTTTGGAAGCTCTTTATGAGACTTGAATCCCTACTTCCTTTTACAAAGGCCTTTCTTCCACCATCATATTGAGTCTCCACCTTCTACCTTTATACACCTACTTTGAGAGCATAGTGGTCATTCTTAGTTCTATGTGCATTGTCCCAAGACTAGTTGATTGATGCATACTTTGATATTGCTTGTTTTAAACTATTGTATCTAGTCACTCTTATGAACTTTGAAGGTGCCCTATGCATTTATATTTGCTACTCTATTAAGGGACAAGCTGAATACTATTATGCTATGATTTCTTTATGTGAAACAAACAAACGTCTTGCAAAGCATTGTTATTCATGAATCTTTTGTTTGTGCCTTTTCATGTTTTATCATAGTTTCTTTGTCTTGTTGCTAGAACTTTGTCTTTCATGCTATGATTGAAGTACTATGATCCCAGCTTTGAATGTTTTACAAATACTTTGATCAAGTCTTTGATGGTGCATGTTACCTCAAAAATTATTCTTTCTTTTTATCACTTACCTGCTCGAGGACGAGCAGGAGTTAAGCTTGGGGATATTGATACATTGCAAATGTATCTATAATTTTTGATGTTCCATGCTTGGTTTTATCCACTTTCTTGTGTTTTGTTCCAACTTTGGAGTACTTTTCATATGATATCTTGGACTAACCTATTAACAAGAGCCACAGTGCCAGCTGCCTGTTTTCTGCTGTTTTGGTTCTAGGAAAGTCAGAAAATGAATATTGTCGGAATTGGACGGGACAAAAGCCAAAGTGCCTATTTTTCCGGAAGTGATTAAGTGCCAGAATACCACACCACCTGGCCATGCGGCGAGGCCTGGCCCACAGTAGGGGGTGGTGTGGCCGCTCCCGACACCCCCTCGGCCTCTCCTTCCTCCTATATATAGCCCTCGGGACGAAAACCCTAAGGACCCGATCAAAAATCCACGAAAGAGTCTGTAGCCGCCGTCATCTCCATCCCTAGATCGGGAGGGATCTGAAGCTCTTCCCGGCACCCTGCCGAAGAGGGGAATTCACCCTGGGGGCCTGCTTCATCACCATGCAAGCCTCTGGTGTGATGCGTGAGTAGTTCATCCTTGGACTACGGATCCATGTAGTAGCTAGATGGCTGGTTCTCCTCCTTTGTTCTTTCATGTCTAGATCTTGTGAGCTCCGTTCATGATCAAGAACATGTATTTGTAATTCTGCATGTTGTGTTTGCGGGGATCCGATGGATATTGAGATGCTATTTCAGATTGATTATTGATTCTATCATGTCTTTGGTATTTGTGATCTTGCATGCTTTCCGTTGTTAGTAGCTATCTTGGCCAAGTAGATGCTAGCAACTCCAAGAATTAGTATTTATGCTCGATACTGGGTTCATGCCTCTGGTAATCTGGGGAAGTGACAGAAATCTCTAAGGTACTAGATGTGTTGTTGCTACTAGGGAGAAAACAACAATCCTTTATTCATAGAACAATTGTATTGTTTACTTTACACGCAGTTCATAAAGCAATAATCTGTTGCTTGCAACATAATACTGGAGGGGGTTCGGATGATAACCTGAAGGTAGATTATTAGTCATAGATGCAGTTGCATGGCTGTCTATGTATTATGTTGTAATGCCCAATCAAGTCTCAAAGGAGTCAAGATGATTAGTATATGCATGTATTTCTTTCTTGGTGTTTGTCAATTGCCCCGCTGTAATTTGTTCACCCAGCATGTTATCTATCTAAGGAGAGCCACCTCTAGTGAACTATGGATACCGGTCCTTGTCTCTACATACAATGATTTACTGTTTTGTGTTTACTTTCTACAAACTTTCACTTCTTTCCATTCAATACGTTTAATCCTTTGTTTTCCACAAAACACGGTGAGATTGACAACCTCATCGCAAGTTGGGGACAATGTTCTGTGGTTGTGTTGTGCAGGTCTCCACGTTCTACTAGCACCGGTAGTGCGCCCTGCCAAAGCTCTGCTAGTAACACCTTTGAGGTGTTTCCTTGCTCCTACTGGTTCGATTAAACCTTGGTTTCATAACTGAGGGAAACATGCTACTGTGCTCATCATACCTTCCTCTTGGGGTTCCCAACGAGCTCTTCATCAACCACGCACCAGGCACTTTTCTGGGCGCCATGCATTGAGCCATCATTCCACACGAGATGATTTGGCAGCACCTTAATTATGGAGAAATCATGACAAGATGGTGAGCTAGTAGGTGAGGGGACTACCTGTAGCATAGTCTCCTCAGTCACTAGTGTTTCATCACCTGATATGTCACCTTCACTGATGCCCCCCCAACGGGGTCATACCGAGGTCCACACGGATCACTGTTGCTCTTTTTAGGGGAGAATACAGCTTGGGATGCAACAACACTGACTACGAACCTAGTACCAAGTCGGTGCATCCATGGACTCTTTCTCATGATGGTTTTCATCCGACTTTCTTCCATCGGTAGTATTTGTGGTTCTAACATGAATAAAGAATTCCAATTAATCTATAAATATAAAACTGTGTGCGATACCAACCTATGTTATATAATACTCATCATTTAACAGGTCGCCATGAGCAATTTAAACAAAAAGATCGTAGGCTGCCAAACTAATGCAACACGGGGGATAATGTAACCTAGTCTACAGCCTTTCTTTTTGCTACTTCTAGGTGTCTGTGGGGTCTGCGGGGGGGGGGGGGTACACTTGGCGATCCAACAACATATTCTAAGAACCTAAGAGCATGTACAATGCAAGACGCTTGGATAAGTGCGTCGCAAAATAGACCTATTTTTGGTTAAGCAATGGTGCTTATTTATAACAGGATGATGTCTAAATTGGCACCTCTCGAATACAAATAAGCACTATTTCTTACGCAAAAGCTAGGATTATTTTTCTAAGCAACACCCCAAGCACATTCCACTGTACATATGTGTTTCTAACATGTATAGGGAACTCCAAATATGGCTCAATATATAACATATGGGGTGGAACAGTCCGCTATGACCAATTCATACTCTAATCATAAGACATACGACGAAACAACAAAACAAATGCAACATGGATTGCATGATAGTCCTACTATGGGTGGCCTAGCTGGTATTATATACTAGTATCGTACACATAATACTAGTGTGTACAAACTTCCCACTATGACCAACCTAAATGATGGTGTCTATGTTATAAGACCTCTCACTAGTCATAGTGGGGAGTAAGATAACCTAGTAACATGCTATGTTACTCCCCACTATGACCAGACTTAGTATCATACACTGCAATAATAAGCAGGGCAGGATGATTAAACATAAGCAGTACAAGCATCTACCGTCCAATTAAATATGCAATTAAGAAAAATATAACATATGATGCTCATTGTCCTATAGTAAACCATCATGTAAAAAATAAACTATGAACTACTTATACGATGAACATAAGACATATCACGAAATAGCCAAAGTAATGCAACAAACAGGATAATGCAACCTTTATCACACGCAAACTGATTATAAGCCTAATAGTTTACAAGCTGGGGAATTCACCAATTGGTTGCAAAAATAAGGAGGTCAGGACAATTAAACATGAGAAGTATATATGTTGTTGATTGTCCAATAGTAATCACAAGCGTAAACTATTCCACTATGAACAATTTGTATTTATACTCTGATCATAAGACGTGTGATGAAATGCATTTATCTGCAACAAACAATATAACCAAACAGCAGAAAAGCAAGGTAAGTGTTTCCTTGCCTTCAGGCTGTGGGGCCTTTTTCTAACTGCTATTCCTGGCGGGACGCTTAAAATGTAGCATCGAGGCTTGTCAGCGGACCTTGGTAGCAGAGTATGTGGAGGAGGTGCATGGCGAGTAGCCAGACCTTGTCGATGGCGATGTGGCAGCCCATGACGACTAGGTGGACGGTGATGTCTACGCACTTCTATTCTTGTAGGCAGTTGTTGGGCCTCCAAGTGCAGAGGTTTGTAGAACAATAGCAAGTTTTCCCTTAAGTGGATCACCCAAGGTTTATCGAACTCAGGGAGGAAGTGGTCAAAGGTATCCCCTCTCAAGCAACCCTGCAATTAAAATAAAAGAAGTCTCTTGTGTCCCCAACACACCCAATACACTTGCCAGGTGTATAGGTGCACTAGTCCGGCGGAAAGGTAGTGAAATACAAGTGGCATGGATATAAGACAAAGGTGCCAGAAAATAGCTTGATGGCGTGAGAGAGACTAAAGGCAAACTGAAATAAAGATGGAAGCAAGCAAACATGTAACTGATCTAATTGCAAACAGTGTTTCAATGTTTAGAAACAAGGCCTAGGGATCATACTTTCACTAGTGAACACTCTCATATAAATATATTATCTTCATGATACTACTTTGAACTACTCTCCCATTGGACACTCTAATCCATGGTAGGGCTATCGCAGCACACCTCAAAGTAAGCCTTTCCCATCTAGATAACCCCACACTGTCACCTTGAGCTCTAGATAGTTCCAACAAACACCACAATTTCATAGAAACATCCAACTCCAAATATAACTCATAACAAGTATTTGTAATCTCTAGCCTAAGTGCCACCATGGTGTACACACTCTCACTTCCACACACATGGGGAGAGCAGAGATCTATTAAAGCACTTGAGTAGCAAAGTAGATCTACTTGATTACAAAGCTCATGATCACAGTATGATCATGCATAGAGAGAGAGATGAACACATAGTACCGATAGAACCCTTAGCCTCGAGAGAGAAATACTCCTTCCTCATCATGGGAATCAGCAATGGTGATGGAGATGGTGGTGGAGATCGATGGAGATGGCTCCGGGGTCACTTCCCCATCTCGGCAGGGTACCAGAACAGAGACTTTCTGTCCCCCGAATCTCCCCTTCGGTGGCGACGATGCTGTGGAAATTTTCGTGGCTGGAGGCTGGACGATTTAGGGTTTTTGCATCGGGATGCATCTTATAGGCGAAGAGGCAAGGTCGGTGGGCGGCCAGGGGGCCCACACCATACCCTGGCGCGGCCTAGGGTTACCCGCGCCAAGGGGTGGTGTGGCCACCCTGTGGCCCCTCTCCGTCTCGTCTTCTGGCTCCATGAGTCTTCCGGTAAAATATCGACTTTGTCTTTTCTTCGGTCCAATTCAGAGAATATTGATTTTCTGACTTTCCTGGAACCAAAAACAACAGAAAATAGGAAACTGGCACTATGGCATCTTGTTAATAGGTTAGTTCAAGAAATTGTGTAAAAGTACTCCAGAGTGTGGAAAAAACATAAGAAAGTAGATATAAAACAAGCATGGAACATCAAAAATTATAGATACGTTTACAACGTATCAGACGACATGTAGGCGTACCCTGTAGTTGAGGTGCACGTCGATTGAGCAGACCTTGAACGCGAGTAGGAAGATCTTGACGGTGACATGCAGGGATAGTGGGAAGAACTTGACGGCGAGGTTGCAGGCCTTGTCGACGAGGTGCACGGCGAGGTGGCGTACCTTGTCCGCGGGTGGGCAGACCTTGGAGTCCAGGGAGTAGACCTTGACGAAGAGGTGCACGACGAGTGGGGAGATCTTTACGGAGAGGTGCACATAGAGGTGGATGATCTTGTGGGTGAGGTTGACGGCTAGCTTGCAGACCTGTGAGCTTGACAGTTGGCACGGCGTGGTGGGAAACCGTGAAGGTGATGACGGGCTAGAGTTTGGGCTACGACAACGGCTATCTGCTGTCTACTGGTACGAAGGACGGAGGCATGGTGGGGAGGGGCATAGGGCGACGAGGGCCAGAGTGAAGGACGGTGGCGAGTGGAGGAAGGACGGACGACGACGAGGGTGAGGTCGAGGGAGGAGGTAGAGGACGACGCGGTGAGGAAAAATGGATCTTGTCCACTTTCTGCGGGGGAGGGGATAAGGAGAGTTTCTCTTAGATTACCTAAATGCCCTCTCCGCGAATAATGCGTGGCGTTGTGCTGAAGGGCTGATCAGTCTATCCCAGGGACGAAATTTGGAGGCACGAAATTTAACTCCTACGCGCGAAATTTGAGCGGGGTGTGTCAGTCAATTTTATTGATGGCGTATCCTAGCCGTCTATTGCATGATGGGTGGCTCAAATAAATTAATCACATAGGATACTTGTTAAAAAAGGTACCTTTTGAAGATATTAGCAATTACTAACCCAAAAATTCAGGAAAATTCCGTATAATGCTCAAATAAATTAGCATTACCATATTTATTAAAGTGTGGATTTTTATATAGACAAACCATGGTGTAGAAGCAAAATAAACATAGGAAAGCAACTTCCACACATATTGCAATGCACCACTAGTACTACAGAGAAGTTGCATTCCAGTTGAGTGTGTGTGTGGTCATGTATATATATCAATGTGGTTTTGGAAAAGAACACACACACATATATATATATATATCAATGTGGTTTTGGAAAATAACACATATGCAATATAATGTCGATGCAATGACTACTCTATGGGGGCTCCAAGTGGAAAACCATGGTGTAGAAGAAGGAAGACATACATAGGAAATCAACTCCCACACATTTAATTCACCAGTGTGATAGAGAAGTTGCATCACATATCATATAATCCACTAGAGTAGTGTGTGTGTGTGGTCATGTATAGATATGATCAATGTGGTCATGTGGATCATCAATAATGACTATCTAGTGGAGATATATATATATATATATATCAATGTGTGGTTTAGGAAATAACACATGAAAATCACTATAGGGGATGATACATATATATATACATGTATGTGTATTAAACCATCGTATGGTCATATATATAGAGACCAAAAGCACACTAGTGTGACAGAAGTTGAATCACAGAATCCACTAGAGTGTGTGTGGTCATCAAATATCAATGTGGTTTTGGAAAATAACACATATGCAATATAATTGTGCATGCAATGACTCTATGGGTGATGCACAAGTGGAAAACAATGGTGTGGAAGAAGCAAGACAGTACACACATAGGAAATCAACTCCCGGTACACATTTAATGCACTAGTGTGACAGAGAAGTTGCATCACATATCATATAGTCCACTACAGTAGTGTGTGTGTGTGGTCATGTATAGATATGATCAATGTGGTCATGTGGATCATCAATAATGACTATCTATATATAACAATGTGTGGTTTTGGAAAAGAACACATGCAAATCACTCTAGGGGATGATCCATATATATACATGTGTCAAACCATCATGGACATATATATAGAGATCAAAAACACACTAGTGCGACAGAAGCTAAATCATCACAGAATCCACTAGAGTGTGTGTGGTCATCAAATATCAATGCGGTTTTGGAAAAGAACACATATATGCAATATAATGTGTATGCAATGACTCTATGTGGGATCCAAGTGGATAACCATGGTTTAGAAGAAGCAAAACACACATAGGAAATCAACTCCCATTACACATTTAATGCACCAGTGGGTGACAGAGAAGTTGCATCACATATCATATAATCCACTAGAGTAGTGTGTGTGTGGTCATGTAGATATGATCAATGTGGTCATGTGGATCATCAATAATGACTATCTATATATATCATTGTCTGTGGTTTAGGACAAGAAAACATGCAAATCACTCTAGGGGATGATACACATATATATATACATGTGTCAAACCATCATGGTCATATATATAGAGACCAAAATCCCACTAGTGTGACATAAGTTGAATCATAGAATCCACTGGAGTGTGTGTGGTCATCAGATATCAATGTAGTTTTGGAAAAAAACACATATATGCAATATAATGTGCATGTAATGACTCTATGTGGGATCCAAGAGGAAAACAATGGTGTAGAAGAAGCAAGACACACAAAGGAAATCTACTCCCAATACATATTTAATGCACCAGTGTGACAGATAAGTTGCATCACAAATCATGTATATAATCCACTAGAGTAGTGTGTGTCTGTGGTCATATATAGATATGATCAATGTGGTCATGTGGATCATCAATAATGACTATGTATATATATCAATGTGTGGTTTAGGAAAAGAACACATGCAGATCACTCTAGGGAATGATCCATATATATATATATGTGTCAAAACATCATGGACATATATATAGAGACCAAAAACACACTAGTGTGACAGAAGTTGAATCACAGAATCCACGAGAGTGTATGTGGTCATCAGATATCAATGTGGTTTTGGAAAAGAACACATACGTAATATAATGTGCATGCAATGACTCTATGTGGGATCCTAGTGGAAAACCATGGTGTAGAAGAAGCAAAACACACATAGAAAATCAACTCCCAGTACACATTTAATGCACCCGTGGGTGATAGAGAATTTGCATCAAAGGTCATATAATCCACTAAAGTAGTGCGTGTGTGTGATCATGTAAATATGATCAATGTGGTCATATTGATCATCAATAATGACTATCTATATATATCAATGATGTGCGTAGTTTAGGAAAAGAACACATGCAAATCACTCTAGGGGATGATCCATGTATATACATGTGTCAAACCATCATGTTCATATATATAGAGACCAAAACCGCACTAGTGTGACAGAAGTTGAATGACAAAATCCACTGGAGTGTGTGTGTGGTCATCATATATCAATGTGGTTTTGGAAAAGAACACATATGCAATATAATGTGCATACAATGACTCTATGTGGGATCCAAGTGGAAAACCATGGTGTAGAAGAAGCAAGACACACAAAGGAAATCAACTCCCAGTACACATTTAATGCACTAGTGTGATAGAGAAGTTGCATCACAAATCATGTATATAATCCACTAGAGTAGTGTGTGTGTGGTCATGTATAAATATGATCAATGTGGTCATGTGGATCATCAATAATGACTATCTATATATATCAATGTGTGGTTTAGGAAAAGAACACATGCAAATCACTCTAGGGGATGATCCATATATATATACATGTGTCAAAACATCATGGACATTTATATAGATACCAAAAACACACTAGTGTGACAAAGTTGAATCACAGAATGCACTAGAGTGTGTGTCTGTTCATCAGATATCAATGTTGTTTTGGAAAAGAACACATATGCAATATAATGTGCATGAAATGACTCTATGTTGGATCCAAGTGGAAAACCATGGTGTAGAAGAAGCAAGACACACAAAGGAAATCAACTACCAGTACACATTTAATGCACTAGTGTGAAAGAGAAGTTGCATCACAAATCATGTATATAATCCACTAGAGTAGTGTGTGTGTGTGGTCATGCATATATATGATCAATGCGGTCATGTGGATCATCAATAATGACCATCTATATATATCAATGTGTGGTTTAGGAAAAGAACACATGCAAATCAATCTAGGGGATGATCCATATATATACATGTGTCAAAACATCATGGACATATATATAGAGACCAAAAAAACACTAGTGTGACAGAAGTTGAATCACAGAATCCACTGGAGTGTATGTGGTCATCAGATATCAATGTGGTTTTGGAAAAGAACATATATGCAATATAATGTGCATGAAATGACTCTATGGGGGATCCAAGTGGAAAACTATGGTGTAGAAGCGGCAAGACACACATAGAAAATCAACTCCCAATACACATTTAATGCACTAATGTGATAGAGAAGTTGCATCACGGATCATATATATATTCCACTAGAGTAGTGTGTGTGTGGTCATGTATATATGATCAATGTGGTCATATGGATCATCAATAATGACTATCTATATATATCAATGTGCGTGGTTTAGGAAAAGAACACATGCAAATCACTCTAGGGGATGATCCACATATATATACATGTGCCAAACCATAATGGTCATGTATATAGAGACCAAAAACTCACTAGTGTGACAGAAGTTGAATCACATAATCCACTAGAGTGTTTATGGTCATCAGATATCAATGAGGTTTTGGAAAAGAACACATATGCAATATAATGTGCATGCAATGACCCTATGGGGAAGCCAAGGGGAAAACTATGGTGTAGAAGAAGCAAGACACACATAGGAAATCAACTCCCCGTACACATTTAATGCACTAGTGTGACAGAGAAATTGTATCACAGATCATGTATATAATCCACTAGAGTAGTATGTGTGTGTGGTCATGTATAGATATGATCAATGTGGTCATGTGGATCATCAATAATGACTATCTATATATATCAATTATGTGTGGTTAAGGAAAAGAACACATGCAAATCACTCTAGGGGGTGACCCATGTATATACATGTGTCAAAACATCATGGACATTTATATAGATACCAAAAACACACTAGTGTGACAAAGTTGAATCACAGAATGCACTAGAGTGTGTGTCTGTTCATCAGATATCAATGAGGTTTTGGAAAAGAACACATATGCAATATAATGTGCATGAAATGACTCTATGTTGGATCCAAGTGGAAAACCATGGTGTAGAAGAAGCAAGACACACAAAGGAAATCAACTACCAGTACACATTTAATGCACTAGTGTGAAAGAGAAGTTGCATCACAAATCATGTATATAATCCACTAGAGTAGTGTGTGTGTGTGGTCATGCATATATATGATCAATGCGGTCATGTGGATCATCAATAATGACCATCTATATATATCAATGTGTGGTTTAGGAAAAGAACACATGCAAATCAATCTAGGGGATGATCCATATATATACATGTGTCAAAACATCATGGACATATATATAGAGACCAAAAAAACACTAGTGTGACAGAAGTTGAATCACAGAATCCACTGGAGTGTATGTGGTCATCAGATATCAATGTGGTTTTGGAAAAGAACATATATGCAATATAATGTGCATGAAATGACTCTATGGGGGATCCAAGTGGAAAACTATGGTGTAGAAGCGGCAAGACACACATAGGAAATCAACTCCCAGTACACATTTAATTCACTAATGTGATAGAGAAGTTGCATCACGGATCATATATATATTCCACTAGAGTAGTGTGTGTGTGGTCATGTATATATGATCAATGTGGTCATATGGATCATCAATAATGACTATCTATATATATCAATGTGCGTGGTTTAGGAAAAGAACACATGCAAATCACTCTAGGGGATGATCCACATATATATACATGTGCCAAACCATAATGGTCATGTATATAGAGACCAAAAACTCACTAGTGTGACAGAAGTTGAATCACATAATCCACTGGAGTGTTTATGGTCATCAGATATCAATGAGGTTTTGGAAAAGAACACATATGCAATATAATGTGCATGCAATGACTCTATGGGGAAGCCAAGGGGAAAACTATGGTGTAGAAGAAGCAAGACACACATAGGAAATCAACTCCCCGTACACATTTAATGCACTAGTGTGACAGAGAAATTGTATCACAGATCATGTATATAATCCACTAGAGTAGTATGTGTGTGTGGTCATGTATAGATATGATCAATGTGGTCATGTGGATCATCAATAATGACTATCTATATATATCAATTATGTGTGGTTAAGGAAAAGAACACATGCAAATCACTCTAGGGGGTGACCCATGTATATACATGTGTCAAAACATCATGGACATTTATATAGATACCAAAAACACACTAGTGTGACAAAGTTGAATCACAGAATGCACTAGAGTGTGTGTCTGTTCATCAGATATCAATGTTGTTTTGGAAAAGAACACATATGCAATATAATGTGCATGAAATGACTCTATGTTGGATCCAAGTGGAAAACCATGGTGTAGAAGAAGCAAGACACACAAAGGAAATCAACTACCAGTACACATTTAATGCACTAGTGTGAAAGAGAAGTTGCATCACAAATCATGTATATAATCCACTAGAGTAGTGTGTGTGTGTGGTCATGCATATATATGATCAATGCGGTCATGTGGATCATCAATAATGACCATCTATATATATCAATGTGTGGTTTAGGAAAAGAACACATGCAAATCAATCTAGGGGATGATCCATATATATACATGTGTCAAAACATCATGGACATATATATAGAGACCAAAAAAACACTAGTGTGACAGAAGTTGAATCACAGAATCCACTGGAGTGTATGTGGTCATCAGATATCAATGTGGTTTTGGAAAAGAACATATATGCAATATAATGTTCATGAAATGACTCTATGGGGGATCCAAGTGGAAAACTATGGTGTAGAAGCGGCAAGACACACATAGGAAATCAACTCCCAGTACATATTTAATGCACTAATGTGATAGAGAAGTTGCATCACGGATCATATATATATTCCACTAGAGTAGTGTGTGTGTGGTCATGTATATATGATCAATGTGGTCATATGGATCATCAATAATGACTATCTATATATATCAATGTGCGTGGTTTAGGAAAAGAACACATGCAAATCACTCTAGGGGATGATCCACATATATATACATGTGCCAAACCATAATGGTCATGTATATAGAGACCAAAAACTCACTAGTGTGACAGAAGTTGAATCACATAATCCACTGGAGTGTTTATGGTCATCAGATATCAATGAGGTTTTGGAAAAGAACACATATGCAATATAATGTGCATGCAATGACTCTATGGGGAAGCCAAGGGGAAAACTATGGTGTAGAAGAAGCAAGACACACATAGGAAATCAACTCCCCGTACACATTTAATGCACTAGTGTGACAGAGAAATTGTATCACAGATCATGTATATAATCCACTAGAGTAGTATGTGTGTGTGGTCATGTATAGATATGATCAATGTGGTCATGTGGATCATCAATAATGACTATCTATATATATCAATTATGTGTGGTTAAGGAAAAGAACACATGCAAATCACTCTAGGGGGTGACCCATGTATATACATGTGCCAAACCATCATGGTCATATATATAGAGACCAAAACCACACTAGTGTGACAGAAGTTGAATCACAGAATGCACTAGAGTGTGTGTGTGTTCATCAGATATCAATGTTGTTTTGGAAAAGAACACATATGCAATATAATGTGCATGAAATGACTCTATGTTGGATCCAAGTGGAAAACCATGGTGTAGAATAAGCAAGACACACAAAGGAAATCAACTACCAGTACACATTTAATGCACTAGTGTGAAAGAGAAGTTGCATCACAAATCATGTATATAATCCACTAGAGTAGTGTGTGTGTGTGGTCATGCATATATATGATCAATGCGGTCATGTGGGTCATCAATAATGACCATCTATATATATATCAATGTGTGGTTTAGGAAAAGAACACATGCAAATCAATCTAGGGGATGATCCATATATATCCATGTGTCAAAACATCATGGACATATATATAGAGACCAAAAAAACACTAGTGTGACAGAAGTTGAATCACAGAATCCACTTGAGTGTATGTGGTCATCAGATATCAATGTGGTTTTGGAAAATAACATATATGCAATATAATGTGCATGAAATGACTCTATGGGGGATCCAAGAGGAAAACTATGGTGTAGAAGCAGCAAGACACACATAGGAAATCAACTCCCAGTACACATTTAATGCACTAATGTGATAGAGAAGTTGCATCACGGATCATATATATATTCCACTAGAGTAGTGTGTGTGTGGTCATGTATATATGATCAATGTGGTCATATGGATCATCAATAATGACTATCTATATATATCAATGTGCGTGGTTTAGGAAAAGAACACATGCAAATCACTCTAGGGGATGATCCACATATATATACATGTGTCAAACCATAATGGTCATGTATATAGAGACCAAAAACTCACTAGTGTGACAGAAGTTGAATCACATAATCCACTGGAGTGTGTATGGTCATCAAATATCAATGAGGTTTTGGAAAAGAAC
Source organism: Avena sativa (assembly GCA_916181665.1). Classification (NCBI taxonomy): domain Eukaryota; kingdom Viridiplantae; phylum Streptophyta; class Magnoliopsida; order Poales; family Poaceae; genus Avena; species Avena sativa. The sequence goes on from OV702287.1 coordinate 578,868,657, forward strand.
ACATATGCAATATAATGTGCATGCAATGACTCTATGGGGAAGCCAAGGGGAAAACTATGGTGTAGAAGAAGCAAGACACACATAGGAAATCAACTCCCCGTACACATTTAATGCACTAGTGTGACAGAGAAATTGTATCACAGATCATGTATATAATCCACTAGAGTAGTATGTGTGTGTGGTCATGTATAGATATGATCAATGTGGTCATGTGGATCATCAATAATGACTATCTATATATATCAATTATGTGTGGTTAAGGAAAAGAACACATGCAAATCACTCTAGGGGGTGACCCATGTATATACATGTGCCAAACCATCATGGTCATATATATAGAGACCAAAACCACACTAGTGTGACAGAAGTTGAATCACAGAATGCACTAGAGTGTGTGTGTGTTCATCAGATATCAATGTTGTTTTGGAAAAGAACACATATGCAATATAATGTGCATGAAATGACTCTATGTTGGATCCAAGTGGAAAACCATGGTGTAGAAGAAGCAAGACACACAAAGGAAATCAACTACCAGTACACATTTAATGCACTAGTGTGAAAGAGAAGTTGCATCACAAATCATGTATATAATCCACTAGAGTAGTGTGTGTGTGTGGTCATGCATATATATGATCAATGCGGTCATGTGGGTCATCAATAATGACCATCTATATATATATCAATGTGTGGTTTAGGAAAAGAACACATGCAAATCAATCTAGGGGATGATCCATATATATCCATGTGTCAAAACATCATGGACATATATATAGAGACCAAAAAAACACTAGTGTGACAGAAGTTGAATCACAGAATCCACTTGAGTGTATGTGGTCATCAGATATCAATGTGGTTTTGGAAAATAACATATATGCAATATAATGTGCATGAAATGACTCTATGGGGGATCCAAGAGGAAAACTATGGTGTAGAAGCAGCAAGACACACATAGGAAATCAACTCCCAGTACACATTTAATGCACTAATGTGATAGAGAAGTTGATCACGGATCATATATATATTCCACTAGAGTAGTGTGTGTGTGGTCATGTATATATGATCAATGTGGTCATATGGATCATCAATAATGACTATCTATATATATCAATGTGCGTGGTTTAGGAAAAGAACACATGCAAATCACTCTAGGGGATGATCCACATATATATACATGTGTCAAACCATAATGGTCATGTATATAGAGACCAAAAACTCACTAGTGTGACAGAAGTTGAATCACATAATCCACTGGAGTGTGTATGGTCATCAGATATCAATGAGGTTTTGGAAAAGAACACATATGCAATATAATGTGCATGCAATGACTCTATGGGGAAGCCAAGAGGAAAAATATGGTGTAGAAGAAGCAAGACACACATAGGAAATCAACTCCCCGTACACATTTAATGCACTAGTGTGACAGAGAAATTGTATCACAGATCATGTATATAATCCACTAGAGTAGTATGTGTGTGTGGTCATGTATAGATATGATCAATGTGGTCATGTGGATCATCAATAATGACTATCTATATATATCAATTATGTGTGGTTTAGGAAAAGAACACATGCAAATCACTCTAGGGGTGACCCATGTATATACATGTGCCAAACCATCATGGTCATATATATAGAGACCAAAACCACACTAGTGTGACAGAAGTTGAATCACAGAATGCACTAGAGTGTGTGTGTGTTCATCAGATATCAATGTTGTTTTGGAAAAGAACACATATGCAATATAATGTGCATGAAATGACTCTATGTTGGATCCAAGTGGAAAACCATGGTGTAGAATAAGCAAGACACACAAAGGAAATCAACTACCAGTACACATTTAATGCACTAGTGTGAAAGAGAAGTTGCATCACAAATCATGTATATAGTCCACTAGAGTAGTGTGTGTGTGTGGTCAGGCATTTATATGATCAATGCGGTCATGTGGGTCATCAATAATGACCATCTATATATATATCAATGTGTGGTTTAGGAAAAGAACACATGCAAATCAATCTAGGGGATGATCCATATATATCCATGTGTCAAAACATCATGGACATATATATAGAGACCAAAAAAACACTAGTGTGACAGAAGTTGAATCACAGAATCCACTTGAGTGTATGTGGTCATCAGATATCAATGTGGTTTTGGAAAATAACATATATGCAATATAATGTGCATGAAATGACTCTATGGGGGATCCAAGAGGAAAACTATGGTGTAGAAGCAGCAAGACACACATAGGAAATCAACTCCCAGTACACATTTAATGCACTAATGTGATAGAGAAGTTGCATCACGGATCATATATATATTCCACTAGAGTAGTGTGTGTGTGGTCATGTATATATGATCAATGTGGTCATATGGATCATCAATAATGACTATCTATATATATCAATGTGCGTGGTTTAGGAAAAGAACACATGCAAATCACTCTAGGGGATGATCCACATATATATACATGTGTCAAACCATAATGGTCATGTATATAGAGACCAAAAACTCACTAGTGTGACAGAAGTTGAATCACATAATCCACTGGAGTGTGTATGGTCATCAGATATCAATGAGGTTTTGGAAAAGAACACATATGCAATATAATGTGCATGCAATGACTCTATGGGGAAGCCAAGAGGAAAACTATGGTGTAGAAGAAGCAAGACACACATAGGAAATCAACTCCCCGTACACATTTAATGCACTAGTGTGACAGAGAAATTGTATCACAGATCATGTATATAATCCACTAGAGTAGTATGTGTGTGTGGTCATGTATAGATATGATCAATGTGGTCATGTGGATCATCAATAATGACTATCTATATATATCAATTATGTGTGGTTAAGGAAAAGAACACATGCAAATCACTCTAGGGGTGACCCATGTATATACATGTGCCAAACCATCATGGTCATATATATAGAGACCAAAACCACACTAGTGTGACAGAAGTTGAATCACAGAATGCACTAGAGTGTGTGTGTGTTCATCAGATATCAATGTTGTTTTGGAAAAGAACACATATGCAATATAATGTGCATGCAATGACTCTATGTTGGATCCAAGTGGAAAACCATGGTGTAGAATAAGCAAGACACACAAAGGAAATCAACTACCAGTACACATTTAATGCACTAGTGTGAAAGAGAAGTTGCATCACAAATCATGTATATAGTCCACTAGAGTAGTGTGTGTGTGTGGTCATGCATATATATGATCAATGCGGTCATGTGGGTCATCAATAATGACCATCTATATATATATCAATGTGTGGTTTAGGAAAAGAACACATGCAAATCAATCTAGGGGATGATCCATATATATCCATGTGTCAAAACATCATGGACATATATATAGAGACCAAAAAAACACTAGTGTGACAGAAGTTGAATCACAGAATCCACTTGAGTGTATGTGGTCATCAGATATCAATGTGGTTTTGGAAAATAACATATATGCAATATAATGTGCATGAAATGACTCTATGGGGGATCCAAGAGGAAAACTATGGTGTAGAAGCAGCAAGACACACATAGGAAATCAACTCCCAGTACACATTTAATGCACTAATGTGATAGAGAAGTTGCATCACGGATCATATATATATTCCACTAGAGTAGTGTGTGTGTGGCCATGTATATATGATCAATGTGGTCATATGGATCATCAATAATGACTATCTATATATATCAATGTGCGTGGTTTAGGAAAAGAACACATGCAAATCACTCTAGGGGATGATCCACATATATATACATGTGTCAAACCATAATGGTCATGTATATAGAGACCAAAAACTCACTAGTGTGACAGAAGTTGAATCACATAATCCACTGGAGTGTGTATGGTCATCAGATATCAATGAGGTTTTGGAAAAGAACACATATGCAATATAATGTGCATGCAATGACTCTATGGGGAAGCCAAGGGGAAAACTATGGTGTAGAAGAAGCAAGACACACATAGGAAATCAACTCCCCGTACACATTTAATGCACTAGTGTGACCGAGAAATTGTATCACAAATCATGTATATAATCCACTAGAGTAGTATGTGTGTGTGGTCATGTATAGATATGATCAATGTGGTCATGTGGATCATCAATAATGACTATCTATATATATCAATTATGTGTGGTTAAGGAAAAGAACACATGCAAATCACTCTAGGGGGTGACCCATGTATATACATGTGCCAAACCATCATGGTCATATATATAGAGACCAAAACCACACTAGTGTGCCAGAAGTTGAATCACAGAATGCACTAGAGTGTGTGTGTGTTCATCAGATATCAATGTTGTTTTGGAAAAGAACACATATGCAATATAATGTGCATGAAATGACTCTATGTTGGATCCAAGTGGAAAACCATGGTGTAGAAGAAGCAAGACACACAAAGGAAATCAACTACCAGTACACATTTAATGCACTAGTGTGAAAGAGAAGTTGCATCACAAATCATGTATATAATCCACTAGAGTAGTGTGTGTGTGTGGTCATGCATATATATGATCAATGCGGTCATGTGGATCATCAATAATGACCATCTATATATATCAATGTGTGGTTTAGGAAAAGAACACATGCAAATCAATCTAGGGGATGATCCATATATATACATGTGTCAAAACATCATGGACATATATATAGAGACCAAAAAAACACTAGTGTGACAGAAGTTGAATGACAGAATCCACTGGAGTGTATGTGGTCATCAGATATCAATGTGATTTTGGAAAAGAACACATATGCAATATAATGTGCATGCAATGACTCTATGTTGGATCCAAGTGCAAAACCATGGTGTAGAAGAAGCAAAACACACATAGGAAATCAACTCCCAGTACATATTTAATGCACTAATGTGATAGAGAAGTTGCATCACGGATCATATATATATTCCACTAGAGTAGTGTGTGTGTGGTCATGTATATATGATCAATGTGGTCATATGGATCATCAATAATGACTATCTATATATATCAATGTGCGTGGTTTAGGAAAAGAACACATGCAAATCACTCTAGGGGATGATCCACATATATATACATGTGCCAAACCATAATGGTCATGTATATAGAGACCAAAAACTCACTAGTGTGACAGAAGTTGAATCACATAATCCACTGGAGTGTTTATGGTCATCAGATATCAATGAGGTTTTGGAAAAGAACACATATGCAATATAATGTGCATGCAATGACTCTATGGGGAAGCCAAGGGGAAAACTATGGTGTAGAAGAAGCAAGACACACATAGGAAATCAACTCCCCGTACACATTTAATGCACTAGTGTGACAGAGAAATTGTATCACAGATCATGTATATAATCCACTAGAGTAGTATGTGTGTGTGGTCATGTATAGATATGATCAATGTGGTCATGTGGATCATCAATAATGACTATCTATATATATCAATTATGTGTGGTTAAGGAAAAGAACACATGCAAATCACTCTAGGGGGTGACCCATGTATATACATGTGCCAAACCATCATGGTCATATATATAGAGACCAAAACCACACTAGTGTGACAGAAGTTGAATCACAGAATGCACTAGAGTGTGTGTGTGTTCATCAGATATCAATGTTGTTTTGGAAAAGAACACATATGCAATATAATGTGCATGAAATGACTCTATGTTGGATCCAAGTGGAAAACCATGGTGTAGAATAAGCAAGACACACAAAGGAAATCAACTACCAGTACACATTTAATGCACTAGTGTGAAAGAGAAGTTGCATCACAAATCATGTATATAATCCACTAGAGTAGTGTGTGTGTGTGGTCATGCATATATATGATCAATGCGGTCATGTGGGTCATCAATAATGACCATCTATATATATATCAATGTGTGGTTTAGGAAAAGAACACATGCAAATCAATCTAGGGGATGATCCATATATATCCATGTGTCAAAACATCATGGACATATATATAGAGACCAAAAAAACACTAGTGTGACAGAAGTTGAATCACAGAATCCACTTGAGTGTATGTGGTCATCAGATATCAATGTGGTTTTGGAAAATAACATATATGCAATATAATGTGCATGAAATGACTCTATGGGGGATCCAAGAGGAAAACTATGGTGTAGAAGCAGCAAGACACACATAGGAAATCAACTCCCAGTACACATTTAATGCACTAATGTGATAGAGAAGTTGCATCACGGATCATATATATATTCCACTAGAGTAGTGTGTGTGTGGTCATTTATATATGATCAATGTGGTCATATGGATCATCAATAATGACTATCTATATATATCAATGTGCGTGGTTTAGGAAAAGAACACATGCAAATCACTCTAGGGGATGATCCACATATATATACATGTGTCAAACCATAATGGTCATGTATATAGAGACCAAAAACTCACTAGTGTGACAGAAGTTGAATCACATAATCCACTGGAGTGTGTATGGTCATCAGATATCAATGAGGTTTTGGAAAAGAACACATATGCAATATAATGTGCATGCAATGACTCTATGGGGAAGCCAAGAGGAAAACTATGGTGTAGAAGAAGCAAGACACACATAGGAAATCAACTCCCCGTACACATTTAATGCACTAGTGTGACCGAGAAATTGTATCACAGATCATGTATATAATCCACTAGAGTAGTATGTGTGTGTGGTCATGTATAGATATGATCAATGTGGTCATGTGGATCATCAATAATGACTATCTATATATATCAATTATGTGTGGTTAAGGAAAAGAACACATGCAAATCACTCTAGGGGGTGACCCATGTATATACATGTGCCAAACCATCATGGTCATATATATAGAGACCAAAACCACACTAGTGTGACAGAAGTTGAATCACAGAATGCACTAGAGTGTGTGTGTGTTCATCAGATATCAATGTTGTTTTGGAAAAGAACACATATGCAATATAATGTGCATGAAATGACTCTATGTTGGATCCAAGTGGAAAACCATGGTGTAGAAGAAGCAAGACACACAAAGGAAATCAACTACCAGTACACATTTAATGCACTAGTGTGAAAGAGAAGTTGCATCACAAAACATGTATATAATCCACTAGAGTAGTGTGTGTGTGTGGTCATGCATATATATGATCAATGTGGTCATGTGGATCATCAATAATGACCATCTATATATATCAATGTGTGGTTTAGGAAAAGAACACATGCAAATCAATCTAGGGGATGATCCATATATATACATGTGTCAAAACATCATGGACATATATATAGAGACCAAAAAAACACTAGTGTGACAGAAGTTGAATGACAGAATCCACTGGAGTGTATGTGGTCATCAGATATCAATGTGATTTTGGAAAAGAACACATATGCAATATAATGTGCATGCAATGACTCTATGTTGGATCCAAGTGCAAAACCATGGTGTAGAAGAAGCAAAACACACATAGGAAATCAACTCCCAATACTCATGTAATGCCCCAGTGGGTGACAGAGAAGTTGCATCAAAGGTCATATAATCGACTAGAGTTGTGCGTGTGTGTGGTCATGTAAATATGATCAATGTGGTCATGTGGATCATCAATAATGACTATCTATATATATCAATGATGTGTGCAGTTTAGGAAAAGAACACATGCAAATCACTCTAGGGGATGATCCAAGTATATACATGTGTCAAACCATCATGGTCATATATATAGAGACCAAAAACTCACTAGTGTGACAGAAGTTGAATCACAGAATCCACTGGAGTGTGTGTGTGGTCATCAGATATCAATGTGGTTTTGGAAAAGAACACATATGCAATATAATGTGTGACGAGGGTTTAACTCATCAATGCCCATTGTAATGGACTTGGGTTTTGGAGAAGGAGGGAGCGCTGGAGACATCTATCGGCTAACAGACAAGCACACAGGGGACAGAGATTTACTGTAACATCCCAAATTTTGCAATTTAAGATGTTACTAGTAAGCATGCATCATATCATTGCATCATGGCATCACATATCAAAAACTGCAACAGGTATTTTCGTAAACCCCATAGTCGATTTATAGACGAAAGGGGGGTAAAACCTTTTGAACCACCAAAACCTTTGCAAATGGGTTATTTTATAATCCTATCTTAATCCTCTTATTTTTACAAAATTTTAGAGACCAATTTCGTCTAATTCGGAGTCTGTTTGCAAAAGTTATCAAACAAATAGCAATTCAGTAATTATTAAAAGAAAAAAAAAACTAATCTACCTGGGCCGGCCGAGCCAGCCCGGGGCTATCTGACGCCCGCCAGGCCGGGTGGGCGACGCGCAGCCGCCCACGGCCCAGCCCGCCAGCCCACCAGCCGCGCGCGCCCGCAGCCGCTGACAGGCGGGGCCCGCATGTCAGCCGACTCCTCACCGAGTCCGGCTCGGTCCCGTCCGCCGCCGCCGCCGAATCCGGAGCGAACTCCGCGAATTCCATGCCAATTCCTCCGCCTTTATATAGCCCTCGGCACGCACTCCTAGAACCCTAGAGTTTTTTGCCGCCACCACCATCGAGTGCTGCCGGATTCCTTGCCGGAGTTCCGCCGCCGCCCGCCGCCTCCGGCCGCCGTTCGCCGACGCCTCGGAGAGGAAGGACTGCCGCCACCCTCGGGAACGCGACCGCGACGAGGAGCCGGTCCCTGTCGTCTAGCTCGCCGGGCCGGAGGAGCGCCGCCGTCCGCCGTCACTGCCAGCCGCCGCCCGCCGGTAAGCGCCGCCCCCCCCTCGCCGACCGTTGGATCTAGATCCAACGGCCCATATCGGTCAACGCCCGCGGGCCAACGGCAGCGCCACGTCGGCGCCGTGCCGCCCCCGCGTCGCTTCACGCGCGCCCCGCTGGCCCACTCACGTGGCGCCACGTGTCGCCGCGTCGCAGGCCCTTTTTTCCTTTTTCTTTTAAATAGGCAGAAATAGCTGCAATCTTGTAAAATTCATAGTAATTCGATTATTAGTCAAAAAATTGCTTATAATATACCGTTGGATTCACATTTTCGATTAGAACACAGATCTACAATAATATTACTGTTTTGCCACAGAAATCTTGCAGTAGGATTTAAAGTTTAGATTAGAGTATTTTAATTCTAGAAATTTATCCGTAGCTCCGTTTTAGTTGATTCTTGTTGCGTTGGCTTTGTATCGTCGAGATCTTCTGTAGAAAATTGTTATATCTTTCTTAGGGTGTTTAGATCTGTCTTGATATAGAATAGAGTTATAGATCTAGTTTTGAGCTTGGTAAATTAGGGTTTAACCCAAAATACTTAAAATCTGTGGGAAATCAATTCTAATGACATCCCCAACTCAACAACACCCCTGGTTAAAACCCTTGGTCGAAATCGAATCCATCCTTGCATATTACCATGTTGCATGCATGCATATTCGTCTCCGTGACTTTGTTTTGTGCAAATTGTGATTGGATCCATGTTTGTTTCGTTAGATTGTTCGGAGTGCGCTGAGGAGTATTATTGTGTAGATTGCTGCTCGGATCAAGGCAAGTTACACCACTTGTTCATGTTTATGTCCCAGTTTTTGAGTATGCATGCTTTGCTCTTCAAATCTTGTAGTATGCATGTGTAGGTTTTAGTAGTTTTTCTTAGTACTATTTTTGCAAGTGCGGTTTTGTAGTTTGCCATGAGTAATTCTATGCTTAGGATTTTCCATCCTATTAGGTTCCCCTGTCTTGCTAAGTATTGCTTGCTATGCTATATATGCTAAGTACCGTTGGGGGGTTCGAAAGACCCAAAATTTTCTAAGTATGAGAGCTCTCTCGAGCGAACTTTCTTCTCAAAACCCCCTTCGAAATAAAACCAAGTTTTCTTCTGGGCGGAATGGTTGATGGGAGAACGAGTGGATATTTGGTGGAGGACGGCCGCCTAGGAATCAAAGAAGTCTGCCATGTTTCAAAATTCAGAAGCTTCCAGTGCAACCACAATACATATGGGCTCTGTCTTGGCTTAGTACTTAGTGGGAAACCTCACCGGGGTACCAACATTTGGAGGTTCTTGGCACGGTTGGATCCAGCTGGTAGAGGGGCTATTAAGGGAAGGCTTCGCCATGGTCTTGTCTGTAAAAAGACTTGATCATGGATTGTGGGGAAAGTGCACAACCTCTCAAGAGTATTGCAATCTGATCGATCAGCCGTGTTCACGGAAACACAACAGCTTTGAGCATCTGAAGGATGGAGCCTCTGAAAGATCTTCCTCTCTCTTTTCCAAACTTATCGTTTTACAAACCCCAAGGCGTGAGTAATATCGCCATTGGGTGGGATTTTGGGAACTTGGTGCGTAATATCCAAGTGCTAGGTTGATTTGGGCACGTGGTGAGTAATATCCACGTGTTCCATTCGACCCTATACTATATATCAAAGTCTGCAAAGTAGGGAAAACTTTCTATCTCTTTTCTTATTACATTGATAAAACTGGCTTTACGCAAATGAACCCAGAGCCTACTCTTAGCCTTGCATGTAGAGAAAGTCTTACTCTTTTCTTGGTGTAATTTGCCAATACATTCAAAGTATTGACCCAACTTGTTGGCTGCACGTCTTATGTGCAGAATCCGAAGATTGAAAGGTGCGTAGGGATAGCAGGTCTTCACGCAGCTAGCCTGAGGCGTTGATGGACTCAAGTTTTACTTAGTTTCTGCTGTTTTATTTCGAGCTAGCTATAAGCTATGCAAGTTGTAATGATTATACTCTGGATTATTCGTGTAATAATGACTTGTGTTTTACATGATATTCATCGACTGTGAAGTGCTAGCTATTGATCCAGGGACTAGCATGTTAATCACAGGGACTTAGGATCCTTATTGATCCGAGGTCACAACAGATGGTATCAAAGCACAAAGTTGCCTGTAGGACATGACCCCTAGGATTGGAAACCACCTTTACCATGTGTGTTTTTGCTTTCTATATTCTTCAAGTTATTTGTTCTCTTCTAGTATTTCTCTTCCTTATCACCTTGTGCCTAATTTTCTTTCTCCTAACCTAAAGATGACGGCCTTCTACTACGACACCGCCGAAGACATCAAGTGCCTGCGCTTCGGGGAATGCCTTCTGGACATCATCAAGACACTGCAGTTACCCATGCCATCAATCAAGGGAAGCGAGTTGGGGAATATGCACAAGGAAGGATGCTATGCAATTGAAGTCATCCAACCAGGGCGCAGTTAGATAGAACCCAAGACAGAGGCCATTGTACTCAACGTCACCAGCGACTCCAAGGAGAAAGGACTTAGCATCAGCTTGCAGGAACTCATTGGACGCCTTTGCGGACGCAACCATGAAGAGGTTGAAGGCCACTACATCAAACTCTTTGGAAGACGTGATGAGAAGGGAGTTCCAATCGAGTTAACCCCAGAGGAAAGGAAGACATGCAAGTGTCGAATTATCCAATATCAAGACTTGGATTTCCATATCAATGACCTTCAGAAGGGGAGCTGCCTTGAGATCGTGAGGAATGACGAGCTTTGTGCCCTAGTCAAGGAGAAGGACGAGAAGATCGAGGAGCTGGAAGAGATGATCAAGTCCCTAGGAGGAGAACTCACCGCCCAAGACAAGAGGTTTGCTAATCAAGAGAAGAGGGTGCAATATAAGAATAAGAGGATTAGGGAGCAAAGTCTAGTTCTCGCAAAGAACGAGAAGGAGTTCATGAACCTTGCCACCATGTTGAAGGACCTACGAGCAGCCAAGAGGAGCTTGGTGGAGAAGATCACGCCCGTGACTATGGGGTAAAGTTTGATCAAGAAGCTACAGAAGGAGAAGAAGGAACTCCGAGAGAAGCTGGAAGCTGCTACCCAGGAGCTGCAAGAGGTGAAGGAACTTCAAGGAAGGCTCGAAGCTACAACACCGGAGCCACAGGAGATGAAGGAACTTCAAGAGAAGCTTGAAGCCACGACGAGGGACATGGAGCTATACAAGTCACTGCTGGAAAAGGAAGGCTTCATCATTGAGGATGAGGAAGTGGATGATGACTAGAGTAGTTGGACCACCTTTAGTTCTATAGTCGAACGTTATTCACAATTGTAATGAGTACCAGAAACCTTATATTGGTTAGTTAAACTTGGTTGACTGTGTGGTTTTTGTTCTATCTGTGCCTTGTTTTTATCGCGTGTTTTCTTCTCTTGTTTACATAAGGGTAGGAGTTTATTCCTTAGGCTTTCTATCCTTTCTTAACTTGCCTCTCAAACCCTCAAGATGGCGAGACGTGGAAACAACAATAACAACATGCCCCTAGAGATAGCACAACTTCTGAACTCCCAGAATCAGCTGATCCAACTCCTCACTCAAAACATGCAAAATAACAACAAGAACAACAATCCGCCGCCTCCGCCACCTCCACCGCCCCAACAAGATCGCTTGACTCGGTTCTTAAGGTTGAACCCTCCAACTTTATCAAGTAGTTCTAAGCCAATTGTGGCAGATGACTGGCTCCGCACCACCAACAAGAAGTTAGACACCGTCCAAGTTGTTGGAGCCGATAGGGTGCGTTTCGCCGCACACCAACTTGAGGACCAGCCACAGAATGGTGGGATAATTACCAGGTCACCCACCCTGATATTGAAGCTATCACCTGGAACAAGTTTGAGGCAGCCTTTCGTACTCATCACGTAGCCACGGGAGTCATGTCACTTAAGAGACGTGAGTTCCGCGACCTGAAACAGCTGCACCGCTCTATCTCCGAGTATGGGGACCTTTTCGACAAGCTGGCACGTTATGCACCTGATGATGTATCCACTGATGCCAAGAGACAGGAGGAGTTCTTGATGGGACTTAATGATGAAATATCTATTCAGCTTGTGGCTCTGAAGTTTGATAACTACCAGGAACTCCTGGACAGGGCAGTGGTAGTTGAAGCAAAGCAAAGGAGAATAGAGAACCGAAAGAGAAAGTCCACCTCACACTAGCACAACTCTGCCCCATATCAGAAGCAACGCACTTCGTCGCCACCGCCCCACAACCACAAAGGCCACAACCACAATGGTCATCGTCACGGAGGACATAACCACAATGGCCAAAAGCACCGCAATGGAAATGGCAATGGGAAGGATCTGAGTGAAGTGACATGCTTCAAGTGTAACAAGACAGGGCACTATGCGACTACTTGTCCCGAAAAAGCGAAGAATGGGAATGTCAATGGAAACGGCAATGGACACAACCATGGCAATGGTAATGGAAATGGGAAGAAGCCGAATCCGTTCGTCGAAGACACAGTGAATCATGTCTCCGTGGAAGATGCTCGTGAGGCACCCGACTCCGTGATTGGTAAGTTCAAGCTTAACTCCATCCCTGCAGTTGTTCTTTTCGATACTGGTGCATCGCATTCATTCATATCAAGGGTATTTGTGGATACAGGCAAGATACCTACGGAGACTATTAGTACTCCCCTAAGGGTAAGTTCTCCTAGAGGAGAAATAGTGGCAAACTCTGGATGCCGTGGGTTAGAATTAAGGATTGGGGCACACACCTTTCCCACCAGCCTAGTCGTTTTGGAATCACAAGGCTTAGACATAATTCTGGGCATGAACTGGATGACAAATTACGAGGGAGTCATAGATTGCGCCAAAAGGACTATCACACTCACCACTCTGGATAAGAAAAGGATCCACTTTAAGTCAGCTTTCGCACTCAAAGGAAGTATGGTGAATTCTGTTAAGGGGGTTAGCTTGGAGGATGTACCAATTGTGAAGGAGTATCCAGATGTGTTTCCGGAAGAATTACCAGGGATGCCTCCCGACCGACACATCGAGTTTCTCATTGACTTGATGCCAGGTACTGGACCAATAGTAAAGAGACCATACAAGATGGATGTGGATGAGTTGAAGGAACTTAAGAAACAGCTTAGAGAGCAGTTGGACAAAGGCTTCATTCAACCAAGTGCGTCATCTTGGGGAGCACCTGTCTTATTCGTGGAGAAGAAGGATAAAACCAAGAGACTAGTCATGGACTATCGGTCGTTAAATGAAGTGACAATCAAGAACAAGTACCCTCTACCCAATATTAATGACCTGTTTGACCAGTTAAAAGGAGCTAGTGTGTTCTCCAAGATTGATCTCTGGTCTGGATATTTTCAGTTAAAGATTCGGGAACAGGATGTACCCAAGACAGCCTTCACCACAAGATACGGATTGTATGAGTACACCGTGATGTCGTTTGGCTTAACCAATGCCCCAACATACTTCATGACTATGATGAACAAGGTGTTCATGGAGTACTTGGATAAGTTTATTGTAGTATTCATTGATGACATACTCATATACTCCAAGGACGAGGAGGAACATGAGAGGCACCTGCGCCTAATCATGGAAAAGTTAAGGGAACACAAGTTGTATGCTAAATTTAGCAAATGTGAGTTCTGGTTGAAAGAGGTGGGATTCCTTGGTCATATTGTATCAGCTAAAGGTGTTGCCGTGGACCCAAGTAAGGTAACTTCCGTGACAGAATGGGAGTCTCCTAAGAATGTGGGTGACATTAGGAGTTTCCTGGGCCTTGCGAGATATTACCGAAGATTCATTGAAAACTTTTCCAAGATAGCGAAGCCTATGACAGAGTTGCTGAAGAAAGAAAAGAAGTTCCAATGGACCGAGGCTTGTGAAGCAAGTTTTCAGGAGTTGAAGAAGCGCCTAGTAACAGCACCAGTTTTGTGTCTCCCTGGTATCCAAAAGGATTTCCAAGTCTATTATGACGCTTCCCGACAAGGACTTGGTAGTGTTCTGATGCAAGATGGAAAAGTAGTGTCTTATGCCTCTCGGTAACTTAAGCACCATGAGAATAACTACCCCACGCACGATTTGGAACTAGCATCAGTTGTGCATGCGCTCAAGGTATGGAGACATTACCTAATGGGCAAGCATTATGATGTGTTCACGGATCACAAGAGCCTTAAGTACATCTTCACTCAAAAGGAGTTAAATATGAGGCAAAGGAGATGGCTTGAGAATCAAGGATTATGATTTAGACCTGCAGTACCATCCTGGAAAGGCCAACGTTGTGGCCGACGCCTTAAGCCGGAAAGTCTATGTAAATGGACTTACCGTGGGAGAACTTCCAAAAGACTTGTGTGAACAATTCAAAGACCTCAGGTTGGAAATAGTTCCGGAGGGATACTTGGCAACTATGGAGATAGTGCCAATGCTTCTGGACCAAATAAAAGAGGCCCAGAAGGGGACAAAGAGTTGGAAGAAATAAGAGCTAATATAAGAAAGGGTAAAGCAAAAGGGTTTCACACGGATGAACAGGGAACACTTTGGTATGAGAAACGTCTGTGCGTTCCCGATGACCCTAATATCAGGAAGTTAATCCATCAGGAAGCTCACGATTTGCCTTACTCAATTCATCCTGGTAATACAAAGATGTACATGGATGTGAAAGATAGATTCTGGTGGAACAACATGAAAAGAGAAATTGCTGAATACATCTCCTTATGTGACGTGTGCAACAGAGTCAAGGCCGAACACCAAAAACCAGCAGGACTGCTGCAGCCATTACCTGTGCCCGATTGGAAGTGGGACAAGGTAGGCATGGATTTTATCACAGGACTACCATGGACTCGTTCTGGGTATGACTCCATCTGGGTAGTGGTCGACCACTTCACAAAGGTGGCCCACTTTATTCCCGTAAAGACCACCTATACGAGTGCTAAACTTGCCAAGATTTACATGCCAAGGATCGTAAGCCTTCATGGTGTACCCAAGGGGATTGTCTCTGATAGAGGTACCCAATTCACCTCTATGTTTTGGCGACAGCTACATGAATCTCTAGGGACACGACTGGAGTTTAGTACTGCCTTCCACCCGCAAACAGATGGACAAGCAGAAAGAGTTAATCAAATCTTGGAGGACATGTTAAGAGCCTGTGCCCTAGACTATGGGTCTAGTTGGGATGATAACTTACCATATGCGGAATTCTCATATAATAACAGCTACCAAACTAGCATCAAGATGGCCCCATTTGAAGTTCTATATGGCAGAAAGTGTAGGACTCCGCTGTTATGGAATGGAGTGGGAGAACGTAGTTTGTTTGGACCTGAACTGATCAAGGATGCCGAAGAGAAGGTGAGACAGATTCAAGACAGATTAAAAATAGCCCAATCCAGACAAAAAAGTTATGCTGATTCCAAGCGCAGGGCTGTGACTTATGAAGTGGGAGACCGTGCGTATCTCCAAGTTTCACCACTACGAGGAGTTAAGAGATTTGGAATCAAGGGTAAGTTAGCACCCCGATTCATAGGGCCCTACAAGATCTTGGGTCGTAGAGGGGAAGTTGCCTATTAGTTGGAATTACCCGAAGTGTTAACTGTTCATGATGTTTTCCATGTGTCACAACTAAAGAAGTGTCACCCGGAAATGGCTGAAACACCACTAAAGGACACGGTTCCGTTGGACGAGGTTCAATTGGAGAACGATCTCACCTATGAGGAAAAACCTACCAGGATTCTGGAGACAGCAGAGAGAATCACTCGTACCAAGCCTATCAGATTCTGCAAAGTTCAATGGAATCACCATTCCGAGGAAGAAGCCACGTGGGAACGTGAAGAAGATTTGAAGAAAGAACACCCACACCTATTTGCTAACCAACCTGAATCTCGGGGACGAGATTCTTCTTAAGGGGGGTAGGTTTGTAACATCCCAAATTTTGCAATTTAAGATGTTACTAGTAAGCATGCATCATATCATTGCATCATGGCATCACATATCAAAAACTGCAACAGGTATTTTCGTAAACCCCATAGTCAATTTATAGACGAAAGGGGGGTAAAACCTTTCGAACCACCAAAACCTTTGCAAATGGGTTATTTTATAATCCTATCTCAATCCTCTTATTTTTACAAAATTTTAGAGACCAATTTCGTCTAATTTGGAGTCCGTTTGCAAAAGTTATTAAACAAATAGCAATTCAGTAATTAGTAAAAGAAAAAAAACTAATCTACCTGGACCGGCCGAGCCAGCCCGGGGCTATCTGCCGCCCGCACGGCTGGGTGGGCGACGCGCAGCCGGCAGCGGCCCAGCCCGCTAGCCCACCAGCCGCGCGCGCCCGCAGCCGCTGACAGGCGGGGCCCGCCTGTCAGCCGACTCCTCACCGAGTTCGGCTCGGTCCCGTCCGCCGCCGCCGCGAGCGCAACCGCCGCCGTCGAATCCGGAGTGAAATCCGCGAATTCCGCGCCAATGCCTCCGCCTTTATATAGCCCTCGACATGCACTCCTAGAACCCTAGTGTTTTTCGCCACCACCACCATCGAGCGCCGCCGGATTCCTCGCCGGAGTTCCGCCACCGCCGGCCGCCTCCGGCCGCCGTTCGCCGACGCCTCGGAGAAGAAGGACTGCCGCCACACTCGGGAACGCGACCGCGATGAGGAGCCGGTCCCCGTCGTCTAGCTCGCTGGGCCGGAGGAGAGCCGCCGCTGTCGCCGACCATCGCCGGAGGAGCGCTGCCGTCCCCCGTCACCGCCAGCCGCCGCCCGCCGGTAAGCGCCGCCCCCCCCCCCTCGTCGATCGTTGGATCTAGATCCAACGGCCCATATCGGTCAACGCCCGCGGGCCAACCGCGTCGCGCCGCGTGGCAGCGCCACGTCAACGCCGCGTCGCCCCCGCGTCGCGTCACGCGCGCCCCGCTGGCCCACTCACGTGGCGCCACGTGTCGCCGCGTCACAGGCCCTTTTTTCCTTTTTCTTTTAAATAGGCAAAAATAGCTGCAATCTTGTAAAATTCATAGTAATTCGATTATTAATCCAAAAATTGCTTATAATATACCGTTGGATTCATATTTTCGAGTAGAACACAGGTCTACAATAATATTACTGCTTTGACACAGCAATCTTGCGGTAGGATTTAAAGTTTAGATTAGAGTATTTTAATTCTAGAAATTTATCCGTAGCTCTGTTTTAGTTGATTCTTGTTGCGTTCGCTTTGTATCATCGAGATCTTCTGTAGAAAATTGTCATATCTTGCTTAGGGTGTTTAGATCTATCTCGAGATAGAATAGAGTTATAGATCTAGTTTTGAGCTTGGTAAATTAGGGTTTAACCCAAAATACTTAAAATCTGTGGGAAATCAATTCTAATGACATCCCCAACTCAACAACACCCCTGGTTAAAACCCTTGGTCGAAATCGAATCCATCCTTGCATATTACCATGTTGCATGCATGCATATTCGTCTTTGTTTTGTGCAAATTGTGATTGGATCCATGTTTGTTTCGTTAGATTGCTCGGACTGCGTGAGGAGTATTGTTGTGTAGATTGCTGCTCGGATCAAGGCAAGTTACACCACTTGTTCATGTTTATGTCCTAGTTTTTGAGTATGCATGCTTTGCTCTTCAAATCTTGTAGTATGCATGTGTAGGTTTTTAGTAGTTTTTCTTAGTACTATTTTTGCAAGTGCGGTTTTGTAGTTTGCCATGAGTAATTCTATGCTTAGGATTTTCCATCCTATTAGGTTCCCCTGTCTTGCTAAGTATTGCTTGCTATGCTATATATGCTAAGTACCGTTGGGGGGTTCGAAAGACCCAAAATTTTCTAAGTATGAGAGCTCTCTCGAGCGAACTTTCTTCTCAAAACCCCCTTCAAAATAAAACTAAGTTTTCTTCTGGGAGGAATGGTTGACGGGACAACGAGTGGATATTTGGTGGAGGACGGCCGCCTAGGAATCAAAGAAGTCTGCCATGTTTCAGAATTCAGAAGCTTCAAGTGCAACCACAATACATATGGGCTCTGTCTTGGCTTAGTACTTAGTGGGAAACCTCACCGGGGTACCAACATTTGGAGGTTCTTGGCACGGTTGGATCCAGCTGGTAGAGGGGCTACTAAGGGAAGGCTTCACTATGGTCTTGTCTATAAAAAGACTTGATCATGGATTGTGGGGAAAGTGCACAACCTGTCGAGAGTATTGCAATCTGATCGATCAGCCGTGTTCACGGAAACAGAACAACTTTGAGCATCTGAAGGATGGAGCCTCTGAAAGATCTTCCTCTCTCTTTTCCAAACTTAACGTTTTACAAACCCCAAGGCGTGAGTAATATCGCCATTGGGTGGGATTTTGGGAACTTGGTGCATAATATCCAAGTGCTAGGTTGATTTGGGCACGTGGTGAGTAATATCCACATGTTCCATTCGACCCTATACTATATATCAAAGTTTGTAAAGTAGGGAAATCTTTCTATATCTTTTCTTATTACATTGATAAAATTGGCTTTACGCAAATGAACCCAGAGCCTACTCTTAGCCTTGCATGTAGAGATAGTCTTACTCTTTCCTTGGTATAATTTGCCAATACATTCAAAGTATTGACCCAACTTGTTGGCTGCACGTCTTATGTGCAGAATCCGAAGATTGAAAGGTGCGTAGGGATCGCGGGTCTTCACGCAGCTAGCCTGAGGCGTTGATGGACTCAAGTTTTACTTAGTTTCTGCTGTTTTATTTCGAGCTAGCTATAAGCTATGCAAGTTGTAATGATTATACTCTGGATTATTCGTGTAATAATGACTTGTGTTTTACATGATATTCATCGACTGTGAAGTGCTAGCTATTGATCCAGGGACTAGCATGTTAATCACAGGGACTTAGGATCCTTACTGATCCGAGGTCACTACATTTACCCAGGTTCAGGCCTCGTAGAGGTCCCTACTCCTGCTTGTCTGCTCGTGGAATTATCGAAGGAACCGAAGGTTACAATGGTGCGCAGATGCAATCTGGCGAGGGTTGTTGAAACTAGGGTTGTGTGTGTGTCAGGTAGCAGGTCGAGTCAGCTAGGTCTCAGGTAGCAGGTCGAGTCGGTTACAAGTTAGGGTTACAATGGTTCCCCCTCCTAGCCCTTATATAGATAGGCTAGGTCTCAGGTAGCAGGTCGAGTTGGTTACAAGTTAAGGTTTTCCCTTTTAAACTTTCTATGTTTAACTTCTTCTTGTTCTTACTTCAAGCAATCGAGAGTCCGTAGGTTACTCGAATCCTTCATTTAGTCCATGGCGACACCGTGGGCCTGTACGTATTAAGACCGTATATACCAAGCTCGAGTACCTATAGGGTATACCCATGTCAGTAGCCCCCGAGTGTCTAGTGGAATCGCAGATTCGACTGGGGACTTTATGAAGTCTTTCGAGTGCCTGAACGAGTGTATTTCAACTATTTTATTTGTGTCATAGGGATTGTTGATATACGTGCCTGATAGAACTGAAGTATCGGCCTCAGTTAACCACCTTAGGGTGAAACAACGCAATCTACTCGAACTCGAGTCCCCGGACTCGAATCCGGAAAAGTGCTGGCGTAATTCGACTCAGGCCGCAGAGGTCTTACAGGAGTCAAATTCCACTTATATGGGTGTGAGCACTCGACGCGTCCGTCAAGGCATGTTCATCGTACCTGTAGGCACGGATACATTTCTGGTAGTGCGCAGCTAAATGCGTTGCCAGGCCTTATCCAGGTCTTACCTTCATGCTGTAAGCGCGGCATCCAAATTTTATCATCACGGAGACGATTTGGGTAACCCAGGAGACACAGTCTCTTTGTAGGGAAAAATTATGAGGCGGTTTTGCCATGAGCTTCGAGTGTGGATGTTATCAACACATAGTTTTCTGTATAAATAAATCATAGGGTGCACGACCAGCGCTCCCTATGGGAGTAGCCCCTGAGTGCCTGGTTGAGTCGAAGACTCAGGTAGGGACTAAAGAACTTTTGCAACTGCTGTCGTCTTTTGCTTGCTTGTTTCAGTCGAATTTTTTTTTCAGCGCTCCCTATGGGAGTAACCCATGTCCATAGTCGAATCGTATTTCGAGTGGTTTGGGTTTGCTTTTGATTGTCCATGTTCCTGCAAAAAGAAAATCATAGGGTGCGTGGCCAGCGCTCCCTATGGGAGTAGCCCCCGAGTGCTTGGCGGAGTCGAAGACTCAAGCAAGGACTAAAGTAGTCAAAGTTTTCCGCTGCGTAGCTTTGACGATGTCAGTGCTGACGCTTGTATGACCTCAGTTGCCTACGTGAGCGAGTTTGACAGGACGTGACGAGTAGTGGGTCCCACTTTCTGACTTTGATTTGACTGGGCGTGCGTAATCTTTATTTTAACTGCGTCTCCTTGATTTCCATGCGTAATGGGAGTAGTGGAGGGACGGTTCACTCTTCCCCTTCTCCACGTGTCCAACACGATGTGTGCCACGCGTACAGTAGGGTTTTTTTCTGAGTCGTTGGATTGCATCTTCCAGGGGTTAAGTAGCGGCGCTGCAACGGTAATTTTCCCATCTCATTCATCCTTGCTGCCATCGCCATTGCTGCTGCTCCTGTGGTTTTCTCTGCGCTCGTTTTCTTCCACAACGCTGGACCAGCTCCGCTCGTTCCCGAGCTACTTTCTTCGCCCGCATCGCCATCGCGCAATGGGGAAGAAGAAGGGAAGCGCTGCCACCGTTGTCGTGGCGAAGAAGAAGGGCAGCTCCGACGCTGCGGGCACTAGCACCGCCGCCGGCGGGAAGAAGAAGGTCGCAGGCACCCGTGTCACTAATGGTGCCTGGCGCCCCTCCATCATCAAGGCGTCCGATCTCCGTCTTCTTCGCCAAGACGGAGTATTGTCTGCCGCAGTCAACAACGCACGCGCCCCCGCGGTGAGATCAATCCTGCTCCTCCCGCTGGTTTTCGAGTGATGTTTCTAGCATTCATCATTCGCGGTCTCTCCTTGCCTCTTCACCCCTTTTTAGGGGTCTTCTTTGTTTCTACGGGCTCCAGCTCCATCCGCTGTCCCCAAATTTGATCCTCCATATCTCTTGCTTCATCACACTCTGCGAGTGCTGGCTCGGAATCGAGCCACACTTCAGCCTTTTCAAGCGCATCTTCAAATGGAAGTGCCAGTCTGTGTTTGGCTCTTTAGTTTATGATGTAGGTGGTTGCGGAATCCACGTCAACCCATCCGCCACCTACTTCGACATCAAGCTCATGGCGTCCGTCCAAGGGTGGAGGGACAAATGGTTCTACATCCGCGATCAGAAGTCCAATGGTGAGCACTTTGGACTCGCGCCCGTCGATCCCGCGACGCCGTGCAGGAGGATCCACTCCTGGAAGAACGTAGTCATGCCTGGCGAGCTCGCGGAGACAGACATGCTGTATCAGCGTGTCTGCGACCTCGAGAGTCACATAGGCAAAGAGGAGGGTGGTTTCGCTCTCATCAGGCACTTGGCTGCGCTGTCGCGTCTAGCCCCTGCAAGCCAGAGTCCACCCCATGTTTCAGTGGGCTAGCGCTGATGATGCCACTCGTGTGTCTGCCGATGGCATGTCCGTGAGTGAGGTGGACAAGAGGGTTCGACTGGTCACCAAGTACACCATCAAGGATGTGCTTCCCAGCGAGCCAGTTGTTCCTCCCTTTGATGCTTCGAACCCTCCTCTTGAGGCATGATCGTGCTACGCAGTAGCTGATTTTGTCGATTGCTTTCCTGTTGCTTACTTGCTTTTTGCTGTATTTCGTTGTCTGTATGCAGGATTGGGCGGTGTCGCCTTGTATGCCCCCTTTTCCTGAGGGGATTATTCCTCGCGCAGCTTTGGAGGAGGACGAGTTAGAGTTGACTGTCCCTTCTGATGTGGAGGAGGAAGCCCTCGAGTCCGATAGTCCGGACACTCGCAAGCGTTCGTGCAGCAAGGATTCCGACGCGTCATCTCCTTCGACTCCGGAAGGTACGGGCGTTGGTGCAGAGTCGCCAATTCCTGCTATTCCCATGAGCGTTGCGGCACCATCTGCTCGCAAGAAGATGCGATTGCCCAAGGAATCTTCGTCGGAGTCGAAGGAGGCCACATTTGATTTTGACAAGTTTGACTGGTAAGTTTTCTAGCTTACTTGTCCATTTCTGTTTTGCCCTTGTTGGCCTGTCTCTGGGGTTTGCCATTTGCTGATATGGTTTTTATCTTGCATTCAAGAGGCGTCGTCATCTTCTAGCGACGTCCATTTTTTGAAGGAATCAGGAGTCGCGACCTCGAAGGCCAAGGAAGAGGTCGAGCATGCTCCTTCCCCTCCAGTGGCGGCCCACTCCGGGCACAACTCTTCTAGTTCTCCTCATGCAGGGGAGCATCGAATGGTTGCCCTTATGACGGTATAGCAGACATCTTCGGAGTCATTGGAGGACCATGTAATTGTAGCTTTTCTCCTTTGTAGTGTTGTAGTCGATGTTATCTATTGCTTTTGATGATTCTTTGTTGTGCGACAGCTCCTTGTGAAGGCAGCCGCGCACTTGGCAGAACAAGCGATGGCGATGGGCCGCCAGCATGCAAAGCTGGAGATGCGTCACTGCGTGGTTGAAAGTGAGTGTTCTACACTTATTCTTCTTCGTCTTCTCCTTTTGATATAGTCGACTGATAATCAACTTTTTTTGTCGTGTAGCTGAACATAATGCCTTATTGCGTAACGCCGCCACCTTGGAGAAGACACTTGCCGCCGCTGTGAAGGGTCGCGACGACACAATCGCATCGTGTGACGAGGCGCGGAAGCGTGAAGAGGATCTGCGTGCCTCCTTCACGGCCAGTGATAAGTTGTTCGAAGAACAACTGTTCTCAATCACCAAGGCTCTCTCAGGTACTTTTGCTTGTGGATACTGTTACCCTTCTCTGCTTCTAATGTTTTTGCTCGTGGCACTGATGTTTTTGTCCATGTGTGGGTTTATGTACAGATGCTGGCGATTTGAGCTTCGACCCGCAGGCCCTTCGTCGTGATGACGCTCTGGCGGGTGCGCTGTCGGCAGTCAAGGATCATAGCGCCGCTGTCCAGGATACACTTTCCAAGGCCAAGGGCGCCGTCAATCGCCTCCGGGAGCAGTTGATGCCCAAGGCGGAGCTGATCGATAATATAGACGATCTGGTGGAGTTACTCGCCGGGGGTGTGCCCTCTAGCTAAAAGAACTCACTCCGCGCGGCTGGCGCGTCCATGACACCTGCCATGGTGCAGGCCCACGGAGCCGAGATCGATCCTGCCGCGGTGTCGAAGGCGATGCCTGTTGGCGCGGACGGTCAGCAGGTAGTCTTTGCTCCTTTCGCGACTGCCTGTGGAAAATATGGGCATCATTTGATAAACACTATTGCGAAGTACTCTAAGGAGCTCCAACGTGCCAAAAAGGCGACAAAATCTACGGCTTCAGGGGCCGGCGGAAAGTCAGTGGCGTCTGACACTGCCATGGACTTGATGAAGCCCCCGAAGCCGTCGAAGTCGAAGAAACCAGCTGCTCCTTAGCTAGCTTTGTAATAGTTAATTAGATTGTGTTATTTTGTTTAAGAACATGCCTGCTGGCGAGTGTATCTACTGATACTTTTGCTAGTATTGAATGCATCTGATCCTTTTGTTCTTGTGTTGATTTGGTCGTCTTATTTGCTTCTATCTTGACTTGTGGTAGGGTACATCGAGTGATCCTTTGAGGGAAACACAGGACTCGCCGACCCTTAATGATACCGTGGCGCCGCCATGCTCTAGGGTAGATGAGTTGTCCTTGCTTTCGCGACTGCGTGACCGCGTGAAGCAGCTGGAGCGTGAGTTGCCCATGCTCCGCGGTAATGTGGATGTATGGAATTTGAGGGCAGAAAAGCCGCCGCCCGAGAGCAATATCTGCTTGGCGAGGTGACGCAGCTAGGCGACCAATTCAAGTGTTAGTTTGCTTGTTCTCATATTTTCCGTGTAGATACTCGCAGTGGTACGTTGTACTCATGTTGTTGTTCCTGCTTCGTGTAGTTGTCAGCGTGCGTCGTCCGCAGGAGGAGAAGGATAGAACTGCCATTCGCCTGCATGATCTTACCCAGGAGCAACTTCAAGAGAGTGGATACTTCTGGGTAGATCATGATCGTGCGACTGCGCTGGCGACCCTGCAGGATCGGACGTCGCGAGTGCTGCTTTTTCTAAAGAAGTCATAGTCATCCTTGCAGAACATTTATCGGGGGATGTTCCCGCTGGATGATACTCCATCAAGCTTGCTGGCCCTCCTTGCCAAGTTTCAAGATCTGTCCGCGGTTCGCGAATGCGTGAGGCAACAGTTGGTGGCTGGTGCCAAGGCTGCCCTGCCCATGGTGCGACTTCACAGGCCTGACGTAGATGTTGTAGCAATTGCGTCTAGGCCGCCTACCCCACTAGCAGGTTCTACTTGGAATAAGGTGCCGCACTACCAGGCGGTGGACCGACCAGAAGAAGAGATTGTCGACTTCTTTGAGGAACAATCCAACATTCTCCTGCTGCAGTAGTAGCCTAGTTTGTATCCTGCACATAAGTGTACTTGTGTTGTAAAGTTCGTATAGGTCTTGTAAACAATTTATTGTCGAATGTGCATAAAGAGCTTTGTTAGCATGAAGTGCGTTGCACTATGCGAGTCCTTTTCATTAGCCTGGCCATGTTTTATCTCAGTCCCTTGTCAACCTGTCAGGTGCGTTGCAGCTGGACTGAGGTTCTGTTTAAGGGCTTCGATTGATGTACCAGCTACTCAGGATATCGTGTTTTGGTTCGAAGAACAGATGTGTCTAGGGTGGCGTAGCCCCCGGGTGGATAAATTGAAAAGTAAAGGAGAACACGGAGTTTTGGGGCACTTAGCTTTTATTTATTTGAAGAATAGTGCAAGGTACAATGTGTGGCTAAGTAGCCTTGGCTGAGTAGCCTTATTTGTAATGCAAAAGTAAAAACGACTAAGGGTAGAAGCATCGCAGTTGTGCGACGTTCCAGGGGTTGGAGTATGCGACTCTTGTCTGTAAATCTTGAAGGCGATAGCCGCCACCTGGGATTACTTCTGTAATCACGTACGGTCCTTCCCAGGGGGACTCGAGCTTGAGATGCCCATGCTACTTCAGTCGCGGGACCAGATCTCCTTCGACGAAGGATCTGGGGCGGAGCCTCCTACTACGGTAGTTGCGAAGGTTCTGCTGGTAGATCGTGGATCTTTCCGCGGTGATTTCCCTTGCCTCGTCAAGGAGGTCGATGGAGTATTCGAGTGCGAGGGATGACTCTTTCTCGCTGTAAGCAACCACGCGCGGCGCCTTGTACCGTACCTCGGCGGGTAGCACTGCTTCAGCTCCGTGCACCATAAAGAATGGCGTGTAGCCCGTGGTGCTGTTTGGAGTTGTACATAGGCTCCAGAGTACGGATTGAAGTTCATCCGGCCAGCAACCCGCGGCTTGTTCGAGTGGTCGGAGGAGTCGCTTCTTGATGCCGCTGCAGACGGGCCCGTTTACTTTTTCCACCTGACCATTGGTCTTTGGATGCGTTACTGAGGCGTAGCTGATGTTGATCCCTAGGTTCTCGCAGAATTCTTGGAACTCCTTGGATGTGAAGTTCGTCCCGTTGTCGGTGATGATGCTGTGCGGCACTCCGAAGCGGTAGACAATGGACTCGAAGAACTTGACTGTGTTGTGCCCTGATTGGTTGGTCACTAGCATGGCCTCGATCCACTTGGTGAATTTGTCGACTGCGACCAAGAGGTAGACGTAGCCTCCTCGCGAGGACCTTGGAAGTTTGCCGACCATGTCGAGCCCCCAGGCCAATGGGATTGGCCATAGCTCTGTGCCTGGTGCGTGTGGCTTGTCCGCGAATCGCTGGCAAGCATTGCATTTTTGGACTATGTCCTTGGCGTCGCACATGGCCGTGGGCCAGTAAAATCCAGCTCGTAGAGCTTTGGCAACGAGGGCGCGACTGCCGGCGTGGTGCCCGCGGGTCCCTTCATGGATGTCGAGGAGAACTGCTGTTCCATCGGCCATGGAGACGCATCGTTGGAGTACTCCTGTGATGCTGCGTTTATGCAGTTCGTCGTTGATAACAGCGAATGCCTTGGATCGCCGCGCGATGTGCCGTGCATCTGTCAGATCATCCGGTAACCTCTTGCTGAGGAGGTACGTAATGTATGGCTGCGTCCAGGATTGCTCGATCATCATGACGCTCATTGGTCCCTCGAGTCCTGTGTCCATCTCTAAGTCATCGAGTGCCATTGGCTCATTGTGTGGCATAGCCCTCGAGTCCGTTGCTGCGCTTGTTTTCTTCTCTGTGGCCTTTGGCTTGATGGAGCGTTCGCAGATGCGCTCGAGAAATACCCCAGGTGGTATGGGGGCGCAGGTAGAGCCTATGTTGGCGAGTGCGTCCGCCTCTTCGTTGCTTTCGCGACCTACGTGCCGCAGCTTGCCACCATCGAAGTCTCCTTCGAGTGCGTCGTAGAGGTCGCGGTACGCGATCATGTTGTCGTTCAGTGCGTCGCACTCATGCATTTTTTGGTTGACGACCAACTTGGAGTCGCCATATATGATGAGCCTCTTGGCCCCGCAGGTTTTGGCCATCCTCATCCCGTGCAACAGGGCATCGTATTCAGCCTCATTGTTTGAGGCTGTGATCTGCATTCACAGGATATACTTCAGTTTGTCGCCTTGAGGTGATGTCAGTATGATACCTGCGCCTGCTCCGTCTTTCCGCTTGGACCCATCGAAGTGCATTTTCCAAAGGTAGGACATATCTGGCTTGTCCGGGAGTTGGTCTCCATCCAGTGTACGAGGAAGTCAGGGAGAACTTG
This sequence comes from Avena sativa, assembly GCA_916181665.1. Taxonomy (NCBI): domain Eukaryota; kingdom Viridiplantae; phylum Streptophyta; class Magnoliopsida; order Poales; family Poaceae; genus Avena; species Avena sativa. The sequence continues at coordinate 578,896,122 of OV702287.1, forward strand.
CGACTTGATTGCGTCATGCTTTTCATATGTGATGTCTCGTGGAGACAGCTCTACTCCCCAAAGCGCGACTCGCCCCGTGGTGTCGGGGTTGTTGAGGATATGTCCCAACGAGGCATCGTTCACTACCACGATTGGGTGTTCCTGGAAGTAGTGGCGCAGTCGCCGGGCGGTCATAAAGACGCCGTACACCAGCTTCTGGTAGTGCGGGTACCGCTGTTTTGTTGGCGTGAGGACCTAGCTGAGGTAGTATGCTGGGCATTGTACGCCGTGGACCTTTTTTTCCTCAGCTCGCTCGACGACGAGCACTATGCTGACCACCTGGTTGGTGGCAGAGATGTACGACAATAGTGGTTCCCTTTCTCGTGGAGTCACCAGCACCAGCGAAGTGGATAGCAGGCGCTTGAGATCTTCGAATGGTTTTTGCGCTTCGCTGGTCCACTCGAATTTTTCAGCTTTGCGGAGGAGCTGGTAGAAGGGCAGTGCCTTTTCACCCAGCCGACTTATAAATCGATTGAGGGCCGCGATTCGTCCGGCCAGTTGCTGGACGCCCCTTATGTTCTTCGGCTTCTCCATGGCCAGTATGGCTTTTATCTTCTTCGGTTTCGCCTCGATTCCCCTTGCAGAGATGAGATACCCGAGTAGCTGCCCAGATGGTACATCGAAGGCGCATTTGTTCGGATTGAGCTTGATACGGTAGCGGTCGAGGTTGGCGAAGGTTTCGCGCAAATCGTCGATTAGAGAGGCTTCCTCCTTGGTCTTGATTACTATGTCGTCGACATAGACTTGGATGTTACGACCCAGTTGTTCCTTGAGGCAAGCCTGCATGCACCGGTGGTAGGTGGCTCCCGCTTTCTTTAGCCCGAAGGGCATTGTGTTGTAGCAGAATACACCAAAGGGCGTCGTAAACGCTTTTTTCTCTTGATCTTCCTCCTTCATTCGAATTTGATTATAGCCTGAGTGGGCGTCGAGGAAGCAGAGGTGCTCGCATCCCGCGGTGGAGTCGATGATCTGGTTGATTGTGGCAACGGGAAGTGATCCTTTGGGCAGTGCTTGTTCAGAGAGGTGAAGTCCACGCACATCCACAGGATATCCGTGTCCTTTTTCGGTACCAGCACCGTGTTGGCGAGCCAAGTGCTTTCCTTGATCTCGCGTATGAACTTGGCCTCGAGGAGTCTGTTGATCTCCATTCCAACTGTCTGCGCTCGTGGCTCAGACAATCGCCGAATTGTTTGCTTTACTAGCGTTGCATCGGGGTTGACGTTGAGTGCGTGCTCGGCGAATTACCTGGGAACTCCTGGCATGTCCATAGGACACCAGATGAAAATTTCCCAGTGCTCACGGAGGAATTCGATGAGTGCGAGTTCCTATGCGGGACTCAAGTTGTTGGCGATGAGGGCCGTCTTGGCGGGATCTGATGGGTGGACCGACACTTTCTTTGTGTGCACAGATGAGTCGAAGGAGAGATCAGGTGAGCTTGGCCTGCTCAGGGGAGGCAGACTGTTGTCTGTCGTCTGCTTCAATCTCGCGAGTTCTTCTTGCATGTCGAAGGACTGGGAGATTCTGTTGAATTCCCTATCGCAACTGTTAGATCACTCGAAGCTCCCGTTGATCATGATGACGCTGTTGGGACCTGGCATTTTCATCTGCAGGTAGGCATAGTGGGGCACTGCCATGAATCTAGCGAACGCGACGCACCCGAGGATGCAGTGGTACTGTGAGGGCTAGTCGACGACCTCAAAGTCGATGCGCTCGCGCCGGAAGTTCTTCGGCGTGCCGAAGATGACGTCGAGGTTGATTTTGCCTAGGGGGTATACGCCTTTCCCTGGGATGATGCCGTGGAACGTTGTGTCCGATGCCTCCAGGCAGGGTAGAGGGATTCTCATTGCTCGCAAGGTACTCGCAAATATGAGGTTGATGCCGCTCCCTCCATCCATGAAGACGCGGCTCATGTCGAAGCCTCCAATTTGCGCCTCGAGTACGAGGGGCAATGACCTGGACGGGGTATCTGAGGAAGATGGTCACGCTTGTCGAAGGTGATGCATGACTCGCTTCCACTGAGGTACTCAGTGGTGGAGGGTGGCGAGTGCATGGCCAAGTTGACTTGGCGAGTGATGGCCTTCTGCACCCTGTTAGAGGGGCGTCCCTTTTGGATCATCATGGTGCCCATGGCCCATGGATATGGTCTGCCTCCACGGTGCTGGTCCAGTGCAGCTGCGTTCGGGGGTGGCCGAGGTGGTGGTGGTGGTACGCCATGTGCCACGGCGCCTGGAGCGGCCCCGTAGCCTCTTTCGACTGCATTGCGGTTCATCCGAACCAATCCCTCGTGTAGCTTGTGGAACTCGCGGCAGTCCTTGAGGAGGTGGCTGGACTTTCTCTTGCCGTCATGCTTGTCGATGTAGAAGGGTACCGTGCATGGCCCTGACAGTTTGTCCTCAATGGAGTTCGCGGGTGCCTCATCGCGAGTGTGGCGTTTCCATACTTGCACGGTTTTCCCGGAGTCGCGGTTATCGTTGTGTCTATCGGCGTAGCCGGCCGCGACCATGTTGAAGTTGTCGCGGTCATCGTAGATGCGCATGCGGCGCTTGCCTCGGCGGTCGCGTCTTCGTTCGAGTTCCGCTTCCTCGTCGGAGTGAGCGCGATTATTCACCGAACCTTCTCCATCGGCCCACCGATTCGCGATCTCTATCAAGTGGTCGATGGTCTGGGGCTTTGAGCGGCCCAGCTCCTCCCTGAGTTCTAGGCGGCGGACACCACCGTTGAATGCATCTATCGCGTGGTCCTCCGAGATGTTCTCTGTGGAGTTCTTGATGATGGACCACCTTTGGATGTAGGAGCGCAGCGATTCGCCAGATCTTTGCTAGCAGCATCTCAGCTCTTCAATTGATGCGGGCGGCTTATACGTGCCCTTAAAGTTGCGCACGAAGTTGTAAACCAGCTCATCCCAACTGCGAATGGATCCGCGTTGGAGGTTGTTTTAGCCATGCTCGGGCGGCGCCCTGCAGCCAGATTGCATGGAAGTGCTTCGACTGCCTCCATGGAGTCTGACAGAGGAGATGTGTTCCTCCAGCCAGATCTTGGGATCCTGTAGGCCGTCAAACTTTGGGTTCTCTGACGGGAGTTTAAACCCTTTGGGCATTCGCTTCTGCCTAATGGATCTGCTGAAGAATCTGGCGCCGCAGAGCTCCCCATCTTCTTCTTCTGTGTCAGTCAACCAAGCACGTCGTGCCCTTGATTTTTCGATCTTGCGCTGCGTGAGGTCGTCGCGTGCATCATAGTCACGGTCGTGGCGCCGTGAGCGGCGGCGTTGGGACAAGTCGTGACTGTCATCGTTGGACGAGGGCGAGGAGTAGCGCTTTGCTAGCGTTTTTCCCTTCTTTGGATCTGGTGTTGGTTCCTTGTTATGGGCGGCCTCGATTAGTCCCAAGCCCGCGATCGTAGATCGTTGCATGGCGGTTCGGGGATCTCTAGCTGGCGGCTGGTTGTTGAGGAGGTACATGGTGGCCGGTGTCACCACAGCCTGCAGCGTCCTGGGGACCACGTTGCCTCGCGTGTCGACTGTCATAGAGCCGAAGTCGAGGACTTTTGCGGCTTCTATGTGTTCTTGTTCAGTGAGATGGGCCATCCGCGATTGCCTCTTCTTGGCGAGGTACTCGTTGCCCCTTGAGGAGGATCCTCCGTAGGAGGAGAGCCCAGCGCGACGAAGGCTCGATTCGTCCACTACCTTTTTACGCGCTTTGAGTTGCGCGATTGTTTGAAGTTGGCGCTTGAATTCTTCCTTCAGGAGCCAGTGATAGCCCATCAGCAGTTCTTGCGGGGATCCGCAGGGTAGAGGAGCGCCTCGTAGGGCCTCGCGGCAGCGATCCCATTCTTGTTCGTTGAGCTTGATCATGACGCATTCGCCGGTTTGCTCATTGAGTATGCTCGGAGGTTCGACTGCTCCTCCATTGTTGACGGGGGCGCGATTGCCATAGTTACTGCTGTTGCCGCCATTGCCGGTGTTGGGCGGGTCGGTGCCGTTACCGGGATTGCCACCATTGCCGTGATTGGCATAGGTATTGCCTGCGTTGATGACGGTGCACATGAAGTGATTGGGGAAGCTGTTGCTTCCACAACTCTCAGATCCGGAACCAAAAGTTCCATCTTCAGTTGCCAGATCGCTCAGATCGGAGTCGCTACTACTGTCGCTGACCATGTTCTCGACTCCTGCCGGGGCGTTGAGCTCGATGAGGATGCCGATCGGTGGAGGGAACAACGATGCTGGGGCAATCGCCAGCACTGTCGGCTGATCAGGCATGCGAAGCGTGCCCATCTGACCAACTTGGAAGCGGAAGCTCCCGATCGCGAGGCTGATTCCGTCGCCCACGGACTCGAAGGCCAGGCGAGTGGCCGGTGTGTGGATGGTGAAGTCGAACGCGCCGAAGAGCTGGCGAATCTCCGCTGTTGCGGAGTTGTACATCGTAGTTGATGGAGCCGAAGAAGCCACAACATCAGCACTCCCAATTCCCACAGATGGCTCCAATTGACGAGGGTTTAACTCATCAATGCCCATTGTTATGGACTTGGGTTTTGGATAAGGAGGGAGCACTGGAGACATCTATCGGCTAGCAGACAAGCACACAGGGGACAGATATTTACCCAGGTTCAGGCCTCGTAGAGGTTCCTACTCCTACTTGTCTGCTCGTGGAATTATCGAAGGAACCGAAGGTTACAATGGTGTGCAGATGCAATCTGGCGAGGGTTGTGGAAACTAGGGTTGCGTGTGTGTCCTCCTCGCCGCCCCCTCCTAGCCCTTATATAGATAGGCTAGGTCTCAGGTAGCAGGTCGAGTCGGTTACAAGTTAGGGTTTTCCCTTTCAAACTTTCTATCTTTAACTTCTTCTTGTTCTTCAAGCAGTCGAGAGTCCGTAGGTTACTCGAATCCTTCATTTAGGCCTTGACGACACCGTGGGCCTGTACGTATTCAGACCGTATATACCAGGCTCGAGTACCTGTAGGGTATACCCATGTCAATGTGCATGTAATGACTCTATGTGGGATCCATGTGGAAAACCATGGTGTAGAAGAAGCAAGACACGCAAAGGAAATGAACTCCCAGTACACATTTAATGCTCCAGTGGGTGACAGAGAAGTTGCATCACAGATCATATAATCCACTAGAGTAGTGTGTGTGGTCATGTAGAAATGATAAATGTGGTCATTTGGATCATCAGTAATGACTATCTATTTATATATATCAATGTGTGTGGTTTAGGAAAAGAACACATGCAAATCACTCTAGGGGATGATCCACATATATATACATGTGTCAAACCATCATGGTCATATATATAGAGACCAAAAACTCACTAGTGTGACAGAAGTTGAATCACAGAATCCACTGGAGTGTGTGTGGTCATCAGATATCAATGTGGTTTTGGAAAAGAACACATATATGCAATATAATGTGCATGCAATGACTCTATGTGGGATCCAGGTGGATAAACATGGTGTAGAAGAAGCAAAACACACATAGGAAATCAACTCCCAGTACACATTTAATGCACCAGTGGGTGACAGAGAAGTTGCATCACAGATCATACAATCCACTAGAGTAGTGTGTGTGTGTGTTCATATAGATATGATCAATGTGGTCATGTGGATCATCAATAATGACTACCTATATATATCAATGTGTGTGGTTTAGGAAAAGAACACATGCAAATCACTCTAGGGGGTGAGCCACATATATATATATACATGTGTCAAACCATCATCGTCATGTATATAGAGACAAAAAACTCACTAGTGTGACAAAAGTTGAATCACATAATCCAATGGAGTGTGTATGGTCATCAGATATCAATGCGGTTTTGTAAAAGAACACATATGCAATGTAATGTGCATGCAATGACTCTATGGGGGATCCAAGTGGAGAACTATGGTGTAGAAGAAGCAAGACACGCATAGGAAATCAACTCCCCGTACACATTTAATGCACTAGTGTGACAGAGAAGTTGCATCACAGATCATGTATATAATCCACTAGAGTAGTGTGTGTGTGGTCGTGTACAGATATGATCAATGTGGTCATATTGATCATCAATCATGACTATCTATATATATCAATGATGTGCGGTTAAGGAAAAGAACACATGCAAATCACTCTAGGGGATGATCCATGTATATACATGTGTCAAACCATCATGGTCATATATATAGAGACGAAAACCACACAAGTGTGACAGAAGTTGAATCATAGAATCCACTTGAGTGTGTGTGTGTGGTCATCAGATATCAGTGTGGTTTTGTAAAAGAACACATATCCAATATAATGTGCATGCAATGACTCTATGTGGGATCCAAGTGGAAAACCATGGTGTAGAAGAAGCAAGACACACAAAGGAAATCAACTCCCAGTACACATTTAATGCACCAGTGTGACAGAGAAGTTGCATCACAAATCATGTATATCATCCACTAGAGTAGTGTGTGTGTGTGGTTGTATAGACATGATCAATGTGGTCATGTGGATCATCAACAATGACTATCTATATATATCAATGTGTGGTTTAGGAAAAGAACACATGCAAATCACTCTAGGGGATGATCCATATGTATACATGTGTCAAAACATCATGGACATATATATAGAGACCAAAAACACACTAGTGTGACAAAAGTTGAATCACAGAATCCACTAGAGTGTGTGTGGTCATCAGATATCAATGTGGTTTTGGAAAAGAACACATATGCAATATAATGTGCATGAAATGACTCTATGTGGGATCCAAGTGGAAAACCATGGTGTAGAAGAACCAAAACACACATAGGAAATCAACTCCCAATACACGTTTAATGCACCAGTGGGTGGCAGAGAAGTTTCATCAAAGGTCATATAATCCACTAGAGTAGTGCGTGTGTGTGGTCATGTAAATATGATCAATGTTGTCATGTGGATCATCAATAATGACTATATATATATCAATGATGTGTGTAGATTAGGAAAAGAACACATGCAAATCACTCTAGGGGATGATCCATGTATATACATTTGTCAAACCATCATGGTCATTTATATAGAGACCAAAAACTCACTAGTGTGATAGAAGTTAAAGCATAGAATCCACAGAAGTGTGTGTGGTTATCAGATATCAATGTGGTTTTGGAAAAGAACACATATGCAATATAATGTGCATGCAATGACTCTATGTGGGATCCAAGTGGAAAACCATGGTGTAGAAGAAGCAAAACACACATAGGAAATCAACTCCCAATACACATTTAATGCACCAGTGGGTGACAGAGAAGTTTCATCAAAGGTCATACAATCCACTAGAGTAGTGCGTGTGAGTGGTCATGTAAATATGATCAATGTTGTCATGTGGATCATCAATAATGACTATCTATATATATCAATGATGTGTGTAGATTAGGAAAAGAACACATGCAAATCAATCTAGGGGATGATCCATGTATATACATTTGTCAAACCATCATGGTCATTTATATAGAGACAAAAACTCACTAGTGTGACAGAAGTTGAAGCACAGAATCCACAGAAGTGTGTGTGGTCATCAGATATCAATGTGGTTTTGGAAAAGAACACATATGCAATATAATGTGCATGCAATGACTCTATGTGGGATCCAAGTGGAAAACCATGGTGTAGAAGAAGCAAAACACACATAGGAAATCAACTCCTAGTACACATTTAATGCCCAAGTGGGTGACAGAGAAATTGCATCAAAGCTCATATAATCGACTAGAGTAGTGCGTGTGTGTGGTCATGTAAATATGATCAATGTGGTAATGTGGATCATCAATAATGACTATCTATAAATATCAATGATGTGTGTAGTTTAGGAAAAGAACACATGCAAATCACTCTAGGGGTTGATCCATGTATATACATGTGTTAAACCATCACGGTCATATATATAGAGACCAAAAACTCACTAGTGTGACAGAAGTTGAATCACAAAATCCACTGGAGTGTGTGTGTGGTCATCAGATATCAATGTGGTTTTGGAAAAGAACACATATGAAATATAATGTGCATGCAATGACTCTATGTGGGATCCACGTGGAAAACCATGGTGTAGAAGAAGCAAGAAACACAAAGGAAATGAACTCCCAGTACACATTTAATGCTCCAGTGGGTGACACAGAAGTTGCATCACGGATCTTTTAATCCACTAGAGTAGTGTGTGTGGTCATGTAGAAATGATAAATGTGGTCATTTGGATCATCAAAAATGACTATCTATATATATTAATGTGTGTGCTTTAGGAAAAGAGCACATGCAAATCACTCTAGGGGATGATCCACAAATATACATACATGTGTCAACCCATCATGGTCATATATATAGAGACCAAAAACTCACTAGTGTGACAGAAGTTGAATCATAGAATCCACTTGAGTGTGTGTGTGGTCATCAGATATCAATGTGGTTTTGTAAAAGAACACATATGCAATATAATGTGCATGCAATGACTCTATGGGGGATCCAAGTGGAAAACTATGGTGTAGAAGAAGCAAGACACACATAGGAAATCAACTCCCCATACACATTTAATGCACTAGTGTGACAGAGAAGTTGCATCACAGATCATGTATATAATCCACTAGAGTCGTGTGTGTCTGGTCATGTACAGATATGATCAATGTGGTGATGTGGATCATCAATAATGACTATCTATATATATCAATGATGTGCGGTTAAGGAAAAGAACACATGCAAATCACTCTAGGGGATGATCCACATATATATATACATGTGTCAAACCATCATGGTCATATATATAGAGACCAAAAACTCACTAGTGTGACAGAAGTTGAATCACAGAATCCACTAGAGTGTGTGTGGTCATCAGATATCAATATGGTTTTGGAAAAGAACACATATATGCAATATAAAGTGCATGCAATGACTCTATGTGGGATCCAAGTGGAAAACTATGGTGTAGAAGAAGCAAGACACACAAAGGAAATCAAATCCCCGTACACATTTAATGCACCAGTGTGACAGAGAAGTTGCATCACAGATCATGTATATAATCCACTAGAGTAGTGTGTGTGTGTGGTCATGTATAGATATTATCAATGTGGTCATGTGGATCATCAATAATGACTATCTATATATATCAATGATGTGTGGTTAAGGAAAAGAACACATGCAAATCACTCTAGGGGATGATCCATGTATATACATGTGTCAAACCATCATGGTCATATATATAGAGACCAAAACCACACTAGTGTGACAAAAGTTGAATCATAGAATCCACTGGAGTGTGTGTGTGGTCATCAGATATTAATGATGTCGTGGTGGTGTCACGGCAGATGCCATGGATAGGCTAAAGGTGGGGACTAATATGCGCTAGGGGAATCCAGGGAGGGATAGTAGAGTGATTCTCTACACAGAAGTTTGTATTGCTATCTCCCCAAGATTACAAGTGCTCCTTGAGCTGTATTGGCGAGAGGAGGAAGAAGAAGCTCTCTTACTCAAGCCTAATAACTTGCCCAAGAACCCTAGATCTAGTGCTCAACCAACTAGAATTCTGCCAACTAGTATCCCAGAAAAACCCAACCCCTTCTCCAGGAGCCCTAGCCCCCCTTATATAGAGGTGGCTCGGTCCCTGCCTAGGGCATAGGTGGAGGCATATTCCTAAGAATATGCCCCCTCCCAGAGTAGTAGCCCGATAAGGGTGCTTTTCCCCCGCGTCACACTTGCTTTAGCAACGTCAGCCGATGTGAGCGTCGTCACCCTTGTTGGCCACGATCCGGTGGTCCTGCCCTTGCTTTATTCGCTCATCCAGTACGCACCGGACCTCCTTTTTTTGACCAGAGAGATTTCTTCCTTCTCCTAGAAGCTAAGCGAGGATCCGGATCACAGTAGATCCGGCACACCTGTTCCTGCATATAAGTTAGACAAGCATTTCCGACTTACTCCTTAAGTCGGACGAGACAACGTTAGGCGTTCCCCCTGGCCCGGGTTACTCCGTGATCCGGCCTGCCTTGAGGTGACTTGGCCAGCATACACTTTGACCTTGCCGACCCTCGGCTAACTCGGCCCTTATACCCCGGAGTGACCCTACCCAGGGGTATCCCCCCAACATTAGTCCCCGAAGCTGGTGCGGTCTTAGCTGCCTCGGCTGCTAAGGCCACATCAGGTTCATTTATGTTCGACCCTCGGACGTTGAATTCCGGGTTAGCTTCTCATCTCGGATTATGTGGATTTACGTTCCCTTCGCACGTTCCAAGTTTTCACTTGCCGGCCGGGTCACCAGTTCGGCTCGGATCCTATGGTTTTACTTTCCCTCTGCACATTTCAAGTTTTCACTTGCCGGCCGAGTTACCATTGTGGCTCGGATCCGGGCCTTGCTTCCTTCTCTCATACGCCAACCCACGTGGAGACTAATCATTACGCTGCCTCATTTTAAGGGCCAGCACAGTAACCGCCGCAGTAACTGTCAGTTATTACTGTGCGTGGGTTACGTCACGCCTGTCTCCTCGTTTACCGCAACAGCACGTCGCGTCATGGGATCACATTTACTCAGTGCGTGGCTTCTCTCTGATTGGCTGATGCCGGTGATACACGGCTACACCGTGTGGTTCTCCGGCGCAGCGCGATCCCACTCATCGATTACTAGGGGTGGTTAAAGAGGGGAGGGGCGCGTCCCTTAGCATTTTTCCATCTCCGCACCCCTTTGCCCGTTCCTCTTCTTCCCTTTCGTCTTCCTCGCGACCGCGCCGCCGCCAGTGCCCGTTGCAGAAGCGCCGCCGCCGCACCTTCTCCGTGCCCCCGCACCGCAGCCACCGCTGCGCAACTGCTTAGCCACGGGTCCTCGTCAATCTAGACCACAGCCCCCCGCCGCCGCTAGCTCCAGCGAGGACAGCGGATACGAGATGACGGAGGAGGAGCTCGTCGTTGTCGAGCTGGAGATGGAGGAGGACACCGGGGCGGCAGACTGTGGCACGTGGGCCGGTTCATGGGTCTGCCAAGATGACATCGACTGGCTCTACTGGACTAGGCGTATTCCCGCCGGAGTCGCCGCTTGTCTCCCCTCCTCGGAATTGGCCCCCTCACCCAATTCGGGTGAGTTCGTCGTATTCCTATAGCATTTCCAACGGGGATTTGGTCTCCCGGTGAGCGACTTCTTCCGGGACTGGGTCCAGACGTATCATCTGCAGCCACACCATCTCCCAGAAAACGCCATCACCTCTCTGTCCGCTTTCGCCTCTACGATCAAGGGCTACACCAGACTATGGCCCATGAAGGAGCTGTGGATCCGGTTCTTCGGCCACCGTCACAACGTCGTCCCCAACATCCACGTTGAGACGGAGGACAAGCAGCTCACCCAGTTCGGTGCTGCCTCGATCTCGCCTCAGAGATTTTCAATCTTTCCCGGGGTCACCGGGCTTGACTCCTGCAAAGGATGGGCCCGGACCTTCTTCTACGTCCGGAACAAGGGTACCGAAGATTTGATTTGGTTGCTTCCCTACGCTCCGGGTCCCCCTAACACGGATTTCTGGGAGGAGGTCGCCAAGAAACCTACAGCTCTGGCCAACCAAGTAAACAAAAGGTTCGCGGAGCTGAAGAAGCTCGGATTGCGCAACGAGGATGCCATGATCACATTCGTGCGCAACCGAATCTCTCCGCTCCACAGGCGCACTCACAAGTTGTGCCACATGAGCTTCAGCCGCGACCCCAACCGAACCTCCTCGTTCGAGTTGAGCAACACGGAGATCTTCCGCCGGGTCAAGGCTCTTTCACCACCCATAAGGATTTCTCCGCCGAATGGACGTGGGGAATCGAGCATTACTGCCGTGACAGGCTCCCTCCCGCGGTAAGCTTCGCGGGGTAAACTTATTTCGGATCAATTACGTGTCGGTTTTTATCATATTTTTGACTCTGCTCTTTGTGCTTTTTCTCAGCTGTTTCTCTAGCAAACTCTCGAGGATGACACAGATCCGACCCTTAAGTGGGCGCCGGACCGAGAGATCCCGGACGAGGAGGAGCCGGACCAGGAGATGTTCCTCCCCATGACCGACGCCACCAAACGACCCATTGGTAAATTCTCTTCTCTTAGAGATTGGCCCGATGATGAGGATGACTCGGATATCGACACGATTGAACCCGTTGAGGCTATCCCTCTTTCTTTTGCCTTTCCGGCGTCAGCTAACCCAGGTGGGCATATCCACGAGGATCCCCCACTTGCTACGGGCGAGCCTGTTCCGATGGCGTCGAAGAAGAAGCGCGGATCCGCGTCAAGTTCTTCTTCCGAACCTTCTCAGCCCACCAAAAGGCAAAAGAAGGCCGGAGACAAGACTGCCTCCAAGCAGGCAGGCAAAGCCCTGGCACGGAGGTCCCAGAAACCCAAGGAGGCCGAGACCTCGGATGCGTAAGTCATTTTTCACTGCGCAACACATTTCCCCTTGCATCGGGGTAATTTCACTCCTGACATCATTTTCTTTGGAGGGCTCCTGTGGAGGTCCCTGAGAGCGGATCGAGCATCTCTTCTCCCCTTCGGTCCGGTCCTTTCCCTCCTCGTGACGACGAGTCACGCCCGCTGAGTCCTATTCTGGAGGGCTCTGCGGCTGCTCCGGGTTCCGCAGTACCTCCTCAAGAGGAACGCGACCTCGGATCAAGAGGGGTTGGTTTGGCCAAGGCAACGGCGTCCGCCACTTCGGCATTGCCGCAACCAGCAACCACCAAGTCTACCGCAACTCCAGCACCAGCAGCAGCTCCAGTACCAGCTTCCGAACCAGCACCTGTCCTGGCTCCGAAGATACCAACAACAGCTCCCAGTCCTGCTACCAAAGCTCTCGTGCCGAGTTCGTCTTCCTCGTCCGAGTCATCCCAAGCTCAGCGAGGAACCACTGTGGTCACATCCTCCCAGCAAGATAAAGGCAAGAAGGCTCCGGATGCTGCCAAGTCTACATCCATCGAGGCCGGGCAGCGAACCTTGTTGTCAATGCTTCCGAAGAAATCACCAGCAGCGATGGATCCTCCTGCCGAGCCAACCGATGCGCAGCAGATGGTTCTTCACACCAGCCCCGCTCTTCCCTAATTGAGAGGAAGGAAGCTCATGCAAAGGGCTTGGTGGCACCCCACATGCCCACTGGCGAACGGTACCCTCCGAGCCTTATCGAGTTCGTCATGAACTAGAATAAGGCGGAGTTCGTCTACAACGACGATCTCCCGGAAAAGTTCGGCCCCGCGGAATTTTCCGCCCAGATGAACACTGCCGCTAAGGCAATTAACCTGACGGGGCGAATGATGGAGGTATGTCGTTTCTCCTTTACATGTTGTAGATAATAACCATTAGTCCCCGAGCCTCCGGTGGAGTAACTTGTTACTCGGCTGGATGCTCATTAGAAAACTGACGTAGCTGCATGTAAACATCAAAGATGCACACACCTAGAGCCGGGTTAAGTTCCGCTTGGCCCGGATCTTGTACACCTCGAATATGCACACACCTAGAGCCGGGTTAAGTTCCGCTTGGCCCGGATCTTGTACACCTCGAATATGCACACACCTAGAGCCGCGTTAAGTTCCGCTTGGACCGGATCTTCTACACCTCGAATATGCACACACCTAGAGCCGGGTTAAGTTCCGCTTGGCCCGGATCTTGTACACTTCGAATATGCACACACCTAGAGCCAGGATAAGTTCCGCTTGGCCCGGATCTTGTACACTTCGAATATGCACACACCTAGAGCCGGGTTAAGTTCCGCTTGGCCCGGATCTTGTACACTTCGAATATGCACACACCTAGAGCCGGGTTAAGTTCCGCTTGGCCCGTATCTTGTACACTTCGAATATGCACACACCTAGAGCCGGGTTAAGTTCCACTTGGCCCGGATCTTGTACACTTCGAATATGCACCAAACTAATTTTACACTTCTGTACCTTTGTCAGGTAACTACAAATCGCCGGAGCGCCGAATTTCAGCGCCTGCTTGATACCCACAAGATCCTGCGCGCAAAACATGTTGCACTTGGCGCAGAGCATGAAAAGAGGGGTAATTTTCTCCCTCAGCATCTCTCTGTTTCACTTTTTTTCGCCGGACTAACCTCCTCATTTGGTTTTTGCAGCTAGGGTGGAGGCTGAGAACAAAATTATGCGGAAAAACTTGGAGGAAATCCGAGGTATGTCTTCTTTTGCCTTTCCTTGTTGTGTTTTCCATTTCTTCTTCTCCTTGGATCGGCAAACATTCACTCCTCGGCTTTGCCGGGTCAACATACTATTTCAGCATCGCTTGAGGATAGTGTGCCCATGCCTGATATGATGCTGCATTTTCTCGAACAAGTAGGACAACATCAAGCTGAGCTGAAGAAGAAGAATGATGAGCTTGCCCTCCTCCGGACCAAGGACGACGAGATAGCCAAGCTCAAGGCCGAGATGGAGAAGATGAAGGCCCAACACAAAATCGAGCTCCAAAAAGTTGGCCAAAACTTCATCGAAGAGTGTGAGCGCCTTACTCTCCAGATCTCCAAGGACTAGGACCTGCTTAAAGAATCCGAGGTCCAGCTTGGGTCGGTGCTCGCTGAGCTTGAACAACTTCGCCAGAGACGTGACAATTGCATCAAGGAGTTGACCCGGATCCACCGCCATATCTCACGTAAGTTTCTTTCCCTTAGCCGACATAGTTTTCCGGGTTAGCTCATATGCCTTTGCTTTAGCATCTTCCCTTTCCTTGTTTCCAGATCACTTTCCCGAGGGTACTCCCATTGCCAGTGCTGCGGTTGCCAAATTCCACCGAGAGAGGGGTACTCCCGTCGCTCCTGATGGTGAGAGCATCCCCTTAGACATGGAGGACCTGTTGGTCAGCATGTTAGCTCGGGTGGAGACCATCAAGAACTATGGGAAAGATCTCCTCGACGTTGCGGTCCGGATCTACAACACCTTCTGGCCAAGCGAGAGCGCTCCGAAAAGGATCTAACTCCTTGCTAAAAAGCTATTGGAAATCGAGACACAGCTTGATCTCTGGAGAGAATCCGCCGGGCGTGCCACGGCAGATACCCTCCTCCATCATATCCTTACATGGTACGAGAGGATCGACCTGAGCCTCATCACCCGCCGGCGCACCGGATCCAAATGGACCAATGATCCGGAGTGGGTAGCTCGGCGCCAGGCTTGCGCCTACAGCCTCGTCGAATATTCTCCAATCCATGACTGGGTTGAGGGGCTGAGCTTTCTGGAGTCCGGTGGGGACGAGCATATGGAGAACGTGGAAGATGGGTCAGGTGAGGATGGAGAAGATGCTGCTTCAGATATTGAAGATAGTGATGACGATGCCGAACTTCCTCCTCCTGTCGCTCCGTAGTTGAAAAAACTTGAAAATTTATCAGATCCCCGGTATGCCGGGTGCAATTGTATGCTAAATACATGATGTTTTGCTACTATGTTTGTATGCTGGATTAACTTGGGCGTAGTCCCTGAGTTTCATTTTCTTGTTCGTCCAATTCTCTGGCTCGATCCGTGTCTACCTTGATTCAGTTTTACGACTTACGAATCCGAGCTTCAAGAATCGTTTTAACAATACTTAGAAACTTTGAGGCTTGGCTCAAAGTAATTCAACATAATAACTTGAAAGTAAATACGGGGTTAGTCCAAAAAACAAACGTTAGCTGGAATAAGTTCGATTCCTTAGTGGTTTTTCATGTGCTACGCAATTCCCAAACTTGTTCCCTTGCTTGCCATGAAGCCAATTCTTGTTGGACAGCAGCAAGTCGAAGGGTTGGGTTTTTGGTGCTCACACATTACTAATCCGGGTTAAGTGAAACGGGTCATTCCAGCTAACACATAAAAAGTAACAACAACTATTTATTAAGGAAGTCCCCGAGTTACTACTCGAGGCTCCGCTATTTCATTGATAAGCTCATTGCCGACATACATACACTTCTTAGCTAAGTGTAGAAGGGACGAAGTAGTGCTACATTCCACGGTCGCTTAGATTCCTCGCCGGACCTGTCCGCCTTGTTCTTTTCCTGTGGCTTTGCATCTATAAGATAATAAGAATCATTGTGCAATGCTTTGCTCACAATGAATGGCCCTTCCCATGGGGGGATAATTTATGCATGCCAGCAGTACGTTGTACCAACCGGAGCACCAGATCGCCTTCCCGGAAGACTCGGGGGCACACTTTCCGGCTATGATAGCGTCGAAGATTTTGCTGATATATGGCGGATCTAGACAGTGCCAGTTCTCTCGCTTCTTCTAGCAGATCAACATCATTTTTCCGGGCTTCTTGCACTTCGGCTTCTGTGTATTGGGTGACCCTAGGCGAATCATGCTCTATGTCGGTTGGTAATACAGCTTCTGCCCCATATACCAGAAAGAATGGCGTATAGCCTGTTGATCGATTCGGAGTTGTTCTTAAACTCCACAATACCGCTGGTAGTTCTTCTATCCAGCACCCCGCTGATCTTTGCAGCGGCTCAATGAGCCGGGGTTTTATCTCGGATAATACTAATCCGTTGGATCTTTCCACTTGTCCGTTTGATGCGGGATGGGCTACCGAGGCTACGTCGAGTCGGATCTTCTTGTCTCGGCAAAAGCGCGCAAATGCTCCTTCCGTGAAATTCGTTCCATTATCAGTTATATTGCTGTGGGGATAACCGTACCTCAAGATGATGTCTTTGAGAAATGTCACGGCCGTAGCTCCATCACATTTTCTTATAGGCTTCACTTCGATCCATTTTGTAAACTTGTCCACCATGACCAAAATGTGTGTCATGTTTCCTCTCGCTGGTTTGAACGGGCCAACCATATCCAAGCACCATACAGCAAATGGCCATGTAATTGGTATGGTCTTGAGTTCCGACATAGGTATATGTGTCTTGAGGGTGTACCTTTGACAACCATTGCATTTTCTTACTAGATCTTCTGCTTGCTCCAAGGCACTTGGCCAGAAGAATCCATGTCGGAACGCCTTTGCCACTAAGGCCCGGGATGAGGCATGATGCCCGTATTCTCCTTGGTGTATATCTCAGAGGATGTTAAGTCCTTCTTCCGGGTCAACACATCGCTGGAGGACGCTGGTTACACTCCGTTTGTACAGCTCGGAATTGATGATTGTGTAAGCTTTGGCTTTCCTCTGAGTTTGCCTGGCTAGCACTTTCTCAGTGGGCAATGTTCCATCTTTCAAGAATTGGTATATAGGCAGTGCCCAAGCTGGTATCGCTCGTGGAGTGAACATCTCCTCATCAATCTCCATCTGATCCACCAGCATAACTTCGGCCGGATCACGCTGGGCAGTCCCCGGGTCTAGCGAGGTAGTCCCCGGGTCTACTGAGGTAGTCCCCGGGTTTGCCGAGGCAGTCCCCGGGTTTGGCGTGCTACCTCCCATGTCAATGTCCATGGGCTCAGCTCCGGATTCCGTGTTCTCCGGGATATAGATTGAGTCGGTTCCTGGGGCCGGCCTGATAGATGGTTTCCTGAGGTGCTCCAATGCTATGCCCGGTGGAATTCGCATCCCTCAAAGTAAACCGAGATCTTCTTCACGTGAAATCTGTATAGTGCCATGTTTGGATCTAGGGCGTCCCACACTCTGGACACTTGCTGTATCACCAAATCGGAGTCACCAAAACATATTATCCGACGTATGCCAATCTCCTTTGCCACTTTGAGACCATGCACAAGAGCCTCGTACTCAGCGACATTGTTCGATGCCGCGAAATGGATCTGCAATACGTCCTTGAGCTGATCCTTCTTTGGCGAGGCAAGCACAACCCCGACACCTAATCCGGTTTTGGTTTTTGACCCGTCAAAGTGCATCCTCCAGTAATTCGGATCTGGTGGCGGTGGTTCGTATTGTACCTCGGCCCAATCCACGAAACAGTCCACCACAGCCTGAGACTTGATTGCTTCTCTTCTATCATATTGGGGCGCATAAGGTGCTAGCTCAATTGCCCATTTCACAATTCTGCCATTCGCATCCTTGTTACCCATTATCTCGGATATGGGTGCTTCGCATATCACTTTGATGGGATGCTCCTCAAAGTAGTGTTTTAACTCCTTTGCTGCCATATAGACACCGTACGCCACCTTTTGGAAGTGTGGGTAGTTCTGCTTCGAGGCAGACAGTACCTCGCTCAAGTAATACACTGGCCTCTGCACCGATTTACCCTCTTCATCGCGCTCCACTACAATCACTGCACTTATAACTCGGTTGGTTGCGGCTATGTAGAGCAACATTGGCTCCTTTGATAGTGGAGAAGCTAACACCGGCGCAGTGGCCAACATCTTTTTCAAGTGGGCAAAAGCTTCATCGGCCTGTGGCGTCCAAACAAACTTATCCGACTTTTTCATGAGCTGGCAGAGGGGCAATGCCTTTTCTCCCAACCGACATACAAACCGACTCAACGAGGCCAGGCACCTAGTGAACTTTTGGACATCGTTGAGACACTCTGGCAGCTCCATTCGTTCGATGGCTCAGATTTTAGTTGGATTAACTTCTATACCTCGGCTGGAGACGAGAAATCCGAGTAATTTCCCAGCCGGGACACCGAAGGTACATTTCTCCGGATTAAGCTTCATCTGGAATCTCCTCAAGTTCGCGAATGTTCGTCAAGGAGCGTTGCGCTTTCCTTGGTCTTGATAACCACATCATCCATGTAGACTTGTACGTTTTGACCTATTTGATCGTGCAAACATTTTTGCATACATCTTTGGTACGTTGCACCTGCATTTCGTAAACCAAACATCATAGTGCGATAGCAATAAGCCCCGTACGGGGTAATAAACGCAGTTTTTATTTGATCATCCGGTTTCAGAGGTATCTGGTGGAAACCAGAATATGCATCAATGAATGACAACAGTTCACATCCCGCGGTTGAGTCGATGACCTGATCTATCCTCGGCAGTGGAAATGGATCTTTTGGACATGCCTTGTTCAGGTTCGTCTAATCGATACACATACGCCAAACCACTACCACGTTCGGATCATCCTTCTTCTTTTCCACCAACACCGGATTAGAGAGCCAATCCGGATACAGCACCTCCATGATAAATCCAGCTGCTAGCAACCGAGCTATCTCGTCTCCAGTGACTTTTCTCCTATCCTCGGCGAAGCGTCGGAGAGGTTGCTTCACCGGCCTTGCTCTGGGTCTTACGTTCAAAGAGTGCTCGGCCAACTCCCTTGGAACACCTTGCAAGTCCTGTGTAGACCAAGCAAAAATATCCCGATTCTCACGGAGGAAGTTGACGAGCTCGCTTTCCTATTTGTCAGTTAACCCGGCACCAATAGTTACGGTGCGCTCCGGGAACATGTTATCCACTGGAATCTTCTTGGTGTCCTTTGCGGCTTGAAACGAAACGCTGCCATGCGGGTTACTTAATGCCGGCATATATTGTTGCGCGGACTGAGCTAATGCCGCCACCTCTTGGATTTTTCTTTTCTCTTGCGCAATTACGAGTGACTCGGCTAGGTTTGATCCGGCCGAAGCGCACTCAATGGAACGTCGGAAATCTCCAGCAATGGTAATCGCTCCATTTGGCCCGGGCAACTTCATCTTCAGATAACTAATGTGGCAACTTGCCATGAACTTGTTCAGTGCTGGTCTTCCGAGTAACGCATGATATGCACTTTCCAAGTTCACCACTTCAAACTCCAGATTTTCAGTTTGACAGTTATCCCTTGTTCCGAGCACGTCGACCCAGACTTTGCCTATGGGCTCACAGGAGATGCCTAGTACAGTGCCATGGAAAGTTGTTCTTGTAGCCTGGAGCATGTTCTCCGAGATGCCCAACTTGCACATCGTATCCGCATACATGATGTTAATGCTACTACCATTGTCAATCAGTACCTTGGAGAACCTCACATTAATGTTTGGTCCAATGAATGTCGGATCTAACACTAGTGCATACGAGCCTGGACTTGGCATAAGCTTGGGATGATCTTTGACGCTCCAGGTGATTTCCTGGTCCGACCAAGGCATGTATCTCGTCACTGCAGGCATAACCGCATTAACCTCCATATGTCGGTGCTGCAAGCTCTTCCTATCTATTTCCTCTGTTGTGAACACACAATAGCTCTGGTGATGTTCCCTGTACTCATTTCTTCCCTCATTTCTGGAGTATCTCTGATCCGGTTGTTGCTGGTTTTCCACTTGATGCACTGCATCCCTTCTCTCATTGTTGCCATACCTCGGCGGAGGAGGAGGCAACATTAGTTGTTGCGCGTTTGCTCCGGAGAGCAATTTCTGCCGGGGTAACTCCTGCCGAGGTTGATCATTCCGGGGTGCTTGAGCATTCCCCGAACCACCTTGTTCTATCTTACGCATCCACTCACATTGCCTCGTTGTGTGACCCGCCGGGCTGTTTGGATTTGGCGTGTGAAACTTACACGGCTGGTCCAACATTGACTCATAGGTATACCTCGGACGGTCTTTCTTCTCTTGCCATTGTTTCTTCTGCTCCGGAGTCTACGTTTTCTTGCCATCATTTCGAGGAGTCCATTGCCCTCCCGTTTTCTAGCGCTGGTTGCTCCCTGCTCCGGGTTGATCTTGATTCACAGCTACAACTTGTTGCGAACTGTACCGATGATCCGGTCTATCGTCTCTCCTTTTTCCCATGTAATCGTTCCTTCGGGATGACCCGGCTCCGTCCCTCTGATAGTACTACTCATTTGACTCGTTCGATGCGATCCTGGGTTGAGTCGGATCACCCAAAGCATATGAATCCTCAATCCGGATCATCTCTGCCAACGTGACTGGCATTTTTCTTTGCAATTTCATCCACAACTCGCTGCCATACCGACACCCTTGTGTGAACCACGCTATGGCCTATGACTCTATGACTCCCTCACACAAATTTCTCACGGTACACCACCAGGTCAAGAACTCACGATCCGTTTCGTTAGATCTCTGCTTGCACATCGCCAGGGTCTGCGGTCTATTCGGTCTCTGATATGTACTTGAGAAGTTGCTCATAAACATTTCTTCAAAATCTATCCAGCAATTGATGCTTCCGGGTGGTAAATTATTCAGCCATACCCTAGCCGGACCTTCCAACATCTGGGGTACGTATCGTACGGCCCATCTCAAGTTGCCAGTGGAAATTTTCACAGCTGTAGCATAGTTTATCAGCCAATCCTCCGGCTTGGTACTGCCGTCATACGTCTTCGTGCCCCTGGGCAGCTGGAAATTGGGCACTGGTGGTTCCTTCATGATCCGGGGTCCAAAGCACGCTGGACCCGGAGGACCTTGACATCCGATTTGTTCCGACCTATACAGGCGATCCAGTTTTAACCTGGCGTCGTCCGGCATCAAATCCCTGCTTCCCAATCTTGACCCTATCACATGATAGTCCGGTCTTGCGTATCCCGCGTTCATCATCTCCGAATATCCGTCATTGTATCGGTTTTGCTCTCGTTGTACTCCTCTCTGCTGCATACCTCGGCCGGCACTTTGCTCTTGCCTTGGTATACTCCGCTGCTGCGGTTGACCTGCTCCTGCTGAGTTTCGCTGTCCGGCATTGCCGTTGGCAGCATTCCCTTGACCGGCATTGCCTTGGTCGTGATTATCTCGGCCAGCTTCACCTCGGCTCACACTTCGTCGATCGTCGTTTTTCCGCATCTCCTTTTCATTTCCCGCACGCGTTGGGTCGTACGGGACAATCTACTTGTTCCGTCTGGCCGAGGTTACTACCTCTTCTCTCCTTGGGCCACCATGAGGCGACGATGCGGCTCCAGCGGATTTCTCCGGGTTACCCATCGCAGAATGGATAATCTTAGAATCTCCAACTCTCTCCGGGTTACCTCTGAGCAGCTCTTCGTTCTGTCTGTTCGCGATCCGAACCAGCTCGTTAACCCGGTCTTGCTGTCTTTGACGGGCCTCAACCGTCAGACCTTCTAGCTCGGACGCTGCGACATCTGCTGCTCTGAGGTTCTTCGCCGTGGTACTATACTTCGGCAACCCCACAGACAGATAATTTTCCGACCCTTCTGCTCCGTCATCACCTTCTCTGTTCATCTCACTTATGAGATTTTTCCCTTTTACCCTTACTGCATCAACCTTGTTTGCCTTCGCGTACTCACGCAGCGTAATGTTCAGTGACTATTGAGCCGCGGCTATTTTCTTTGCGCCCTCCAGTATCTTTTGGCGAGTTTCCTCTAGCTCGGCCTGTGCCTGAGCCGGATCCACCACTGCTGCCACCGGGTTTGCCAAGCTATCCATAGCTTCCCTCAGCACGTTCTCAGGCCTCTCTAGCGGAGGACCCCTGGCTTTCCTCGGTGTCTTAGGTGTTACCCCCGGGTCTGGCGCTGGATCCTTGCTCGCATCCGCACCTGGCGCGGTCATCATCACTTCTGCATGGTCCGGGGAGCGAGCGATACGCGCCCCACGAGCCACAGTGAGGGTTGGTTCGCCCGCATCGACGACGCGACGAGGATGAATGCAAGACACGTCCACAGCAGCGTAGACCTTGTGCGCACCGAGCTTGACGAAGATGCCGTTGCGCGGAAGGGGGCGCGTGCTGAAGCAGCCAGTGTTGTCGCTGACGAAGTCCAGCGCTCCAAAGCGCTGAACGAGCCCAGAGACGATGCATTCGCCGGTGCCGATGAGGTTTCCCGTCCGGATCTTCACCCCTGCTAGCGCTGCTAGCCCCACGGTGGGCGCCAACTGTCGTGGTGGTGTCACGGCAGATGCCATGGATAGGCTAAAGGTGGGGACTAATATGCGCTAGGGGAAACCAGGGAGGGATAGTAGAGTGATTCTCTACACAGAAGTTTGTATTGCTATCTCCCCAAGATTACAAGTGCTCCTTGAGCTGTATTGGCGAGAGGAGGAAGAAGAAGCTCTCTTACTCAAGCCTAATAACTTGCCCAAGAACCCTAGATCTAGTGCTCAACCAACTAGAATTCTGCCAACTAGTATCCCAGAAAAACCCAACCCCTTCTCCAGGAGCCCTAGCCCCCCTTATATAGAGGTGGCTCGGTCCCTGCCTAGGGCATACGTGGAGGCATATTCCTAAGAATATGCCCCCTCCCAGAGTAGTAGCCCAACAGGGGTGCTTTTCCCCCGCGTCACACTTGCTTTAGCGACGTCAGCCGACGTGAGCGTCGTCACCCTTGTAGGCCACGATCCAGTGGTCCTTCCCTTGCTTTATTTGCTCATCCAGTATGCACCGGCCCTTCTTTTTTTGACCAGAGAGATTCCTTCCTTCTCCTAGAAGCTAAGCGAGGATCCGAATCACAGTAGATCTGGCCACACCTGTTCCTGCATATAAGTTAGACAAGCATTTCCGACTTACTCCTTAAGTCGGACGAGACAACGTTAGGCATTCCCACCTGGCCCGGGTTACTCTGTGATCCGGCCCTCCTTGAGGTGACTCGGCCAGCATCCGCTTTGACCTTGCCGACCCACAACAAATGAGGTTTTGGAAAAGAACACATATGCATTATAATGTGCATGCAATGACACTATGTGGGATCCAAGTGGAAAACCATGGTGTAGAAGAAGAAAGACACACAAAGGAAATCAACTGCCAGTACACATTTAATGCACCAGTGTGACAAAGAAGTTGCATCACAAATCATGTATATAATCCACTAGAGTAGTGTGTGTGTGTTCATGTATAGATATGATCAATGTGGTCATGTGGATCATCAATAATGACTATCTATATATATCAATGTGTGGTTTAGAAAAGGAACACATGCAAATCACTCTACGGGATGATCCATATGTATACATGTGTCAAAACATCATGGACATATGTATAGAGACCAAAAACACACTAGTGTGACATAAGTTGAATCACAGAATCCACTGGAGTGTGTGTGGTCATCAGATATCAATGTGGTTTTGGAAAAGAACACATATGCAATATAATGTGCATGCAATGACTCTGTGTGGCATCCAAGTGGAAAACCATGGTGTAGAAGAAGAAAAACACACATAGGAAATCAACTCCCAGTACACATTTAGTGCACCAATGGGTGATAGAGAAGTTTCATCAAAGGTCATATAATCCACTAGAGTAGTGCGTGTGTGTGGTCATGTAAATATGATCAATGTTGTCATTTGGATCATCAATAATGACTATCTATATATATTAATGATGTGTCTAGATTAGGAAAAGAACACATGCAAATCACTCTAGGGGATGATCCATGGATATACATTTGTCAAACCATCATGGTCATTTATATAGAGACCAAAAACTCACTAGTGTGATACAAGTTGAATCACAGAATCTAATGGAGTGTGTGTGGTCATCAGATATCAATGTGGTTTTGGAAAAGAACACATATGCAATATAATGTGCATGCAATGACTATGTGGGATCCAAGTGGAGAACCATGGTGTAGAAGAAGCAAGACACAAAAAAGGAAATCAACTCCCAGTACACATTTAATGCACCAGTGTGACAGAGAAGTTGCATCCAGATGATATAATCAACTAGAGTAGTGTGTGTGTATGGTCATGTATAGATATGATCAATGTGGTCATGTGGACCATCAATAATGACTATATATATATCAATGATGTGTGGTTTAGGAAAAGAACACATGAAAATCACTCTAGGGGATGATCCATGTATATACATGTGTCAAACCATCATGGTCATATATATAGAGACCAAAAACACACTAGTGTGACAGAAGTTGAATCACAGAATCCACTAGAGTGTGTGTGTGGTCATCAGATATCAATCTGGTTTTGGGAAAGAACACATATGCAATATAATGTGCATACCATGACTCTATGTGGGATCCAAGTGGAAAACCATGGTGTAGGAGAAGCAAGACACACATAGGAAATCAACTCCCAGTACACATTCAACGCACTAGTGTGACAGACAAGTTGCATCACAGATCATATAATCACCTAGAGTAGTGTGTGTGTGTGGTCATGTATAGATATGATCAATGTGGTCATGTGGATCATCAATAATGACTATCTATATATATCAATGTGTGGTTTAGGAAAGAACACATGCAAATCACTCTAGGGAATGATCCATATATATACATGTGTCAAACCATCATGGACATATATATAGAGACCAAAAACACACTAGTGTGACAGAAGTTGAATCACAGAATCCACTTGAGTGTGTGTGGTCATCAGATATCAATGTGGTTTTGGAAAAGAACACATATGCAATATAATGTGCATGCAATGACTCTATGTGGGATCCAAGTGGAAAACCATGGTGTATAAGAATCAAAACACACATAGGAAATAAACTCCCAGTACATATTTAATGCACCGGTGGGTGACAGAGAAGTTGCATCAGAGGACACATAATCCACTAGAGTACTACGTGTGTGTGGTCATGTAAATATGACCAATGTGGTCATGTGGATCATCAATAATGACTATCTATATATATCAATGATATGCGTGGTTTAGGAAAATAACACATGCAAATCACTCTAGGGGATGATCCATGTATATATATGTGTCAAACCATCATGGTCATATATATAGAGACCAAAAACACACTAGTGTGACAGAAGTTGAATCACAGAATCCAATGGAGTTTGTGTGTGGTCATCAGATATCAATGTGGTTTTGGAAAAGAACACATATGCAATATAATGTGCATGCAATGACTCTATGTGGGATCTGATACGTCCAAAACGTATCTACTTTCCCGAACACTTTTGCTATTGTTTCTCCTCTAAACTTGGGTGATTTGGATGCAACTAACACGGACTGACGTTCTTTTCAGCAGAATTCCCCTGGTGTCTACTTTTTGTGCAGAAAATCAACTATCAGGAAAAATCCCGGAAAATATGCCAAAGATCCTATTTCACCAGAAGACTCTTGGAGCCAGAATACGAGACGGAGGGGGGCTAGGCCCAGTCCACATCACCTGGCCACGCGGGCAAGCCCAGGCCGCGCCAGGGGGTGGTCTGGCCGCCCCAGACTCCCCCTCGGTCTCCTTCTTCGCCTATAAGTTGCCTTCTGACCTAAAAACTATGGGGGGGTTCGATGTTTTTCCAGAAGGAGTTCTACTGTGCCGCCACCACCAGATTCCACGAAACAGCACCAGAAACTCCGTTCTGGCACCCTGCCGGGACGAGGAATTGGAGGAGATCATCGCCATCATCATCACCATCGCTTCTCCATCGACCATCCACGTTTCCCCCATCTATTAGCTAGTAATCCCCCACTATAGGCTATGGGATGGTAGGGATTGGATGAGATCGTTCATGTAATGGCATCAGATTGTTAGGGCATGGTGCCTACTATCTTCTATTAGTGCTTTATGACTTTGTCGCGACTTGTTGTGCTTAATGCTTGTCACTAGGGCCGAGTGCCATGATTTCCGATCTGAACATGTTATTGATTCATTATGGTAGTATTGTTTTTGGTCTTATCTGCAAGTTGTATACACACGTTGTTGTCCGGAACCACTGGCCCCGAAGTGACAGAAATCGGGATAACCGGAGGGAATGGCTTTGATGTGAGGATCACATGTGTTCACAGAGTGTTAATGCTTTGCTCCGGTGCTCTGTTAAAAGGAGAACCTTAATTGCAAGTAGTTCCCTTGAGGCCCCGCTGCAAACGGGCTGGCAGGACAAAAGATGTTGTGCAAGTTCTCATTGCAAGCATGTATGACTATATATGGAACACATGCCTAGGATTATATAGTTCTTGGATGCTTTATCTTATTTATCTGCAATTGCCCTATGTTCTGATTGCTATGTGAATTGTCTTGTCCATGCAACGCCCGTCCATCCATCCCTATGCCTACCGCACTCGAATCCTACTGTTTACTGCTATTTTTACTACTGTCTTTACTTTACTGCTGCTGCTTCTTTGCTATTCCTACTATAAAACTGTTGCTACTGATAAACTACTGTGAGCAAGATTGTCTCCAGGTGCAGCTAAATTGACAACTCAGTTTTTAAGGCTTATAAATATTCTTTGGCTCCACTTGTGTCGAATCAAGAAATTGGGTTTCACTTCCCTCGAAAATACTGCGATACACCCCTATACTTGTGGGTCGTCAAGACTGTTTTCTGGCGCCGTTGTAGGGGAGCATAGCTTTATTTATCAAGTTCACTTGGATTCTCTATTGTTCACTGCTATCCATCCACCATGGGTAAGTCTCGTGATGGCAAGGTTCCTATTTTACCATCCACTACAAGAAGAGGTATGGTTCTGAACACCTCTGCTGCTCTTGATTCCCCATCTATTATAAGTAAGCTCGTTACACCTCCGGATACACATGCTACACACACTGCTACTACTGCTGAATCTGAAACTTCCGATGCTTATGATGCTGCTTCTACTGTGCTTGATAAGAGTGGTTCATTAGGTCCTTTCCTAGATGCTATGATTGCTAGAACTATATCTAGAAATACTGAAACTCCCAGTGAAGACACTACCACACCTGTTAGTTCTCCTGAGGCTAGTGAAAGTTATGATATTGAAGAGGTTATGTTGAGATGACCGATGAATTTATTAAAGAATGTAAAAACACCCATGATAGGAGCGCTGCTAAGAGTCTCCTTGAGAGAGGTACTATTGAACCCAAATTGTCTCCTATTGCTAAGCTTGTTGCTTCTCCCATAAACATTATAAATAAAGATTATGATTTCTCTCTCGATCTTTCTTACATAGCTATTGTCGAGAAAGAACCTTTTTGTGGGACTAAGAATGAAAGTGTGGTAGCACATATGAATGAACTTTCTACCATGAGTGGTTTGTTTTCTGATGATATTAAGATGCGTACTTACTTTGTTTCTAAGAGTTTCCCATTTTCACTAAAAGGAGAAGCTAAAACTTGGTTTAGTAATTTACCTCCTGGATCTATTGATAGCCCTGATTGCTTGATTAGTACCTTCCTGCAGAAATATTTTCCTCCTAGTGCTAGACATGCTATTTTGCAGGAACTTTTTGATTTTAAACAGGGAGAAAAAGAGGTATTGCCTGAATCTTAGGCAAGGTTTTGTGCTTTGATTCATGCATAGGCTGGAAGTCCATTACCTAAGAATGAGCTTCTTGATATATTTTATAATGGACTAACCGAAGAATCTAGGACATACCTAGATAGTTGTGCTGATTGTGTTTTCAGGAATAGGACTCCTAAGGAAGCTGAGGAATTAATGGCTAAAATAGGTAAGAACTATGAAGATTGGACTCCTCCTAGACAAGCTATACCTGAAGTAATTGTACCTGAACCTACTATTCCGGTGCCTATTCCAAAATCAAAGAAGAGGGGAGTTATTGAATTAAATGATGAAGTTATGAAGGAAGCTAATAAATGTCTTAAGGAGAAGGGAATTAAAGCTGCAGATGTCAAGAATTTACCTCCTATTAAAGCTGGAGTTAGTGTTATGCCTTTCTCTCTCTACAAGAGGCTTCAACTAGAAAAATTAATACCAACTGATATGTCTTTGCAAATGGCTGATAAATCTACCACTATTCCTATTGGTATATGTGAGGATGTACCTTTTCAAGTGGCTCATAATTGATTGATATTAACTGATTTTGTTGTGCTTGAAATGCCTGAAGATGATAATATGTCTATTATTCTTGGGAGACCTTTTCTTAATACTGCAAGAGCTATTATTAATTGTAATCAAGGAAAGGTGACTTTCAATGTTAATGACAAGGAACATATTGTCTATTTCCCCAAGAAGATTGAAAGGACTTATGGGTTGAATTCAATTGAACATGTTGAGGGCATTCAAGTTGGAGAAATATATTGTCCCATACCAAGAGAAAAATTTGAAACTATTATGATTGGGACCATTGCTATCAAGGTTGAGGTAACATAATCATTAGTGGAATTCAAAGTTTTGTCCCATATGAAATTGTTTTGGTAACAAGACCTGATCAACCTTGTTAACAAAAGGATTTCATTGAACAAAACAATGTTTTCACCATGATTATTTCCATTTACTCCTATTGCTATCCATTTTAGTTTTTGCTTTCGTTTAGTTTTCTTTTTTGTTGTTAGTTGCTTGCATGTTAGAGATTCTTAGAACTTCTGTATTACCATCATGGACATATATATAGAGACCAAAAACAGACTAGTGTGACAGAAGTTGTATCACAGAATCCACTGGAGTGTGTGTGGTCATTAGATATCAATGTGGTTTTGGAAAAGAACACATATGCAATATAATGTGCATGCAATGACTCTATGTGGAATCCAAGTGGAAAACCATGGTGTAGAAGAAGCAAGACACACAAAGGAAATCAACTCCCAGCACACATTTAATGCACCAGTGTGACAGAGAAGTTGCATCCAGATCATATAATCAACTAGACTAGTGTGTGTGTGATCATGTATATATATGATCAATGTGGTCATGTGGATCATCAATAATGACTATCTATATATATCAATGTGTGGTTTAGGAAAAGAACACATGAAATCACTCTAGGGGATGATCCAGGCATATAGAGACCAAGAACACACAAGTGACACAGAAGTTGAATCACAGAATCCACTAGAGTGTGTGTGTGGTCATCATATATCAATGTGGTTTTGGAAAAGAACACATATGCAATATAATGTGCATACCATGACTCTACGGGCGATCCAAGTGGAAAACTATGGTGTAGAAGAAGCAAGACACACATAGGAAATCAACCCCCACTACACATTTAATGCACCTATGTGATAGAGAAGTTGCATCATAGATCATATATATAATCCACTAGAGTAGTGTGTGTGTGGTCATGTATAGATATGATCAATGTGGTCATGTGGATCATCAATAATGACTATCTATATATATCAATGATGTGTGGTTTAGGAAAAGAACACATGAAAATCACTCTAGGTGATGCTCCATGTATATACATGTGTCAAACTATCATGGTCATATATATAGAGACCAAAAACATACAGAATCCGTTGGAGTGTGTGTGTGCTCATCATATATCAATCTGGTTTTGGAAAAGAACACATATGCAATATAATGTGCATGCAATGACTCTATGTGGGATCCAAGTGGAAAACCATGGTGTAGAAGAAGCAAGACACACATAGGAAATCAACTCCTAGTACACATTTAATGCACTAGTGTGATAGAGAAGTTGCATCACAGATCATATAATCACCTAGAGTAGTGTGTCTGTGTGGTCATGTATAGATACGATCAATGTGGTCATGTGGATCATCAATAATGACTATCTATATATATCAATGTGTGGTTTAGGAAAAGAACACATGCATATCACTGTAGGGAATGATCCATATATATACATGTGTCAAACCATCATGGACATATATATAGAGACCAAAAACAGACTAGTGTGACAGAAGTTGTATCACAGAATCCACTGGAGTGTGTGTGGTCATTAGATATCAATGTGGTTTTGGAAAAGAACACATATGCAATATAATGTGCATGCAATGACTCTATGTGGAATCCAAGTGGAAAACCATGGTGTAGAAGAAGCAAGACACACAAAGGAAATCAACTCCCAGCACACATTTAATGCACCAGTGTGACAGAGAAGTTGCATCCAGATCATATAATCAACTAGACTAGTGTGTGTGTGATCATGTATATATATGATCAATGTGGTCATGTGGATCATCAATAATGACTATCTATATATATCAATGTGTGGTTTAGGAAAAGAACACATGAAATCACTCTAGGGGATGATCCAGGCATATAGAGACCAAGAACACACAAGTGACACAGAAGTTGAATCACAGAATCCACTAGAGTGTGTGTGTGGTCATCATATATCAATGTGGTTTTGGAAAAGAACACATATGCAATATAATGTGCATACCATGACTCTACGGGCGATCCAAGTGGAAAACTATGGTGTAGAAGAAGCAAGACACACATAGGAAATCAACCCCCACTACACATTTAATGCACCTATGTGATAGAGAAGTTGCTTCATAGATCATATATATAATCCACTAGAGTAGTGTGTGTGTGGTCATGTATAGATATGATCAATGTGGTCATGTGGATCATCAATAATGACTATCTATATATATCAATGATGTGTGGTTTAGGAAAAGAACACATGAAAATCACTCTAGGTGATGCTCCATGTATATACATGTGTCAAACTATCATGGTCATATATATAGAGACCAAAAACATACAGAATCCGTTGGAGTGTGTGTGTGGTCATCATATATCAATCTGGTTTTGGAAAAGAACACATATGCAATATAATGTGCATGCAATGACTCTATGTGGGATCCAAGTGGAAAACCATGGTGTAGAAGAAGCAAGACACACATAGGAAATCAACTCCTAGTACACATTTAATGCACTAGTGTGATAGAGAAGTTGCATCACAGATCATATAATCACCTAGAGTAGTGTGTCTGTGTGGTCATGTATAGATACGATCAATGTGGTCATGTGGATCATCAATAATGACTATCTATATATATCAATGTGTGGTTTAGGAAAAGAACACATGCATATCACTGTAGGGAATGATCCATATATATACATGTGTCAAACCATCATGGACATATATATAGAGACCAAAAACAGACTAGTGTGACAGAAGTTGTATCACAGAATCCACTGGAGTGTGTGTGGTCATCAGATATCAATGTGGTTTTGGAAAAGAACCCATATGCAATATAATGTGCATGCAATGACTCTATGTGGGATCCAAGTGGAAAACCATGGTGTAGAAGAAGCAAAACACACATAGGAAATCAACTCTCAGTACACATTTAATGCACTAGTGGGTGTAAGAGAAGTTTCATCAAAGGTCATATAATCCACTAGAGTAGTCCGTGTGTGTGGTCATGTAAATATGATCAATATGGTAATGTGGATCATCAATAATGACTATCTATATATATATCAATGTGTGTGGTTTAGAAAAAGAACACATGCAAATCACTCTAGGGGATGATCCACATATATATATATACATGTGTCAAACCATCATGGTCATATATATAGAGACCAAAAACTCACTAGTGTGACAGAAATTGAATCACAGAATCCACTTGAGTGTGTGTGGTCATCAGATATCAATGTGGTTTTGGAAAAGAACACATATATGAAATATAATGTGCATGGTGGATAACCATGGTGTAGAAGAAGCAAAACACACATAGGAAATTTACTCCAGTACACATTTAATGCATTAGTGGGTGGCAGAGAAGTTGCATCACAGATCATACAATCCACTAGAGTAGTGTGTGTGTGTCTTCATGTAGATATGATCAATGTGGTCATGTGGATCATCAATAATGACTATCTATATATATCAATGTGTGTGGTTTAGGAAAAGAACACATGCAAATCACTCTAGGGGGTGATCCACATATATATATACATGTGTGTCAAACATTCATGTTCATGTATATAGAGACAAAAAAATCACTAGTGTGTCAGAAGTTGAATCACATAATCCACTGGAGTGTGTAAGGTCATCTTAATGTGGTTTTGGAAAAGAACACATATGCAATATAATGTGCATGCAATGATTCTATGGGGGATCCAAGTGGAAAACTATGGTGTAGAAGAAGCAAGACACACAAAGGAAATCAATTAAATTCCCGTACACATTTAACGCACCAGTGTGACAAAGAAGTTGCATCACAGATCATGTATATAATCCACTAGAGTAGTGTGTGTGTGAGGTCATGTATATATATGATCGATGTGGTCATGTGGATCATCAATAATGACTATCTATATATATCAATGTGTGGTTGAGGAAAAGAACACATGCAAATCACTCTAGGGGATGATCCATATGTATACATGTGTCAAAACATCATGGACATATATATAGAGACCAAAAACACAATAGTGTGACAGAAGATGAATCACAGAATCCACTTGAGTGTGTGTGGTCATCAGATATCAATGTGGTTTTGGAAAAGAATGCATATGCAATATAATGTGCATGCAATGACTCTATGTGGGATCCAAGTGGAAAACCATGGTGTAGAAGAAGCAAAACACATAAAGGAAATCAACTCCCAGTACACATTTAATGCACCAGTGTGACAGAGAAGTTGCATCCAGATCATATAATCAACTAGAGTAGTGTATGTGTGTGGTCATGTATAGATATGATCAATGTGGTCATGTGGATCATCAATAATGACTATCTATATATATCAATGATGTGTGGTTTAGGAAAAGAACAGATGCAAATCACTCTAGGGGATGGTCCATATATATACAAGTGTCAAACCATCATGGATATATATATAGATACCAAAAACACACTAGTGTGACAGAAGTTGAATCACAGAATCCACTGTAGTGTGTGTGGTCATCAGATATCAATGTGGTTTTGGAAAAGAACACATATGCAATATAATGTGCATACCATGACTCTATGTGGGATCCAAGTGGAAAACCATGGTGTAGAAGAAGCAAGACACACATAGGAAATCAACTCCCAGTACACATTTAATGCACTAGTGTGACAGAGAAGTTGCATCACAGATCATATAATCACCTAGAGTAGTGTGTGTGTGGTCATGTATAGATATGATCAATGTGGTCATGTGGATCATCAATAATGACTATCTATATATATCAATGTGTGGTTTAGGAAAAGAACAGATGCAAATCAATCTAGGGAATGATCCATATATATACAAGTGTCAAACCATCATGGACATATATATAGATACCAAAAACACACTAGTGTGACAGAAGTTGAATCACAGAATCCACTGTAGTGTGTGTGGTCATCAGATATCAATGTGGTTTTGGGAAAGAACACATATGCAATATAATGTGGATGCAATGACTCTATGTGGGATCCATGTGGAAAACCATGGTGTATAAGAATCAAAACACACATAGGAAATAAACTCCTAGTACACATTTAATGCACTGGTGGGTGACGTAGAAGTTGCATCAAAGGTCATATAATCCACTAGAGTACTACGTGTGTGTGGTCATGTAAATATGAACAATGTGGCCAAGTGGATCATCAATAATGACTATCTATATATATCAATTATATGTGTGGTTTAGGAAAAGAACACATGCAAATCACTCTAGGGGATGATCCATGTATATATATGTGTCAAACCATCATGGTCATATATACAGAGACCAAAAACACACTAGTGTGACAGAAGTTGAATCATAGAATCCAATGGAGTGTGTGTGTGGTCATCAGATATCAATGTGGTTTCGAAAAAGAACACATATGCAATAAAAAGATCATTGAGATGCTCATTGTCTGCTTGCCTTGTTATTTTGATTATGGGATAGCTCCTGTGTCAAGTGCAAGGTGTACCCCGTTGGCGGTTCTCTATGATACGTATATAATTACAATGACAAGAGCTTACTTGTGACTGAAGTTGAGTAGCATGAGGATCGGTCTTCATAAGCAAGGGGCATGCGACTTCGATTTATAACTTGTCAAGCATATCCTCTTAGTTGTGTCACTTTAACCTTAACCATTTAAAGATGCTTATGATAGGGGCAATGAGAGCTCAAAGCTAACAAGTACCATACTTTTAGCATTTGGAAGCCTTTCAAATTATTCAAAACCTTTTCTTTTACTTGTTGAGTCTCCACATATTCTTCGAGCACCTTCTTGAGAGCATAGTTGTCATTCTTCGTGCTTGTCTCGTTACTTGATTATTTGTGTTATGACTTTGATGCTTGTATCTTTGATATCCTTACTTCTAGTCTTCACCTGAACTTCAGAGGTGCCTTAGCATTCATAATCAAAGGGAAGCGAGATACCACTCTATCATACCTTGTTATGAGCATTGTAATGTTGCTTATGTATATGCTTCATGCTACTTATTATTTTTGAGTTGGAATCTCTTCATAGTCTGCAATGCCTAGTAAGTACACTTAGTTGCATACTCGTTATTATGAATTGACTAAGTAGTTGATCACATGCTGAGAATATATACATCATATGAAGAAAATGTGTTCGTGAAAGTTCTTTTATCGCACTCAGTTTTCAACTGAATTTCTTGAGGACAAGCAATAAGCTAAGCTTTGGGGAGTTGATACCTCCAAAACGTATCTACTTTCCCGAACACTTTTGCTATTGTTTCTCCTCAAAACCCAGGACACACCACCTGGCCGCATGGGCAAGCCCAGGCCACGCCAGGGGGTGGTCTGGCTGCCCTAGAGTCCCCCTCGGTCTCCCTCTTCTCCTATAAGTTGCCTTCTGACCTAAAAACTATGAGGGGGTTCGGCGTTTTTCCAGAAGGACTTCCGCTCCGCCGCCACCACCAGATTCCACGAAACAGCACCAGAAACTCCGTTCCAGCACCCTGCCGAGATAGGGAATTGGAGGAGATCATCGCCATCATCATCACCATCGCTTCTCCATCGACCATCCATGTTTCCCCCATCTATGAGTGAGTAATCCCCCGCTGTAGGATATGGGGATGGTAGGGATTGGATGAGATCGTTCATGTAATGGCATCAGATTGTTAGGGCATGGTGCCTAGTATCTTTTATTAGTGCTTTATGACTTTGTTGCGACTTGTTGTGCGTAATTATTATCACTAGGGACCGAGTGCCATGATTTCAGATCTGAACATGTTATTGATTCATTATGATAGTATTGTTTTTGGTCTTATCTGCAAGTTGTATACACACGTTGTTGTCCGGAACCAATGGCCCCAAAGTGTCAGAAATCGGGATAACCGGAGGGAATGGCTTTGATGTGAGGATCACATGTGTTCACAAAGTGTTAATGCTTTGCTCCGGTGCTCTATTAAAAGGAGCACCTTAATTGCCAGTAGTTCCCTTGAGGCCCGGCTGCAAACGGGCTGGCAGGACAAAAGATTTTGTGCAAGTTCTCATTGCGAGCACGTATGACTATATATGGAACACATGCCTAGGATTATCTAGTACTTGGATGCTTTATCTTATTTATCTGCAATTGCCCTATGTTCTGATTGCTATGTGAATACCTTGTCCATGCGACGCCCGTCCATCCATCCCTATGCCTACCGCACTCGAATCCTAATGTTTACTGCTATTGTGACTATTGTCTTTACTTTACTGTTGCTGCTACTTTGCTATTCCTACTATAAAACTGTTGCTACTGATAAACTACTGTGTGCAAGATTGTTTCCAGGTGCAGCTGAATTGACAACTAAGTTGTTAAGGCTTATAAATATTCTTTGGCTCCCCATGTGTCGAATCAATAAATTGGGTTTCACTTCCCTCGAAAATACTGCGATACACGCCCTATACTTGTGGGTCGTCAAGACTATTTTCTGGCGCCGTTGTCGGGGAGCATAGCTTTATTTATCAAGTTCACTTGGATTCTCTATTGTTCGCTGCTATCCATCCATCATGCGTAAGTCTTGTGATGGCAAGGTTCCTATTTTACCATCCACTACAAGAAGAGGTATGGTTCTAAACACCTCTGCACCTCTTGATTCACCATCTGTTATAAGTAAGCTCGTTACACCACCACATACACATGCTACACACACTGCTACTACTACTGAATCTGAAACTTCCGATGCTTATGATGCTGCTTCTACTGTGCTTGATAAGAGTGGTTCATTAGGTCCTTTCCTAGAAGCTACGATTGCTAGAACTATAGCTGGAAATACTAAAACTTCTAATGAAGACACTACCACACCTGTTAGTTCTCATGAGGCTAGTGAAAGTTATGATATTGAAGATGGTTATGTTGAGATGACCGATGAATTTATTAAAGAATGTAAAAACACCCATCATAAGAGCGCTGCTAAGAGTCTCCTTGAGAGAGGTGCTATTAAACCCAAATTGTCTCCTATTGCTAAGCTTGCTGCTTCTCCCATAAACATTATACATGAAGATTATGATTTATCTCTCGATCTATCTTACATAGCTATTTGTCAAGAAAGAACCTTTTAGCGGGACTAAGAATGAAACTGCGGTAGCACATATGAATGAACTTTCTACCATGAGTGGTTTGTTTTCTGATGACATTAAGATGCGTACTTACTTTGTTGCTGAGATTTTCCCCTTTTCACTGAAAGGAGAAGCTAAAACTTGGTTTAGTAATTTACCTCCTGGATCTATTGATAGCCCTGATTGCTTGATTAGTACCTTCCTACAGAAATATTTTCCTCCTAGTGCTAGACATGCTATTTTGCAGGAACTTTTTGATTTTAAACAGGGAGAAAAAGAGGTATTGCCTGAATCTTGGGCAAGGTTTTGCGCTTTGATTCATGCACAGGCTAGAAGTCCATTACCTAAGAATGAGCTTCTTGATATATTTTATAATGGACTAACCGAAGAATCTAGGACATACCTAGATAGTTGTGCTGATTGTGTTTTCAGGAATAGGACTTCTAAGGAAGCTGAGGAATTAATGGCTAAAATAGGTAAGAACTATGAAGATTGGACTCCTCCTAAACAAGCTATACCTAAAGTAATTATACCTGAACCTACTATTCCGGTGCATATTCCAACAACAAAGAAGAGGGGAGTTATTGAATTAAATGATGAAGTAATGAAGGAAGCTAAGAAATGTCTTAAAGAGAAGGGAATTAAAGCTACAAATGTCAAGAATTTACCTCCTATAGAAGAATTATGTAAGCCTATTCCCTACTCATCCACTATTGAGGTACACTCTCTCCAACACTTTGATGAAGGTGATATCCCTTATTCTAAACCTCCTGATCAATGCTTAGAAGAATTCGATATCTTAATTGTTAAGCAAGATAATTTTAATAAAAGGGTGCAAAATCATCTAATGGAAAACACTAGAGCTATTGTTGAGTTAAAAGATATTGTGGAAAGAACCTCTAATGATGTTAAAATGATTGTCAAACATTTTCAAATGGTCCAAACTCAAATAGATCAACTTATTAAAGTGCAAAAAGACTTGCTAGTTAATGTTGCTAAAGAAAAACATGCTTATGAAATTAGAACTAGAAGTGGTGCTGCTACCTAGGATGCTCTATATCCTGAGGGGCATGCCAAAACAATTCAGCAGGATTCTCAACAAGCTGAAAATAGTGGCTCTACTCGTAAGAAAAGGAAAAAGAAACATAAAACTATTGTAGAACCCTCTGAACCTGCTATAGATCCTAATAGTAGATCTATCTCTAATGTTGAAACTGAAAGTGGTAATGAAGATAATGAAGTTCGTAATGAAGAAAAAGCTGAAGAAGAACCAGAAAACCACACTAAGAATACTAAATACACTAAAGAAGATTTTATCGCTAAGAAACATGGTAGTGAAAGAGAACCTTGGGTCCAAAAACCTATGACTTTCCCTGATAAGAAACACAAGTTAAAGGAAGATGAACCCTATAATAAGTTTTGTGAGTGGATGAAACCTTTATTCCTGCAAATTCCTTTGACTGATTCTATTAAATTGCCTCCTTACTCAAAGTATATGAAGGATATTGACTCGAATAAAAGGAAGATCCCAAATGAAGAAATTTCTACTTTGCTTGATAATTATTTCTTTAATGGTAAGGTTCCTAAGAAACTTGGAGACCCCGGGATTCCAACTATCCCTTGCTCTATTAAGAAAAGTTATGTTAGAACTGCTTTGTGTGATTTGCAAGCTGGAGTTAGTGCTATGTCTTTCTCTCTCTATAAGAGGCTTCAACTAGAAAAATTAATACCAACTGATATATGTTTGCAAATGGCTGATAAATCTACCACTATTCCTATTGGTATATGTGAGGATGTACCTGTTCAAGTGGCTCATAATTGCTTGATATTAACTAATTTTGTTGTGCTGGAAATGCCCGAAGATGATAATATGTCTATTATTCTTGGGAGACCTTTTCCTTATACTGTAGGAGCTGTTATTAATTGTAATCAAGGAAAGGTGACTTTCAATGTTAATGACAAGGAACATATTGTCTATTTCCCCAAGAAGATTGAAAGGACTTATGGTTTGAATTCATTTGAACATGCTGAGGGCATTCAAGTTGGAGAAATATATTGTCCCATACCAAGAGAAAAATTTGAAACTATTATGATTGGGACCATTGCTATCAAGGTTGAGGTAACATAATCATTAGAGGAATATAAAGTTTTGTCTCATATGAAATTGTTTTGGTAACAAGACCTTTTCAACCTTGTTAACAAAAGGATTTCATTGAACAAAACAATGTTTTCACCATGATTATTTCCGTTTACTTCTATTGCTATCCATTTTAGTTTTTGCTTTCGTTTAGTTTTCTTTTTTGTTGTTAGTTGCTTGCATGTTAGAGTATCTTAGAACTTCTGTACTTCTAGCCTTGTTTTGTCATTGCATCATTTCCAAAAAAAATCTGTCTGTCAGAAAATCATTCTTCTATACCTGAAAAATGCCCAAAAATAAAGGGTCTCGAAAAATTCTAGAAAATTCATATTAAATTTTTACGTGAAAAAGGGGCAGAGGAGTACCTGGGAGGTACCAGGGGGACCCACCAGG
The DNA here is from genome assembly GCA_916181665.1 of Avena sativa. Classification (NCBI taxonomy): domain Eukaryota; kingdom Viridiplantae; phylum Streptophyta; class Magnoliopsida; order Poales; family Poaceae; genus Avena; species Avena sativa. The sequence goes on from OV702287.1 coordinate 578,935,419, forward strand.
AAGGCACACCACCTGGTGGCGCGGCCTGCCCTAGGTGGCGCCATGCCCTGGTGTGGGCCACCCCTGGCCCCCCACTAACTCTCTCACCTGCCACTTTCTTCTCTCTCCCGAGTAAGCTCCAGTTCATTGTTCAAAATCGTGTTCTTGCTGTGCTTGCTCTCGATTTTTTTGATCTCCTTGCTCTGCCCATCTTTGTTGCTGAAATTTGGAGCATTTGTTCCCTGGTATGTGACTCCTCTGCTTGTCCAAGTAGATTTGTGTTTGGTAGTTTATATCTTGAGTATTTTTCTGCTGTAGGTGACAGGTTATGAGGACTTGTAAGCTTGTTTGATGCTTATAGATATAGTTTTGATGCATGTTTAGGCCTCTTACAAGTCCCTATGAGTAGAATCCTTCATTATATTTACTTTACAATCACTAATTTATTAGGTGTTTAAATTTCAGAATACCAAGCATGAACAACCATACCTTTGGAGAGATATTTGAGAGTGATGCACCTAGGAGGTCGAGCCCTCAAGATCAGTCTCTCAGTTTAGGCCATCATACAACGAAGATCTCATTGCAACTCGTATTGGTAATTAAAGGGATGATGGGGATGCTCACCCATCCACTTTTCCTTGTTTTACTTTCTTACAAGCTCTAGGTATTCTTGATGATTTCTTGCTACTGATTGAGAGGGTTGGTTTGACCTCATATATGCAAGATGAGAGTGAGCAATACGCTATGCTCACAAAAACCTTTGTTGAGAGCTTCACGTTTACTAACACATCCTATCAGTCAACTGTCTCTTTCAAAATTTATAATCTGCCCTTCACCATGCCTTTGGAGAGATTTTGCAGTATTGTAGGTGTAAGCATGACATGGACCGTGAAGAAAATTCAAGGGCGGCCTGCTGATTTACTGCAGCTTTACCGAGGGGTGACCAATGATGCTGACCGCGTGGTGCAACGCGGAAAGATAACAAATATCCAACTCCCTGCCCTTAGATACTTTGCATATTATCTTACTACTAGCATACTGGGTAGGGAGAACACAAGTAATATCTCCCACTATCATTTAGCCTTCCTTGCTGCTGTGCTTAACAATGATACTCGGTATAACCTTGGCTCGCTTATTGCTCGCCGCCTAGCTGCTAGAGGGCCTATCTATGGGGGCATCATTGCCTCGCGTATGGTCAATGCATTAGGACTTTTAGTGGACCCCAATGATACTGTACTGGCACCATAGAGGCTTGACCTTGTTGCTATGAAAACTCATCACTTTGTCGCTGCTACTTCTGATTTGACCAGTCTAGTATATAGGATGCTTTTCACTAACGGGGATGAAAGGGAGATCCCTTTGCCACATCCTTGCTGGGCTTCCACGAGCATCATCAGGAGGATGTTCCCTCCTACGATTACTCCGCACACTACGGAGGGACGTACTCGAGCTCACACCAGGACGAGGGTACCTCCTCGTCGTACCATGATGACACTTCATCCTGGCCGGCTTGGGATTGATGCCCACTTAGGAAAAATCCTAAGCTTGCGGGGAGGTATGCTGACACCGCACTCATCTCCATATCATGTTGCGTTAGTACTTTGTATATTCATGTTTCGTTCTCTTTCTAATTTTCGTTCTTTCTTTGCTTTTTGCTTTCTAAAGCACAAAAAGACCAAAAAATATTTTTGTTGTTTCTCTTTGGTTTTCTTCTTCTTTTTGCCTTGGTTTGTTTTCCCCTTTTCCTTTGTTTGAACTATTCGAAAAACCCAAAAATATTTTGCTTTGCTTGTTTTTCCTTTTTGTCGTTCTTCTTTGGCTTTGTTAGTTTGTTGCAGGGTTTAGCAGTCCTCAGTGGATATTGGTTTCATATTATTATTCAAGCCACACAAGTGAAGAGCAATAATGAGGATTAATGACAACTTGAGGCGTGGTAAGAGGCAGGTAACAAACTCTATTTTTTTCATTTTTGTACATATACTCATCATTGTGGGCATGCTTAGCCTGTTCGTGTAGGATGTATGTTATCTTTGGATGCTTAGTAGTTCTTGCTTTCGTATGATTAGTTCCAGCTTGCTAATAGTTTGTAGCATGCCTTATGAATGTTTTCTTGCATTACTTTATTCATAACTTGGTATGACACTGTGGTATCCTCCTCTAAATGTTTCATTTGCATTGACTTGGCACATGCTCACGCATGCATATGACTGAAACAATCAGTTGAGCCTCGATGAATTATTTTTCCTTGAGGATCTTGAATCACTTTCATGCCATGTTTAGTCCTGTTTTGTTGCAAGCATGATTATGACAGGTATTGCTCTCTCGTTTGTCGCTCCCTTACTATTGCTAGCCTTCACTTCCACTGAGTATTGTACTCATGTTCCCAACTCCCTTAAACCAAATATTGCCAAAGTGTCCACCATACCTACCTATTAGCATCATTTGCTATTCCCGTGCATATTCAATATGCCTTGTTTTCTTCTGAATAAAATGTTTGCTTGTTATGAGAAAGTTAGTTAGTAAAGCTCTCACAAACTTGATGCCACACTTTATTTTCTTGCACTTAATAAACCTGAACCATTGCGTCCTTCTTTGTTGCGTATATGCTTGTGCTTTATAAGTTAAAGTCAGCAGAACCATGTATCATGGGGAATGTTTTCAACATTTCATTGGTACTTAGTACCTCGTTGATATCATGTTCTTTTACTTATGGATCCCAACAGTGTGAAATAAAAGTGCAACTTGTAAGATCATGGAGTTTGTATGTATGTTAGAGAAACGCCTGGGCCGCTAGCCTAAGCCATGCCTAATCATGGTGGAAACTTGCAGCATAACCATAATGAGCATTTTATGAAGCATCCTCAATAAAAATCTGTGCACATAGTAAATAAAAAGATCGTTGAGATGCTCATTGTCTGCTTGCCTTGTTATTTTGATTATGGCATAGCTCCTATGTCAAGTGCAAGGGGTACCCCTTTGGCGGTTCTCTATGATACGTATATACTTACAATGACAAGAGCTTACTTGTGACTGAAGTTGAGTAGCATGCGGATCGGTCTTCGTAAGTAAGGGGCAAGAGACTTCAATTAATAACTTTTCAAGCATATCCTCTTAGTTGTGTCACTTTAACCTTAACCATTTAAAGATGCCTATGATAGGGGCAATGAGAGCTCAAAGCTAACAAGTACCATACTTTCAGCATTTGGAAGCCTTTCAAATTATTCAAAACCTTTTCTATTACTTGTTGAGTATCCACATATCCTTCGAGCACATTCTTGAGAGCATAGTTGTCATTCTTCGTGCTTGTCTCATTACTTGATTATTTGTGTTATGACTTTGATGCTTGTATCTTTGATATCTTTACTTCTAGCCTTCACCTGAACTTCAGAGGTGCCTGAGCATTCATAATCAAAGGCAAGCGAGATACCACTCTATCATACCTTGTTATGAGCATTGTAATGTTGCTTATGTTTATGCTTCATGCTACTTATTATTTTTGAGTTGGAATCTCTTCATAGTTTGCAATGCCTAGTAAGTAAACTTAGTTGCATACTCCTTATTATGAGTTGTCTAAGTAGTTGATCACATGCTAAGAATATATACATCATATGAAGCAAATGTGTTCGTGAAAGTTCATTATCGCACTCAGTTTTTAACTGAATTGCTCGAGGACAAGCAATAATCTAAGCTTGGGGGGAGTTGATACGTCCAAAACGTATTTACTTTCCCGAACACTTTTGCTATTGTTTCTCCTCTAAACTTGGGTGATTTGGATGCAACTAACATGGACTGACGCTATTTTCAGCAGAATCACCCTCGTGTCTACTTTTTGTGCAGAAAATCAACTATCAGGAAAAATCCCGGAAAATATGCCGAAAATCCTATTTCACCAGAAGACTCCCGAAGCCAGAATATGAGACGGAGGGGGGCTGGGCCCAGGCCACACCACCTGGCCGCGCATGCAAGCCCAGGACGTGCCAGGGGGTGGTCTGGCCGCCCCAGAGTCCCCCTCGGTCTCCCTCTTCGCCTATAAGTTGCCTTCTGACCTAAAAACTATGGGGGGGTTCGACGTTTTTCCAGAAGGAGTTCCGCTCTGCCGCCACCACCAGATTCCACGAAACAGCACCAGAAACTCTGTTCTGGCACCCTGCCGGGACAGGGAATTGGAGGAGATCATCGCCATCATCATCACCATCGCTTCTCCATCGACTATCCATGTTTCCCCCATCTATGAGTGAGTAATCCCCCGTTGTAGGCTATGGGAATGGTAGGGATTGGATGAGATCGTTCATGTAATGGCATCAGATTGTTAGGGCATGGTGCCTAGTATCTTTTATTACTGCTTTATGATTTTGTTGCGACTTGTTGTGCTTAATGCTTGTCACTGGGGCCCGAGTGCCATGATTTCAGATCTGAACATGTTATTGATTCATTATGATAGAATTGTTTTTGGTCTTATCTGCAAAGTTGAATACACACGTTGTTGTCCGGAACCAATGGCCCCGAAGTGAGAGAAATTGGGATAACCGGAGGGAATGGTTTTGATGTGAGGATCACATGTGTTCGCGGAGTGTTAATGCTTTGCTCCGGTGCTCTATTAAAAGGAGAACCTTAATTTCCAGTAGTTCCCTTGAGGCCCCACTTCACACGGGCTGGCAGGACAAAAGATGTTGTGCAAGTTCTCATTGCGAGCACTAATGACTATATATGGAACACATGCCTAGGATTATCTAGTACTTGGATGCTTTCTTATTTATCTGCAATTGCCCTATGTTCTGATTGCTATGTGAATTGTCTTGTCCACGCAATGCCCGTCCATCCATCCCTATGCCTACCGCACTCAAATCCTATTGTTTACTGCTATTGTTACTATTGTCTTTACTTTATTGCTGCTGCTAGTTTGCTATTCCTACTATAAAACTGTTGCTACTGATAAACTGCTGTGAGAAGGATTGTTTCCAGGTGCAGCTGAATTGACAACCTAGTTGTTAAGGCTTATAAATATTCTTTGGCTCCCCTTGTGTCGAATCAATAAATTGGGTTTCACTTCCCTGGAAAATACAGCGATACACGCCTGGGCGTGAGGCTCATCAGGATCCAAGTGGAAAACCATGGTGTAGAAGAAGCAAAACACACATAGGAAATCAACTCCTATTACACATTTAATGCTCTAGTGGGTGATAGAGAAGTTGCATCACAGAATATAATCCACTAGAGTAGTGTGTATGTGTGTGGTCATGTATAGATATGATCAATGTGGTCATGTGGATCAACAATAATGACTATCTATATATATCAATGTGTGTGGTTTAGGAAAAGAACACATGCAAATCACTCTAGGGGATGATCCATACATATACATGTGTCAAACCACTGTGGACATATATATAGAGACCAAAACCACACTAGTCTGACAGAAGTTGATTCATAGAATCCACTGGAGTGTGTGTGTGGTCATCATATTAATGTGGTTTTGGAAAAGAACACATATGCAATATAATCTGCATGCAATGACTCTTTGTGGGATCCAAGTGGAAAACCATGGTGTAGAAGAAGCAAAACACACATAGGAAATCAACTCCTAGTACACATTTAATGCACTGGTGGGTGTTAGAGAAGTTTCATCAAAGGTCATATAATCCACTAGAGTAGTCCGTGTGTGTGGTCATGTAAATATGATCAATATGGTCATGTGGATCATCAATAATGACTATCTATATATATCAATAATGTGTGTAGATTAGGAAAAGAACACATGCAAATCACTCTAGGGGATGATCCATGTATATACATTTGTCAAACCATCATGGTCATTTATATAGAGACCAAAAACTCACTAGTGTGACAGAAGTTGAATCACAGAATCCATTAGAGTGTGTGTGGTCATCAGATATCAATGTGGTTTTGGAAAAGAACGCATATGCAATATAATGTGCATCCAATGACTCTAAGTGGGATCCAAGTGGAAAACCATGGTCTATAAGAAGGAAAACACACATAGGAAATCAACACCCAGTACACATTTAATGCACCAGTGGGTGACAGAGAAGTTTCATCAAAGGCCATATAATCCACTAGAGTAGTGCGTGTGTGTGGTCATGTAAATATTATCAATGTTGTCATCTGGATCATCAATAATGACTATCTATATATCAATGATGTGTGTAGATTAGGAAAAGAACACATGCAAATCACTCTAGGGCATGATCCATGTATATACATTTGGCAAACCATCATGGTAATTTATATAGAGACCAAAAACTCACTAGTGTGACAGAAGTTGAATCACGGAATCCACTGGAGTGTGTGTAGTCATCAGATATCAATGTGGTTTTGGAAAAGAACATATATGCAATATAATGTGCATGCAATGAATCTATGTGGGATCCAAGTGCAAAACCATGGTGTAGAAGAAGCAAGACACACAAAGGAAATCAACTCCCTGTACACATTTAATGCACCAGTGTGACAGAGAAGTTGCATCCAGATCATATAATCAACTAGAGTAGTGTGTGTGTGGTCATGTATATATATGATCAATGTGGTCTTGTGGATCATAAATAATGACTATGTATATATATCAATGTGTGGTTTAGGAAAAGAACACATGAAATCACTCTAGGGGATGATCCAGGTATATAGATGTGTCAAACCATCATGGTCATATATATAGAGACCAAGAACACACAAGTGACACAGAAGTTGAATCACAGAATCCACTAGAGTGTGTGTGTGTTCATCAGATATCAATGTGGTTTTGGAAAAGAACACATATGCAATATAATGTGCATACCATGACTCTACGGGCGATCCAAGTGGAAAACTATGGTGTAGAAGAAGCAAGACACACATAGGAAATCAACACCCACTACACATTTAATGCACCTGTGTGACAGAGAAGTTGCATCATAGATCATATATATAATCCAATGGAGTAGTGTCTGTGTGGTCATGTATAGATATGATCAATGTGGTCATGTGGATCATCAATAATGACTAACAATATATATATCAATGATGTGTGGTTTAGGAAAAGAACATATGAAAATCACTCTAGGTGATGCTCCATGTATATACATGTGTCAAACTATCATGGTCATATATATAGAGACCAAAAACACATAGAATCCGTTGGAGTGTGTGTGTGGTCATCAGATATCAATCTAGTTTTGGAAAAGAACACATATGCAATATAATCTGCATGCAATGACTCTTTGTGGGATCCTAGTGGAAAACCATGGTGTAGAAGAAGCAAAACACACATAGGAAATCAACTCCTAGTACACATTTAATGCACTAGTGGGTGTTAGAGAAGTTTCATCAAAGGTCATATAATCCACTAGAGTAGTCCGTGTGTGTGGTCATGTAAATATGATCAATATGGTCATGTGGATCATCAATAATGACTATCTATATATATCAATAATGTGTGTAGATTAGGAAAAGAACACATGCAAATCACTCTAGGGGATGATCCATGTATATACATTTGTCAAACCATCATGGTCATTTATATAGAGACCAAAAACTCACTAGTGTGACAGAAGTTGAATCACAGAATCCATTAGAGTGTGTGTGGTCATCAGATATCAATGTGGTTTTGGAAAAGAACGCATATGCAATATAATGTGCATCCAATGACTCTATGTGGGATCCAAGTGGAAAACCATGGTCTATAAGAAGGAAAACACACATAGGAAATCAACACCCAGTACACATTTAATGCACCAGTGGGTGATAGAGAAGTTTCATCAAAGGCCATATAATCCACTAGAGTAGTGCGTGTGTGTGGTCATGTAAATATTATCAATGTTGTCATCTGGATCATCAAAAATGACTATCTATATATCAATGATGTGTGTAGATTAGGAAAAGAACACATGCAAATCACTCTAGGGCATGATCCATGTATATACATTTGGCAAACCATCATGGTAATTTATATAGAGACCAAAAACTCACTAGTGTGACAGAAGTTGAATCACGGAATCCACTGGAGTGTGTGTAGTCATCAGATATCAATGTGGTTTTGGAAAAGAACATATATGCAATATAATGTGCATGCAATGAATCTATGTGGGATCCAAGTGCAAAACCATGGTGTAGAAGAAGCAAGACACACAAAGGAAATCAACTCCCTGTACACATTTAATGCACCAGTGTGACAGAGAAGTTGCATCCAGATCATATAATCAACTAGAGTAGTGTGTGTGTGGTCATGTATATATATGATCAATGTGGTCTTGTGGATCATAAATAATGACTATGTATATATATCAATGTGTGGTTTAGGAAAAGAACACATGAAATCACTCTAGGGGATGATCCAGGTATATAGATGTGTCAAACCATCATGGTCATATATATAGAGACCAAGAACACACAAGTGACACAGAAGTTGAATCACAGAATCCACTAGAGTGTGTGTGTGTTCATCAGATATCAATGTGGTTTTGGAAAAGAACACATATGCAATATAATGTGCATACCATGACTCTACGGGCGATCCAAGTGGAAAACTATGGTGTAGAAGAAGCAAGACACACATAGGAAATCAACACCCACTACACATTTAATGCACCTGTGTGACAGAGAAGTTGCATCATAGATCATATATATAATCCAATGGAGTAGTGATGTGTGGTCATGTATAGATATGATCAATGTGGTCATGTGGATCATCAATAATGACTAACAATATATATATCAATGATGTGTGGTTTAGGAAAAGAACATATGAAAATCACTCTAGGTGATGCTCCATGTATATACATGTGTCAAACTATCATGGTCATATATAGAGAGACCAAAAACACATAGAATCCGTTGGAGTGTGTGTGTGGTCATCAGATATCAATCTAGTTTTGGAAAAGAACACATATGCAATATAATGTGCATGCAATGACTCTATGTGGGATCCAAGTGGAAAACCATGGTGCAGAAGAAGCAAGACACACATAGGAAATCAACTCCTAGTACACATTTAATGCACTAGTGTGACAGAGAAGTTGCATCACATATCATATAATCACCTAGAGTAGTGTGTGTGTGTGGTCAGGTATAGATATGATCAATGTGGTCATCTGGATATATCAATGTGTGGTTTAGGAAAAGAACACATGCAAATCATTGTAGGGAATGATCCATATATATATACATGTGTCAAACCATCATGTACATATATATAGAGACCAAAAACACACTAGTGTGACATAAGTTGAATCACAGAATCCACTGGAGTGTGTGTGGTCATCATATATCAATGTGGTTTTGGAAAATAACACATATGCAATATAATGTGCATGCAATAACTCTATGTGGGCTCCAAGTGCAAAACCATGGTGTATAATAATCAAAATACACATAGGAAATAAACTCCCAGTACACATTTAATGCACCGGTGGGTGACAGAGAAGTTGCATCAAAGGTCATATAATCCACTAGAGTACTGCATGTGTGTGGTCATGTAAATATGATCAATGTGTTCATGTGGATCATCATTAATGACTATCTATATATATCAATGTGTGTGGTTTAGGAAAAGAACACATGCAAATCACTCTAGGGGATGATCCACATATATATATACATGTGTCAAACCATCATGGTCATATATAGAGACAAAAAACTCACTAGTGTGACAGAAATTGAATCACAGAATCCACTGGAATGTGTGTGGTCATCAGATATCAATGTGGTTTTGGAAAAGAACACATATATCCAATATAATGTGCATGCAATGACTCTATGTGGTATCCAAGTGGATAACCATGGTGTAGAAGAAGCAAAACACACATAGGAAATCAACTCCAGTACACATTTAATGCACTAGTGGGTGACAGAGAAGTTGCATCACAGATCATACAATCCACTAGAGTAGTGTGTGTGTGTGTCCATGTAGATATGATCAATGTGGTCATGTGGATCATAAATAATCACTATCTATATATATCAATGTGTGTGGTTTAGGAAAAGAACACATGCAAATCACTCTAGGGGGTGATCCACATATATATATATATACATGTGTGAAAAAACTCAATAGTGTGACAGAAGTTGAATCACATAATCCATTGGAGTGTGTAAGGTCATCAGATATCAATGTGGTTTTGGAAAATAACACATATGCAATATAATGTGCATGCAATGACTCTATGGGGAACCAAGTGGAAAACTATAGTGTAGAAGAAGAAAGACACACAGAGGAAATCAAGTCCCCGTACACATTTAATGCACCAGTGTGACAGAGAAGTTGCATCACAGATCATGTATATAATCCACTAGAGTAGTGTGTGTGAGTGGCCATGTACATATATGATCGATGTGGTCATCTGGATCATCAATAATGACTGTCTATATATGTCAATGATGTGCGGTTAAGGAAAAGAACACATGCAAAGCACTCTAGGGGATGATCCATGTATATACATCTGCCAAACCATCATGATCATATACATAGAGACCAAAACCACACTAGTGTGATAGAACTTGAATCATAGGATCCACTGGAGTGTGTGTGGTCATCAGATATTAATGTGGTTTTGGAAAAGAACACATATGAAATATAATGTGCATGCGATGACTCTATGTGGGATCTAAGTGGAAAACCATGGTGTAGAAGAAGCAAGACACACAAAGAAATCAACTCCCAGTACACACTTAATGCACCAGTGTGACAGAGAAGTGGCATCACAAATCATGTATATAATCCACTAGAGTAGTGTGTGTGTGCGGTCATGTATAGACATGATCAATGTGGTCATGTGGATCATCAATAATGACTATCTTTATATATCAATGTGTGGTTGAGGAGAAGAACAGATGCAAATCACTCTAGGGGATGATCCATATGTATACATGTGTCAAAACATCATGGACATATATTTAGAGACCAAAAACACACTAGTGTGACAGAAGTTGAATCACAGAATCCACTTGAGTGTGTGTGGTCATCAGATATCAATGTGGTTTTGGAAAAGAACGCATATGCAATATAATGTGCATGCAATGACTCTATGTGGTATCCAAGTGGAAAACCATGGTCTATAAGAAGCAAAACACACATAGGAAATCAACACCCAGTACACATTTAATGCACCAGTGGGTGATAGAGAAGTTTCATCAAAAGCCATATAATCCACTAGAGTAGTGCGTGTGTGTGGTCATGTAAATATTATCAATGTTGTCATGTGGATCATCAATAATGACTATCTGTATATCAATGATGTGTGTAGATTAGGAAAAGAACACATGCAAATCACTCTAGGGCATGATCCATGTATATACATTTGTCAAACAATCACGGTCATTTATATAGAGACCAAAAACTCACTAGTGTGACAGAAGTTGAATCACAGAATCCACTAGAGTGTGTATGGTCATCAGATATCAATGTGGTTTTGGAAAATAACACATATGCAATATAATGTGCATTCAATGACTCTATGTGGGATCCATGTGGAAAACCATGGTGTAGAAGAAGCAAGAAACAATAAGGGAATCAACTCCCAGTACGCATTTAATGCACCAGTGTGACAGAGAAGTTGCATCTAGATCATATAATCAACTAGAGTAGTGTGTGTGTGTGTGGTCATGTATAGATATGATCAATGTGGTCATGTGGATCATCAATAATGACTATCTATATATATCAATCATGTGTGGTTTAGGAAAAGAACACATGAAAATCACTCTAGGGGATGATCCATGTATATACATGTGTCAAACCATCATGGTCATATATATACAGACCAAAAACACACTAGTGTGAGAGAAGTTGAATCACAGAATCCACTAGAGTGTGTGTGTGGTCATCAGATATCAATGTGGTTTTGGGAAAGAACACATATGCAATATAATGTGCATGACATGACTCTATGTGGGATCCAAGTGGAAAACCATGGTGTAGAAGAAGCAAGACACACATAGGAAATCTACTCCCAGTACACATTTAATGCACTAGTATGATAGAGAAGTTGCATCAAAGATCATATAATCACCTAGAGTAGTGTGTGTGTGGTCATGTATAGATATGATCAATGTGGTCATGTGGATCATCAATAATGACTATCTATATATATCAATGTGTGGTTTAGGAAAAGAACACATGCAAATCACTCTAGGGAATGATCCATATGTATTCATGTGTCAAAACATCATGGACATATATAGATACCAAAACCACACTAGTGTGAGAGAATTTGTATCACAAAATCCACTGGAGTGTGTGTGGTCATCAGATATCAATGTGCTTTGGGAAAAGAACACATATGCAATATAATGTGCATGTAATGACTCTATGTGGGATCCAAGTGTAAAACCATGGTGTAGGAGAAGAAAAACACACATAGGAAATCAACTCCCAGTACACATTTAATGCACAAGTGAGTGATAGAGAAGTTTCATCAAAGGTCATATAATCCACTAGAGTAGTGCGTGTGTGTGGTCATGTAAATATAATCAAAGTGGTCAAGTGGATAATCAATAATGACTATCTATATATATCAGTGATGTGTGTAGATTAGGAAAATAACACATGCAAATCACTCTAGGGGATGATCCATGTATATACATTTGTCAAACCATCAAGGTCATTTATATAGAGACCAAAAATGCACTAGTGTGACAGAAGTTGAATCACAGAATCCACTGGAGTGTGTGTGGTCATCAGATATCAATGTGGTTTTGGAAAAGAACACATATGCAATATAATGTGCATGCAATGACTATGTGGGATCCAAGTGGAAAACCATGGTGTAGAAGAAGCAAGACACACAAAGGAAATCAACTCCCAGTACACATTTAATGCTCCAGTGTGACAGAGAAGTTGCATCCAGATCATATAATCAACTAGAGTAGTGTGTGTGTGTGTGTGGTCATGTATATATATGATCAATGTGGCCATGTGGATCATCAATAATGACTATCTATATATATAAATGTGTGGTTTAGGAAAAGAACACATTAAATCTCTCTCGGGGATGATCCATGTATATACATGTGTCAAACCATCATGGTCATATATATAGAGACAAAAAACACACTAGTGACATAGAAGGTTAATCACATAATCCACTAGAGTGTGTGTGTGGTCATCAGATATGAATGTGGTTTTGGAAAAGAACACATATGCAATATAATGTGCATACCATGACTCTATGGGAGATCCAAGTGGAAAACTATGGTGTAGAATAAGCAAGACACACATAGGAAATCAACTCCCAGTACACATTTAATGCACCAGTGTGACAGAGAAGTTGCATCACAGATCATATATATAATCCACTAGAGTAGTGTGTGTGTGGTCATGTATAGATATGATCAATGTGGTCATGTGGATCATCAATAATGACTATCTATATATATAATCCACATTTAATGCACCAGTGGGTGATAGAGAAGTTTCATCAAAGGTCATATAATCCACTAGAGTAGTGCGTGTGTGTGGTCATGTAAATATGATCAATGTTGTCATGTGGATCATCAATAATGACTATCTATATATCAATGATGTGTATAGATTAGGAAAATAACACATGCAAATCACTCTAGGGCATGATCCATGTATATACATTTGTCAAACCATCATGGTCACTTATATAGAGACCAAAAACTCACTAGTGTGACAGAAGTTGAATCACAAAATCCACTTGAGTGTGTGTGGTCATCAGATATCAAAGTGGTTTTGGAAAAGAACACATATGCAATATAATGTGCATGCCATGACTCTATATGGGATCCATGTGGAAATCCATGGTGTAGAAGAAGCAAGACACAGAAAGGAAATCAACTCCCAGTACACATTTAATGCACCAGTGTGACAGAGAAGTTGCATCCAGATCATATAATCAACTAGAGTAGTGTGTGTGTGTGGTCATGTATAGATATGATTAATGTGGTCTTGTGGATCATCAATAATGACTATCTATATATATCAATGATGTGTGGTTTAGGAAAAGAACACATGCAAATCACTCTAGGGGATGATCCATGTATATACATGTGTCAAACCATCATGGTCATATATATACAGAACAAAAACACACTAGTGTGACAGAAGTTGAATCACAGAATCCACTAGAGTGTGTGTGTGGTCATCAGATATCAATGTGGTTTTGGGAAAGAACACATATGCAATATAATGTGCATACCATGACTCTATGTGGGATCCAAGTGGAAAACCATGGTGTAGAAGAAGCAAGACACACATAGGAAATCAACTCCTAGTACACATGTAATGCACTAGTGTGACAGAGAAGTTGCATCACAGATCATATAATCACCTAGAGTAGTGTGTGTGTTGTCATGTATAGATATGATCAATGTGCTCATGTGGATCATCAATAATGACTATCTATATATATCAATGTGTGGTTTAGGAAAAGAACATATGAAAATCACTTTATGGAATGATCCATATATATACAAGTGTCAAACCATCATGGACATATATATAGATACAAAAAACACACTAGTTTGACAGAAGTTGAATCACGGAATCCACTGTAGTGGGTGTGGTCATCAGATATCAATGTGGTTTTGGAAAAGAACACATATGGAATATAATGTGCATGCAATGACTCTATGTGGGATCCATGTGGAAAACCATGGTGTATAAGAATCGAAACACACATAGGAAATAAACTCCCAGTACACATTTAATGCACCTGTGGTTGATAGAGAAGTTGCATCAAAGGTCATATAATCCACTAGAGTACTACGTGTGTGTGGTCATGTAAATATGACCAATGTGGTCATGTGGATCATCAATAATGACTATCTATATATATTAATTATATGTGTGGTTTAGGAAAAGAACACATGCAAATCACTCTAGGGGATGATCCATGTATATATATGTGTCAAACCATCATGGTCATATATATAGAGACCAAAAACACACTAGTGTGACAGAACTTGAATCACAGAATCCAATGGAGTGTGTGTGTGGTCATCAGATATCAATGTGGTTTTGGAAAAGAACACATAAGCAATATAATGTGCATGCAATGACTCTATGTGGGATCCAAGTGGAAAACCATGGTGTAGAAGAAGCAAGACACACATAGGAAATCAACTCCTAGTACACATGTAATGCACTAGTGTGACAGAGAAGTTGCATCACAGATCATATAATCACCTAGAGTAGTGTGTGTGTGTTGTCATGTATAGATATGATCAATGTGCTCATGTGGATCATCAATAATGACTATCTATATATATCAATGTGTGGTTTAGGAAAAGAACATATGAAAATCACTCTATGGAATGATCCATATATATACAAGTGTCAAACCATCATGGACATATATATAGATACAAAAAACACACTAGTGTGACAGTAGTTGAATCACGGAATCCACTATAGTGGGTGTGGTCATCAGATATCAATGTGGTTTTGGAAAAGAACACATATGGAATATAATGTGCATGCAGTGACTCTATGTGGGATCCATGTGGAAAACCATGGTGTATAAGAATCAAAACACACATAGGAAATAAACTCCCAGTACACATTTAATGCACCTCTGGTTGACAGAGAAGTTGCATCAAAGGTCATATAATCTACTAGATTACTACGTGTGTGTGTTCATGTAAATATGACCAATGTGGTCATGTGGATCATCAATAATGACTATCTATATATATCAATTATATGTGTGGTTTAGGAAAATAACACATGCAAATCACTCTAGGGGATGATCCATGTATATATATATATGTGTCAAACCATCATGGTCATATATATAGAGACCAAAAACACACTAGTGTGACAGAACTTGAATCACAGAATCCAATGGAGTGTGTGTGTGGTCATCAGATATCAATGTGGTTTTGGAAAAGAACACATACGCAATATAATGTGCATGCAATGACTCTATGTGGGATCCAAGTGGAAAACCATGGTGTAGAAGAAGCAAAACACACACAGGAAATCAACTCCCAGTACACATTTAGTGCACCAGTGGGTGACAGAGAAGTTGCATCATAAAATATAATCCACTAGAGTAGTGTGTATGTGTGTGGTCATGTATAGATATGATCAATGTGGTCATGTGGATCATCAATAATGACTATCTATATATATATCAGTATGTGTGGTTTAGGAAAAGAACACACGAACATCACTCTAGGGGATGATCCATACATATACATGTGTCAAACCACCGTGGACATATATATAGAGACCAAAACCACACTAGTGTGACAGAAGTTGAATCATAGAATCACTCTAGGGGATGATCCATATGTATTCATGTGTCAAAACATCATGGACATATATATAGATACCAAAACCACACTAGTGTGAGAGAATTTGTATCACAAAATCCACTGGAGTGTGTGTGGTCATCAGATATCAATGTGCTTTTGGAAAAGAACACATATGCAATATAATGTGCATGTAATGACTCTATGTGGGATCCAAGTGTAAAACCATGGTGTAGGAGAAGAAAAACACACATAGGAAATCAACTCCCAGTACACATTTAATGCACAAGTCAGTGATAGAGAAATTTCATCAAAGGTCATATAATCCACTAGAGTAGTGCGTGTGTGTGGTCATGTAAATATAATCAAAGTGGTCAAGTGGATAATCAATAATGACTATCTATATATATCAGTGATGTGTGTAGATTAGGAAAATAACACATGCAAATCACTCTAGGGGATGATCCATGTATATACATTTGTCAAACCATCAAGGTCATTTATATAGAGACCAAAAATGCACTAGTGTGACAGAAGTAGAATCACAGAATCCACTGGAGTGTGTGTGGTCATCAGATATCAATGTGGTTTTGGAAAAGAACACATATGCAATATAATGTGCATGCAATGACTATGTGGGATCCAAGTGGAAAACCATGGTGTAGAAGAAGCAAGACACACAAAGGAAATCAACTCCCAGTACATATTTAATGCTCCAGTGTGATAGAGAAGTTGCATCCAGATCATATAATCAACTAGAGTAGTGTGTGTGTGTGTGGTCATGTATATATATGATCAATGTGGCCATGTGGATCATCAATAATGACTATCTATATATATAAATGTGTGGTTTAGGAAAAGAACACATTAAATCACTCTCGGGGATGATCCATGTATATACATGTGTCAAACCATCATGGTCATATATATAGAGACGAAAAACACACTAGTGACATAGAAGGTTAATCACATAATCCACTAGAGTGTGTGTGTGGTCATCAGATATCAATGTGGTTTTGGAAAAGAACACATATGCAATATAATGTGCATACCATGACTCTATGGGAGATCCAAGTGG
Source organism: Avena sativa (assembly GCA_916181665.1). Lineage (NCBI taxonomy): Eukaryota > Viridiplantae > Streptophyta > Magnoliopsida > Poales > Poaceae > Avena > Avena sativa. The sequence continues at coordinate 578,952,685 of OV702287.1, forward strand.
AAAACTATGGTGTAGAAGAAGCAAGACACACATAGGAAATCAACTCCTAGTACACATTTAATGCAAAAGTGTGATAGAGAAGTTGCATCACAGATCATATATATAATCCACTAGAGTAGTGTGTGTGTGGTCATGTATAGATATGATCAATGTGGTCATGTGGATCATCAATAATGACTATCTATATATATAATCCACATTTAATGCACTAGTGGGGGATAGAGAAGTTTCATCAAAGGTCATATAATCCACTAGAGTAGTGCGTGTGTGTGGTCATGTAAATATGATCAATGTTGTCATGTGGATCATCAATAATGACTATCTATATATCAATGATGTGTATAGATTAGGAAAATAACACATGCAAATCACTCTAGGGCATGATCCATGTATATACATTTGTCAAACCATCATGGTCACTTATATAGAGACCAAAAACTCACTAGTGTGACAGAAGTTGAATCACAGAATCCACTTGAGTGTGTGTGCTCATCAGATATCAATGTGGTTTTGGAAAAGAACACATACGCAATATAATGTGCATGCCATGACTCTATATGGGATCCATGTGGAAATCCATTGTGTAGAAGAAGCAAGACACAGAAAGGAAATCAACTCCCAGTACACATTTAATGCACCAGTGTGACAGAGAAGTTGCATCTAGATCATATAATCAACTAGAGTAGTGTGTGTGTGTGGTCATGTATAGATATGATTAATGTGGTCTTGTGGATCATCAATAATGACTATCTATATATATCAATGATGTGTGGTTTAGGAAAAGAACACATGAAAATCACTCTAGGGGATGATCCATGTATATACATGTGTCAAACCATCATGGTCATATATATACAGATCAAAAACACACTAGTGTGACAGAAGTTGAATCACAGAATCCATTAGAGTGTGTGTGTGGTCATCAGATATCAATGTGGTTTTGGGAAAGAACACATATGCAATATAATGTGCATAGCATGACTCTATGTGGGATCCAAGTGGAAAACCATGGTGTAGAAGAAGCAAGACACACATAGGAAATCAACTCCTAGTACACATGTAATGCACTAGTGTGACAGAGAAGTTGCATCACAGATCATATAATCACCTAGAGTAGTGTGTGTGTTGTCATGTATAGATATGATCAATGTGCTCATGTGGATCATCAATAATGACTATCTATATATATCAATGTGTTGTTTAGGAAAAGAACATATGAAAATCACTCTATGGAATGATCCATATATATACAAGTGTCAAACCATCATGGACATATATATAGATACAAAAAACACACTAGTGTGACAGAAGTTGAATCACGGAATCCACTGTAGTGGGTGTGGTCATCAGATATCAATGTGGTTTTGGAAAAGAACACATATGGAATATAATGTGCATGCAATGACTCTATGTGGGATCCATGTGGAAAACCATGGTGTATAAGAATCAAAACACACATAGGAAATAAACTCCCAGTACACATTTAATGCACCTGTGGTTGACAGAGAAGTTGCATCAAAGGTCATATAATCCACTAGAGTACTACGTGTGTGTGGTCATGTAAATATGACCAATGTGGTCATGTGGATCATCAATAATGACTATCTATATATATCAATTATATGTGTGGTTTAGGAAAAGAACACATGCAAATCACTCTAGGGGATGATCCATGTATATATATGTGTGTCAAACCATCATGGTCATATATATAGAGACCAAAAACACACTAGTGTGACAGAACTTGAATCACAGAATCCAATGGAGTGTGTGTGTGGTCATCAGATATCAATGTGGTTTGGGAAAAGAACACATATGCAATATAATGTGCATGCAATGACTCTATGTGGGATCCAAGTGGAAAACCATGGTGTAGAAGAAGCAAGACACACATAGGAAATCAACTCCTAGTACACATGTAATGCACTAGTGTGACAGAGAAGTTGCATCACAGATCATATAATCACCTAGAGTAGTGTGTGTGTTGTCATGTATAGATATGATCAATGTGCTCATGTGGATCATCAATAATGACTATCTATATATATATCAATGTGTGGTTTAGGAAAAGAACATATGAAAATCACTCTATGGAATGATCCATATATATACAAGTGTCAAACCATCATGGACATATATATAGATACAAAAAACACACTAGTGTGACAGTAGTTGAATCACGGAATCCACTATAGTGGGTGTGGTCATCAGATATCAATGTGGTTTTGGAAAAGAACACATATGGAATATAATGTGCATGCAATGACTCTATGTGGGATCCATGTGGAAAACCATGGTGTATAAGAATCAAGACACACATAGGAAATAAACTCCCAGTACACATTTAATGCACCTCTGGTTGACAGAGAAGTTGCATCAAAGGTCATATAATCCACTAGATTACTACGTGTGTGTGGTCATGTAAATATGACCAATGTGGTCATGTGGATCATCAATACTGACTATCTATATATATCAATTATATGTGTGGTTTAGGAAAATAACACATGCAAATCACTCTAGGGGATGATCAATGTATATATATATGTGTCAAACCATCATGGTCATATATATAGAGACCAAAAACACACTAGTATGACAGAACTTGAATCACAGAATCCAATGGAGTGTGTGTGTGGTCATCAGATATCAATGTGGTTTTGGAAAAGAACACATACGCAATATAATGTGCATGCAATGACTCTATGTGGGATCCAAGTGGAAAACCATGGTGTAGAAGAAGCAAAACACACACAGGAAATCAACTCCAAGTACACATTTAGTGCACCAGTGGGTGACAGAGAAGTTGCATCACAGAATATAATCCACTAGAGTAGTGTGTATGTGTGTGGTCATGTATAGATATGATCAATGTAATCATGTGGATCATCAATAATGACTATCTATATATATCAATGTGTGTGGTTTAGGAAAAGAACACATGAACATCACTCTAGGGGATGATCTATACATATACATGTGTCAAACCACCGTGGACATATATATAGAGACCAAAACCACACTAGTGTGACAGAAGTTGAATCATAGAATCCACTGGAGTGTGCGTGTGGTCATCAGATATTAATGTGGTTTTGGAAAAGAACACATATGCAATATAATGTGCATGCAATGATTCTATGTGGGATCCAAGTGGAAAACCATGGTGTAGAAGAAGCAAGACACACAAAGGAAATCAACTCCCAGTACACATTTCATGCACCAGTGTGACAGAGAAGTTGCATAACAAATCATGTATATAATCCACTAGAGTAGTGTGTGTGTGTGTGTGGTCATGTATAGACATGATCAATGTGGTCACGTGGATCATCAATAATGACTATCTACATATATCAATGTGTGGTTTAGGAAAATAACACATGCAAATCACTCTAGGGGATGATCCATATGTATTCATGTGTCAAAACATCATGGACATATATATAGAGACCAAAAACAAACTAGTGTGACAAAAGTTGTCTCACAAAATCCACTGGAGTGTGTGTGGTCATCAGATATCAATGTGGTTTTGGAAAAGAACACATATGCAATATAATGTGCATGCAATGACTCTATGTGGGATCCAAGTGGAAAACCATGGTGTGGAAGAAGAAAAACACACATAGGAAATCAACTCCCAGTACACATTTAATGCACAAGTGGGTGACAGAGAAGTTTCATCAAAGGTCATATAATCCACTAGAGTAGTGCGTGTGTGTGGTCATGTAAATATGATCAAAGTGGTCATGTGGATAATCAATAATGACTATCTATATATATCAGTGATGTGTGTACATTAGGAAAAGAACACATGCGAATCACTCTAGGGGATGATCCATGTATATACATTTGTCAAACCATCATGGTCATTTATATAAAGACCAAAAATGCACTAGTGTAACAGAAGTTGAATCACAGAATCCCCTAGAGTGTGTGTGGTCATCAGATATCAATGTGGTTTTGGAAAAGAACACATATGCAATATAATGTGCATGCAATGACTCTATGTGGATCCAAGTGGAAAACCATGGTGTAGACGAAGCAAAACACACGAAGGAAATCATCCCCCAGTACACATTTAATGCACCAGTGTGATAGAGAAGTTACATCCAGATCATATAATCAACTAGAGTAGTGTGTGTGTGTGTGGTCATGTATATATATGATCAATGTGGTCATGTGGATCATCAATAATGACTATCTATATATATATATATATCAATGTGTGGTTTAGGAAAAGAACACATGAAATCACTCTAGCGGATGATCCATGTATATACATGTGTCAAATCATCATGGTCATATATATAGAGACCCAAAACACACTAGTGACACAAAAGGTTAATCACAGAATCCACTAGAGTGTGTGCGTGGTCATCAGATATCAATTTGGTTTTGGAAAAGAACACGTATGCAATATAATGTGCATACCATGACTCTATGGGGGATCCAAGTTGAAAACTATGGTGTAGAAGAAGCAAGACACACATAGGAAATCAACTTCCAGTACACATTTAATGCACCAGTGTGACAGAGAAGTTGCATCACAGATCATATATATAATCCACTAGAGTAGCGTGTGTGTGTGGTCATGTATAGATATGATCAATGTGGTCATGTGGATCATCAATAATGACTATCTATATATATATATCAATGATGTGTGGTTTAGGAAATGAACACATGAAAATCACTCTAGGGGATGATCCATACATATACATGTGTCAAACCACCATGGACATATATATAGAGACCAAAACCACACTAGTGTGACAGAAGTTGAATCATAGAATCCACTGGAGTGTGTGTGTGGTCATCAGATATTAATGCCATTTTGGAAAAGAACACACATGCAATATAATGTGCATGCAATGACTCTATGTGGGATCCAAGTGGAAAACCATGGTGTAGAAGAAGAAAAACACACATAGGAAATCAACTCCCAGTACACATTTAGTGCACAAGTGGGTGACAGAGAAGTTTCATCAAAGGTCATATACTCCACTAGAGTAGTGCGTGTGTGTGGTCATGTAAATATGATCAAAGTGGTCATGTGGATAATCAATAATGACAATCTATATATATATCAGTGATGTGTGTACATTAGGAAAAGAACACATGCGAATCACTCTAGGGGATGATCCATGTATATACATGTGTCAGACCATCATGGTCATATATATAGGGACCAAAAACACACTAGTGTGACAGAAGTTGAATCACAGAATCCACTAGAGTGTGTGTGTGGTCATCAGATATAAATGTGGTTTTGGGAAAGAACACATATGCAATATAATGTGCATGCAATGACTCTTTGTGGGATCCAAGTGGAAAACCATGGTGTCGAAGAAGCAATACACACAAAGGAAATCAACCCCCAGTACACATTTAATGCACCAGTGTGACAGAGAAGTTGCATCCAGATCATATAATCGACTAGAGTAGTGTGTGTGTGTGTGGTCATGTATATATATGATCAATGTGGTCATGTGGATCATCAATAATGACTATCTATATATATATGAATGTGTGGTTTAGGAAAAGAACACATGAAATCACTCTAGCGGATGATCCATGTATATACATGTGTCAAATCATCATGGTCATATATATAGGGACCAAAAACACACTAGTGACACAGAAGATTAATCACAGAATCCACTAGAGTGTGTGCGTGGTCATCAGGTATCAATGTGGTTTTGGAAAAGAACACGTATGCAATATAATGTGCATACCATGACTCTATGGGGGATCCAAGTTGAAAACTATGGTGTAGAAGAAGCAAGACACACATAGGAAATCAACTCCCAGTACACATTTAATGCACCAGTGTGACAGAGAAGTTGCATCACAGATCATATATATAATCCACTAGAGTAGCGTGTGTGTGGTCATGTATAGATATGATCAATGTGGTCATGTGGATCATCAATAATGACTATCTATATATATCAATGATGTGTGGTTTAGGAAATGAACACATGAAAATCACTCTAGGGGATGATCCATACATATACATATGTCAAACCACCGTGGACATATATATAGAGACCAAAACCACACTAGTGTGACAGAAGTTGAATCATAGAATCCACTGGAGTGTGTGTGTGGTCATCAGATATTAATGCCATTTTGGAAAAGAACACACATGCAATATAATGTGCATGCAATGACTCCATGTGGGATCCAAGTGGAAAACCATGGTGTAGAAGAAGCAAGACACACAAAGGAAATCAACTCCCAGTACACATTTAATGCACCAGTGTGACAGAGAAGTTGCATCACAAATCATGTATATAATCCACTAGAGTAGTGTGTGTGTGTGTGTGGTCATGTATAGACATGATCAATGTGGTCATGTCGATAATCAATAATGACTATCTATGTATATCAATGTGTGGTTTAGGAAAAGAACACATGCAAATCATTCTAGGGGATGATCCATATGTATACATGTGTCAAAACATCATGGACATATATAGAGAGACCAAAAACACACTAGTGTGACAGAAGTTGAATCACATAATCCACTGGAGTGTGTGTGGTCATCAGATATCAATGTGGTTTCGGAAAAGAACACATATGCAATATAATGTGCATCCAATGACTCACTGTGGGATCCAAATGGAAAACCATGGTGTACAAGAAGCAAAACACACATAGGAAATCAACTCCCAGTACACATTTAATGCACCACTGGGTGACAGAGAAGTTTCATCAAAAGTCATATAATCAACTAGAGTAGTGCGTGTGTGTGGTCATGTAAATGTGATCAATGTGGTCACATGGATCATCGATAATGACTATCTATATATATCAATGATGTGTGTAGATTAGGAAAAGAACACATGCAAATCAATCTAGGGGATGATCCATGTATATACATTTGTCAAACCATCATGGTCATTTATATAGAGACCAAAAACTCACTAGTGTGACAGAAGTTGAATCACAGAATCCATTAGAGTGTGTGTGGTCATCAGATATCAATGTGGTGTTGGAAAAGAACACATATGCAATATAATGTGCATCCAATGACTCTATGTGGGATCCAAGTGGAAAACCATGGTGTAGAATAAGCAAGACACACAAAGGAAATCAACTCCCAGTACACATTTAATGCACCAGTGTGACAGAGAAGTTGCATCCAGATCATATATTCAACTAGAGGAGTAGTGTGTGTGTGGTCATGTATATATATGATCAATCTGGTCATGTGGATCATCAATAATGACTATCTATATATATCAATGATGTGTTGTTTAGGAAAAGAACACATGAAAATCACTCTAGGGGATGATCCATGTATATACATGTGTCAAACCATCATGGTCATATATATACAGACCAAAAACACACTAGTGTGACAGAAGTTGAATCACAGAATCCACTAGAGTGTGTGTGTGGTCATCAGATATCAATGTGGTTTTGGGAAAGAACACATATGCAATATAATGTGCTACCATGACTCTATGTGGGATCCAAGTGGATAACCATGGTGTAGAAGAAGCAAGACACACATAGGAAATCAACTCCTAGTACACATTTAATGCACTAGTGTGACAGAGAAGTTGCATCACAGATCATATAATCAACTAGAGTAGTGCGTGTGTTGTCATGTATAGATATGATCAATGTGCTCATGTGGATCATCAATAATGACTATCTATATATATCAATGTGTGGTTTAGGAAAAGAACAGATGCAGATCACTCTAGGGAATGATCCATATATATACAAGTATCAAACCATCATGGACATATATATAGATACCAAAAACACACTAGTGTGATAGAAGTTGAATCACAGAATCCACTGTAGTGTGTGTGGTCATCAGATATCAATGTGGTTTTGGAAAAGAACACATATGGAATATAATGTGCATGCAATGACTCTATGTGGGATCCATGTGGAAAACCATGGTGTATAAGAATCAAAACACACATAGGAAATAAACTCCCAGTACACATTTAATGCACCTGTGGGTGACAGAGAAGTTGCATCAAAGGTCATATAATCCACTAGAGTATTACGTGTGTGTGGTCATGTAAATATGACCTATGTGGTCAAGTGGATCATCAATAATGACTATCTATATATATCAATTATATGTGTGGTTTAGGAAAAGAACACATGAAAATCACTCTAGGGGATGATCCATGTATATATATATATGTGTCAAACCATCATGGTCATATATATAGAGACCAAAAACACACTAGTGTGACAGAATTTGAATCACAGAATCCAATGGAGTGTGTGTGTGGTCATCAGATTTCAATGTGGTTTTGGAAAAGAACAAATATGCAATATAATGTGCATGCAATGACTCTATGTGGGATCCAAGTGGAAAACCATGGTGTAGAAGAAGCAAAACACACATAGGAAATCAACTCCCAGTTCACATTTTATGCACCAGTGGGTGATAGAGAAGTTGCATCACAGAATATAATCCACTAGAGTAGTGTGTATGTGTGTGGTCATGTATAGATATGATCAATGTGGTCATGTGGATCATCAATAGTGACTATCTATATATATCAATGTATGTGGTTTAGGAAAAGAACACATGCAAATCACTCTAGGGGATGATCCATACATATACATGTGTCAAACCACCATGGACATATATATAGAGACCAAAACCACACTAGTGTGACAGAAGTTGAATAATAGAATCCACTGGAGTGTGCGTGTGGTCATCAGATATTAATGTGAATTTGGAAAAGAACACATATGCAATATAATGTGCATGCAATGATTCTATGTGGGATCCAAGTGGAAAACCATGGTGTACAAGAAGCAAGACACACAAAGGAAATCAACTCCCAGTACACATTTAATGCACCAGTGTGACAGAGAAGTTGCATCACAAATCAGGTATATAATCCACTAGAGTAGTGTGTGTGTGTGGTCATGTATAGACATGACCAATGTGGTCATGTGGATCATCAATAATGACTATCTATATATATCAATGTGTGGTTTAGGAAAAGAACACATGCAAATCACTCTAGGGGATGATCCATATGTATTCATGTGTCAAAACATCATGGACATATATATAGAGACCAAAAACACACTAGTGTGACAAAAGTTGTCTCACAAAATCCACTGGAGTGTGTGTGGTCATCAGATATCAATGTGGTTTTGGAAAAGAATACATATGCTATATAATGTGCATGCAATGACTCTATGTGGGATCCAAGTGAAAAACCAAGGTGTACAAGAAGAAAAACACACATAGGAAATCAACTCCCAGTACACATTTAATGCACAAGTGGGTGACAGAGAAGTTTCATCAAAGGTCATATAATCCACTAGAGTAGTGCGTGTGTGTGGTCATGTAAATATGATCAAAGTGGTCATGTGGATAATCAATAATGATTATCTATATATATCAGTGATGTGTGTAGATTAGGAAAAGAACACATGCGAATCACTCTAGGGGATGATCCATGTATATACATTTGTCAAACCATCATGGTCATTTATATAAAGACCAAAAAGGCACTAGTGTAACAGAAGTTGAATCACAGAATCCACTGGAGTGTGTGTGGTCATCAGATATCAATGTGGTTTTGGAAAAGAACACATATGCAATATAATGTGCATGTAATGACTCTATGTGGGATCCAAGTGGAAAACCATGGTGTAGAAGAAGCAAGACACACAAAGGAAATCAACCCCCAGTACACATTTAATGCACCAGTGTGACAGAGAAGTTGCATCCAGATCATATAATCAACTAGAGTAGTGTGTGTGTGGTCATGTATATATATGATCAATGTGGTCATGTGGATCATCAATAATGACTATCTATATATATATATATCAATGTGTGGTTTAGGAAAAGAACACATGAAATCACTCTAGGGGAGGATCCATGTATATACATGTGTCAAACCATCATGGTCATATATATAGAGACACAGAAGGTTAATCACAGAATCCACTAGAGTGTGTGCGTGGTCATCAGATATCAATGTGGTTTTGGAAAAGAACACATATGCAATATAATGTGCATACCATGACTCTATGGGGGATCCAAGTGGAAAACTATGGTGTAGAAGAAGCAAGACACACATAGGAAATCAACTCCCAGTACACATTTAATGCACCAGTGTGACAGAGAAGTTGCATCACAGATCATATATATAATCCACTAGAGTAGTGTGTGTGTGGTCATGTATACATATGATCAATGTGGTCATGTGGATCATCAATAATGACTATCTATATATGTCAATGATGTGTGGTTTAGGAAATGAACACATGAAAATCACTCTAGGGGATGATCCATACATATACATGTGTCTAACCACCGTGGACATATATATAGAGACCAAAACCACACTAGTGTGACAGAAGTTGAATCATAGAATCCACTAGAGTGTGTGTGTGGTCATCAGATACTAATGCGGTTTTGGAAAAGAACACACGTGCAATATAATGTGCATGCAATTACTCCATGCGGGATCCAAGTGGAAAACCATGGTGTAGAAGAAGCAAGACACAGAAAGGAAATCAACTCCCAGTACACGTTTAATGCACCAGTGTGACAGAGAAGTTGCATCACAAATCATGTTTATAATCAACTAGAGTAGTGTGTGTGTGTGGTCATGTATAGACATGATCAATGTGGTCATGTCGATAATCAATAATGACTATCTATGTATATCAATGTGTGGTTTAGGAAAAGAACACATGCAAATCATTCTAGGGGATGATCCATATGTATACATGTGTCAAAACATCATGGACATATATAGAGAGACCAAAAACATACTAGTGGGACAGAAGTTGAATCACATAATCCACTAGAGTAGTGTGTGTGTGGTCATGTATAGATATGATCAATGTGGTCATGTGGATCATCAATAATGACTATCTATGTATATAAATGTGTGGTTTAGGAAAAGAACACATGCAAATCATTCTAGGGGATGATCCATATGTATACATGTGTCAAAACATCATGGACATATATATAGAGACCAAAAACATACTAGTGTGACAGAAGTTGAATCACAGAATCCACTGGAGTGTGTGTGGTCATCAGATATCAATTTGGTTTTGGAAAAGAACACATATGCAATATAATGTGCATGCAATGACTCTATGTGGGATCCAAGTGGAAAACCATGGTGTAGAAGAAGCAAAACATACATAGGAAATCAACCCCTAGTACACATTTAATGCACGAGTGGGTGACAGAAAAGTTTCATCAAAGGTCATATAATCCACTAGAGTAGTGCGTGTGTTTGGTCATGTAAATATGGTCAATGTGGTCATGTGGATCATCAATAATGACTATTTATATATATCAATGATGTGTGTAGATTAGGAAAAGAACACATGCAAATCACTCTAGGGGATGATCCATGTGTATACATTTGTGAAACCATCATGGTCTTTTATATACAGACCAAAAACTCACTAGTGTTATAGAAGTTGAATCACAGAATCCACTTTAGTGTGTGTGGTCATTAGATATCAATTTGGTTTTGGAAAAGAACACATATGCAATATCATGTGCATGCAATGACTCTATGTGGGATCCATGTGGAAATCCATGGTGTAGAAGAAGCAAGACACAGAAAGGAAATCAACTCCCAGTACACATTTAATGCACCAGTGTGACAGAGAAGTTGCATCCAGAACATATAATCAACTAGAGTAGTGTGTGTGTGTGGTCATGTATATATATGATCAATGTGGTCATGTGGATCATCAATAATGACTATCTATATATATCAATGATGTGTGGTTTAGGAAAAGAACACATGAAAAACACTCTAGGGGATGATCCATGTATATACATGTGTCAAACCATCATGGTCATATATATACAGACCAAAAACACACTAGTGTGACAGAAGTTGAATCACAGAATCCACTAGATTGTGTGTGTGGTCATCAGATATCAATGTGGTTTTGGGAAAGAACACATATGCAATATAATGTGCATACCATGACTCTATGTGGGATCCAAGTGGAAAACCATGGTGTAGAAGAAGCAAGACACACATAGGAAATCAACTCCTAGTACACATTTAATGCACTAGTGTGACAGAGAAGTTGCATCACAGATCATATAATCACCTAGAGTAGTGTGTGTGTGTTGTCATGTATAGATATGATCAATGTGCTCATGTGGATCATCAATAATGACTATCTATATATATCAATGTGTGGTTTAGGAAAAGAACAGATGCAAATCACTCTAGGGAATGATCCATATATATACAAGTATCAAACCATCATGGACATATATATAGATACCAAAACACACTAGTGTGACAGAAGTTGAATCACAGAATCCACTGTAGTGTGTGTGGTCATCAGATATCAATGTGGTTTTGGAAAAGAACACATATGGAATATAATGTGCATGCAATGACTCTATGTGGGATCCATGTGGAAAACCATGGTGTATAAGAATCAAAACACACATAGGAAATAAACTCCCAGTACACATTTAATGCACCTATGGGTGACAGAGAAGTTGCATCAAAGGTCATATAATCCACTAGAGTATTACGTGTGTGTGGTCATGTAAATATGACCTATGTGGTCAAGTGGATCATCAATAATGACTATCTATATATCAATTATATGTGTGGTTTAGGAAAAGAACACATGAAAATCACTCTAGGGGATGATCCATGTATATATATATATATATGTGTCAAACCAGCATGGTCATATATATAGAGACCAAAAACACACTAGTGTGACAGAACTTGAATCACAAAATCCAATGGAGTGTGTGTGTGGTAATCAGATTTCAATGTGGTTTTGGAAAAGAACACATATGCAATATAATGTGCATGCAATGACTCTATGTGGGATCCATGGGAAAACCATGGTGTAGAAGAAGCAAAACACACATAGGAAATCAACTCCCAGTACACATTTAATGCACCAGTGTGACAGAGAAGTTGCATCCAGATCATATAATCAACTAGAGGAGTAGTGTGTGTGTGTGGTCATGTATATATATGATCAATGTGGTCATGTGGATCATCAATAATGACTATCTATATATATCAATGATGTGTGGTTTAGGAAAAGAACACATGAAAATCACTCTAGGGGATGATCCATGTATATACATGGGTCAAACCATCATGGTCATATATATACAGACCACAAACACACTAGTGTGACAGAAGTTGAATCACAGAATCCACTAGAGTGTGTGTGTGGTCATCAGATAACAATGTGGTTTTGGGAAAGAACACATATGCAATATAATGTGCATACCATGACTCTATGTGGGATCCAAGTGGAAAACCATGGTGTAGAAGAAGCAAGACACACAAAGGAAATCAACCCCCAGTACACATTTAATGCACCAGTGTGACAGAGAAGTTGCATCCAGATCATATAATCAACTAGAGTAGTGTGTGTGTGTGGTCATGTATATATATGATCAATGTGGTCATGTGGATCATCAATAATGACTATCTATATATATGAATGTGTGGTTTAGGAAAAGAACACATGAAATCACTCTAGCGGATGATCCATGTATAGACATGTGTCAAATCATCATGGTCATATATATAGAGACCAAAAACACACTAGTGACACAGAAGGTTAATCACAGAATCCACTAGAGTGTGTGCGTGGTCATCAGATATCAATGTGGTTTTGGAAAAGAACACGTATGCAATATAATGTGCATACCATGAGTCTATGGGGGATCCAAGTTGAAAACTATGGTTTAGAAGAAGCAAGACACACATAGGAAATCAACTCCCAGTACACATTTAATGCACCAGTGTGACAGAGAAGTTGCATCACAGATCATATATATAATCCACTAGAGTAGCGTGTGTGTGGTCATGTATATATATGATCAATGTGGTCATGTGGATCATCAATAATGACTATCTATATATATCAATGATGTGTGGTTTAGGAAATGAACACATGAAAATCACTCTAGGGGATGATCCATACATATACATGTGTCAAACCACCGTGGACATATATATAGAGACCAAAACCACACTAGTGTGACAGAAGTTGAATCATAGAATCCACTGGAGTGTGTGTGTGGTCATCATATATTAATGCCATTTTGGAAAAGAACACACATGCAATATAATGTGCATGCAATGACTCCATGTGGGATCCAAGTGGAAAACCACGGTGTAGAAGAAGCAAGACACACAAAGGAAATCAACTCCCAGTACACATTTAATGCACCAGTGTGACAGAGAAGTTGCATCACAAATCATGTATATAATCCACTAGAGTAGTGTGTGTGTGTGTGGTCATGTATAGACATGATCAATGTGGTATTGTCGATAATACATAATGACTATCTATGTATATCAATGTGTGGTTTAGGAAAAGAACACATGCAAATCATTCTAGGGGATGATCCATATGTATACATGTGTCAAAACATCATGGACATATATAGAGAGACCAAAAACATACTATTGTGACAGAAGTTGAATCACATAATCCACTGGAGTGTGTGTGGTCATCAGATATCAATGTGGTTTTGCAAAAGAACACATATGCAATATAATGTGCATGCAATGACTCACTGTGGGATCCAAATGGAAAACCATGGTGTAGAAGAAGCAAAACACACATAGGAAATCAACTCCCAGTACACATTTAATGCACCATTGGGTGACAGAGAAGTTTCATCAAAGGTCATATAATCAACTAGAGTAGTGCGTGTGTGTGGTCATGTAAATGTGATCAATGTGGTCACATGGATCATCGATAATGACAATCTATATATATATCAATGATGTGTGTAGATTAGGAAAAGAACACATGCAAATCAATCTAGGGGATGATCCATATGTATACATTTGTCAAACCATCATGGTCATTTATATACAGACCAAAAACTCACTAGTGTGATAGAAGTTGAATCACAGAATCCACTAGAGTGTGTGTGGTTATCAGATATCAATGTGCTGTTGGAAAAGAACACATATGCAATATAATGTGCATGCAATGACTCTATGTGGGATCCAAGTGGAAAACCATGGTGTAGAAGAAGAAAGACACACAAAGAAATCAACTCCCAGTACACACTTAATGAACCAGTGTGACAGAGAATTTGCATCACAAGTCATGTATATAATCCACTAGAGTAGTGTGTGTGTGCGATCATGTATAGACATGATCAATGTGGTCATGTGGATCATCAATAATGACTATCTATATATATCAATGTGTGGTTGAGGAAAAGAACACATGCAAATCGCTCTAGGGGATGATCCATATGTATACATGTGTTAAAACATCGTGGACATATATATAGAGACCAAAAACACACTAGTGTGACAGAAGTTGAATCACAGAATCCACTGGAGTGTGTGTGGTCATCAGATATCAATGTGGTTTTGGAAAAGAACGCATATGCAATATATTGTGCATGCAATGACACTATGTGGGATCCAAGTGGAAAACCATGGTGTAGAAGAAGCAAAACACACATAGGAAATCAACAGCCAGTACATATTTAATGCACCAGTGGGTGATAGAGAAGTTTCATCAAAGGTCATATAATCCACTAGAGTAGTGCGTCTGTGTGGTCATGTAAATATGATCAATGTTGTCATGTGTATCATCAATAGTGACTATCTATATATCAATGACGTGTGTAGATTCGGAAAAGAACACATCCAAATCACTCTAGGGCATGATCCATGTATATACATTTGTGAAACCATCATGGTCATTTATATAGAGACCAAAAACTCACTAGTGTGATAGAAGTTGAATCACAAAATCCACTGGAGTGTGTGTGGTCATCAGATATCAATGTGGGATCCATGTGAAAATCCATGGTGTAGAAGAAGCAAGACACAGAAAGGAAATCAACTCCCAGTACACATTTTATGCACCAGTGTGACAGAGAAGTTGCATCCAGATCATATATTCAACTAGAGGAGTAGTGTGTGTGTGGTCATGTATATATATGATCAATGTGGTCATGTGGATCATCAATAATGACTATCTATATATATCAATGATGTGTGGTTTAGGAAAAGAACACATGAAAATCACTCTAGGGGATGATCCAGGTATATACATGTGTCAAACCATCATGGTCATATATATACAGACCAAAAACACACTAGTGTGACAGAAGTTGAATCACAGAATCCACTAGAGTGTGTGTGTGGTCATCAGATATCAATGTGGTTTTGGGAAAGAACACATATGCAATATAATGTGCTACCATGACTGTATGTGGGATCCAAGTGGAAAACCATGGTGTATAAGAAGCAAGACACACATAGGAAATCAACTCCTAGTACACATTTAATGCACTAGTGTGACAGAGAAGTTGCATCACAGATCATATAATCAACTAGAGTAGTGTGTGTGTTGTCATGTATAGATATGATCAATGTGCTCATGTGATCATCAATAATGACTATCTATATATATCAATGTGTGGTTTAGGAAAAGAACAGATGCAAATCACTCTAGGGAATGATCCATATATATACAAGTATCAAACCATCATGGACATATATATAGATACCAAAAACACACTAGTGTGACAGAAGTTGAATCACAGAATCCACTATAGTGTGTGTGGTCATCAGATATCAATGTGGTTTTGGAAAAGAACACATATGGAATATAATGTGCATGCAATGACTCTATGTGGGATCCATGTGGAAAACCATGCTGTATAAGAATCAAAACACACATAGGAAATAAACTCCCAGTACACATTTAATGCACCTGTGGGTGACAGAGAAGTTGCATCAAAGGTCATATAATCCACTAGAGTATTACGTGTGTGTGGTCATGTAAATATGACCTATGTGGTCAAGTGGATCATCAATAATGACTATCTATATATATCAATTATATGTGTGGTTTAGGTAAAGAACACATGAAAATCACTCTAGGGGATGATCCATGTATATATATATGTGTCAAACCATCATGGTCATATATATAGAGACCAAAAACACACTAGTGTGACAGAACTTGAATCACAGAATCCAATGGAGTGTGTGTGTGTGGTCATCAGATTTCAATGTGGTTTTGGAAAAGAACAAATATGCAATATAATGTGCATGCAATGACTCTATGTGGGATCCAAGTGGAAAACCATGGTGTAGAAGAAGCAAAACACACATAGGAAATCAACTCCCAGTACACATTTTATGCACCAGTGGGTGACAGAGAAGTTGCATCACAAAATATAATCCACTAGAGTAGTGTGTATGTGTGTGGTCATGTATAGATATGATCAATGTGGTCATGTGGATCATCAATAGTGACTATTTATATATATCAATGTGTGTGGTTTAGGAAAAGAACACATGCAAATCACTCTAGGGGATGATCCATACATATACATGTGTCAAACCACCGTGGACATATATATAGAGACCAAAACCACACTAGTGTGACAGAAGTTGAATCATAGAATCCACTGGAGTGTGTGTGTAGTCATCAGATATTAATGTGAATTTGGAAAAGAACACATATGCAATATAATGTGCATGCAATGATTCTATGTGGGATCCAAGTGGAAAACCATGGTGTACAAGAAGCAAGACACACAAAGGAAATCAACTCCCAGTACACATTTAATGCACCAGTGTGACAGAGAAGTTGCATCACAAATCAGGTATATAATCCACTAGAGTAGTGTGTGTGTGTGCTCATGTATAGACATGACCAATGTGGTCATGTGGATCATCAATAATGACTATCTATATATATCAATGTGTGGTTTAGGAAAAGAACACATGCAAATCAGTCTAGGGGATGATCCATATGTATTCATGTGTCAAAACATCATGGACATATATATAGAGACCAAAAACACACTAGTGTGACAAAAGTTGTCTCACAAAATCCACTGGAGTGTGTGTGGTCATTAGATATCAATGTGGTTTTGGAAAAGAATACATATGCTATATAATGTGCATGCAATGACTCTATGTGGGATCCAAGTGGAAAACCAAGGTGTAGAAGAAGAAAAACACACATAGGAAATGAACTCCCAGTACACATTTAATGCACAAGTGGGTGATAGAGAAGTTTCATCAAAGGTCATATAATCCACTAGAGTAGTGTGTGTGTGTGGTCATGTAAATATGATCAAAGTGGTCATGTGGATAATCAATAATGACTATCTATATATCAGTGATGTGTGTAGATTAGGAAAAGAACACATGCGAATCACTCTAGGGGATGATCCATGTATATACATTTGTCAAACCATCATGGTCATTTATATAAAGACCAAAAATGCACTAGTGTAACAGAAGTTGAATCACAGAATCCACTGGAGTGTGTGTGGTCATCAGATATCAATGTGGTTTTGGAAAAGAACACATATGCAATATAATGTGCATGCAATGACTCTATGTGGGATCCAAGTGGAAAACCATGGTGTAGAAGAAGCAAGACACACAAAGGAAATCAACCCCAGTACACATTTAATGCACCAGTGTGATAGAGAAGTTGCATCTAGATCATATAATCAACTAGAGTAGTGTGTGTGTGTGTGGTCATGTATATATATGATCAATGTGGTCATGTGGATCATCAATAATGACTATCTATATATATATCAATGTGTGGTTTAGGAAAAGAACACATGAAATCACTCTAGGGGAGGATCCATGTATATACATGTGTCAAACCATCATGGTCATATATATAGAGACCAAAAACACACTAGAGACACAGAAGGTTAATCAGAGAATCCACTAGAGTGTGTGCGTGGTCATTAGATATTAATGTGGTTTTGGAAAAGAACACATATGCAATATAATGTGCATACCATGACTCTATGGGGGATCCAAGTGGAAAATTATGGTGTAGAAGAAACAAGACACACATAGAAAATCAACTCCCAGTACACATTTAATGCACCAGTGTGACAGAGAAGTTGCGTCACAGATCATATATATAATCCACTAGAGTAGTGTGTGTGTGGTCATGTATACATATGATCAATGTGGTCATGTGGATCATCAATAATGACTATCTATATATGTAGGGTTAGGATCTGACCCAACCTTGTTAAAATATAAGGTAAGGTAGAATCCCCTGTATTTACAATGCTAGTCCCTGGATCAATAGCTAGCATCCACAGTTAAGATGTAATATCAAGAAACAAAGGTCATAATACAACTTTATAACCAGGAATAACATAATTTTATTACATCTTACATAGCTCATATGGCTATTACATTACATTGCAGCGGAATAACTATAAGCATGGGGTCCTTCATCTTCAAAGTGCCACAGGCAAATGCTGGTTGTAGACTTTGTAATCCTAATCAATCAATCTTCACTAAGATCAATCAAACCTGCAACATTACAAGTTACAGCCACAAGGGTCAATACATTTGAATTGTATTGGCAAGTGATACTATGGTAGTATGGTGGAGTATATCATCTATATGCATTTGGCTAAGTGGAGTTGAGGCTTGCATTGCTCAAAATAGATTTTTCCTTAACATTTGAAAATACTAAGTTTTTTTTTTGCTTTGACAAAATCATTTTTCTCAACCAAAGATTGAAGATCCTTTACAAGGCATCTCTCAATCAAAGATTGAAGATTTCACACAACCCTTGTTCAAACCACAAGTTTTACTTAGAAATTTGAATGATGAGATTCTTGATTGCTTCCATGTCTTGATGCTCAAATTGTCCTTTACCAGGGACATGGCTAAGTACTTAGGTTTTACACTCTGCAGAGGTGGTGCACTTTCCCCACAAGACTTGGTTTCCCAAGACAAGATCTTTCAGAAGCCTTCCCTTAGACCAAAATGGACGCGCTCCAACCTATCAAACACTACCACCAACTGTCCATATGGCTAAGTTCTTGCAACCTATATGATCATGGCAGAGCCCATATTGCCAAGTGGTTGCACTTGAATCTTCTCAACATTTGACATCTCAAATCTCTTTATTCCTGGGTGGCCATCCACAAGTGAGATACACTAAGGTAAACCATAAAAATGGGCCTTGTGAACCACTCAACCAAAAACCACCAAGCAAGTCCCATTCCACCCAGGTGATTCATTGACTTAGTTGTTTTATTAAGAAAAGCATAAGTCCTCAGACTTAGAAATTTTCCATAGTATGAATATATATTCCACCCTTGTTTTCTATTAGCTAGGCTAAGCTTGATAGTAATAGGAGTCTTAACTTAGGAAAATCCTACTAAGGATTCATCTACTAGGTTTTCCTATAGCAAGGTCTATACTTAGCAAAATAAAATCCATGCAAGTTTTACTTAGAGAAAACACTAATGCATACTGAAAATAATGGGATAGAAAGTATGAAGCATCACTTGCCTTTTTGGTAGAGAGTATAAGTTCACTCCTTGTCCTTGCAACAATCACACTCTTCAAGTCACTACAAATCAATCAAGCAAGGCACAAACTCAATCTACCTATCAAGCAAAACAACACACATAAAAAATAACAAAGTCAAAGTAATGCACGCAAGCATGCCAAGCTTTGTTTTGTTTGAAAAAGTGGTTCCTAGTGGGTCATAGAAATTTGATCACACCTATTGGTCATTTTATAAAGTGGCAAAGTCATTTGCAAAAGGTTTCACTACAAAAACCATTTTCAAAACAAAGTATCATTTTATGTGGTGTAGAAATATTTTTACTAAGGCATTAGCCTATAGGGTTCACCAAATATGTTTTCAAATCACAGAACTTGGTTTTTGGTGTTAGAGAGTTTAAAACAAAACATTTTCCAAAGGTTTTCTTCCAAAACCATTTTTAATAAATAAACCACATTTCTATTTGACTAGAAATGGTTTTAATCAAGGAATCCTTATTTTGTTTCACCAAATTCATTTTTGAATCCACAAAGTGTTTCCTAGGGTCAGTAGGTTTGGTCCAAAATATTTTCCCAAAGTTTTCTTTATAAAAGTATTTTCATAACCAAAATCTTTATTTCCATTTGGCTAGAAATGGGCTAAATCATGTTTTCCATCCTAAACTTTACCAAATCCATTTTCCAAAACATGGGTTGGTTCCTAGGGTCAGTAAGGTCACAACAATCCATTTTGCAAAGGTTTTAACCCTAAAATCATTTTTAAACAATTTTTATACTCTAAACAAGCTCACAAAAGAATCTGCAAAAACAAACAAGCTAACAAATACTATTTGCTAAACCAAGGGCAGGGTTGGCTAGGTCTTGTTCTCCTGAATCCAACGACATAAAATTTGTAATTTTTGGACGTGTGGATCCAAAGTTACAAGGGTTTGAAGTTTGCAAATAATTCTGTTTTCAAATTCTATTTCAGATCGTCTGGTGCCACGCGTCATGTTTTAATTCGCCCGTACCGGTTCGCTGGGATCGAGCTACGTGGTGCGTTAGATCTAAGTTTAATCGTGCGGCTCAGGTTCACCACTTACCCCTTCGCTAACGTTCTATCGTATCCGTCAGATCCAGATCCGACGGTTGCTACTGCCTGGCCAAGAACTGGCAGCGCTGGACTCTGACGCGCGGCGGCGGCGGCTTGTCAGTGGCGTCGCCGGTGTTACAGGAAGCGAGAAGAAGGGAGAGGATGCTCACCTGGTTCGCTGAACGTTGCTGATGCTCAACGTGCTCTCGGGAAAGCAGGGGGCGTACGAGGGTGGCGTTAATTCCTCGCCGGAGTTGCTGTCTGGCACGGGTACGCACGGACGTCGTTGGAGGCGAGGCTGTGGTCCTTGAGGAGACAAATGGAAAGCACTGTAAGACGCGCAAAGGTACATCGGTGATGCGAGCGTGAAGGAGGAGGAGAGGGGCGGTCGGAGACTACCTGTGGACGTCGTCGGAGAGGAGCCAGACGGCGGTGTTGCAGGTCGTCGTCGTTGCCGACGCTGGGAGGCACGCGCGAGTGATTGGCGAGCACCTGGAGATGCAGAAGACACAGACTAATCAAACGGCATGATTCACTGATCAAGGCGCGCACGGAGTCGAGTGCTAGAGCTCACCGGAGTTGGGTTTATCATTGGTGGCGCTCAGACATGGTCAGAGTCGAGGTTGGAGGTCACCCGCGGGCGAGCTGAGGCTACTGAGCGGTGCGCCAGAGTCTGGCGAACTTGCCTGCGTGCTCGGGAAGTCAAGGGGAGATGCGGTGCTGCCGGAATTTGGCCGAGAACTCGTCGGAGACGGCGGTGGTGCAGAGGAAAATTGCGATAGCCTGGTGGCTCTCGAGGCGTGAGGTATGGGGGGAATGAAAGAGGAGAGGGAGGCTTTTAAGGGAGCGTGGTCTCTGGGTGAATTAAGCCTGTCATCAACGCGGATTAAATCGAAATCAATGGCGGCAGAGCGACGTTGAGGGAGGAGGAAACGGTAGGCGCTGGGTTGAAGACGATGCACAGTGATGTGGGGCCTACCTGGCAGTGAGGGGGAGAGTGAGGGGTTTGGGGCCACCAGTCAGCTTCTGTGTGGGTGCGGCTTTAAGTGAGAAACGTTTCGTGGAGGGGGAGAAACACTTGGCTGGTACTAGGCTCATTTGGGCTGCTGGGTTGGGTCGGCCCAATTCATTTTTTTTTCTGTCTGTTTCCTTTTTCCTTTTCTAATTCTATAATCTGTTTTGAAATTCAAACACTCAAACAATATTCAAATCCAATCAAACAATCATCAAACTTTGATGGCTTGAACTGGGTTCTGTTTAGTAACTTAAACTTATTCCAGAAATAAAATAATATTTTTATTCATTCTAGGATCCATTCAATAATTAAATAAAATGGATCTTTAGTTATTTAATAAAATAGGGTTTGATTTAATTAATAAAATTTCCATTTGAAAACTAAATATTTTCAAAACTAAATCAGTAGGTTTTATTTGAAAATAAGGAATACTTGAAAACTTGTTTAAAACAAAATAACCTTTTTGCTATAGGGTCCATTAATAATTAAATAAAATGGACCTTAGTTAATAAATCAAATAGGATTTGTTTATTTAAAAACTTTATTTTGAAATCTAAAATAAAACCAAAATACTTCAGTAGGTTTTATTTGAGAAAACAAAATACTTGTAAAACTTATTTTAAATAAATAAATAAGTTTTGATGTTTTGGAAATAGTAAAACCTTTATTAATAAAATTTGGATATTTAAATCCTTTTTATTTTAAATAAACCTCTACTATTTTTAATCAAAGCAAAACCTTTTGTTTCAAAGTCTTGGCCAAGGTTTAATTTTACTTTATAAAATAATCTTTATTTAAAATATTTCTTTTCATTTTGAGAACCAAATCCTTTGGAAAACTTATTAAAATAAAATAATAAGTTTTAGTGTTTATTTAAAAAGAAAAAGCCTTTACTTTAATAAAATTGGATATTTAAATCCTTATTATTTTATTTAAATAAACCTTTACTCATTTTATCAAAACAAAATATTTTAATATAAAAGCTTGGCCAAAATTAATTTGGCTCTTTAAAATATAATCTTTATTTATAATTCCACCTTTTTCTTTTGAAAACCAAATCCTTTTATTTAAAAGATCCAAAATAGCAATTCCAAAGCATTTTGTTTTCCTTTAAATGTTTTAATTTGTTAAATCCCTTTAGGATTTAATTGTTCAAAATAGGTTTGAAGATTCCCAATTGGATTCAAAAGTTTCTTCTGGCCCTGAAAATCAACAAAGTTTTATTTTATTCATTTTATTTTTCACATTACAAGATTTGGAAAATCTTGGGATGTGACAGGCTACCACCCTTAAAATAAATCTCGCCCCGAGATTTGGGAAGGTTAGGGTTACAAGCAGGTTCAAAACAACTAGGGTACTACCACCCTTAAAAATTTTCAAACTAAATTACATCTTGGCTTGCTTGGAATCTTGATGAAACTTCCTTGGGCTACCTTCTGTATAGTGCCTTTGTTTCCACTCTTGACTCATGGGCCAAGGCTGAGATCCTTCATAGGCTCTGATACCATCTTGTAGGGTTAGGAATCTGACCCAACCTTGTTAAAATATAAGGTATGGTAGAGTCCCCTGTGTTTACAATGCTAGTCCCTGGATCAATAGCTAGCATCCACAGTTTAGATGTAATATCAAGAAACAAAGGTCATAATATAACTTTATAACTAGGAATAACATAATTTTATTACATCAAACATAGCTCATATGGCTATTACATTACATTGCAGCGGAATAACTATAAGCATGGGGTCCTTCATCTTTTCTGGACAATTGCTTGCATAGTGTCCTGGTTCTTTGGAATTGAGACACATCACTTGGCTAATATATTTCTTTTCCTTGGGTAACAATTCTTCTTGTTTGTTTCCTTGGTTCTTCTTCTTTTCTGGGCATTCATTGGCATAATGTCCCATCTCTTTGCAATTGTAACATTGCAACTGGGTTTTGTCTTTCTTTTTCTTTTTGGGTCTCTCCAAAGCTAGGAGTTCTTCTAGTTCATGTTCTTCATAGGTGGGAGATCTTTCTCTCTTCTTGGGGCATTGATCTTCATGCTCCTTGGATGCATGATCCTTGTCTCTACAAGTATTGCTAACTTGGGTTCCTTCTAGATTAACATCTTTGTCATCCTTGTTGTCATTAGCTCTTTGGGAAAAGTTTTCTCTCATGTTGATCATTTGAGTAACCAATCCTTGCATCAATTGGGATTGAAGTTTCAAAATCCTTTGTATGGCTGGGTCTAATCCATTGTTGTTGGCTAGAAGCTGAGTTGTCTCTTGGCTCAACTGGTGTTGGGTTGCTATGAGCTCTTTCATGCTGTCAACTTGGTTGTTGTTGATGTCATCAACCTTGTTGTTGGAGTCTCTTGGAGAAGTCATCTGTTTGGGTTGGGTTGGGGTTAGAATAGGTAAAAGGTTTTTCTAAGGAATCAATTCTAATCACACATCACAATTCACACAAGCAATGTGCAAGCAATCACAAACAAAACATTCCACTCAAACAACAAGTTTCAAGCATATTTTTAGGCAACCAAAAATATTTTTGTTACACCACATAAGTTGGTGTGTTTGACTTAACTAAAATATGGTGGTCCATCTATAGGGTTTACTTGTGATCTTTCCATCCTTCTTGGTTGATTCTTCTTGAATGAGATCTTTGTATCCTTGGAGAATTCTTGTGTCTTGGTCACAAAACTTCAAAGGTGGTCATGGTTCCTTCTAAGTTGTTTTTCCTTAGTCTTCAAATCTTGAGCAAGATTTCTTGTCTCACTTGTAGTCCTTAGTAGTATCCAAGTTGGAAATCCTTGGTGAACATGCTGAAGATGTTGAAGTCATTAGAGTTGAAGAAGTTGAAGTCATTAGAGTTGAAAGTGTTGAAGAAGTCCTTTGCACATGGTGTAGTCTTGGTCAAAGGGTAGGTTTTTCCATTAAGTTTGAATATAGATGAGATGTAGAGTTGAAACCAAAATGGTTGAGGAAAGAGTTTACAAGATTGTTTGTAAATAAGTTTTTGTAACAAACACAACTCCTATTTCCTAAGGGGTTTTGTCCAATCCTAGGGTTACAAATCCTACAGGCAACACAATGCTCTGATACCATCTTGTAGGGTTAGGATCTGACCCAACCTTGTTAAAATATAAGGTAAGGTAGAATCCCCTGTGTTTACAATGCTAGTCCCTGGATCAATAGCTAGCATCCATAGTTAAGATGTAATATCAAGAAACAAAGGTCATAATACAACTTTATAACCATGAATAACATAATTTTATTACATCTTACATAGCTCATATGGCTATTACATTACATTGCAGCGGAATAACTATAAGCATGGGGTCCTTCATCTTCAAAGTGCCACAGGCAAATGCTGGTTGTAGACTTTGTAATCCTAATCAATCAATCTTCACTAAAATCAATCAAACCTGCAACATTACAAGTTACAGCCACAAGGGTCAGTACATTTGAATTGTATTGGCAAGTGATACTATGGTAGTATGGTGGAGTCTATCATCTATATGCATTTGGCTAAGTGGAGTTGAGGCTTGCATTGCTCAAAATAGATTTTTCCTTAACATTTGAAAATACTAAGTTTTTTTTGCTTTGACAAAATCATTTTTCTCAACCAAAGATTGAAGATCCTTTACAAGGCATCTCTCAATCAAAGATTGAAGATTTCACACAACCCTTGTTCAAACCACAAGTTTTACTTAGAAATTTGAATGATGAGATTCTTGATTGCTTCCATGTCTTGATGCTCAAATTGTCCTTTACCAGGGACATGGCTAAGTACTTAGGTTTTACACTCTGCAGAGGTGGTGCACTTTCCCCACAAGACTTGGTTTCCCAAGACAAGATCTTTCAGAAGCCTTCCCTTAGACCAAAATGGACGCGCTCCAACCTATAAAACACTACCACCAACTTTCCATATGGCTAAGTTCTTGCAACCTATATGATCATGGCAGAGCCCATATTGCCAAGTGGTTGCACTTGAAGCTTCTCAACATTTGACATCTCAAATCTCTTTATTCCTGGGTGGCCGTCCAGAAGTGAGATAGACTAAGGTAAGCCATAAAAATGGGCCTTGTGAACCACTCAACCAAAAACCACCAAGCAAGTCCCATTCCACCCAGGTGATTCATTGACTTAGTTGTTTTATTAAGAAAAGCATAAGTCCTTAGACTTAGAAATTTTCCATAGTATGAATATATATTCCACCCTTGTTTTCTATTAGCTAGGCTAAGCTTGATAGTAATAGGAGTCTTAACTTAGGAAAATCCTACTAAGGATTCATCTACTAGGTTTTCCTATAGCAAGGTCTACACTTAGCAAAATAAAATCCATGCAAGTTTTACTTAGAGAAAACACTAATGCATAGTGAAAATAATGGGATAGAAAGTATGAAGCATCACTTGCCTTTTTGGTAGAGGGTATAAGTTCACTCCTTGTCCTTGCAACAATCACACTCTTAAAGTCACTACAAATCAATCAAGCAAGGCACAAACTCAATCTACCAATCAAGCAAAACAACACACATAAAAAATAACAAAGTCAAAGTAATGCATGCAAGCATGCCAAGCTTTGTTTTGTTTGAAAAAGTGGTTCCTAGTGGGTCATAGAAATTTGAGCACACCTATTGGTCATTTTATAAAGTGGCAAAGTCATTTGCAAAAGGTTTCACTACAAAAACCATTTTCAAAACAAAGTATCATTTTATGTGGTGTAGAAATATTTTTACTAAGGCATTAGCCTATAGGGTTCACCAAATATGTTTTCAAATCACAAAACTTGGTTTTTGGGGTCAGAGAGTTTAAAACAAAACATTTTCCAAAGGTTTTCTTCCAAAACCATTTTTAATAAATAAACCACATTTCTATTTGACTAGAAATGGTTTTAATCAAGGAATCCTTATTTTGTTTCACCAAATTCATTTTTGAATCCACAAAGTGTTTCCTAGGGTCAGTAGGTTTGGTCCAAAATATTTTCCCAAAGTTTTCTTTATAAAAGTATTTTCCTAACCAAAATCTTTATTTCCATTTGGCTAGAAATGGGCTAAATCATGTTTTCCATCCTAAACTTTACCAAATCCATTTTCCAAAACATGGGTTGGTTCCTAGGGTCAGTAAGGTCACAACAATCCATTTTGCAAAGGTTTTAACCCTAAAATCATTTTTAAACAATTTTTATACTCTAAACAAGCTCACAAAAGAATCTGCAAAAACAAACAAGCTAACAAATACTATTTGCTAAACCAAGGGCAGGGTTGGCTAGGTCTTGTTCTCCTGAATCCAACGGCATAAAATTTGTAATTTTTGGATAAGTGGATCCAAAGTTACAAGGGTTTGAAGTTTGCAAATAATTCTGTTTTCAAATTCTATTTCAGATCGTCCGGTGCCACGCGTCATGTTTTAATTCGCCCGTACCGGTTCGCTGGGATCGAGCTACGTGGTGCGTTAGATCTAAGTTTAATCGTGCGGCTCAGGTTCACCACTTACCCCTTTGCTAACGTTCTATCGTATCCGTCAGATCCAGATCCGACGGTTGCTACTGCCTGGCCAAGAACTGGCGGCGCTGGACTCTGACGCGCGGTGGCGGCGGCTTGTCAGTGGCGTCGCCGGCGTTACAGGAAGCGAGAAGAAGGGAGAGGATGCTCACCTGGTTCGCTGAACGTTGCTGATGCTCAACGTGCTCTCGGGAAAGCAGGGGGCGTACGAGGGTGGCGTTAATTCCTCGCCGAAGTTGCTGTCTGGCACGGGTACGCACGGACGTCGTTGGAGGCGAGGCTGTGGTCCTTGAGGAGACAAATGGAAAGCACTGTAAGACGCGCAAAGGTACATCGGTGATGCGAGCGTGAAGGAGGAGGAGAGGGGCGGTCGGAGACTACCTGTGGACGTCGTCGGAGAGGAGCCAGACGGCGGTGTTGCAGGTCGTCGTCGTTGCCGACGCTGGGAGGCACGCGCGAGTGATTGGCGAGCACCTGGAGATGCAGAAGACACAGACTAATCAAACGACATGATTCACTGATCAAGGCGCGCACGGAGTCGAGTGCTAGAGCTCACCGGAGTTGGGTTTATCATTGGTGGCGCTCAGACATGGTCAGAGTCGAGGTTGGAGGTCACCCGCGGGCGAGCTGAGGCTACTGAGCGGTGCGCCAGAGTCTGGCGAACTTGCCTGCGTGCTCGGGAAGTCAAGGGGAGATGCGGTGCTGCCGGAATTTGGCCGAGAACTCGTCGGAGACGGCGGTGGTGCAGAGGGAAATTGCGATAGCCTGGTGGCTCTCGAGGCGTGAGGTCTGGGGGGAATGAAAGAGGAGAGGGAGGCTTTTAAGGGAGCGTGGTCTCTGGGTGAATTAAGCCTTTCATCAACGCGGATTTAATCGAAATCAATGGCGGCAGAGCAATGTTGAGGGAGGAGGAAACAGCAGGCGCTGGGTTGAAGACGATGCACAGTGATGTGGGGCCTACCTGGCAGTGAGGGGGAGAGTGAGGGGTTTGGGGCCACCAGTCAGCTTCTGTGTGGGTGCGGCTTTAAGTGAGAAACGTTTCGTGGAGGGGGAGAAAGACTGGGCTGGTACTGGGCTCATTTGGGCTGCTGGGTTGGGTCGGCCCAATTCATATTTTTTTTCTGTCTGTTTCCTTTTTCCTTTTCTAATTCTATAATCTGTTTTGAAATTCAAACACTCAAACAATATTCAAATCCAATCAAACAATCATCAAACTTTGAGGGCTTGAACTGGGTTCTATTTAGTAACTTAAACTTATTCCAAAAATAAAATAATATTTTTATTCATTCTAGGATCCATTCAATAATTAAATAAAATGGATCTTTAGTTATTTAATAAAATAGGGTTTGATTTAATTAATAAAATTTCCATTTGAAAACTAAATATTTTCAAAACCAAATCAGTAGGTTTTATTTGAAAATAAGGAATACTTGAAAACTTGTTTAAAACAAAATAACCTTTTTGCTATAGGGTCCATTAATAATTAAATAAAATGGACCTTAGTTAATAAATCAAATAGGATTTGTTTATTTAAAACCTTTATTTTGAAATATAAAATAAAACCAAAACACTTCAGTAGGTTTTATTTGAGAAAACAAAATACTTGGAAAACTTATTTTAAATAAATAAATAAGTTTTGATGTTTTGGAAATAGTAAAACCTTTATTAATAAAACTTGGATATTTAAATCCTTTTTATTTTAAATAAACCTCTACTATTTTTAATCAAAGCAAAACCTTTTGTTTCAAAGTCTTGGCCAAGGTTTAATTTGGCTTTATAAAATAATATTTATTTAAAATATTTCTTTTCATTTTGAGAACCAAATCCTTTGGAAATCTTATTAAAATAAAATAATAAGTTTTAGTGTTTATTTAAAAAGAAAAAGCCTTTACTTTAATAAAATTGGATCTTTAAATCCTTATTATTTTATTTAAATAAACCTTTACTCATTTTATCAAAACAAAATATTTTAATATAAAAGCTTGGCCAAAATTAATTTGGCTCTTTAAAATATAATCTTTATTTATAATTCCACCTTTTTCTTTTGAAAACCAAATCCTTTTATTTAAAAGATCCAAAATAGCAATTCCAAAGCATTTTGTTTTCCTTTAAATGTTTTAATTTGTTAAATCCCTTTAGGATTTAATTGTTCAAAATAGGTTTGAAGATTCCCAATTGGATTCAAAAGTTTCTTCTGGCCCTGAAAATCAACAAAGTTTTATTTTATTCATTTTATTTTTCACATTACAAGATTTGGAAAATCTTGGGATGTGACAATATATGTCAATGATGTGTGGTTTAGGAAATGAACACATGAAAATCACTCTAGGGGATGATCCATACATATACATGTGTCAAACCACCGTGGACATATATATAGAGACCAAAACCACACTAGGGTGACAGAAGTTGAATCATAGAATCCACTAGAGTGTGTGTGTGGTCATCACATACTAATGCGGTTTTGGAAAAGAACACACATGCAATATAATGTGCATGCAATGACTCCATGCGGGATCCAAGTGGAAAACCATGGTGTAGAAGAAGCAAGACACAGAAAGGAAATCAACTCCCAGTACACGTTTAATGCACCAGTGTGACAGAGAAGTTGCATCACAAATCATGTTTATAATCAACTAGAGTAGTGTGTCTGTGTGGTCATGTATAGACATGATCAATGTGGTCATGTCGATAATCAAAAATGACTATCTATGTATATCAATGTGTGGTTTAGGAAAAGAACACATGCAAATCATTCTAGGGGATGATCCATATGTATACATGTGTCAAAACATCATGGACATATATAGAGAGACCAAAAACATACTAGTGTGACAGAAGTTGAATCACATAATCCACTAGAGTAGTGTGTGTGTGGTCATGTATAGATATGATCAATGTGGTCATGTTGATCATCAATAATGACTATCTATGTATATTAATGTGTGGTTTAGGAAAAGAACACATGCAAATCATTCTAGGGGATGATCCATATGTATAGATGTGTCAAAACATCATGGACATATATATAGAGACCAAAAACACACTAGTGTGACAGAAGTTGAATCACAGAATCCACTGGAGTGTGTGTGGTCATCAGATATCAATTTGGTTTTTGAAAAGAACACATATGCAATATAATGTGCATGCAATGACTCTATGTGGGATCCAAGTGGAAAACCATGGTGTAGAAGAAGCAAAACATACATAGGAAATCAACCCCTAGTACACATTTAATGCACGAGTGGGTGACAGAGAAGTTTCATCAAAGGTCATATAATCCACTAGAGTAGTGCGTGTGTTTGGTCATGTAAATATGATCAATGTGGTCATGTGGATCATCAATAATGACTATCTATATATATCAATGATGTGTGTAGATTAGGAAAAGAACACATGCAAATCACTCTAGGGGATGATCCATGTGTATACATTTGTGAAACCATCATGGTCTTTTATATACAGACCAAAAACTCACTAGTGTGATAGAAGTTGAATCACAGAATCCACTATAGTGTGTGTGGTCATCAGATATCAATGTGGTTTTGGAAAAGAACACATATGCAATATAATGTTCATGCAATGACTCTATGTGGGATCCATGTGAAAATCCATGGTGTAGAAGAAGCAAGACACAGAAAGGAAATCAACTCCCAGTACACATTTAATGCACCAGTGTGACAGAGAAGTTGCATCCAGATCATATAATCAACTAGAGTAGTGTGTGTGTGTGTGGTCATGTATATATATGATCAATGTGGTCATGTGGATCATCAATAATGACTATCTATATATATCAATGATGTGTGGTTTAGGAAAAGAACACATGAAAATCACTCTAGGGGATGATCCATGTATATACATGTGTCAAACCATCATGGTCATATATATACAGACCAAAAACACACTAGTGTGACAGAAGTTGAATCACAAAATCCACTAGAGTGTGTGTGTGTGGTCATCAGATATCAATGTGGTGTTGGGAAAGAACACATATGCAATATAATGTGCATACCATGACTCTATGTGGGATCCAAGTGGAAAACCATGGTGTAGAAGAAGCAAGACACACATAGGAAATCAACTCCTAGTACACATTTAATGCACTAGTGTGACAGAGAAGTTGCATCACAGATCATATAATCACCTAGAGTAGTGTGTGTGTTGTCATGTATAGATATGATCAATGTGCTCATGTGGATCATCAATAATGACTATCTATATATATCAATGTGTGGTTTAGGAAAAGAACAAATGCAAATCACTCTAGGGAATGATCCATATATATACAAGTATCAAACCATCATGGACATATATATAGATACCAAAAACACACTAGTGTTGCAGAAGTTGAATCACATAATCCACTATAGTGTGTGTGGTCATCAGATATCAATGTGGTTTTGGAAAAGAACACATATGGAATATAATGTGCATGCAATGACTCTATGTGGGATCCATGTGGAAAACCATGGTGTATAAGAATCAAAACACACATAGGAAATAAACTCCCAATACACATTTAATGCACCTGTGGGTGACAGAGAAGTTGCATCAAAGGTCATATAATCCACTAGAGTATTACGTGTGTGTGGTCATGTAAATATGACCTATGTGGTCAAGTGGATCATCAATAATGACTATCTGTATATATCAA
This sequence comes from Avena sativa, assembly GCA_916181665.1. Taxonomy (NCBI): domain Eukaryota; kingdom Viridiplantae; phylum Streptophyta; class Magnoliopsida; order Poales; family Poaceae; genus Avena; species Avena sativa. The sequence continues at coordinate 578,985,240 of OV702287.1, forward strand.
TTATATGTGTGGTTTAGGAAAAGAACACATGAAAATCACTCTAGGGGATGATCCATGTATAGATATATATTCGTCAAACCAGCATGGTCATATATATAGAGACCAAAAACACACTAGTGTGACAGAACTTGAATCACAGAATCCAATGGAGTGTGTGTGTGGTCATCAGATTTCAATGTGGTTTTGGAAAAGAACACATATGCAATATAATGTGCATGCAATGACTCTATGTGGGATCCAAGTGGAAAACCATGGTGTAGAAGAAGCAAAACACACATAGGAAATCAACTCCCAGTACACATTTTATGCACCAGTGGGTGACAGAGAAGTTGCATCACAGAATATAATCCACTAGAGTAGTGTGTATGTGTGTGGTCATGTATAGATATGATCAATGTGGTCATGTGGATCATCAATAGTGACTATCTATATATATCAATGTGTGTGGTTTAGGAAAAGAACACATGCAAATCACTCTAGGGGATGATCCATACATATACATGTGTCAAACCACCATGGACATATATATAGAGACCAAAACCACACTAGTGTGACAGAAGTTGAATCATAGAATCCACTGGAGTGTGCGTGTGGTCATCAGATATTAATGTGATTTTGGAAAAGAACACATATGCAATATAATGTGCATGCAATGATTCTATGTGGGATCCAAGTGGAAAACCATGGTGTACAAGAAGCAAGACACACAAAGGAAATCAACTCCCAGTACACATTTAATGCACCAGTGTGACAGAGAAGTTGCATCACAAATCAGGTATATAATCCACTAGAGTAGTGTGTGTGTGTGGTCATATATAGACATGACCAATGTGGTCATGTGGATCATCAATAATGACTATCTATATATATCAATGTGTGCTTTAGGAAAAGAACACATGCAAATCACTCTAGGGGATGATCCATATGTATTCATGTGTCAAAACATCATGGACATATATATAGAGACCAAAAACACACTAGTGTGACAAAAGTTGTCTCACAAAATCCACTGGAGTGTGTGTGGTCATCAGATATCAATGTGGTTTTGGAAAAGAATACATATGCTATATAATGTGCATGCAATGACTCTATGTGGGATCCAAGTGGAAAACCAAGGTGTAGAAGAAGAAAAACACACATAGGAAATGAACTCCCAGTACACATTTAATGCACAAGTGGGTCACAGAGAAGTTTCATCAAAGGTCATATAATCCACTAGAGTAGTGCGTGTGTGTGGTCATGTAAATATGATCAAAGTGGTCATGTGGATAATCAATAATGACTATCTATATATATCAGTGATGTGTGTAGATTAGGAAAAGAACACATGCGAATCACTCTAGGGGATGATCCATGTATATACATTTGTCAAACCATCATGGTCATTTATATAAAGACCAAAAATGCACTAGTGTAACAGAATTTGAATCACAGAATTCACTGGAGTGTGTGTGGTCATCAGATATCAATGTGGTTTTGGAAAAGAACACATATGCAATATAATGTGCATGCAATGACTCTATGTGGTATCCAAGTGGAAAACCATGGTGTAGAAGAAGCAAGACACACAAAGGAAATCAACCCCCAGTACACATTTAATGCACCAGTGTGACAGAGAAGTTGCATCCAGATCATATAATCAACTAGAGTAGTGTGTGTGTGTGGTCATGTATATATATGATCAATGTGGTCATGTGGATCATCAATAATGACTATCTATATATATATCAATGTGTGGTTTAGGAAAAGAACACATGAAATCACTCTAGGGGAGGATCCATGTATATACATGTGTCAAACCATCAAGGTCATATATATAGAGACCAAAAACACACTAGAGACACAGAAGCTTAATCACAGAATCCACTAGAGTGTGTGCGTGGTCATCAGATATCAATGTGGTTTTGGAAAAGAACACATATGCAATGTAATGTGCATACCATGACTCTATGGGGGATCCAAGTGGAAAACTATGGTGTAGAAGAAGCAAGACACACATAGGAAATCAACTCCCAGTACACATTTAATGCACAAGTGTGACAGAGAAGTTGCATCACAGATCATATATATAATCCACTAGAGTAGTGTGTGTGTGGGGTCATGTATACATATGATCAATGTGGTCATGTGGATCATCAATAATGACTATCTATATATGTCAATGATGTGTGGTTTAGGAAATGAACACATGAAAATCACTCTAGGGGATGATCCATACATATACATGTGTCAAACCACCGTGGACATATATATAGAGACCAAAACCACACTAGTGTGACAGAAGTTGAATCATTGAATCCACTAGAGTGTGTGTGTGGTCATTAGATACTAATGCGGTTTTGGAAAAGAACACACATGCAATATAATGTGCATGCAATGACTCCATGTGGGATCCAAGTGGAAAACCATGGTGTAGACGAAGCAAGACACAGAAAGGAAATCAACTCCCAATACACGTTTAATGCACCAGTGTGACAGAGAAGTTGCATCACAAATCATGTATATAATCAACTAGAGTAGTGTGTGTGTGTGGTCATGTATAGACATGATTAATGTGGTCATGTCGATAATCAATAATGACTATCTATGTATATCAATGTGTGGTTTAGGAAAAGAACACATGCAAATCATTCTAGGGGATGATCCATATGTATACATGTGTCAAAACATCATGGACATATATAGAGAGACCAAAAACATACTAGTGTGACAGAAGTTGAATCACATAATCCACTAGAGTAGTGTGTGTGTGGTCATTTATAGATATGATCAATGTGGTCATGTGGATCATCAATAATGACTATCTATGTATATCAATGTGTGGTTTAGGAAAAGAACACATGCAAATCATTCTAGGGGATGATCCATATGTATACATGTGTCAAAACATCATGGACATATATATAGAGACCAAAAACATACTAGTGTGACAGAAGTTGAATCACAGAATCCACTGGAGTGTGTGTGGTCATCAGATATCAATTTGGTTTTGGAAAAGAACACATATGCAATATAATGTGCATGCAATGACTCTATGTGGGATCCAAGTGGAAAACCATGGTGTAGAAGAAGCAAAACATACATAGTAAATCAACCCCTAGTACACATTTAATGCACGAGTGGGTGACAGAGAAGTTTCATCAAAGGTCATATAATCCACTAGAGTAGTGCGTGTGTTTGGTCATGTAAATATGATCAATGTGGTCATGTGGATCATCAATAATGACTATCTATATATATCAATGATGTGTGTAGATTAGGAAAAGAACACATGCAAATCACTCTAGGGGATGATCCATGTGTATACATTTGTGAAACCATCATGGTCTTTTATATACAGACCAAAAACTCACTAGTGTGATAGAAGTTGAATCACAGAATCCACTGTAGTGTGTGTGGTCATCAGATATCAATGTGGTTTTGGAAAAGAACACATATGCAATATAATGTGCATGCAATGACTCTATGTGGGATCCATGTGAAAATCCATGGTGTAGAAGAAGCAAGACACAGAAAGGAAATCAACTCCCAGTACACATTTAATGCACCAGTGTGACAGAGAAGTTGCATCCAGATCATATAATCAACTAGAGTAGTGTGTGTGTGTGTGGTCATGTATATATATGATCAATGTGGTCATGTGGATCATCAATAATGACTATCTATATATATCAATGATGTGTGGTTTAGGAAAAGAACACATGAAAATCACTCTAGGGGATGATCCATGTATATACATGTGTCAAACCATCATGGTCATATATATACAGACCAAAAACACACTAGTGTGACAGAAGTTGAATCACAAAATCCACTAGAGTGTGTGTGTGGTCATCAGATATCAATGTGGTGTTGGGAAAGAACACATATGCAATATAATGTGCATACCATGACTCTATGTGGGATCCAAGTGGAAAACCATGGTGTAGAAGAAGCAAGACACACATAGGAAATCAACTCCTAGTACACATTTAATGCACTAGTGTGACAGAGAAGTTGCATCACAGATCATATAATCACCTAGAGTAGTGTGTGTGTTGTCATGTATAGATATGATCAATGTGCTCATGTGGATCATCAATAATGACTATCTATATATATCAATGTGTGGTTTAGGAAAAGAACAAATGCAAATCACTCTAGGGAATGATCCATATATATACAAGTATCAAACCATCATGGACATATATATAGATACCAAAAACACACTAGTGTTGCAGAAGTTGAATCACATAATCCACTATAGTGTGTGTGGTCATCAGATATCAATGTGGTTTTGGAAAAGAACACATATGGAATATAATGTGCATGCAATGACTCTATGTGGGATCCATGTGGAAAACCATGGTGTATAAGAATCAAAACACACATAGGAAATAAACTCCCAATACACATTTAATGCACCTGTGGGTGACAGAGAAGTTGCATCAAAGGTCATATAATCCACTAGAGTATTACGTGTGTGTGGTCATGTAAATATGACCTATGTGGTCAAGTGGATCATCAATAATGACTATCTGTATATATCAATTATATGTGTGGTTTAGGAAAAGAACACATGCAAATCACTCTAGGGGATGATCCATGTATAGATATATATGTGTCAAACCAGCATGGTCATATATATAGAGACCAAAAACACACTAGTGTGACAGAACTTGAATCACAGAATCCAATGGAGTGTGTGTGTGGTCATCAGATTTCAATGTGGTTTTGGAAAAGAACACATATGCAATATAATGTGCATGCAATGACTCTATGTGGGATCCAAGTGGAAAACCATGGTGTAGAAGAAGCAAAACACACATAGGAAATCAACTCCCAGTACACATTTTATGCACCAGTGGGTGACAGAGAAGTTGCATCACAGAATATAATCCACTAGAGTAGTGTGTATGTGTGTGGTCATGTATAGATATGATCAATGTGGTCATGTGGATCATCAATAGTGACTATCTATATATATCAATGTGTGTGGTTTAGGAAAAGAACACATGCAAATCACTCTAGGGGATGATCCATACATATACATGTGTCAAACCACCGTGGACATATATATAGAGACCAAAACCACACTAGTGTGACAGAAGTTGAATCATAGAATCCACTGGAGTGTGCGTGTGGTCATCAGATATTAATGTGATTTTGGAAAAGAACACATATGCAATATAATGTGCATGCAATGATTCTATGTGGGATCTAAGTGGAAAACCATGGTGTACAAGAAGCAAGACACACAAAGGAAATCAACTCCCAGTACACATTTAATGCACCAGTGTGACAGAGAAGTTGCATCACAAATCAGGTATATAATCCACTAGAGTAGTGTGTGTGTGTGGTCATATATAGACATGACCAATGTGGTCATGTGGATCATCAATAATGACTATCTATATATATCAATGTGTGGTTTAGGAAAAGAACACATGCAAATCACTCTAGGGGATGATCCATATGTATTCATGTGTCAAAACATCATGGACATATATATAGAGACCAAAAACACACTAGTGTGACAAAAGTTGTCTCACAAAATCCACTGGAGTGTGTGTGGTCATCAGATATCAATGTGGTTTTGGAAAAGAATACATATGCTATATAATGTGCATGCAATGACTCTATGTGGGATCCAAGTGGAAAACCAAGGTGTAGAAGAAGAAAAACACACATAGGAAATGAACTCCCAGTACACATTTAATGCACAAGTGGGTCACAGAGAAGTTTCATCAAAGGTCATATAATCCACTAGAGTAGTGCGTGTGTGTGGTCATGTAAATATGATCAAAGTGGTCATGTGGATAATCAATAATGACTAACTATATATATCAGTGATGTGTTTAGATTAGGAAAAGAACACATGCGAATCACTCTAGGGGATGATCCATGTATATACATTTGTCAAACCATCATGGTCATTTATATAAAGACCAAAAATGCACTAGTGTAACAGAATTTGAATCACAGAATTCACTGGAGTGTGTGTGGTCATCAGATATCAATGTGGTTTTGGAAAAGAACACATATGCAATATAATGTGCATGCAATGACTCTATGTGGTATCCAAGTGGAAAACCATGGTGTAGAAGAAGCAAGACACACAAAGGAAATCAACCCCTAGTACACATTTAATGCACCAGTGTGACAGAGAAGTTGCATCCAGATCATATAATCAACTAGAGTAGTGTGTGTGTGTGGTCATGTATATATATGATCAATGTGGTCATGTGGATCATCAATAATGACTATCTATATATATATCAATGTGTGGTTTAGGAAAAGAACACATGAAATCACTCTAGGGGAGGATCCATGTATATACATGTGTCAAACCATCAAGGTCATATATATAGAGACCAAAAACACACTAGAGACACAGAAGCTTAATCACAGAATCCACTAGAGTGTGTGCGTGGTCATCAGATATCAATGTGGTTTTGGAAAAGAACACATATGCAATATAATGTGCATACCATGACTCTATGGGGGATCCAAGTGGAAAACTATGGTGTAGAAGAAGCAAGACACACATAGGAAATCAACTCCCAGTACACATTTAATGCACAAGTGTGACAGAGAAGTTGCATCACAGATCATATATATAATCCACTAGAGTAGTGTGTGTGTGGGGTCATGTATACATATGATCAATGTGGTCATGTGGATCATCAATAATGACTATCTATATATGTCAATGATGTGTGGTTTAGGAAATGAACACATGAAAATCACTCTAGGGGATGATCCATACATATACATGTGTCAAACCACCGTGGACATATATATAGAGACCAAAACCACACTAGTGTGACAGAAGGTGAATCATTGAATCCACTAGAGTGTGTGTGTGGTCATTAGATACTAATGCGGTTTTGGAAAAGAACACACATGCAATATAATGTGCATGCAATGACTCCATGTGGGATCCAAGTGGAAAACCATGGTGTAGACGAAGCAAGAAACAGAAAGGAAATCAACTCCCAATACACGTTTAATGCACCAGTGTGACAGAGAAGTTGCATCACAAATCATGTTTATAATCAACTAGAGTAGTGTGTGTGTGTGGTCATGTATAGACATGATTAATGTGGTCATGTCGATAATCAATAATGACTATCTATGTATATCAATGTGTGGTTTAGGAAAAGAACACATGCAAATCATTCTAGGGGATGATCCATATGTATACATGTGTCAAAACATCATGGACATATATAGAGAGACCAAAAACATACTAGTGTGACAGAAGTTGAATCACATAATCCACTAGAGTAGTGTGTGTGTGGTCATGTATAGATATGATCAATGTGGTCATGTGGATCATCAATAATGACTATCTATGTATATCAATGTGTGGTTTAGGAAAAGAACACATGCAAATCATTCTAGGGGATGATCCATATGTATACATGTGTCAAAACATCATGGACATATATATAGAGACCAAAAACATACTAGTGTGACAGAAGTTGAATCACAGAATCCACTGGAGTGTGTGTGGTCATCAGATATCAATTTGGTTTTGGAAAAGAACACATATGCAATATAATGTGCATGCAATGACTCTATGTGTGATCCAAGTGGAAAACCATGGTGTAGAAGAAGCAAAACATACATAGGAAATCAACCCCTAGTACACATTTAATGCATGAGTGGGTGACAGAGAAGTTTCATCAAAGGTCATATAATCCACTAGAGTAGTGCGTGTGTGTGGTCATGTAAATATGATCAATGTGGTCATGTGGATCGTCAATAATGACTATCTATATATATATCAATGATGTGTGTAGATTAGGAAAAGAACACATGCAAATCACTCTAGGGTATGATCCATGTGTATACATTTGTGAAACCATCATGGTCTTTTATATACAGACCAAAAACTCACTAGTGTGATAGAAGTTGAATCACAGAATCCACTGTAGTGTGTGTGGTCATCAGATATCAATGTGGTTTTGGAAAAGAACACATATGCAATATAATGTGCATGCAATGACTCTATGTGGGATCCATGTGGAAATCCATGGTTTAGAAGAAGCAAGACACAGAAAGGAAATCAACTCCCAGTACACATTTAATGCACCAGTGTGACAGAGAAGTTGCATCCAGATCATATAATCAACTAGAGTAGTGTGTGTGTGTGGTCATGTATAGATATGATCAATGTGGTCATGTGGATCGTCAATAATGACTATCTATATATATCAATGATGTGTGGTTTAGGAAAAGAACACATGAAAATCACTCTAGGGGATGATCCATGTATATACATGTGTCAAACCATCATGGTCATATATATACAGACCAAATACACACTAGTGTGACAGAAGTTGAATCACAGAATCCACTAGAGTGTGTGTGTGGTCATCAGATATCAATGTGGTTTTGGGAAAGAACAAATATGCAATATAATGTGCATACCATGACTCTATGTGGGATCCAAGTGGAAAACCATGGTGTAGAAGAAACAAGACACACATAGGAAATCAACTCCTAGTACACATTTAATGCACTAGTGTGACAGAGAAGTTGCATCACAGATCATATAATCACCTAGAGTAGTGTGTGTGTTGTCATGTATAGATATGATCAATTTGCTCATGTGGATCATCAATAATGACTATCTATATATATCAGTGTGTGGTTTAGGAAAAGAACAGATGCAAATCACTCTAGGGAATGATCCATATATATACAAGTGTCAAACCATCATGGACATATATATAGATACCAAAAAGACACTAGTGTGACAGAAGTTGAATCATTGAATCCACTAGAGTGTGTGTGTGGTCATTAGATACTAATGCGGTTTTGGAAAAGAACACACATGCAATATAATGTGCATGCAATGACTCCATGTGGGATCCAAGTGGAAAACCATGGTGTAGACGAAGCAAGACACAGAAAGGAAATCAACTCCCAATACACGTTTAATGCACCAGTGTGACAGAGAAGTTGCATCACAAATCATGTTTATAATCAACTAGAGTAGTGTGTGTGTGTGGTCATGTATAGACATGATTAATGTGGTCATGTCGATAATCAATAATGACTATCTATGTATATCAATGTGTGGTTTAGGAAAAGAACACATGCAAATCATTCTAGGGGATGATCCATATGTATACATGTGTCAAAACATCATGGACATATATAGAGAGACCAAAAACATACTAGTGTGACAGAAGTTGAATCACATAATCCACTAGAGTAGTGTGTGTGTGGTCATGTATAGATATGATCAATGTGGTCATGTGGATCATCAATAATGACTATCTATGTATATCAATGTGTGGTTTAGGAAAAGAACACATGCAAATCATTCTAGGGGATGATCCATATGTATACATGTGTCAAAACATCATGGACATATATATAGAGACCAAAAACATACTAGTGTGACAGAAGTTGAATCACAGAATCCACTGGAGTGTGTGTGGTCATCAGATATCAATTTGGTTTTGGAAAAGAACACATATGCAATATAATGTGCATGCAATGACTCTATGTGTGATCCAAGTGGAAAACCATGGTGTAGAAGAAGCAAAACATACATAGGAAATCAACCCCTAGTACACATTTAATGCATGAGTGGGTGACAGAGAAGTTTCATCAAAGGTCATATAATCCACTAGAGTAGTGCGTGTGTGTGGTCATGTAAATATGATCAATGTGGTCATGTGGATCGTCAATAATGACTATCTATATATATCAATGATGTGTGTAGATTAGGAAAAGAACACATGCAAATCACTCTAGGGTATGATCCATGTGTATACATTTGTGAAACCATCATGGTCTTTTATATACAGACCAAAACCTCACTAGTGTGATAGAAGTTGAATCACAGAATCCACTGTAGTGTGTGTGGTCATCAGATATCAATGTGGTTTTGGAAAAGAACACATATGCAATATAATGTGCATGCAATGACTCTATGTGGGATCCATGTGGAAATCCATGGTTTAGAAGAAGCAAGACACAGAAAGGAAATCAACTCCCAGTACACATTTAATGCACCAGTGTGACAGAGAAGTTGCATCCAGATCATATAATCAACTAGAGTAGTGTGTGTGTGTGGTCATGTATAGATATGATCAATGTGGTCATGTGGATCGTCAATAATGACTATCTATATATATCAATGATGTGTGGTTTAGGAAAAGAACACATGAAAATCACTCTAGGGGATGATCCATGTATATACATGTGTCAAACCATCATGGTCATATATATACAGACCAAATACACACTAGTGTGACAGAAGTTGAATCACAGAATCCACTAGAGTGTGTGTGTGGTCATCAGATATCAATGTGGTTTTGGGAAAGAACAAATATGCAATATAATGTGCATACCATGACTCTATGTGGGATCCAAGTGGAAAACCATGGTGTAGAAGAAACAAGACACACATAGGAAATCAACTCCTAGTACACATTTAATGCACTAGTGTGACAGAGAAGTTGCATCACAGATCATATAATCACCTAGAGTAGTGTGTGTGTTGTCATGTATAGATATGATCAATTTGCTCATGTGGATCATCAATAATGACTATCTATATATATAAGTGTGTGGTTTAGGAAAAGAACAGATGCAAATCACTCTAGGGAATGATCCATATATATACAAGTGTCAAACCATCATGGACATATATATAGATACCAAAAAGACACTAGTGTGACAGAAGTTGAATCACAGAATCCACTGTAGTGTGTGTGGTCATCAGATATCAATGTGGTTTGGAAAAGAACACATATGGAATATAATGTGCATGCAATGACTCTATGTGGGATCCATGTGGAAAACCATGGTGTATAAGAATCAAAACACACATAGGAAATAAACTCCCAGTACACATTTAATGCACCTGTGGGTGACAGAGAAGTTGCCTCAAAGGTCATATAATCCACTAGAGTACTACGTGTGTGTGGACATGTAAATATGACCAATGTGGTCAAGTAGATCATCAATAATGACTATCTATATATATCAATTATATGTGTGGTTTAGGAAAAGAACACATGCAAATCACTCTAGGGGATGATCCATGTATATATATATGTGTCAAACCATCATGGTCATATATATAGAGACCAAAAAAACACTAGTGTGACCGAACTTGAATCACAGAATCCAATGGAGTGTGTGTGTGGTCATCAGATATCAATGTGGTTTTGGAAAAGAACACATATGCAATATAATGTGCATGCAATGACTCTATGTGGGATCCAAGTGGAAAACCATGGTGTAGAAGAAGCAAACCACACATAGGAAACCAACTACCAGTACACATTTTATGCACCAGTGGGTGACAGAGAAGTTGCATCACAGAATATAATCCACTAGAGTAGTGTGTATGTGTGTGGTCATGTATAGATATGATCAATGTGGTCATGTGTATCATCAATAGTGATTATCTATATATATCAATGTGTGTGGTTTAGGAAAAGAACACATGCAAATCACTCTAGGGGATGATCCATACATATACATGTGTCAAACCACCGTGGACATATATATAGAGACCAAAACCACACTAGTGTGACAGAAGTTGAATCATAGAATCCACTGGAGTGTGTGTATGGTAATCAGATATTAATGCGGTTTTGGAAAAGAACACACATGCAATATAATGTGCATGCAATGACTCTATGTGGGATCCAAGTGGAAAACCATGGTGTAGAAGAATCGAAACACACATAGGAAATAAACTCCCAGTACACATTTAATGCACCTGTGGGTGACAGAGAAGTTGCATCAAAGGTCATATAATCCACTAGAGTACTACGTGTGTGTGGTCATGTAAATATGACCAATGTGGTCAAGTGGATCATCAATAATGACTATCTATATATATATCAATTATATGTGTGGTTTAGGAAAAGAACACATGCAAATCACTCTAGGTGATGATCCATGTATATATATGTGTCAAACCATCATGGACATATATATAGAGACCAAAACCACAGTAGTGTGACAGAAGTTGAATCATAGAATCCATTGGAGTGTGCGTGTGGTCATCAGATATTAATGTGGTTTTGGAAAAGAAAACATATGCAATATAATGTGCATGCAATGATTCTATGTGGGATCCAAGTGGAAAGCCATGGTGTAGAAGAATCGAAACGCACATAGGAAATAAACTCCCAGTACACATTTAATGCACCTGTGGGTGACAGAGAAGTTGCATCAAAGGTCATATAATCCACTAGAGTACTACGTGTGTGTGGTCATGTAAATATGACCAATGTGGTCAAGTGGATCATCAATAATGACTATCTATATATATATCAATTATATGTGTGGTTTAGGAAAAGAACACATGCAAATCACTCTAGGTGATGATCCATGTATATATATGTGTCAAACCATCATGGACATATATATAGAGACCAAAACCACAGTAGTGTGACAGAAGTTGAATCATAGAATCCATTGGAGTGTGCGTGTGGTCATCAGATATTAATGTGGTTTTGGAAAAGAAAACATATGCAATATAATGTGCATGCAATGATTCTATGTGGGATCCAAGTGGAAAGCCATGGTGTAGAAGAATCGAAACGCACATAGGAAATAAACTCCCAGTACACATTTAATGCACCTGTGGGTGACAGAGAAGTTGCATCAAAGGTCATATAATCCACTAGAGTACTATGTGTGTGTGGTCATGTAAATATGACCAATGTGCTCAAGTGGATCATCAATAATGACTATCTATATATATCAATTATATGTGTGGTTTAGGAAAAGAACACATGCAAATCACTCTAGGGGATGATCCATGTATATATATATGTGTCAAACCATCATGGTCATATATATAGAGACCAAAAACACACTAGTGTGACAAAACTTGAATCACAGAATCCAATGGAGTGTGTGTGTGGACATCAGATATCAATGTGGTTTTGGAAAAGAACACATATGCAATATAATGTGCATGCAATGCCTCTATGTGGGATCCAAGTGGAAAACCATGGTGTATAAGAAGCAAAACACACATAGGAAATCAACTCCCAGTACACATTTTATGCACCAGTGGGTGACAGATAAGTTGCATCACAGAATATAATCCACTAGAGTAGTGTGTATGTGTGTGGTCATGTATAGATATGATCAATGTGGTCATGTGGATCATCAATAGTGATTATCTATATATATCAATGTGTGTGGTTTAGGAAAAGAACACATGCAAATCACTCTAGGGGATGATCCATACATATACATGTGTCAAACCACCGTGGACATATATATAGAGACCAAAACCACACTAGTGTGACAGAAGTTGAATCATAGAATCCACTGGAGTGTGCATGTGGTCATCAGATATTAATGTGGTTTTGGAAAAGAAAACATATGCAATATAATGTGCATGCAATGATTCTATGTGGGATCCAAGTGGAAAACCATGGTGTAGAAGAAGGAAGACACACAAAGGAAATCAACTCCCAGTACACATTTAATGCACTAGTGTGACAGAGAAGTTGCATCACAAATCATGTATATAATCCACTAGAGTAGTGTGTGTGTGTGGTCATGTATAGACATGATCAATGTGGTCATGTGGATCATCAATAATGACTATCTATATATATCAATGTGTGGTTTAGGAAAAGAACACATGCAAATCACTCTAGGGGATGATCCATATGTATACATGTGTCAAAACATCATGGACATATATATAGAGACCAAAAACACACTAGTGTGACAAAAGTTGTCTCACAAAATCCACTGGAGTGTGTGTGGTCATAAGATATCAATGTGGTTTTGGTAAAGAACACATATGCAATATAATGTGCATGCAATGACTCTATGTGGGATCCAAGTGGAAAACCATGGTGTACAAGAATCGAAACAGACATAGGAAATAAACTCCCAGTACACATTTAATGCACCTGTGGGTGACAGAGAAGTTGCATCAAAGGTCATATAATCCACTAGAGTACTACGTGTTTGTGGTCATGTAAATATGACCAATGTGGTCAAGTGGATCATCAATAATGACTATCTATATATATCAATTATATGTGTGGTTTAGGAAAAGAACACATGCAAATCACTCTAGCGGATGATCCATATGTATACATGTGTCAAACCACCGTGGACATATATATAGAGACCAAAACCACACTAGTGTGACATAAGTTGAATCATAGAATCCACTGGAGTGTGCGTGTGGTCAACAGATATTAATGTGGTTTTGGAAAAGAAAACATATGCAATATAATGTGCATGCAATGATTCTATGTGGGATCCAAGTGGAAAACCATGGTGTAGAAGAAGCAAGACACACAAAGGAAATCAACTCCCAGTACACATTTAATGAACCAGTGTGACAAAGAAGTTGCATCCCAAATCATGTATATAATCCACTAGAGTAGTGTGTGTGTGTGGTCATGTATAGACATGATCAATGTGGTCATGTGGATCATCAATAATGACTATCTATATATATCAATGTGTGGTTTAGGAAAAGAACACATGAAAATCACTCTAGGGGATGATCCATATGTATTCATGTGTCAAAACATCATGGACATATATATAGACACCAAAAACACACTAGTGACACAGAAGGTTAATCACAGAATCCACTAGAGTGTGTGTGTGGTCATCAGATATCAATGTGGTTTTGGAAAAGAACACATATGCAATATAATGTGCATACCATGACTCTATGGGGGATCCAAGTGGAAAACTATGGTGTATAAGAAGCAAGACACACATTGGAAATCAACTCCCAGTACACATTTAATGCACTAGTGTGACAGAGAACTTGCATCACAGATCATATATATAATCCACTAGAGTAGTGTGTGTGTGGTCATGTATAGATATGATCAATGTGGTCATGTGGATCATCAATACTGACTATCTATATATATCAATGATGTGTGGTTTAGGAAATGAACACATGAAAATCACTCTAGGTGATGATCCATACATATACATGTGTCAAACCACCGTGGACATATATATAGAGACCAAAACCACACTAGTGTGACAGAAGTTGAATCATAGAATCCACTGGAGTGTGTGTATGGTAATCAGATATTAATGCGGTTTTGGAAAAGAACACACATGCAATATAATGTGCATGCAATGACTCTATGTGGGATCCAAGTGGAAAACCATGGTGTAGAAGAAGCAAGACACACAAAGGAAATCAACTCCCAGTACACATTTAATGCACCAGTGTGACAGAGAAGTTGCATCACAAATCATGTATATAATCCACTAGAGTAGTGTGTGTGTGCGGTCATGTATAGACATGATCAATGTGGTCATGTGGATAATCAATAATGACTATCTATGTATATCAATGTGTGGTTTAGGGAAAGAACACATGCAAATCATTCTAGGGGATGATCCATATGTATACATGTGTCAAAACATCATGGACATATATATAGAGACCAAAAGCATACTAGTGTGACAGAAGTTGAATCATAGAATCCACTTGAGTGTGTGTGGTCATCAGATATCAATGTGGTTTTGGAAAAGAACACATATGCAATATAATGTGCATGCAATGACTCTATGTGGGATCCAAGTGGAAAACCATGGTGTAGAAGAAGCAAAAAACACATAGGAAATCAACTCCCAGTACACATTTAATGCACCATTTGGTGACAGAGAAGTTTCATCAAAGGTCATATAATCAACTAGAGTAGTGCGTGTGTGTGGTCATGTAAATATGATCAATGTGGTCACGTGGATCATCGATAATGACTATCTATATATATCAATTATGTGTGTAGATTAGGAAAAGAACACATGCAAATCAATCTAGGGGATGATCCATGTATATACATTTGTCAAACCATCATGATCAATGTGGTCACGTGGATCATCGATAATGACTATCTATATATATATCAATGATGTGTTTAGATTAGGAAAAGAACACATGCAAATCAATCTAGGGGATGATCCATGTTTATAAATTTGTCAAACCATCATGGTCATTTATATAGAGACCAAAAACTCACTAGTGTGACAGAAGTTGAATCACAGAATCCATTGGAGTGTGTGTGGTCATCAGATATCAATGTGGTGTTGGAAAAGAACACATATGCAATATAATGTGCATGCAATGACTCTATGGGGGATCCAAGTGGAAAACCATGGTGTAGAATAATCAAGACACACAAAGGAAATCAACTCCCAGTACACATTTAATGCACCAGTGTGACAAAGAAGTTGCATCACAAATCATGTATATAATCCACTAGAGTAGTGTGTGTGTGGTCATGTATAGACATGATCAATGTGGTCATGTGGATCATCAATAATGACTATCTATGTATATCAATGTGTGGTTTAGGAAAAGAACACATGCAAATCATTCTAGGGGATGATCCATGTATATACATTTGTCAAACCATCATGGTCATTTATATAGAGACCAAAAACTCACTAGTGTGACAGAAGTTGAATCACAGAATCCATTGGAGTGCGTGTGGTCATCTGATATCAATGTGGTTTTGGAAAAGAACACATATGCAATATAATGTGCATGCAATGACTCTATGCGGGATCCAAGTGGAAAACCATGGGGTAGAAGAAGCAAGACACACAAAGAAATCAACTCCCAGTACACACTTGATGCACCAGTGTGACAGAGAAGTTTCATCAAAGATCATATAATCCACTAGAGTAGTGTGTGTGTGCGGTCATGTATAGACATGATCAATGTGGTCATGTGGATCATCAATAATGACTATCTATATATATCAATGATGTGTGTAAATTAGGAAAATAACACATGCAAATCACTCTAGGAGATGATCCATGTGTATACATTTGTCAAACCATCATGGTCATTTATATAGAGACCAAAAACTCACTAGTGTGATAGAAGTTGAATCACAGAATCCACTGGAGTGTGTGTGGTTATCAGATATCAATGTGGTGTTGGAAAGAACGCATATGAAATATAATGTGCATGCAATGACTCTATGTGGGATCCAAGTGGAAAACCATGGTGTAGAAGAAGCAAACCACACATAGGAAATCAACTCCCAGTACACATTTAATGCACCATTGGGTGATAGAGAAGTTTCATCAAAGGTCATATAATCAACTAGAGTAGTGCGTGTGTGTGGTCATGTAAATATGATCAATGTGGTCACGTGGATCATCGATAATGATTATCTATATATATCAATGATGTGTGTAGATTAGGAAAAGAACACATGCGACTCAATCTAGGGGATGATCCATGTATATACATTTGTCAAACCATCATGGTCATTTATATAGAGACCAAAAACTCACTAGTGTGACAGAAGTTGAATCATAGAATCCATTGGTGTGTGTGTGGTCATCAAATATCAATGTGGTGTTGGAAAAGAACACATATGCAATATAATGTGCATGCAATGACTCTATGTGGGATCCAAGTGGAAAACCATGGTGTAGAATAAGCAAGACACACAAAAAGAATGAACTCCCACTACACATTTAATGCACCAGTGTGACAGAGAAGTTGCGTCACAAATCATGTATATAATCCACTAGAGTAGTGTGTGTGTGGTCATGTATAGACATGATCAATGTGGTCATGTAGATCATCAATAATGACTATCTATGTATATCAATGTGTGGTTTAGGAAAAGAACACATGCAAATCATTCTAGGGGATGATCCATATGTATACATGTGTCAAACATCATGGACATATATATAGATACCAAAAACATACTAGTGTGACAGAAGTTGAATCACAGAATCCACTGGAGTGTGTGTGGTCATCAGATATCAATGTGGTTTTGGAAAAGAACACATCTGCAATATAATGTGCATGCAATTACTCTATGTGGGATCCAAGTGGAAAACCATGGTGTAGAAGAAGCAAAAAACACATAGGAAATCAACTCCCAGTACACATTTAATGCAACATTTGGTGACAGAGAAGTTTCATCAAAGGTCATATAATCAACTAGAGTAGTGCGTGTGTGTGGTCATGTAAATATGATCAATGTGGTCACGTGGATCATCGATAATGACTATCTATATATATCAATGATGTGTGTCGATTAGGAAAAGAACACATGCAAATCAATCTAGGGGATGATCCATGTATATACATTTTTCAAACCATCATGATCAATGTGGTCACGTGGATCATCGATTAATGACTATCTATATATATCAATGATGTGTTTAGATTAGGAAAAGAACACATGCAAATCAATCTAGGGGATGATCCATGTATATACATTTGTCAAACCATCGTGGTCATTTATATAGAGACCAAACACTCACTAGTGTGACAGAAGTTGAATCACAGAATCCATTGGAGTGTGTGTGGTCATCAGATATCAATGTGGTGTTGGAAAAGAACACATATGCAATATAATGTGCATGCAATGACTCTATGGGGGATCCAAGTGGAAAACCATGGTGTAGAATAATCAAGACACACAAAGGAAATCAACTCCCAGTACACATTTAATGCAACAGTGTGACAAAGAAGTTGCATCACAAATCATGTATATAATCCACTAGAGTAGTGTGTGTGTGGTCATGTATAGACATGATCAATGTGGTCATGTGGATCATCAATAATGACTATCTATGTATATCAATGTGTGGTTTAGGAAAAGAACACACGCAAATCATTCTAGGGGATGATCCATGTATATACATTTGTCAAACCATCATGGTCATTTATATAGAGACCAAAAACTCACTAGTGTGACAGAAGTTGAATCACAGAATCCATTGGAGTGCGTGTGGTCATCAGATATCAATGTGGTTTTGGAAAAGAACACATATGCAATATAATGTGCATGCAATGACTCTATGCGGGATCCAAGTGGAAAACCATGGTGTAGAATAAGCAAGACACACAAAGGAAATCAACTCCCAGTACACATTTAATGCACCAGTGGGTGACAGAGAAGTTTCATCAAAGATCATATAATCCACTAGAGTAGTGCGTGTGTGTGGTCACGTAAATATGATCAATGTGGTCATGTGGATCATCAATAATGATTATCTATATATATCAATGATGTGTGTAAATTAGGAAAACAACACATGCAAATCACTCTAGGGGATGATCCATGTGTATACATTTGTCAAACCATCATGGTCATTTATATAGAGACCAAAAACTCACTAGTGTGATAGAAGTTGAATCACAGAATCCACTGGAGTGTGTGTGGTTATCAGATATCAATGTGGTGTTGGAAAGAACGCATATGCAATATAATGTGCATGCAATGAATCTATGTGGGATCCAAGTGGAAAACCATGGTGTAGAAGAAGCAAACCACACATAGGAAATCAACTCCCAGTACACATTTAATGCACCATTGGGTGATAGAGAAGTTTCATCAAAGGTCATCTAATCAACTAGAGTAGTGCGTGTGTGTGGTCATGTAAATATGATCAATGTGGTCACGTGGATCATCGATAATGATTATCTATATATATCAATGATGTGTGTAGATTAGGAAAAGAACACATGCAACTCTATCTAGGGGATGATCCATGTATATACATTTGTCAAACCATCATGGTCATTTATATAGAGACCAAAAACTCACTAGTGTGACAGAAGTTGAATCATAGAATCCATTGGTGTGTGTGTGGTCATCAAATATCAATGTGGTGTTGGAAAAGAACACATATGCAATATAATGTGCATGCAATGACTCTATGTGGGATCCAAGTGGAAAACCATGGTGTAGAATAAGCAAGACACACAAAAAGAATGAACTCCCACTACACATTTAATGCACCAGTGTGACAGAGAAGTTGCGTCACAAATCATGTATATAATCCACTAGAGTAGTGTGTGTGTGGTCATGTATAGACATGATCAATGTGGTCATGTGGATCATCAATAATGACTATTTATGTATATCAATGTGTGGTTTAGGAAAAGAACACATGCAAATCATTCTAGGGGATGATCCATATGTATACATGTGTCAAAACATCATGGACATATATATAGATACCAAAAACATACTAGTGTGACAGAAGTTGAATCACAGAATCCACTGGAGTGTGTGTGGTCATCAGATATCAATGTGGTTTTGGAAAAGAATACATCTGCAATATAATGTGCATGCAATTACTCTATGTGGGATCCAAGTGGAAAACCATGGTGTAGAAGAAGCAAAAAACACATAGGAAATCAACTCCCAGTACACATTTAATGCACCATTTGGTGACAGAGAAGTTTCATCAAAGGTCATATAGTCAACTAGAGTAGTGCGTGTGTGTTGTCATGTAAATATGATCAATGTGGTCACGTGGATCATCGATAATGACTATCTATATATCAATGATGTGTGTAGATTAGGAAAAGAACACATGCAAATAAATCTAGGGGATGATCCATGTATATACATTTGTCAAACCATCATGGTCATTTATATAGAGACCAAAAACTCACTAGTGTGACAGAAGTTGAATCACAGAATCCATTGGAGTGTGTGTGGTCATCAGATATCAATGTGGTGTTGGAAAAGAACACATATGCAATATAATGTGCATGCAATGACTCTATGTGGGATCCAAGTGGAAAACCATGGTGTAGAATAAGCAAGACACACAAAGGAAATCAACTCCCAGTACACATTTAATGCACCAGTGTGACAGAGAAGTTGCATCAGAAATCATGTATATAATCCACTAGAGTAGTGTGTGTGTGGTCATGTATAGACATGATCAAGGTGGTCCTGTGGATCATCAATAATGACTATCTATGTATATCAACGTGAGGTTTAGGAAAAGAACACATGAAAATCATTCTAGGAGATGATCCATATGTATACATGTGTCAAAACATCATGGACATATATATAGAGACCAAAAACATACTAGTGTGACAGAAGTTGAATCACAGAATCCAATGGAGTGTGTGTGGTCATCAGATATCAATGTGGTTTTGGAAAAGAACACATATGCAATATAATGTGCATGTAATGACTCTATGTGGGATCCAAGTGGAAAACCATGGTGTAGAAGAAGCAAAACAAACATGGGAAATCAACCCCCAGTACATATTTAATGCACTAGTGGGTGACAGAGAAGTTTCATCAAAGGTCATATAATCCACTAGAGTAGTGCGTGTGTGTGGTCATGTAAATATGATCAATGTGGTCATGTGGATCATCCATAATGACTATCTATCTATATCAATGATGTGTGTAAATTAGGAAAAGAACACATGTAAATCACTCTAGGGGATGATCCATGTGTATACATTTGTCAAACCATCAGGGTCATTTATATAGACCAAAAACACACTAGTGTGACAGAAGTTGAATCACAGAATCCATTGGAGTGTGTGTGGTCATCAGATATCAATGTGGTGTTGGAAAAGAACACATATGCAATATAATGTGCATGCAATGACTCTATGGGGGATCCAAGTGGAAAACCATGGTGTAGAATAAGCAAGACACACAAAGGAAATCAACTCCCAGTACACATTTAATGCACCAGTGTGACAGATAAGTTGCATCACAAATCATGTATATAATCCACTAGAATAGTGTGTGTGTGGTCATGTATAGACATGATCAATGTGGTCATGTGGATCATCAATAATGACTATCTATGTATATCAATGTGTGGTTTAGGAAAAGAACACATGCAAATCATTGTAGGGGATGATCCATGTATATACATTTGTCAAACCATCATGGTCATTTATAGAGAGACCAAAAACTCACTAGTGTGACAGAAGTTGAATCACAAAATCCATTGGAGTGCGTGTGGTCATCAGATATCAATGTGGTTTTGGAAAAGAACACATATGCAATATAATGTGCATGCAATGACTCTATGTGGGATCCAAGTGGAAAACCATGGTGTAGAATAAGCAAGACACACAAAGGAAATCAACTCCTAGTACACATTTAATGCACCAGTGGGTGACAGAGAAGTTTCATCAAAGGTCATATAATCCACTAGACTAGTGCGTGTGTGTGGTCATGTAAATATGATCAATGTGGTCATGTGGATCATCAATAACGACTATCTATATATATCAATGATGTGTGTAAATTACGAAAAGAACACATGCAAATCACTCTAGGGGATGATCCATGTGTATACATTTGTCAAACCATCATGGTCATTTATATAGAGACCAAAAACTCACTAGTGTGATAGAAGTTGAATCACAGAATCCACTGGAGTGTGTGTGGTTATCAGATATCAATGTGGTGTTGGAAAGAACGCATATGAAATATAATGTGCATGCAATGACTCTATGTGGGATCCAAGTGGAAAACCATGGTGTAGAATAAGCAAGACACACAAAAAGAATCAACTCCCAGTACACATTTAATGCACCAGTGTGACAGAGAAGTTGCGTCACAAATCATGTATATAATCCACTAGAGTAGTGTGTGTGTGGTCATGTATAGACATGATCAATGTTGTCATGTGGATCATCAATAATGACTATCTATGTATATCAATGTGTGGTTCTAGAAAAGAACACATGCAAATCATTCTAGGGGATGATCCATATGTATACATGTGTCAAAACATCATGGACATATATATAGATACCAAAAACATACTAGTGTGACAGAAGTTGAATCACAGAATCCACTGGAGTGTGTGTGGTCATCAGATATCAATGTGGTTTTGGAAAAGAACACATCTGCAATATAATGTGCATGCAATGACTCTATGTGGGATCCAAGTGGAAAACCATGGTGTAGAAGAAGCAAAACACACATAGGAAATCAACTCCGAGTACACATTTAATGCACCATTTGGTGACAGAGAAGTTTCCTCAAAGGTCATATAATCAACTAGAGTAGTGCGTGTGTGTGGTCATGTAAATATGATCAATGTGGTCACGTGGATCATCGATAATGACTATCTATATATATCAATGATGTGTGTAGATTAGGAAAAGAACACATGCAAATCAATCTAGGGGATGATCCATGTATATACATTTGTCAAACCATCATGGTCATTTATATAGAGACCAAAAACTCACTAGTGTGACAGAAGTTGAATCACAAAATCCATTGGAGTGTGTGTGGTCATCAGATATCAATGTGGTGTTGGAAAAGAACACATATGCAATATAATGTGCATGCAATGACTCTATGTGGGATCCAAGTGGAAAACCATGGTGTAGAATAAGCAAGACACACAAAGGAAATCAACTCCCAGTACACATTTAATGCACCAGTGTGACAGAGAAGTTGCATCACAAATCATGTATATAATCCACTAGAGTAGTGTGTGTGTGGTCATGTATAGACATGATCAATGTGGTCATGTGGATCATCAATAATGACTATCTATGTATATCAATGTGAGGTTTAGGAAAAGAACACATGCAAATCATTCTAGGAGATGATCCATATGTATACATGTGTCAAAACATCATGGACATATATATAGAGACCAAAAACATACTAGTCTGACAGAAGTTGAATCACAGAATCCACTGGAGTGTGTGTGGTCATCAGATATCAATGTGGTTTTGGAAAAGAACACATATGTAATATAATGTGCATGTAATGACTCTATGTGGGATCCAAGTGGAAAACCATGGTGTAGAAGAAGCAAAACATACATAGGAAATCAACCCCCAGTACTTATTTAATGCACTAGTGGGTGATAGAGAAGTTTCATCAAAGGTCATATAATCCACTAGAGTAGTGCGTGTGTGTCGTCATGTAAATATGATCAATGTGGTCATGTGGATCATCAATAATGACTATCTATATATATCAATGATGTGTGTAAATTAGGAAAATAACACATGTAAATCACTCTAGGGGATGATCGATGTGTATACATTTGTCAAACCATCATGGTCATTTATATAGAGACCAAAAACTCACTAGTGTGATAGAAGTTGAATCACAGAATCCACTGGAGTGTGTGTGGTTATCAGATATCAATGTGGTGTTGGAAAGAACACATATGCAATATAATGAGCATGCAATGACTCTATGTGGGATCCAATTGGAAAACCATGGTGTAGAAGAAGCAAACCACACATAGGAAATCAACTCCTAGTACACATTTAATGCACCATTGGGTGACAGAGAAGTTTTATCAAAGGTCATACAATCAACTAGAGTAGTGCGTGTGTGTGGTCATGTAAATATGATCAATGTGGTCATGTGGATCATCGATAATGACTATCTATATATATCAATGATGTGTGTAGATTAGGAAAAGAACACATGCAAATCACTCTAGGGGATGATCCATGTGTATACATTTGTCAAACCATCATGGTCATTTATATAGAGACCAAAAACTCACTAGTGTGATAGAAGTTGAATCACAGAATCCACTGGAGTGTGTGTGGTTATCAGATATCAATGTGGTGTTGGAAAGAACACATATGCAATATAATGAGCATGCAATGACTCTATGTGGGATCCAACTGGAAAACCATGGTGTAGAAGAAGCAAACCACACATAGGAAATCAACTCCCAGTACACATTTAATGCACCATTGGGTGACAGAGAAGTTTCACCAAAGGTCATATAATCAACTAGAGTAGTGTGTGTGTGTGGTCATGTAAATATGATCAATGTGGTCATGTGGATCATCGATAATGACTATCTATATATATCAATGATGTGTGTAGATTAGGAAAAGAACACATGCAAATCAATCTAGGGGATGATCCATGTATATACATTTGTCAAACCATCATGTCATTAATATAGAGACCAAAAACTCACTAGTGTGACAGAAGTTGAATCACAGAATCCATTGGAGTGTGTGTAGTCATCAGATATCAATGTGGTGTTGGAAAAGAACACATATGCAATATAATGTGCATGCAATGAGTCTATGTGGGATCCAAGTGAAAACCATGGTGTAGAATAAGCAAGACACACAAAGGAAATCAACTCCCAGTACACATTTAGTGCACCAGTGTGACAGAGAAGTTGCATCACAAATCATGTATATAATCCACTAGAGTAGTGTGTGTGTGGTCATGTATAGACATGATCAATGTGGTCATGTGGATCATCAGTAATGACTCTCTATGTATATCAATGTGTGGTTTAGGAAAAGAACACATGCAAATCATTCTAGGAGATGATCCATATGTATACATGTGTCAAAACATCATGGACATATATATAGATACCAAAAACATACTAGTGTGACAGAAGTTGAATCACAGAATCCACTGGAGTGTGTGTGGTCATCAGATATCAATGTGGTTTTGGAAAAGAACACAGATGCAATATAATGTGCATGCAATGACTCTATGTGGGATCGTAGTGGAAAACCATAGTGTAGAAGAGGCAAAACACACATAGGAAATCAACTCCCAGTACACATTTAATGCACCAGTGTGACAGAGAAGTTGCATCACAAATCATGTATATAATCCACTAGAGTAGTGTGTGTGTGGTCATGTATAGACATGATCAATGTGGTCATGTGGATCATCAATAATGACTATCTATGTATATCAATGTGAGGTTTAGGAAAAGAACACATGCAAATCATTCTAGGAGATGATCCATATGTATACATGTGTCAAAACATCATGGACATATATATAGAGACCAAAAACATACTAGTCTGACAGAAGTTGAATCACAGAATCCACTGGAGTGTGTGTGGTCATCAGATATCAATGTGGTTTTGGAAAAGAACACATATGTAATATAATGTGCATGTAATGACTCTATGTGGGATCCAAGTGGAAAACCATGGTGTAGAAGAAGCAAAACATACATAGGAAATCAACCCCCAGTACTTATTTAATGCACTAGTGGGTGATAGAGAAGTTTCATCAAAGGTCATATAATCCACTAGAGTAGTGCGTGTGTGTCGTCATGTAAATATGATCAATGTGGTCATGTGGATCATCAATAATGACTATCTATATATATCAATGATGTGTGTAAATTAGGAAAATAACACATGTAAATCACTCTAGGGGATGATCGATGTGTATACATTTGTCAAACCATCATGGTCATTTATATAGAGACCAAAAACTCACTAGTGTGATAGAAGTTGAATCACAGAATCCACTGGAGTGTGTGTGGTTATCAGATATCAATGTGGTGTTGGAAAGAACACATATGCAATATAATGAGCATGCAATGACTCTATGTGGGATCCAATTGGAAAACCATGGTGTAGAAGAAGCAAACCACACATAGGAAATCAACTCCTAGTACACATTTAATGCACCATTGGGTGACAGAGAAGTTTTATCAAAGGTCATACAATCAACTAGAGTAGTGCGTGTGTGTGGTCATGTAAATATGATCAATGTGGTCATGTGGATCATCGATAATGACTATCTATATATATCAATGATGTGTGTAGATTAGGAAAAGAACACATGCAAATCACTCTAGGGGATGATCCATGTGTATACATTTGTCAAACCATCATGGTCATTTATATAGAGACCAAAAACTCACTAGTGTGATAGAAGTTGAATCACAGAATCCACTGGAGTGTGTGTGGTTATCAGATATCAATGTGGTGTTGGAAAGAACACATATGCAATATAATGAGCATGCAATGACTCTATGTGGGATCCAACTGGAAAACCATGGTGTAGAAGAAGCAAACCACACATAGGAAATCAACTCCCAGTACACATTTAATGCACCATTGGGTGACAGAGAAGTTTCACCAAAGGTCATATAATCAACTAGAGTAGTGTGTGTGTGTGGTCATGTAAATATGATCAATGTGGTCATGTGGATCATCGATAATGACTATCTATATATATCAATGATGTGTGTAGATTAGGAAAAGAACACATGCAAATCAATCTAGGGGATGATCCATGTATATACATTTGTCAAACCATCATGTCATTAATATAGAGACCAAAAACTCACTAGTGTGACAGAAGTTGAATCACAGAATCCATTGGAGTGTGTGTAGTCATCAGATATCAATGTGGTGTTGGAAAAGAACACATATGCAATATAATGTGCATGCAATGAGTCTATGTGGGATCCAAGTGAAAACCATGGTGTAGAATAAGCAAGACACACAAAGGAAATCAACTCCCAGTACACATTTAGTGCACCAGTGTGACAGAGAAGTTGCATCACAAATCATGTATATAATCCACTAGAGTAGTGTGTGTGTGGTCATGTATAGACATGATCAATGTGGTCATGTGGATCATCAGTAATGACTCTCTATGTATATCAATGTGTGGTTTAGGAAAAGAACACATGCAAATCATTCTAGGAGATGATCCATATGTATACATGTGTCAAAATATCATGGACATATATATAGATACCAAAAACATACTAGTGTGACAGAAGTTGAATCACAGAATCCACTGGAGTGTGTGTGGTCATCAGATATCAATGTGGTTTTGGAAAAGAACACATCTGCAATATAATGTGCATGCAAATGACTCTATGTGGGATCCAAGTGGAAAACCATGGTGTAGAAGAAGCAAAACACACATAGGAAATCAACTCCCAGTACACATTTAATGCACCATTGGGTGACAGAGAAGTTTCATCAAAGGTCATATAATCAACTAGAGTAGTGCTTGTGTGTGGTCATGTAAATATGATCAATGTGGTCACATGGATCAAAGATAATGATTATCTATATATATCAATGATGTGTGTAGATTAGGAAGAGGACACATGCAACTCATTCTTGGGGATGATCCATGTATATACATTTGTCAAACCATCATGGTCATTTATATAGAGACCAAAAACTCACTAGTGTGACAGAAGTTGAATCATAGAATCCATTGGAGTGTGTGTTGTCATCAGATATCAATGTGGTGTTGGAAAAGAACACACATGCAATATAATGTGCATGCGATGACTCTATGTGGGATCCAAGTGGAAAACCATGGTGTAGACTAAGCAAGACACACAAAGGAAATCAACTCCCAGTACACATTTAATGCACCAGTGTGACAGAGAAGTTGCATCACAAATCATGTATATAATCCACTAGAGTAGTTTGTGTGTGGTCATGTATAGACAAGATCAATGTGGTCATGTGGATCATCAATAATGACTATCTATGTATATCAATGTGTGGTTTAGGAAAAGAACACATGCAAATCATTCTAGGGGATGATCCATATGTATACATGTGTCAAAACATCATGGACATATATATAGAGACCAAAAACATACTAGTGTGACAGAAGTTGAATCACCAAATCCACTGGAGTGTGTGTGGTCATCAGATAGCAATGTGGATTTGGAAAAGAACACATATGGAATATAGTGTGCATGTGATGACTCTATGTGGGATCCAAGTGGAAAACCGTGGTGTAGAAGAAGCAAAACATACATAGGAAATCAGCCCCCAATACACATTTAATGCACCAGTGGGTGACAGAGAAGTTTCATCAAAGGTCATATAATCCACTAGAGTAGTGCGTGTGTGTGGTCATGTAAATATGATCAATGTGGTCATGTGGATCATCAATAATGACTATCTATATATATATCAATGATGTGTGTAGATTAGGAAAAGAACACATGCAAATCACTCTAGGGGATGATCCATGTGTATGCATTTGTCGAACCATCATGGTCATTTATATAGAGACCAAAAACTCACTAGTGTGATAGAAGTTGAATCACAGAATCCACTGGCGTGTGTGTGGTTATCAGATATCAATGTGGTGTTGGAAAAGAACACATATGCAATATAATGTGCATGCAATGACTCTTTGTGGGATCCAAGTGGAAAACCATGGTGTAGAAAAAGCAAGACACACAAAGGAAATCAACCCCCAATACACATTTAATGCATCAGTGTGACAGAGAAGTTGCATCCAGATCATATAATCAACTAGAGTAGTGTGTGTGTGGTCATGTATATATATGATCAATGTGGTCATGTGGATCATCAATAATGACTATCTATATATATCAATGATGTGTGTAGATTAGGAAAAGAACACATGCAAATCACTCTAGGGGATGATCCATGTGTATACATTTGTCGAACCATCATGGTCATTTATATAGAGACCAAAAACTCACTAGTGTGATAGAAGTTGAATCACATAATCCACTGGAGTGTGTGTGGTTATCAGATATCAATGTGGTGTTGGAAAAGAACACATATGCAATATAATGTGCATGCAATGACTCTATGTAGGATCCAGGTGGAAAACCATGGGGTAGGAGAGGCAAGACACACAAAGGAAATCAACCCCCATTACACATTTAATGCACCAGTGTGACAGAGAAGTTGCATCCAGATCATATAATAAACTAGAGTAGTGTGTGTGTGTGGTCATGTATATATATGATCAATGTGGTCATGTGGATCATCAATAATGACTATCTATATATATCAATGATGTGTGTAGATTAGGAAAAGAACACATGCAAATCACTCTAGGGGATGATCCATGTGTATACATTTGTCAAACCATCATGGTCATTTATATAGAGACCAAAAACTCACTAGTGTGATAGAAATTGAATCACAGAATCCACTAGAGTGTGTGTGGTTATCAGATATCAATGTGGTGTTGGAAAAGAACACATATGCAATATAATGTGCATGTAATGACTCTATGTGGGATCCAAGTGGAAAACCATGGTGTAGAAGAAGAAAAACACACATAGGAAATCAACTCCCAGTACACATTTAATGCACCATTGGGTGATAGAGAAGTTTCATCAAAGGTCATATAATCAACTAGAGTAGTGCGTGTGTGTGGTCATGTAAATATGATCAATATGGTCACGTGGATCATCGATAATGACTATCTATATATATCAATGATGTGTGTAGATTAGGAAAAGAACACATGCAAATCACTCTAGGGGATGATCCATGTGTACACATTTGTCAAACCATCATGGTCATTTATATAGAGACCAAAAACTCACTAGTGTGATAGAAGTTGAATCACAGGATCCACTGGAGTGTGTGTGGTTATCAGATATCAATGTGGTGTTGGAAAATAAGACATATGCAATATAATGTGCATGCAATGACTCTGTGTGGGATCCAAGTGGAAAACCATGGTGTAGAATAAGCAAGACACACAAAGGAAATCAACTCCCAGAACACATTTAATGCACCAGTGTGATAGAGAAGTTGCATCACAAATCATGTATATAATCCACTAGAGTAGTGTGTGTGGTCAAGTATAGACATGATCAATCTGGTCATGTGGATCATCAATAATGACTCTCTATGTATATCAATGTGTGGTTTAGGAAAAGAACACATGCAAATCATTCTAGGGGATGATCCATATGTATACATGTGTCAAAACATCATGGACATATATATAGAGACAAAAACATACTAGTGTGATAGAAGTTGAATCACCAAATCCACTGGAGTGTGTGTGGTCATCAGATAGCAATGTGGATTTGGAAAAGAACACATATGCAATATAGTGTGCATGCGATGACTCTATGTGGGATCCAAGTGGAAAACCGTGGTGTAGAAGAAGCAAAACATACATAGGAAATCAGCCCCCAATACACATTTAATGCACCAGTGGGTGACAGAGAAGTTTCATCAAAGGTCATATAATCCACTAGAGTAGTGCATGTGTGTGGTCATGTAAATATGATAAATGTGGTCATGTGGATCATCAATAATGGCTATCTATATATATATATATATCAATGATGTGTGTAGATTAGGAAAAGAACACATGCAAATCACTCTAGGGGATGATCCATGTGTATACATTTGTCGAACCATCATGGTCATTTATATAGAGACCAAAAACTCACTAGTGTGATAGAAGTTGAATCACAGAATCCACTGGAGTGTGTGTGGTTATCAGATATCAGTGTGGTGTTGGAAAAGAACACATATGCAATATAATGTGCATGCAATGACTCTATGTGGGATCCAAGTGGAAAACCATGGTGTAGAACAAGCAAAACACACATAGGAAATCAACTCCTAGTACACATTTAATGCACCATTGGGTGACAGAGAAGTTTCATCAAAGGTCATATAATCAACTAGAGTAGTGCGTGTGTGTGGTCATGTAAATATGATCATTGTGGTCACGTGGATCATCGATATTGATGACCTATATATATCAATGATGTGTGTAGATTAGGAAAAGAACACATGCAACTCAATCTAGGGGATGATCCATGTATATACATTTGTCAAACCATCATGGTCATTTATATAGAGACCAAAAACTCACTAGTGTGACCGAAGTTGAATCATAGAATCCATTGGAGTGTGTGTGGTCATCAGATATCAATGTGGTGTTGGAAAAGAACACACATGCAATATAATGTGCATGCAATGACTCTATGTGGGATCCAAGTGGAAAACCATGGTGTAGAATAAGCAAGACACACAAAGGAAATCAACTCCCAGTACACATTTAATGCACAAGTGTGACAGAGAAGTTACATCACAAATCATGTATATAATCCACTAGAGTAGTGTGTGTGTGGTCATGTATACACATGATCAATGTGGTCATGTGGATCATCAATAATGACTATCTATGTATATCAATGTGTGCTTTAGGACAAGAACACATGCAAATCATTCTAGGGGATGATCCATATGTATACATGTGTGAATACATCATGGACATATATATAGAGAACAAAAACGTAATAGTGTGACAGAAGTTGAATCACCAAATCCACTGGAGTGTGTGTGGTCATCAGATAGCAATGTGGATTCCGAAAAGAACACATATGCAATATAGTGTGCATGCGATGACTCTATGTGGGATCCAAGTGGAAAACCGTGGTGCAGAAGAAGCAAAACATACATAGGAAATCAGCCCCCAATACACATTTAATGAACCAGTGGGTGACAGAGAAGTTTCATCAAAGGTCATATAATCCACTAGAGTAGTGCGTGTGCGTGGTCATGTAAATATGATCAATGTGGTCATGTGGATCATCAATAATGACTATCTATATATATATCAATGATGTGTGTATATTAGGAAAAGAACACATGCAAATCACTCTAGGGGATGATCCATGTGTATACATTTGTCGAACCATCATGGTCATTTATATAGAGACCAAAAACTCACTAGTGTGATAGAAGTTCAATCACAGAATCCACTAGAGCGTGTGTGGTTATCAGATATCAATGTGGTGCTGGAAAAGAACACATATGCAATATAATGTGCATGCAATGACTCTATGTGGGATCCAAGTGGGAAACCATGGTGTAGAAGAAGCAAGACACACAAAGGAAATCAACCCCTAGTACACATTTAATGCACCAGTGTGACAGAGAAGTTGCATCCACATCATATAATCAACTAGAGTAGTGTGTGTGTGGTCATGTATATATATGATCAATGTGGTCATGTGGATCATCAATAATGACTATCTATATATATCAATGATGTGTGTAGATTAGGAAAAGAACACATGCAAATCACTCTAGGGGATGATCCATTTGTATACATTTGTCAAACCATCATGGTCATTTATATAGAGACCAAAAACTCACTAGTGTGATAGAAGTTGAATCACAGAATCCACTGGAGTGTGTGTGGTTATCAGATATCAATGTGGTGTTGGAAAAGAACACATATGCAATATAATGTGCATGCAATGACTCTATGTGGGATCCAAGTGGAAAACCATGGTGTAGAAGAAGAAAAACACACATAGGAAATCAACTCCCAGTACACATTTAATGCACCATTGGGTGACAGAGAAGTTTCATCAAAGGTCATATAATCAACTAGAGTAGTGCGTGTGTGTGGTCATGTAAATATGATCAATGTGGTCATGTGGATCATCGATAATGACTATCTATATATTTCAGTGATGTGTGTAGATTAGGAAAAGAACACATGCAAATCAATCTAGGGGATGATCCATGTATATACATTTATCAAACCATCATGGTCATTTATATAGAGACCAAAAACTCACTAGTGTGACAGAAGTTGAATCACAGAATCCATTGGAGTGTGTGTGGTCATCAGATATCAATGTGGTGTTGGAAAAGAACACATATGCAATATAATGTGCATGCAATGACTCTATGTGGGATCCAAGTGGAAAACCATGGTGTAGAATAAGCAACACACACAAAGGAAATCAACTCCCAGAACACATTTAATGCACCAGTGTGACAGAGAAGTTGCATCACAAATCATGTATATAATCCACTAGAGTAGTGTGTGTGTGGTAAAGTATAGACATGATCAATCTGGTCATGTGGATCATCAATAATGACTCTATGTATATCAATGTGTGGTTTAGGAAAAGAACACATGCAAATCATTCTAGGGGATGATCCATATGTATACATGTGTCAAAACATCATGGACATATATATAGAGACCAAAAACATACTAGTGTGACAGAAGTTGAATAACCAAATCCACTTGAATGTGTGTGGTCATCAGATAGCAATGTGTATTTGGAAAAGAACACATATGCAATATAATGTGCATGCGATGACTCTATTTGGGATCCAAGTGGAAAACCATGGTGTAGAAGAAGCAAAACATACATAGGAAATCAGCCCCCAATACACATTTAATGCACCAGTGGGTGACAGAGAAGTTTCATCAAAGGTCATATAATCCACTAGAGTAGTGCGTGTGTGTGGTATTGTAAATATGATCAATGTGGTCATGTGGATCATCAATAATGGCTATCTATATATATATCAATGATGTCTGTAGATTAGGAAAAGAACACATGCAAATCACTCTAGGGGATGATCCATGTGTATACATTTCTCGAACCATAAGGTCATTTATACAGAGACCAAAAACTCACTAGTGTGATAGAAGTTGAATCACATAATCCACTGGAGTGTGTGTGGTTATCAGATATCAATGTGGTGTTGGAAAAGAACACATATGCAATATAATGTGCATGCAACGACTCTATGTGGGATCCAAGTGGAAAACCATGGTTTAGAAGAAGCAAAACACACATAGGAAATCAACTCCCAGTACACATTTAATGCACCATTGGGTGATAGAGAAGTTTCAGCAAAGGTCATATAATCAACTAGAGTAGGGCGTGTGTGTGGTCATGTAAATATGATCAATGTGGTCATGTGGATCATCGATAATGACTATCTATATATATCAATGATGTGTGTAGATTAGGAAAAGAACACATGCAAATCAATCTAGGGGATGATCCATGTATATACATTTGTCAAACCATCATGGTCATTTGTATAGAGACCAAAATCTCACTAGTGTAACAGAAGTTGAATCACAGAATCCATTGGAGTGTTTGTGGTCATCAGATGTCAATGTGGTGTTGGAAAAGAACACATATGCAATATAATGTGCATGCAATTACTCTATGTGGGATCCAAGTGGAAAACCATGGTGTAGAATAAGAAAGACACACAAAGGAAGTCAACTCCCAATACACATTTAATTCACCAGTGTGACAGAGAACTTGCATCACAAATCATGTATATAATCCACTAGAGTAGTGTGTGTGTGGTCATGTGGATCATCAATAATGACTATCTATGTATATCAATGTGTGGTTTAGGACAAGAACACATGCAAATCATTCTAGGGGATGATCCATATGTATACATGTGTCAAAACATCATGGACATATATATAGAGACCAAAAACATACTAGTGTGACATAATTTGAATCACAGAATCCACTGGAGTGCGTGTGGTTATTAGATATCAATGTGGTGTTGGAAAAGAACACATATGCAATATAATGTGCATGCAATGACTCTATGTGGGATCCAAGTGGAAAACTATGGTGTAGAAGAAGCAAGACACACATAGGAAATCAACTCCCAATATACATTTAATGCACTAGTGTTACAGAGAAGTTGCATCACAGATCATATATATAATCCACTAGAGTAGTGTGTGTGTGGTCATGTATAGATATGATCAATGTGGTCATGTGGATCATCAATAGTGACTATCTATATATAGCAATGATGTGTGGTTTAGGAAAAGAACACAAGAAAATCACTCTAGGGGATGATCCATGTATATACATGTCTCAAACCATCATGGTCATATATATAGAGACCAAAAACACACTAGTGTGACAGAAATTGAATCACAGTACCCGCTGGAGTGTGTGTGTGGTCATCATATATCAATCTGGTTTTGGAAAAGAACACATGTGCAATATAATGTGCATGCAATGACTCTATGTGCGATCCAAGTGGAAAACCATGGGGTAGAAGAAGCAAGACACACATAGGAAATCAACTCCCAATACACATTTAATGCACTAGTGTGACAGAGAAGTTGCATCACAGATCATATAATCACCTAGAGTAGTGTGTGTGTGGGGTCATGTATAGATATGATCAATGTGGTCATGTCGATCATCAATAATGACAATCTATATATATCAATGTGTGGTTTAGGAAAAGAACACGTTCAAATCACTCTAGGGAATGATCCATATATATACATGTGTCAAACAATCATGGACATATGTATAGAGACCAAAAACACACTAGTGTGACAGAAGTTGAATCACATAATCCACTGGAATGTGTGTGGTCATCAAATATCAATGTGGTTTTGGAAAAGAACACATATGCAATATAATGTGCATGCAATGACTCTATGTGGGATCCAAGTGGAAAAAAATGGTGTAGAAGAATCAAAACACACATAGGAAATAGACTCCCAGTACACATTTAATGCACCAGTGGGTGACAGAGAACTTGCATCAAAGGTCATATAATCCACTAGAGTACTGCGGGTGTGTGGTCATGTAAATATGATCAATGTGGTCATGTGGATCATCAATAATGACTATCTATATATATCAATGATGTGTGTGGTCTAGGAAAAGAACACATGCAAATCACTCTAGGGGATGATCCATGTATATATATGTGTCAAACCATCATGGTCATATATATAGAGACCAAAAACACATTAGTGTGATAGAAGTTGAATCACATAATCCTATGGAGTGTTTGTGTGGTCATCAGATATCAATGTGGTTTTGGAAAAGAACAGATATGCAATATAATGTGCATGCAATGACTCTATGTGGGATCCAAGTGGAAAACCATGGTGTAGAAGAAGCAAAACACACATATGAAATCAACTCCCAATGCACATTTAATGCACCAGTGGGTGACAGAGAAGTTGCATCACAGAATATAATCCACTTGAGTAGTGTGTGTGTGTGGTCATGAATAGATATGATCAATGTGGTCATGTGGATCATCAATAATGACTATCTATATATATCAATGATGTGTGTAGATTAGGAAAAGAACACATGCAAATCACTCTACGGGATGATCCATGTGTATACATTTCTCGAACCATAAGGTCATTTATACAGAGACCAAAAACTCACTAGTGTGATAGAAGTTGAATCACATAATCCACTGGAGTGTGTGTGGTTATCAGATATCAATGTGGTGTTGGAAAAGAACACATATGCAATATAATGTGCATGCAACGACTCTATGTGGGATCCAAGTGGAAAACCATGGTTTAGAAGAAGCAAAACACACATAGGAAATCAACTCCCAGTACACATTTAATGCACCATTGGGTGATAGAGAAGTTTCAGCAAAGGTCATATAATCAACTAGAGTAGTGCGTGTGTGTGGTCATGTAAATATGATCAATGTGGTCATGTGGATCATCGATAATGACTATCTATATATATCAATGATGTGTGTAGATTAGGAAAAGAACACATGCAAATCAATCTAGGGGATGATCCATGTATATACATTTGTCAAACCATCATGGTCATTTGTATAGAGACCAAAATCTCACTAGTGTAACAGAAGTTGAATCACAGAATCCATTGGAGTGTTTGTGGTCATCAGATGTCAATGTGGTGTTGGAAAAGAACACATATGCAATATAATGTGCATGCAATTACTCTATGTGGGATCCAAGTGGAAAACCATGGTGTAGAATAAGAAAGACACACAAAGGAAGTCAACTCCCAATACACATTTAATTCACCAGTGTGACAGAGAACTTGCATCACAAATCATGTATATAATCCACTAGAGTAGTGTGTGTGTGGTCATGTGGATCATCAATAATGACTATCTATGTATATCAATGTGTGGTTTAGGACAAGAACACATGCAAATCATTCTAGGGGATGATCCATATGTATACATGTGTCAAAACATCATGGACATATATATAGAGACCAAAAACATACTAGTGTGACATAATTTGAATCACAGAATCCACTGGAGTGCGTGTGGTTATTAGATATCAATGTGGTGTTGGAAAAGAACACATATGCAATATAATGTGCATGCAATGACTCTATGTGGGATCCAAGTGGAAAACTATGGTGTAGAAGAAGCAAGACACACATAGGAAATCAACTCCCAATATACATTTAATGCACTAGTGTTACAGAGAAGTTGCATCACAGATCATATATATAATCCACTAGAGTAGTGTGTGTGTGGTCATGTATAGATATGATCAATGTGGTCATGTGGATCATCAATAGTGACTATCTATATATAGCAATGATGTGTGGTTTAGGAAAAGAACACAAGAAAATCACTCTAGGGGATGATCCATGTATATACATGTCTCAAACCATCATGGTCATATATATAGAGACCAAAAACACACTAGTGTGACAGAAATTGAATCACAGTACCCGCTGGAGTGTGTGTGTGGTCATCATATATCAATCTGGTTTTGGAAAAGAACACATGTGCAATATAATGTGCATGCAATGACTCTATGTGCGATCCAAGTGGAAAACCATGGGGTAGAAGAAGCAAGACACACATAGGAAATCAACTCCCAATACACATTTAATGCACTAGTGTGACAGAGAAGTTGCATCACAGATCATATAATCACCTAGAGTAGTGTGTGTGTGGGGTCATGTATAGATATGATCAATGTGGTCATGTCGATCATCAATAATGACAATCTATATATATCAATGTGTGGTTTAGGAAAAGAACACGTTCAAATCACTCTAGGGAATGATCCATATATATACATGTGTCAAACAATCATGGACATATGTATAGAGACCAAAAACACACTAGTGTGACGGAAGTTGAATCACATAATCCACTGGAATGTGTGTGGTCATCAAATATCAATGTGGTTTTGGAAAAGAACACATATGCAATATAATGTGCATGCAATGACTCTATGTGGGATCCAAGTGGAAAAAAATGGTGTAGAAGAATCAAAACACACATAGGAAATAGACTCCCAGTACACATTTAATGCACCAGTGGGTGACAGAGAACTTGCATCAAAGGTCATATAATCCACTAGAGTACTGTGGGTGTGTGGTCATGTAAATATGATCAATGTGGTCATGTGGATCATCAATAATGACTATCTATATATATCAATGATGTGTGTGGTCTAGGAAAAGAACACATGCAAATCACTCTAGGGGATGATCCATGTATATATATGTGTCAAACCATCATGGTCATATATATAGAGACCAAAAACACATTAGTGTGATAGAAGTTGAATCACATAATCCTATGGAGTGTTTATGTGGTCATCAGATATCAATGTGGTTTTGGAAAAGAACAGATATGCAATATAATGTGCATGCAATGACTCTATGTGGGATCCAAGTGGAAAACCATGGTGTAGAAGAAGCAAAACACACATATGAAATCAACTCCCAATGCACATTTAATGCACCAGTGGGTGACAGAGAAGTTGCATCATAGAATATAATCCACTTGAGTAGTGTGTGTGTGTGGTCATGAATAGATATGATCAATGTGGTCATGTGGATCATCAATAATGACTATCTATATATATCAATGATGTGTGTAGATTAGGAAAAGAACACATGCAAATCACTCTACGGGATGATCCATGTGTATACATTTCTCGAACCATAAGGTCATTTATACAGAGACCAAAAACTCACTATTGTGATAGAAGTTGAATCACATAATCCACTGGAGTGTGTGTGGTTATCAGATATCAATGTGGTGTTGGAAAAGAACACATATGCAATATAATGTGCATGCAACGACTCTATGTGGGATCCAAGTGGAAAACCATGGTTTAGAAGAAGCAAAACACACATAGGAAATCAACTCCCAGTACACATTTAATGCACCATTGGGTGATAGAGAAGTTTCAGCAAAGGTCATATAATCAACTAGAGTAGGGCGTGTGTGTGGTCATGTAAATATGATCAATGTGGTCATGTGGATCATCGATAATGACTATCTATATATATCAATGATGTGTGTAGATTAGGAAAAGAACACATGCAAATCAATCTAGGGGATGATCCATGTATATACATTTGTCAAACCATCATGGTCATTTGTATAGAGACCAAAATCTCACTAGTGTAACAGAAGTTGAATCACATAATCCATTGGAGTGTTTGTGGTCATCAGATGTCAATGTGGTGTTGGAAAAGAACACATATGCAATATAATGTGCATGCAATTACTCTATGTGGGATCCAAGTGGAAAACCATGGTGTAGAATAAGAAAGACACACAAAGGAAGTCAACTCCCAATACACATTTAATTCACCAGTGTGACAGAGAACTTGCATCACAAATCATGTATATAATCCACTAGAGTAGTGTGTGTGTGGTCATGTGGATCATCAATAATGACTATCTATGTATATCAATGTGTGGTTTAGGACAAGAACACATGCAAATCATTCTAGGGGATGATCCATATGTATACATGTGTCAAAACATCATGGACATATATATAGAGACCAAAAACATACTAGTGTGACATAATTTGAATCACAGAATCCACTGGAGTGCGTGTGGTTATTAGATATCAATGTGGTGTTGGAAAAGAACACATATGCAATATAATGTGCATGCAATGACTCTATGTGGGATCCAAGTGGAAAACTATGGTGTAGAAGAAGCAAGACACACATAGGAAATCAACTCCCAATATACATTTAATGCACTAGTGTTACAGAGAAGTTGCATCACAGATCATATATATAATCCACTAGAGTAGTGTGTGTGTGGTCATGTATAGATATGATCAATGTGGTCATGTGGATCATCAATAGTGACTATCTATATATAGCAATGATGTGTGGTTTAGGAAAAGAACACAAGAAAATCACTCTAGGGGATGATCCATGTATATACATGTCTCAAACCATCATGGTCATATATATAGAGACCAAAAACACACTAGTGTGACAGAAATTGAATCACAGTACCCGCTGGAGTGTGTGTGTGGTCATCATATATCAATCTGGTTTTGGAAAAGAACACATGTGCAATATAATGTGCATGCAATGACTCTATGTGCGATCCAAGTGGAAAACCATGGGGTAGAAGAAGCAAGACACACATAGGAAATCAACTCCCAATACACATTTAATGCACTAGTGTGACAGAGAAGTTGCATCACAGATCATATAATCACCTAGAGTAGTGTGTGTGTGGGGTCATGTATAGATATGATCAATGTGGTCATGTCGATCATCAATAATGACAATCTATATATATCAATGTGTGGTTTAGGAAAAGAACACGTTCAAATCACTCTAGGGAATGATCCATATATATACATGTGTCAAACAATCATGGACATATGTATAGAGACCAAAAACACACTAGTGTGACAGAAGTTGAATCACATAATCCACTGGAATGTGTGTGGTCATCAAATATCAATGTGGTTTTGGAAAAGAACACATATGCAATATAATGTGCATGCAATGACTCTATGTGGGATCCAAGTGGAAAAAAATGGTGTAGAAGAATCAAAACACACATAGGAAATAGACTCCCAGTACACATTTAATGCACCAGTGGGTGACAGAGAACTTGCATCAAAGGTCATATAATCCACTAGAGTACTGCGGGTGTGTGGTCATGTAAATATGATCAATGTGGTCATGTGGATCATCAATAATGACTATCTATATATATCAATGATGTGTGTGGTCTAGGAAAAGAACACATGCAAATCACTCTAGGGGATGATCCATGTATATATATGTGTCAAACCATCATGGTCATATATATAGAGACCAAAAACACATTAGTGTGATAGAAGTTGAATCACATAATCCTATGGAGTGTTTGTGTGGTCATCAGATATCAATGTGGTTTTGGAAAAGAACAGATATGCAATATAATGTGCATGCAATGACTCTATGTGGGATCCAAGTGGAAAACCATGGTGTAGAAGAAGCAAAACACACATATGAAATCAACTCCCAATGCACATTTAATGCACCAGTGGGTGACAGAGAAGTTGCATCACAGAATATAATCCACTTGAGTAGTGTGTGTGTGTGGTCATGAATAGATATGATCAATGTGGTCATGTGGATCATCAATAATGACTATCTATATATATCAATGATGTGTGTAGATTAGGAAAAGAACACATGCAAATCACTCTACGGGATGATCCATGTGTATACATTTGTCAAACCATCATGGTCATTTATATAGAGACAAAAAACTCACTAGTGTGATAGAAGTTGAATCACAGAATCCACTGGAGTGTGTGTGGTTATCAGATATCAATGTGGTGTTGGAAAAGAACACATATGCAATATAATGTGCATGCAATGACTCTACATGGGATCCAAGTGGAAAACCATGGTGTAGAAGAAGCAAAACACACATAGGAAATCAACTCCCAGTACACATTTAATGCACCATTGGGTGACAGAGAAGTTTCATCAAAAGTCATATAATCAACTAGAGTAGTGCGTGTGCGTGGTCATGTAAATATGATCAATGTGGTCATGTGGATCATCGATAATGACTATCTATATATTTCAATGATGTGTGTAGATTAGGAAAAGGAAACATGCAAATCAATCTAGGGGATGATCCATGTATATACATTTATCAAACCATAATGGTCATTTATATAGAGACCAAAAACTCACTAGTGTGACAGAAGTTGAATCACAGAATCCATTGGAGTGTGTGTGGTCATCAGATATCAATGTGGTGTTGGAAAAGAACACATATGCAATATAATGTGCATGCAATGACTCTATGTGGGATCCAAGTGGAAAACCATGGTTTATAAGAAGCAAAACATACATAGGAAATCAACCCCCAGTACACATTTAATGCACTAGTTTGTGACAGAGAAGTTTCATCAAAGGTCATATAATCCACTAGAGTAGTGCGTGTGTGTGGTCATGTAAATATGATCAACGTGGTCATGTGGATCATCAATAATGACTATCTATATATATCAATGATGTGTGTAGATTAGGAAAAGAACACATGCAAATCACTCTAGGGGATGATCCATGTGCATACATTTGTCAAACCATCATGGTCATTTATACAGAGACCAAAAACTCACTAGTGTGATAGAAGTTGAATCACAGGATCCACTGGAGTGTGTGTGGTTATCAGATATCAATGTGGTGTTGGAAAAGAACACAGATGCAATATAATGTGCATGCAATGACTCTATGTGGGATCGTAGTGGAAAACCATAGTGTAGAAGAGGCAAAACACACATAGGAAATCAACTCCCAGTACACATTTAATGCACCATTGGCTGATAGAGAAGTTTCATCAAAGGTCATATAATCAACTAGAGTAGTGCGTGTGTGTGGTCATGTAAATATGATCAATGTGGTCATGTGGATCATCGATAATGACTATCTATATATATCAATGATGTGTGTAGATCAGGAAAAGATCACATGAAAATCAATATAGGGGATGATCCATGTATATACATTTCTCAAACCATCATGGTCATTTATATAGAGACCAAAAACTCAATAGTGTGACAGAAGTTGAATCACAGAATCCATTGGAGTGTGTGTGGTCATCAGATATCAATGTGGTGTTGGAAAAGAACACATATGCAATATAATGTGCATGCAATGACTCTATGTGGGATCCAAGTGGAAAACCATGGTGTAGAATAAGCAAGACACACAAAGGAAATCAACTCCCAGAACACATTTAATGCACCAGTGTGACAGAGAAGTTGCATCACAAATCATGTATATAATCCACTAGAGTAGTGTGTGTGTGGTAAAGTATAGACATGATCAATCTGGTCATGTGGATCATCGATAATGACTCTCTATGTATATCAATGTGTGGTTTAGGAAAAGAACACATGCAAATCATTCTAGGGGATGATCCATATGTTTACATGTGTCAAAACATCATGGACATATATAAAGAGACCAAAAATGTAACACCCTCAGAATCGGCCCTATGCAAGTTTCAGCGCTTCCCGCCAAACCCGCATAGAAACGATTCAAAGGTGCCCACCAGGCACTTGCGTGTGGGTGGAAAACGAAGTAATATCATTACACAATAGTCCTCGATGGAACCCACAGAACATATATATACAACAACGACTCAAAGAGTCAAGAATACAGATATACAATACAAAGATCCAAATCACCATTAAAACGATATAGCGTTCGAGTACGGACAAGATGCAAATTGAGCTAAGAGCCCTGAAGAATAACCAATGGCGTCCATAACCCTGCCCAGGCCAAGCCGGAAGGGTAACCCTGCTAACGACGTCGACCTCAAAACCTGCTTAAACAAAAGGGGTGCCGACAAAGGGCAAAGGAAAAAGAGAGAGCGGTCAGTACTGAGGCCAGTACACGGCGATACTAGAATTCGGCGGTCCTCGCCTACATAGGTATGGTGGACTGAGCGGCAGCGCGGCATGCACTAAACAACCTATAGAGACTCGAGATAACTGTCGGCTATCAGAGAGGGATAAGAAAGACCTATTCGGAACCAACCTGATGCTACCACCAAACATACCCATCCTGGTATTTCCCCCTCGAGACTAGACGAGGAAGTCAACCGAGGAACTCACACAGTTGGCAGTTTTAGTTATTCAGTTATCGTTGCAGCAATTACTAGTCAGGTATAGACAGTCATCCTGATATAATAAGCAGTGGGCAGTTTTTAGTTAACCATTCCGTTGTAGTTGCAACACTTACTAGTCAGATAAAATAAGCATGAGATATCCCAAACCCAGCAGTTGTTGG
The DNA here is from genome assembly GCA_916181665.1 of Avena sativa. Classification (NCBI taxonomy): domain Eukaryota; kingdom Viridiplantae; phylum Streptophyta; class Magnoliopsida; order Poales; family Poaceae; genus Avena; species Avena sativa. Next base: position 579,029,190 of record OV702287.1, read on the forward strand.
TACTTTTATTTAGTCATTCCGTTGCAGTGAAGCTGATTACTAGTCATATCGGATTCAAGTCAGATTATCACAGTAAACTTTAGTTATAGTTGTCTATGATCGAGAACTGTGCTCCAAGTCGTCCATAACCGCGGACACGGCTTTTCGAAAAGATTAAACCCTGCAGGGGTGCACCAAAGTATCCACACGCACTTCGACCCTTTTTGCCAGATCAGTTAACATACACCCATCGGTATGTCGGCGGGGCCTAAGTCATGACGTTTCCCAGACCCAAAGCAAGTACATGGGGGCCACCCCACTAAGCTACCCGCAACGAAGTCGGCCGGTCTCCGAGACGGACTCAGGGTTTGTGTAGACGGCTGTAAACGACTGGGAACCCGAAAGTGTGACTGGGCTTGTCGATACAGCGAAAACGTGTCACGGCCCTAAACAGTACAGGTGCAGTACCTCGCACAATTTAAATTAAGCAGTAAAGCATGGCATAAGTACAGGATAGTAATAAAGCCCCAAACTAATTGTGGCCCTCGATACAATACTTTGAAATCAGGTACTAATCGATGGGGGTGCCCACACACCCCACCTGTGGTTAGCGCGCTCGATCTCGGAACAGGTGTCAAGAACTCGGGGTCCTACGGGACACAAGTGGACGGTTAAAAACCAAATAACATCTATTGCCCACCTGTGCCTCTGCATTTACCTACTTTCAATTTTAGTTATTAAACAGTAATTAAAGCCATGATCATCTCCAACCTTAAACATGCGGCAACACTCCAACAACTGTGGTACTTGACGACACACAACAGCACTTGAGCAAGCGACTACGACGCGCAAGTCCAACTATCTACCAATCAACAGGTAATAGGATGTGTCCAAGGCAATATAAGGCTGCAAGGGATATCACGGGTACGAAAGCTAGAGCATCGCAACACAGATAGCAATAGATCAACAGGGGGAATAAATACTATAAAAGTAAGATAGGTAGAAAGGGGAAGGTGCTCGCCTGAAAACATTGCTGAAGGTTCATCCGAAGATCGGGTCGATACTCGCATAAACTCATCGGCCTAATCTGTGAAGAAGCAAAGCACTAGAAGAAACACCGGATACACTATTTATTACTACGGCAGAAGGCCGGGCATGATGCATGTATGATGTATGACATGGCAAGATGCGATGCAATTAGGCAATTATTAACGGAACCGGGGTCCCGACATTTAATTAAACGGTTCAAGTTATTTATCTACCCCGCAAATTAAATGTTGGATTAGCAAGACAAAACAGGGCTTCGGTTCGCTATGCCAATTTAAATGGAGTCCGAAATAAGACAAAGATATCCCTCATATAGACTCCATATTTAATTATGAGATGAATTGGCATAATGCCCCCAAACCACAGACAAGTATGCATGCATGAACAATTTAATATGCATCCGTTGATAATGTCATATTATAAAAATAATGGGGTCTCGGATAGGGAATCACATAGGGTTCGGCGAACTTGGGCTCCGAGGGGTTCGGGGTCGGTCTCAGGGTTCGACGGGAGAACGGCTCGACGAGATCGGTCTCGGACAACGGAGGTCGATCTTGTCGCATTCGAGAAGAAGAACTTGGTTGGAGTCGGGGGTGCATCGGATCCGCCCTGGTCGGTGTCGATCTTGTCGTTGCGAAGATCTTGTCGGGTCCGCGCCATCGAGTCGGTCTTGGCATTCGGGGTGAAGAACTTGGCGTCCTCGAGGAAGTACTTGGCGTATCCGTGTCGACGACCTGGGCATCCTGGTTCTCGGGCATCAGATCCGGGAAGAAGTACTTGTCGCATCTGTGGCCTTCGGGTCGAAGAATTTGGCATGCCCGGGTTCGGCCTTCGGGTCCGGGTAGAAGAACTTGTCGTTCCGACAGGTTCAGGTTCCGTCTTTGGACTCCGGGATCGGGGCCTTTGGTCCGTGAGGTAGATCTTGGTGTCACTTGTCGATCTTGTTCACCAAGACGGTTCGATGACCTTGCCGGGTGTCGGAGTCGGTGTCGATCATGGTGAGTCCTTGGTTCAATCCTCGCAGGTTGCAACTTGTCGCTCATGACAAAGTCCTTCACATACAACATAAGCTCCACGATTGCACTAACCAGACAACATCACCAAACGTTGATCCAATACATCAACACAAACATCGTATACCGCATGGCAACACACGTCCAGCAAGGGGAGAGGGCGACACGCGCGAGCAGTTGCAGGGCCGACGCGGCTCGGCCGGATGACGCGGGGAAGGCGGCCGGGAGAACGCGAGGGGGCAGAGGTCGGCGTCGCCATCGGGCTTGGGCTCCTGCGGCCGCAGACAGGAGCTCGGGGAGGTGGCGTCCAAGGCGGTGGCGAGCGCGACTCAGGCGGCGGCCGGAGGACGGGGTGGAGGCGCTCGGGGTCGGAGGCGAGGAGCACCCGTGGCGGCAGGCGGAACCCGACGGGGACGGCGACGCGGGGGAAGGGGACCCAGGCGAGGGCAGGGAGGGAGGCCGGCAGCGGCGAGGAGCAGGCCCGGGGCGGCGCCTAGCCTGCGGCGGCTCGGGGACGGAGGTGAGGCAGGCTCCTGGCGGCGGAACGAAGGAGCTCCAGGGAGGAGGCGCGAGCGGGAGAGGTCGGTGGCAGACGCGGCTCGGCGAGGCGGGGCCTGCGAGGACGGACCCACGCGAGGTCGACAGAGCGGGCGGAGCAGGGCTACCGGGCGGAGGAGACAGCGTGGAGGGGGTGGCGCGGCACGGTGCTCGCTGGCGGCGGTGACGCCGTAGGACGGAGAGGAGGGCGGCCACGGCGGAGCCGATGCGGACGAGGAGAAGGCGGGCCGGGGTCGGCAGAGGCGAGCCGTCGGAGGCGGGGAAGACGGGAGGCGCAGGCGAGAGGGAGAGGATCACGTGGAGGGGACACGGGGCGAGCAGGGTCGGGGTGGGCCAGGCATCGCGGCAGCATGCCGGGCGCGTTGGGTGGTTCCAGGGAGAGAGAGAGAGAGAGCGGGGAGTTGGTGGGTGGTGGGACCGGGGGAGCGCGCGCGGGCCGAGGCTATCGGTGGGGCGGCACGCCCAGGTGGGGTTGACCGCGGCCGGATGAGCGGGAAAAAGAGGTGGGCCAGGGAAGGGCGTTGGCCAGGGTGCTGTGATTGTGTGCGTTTTTCTGCTAGCTGTGTGCAGTGTGTGTGAGTGTATGTGTGGTGTGTGTGTCTTGGGTGGGGCATGGAATTAAGTGTCGGATGGTGGTTGGGTGGATCGAGGGATGATAGCTGAGGTGGCGAGCACCGATTGGGTGGGATGAGGTGGAGGAAGGGTGGGTAGATTAGGTTGGGGTAGGAAAAGGGTTTAGGTAGTCCGGTTTTGTACTGGGGTGGCTGACTGGGCCGGATCGGCCCGGTACGGCTGCCCCTAAAAAAGTAAATTAAATATTTTAATATTTAAAACGGGACTTTTGAAAACCGTTGGTAGACAAAGCAAAATATTCCGGAGACCCGGGTTTTAATTTGAAATCAAGACGGGGCGTTTAGAAAACAAAAACAGGCTTTTCGAAAATAGTTTTATGCAGACAAATGCAAGATGACATGACGATGCTCAAATGCAATGTGGCATGATGACATGAGCATGCGGTTATGATGATGCAAAGCACAAAAACACCGCGATTTCTAGTAGTGGTTTTGGCGGGTCGCCACAATTCGACACCACTAACAATGGATCTCGCCCTCGAGATCCGCCCCATGGTACCGGAAAGAAGGGCGGCAATCTGAATCTTCTCACATCGTGTAGATCCTCACGACACCACTAACAAGAGGTCGTTGTCCGTGACCGTCGAGAGAACACTCCGGGAACAAAAGGTCGAAGGTAGAGGTATCCACAAATAAAGCCACCTCTAACTTCGATAGAAGGAGAGAAAAGATGCGGCCTATCCCACTTCAATGTACAAGAGCGAATAGAAAGGGTAGTCGGCATGGGGGCCAATCCATCACGCACCCAAACTATTACTCCGCACAATCAGTAGAAAAGCGTGCAACCATTCTCGGAACCAGACTGAAGATCTCAACAATCGAGGTTCAGAAACAAAGGAGTGATGCAGACTCTGCATCGGATCTGGCGTAGATGATGTCATCGCGTCAGAAACACCGGAAGGCACAAGAAGGAACAGAGAGAAGTCGACCAGACGAAGGATTCCTCGGATAGCATGAAGACCAGATGTAGCAACACCGTTACCAAAGGAGGAAGCGAAACCCTGAAGGTACAACCGAAACCCAACCACGAGAAATCCTGGACTTGAAGAAATGTAAGAGAGTGGATTCAAAACACGCAGAGGTAAGAGGAGAATAATAGAGGGGTAAGGAGTAAAAGCAGACCTAATCAGATCTATCCAACCGATTTTTGCAAAAATAGTTTTAACACTCTACTTAGGCCGTTAGCTAGGTTATCCTACAGGCTGGACTTGTGGGGTATCGTAACTGCTGGGCTCTGATACCACTCTATAACACCCTCAGAATCGGCCCTATGCAAGTTTCAGCGCTTCCCGCCAAACCCGCATAGAAACGATTCAAAGGTGCCCACCAGGCACTTGCGTGCGGGTGGAAAACGAAGTAATATCATTACACAATAGTCCTCGATGGAACCCACAGAACATATATATACAACAACGACTCAAAGAGTCAAGAATACTGATATACAATACAAAGATCCAAATCACCTTTAAAACGATATAGCGTCCGAGTACGGACAAGATGCAAATTGAGCTAAGAGCCCTGAAGAATAACCAATGGCGTCCATAACCCTGCCCAGGCCAAGCCGGAAGGGTAACCCTGCTAACGACGTCGACCTCAAAACCTGATTAAACAAAAGGGGTGCCGACAAAGGGCAAAGGAAAAAGAGAGAGCGGTCAGTACTGAGGCCAGTACACGGCGAGACTAGAATTCGGCGGTCCTCGCCTACATAGGTATGGTGGACTGAGCGGCAGCGCGGCATGCACTAAACAACCTATAGAGACTCGAGATAACTGTCGGCTATCAGAGAGGGATAAGAAAGACCTGTTCGGAACCAACCTGATGCTACCACCAAACATACCCATCCTGGTATTTCCCCCTCGAGACCAGACAAGGAAGTCAACCGAGGAACTCACACAGTTGGCAGTTTTAGTTATTCAGTTATCGTTGCAGCAATTACTAGTCAGGTATAGACAGTCATCCTGATATAATAAGCAGTGGGCAGTTTTTAGTTAACCATTCCGTTGTAGTTGCAACACTTACTAGTCAGATACAATAAGCATGAGATATCCCAAACCCAGCAGTTGTTGGTACTTTTATTTAGCCATTCCGTTGCAGTGAAGCTGATTACTAGTCATATAGATTATCACAGTAAACTTTAGTTATAGTTGTCTATGATCGAGAACTGTTCTCCAAGTCGTCCATAACCGCGGACACGGCTTTTTGAAAAGATTAAACCCTGCAGGGGTGCACCAAAGTATCCACACGCACTTCGACCCTTTTTGCTAGATTAGTTAACATACACCCATCGGTATGTCGGCGGGGCCTAAGTCATGACGTTTCCCAGACCCAAAGCAAGTACATGGGGGCCACCCCACTAAGCTACCCGCAACAAAGCCGGCCGGTCTCCGAGATGGACTCAGGGTTTGTGTAGACGGCTGTAAACGACTAGGAACCCGAAAGTGTGACTGGGCTTGTCGATACAGCGAAAACGTATCACGGCCCTAAACAGTACAGGTGCAGTACCTCGCACAATTTAAATTAAGCAGTAAAGCATGGCATAAGTACAGGATAGTAATAAAGCCCCAAACTAATTGTGGCCCCCGATACAATACTTTGAAATCAGGTACTAATCGATGGGGGTGCCCACACACCCCACCTGTGGTTAGCGCGCTCGATCTCGGAACAGGTGTCAAGAACTCGGGGTCCTACGGGACACAAGTGGACGGTTAACAACCAAATAACATCTATTGCCCACCTGTGTCTCTGCATTTACCTACTTTCAATTTTAGTTATTAAACAGTAATTAAAGCCATGATCATCTCCAACCTTAAACATGCGGCAACACTCCAACAACTGTGGTACTTGACGACACGCAACAGCACTTGAGCAAGCGACTACGATGCGCAAGTCCAACTATCTACCAATCAACAGGTAATAGGATGTGTCCAAGGCAATATAAGGCTGCAAGGGATATCACGGGTACGAAAGCTAGAGCATCGCAACACAGATAGCAATAGATCAGCAGGGGGAATAAATACTATAAAAGTAAGATAGGTAGAAAGGGGAAGGTGCTCGCCTAAAAACATTGCTGAAGGTTCATCCGAAGATCGGGTCGATACTCGCATCAACTCATCGGCCTAATCCGTGAAGAAGCAAAGCACTAGAAGAAACACCGGATACACTATTTATTACTTTGGCAGAAGGCCGGGCATGATGCATGTATGATGTATGACATGGCAAGATGCGATGCAATTAGGCAATAATTAACGGAACCGGGGTCCCGACATTTAATTAAACGGTTCAAGTTATTTATCTACCCCGCAAATTAAATGTTGGATTAGCAAGACAAAACAGGGCTTCGGTTCCCTATGCCAATTTAAATGGAGTCCGAAATAAGACAAAGATATCCCGCATATAGACTCCATATTTAATTATGAGATGAATTGGCATAATGCCCCCAAACCACAGACAAGTATGCATGCATGAACAATTTAATATGCATCCGTTGATAATGTCATATTATAAAAATAATGGGGTCTCGGATAGGGAATCACATTAGGGTTCGGCGAACTTGGGCTCCGAGGGGTTCGGGGTCGGTCTCAGTGTTCGACGGGAGAACGGCTCGACGAGATCGGTCTCGAACAACGGAGGTCGATCTTGTCGCATCCGAGAAGAAGAACTTGGTTGGCGTCGGGGGCGCATCGGATCCGCCCTGGTCGGTGTCGATCTTGTCGTTGCGAAGATCTTGTCGGGTCCGCGCCATCGAGTCGGTCTTGGCATTCGGGGTGAAGAACTTGGCGTCCTCGAGGAAGTACTTGGCGTATCCGTGTCGACGACCTGGGCGTCCGGGTTCTCGGGCATCAGATCCGGGAAGAAGTACTTGTCGCATCTGTGGCCTTCGGGTCGAAGAATTTGGCATGCCCGGGTTCGGCCTTCGGGTCCGGGTAGAAGAACTTGTCGTTCCGACAGGTTCAGGTTCCGTCTTTGGACTCCGGGATCGGGGCCTTTGGTCCGTGAGGTAGATCTTGGTGTCACTTGTCGATCTTGTTCACCAAGACGGTTCGATGACCTTGCCGGGTGTCGGAGTCGGTGTCGATCATGGTGAGTCCTTGGTTTAATCCTCGCAGGTTGCAACTTGTCGCTCATGACAAAGTCCTTCACATACAACATAAGCTCCACGATTGCACTAACCAGACAACATCACCAAACGTTGATCCAATACATCAACACAAACATCGTATACCGCATGGCAACACACGTCCAGCAAGGGGAGAGGGCGACACGTGCGAGCAGTTGCAGGGCCGACGCGGCTCGGCCGGAGGACGCGGGGAAGGCGGCCGGGAGAACGCGAGGGGGCAGAGGTCGGCGTCGCCATCGGGCTTGGGCTCCCGCGGCCGCAGACAGGAGCTCGGGGAGGCGGCGTCCAAGGTGGTGGCGAGCGCGACTCAGGCGGCGGCCGGAGGACGGGGTGGCGGCGCTCGGGGTCGAAGGCGAGGAGCACCCGTGGCGGCAGGCGGAACCCGACGGGGACGGTGACGCAGGGGAAGGGGACCCAGGCGAGGGCAGGGAGGGATGCCGGCAGCGGCGAGGAGCAGGCCCGGGGCGGCGCCTAGCCTGCGGCGGCTCGGGGACGGAGGCGAGGCAGGCTCCTGGCGGCGGAACGAAGGAGCTCCAGGGAGGAGGCGCGAGCGGGAGAGGTCGGTGGCGGACGCGGCTCGGCGAGGCGGGGCCTGCGAGTACGGACCCACGTGAGGTCCATAGAGCGGGCGGAGCAGGGCTACCGGGCGGAGGAGACAGCGTGGAGGGGGTGGCGCGGCACGGTGCTCGCTGGCGGCGGTGACGCCGTAGGACGGAGAGGAGGGCGGCCACGGCGGAGCCGATGCGGACGAGGAGAAGGCGGGCCGGGGTCGGCAGAGGCGAGCCGTCGGAGGCGGGGAAGACGGGAGGCGCAGGCGAGAGGGAGAGGATCGCGTGGAGGGGACGCGGGCCGAGCAGGGTCGGGGTGGGCCAGGCATCGCGGCAGCATGCGGGGCGCGTCGGGTGGTTCCAGGGAGAGAGAGAGAGCGGGGAGTTGGTGGGTGGTGGGACCGGGGGAGCGCGCGCGGGCCGAGGCTGTCGGTGGGGCGGCGCGCCCAGGTGGGGTGGACCGCGGCCGGATGAGCGGGAAAAAGAGGTGGGCCAGGGAAGGGCGTTGGCCAGGGTGCTGTGATTGTGTGCGTTTTTCTGCTAGCTGTGTGCAGTGTGTGTGAGTGCGTGTGTGGTGTGTGTGTCTTGGGTGGGCAGGGAATTAAGTGGCGGATGGTGGTTGGGTGGATGGAGGGATGATAGCTAAGGTGGCGAGCACCGATTGGGTGGGATGAGGTGGAGGAAGGGTGGGTAGATTAGGTTGGCGTAGGAAAAGGGTTTAGGTACTCCGGTTTTGTACTGGGTTGGCCGACTGGGCCGGATCGGCCCGGTACGGCTGCCCCTAAAAAAGTAAATTAAATATTTTAATATTTAAAACGGGACTTTTGAAAACCGTTGGTAGACAAAGCAAAATATTCCGGAGACTCGGGTTTTAATTTGAAATCAAGACGGGGCGTTTAGAAAACAAAAACAGGCTTTTCGAAAATAGTTAGATGCAAACAAATGCAAGATGACATGACGATGCTCAAATGCAATGTGGCATGATGACATGGGAATGAGGTTATGATGATGCAAAGCACAAAAACACCGCGATTTCTAGTAGTGGTTTTGGCGGGGCGCCACAAAAAACATACTAGTCTGACAGAAGTTGAATCACTAAATCCACTGGAGTGTGTGTGGTCATCAGATAGCAATGTAGATTTGGAAAAGAACACATATGCAATATAGTGTGCATGCGATGACTCTTTTTGGGATCCAAGTGGAAAACCATTGTGTAGAAGAAGCGAAACATACATAGGAAATCAGGCCCCCAATACACATTTAATGCACCAGTGTCAGACCCCTCCTTTATAAAGGAAAGGATCCCTGTGATTGCAATGCTAGTCCCTGGATCAATGCTAGCATCCACAGTTTAAGATGAAGTACACAGATACAAAGGTTGTTTATTACATTCATTCCAGAGATAAAACATAGTCTTTTACAACTCAGGGCCAAAGGCCTAATACAAGAGTTTATGGAATAAGTAAATAAACATAAGTCTTCATCTTCATGTGCCACAGGCAAGCATGTTGAGTGTAGACTCATGACTCCTATTCATCATCGGAGTAACCTGCAACATTACAAGTTACAGCCACAGAGGGTCAATACTTTGGAATAGTATTGGCAAGTGATACCTTAGCTTATTTAAAGTGGACTATAATACTATATGCATTTGGCTAAGTGGAGCTTAGGCTTGCATTGCTCAAAATAGATTTTTCCTTATCATTTTAAAACACTAAGTTTTTGTTTGGCACAAATCACCCAAGGCATCTACCAATCAAAGATTGAAGATACTTTAACCCTTGTTCAACCACAAGTTTTACTTAGAAATTGGGATGAGGAGATTCTTGATAGCTTCCATGTCTTGATGCTCAAATTGTCCTTTTCCAGGGACATGGCTAAGTACTTAGATTTTTCACTCTGCAGAGGTGGTGCACTTTCCCCACAAGACTTGGTTTCACCAAGACAAGATCTTTTAGAAGCCTTCCCTTAGACCAACATGGACGCGCTCCAACCTATCAAACCCCTACCACCAACTGTCCATTTGGCTAAGTTATTGCAACCTATATGATCCAGGCAGAGCCCATAATGCCAAGTGGCTGCACTTGAAGCTTCTCAACATTTGACATCTCAAATCTCTTTGTTCCTGGGTGGCCATCCACAAGTGAGATATCAAGTTTTCCCCAGTATACTGGACTTGGTGATGCCCAAGTTTTCCCCAGCATACTGGACTTGCATAACCACTCAACACAAACCATTCTTTCCATTCCACCCAGGTGATTCATTCACTTAGTTGTTTTATTAAACAAAACATAAGTCCATAGACTTAGAAATATTTCATAGTATGAATATAAATTCCACCCTTGTTTTCTATTAGCTAAGCTAAGCATGATAGTAGTAGGAATCTTAACTTAGGAAATTTCTACTAAGGTTTCATCTACTAGGATGTCCCATGGCATAGTTTATACTTAGCAAAATTCCATGCAAGTCCTACTTAGAAAAATATCACTAATGCATAGTGAAAAATAATGGGACAAAAGTATGTAGCATCACTTGCCTTGGTAATGAGGAGAGTAGCACTCTTCACAGTCACAATCACTAGCAAAATCTACACAAAATTGTAGCATACAATTACACACAATTTATATACAATCAAAAATAATATGAATGCATGCATGCATGAATTTACTAAGTGGGGATTTTGAAAACTCTACCAAGCAAGTGCAAGTTTACAGAAACATAACAAGACACAAAATTTGCCAAAACAAACTTATTTAACCCTAAAACAAATTACTAAACTAAATCCATACTCAAAAATAGCCTTAAACATGTTTCTACAAACAAAGTCATTTTAATGGTTACTATATGTAAAACACTTTGTACAATCAGAAAGGCCTTGATTCCCTGATTCCAACGGTATAAAGTTTGCAAAAATCCAACGTGGCAATCCAAAGTTATAGGCATTTGAAATTTGGATCAAATTCTGATTTGAAATCTGTTTTTAGATCTAACCCTAGACACGTGTCGCGGTATCACTGGCGCGTACCGATTCGCACCGGATCGAGCTCTACAGCCGTAGGATCTAAACAGATCGTACGCTCCAGATCGCGTACCTCTTTGCCGATTAATGAATCTATCCTAACACTTGGATCAAGATCCAACGGCACGCGAGAGAGCGACCATGTCCTGGCGGCGCGCGGCGTCAGCGAGCGGCGAAGCGCTCGGTCTATGGCGGCGCTAGCATTCCAGATCGTCCGCGAGAGGGAGAAGGGTCATACCAGGTTCGCAGGAAGCTGCTGAAGCTCAAGGTAGTGTCGGTTTGCAAAGGGGCGCTCGGATGTGGCTGAGAGAGCTCGTCGGAGTCGTGCACGGCGTCGGGTGGTTGTTGTCGGAGTCGTTGCCGAGGTTCCGCCTCGCCCTAACACAAACCAGAGGGTTTAGGAGATGCGCAAGAACGTGGTGAACAATCTCGTGTGGGTCAGAAGTGAAGGGGCGCACGGGACTTACGGAATTTGGTCGCCGGAGTCGAGGTGGTCGTCAGATGCTTGCGGCGTCGAGCGGAAACGGCGACCTGGGGCAGTACAGGATGAACTAGTGGGGTCAGGTGGTGCTAAGTGAGGGGAAATGGCCGCGGTGCAGAGGGGATCTTATAGCCAGAGGCTCGACAGGAAACGCTCGTCACATCAATGCCAATTATGCTCGGGGTATCACTGCTGCAACGGCCAGCGGCGGAGATCGTGCGTGGATTCAGGGGGAAGACGATGCTGACGTGGAGGAGGCCCGCTCGTCAGCGAAGTCCGCGAGGTGGAGGTGGGGTCTGTCTGTCAGCGACTGAATGCGTGCGCTCGCGCGTGAGAGAAGAAAAGAACATCCCCGGGTGGTCTAGTTGGGCTCGATTCGTTGCTGGGCCAGAAACCTGGCGCGCGGTCCTTTTCATTTGATTGCTTCTTTTTTTTTCTAATTCTATTTTCTGAAATGATTTTGATATGAATTCAAATCCTTTTTGAATTTAAAAAGTTCTGGGGACCTTTGCAGGGCTCTGTGGTTTCAAAATCCAGTTATTAAAACATGTAGTTACCCTGCAAGGGTTTGGTCAAGCTTGGGCTTAAAACAAACAGAGACTTTGTCTCTGGTTTGTAAATGTTTTAAAACAAAATAGGGTTTTGAAATTTATTTCTAAGTTGAAAACTTTGGTCAAACTATTACACCTAAACTTTCCAACAATGGAGGTAAGCAAACAAGTTCCTAATGAATCAAGTTCAAAGGGTGATGGTCATTTGAATTAAATTTGCTCACATGAAATCAAAGCACAAGCTTTTGTTTCTGAAATGATTTTGAGAAAAACCCTAAATGATGAATGATGCAAGGATGATATGAATGAGCTTTGAAATATGAATTTAGGGATGTTACAAACCAGTGGGTGACAGAGAAGTTTCATCAAAGGTCATATAATCCACTAGAGTAGTGCGTGTGTGTGGTCATGTAAATATGATCAATGTGGTCTTGTGGATCATCAATAATGGCTATCTATATATATATCAATGATATGTGTAGATTAGGAAAAGAACACATGCAAATCACTCTAGGGGATGATCCATGTGTATACATTTCTCGAACCATCAAGGTCATTTATATAGAGACCAAAAACTCACTAGTGTGATAGAAGTTGAATCACATAATCCACTGGAGTGTGTGTGGTTATCAGATATCAATGTGGTGTTGGAAAAAAACACATATGCAATAGAATGTGCATGCAACGACTCTATGTGGGATCCAAGTTGAAAACCATGGTGTAGAAGAAGCAAAACACACATAGGAAATCAACTCCCAATGCACATTTAATGCACCAGTGGGTGACAGAGAAGTTGCATCACAGAATATAATCCACTTGAGTAGTGTGTTTGTGTGGTCATGAATAGATATGATCAATGTGGTCATGTGGATCATCAATAATGACTATCTATATATATCAATGATGTGTGTAGATTAGGAAAATAACACATGCAAAACACTCTAGGGGATGATCCATGTGTATACATTTGTCAAACCATCGTGGTCATTTATATAGAGACCAAAAACTCACTAGTGTGATAGAAGTTGAATCACAGAATCCACTGGAGTGTGTGTGGTTATCAGATATCAATGTGGTGTTGGAAAAGAACACATATGCAATATAATGTGCATGCAATGACTCTACGTGGGATCCAAGTGGAAAACCATGGTGTAGAAGAAGCAAAACACACATAGGAAATCAACTCCCAGTACACATTTAATGCACCATTGGGTGACAGAGAAGTTTCATCAAAGGTCATATAATCAACTAGAGTAGTGCGTGTGTGTGGTCATGTAAATATGATCAATGTGGTCATGTGGATCATCGATAATGACTATCTATATATTTCAATGATGTGTGTAGATTAGGAAAAGAACACATGCAAATCAATCTAGGGGATGATCCATGTATATACATTTATCAAACCATAATGGTCATTTATATAGAGACCAAAAACTCACTAGTGTGACAGAAGTTGAATCACAGAATCCATTGGAGTGTGTGTGGTCATCAGATATCAATGTGGTGTTGGAAAAGAACACATATGCAATATAATGTGCATGCAATGACTCTATGTGGGATCCAAGTGGAAAACCATGGTGTATAAGAAGCAAAACATACATAGGAAATCAACCCCCAGTACACATTTAATGCACCAGTGTGTGACAGAGAAGTTTCATCAAAGGTCATATAATCCACTAGAGTAGTGCGTGTGTGTGGTCATGTAAATATGATCAACGTGGTCATGTGGATCATCAATAATGACTATCTATATATATCAATGATGTGTGTAGATTAGGAAAAGAACACATGAAAATCACTCTAGGGGATGATCCATGTGCATACATTTGTCAAACCATCATGGTCATTTATACGGAGACCAAAAACTCACTAGTGTGATAGAAGTTTAATCACAGGATCCACTAGAGTGTGTGTGGTTATCAGATATCAATGTGGTGTTGGAAAAGAACACAGATGCAATATAATGTGCATGTAATGACTCTATGTGGGATCGAAGTGGAAAACCATGGTGTAGAAGAAGCAAAACACACATAGGAAATCAACTCCCAGTACACATTTAATGCACCATTGGCTGATAGAGAAGTTTCATCAAAGGTCATATAATCAACTAGAGTAGTGCGTGTGTGTGGTCATGTAAATATGATCAATGTGGTCATGTGGATCATCGATAATGACTATCTATATATATCAATGATGTGTGTAGATCAGGAAAAGATCACATGCAAATCAATATAGGGGATGATCCATGTATATACATTTCTCAAACCATCATGGTCATTTATATAGAGACCAAAAACTCACTAGTGTGACAGAAGTTGAATCACAGAATCCATTGGAGTGTGTGTGGTCATCAGATATCAATGTGGTGTTGGAAAAGAACACATATGCAATATAATGTGCATGCAATGACTCTATGTGGGATCCAAGTGGAAAACCATGGTGTAGAATAAGCAAGACACACAAAGGAAATCAACTCCCAGAACACATTTAATGCACCAGTGTGACAGAGAAGTTGCATCACAAATCATGTATATAATCCACTAGAGTAGTGTGTGTGTGGTAAAGTATAGACATGATCAATCTAGTCATGTGGATCATCAATAATGACTCTCTATGTATATCAATGTGTGGTTTAGGAAAAGAGCACATGCAAAACATTCTAGGGGATGATCCATATGTTTACATGTGTCAAAACATCATGGACATATATATAGAGACCAAAAACATACTAGTGTGACAGAAGTTGAATCACCAAATCCACTGGAGTGTGTGTGGTCATCAGATAGCAATGTGGATTTGGAAAAGAACACATATGCAATATAGTGTGCATGCGATGACTCTATTTGGGATCCAAGTGGAAAACCATGGTGTAGAAGAAGCAAAACATACATAGGAAATCAGCCCCCAATACACATTTAATGCACCAGTGGGTGACAGAGAAGTTTCATCAAAGGTCATATAATCCACTAGAGTAGTGCCTTTGTGTGGTCATGTAAATATGATCAATGTGGTCCTGTGGATCATCAATAATGTCTATCTATATATATATCAATGATGTGTGTAGATTAGGAAAAGAACACATGCAAATCACTCTAGGGGATGATCCATGTGTATACATTTCTCGAACCATCAAGGTCATTTATATAGAGACCAAAAACTCACTAATGTGATAGAAGTTGAATCACATAATCCACTAGAGTGTGTGTGGTTATCAGATATCAATGTGGTGTTGGAAAAGAACACATATGCAATATAATGTGCATGCAACGACTCTATGTGGGATCCAAGTTGAAAACCATGGTGTAGAAGAAGCAAAACACACATAGGAAATCAACTCCCAGTACACATTTAATGCACCATTGGGTGATAGAGAAGTTTCAGCAAAGGTCATATAATCAACTAGAGTAGTGCGTGTGTGTGGTCATGTAAATATGATCAATGTGGTCATGTGGATCATCGATAATGACTATCTATATATATCAATGATGTGTGTAGATTAGGAAAAGAACACATGCAAATAGATCTAGGGGATGATCCATGTATATACATTTGTCAAACCATCATGGTCATTTATATAGAGACCAAAATCTCACTAGTGTAACAGAAGTTGAATCACAGAATCCATTGGAGTGTTTGTGGTCATCAGATGTCAATGTGGTGTTGGAAAAGAACACATATGCAATATAATGTGCATGCAATTACTCTATGTGGGATCCAAGTGGAAAACCATGGTGTAGAATAAGCAAGACACACAAAGGAAATCAACTCCCAATACACATTTAATTCACCAGTGTGACAGAGAACTTGCATCAACAAATCATGTATATAATCCACTAGAGTAGTGTGTGTGTGGTCATGTGGATCATCAATAATGACTATCTATGTATATCAATGTGTGGTTTAGGAAAAGAACACATGCAAATCATTCTAGGGGATGATCCATATGTATACATGTGTCAAAACATCATGGACATATATATAGAGACCAAAAACATACTAGTGTGACATAATTTGAATCACAGAATCCACTGGAGTGTGTGTGGTTATTAGATATCAATGTGGTGTTGGAAAAGAACACATATGCAATATAATGTGCATGCAATGACTCTATGTGGGATACAAGTGGAAAACTATGGTGTAGAAGAAGCAAGACACACATAGGAAATCAACTCCCAATACACATTTAATGCACTAGTGTTACAGAGAAGTTGCATCACAGATCATATATATAATCCACTAGAGTAGTGTGTGTGTGGTCACGTATAGATATGATCAATGTGGTCAGGTGGATCATCAATAGTGACTATCTATATATAGCAATGATGTGTGGTTTAGGAAAAGAACACAAGAAAATCACTCTAGGGGATGATCCATGTATATACATGTGTCAAACCATCATGGTCATATATATAGAGACCAAAAACACACTAGTGTGATAGAAATTGAATCATAGTACCCGCTAGAGTGTGTGTGTGGTCATCATATATCAATCTGATTTTGGAAAAGAACACATGTGCAATATAATGTGCATGCAATGACTCTATGTGCGATCCAAGTGGAAAACCATGGGGTATAAGAAGCAAGACACACATAGGAAGTCAACTCCCAATACACATTTAATGCACTAGTGTGACAGAGAAGTTGCATCACAGATCATATAATCACCTAGAGTAGTGTATGTGTGTGGTCATGTATAGATATGATCAATGTGGTCATGTCGATCATCAATAATGACAATCTATATATATCAATGTGTGGTTTAGGAAAAGAACACGTGAAAATCACTCTAGGGAATGATCCATATATATACATGTGTCAAACAATCATGGACATATGTATAGAGACCAAAAACACACTAGTGTGACAGAAGTTGAATCACATAATCCACTGGAGTGTGTGTGGTCATCAAATATCAATGTGGTTTTGGAAAAGAACACATATGCAATATAATGTGGATGCAATGACTCGATGTGGGATCCAAGTGGAAAAAAATGGTGTAGAAGAATCAAAACACACATAGGAAATAAACTCCCAGTACACATTTAATGCACCAGTGGGTGACAGAGAACTTGCATCAAAGGTCATATAATCCACTAGAGTACTGCGTGTGTGTTGTCATGGAAATATGATCAATGTGGTCATGTGGATCATCAATAATGACTATCTATATATATCAATGATGTGTGTGGTCTAGGAAAAGAACAATGCAAATCACTCTAGGGGATGATCCATGTATATATATGTGTCAAACCATCATGGTCATATATATAGAGACCAAAAACACATTAGTGTGATAGAAGTTGAATCACAGAATCCTATGGAGTGTGTGTGTGGTCATCAGATATCAACGTTGTTTTGGAAAAGAACAGATATGCAATATAATGTGCATGCAATGACTCTATGTGGGATCCAAGTGGAAAACCATGGTGTAGAAGAAGCAAAACACACATATGAAATCAACTCCCAATGCACATTTAATGCACCAGTGGGTGACACAGAAGTTGCATCATAGAATATAATCCACTTGAGTAGTGTGTGTGTGTGTGGTCATGAATAGATATGATCAATGTGGTCATGTGGATCATCAATAATGACTATCTAGATATACCAATGTGTGTGGTTTAGGAAAAGAACACATGCAAATCACTCTAGGGGATGATCCATACATATACATGTGACAAACCACCGTGGACATATATATACAGACAATAAACACACTAGTGTGACAGAAGTTGAATCACATAATCCACTAGACTGTGTGTGGTCATCAGATATCAATGTGGTTTTGGAAAATAACACATATGCAATATAATGTGCATGCAATGACTCTATGTGGGATCCATGGTGTAGAAGAAGCAAAACACACATAGGAAATCAACTCCCAGTACACATTTAATGCACCAATGGGTGACAGAGAAGTTGAATCAAAGGTCATATAATCCACTAGACTAGTGCGTCTGTGTGATCGTGTAAATATGATCAAGGTGGTCATGTGGATCATCAATAATGACTATCTATATATATCAATGATATGTGTGGTTTAGGAAAAGAACACATGCAAATCACTCTAGGGGATGATCCATGTATATACATGTGTCAAACCATCATGGTAATATATCTAGAGACCAAGAACACTCTATTGTGGCAGAAGTTGAATGACAGAATCCACTGGAGTGTGTGTGTGGTCATCAGATATGCACGTGGTTTTGGAAAAGAACACATATGCGATATAATGTGCATGCAATGACTTTATGTGGGATCCAAGTGGAAAACTATGGTGTAGAAGAAGCAAGACACATATAGGAAATCAACTCCAAATACACATTTAATGCACTAGTGTTACAGAGAAGTTGCATCACAGATCATATATATAATCCACTAGAGTAGTGTGTGTGTGGTCATGTATACATATGATCAATGTGGTCATGTGGATCATGAATAGTGACTATCTATATATATCAATGATGTGTGGTTTAGGAAAAGAACACATGCAAATCACTCTAGGGGATGATCCATGTATGTAGAGTTCCCAACCTTTAATAAGGTAGAGCCCCCTGTGTTTACAATGCTAGTCCCTGGATCAATAGCTAGCATCCACAGTTAAGATGTAATATCAAGAAACAAAGGTCATAATATAACTTTATAACCAGGAATAACATAAGTTTATTACATCAAACATAGCTCATTTGGCTATTACATTACATTGCAGCAGAATAACTATAGTCATGGGGTCCTTCATCTTCAAAGTGCCACAGGCAGATGTTGGTTGTAGACTTTGTAATCCTAATCAATCAATCTTCACTAAAAACAATCAAACCTGCAACATAATAAGTTACAGCCACAAGGGTCAATACATTTGAATTGTATTGGCAAGTTTCACTACTAAGTATAATATGAGTGGATCCTATCATTACATGCATATTTGGCTAAGTAGAGTTTTAGGCTCATTTGCAGAAAGCAATAGTTTATCCTATCTTTTCAAAATGGTTTTGATCTTTTGTCAAATCTTTTATGAACTCCTTGGAATCCACCAAGTGTCTTTGTCAAAATCTCTTGAGATCCTTGGTGCCCCAAGTACTTCAAGTTTTTATCAAAGTCTCTTGAACTTCCTGGTACCTCCAAGTTCTTCAAGTTTTTATCAAATCTCTTGAGCTTCTTGGAACCCCCTAGTGCTGCAAGTCTTTTGTTATCACTTAAAAAGTTTTCTTTTTGAAATTAGAATGTCGAGATCTCCCATAGCTTCAAACTTTAGTTGCTCAGTATTGTCCATAACCGGGAACACGGCTAAGTACTTAGATTTTATTATCTTCTGCAGAAGTTGTACACTTTACCCACATATCACACTCTCATCTTGTTGCCACCAGTGGCCGCTGAATTAGTACTCACCAAGATGGAATACTGACAGATTGAGAATGTGACGAAGTCTTTCCAAAGGGTCCTCCCATACATCATTGCTAGCTTGTCATCAGTAACAATGTAGGATTCCAGGTCCCCATTTTTCTGTAGCCTGAAGACAATGCATGGGTCTTCCCAATGTAGTTGACTAAGCCAGAGCCATAATAGCATGTGGTTGCACACGAAAGCCACAATTGGAGAAACATGTTCAATCTCTAAGTTTCCTGAGTGGTTTTCTTTTGGAGCACAACACAAAGAGATTGCCATAGAATGGTTCCTTTTGTTGCCACCTTCTCCAAAACTCAAAGTCCTTGTCCACCCAGGTGGTTCATTGAGTCCTTGT